>OX326970.1:42427075-47227075 GCA_946800305.1 Medicago arabica
CTATTTTTTTCTCTTCAAAAAACAAATTAAAGCAAACTTACTTCATAAAGATAAACAAACTGAAGAAAAAGCACAAATTCAATATATAACTACATATATATTCGGTTAGGCAACACCATTGTTGAAGAATTAGTGCATATAACTCTATGTCTTCATTTTCCCTTGTTTGCTTTATCCCAAGTTATGATCTACCAGACAACAAATTGGTTTTCACAGCCTCCCGTGCTAGGCCGTAACATAGTAGTAGTGTTTCCCACTCATTTTGATATAAATGGAACCTGAATCTGGAGTAAAAGATAATCGAGTTACAAGCAAAGCCCCAAAATTAAATCTCAAATAAGTGGAATATTAAAATTGCAACAAGCAAACAAGTTATTATCCAAAGAAATTTATCATCAATTACAATGATTAGTATGACAAAGCATATTTTTTATAAGTTGTCATTAAACTAGCTATAGCACAACATATGCCAAAACTGAACCAAACTCAGCAACAACAGCATAGCTTGATGGACAAAACAATATAATGATCATCAATTACATACAAAATTGACAAGTCTTAGCATTAACCACAAAATCAACTTTATATGTTCTATTACTTAACAACCAAAAATTGAGACAAATCTTAAATGGTAATCTTACCATTATGTTCATATAGTCAGATCAGAACAATGATAAAACATGAGTATAGTTTGATGCATTAGTCAACAGACACATTCTCCCTTTTAATGCAAACAACTGCAGCTATTGCAATAAGTGCTGCAACTTACAAGATACATCAAAACTTCATTAGATAAATTTTTCTTTGCATGTTTAATTATAAAAAAAATAATAAGAAAAGTGTGTTATTGCATTGCAATGGCTTAAGTTCCACGTAGTTTATTCTTTCTCTTATCTCTCACTCTCATGTTACCCTCATATCACCAAAACACAGAGAAACTGACCCATCATATTATCAAATGATATAATCAATACAAAAATATACTTGATGCTCAACCAAAGCTTTCCATTAGGCTTGTATAAAATAACAGAGATATGGATAAAAGTTACGTTACAACTTAGATGATCTAATCAACACGTAAGCAAGAAAGAAATAATCCATATCCAAACTAAAGACCACCTTGCATAATGATAGGAAAAGTATAACAACCAAACCTCAACTAAATTTTCTGTATAAGCTTTATCAATGGTTTCTTTTGCAGCAGAAATGTTACTGCTTAGTTAGTATAAAGTTTATCAATCACCTCCTTCAACTAAATCTGTTGTTAAAGAAAGTACGTATAAGCCTAAATGAGAGCTTTATCAAGACTCTTCTTTTTTCTCTTATGTTTGTTAATATTTATAGTCACAACTTTTGGTGCTAGTGTTTTCTTTTTGGAAAATGCTATTTCTCTAGAAAAATAGCATCAAGAATTTTTCAAGACATAATTGGCAAGTTTTAATTGCATGATTTATTTGTTCACTTCCTATTTTTCAGCCACACCTCCTTGAATTGTGGCAAATAGTGCATTGTGATTGGCTGCTCTTTATTCTTGAAGAATTCTTGATGTTATTTTTCTAGAGATATAGCATTGCTCTTTGTTTTTTTGAAGGAATGTTTTGTTATTTATTTATATTTTCATCATTTAGCAAAATTTGTGTAAAGGAATGCAAGACAGCCTTGTTCTTGTTATAATTTGTTCTTTTTTCCTTTTGATTTTCTGTTTTTGAATTTATTATTTTTGTTTCCAAGTTGTAATTAGATTAACAAGTTATACTGAAATGAATTTATAGCCTCTAACCAAACAGCTTAAATGAATATTTTTAGTGCATACAATTGAAAAATGTATACATGTTTAAGAACAGTTATATGTGTGTAACCAAAAAAAGAACAGTTCTATGTCATGTATACACCATCTAAATTTTTTCATCTGGAGAGCACATGTTTATAAGACAGTGGCAAACAAACACAGACTACTGTGAACCTTAGTTTAAGTCCATTTAAAATGAGTTTGATTATATTATTTCAAAAAATGTAACCAATATTTTATCTAATTTTAAGCCACCTTTTTTTTTGGGTATAAACGGACAGAATTTTACATTAACTCACATTCCAATTTCCAAATAAATAGTGATAATAATTTAATATTGGAAAAATAAGAAGAAAAGAAACCTGCTTAATGATTTACATTCATTCAGCAAAATCAATCTAACAGTGAAAGATAGTAGCAGGGAAAAATTTGATGTTAGCAGATTTTTAATATTTAGAAAGAGACCAAGGCAAGCTAAAAAGTTGAATAAGAAGTGTGTATAATAAAACATGCTGATAACATGCAAGATAGTTCCCTTATTAGGTTTGATTTCTATTCAGCGAGTAATAGTTGTGCGCTCACAAAGCTGCTTCAAATTACGAAGTCTGGATAATAAAGTCATGTAAAGAATAAAAAAAAATGTCAGAGTGCGTTATAAACAAAGTGTAATTCAATTCCCATTTAAATTTTCCATTTTCATTGATAAGGAAATTGAACATAATGAGAACACATGATAAGGCAAAAAAGTACTAATCCTAGTGTTATTCAATTGAACCTGATGAGAAAGGTAGCAAGCATTCCCGATCATTGCTTGTACAAGACGACTTATTGATGCATCAAGAATAACAACTTTTATCACATGCCTGCCATTGCCTAACAAAAGGGGCTGCATATGATTTTGCTATGACAGATGATTTTATAATTGGTTTACATGTAAGCTCTTATATTTATTCCAATATTCTATCTATTTTTTTATGTGTATTTCCATCCACAGCACCAGAACTGCTACACCAAAAGCCAATTAACCCATCTGTGAATCAAAACCATAAATGTTTTTTCCAATATACAAATACATTCATCATTCCATACGTCATCCCACTTAATCATTGATAAATTTCCATTGAACTTAACCCACACCACACAGTAATATTAGATTGCACTAAAGCAACATTACAAATCTAGTCCTTATGTAGAAAACAAGAAAGCACTGTTCTTTGAGAAAAATTGACAAAAAATTGTTTATTTGAGATGCTCATTGTAGATAAACAATGAATATGAATATCACTGGTATTAGTTCAATCCTAGCCAAATAATACATATGAGTTGAATAATACAAATAAAATCAACTATGAAAAACTCAAAGTGGCTCGTGACATTTAAGCTAATGACATTTACTATGATTGATTTCTCACAACTGTTATTCCAAACACAATACACACACTAAACTTAAAAAGAGTTCATCATTTGAACAAAGTATCAAGGGTTCTTAATCTTTATTCTCAACTTCCGAGCAATCTGTGCTGCTTTAGGATGGCTAGGCCTCTTATTACTATGGTATTGTTCTACCTCAACCCAGTTCATAACTTTAAGTATAAGTGATTGAGGGACTTTACGAACATCCCCTTTTGACTCTTCCTTTGTTTTTTTCAAACCAGCTTCCAAAGCCTTCTCGATAAATTCCATAAACCAATTCCCAGCTTCTGTTTCAATCTGTTTTCCCAACTTGACTGTGTTGCTTAAGCTGCAAGATACTGGTTTCTTGTTCTCATCATTTTCAACAATTGGTTCCAAGGTAGAACCTTTCTTCTCCAAAATCTCCTTTTGATTTGTACTTGATGACTTCAGCAGCTTTCCCATTTTTCCTTTATAAACACACCTTCTTTTTGACACGTTTGATTCAGTAGAGTTTCCTGATTGGTCTATGGAATTTTGCATAACCTCGTGTAAAACATGTGGTTGTTCTTCTTCAACTTGTTTATCTGATTTTGAAGCCAAATCTGAAGCTGAAGTAGCTGCTTGCATTGACACCATTGCACTAACTGCTTGTACAATATCATTATGGAATTCCAGAAACCGTTCAAAACATGTAGCAGGTGCATCAGCTCGAGCTGATTTTGCTAAATTAGAAAACATCCTAAATGAAAAAGTTCAAAAATAAAGTTATTTAGTTGCTAGTCTACACTAGTAGCTAATACAATATAAAAGTGCAAAGCTAGTCCACCAAAATAGAATTGAATAAAGAATACATACTTAAGGGATCGAACTACTGTCTCAGTGGCTGAAGCATCTCTTAATGCTTGAAGGGCAGTCTTTTGAGCTACTTCTCTTTGCTGCACAGCTTCCTGTAATGCAACACAAAATACATGTTATATGATTATTGTAGACACATCAAAGGATTTAAATAAAATTCAGGGACCACAAATATGGCCGTGATATCGCGCTACCAAAAGTTTAGGACTTAAATAGTAATAAGCTGAAGTAAGTTCAATCTTTAGCTTTAACAAAAATGTACCTTTCCCAAGGAGCTGAGTCTTGCTGGTAAATTCATGGGTAGGCTAAGATTGTTAGAATCATCAAAAGCTGAATTAGTTGTAGACTGAGATTTCTGTTGAAAGGTGACACTTGAGTCCTCCTTTAGAGCAACTCCGTCAGTAACACCAACAGAACTCACCACTCTTGCATGCCTTAACCGTGGTGGCGGAGTACCACCTCTCTTTTCCTGTTACACAATTAACCAAACAAACAAATTCAGAAATTGATCAACAATAAATAGTCAATTTGCAATTAAAAGATGTCATATTACAATCCAAGATACTAGGCAGAATTGCAATCAAATACATCAGACGCAACCTCAAATGCAATTGTCTAGTCGCATAAACATAACACATCACAATTGCAATCAAGTCAAATACAGCTGATACAACCTAAATTATAATCGTTTAGTCGCACAAACATAAGAAATCATAATTGTGATCAAGTCAAAGACAGTTTATACAACCTCAATTACACTCACTTTCAGGCTGGAAAGACATCAATTACAATCGTTCAATTGCCCAAACTAATCACAAATGCACTCAAAGTCAAACCCAGCTGATACCTATGAAACACCAACACAGACACGAACACTACACACTACACTGACAATCTAATGTGTCGACACAGGTAAAGCTAACATGTGTCAGTGCTACAGAGAGGCTGATACAACCTCAATTTCGCGTAAACATAACAGATACACAATTACGGTCAAACTCAGATACAGCTAATGCAACCTCAATTACACTCATTTTAAGGCTGCAAAGACATAAAAAAGGGACCTTTTTGTAAAAAATCTAGCCTAAAATTCTAAACATTATAATTCATCACTACACAAAGAATCAAAGAAGAAGGAACAATGTACCTACATTTGTCTTAAATGGACTTGCAGGTATCCTATTCTCTCTTTCAGAAACACTTCTACTTCTTGTAATCTTCCCATTAGAAGAACCAAAAGCACAACTTTTCCTAAGCAACCCAGGACTTTCACCTTTTGCATCATTCATTTTACCAAAAAGCCCTCCACTCACAGAACACCTAATAGGAGTCCCATCTTTCCCAATTCCTCCATTACTCCTCCCTCTAACCGGTGTACACTGATCAAAATCCAAATTAACCGGTTTAAAAATCATCGGCGAAGACGGAAAAAAATCACCACCATCACCATCACCATCATCATTCTTTTTCTTCCTCCCTGTTCCCCAAGAGCCTCTAACAGAACTGGGCTTACATGTTTGAGCCTGGGCTTGGGTCTGGGCTTTTTCCCTTAGGCCCATTAAAGGTTCAGGTGTACCAATGAAAGGGTGTCTACCAGGTAAGGGTTTAGCACCCTTAAGAACCGGAACAGGTGAACCGGGTTCTAATCTATCAACATAGATAAACTGACCCAACTGCATTTTATTACTGAGAACAAAATCATGTTGATCAGAAGGAAGAGTAACGTAAATCGAATGCGAAGAATCGGAAACTTTGATGTAAAAGCCTTGTTTTGGAAAGAGACTCTTTTCGTCGAGATCGGCGGGGACGATGTCGGTGACTTGTAAGAGTGAATTACGATGCTCGC
This sequence comes from Medicago arabica, assembly GCA_946800305.1. Classification (NCBI taxonomy): domain Eukaryota; kingdom Viridiplantae; phylum Streptophyta; class Magnoliopsida; order Fabales; family Fabaceae; genus Medicago; species Medicago arabica. The sequence goes on from OX326970.1 coordinate 42,432,961, forward strand.
TTGTTGGTTTCACGCCGGTGTTTAGACCGTTTAAGAGTTTTACCAGAATTCCAGGTGCGAGTGTTGCCATTGATTGATGAGATTTTGGGGAAATTTTTGTTGTTACTATTTTTAGGGTTTTCAAGAATTGAGTGTGAAGAAGAAAGAGGAAGTTGGTGAAAAAGAGTGAGTGAGATTGTTTGTTGGTAACGGTAATGTAGGGGTGATATTGTAATATTTGTTTTTTGAATTAAGAACGTTGGGACCAACGGTCATATTAACTTATTAAGCTAGGGTTGTCACTGTGGGTGTGGGGTAACAAAAGATAAAAAAAAATGAAATTCTTATGAATAAGTTAATTTGTTGCATTTAATACCAGAATGTTTGATAACACCACCATTATAACATGATTGTATGCAAGTTTATATAATAGTACAACAAAGATGATCCTTTTTTTTTTTTTTCAGGATCATCTTTTGTTAAATCGACGTTGATCAAGTCATTGTCTCAATCGTGAAAATGACTATAATTATGAGCTTTTATTTTTTACAGGAACAAGGAAAAGTCGTATAGCCTTCTCAAAGTCCCAAAATTTCATTTTTAATAGGTATACATAGACATTTTTAACTAAATGATATAGATATATTAACATTTGCATCAAAATGTCATGCATTTACAAAGCAACATAGGGACTATATGTTTGATCCCTGCTGTGGTCATTTTAGCCTTTCACTATTTTTTTTCTTCTAATTTTTTAAACAAAAATGTCATGAAAATATTGCAAAACAAGATAATTACAAGCAAGATATACCTAATTTTGCTAAAAGGTATCTTAAACATATGGGTTAGGTGGTTAGGGGAACAAAATTAAAACAGACGAACTACTTGACTTGGAGCTTTAGATCTAAATTTATTGTGACACAATATATCAATCTTAAATATATAGATCTAAGTTGACATTTATATTTTAGGTGATTCATGAGTATTGGTCTATGACTATGATCATCATCTACTATAGAGGACTTTCCTATACATGAGTGCATTGTCCAATATTTTTTAAGTTTAGAAGTGACTTTAAAATCATCCAAAGTTAAAAAAAAAAATATTGAAAGTTGAGCTCATGAATCAAACTGGCAACAAATTTCATTCTGACCACGATGACAACATCAAATTTTAACATATATTTGGACACAAGTTGAACATTTTTTTCTTGCATCCCAAAGATAGTTTCACATGAGTTTTTCAAAGCAACAAATTGCAGCTGATTGATTCATAATAAAACGTTATTGGTACTCTTTCTTACTCCCTCATCTTCGCCTATGCTTTGTTGGTGGCCGTTTATTCAATGACAATCAACGTTTTTTTTTTAAAGAAATCAAAATGAGATATATTAACAACGGCGATAAAACACTCCTAATACAAGGCGAAAGTTGTTAGGCTTTTTGGTTCATAAGCTAAGAAGCGTGACAATGATTTATTAAATGTGACTAATTGAGAAGTTAAAATTTGCAGGTGTGCCTCATGGAGTCATGATAGAGGGTACCCTATATGGAAGAAAAATTGGCAGCTCAATGTAACCACACAGTGATGCCATGTTCTAGTTGGGAAGTAAAGATTATCCATGTTTATCGGAAGGCGAATATGTGTAAATATGTTCTTGCAAATATGAGATGTATTTTCAATATAGAGGAAGTGATTCTTATGCATATGCTCTGGTTGATAATTACAATGAGATGTTTTATATCTTCACACAAAACTTTAAGTCATTAAATATATAAAGTCTGGAATAAAAGTATGTCATTAACATGATGCTTTTTCGTCTGATATAAACTTTTTTACTAACATTTAATACACCGACACTTTGTACATATATCCCTGTTCATTTTTTAAGGGATATCCTTGTTCATTTATCACTATAATATTATTTAATAAACCTTTTTTTTCTTCCTCATTCTATACTTGTCTCCTCTCCTAAGATGTATATACACTATTGGCCTACTGGAGTGCGAAATGAAAAACTTTCAATAATTTATGGCCATCACTCTTGAGTAAACATGGAGCGTAGAATGTTAGTAAACTAGGTCCAGGCTTGAATACTAAGTAAGATGATATTTCAGCTTATCGACTTTAATGTCAGGGACATTGATACAGGTACGCACACATTTTATTCTAAAACTACCTAATATATCTACACCGTTTATTAACCTAAACGTTGAAGTGTTTTTACAGATATCACCTCCCGATCCCATAAGAAAGATGTTGATGAAGATCCTCCACTCAAAGGTCATTTAACAACATCATTCAAAGATCTCAGATCCAAAGAACAAAAAGATTCCAATTTGTTCTTTTTTCCTTTGTGTTTGTTTGTTTTTGAATCTTTCCTTTTAATTTCTATGTTGAAATTATATTTTTGTTGTAATTAGATTAATAAGTTGTCCTCCGACCCAATTTGTTGCAAAACAAGTTGCATACAATTTCTTGTAAAAAAAGTTACATGCAAAATTTTCACCAATAATTAACCAAATCATGGACAAATAATATCCCAAGTTTTTCTGTTTAACGGTGATTATTTTCTATCGAAGAATTTATGGGACATACAAGATGTGTTATTCCCTTTTAACCGATTTCTTTTCCAAACACATGAGTTAAAGATCAAACCCCTAAACGCAAGAGCTAGAGATCAAACCTCCAACCACTTACTAAAAGGATCCAAGTTCCACACCTTCTGAAAAATTTATTTTAAGTGAATTGAATTTGAAGTGATTTATATTAAATACAATTATGTAAAAGTAAGCTGAACAATAAATTTAAATTTTTTTTGTTTAAAAAAAAAAAAATTTAAACAAAAGTGAGTTGAACAATAATCTTTATCAGTGTTAAAATCATATTTAAATCAAAAGCTACATGTCATAAGTTCAAGTCAGAATCAATTCTATTGGCAAAATCAATTTCAATCGACATCACTTAAACATGATAAAATCTATCAATTTCATGAGTCTGAAATTTTGCCTGTTCCCACTGTGAAAACAAAGACAGAAATATTGAAAAATAGATGCCTGCTTAAGAGCAGTTTTATGTCTAAGTAAATATTAGCATCTGAAGTGGATACATGTTTACTTATACTTATAGAACAACGGCGAGACCGTTAATTACTCAGCAGTCTACCTCGACACATGAAAACATCAAATATATTATCTAGCAAGTAAAGTATAAAACAAAATAGGCAAGAGTTGAAATTCTAATTGTTTAGACTACATTAGAGGAAGAAAATAAATTAGACAAAGGGTTACAAGCAGTGTTTAAAAAACTGAAATGGTCGTCGATCACAAATCTTAGCGATACTGATCCGGTGATCATGACGTTCGGTACGTACCATGCAAAAGAATTGTGTCAAAGCTTGCGAGGTCACATAAATTTGGACTATGAAATTCATAACTAATAGATCATATCACATGATAAAAACTTTAACTGAAGATTCATTCAAAATAAAATCACTTAAAAACTAGTATACATTTTACATGAAAAATTTCCCAAATTGAATTGTTAACCATCAGGAAAATACTGAGTTCAAACAAAAAAAAGACTTGGCAACTGTAAACAAGACGACTGCCACCTGAGAGTCTAAGTAGATAAATAAAATGAATCAAATTACATTATTGATCACAGTACTTACTAGGAACAAGTATTGAAACAACCTGCACCTAACAGTATCTGGATGGCCTAGAAGGAAGATATCATTATCGGAATGTTATAAAGGTGTTGCAAAACCTGTCACAAAATCACAAGTAAATGTCAGGATTATTGTGTACTGAAGAATTTTTTTAGGTATCTAACAAGTGTTTTGGTAGCACTAATTTTTATTTCTGCAATCAATATTACTGCCAATTGGGTAGGGGTTCCAATCACAAGGGTACTAGAAAATTAGTACACCCAACACAAGCATATATATATGCTAATGAATAGAGAAGCACAATATTATAATTGAGGACTTCGAGATGCAAGAATCCTATCAGCATATAGTTGATGATTTAAGTTAAGTAGTATGATGATTGGATGCATAAAATAAAAATATTACAAGGAAACAACTTTTGCAATCATCTAAAGAAAGAAAAAAAATCAGATAAGAAAAGAAAAGGCATAGTAACTACTACCTACTACCTTTGTCCCTTAGATGTAATACCTCATTGAGCAAAACACAAGAATTAAGAAAAGTAGTTTGTACATTTTAAATTTGACAATAATGTACAATCTCTTTGCAAAATTATCCTTTAATTATTAAAGAGAGAAAAGGTTGTTCTTTTAATTTTCTCCATTTAATTGGGGGTATTTTTGTGAAAAAATAATTAATGCATTTTGTAATTTAAAGAGGGTCTTGAGGGAAGGGTCTAACATATAGGGATAGAGGTAACTAAAAATCAACCAATAACAAACTTCAAACAGAAATAAGTAGACAAATACAGCTTAATTTACTTTAACAATAAACAAACTCTATCCATATCTATTACCCTATATACCAGATTTTTCCAGCCCAGGTTAATGTATCAAAGCCAATCAATAATCCTAATTAAATCCCTTTTCAAGCATTGGTTTCGAAATAAAAGAAGAGTTTTGTGTTGTCAGCAGTCTTGCTGCCAAACCTTTTCCATCACTCTTGTTTGTTGTTTTATTTTTTGTTTCTGAAACTGTGAAACTCGGGTGGTGTGGTAATGTTATGTGCCTTCACATGAAGTACATTCTCTGTGATCGTTGGGTTCTCTGTAAACTGTTCAAATTAAGAAGGACCTTTAACTCATTATTTCGTGTTCAAGTTAATTGTACCATCATACTTCTATTTAAAGTTTAGAAACATAATTTTAGAAGGACTGTATACTCGTGTTATGATCACACAATTTATAATCTTTTAACTCCCTTTTGACCCTAAATAGGATCTCGATTTTGAAAAACCTGGTTGGCGGAGTTTTAAAAAGTGCTTACAGGAGCAGTTAATAAGAATCACTTTTTTCCCTTTTCACAAATGCACAAAAAGATCCCAGAACCCAGACCATTAGTCGGACATCACCATTATGCCAAAGTGTTGTTATGGATCTTCCCACCAGTATCGGCACAGGTAACATAGCACCACTTGCCACAGCTTTGCCATTTCGTTTAGCAAGTTAATGTCTCTCAATTCTATCTGTTTTTCGCATCATCATTAAAATCTATGCATATACTAAATTAGATTGAACCACTATTAAGTCTTTCAGGCTAAATTTTCTACTATTTTGTCACTACATTTGCCTATTCTTGTCAGGAACACAACATGAAGATGGTATTTCAAATGTTCCTGGCTCCTCCCCCATACATAAAGTATTCTTAAACTTATCCTATCAAGGAAGTAAAAGTTGAAAGTGAAAACTTGCCTGCCTATGTATTTGAAACATTGTTTTTAGGTCACATCCGCTGTAATTGAATCAAATGGACACTTAATATTAGTAATTAGGAACCATATTACGAACTACATTTGCCAATGAAATTGGGTGAATAGTGGTGAAATGGTTACAAACAAATTGACCAGAAAATAAATGTGAGATGAAAATACAATAGCAAAATGTCAAATATCATTACCACTAAACTTTTCCCTGACATGAGAAACTAGAAGCCTTGTGACAAACAATGAAATTGGTAATGACTATTATACTTGAAATAAACTCAACAACGATTATGCTCAAATGATCACTATAACACCATAAGAGTGTCATTACACCTATTCTCTAACACATGTCTCTGAGGTTGTTATCGTTACTCTACACATTAACAGATAGATACATGCAAACAACCAATAATCTAGGCGGGGAAAGGACATAAGTCATAACATAGGTCCAATAACAAGTTACAATCCTATTCACTAACAATCAGAGTTATTACAGTCAGTGTTACATTAAAGCTAAAAATAATAATTAAAATGATACAAAACATTTTTTTTTTATGAAGCTAAACTATCCCGCCCAAATTGGCAAAAATGATACAAAACATAATGTCGTACTATAGCCCCCTTGTTAGTTTTTTATCATCTCAGACAATGTGGTTTTCAAATAAAATGACAAAGAGTAGTTCATAAAAATATAAAAGTAAACCCTGATTTAGTTCTTAAGTATCACTGTCTCTCCAACTCAAACCCTAAAGTATATGTCTCAATCCATTTGTCGAATCTGTCCCATTAGTCTACTGTTATATATGGACATAACACTAGAAGAAGTATCGTGACGGATAAACGTCTAAATTTGAAGGTTATAGCATAAGTGCTTATTATAAGTTCCTAATTGTTTGGGAATCGAGGCCAAAAGCAGTTTATAAACAACATCCACACTTGTCAACCTAATGAGGCGCAAGAGGAAACCGTGAGGGTACACACCCAAAGTGGACAATACCTCGAAAAAGTAGTATGACAGACTCGTAACATCAGCTATTTCAATAGCAAAAGATAAAATAAAGTCGTATTGTTTTTTCATTGAAAACAGTTTATTAACATGTCATAAGCAGTTTTCATAAGTTCTTCCAAAGTCCAAACAACCTTACAAGTGCTAATATCAATAGATAAGCTCAAATAAATCAATCCAAATAGACCCTACGCAAAACCTTAAGCTACTACATTGGAAGTTAAAGAGAATAATAATAATAATAATAATAATACCTTCAGAAAGAACACCCCAGGTGTTATTATGCAAAGACAGCAGAGAAGTGAACAATGCAGAAGCAGTGACACTATGCAATGGCGTCAATGAGACTTGTGTACCAGCCAATTGCACCGGAAACCTAATTTGTAACAATGATAATAATTATTATTCAATTCAGATACATTTAAATAAAAATATAGGAAATATATAAATTCTGATTTACCTTATGGAGTAGGAGAGTGAGCGTTTTTGTGGGGAAGCTTGAAAAGAAGAAGAGGAATTGAATTTATTGGTGTTTGAAGAAGAAGAAGATCGACGAGATAATAGGGTTTTAGAAGAAGATGAAGCTATTTGGAAACATTTCCTACTACACTTCGACGCCATTTCGTGCTCTCACTCAGAATGGTATTGGTAGGAAAGAAAAGATGCACAGAAGAAGGGGTTTTGCCTTATGGGCCGGATCTTTTTACCCACATCAACAAATTATGTGCATCTTTTTAACATAATTGCTATTCTAGCGTCTGTTTTTCTCGTTCTCATCAAAATAGTTGAATGTGAGTTAACTCACGTGTTTATATTGATTTTTGTGGTAAAGATCAACCAGTAAATTTTAAGGACATATTTGTGCTTTTGATATTTTTCAGAATTTGTGATTGCTATTCAAGAACATGGAAAACTTATAAAGATAACTTATCGAATTTAACCCAGTCAAATTCGTCGAAGTTACTTTCAAATGAAATAAAAGAAATTGCTTGAATAAAATAAGTAAATTGCAAAGATGCTTAAGAAAATAAACTTAAATTGCATTGATTGAATGTAAATTGGTACACATATTCATACATTGCAACTTGTGACTCGTTTCTCTCTTCCATGCGGATAATTTGAGTGTAAGTTTTGTGTATGATTTGATTGTGACCCCTTTCTCTTGCGAGAAACTACTATTTATACTAATAGAAATAACTACTTATATTTGAATTTGAAACTACAACTGCTATAAACGAACAATGTTTATCCATTCGATTTGAATTTCGAATATGTGTATCCATTGTTTGACCTTATCCGAAAACAAACCGTCATTCGATGAAACGCAACTGCTCTTTCGATATCTCTCACTTGTCTAACTGAAACACGTACTTCGAGTATTTCCAGCAAGTCCAACTTCGATTTAAATATATAGGAATAGAAGAACATTCTTTATTTCTTCGATGACAAAATCAACTTTTGACTGCATTTAATATAGCCTTTTAAAAATATAGGCTAACATCATGCAGGTATATTTTCAACGTGAGTTAACTTATGCAAATGTATTATTCAGTGTGAGTTAACTCACGTTGAACGTGGATGAAAAAAAACAGATGAGAAAAGAGCAATTATCTTTTTTTAACTGGTATCATGTGCACGGAGTTGTAGAGATTAATTTCTCAAAATGAACGGATAGAAATATCTAATTGTATCTGATCTAAAGTGGAAATATCTTATACAATCGTAATTTATCTCCTCAATCGCTTATGGATACTATATTCACTAAACTGACATTGTTAGATGTATAAACAAGAAGATCATAAACTTGTGCGTTTGAAAATCAAATGGCAATCATGGTTGAAGTTTCGTATGGTGTTTAAATATCGTGGACCACCTAACCCACATATATAATATCAAACTTCTCTAAAAGGAAAGAAATAAAAATAATAACTTTTTTAAGTGACAAAAAAATAAAATAACAAACATTACAAATTAGACATTGATATTTCAAAATTTACAAATTAAACCAAACGATCATTTAGAATGATTATTGGCTTTGAGATTCTAAATAATTTTGAAGTAGCAATTTATTTGAGATGATAAATAGAAAGAGGATTCAAATTAGTTATCGCGCAATTGTTTTTTTTTTTTAAAAAAAAAAAAACCATCATATGAGATTTTTTATTTTTCTTTTGACACAAACCATCATGTGAGATGACAAGGTATTTTCAATATCCAAATTGAGATGACCAAATTGACTAAATATTTATATACTTTAAGAATGAAATTGACAAGTTTTCTTTACTTGAATTATTAAAGTACTCACAGATCACAATAGTTTTTTTTTTTTTTTTAAAAAAACCATCATGTGAGATTTTTTATTTTTCTTTTGACACAAACCATCATGTGAGATGACAAGGTATTTTCAATATCCAAATTGACTAAATATTTATATACTTTAAGAATGAAATTGACAAGTTTTCTTTACTTGAATTATTAAAGTACTCACAGATCACAATAGTTAAATAGGAAATAAATCTAAAGTGACTATCCAAATACGAGATTGGATTAAATGGTAGGAAGTGTTGTTACCAAAAAAAAAATGGTAGGAAGTGTATTCAAAGTGGACAATATAAATAACAATTTTCAGAAGAAAAAAAATGTTCAAAATCATCAACCCCGAACCCGAAGAAAATCTTAAGTAGTGATCACAAACTGCCATATTCATTTTTTGTAAAGAGGTTTACGATATTTATGAAAATTTGAATTTATTTAACAAGAGTTAAATAATAAAGTGAATGATTAATTTTTATTTTTTAAGCACTATAATGTGCATTTTTTTTTACCTTTTCATCCAATAAAATCACACTATAACGTCTTTCTTATACTAGTTCCTAAAATATCTCTATAAATATCTAGATGAATGTGTAAAAAAACAAAATTTTATATGATGTCATTTAATTGAATGCATGTATAAAAAAACTTAACTATACAAATTAAATTCATAGAGTGATAGATTTTGATTTAATTAGAACATGAGAAAATGCTAAAATACTAGGAAACTAATTTTCAACATAAATGAGTTTGTACGATGGCTTAAAAATATATTAATTGAATAAATAATAAATTAATAAAATTATGTACGAAAAAAGAAAAAAAAATAATGAATAGGGGAAAGAGGGAGTAAATGGTCGAGAGAGAAGAGAGACGATGGTGGGTTGTACATAACAAAAAAAACATAGGCTTCTCCCCATTTCTTTGAATTAAAGAAGGATGAATATTATAAGTGGATGTCCATATAGCAAATAAGTTAATGGACCATATCACTAGGTTATTAGGCTTAGTTCATAAGCTACTCTATTTCCCTATAAATAGAGCTCATTGTAACACTCAGAAAGACATCATAATAAAAATGGTCATGTTAACTTGTGCCCTAAGAGCACGAGATAAGGATCCCAAAAGTAGAAATATTCAGTCAAATTTCGTGCATTCTATTAATTATAAATTTAAAAATTAAATTAAAAGCGCACATTCCAACAAAAAGTTATCATATTAGATTCTTTATCTTATGGCACAAGTTAACATTTCCCTAATAAAAATATTTCTCCCTAATCGTTATTCTTTCTCCTTTTGTCTGTCACCGTCTTTCTAAGTTTTTTTTGTTTTAAAATTTGATGGTTATTTATGATGATGAGATCTAGCTTATGGTGGCTAATGGTTTGTGTGATGATAAAAGGTTAAATAAGATGCATGAAGTAAAAAAAAAAAAAAAGGATGGTGGAGTGCAAGACTCTCATCAGTTGGTTCCAACTATCCCCTCTATCTTTTGTTGTGATTTTTTTCGTTCAAATTTATACTCAAAACTAGGTTAAGTTCCTCTTTAAAAGATGTCAAAACTTGTGGTTAGGTGCAACAAAATAATGTAGCTTTGTTGTTTCTTGTAGGAGTGAGGAGGTGGTCTCAAAATTGAATTGAAAAACATAGATGCATGTGATGTTTTAAGCTAAAAATGGAATAAAGAAAAAACAAGCGGTAAAGAGATTTTCCTCAATAAGAATGATATGTTGGGTTTTTTTATCATGCAAAATAGTCTCTCTTTTTTTATGGTATTCGGGGTTCGAACCCCGAAACTTGCATATATTATGTGTTGTTCTTAATAGAGTTAAGTTCACTGAAACTTATACAAAATAGTTTAACGGTAGTTTGTTCTTAATGTTATAAATTTAAACTCTTACCACTAAGTTAGCAACTCTAATGTACATCCTAGCTTTTAGATCCATTTTGAATACATATCTTCATTTATGATTAACTCTTTTTTCTCACGTACTATATTGCAAGTGCGAAAAGAAAAATTTCTCTGAAAATTTTATGTGAAACGCATTGCATGAATGCTTCACATGCTTGTTCTTTTTATCTATATAAAAGTTACATGGAGCTTCTCAATTCTAACTCGATTTTGTTAATTATCTAAAACTACAGTTTTCTAGAGCGCTAATGAGAAGAAAATATGATGAATGCTTTTGCAGCTCCAATTATACAAGGGTTGGTGGCATGGCTTGAATGATGTAAAAGTCACTAGCGCTATGAATATTGATAAGAATGTCGATTTTAAGTACATGTTAGAATCGTTGCCAATTTTGTTGCCTCGAGAAAATATTAGCTTTATGCTAGAATTTTAATATTGTTGTGATAAATATATAGATATGCTTACTTAGAAGGTTGATGTTGCAACTTAAAAAGAGGTGTGCCTCTTTCTATGAAGAATGTTGAATGGTATTGGTACCAAAGGAACTAGCCTAGTGTTATCGTTTTGCTCCAACTCCGTCAATGTTCTTATTTTTGTTTCTAAAGAGTATAGTGGCAAAATTCTCACACCAAGTACTTTGAAGTGAGTAAACTATATATTCAAACCTAGGTCCCAGCATATCAAATTCATAATGTAATCTTATAATTTGAGTTGTAGTTGTAGGACCCATCATGTATTTTTATCACGCCGGATCGGGTTCGAATGAAAATAGTGTCATTTGTGTACGCATTAAACATATTATCTATTACTAATATGTCTTGTACATCATCGGTCTCCACTCAACTTGAGTCTTGAGTGTTAGAAATGTCTATAATATATCAAGGGGATACAACCTTTTGAATTGGATTTGTACTTTCATTTTTACCATTTATTTAAACTATTTTATTATTTTTATAATATTATTTAAATTATTAATTAAAAATTAGTTAAATCCTATTTAAATAGAAACAATTCACAACAATAAACAATAGAAAGAACAAATCTACAACAAAAGACACAATATTGGGCAGTATAAGAAAAACTTATTTTGACATTATATAAAAAATATTGTGTTTTGGTGTAACATTTTTTTTCTTTCAATTTTATCATTCATTTAATTATTCTTTATCATTTTATCGTTCTTGTCAATAAAAGTGGGAAGACGGACAAGTTAATGCCGCCTTGACGCTAGTTGAGCACAATGTTGGGAGACTTGGCCCCAGTTTTTTTTAGAAAAAAACGTACAAATGAAATAAATATTGTATCTTTAAAGTTGTCAAATTGAATTCGATGGTTTTAATTATATAGCTACTTTTTTGGGGTAACAAGGCTAAAAGAAAGAGAAAACAAAACGAAACAACAAAGGAATGAAATAAAGGAAGACTGTAATCTATGGAATCAGGTTTCTTCAGAGCCTGCAAATTGGATGACAACAAATCTTGAGACTGCAGGATTGCATGCAATGCTGATTCGATGATCATGCTGATTCTCTCCCGAGATGCATATACTATTGAGAGTTATTTCTTTTCTGAATAAATTATGGTGATCACTCTTGAATCCTGAACAAATTACTGGTCCCAGGTTTGAACAGTAAGACGAATCTTTGTTTTTTGAAAGGCTGGTGAAATGTACAAATGGAAAATAAATACTGCTTTGAAAAATTTCAATTTGAATTTGATGATTTTAATAATATGCCTGTTTGATGCCAACTACTATATAACAGCAACTAATAAATTGAAGCTTAATCTCAACCCCCGCTCAAAACAAAAAAAAAACGCCAAAACACATGAAAACATCAAGTGGCTCAACAATTGATATAATCACTAATCAGTGCTTTCAGCAAGAGAGATTGAAATTTGAATCTGATTATTTTTAGTTATACTGGATTTCTATTTTCTTTTGGCTAAGGTACCGTGATTGTAAATAATGACCAAATAGAAAAACAATGGAGACAATTATTTCATTTCTTCTTTGAATCGAAATTTACAGATGTTATGATTTTCTTAGAATATTTCAGTTGGTTGAAGTTAACTTCAGTGCTGAGGTAGAAAATGATTCACATTAGGTGTGTCGACACAACTAAGCAACAAAATTCAAGCTAAACCAAACATCCCATAATCCCGTACACATGTATGTGTCTTTCCCGAGAATAAATCATATCCCTTTCTTCAATTACTATAGATTTGAAAATAAATATGACAGTACCATTTTATGGAGGGAAAATGTTGAGAAAATTGATTTGTCTGTCGCGGCACAACTCTCAGTAAACCACATACTCGAGTATACAAACCACATCAATCATATATGATCACCGGATTCGAATAAAAAACAGGGTGAGCAATGCAAAAGCAATGTGAGAGGCATTATAGTTTTGGACTAGGATAATCATAACTAACAGGGGATCATATAGGACATGATAAAAACTGAAGATTCATTAAAAATATAATCACTTGAAAAGCCGGTATACATAAAAACTGAAGATTCATGAAAAATATAATCACTTGAAAAGCTGGTATACATCTTACATGGAAAGTTTCCCAAATTCAAGGTGATTGCACCTGATAGTCTCAGTGACCAAGATAAATCAATGAAATTACATTATTAATCACAGCACCTACTAGAAACAAGTATTGAAACAAAACCTGCACCTAATAGTATATGGATGGCCTAAAAGCAAAAATGTCATCGATATGTTATAGAGGTGTTGCAAAACCTGCGACAAAATAAAAGCAAATGTCAGGGTTGTTGTGTATTAAAGAAAAGTTCTGAGGTATCCAACAAGTGTTTTTGTAACAATAATTTTTATCATTTGGTTCTGCAATCAATATTACTGCCAAATGGGTAGGGGTACCAACCCCAGGGGTAGTTTAAAATTAGTACACCCACCACAAACATGACAAAGCAATGTATATGCTAATGACTAGAGAATCCTATCAATCATATTGATGAGAGAAGCCATAGCTATTAAACAAAACAAAACTCAAACAGAAACAAGTAGACAAAATATTGACCTTAAGTTACTTTATCAATAAAGCCTATCCACATCTAATCAAACTCCATGCCAGATTAACCCAGCTCAGTCCAATGTTGTATAGCCAACTAACAATCATAGTGAAATCCTTTTCCTAGGTGTTTAGTTTCAGAAAATAAGAAGAGCTATGTAAAACCTACACTACAGTGCTGTTGCCAAGCCTTTTCCATCATACAAGCTAAACTCATCTTCCTTTTGGCCTAGCTGTATAAAAAGTGAGACACGAGCCTCTCTTCAGCCAAGTCCATATTTAATTATTTCAAAGAATTAGTATAAAACATATCACTAGATTATTTTCTCGATCCACTCGAATAAGTAGAGATCACATCTTCTGTTTTGGATTTTTCGACAATGCAGATTAGAGATGGCACCACTGTAATAAAGATAGAGAGTACACTAGTAGTAGTATCCTATGAGTTTGACCCATTCATCCAAACCCGCTTTCACCTCAGATCAGAACGTTTCTAGATCAGGTTGTATCGCAAAGTGAAATTATAAAATCTGGTATTGAAGAGTGTATAAAACTTCAGAGCAGAAGAGCTTATAAAATTTGAACCTAGTTCATTTGACCTAATTACATCCTTCCCCCACCCACCCACCCAGACAGCCAGCCTCCTTTCGTCTCACCCATCTGCCCTAACTTACAAAACTGCAAAACTCATGGTTGAGCACTGTTATGTGCCTTCACATAAAGCATCTCTCTGATCTTTGGGTTCTCTGTAAACTGTATTATTCCTTTTTGCTGCATTTTTCTTTTCATAAGCAGTAACCAGTACCGCATTTAAAATAGATACGGTGATATTAATTATCAATAACTACTAATCAAATTTGAATTTTAGTCATTATTTCATTTTAAAATTGAGTATATTATCATACTTCTGTGTGTGTGTGTGTGTTTAGTAGGATCTTTTACTCGTGTTATGATTTTAAAATTTTACGATCTTTTTAGCTCCGTTTTGATCCTAAATAGAAACTCAATTTTGCAAAACTCAGTTGGCATAGTTTTCAAAAGTTGAAGCAGGAGCAGCTATAAGAAATTTTATGATCTTTGAAAGTGAAAACTTGCCTGACTACGTATTTGAAACTTTGTTTTTAGGGCACATCCGCTGTAATTGAATCAAATGGACACTTAACGTTAGTAATTAGAAACAAAATTACCAACTAAGTTTGCAAATGAAGTTGGGTTAATTTGCCAATGAAATTGGGTGAATAGTGGTGAAAATGGTTACAAACAAATTGACCAGAAAATAAACGTGAGACGATAATACTACAATTAAATCTCAAAGATCATTACCACTTAACTTTTCTCCACCATGAGAAACCAGAATCCTTGTGACAAACTATGATATTGCAAATGAATATTGTACTTGAAGAAAATCCAATAACGATTATGCTCGAATGATCACTATACTATGTTATGACCGAAATAGCAGATCAAATAACAGTGCAAAGTACAATTACATTCACACCTATTTTTTATACATGTTTCCAATGTTATTGCTATTCGGCTATTCCACACATCAATAGATGCTGCCATGCAGACAACCAATAATCTATCCAGGGAAAGGACATAACATCGGACCAATAACAAGTTCCAATCCTACTCACTAACAAATTGTAAAAAACAAAAAAACAGATTTATTACAGCCAGATTGAACAAAAATAAATTACAAATGACAGAAAACATGATGCATGGTAGTATGGCCTCTTTATTTATTTATCATACAAAAACTGTGATTTTCAAGACAACAGAAATGGTGCTAACAGTTGAAATGAAAGGGCAGAGAGTAGTTCTTTAAACAAAAGAGTAAACCCTCGATTTAGTCCTTCAAGTATCACACTCTCTCTCTCAAACTTAATCCCTGGTATGTTTGGATTGGTGGTATAGGATAATATTGAGTTGAATGATATGTAATAGGATTACATCCATTTTTTAAAATCTAACTAGACTATTCTATTTCATTCTACTTCTTTCCACCATATACCACCAATCCAAACATACCGTGAAGTATATATCCCAAACCTTTTGTCAAATCTACCTTGTTAGTCTTGTTGTTACATATTAACAAAATATTGGGGTATGTTTAGATGGAGGGTTTAGGAGGGCTAAATCTATATTTTGATATATGTTTCAGATTTTTAAAATATTGAAAAAATAACATGATAATGATTATATAACATTTCAATCACACTTATCTTTTTAAAAAACATTTTATAGCTTCCTTAATTTAGAAAAGAAAAGTAAGCCCTCCTCCCCTTGAAAATCGTGCATCCAAACATTCCTAAGACTAAAGTGACCGACTTAATAAAACCTATAGCTACATATAAAATGCTAGTTATTTCCATAAACTTAAGGGAATAAGTAGAACATTCAGTGGCAAAACCCTAGATTAGCTATTGAACAGGAGCAACCAACCATCAAATACAGTTCTTGAAAATTTCTAGTCTTTAATGTCATGTCCAAGCATCTAAATGGTAGCCTGTCCCATTTACATATCTATTAAGTGTAAAGTTTTAAACTAAACGTAACAAATTTACTTTAGAAATCCATGTACAAATGTATTTGAACACTAGTCCTGTAATAGTGACTTTGTTTGCCATGGATTTATACTTCGCTTACTGCAATATGTACAACTATCTAATTGATTTTCACCAAACACTTAAAGAGCTTACGGCCATTTCCTATGAAGCACGGACACTCCTCGGATTAGGCGTGTCCCGGTGTCGGACACGTGTCGCGACTGACATTACACCGACACATATAATTACACTGAATTATGTGCTTTTCTCAAATTATATTCTTTCCATGTGAGCTTTAGTTTGGTTCAATAGATTCCTTCCTGATATTAAAATTTGGCTCTCACTGTCTAACAACATAATCATATCAATCGTAGTAGGTCTATCCTACAGGTATTGTTGCATGCATAAGAGTCCAATGAGGATTGAACATGATGCTTCAGATACAATGCTCGAATCCTCTATCTTTGAGTCAATTATATAGTTGTTCCATGCTTAAAGAATGTCCATGCCTAAATCATGAAAGCATCTAGGATTCGTTGAACCAAACAGATCCTAAGACTAACGTGATGAAATTGACAAAACAGTATAATAAATTAGTTATACAATGTTAGAGACTAACGATTTGCATAAACGTTAGGTAGTAAGTAGAACACAGAATGATACTTGATGGACTAAATTAGAGGCTCAGGGCGTTTCTGGCAAGACACGTTCTTGAGTTAATAGCTTATAGCTAGTAAGCTCATATGACTAAAAAGTCTTGTTACTCTAATTTTCTCACGAGGTTATACCTTACTTTTACCAGCTTATAGAGTTTTTTAATAAGTAAATTCAAGTAGCTTATAGCTTATCATTTTTCCTCAATTTTACCTTTGTAATCTCAAATGAAAAAAATTATATCTTAATTAGATTATCCGGTATCAGCTAGCTTAGCTTAATATTAGCTATCTGCTATAAGTTGATCCACTGTATTCGCTATTTTTTACCAAACAGATCCTTAATAAGTAATTAAACCGCGGGCAATGAAGCGAAACAGTGAAGGAAGAAGGAATAATAATACCTTCAGAAAGAACGCCCCAGGTATTATTATGCAAAGACAAGAGAGAAGTGAATAATGCAGAAGCAGTGACACTATGCAATGGCGTCAATGAGACTTGTGTACCAGCCAATTGCACCGGTAACCTAAAATGCAACCATATTATTAATCAATTCAATTCAGATATATTTATCCAGAATTAAAAAGAATTGAGTGAATATTAATTACCAGGAATATGAGCGTTTTTGTGGAGAAGCTTGAAAAGCAGAGGCGTTAAATTTATTGGCATTTGAAGAAGAAGATGAAGAAGATCGACGAGAAAATAGGGTTTTGGCGGAAGATGAAGCTATTCCGAGAGAGAGAGATTTTCTAGCACAATTGGAAGCCATTTCGTGTTCTCCTCCGTCAGTGGTACTGGTACGCCTAAGAAAGAAGCGGGTTTTGCCTTGTGGGTTGGATCTTTCTACCCACAACTGGAATGGGCCTTATAAATATCCTACATTCTAATTTCACAAAGGATTACTTTTTAGGCCCCTCAATATCTCTTTAGGCTTCCTAAAAATACGAAAATAGCCTTTATAAGATGTCTGGTAGTTACATACCGGAGCCTTCAGTAGTTCATTTTAATTTTTCACATTTTGAACCTCCGGTATGTGCATACCGAAGGCACATTTTCAAATTTGGATGGGATTTATTTAGATTTTAATATTCAAACACATCCGGTTTATATGCATGGATTTTGAAACTCGTTGTCACCTTCGTCAACATATTCACTCAAAACCACTTTCTTTGATTTTGTTGAGTTTTAATATTTTTATGTTTGATATCATTTTCTACTTTCTATATTTTTTTTAGAATGAAACTTATATTTAGCTTCTTTTTTTTTTTTGACAAACAATATTTTATTTTTAAATAGGACTTATAGACAAATGTAGTATTGAAATATGAAACTTTAGAATCCGGTTGATGGTCGTGGTAAGAGAGACGTGATATAGCAAACAATTATAGTTTGTCTTAATTCATTCTTGGGTTAACCACCAATATCTATGCATGGTTTGTTACGAACGTGAGTTAACTCACGTAGATTATCGTAGATTATAGTCCAACACGAGTTAACTCACATTGGTTATACCGAACGTGAGTTAACTCATTTTAGAGGTATTTTGGGTAGTTTACGTGGGAGTGAGCAATTTTATATGGGAGAAGAACAATTTTCTTGTTCAATTTATCCCTTTAAGATTCTTAATTACGGATGAGATCTGCTCGGACGCTTCGTGTATATATGCATGAGTATGGATTTTAAAACTGGTTGTCACCTTCGTCAACATTTTCACTCAAAACCACTTTCTTCGATTTTGTTGAGTTTTTATGTTTTTATGTTTGATTTCCTGTTCTACTTTCAATAATTTTTAAAATGAAACTTATATTTAGGAATATTTTATTTTTAAATAGGACTCATATAGACAAAGGTAGTATTTAATCAATCATATCCTATCATAATGTTTGTGTGCCTAAAAAATAAAATCATATGGTGTGTCCATCACATACTTTTCCGTCACCTTCAATGCATGATGTGAGTTAGAATGAGAGTTCTTTAAGATCGCATAGTGTTGCATTTTATCGTTCATCGAAAGCCACCAACATTTTTAGTGTTGAACCAAGGCCAAACTTGGATTTTATGATTTTGTAACCAATTAATATGGTTTTCAAAATATTTTTTAGGGACCAAGATGGTTAGTCATATATATGTTAGATGTTGAATAACACAGTAGTATGAATAACGGTATTATCATCATAACAAAATAAAACCATTCACACAAGGCCATATCTAACTTCTACGTGGCAATCCACTAATGCAAACATAAAAAAGATACATTCATAAGGACATAGAAATTAATACAAATAGAGCATCTTTTATCGTCGCAAAGTAAGCTCTAATTGAAATATCAAATCTGATATTATCTTCGACAACATAAAAAGGGATCATTAAAGAAAAGTCACATAGCAAGGTCTAGTGAAAATACCATATTTGGTATGAAGCTCGACATATATAGTTAAGGATTTCTGTGAGAGACGAAAATCATACTTCAGTCTAAATTATACAATATAAACTAAAAAGTGGAAAAAAATGGATAATGTTTTTAATTTGAAAACATATAAATAACAAAATATAGAAGGCCACACCAGCAAACGGTATGTTTCATGAGTTTAGCTCTTGTTGCACCTAACCACAATACTAAAAGATATGTCTTTTGTCCGTAAAAATAATATATAGCCTCTAAACAAGTTAAGTCCAAATCCTATCAACATGAATCTGACTTTAGTATACTATTAACTAAATCATTTCTCCAAAAAAAGTTACTGACTAAATTTGGTTAGTTAACAAAATGAGGGTATATTTTGGTACAAGGGATTGAGCTTTTTATTTCTAGTCTCTAGAGCAGCATATCATTTATTTGATAAATGGAATTAGAAACTATTTATTCAAAGTGCAAAGAGCTCCATTAACCATATATTACTTTTCCTTGGTGCCAATTTCGATGACCAAGTTCATAGGAAACTTTGCTATGACTTTAAATAGGGTATTCGCAAGTCGACGATGAGATTGATTCCTTTAAATTAGTCGATTTTTGGATCAGATACCAAGTTTTTAAAATAAAAATAAAAAACATAGTTTACTTTTTTATTTGTATTTTTATTATTATTAAAGTGCGTTGAATTTGTTTGTTATTTTATCTAACTTAACGGTCCTAAACATATGTTAACGTCCAATTTGAAAAGAAAACTTCAGATTTAAGTACTGGATTCAAATCATCATTCTAATCAAACATACAATGACTACTGTCATGCACCGTTATTATATATCCACTTTATGAATCTAAATTATAATCATGGTACCTACCGTTGTGCTTTCGCTTTCACACCGTTGCTAATGCACATTACATTGAATTAGTGATCCTAATTCAAAGTTCAAACTACTACTACACCAGCAAGTCAAGATATAAAAGTGTCACACTCAAATAATAAGCTTAATTTAAACATATAGGGTAGGGATTGCAAGGGAAAACACACATTTGTTTGGAATAATCGATCTATACGTTAATGTATTTAAATTATTATTATGAACTAACGGTTCTTTAAAAAAAATATTACCCGTTGTCGGATCAATAAGCCATATAAGTAAACCCAAATTATGAGATGACTTTCTACCAGCATTGAATAAAAATCATTGCATAATTGGATTCTATGACAGCTTATAATAAACAAATGTCTTATTAGGTAATTAACGGCACGTATAATCCTTCACATTATTGCCATTAGAATCATCACTAAAATCTTACTCACTCTTGTTCGTTAAATTTAAAAGAAATTCACTAAATATGACTGATTCCAAGTAAATTTAAAGTGAGCTATATTAATTTTCATCGGTAAACATGTATGTGTGTGGTTAGCATTTTTTAGTAACTAATCACATAAAATGAGAAGAGAGGTGTTAGTATTTTTTTCTAACTCTTTCTCTGGCACACACCTTGAAATTCATGCGAGTCTTATGTTTTGGAAATTGATCACATATTTGTTAGTAAGAGTAAATGTTAGAGCATCTCACATTTTTATCGATGGAGACATCTATTTTTTTTTGAATCACATGTGTACTTATCACTCATTTTTATCTTCAACTCATTTTTGGCTAAAATTTATTTTACAGAATCAATTCATTTAAAATCAAACTATCAACGCATAACCAAATACAAACTTAAAAGAAAATATGTACTCTTAATCAACCGTCGATTTTTGTCCAATTTTTAACTGATTCTCAAATACATTGTTTTCAAGTTCTTCAAAATAGAGCATGAGTAAGGTTTCCGATAACTGAACGGACAACCGGTCTGGTTTTTGATTACCTTAAACATAAACAATTACACCCTGGTTATGTTGTTCATCGTTCACATGTTTTCATATGCATTGATAGATCTTTGCGGACATAGGGGCCCTAGCCACAAGTTTTTTGTGATAAAATCGTTAAATAAATTGTTGAAATAGTGTATACTCTTGTTATATCGTTATATGTACCAAACAAACACATGGGAAATTTGGAATCATATAAGTTTAATAATTCCAAAATTTTGGGATGTCATCAATATTTTGAACCAATCAATTTTTTATTATAGTAATCAAATAACAATTCTCTTTCTTTTAATCTTTGTATATATATTTTTTAATTTAAAATAGTGTATACGTTTTGGTGGCTTAGGTATTCGTGAAACTAGACTTATTAATGTAGCTCTGTTTGGTAAGTTGGCGTAGAACATGCTTTATAACAAAGATAAATTGTGGATGAAAGTTCTTTCCTATAAATAATATATGGACAACATGTCTTTATGGATGAATAAGAAACATAACAAACCCGCGATCACTTGGCGAGGTATTCAACATGCCATTACAACTTTTGCTGAGGATATAGTTTTCGAGTAGGCTCCGAAGACTCATCGATTTGGAATATTGATTGGACACAACTCGGTCCCCTCTTGCAGTTGGTTCCATTTGTTAACATAAGTGATTCGGTTATGTGCTTGAAAGACATGTTGTATGATGGTATGTGGAATGTGCAAGGCTTTGCTGCTATGGTACCACATGATATTGTTCATCATATTCAGAAGCTTCCAGCTCCTAATAACATAGATGCATGACTTCAAAATTAACTATATTATAATGCGTTAAAGATTCAAAAGAGGAAATGATTTAGAAATCTTATATAGAATCAATTCCTTTTTAAAGTTTTAATGTGTTGAATATACATAATTCCCACAAAAAAAAAAATCGGATTTTTAGACTTATTATAAACAAGTGGTCCAAAGACACTTAACATTTCTAAAAAAAAAGTTACATCATAGTTTATAGCTTTTCAAATAAAAAACCAAACCTGTTTCATGATAAATACTTTGTACTCGTGCTACTATTTGGTATTGACAGTTCAATACTAGAATCAACTTTCTGTTTACAAAATCATGACATGTGTAATTAAGTCTGTGATGTTACAATAAACTTGTCCATTTAAATAGTGAGTTTGAGTCATTCCTAAACTAAAAATATACTACTAAACAATGTAATATTCTTAAAGGAAGAAAAGTTTAAAAAAGAGTGATTAGACAATTTGTTGAATGAGAACAAAATGAGTAATTTCACCTCTATTTTTGAGTTAATCTTAGAACTGAAGACAATGCAGATAGACTTACACTTATTATTATTTATATAAATATATAATTGATCTCTTACTCTTATTTGGACATTGGCCAACAATATCTGTCCCGTGAACTTTGTCACACCAATACAAGAGCATGTTTTGGGTGGTTTAAGGACCACCTCATCCTTTAAGTTCACATGGCTTTGTATATTTGTGGAAAATCCAATTCCGTGTCCCTCTAATTGTTCTCCCCCTTCTAAAATTTATCATCTGTATCATGTCTTTTTTTTTGTCTCTTCATGAATTTTATGTTCTTGCGTGTTCTAACCAATACCATCGAATCACTTAATAATTGAAACAAAAAAACAAACACAAACCAAAACCAAACAGTGACAAGTGACAAGTTTAATTAACTTGATTCATTGCTTTGCATTGTTCTCAACTTGATTCATTGCTTCCCATTATTAGGGAAACAAGCAAACCATAAAACACTTACAATTAATAATAATCTTATAATATAAATATATAATAATATACCTTCTTCCAAATTCCAAATGTAATACCATACCTTAACTTTTCTATCAAACTAAGAGTTGAAAAATAAAAAATTACATTACTTAAACTTAAAATTCAAAAGAGTTCTTCCAACTGCTGATTTTTTTAGCAGAAAAAAAGAACCAGTTTTGATTTTTATCTATTGTACCATTCATCTTTCTCTCATTCTTCACAAGCTTCTTAATCAGCAACTGTCCATGACAAATCATTCTCAAAAATCCAATGGCAAACCTCAATCCGACCCGGACCCGACCCAAGAGACATAAAAGCACCATGAGTTGGACTCCAATCAGAAGTATCCAAATGACAAACAGCAACCCCTTGATTAATCTTATCCTTGCTCTTCGGGTCAAGTAGCTCGGCTTGATAAACCCGAACCTTGGGAACCGAGTGACAATAGTAAAGCAAATACGGAAACAAACTCTGATGACACGAAACAGACCGGGTCACTTTTCCACCGTTAATCCCATTGACCCGACCCACCATAACATCCTTCTTCGACCCATTTACATTCTCAGTTGTCCGAACCACCACATTTCGACCCAAAACCGAAGTTGCAAAGTCAATCATATCCTCAATAGACCCCACACATCTTTTTGTCTCACCTTTAGCAGGAACTCTCTCACAATCACCCAATGAATCCCTCATCATCTTTTCCATTGAACCATTATCCGAAGCCTTGAATAACCCCTTCATCTCATCGATCTTTGAAGTAGAAAACGGTAATTTCGCAAGAATACTCCGGGGTAAAAACGACCTTTTAGGGAATTTATCTCTAATATCAGGCATAGGCATAACAGTACCTTCTTTCAACATTTTCTCTCTAAAAAACTTACCAGGCTCAACCCATTTTTTTACCAAACTACCACTCACAGCATTTTTTTTCACTTCAACAGAAGCACTTAAACTCGAACTCACGTTTGTGTACTTTGCAAAAGAAACACCTTCCTTTGAATACTCTTTGAAATCATTCTTAACACCATAACCTTTAAAACCAACCTTTGTTTCACCGGTTGATGTTTTAGCATAGCTTGTGAATGTATCAGTTCCTTCATTGAAAGATTTTCCATAGTTATCGAAACCAATTTTCGCAGCATTTGCGGTTTTTGCATAGCTAGTAAAAGAATCAGCACCAACGTTAGATTTTTCACGATAAGTGGAAAACGTTTGAATTGCACCGTTACCACCGTTAGCATAGTTAGTGAAACTGTTTGTCGGGTTATTCATATCAACGCCGTAACCTTTGAAACTGTCGTTACCGGCATTCGAGGTTTCGGCGTAGTTTGAAAAACCCGACCCAGCAGTGTTGGAGCTTGTACCGTAGTTGGTGAATTCTTCAGTGGGGCCATTACCGTTTTTACCGTAAGAAGTGAAAGATTGTTGACCGCTGTTACCGTTTTCGGTGTAAGAGTTGAAGGATTGTGTTCTTCCGTTGGCGTTATCGGAGTACGAAGTGAAAACTTCGTTGGGAACGTTGGTTTGAGTTGTGTATGTTTTGAACTCGCCGCCGCCGCCGGTGGCTCCGGCGCCGTAAGTGTGGAAGCTTTGATCGGCGACGTTTGCGTTTGTAGCGTAGCTGGTGAAAGTTTCATCATGACCGGCGGCGTTTCGGCTGTAGCGACGGAAATCGTTCACCAGAACGTTTTCTCCGTCGGAGTAGTTTTTGAACGAGTCGAATCCACCGGGTCGACTCGTTCCGTAGTTGGTGAAGTTCTTATCTCTGTAACCTTTGAAATTTACATCACCTTCGTGCTTTTCGAGACTCTGTGCTACTTCTGGTAAGCAGAGGAGGTTCGCGGCTGAGCAAAACTCCGGCAGGCGCGTGGATAGCACGTTGCCGGAAGCTAGCTTCGCGAACGTCGCTGCTTCCACAGTGGATAGCGGTGAAGCCTTGGAGAACAGAAACGACGGTTTCGGTAAACCGTTGCGGATCTCTTTATCCCAATACCGATTCAGAAATGCTTTTGGTGTGAACGGGTTTTTGTCTCCGGCGACATCATCTCCGGCGGAAATAACCTGCATTGATGAAAAATTGAAAACCCATTTTAGATATCACCATGATGAATATAAAACAATAGAAAAAATTGAAACTTTGAACAATGAGAATGAAAAAAAGAGAATCTTACAGTGATAGATGAGAAGAGGAAAAAGAGACAGATAAGGTTGAGTGGTTTGTTCATATTAATGTTGTGTTTTTTTTTTTGTTTGAAAGAGTGAGAAAGATGAAAGAAGGTTGAGAATGTTGGTTGATTTGTGTGGATGAAATTTATATAAAGAGGAGTGAGAATAAGAATGTGTGTATGTGATTGTAGATTGGGTCTTCACTCTTCAATCTTCATCCTTTCTTATGTCAAAATTTCCTGCTGCAAATTACAAGTACAAAAATAAAAAATTAAATTAATTTGTGATATGATTAACTAAATTATTGATTAATTAAATTATTGTTGGTTGATTAAATAATGTGGGTTAACTAGGAAATGAGAAAGAACCAAATGAAAAACAAATCATGTAAAACAAAGATTAAGTGAACTAACACAACACAAGTGAGAAACTAATGTTAGAAGAAACAAACAAGTAGAATAAGTCAATAGAGATAAAAAGTTGGAGGAAATAATATTGGTGAGCATTGAATTGAATTGAATATTTAGAGTTAGAGCATAGAGAATGAATTCACCTTTGATATGCTGGACAGTTTGTTTGCATGAACGATACGCATGAGGGTAACATATTTATAGCCCTTGAAAGTTGAAAATTTAATTTCACGCGTTTTCTAGTTTCTCAATGCAATGCTATACAGTGAAAAATTAATGGGATTCAGCTCAACATGTACATGTATTTTCTGTTTTCTTTTTTCCCTTCAAGGTAACTGAATTGATTTTATATAAATGTAAATTAAAATTAGTCCTTAAAACAAATTACTAGTATTGAAAAATGTACTAATACGGTTATTCCACATCACTATAGTCAACAGATGGTCAACTATTGACTAGATTTAAGTCTATCATAAAGAAAACACACTAACTATTTGGCTGGAGCAGTCTCTAAAAAGGAAAAAAAAATTAGTTTGATAATTAGGATTAAATAGATAGATTAGACTAAAAAATCATATTTCTTTTTAAATTTCTTTTTTTGAAAAAATATATTTTATGATTTACTTTTTTTAGGAATATATCTTTTTTTAATAAAATAAACTAAACAATCATATTTCTTTTTAAATTTCTTTTTTGAAAAATATTTTATAATTTACTTTTTTTAGGGAAATATCTTTTTTAATAAAATAAGTATATCACTATATTATATTTGTATGTCTATTATATTCGATCTATTTAGTTTAAATCTTATTTTGGGGTAAGGGTCGTGTAATAAAATAATTGAATATGTTTAATATATGTAAAGTCCAAGGTTCAAACCTCAACCACAAAAAAAATAGTTATCGTGATTAAATTAGTAAACTACTAAATTGATCACTGTCATCATAAAACTTTCAAACTAGTCTATGACGCTATTGATATTTTAAAAAAGATTTTATCCTTGTCAAACGTTTCTCAATTTGACCTCTCTACTAGTATATGTTATTTAACACTGTTAACTATGACGATGTGGCACATTAACTATTAGTTTGAGTATTCTATTGGATGAAACTAGGGATGACAAAATGGGTTGGACCCGTCGGGTTATCTCGTTTAGCCATATTTTTTTAGTGGGGTGGGTTGAGATTTTGAACCGACCAATAGTAGGGTGTCCCCTTTGCCTAACCCCCTAAAAAGCGGGGCAATGCGGGTTGGCCCGTTAGGTTGGTATATTAAAATGAATCTCTCTTTTTCACTTTTTTTTACTTATAAGTCACAATCAATTTTTCAATTTTCTCCTCCTATAATGAGGAAAAAATTCAAGTAATTTTCTTACTTTTTCTTCATAATTTTAGCCTTATATTTTTAACATTTAGTCAATCGATAACTCGTGAAATTTTTATTGTGAATGTCTTATGGATTTATTATAGATTTTTTTATAATGTAATTTATATGTTTGAATGATTATTTTCAAATTTTTAGTAGAGTCATTAGTTATATATTTAGATTTCCTTAAATTAGATTTATATATACAAAGACGGTATATTTTAGAGACATAAATTTTTTTAATGGAAATATATATATATATATATATATATATATATATGAGATTAGATCCCAAGTATTACACTAAAAAGAAAAATAAAAACACCAAAACACCTAGAGAAAAATCAACAACACCATCAATTTTCCATCATCACCAACAAAGTTCAATAAAGCAACCGATAATGATGTGTTGCTTCAAACAATCAGATTCGACCACCACTCAACTTCCGGTATGTCAGAGGAGACACCAAAAAAGCCTAAAAGTACCTGAGTCAGAAAGCTGGCTCCTGATCTCGAATCAAAAGTGATCGGCCCACCAGACTCTATGCACAAATCATTAAGGCACCTCTCAACTCACGAAACATCAGGCATATGTAACACCCCAAGATTCCCAACATAAAAAATTCATACATAATTATCAGAGTATAACACAGTGAGATGTCACACATCATAAGAACTTTAAACAAAATGAATAATAATTTATTCCTCATCAATATTCAAACGTAGCAGCGGAATCATAATTCAAAAATCCTTAAAATAATTAGTTCTTGGCACAAAGGCCTCTTAAGCATCTCAAAAATTCAAAGATAGATCGTAAACATCATAATTAGTTCAACATGATACATAAAAGAATAGAATTCAATAAAACCCCATCCCGTTACATATCAGAGCATTTCCTACGACACCACAAAAGGACCTCTCACATCATCGAACCTATGCTTGGTCACCTGCACTTGCCCACAAGGCGGCAATTCCAACAGAAGGGGTGAGATTCACAACAATTATATTAACATATAATTCAAACATTTATGCTTAACAACAACAACAATCATCACATATAACGGATACATCTCGACACTCTCATATAACAAATCATCTCAAACATCTTAGACACAAGACTCGACAAATGCAACCTCTAAACGTCTTAAACATCATGCATGTGGTACCATTTTAAGCATTAATGTGCTTCACCGTCGTTTTGAGCAAATGCTCCACCGTCGCTTTGAGCAAGAACTCCACCGTCTCAAATTATGCAAATGCATGGACTCAACTCTTTGCAACTTAAACAAGTTACACACAACATCTTAACATCATTTACGACTCTTGACTGACACATGCAATTATAACAATACATGGCAGCAACTCAGCACATTTAACACATATTCACAGCACATAATCATCATTGCAATTTCATTCAAACGTCATTCATATAACTCACTTAACAAACATATAAATCATAGATTAACGCCAACAATTAAAAACATCTTTAAGCATCATTCCAGATTCAATTACAGGTCTTAGGACATCTCTATTACTATCTACGACCCTATCCCCAAAGTCCCGTCCAAATTAGAAATACAAAACTCAAGATCTAAGAATCATTTTCAAGTCAAACAAAGACCATTAGAAAGTTAACTCAATTGCCTAAAATTCTCATGTTTACACCAAAGGCCAATTTAAAACAGAAACGGGTGAAAAGACGCGAAAACGTAAAACTGGCTATGCTGTCACTGGGCAATTTCGCCAAGCCAACTACTATTTCGCCAGACGAAGTCAACAAAATGGCTTCTCGCCATGGCGAGATAAATCTGGGTGTTCTCGGGAATCGCTCGCCTTACAGCTCGCCCTGGCGAGCGAGTGGCACTATTTCGCCAGGCGAAATTCTTTCCGCCATGGCGAGTCGCGACAGTACAGACTACGTGAATTCTGCAGTTTTTCACAAAATGTCCCAATTTTTCCCAATTCAATCCCCAAAACTGATTACAGAAATGTTTTACACTCCTAAAATCGACCTGAACACAATCTAACACCATTTCTTTGGTTTCTACACATATTCAATTCAAGAATCATTAATCAAACCCTATCTTAAGAACTCTCTCAAAACTCTTCCCAATCCCTTAGTTAATCATAAACAATGAATGACATGTTAATATAATCGAATCTAGGCTCACCCTTACCTGGTAAGTTTGCAGAATTGGGGTTCCCTCTTCTCTGGCCACTTTTCTCCCTTTTTTGCAAAAGTCTGTAATACGTACTGACTCTTTCTCTAAACCTAATTTCCTTCTTATATCCCTTTTCTAATCTCACTTAACCCACAAAACTCTATCTTATTATAAAAACAACCCCACCTCTCAAAATTATTATTATTATAGCACATCTTTATTTTAATATAAAATATATATATTAACATCACATATCTTATTTCATTAAACAATAAAATAAGCACCACATCACAACACAGTCTCATACGTCACAAACATCACCAAAATCATATAATATATAATAATATACTATATACTCTAATAAAATAATTAAATAAATAAAGTGGGCGTTACAGCATACACCTTAATCTGTCCAAAAACTTGGCCCACCATTATCCAGATGTCAAATTCGTAAGACAACGAAAAGGTGGAACAATAACGCAAATTGAACCAGCTCGAACATAAACAAACCAAAACAAGCCACAAAATCAATCTGTATCACCAAAGACAGCAACACAACATCACCACTCCCAACAAAAAAAAACCCAAAACGCCTAGAGAAAACACCCATAACCACCAAGAAAACCACCACTAACCACAACAAGCACCACCACGAACACCGTTTCAGCGCTACCCTCTAGACCACCTAAAAAACACCACAAAGCACCCCAACAACACCACCAAAAAACCACAAAAACCAGATGCGAACAACCAAAGCACACCAGACCCGTACCAACAAAAAGATACTTACTGTATCGTCTTTCATCGCAGAGGAGAAAAACCTCCAACCATCCAGAGACTGGATCCACCACAACTGCATGACCCTTTGCAGACCTAAAGAACACCGATGACCAAAAACCGACAATGAGGTGGAGGTTGGGAAAGCACACAGAAGCTTGAACGACCAGAAAAAAGGAACAATAACCAAAACTAGCACGAAGGTAACCAACATAAGCCCCTCTCTACAAATGAAACACGGAACAAAAACAATCATGTAGGTACAATGAACAACTACTACCATCAACACGGAGCATCTATGCACCTAACCCTTTCAAGAAACATCAGACAAAAGTCTTATTGAATCCAGATCTTGCATCCAACAAAAACATACACATATGGACATGACCAGATAACACCACCACCATCAACAACTTCCCAAAAATAAATAGCAACAAAAAAGAAAACAAAAAGTAACACAAACAACAACTAAAACAAATAGCCAACGAAACTAACGAACCCCATGAAACCAACGAACCATCCCTTTTAGAACCTAAACTGCCGGATCCGAAAGAAGGAGATGGGGAATGGTAGCACCGACGGCTTCAAGATACCACCGGCCAGGGAAGAACAATGGTGCTGAAACAAAGCCGCCTACGACGGTGAAAGGTCACCGGAAGACTGTAACAAAACAACACCTATGGATGTGTGTAGTGGTGCGACAGTGACGCAAGCACACCACCCACACAAGCAGCTACATATTTGTGGGGATCTTTTGGATGTTACGGGAGAAGAAGAAGGGTGGATGTTGGTGTTTTCCGGTGGGTAAGGATGGAAAGTTTAGAGACATGGACTAGTTTGAGAATCAATTACAAATACAAATACCATTTTAAATTGTATAAAAACATATATTGTAATATATATTTTATGAATATTTTATTGTTGTGTATGAAAATTTTAATGCTATACGACGCACAATATTTTTTTATTTTTTTGGTATCATATGGTTAAATAATATCAAATATTAAAAAATATAAAAAAAATATAGTTACACATTATGACTTCTTTAAAACTGTTTATTTGCTATGCCAATGAATGTTTTTTTTAAACTATATATGTTATTACTTACTTAATGTTGTTACGTTTTTTTTTAGGGAACTTAATGTTTTTACTTTTTATTTAATCTATAAATTTTAAAAATATCACATGTTAATTCGAAGAAAAATATATATAATTATATAACCGAGGAAGAAATTTTAACACAACACTACTATTAGAGGTCTAAAAGAACTGACTAGTTTAGTTTGATAGCTAATTATGATAAGAAAGATAAGGTAGAAACGACAATTATGTTTTTATCTTATTCCATAATTTGACTAGTCTTTCTGATAAGTTGAATTTTGTTATGTTCGGTCAGAAAGTAAGTAAAGTATGATAAAAAATATTCCATCTAAAAAATACATTTAGGTTATCCTGAACAACTCAACTTTAGTTGAGGCAATTAACCACTTGAATGACATCACGGAGCCTTTATCTTTTTGTTTCTTATATAGTTCTCCTTATTTGGTGACTGCATATGAAATTGACAAAAAAAAAAAAAATTAACCACTGAACTATATTACTTTGTTACATTATAAGATAAGTTAATCATGGCACTCTATAATATCATGGCGTGAACGAACCATATTACTTTGTTACATTATAAGATAAGTTAATCATGCCACTCTATAATATCATGGCGTGGAAGTTGTGTTAGAAACCAACATTATATATGATAAGATATTATTTTTCGCATTTAACCTAGAACAAATATTTTAATTCTATCCTTTCAAAAAAAAAAATCAATTCTATCAAAATATTCAAAATGAAAAACTAACTAGTATTTTAATTTGATATTTATATTCAGTGGAATCTAGGGGAAAGTTATATCTTGAATGGATGAACGAATTATGAATTTCTGATTTATAAGAACCCAACAAAACAATATACAAGGGAGTTTAAGACTCTTAGACAAACTAAACTAGTACTTAACAACTAACCTTTCATAAAATTTGGCATAGCAATTTCAAGAGGCTTGGCGAAGTCCATAAAATGATTTTCGTAAACAAAAAACGAGACTAGGTTGTGGAACACCATCATGGAGAAAAAGTCATGTACACTCATGCTTGAAGATCACCATGAAGGAAGACAATGCTTACATTCATTTGATGTTATTAAACATTTATCTATAATGATAGTCAACAAATGTCAAAAGATCAATATTAGTTGGAAAATGCTAACTTGTGTTCTTAAAACATAAGATAAAGATCTTAAAAAAAGAATTAAGCAATAAATAATGTATTGAAAATATAAGTCTTTAATCTTTTGAAGTTATGAATGCACAATTTACAAAGTTAAATTTTTATATTTGGTTTCTTATCTTGTGCCCTTAAGACAGATGTTAGTAAGACCCATATTATTTTGTAATCCGGAAATATGTCACAAAAGTCTTATCCCTCTATTTATGCGAGTCCTTTCTACCACATTCAAAAAGAGTTTTGATACTATAACAATGTTGTTTGGAATAGATTCTAGCTAGTAAAAACTTGATTCTTACATGGAAGAGACTCATCTCCCCTTATTGGAAACGTATCCAGTGCAGGAGTTACAATTTGCTAGAGGTAAGACTTAATGAAATGAATCCAAGATGTTGGAAATGTGGAAAGTCTAGACATGTAAAAGTATAAGTGTTGTGATGTAGTAATGTTAAACAAATGCTTAAAGTCAACACAAATGATAACTGAACACATAAATTGTGACACAAATACAACACCATGGGTAATTTTGTAATTTCCATTGAAAAGCAAAGACAAAATTGAATTTTCTGCTGAACATGAAGGGTAATTTTGTAAACTCGCTCTTCTCTCTTCTTTGTTTCCTTTTCCCTCTACGTTGTATCCTCCTCTTCTCTTCCCATCTTCTTTCTTTGGCCACCGCTGCACCATCCCCCCTGCTCTTCGCCGCCGATGTATATATTACCACCTCCATCCATCTTTTTTATTCTAGTTTTCCCATTCATCTGTCTTTCCGGTGATTTGCGTTTGGTTCTCGGCGACGGCGAGTTTAACGACGACGACAGAGAACAGTGGTGTGAGATCTGGTTTAAGAGAGCTACGAAGCAGAGTGTAACGACTTCGATGAGTTTATTGGCGAGTAATGAATGGGATAGAAAGAAAAGGGATAGTGGTGATGGTGGTGTGAGAGATCCGAGTGGATCGGAGGAGATGGTGGTGGCGCGAAATAAGAAGAAAGGTTAATGGTGGTGGTCGTCAGCCGAAGAGAAGGAGGTACGGTGGTTGGTTGGTGGAAGATGAGAAAGAAAGGAAGCCATAGGTGAGGGAGAGAAGAGAGAGAAAGAAAAAAAAATTAAAAAATATTGTATAAGATACGGTGTCTAGTTTGTGGCTGAACTTTTGTGTTCAATTATCATAGCTCTTAAGTTAAATATTAGCGATGTCTCCCTCGTTATGGGATATGATGATATTTTCTTAAAATTGAGAAGTGTGTCTTCTTGGAATTTGTGCATTGCCATGGAAAAGGATGAGATATTTCTAAAGGATTAGAATACGGACATTAATTGATTGCATTTATGTAAGGTGTGCTTTGAGATTATATCAGTGGTTGAAGAACTTTCTGCCAACATGGAAATTGTATCATAAGATTTCACCCTAATTTACAATATGCTGAAATTATTGGAGTGGTGTAGCGTCAAGTGATGTATACTCTTATGATGAGATATGATAGTTGTTTTGAACTATGATTATAGGTGAATACAATGTGAACCGATGAATTTTAGTCATAGCAACAATTTAATACCTTTTGAATTTAATACCTTTTGAGTGTTAGTTTATGTTCGTTTGAGTCAATTTCAGAGATGTTTTAGTTGAGTTTTGTAAGAACTTGAAGAAATTATCGTTGTAGTGAGAATATGCCTTGAGTACCTTTGAACCATATCAAAACCATCCTAACGAGTAACCAGAAAACTTTGTAGTTGTATTATGCATTTTATAATATCTATATGAGATTATTTTTGGGTGTGGCCACTATAGGAGTTACGATGATGAGAATGAGACAAAGAATGAAGAAATTTTATGATAAAATTCATCGTGACTTGCGTAAGGTGTAGACTGCCTTACACCTCGCGCAAGATTAATTAGAAAACAAGAGTGTAGTTATGTTGCGTCTCACGCATGTGTAGATGTACCTCGTGCAGGTGCATGCAAATCATCCTGCTCCACACGCAGACTTCCTTGCATTCTGTGCATGAGATTTTGATATTTCTATATAAAAGGACACCTAGTTCAGACCTAGGGGTCACAATTTTACACCGGAGACCCAATAAACACATTTTTGAGAAGATCATAGTTGAACATTCATCTTGGAAACAATATCGAATTCTTTTTCATCATTAATCTATGTATAATTTCTCAAACTTTATTTCTATGTCTATTTCAATTATGAGTAGGGAAATTTCTAGGATTATTGGACACTATATGAGCTTCTTTAGATCTACTTGGACCATGTAATTGGCGAGTACTTTTTATGCAATTATAAGCCTAGTAGGAATCAGTTATCTTTGTATCTAATGTTTTTTTATATGTTGACAAAATATTAACCGGTTCCAAGAAACCAATGGTCATTAACCCTAACTTTTAAAACTCAGTCTAAGATAATTGTATAATCGTTAATAGTTTTAGAAATATTGAGTCGAGAAAATGGTCTTAATTTTTTGTTAATTCATTATAATATTAAGCAAGCAATACAATGTAGTAACTAGACACGGTCACTAAGTAGTGAAAAGAAAGGATTCGAAAGACCTTAACATCTTTAATTCTTGATTTTGATCAAAGTCTTTTATTTTTTATTATTCAATCTATACGGTAAGAATAAATTAAGTATTAAATGCTTAAATGCATTCTTGATCCCTATTTAAGTCTCCCTTTTTCTAAAATAAATTTTTTATCCCTCTATTATGGTTAAAAGGCTCAAAGAACATGTTTCTAAATTTTGGTCAAAAATGTTTGTTAATTTTCATGCTCTATTTTCTCAAAAAAGGTTAGGAGAAAGAGACAGAATGATAGAAATTGTGGAGCTGAAAGCCAGGATATCCCCATACTTAATGATCAATGTTGACAATACGTACGTGAGACTTTGATGATTGGTGACATATCTTGTTTTTATTATTACAGATTATTGAATTTAACGCGTTTAGCCACTGATGATTTTGTTTTGCATGCAAACTCTTTTCGTGATCAATCTTTGGTGTGTTTGCAACAAATGTACAAAGACAGTGACAAAGCTCGTGAACTGAAAATGGCACAAATTGCAATTGATACTGTGGGAAAAGGTTAGTTTATTCATAGATTTTACTTGTTTGCATGTGTGGTTATGCTTTGTTTGAATTATGTCGGCTTCGATTGTGACCAAAATTTCATCCTCATAAAATGTTAAATTAGTAATTTTGAATATTATGATGATTTCCTTCTTCTTTTATTAATAAAATCAAATTCAATTAAAATGGAATTAGTGGACTATTTTACAACTATTTTAAAAAGAAAAAGAAAACTAGATATATTGGATTTTTAAAATATTCCACCATATATTATACACACATATATATGAATTAAATATTTCCACAAGTGACTACACTTTTTAAAAAAGAACAAAGAGCCCACTGTAATTTACGTTTACAACTTATAATTGTGACTCTAACCGTCGGAACTTTCTTTTTCTTGTATATTGAAGAGGGGAGATTCAAGGTCAATATCAACTCAAAATCATCCTTCTAAGTTGTTTTTCTTTCCATCTTAATTAAATAAGCGATTTTCACTTTTCTTTGTTAGTTTTTGTGATTTCGTCATCTTTGCACACCCCTGTTTGTTACGATTTTCCGTCTTTGTGCGGTGTATTTTTTATTTTCCATTTTATTGTGGTATTTATTTGATTCAGGTTGAAAAAACTAGCTTTAAACAAATGCACATCCGATCAATGACTTCAACGTTATCAACATCGCAGGTCCAGAGACATGAGTATTCTGGAGACTTGAATATAGTCGTATATACATTCTGCTGTTTAATGCTATTAACATAGATGATATGAGTTTGTTCGCACATTCATCCTTATTGAATTTTTATTTTATTGATGTACTCTATTAATTTGAATAAATGACTATCATTTATTTTTATAAAAAAAAAAAAAAAAATTATAATCGTGTCGTGTGAGAGTGAAGTGAAATCTCGTAGGCTCCAAACCTAAACAGTAGTTGGATTGAGAAACTCAATTATTATTGTTTTTTCTCTAAAGAAATATGACGACTCAATTATATACAAATTTCAACGTATAGGACATGCACAACATTTTACCTATAATATAAATAACAAGAAAGAAGAATTGAAGAACTACTTACACTCACTCATATATATTCTTCAGAATCTCCCCACAGGAGCTGAAAGAAAATAAA
Source organism: Medicago arabica (assembly GCA_946800305.1). Taxonomy (NCBI): domain Eukaryota; kingdom Viridiplantae; phylum Streptophyta; class Magnoliopsida; order Fabales; family Fabaceae; genus Medicago; species Medicago arabica. The sequence continues at coordinate 42,469,254 of OX326970.1, forward strand.
ACAAACACGTGGAACGACAAAGGAGCAGCAGATTATCATTGTAAAACCTTTGTTTGATATAGGATCCTTGGTATTTAGGACACATGTGAAGATGGACCCCATAAAATACATAAATTTTAACAAAACATGGAAATTCATTTCGTGTTTCTATGTGTGTGGGGAAAACAGAAAGGAAAAGAATAATTAGAAAATAACATACAATAATTAAGTTGCGAGTAAGCCATTAGATTAGTCACTATCTTTGTATTAAATTCTCAATGTGATCTCTGATTCTATTAGTAATTCAAAATAGTTTATGTCTTTGTCAATTGTTTCTTAGTTAGGTCCTCCGTTAATAATCATTTACAAAAACATAAATTATATTGAGAAACGTTTGACAAAGTAAGAGACCATTTTAAGTTATTTATAGAGTGAGAGATCAATTTAAAAATTTGATAAAAAACAGGGACATTTTAAGGGTTTACTCATTAAATTGTATTTAGAAAATTAGAAATAAGACAATGTACTCGATGTAGAAATATAGGCTTCCTAAATTTTTGTGGACAATTTGAGCATGTCGGATGTATAGGAGGAGAAATACTTACTTGGTCACAATCACAAATAAAAAATATTTAGGCGCACACATATTAATTGAAAGTTTTAAAAGAAAATATAATTGAATGACGCGACTAAATTCTTTCTCATTTATTTTTCTTCGTTTATATGAGTGTATCCAAACACTTTTTATCTGCATTTGTTCTCATGTAAGACTTGCTCGTCTAGGAGATCATTTGAGGTCACGAGGTCTTGAGTGAAATACTCCCTCCCTCCCCACTGTATATTAACCGACATAGTTTAATAATATGCTTATTCACCTATTTTATGATTTTTTTATTAATATACAAAGACAAATGTTGGTATATAAGACGTTGTTTGATTTATTTCAATAAATATTCTTAAAACATCAACTTTTATAATTTTACTGAGCAAACTTGTTTCATAAGGGTACAAGATAAGAAATCAAAAGTAAAAATAATATATTGGAAATTGTGTATTCTTAATTTTGAAAACTATAAATTTTATCTTTTAAATTTGTGTATTTATTGATTAATTTCTTTTTTAACTTCTTAACTTGTGTCATAAGGACACAATTTAGCATGACCCATAAATAAGTAAAGATATTAGTTATCAAAGTTATATTGTTTCGCTCGGTCCACATTACCCAAACACAACAAAGCCAAATACGCCGCATAAAAGAACAACGAGTTCGAAAACCACATGAGGAATGAACAAATCGAACAAAATAGTCATGTAATTGATCCGGATCGGCCGATGAAACGCCAACCCACAACCTAACAAGACCCCAAAGGAAAGCAAGAGAGGGGAACGAAAGGAACACATGATGAGTTGTCTCTGAGGCTCCACAACCTGTCACTTAATTCTGAGTCATGAGAAATGATGCCGCGAGTCACCAAATTATCCTTTGTCGTCAACCTATTCCGAAAAAGTCTCCATGCCAAAATAGATACCTTGAGGGACATCTGTTTGTGCCAAATTAAATATGAAGTAGCATCCAAACGACGGGTCTTTTGACTTGTGAGCAAAGTATACACCCTATTGACCGAGTAACTGCCACTAGGATCAAGCCTCTACCGTCACTCATTTGTAGAATTAGATCGCAAAGAAATATCATGCAATAATATGTTACACTCCCCTAACTGTTCCTCCTCCCAAACACACAATCGGCGGCGCCCCTGCCAAGCCACCACACCATCCTACCACCCAAAATCGCACATATCAACCGCCATACTCGACTTATTTTCAGCCAAGTCGAATTGGCGCTGAAACAACACACACTAAAGAGCTCCTCCTAACCACGGATCCGTTCAGAAAAAAGTATCAACCCCATTACCAACCCTTCTTACGAGACTCTCCTCAAACCACCCTCCTCCATCAACACCTTTACCATAACGAATTTTCGCTACCTCTCGCCACCACGAAGAACCACTCCGACCCCAACCACCATAAAAATTTCCGTAACAATTATCATATCTCATTAACTATAAAATAATTGCCTCTGTCAGTTGGTATAACGAGCTACATATATAGGACATTAAAGAACAAAAACCCTTGAAAGAAAGGTAAGGGGCATGAACAGATTCTCTATGCTCATGTATATGCAATGTCCTTTTATAAATTGTGTGTTTTCACTTTTCCGGTCTTATGCCTCTCTCTGCTTTTTATCTTTAATACAAAAACAAAATAATTAAATCTTTAATTCTGTCACATTTTACTTCTGCAATTGGAAGAATCTCTGTTGAATTCAGAATGTTATTAGAAGATGGGTGGCTTTTAATGTGATTGTTTTTAAAGAAAATGAAACTGAGTATAGTCTCTTCTTTTCATAGCACCTTCTTTTTTATAAAATATAAATCATAAGAACTTTGTCATACAAACTTTAAATTTTCAGTCTTTGACATAGTTTTCATCATTAGTGTAACAAAACCAAAATCATGTGTGTCTCTCTTGGAATTTTGAGGAAAATGAATTATGTCAGAAGAATATTGATCCTTCACAGGTTAATTTATAATTAAACAAGGACAAGCTAACAAACTTGATTAATATGATGTTTAGTTAAAGAAAAATCGTTACGTAACTGCACCATCTCTTTTTTTAGCATGTATTAATACAGAGAAATATACATACTTTAAGGCCAATTTAATTCTTGTTTTAGAAAGAGGCTATGCCTTTTTAATATATGTCATGATGACTACAAATATACCACTATCACACCTTGCTTATGGAAGCCATCAATGTCTTATAGTAGTGCTGCTGCACATGGAAAATTAAATAAATTTTCAGATATATAGATATGAAAATAAATGCATCTGATATGATGGTCATACTCATGATGCTGAATTTGAAGGTACATACATATATGTTTGATAAGCTCTGTCATTAAATTGGTTCAAACTATAAACATCTTGGACTCCAAAAAAAATGGTCTTGTGATTTATTCATATACTTGAAATCCATCATTAATGTCTTATACATGGATGTAGTATGTGCTAGTACCCTACCGCTGTTCCTTTTCCATTTTGAATCTTAGGAATTAAGATTGATAGGTAGTTATCAATCACAGTCATATACCTTATACAATATTGATACGTCGACGTTAATAATAATTTTAATAAATGAATTAATTGAATGTAATTATATGTGTCAGTGTCGTGTTAATGTGACAAATGTTAAACACTAGATACGTCTTCAATCAAAAATGTCAGTACTTATTATAGAGACATATTATAAAACTGTCTCATTAATTGTGAATAGGTCACTTTTAATAGTCACAAATGCATATTTGGCTATGTATCTATTTTTAGTTTTTGATTTCTTGTACAATTTTACCTGTTGGCAAAAGAAAGTGGATCTACCTTTTCATCTTATATGGTTTATTCTTCTCCTAGTATTCACCCTAGTAGCCTCCTCTTTCATTAGCTAATAGTATTTTTGTGAAAGCATATTCATAAAAGAGCTAGATCAGCAATAAGGCTCTTTGTCAAATGATAAAAAGGAACGAATTAAAGTTACCATACTTGGATTCTGTTTATTCCACTTCATAAAAAGTTATATCTTTAAATGTATTACTGTTAAATAACCTTTACATGCAATTGGAGTTTGTATGCATGTAACAAAGTAAATCATCAATATAGCCTCAAAATTTAAATATTAGATAATTTAGTCTTTAAAATTAACAAAATTTTAATGATTTATTAAACTAAAAAATCGCCGATTATTATATTAATCAATTTGAATTTGCAGTTACATTTTTAAATCGAAAGATTATTTTAAAATTTTGTTAATTTCTAAGACTAAATCGATTCTACAATTTTGGAGATTAAATTTGTGATTAGTGTAATGCGAAACATAGTGATAATAAAGGATTTTGGCACCAATATGCGTCACCCTTTCTAACAAAAGGATTGCTCTCAAGCTATGTAACACCGATACTTGAAATTAGAGACATGTCCGATTGTGTGACAAAGATGCAATATTTGTGATTACATACAAATTACATGTGTTTTCTCAAATTATTACCGATCTCTTTGTGCCAGTATCCGTGCCGTTCCTATGTATTTCATCATCTTTGTATTTTCCTACTATTCATAGCTTTTAAGTACACAACTTGGAACTGTCTATGAGACTAGTACTGAAGTTATGAGTTATTGATTCTCATGTATTCCATCATCTTTGTATTTTCCTGCTATGCTATTCATATATAAGGTCTATTTTCCGTACTATGCATTCATACTTAAAACAAAAGGAGCGTTGAAGTGCATTTATTTTTCTCACAGTACCCTACATGCCTAACCTGATTAATTCTCTTGCATGTTGCTCACATTTCTCTATCTCACTGTGTTCCCATTTAGAAAATGGAAAAGTCCTACGAACAAAAGAAAACCTTATTCTAGCTTTCTCTTGATCTCATTGTGCATTATTTTTGAGAGATTCACATAGCAAACTGAATATAGGACATAGTTATAGGTGAAGGCTTGTGTTATTAATTAACATTGGACCACATAACATGCTTGCAAATTAATCATGAGAGTAAAATGTGTTTTATGTATTGCTAAAATTAGTAAGTTTAGATCTCTTAAAGTCTTAACATGTGACATATTAAGTAAAAATATTGCATGCTCATATTTCGAAGTGTTCAACAAGACGCATGCTAGCTAGTTATTAGCTAATAATCACAGAAGTTATTACTTGTGCATAAAGAGAACACTTATTTGTTGCCAAAGTCTTCACTAGATTGGCAAGATCTAACCAACATGCTATAATTGATACTATATGATTTTTTTATTTAATTGGATATCTTCTATGTATAAATGGAGACATTAATAACTCAAACCATGTAAGATCACAATTGAAGGCAAAAAAATTCCTCAAAATTTTTAACGTTGATGCATTTTTATGGTTGGAGTCGAACTTAAGTTAAGCCAGAAGCTAGGATTGATTATTAGATAGTGAAAGAGAAATTGATAAAATAATTTTATTAGTAGAATGATACTAATCCACTAATGATCAATGCTAGCTGATTGGCCATTTATATAGTGATGAATGAATGTCTAAGAATATCAATATTTTAACTATAGTTTAACAAACTGTTGTTGATGTCAATGAGTAAGAAGAATAATAATGATGTCAAATTCAAACTTGTATAGTTAATGAAAAATAACAAAATGTCAGCAATTAAAGACAGGGCCAGTTGTATCAATGATGAAAAATTGTACATGTGGCTATTCATATTTCATATTAGAGTTTCTAAAGCACATGTGACACCACATGCATGATTTTTTCTCGGTTAAAAAACAATGTACATTAAGTTGCTATCTGATATTATCTTTTTAGAAAGACTTGTGTCTTCAGAACAGTAGTATTCTTTTTATATTTTATTCTTCTGCAGAGTATCTCAGTTTAATAGTTATATTTTCTTTTTTAAGATAGTGGGATTGTAAGTTTACTCTCTTGGCTTCTTTATCAACGGTGTAAGTGACATAAACTTTATTCAATTTTAGTTCAACATTAAGAAAAGAAATAAACTGGACAAAGTCAACATTTCACGGCTTGAAATTGCTAAAATTGAGATTGGAACAGATTATCTATAGATGTATATTTTGCAACATTTCGCAATGATAACACTGATCTAATATACCATCACATGCTTTGTCAGTAATGAAATAAAGTGGCAAATAATCAGATTTCTTAAGCATATGATATGATTAGTGATCAAGGCTAGTGTGTAAAATAGATAATTTGTTAAGAAAAATTAACCCTTTAGATAGATATTTGTAAATTATGAAAATCAAACATCTCTACGCAACGGAACTCGTTTAAGATGTGACCAGAGATTCAATCTCAGACAAGCGTGTATGATATAAGATTTGTTGAGAGAGATCAACTCCTCAAATAGATGTTTGTAAATATATAGATTAGTTCATTCTTTGAGTTGGAAAATAGCCAAGAGTTTACCCAAAAAAATAATAAAGTGGTCATGAACTTCAAATTTATTACTATTTTAAAAAAAAACATTGAGGAAGAAAAAACTATTATTTATTAAATTGACACTAATGACTATTTTATAAATATCTCTTAAAAAATGTGAACTTGTACTTGGAAAAAGCACAATAGAGGATACTAGGGTTCAATATCGTATTCTAGGATTTATACTGATTATTGGATGCCTAGCGGCCATAAGTAACAAGAGTATTTTGGTATATAGGCGTGTTCTAGAGTCTTCTAGAAGCGGATATGGCGGTTCATGGGCGGCTAGGCTCGCTTTGGGCCTGATGATCCTTCTAAAGGGCGCTGAGGCCTTTCTGAAGGGTTTGAGAGCCTTTCTAGAGGTCTCTTAGTCTTTTAGGAATATATTGACAGTCCAGAACTCTTTCTTTTAAAGTTACAGGGTCAAACTGTTAAGTCTTATTAAGGAGCTGACACTTCATGCAAGATTTATTAGTGATTGGAGATAGGGTTTGCCCATGTATGTTATAGCTTTCTTTATGTCTAAAAACAATGTCATTATGCAAAATATCAAGTTCTTCTGTCCCTTACTAAGCTAATAAATCCAAGATTGTTAATTTAATTTAGATAAAAATGATTTTGTATTCATTTTTCTTTTCATTGTATATATCCTTGACCATGTGATTTGTTTTGATTACATTGAATGAATCCTTTTTCATTACATGCATTATTTCCTAATCAAAAGAAACCCAAAGCTAGATGTTATAAAGGAGCATTGAATCTCTTGTAAATGAGCTTTGTAGTGGAAACAGGAGTTAGTAAGATATCAAAATCAAACTTCTTTATGAAGCGAAACTCAATATCATGTACTCTATTATATCACAAGTACCGTCCTTTGTTATTCCTCGTGATAATTTTCCAATAGTCCTTTAATTGAACATGGTATTTATAGGATTGGACCACAAAAAAAATTATTTTCGACTTTTTTTAGTACTAAGGTCAAATCGTTTGGAAAGAACCTAAGTTTATATGTTAGTTTGATGAACTATGAATTACCATGGTCTCTTCTCCTTAGTCTCGAATGCTTAATAAAAAAAACATACATGCATAAAGATAGATTAGTGTGTCATTATAAATTAAGATATATGCTGGTTAATTATATGGTAACTATTAAGGATCACGTTCACATTGACCTCCCTTTAGTTCAGATGGAATGATTCTAAAAATTGTGCAATTCCAGTATAAGAAGCACAGTATGCATGTGGATAAAGTTGATCACATTTGACTTCTCTATATAGACAGGGTTGCATTGCAAAAAGTTAAATTAATGTGAGTTGAAACATCAATAGTATTTATTTTGAGAGGTTGAAACATCAATAGTTGATGCTGAAATAAAATACACAGAAATGTGTGTTCGTTGTACATTAGTACAAATATCAACATTTAATAATTAAATTTAAGAAAATGGTAACAATGCCCTTAGGACACTTGATAAGAAGTTTTAAGTGAAAGGTTTATCTTAAAAATTGTGTATTCAACACATTGAAACATTAAAAAACAACTTTTTCAACATGAAATTTATCAATTATTTCCTTTTTAAAATCCTTAACCATTGCCCAACCATTACCCTTAGAGCACTGGTTAGCAAGACCTTTAAATTTAATACAGCTTATCCAAAGCAATGAAGCATGATTAGAAAAAGGTAATAAGGGGTCTTTGAACAAAATTTATTAAGATATGCACACCTACAGCTTATCAAGTATGGTTAGAAAGAATAAAATTTATGTGTAAAATAGTTTTACATTATCTATATATATAAACTAAATACATAGAGGATTAAATTCATATAGTTAATCACACTTACTATGAAACAATAATATCATGCTTTCAACAGAAAATTTCAAACTTGTTAGTTAAGAAAGGTTTAAAATAAATGTTATATGTCATATTTGGTAAAGCTTTTGCATTGTATATCGACTCTAACTGAGTTCTGCTACCATCCCTATTAATTAATCTTGGCTTCACATTTAGTTAGTCCTATTTCATTTATCTGCATCCTTCTGTTTGTATTAATTTGTCCATTACCAACTATATAAAGTACATTTTTTAATGTGGTAGTTATGATCAGGCGCTATCATAACTTTTTTATTAACATTTAATGTGACTATCATGATGTACATTATTCGTCATCCTTTTGTTTTCTTATCCATTCTTTTTCAACAAAATTGTTCTTCCCTAATTTTTTTTCTTCACATATAAAACATCCAAATTGGTCCTAGAAATTGTAGAATTGTATTGATCTAATCGTGTACATTACGATATTTTTAAATAATTTTGAAACTACAAAACTTTAATCAAATTCGTCCCACTTTAATTAGGAGTTTGTAGAGACTAGAATGACATTAAATAGATAATACAAAAATGAATGTAAAATTTAGTGAATAATGTTAGCGATGCATTTGATTAACATTTTGTAGTACTAAGGACCGTTTTAAAATTTAGTGAATAATACGAGGGATTATTTTGATACAATCTACAATTTAAAGGACCAAATTTAATATTTACTCTTTTCTCATTATGTATAAATATGGGCCATGTGAGTGGTCCTTTCACAGGTTTAAAGGGTATATGATAACGTATGGAGCTTGATTCCCACTGATCATACGAAGACAAAGGTGGTATATATGAGTAGGGTCTACTATTATACCACACACACCCACTTGTTTGTCATCCTTTGTTGTGTACAACTAAGCCATTTAGTGTTAGCAAGTATGGTGAAGATGGATAGGCCAAAATTTCCTCTACTATAGGAGTTTTGTTTTTGTCCTCAAACGTATGTATTAGAACCTAAAACTCTATCTCCAAGATGCCTCTCTACTTTAATATCATGTTAATCACATGCTAATTTCTTGTATATACAGTATTGTAATTACTTATCATCACATGCTAATTTCTTATAGTATGCGTGATTGTTTCGACAAGATTCACCTATGATGCATTAATATTTCATATCAAATATGTGTTTGGTATCCAACACATAAGACTATGTTTAATCACTTTATAAAAAATAAAATTAAAAAATTGTCGATGTATACATATCAATGTCAATGTTTCGTAGGACTTCATGTACACTATCTTTGTCTAACATGATAAGTGTTTTTTTAATCATATCCACTGATGTTAACATTTGCTCAGTGGTACCAAATATACCTTAAAAATATACAATGAAAGGTCATTTTGAAGCAAAATCAACAGTGGAAGATAGTGTATAAAAACCATTTGTTTGAAAATATATTGCAAAGAAGAAGAAAAAACTTTGGGAGTTTACTACTGGACTAACTAAAGAACTCTACTTTGATAGCATTTACTTAGGGACATTGATTTGATTAGCGTAGGGCATGGTTTGAACCACAAGCACAAAGACAAACCTTTTTGAGGTGCTGTCCTCAAGTTTTTGTTGTTATATTGAAGAATGTCTTATGTTTAATTACGAGTTGGGGTCAGCCGCATGATTTTCCAATTGTTAATGAAATTATACAAACCACTTATTCAAACCAACTTATAATTACATGGCACATGATATTGAACATGTTTTTTCAGAAAACGACACTTATCAACTGTGATGAAACAAACATCAGGCAGACTGTAACAACTACATTTATGATAGATCTCTAGAAATTTATATCCTTAATATCAGAGTTTAGACACCAGCCAAGTAAAATACTATATAACTTATATTATCTTCTCTTAAGTGATGTTAAATGACACGAAGAATGACAGTTGACACATGCAATTTGTGTAGGGATGTCCAAAGGTTTTTTTTAGAACTGCTATAGGCGATATATGAAGGCATATCCACCATGGTAGCGCCATTGGCCGCAATGGCGTGTTTTTAATGACTTATTTTTAGCCTTTTGCCATATTTGACTGCTAGCCATCGACAACACTTTTACTGCCAATGATTTTCTTACCTTTTTCATTTGCAGTAAGCGTCATCGGATGGGGATGATGGAAGGCCTGATTTCTTCTTTACAAACACACTTGCAGCCTATGAATCACCATGGTGGAACTTCCTTCACAAATTGAATCCACCATGCCATTCTGCCATGGTGGTGCTACGGCCTTTATTTAAACAAAACCATTTGCAGCTAAAAGAATTCACAATCAATAAGATTTCCATTAGGAATCTTTTGAGAGGCTATCAGGTAGTAGATCACAATGAAGATTGTGATTAAACAAAGGGTTGAATCAAGTTATAAACATCCACCTGCCATATAAAATATTGTGAGGCATATAATCCACGGTAGACAAAGATAAACATAATTAAAATATAAAAAGATAGACATAACAAAAAGTATAATCTGGAACCCAATTCCCTTTTTTACACCATCTCAAGATCTATAGACTTCGATGCTAGCAAAGATAAAGAGTAGCTGGTAGTACTAATGGCTACACAAATTTATGCTTCTAGCAAGGTGAACAGAATAAGGATTGTCATATTTCCCATAGGCAAAAATAGGTTTCTTTCTTGGATTGTTTTGATTCTTCATTTGAACATTTCAGAATGCTCCCAACAAGTCATTAAACAGCATTCACCAGTTCATACTCAATTAGGGACAAGTTATTATCTTCTTTGACTGTGAAGGCAGCTGGTTCTGTGAGTTCAATACGGCCCCAAACATCCACACCAAGTCTCATCGTTCCTTTGAACATGTCAATTTTGGCATTACGCACAATGATAGTGGAGCCTTCTGTCATCAAATCCACTGAAAAGAAGCAAAATTAGAACCCAAGGAAATAGGATGTCATGGAAGAAAACTCAACTCATTCATGGCCATACAGACGAAATTAGGACACAGGTAATTTTAAATAAAAACTTATCATTGGCACTCGTTAGCATTTTCCTTTAAATAATTGTTTACTTAGCAACTTAATTTGAAAATTCTACACAAAAATAGTATTCCAAGACTGTTATCTACCAGAAACATGGAACTCTTATATTTTTATGCCGAATACAGCTTTACATGTATTACTAACTATCTAGGGTTAATTACAATCAAACAATTCATGGTAAAAACGTAGGTTGGCCTATGTTGATATCTTGTGTCAACTAGAGATAAGAGTTGCTGATAGCGGTTGTTGAAAGAAAAAAAAGAGTTGCTGATAGCGGATTCTGGCGGCGAGCCAAAAATCTGCCATATAAATAAATATGGTGTAATGGCCTATAGCGAGCAAATGAAAAACATAATATATATATATATATATATACAATACAAAATTGCATAAAGAACTAAAATTCCAAAAAAAAAAAAAAAAAAAGATGCTTCACCAAGGGGTTGATAAAAACATCATACAACAACCACCACCAAGCCTTATCCCACTAAGTGGGGTCGGCTACATGGATCAAATTACCACCAAGCCATATTTGGATCCAACTCATTAATCTCTAAATCTTTCCTAAAAGCTTCTCTTATGGTTTTTCTAGGTCTTCCTCTACCTCTTGTAATCTTACTATCCTCCATCTAATCCACTCTCCTACAGAATCTACAGGTCTTCTCTCTGCAAGCCCAAACCAACTAAGCCTACTATAGGTGCTACCCTAATTCTCACTCTAATGTGTCAATTCTAATCATATCATGTCTAGTCCTACCACACATCCAACGCAACATCCTCATCTTGATAAAAACACAATCAAAAATAAAATTTTAAAAAAGAAGCAACTATAGAAAAGAGAATAGAGTGCAAAGACTCCTCTTGATCATATTTCGCCAGAGATAGATAGTTAATTTGACTTTTCAAAGCTATCTTCCCACAAAAAAATAAGAATTCTATAGCTACAGAGAATCTGTAAGCTTGGGAATCCTTGATAATTAAATTTAAATAAACCCCACATTTTACCATGACTGCAATTTTAGATGGTGTGATAGCAAAAGAAAATAGTGACAGGTAAAAAACGGTAAACAAGAACGAGAAGAGTAAGAATAATTAAAAGAACAGATATAAAATGTTCTCTGAACTGGATGTATGGAGGACAAAGCCACAAAGGTGCGATAGAGAAGAGAGGTAGAAGAAGAACAGTAAAATGGTTAATATCTGCTTAAACGCGGTACAAATTTTAAGATGATATCTCCGTCTCTTAGATTGTTATTAGGTGACTCAGTTGTCCACACTCTAGATGTCCAATGCTATACAAGAGGGTGCGTTAAGATCCGCTATCAACTAGATAGTAGAGATACGGTCAAAGTAGTCCTTATTAAGGTTAAGGTAAAACTCGCCCCTTGAACTGGCATCTGCACAATATTCTCTACATTGTTCTGTTCTTGGAAGGAGCTAGTCTCCATTGTTTTTAAAATTTACATCTATCAATAGCTTATTTCCTTTGGTTCTACACTTTTCAGAAATGCAACGCACGCCAAAGTGGAATGAAGATATTTTCAAATTCCATATCATACAGTCGGGGAAATGTCGCATCTGAATATTTGATTAGCATTAGTATAGAAGAGAGATCTGTTTTCTTCAATATCTCTTTAAAAAAAAAACTCTTCAACCAAATTCTATCACGTATTCAGAAGGATTTAACAAATCAGTGCCTAGAAGTTATCACAGATTATGGCCACTGCAACCATAGAGTAATTATTACGCAAACTACCAGACCATTTTAACAGGTCGCACAAACTCTCGCTAGATTCAGATGGAAGCACTAAAATATTTGTGTCAGCCTATGTCAACCAAGTACATGAAGAATTAATTTTCCATTACTTTACCCTCCAATATCACAGACATTGTAAATTAAAAAACTACAAAGTTTTCATACAATGAGACACCAAAATCAATAAGTTCTTCTTTCCCAAAATCATTGAGATCAACTAAGATAACAAACAAGGCATATTTCATGGCCAAACATACCAACAAACAATCATTCAGGAAAAGAATATTCTAATCAATATTAATAAACCTATTAAAAAAATATTATTAAACCTATTTCACATTTAAGGATTTTGGCTTCAATTGCAGTCAGCTAGCGAAGCAACAAATTCTAGAATATGATTTGATCCTTACAGGATAATCAAAAGATTCAGGCTGTTCAGAAATTGCCTTCTTTGTTGCCTCTTTACCATTGGGTTGCAACAGGCTCGGATCGGATGTGAAGCAAAATTTGTAAATACATAGTTAATAGTGTTGCTGAATTTCTATACTTTTGAAAACTAGATGGTAAGGTCTAATGAGATATTTTAATCATGTGACCAGAATGATTCAGATATGTTAAACACATTTAAGAAATGATATTTCTTACTTTGATTTCTACAAAAACTTAATGCAGCAACAATTTATATGATTGATTTTAGTGCCAGAACATGCAAATGGATGTGTCATATATAGCCTTTTTGGTCAAAAAAGTACAGCAACTTAACTGGCTGCCTCGATTAGTTTCCTATGAGATAGATATTCAGACCATTGTAAGTATTTATTTTCACTTTACAGGCATATATTCGTCATTTAAAAAATATGTTGCAATGATTCAACCAAAATTACTCGAGAGTAGCTTTCTGGTTCACGTTACACAAATTACAGATGCCGACAAAATTGACAAAATAGAACACTTGATGCATGACAAATACAAGAAGTGATATACATCAAAACAAACATGAAAGATGCCCACGAAACCAAAAAAAAAAAGAACACGCAACACATGGAACATGAATACCCCATGCAGAATAATAAAAGAATGTTTGAACTCCAGCCCCAAAAATAAAATTCAACAAAGAATCTAAAAATACGATGACAGTGCAACACCATGATGCAGTAAGGAAAACTTGTTAAAGAGTTTAAGTAATAAGTATACCCTGTTCATGTCTTGCAGTGAATATGATCGTCCCAGTCTCATCACCAACCAAACATTCAGCCATTCGCATATGGCGGAGTTTAAGTCCATCAGGACGATCATTCTGATCTACCAATTTAACACTGACAACCTTCACAATTATTGTGTGTCCTCTAGTCCCTGGAAGAAGCTGATCAACCTTACAAAACACTGGCTTCCTCAATGCTGGTTTTGAATCTGCCATATTAAAAATCCTACAAAAGCACAGAAACCAGAAACAAACTCACTAAGACAACAGAGAAACTGGACCATTGCACACAATAAGCTATAAGCTATGAAGCACATACAAAGACATGGGCACCAGACACAACACGGACACGGTCACTTGACACCAATAAAATTTTGAGACAATGGTACAACTCAATGTAATCAGATGTGTCAGTGTGGTGTTGTGTCTGACACTGATACGTGTACATGTCAGACATAGGGACATGCCTTCGATCAGTAGTGTCTGCGTTACGGAATACAACTCAAAACTAAATGTCTGCGAATCAATGGGCTGTACCTAAATTTTGAATATGAACTAAAACACATGTAACCAAACTAGCCCAGATTAATCAAACTAGCTCCCAGCTTAACGGGGTAAGAAAAACTTGATCTTTTTGATATTTCTAGGTCAAATACTCAAAGCAAGGGCAAAAAATATTTGAAATATCAAATCAGAACAAAGACAGCAATAAGAACCAAATTCATACCAATTTTCGAATTCATTCAAACCCACTTCATATATTCTAAATGCAATTCACAGAACGAAAATTAAAACCCTAAGATTGTAACTTGAATCAGCAAAATTTTGAATTAACTTTTTTAACAATAGAATCTAAATATGAGAGTTGAGAGTGATGAAGAGGGGCAAGGAATTGAAATTTTACCTGAAAGTGAAATTTGGGTATATCAGAGCGAGCGAAAACGAGAGTGTAGTAGATGAGACCAGTGAAGCTCTGTTACTTTAACTTTGGAATAAATATGTAAAAATTCATGCAAATATAGGCTATTTAATTTTGATTTTTGTAAAAACAAAATCTTAAATATATCCTTACAAAATTTTATGTCTTACTTTAATTAATTTTTTGTAAAACTTTAATTTTGATAGTTTGATGTTGACGTGCAACTTTGATCATGTGATGCTGACATGATTTTTATTGGCTATCTAAAAAATTCAAAACTAAAATTCTGAAAATAAATTAAAAAATTAAAATACAAAAACAAATTTACAAAAAACTAAATAATCTAAAGAAAAAAATCGATTTTATTTTAATCTTTGAAATCTTATTTCAAATTTTAATTTAAATTTTTGAAAAATTATGTTTAAATTTTTTTTCTTTAAAATTATAATTTTCTCTAATTTGAGGGGGACATTTGCAAGAATTTACTGGTTCATGATCTTTTCGTTAGTTTTGTATTTGAATTTTGCTCTTATCTCATCACGTTTTGCTCACTCCCAATTGCACTTTCGAAAATACCTCAACGTGAGTTAAGTCACGTACGTGTGTAACATCATGAGTTAACTCACGTTGAAAAAACGTAAATTTCTCGATATCGCTCTCGTTCCCGTTGGTGTATACCTTGTTGCTGAACAAGTCTACAACAAGATGAATCATCACGGTTCTTCCTTGTCTCATCACCATGTTTATGAACTGTTACGTTTTCAATCTCATGTTCAATATTATCTTATGGTGAAAGTCATATTATCTTATGAAATTTAAATACAAATTCAGGTTAGCTTCAATCTGAAACATAAAAAAACATCCTCAAAATAAAAAATAAATTTGGTCTCTGGAAAGGAGTGGAATTTTTGCGTTTTATGTGTTGCTTCTATGATTTATGTTTTACTTCTAAATTTTGCGTTTTGACTAATGAAATGTTGGAGTGAAGATGAAAGCGTTGTGTTTGGGGTGTGAAAATGAAATGCCGCGGAATTGTAAAAAAAAGGTGAAACGGCGGATGGGTAGAAGTCTAATAATTGTTTGGGACCTCTTTGTGCTTTAAACCATGTACTGCTATATACGCCGCCCCACTATAAATAGTGAAAGACATCTCTATTGTAAAATTAACTCAATTTTTCACTCGGCGAATAAAGGAAGTTTAATCGTTATTTTATAGAAAAATATTAACGAGTACCTACAAAGAACTTTTTAAGTACCATAAGTAGTAAGTATTTATGAAAAAACGTGTAATTAATGCATTGGAAATCAAAATATTTGACTTTTTAAAAAATAATTACTTATTTTAAAATGGTTAAAGAGTGCCACAGAAACATCCATAGGTATAGTGTACACATGCAAACATCAACATTGTGTTTAAACTTTAGAGAGAAGATGAGCTATTTTTTAGGAAAAATTTAACTAGGATTCTTTTGACTTAATTTTAAAAAATTCTAAAAAAATAACTTAATTTAACATTTTAAACATATAATTTAACCTTTTTTTTTTCGATTTTAAGTCCATCTTTTATATCCATTCAAAACAAAAGTTGATATATTATAGTTAAAAACATAAAACAATGTTGAACTAAATTACATTTTCAATCTTTTTTTTTGTTACAAAGATAAAGGCAAGAAAGAAAAAAGAACAAACAGACATCAAAAAGCTAACTATTCCCTAAAGAATAAAGTGCCACCAACATCACTTCTAAGAAGATTGTTAAGACCAGCAGGAGGCGACTCGTGAAGAAGAAAATCAATATCAGAAGAAGCTTCAAGTTTTACCACGAAGTCTGCACACTGATTCCCCTCTCTAAGAGTGTGAGAAATTGTAACATTGGTATGGTGAAACAAAAAATTTATATCTTGGATGAGAATAACATAGATATGGTACCTCTTAATGAGTTCATTAATAAGATTAATGCAAACAAGAGAATCAGAATATATAGCAAGCAATCTCTGCATAACCCAAATCCTTGCCATGATTAGACTGTGATAGATAGAAGACATCTTAGCCAGTAAGATGTCATCTGAACTTGGAATAAAATTAGAGAAGCCCGCAAGGAACAAACCTTGTTCATTACGCAAGACTCCACCAAACTCGATCCTAATAGAATTTCCATGGCAGCTACCATCCACATTAAAAATAGCACTTGAATAACTATTATTATTCCATCTGATGTACCTGTTAGTTGTAGCAGCGGAAACATAAGGGAAAAAGCTTAGAACAATGCTCTCAATCAAATTCTTGATGTTGCAATTTAGGCGTTGTAAAGACCAAGTTTCACCACCCCAAACACATATGATTGCGATGCCGCCATGACCACCAAACTCCAACATAAAAAGTGATAGCTTGAGGACCCTTGGCCCCTTGTCTAAGCCAATCATAACCATCAATAGAAGAGAAAAAAATCTGAATTGGTGAAGCCTATGTGGTGCCATAACATAACGAAGAAAGTACAGTCCTAACACAATGGAGAAAAGTCTCGTTATGAAGACCGCAACGAGAGCATATAGCAGAAAGAATTATATTCCTATGATTCAGTAGAGATAAAGTTGGTACCACATTATGACAAACCAACCGAAAGGAGAATTTATACTTTTCGGGTAACTACCGCTTCCAAACCCAAGACCAAGAGTGTAAAGGCAAGACTAGTTGAATCAATATTATGAAGGAGCCAATTATATCTACTTTTTGGAGTATAACTACCATTTTTTTATTACTCCAAATAACAACATCTTCAACGGAATCATTGAATTTCATATGGATGTTGTTCATATGATCAGAAGTCGCATGAGATAAGTTGGTATAAAGAATATTAATGATGTTGTTCAAAAATGTTACATCATTAATTCATCAAGACAACACATTGATCCTATAACCAGATAACGAGTTTTTTGAAAAAATTCATTCATCAATATAACACCTAGATTAGTAGATTATATTATAATGACTATTATAACTAATATGATCTTTTTGAATTTTCATATACGGTTATGATTATGTTGTTGTCAGCAAGGTCTAGTTATTGTGACAAGTGTTGAAATACTTTTTTTATAGTATATATTTTTATCTAAATTAATTTTGATCCACGATGGTATAAAGTATTTTACAAATACATACAATCAAATTACATCATATTACAGTTCGTAAAATATATCAAAAAATATGTTCATGGTATGATTTAAGTGGATACATGTGTAAAAAACATTAAAATGTTTATTTATATAATCTAAATAATTTTTATAAGTTAAAAGTATATTTAAAAAATCAAATGAAGAAAAATTGAATTGAAATATAAACTGAACTAAAGAAAGTAAAAAAAAAAAGAAGGGAAAAGAACATAAAATGTAAAATTGATGTTAAATCTTGGAAAATCTTAATCAGTTTCGAGTTTAAGAATATGTTTTAAAAATGAAAAATTATTTGACCCTTGTTCTTATGTGAGAACTATTATTTAAAGAGAAAGTAAGTAATTACTTTTCAGTGGCAAGTCACCTTCGTGACAATTATTTTTGTTAGACTATGACTTCTTGATGTTTTTTCGTTTTTTTACCATTCTTGTGTTGTCGACGATCAAATATTTTGGCGGAGTGTTGAACTTTATCTTAGCTATTGTTTTCAAAAAGTTAAAATAAAAAAAATAAAAAAATAGATGCAGAGACTCAATGGAAATTGTTCCAATAAATGGAGTTGACATCAGTTCCTTTCACGGTAGGAAAGGAATCATGCTTTCTATCCAAATTCGATTCACCAGTTTAAACTCATTGTCAACTAACCCTTGAAATTCTTTGGTAACTCAAACAAATGGTTTAAACAACACATCTTCACAGAAAAACTTAAGTGTTGACATGCTGAATTAAATTTGCATCCAATGTGAGATTATTTAGTCACACATGACCCTCCAATTTTAAGGTCTATGCGTTAGCATGAGATGATATAACCCACGTATCCTTAAAATGAAATTTCAATAAAAAAAATACTATACATAAACAGAGAAAATTAAGATGTTGATAGCAAACAAAAATAATTTATTGTTAATTGTTCACAAAACATTATTATTGCTTAATGTATGTTTCTTTCTCGATGGTTTACCAATAAGAACCGACAAAATACTCTTCCAAAGGACTAATGTTCATGATATATACTGCAAGTTCACTTTGGTGTTGGAGAGACCTTAAATGGATATAGAGGGTAAAAGGTTGAAATTCAAATCCCACAGCTCAAAAGTGCCATTAACAAAATTGTAATGTGCTCCTTTCAAAGCAAGGGTTTTCTTCACAACACCATCTCTCACAAATGGATAAGTCAATAAGTTCCCAAGCGATACATTCACAGCTTCCTGCATTTGAATTAGGAAGCAAAATATTAAATTACATTTTGGTAAACACTATAGTTAATGCCAATAAATTTAAGATAAATAGGGTTGTATTGAATTGTAAATTTGCTTACCTTTTCACAGTTTGTGCACTGCTCTGCAAAGCTTAAGCTACTTGTTTCTAATTTAACCTTGGACCTTGCTGGATTGCATATTTGGACCCATTGCTCAATGAAATCACTGTAAGATGACAGAAGAAGGAAACTATTAGTTTTTTCTTCCAAGAATTGTGAGTCATTTTTCGTATGTTACCGAAGTTTAAGCCTATGTTTAATATCACAGTAGTAATGTTAAAATCACGGCGATCTATCATGATTTTGCAAAAGCATTCTTTTATAGTTTCTGTAAAATCACGCTAAATAATCATGATTCTTAAGTGATTTCAAAATACTCGGTTCATGGAAATCACTATGTAATAAATAATAATAATAATAATAATAATAATACTACTATGGTCGAGAGTAGAATATTACATGCAAGTATGTATCCAATGACTAGTTAGTGAGTGAGGACTTTGGGATTATATTTAAAAATCCTTAATAAAAAAAAAAAAGAATCATATCTATACATTATATTTTCATCCCCTTTCCCGTGATGATACAATGTCGTTTAACATGAAAAGACAGAAAAGCAGTAATAAAATAACGAATTCAATTATTCACTTTTTTCTCTAATTTGTTCTTGGTATATTCCCAAAGAAAATTTTCAAAGAAGTTGTTCCTTTTGATTAACCAACGGTGATAGATCATGTTATTTTATTGCTTTATATTCACAATTAAATTATTAATGCTGGCATGTGAATGATAAGTATACTAAACATTTCAACTATGAGATGAAAGGGTGATCTGTGAATCAGCAACATACTTGGAAGTTATGAAAAGCTATCATAATATTTAAAATTAATTAACGTTTAATCACATGTAATGTAATTTGAGTTATCATCCTTTTGAAAAAAATAGTTTATTCCTTCTTTATAAGAGATATTCGAAGGAACATAATAATAAATAAAACTTGCCTTGCGGTGGTCCCATCATCTGGGATAGACATGAGTCCCTTTATGCCTCCACAGTTGCTGTGTCCAATAACTACAATATTCTCCACCTGTATGGCATAATATTTAGAATCCAAAAACAAAAAAGTAAAATGCTATTGGAGTTTTAGAGAAAGACATTTTTTTGTTCATCAATCTAACACCAACTCATCTTTTCAATTTCTTCAAATTCTTAAGGCTGTAAATGGGTCAATAAATTTTAGGTTGTCAACTACTTTATTTATATAAACACATTTTCGAGTCTTATCTACTAGTAAAATATGAGACTCCTTTTGTCCATCACGTTTAAAACTTGACATTTGAAATGTTCAATGAGTAATCTTAATGTGTGTCTTAATGAACTTTGACAGATAAATTTTGGTATCATGATATACATTTAATTTAAGTTAAGTCTAGCTTAACTTTTAAAAAATAGACTTGTAGAGTGTGAAATATCTTCCACTAATAAACTCATTTTCAAGTGTTACCTAATCAAATATGAGACAAATAAATAAGCATTTGGTCCTCAAAATTGCAAGGATGAGAAATTTAGTCCTCATAAACTTAAGAAGTAGAAAATTAGTTCATAAATACAAAGAATATCAATCAATATTATCTTTCAATCAAAATACTTTCACATATTGATTTAAATAGTATTTTGTTGCATCAAAATAAACGTAGACAACCTTAAATGTTGTGCTGCAAAATTCGAAAAATAAGAACTAAATTAACTGACAGTTGTCAATTTGACACACTAAAATACCAATATTTCAATAACTAAAATGTTATTTTACTCCTACTAGACTTTATAACGCTTATCATTTTGATATGCACAATGCCCCTAATATACGATAAGATAAGAAAATTGAGATGCGTGTGGATCCCAACAAATAATGCAATATAATACTTAACAATGTCAAATGGTGTCCTCTACCAAACTTCCACTGTTCCAAGAGACCCACCATATATAATAATGATAATAATATAAGATAAAGTATAAGGTGAAGAAAGAGAGGTGGTAACAACAAATTAGTACCTTTAAATGTAAGACCGCATATTCAATGGCCGCGCCTGCTCCAGAATACTTGGTCTGCCAAAACAAAAAGGCCAGTCAGACTTTTGTGTCTGAATTGAAACATCAAAACAGGCGGTCCAAAATGAAGATATAACTTTGACAACAAAATGTTTTCTTCAAAAACTTTGACGACAAAATAAGTTATATTATACAGTTATTTTAAATTATAACTGTAAATATAGAGTATTAATATTATAATTAAAAATTAAACTTAACTGTTTTATTATGTTTAGTGTTTCATCAAAGATAAAATGATGTTGGCATGCCAAAATACAAAGAAGCAATGATGTTGGCTTGAATTAATATGAAAACGTTAAATGTGTAACATGAAGATGACACATGATATTGCTGAGAATAAAATAAGTTGAAGTGACTTCAAACATGTAGGTGGGGATTCCTTTTACACCATGTGAATTCAATAAATTCAACATTGAATTCAACATTCTTGTCAAATAGATTAAGTGTACAAAACTTCATAAGATTAAAATCTAATTGATGCTTCCTATAGAATTTTACGTGTTAAATATATAGACTTTTAAAGGTTAATTTTCCATTAATAGTTAATACTCTTTCTTAATGCAATAAGGTGATATTCTAGAAAAGTAAACCTTGTCAAATGGTGGAACCATGTTGGCGATGTTACGGACCACAAAGGCTTCACCCGGTTGGAAATCCAAAATGTGGGAAGGGCATACTCTAGAATCTGAGCAAGCAAACACCATAAACTGCATGTGCACTATAATCATTAGTGACAGAATAGTACTATCCATAAAAGAACGACTTTCTAATATGGTGATGATAATTTTAAGTCAATGCTTCTTTTCATATACTAATAATAGTAGATGATTTTTTTATTAAACGAATATTATATATCAAAGGTCCCAGATGCATTCATCATATCAAAAAATATAAAAAAGTATTAGACCACTATAATGGTGTTAGTGAGACAACAACATTTAAGAATAAAAAATTAAAACTAATTAGGAATTAAGAGAACACGTAATTAGTGTGAAATGAAATATTAGTAGTACTAGACTACTAGTAATAGTAATAGTAATAGAATAGCTGACCTTTGGGCTTTGGCCTTTGGCAAGTTCACCGTACAGCTCAGGATTCTTCCTGAAAAGAGGACGTACAGCACCCACCAATATCTCAGTAAAAATGTACTTTCACATACCAAAGTTAAGCAAATTTTTATGTAAATAAAATAAAATAAAATAAAAATAAACTTTTGCCCTCACCTTACGGCATAGTTGGGTCAATTTTATTTTTTTTGGGATGGGTCAAACTATTAAAACTCATAGTAAACTCTCGTTTTAATATCTGACTATTTTTTAAAAAACTATGTATATAAGTCTTAAACCATGAAATGTGTATACACACGACACGAACGTTGACACACCAACACCGCTAATAATTTAAGAAAATTGAATAATTCAATGTAATTATATGTGTTGATGTCAGACACGACATATGTCTGACACCATGGCACATCTAATCTAAAAAATATCCGTATTTCATATGGCTTAAATAATATTTATCCAAGTTCGAATCCGAAACATTGGAACTGTGTGAATTTCATACATTAACACTTTGTCTACAAATAAAAAAATATTAATTTAAATTTTATTTTCATATCATTTTGTATTCATGAATTAGTAGTAGGTCAACTGTTAATTTTTTTAACAAATTAAATTACTAGTTATTTTTTATACAAAAAAATTAAACTGCATTTAATTTTCTCTATCAATTTTGTGTTCCCATTCTATCTCTCTTTTCTACACATATTTGAAGGAATTTTATCCAATTTGAATAGTTACTTATGAATATGAATCTTCCTAATTCCGTAAGTACGAAACCAAATAAAGTAAAACATGATCCTAATTCCTAAACACAGTAAAATCAAAGACGTACACGTATTTCTCAGCCTTGAAACTAACAAACCCGGATCGGATCCTCTCATCCGGGTTAAACGGCTTTGAACCGTTGGCTTCTAACTCCGCCGTCAGCTCCTTGATCTTCACGGCAGCGATGTCACCAAGCTCAGCTTTCTCCCTGAGTAAAAACGAAACGGAAAACGTTACATTACACGGTTTGTGTGGGTCCTACATGACAATAACAATAACAGAAACCACCACCTCCGCGTTAACAAATGAAAATTGACGCAAAAAGACAACGGTGTTTGTCTTTTGTGTTCATTACGAAACCGAAAATCAAAAGAGAGAGAGAGTGTTTTTCTTACTTGAGAAGCCTGGTCAGAGTAGCGATGGAATCCTCGTATGTTTCTCCAGCCATGTCTTCCTTCTGATTTCATAGACAAAAACAAATGATTCAGTTAATATGAATTAACAGATACTGCAATACAAATGAACGGATCAATTTTTTTTATTGATGGAAAATTAAGCGATCAGATAATTTGTTGAAGAATTGATCGTTATCGTGCATGAGGTGAATTTAACGACATATATGAAAAATGATGAATAATGAAACAAAGGCAAAAGAAGAGTGAAGATGAATCAATAGATATAAATTAATATATTTTGTGATTTGTGACGTGAATTGTAGGTGATTATAAGTAGATTTGAATCTGGTATTGGAATTAGAAAAGAATTGCATTATTTAGACGAACCTTGTTTTTTTGGTGTGTGTTTTTCTCCTTGTACTGGTGAGATTTGGGTGTGTAAAATTAAGACAAATATATATATATATATATGAGTTTTGACGCGGTAGCTATATAGAGGAGGAGAGAGACCACAACGCGCTGGATATGCCACTTATCACGGTTTGTAAGTTTACTGTTTTTTTTTTCTTTCAATGTTAACTTGCGCTTAAAGTCGTAAATTAATGTTTAATAGTTTCTTTTTTACAAGAATTTATTTATTTTATTTCTTTTTTGTCAAGTAGTTTAATGGCTAATTCACATTTTCTAAGATGAATAAATGGAATGTCCGGGGCTTGAACCTGAATTCTTGTATATAACAATATATGTTCCTGACAACTAAGTTAGGTTTACGGGAACTTCTCTTTTAGTTGTTTAACTTGTGGGAAAGTTGTTTATGTGAGCATGACTTAATTGGCAGAGACTTGTATAATATATATAGAAGTTGTAAATCGAAACACAAACATCCAACTTATTCACTTTGAAAAAATGAATTTCTAACCAATAAACTATTTAAAAACAAAAAACTTCGTGGTACAAGTTGGTATGGCTTTTTTTTAAATGATAAACATAAACTATTTTATTTGATTTTATCATGGCCATCCAATAAAAATAGTTATTTTTTTTTTTGATGGAATCCAATAAAAATAGTTGATAATTTTGTTTTGTTTTCTTTTTTGGCTTAAATGATTTAATCTCTATAATTATGTATTTAACATATCTCGTTTATAAATAAATTGAAATTTGTCGATAGATCAGTTGAGTAGTTGAATTCATTTGAGTTAAGAGTTAAAGAGTTGAAAATTCAGTGTTCAAATTATTGGAAGCAGTAAAAAATAGCATAGCAATTAGCGCGCAAACAATTTTCTCAAAAATACAATTAACATACTACCAATTATCATTTAAAAAAATTGAACATACTAACAATTACCTAAACATAATTAACACGTCATTTAAAAGAAATTGAAATTGATAGAAAAGTAAATAAAATTAAGCTGGTTCTTTTTAAAAAAACTAGTTTCATTTTTCGAAACTTCCACTATAGGTTAATTATTTAATCTTTTTATATATTTGGGGTCAAATCTTGGATCACGACGTGAGACTTGGGGGAACGTTCATTTTATTCAAAAGAGATTTCTCTTTTTCAATGGTAGTAAAATATTGATTATTGAGTCAAAAAAGGGCAGGTAGTTATCATAATAGTACATTAGAATTATTCTTATTTTCAGAAATACATTTATTGATACTTTTTTTGTAGCTTTATACTATAAGGTAATTAGCTTTATATTATTTCCTACTAAAATTACTACAAAGAAATTTACCAACTAAAATATATATAAAAAAAAAAGGTATACTAAATATGATAGTCAAAATTTTATGGTCAAAAGTGATTAATATTTGGTCAAGAGAATGATAAATAATTGTGTTAAAATATAATAGATAATAACATTTCACTTAAATATATTTATATATATACAGTCAAAAGTTTGGTTTGGTATAATTGTGTCAAAATAATTTTTCATAAAATTAAAAAACATATATTGAGCTAAAATAATTATGAACACTACCACGTATCACTAAGCCATCTTTCAAAAAAAAAAAAAAACGTACCACTAAGCTTATGAAATGACTTGTATTAATTAAAGGTTTCTGGTCGGTCATCAGCTCAATTAAGTTGCATGATGTGATAACTATTTTTTTTTTGGTTACAGATGTGATAACTAATTTGATTGTTTACGTGTAAATAAATTTATTTTTCTTTGTATATAGTACATATTTGTTTAATAATCTCTGCTAAAAATTAATTAAATTGTTTAAAAGAATATATAATTACTATAGAGGTGTTTTTGACAAAATAATATAGGTTTTTTGAAAGAAAAATAATATAAGTTTCTTAAACACCTGCGTTTTTGGAGGCTTGTACCATTAATTAAATTAATATACACAGTAGTAACTAACTAGAAAAACAAAGTGGAATCTGGTGGGGGTGGGACTTGGTGTAGTTTACTGTGACAAAGTCACCCAAATAAAATGCGTGGTGGCCCAAAATCATAAAAACAAAAAGGCGCGGTAAGGAATGAGGGGCATTATTTTTGGGTATATAGCTAAATGTAAATATTTCAAAGTCAATGTATTTTTTTTCCAAATAATATCATATATATACGCGGAATACCTAAAAGTGATTGCATGCATTCTGTATCTCACAGAGACAACATTCGACAAACCAACGAAATACATCTCCCAACATAAGGCTACTATGGAAACCGGTAAAAATATGTGTAAATATATTTTACACTATTAATACACATAAAATTATTTCAATATAAATATACACCAATTAAATAATTTTTCAGTTATTATACTAAAAAATCATGAGCAATAAACTATATCAAAAATAATAATAATAATAATAGAGTGGAGGGAGTACATTATTTCCTATGTAATGGGAAGATGGTGGAAAAGTTGACTTATTGAGATTAACAACTTGAAGATGAAGATAAGGGAATATAGAAAGCAATAGAACAAAATATACCTACTCTTGGTAAGGCATGTGCCTCTTAGGACTCTGTATTATGAATTCAATTCAATGTGTTACCCATAATGGGTACTTTGGTGCATAAATAAACATAACACATGTGCTGTTTGAACAATTTCACAACCGACTTAAAAACTTAAAGAAATGATTCAATGTTGATTATGATGATGATCAATTATTAATTTTAGGTTCTTATAAAAATTGAAAATGTATGTCATAAATATTGTATGTTTTATCAAGATAAATTAGATCATGGTCCTTTTGCCCCTTCTTAGCATAAAAAAAGAGGTAATTTATTTTTTGACTAAAAGAAAAGTTATCAAAATTCAATTCAATTCAATAAACAACATACCGAGACAATCTTGCTTGTGCAACACAGCATCATGCACTTTTTGAATGCCCCAGCCATACTCTCTTTGTTCCTCTTCACCCTGCTTTGCATTTGCAGAGAAAAAAAATTCAATAATCTCAAACATTATATAGAACCAAATAATTTTAATTATGGAAATTGCTATGTATTTTGTTGGGCCCTTTGAGCTAAATGTAAGTTGGACTTGGAGGCCTACTTTAGAATAAGAAACGTTAATTTACTATCAAAAGCAAGCGGATGAAAAATATATTCTTATGGGGGTGTCAAAAGCAGTAAAGTTCTAATTAGTTACATCAAAATGATGGAAATGGAAGACAGAAAGCCCATTTACTGTTGGTGTTTCCTTTCTCATTTCCACTATTTGCTAACAAGTTCAAAATAGATTAAATAGTTTTAAAAATTCTAAACAAGTTCAAAATAATATTTTAAGTGTCACCCAAATTGCATTTTCTCTAGTTAACTTTCACTTTCTTTCTATCACAATTAAAATAAAGTTCATAACCAAATGTCATTTCTACCACCAGAAACAAGTAAAAATTGAAAATTGTAAAGACATGTGTATCAAACAGTAAATAATTGGAGAGGTGGAGAAAAAGAGAGTACCAATGTAACTAAAATATGATTGGAGAGATTGGACTTATTTTGCTTTGCCCCTCTGCATGAAAATGGTGCTGAATAAGAGTAACATGTGTGTGCCTAAACATAGAAGGGAATGAAAATGAATTTGAAGGGAGCATATATTCAAAGCACACATGAAAGGATAAAGAAAGCGAAATGTGAGTTAATAGCAGCATTGGGTTTGTTATTGACACTACTTTCTTATCTCTATATTTGGTGTCAATCTGAATGAATTGTTTGTTACATTGTTCTTAAGCCACAAGTAAAGGTGAAGAAGATAAAACTTTCCTCCCAATGTTGCATAAACATTATCCGAGTAAAAAGAATATTTGTGAATGTGATTTGATGCCAATGCCAAATATTTGTCTTGTAATGCAATTGATGATAGATGTTTGTGTTTGCATTTTGAAGGCAAATCCCGTTTGTGTCTTAATAGATTTTCATATTTCAAGAGAGATAGATTGATATAAGGGTTTTTCTATCATGTGCAAATTTGCACATGTTAAGAAGTTTAATGGGGTAACTTTGACTTGAAACTTGTATATTTTATATTAAATATGTAGTTTTTTAATAAATAATTATTGTTTTCAATGAAAAATTACTACTTTTAGATATCTTAACATGTGCAATATTGCACATGTTAGACAAACCCTTGATATAATTAATCCCAGTAAAAATTTGATGGTAATTTTAGTCCTCCATAATGATGTAGTTCGTAAGAATATTTTCTATTAGATTTTTTTATATATATATAAAAAATAGGCACTCCAAAAATGCAAATAAAGACTAAAAGTGAATAATTTTTTGTAGGGATGCCGGAACGTACCAGGAGGTATAATGTTAAAACTAGTTATAAACTGGTTATGATGGAGTTGTTACACACTGATCGGTTCCATGTTGTTGGAGAGTGGCATAGAATTTGGAAGGTGAATTCCCCTCATAAAGCACATAATTTGTTATGGAGGATTTGCAGGGGTGTGTTCCGATGAGCCTTCAACTACAATCATGACATGTACAATGTGAGGTGATATGTCCCTGATGTGATACGGTTGTTGAGGATGATTGACATGCTTTTGTGGGTTGTACGGTGGCGCGTAAGAGTTGGTATTGGGCATGACTTTCGACTGTGCTGCAAAAACGTGTTGGAACTAAGAGCAGTCTGACAGATTTTATTTTTTGACATATGTTTTTCAGAAAGCCGAGACATTGCTGGTCGGGTAGCTTTACTTCTTTGACAAATTGGGGTTGCTCGCAATGATGTCATTTGGAATGACGCTCATCATACTTCAACAAGCATTGGAAGGACAACACTAGATGCATGACAACAACGACAAGAGATTCATAAACAGCTCTCCACCGGTTGTGCAGAATAGAGTGCAAGGCAACAACTCACTTTGGGAGAAACCGCGTGAGACGTGGTTGAAGTGCAATGTGGATGCCACGTTTTATGTCGGTAACCATCTTACATCTTTTGCGTGTTGTGTTAGAGACTTCAGTGGGCAATTTATTCGGGCTCAAACAAAATGGAAGAAGGCAAATGTGACAGTGTTGGACGGGGAGACAGTAGCCTTCCTCGATGTCATTCACTTTGTTGATGTGAACAGATGGGAACAAATTGTCTTCGAGTCTGACTCAGCTACTTTAGTGCAAACTCTATCGTCTCCGGACCACAATGATTTGGAATTCTATGCTATTATTTCTAGTATTATTTATTGGTTATGTTTGCATTTTAACTTTAAGGTGAAGTTTGTTAGGAGACAAGTGAACATGGTTGTTCATACTTTAGCTAGGGTGACCTGTTCTTGGGCTAGTTACCATATTTTTAATTCTTATTCTTCTTGTATTGAACATTGGTTGATTAATGATAATAGTTAATTTTATTTTTGTAAAAAAAAACATATTTAATCCGTAATTTTTTTTTTTTGCGGGTAGTATTATTTAGGTTAACATATATTTTTAGGGTAAAAACAATAAGGTCAACCAATATTTTTCATCATTTAATTTTTTTTATTTAAATTTATTTTGATCATCTATCTTTCAAAATATTTATTTTTATCATTTATCTTTACACTATTATATAAATTCACTATTTTATATACAATTACGACAACAAAAGCCCTATTTGATCTTCATTTTCACTATAATTTGTATAGAATAAAACAAAAGAAAGAAGACAAATAAAATAATAGCAACCTCAAACTTTGTCAAAAGAAAAAGAGAACCCATGACTAAATTTTGAAAATGACGAATCCTAGCTAAAACTGGTGATTTTTGAGAAGAAGAATCACATAAATGGTTTTAGATTAATATATTGCCATATCACATACTAAGTGGAATTTTTCACCCAATTCAACTCACAACAACAACCCATTTAGGTTGTTTTTGGCAAAATTAAGATAAATTGAGTGGTAGTAGATATCCAATGCCACACAATTTTAAACAATTGAGTGGGATAAGATGTTACTTCACATTTTGCCACGAAGTATATTAGGAATAGGAATAATAAACCATTTGTTTGAGTAGGAAAAAAAAAAGAGAAGAAAAAAGAAACCACAAATTGAGAAATGACTCTGAAATTTAAAGGTAGTCAAACCAATCAACCCCTAGCTTCAAATTTAGTGGCAAATTATTGGGATATGAGTGGAGTATGAAGACTATCCATTTGAGACAATATCACTTATATTATAGAACGAAATTAGAGTAGACATCTCATTGTATTTAAGATTTTTTTTGATGCAACATATATTTGAGACTCTTACTCACAGTTAATATCCCAACGTAAACAAATTAGTCTCTAATTTTTTAAATCTAACAGGAAATTATTCCCTATAAATAAAATTTAAATTTTAATACTTAACAAAATAATTCCGTGTTTGACAAAATTTAGTAGATATTAGTTAGCTATGAATTGTAGTAATTTTTGTTTTATGATGTAAAGTGTAACATCACTATCTCATCATGGAGTCCCGCATGTCATTCGGTGTGAAATGACACGATCCTTACGGCAGGGCAGGTTCATTCAAAGTACATGTATCTCAATTCTCATCAGCTGCATCATTCACTTTATTTCTCACAACAAAAGCCTTCAACATATCAAGGTAATAATACTTATTCCAATTCTATTTTATAGGAGTATATTATGTAGACACTGTTCCCCAAACACTCTTTCTAGTTGTATTGCTAAAAGGGTGGTTAATTTTATTCTTGTAGCAATCAGTGAAATTGGTGCTCTTCTGTGGGTTTGAATTATGTTGTTCATGAAGGAATTATGAGAATTTTCACTAAAGTTTATCTGATTTGCTTAAGAGTTTTCTTTTCGGTGTAATTGAATGTTTGAAACAAATCTAATTGAATATGCAACTAATGATTGCCCTGATATTCTAAAATGCTAATGAAGAACATGATACATGTAATATTAACATGAACATATTCCTTATTGTTTGAAAGATAACTTGTGTTACGGACACCGGACACGACAGAGACATGTTGACACTGATAATAATATGAGAAATGACATAATTCAATGTAATCATATGTGTTGATGTTGTGTTGACGTGTGTCCGGCTCCAGGACACGCTTAATCCCAGAAAGTTCATGCTTCATAGTGTTTCATTGTTCCCACCCCTCTAAAGGAAAAAGAAGATGATAAATCTCCCTTTGATCTCTAAAGATAACATACGAAACACAAATACTCTTCAGATCAGGCATGTCCCTATGTCGGATTTGTATCGTTTCCGACACCAACACATTTATATGATTACACTAAATTATGACATTTTCTCAAATTATTATCGGTGTTGACGTGTTTGTGTCACGATGCGTATCCGACACATATGCTTACATTGAATTATGTCATTTTCTCAAATTATGATCGGTGTCAAGATGTCCGTGTCTGTGTCTTAGTTTGTGCTTCATGGAAGATAACCTATGTGATTTTAAGTTGTTTTGGTGGCAGGTTAGAACTAGTGACACAGCAGAAAGTAGATTTTTTCATTTGGCAAACAAATTTTTTATAGAGAACTACTTTGAAAAAAGAATTAAAACGAGGGATCAAATGAAAATAACTGTCAAATTTCATTGGATCAAAATCATACTGAAGTCAAAGAATCATGGTTATCAATATCTTAGGAGATACATGTGAGTCGTACTTCGATACTGAACAAAATCAAACCCAATCGTTGTATATCTATGTGCATATCTATTTTAGACATGAATCTCATTCATTTATGATGAGTCGCGTGAATCACAGCTTGATCCAAAACTATGCAGCTAACTGCTGTTGATTTATGATTTGAATTTTGAGACATTTTGAAGTCTATATGTTCTATCATGCTCTTTTTTTCTTGCTTTTACTTGAGAATGACGTTTTAATTGATTATGTATTTTATGATTCACAATAGGATTTGGTTCACCATACAAAACATACTGATTCGCGATTTAAATCTCGAAAAGAAAACCATGCAAAGAATATAATATTTTTGCATACAACATTAATTTGTTCTGTTTGGGTGGGATGCAGAGAATCATTGATAAGGAAGCAGCCGGGATTTTATAATTCCAATGAGAAGATTTGAGTAGTTGTTGGTGGTTCCAACTGGAATTTGAGTAGTTGTTGGTGGTTACAACTGGATTTAAAAAAAAATCAGTTTGTAGTATGGAATGCCATAAATCCTTTTTAGACCATAAAGTAACTAAGTCATCGCCTTCCCCTGCACTGTGTTGTGTGGAGCCAGTGGCTCAAGATGAACAAAATTCTCATATTACAGCTTTTAATTCAGGAGATGGATCCACAAATTCAGATAACGAATCTTCTTCATCAAAGACCGTTCGTGATGTACATATTGTAAGAATCACTATTGCACATCTGAACATTACACTACAAATTAAAATTGTCTATTTTTTCAGTTTTATGCTATGTAGCACTGACAATTCAGATTGAATGTGTGTCAGACACCAACACATGCAATTACGTTAAGTAATTACATTTCCTAAAATTACTATTGGTGTCAATGTATCAATTCCGTGTCTGGTGTCTGTGTTAGTGCTTCATAGGTTTTACAATACTATTGGACGATTTGTACAATTAGCCTTACAGAGGCCATGACCCTTGAAAATTATTTATGCTGTATTCATTTTATGTTTTCCAGTCAATGCGGTTAATGGAGGACTTTCTTGATCTTGCTAAAGAAAATACAGAAAAGGATCTGGAAACATGTGGTATACTTGGTGCCTTTCTTGTAAGAATCATTTTAATACCATGAAAATTGCTAAATTGGATTGTGTCCTGAAGGCTTTACCATGAAAGATATTAACTTTATCGGTCCATGGCCTTATTATCACAAAATTACTTCAGAAGAAAATAACTCATCTTTATTGTCTTTTTATAGATTCAGAATAAATGAGATTCACATCCTCAGCTAATCTTTGTTGTAACTGAATTGTCTTTTTCTTTTCCCCTCTCTTATGTATGCACTCTTGTCATGTTTATTTCTTCTACTGCATTTGATGCTGCTAGGATTTTTAATTTTTTTTTTTGTTACTGTCTGTCTTGTATTGTTGCTTTTAAGTTTATAGAGTTTCAGCACATGTTTGGAATCATGATGAATTTAATGAGATCACGGTGGAACTATGATTTTGTTGAAGCTCCAAAGTGTAGCTTTTGGAAAAATCATGGTAACACACGTGATTCTGCCAATCTTGCCATCGATCAAAACATGCACTCAATTCTTTCGCTGTCTTCTTTTATGGAAGTGAAACAAAGAACTTGGTCTGTTAAGATGATTTACAGAAATTGAAATTTATTTGCGACGTGTCTTTCTATTATCCAGGAGAAGGGAACCCTCTATATGACCACACTAATCATACCGAAGCAGGAATCGGCATCTAATTCAGTTAGTATCTAGTTTGCAAACTTCCATTCTTTTTGGCTTGGTTTTGCATTATTTTAGCACATGATTTTTAACATGGCTTGGTTTTGTTACTGCTTGTTGCTAATTTGCTGCACTGTATAACAGTGTAATGCCACAAACGAGGAGGAAGTTTTCACAATTCTACATGAAAGATCCCTTTATCCTGTTGGATGGATCCATGTATGTCCTAGTTTTTTTCTTTCTATATTGAGAGTCTTAGGCAATACTAGAGCACTGATTATTTTTGAAAAAAGACAATATCCCCTATGTTAATCTGTGTGAGCTTAGCAATAGTAGTTCCTACTGGTTTGGCTTATATCTAACCATTCGCTTTTTCTAAACATTTGTAGACGCACCCTTCTCAAAGTTGTTTCATGTCATCGGTGGATCTGCACACTCAATATTCCTACCAGGTAATTGATCCAACTTTATGAAAGCATTTATTTGTTCCACTATCATTAACTTCAAATCAGCATCTAAAGTGTTGCTATCTCCTTTACAAAAACATGTTGCATAACACATTATCGAGTGAATTAAATCGGATTCTTATTGACACCATGGTTAAATTAGTCAGTAGTAGCTGATATCTTCAAAGGAAATTCATAAATTGGACAACATTTACGATTTTGTAGCTGATAATGATAATCAACCTAACGATTAAAACTGACATAAATTTGAAATAACAGTTTTATGTTATTTTTTCAGGCGATGATTCCTGAGGCATTTGCGATCGTATTGGCACCAACTGATACCTCAAGGTCTAATACTTGTCTTTCTTTATTAAAATAATTCCTTGTAGATGCAACCAATTTTCAAATTGTGCAAAAAATGGCTGCTCTGAATGTACACTCTTTTGAACAAAACCTGCTTATATTTTCCTCTAGATGTAGATGCTAAAGTACTTTTACTAGCTTCTCTTGAACCACAATTTAAGCCTATTTCAAGATGCTATGGCAATCCCATGTTAAGAAAGAGTTTCAATTCACAGATGCAACAGATTTACTAGTTGCATGTTCTTTTCCCCAGGAGCTGTGGTCTCTTTCGCCTAACCGAACCGGATGGTATGAATATTCTAAGAAGTTGTCCGGAGAGGGGATTTCATCCACACAAAGAACCAGATAATGGCAACCCTGTGTACGAGCACTGCTCCAATGTGTACAAAAACTCCAATTTAAGGTTTGAAATCTTTGATTTACGCTAACATGGGTCTGATTCAACACATACTATCCCACAATGGAATGGATATAGCGCACGTTTCTTTCCACGGTGATGTGACTCTCACCATTTGTTGATACAGAAGATCCAGGAGATAGCTTCTGAACTACCATGAGTCCAATTTGTCTTCACCATTTGACCGTGAAAACAAACAGGCTTGTATATAAATGTATACTTACAAGAAACATGCAATTTTTACATGCAAGAATAATTCTGATATTAAGTTATTGTAACATTTGATTTAATGTAATAAGGTCAGTTTAGTACTTACCTCTTGGACGTTTATGTTTATTTTGGATGTCATCTTTTCAAAATAAATTGAAAGTTTAAGGAAATAAACTCAATAAAGATTTCTTCGATTTCTAGCTCTGCTTGCATCATAATCTACTCATGAAATGCACTTCTAATCATAGAAAGTTGACATCATTGCTATCACAAGTTTATCTGATGTTCGAAACAAGGAAATTGGCACAATACGCACAATCTAAACTTAAACTTTACGAGTAATATTTGGAGTGTTAAGAAATCATCTAATATCGTGTTGTATGAATCTTAAATGAACAAACAGAACTTGTTCAGGCTAATTTTAAAATTGTCCGGAGAAGGGATTTCATCCACACAGAGAACCAGGTAATGGAAACCCTGTGTATGAGCACTGCTCCAATGTACAAAAACTCAAATCTAAGGTTCAAAATATTTGATTTACGCTAAAATGACTCTGATTCAGTACATGCTATCGCACGACGGATGTAGAGCATAGTTAAAACTTATCAGTGACTTGTCAAAAAGTAAATGTGTGCAACTCTTTCAAACCTTAATATGTTACATTGTGGGAACCTGGCCCCTTCCGCTAGATCCAACTTCGCTAATAAATTAACTTTTTTTTACTAATGGTGGAAAACTTAATGGAGTGAGTGCAATACCAATCTTAAGTATTCATATACAAATATACAACGCTATACAACTTAGCCAAACTAGAGCTACACGCTGCAACAATGATTATTCATTGTTTGAAAGATTGGAAGAAAAGAAATATAAGGATAATACAGCTAAAATTTTGAATATCTGAATAGAAGGTTAAGGAGGGTGTATTGGATTAGGATTTTAAAAGACAATTTTTGTTTAAAAAAGTCTTGAGGATTTTAAAGCAGAATTTTGATGACTTTGATGATTTTAAAAGATCTTTAAGAATTTCAACGGATTTAATTCATAAGATTTTAAAGGATTTGAAATGATTTTATGGATTTCAAGAGATTTCAACAGATTTTATGAATTTTAAGAAATAATTGAAAAGAAATGATCATAACACACTCTTATTCACAAAATTTCAATAAAGAGTCTTTTATTTATTTTACTTTATTTTTTTTATGGGGAAAGCTAGAGAGAGAGTGAGAGAGAAAGAGAAGGAAGGAGAGAGAGAGAGAAAGAGAGAATAGAGAGAGAGGAAGAGAGGAAAAGAGAGTAAGAGAGAATAGAGGAGAAAGGGAGAAAGATCTTTAAAAAAACAATTCTAAGAAATTTCATCTTTTCATGAAAGACTTTTTCATGATAAAATTTCACTAGAAAATCCCACAAAATCCATCAAAATCTGATTTATTAAACAATCCTTTGAAATTTGAATGATTTTGAATACCACTAGACTTTTTTAAAGTGATTAAGAGTCTTGATTAAATATCACAAGACACTTTTTTTTAAATGACAAAGAATCTTGATTGAATAACACAAGACTTTTTTAAATTAGAAAGAGTCTTGATTAAATACCACACAAGACTTTTTGATGATTAAAAAGTCTTTTAAAATCCCTTAGAATCATGATCCAATACATCCCCTTAAGTTTATCTTCCTTTAATTTGCTGGCCACTGCTGCTGCCATTTTCATTTATGTCGCACAGAGTGGATCCACCGACGATTTGGACAGTTCATTCGTATTAATTATGTTTCTGGCTGAGGTTGTGAAACAAACTAAATTTTCACACTATACCGACTCATCAAGACATTCAATAGTTATTGTGCGCATCAACATCTTATATTATAATTTATAATCATATACTCCATTAATCAATGTTTATCACAATAATAATTGTAATGTTTGATAGTAGATGCTGCAATCGGAATTGAAATCAGGAAGAAAAGTGGTTAACTGTCACAGTATCATAGTGTTACATACTACTACTACTATGTGTTTAATTTTGAATGGCATAAATCTCGTGTCCCAAGTGGGCCATGAAGAAGATATAATTGAGATATTTTATATTCGAATTCTAGAGGAATTGACTAATTCAGCGCTAATCTGAAACACAAAATCCCACGTTATCATTTTTTTTTTTTTACATTCTCCACGTTAACATATGCAAGTCATACCAATAAAGTTATAATCTTTGTATCACCAACGCTTTTGAACAAAGATTAATTTACTATTTAACGAAGTCATTGATACAAACGATTATATATGATTATGTTATTTTAAAATTAAATTATTATTGACGCTAACATATCAGTGCATCACGTAAGTGCCAATGTCAGCTTTGTCGTTGACCGTAGTTACAATTAGACACTTTCTTTAAAAATACTTCCAAATTTGTTTGATATTGATCAAAAGAAGAAAGATATATATTCATTTGTTAATTCTTGGTTCTAATCCTAATAGTAATACATACAAATATTTCAAAAACTACTAACAGAAAACTTCCATCAAATCTCAAAGTTAGCTTGATATATTTTAATCAAACATTTACAACAAATAAAAGAACATAATCTAATTACATGAAGTCATGACATCATATTGAATATTCTCAATAAGGATGAACATTTCTACTCATTCCCAATCCATTTGTACTAGCAAAGAACCCAAACAACTCTTGCCTATACGGCAAATAAGATTTTCGTTTATCATTCTCCTTCCTCGCTTTACTCATCACATAATGTTTCTCATGCGCCGATGGCGCCGGAGCCGCGGTTTTCCCTTTCACCGTTTTCACTTTCTTTGCAACAACATTCTTCGTCTCGCCGGTGCCGGAACTAGTTTTTTCCACCTTCGCCGGATTCAAGAACACGAACGCGTCTTTTCCATCACTGTTACTTCTCAGCTTTGGATCTCGTAACTTCCACAGCTTTGATGATCCTGTTGAATTACTCTTCACCGCTTTTTTTGGATTCCACTCGCAGTACGTCCCTTCCACCGCCGCAGAACCTGTCGCTGTCTGCGACGAGGACGGTGATTCGACGAAAAATTTCTTCACCGGCGAACGGTTTCCAGATTCGTTATCGTAATCGTCCGTGAAATGAAGATCCTGACCGAAAAAAGGAAAAATCGGACGAATCTGTCCTTTATCAAACACATCGTCAGCGGAAATCGGTGAACCATTAGGATCTGCGAAAACAAATGTAAACTCATCATCATCATCTTCATCTTCTTCTACTTCGTGTTTAACTTCGTTTTCGTCTTCGATTTTAAGCTTTGAGAAGAAATCGTTCTCAAATTTTCCAGAAACCTCGCTAAGAGGTGAAGCTGAAACAGTTTGCATTGTGAGTGATTGCGTTTCTCTTTTCTTTTTTGTTTGGAGTAACTGAAATGAAATTGTTTTTTTTTTGCTGCTGCTGTTGAGAAAAGTGGTTGAAGTTGAAAATTGGTGAGGACTGAAATGAAGGTTGTTCAGTATTTATATACGTGTAAGGTAAGGTGCCACGTGGCTATTCAAATATGGGTCACAGTTGATTTTTTTTATTTGGCCTTGTAGCGAAAAAAGGCGATTTTCCTATATTTGAATAGATTCACACGTTTTGTGTGTTCAAACTATTCACGCGGGGGAGGTTCGTCTCACCTTCGAGAATGAAATTCCTTGGTAATAACGGCTTGAACTAGAAGTCAATGTTTTAAAAAAAGGGAAGTGATTTTTTCTTGTAGAGCAAGGGATATAAAGATGATAAAAAAATATTCATCTAGAACAATATAATTTTGACAGGAGTGTTTATTTTAATATGATTTGGTGTGAGATTAATAAAAGCATGAGCAAAGTTAACGTCACGGGTTATCTAATACTGTGCG
The DNA here is from genome assembly GCA_946800305.1 of Medicago arabica. Lineage (NCBI taxonomy): Eukaryota > Viridiplantae > Streptophyta > Magnoliopsida > Fabales > Fabaceae > Medicago > Medicago arabica. The sequence goes on from OX326970.1 coordinate 42,507,897, forward strand.
CTGATCTCATTCATGACTTAACTTGGTAATAGGTGTGGGTGGCTTGGTGCACGCTTGTAATAAAAGTACATTTGCCTGTTCTAATTGCTCACAAATTTTCAAAGATAGTAATAATAGTACATTTGCCTGCTCTAATTGCTCACAAATATTCAAAAATAATGATAGACAGTTATATTTAACAAAGCTCTTTGAACAACTAATTTTATTGAGACAACTTAAATATACAAAGAAATATAAGTATTGCCACAAAAACCAAAAGAATAAAGAGAAAAAATAAAAATACAACGAGAATGTGAGAGAATCTTATAATAAAAATTGTTATAAAATAACTATTAAAATAACATTTCTCTTTTAAAAAATAAAGTGTACGACAGTGTTACTCCTTCTCCTATCTATTTTATTTTGGTACAAACCCCTTCTCAATTTTTTTTTTCTTCAGAAATAAGTCCCTCTTAATTGTATAACTAAAAATAGATTTGTCTGATAATAATTTTTTTTTCATGAGCGTAAAACATATTTTTACCAAGTTTTAATTTTTGACAAAAATAAACGATATTTATTCATTCAAATTAATATAGTAATTGATACAATACATATCCAAAGTTGCTAAAAACGAAAATGATAAATCTGCGAAGAAACTCACAACATCCATGTTAATAACATAAAACGACAGAGTACTTATGCCTACAAATACGACTAAGTCTTCGAAATATTCATGTCTTCGGATTTGCAACGTTGATGACGACAAAGTCATTGATCGAATCTGTACTTGCTCAAAGCGAATCTTTCAACCTGAAACAAATAAACACCACACTAAGACAGAAAATAAAAAACACACCGCACAAAGATGGAAAATCAAAACAAACAGAGTCATGCAAGACGACAAAATCACAAAAACAAACGAAAGAAAACTGAAAATACGTGGAAATTATTTATTTAATTAGGATAGAAAGAAAAACAACTCGGAGGAGGTGATTTTGGGTCAAAATTGACCCTAAATCACCCCTCTTCGGTAGACAAGAAGAAGAAAGGATCAACGGCTAGAGTTTAAGAACGAAAGAAGCGAGAAAAGAAGAGCATTGATATTGAAATCTACATTTTTACCAAGTTAAAATGCTTTTTGATAAGTTACTTCATGTTTCATGAAGTGTTTAAGCTTGAGATATGTCATTTTTACTGTCAATTTTACTTTTACTATTTTTCGGTTAGTTTTTCTCACAATTTAAAATACTCCAAATCATATTTATCGGTTACTTTTACTATTTTGCAGCTACCTTTTGAAATTATAAAAGTAATACTGAGAGAAAAATGATATATTATTTATCGATTAGTTTTTATCAAAAAAAACAATATTTATCCGTTAGTTCAAACTTCAAATACTAATTTGTTACAATATTTTTTTGTTTATAGGATGAAGCGACAAACACTACTGAAATTCAAACACATAATTATGGTGTTCCGAATTCAAATCTGAAAGAAAATATTTAGTTTAATATATCATTATTGTCGGTTCAACTAGATCTTTCGTACACAAAGATTTTTTTCCCTTTTCCATAATTTCATAATATGCTCATATTATATTTAAGAAAGGAGTATTATTAACTACCAATTTTATACCAAAAATTAAGAAGAAAAGAAAGCACACATATAAAGGTGCTCATGCAAATCCCACAAATTTTTGTTCGAGCCAATTAGTATTACTCAAAATATATTCCCCCTATAAGCTTTACTCCCCTTAAAAAAGTATGATTTACGTGTGTACGTGGTTGTATTTGACTCCCATTTCTTATTAGCCAGGCCTAACGCTGACCTATTAAACTCTAATGGCTCAACAGTTCTTCTCAACTTATTTCCATATTATGCAACTCTTAACTTTGTTGACTTTCCAGAAACAAAATTGAAAAATAATTTGTTGACTTTCCAATTTATGTTGGTGGACATGCTTCCAGAATTGGACGTGGACACGAAATGAACCTACAAACATTTTACTTTTTCAAGGCTTGGTTCATGACAAAATATAATTTTGTCTTGATTATTAAGCCATTAATTTAAGGTATCGTTATCGCTATTAGTACAAACAAAAAGAATAATTCTTAATTGCCAATGAAAAAGAGTTGGCTAGCCGGTGCCAAGAACAAAAGTGACTCAAAAAATATCGGGCTGGAATCATGTGGGACCAACCATGCTTATTATTTCTATTTTTTTAAGAGGTGTAAATTTATTAAAATATCACATCCAAACATAAGAAGCTGTGCATGAATGATCAATAAGTAGGATACCGTTCCATAATAACTTAGTTATTTGTTAAAAAAATGTCCCAAAATATTTCACTTTTCAATATATTGTTTATTACTTTATTTCTCTTTATAACTCTAATTAATATTAATTTCTTCATTCCCAATTCAATATATTTCACTTTGCATTTATGAAAGTGAAGAATGCATAATACTCGACAAAAACATTTAAAATCATTTCTCTCTCTCCTTCATTTATACAATTTTCTTAATATGTGTGAAATGAACAAATTGCTCAGTTAATCCGGAACGGAGGAGGTAATAAAAGAGAATTAGATGAGATTTACGAACTTTGTTTTTGTCTTTGATTTTGTGTGGATTATTATTTTTTTCTGAAGAAGGAAAATAGAATATATTAAGACCAAAGGAGAATTCTCATTAGCACAAAGTTTGTCAAAAAAAATAGATAATTTTCATTTTGGTTTCTATCCCACATCATTCATCCTTGTTAACCTAAATTGTTAACCTAAAACAATTGTCACATCATCTGTTAGCATAAATTTTTAACGTCAAGGACTAAACTGGTAACAGAGAGACATATTCAGTGACTATTTCATATTTATTAGTTCGATAAAGGTTATTGTGTAGTTCTTCTTTGGTGTGTCTTCATTTATTTTTAACCCATTTATTTACGGGTCAATGCGAGACATTAATTGTCTTTCAGGTATGTTTATCTATTTGGTCAACTATGCAACGACTAGTTTTCATCCTTCTAGTGATATTTAGTTGAGTAAAAAAAGCCACATTTTTGTTCTTTTCCTTCTTCGTTTCAAAATGACTTTTATTTAAGATTTATTTTTAGTAGAAAATTCATCTTGATTCGTTAGATAATAAGTCATTAATAAGGTGGTAGATCAATAAATAATTACAAGCTAGCTTTTAATAAGTCTGCATGTGCAAATCACACCTGATTTGCTTGCCTCCGACTAAACTCTACCTTAGAGTTGGTAAAATGGGTATTAAGTAGTTGTTGACAATGACTAATAAAGCTTACGAAATCAGTGTTGTTGCTATTATCATTGTTGACAGCTTTAACGAGGAGCTTTGATCCATAGACAAAGTCTGTGATGTTCATACCTAGTTCAGCCACCCACTGGAACACTTCGCAAAGTCCTAACGCCTCACCAATATCTTATCGAACACAATGGCATAAACCTTGTGGTTCTAGCAAGCACAAAACCACGTCGACGTCTGAAAGCTCAAAAGAAAAAAATAATGATAAACAATACACAGTGAATGTTCATTATTTCTATTGATAAATGCAATTATAGATTTGTTCTTACTTGTCCCAAACCCAAATTAATTTTATACAATTGATGACATCTCGTCATTACATAATTTTAGTTGTATTTTGATCACAGTTTGGAGTTCGCATGGTAACTTAAGCAGCAAGAAAAGCAGAAAACTGAAGAAAATGCAAAGAGGAAAAACGCGCCACGATTTAACAAAAACCTGACATGATTTGATATGGAAATTAAGCATGCTCTCGACATAGGAAAAAATGTCACGATGGCAAAAACGTGACACTATTTGGTGAAACCCTAATTCAGTTGTTTGTTGCACAAGGAAAAAATGTGTCACGATTTAACCAAAACATGACACGATTTTGGGCGAAATTCTGAGCCTATTTAAGCTGAAGTCTATTATGAAAACAAGGTTTACGATTTGAGAAGAGCAAAGTGCGATTTTGAGACTACAAGACGGCTGGAAGGGCGAATTCTTCACTCTTTTACCAATTCATGTATGTATTGATTACTCTAATGATTATGTTATTTGTAAACACCATCATGAGTAGCTAAATCCATTAGAGGTTAGGTCTGAGATGATTCTTTGTAACTCTAATTGAACCATGTTGCTGTGAAACTCTATTTATTGTGAATGACAATCTAGTTTTTATTCAATTCAATTGTTCTTAATGCTTTATATATCCTGATCAAATATATGTATGATTCAGTGAGAACGAATGACTACTGACCCTAGCTTTCGACTTAGACCTAATTGAATTGTTCTAATAAACATGGTTAGTCTAGGAATGGATAATCTTTTATTAGTGATATTAGGTTAACATGCTTAAACCTTCAAAGATTATTAGACCACCTAAGGAATTATGGGTTGTAATCCTAGAAGAGTTCCTAACTCAAGGGATTGATTAGGACTGTTTTGTTAACTATCGTGAAACTAGTGAATCATTCATAAGAATAGGTGCAGTATACCAATTAGGGGAACATCGATAACTCGAAAGACCTAAACTCATCTCTCTCTTATTCTTAACAATCAATTTTACTTTCGGTTGTTACTTTTATTGCAATCAAACCAATCTATTGCCTAATGGCAAACTAAAGAATATATATATATATATATATCCTATTCTAAATATCGTAATTGAATTATTGAGATTAAAACTAATTCTTGTGGGAACGATATTTTTACTACTTCAATAGTATTTGATACACTTGTCAAATTTCTATCAACATTCTCAAAAGTTTCTTAGAAATAATTTAGGGATTTACCAAATGAAGATTTAAAAGGAACAAATTTTGTTAATTAAAATGATTTTTTTTACAGGTTAATTAAATTGATTTAATTGCCGCTCTTTAGTAAAGTCAACAAATTAGCTTATAATTTACTGAATTCACTTAAGCAAAAGCTTATTTAATCGAGTGAAAAGTTATTTGGATATAAACCGAGTTTATTTGACTAGATCATATATTTTTTGAGATACTGCTGAACTAAGTTGTGTGTTCAAAATTTAAACTATGGAAACAAACATTAAAACTTCTTCATAAAGACTTCAATTATAACATGAAAAACAAACATGAGCTACATAATTACCAAAAAAAAAAGAAGAGAAAAATTAATAAATAATAATCCAACTCACATAACTTTGAATTGAATATATAGATTGACTCCTATCTTTATCCTTATTAAAAAAATATATGCAGATAGAGTACAAAAATCTATCAAGGATCAACTTAAGCTCGCAGCGACATTATACACTTTATTTAGTTAACTATGAGATTTGTCACCAAGATAATCACCTGAGAATAATTACCTTCTTATCATCTGGTTCAACAAATTATCCATAATAATTATTGGCTAAGTGCTCGTTTGGTTACCCGTTTTGTGGGTATAAACGTGAGTCTGGAGCATTCAAAAGCACTTTCTCTATTTTTATGGTGTTTGGGTAACTGCAAAAGTGATTCAGTCAAACGTGATTCAACCCCCCAAACTCACGTCTACCGGAAGCTAAAAGTTGGAGCTATTCAAAAGCAATTTAGGGACTCATTTTTGGTGGCTGATGTACTTTCCCAAATTACCCATGATATTCTTTTTCATTTTTCGACAAAGTTGTATAAAACACAGCCAAGGTGATGAATTTTTTGTTGCTCAAATTCTTTCTCGACCCTGTTTCTGCTTTCACGTTACCCTGCAAACTTCGACATTCTCTCTCTTTCTTTGAGAAGAAGATGAAATTGGGTTTGTACTTATTTATTTTATTTTAATTTTCACAAAATGGAATTGGGTTCTAAAGGAACGTTAGTTAATTTCTCCTCTTATGAAGCAAGCCCGTTAAATTTTTTACAGATTATTTTTTAAGAAAAAACCATTTGACAACATTTGTTATTTTTTTACAAAGAGACAAAATTTGTTAATTAATGTGTAAAAATATTTATATAATATACCTAATTCAAATTAAATATCAAATTAATCTGCATTTTATTTTTGAAGTTTTTCTAATCTACAAATAATTATATCGATAATGCAACATAAATTTGAATAATTATATAAAATAGAAACAAAATCTAATCTTAAATAGATATTAATATCGATTTTGATAATTATGCATTCAAAATCAATTTTGAGCCAAAATATCTGAACAACAAGACTTTTTTAGAATCAATTATAAGTGAATGTATCCAAATATAAATCAATTCACATTCAACTCACTTTTTCCCAAAATCAATTTTGTCAAACTCAATTCTATCAAAATCAATTATCTCCACCGCTGAACCAAACACCCACCAAGATACTGGTTGAAAGTACTAATCAAGCTTTGACCTTTGTTCCTTAATTTTAAGTATCAATTAATGGCTACTATCACCTTATATATATATATATATATATATATATATATATATAGGGTTTTGCTAGAAAACACTTTTTATGAAGGTGTCTTTTAGCAAGTTATTCTATGAGCATTTACTAAAAGACACCAACTAATTTTTATGAAGGTGTCTTTTAGCAAAGTTATAACTAAAAAGTGAAAATCACACCTTGAGGTGTGAGTTGCTAAAAAACACCTTCATGGATGACTTCTAGCATAAACCTATATATATAAGAGAGCGATACTTCTCCGCCTTCTTTGGGTTAAGAATCTTATTGCTCTTATTATTATTGGTTTTTTGATCAACCTCTTCACACGAGATTCGTTTCTCCCTCCTCTTCCTAACAATATTGTTGTTTTTACCGTTGAGCTGCATAATCACTTGAGCCATAGCCATGTCATCAAACATATCATCATGCATTTTGGTTTCACTTTCCACTTTACCATCTACCAATTTATTCGAAAGAGGATTCATCAATTTGTGTCAATGGGTTTTTCTTCTAGTGTGATGTGTACCAATCAAGTTGTTTTTTACTTAGAGCGTATGCACAAATGAATTTTGTTTTTGGTAGAGCAATAGGGAGAACAATGTGTGTGTGTAATACACGTATTTACTTGTTCTTTAAAGGTTATTGCGTAATTCTTGTATTGTATGTCTTCATTTCTTTTTAAACCATTTAGTTACCGGTCAATGAGAGACATTGATTGTCTTTCAGGTATGCTTATCTATTTGGTCAACTATGTAACGACTAGTTTTCATCCATCTAGTGACATTTAGTTGAGTAAAAAAAAGCCATATTTTTGCTCTTTTCATTCTCCATTTGTAAATGACTTTTATTTAAGATTTATTTTTAGGAGAAAATTCATCTTGATTCGTTAGATAACAAGTCATTAATATAAGGTGGTACATCAATAAATAATTACAAGCTAGCTTTTAATAAGTCTGCCTTTGGAAATCAATGAGGCACCTCATTTGCTTGCCTCCGACTAAATTCTACCTTAGAGTTGGTAAAGTGGGTATTAAGTAGTTGTTGACAATGACTAATAATGCATTGTTACTATTATTACTATTGACAGCTTCAACGAGGAGCTTTGATCCATATACAAAGTCTGTGATGTTCATACCTAGTTCAACCACCCACTGCAACGCTTCACAGAGTCCTAACGTCTCACCAATATTCTATTGAACACAATGGTGCAAACCTTGTTGTTCTAGCAAGCACAGAACCACGTCGGCGCCTCGAAGCTCAAAAGAGAAAAATAATAATAAACAATACATAGTGGATGTTCATTATTTCTATTGATAAATGTAATTATAGATTTGTTCCAACTTTTTTTAATACAAAACCCTCATTGCTCTCATCCTCAAAACTAACCCTCTCACCGCCTTCAATGACTTAAGACTCATTAACCTTTGTAACATTATATATAAAATTATCACCAAAGTCTTTGTGAACCGCTGTGGGCCTCTCTTTGTTACTACTATCGACCTCTATCAAAGTATGTTTTTGCAAGATAGGAAAACTCTGGAAAATGCTATTATTTTGCAAGAAAGTCTAAGAAGAGGAAATGAGATGTTGCATTTAAGCATGATTTCAAAAAAAGCCCTCGACAATGTCAATTGTGACTTCCTAAAAGAATGTGTCATCGACTTTAGATTTGCGCCATTTCCATAAAGCTCATTAGACACCGTGTTACCACTTCACCCCTCACCATTCTCTAGAAAGATAATTGGTTGCCTACCTTCAATGGTTTAAGAAAAGGTGACATTCTCTCTTTGTATTTGTTCATCCCCTGCATGGAGAAGCTCTATATCACCATTTGTGAATCAGTCACAGTGGTAGTTGGCATTCGATTCAAGCTCCCAAGAATTCGTCTACATATCTCATGTATTGTTTGACAATGTAGTTACACTCTTCACCTAGGTTAAGAAATCCCAATTTTGATTCATTACCAATCTCTTTGAGAGTTTTTGTTGTTCATCGAGCTTAAATATCTACTTTGCAAAGTCCATGGCTTTCTACTTTGCAGGTAACCCTCATGCCAATATTCATCATCTCACTTCCATAACCTACATTCACAACACCTCATATCTATACAAGTATATTGGTTTCTTCTTCCTAAAGGAAACCTAAAGTAAAATGATTTTAGTTTTATTGTACATAAGACGCAAACGAGACTGGAAAAAAACTTAACAAACTTGGAAGGTTAGCTCTTGCCACTTATATTCTATCCTTCATCCCTACTTCATGCTTGTAGTTTTTTTGGCCTCCTCGAAATATTTGTGACTTTATAGATGAACCACTAGGAACTTCATATGGAAAAGATCAGCATTGGTCTTAACTTGGTGAGTTAGAAAAAAATTACTAGACCCAAAAATTAGGACGACTTAGGTATTGTTATAGCATGAGATGAGATGAGATGCTAAAATTTCTCTTCTACAGGTAAATTGTCTTTCAATATTTTGTCGCAAAAGTACACATTGTCACTCATATTTTCTCTCTCACACCAACACCGCAAGCTCACTACTATCAAATCCAAAATCATCCTTAAAGATGAATTTACTTGGAGAACATGTTCTAGCAACTCCTCTTTTTGGTATAGTCACTGAACTTCATCTGGCCCATGTATACTATTGTCCCCCTTATGCGCATTATTGATGTTTGTGACTATCTCCTCCTAGCCTTGGTGTCCGTTACACTCAACTCAATTGTCTCATCTCAGGCCATCATTAACGAAATCAACAATCTCAATCTTCACTTTAACCCCAACAATTAAGATACTTTCATTTGGTCAACATTAACGTGAAATAGTTAAAGATATTAAATGAAAATTATAAGCATCAATGTGATGATTTCATTAAATATTTTTTATTTTATATGAAAAAATATTAAATATTTGCACCGCGTTTGGTGCAATTTTATTTACTTATATACGCATATATTTTATTTTATTTTATTTTTGGCAACAAAAAAATATATATGCGAAAGCAAATTTTTATGTACCAATATGAGAAATAGATATGATAAAATTTTGAAAACTCATACTTAGTTTCAAAATATCAACATTAATATATTATTTATATTAAATAATTTTTTTTTATTTATATGCGAACTAGTGAGATTGAAAGATTAAAAACAATGAGAAGAAAATGTTTTCCTATATTTTTTTGTTTTGAAGAAGCAAAATTAACTCACCCAAATTAACATGAGAGGAATCGAACATGAGACCGTTGGAACAAAATGTGTTTAACATTGCCACCTTAAGTTTTGATGATAACAATGTATTAAAAGTTCAATTGGATATGCTAATATTTGTTCAAGTGTGCAGAACGATAGACTAAAATTTATAAGTCTTAAAACAAGGTATTGGTTCTGAAAGAACAATTGAGAGCGATTCTTTTTCTTCAAGGGAAGCTATGTTGCAAGTTAGAGTCTGAAGACATCAGAGTCTGAAGATCATCATAAGTTGATAGTCAGAGTCTGAAGCCACCAAAGTCTGAAGACCTTCAAAGTCTGAACCTGAAGTCAGTTATTTCAGTTATTTGAAGACACAAGTTTGCAGAAGGTATGGAAGCCTGGAGCAACGACTATTCAGAGGAATTAGAAAGCATTTGATGCTTATCCACTGAAGAAACTCAGAGAAAGGACAATAGTACAACTACTACTTCACTACTTCATTATTGTCTGCACATAGTACTGCTACAATCGTGTCTCTGCTGGTTTATTCTCTGTACAAGGAATGCATTTCAAATTATTCCCTCCTAGGACATTAACCAAATCAAGAAACAAATTATTGGTGATGATCAAGCTTCTACAACGACTCTTTTGACTCAGAGAAAGGACAATAGTACAATTGTACAACTACTACTCCACTACTCCATTATTGTCTGCACATAGTACTGCTACAACCGTGTCTCTGCTGGTTTATTCTCTATACAAGGATTGCATTTCAAATTATTCCCTCCTAGGACATTAACCAAATCAAGAAACAAATTATTGGTGATGATCAAGCTTCTACAACGACTCTTTTGATGTGCTGGCAATTTTACAACATATCTTTCATACCTCTATAGTAAGGAATGAATGCTTGAAGATTTGTACAGACTCAACAACATTTAAACTGTGCCAAAACTCTGCTGAAATTACTGTGCATCAAACACTTAGAATTTTTTAATAACTTTCATATCTTAGAAATTCTAGAGTCTTAAGAGTCTGATTTGATTTGAATTGTGAACACCACTGATTGTATATCAAGTGTTCAAACCAAACTTATTTCTTTGTAAATTGTTTGTTTAGAAGTCTTATGCTTTTGTGCTTGAGCATATGAAAACTCTTGCTTGTGTGTTTGAGCAAATGTAATCAGATTTGAATTATAGTGAAATCTCCTTGAAAGTGCAAGGGGGACTGAACTACTTCTAGATTGTGGAAGGAACCAGTATAATTGCTTTGTGTCTTTCTCTTCTCTCTCTCTCTATATATATATATATATACATATATATATATATATATATATATATATATATATCTTACTTTATCCCTTGCACTAGACTCTTAACATTGCTCCAGAATCTAAACTCTATCATACTATGAACTTTAAACTTAGTTTAAAAAGAAGAAAAAACTAACACAATTCAACCCACTTCTTGTGTTTTTCTCACTTTCAGAGACCGGAATGAGAACCACACTCCTAATTCTCAAGTCAATACCAAAAGACTAACCCAAGTGAAAAATAAATTAGTCGTCCTATATTTATGACATAAGAGAAATAAGAGCAAATATTCTTTGGTCACAAATACAAATAAAAAATATATGAGTGTACACTCATATATGAAAACAATAAATGAGAAATTAATTAATTAGTCACATAATTTTTTATTATTTATCCTTTTTATCTTTTTTACCCATGTGTGTGCCCAAATATTTTTGCTTGTGTTTATGACCAACGAAGAATTACTCGAGAAATAGACATATAAAAATAGACAAATACCATCAAGTCCTTTATCTTATTTAGTTGTAATAGATTGGTCTTTTATCTTCCATTTATTTATCTTTTTAATTAAAAATGTTTTAACAGATAAAGTTATTATTAAATTATTATTTCAGCCTTTTTTATAATTTAAAATTAAAAAAATGACTGACATGTTTACACTTTAATAGATAAAGGATTTAAATAGAAAATAAAATAAAAAACTAATATGTTAAAAAAAAAGAAGATAAAAGACTTGTAGTGTAATTTTGGCTTGATTATTTTAGGGTTAAATATGTTTTTGGTCCCTATAAATATGTCAATTTTTCGTTTTAGTCCCTCTAAATTTTTCCTTCCACTTTTAGTCCTTATAAAATATTTTCAATCACTACTTTTGGTATGTTAAAAAAAGGGTTTTTAAGGGTTAAATATGTTTTTAGTCCCTATAAATATACCAACTTTTCGTTTTACTCCCTTTAAAATTTTCCTTCAACTGTTAGTTCCTATAAAATTTTCAATCACTACTTTTGGTCCCTATTTTTAAGTTAAATTTTTAAATATGTTTTTGGTCCCTATACATATAGCAACTTTTCGTTTTAGTCCCTCTAAAATTTTCCTTCAACTTTTAGTCCTTAAATTTTTTTTCCATTTTCACTTTTGGTCCCTCTTTTAAAGTAAAATCATATATAGAATTCATATTTTTGAATAAAATTGTGCAGGAAAATTCATAATATTATAAGAATCTCTCCAAAAAAAATTTAGAATTTTTTAACAAAACATGAATTTAATATGAATTTTTATATTTTTTATGGTTAAAAATTGATATTTAATTTATGTTTTGTTAAAAAATTCTATTTTTCTTTGAGAGTTATTTTTACAATATACTACACATTTTTGTACAATTTCATTAAAAAATACAAAAATCAATTTAAAAATAGGGACCAAAAGTAGCGATTGAAAATTTTATAGGACTAAAAGTTGAAGGAAAATTTTAGAGGACTAAAACGAAAAGTTGGTATATTTATAGGGATCAAAAACATATTTAACCCTTTATTTTTTAATGAAATTGTGCAAAAATGTGTATAATATTGTGAAAAAAAATTCCCCAGAAAAATTAGAATTTTTTAACAAAACATAAATTAATTATGAATTTTTAACCGTCAAAAATATAAAAATTCATATTAAATTCATGTTTTGTTAAAAAATTCTAATTTTTTTTTGGAAAATATTCTTATAATATTATGAATTTTTCTGCAAAATTTTATTCAAAAATATGAATTCTACGTATGAGTTTACTTTAAAAGAGGGACCAAAAGTGAAGATGGAGAATTTTTTAGGGACTAAAAATCGAAGAATTTTTTTGAGGGACTAAAATAAAAAGTTGGTATATTTATAGGGACCAAAAACATATTTAACCCTTAAAAAAAATAAAACACTTCCCTTACTCCTTAATGTTATTAGGTTTGCAAACACTTAACCCTAAAAATTTCCCTCTAAATCCAATGCATTAATTGTTGTTAGTGTTAACCCTAAAAAATTCCCTCTAAATCAAACTATGTTAACAAGTTTCCATGCAATTAATGTGGTATATGTTGTTTTCCATGATATATGTTAACAGGTTTGCATGCAATTTGAATTTCAAAATAACCTTGCTTAAACAACTAAAAGCATTAAATAAAGGTCATTGGACTTTTATATTGAAAATCAAACAACTATCCACTCAGTTGAACTAATCTTTTTCCAAAGCATGTATTCACATATTAATCAACCATTTCTCATGGCTATAAATATACATGCAAGATACGGTGCCCTGACATTACCCTGGTCTTTTTCTAACTAACCCGTTAGCAGAAGAATAAAAAATCATGAAAATTTGAAGTTCTTCTTCAATGGGTTTATTTTTGGGGTTTTTGTTACTATCATTGACGCCTTCATCAATGGCGAAATTCGTGGTGGAGAAGAACAGCTTGAGGGTGACTTCACCGGATAGTATCAAAGGAACATATGATAGCGCGATTGGCAACTTTGGGATACCTCAATACGGTGGTAGTATGGTTAGGAACGTTGCGTATCCAAAGGATAATCAAATGAGTTGTAAAGAGTTTGATGAGTCTGGGATGTCGTTCAAATCTAAGTCTGGTGCTCTTCCAACAATTGTTTTGCTCGATCGTGAAAGTATGAGTCTGAAACTTGATTACGAGTTTTGTTTTATTGTGATTTTGTTACTGTGTAACTGTGTTTGTTTATGAGATTTATTTTAGTTGGATTTAGTTTGTTCTAGAAGATTCATTTGTTGTTAGTCGAATTGTTGTGATTGTTTTTGAGCTTAAGTTGATTGCTTTTGTCTGTTTAGTGTTACTGACATGTAGTTTGGTTAGTGAAGATTTGTTGTGGCAAAGCCATCAATTCTAAACTGCGACATTTTTTATTTAGCATCTGTTAATGGCAAAGTTACAAAAACAAATTGCTATTTATACGCTTTATACTATGTTTTCCATGAAGATATTTTTAGTTTAATTAAGGCGTTTTTTTATTTGGCATCTGTTAATGACAAAGTCACTAAAGCTCTTGCGAATAAATGCAGCCTGATTAATTATAGTAAAAATTATAGTACAAATCAATGAAAGAATGAATCATCCAAGCTCTTGCGAATAAATTCAGCATGGTTAAGGCGATGTGGGTGTGTTGTGTTGAGCCGGTAGTTGCAGCTTGTGCTACGACTGGGTTTTTTTTTTTTTTTTCTTTCTGCTGTGCTGATTTTGTGTTTGGAGTTTTGTTGTTACTGCTGCTAGCGCTTCTACTATATCAGCCTTAGGGAGTTTTTCTGTTTTTTTCCCTATTGTGTACAAGTTTACAAGCCATGTGTTGTGTTTCTACTTGCCTGATCCTTATCTCCTTGAGAAGATTTATTTGGCTTTAATATAATTTGGCTGTTAAAAAAATAACAATGTAATTATGTATGACCAACCCTCCGTCTATAAAAGGTTTTTCTGAATATTGAGAAATCCAAATAACAACAATGCTTTGCGAAATATTTTACGCCTTTGTTGTACCACAATTAGACCATTCAATTTTATAATAATAACCGTCAAAGTACGGGCTTCTTATATTTTGTTTAAGTTTGAATAGCATAAAACCGGTGCGCCTTCTTGAATAAACGACAAAGAAATGCAATTTGCAACAAAAAAAAGTTTTGTTGATTGGCACTGTTTTTTTTTTTTGGTTGAGGGAAGTTGATTGGCATTGTTGAATTATACATAAATTATGCAGATGCACAATGTAGTATAACTTAATTTTCTTAACTATGGATATGATTTATGTGCTAAGTTAACTATTTTTTTTTGTGCATACAATATATAGACCACCGTTAAAATTAAACTTAAGATGTTAATTTAAGAGTGTCACAATTTTGAAGAAATATGACATAAGCAAGGATGTTGTTTTGGTTGTGACTTACCAAATTCATATGCCTATTAATTACGATGACCCCACTTTAATTGGAAACACAATAATACATTTTATGAGAACCTTAAATTCCCCATCAACATAAATTCCTTAAATACATTAAATTCCCCATCCTTTCATTATGAGTTGTGAACATAAATTAAAACGGTTGTTCACATTCCTATGCATGAATTATGATAGATGAATATTTTTTATAATTATTGCGGTGAGGAAGGCTTTGGTGAAAATTACCCGGGCAAAGGTTCAAGAAGGAGCAGCATACGAACTTGAGAGTGTGACAGTTGCTTATTAAAGGTTGGAGTGCCGGTCATATTCTTAAGGAATTTAGATCAACAATATGGACTATGCAACGAAACCAGATTGGTTATTACTAGAATGGGAAGATATGTGCTAAAAGGGAAGGTGATATCCGGGAGTAATATTGGCGACAAACTCTTTAGACCTACCTTATCTTTTCAAGTTTCAAAGAACGTAGTTTCCTTTAGTCGTATTGTTTGCAATGACTATTAATAATAGTCAAGGACAGTTACTTAAAAATGTTGGCATATATCTACCAACTCTAATATTTTCACATGGACAACTGTATGTTGCTATTTCCTGAGTTACCTCAAGAGAAGCGTTGAAGATATTGATCAATGATGAAGTAGTGATTTTACATCTAACGTTGTTTATGAGGAAGTATTTCGTAATGTTTGATATAAAACATTTCATGTAGGTGATGATCAAACTAGCTTGACACTGTTTGTTGAATTTTAATATATTATATAATATTATCTTTATGTATTCTACCTATGTCATATAAACTGTTACATTCTATTGTTATGCAAAGATTTTCAAATTAAGCTAATAGATTATAACTTTATTTTTGTTTGTGTTTCCAAATTAAGGAAATGGAGATGATTTTAATTTATCCGTTTGACACATGGTCAAAATCAAATCGATGGCTGAGATTTCACCTCTTCATTCATTTTGCCGCCGTACCTCCCCGATGCACTTCCATTGCTTAGTCAAAATAGGTCAAACGTAGATAGTAAGATCCCTCTACTAAGCAATAGAAGCTACGTCGGTCTTCTTTTTTCACAATTGCCTGAGCTTACATCATGATCATAAAATACAACTTCTCGAGGTTAGTTACCACTTCTTTTTAAAACATGTGCTGATTGCTATTTAGTTCATATTTTCATTTCGATTTTGTTATTATGACGTTAAGGACTAAATTCACTCATTTTATGCATGATTTTCTTTGCTTAGGATTGAATTCATTTGGAATCTCATGAATCAAGACGCATCCTAGATGCAACAAACCTTTACTTTCTACTTGACATGCAAGAACTCAAAATGCTTAGACTAATTTATAAAAATCCTCTTTGATTAATTATTTTCATCAAATTGTTTTCTTGGTAAGAGCTATTCAAATTGTTGCCAATGGCCATTTGCGTATTCAACTAGTGTGTCTTGGTTTGTGTTCATAGTGCAAGCTATTGCAGAATTTAAGGCTTCATGCTATTTTTCTTCTTCTTTATTTTAATGATTTGATCAGTGTCTTTTTTTCCGTCTCTCAAATTTACTCCATCTTCTTGCTTGATTTTGTTTTTATAATTGGCTTGCCATCTGTGACTTTTTGGGTCGTGGCTACTAGCCTTAACTAAACTGTGAATCTGATTTTTCAGAAGGAATTCGATGTTGATGGGAGGATGCTATGCCAGCTATAGTTTATACTGCTAATCATTATAAGAATGGAAAGATTTTCCCAAAGGACTCAAGGTTCTTCTCCTTGAAGGAGATACCACTTCTGCTGTTCAAATAAGAGCAAAGCTTGAGTCGATGAACTGTAATGGTAAGAGATTTTTTGGTTTCTTTCTTTCTATTTTGGCGTGTCTTACTTATTCATCTACATTGTACTGTGTATGATAAAGAATGAAAAATAGAATAGGTAACCAAAACTGAAGTTATTAAACCGAGTGGGTTATGAAACCTTAAAAAATCAATTTCCATTGTACTTTTCTTTTGTATTAGTTGTGTAATTGGTTAACTTTTGGCATATCTCAGTTCTAGTGGTGACCTCATAATCCTTTATATAACTGTATTAGCAGTACATACATGATGCGAGGAAATCGATTGTATTGCGCTGCAATTTTTTTCTTCTTATTGAACATAGGCCCGCTGATGCTAATAGTGGACACTAAAGTTTTAGTGTGGATTTGACTGAGGCTAAATAGCATGGGCTGAGGCGACACAACGTTAGCGTTAGTGTTGGCTGATAATGAGATGACATTAGCGTCTTATCTTGCGCCGGCGTGGCCAGCACTGAATATGGTTGGCTGCTAAGAGGCAGATGATAAAAGTTACGCTAAATCAAGTTAGCTTTTTTGCTTGGTAGTGTAGGATTATGGCCGGCACTAAAACCAGATTTTCTAGTAGTGTTATGTTTAGAAACATCAAGCAATCATAGGATGAAAATTTAGGACAAGTGCGACACAATAACAGCAGAAAGGTTAAGGGTAATATGACAAACTGAAATTAATTATTTTAAAATATCTTATCAAAAAACTCTAAATATTTTTGTTTCGACCTCAAGTTCGCAATCTCACATTTTCGAGGTATAGTCCACTTTTGGATCTTGTGCATTCCTTCAGAGTTTTGTCCTTTGTAAAAAGGTGCATATGTGAGTAGAGGAGTATGGGTGTTTATAAATTACTCTTAATCGAAATTTTCAAGCAATGTGAGACTTTTTGGTATACCAGAATAGTAGCCCCGAGTTGAGGCTAAGGGAGCTAAACAGTCGGTCACATCACATACATGGCTCAGGCCCTCGTTTCTCACAAATGATGCCAATGTTCCGACCTCAAGTCTGCATCCCCATTCTTCCGAGGTATTGTCCTCTTTTGGGTCTTGTGTAAACCCTTACGGTTGTCATTTGTAAATGCCTCTTCGTTGGTAGAGGAGTGTGGGTGTTTTATAAACTACTCCTGGCCTCGATTTTCAAAAAATGTGAACTTTTTGGTATACCAAAACAAGTTTTAAATTAAATAGACCTGACTGCATATTTTAACCGAAGAGGGTGGAGAATATAATATATCTATATATCTTTCAGAAAAGAGATATGTAATTTACTAAGTTAATTAATTAAAGATTTTAATGTTTATGTAATCAAAGCACTATTGTAAAAAACAAAAGAAAATGTGTCACTTAAATTGTTTCCGGCCACAGAAGTAGGTTGAGGCTAATTTTTGCAGAACAGGGCCAATTATACAATTTTATTAGTATGATAATATATTTTTATATATACTAGTGTGGGCATGCTCATCTGTCCACTTTTCTTATTCTCATTCTTTTCTCATAAATTATAAGTGAATAGTAAGATTGGTAAAAATAGGCTGTAAGTGAGGGTATGTTTTGAGTACCTACAACTTGATTTATTTTATGACATAAATATTTGCTTAGGTGTTTGAGTTCATAATTGGACTAAAGCCAAATCACGGTGAGCCATTGTGGTTTTGACAAAAGTAACTCTCTATAGCTACTAGTTTCAACAAAATCACAGGTCCCACTTTGATTTTATCAAACTCAACGGCTTATCCAATTATACATCAAGTAAGCTTATAAAAATAACTATGACTTTCATTACTTGTTTATAACTTATTTCATTAAGGTCTCCAAAACGACTTTACTTATTCAATAAAGACCCAATAAATTGTTACACCTCTATATTAAAGTTGAACAACTTTACTCCATCAATGAATAGTTGCTGGAAGCTTGTACATGTAAACTTAATTTTTATACAAGCAACTATTTATTTATAGGATCATTAATTTTTGTTTTGCAGTACAAAGGATTTATCTATTGAAGACATGTCAAGAATTTCTTTTTTGATCAATAATTTAATTTAAAGAAAACTTTATTAAAAGGATAGCAAGTTTTAAATCCCATTGCCAATAGGGTGATCCCATCTACCCTAATATATAAGACATCATAATTATGTGACGGACAAAAGGTTGTATAGTTGTTGTTAGGCAGGTCTCATATTCGAACACATTAGGAATATCCAACATAGGGAATTTAGTTTGCACGGTAACCCCAAAATCTAGGAGAGAAGAGAGACAACAGAAAAAGAGTGACACTTGTTTCCTTAACAAACAAAACAGAAAACGAACATAAATCTATGTATGCTTAAAACTAACTACCTAAAATAATGCTAACAAATAATGTCTAAGGAATTATAATGACTCGTTTTCATCCATTTTCAGAATTATTATTATTAATTATCATAATAATAACAATTACTATTGTACCAAAAAATAATAACAATTACTATTGTACCAAAAAATAATAATAAGAATTACAATTATCATTATTTTCTCTTCCTCGAATTTCAGACACAACGTTCTCACAACTTGTTTCATTGTGCTGGCAATTTGTTATCCAAAATTAACGAATTGGCAGGCCACTTCATCATCGTAGTTAAGCTTCATTTTTTAAAACAAGAACAACAACATTGCATTATTTTTTCCTAAGAAAAAAACATTACATCATTTTTGTTTGTTTTTCTGATTTGAATATTGGATCTCCAGCAAAAATAATCCTCAACCTCTACACAAATGAGCTGAAAATCAACATTGTTGGTTCTTATTGCAGTTTCCTTGTTATTGTTTTACGATTTTCTAGCCATTTCTGAGAATATATCAATTTTAAATATTTGATACATTCAGAAATGGCTAATGAAAATAAGACAAACGGAACGTCACCTCCTTCAGAAAATTTTTCTGAAAAAGCTTCTGCTCCATCTCCATCAATATCATCAACAACAAAACAGTCGGA
Organism: Medicago arabica; assembly: GCA_946800305.1. Lineage (NCBI taxonomy): Eukaryota > Viridiplantae > Streptophyta > Magnoliopsida > Fabales > Fabaceae > Medicago > Medicago arabica. The sequence continues at coordinate 42,527,547 of OX326970.1, forward strand.
TCCTCCAGAAGAAGCACCATCAAAGTCTCCACAGCCGCCTTTAGCATCGCCGCCTCATTCTCCGCCACCACCTTCACCGTCTCCTTCTCCACCACCGCCTCAAGCACAACATACACCGCCTCAAGCACAACATCCACCGCCGCATTCTTCACCACCTCCATCAAAATTTTCACCTCCTCCACCTTCTGAATCGTCGCCGCCTCCAACACCACCTTCTGAATCGTCGACGCCTCCTACACCACCTTCATCTCCATCATCGTCACCACCATCACCACCACCATCTGACGATGATTCTCCTCCTTCACAATCTAATTCCCCTCCATCTTCTCAAGTTTCATCTTCACCTTCCCCCTCTTCCCAAGTTAGTCCCCCACTGCCACAAAACCATCCCTCGCTGCCTCAGTCACCATCCATTTCCCCCAGTTCCCATTCTAAACCAAGCTTTTCTGCTTCTAATAGCGATTCTCTATCCAAATCCTCCTCCTCCCATGATAATACAGGACAATACATTGGTTTTGGCGTCGCAGGAATTTTTGTTCTCGCCTTTATGGCAATCATTTTTGCTATCGTAATAAAAAGGAAAGACAAGCGAGGGAATTTCCATGGTAGGCCACCCCCTAAAAAATCTCAAATGAAAGTAGGAGGTAATAAATTAATATTTTTTCCATAAATTTATTGTCAATACTATAGTGTGTTATAATTCTATGAAATACCAATACAAACACAAACTCCAGGTATAACACTGATATCAACACATAGTCATCATTCATCAATAATATTGTGTTGATTTCTGATATGGATACCTGTTAGACACGTCTTCTTTACGAAGTGTTGATACTTCGTAGTGTTAAATAGTCTGTTGTTGACATTTCTATTATTTTAATTATTAATATTATTGACTTGAGCAATTAATTTTTTGCAGATGTGCATTACTATGTGGAGTCACCAGGTTTTGGTTATAATAATATGAACAATGGAGGTTCAATACATCCTTTGAGAAGTCCTTCAGAAGCAACACCACCACAAATGAGTGGTGGTCAAATTCTTTTTAGTTATGACCAGATTCTCGAAATTACTAATGGGTTTTCAAGTGAAAACGTGATAGGCGAAGGGGGTTTTGGGCGTGTCTACAAGGCTTTAATGCCCGATGGTAGAGTCGGAGCGCTTAAGTTGTTGAAGGCCGGTAGTGGTCAAGGAGAGAGGGAATTCAGAGCAGAGGTTGATACTATTAGTCGTGTTCATCATCGACATTTGGTATCATTGATTGGCTATTGTATATCTGAGCAACAAAGAGTCCTCATTTATGAGTTTGTTCCTAATGGGAATCTTGATCAACATTTGCATGGTAACGTGAGTTTCATTTTTTTCTCTCTTCTCATTGGGTAAATTAAGAACGTAAATAGATCCCTACAACAGTTGTATGGTGCAGCAGGTGTGGGGACTATTCGATCTAATGGTCCTTACAGCTTTTGTAAGGGATCCAAACATTAAGAAATGTGTTTCTTTTGTGAAGTGTTTCTCATATCTGTGTTGTTTGTGTGTGCCGTAATTTCAGAAAGTCAATGGAACGTTTTGGATTGGCCCAAGAGGATGAAGATAGCAATTGGTGCTGCAAGGGGTCTAGCATATCTGCACGAAGGCTGTACGTATATGTATATCTTGCACTGTGTCAGGGTTTATATTTTCTATGCCATGCTCCATACTTCAATTTTGTATTTTAATATTTGAAAGGTAATTTTGCATTTTATGAAATGCTGAAGTCTATATATTTATTTTTTGTAGGCAACCCAAAGATTATTCACAGAGATATTAAATCTTCGAATATACTTTTGGATGATTCTTATGAGGCACAAGTATGTTATGCATATACCAGTTAATTTCATTTTTTTCATGGTACCTTGTTTAAATTGAAGTCCGGGATCCTAATTTAACCTTGTTCTAACACAGGTTGCAGACTTTGGACTTGCCAGACTAACTGACGATACGAATACTCATGTATCCACTAGGGTAATGGGTACATTTGGGTAGGTTTCCTATATGATTAAAAGTAGTACTCCCCTCATTTCTAAAATATACGACATCAGATTTAATCACAAGAATTAAGAAAGTTGATATTAAATTTGTTAACAATTGATATTGTTTTTACAAATTTATTTTTTAAAAGAGAGAATTAGTTAATGTATTCATCATAATGTTTATTGTTCTTTGCAGAAAAGGATATACATTTATTAGGGGTGTGTTAAATAATCTGAAATGATAAACTAAAAGACTCTTTAATTCATTTTATTCATCTCCAATTTGCAGCTATATGGCTCCAGAGTATGCAACAAGTGGAAAACTAACGGATAGATCAGATGTTTTCTCATTTGGAGTTGTTCTTCTTGAACTTGTTACTGGAAGGAAACCTGTTGATCCAACCCAGCCTGTGGGAGATGAGAGTTTGGTTGAGTGGGTATGTAATGAACCTTTTTATTATTTATTACAAGTGTTAGTTAATTGCATAGTAGAAACATTCATCAATCATCATCTTAATTGCAAGTAGAAATTACAATGCTAAATTACTAAAGTTCTATTGAACCCGATTCATCATATATTGGCCTAATTGCAATTTTGGGCTTCTATTTTCACTCACTCAGTCACAGAATTAGTTCTCGTATTAAAATCAAGTTTTTGGTCTCTCACTCATATTTTTGAATCCAAAAGTAGTATGTGGTGATTTTTTTTATCGACGTGTTACAAAATCTGCTAATGTGAAATTAGTGAGGTAAATTGATATTATACAAATGACTTTATAAACCCAATAAAGATTTGTCACGTCACCATTTTTGAATTAAAAAATTTGAGCGAGATAAAAAATCTAAATTTTAAAAAGGGGACTAATTTAGCCAGTGATAAAAGGGGCTACAAAACTTCAGTTGAGCCTTATATATTATAGTGTCTGATGACATAGATCAATAATATTATTTCCTGTTTTGACAGGCTCGTCCAATTCTCCTTCGTGCAATCGAGACAGGTGACTTTAGTGAACTAGCAGATCCAAGGCTTCACCGACAATATATTGATAGTGAAATGTTTAGAATGATTGAGGCAGCTGCAGCATGTATTCGCCATTCTGCCCCAAAACGACCCCGTATGGTTCAGGTAAAAACAATACTAACACATACTTATATATATATTTTTTAAGAATTTACGGTTCCATAGAGATCGTTTGATTTAGGAAGATAAAGTTTATCTCTTTAAATCAAACAGTCTTTATAGCTGCTGCACCATAAAGCAGCTGTAGAGGTTCCAATTTCAAATTTATAGGACTTGGATCCTCTACAACTGCAGTATGGTGTTGCATCAGCAGGAATCATTATATTTAGAGAGAGAAACAACTCTAGGGAGGGGTTTATGTCTAAACCTAACCGTTCCTACAACTGCAGCTGTAGAGGTTCGAAACCTGAATAAATTTAAGCCATTAAACATGGACTTTTATTCATCATAATTTAGTAATCATTTACTTGGTTTTTATCAGATTGCAAGGGCCTTGGACAGTGGAGATCAACTATATGATTTATCAAATGGGGTGAAATTTGGTCAGAGCACAGTTTATGATTCTGGGCAATATAATGAAGACATTATGAGATTCAAGAGGATGGCTAATGGAAGTTTTGCTGACTCTGAATTTGATATGTACAGCTCAGAATACAGTTCAAGAGAAACATCTGGATCTGCCCTGGTGCCAAAATCTTGAAGTGGTAATTCAGACATTAAAGATATCCAAAACTAATACGACACTGTAAAAAGCTTTAACTCCACTAATTTCACAAAAGTCCAATTCATGGAATTACATTGCCTATTTATACAATGCAACACCATGATATTTTTGATTTACAGAGTTGGGAAATTGGAGCTATATATGACACTTCAGCCAAACTTGACAACCAACAACGTTAAACTCTTACCAATCTCTCTTCAATTTTTGTTCTGTTTCCTTTCCCCCATTTTTTAATAGCGGGGAACATTGAAAACTTGTACTATATATGTGTACTATATATATCTTATACTATAATGAGGGATATGATAGAAGATTGAGTTTCTTGCAGTACATTTGCAATGATACGTTTAGTTTGTATAAAACAACTAACATTGAGTTTGTATAAAATAACTATGATTTTGTGTTTTCCATTTTGAATCTATTGCTGAATAATTTTTCTTTGGTCACAAAGTAGTTGATTTAGATCGTACATAGACCGTTTGATCTAAATCAGTAGTTGAGATCGGTTTAAATTAATTTAATGAATATGTAATTGAGCCGTTTGATCTCAAACTAATGGTTGAGATTTAACTGTGTGAAATTGTGCGAAATAATAACCACAGGCAATTCGGGTCCTGTGGATCGCCAGCCAAATCATTCTTTGTTGTACACCATATGTTAATCTAATGTACTTTTGGAACTTTAATTTGAACAATAAGCTAACTAGTTGTTAGTAAGTATACTTTTTTGTGCTGGACTAAGTAATTCTTTCTTTCACTTAATTAAGAACCAATTCAAATGACATTAATTTTCTGAAAAATATTTATTCTAAATTACTTTAAATTAAGACACAAAACCATCATTTTCAATCCAATCAATCCATCAATTTTAATTTAATTATTTCTAAGAGAAATAATTACAATGTTTTTACTTTCACAATCCATAATAAAACATTGGTATGCAAAAAAGAAATAGAAAAGATAATTATACATTTCATCTTGCACTTGGAAATCTAAGAGACGGAGATAAACAGAAAAGATAAATAGCAACAAAATGATTGATATAATTAAGAAGATGGATTATGTCTACATAATACTCTCTTGTAACTCCATTATGCACCTGGCCTATACTTTCCTTGAGGAGGACCAAGCTTTATTTCAAAACTCTTCATATCATGGTGACCTTGAGCAACTGGCTTCTGTACTCTAACACCTCCATGTCCATTATTTTTCGAAAAGCCTCCATGTCCATTATTTTTTGAAAAGCCTCCATGTCCATTATTCATAGGCTTAGAAGCTGCAATCTTTTTGTCAAATCCAAATTCAATATCAACTTCTTTAGGACGTGAGTGTTGGTGATTCTGCTGCTTTTGCTGCTTAACAGGTTTCTGACTGTGGCTTTTGCCGTTGCCGCGGCGGCTGCAAAACCTTCCAAGACAACAAGCAACAGCAGAAATTACTATTATAATGGCTAAGACAACAAATACTGACCCAAATGATCCATTGGATGAATGATGGTCTGGTTCAGGTGGTGCATATTGGTATGTGACAGTGGTTGGATAGACTTGAACTGGTTGCTGTTGTTGTTGTTGCTGCATTGGTTGTTCTTGTAAAGACATCTTAGGTAATTGGAAAATTTTATTTGTGAGGGGAATAAGGAGAATTGTTTGGTATTTGAGGTTGAAGTTATTGTTCTTTAAGTGTAGACTAAGGTAAATTTAGAGTGACTCAATTACTCAAGTATATTTAGGTGTGTGAGGAGAGTAAAATGGGTGTGAAATAAATAGGAATATTTTTGAATTTAAAAAGGGGGAGGAGGGGAACTTGCTTTAATAAAGAAAGGAAAATAAAGATATTCTTTGTGCTCTTTACTCATTGATGAGTAATGTGATTGCTTTGTAAGGAGAGAAAGTGAAATCTTGGGGCATCAAGAGACATAGTACTCTCAAGGACCTATGAAAGTGCAGCTTTTGTTTACTTGGAGTGTTCCCATTGATAATCATTTGAATGAGATGTTACACACTACATACAAAATAAGGTTTATGATATCTTGTTACTTTTCTTGACTAAAATTATATGAATGGGGAGACATTTTGTAAAGATTTAAAGCAAATCATGCTCTGGTTTTTAGAGAATACTTATTTGAAAACGTATATTTAAAAGTATGTATTGATGATATGGTGCATTATTAGTTTCATAAAATCTTTTTTATGAAGTGGATGTTGGATTTGAGGCGAGATTAGTGGAATCACCATGAGCTTTCACAATTTTGGTAAATGCTACACTTTAAAACTTTAACAAAATCATACTGTCATTTTGATTTTGATTTCGGTCCTCTTGTAATCCAAAAAATAAAACATTTGAAAATGTAAAAAATGTTATTTTTAATACATAGTTTTTATTTCTTTAACAAATGCTCCAAAAACATATAATCCTATTGCTTTATAAAATGATTTGTTAGTTGGTCATTATAAAAAAACAAAAAGTGACCATTTTAGCAGGAGGATGGTTTGTTTAAGTCTGAAATGTTAGGAGACACACCCGGTCAAGGATTTCATTGAAAACCGTGAAAGGGGAAACACTGAGACCAATATTTTTGGTTATTAACATTGGGATCTGTACAAAAGTATCAAGCACTAATAATTCCAAGCACAACCTTATCAGCTTGATGGGGTCACCACCTTGTCTTTATTCCATTTGAAAGAGGGAATCTAGTTGGGAGTGTTGGGTTGGTATTGATGATGATAGTCCTCATACGTCCCCAATATAATAATGTCTCAGTGAGAAGATGTTCATCATTTTAAGGGAATGTCAGCTTCAAGTTCTAATCATGTTTTGAAAATTATTTTCGGTTACCAAGTACCTCAAAGTGTTTTTTTAATAGGAAAATTCTTTTGTACTTGCCTCAAGTTTATTGTTTTATCACTAGAGCATAAAACCCATCAATGTTACCAAAATTGAAATTTTACTTACATAAATATAAATTACACCGATAAATAATGAATTAATGGTAAGAGACTTAACTCCTTAAACATGGACACCACTTGTGTACTATTGGGATACAATGTTATATAACATTGATCAATGAAGATGTGTCACATAACACTTCACATGCATATTTTTCTCTTTCCTCTTTGGGCCTTGCTATATAGCACACCTTCATTGACCAATGTTATATAACATTAGTATCTCAATGGTACACAAGTGGTGTATCATTAAACACATGGTTAGGGTGACACAGATTAATCATTGTTAATCATAAAACTTTAGAGTCAAGATTTTCTTCAGTTATTAGTCTCTCTATTTCTTTCATTTGAAAAAATAGAAATATAAAGGAATTTAAAAATAATTAATAGTAATAGGACGTATTTAATGGCAGAACCCACTATCTGACGGGACTTATTTCTTTTTTGTTTAAAAAACACGTATTTCTATTCTATTGGTAAACTTCTCTGAAGTGATAAATGGGAAATAATGAAATAGAAGATTATATTTGAACATTTTTACTTTCTCAACACCTTATTTTCTTTTTATTTTTCTCTTTCTATCATATTACCTATATATCATATATCATAAATTTTTTATTTCTCTCTACATGTAAAATGAATTTGATGTACATCAAAATCAATTCTACATCTAGAGAGAAAGGAATAGAAATGGCAATGTAACATATGTGATGTATAATGAATGAGATAGAAAGAAAGATATATAAAAAAAAAATGAGGTGTTGAGAAAGTAGGTGTGTTCAAATATAATGACTCTAATAAAGTATAAAGAGCGGGATTTTATGCTCTTCCTTTTATTGGTTTTGTTGTATATCTTCATTCCTTCCTTAGCCAAGGAGTCCAAAATGTACTAAAGAATCGAAGACTGGTCATCAAAAATGACATGTGGAGAAATTCGCCACATGCATGCACTAAAGGCAAAATAGTTTATATTTTTTAGGAAAAGGGAAAATAGTTTGAGGAAGTACTTGAAAAATCATTTCATATCATGCATTAAGAGAGAAAGAGCAAGGGTCAAGTAAAAGGAGAATAATTCCACGTCCAGCAGTGAGAATATGAATTGTGATCAAAGCGTGGGTTCTGTTTCATCCAGCGATGCCAATGGCTGGCATAATGTGATCGTTTTTTCAAAAGTATACTAGTTTGTTTAGTAGAATTTTGTTAAACTTTCATTGCAATTATCCCTTTTATTTTACTATTGGATGTAAGTAGGCTCATGTTAATTAGCATTCTGATTACGAACTGTTCCATTAGTTGTCTTTACAGCATATATTGTTCATAGGCTGGTAGATCACTAACATTAACAAAAAGGGAAAAAAAAATTATGCAAGTTTTTCTGCTTCTTTAAGTTGTTTAATGGCTAGAAATTCATCTCTTGAAGTAAATAAATGGGATGTTTGGTATTCGAACCACGACCCCTACATATATTTATGTAATGCCCCTACAAGCTTCCGGGAAAGAAGACTTTACTTATATAGATTTTGTGTTTGTGTCAAAACATCTAAAACTTAACACTAACCTATATCTATCATAGAGTTTATTTTAGGTTTGGATTTGATCTTTTTGAATGTCTCATCCGGTTTGTGAGCTTACTTATAGGTCTTCTAAAGTGAACAAATAGACTCTTTTGATCAAGTATGAAATTAATTAGCCTATGTTTAGTATTACGGTCGGGCTAATGAAATAGTGGTGGAGATAAATGATTAGAGAAAATTAATGCTTCATATCTTTTGGTTTTCACGGTGAAAAAACATGTTGGAGCGCGAGAATGGCTTGACCACACGGTTCCAAACACGCGCTAATTCTCAAATTGGAATTATGAGTTTCCTCACACAAGGTTAAGTTGGCTCTCAATTGGAGGCGTCAAATATCCAAACTTAATTTTTTTTCTTCTAATACATGTTGAAACACGAAAACGACCCTACTACATATGGTTCCACACACGCGTTAATTCTCAAATTTAAACTGAGTTTTCTCACATAAGGTTAAGTTGGCTCACAATTGGAGGCGTCAAATAATCAAACTTAATACTTTTTTAATAAAAAATTATGTTATCAACACTCCACAAATTTTATTTTACACGTTATTTTAACCTTTATATTTCGATCGGTTATGAACTTATCAGCATGGTAGTATAATTTTCTTACAAGTGATAAAGCCATACTCATTAGTCAACAAGGAAATTACAAGGCAGAAATTCAGTCAAACAAGCAGCGTAGCCATCAAAGCATGGTCATAGCGAGCATATTTGTCTGCAAAAGGATTTCATACTTGTTTGTCTTTGCGAATGCAAGAAATCAGAAATTTCAGTGTAAGGTCTGTAGTGCAAAGCACTTTTCTCATGGACCCCATTTTCTCATGGACCCCAAATGCTTCAATTCTTCTTTTACAACAAAAGAGTATTTGGATCATCTTGAAAAGAAAAAAAAAACAAGTACATGTTTAATATCACACTTAGTTTAATCACTTAACCATCAAGATTTTACAAAAGTTACATGCATGCTTGAATTTCTAGTTGGTTTGCCAAAATCACTACAAACCTTCTACAAATTCATCGTGATTCTAAACATACATCACAAAATATAATTGAAATTACAGTTATTTTAATTAACTCATCGGAATATCAAACATACACTAAATTTTATCCTTTTAATATAACTATTTTTTTCTAATACATCTCATTCCTTCACACAACTTGTCACTTCACCATCATATCTTTAAAAAAATGTCAACTATATTCTTTTCACTTTTCTCAACTTCTCCATCTCACATTTTCTTCAGTTTTACGAAATAGAAAACAAGTTTATATGAGATTTATGACACATAATTCACATTTAATAAAATATAATTAGTTCGTAAAACTCAAAATTTTGATTTTACAAAATATTATTTAAAAATAATTAAAGTACATGAACACTCAAGTTTAATGAAATGGGGTATGATTATAAGAAAAATAAAAATTATAAAAGAAAGTAACTTTTTATGATTTTTTTTAAAGTTTAGGGATGGGGTAGGTGGTGGCGGAAATGGGTGGTTTATTGATTGTGTGGTGCGGCGGGTGGGTGATGGGGAGGCAATTCTTTTTTGGCATGATCGTTGGTGTGGTAATGTTTCTTTCACGGTGTGCTTGAGGAGGTTATTTGATTTAACTGTGAATAAATCAATAACGGTTAAAGACATGTTTTTACAAGGTTGAGGGGATGATGATGAGGCTTGGCAGTGGCGTAGGAGGTTGTGGGTGTGGGAGGAGGAGTTACTAAATGAGTGTAGATTATTACTTCTTGATGTTTCTTTGCAGCCTCTTTCTTATGATGTGTGGCAGTGGCATCCAGACCCTTCTGGAGGTTACTCAATTTGTGGTGTGTATGCTATGCTCATAGCTCAGGATAATCCACGTGTTTTGCAAGATGTCGATTTAATTTAGCACAAACAGGTTCCCCTAAAAGTGTCTATTTTTGCTTGACGGCTGCTCCGTGATCGCCTACCTACTAAATTTAATTTGCTGGCGCATAATGTTATTGATACAGACACGTGTTTGTGTGTTTCTGGATGCGGCCAGGTGGAGGATGCCCGTCACTTATTTTTGTCGTGTACTTGCTTTGGGTCATTGTGGCCTTTAGTGCGGTCTTGGATTGGTTTCGATGGTGTCGACCATCAAGATATTTCAGATCACTTTATTTAGTTTACTAATTATACAGGTGGTTTGAAACCGCAGAGGTCTTTTCTTCAGCTGATTTTGATTTCTTACTGCTTGAATTTTATGGAATGAACGAAACAATAGATTATTTAAACAGAAAGAATGCTTTATTGGTCAATTACTAGACAAAGTAAAATTTTATTCTTTGTGGTGGTTGAAAGCCAAAAAGGCTATCTTTATATTTGGTGAACATTTGTGGTGGTCGAGTCTTTTGTCGTGTTTAGACTTTGGATAGACATTGTTTGTATCTTGTGTGAACTGCTTGTTTTTTTTTAGTAGTTTTTTCGGCACATCTTTTGCTGAGGAGACTACTACAACAATGTTAATATAATCCCTTTTTGCTTGTTAAAAAAAAAGATTATAATAGCAGTTTTAGCCCCCTAACTTTTTCAAAGTTGCGATTTTGACCCCCTAAGAAAAAACTACAAAACTGCCCCCTAAGTTTTGCACTTGTGGCAATTTTGGCCCCTCAAGACCAATTTTGACTCGGTCTACGCTGACGTGACACCCTAAGTGAGGTGCCACATGTTATTTATTTTTTATTTTTTTGGCCTTGGGGGCCAAAACTGCTACAGTTGCAAAACTTAGGGAGCAATTTTGTAGTTTTTTTTAAAGGACTAAAGTTGCAACTTCGTGAAAGTTAGGGGGTGAAAACTGCTATTAAGCCTTAATTATTTGATATAATTTCATTGGAAAAACATTAATAAACAATCAATTATTTCTTAAACGATCATGAAGATAATCAATTTTATAGTGAAAGATTAAATAGTTAGACAAGAGAACGGTGACTTTTAAGTTTTTTTTTTTTTTGAAGGAATGATTTTTAAGTTTTAAATTTATATTAGTAATTTTCTAAAGAGTGACTGTCTATATTCTAAAAAGAAATTATTTGGGATAAATAATGAGTTTTGGGTAATGAAAAATATTTGTCATAATGAGTTATTGACTAGACTTAGGATGTGTTTGCTTAATATTTTTAGATTTTTTTTATTTTATAAACGATAATTTTTGTCATTTTTAAGTGTTTGTTTAGAATCTTTTAAAAAACCATTTAAAAAAAAATCATTTTTGACTCTAAAATAAAAAGTTAGTAAGAATAGTTTTTCTCAAAATACATCTTTTAAAAAATAAGAAAGTAACACATGAACAAGTTAAAAATTATTAATTAAAAAAAAAGTGATTTTTGTAGGTAGTAAACAACAAACATATATATCTTCAAAAAAAGATTCTCTAGATTTTTTTTAACACAATCTATATTATTTTTAAGAGCTCAAACAAACACACCCTTAGTACATAGTTGAATTGACTTATTTAAACTTATCTATTGACCTAAGTTTTGATGAATTGTCTTTTAAATAGCTTATGACAACTTTCATAAGCTTTTTTAATTTATTTTCATAAATTCTTCAATTACGGCATATGAAAAACAAATAATTTGTGCTGAATGCTGCAAATAAGCCATTTATCCAAACAAGCCCTTAATTATGGATCGACTGAAGCCATGCCCACTTATCGGGTCCACCATTTTGATTCAGAGTATAAATAACTATTGAATTTCAAAACCGTAGCTTAGTTTTCAGCGCGCAAACGAGAAAGTGCTTAATTTAATTTTGAAAATGGAGTTTTCTTCATCTCAGAAACTTTGCTTACACGTGAGTTTCTTCTTCTTCTTCTTCTTCTTCTTAATCTCTTCGCTTATGTGAACCTGTTCAAATTCGGTTTCTACTATTTTTCGATTTGTTCAGTTACATATACATATGTGATTCCGATTTTCGATTGCAGTTAATTTCTTCGGCATATCAGCGATGCCGATTATCGGATCAGATTTGCAGACTCTCAGTTATTCTCACTCGCTCTTCATCTTCCAATCATTCTCTTCGAATTTCCAGTAATCCTCTTTCCCCCGCTCGTTAATTAATATCATTTTCATGTTGAATTTATTAATTGGATTAATTTGTTAAACTATGTTTGAGACTAAATTTAGATCTTGTTGTTTTGTTTTGTATTTTAATTATATTTTTTCGAAACTATTTATAGCTATGTTATGCAATAATTTCAATTTTAGGGAAATAGTTTCTACGAGTAATGTTAGTGGAGTTTTTGTGTTCAATTTTTTGCGACTTGCTTTATCGGTTATATTGGAGGTATTTTCAGTCCAATTTTAGCAAATAGAAAATTTAAGAAAATAATAGACATAGTAATTTAAGAAAATGACACCGACATGTTCACACTGATAGTAATTTAAGAAAATGATAGTGGCACGTTGTCACCGGTAGTAACTTAAGAAAACGATATAATTGAAGGTAATGACATTTGTCGGTATCTGACACCGGAAATGTTTTCGATCAAAAGTGCAGGTGCTACAAAGGTTATAAGACAAATGTATTTTTTGATTTTTATTTTTGTAATAATAATATTCAATTTTTATTGTAAGCAGTCTCTGATACTGGCATAGGAAGCAGCTTAGAGGAATTTCAAAACTTGAGAGTTTCATTCTCAAATGCTGCTGACAATTGGGGTAACTGAACAAGTCATGATTATCAGCAGAGTTGATGTTTTATCCTCCTTTGAATAATTTGCATTTTGTAGATATGTATTGATTGTTGATTTTCATTTTGTGAAACAGATGGAATGCTTTCTATCAAAACCACCAGTGAGTTCAATGTTCTAATGGTAGTTCCGTTTTGATTACATTAAACATATAAAGAATTACAGATCCATATCCCATGTGCACTAATTTAAAAAGAGATCATAATTTTTTGTATCTAGACAACTCAATTGTTATTGTGTGATCATAATGTGGGAGGTCATATATTGAGGAAAATGTTTCTAGGATATTATTTTAATGGTTATAGGTGCTTTTAATATGAAATTATGAACTCAGTTTTTATTAACCATGTGAAAATCTGACAAATGTTTAAGTCTTTCTTTGGTGCCATTGTGCTGCTTCATGGTTTAAGAGTGACATAGATTTCAACTATTTAATATATGTTGCCATGTCAGTTTTATTGTTATCACAATTCTTATCGCACTCTATGGAAATGGTAGGTATCAATGATAGCGAGATACATAATTATCAGATAAATCTGAAAGAAAGTGGTTCCTCCAGAATAACTAGTCTAACTTCAGACTCAAAAAATGGTGCAAAATTCAGGCATGAAATTTACTTGAACTTCATTGATTTAAGACTAGTTTGTTGGTTAAGTTTATTTTAAAAAATTGGGCGGTCGTCTTATTTTGCAGTGGTAGCGAAGTTTGCCTCTCTTCTTTTGTTAACCCTGATCTCTTACTGTCTGAAATTCATAGCCTCCTAGAGAAGGTATGTCGACTTAATTGTCTACTTGGTGGAATCTTTTTTTGTTGCAAAAAGTAAATCAATGGTGATTTATAGAACTTTTAAATTTTTGCATGCCAATATTTTTAATCAACATCTGATTTATCAAATGCCTCATTTGTCAGAGTGCCTACTGCCTTGTCATCCTGCATTTCTAGGGAAGTAACTATCATTTCATATAGTCATTGAAATTTTTTAAGCCTGAACAAAGATTGAATCTACCGGGGCATATTTCCTGGTTAGCACTTGGAAGTACACCAAGAATACTTAGCTAAATGCTACAGAAAAAAAGGAATTTATATTGTTCTTTAAACTAATATTGGTATGCGCTGTAACAAATGTTTCAATTATTAGAATGCACTGACAGTTCTAGACAGTGTGTAAGTACACATTAGAGGTTTGGCCGTTTGGGTATATATTTTGCATTTGTCTATTGGGGCAGTATGTAAAGCAATTTTGGCATATTAGATGTTGCTATATTGAGGAATCAAAGAATGTTAGTGCTTCTTCTATGCACTAAACTGACACTCTAAAAACAGGAAGTCGTAGTGGTAAATTAGAAATAAAAGAACCAAAACAAAGTAGTGATAAACACTCACAGGCACAAATATGAAGGTAGCTTTATTGAGCCTGAGTGTGCCAAGCTTGTGACAACTTAGTTCTTTGATGCATATTAATATTGAAGCTATATTGTTCAAAGGAACTTATTGAAGTTCTAACATCACTATTTATCTGCAAAACATTCTTCAATTTCCATGTTCTTTTTGTTTATATTTTTATTTGTTGATTTTGCAGGTGCTGATTCTAAATATTCCTGTAAGTTGAACTGTCATTACTGCAGAGTTCTTAAAGGCTCTCATATTCTTTCAAACAAACAAACAAAAGTTGCAGTTTGTGTATGGTGCAGCTGGAGAGTATTTTTCTTCCATCACATATACTAACAACAATTAACAAAATTCTGACAAATCAGATTGCCGAATTGCAAGTCTATACCATTGATATAATCTGAAGTAACCTTATAAATTTAATGCAGAACCTCAGATTGAAACTTCAGCATGGTTTTAATGCTATCAACAGTTACTAATTCCACAAATCAGAGAGCAAATTTCACTTCTATATCATTTATACAATCTTGAGTCAAAAGAATATCGTTTATATAGTCCACAGTTTATACAAAATACTTGGTTGAGATTCTGACAGTTTTAGCTATTTACTTTGTTTTTCTGTCCAGAATGTTGCAATTCAATTAGTATCAGAAGATTGTGATGTACCTGAATCACGATATGAAAAGGTTTTTCTTGCAAATACGTGCAAGCAGTTACCAATCTCAGCATCAAGTCTTGAACATCTTAAGTCAGGCCTAGGAGACTACGTACTTAAGCACGGAAATAACTTAAGTATCAAATGTAACTCTTGCTTCACAAGTTGGTAAGTTTCCTATCTCAAGTCAGCTCCATGTTTATCATTTAGAAACATAATGTTTTTGTTCTAGAATCAGTAGTTTGGTTCTTTCCCAAAGCTAAATGCTCAAGATTTAGGAAGATATCTTTTCTGCTTTGCTATACTTCAAATATGATTGATTATTTGTAGACATAATCCGACGATTTTTGTGATATGTTGATTATTAGTTGAACCATAAATCTCCCTGTTTGCTACACTATGTGCATGGTAAGTATAATGCATAGTAGTTTTTAATTTTGTAGAAGAACCCTTAACGTGTGATACGACCAGACACTTTTTGGTGTCTAGTATGCACAAAAGTTGACCCATTTACATGTGATTCATGACATGTTATTATTAACTGGGCCCATTTAAATTGATGGTTGTAACATTACATACATTATATACAAATTGTAAAAGAAATTGTATCATGTCTAGAAGTAACTGTGAGAACTTGGTTTGCCTGGTAAATCTGAGCCTTCTCCAAATATTTACTTCATTGGTGGATATGGCACACTGAATAAAAAAAGGGACCCAAGATTCTTAAAGTATAGCACTAAAAGATTTTTAATTACCAACTTTTTGAACCGTTGGTAGGGAGGATCTCAAAGTTGGAGTGGCTTGCTGCACTGAAAACCGTCTGCACACCGAACTAGTGATGGAAGCGGTCATAGTAATAAGTAATATGTCAATTCAGAACACTTCATGTTTCAGGGAACATGGTGACAAAACAGAGGTCCTTGAACTTCTCCCTCAAATTATATGCTTCGGTTTGATTTGTTGTATAGATTTAACTTATCT
This sequence comes from Medicago arabica, assembly GCA_946800305.1. Classification (NCBI taxonomy): domain Eukaryota; kingdom Viridiplantae; phylum Streptophyta; class Magnoliopsida; order Fabales; family Fabaceae; genus Medicago; species Medicago arabica. Next base: position 42,543,562 of record OX326970.1, read on the forward strand.
GCCAATTAGTTTTGACGATAACTAACAATGTTTGGTATCAGGTTTTGTATTTCAAGGACTTTTCACCATGTGCAATGTCTCAATCTTCTATGAAGGCATTGAAAAGTATTGACTGGAAAAGATATGGTTTGCATTTAGGGGGTATAGTAGAGGTCGATGGCATTGCATTACTAGAATGGGAAAACTTGCCTACTGATACTCACATTGATATTGTCCTCCACTCATATCTAAAACAATATCCAGCATTGGACAGATCCTTTTTTTTCTTTATCTTGGACAGTTAAAACACATTTTGTTTTTACTTTTTCTTTGATCGTTTCTTGATGCTTTGCTGCAAGACATTTCTTTGGATTTTTTCTATTATATCTATTAACTAAGTAAGTAATAATACAGCAGTTCTTACTCAAATTTTAGGGGATCTAGTGTATCATGAGAGATTTACCTTTTCTTTTGACAAAACCAGTATACAACTCAAAATTTTAGTGTTTAAATTACATCTAATGAACTTCTAGGTAAATATAATACATATGCTAGTCAAAATAATATACTTGTTTCCCTACATGAATATATGAGTATGATATGACCATTTGGTCCGTGTAGTATGGTGTTATATATCTATTAAAATTTCATGTTCTGTCTGTGAAATTTACTTCCTTGACGTATTGGTAAGACAGCGATACCCACACCAAGGAAAATGTCTCAACTTGAAAGAAGCCTTGTTAAAAGAGCTGTTAAACTTTCTCTGGATGACTTGAAGGCTAATCATTCTGGAGATTTTCTAAGTTCCCGTGCCCTCCAGGTAAATTCATATCTAATTATCTGTCGCTCTCTCTCTCTCTCTCTCTCTCTCTCGCACATTTGTGATCTATGACCTCTCTCTGTAAGGAGCAGCCACCACTCCTTTTCAAAAGAACAAAAGTATCAACAGAAAGGCAATAAACTGAAATGTCTTAACTCTTAATTTGACAGCTTGATTTCTCACTCAATGAACTGAATTTTCATCGCATAATTCCTTTTATGTATAACTATCCAGTCTATATTCGAGTATGACCAGGATCCTGCATTCGTAGCTGTTAGCGAAGTTTCCTGTCTCAGGCTGGATATGAGTGACAGATAGATCAAAGTAGAATTGCCCGATAAATTTTGCATTCTTGACCAAATTTTACGGGCATGTGACCTGTTTTCCCTCTTCTCTACTAAGGATGTTGAGGATTGAGAGTCTGCTTCTAAAAGCCTAAAACTTCCAAACTAAATTGGTCGGTCGATCACGTTTTATTCTTTTTAAGTGAAAATTAAAACAAAGAAAACAAACCCATCTTTGAGTAGGCCTTTTGCAGCCTGGTTTGGTGTAAGGTTTTTCATAACATGTACTCTTTGTGTGCATTATTATCTACAATCTGTGCTTGTCTATTAATACTATGCAGTATAGCATTCACATTCACTATATCATCTGCGTTTCTTTTCATAACATGTGCTATATCTATTGGATGATTCATATCCATCTTTGCATGGGTACCTGGGTTGTAAGATTGTTTTGCATTTTCTGTATTTTCTCGTCGGTTTCATTTAATTTATCGGTCTATCACTTTCAGATTCGCAATTATGCCCCTGATCTCGCTCAAACAATTGCCGGACTTATCTTGTCTTCAAGTGACTTAGATTTCCAGAGAGAATGCTTTTCTCTACTTGGATTACAGTCTCAAGATGTTGAAACTGAAATAATGGAAAACCGTATCAAGGAAAAGATTGTTTCAGTTATAGAGACGAATGACAAGGATCCCGAGAAATCTAAAGAAATTGCGCCTTTCCTTTTTGAGGAGAATGATCATGTTCATGAACTAGCAGTAGAGTTTCAAGAAAGCGATTTCAGCTACTTGGACCCGGACTTGGATATGTTTTAAGGCTTTTTATAAATTCATACTTCAGATTGCCTCTATATAGCAAACAGAAATGATACTTGGCACAAAAAAAGTGTCACATATGCGACACCATTGTATTCCACTGAATGACTATGCACACACGCACACATGGATGTCGCTAATCTGTGATGTGGATGTAAATGTTTCCATGGTCCATTTTTTTGACTTGTGATCTTCTCCGTTAATTCTCAAAAGAAAATAGAAAACTCCATTTGACGAGAGATATACATATAAAATATGAGAAATGATATTTGTACGATCATTTTTTTACAACTTTTAGAACAACCATCTCTCTCATGCTCACATCTGTTTTTATTCTCTCATTTCTTCTTCCTCTGTAGTATTTTTGTCCAATAAGAAGGAAAAAGTGGTTGTCACAAAAGTTATCTAAAATTGATGGTACAAATATGATTCCTCTTCTCATTAAATGAAATTTCATTCCTCTTCTCATTAAATGAATTTTTTTTTAGAAATGTAGAGAATCATAGTCCGGCTGTTTTGACTGGTTCACCCTCTTGTTTTTTGCCTTTAGTTTTCATGTTAGTTCAGTGGCTAAGCCGACTTGAGGAACAATAACAACCATTTAAACTCATATTATAAATAAAAATATATTTGGATATTCGTTTTTTTTATATAGATATACAATAAGACGTTTGCGACTCAAATCTTGCAAATTGTACAACAGAAAGCAACTACCTCTAAAAATTCCGACACTACTAGAACTTTTCCCGATCAAGAGGAACCTAATCCTATAAACTATCTAAATGTTATCAGCTTGATCAAGAGGGAAGGTTTAGACGAATCTAGTGATGAATGTGGCAACAAAAGGGAGGTGGAAAAGAACCTTAATCTTTCAACAACCACAACTTGCAACCAAAAAAATTAAGGATTTCATTAATATAATGTGTGAATTTAGTGAAGATTGCAATTTCATAAAAGTAGTTAACCAAATGGCAACTTCTTTTTTTAAATTTCTCCAAGATATCAATATTGACAAAAGAAGAATATATGACATTGAGCTAACAAAATCTTTAAACGCTATAATACGCAGAGATTCTCCCAAAACTTAAAGATTATGGTAATTTTTACATCCCTTGTCTGGTAGGAGAGAGGGAGCTTCATATTGAAAATGTTTTTTGTGATTTATGTCTAGTGTCAATCTCTTACTCTTACCCTTGTAAATTTTTGAAAAACTCGAGTTGGGTAAACTCAAACCAACTAATATGATCCTTGAACTTGTGGATCATTAAAATAAATTTTCTAATGGAATTGTGAAAAACATCATAGTTAAGGTTGGAAAAATCATAACACTCGCAGGCTCTATGGTTACGGTTATGGTTATTGATGTCAAAAATAAGATGATGTCATTTAATTTCGGTAATAGGATGGTCCAGTTGGAATATGCCGATCATCTAAATAATTCATATAAAACCTATTTATATAAAGCTAATTATCATGCCCCAAATTTTGACCAGATAAAACTTTTACTTCGCATATTATTCGTATTTAAATAGCATTTCATTCACATTCTAATTCCCATGATATCTGTATTTTATTCGCATTTTGGTCGCGTCTTATTCATATTTTAATTTTCACTTCATTCACGTTTTAATGTCACTCGCATTTTAATTTCTCAGTTTTATCCGTGTTTTACTTATTATATAATTTACATTGTTAAAACTCATTTTGTTCACATCTTTGAATTACCATTTTATTCGCGTTTTAAAAGCCGTGTAATTTCGTCGTCTCAGACAAAATTTAGGCAGAAAGGTATTTTAAAATACCTCTTTTTTTGGTTCCGAATGGAAATTTTTTATTTAGTCATGTTTGTTATTTCTTTTATTTTTTGTTCTTAATTTTCGTTATTTATTTATTTATTTATTTGGTTTTATTATTTAAAATCTTTTAGTCCAAGTTTGGTCCAGTCCATGTGTCAGTCTGCTATTGGTCATGTATGTCTTTCTATCCAAGTCTGACCCAACAGGGGTATTTTAGTCTTTTCTTCGTACCAAAGAAACCCTAGTTTTTATCAGCAGCCACCAACCAATTCACAAACCCTAAATTCCTTTTCTCTTTCACCTTTTTCAGATCAAAAATCACAAAAATGACGAACCTCAAGAACAATCTCAAGAACAAATAACAGTTTCATACAAATTTCAAAAAAACAGTAGCTTACACAACAATCACAAAACACGAAATCATCATCAACCATTAATATTTTCGAATCCATATCCATACAAACACAACACGAACCCAATCTTTTTTTTCGGATCCAAACAACAACTCATAAGGCAAATCTGAAACGGACAAAGGGAAAAGAAGAGGAGATTTCGCGGATCTAATTTGAACAGTGAGAAGAACCATACAAAATCAACCAGATTCGAAGTGAACATACGAATAGGTAAAAGTTTTTTCTTCCTTTTTTTCTTAAACTTGGAAGTTTAGATATAGGCTTTTGTGTTGTTTATCTTTGAAAACTAAGTTTATATTTGAGAAGTAGAAGAAAAAGGATATCTAAAAACGTAAAAATATTTTGATTTGGCGGAGTTTTGAAACTCCGGCACGGTGGTGCACCACCGGCCACCGTGCGGGAAAACTTAAGCCTCGCTGGAAAAAGAGAAAGGGAGGGGCGCAATTTTTGTAAGATAGAGAGGGAAGAGAATAAGAGCTTTATTGTTTGTTATCAGAAAGAGAAATTTAAAGCCTAAATGAATAGAAACACAACAGCAAGCAGCTTTTATACTACTCCCTATTTCTTTCTTTCACATACGTGCTGCACTCTTTTCTCTTGTTGTACCCCCTGTTTCTTTGCATATTTTTGTAGTTATACTTCCCTACATCATAATTCAAAAAAATTAATCCATGTATTGTTTTATCATATAATTCTGTTTAATGATAGTTACACTTTCATGCATTTTAATCTAAAATTATTTTTCATATCATGCATTGTTTTATTATATGGTTTGTTTACCAATTTAATTTTCATCATATGCATTGTAGTCTATATAGGTTTTTAAACAAAAAAAAAAATCATTACATGCATGTTTTATTTAGTTTTGTTTTATTTAGCATATGTGCTTATTTTATGTGTTTGCCTTTTATTTTTGTTATTTGCTTCTTTATTTTGATTTCATGATTTTAGTGTGTATTTAGGAATTGATGTAAATATTGTATGCATTTTATTTTTTCGTCATTTATTTTCCGTAAGACCTTAGAATGTATTTTAGGGTATGTAATACAAATAACACATGCACCGACACATGCACCGACACTATCACATCATTTATTTTTACCACTTCATGTATGTCGTAATCACGAACGACAACCAAAAATGAATTTAGTGACACTTTAGGATAATTATTGGACTTCAAACTATTTTCTTAAAATCAAATTACTAGTAATTTTATGTTCACTTACTCGAGAGTTTATTTGGAATCCAACCTTCTCCCTTTTTTAAGTTACGTCGTTGCATTTAATTTTAGTACGCTTTCTTTAACTTAGAAAAAAAATCTCTTTTCTCCAAAAAATCAAGTATGTCAAACTTCAAAGTATTTTCCTAATAAACATTGGCTTGTAACCCAAGTGTTTTCCTTTTATTTTTCTTAATCAAATGTTTAATCGATTTAATATCCACATTAGACATGGATTTCTTGCAATTAAAATTAATCAACTTCATCATTTTTTTTCTCTCATGCCTTGAGGCCTCTTATCTCTTCTTAAAATCTTTTTTTCCCAAAATGTTAAAATCAATCCAACCCACCAAAGAAGTTCTTTAGATGAACTACTTGATTTTGATCCCGATTTATTTGGGTAAGTAGGCAAAAGGCTTTGGCCTTTCCAAATCAATAAAAATAACCAAAAACATGCTTCATCTTCCCCCATTCTTTCATTTAGACTCTTAGGCAATAATTTTTGAATAAGTAAAAATAATTTAGCGCAAGTTAAGAATAGGTAAAAGGTTCCTATGGGATACCATAGTCGGTTCGGGTGTTTAACACCTTCCTCAATCGAAACCAACCCCCGGATCCAGGTCTTATAAGGGTTTTTACTCATTTTTTCCCTTCCCACGAATAAAAGTTGAGAGTTCAAAGATTAAAGGTTCAAATCCAATTAATGGTTAAGTACCCGAAAATCTAGAGCACACTAATGTTAATCCAAATAATTCGAATATGCATAGACGTGCTCTTTAAGGGTGTTCATGGAGAGATGTGGAAATGGTGGCTATGTTATTAGTTTGGGAGGAAGATTAAGTGGGGGAGTGTTGTGCTTTACTATTTAACATTTTTCTGGAGGATTGTGTGGATCCATGAAAAGATTACACGATCAGTGCTCTGTGCCACATGTTTTCAAATACGACGCATCATGCTCATCATAACATTTCCGATCCTATCTGAAACAGAGTAGATTCGTTGAAGGTTTCTCTTTATGCATGGCTGTTGTTACGTAATCGTCTTCCAATTAAAGATAACATTATATGTCGATGAGTCCTCCCGCCTAATTTCAATTTATGCACCGGTGGATGCCGGCTGGAGGAAAATTCTAATAATGTTTTTATGTTTTATGAACACTTCATGAGTATATGGTTTTTTGTTTTTCAATGGCTCGAAATCTCTTCAACATGCCCAAATGATCTTGGCGACCGTTTCGCTCAATTTGCAGAATTAGGAGGTAACTCTAAAAGGTTCGATATTCTCTTCAACCAATTTGGTTGGCTTGTGTTTAGGTTATTTAGAAGAAGAGCAATTGTCTTATGTTTCAAAATAAGGAATGTTTGATGCATCAGTTAGTTGATAAAGTAAAACTTCTTTTCTTTTAGTGGTTGAAAGCAAAAAAAAAAAATTTAGCTTTTAATTATCTTTTTTGCTGGCTAAATCCTCTCCAAAGTATGAGTTTTGTTATCTGGATTTTGTTATTGTCTGTTCTCTTTGTTGTAACTTTGTTTTTGTACTATGAACCTTAAAGCCTAGAATTTTATCTTTGAACTCCTTATGTCATATAAGATTTTTTGTTGGTTTTAATATATTCCATTTTGACTTCTTCAAAAAGTTGTTAATCCTAATAATTAAAGTACTTCATCAAAGAAATCAAATACAAAACGTTCCAAAATAAAGAGAGGATACAAAGAATATACCTTAAAACCATAAGAGACAAAGGTCAAGTTAAAATGGTCTTTCGAAATGATGTCTTAGAAGAAGTGTAGATGGCTCAACCCGAAGAGTTTCTTACTACAAGAACAAAAAAAAAAGTTTAATCATATGAAAGGTCCCTGCAACATGACACATTTGACTTTTGGTTCATGTATTTTTTTTAAACATACCTTTGCAAAAGATTTTGTTTTTTAAAATGGTCACTGAACCCACTTTTAAGATGATTTGGCACCATTTTAGCATATGTGGCTTACACCGACCGTATCAACTCGTCCACGCAGCATTTCATTATTTTTCAAACATTTTATAAATCAATTATTAATAATTAAATTATTTTTATTCATCTTCTTTCTTCTCTTTTGCATAATCGCATAAAATAAAAAATGAAGTAAAAATTTCCTTTATGTCTTCCATATTCAAAAAATTTATCCAAATCCATATATTTCCTTTTCAACAACAACAATCATAAATTTATCCCCTACCCAGAAATTTTTATCCAAGTTTAACCCCCAACCCAGAAACAAACACAAAGAACCAAACACAACATGGACGAACGCGAAACAAACACAACAAAATCAGAAAGCAAAGAAGCATGTGACAAACACGTTGAAAAGACCTGAATGGGTTGAGGTAGATTCAAATCAAACACAACACAGATCTCGAAATTTAAAAATTGTAAAAACCAGAAAAACTATAGTTAGCAGATAGAATTAAAATCCTCTCATGGATATATTTCAACAGATAACCACCACCACCCTCATCTCCGTAACCTCCGCACCACCTTCACGAAGGTCAATCACAACTTTCAAACCCAAAACCCCTCTATGATACCAAACAACTGTTCGAGCTCTTTTTTACAGGGTTTCGATTTACGTTTGTTTATCTGGGACTCCGCAAATTAACATCCTTTTTTCGCCTCCTACGGTTGGATTTGGGGCGATTTGGTGTTGGTTCTTTGGGTAGTGACAATTGTGGTGGTGGATGAGTGGTTTTGAATGGTGTTGAGGTCGATTACGACAGGGATGTCAATTTGCATGAAGGTGGAATTTGAGATCTGAGATCAAAAAGAGGAACCCTAATTTAAGATGAAAAATATCTGGATTTTATTCAGAACTTTGAAGAAGAAGAAGAAGAAGAAGGAATAGGGAGAAAGAAGATGGATTTTAAGCTCCCCCTTTCTATTTTAATCTTTTAAAATAAGGAAATTAAAATTAAAATTAAAATAAAATCATTTTCGGATCTTTTATTTTATTTTATAATTTTTTATTTTAGGTAAACGCCATGTGGGATAGTCTTATACCGTCAGCAATGCCACATGCCCAAATGGTGTCAAATCATCATGAAAGTGGGTCAAAGGATTTTTTTTTAAAAGACATAAATTTTTGCAAGGGTATATTTTAATTTTTTTTAAAGGGACTAAAATTCAAATAGGCCATATTTGCAAGGACCTTTGATCTAACACCCCAGACTGCTTTTTGAATTGCCGACTGACCCCACAAACCAACACGAGTCTTTTCAGCGTGTTTTGTCCTCACTCACATATTTTCCGATAAAATTTCCGGAAGGTCACCCATCTCAAAATTTCTCCAAGCCAAGCACACTTAACTATGGAGTTATTATGGAACGGGCTACCGAAAAGAAGGTGAATCTTGTTGATATAGGTAGTACCAAACAATTTATATAAGCCTTCCTTCAACCATGCAGCCTCATACCTGCAAGGTTTCATAATCCCTCTCATTTTGATATGATTCAGTTTTTGCCTAGAAGATGTCAGCATTCGGACCACTCTCCGCCCTCATCAGCCTCGAGCGTTATATTCCCACTAAACGGAGGCGTTACATTTGAGATATTTAAACCAAAAATGTCATTGGTGTGAAAATTAAAGAAGTTAATATGATGTCTTAAGTTTAACAATATGATTTTGTAAATGAACAAACCAATCACCAACTTGCTCCCGATTAGGAGCTAACAAACTATCAAATAGTTGTCGGGTTGTTCCTAACAACAATGAGATCATTCGAATCGGATAGGTGTCACCTCCTATCTCAGAATCAATTACTTAAAGTAAGCCATATTACATCTGTAACAAGATGAACCGAATCAGAAGAGTAAATATTGTAACATAAGGAATTGTATCATAAGAACACGTCATTATATGTAAGGGTGTTCACGGGCATTTTGTTTGATTTTGAGGTTAAAAGTAATCTGAACCGCAAGATAAAAAAATTGTGGTTTGGTTTGGTTTGGTTGAATTTTAAAATAAATTTGAACCAAACCAATGTGGTTTGAGTTGAATCGGTTAGTGTTTTTTCTTCGAGAATTTTTTTTTTGTTTCCAACATTAAAATCAAGTTAAAAATAAAAAACACAACAAATTTTCAGTATTGTTTCTAATAATGTTTTAAATTTCATCCAATAATGCTTCCAACTACATAGACCAAATACAAAAGACTAAGATTTTATCATTCCCTAAAAGTTCAAATAGCACATAAATACATTTTTTAAATAAAAAGCAAAGAAGAAACTTAACAAGTGAAAAAATATGTCATTTTGTAAAAGTTTTCAATGAGTTTCTATGAGTATTGATCTAGGTGACATTTGTTTAATTAGTGTTTTTCTTATGTTGCGGTTTGGTTTGGTTTGTAAAATAAAAATCGCAAATTGAACCAAACCATGCAGTTGAGTAAAAAAGTGATCCGGATACATCCAAAACCAAATGCGGTTTTTTGCAGTTTTGATTTTGGTTGGTATAGTTTACGTTTTTTCTATTGGATTGGTTCGATTTTGAACATCCCTAATTATATGTAGAGGCATCGCCCCCATGTATGATCACCTTATATGTAGAGTGTCTTTTGTTGACCTTACCTCTAACACTTGTTTAAATACAATCAATAGTTTGTTTTAAAAAAAAAATTAATATAGAGAATACCACCAAAAAATTTATGTTCAATAACTGTTTTTGTATACTTACATGATGATATGTTAGCCAATACAACGACTTATATATCAACGGCTAAAATCTTGAAAGCGAAAAGTTATATGTGTCCCACCTTGAGGTCAGCCAAAGGGAAGGGCACGAACCCATTTGAAGGCTGCATTAAGTATGCTTATCACATAACGAAATTTTCCAGATATTTTATCATATAACTAGAGTATATTGGACTATTAGATGGTCATGGAATTCCTCTGGTCAAGGATATCAAAATCTAGAGGTATCGCAAATGGCATAATTCCTACAATCTCTCAATGGCTAACTAGAGTATCTTCTGAAGATCCATTCAAAAAGTAATCGAAAAAGGAAGGTTCAAGTTAGTCCACAAGGGGGTTTAGGCAATGTCCATTGATACTGGTCTTTTCATAGTCATGGAGATGGCCATAGTATTCGTCTTTGAGACAAATGAGTTCAAAACTTACAGGAAGGGAAATAAGGTAGTTAATAAGGTATGGAAGCCTAAGGCAAAATCTTTTGAGTCATTTTCAGAGTTTGAGCATACAAATACAACATCAGTATTTAGTATGATGACCGCTTCTAAGGTCTTAATAGTTAGTGGATTCAGGGAAAGGAAACCTCCTAAGGTGGGGAAATTCATTCAGGATTTGGTACGACATTACATTACCATCAAAATCTTGATATACTTGTAAACATTAAGGGGAGATGCCAGGTTGACGACGCAAATGTTTGGCAACAGACCTTACCTAATATTCGTGAAAATCTTCTACTTTGAACCATAAGTAAAAGATCGGCTAAGACTATTGTTGAAAGAAAATAACTTCTTTGAAGACCACAATCAGGGGCAATGGGGAGTTGATAGCTCAGCAAGTAGACCATTCCCTAGACCAAGAGAGCCTGATGGACGAATTGGCATGGTATAAGAAATGGGAAAAAAATGGAATCTCATAGCTAAAAGTGACTAAAGCATTAGACAAGACATTCATATCCAACCATGAGCTTGTTCCTAACAAAGAATATTTCCCTATGGATAAGCTACATAAGAATGTGGTTCAATACCATCATTTTAAAACACAAACTTGTCTATGATCGAGACCAGGCGTGGACCTCTCCACCGTCTAGCACACTTATTTTCTCTTTCTTGAATGAACTACTTATATGTGGACCTTGAGAAGACGGTTTATTCCATTCATGAAATGCTTGCTCAATAAATTTCTTTTTAAGTTGTGGGTGCATGCCATTGATGCATATTCAGCTCAAGACATTTGGCAGATAATTTCACAGCAGTTTTCCTGAAACTCTCAATAAAGTCAACATTCAATTCTTTTAATTGTTGTCTTAGATTGATAAGATCGTTTGTTGTTACTTCTAGCCGAGGCCAATAAAATATCTCATGGAAACACTTTTCCATGTCTGCCCATGTTTGGTGGGAGGAAAAGTACCATGAGAAGGTTGTTCTTATCAATTATAAATGGAACAATTATAAGTTTAGCTAACCATTGATTTTCCATTGAGTTGCTTGGCTAACAAATGGTTATATTGATGAAATGAATTCATGATCCATGTAAGTTCACCAGTATCACTCACTGCTAGCCAAGGTATAAAAACCCACAGGGGTTCGTAAAGATGCATCAAGTCATGGCATGTATGTTGTAGGATTAACAAATGCAGAGGGGAAGATTTATACATGGTTCCTGCATCAGATAGTCCTAAATTGATCGTGTAATACTTGCGAAGTTTTGGGAACATATATAATTGGCTCATATAACCTCCAAATACTTGGTTTATTGAAACTCATTTTGAATCATAAGTTTCAAAATGTCAGAAAGTTGTTTACAAACTTGATACATGATGCCATGTATCCTCATGCCAATCTTCTGTATAATGAAAGAAGTTGTCATTACCACTAGCGTCTTAGGTGTTTCAACCATTTGTACCTCATAAATGCCAGAAGGAGCCATGAAAGTTGGCATTCCCAATGTTTACGAAGGTTCATTCAATCGAGAATGTCTTGTTTCTGTAGTTGTTGAAAGTGATGGTTGCCCCATATTGTTGAGACTCTTTCCAAACCTCAAGTGTATATCCCAAACATAATCCTGACCTAAGGAACAGAAATTTTCAGTGTTAAAGGTTGTATTGTCCTGTTGGGCGTGCCAAATTTGTTGATGGAAGTTAGTTGAGGTTGTCTGAGATTCATCAATATTGTTTCCTTTGCTTCAAGCGATTGATGTTGAGGGAGGAACTCTTTCCCCCTTCTCATGTTTCGTAGCTACTTTAGTCGAGCTTTAGGTATTTTTATTTTTTATTTTTGAATTTCGAAGGGATAAATTATAAAAATAAGCTTGTTTAATTTATTAGATTTGTTATTTACAATTTATGAACAAAATATTTATAGCGAAACTATTGAATTTATTAGATTTGTTATTTACAATTTATGAACAAACTTTTAAGTACTTGCATACCTTAGAGCTCAGAGTGTTCGTTAAATTCTCCTTAATTTATTTGGCTTTATCCTCTTTTTTCTTTACAAAAAAAAAAACAACATTACAAGATATATGATCACTTTTCTTTTAAGGGATGATAAGCTTGTTTTTTCATAAGGTAGGAGGAAAATGACAACAAAAAGAATAGTGTCAATTAAGTTGGTACGCTACTCTAGTCGTTTGCCAATTCCTTATATATATTATTAAAAAAAAGAAAAAATTTACATAAAAACTGGGGAACATAAAACCTAACCTAGTCAAACATACGAGTCAACCCTAACGGGTAAAACACAAAAAAAAAAAAATGGATCCAACCCGAATCAATTCAAAGAAACGATGAATACCAATTAGGTCTATATTTTTGTGAATGAAATGATCGTCAACACGAAATCGAATCACATACCATCAACTTCCTGCAACAACAACAACAACAACAAGCATTAACGACTCTTTCAAGTCCACACAGTCCCATGTCAATCAAAGGGATGACTGGGATACGAAACCACAGACAGATTCTTGAGAGTGAGGAGTGGATTCAACCGCCAACACGGTAATTAATGAATCCACACGCACCAACCGTTTACTGCGATGATCAACAGCAAATTAACAACCATTTCTAGCCCAACCACAATACCGCAACCACCTCCAAGAAGGGAGGCGACGACAGATTCAAAAAACTCACCATACCCAATCTACACAGCGGTGAAAAAAGTCCAAAGCGGCGGCGAGATAGAGGATATCAAACAAGCCCTTTAGGGATTGAACCAAAAAAAAAACCAAGATAAGAGATCCAAATATATCATAAGATCCAGATTCAAACGGGTTTCAAGGAAAAAGTATGATGACAACACCACCGTCTACCTAAACAAGCTCACCCTTCCGACGCGGTGGAGACAAGCTATGATTCCATCACCATGTGACCTACTAAACAACGGTCGTCGAAAAGGAAAGGCCTAAACGGAGGAAAAATAGGTGATCACATGTCAAACATTGCATTTATAATTAACATAAATCAATCGATAACATTTTTTATATTTTATGTTTTTTTTTTTCATAAAACAAAATTTATTATTGGATAACAATAGTGCGGAGGAAAAATACTTTGCTAAAATGATTAGGTTTAATAACAATTTTATTCTTTTAATTTGTTTTATATGCAATTAATAAAATATGGTATTGCCATCATTTATTTCATATATATCCTTCAATGTTAGAAACTCAATTATAGATCTGAAACATAAAATTAAATTAAAACATTAAAAGTAATAAATTTTATAAAATTTGAAGAATTTGAGATTATGATTTAAGATAAGAAAATTTAGAATTTTTTATTTTTAGTTAAATTGATATTTTAATTGGTAAATCTTTAGAGAAATTGTTGTTTAAAGCAATTTAAACAATTAAACATGTAATTTTCTTAAATAAATTGTGAGAATTTAAAAGTATTAAAATATTTAAATAGATACATGAACTTATTATTTTATTGTAATGTTTAATTTGTTTTATTAACAAACATTTTAATTGGTTGAAAAAATAACCAAAATTCGAAGTAGTAAGAAGACTAAAGTGTGTATTCATGGATGATAAATGAAAAGCCAAACATTTTACCAAACATAATTCATGAAACTTGAAATATATAAAAACATAATTATTTTATTTATTTATTTTATAATAACATCACTAGAGCATTTATGGAGATTTCATTGTAATTTCCAACTAAACGCAATAGGACTTCTAACAATAGTTTTTCCGTCAGACCATTCCAAACTCCCAAAACTATGAGTGCTATTGGGTTTCGAACCTGATGTCGTAAAAGTAACAGTGTATATTTTTTTATCATTTTTCTTAAAACTTAACACTTCTGGTTCAACCAAGATCTTGACGGATGGAGCTTCTGACTTAATTGATACCTTGTATGTTCCTTCTGCACCCACATTGGTAAGCGTTCGTGTGTGTTTGATCTCCTCTACACCAGGCCCACCTTTAAAGACCACTGCAAAGGAAGGGTAATTAAGATTCGTTACACTGTATTGTTTCTTTGGGTTGCATGTATAGTTTCTCCTTGCCACAATTTCAATTTCATGGGCTGAGTAGTTCAATGCACAAAGGAAGCTCAAATAGTCATCTACTGTCAAATCATAGACAAGTCCAGGATTTAGTGCAGAAACAGGATCAACATGTCCTGCACCAAAATCAAACGGAGTTGCTGGCTTTTTGGTAGCACCATCCAATAATGTTTGATTGTTCTTGTAAGTTGTATAAGCTGTTGTCATCAAAGCAGAACGAATGGCAGATGGGCTCCAGTCTGGATGAACGGACTTGATCAAAGCTGCTAATCCACTTACATGAGGGCATGCCATGGATGTGCCTGACATAATGTTGAAATCTACGCGTCTAGGATCTGAATCCAAACTTGTGGGACTAGCATTCCTTGTATATGCTGCTAAAATGTTAACACCTGGAGCAATAATATCAGGCTTCAAAATTTGTGGGGTTAACGAATTGGGGCCTCGTGAGCTGAATTCTGCAACAATAGGCGATGGTTTAACCCCGAGCTTTGTTCCCTGAAACAAAATTTTGCCAGTCGCTTTTGGATCAGAAAATAAGTATTTCTTTATAGCTTTACCATCTTTGAATCCCACGGCAATTGCTGGCAAAATATGGGCGTCTATTGTTGGTTCTTCTCCCTCAGACTCAATGTTGGCTAACACCATGCCTAAACCACCAGCAGACTTTACTGTATTTCCTTTTTCTGTTCCAGAAATCTCTCCACTATCACACAACACAATCTTTCCTGCTACTTTTTTTGGAGATATACTACTCGAAAGGCATGTACCAACACCCTTGTTATCATTGCTTGCATTTCCTGCATATATGAACGGCACGAGAGTATCAGGAAAATAATTGCCTTTAGAAACAGACACACCTGGATATTTTTTTCCGTTTCCAAGACTGATGTATGCAGGAAAATCTCGATCGAGGGTTCCAGCTCCCACAGTGGTAATCCAAGGTGCTGAATTGGTGACACTTTCAGAATTAGGACCATCGTTTCCTGCTCCACATGAAACTAGAATCCCATGCTCCATTGCTGCAAAGGCTCCAATTGCGATGGTATCCACAAAGTAATCCATTGGTATACCTCCAATAGACAATGAAAGAACATTGACGTTATCCTCAATGGCCTGGTCTATTGCAGCCAGTATATCAGAAATGCTACAAGCTTCTCCCCAACAAACCTTATAGATAGCAACTCTAGCTCCAACTGTCATTCCACGTGCAGTCCCATTAGCATAGCCAAAAAGATTTGCATTGCTCACTGGAGATCCAATAGCTGTGCTCGCTGTGTGGGTCCCATGGCCATTATCATCTCGAGGCGATCTAGATTGGATGATTCCATCAATTGATCTTGTAGAAGCCTCAATGCCCTTTGTATAAAACCTGGCACCAATCAATTTCTTATTACAATTTGAGGTTGTGAAATTGGTACCTGTTTCGCATTTTCCTTTCCAGCTGCGGGGGATCGGCCCGTATCCTGTATCATCAAAGCTCTTGCTTTCAGGCCATATACTTGTATCAACGAGTCCCACAATTATGTCACTGCTATTTTTTGTTGCGGGGAACACACTTGCAATTTTATCAAGCCCGAGGAATTCTGGTGTTCGAGTTGTGAGAAGTTTGTACTTTTTATCTGGAGTCACCTTTAGAATCCCAGTTTGGCTCTTTAGTAACTGGAGTTCTTCAACTGTCAGACTTGTTGAGAATCCGTTAATTGCATTATCATAGGTGTATAATATTTCAGCTGACTTGGATATTGACTTAAGAATTGATTCATACCAGATTGAATGGTGATTGAATCTTGTCGGCATTATGGATTTCGAAACATGTATTATGTAAGTAATATTCTCGTTCTCTGTTCTTGACAGAGACACATCACACACGACGAAAAAAACGAAAAGAGTTACAACGAGAGGTTTCATGAGTGTTTCCATGTTGTATATAGCTTTGTTTGTATGGAATAAAATGAGATTAGATTGTGTGTGAAATGTAGTATAGAACTCTGCTTTATATAGGGTCAGACTTGAATACCTTGAAACTATTGTTGTATAAAAAAGAGGAGTAAAATAAGGAGAGAGTACAGAAAAGATGTCACTCATTTAAAAAATAGTATTAAATTATGTTTATTTCTTTTGACCGAGCAATAAATTATATATTTGGTCAAAAATAGTTATTAATTATATATTAAATAATTATAAATTTTACTTATGCAATAATACTATTGAAGTTATATTAAGGCATAATACTATTGAAGTTATATTAATAATTAAATTAAGAGAAATGTTAACAAGTGCCTTCGGGAACTCTTTAAGGACTAGAAATAGTAACTATTTATGAAAAAAAAAACGTATTTTTTGCATTGGAAATTGAAATATTTAACTCTTTTAAGGAATAATTACTTGATTTGTAATCATTAAAGATTGTCCTGAAAAACTCGTTAACAAAAGATAGTACTAAAAGCAATGGATTTTTTTTTGTAAAAAAAAACAATTCATTCATTATGGGTAATTATTATAAAATTAAATGATACTCCATCCGTTTCACAATACTAGTCGTTTTTTGTTTGTCAATAATACTCTTACTTATTTATTGTAGAGAGATAAATAATATGAAATAATAAATGGTTAAGGGTATCATAGAAAAAAAAACATATAATTTCATCAAAAATAACAAAATTTATTTAATTTTTTGGTATGTATAAATTTCTCAAGAGTAAGAAGTATTGTGAAACGGAGGTTGGTAAGAATACTTATCATCCTTTAGATTTAAAATTGATGATTGTGATTTAAAACCTCATTTTAATAACATATGTGTCTCTCCCTATTCAATTTTTTTCATTTAAACCTAATTATTTCTCATCTTCTTCACGTCAACTCACCTTCGTCTCCAGATTAATCACTTAATTTCTTTAATCAAAAAATGGATTCACTTATATGCACTTATTAACCCTTCGACGCAACAAATGGATTAAAGCCCCCTAAAAAAATTGATTCATTTGATTGAAAGTTAACAATCCACTTAACAAAGATCTAAGAAAAAGCGTATTAAGATTGGAAAGGAAAGAAGCTTTTGAAAATCAATTCTATTTCACACAGGAATATCCCGTGTTCTGTTCAAAAATCAAAATTGTGCTTTATTGGTTTTTAAATGTAAATTAGGGTTTGCATCAATTTTTATTGAAACTCCGATCGACAATCGACGCAGAAGAAATGTTAAAATTAATGAATCGAAGGAGATAAGAGAGTAAGCAGAATTTGATTCATTTTAGGGCGGAGAAGAATAAAGAAGAATCATTTTTCATAGGAGATTTAACAGTAACAGAGAGATGGTAGCATAAATTCTTGTTGTGGGAGAAAAAAATGAAAAGGGAAATGAGTTTATGAGAATTGATATAGTATTTTTTTTAAGCAAAGGAAACCTGCTAGGGAAGCAAGTTTCTAAAATATATTAATAACAAAGAAAGATACAAGAGAAAGAGGTGGGACAAACAATCAAAACCCTCCAAGGATTAACAAAACCTAAAATACGGCAAACCTAATCTATTTCTAGAGAAATCCACCCTAATTTGCTGAGGTAGATGATCCCAACAGAAATAGGTATTTAAACAACGACCAATAGAAGCCAGTTGACCGGCACAATGATTTCCCTCCCTATAGATGTGAGTAACCATAAAAGACATTAATGCTGTAAGATGAATGCAATTTTCCCATCTATTCCTTAAGTTCCAAGGGAGAATGTTCTTAGACCTGAAAGCTAAGGTTACCAACATGGAGTCGGTTTCAAGCCAAAGACAATTCCAACCTTTCTGATGTGATATTTCGATGGCATACATAGCACCATTAAGCTCAGCAACTAGAGAGTTTTTCACTCCCAAATTATAAGCAAAAGTTCCAAGGAATTCAGCATTTCTATCTCTGAAAATCCCTCCACAAGATGATGGACCAGGATTGCCAACTGAAGCACCATCTATATTACACTTAATCCAATCTAAAACCGGGGGCTTCCAAATAATCTCCTTGATTCTAGGGGCTCTTCCATAGTTTATCTTGACAGAAAATGCTTTTAACAAAACAATATCGGCAATTGTAGACTTCGCAGCACATTTAGAGGGGTTACCTGTCATGGCAGTGCTTGAAATTATTAAATTGATGGCTGATCTGCAGTTGATGGTTCTATCAGAAAACCTCTTTTGATTCCTACAAAACTAAAAGGTGTTTAGACAGTTGATGACAATTGAAAGAATCACAATTTTGCACAATGGAGACCAGCTCCCCTGACTGATTTGTATGGCCTCTTGAATAGTTGCAAAGTTACAAGGTAAATTGACAATAGAGCTTAGCCAATGCCATAAAGATTTAGCAAAGTTACATTCCAACAATAAATGGCTAGTTGTTTCTTGATCTTTCATGCACAATGAGCACATATAAGGGAGTTGACAACCTCTAGCAGAAAGGTTATCATCTGTTGGTAACTTATTATGTAAACTTCTCCAAACCATGAGAGACTTAGAAGGAGGGATGGAGATATTCGAGATACTCTTTGCCTAGGAGATGTTTTGTCCAGCATTACAGGGATAAAGATAAGCATCCTTGAAAGAAAGACTTCCATCATGACTATGTTTCCAAATGTATTGATCATTCCTGCCAATAACAGGAATAGAAATCTTATGAATGATATTTTGCAAGTTAAGAAACATATGAGTTAAGGTTGAGGGAATATTCCATGCATAATTATTAATGAACATGCTGACTAGAGATTGGAGATACGGTTGAATGCCAGGAGAAATGTTTAAAGAAGATACTAGAGGAACTCCACACCAACTGTCTGTCCAGAAGTTAATACTGTTTCCATTGCCTAATAACCATTGTTAGTAAATTATTGATTCGATCTGTAATCAACTTTGGAATGATACAGTAAACTGAGGTACATATGTGATTTTTTAATCTCAACCATCTATTTTTGATCCAATGGTTGATGATCATTCTCATCATTTTTATAGTATACATCCTATATATATATATAATTCAATAATAAATTGGTCGAATGAATTGGTAAAATTATTTTTTAAAATAAAATTGATAAAAGATAATTTATTATTAATAATAGTGACATCAATGACTATTTAATAATTGTATCGTATGAAATTTGATCTTTGTCTCTTGATTTTATAAATTCAAACTCTAATCAATGAGTTGAAACCTTTTACCATCCACAATACGGGCCCGTTTGATGGTCAGGATAGGATAAAGACAAGATATGATATAAAGCCGGATAGAGGTGAGATATGATAAGGACATGATAAACATTAATCATATCATGTGTTTGATGTGCACATGATAACAAACATGACATCATTATAATTAAATGAAAAAATTGCTCTCATAATTAATTAAATATTATAAAAATGGCACGTTATTAATTATAATAGAAAATACATGTTATCATTGTTTTAAAAATGACAATATTTTAAAAATGGTAGAATATCAAGATAATAATTAAGGAATGATCTTCTAATCCCATCAGGATAATTTCTAACCCAGCTTATACTCAGGATAGAAATTACAAAGGAAAGTCAGGATATGATAGGAAAATGATTTATTTTATCCTATCTCTTTGGTGCATCAAACATGAGATTTAAGTAGGATATGATTAATGTATCATATCCTGTCTCCCTATCCTGACCATCAAACGGACCCTACAACACCTAGTTTGAGTGCTTAAACGAGTCCCAACTGTACACGTCACTTATTTCATAATTAATATATAATAAACACATAATCTCTTCAACCCAACACCCGAAATAAATCATTAAATGGGTCCTAGTAATAACTATATATCATTAAATTTTAACAGTAATTTATTTTTTTTCGTTCATAATTATATAAGTTTGAAATATTGAATTAATTTCAATATAAACTATAAATTCCATACACTTGATTTCTTTGATTTCTTTTTTAACTTTAAATGAATAAATTATTTGATGTACTATAAAATAGTTTTTCATTGAAAATTCAAAGTTGATAGATTAAATATAACACTTGTAAGTATAATTTAATTTAGGAAAATGTTAACTTGTGCTCTTATGACACATGTTAAGAATTTCACTAATAGAAATTATATATCGAAAATTGTGTTAATTTATTGTTCAAAATATTTAATGTTAATTTTTTCAATAAATTCATACTATTCATGGAATGACACTAATGCTTAATATGTGCTCTAAGGGCACAAGTTAGCATGATTCTTTAATTTATTTTTTACTATTAAAATAATATAATAATTGAATAGAGAACAAAATTACAATTAATTGTGTATATGAGACTAACATGTAATAGGAGAGAGGGTGCCTATAAAAGCACCCATCTCTACAGGCATCCAATTAATTATTATTATTTTAACAAACTAAAATGAGATATATATTAAAAAGAAATAGTTTTGCTCCCTAGCACAAGGAGTGCCTAAAGAAACAAAACAAAGTTACATCAAATAGTCCCGAGGAACAAAGTTATAAATGAAAAATAAAACATCAGCCAATTTCCAAGCAAACAAAGGGATGATGCCACAACATGTGATAACCAAAATAAAAGCACGCATTTTTAGCTTTCAACCATCGAAGAGAAGACATCTTAACCTTTTCCAAGAGATGCACGGTCGAGTTGGCTTTATTAGCAAAAAGTCTCTAGTTTCTTTCATTCCAAATGATCCAAATACAACAAAGTCAAATTAAATGTAAGAATGACCGACGCGGAGCATAACCATCTGAAGAATGAACATATTGATAAAAATGATTTGAAACCTGATGGGGATTCATCGAATACACACCAAGCCAAGACTTATTTAATTGATGTCACAATAGGGGTGTTTATTTAGCTTGGTGCTAAATAGGGGAAGAACCCCCATTATAGATGGTCTTATAGACCTTGGTTAGTTAAATAGTCTAACTATTATGAATAAAATGTGTTTTTTTAAGTATTGAACTTAAAATAGCACTAACAACACACTTTGTAACATCCCTAAAAAAACATTTTTTAACATACATTTTTCAGTAGTGGCTCTTATTATTCTCAATTAAAAAATGTCTCATTCAATTAATACGAGATTCACATAATTTGGTGGGATCCATATAAGTTTAACCAATAAATTTTAAAGAAATTACGTTGAAAAATATGTCATTTCTTGCAAGATTAACAAGGGGGAGCGTCAATATTTCTTTTCCATCAAGACAGAGTACTTTTATACCCTGCTTATTGTGAGATACCACCTTTGTTCCTACAAGTTATAAGACATTTTAAGTTTTTTTTCTTTGTCCCTTTTTATACGACCCTTTCAAATTTTATTGTGCATTAATGATTTCTTTACCGGTGTATCCTTATTTATGTTACATATTTTTCTGCAATATATAATAAATACTTCATGAAAATATTGACTAATTATGTCTCTTAAAGGGTAAACATGAAACACAATTGCAATGGTCAACAAAATTAATTCAAAAACCAACTTTCTTAATTCTCATGTTTTTTTCAAAAGAGTCATATATTTAAGGATGGAGGTAGTATATGTTTCCAAGAAACTCACACAGTGAGTATACAAAATTTAATGCTAGGAGTATATTAGATTATTAGGAATAATAGTTTAATTTTGTAACAAGTTCGTTGGTATTTGTGTTTTTTTTTTGTAATTTTTTCTTATGTTAAAGACTATATGAATTAGTCCATAAGTTTAAACTTAATTAACAAAAATGTTAAAATTGTTAGACAATACACCCTTACCAAGATTCGAACACAGCTCATTCATGTGTGTAAGTTTTCAATAATTATTTATCTCTCTGCAAAAGAAAGAAAAAAGACTAGATAGATTATTACATTCCAACTTTTAGTATATTAAAATAAGTTTAGTAAAACAATACTACTTTAAAAAATAGTTGAAAACGTTTTTGGTACCTATAAAAACCTTTCATATTATTTTTAATCCTTTAAAAAAAATTAGCAAATTTTAGTCCACTAAACATTTTCCTTCGCGACTCTTGATCTCTGCTTTTAAGTAATATGTCCTCGTAAGCTTAACTCAGTTGGTAGACAATACATAGTATATGCAACGTTCTGAGGTTCGAACCCCGGCCACCACCAAAAAAAAGTAAACTCATGTGCATCTTTCAAAAATTTGAATTATTTTTTGCAGCCATATCTAATACATCATAGAAATTTCTAAATATGAATTTTTAATTAATATTTTGTTAAACAAAGGATAAATTCTAAATTTTTGTGGAAGAGATTGCTATAATATTTAAAATATCTCCGTAAAAAGTCATTTAAAACTATGAAGGACACATGAGTTGACTTAATAACAAAAACCAAAAGTCGTGACGAAAAACATTTGGGGATCAAAACTTGCTTAAAAGTTTAATAAGGAACATAAACTTATTTAAGCAAAAAAAAAAAGACAAATTCTAACATGTGTTTTAAAGAAATCGTGTTAAGAAGACAAATTTTCATCATAGATATTATAAAGTAGTTGTTATTTTAAATAGATTTCTCAGCAGACGGGCGGTGGCAGAGCTAAGAGGTTGTTCATGCAGCTTATTTGGCTTTTGTGTACTTGGGTGATATGGAACGAGCGTAATAATAAATTGTTCAATAATACTGTTACGGTTGTACCTCGCCTGCTAGATAAGGTCAAGGTGTTAGCTTTAGGTTGCCTGAATGCTAAAAAGGCTGTTTTTGTTTATGGTACCCAGAGCTGGTGGTCAAGCCCCTTAATGTGTTTGGGGATTGACTAATTTGTCTATTTTGTCTATTTTGTTTTTTATTTAGTTGTTCCGGAACCTCTGTAAACTGTTGGTGGCCTTCTGAGCACTCCTTGTGCTCGGGAATTGCTGCTTTTTTGTGATATATTAATTCCATTTTGATTTCTTCAAAAAAAAATTTAAATAGATTTTATAAATAAAGTAGTATTTTAATTTTTAAAGAGAAATACTAACAAATATCATTGTGACACTTGTTTAAAACATATCATCAAAATAATCTTTTGCAAGTAGGTGCATCCCCAGGTCATCTGTTACTCGTACACCATCCAAGTTTTCAAGAGAAACTACATGATTCACTTTCCTCCTTGATGTAGCAGAAGCATGAAAAAAAATTGGTGTTCAAGTCTCCATCTCGATACCAGTGAGTTTTAGCTCTCTGCCTCCAATAGAGATCGACAAATGTGTTACCGATTTCTAAGAGTTTCAAGGTGTCTAGCATCCACGAAAGAACCTTGATCAAAAACCTCATAAGATCCTTCACACAATTCCAATTGTGTGACTATTCCAACCTTGATCTTATACACTCATTGAAACCAGTTTTCAACTTGTTACAGTTTGCCTTACTCCAGTGGGATAACTCATCCACACACAGTTCCAACTGTGGGACTATTCTTCGGTAAGAATTACCAATCCAGCTATTAACCACATCGCTGAGACTAGGCTTAACACATGAAGCATTTTCAAACTTAAACTTGCGCTGCTGTCCACTTGTTCTCACCATGGGTTATCTCTATTAAGAAGAATGGGATAGTGATATGAAGCTGGTGCCACCAAGTTCTCGAGTTTAGCTCGGGGGAAGTTGAAACCAAGCGTCATTTGTCATAGCTCCATCAAGCTTCTCCTCAACTACATGAGGCTCCGGTTCATACTCTTGTTTTTTCATGTGAGTTTAGCGGCTTAAATTCATATTATAAATAAAAATATATTTAGATAATCTTCTTTTTTATATAAATATTTAGTTAATATGACAACACATAACGAGATGTTTGAGACTTAAATCTTGCAAATTGCACAACAAATAGAAACGAAACTACCTCTAAAATAATTGGTACTTTTTGGGATCAACCGGAACCTAACCTCATAAACCATCTAAATGCTATCAACTTGGTCAAGAGGGAAAATTTAGACAACTCTAGTGATGAATGTAGCAACAAAATGCAGGGGAGAAGAACCTAATCTTACAACAACCACAACTCTCACCCAAAAATTTAAAGATTTCGTAAATATAATTCATAATTTACTGAAGATGGCAATTTAATAAAAGTTGTTAAGCAAATGGCACCTTCTTTAAAATTTCTTCAAGATATCATCAATATAGACAAAAGAAGAATAGATGACATTGAGCTAACATAAAAAATGATATTAGTTGACGTGTTCAATTAAGATTGCAAGGATTAATTAATATTTGATGACGTGTTCAATTAAGATTGCAAGGATTTCCCTCAACAAAAAAAATTAAGATTGCAATGATACAATTGAAATAAAAAAATGTTATAAGCTGATGACAATATGTAATAAGCTCATGTAAAATTGACTTCTAACAAACATGTTATAAGCTCATGAAAACATGTTATAAACTCGTGAAAAATGTAAAATTGACTGTTACCAAATAGGCCATTTTTAATTATACGAACTTTTAAGCCATAAACTCAAATTTATGTATTACCAACTAGTCAAATTAACTATAAAATCCGGGCATTCACACGGCGCACAAAGTTGAAAACATGAGCGCCAAAAACCATATGAATATCGTATTATCTTTGGTACCTTAAAAAAAGCAAAATCTCCATCCAGTACATAATAGGAACTGTATATATGAGCATAACAAAGGTATAAATCAGAAGCTGAAACTGATGGCGCATAGAATTAGTATCTCCATTACAATTAGGGCAATGAATCCAAACCCAATAGAAAGCTCAAAAAGTATTAAACATCCCATGAAATAAATTCCTACTACAATTGTAGCCACCATTACGTCCTAAACCACAATACATGAAACACAAATTTAAGTTGTTTCGGAAGAGGACCCAGAAATAAAAGCTAGATAATATTCACCCCTGCATCCAGAAATACCGACCCAAAATACTCCCAAAAAGTATTATGCCTGCAATGATAGAAAACCAGGGAAATAATAAGCGACCTCAATTCTTTCTCGTGTTTTATAGCCAAGAACTAGGAAGGCTGGCAAACAATAGTTAGAATAATGTAATTAAAAAAAATGCAAATTTTGTATGAAGACGAAATGGAAGCATGTAGTATATGTTTAGGTGCTCAGAAGGGGGAAAGTCCCCCACAAAAAGACTACCAAGTAAACCAACCCCTAATAAGTATTGCATAAGTAGGGTTGATGTGAAAATAACGATGCATCTAAATGCCTAGAGTATGTGTGTGAGCTTAACTTCTCTACCATGTCTATCAAACTACAAATTTACATTTAAAAAAATATTTATTGTGCATTTCAAAAAGGTTTAGATTCTAAACCATAAGATATATTTCTAGTTCTTGTAAAATTGGAAATATATTAATTTGGTCCCATATACACATTTATACAATTTCATACTTGAATTTAAAAAGTAAATAAATTAGTCTCACTAGTCCCAAATCAGGGACTAAAAGCACTTATTTATTGCATCTTGGATAAAATCAACATTTTTCTGGGACAAAAACATTTTTAAGTGTTAAAATAAAAATAGAGGAGGGAGGAAACCAATAGCTACCTTATTGGCAATGTTGTTGGAAAGCCAGTCCAGACCTTCATAAAGACCCTCCCCAGAGGTGGCACAAGTGCTCTGTATGTACCTGGAAGACCCGGAAGCATTTGTTAGAACACAGTAGGATGTCTATTAACACCAAATACTACATGTAGCATTATCAAATTATTTACCAGTGGCGCTGTCTGAGAGAGTGGAGACCCAGCTTGTCAGTAATCTCAGCTGCATTCATTGCATTGGGAAGATCTTGTTTGTTGGCAAACACAAGCAACACTGCATCTCTCAGTTCATCCTGAAATTATAATTAAAATAATGGTTTAAAAACATTGTCATTTTACAAGAACACAAAAAAGAGAACAAAGAACATGGACAAAGGGACACTGATAATTATTTTCATGAACATTTTATACATTGAAGTAGACACAGAACTACATTCAATCAGAAGCAGTAAATTCATAGGGTATTTGACTATGAAAAACTGATCATTCAACTACCAAAAGACAGATTAATATACCGCAGTCATCAGAAAATATGATCCAGCAAAAACATGGATTAATTAACAGCAAAAATGATGAAGGGAAATGCTTCCCATGAGAAGCTCGAAAGAAATTCAAATTCATCTTCATCCACAGAGACACCCATTGAACCAGTGAACATTATGATCTAGAATCATGTATCAGTATCTCTACCCAAATAAGAGTTGTACAAGCAACGCAACTTCATAAATCAATATGATTCCTATATCTTTCTATCTCAATTCTCAACAAATTTGTGGGCAATTCCTTTCCGCCACAACACGGTCTATATGAGTGAAAATATCTAAATGGAAAGAAAAAAAATATGAAGAAAACATAGCACAACATGCCAAACTGAATATAAGAAAAGCACCTCATTCAACATCCTATGTAGCTCATCTCTGGCCTCAACAACTCTATCCCTGTCATTGCTGTCAACAACAAATATAAGACCCTGTGTGTTCTGGAAGTAGTGCCTCCACAAGGGACGAATCTGTAGAAGAAAGCACAAGACTTTAGCCACATACTACAGTGAAAGACAGAAAGAGTGGTGAGGGAGGGTGGTGCTAAAATGAATACCTTGTCCTGGCCTCCGACATCCCAAACAGTGAAGCTAATGTTCTTGTATTCCACAGTCTCCACATTGAAACCTAAATTAAAATATTAAAAAAATTAATGAATACAAATAACAGCATTTCAACAATCTAAACCTTTCTACGAATCACTCTTGCAAAAATAAAATTAGAATAATCTTTTGATCATAATGAGTATTTTAAATAAAGTTTCCCATCAAGTTTAAAATAAACATGAATGAAATTACATGGTAATGGTAAGGGTAACTCGTCCATAAACACGAATGAACTTAACAAAAATTATGTTCTACAAACCAAATGCATATTTCAATTGAGAAGCTATCGTAAGATAAAACCTAATCCAAACTAAGCCAATATAGTTGTTTAATAATATATGCCACGTCTAACATCAAGCACACATGTTAAACAATATATGGCATAAAGTTTGGGATTTCATTGTTAAATATAAAGGCAAACTTCTTCACAGATTTAACAATGTGTTGACCTCTAGATCACATTCAATGTTAAACAATCATTGAATTAACATGCAAAGAAGTCGGTTATATAGCAAAAGACCAAAGCAATCAATACATACAGATATTTGACAAATGCCAATCAGGATAAAATCTACAGTGAACTACATAGCACCGACACTTAAACCAAACGAGTGTCAAATGTTTGAACACAACACGTGTGATTACGTTCAATAATGTAGGTGTGTGTCCATACATAAACAAAACTTGCAAATCAAAATTCAAACAGATAAATAACAATTATGATATATGAATCTAGCTAACAACAATAGTCGAACCAAGAAACTTACCGATTGTAGGGATGGTGGTGACAATTTCTCCAAGCTTGAGCTTGTAGAGAATGGTGGTCTTACCAGCTGCATCGAGACCAACCATCAGAATTCGCATTTCCTTCTTCGCAAATAACCGACTGAACAGCTTCGTGAATGTTAACCCCATTTCTCCTTCACTTCCTTGATCAAACCTAATTTTCAATTTTCAATCAAAATTTCAATAACAAATCTCCAAAACATAAACATTATTCATAATTTCTTCACGCAAATCAATAAAATCCTAAATCAAAACGCTAATACATTAATAAAGTGCATCGATATCATCAGATTAAACCAGATCTCACGCTAAACGAGAAAAATATTAAACAAAGTAACATGCAAAATCGATTTTCACTGTTGATCGGATCGCACAGAATCAAATGAAAAAATCGATGAAAAGAAGAAAATTAACTGAACGATGAACAAACAGAAGGATCTAACAGATCGATCAAATAGAAAAGAAATCGAATTGCATGAAGAGATTGGATCTGAGATTAGAATTTACCTTGGAAGAAGAAAAGTTGATGTAGCAGAAATCGCAGAGACAGAGAGAGAAGGGTGAAGAATGCTTTGCAGCAACGCGTAATAGGAATAGAGTAGTGTACCAGATTTGATTTTATTACGTCAAAAAGGTACCACAATTTTTTATTTTTTGCTTAAAATAAAATAAAATAAGAGTGAACCATCAAATTCGTCTTTGAATTTTCACGCGTCGGCCAACTTCATCCGTCAATTATGCGAAATATCTTGTTAGTTTCTGAATTTGTCAGACGTCCATCAATAAGGTCCCTCCATCCAAATGTTCTGTTAGCCATGCTGATGTGACGCCTGCATGCTATGTTGTCTCTTACACGTGGCAAGAAGGAAGACACGTGTTCAAGGACTAATTTGATTGAATTGGTAAAAATTCAGTTTTCACTTTTCATTTGTTTTTTATTTTTGATTTTTCCATTTTGCCCCTGCATTACACATCACCTCCTTCTTCACATTACCTCCTAACTTTCTGCTAGAAAATGTTGTGCCAGAAAATGCTCCTAACTTTGAGTCAGGAACTGCCGCGAAAATGTTGGGCAGGTATGACTCCTAAGGATCAATTTGACAATTAGTATACTAATTGAATGACTGAATTGATTGATTATGTTACGATTGTAGGGATTAATTTGATTGAATTTGCAATTTCAGGGTGTTGTACCAAGGAGGTATGGCCATAAAGGACATGTTCTTTCAGCTGATAGACCTAAGCAAACACCAATGAGGGGTCATGCACCAGCTCATCCAACTCCTGCTGGCATAATTAGGGTTCCATATTCAACCTATGGTCCACCCGGTTCAACTTAACCTACTAAATTCATAGAGTTTATACCAACTCCTGAATTTCCAAAGAAGTGATGATTCTTGAAGATTAAAAGATGTTTTGGATTTGTATTATGTATGTTTATTTGAATTATGCCCATAGTTGGGTTTCTTTTTGCTTAACTTTATTTAAGACTTGTGACTTGTTAATGCCCCATAGTTGGGTTGTTTTTGTCTATGTAATTTTCTCAGACTTGTGAATTATGACATATGATTTTTGCCTATGTAATATTTCAGTTTCAATTGACAATGTTCTGGCTTTTTTAGTTTATTTTGTACACATCCTGCAAGGATCAATTTGATATCTAATTAAACAATCCAAGGACGAAGTTGATGATTCACTCGTAAAATAATGAATTGCATTTTGTGACATAATGTTGCATCACATTAACCAATCCAATTTTGATAAATATACTTTTTTTTTTTACAAAGTAATTCTTTAAATATGAAATTAGTTGAATTCACGTATGTGTTATAATTCAATTGGTCAATGTATGTCATGTGATTCCACCTTAATGTTGTTGAAGTGCTAAAATACATCAATTTTTTTGCCGTCTTTTTTAATTTTATCTCTTCGTTTAAATTACTAATGTATTTTTACGGTGTTGTCCATGTATATGATTTTGAGCTGCCTTTTTAACTTTAAATTATATCCTTAAATAAATTTGGTGTAGTTTGTTGATATGTTTTCCTAGATTAAAATAATAATTTGATATCCCCGTGAGTTTAGCTCAGTTGATAGGGATATTGCATGTTATATGCAGGAACTAGGGTTCAAACCCCAACACTCCACTTCTCCACAATTTAATTGTGTGAGCTCTAGCTATTAGGCTACTTGACAAAAAAATAAAAAATGTATTGTTAAAAAAAAAAGGAAATTAACAACGAGAAGCCAAGTGCATAAAAAACAAAATAATGTATAATTTTTCATATTTAAATTAAAAGTAATTAATTAAATTCGTTGAAAACACATGTTAAAACAAATGTAATTTATGTCAATTTTATTTAGATGTTTATGCTACCTAAAATTTGAGAAATAGTTTTTTTTTTTAAAAGAAGAAGTTTATTGCATTTCATTCATAATAATAGTAGAGATACAAAATGGAATCCTAATATGAATATGGAAACTAGCACGACGTAAAGCCACTCTAGCAAAGCTATGAGCGACTTCGTTGGTTTGTCTCCGAATAAAACTAACATCAGAGGTTACTAAATCAGAAGCTAACAGACGTCTACAGTCATTGATTACTGCTCTAAAATTTGAGACGCCACTTTTAATGCCATAGAGACTATCTACCATAGTTTTGGAATCAAGCTCAAAGTCCACATTACCTAGCTGCAGATCGCGAACCCAGTACATGACTGATAATAAGCCTAAAGCCTCACCCAAATCCACATCAAGGAGCGGAGACATTCATTCAGTCTTGGCCAAAACATAACGACCTTCATCATCTCGAATGCACACACCAATGTCAACCTAATTCCGAGCTTGAGAAAAGGACGCGTCAACATTACATTTAAATCTGTCGGGACTTGGTTTAATCCACTTCAAGTCGTTCGAGGTAGCGGGATGCTGAGGGATAGGATGACGAATAGACTGAGCATTCCTCCAACTAGTAAGAAGAGATCTTGCATGAGCACAAATGGCTTGAACCGTTTCAGTAACATTGTTCCATACTTTGTTGTTTCGATGCTTCCATATACTCCAGAGGGTCACACTGAAAACTTGTTTTTGCTCTTGATCCAAGTGTTGTAAGATAGCAAACACATTGGTTGGAAAGCTTGCATCAATATCTAGAACAACCATCAAGACACTCCATAATCCACTTTGCTGCCAACAAATCTTGCTTTTATCACACATAAAGAACAAATAGGTATTATCCTCACCAAAATCATCACACATTGCACACCTATCAGTACACTGAACTCCCTTTGATTGCAATCGGATTCTTGTGGGAAAATAGTTACGACAAGTTGTCTATAGAAAACTCTTGACTTTTGGGGGCAATTTTAAACTCCAAATACATTTCCAGTTACCCGGCAGACCGTGTTGTACAACTGCCACATCATGATTCAGAATATCCTTGTAAGCACTTTTAACTGAATAGACACCACCCCTCTCGAAATTCCAAACAGGCACATCATGAGTTACCGAAGGGAATAATGGAGTATTAAAAATATTTTTAGCAGTAGCACTGTAAAAAAAAAGCATTAGTTAGCTCCATATTCCATAATAGTCACTTCGAGGAAAATATTTTGCTTTGAGTAAACGAGTGAATAGAGACTCTGGACAAGAAACCAACTTCCAAGCCTGCTTGCCAACCTTAGCCATATTGAAAGCCTTAAGGCCCTTAAAACCCATACCTCCAAACACCTTAGTAACTGAAAGGCGCTCCCAAGATAACCAGTGTAATTCTCGAGATTCGCTGGATTATGACCCCACCAGAAGGAGTTTAACATTTTCTCTATCTCATTAACGAGGGATCCCGGAAGAAGGAAAACACCCATCACATAGGAAGGGATAAATTGCAAAACAGACTTAATGAGAACCTCTCTTCCAGCCTGCGGGAGACATCTACTACTCCAAAAGTTGATTTTATTCCATATACGATCCTTAATAAATTTAAAAGTTGCACGTTTACTACGTCCAATCATAGATGGTAGCCTAAGATATTTACCTGTTCCCAACACTTGACGAACACCAAGAGTAGTAGCAATGAGATTTTCAAATCATCTGGAGTATTACGACTACAAAATAATTCTGACTTCTGGAGATTAATGGCCTGCCCCGAAGTTATAACATCAAAATGAAATATTTAACGAATAATATATGTATTTTTGTGAGATATTTATCCTAAATAGAAAATAAATTTTAAAAAATAGAAAAGAGTTAATCAAAAATATAATAGGAGGGACACGTCTATAGAAAAGATAAAATAAATATATAATATTATTTAAAATTGAATTATGATGAAATAATTATATTTATTAAAAAAATATGTTAAAATAAAATTTGAAAATATGAAAATTTAATAAGTAGTTTGTTGAGATATTTATGCTACATAAAATATTAAAAATTAATTAAAAACTAAATAAAATATTAATGAATAAAATCTTAGTAGTATATGAAGTTTGTTGAGATATTTGTGTCGAATAAAATATCAGTTTTTAGAAAATATCTATCTTTCTTCAAAATAAATAATATTTATACAATATATATACCATTTTGGGTTTGACTGTTTCTTCTTTCAATTATACCCTTAAGTAAATTTAACATGCTATTTTGTTCGTGTCATGAAAAAAGATAAAAATCTATATTATATTTGTTATATTTTTTGAAAAATATTATTTGTTACATTAATGATATAATTAAAAAAGATAAGTATAGATTTTTTTTGTAGTGAAAGATAAGTATAATTTGTTACAATATGAGAGTGCAAAACATTAATTAGAAAATACAAACTGTGTTAATATTTTCAAAAGTACAACTCATGTTAAAATGATGCATGTAAATTTGATAAGATAAGACGACTTGAGTTCGAATATGCATTTCTCTCTGCTCTAGTATTTAGTGTGTGCGAATTTAGTCGCTAGACCCTTTAAACAAAAGTGATGGAACAATCTTATCCACACATTACCACAAGAAAAATAGTTTCATTAGAAAATACGAGGGCATATTCGAAAAAAACTAAAAAATGAAAAAGAAAAGGGCATTATCATACCTAAATATGAAGTCTAACGATCAAATTAAATACCTCCATACACAGACAATGAGTGGGACAAAAGGAGGATCCACAATTTTACTTCTACAAGAGCGTATTGACTATAAGTGGTCTCAAATTTAGCTAACTTGACCATGTTTTTTGAAGTCATTTGAAGGGTGGAGAGGATACCAAAGAAAGGCGATTGTCCAAACAACAAGGGTGGACAAGCTATTCAGAAAAACCAGTAACGTAGATTCTTTCCAACAACTCTCACCGGTTCAAGCTTAATACAAACTAAACTTGAACGCAACAAAAAACAAACTAAACTTGAACGTGATGAGCTCATTCCAACAATACGATGGTCAGACTGCAAATCATCGGTGGTGGCGTTCAGATTTGTGGTGCCATGATGTTAATTGGGGGTGAGGGTAAAGGTTTCAGGGTGCTTTTTTGTTATCAGTTAGTGATTATTTTGAATTATTTCTATTGCCCTTTTTGTTTATCAACAACCCTTTATGCCAGATTACCACTTATACAATCTTAGTAGAAGGTTAACCCTTCCAATCATTTGTGAAAGTTCAATAACATATATTGGACTGTTTTTTCAAATCCAATCTTGCATAATTTTGACAGCAGGAAACATTACCCGGTTGGCCAGTTCCATCTAAACAAACATTGCCTAAAGTGGCAACAGGGAAACCACATAATGTATTCTTTCCAAATAAATCCAGTCAAGCGCTATGCATTATACCCCATTCCATCCACAGATCAAACATTAACGTAATCAAAGTCTAGATAACCACAAAGAAGATATAAGTTTATCAAACTTTTCTAATAATTCAATCTTTTGAATAATTTAAAATATATGTCATCACAAATAACATCTAAACTCACCTATCCACAGGGAGTTGATTGGATACTGCTGAAAAAGAATACCCTGGTATCTTGCAAACATTATAAACATGAACAAATTCCCCATCAAAAACTCATTATATAATATATATGAAAGGTTATATGACCGAAATAAAACTATAAAGTAGAACTTGAGGCACATTTAATTGTATCTCAACTACAACTACGGGCATTGCATCGAAAACCAATAGAAAGCGCAGAAGTATTACAAAGCCCAAGAAACAAATTTCTACTACAATTTTAGGCACCATCCTAAACCACAATACATAGTCATAAACACAAATTCAAGTCGTTTCAGAAGACAACCAAGAAATAAAAGCTAGATAATATTTTCCTCTGCATCCAGATTACCGTTCCACAAGACTCAAGAAGCAAAGCTAGATAATATTCACCCCTGCATCCAGAATCACCAATCCACAATACACCCGATAAGCATTAAGCCTGTAAGGTAAAAAGAATTAGGAAAAAAAAATCACCTAAGTGGTTCCAAAGATAACACTCTTGCTTTTTCTGGAATGAATTAGAGGAACAAGGACAAGTACTATATATGCTTTTTTTGTTTTAAAGAATGCAAGAATAGGGTAAGCACCACAAAGACACATTGGATAGTGCACTTTTGCATAAACTTTCAATGAGCTAAAGCTTTACATTTTTCATTTGGTAAGCATTATATTCAAATCAACATTTGTACAAAAAGGAAGTAAACCGATTATTACCTTATTGGCTATGTTGTTGGAAAGCCAGTCCAAACCTTCATAAAGACCCTCCCCAGAGGTTGCACAGGTGCTCTGGATGTACCTGGAAGAACCAGAAGAGTATTTTAAATCTCAAAAGATTCCAATCAATACTGGACACGAAGTGATTCATCATCAAAATACTTACCAGTGGCGCTGTCTCAGAGAGTGAAGACCCAACTTGTCAGTAATTTCGGCAGCATTCATTGCATTTGGAAGATCTTGTTTGTTGGCGAACACAAGCAATACCGCATCTCTCAGTTCATCCTGAAAAGATGGTTAAAATAAAAGTTCAGAAAGTCTCATATCTCACTCACAAACATAAAAAAAACAGAAAGCAAAAGAGCAAGGAGACTGATGATTCTTTTCGTGATACTTGTACACATTAAAGTTGAGATAGAGGCTCATTAAATTAGAAGCACTAATCATCCTATGAAATTTACAAGAACTGGTGATTCAACTCCTAATATGTACAACAAAATCACAACAGACAAGAGTCATCAGAAATTATAATCCAGCAACAGATGGCATCTTGTATTAAACTCGTGAGTGTCAAAGTCACAGTGGTAGTAGATACAGGAAAATGTTTGACATTTCCTTATTAAAACAGAGTATTGCTTACAGAAAACCCAAAAAGAAATCTTTGAATATGTTGAGACTGCATAAACAAATACTCTAGTTAAAGGTGCTTCCTTTCAGCCACATACGAGTTGATCCCAAACATGGTCTATAAGAATAAATTCCCTAAATTTGTCACAGGAGCATCTAACATGAACAAATATGAATGTAAAGACATGGCATCAAAGGACAAAATAAGTAAAATAAAGTTAAAGTACCTCATTCAACATCCTATGTAACTCATCTCTGGCCTCAACAACTCTATCCCTGTCATTGCTGTCTACGACAAATATAAGACCCTGAGTGTTTTGGAAGTAGTGCCTCCACAGGGGACGAATCTGTAAAAAGAAAACACAAGTATTCAACCACTGACGTCCAAGACAATTCTCAGAGATATGTTCGGTTGTTTGCACTAAAATCTTGTAAATTGAAACTAAACATCATGTACTGCAAAAATTTACACCTTGTCTTGGCCTCCAACATCCCAAACGGTGAAGCTAATGTTCTTGTACTCCACAGTCTCCACATTGAACCCTAAAATAAATCAATAAATAAATGTTCAAGCATCTACATAACAGCATCACAACAGTTCAGCGATCTGACACAATGCACAATAGTATTATAATAAGGGTAGGGTTAACTTGTGCCCTTAGGGCACATGTTAAGAAATCCAAAAAAAGAAATATTCCCTTAAATTTTGTGCATTCAATTCATTAAAACATTAAAGATTAAATATAATGCACACATTCCAATACATTATTTCTTCATTTAGCTTCTAAACTTGTGCCTTAAGGGCACAAGTTAACATTCCCTTATAATAATGACCAATAATCCATCATAGAAAGAATTGTCAAAAGTAATATTGTAGTTGTTGAGGTGTATTTGGAAAGTGTTGTCAATCATGGATAGCAGAAAGTAGTGGATAGTTAAAATTCCACTACACACTAGTGTAGTAGCACAACTGTAACCGCTATTTGACAACATTTTATACTAAATATGGTATTAACCGTAGAACAATTGTGGTTAGCTCAAATTTCGTTACGCTATAGCAGTATAGCGCTGCTGCTATAGCTGCTATTTAACAACTCAGTATAGACATCAGGTCTCAAAGTATCACACATTACTTCCTCCAATCCTTTTTTATGGTTAGTTTTTTTAGAGGAAAAAATAGTTTTTATTTATCTACCATTCTAAAATTTAAAGGTTCCATAACTACTTTTTAATGATCATACCATTATCTTATCAACAAAATTCCACTTACATTAATGAAAAATAAACAAAAAACTAAATGAATGGGTAGGCCAATAAAAGTTAATGAATAATGAATATTTGAAAGTTCCTTATTACATTATAGATTAAAGTTATTTCTTGGTTTGTGTAAAACAAACTTAAAAAACAAGCATATATGAACTAAGGGAGTATATGGCATTGGCATCTAATATGACCAACATACTTTGGGATCTCAGAGTTAAAAACATAAAATTTAAAGATGTCTTCATCTATACAATCGCCTCCATTTCAAAGATCACTGAGGTAATTGGCCTAGAACTCAACATGTCCTAAATCATTAAAACATGAAGATAATTTTAGTCTATGTTTGGTGTAATAGTTGGTATGCCAGAATCACGGCGAGCCACAGTGATTTTGACAAACCTACTGTGACACCAAACAGGCATGGATATGCTATGATATCAAACATGTAGATCAAATTGATATCAAACAAACACATATTTTCACATCTTAGATATAAAAAGCATTTAGTAACAGAAACTTACCAATGGTAGGGATGGTGGTGACGATCTCTCCAAGCTTGAGCTTGTAAAGGATGGTGGTCTTACCAGCCGCATCGAGACCAACCATCAGAATTCGCATTTCCTTCTTCGCGAATAATCGACTGAACAGCTTCGTGAATGTTAACCCCATTTCTCCTTCACTTCCTTGATCCGACCTAATTTCATTCACAGTTCAATCAATAATCTCGAAAACATGTATAAACAGATCGCATAAAATCATTCACAATTTCTTCACGCAAATCTAAATGAAAGATAGGAAGAAAAAAAAAAGTAGCATGCAAATCGATCGCGCGATACAATGATTTGGTATGTGAATCGAAACTGATCGCAGTGATAAATAATAACAGTAAATTTCATGGATCTGAAGTGTTTGATCGGAAAACCCTCAGATCGAAGAACAGCGATTACGTACGAAAATGAAGTGCGATTGGAAAAAGAAGTGAAAATCTGAAATCGATTTGAATGGATCTGAGATTTGAATTACCTTTAGAGATGAAAGCTACGTAGAGACACAGAGAGAGATGTGAAGGAAGCTTTGCTCCAACGCGTAGTATGGGAAAAGAAAGTTAGAGAATTGATTTTTATTAGAGGAAAAGGAAAGGATAGCACCGGGATTATTTCATTCCCTTGGTTGAAAATAACGAAAAGGACCCTTCATCAAGATTCTGCTTTCGAACCTTCTGAAGTCTGCCAATAATTAGGATTTTTTTTTTTGTGTACGCTTAATTATACAAAATATTATGATGTTTTTTGTTTTATTAAAAAATTGGTTGCAATATTTATTTGTTAATCAACTCTTGATTTTATTAATTATACATAATAGTTCATTTATTAATTGAGGTTGAGTTTGAGAAGAGACCAGACTTCTTTAATGTAACGCACCTCAAATCATATTAAAGTCGTAATCTTCTCCATTGAAAATGCTTTTACAATCGTTACTATTATCATTTCATTATATTCATAGGCTAAAAACTTGATAGATTGTTATGTTGAACTGTATTTTTTTCTAAAGCCTATATTATATCTAAAGATGTGTTATTTGGAAACGTAGATCAAAAACTATTTAGCAAATGTTTGACTATGCGGTGAGAGGTTCTAAATTCACGATGGAAATTCACGTTGAAGTTGAGACTAAAAAAAGAGCTTCTATTTTTACGGTGAGAAGGGATGCAATCTTGCAATTGTGCTGAGAAAATGTGTGCACAAACATTCACTTAGATGTAACCAAAAAAAAATAGTAAACCACCAAATTGGTCTCTATCTTTGTAAGACATTCTCAAATTAGTTTCCGACTCTTAATATTTCAAACTAGTCTTGTCTTTTTCAAAAATTTCTCAATTAAGACCATGTCTTTATGTTTTTGTCACATGACGAGGGACCTAATTGAAAAACTTTTGACAAAGACAGAGACTAGTTTGAAATATTAATAAAGTCGGAAACTAATTTGAGATTGACTTACAAAGATAGAGATTAACTTGATGGTTTACTCGTTTTAAGTTAGATAATTTACGATAGTTCAACTTATTTTTAGGAGGATATATATTATCCAAGTGGATTTGATATTTATGTTCCCTGTATTTAAATGAATATGTGACCATACATGTCAATACCGTAAGTTTATTGATAGGAACCCAAATCCAAGCGGCACAAAGACTATATTATTAGTCGAAATAAGAACTATTACAGGGAATGATTTCTATAATCGCAAAGCAAGAGCTTCTCAGAGGAGAGATGCCATACCATCTCTCTCTGCTCAAGTTCACAAGGTTCTAAAGTGAAAGGATGATGAAGGTATCTCCCCTTATCCACATTTTCCCCTCTGTAAACCAGCCACATCAATGGTCGTAGACTTTTCAATACTCAGCACACTTGTTGGTTCTAGACTTCTAGACCGAAACCTAACCCAGTATCTACATTCGTCGTTCTCATTAAAGACGCTGTCATGTATTTACACACTTCAAAAAAATAAAAAATCACACCTCTAGATTTACCAATTCGGAAGTGGAAAAAATACTGTTTTTTTCTCCCAGTGTCCAGACGGGTAAATAAGAAGAATGGTTTTTTTCTTCTGTCTAGATGGATAAACTCAGACAGGAGCTGTTTTCAAGAACCATGAAGATGGAAAAAGAAGCTCTCTAACCTACATTGCAAGTTTCCCAGTGTTAATAAATGTGCCCCTTTTCGCCGTATACTCTATAGCCCATATAAATTTCTTTCAATTCAAGTGTATAATGTACCAAATCATATCATACAGAATGTAGACTAATTAAAAAGGAGTCACGCTTTTCAGTACTCACAATCCAAACAGATGCAATTTTGGTAATTTATCACTGGCCAATTTGGCAAAAAGTATGGGATCATAGCTGAAGTTATTTACATGATATATGTTGGTTAGTGACTAGGTAGGTAAGTGGGCTTCTATACGAATTGCAAAAGGCTAGTGTACCCTAAACGACCATTAACTTGCACAGGATAAAAGTTTTACAAGTTATGTTGTATCTTAATACAACTATATCCAAAAGAATGGAAAAGTATTAATTTATCTATACATATGCAGTCAACCTCACTGCCACCAGGATAATTAGTTGTGCAAACAGCTGACATCACAGCTGCAGTCGTGTCTGATGTCTCACTCTCCTTATGGACTTCCAAGAGAAGATAAAGCTGCACACGTTATACAACTGCTTCAGAAGCCTCCAGACAGCATCACATGCTGTAAAGTGGAAAAAAGTGAGAAAATATGAGGAAGAAGCCCCAGGGAAACATCCATTTTCAATTTGTCAAGCATTGAGAGATTTTCAGTAGATAAGATCGTTCTGTTTGAAGGAAACAACTATAAAGAATAGAAAATGTTGTAGATCCACTCAAGTAGGAATGAAAAATGCACAGTACTATTATGTTCCAATTAGTGCCAATGATCATGTCGGTATCTTGTTTTCAAAAAGCAAGGACAACGATGGCACTAATTGGAACATACAATTGCCAGAAAAGCAATGAAATCCATCAGAACTATAGGTATATACTTAATGTAACTAGAGCTTACCTAGTTAATAACGATAACGTAATGAAATCCAACAGATACAGATGTCGGGGTTATCTCCAATATTGAGCCCAACGGTGAATGGTCTCAACCATCTGAGGGAATAATGCACTTACGCTCTCGTTGATAAGATCCTGGAAGAAATGTATACAGGCTTCATCATCCAAGTCCAACCGAAACTTTTCCTGGAGCTGTACAACAAGAAACTCTTGGTATAAGAACAAAAGCACAGCTATAACCTATTTACTGAAACAGGAGGGAACTCACTTTAAGAATCCCTTTTTCAGGATCAGAAGCTATGTCAGGAATATTGGAACCCGCCATTAAGTAAAATAGATTTAAAATTAGGTTACTGGATTTCCGAAGAATGTTGTATGCTTCACAACAATAGGACTTGAACCTTGTATAATATTGGCTGCAAGAGCACGGGAAGAAAAAAAAACCTGTCTCAGAATTTAAGCCACAAATCACACAATCAATGTGTTGAAAACTGAAGTGAATCATCCAATGGAAACTTTACCTTTCAGCTCCACCCATAGCCTCAACCATTTCCTTGCAGAGCTTCATTGGTGGCGGAAATGGCTTAGGATCTCGCCCTAGAATAAAACCAAAATCAACATGGAAAAGACTTCCATCGTCTCTTAGGAGGAGGTTGTCTAAGTGCCTAACAATAGAAAAAAATCACTTCAAATTGGGAGAAATTATAGATTTAGTGAACAATGTAACATGCCAATTTCTTAACTAAAATTTGGGGAAAACACTTGGACGCCTTTTATGAGTTACATGCTTTATAAATTAAAGGAAAAATTACACTCACCTTCCATGAGGTGTATTTAAATAAAACAGTCTTTCTATTTTTTAAATGATCACTCACCAACTTTATTTGTCGAAGAAATTGCACACACCACTCCTCAATTATGTTTAGTGACTCCCCCTCTACTTTTACACGGTATTTTACATAGTCAAGACAAGACAGTGTTTGTCTAATTGAGTGGAGGTCATTATCTTTTACATTGAGATCATTTTTTCTTAAAGTATTGAGTGACATTACCAGCCTAAGTTTATGTATCTATTTTTAATCAACTAAATTTTATTACAAAGAGAAAAATAGAAACAACACAAACTGAGGAAGAGAC
The DNA here is from genome assembly GCA_946800305.1 of Medicago arabica. Taxonomy (NCBI): domain Eukaryota; kingdom Viridiplantae; phylum Streptophyta; class Magnoliopsida; order Fabales; family Fabaceae; genus Medicago; species Medicago arabica. The sequence goes on from OX326970.1 coordinate 42,584,850, forward strand.
ATCTTCCTCAGAAGCTGAAAAAAAGCAAAACAGTTAAAAGAAGCAAAAGAAGTAACATATAAATACAGTCAGTAAGCATAATTCATTTTATAAATGAAACTGGTAGATTGTCGAAAAGCAATGAAGACAACCCTATCCAAGAGCAAGGAAAAAGGATAGACATATTCGTAAAGATGTTTAAGCATAGCAGAAAATTTTATGACAACACATCAGAAACTAATCAAATCCTGATTGTAGAAATTTCTTATTGACTATAACACAAGGTATGTTTAATTTCAACACCAAAAAGACAAACTCCCACACTTTCTGATTGACTATATCCCTGGTCCAAACCTAGCCATTCCTAACAACCAACTCCACCCCCATTTTACAGGAGGTGGGGGGGCCTTGGAAGATATTGGTGAAATTGTGCAAGTGACACACCATCACATCACCAACACAAAATTAGAAGCACCAAAACGAAATATCAACATCACTATTTAGACCAACAATATGAAATCAACAATCACCTGTCTCCAATACCAAGTATATATGTGATAACGGAGTATCCAGCACAACTTTTTATAAACGTTTCAAGACAGTTGGCTGTGATTCCAAAAGGCCCGTGATCATCAGGATGAAAATTCTGCAAATAGCTTATGATGCTGCGATGCTCTGATAAAATCTAGACATGAGAGGATTACATATTAGTCAAGCAACTGGAAGATTGAATATCCTACAATCAACGTGATCATTTATGGATCATCAAAATAATTGTCCTATAAAGGGAGGAAAAGATAGTTGAGGATACAACTAAAATATGCAATTAATAAACTTCAGTATCCAATATTCTCAAAGGAACCCCACAAAGAAACAACCAACTGACATGCATTTGTATTCAACAATCTCTTTTTTTCTTGAAAAAGAAACGTGAAATCATTTGTAAACATCATCTGAATAGAAAAAGTAAAAGATAATAAAATCTTTCATAAAAATACTAATAACAAAACATGAAACTTTCTCCAACAAAATTGTGCTATTACATTAATCAACTGTCCATTTGAAAAAGACAGGTATACAAAATTCCAGAGGTTATTAAGATATTCTGTAAGTGATAAGTTAAATGCTTAAAGATCTGTAAGTGATAAGCTAAATGCTTAAAGATGATGAATAATTTTTCATTCCATCTAATAATTTCAATTTTTTTACAAAAGTAAGCAGATATGAAATAAAGGGGAAAAAAAAATAAGATTCATTATTCATGACACGCAGACCGAGACACCAGCTTCTAAGCCGTTGAAAGTTATCAAAGTAAATAGATTGACTACTGTATATCAAATATTTCACATTCAAATTATACAACAACAATATAACAGCCAATTCTTTGACAAGGAGCATCGATACAGAAGAAACTAAACACTTAAAACTAAAAAAACAACAATATAGAAGAAAATCCAAGATACAAAAAAGACGAAGCAGTGACTGCATACTAATAAAGAAAGTGTCACAAAAATGACCCTACCTGCGCTAATGAACGGGATGGAATGAATTCCAACATGCCTTCATCTTGCCCAGTTGCTAGAACCTTGTATGGTGTTAAATGCAGGTCAAGATTTTCTAACTTTAGTAATCGATCCATTAACGACACCATTTGAACAACCTACAAAAAGACAAATTCTTAAGTAACTAAACTCGTGTTTCCTGAACATCTATCTCCTAATTCATGAGATAGAGTTTGTGTGTGTGTGTGTGTGTGTCAAAGTACATGACAGGTATGTGTTTTGGTGCGCCACTGCACACATGTACATAGATATCCAATTGAAGGCATACACACAGAATGTAAGAAGAAGGTTTTGCAGGAATACCAACTGGTCCTGGCGAAGATCATCCCCCTTCTTAAATATGATTTTACAGGTTCCACCATTTGCTGTTTTAAAAGTAAGGCGCAAAGGATGCAATGCACTCTTAAATATTGATGACTCTGAGGGCACAATACCAGTGATGAGCACATCTGGTGTCAGAGGTGATCGTATTGGCTACAGAAGAAACATAGCATCAATAAGTATACATCTTAGACACTTTCTAAAAATTCATGAAATGTAATTGTAGGAAATTAAATAGTTCTTCCAGATATATCATTCATTTAAGCTAGGAAAAAAAAGAAGATAAAACAATAAATTACTTCATAGCATCATCTTAGACCAATACCTCATCAAAATAGGTAAGTTCACTAAGAAGACCAGAAAGTAGCTGTCTAAGCTTTTCAATCTTCTTTTGTGTATTACCTCGGACATTCCTGACATCTCTAGTGATTGAACACAACTGAGCAGTTAATTCTGTCTGTCGTACCAAACTCTGCCATCGTTTAAATCCATCCTCCTCTCCGTTTGCACCAGCTCCCATCTGAGATTTTGAGGTGGGGGTAGAGTTGTTACATTCCATAATGAATTAACTATTCTATGCTGCAAGATTGGTTTTAGCACTTTCACCACCTTTAATTCATTTATAAAGCTTAATATGTTGTAAGATTGGTGTTAATTACATTACTTATAAAAAATACACTCAAGACTTCTATGCTGCACAAATGAAATCAAGATGTGGAAGTACATAAGCCAGGTTACATACGCAACTTTTCTGGTTCAAGAATGAAACTCTTATGATAAAATATGAAAATATTTCAACTATGGCAATACAAACAAAGCAGAAATTACTTAGCTATATTGCCAGACATGCAACATTAAAGGAGCACATAATATCCCACCAAACATATTTTCCAAATACAGCTAACAGGTAAAACAGTTATCATCATAATAAGCAAATATTCAAGTATTAAGAAATTTTTGCAAGTTCACACCTTCATCATATACTCCTCCAGAATTTCATACGTGCAGTAAAACCTTTTTGCATATGTAGGGTCATAAAGTTCAACAGCCACATACCAGCGAAGAAAGCTTGCCAATTCAATATTGCTTAATGCTGTAAAAAATTACAAGTTTCTTTCAGACAAAGAGCCAAATACAATCAGAAACAGAACCTGAACTAGCACTTACTACCCCGTGCACATACCACGCTGGACAAGAAAAAGAGAAAGGCGAGATTTGTCAGATCGCTCAAACCGAAGAGCCTGAACCAATTGAAGCAAGTAACATTGAAGCTCTTCATCATCAGCTCTTTCAAGAACACTCACTGCATAAGCACGGACCTGAAAACAGGTGTACAAATTTCTCCTTGTGAAAAACAAGTTGCAAGAGATACATTTATATCAACTCTAAGGCTGAGACTTGAGTGTGCATCGGCAGTTTGGCATCTTGGCCCCTACATTTTCTATGGGATATTGGGTTATGTTTATGACCCCTATGGTGTTAAACTCATAGCTGTATCAAGGGAGCTGCACCTTATAACTTACAGACAAATAGGGTTGATTTGATATTCCTTGTTGAACCTAGTTGTAACTGCAGTGCAAATATCTTATTCAATTCTCGCCTCAGTCCTTCATAATTTTCCTCTTAATCTTCTCTATCTGATGATCTTTTTCAGTATTTATATTTAAGACTATATGTAGGAAAATTGAAAAGAAAGCTGCTTCAATATATGTCTGCTGAGAGTAAAATTTATTACATATGTGATTAATGTGCAGAGAAAATTATGATCATGATTGATGTGTGGAAAGTGTTGATGTCTTCTGCACTATATTATAATTTGGACTGCTAGCCTAACTTACTGAATATAAATAAAAGACCTACACCCACACTGGTACAGATTCCCAAAATATTTCTCTACTCTGTAATTACCTCTTCACTTTCAAAAACCGGAGACAAAAGTTCCAGTGCATCACAAACGTCAATCATTTCCCATTTGCCCATCAATTCTAGTGCTTGCTTCGCTTCCTGTTACGAAACCAGCATTATAAAATATTGAAATTTCTACAGCTGTTATTAAGTAATACTAAGAACTAAAGAATATGGAGAAAACCAGAGAGATAACAAGATAATTATTCAAGAAACAAAAAAATATAAAAATCATTGAACAACAACAATAGGAAAAGTCTTTTCACATTAGTCTCAACTACCTGATTATATGAAACCCCAAAAAAGATACCAGGCAATGCACTAAATTCACGTTTATAAGAAAATGGTTGGACGGGTTCCTCCCTATATATTTTCCACAACATCTACCGCAGAACAGAAGCTCTAACATTACGCAAGTAGAAACTCTTTAGGAAATAAATTTGACTCGTGATGAAGGATGTTGATAGGAACTGGTATCTTATTTTAGGAAAATAGAGGAAAGTTCCCTGATTACAACAACTTACAATGATGCAGAGCTTTGACGGTCTACTCCCACTAATGCTGAAAGAACCCAACATTATGAAATTGATAAGAAATCCTCATTTTCAATCCTCTTATTTATTTATAGGCAACATGCATAGTTTCTCTTATCTAACTATCTGATTAATCCACCCACCGACTAAGATTTACCTGTCGGATATGCACTAGGATTTCCAATTCACTTGGAAAACATTGACCAATGCATAACTTATTTCACTAAATTACAGAATTCTTATTTTCCCATTGATGAATAAGAGCTGGATGGAGGATGCAATACTTCAGGTTTTGGTTAATTATCACAAGAATACCTCATTAAACTTTAAGTACCACATCTATAACACACACAAAGCCATATATCATAATTTTTTTCTGAAAAACCCAAAGTGATATATCATATCTATTAATAATTTCCACATAACAATAGACTAACCTGTACATCACTCCATTCAACACAACGAAGGAATTTTGTTAGAGCCCTCTTCTCAGACATCAAAGAAAAACGGAATTTCCACAAGAGCTGTCTATCATCTCCACTCAAAGTTCTTGTTGGTGGATACTTCAATATTCTCTGAATGGACCTTGACATAAAAGAGCAAACAAAACAATTAAATGATAATTTATATTTATATGCTAAACATGATTAAAAAAGTGCAATATTAAAATACTGACATAAGTAAGAAAAGTTGCTCGACAATAGATCAAAGCAGAAAACAATTAGGGGAAAAAGGTTTATGTCAGAAAGAGAAACGGTCTCAATATTTTCTTTGGCATTTTGGTGGCTTATTAAATTTTCATTAATACAAGGTCTAAATCACTTCGAAAATTACTGATCATGGTCCTAGAAGAAGGTACATTACAGAAACTCTTGAACATTGATAGATTATCCTCTGCAATGCTAAACTCCAAAGATAAATCTTGACAATGTTTTATTGAAATTATACACGCAGTTTAGAAACTTAAAAAAAAAAAATACCAGTTAAATCTAAAATCATTTAGTTTGAAAATTTAACCAACTGGAATCAGAAATGTGGCAATCTATGAAACATGATCACAACAGGCGTCCAACTTCATAAGTGGAAATGAATGCTAATTGTGTTTACTTCATAATTAATGATATGCCACTTAACAATTTAACCATTTGAAGCACTGTAAGGTAAATTCTTCGCAGCATGGATCTGATCATAGATATACTAGGGAAACCATATTTGGACGTGGAAGTTTAAGCTTACTTTCTCTCATTTGAGCTTGGCTTCAGATCTCTGTCTATGACACCACGGGTTAAACTCCTGGCCAGCTTTAACTGTTTGTGCTCAGAGGGATTAATTTTTCCCACTTCTGGGTCCCAGACAATAACAATATCATTGGTCGAAGCTATAGGAGACGGCAACAAAAAGTTGGCACCAGATTCCTATAATTTTTAACAGATAAGAGTTAATGCATTTGTAGGATCTATATCAGCATTAATTATACTATTGACAAAGGAAAACAAGTAACCAAAAACATGAGTACCAATAACATCAAGGGTTGTTTGTTAAATGGGCATCTAGACACCAGTATGTAGGATAGGATACATCAATTACTGTGATGGTCTATGCATGGAATGTTAACAACTTAACATTCTTAGAAATGTAGGATGCTTGCAAATTCAAGGTCGCATTCAAGGGATCCCACACACATTTGAATTTATTTTGATAAACTAGATATGAAGATCCTACATACTGGTGAGTTTGATGTAGAAGTATATCATATACTGCTGTGAAAAATAACAATAGGAGAACAACTTCAAGATTGGCAGTACAGCATAATTTTTTCCATTATACAAACAAACTGAACACAATTTATTTAGTCATGTCACTGAAGAATAGCAATTAGTCTCAACTCAACAACGATTTTAGAAGCACCTAAGAGATACAGTGTCTTGTAAGCAAAGTAGAAAACTGAAAGAAAACAAAAATCAAAGTTTTTTAGAAATTTAGAAAAACCAAATACACAACTATTTGATAGACCACATAAAGGAAGAATCCATTGGGTTTTAAATCTATATGATAGTGGTCACTAATAAAGCACTTGTACACTAAGACACATAAGTAAATTTATTTTGGGGGGACGGGGGAGTATGTAATGTGAACAATTAAATAAATACAGATTACTATCAGACTCGTCCTTTAGGAAGTCTCACAACTAGGATGTAAGAATACCTGAAAAACAACCCGATGCTCAAAACTACAAAAGTCCACGACCACATACAAATGAGAACTTCCATTTTTCAAGCTTTCACGTTCCTTGATTTTCTCCATAGTTTTGAATGTGAGGCGATCTAGCCAGTCCACTCGTTGAATTTGGCCTCGCTCGTACTTATTCAAGAGCTTTTCCAAACGCTCCAACTCCCCTCGTTCATGCCTAGGGACCTAATGAGGACACATCAGAGTATTTTATGCTCGTTTAAAAAGGTTTCATAAAAATAAACATAAAAAAATGTGACACCTATGAATACAATCACTTAAAATGCACATTATTAACCTTTCCAGGTGTAGAAGTAGGGAATGTTCCATCTGCTTCTTTTCCTGCCCAAAGCCTAAGTTTTTGCTTCCCAGTCTTGAGCTGCTTTTTATTGTTAAAGAGAAGAATTGTGGCTCCTCCAATCAATCCTTCACCACGAGAAAGATCCCAAACCTGTTCACAGAAGATTACGAAAATTACACTTCCAAAAATTGTGGTCATAAAAAAAAATGTACACGTGATTTCATGAAGTTAAAACAAAAATAGGAATACTATCCTTGCTTTAATTCATTGATAGACAAAAAATGTCCAATAGAAACTTTAAGATAAATGACCTATCACATATTGAAGGATGCACAAATAAGCTAGTAAGCTGCCATAGCAACTTACAGTGAAAGTGAGTTGTGACTGAGCAGTTAAATCCCTATATTTAGCTGTCAACGTGATGAGCTCATTCCAACAATATGATGGTCCCGTGGACTCCAACCTTCACCAGATGATTTAAAAATATTAAAACCCAATCATATACTATTATCATATTTCTGATTGGTTAATGAATATGAGCTATCTATGAAGAGAAAACATTATGAAACTCCCAAGAAAACCAGGAGTGATAAGGTGGTTTTGTGATTTGGTGAGAGGAACAAAGGGCATGGAGCGATAAGGCAGCATGATTCAAATGCCCTCCACTAACATTACTAACGACTAATTTTTTCAATAAAAAACACTAATAAAAGAAAGGCCTGTCTAATCGGTACTCGAAACTTTGTTTTCAACACAATACCAATGAAGGCTCAAACACATGGAAATTAAATGAAAATAATGAAATCGGATACTTAAAACGATAAATAAGCAAATGAAATATAATCCAGTAAGAATGATTTCTTCAATATATCAATTGAATGGTCGGGCAACATAGATTTAGTAGGCTTATCTCACCATACAAGCACTTGTGTGAATGTACTAAAGAATTTATATTAATAACAATAAATGCTTATAGAAACATTTTATGTTGGGCTTGCCCCTTCCCCTCTTTGATTTCAATCCACCCAAATTCTATTTTCAAAGTCAAAACAGATGCAGAGGATCTAAACGGCTTTTCAACAATATATGTATATATAGACACACACACACACATCCTAACACAAGTAGCTCATTGAAATTAAGCGCAAACGACAAAAACTCTCATTCACTTGATCAAACTGATTCCCTAGTCATCCCTAAATCTTTAGTTGTTCTGTGAAATATAAACAACACAATATTTCAACAATAACAATATGATATAACCTTGTTCTGATGGGAAGTCCAAACGGCGCTCCATCAATGTGCAACGCACACTCCACATATAACTCTGCAGTTCCATCATCATTTTCTGCAACCAAGAGCAAAAAAAAAAAACACATGAACATGTGTCTAAGCAAAAACCAAAACCATAACAATCTCAGTAGCACCGTCACCTCTTGATCAATGGCATGTCCGGTGCCTAGCACCAACGCATAAGACCACATTCAATTAATTTATTTTCTAAAATCATTTATGTGTCAGTATCGTGTCCAGTGTTAGTGCTTCATATATAATAATCAATTACACCAATCACATAATATAAAACATTCGAAGAAATCAAAACTGCAGAATAATCAAGTCAAACTGATGAACATTTACAAATTGATTCATGAAATAACACATTCAGTCAATTTAAAATTCCAAAATTAGAAATATAGATGAATTTAAAGAAGATGAAAAGAAATAGACCTGAATTAAGGGAATTGGGAAAGGGCAAATTGCCTTCAAGGCGTTCGATGCGGAAAGTGACGGGAAGATTGATATCGCATGACAAGAAGAAGCGAAACTCGTTTCCAGTCATGTGAAATTGTTAGAGTTCTTCTACGCGATCGTTGAAAAACTTGAGATTGAGGAAACTGTTGCAAACGGAATTGGAGTTCACGCTTCTCAGTTTTACACGAGCTGAAGTAAAATCACACTCTTTCCTTCAACCACGCAACTCAACGATACACTGTTTTTTTTTTTTTTTTTTCTCTCTTTTGCTTTTGGAAAAAAATGTAAAATGTTTGGTTTTACTTTTAAAATGTCAAAATTGATTTTTGAGGTGGATTATTTATGAATTATTGATGTGTTTTTAGGTTTTTTTTATAAGGATTTTAGGTCTGTATTTAGAGGTATTTACTTATGTTTTTTAAAAATCTTAAACAAAATAATTCATCCGGTCACGTTTATAACTAATTATTGTTTATTCAGATTCATTAAACAACCAAATACTCGGTCATTTAATAAATCTAAAAAAAGAATAATTGTTTATAAAAGTGACAAGAAATTATTGTTTAAGAAATTCATAATTATATTGAACGATTTAAGAAATTTTAGAGTTCTTAAACAATTCATTAGTATTCCTCACTTGTTTAAAAACTGCTCTTGTAAAGTTAAAGAACGAAATTTGAACGGTGTGAATATATATTTACTCTTTGAATATTAATTAATGTAAAAGATAATGATATGTGCACAACAATATATAACTTTTCTTTTAAAAATAACAATATATAACTTTTTTATGTACATCCTATCCAATCACATCATAATACCATTTTTAGATTAGAAATGATTTCCTCAAATCATATAAGTTTATCTCAATTATAAAAGATTTGCTCAAATTCTTTCAAAAAAATAAATAAAGGATTTGCTCAAATTAATGGGTCGTAATAAGGAATGATAGGCATCAATTTTAATTTTGGCTTAATTTTTAAAGAAGCTTAATTGCATTTTAAGTCTTTCAATTTTATGAATTTTTTAATTTTAATCCCACTATTTCTAATTTTACATTTTTAGTCACATTATTTTGTCAATTTATGGATTTTAGTCCCCCTATTATTAATTTTGCAATTTTTGTTCTTCTATTTTGTCAATTTTTTAAATTAGACCCAACTATTATATTAATGGTGACATGTCATTTTTTTATCGGGCATGTAAGGTTGATATGGATGCCACAACAATATAAATATTTTAATAATTGCGCTACAACCACTTGCTATAGTATGTGTGGATGCAATATGGATGTATTTAGAGCATTCATATGTCTCTTGCATCTGTCTATCAGAGTTAAATAAATATCTTTTAAATGGATCTAAGAATACCTTTTTTTAGGAAGGATCAAAGAATACCTGTTGCATGTTGTACTTGAATACATGCAAGGTCTATTTGTGGAGATGGAATGAAAAATCGTTTTGGGTTACGTTTCATGATCCTACAAGGTCCCTCATCCATGTTATTGGCTCATGTAGAGGGAGATCGTCTAGACTAGTAAATATAAAGAGTTTGATAGAGTAGGAGAATGTCGTTGACGATTTAAGTACTTTGAAGAAGATGCAGAAGTGTTAGAACCATGACATTGGATGAGATAGAAATTGTCATGAAATATGTTAATTTATATACTATTACGCAATAGATTGCCCTAAAGACAGAGTCGACCATCCAGAACCGAGTGAAACAAATCGAATTCTAGATTGGAATTTATCCCTGAAAACGTTTGATGCCTAACTCTGAAATACAAATATATCCAATAAAGACATTTTTTAATATTTGAGGGGCATGTGAGCAATTGAATAAACCTATTAAGCAAAGCTCTTGAAATAGTGGATTATTTGAATTTGAAAAAGCCACCATTCGAAACAAACAAAGTATACACACATTCGACATGTCTCTCTTCGGCGTTCCCGGCGACGACGGACTTAATCCGGTGGTTCGCATTGTGATCAACAACATCGTAAGCAAGAGGTTTGGCCTGACGAAAGCGGAGGTATCCGGCCTGACTATCGAGGAGAAGGCTCGCCTTATGAAATCAACCTTCTCCGAAGCAGAGATAAAACGCCTCCTCGAAGAAGAGGTTAATAGCTTCTTTGCTCCGTTCAAATCCCTCTTACAACTTGCCCGCACCGATGCCACCGTTAATTTTTACTTCAATCTCATCTTCTTCCCTGTAGCTGGTTCGTACTTCCCTATCTCTCACTTTTCCATCCAATCATTTAAGTAATATATTATTCTTCATCTCATTCCTAAATTATTTAGGTGTATTTTCCTCCTTGGCTTCTATATCCTAGCACATGCCCTAGCAAAACACGCTGCCACACTTCCGCGAAGGTATATTATTAGGGTTTTACAACATTCCTTTTTGATTCATTTCTTTTTGATTTTGTCCTAGTGGTTGGTGGACATAGGATTTCCATCTTTTCAACATCATGCCAATGCTGCTGCTCAGGTAACGAACTGCTTGCTTGTGGTTGTCTCAATTTTTGTGTCCTAATGCTTGTCAACATTATCAGGATTTTACAACATTCCTTTTTGATTAATTTCTTATTTCATTGTCTCACCAGTTTGATTGTTTTCTTTATAATCTCTGTTTTGGTCCTAGTGGTTGTTGAACAAAGTATTTCCATCTTCTCAACACGCTCGGTTAACAAACAATGCTGCTCAGGTAACAAACTAAGTATTGATGTTATCTCTTGTATTTACCTTTTTAGATAATCGTATGATGTTAATTAGTAAATATTTATTCAGCAGGAGCGACATGAGAGGTGCTTTTGTTTCTCTAAATCTAAATATTCAAGATCTCCAAAACTTAAGGTGTTCTTCTATTCTATCTTGTACCTTGTTCTCTATTTTTTAGTTTTTCTAATGGTAACGAGTTTGGCTGTCATCATATGTTAATATGGAGTTTAAGGTAGTATTTATCTCTATATGCTATGATATCCTGCTTACAAATTAGTAATTTAAAATTTAATACATGTCTTAAAGGCACCGAAGCATGTTGAGCGGCTATACAAGGTCTTAAGTTGTTGAGGTTTGAATTGGCTCAATTTGGATTCTTCGAGTGTTTTGAATGGTGGCTTATAGCACCGAAGCATGTTGAGCGGCTATGCAGCCCATGCCATGTAATGTACTGATTTTATTGCAACTTGAAGATCAATAGTAGTCTGTTCTTCTAAATTGACCCTTTTTGCTTTCAAATCACCTGTATAATTAGAAGCATAATGCAAATTCATGCGGGGGGGTAAGGAAATAGAGTCCAATTGTTTCCTAAACCCTTAGCACTACTTTAAATGAAGAAATACTAGAGGGAGAGGCATGTCAATCCAGCATGAGTATTGCAAGAGAAGACCAGGATTGGCATTAAAATATAGCATAGAGATATTGTTGCTAATGTTACTACTGTCAACACTAATTTTTTCTTTTGTCTCTGCATGAAAAAGTCACGATAATTGCTTGGTCAGGGAAAGAAGGGATAGCCATACTCGTTATAGTTGGTTTATCCGAGGCCCAAACTTTAGTAGAATTCTTGCATCATGTTTTGTACATTGGATCTGCCGCAGCCAAGCCATGGATCTGCCAATTATACAAATTAACCTTCTCCAATGTCATTCAAGCAGGAAGTAGAGCAGCACCAAGAAGGCACGTCTGGAGCAGTTGTTCCAAGCAGTAGATCTACTGGTTGAATTTCTTTGTCGAGTTGTGGTGCAGATTTGGATCCCTTTAAGGAATAATTTTGCAAAAGGGAAGTGTTTTGATTACTGTATTTTCGACTCTAGAAATGATAGAAAATGGCAATATAAACATATACGCTATTGCTCTTTATAACTTAAAGATTCATTGCATGTGTGATTTTAATACTCAGTTGTACTTGTAGTATGAGTCTTTAACTTTGCCAAGTTTCTAACTGGAGTTGATTATCAATCTTGAACAAAATAACTGAACTGATGATGATGATGTTTTTGTCTACGTTGTTGTTGATTTGTTCAGCCTTCACTATACAATATACAGATTAAAATAAATAAGTTTGAAGCTATGAGTTTTGTATCCTGCTTCATGTTGCTACTATGTTGTAATTAATCATCTCCGTTGTGTTGTGTGAAGGAGAGAGTGAATGCATGATAGAAACAAACTCTCGTTGCTTATTTACTTTTGTTTAGGGATTGTTGCTTATTTACTTATATTTCATCTTCTTCCCCATTAGCTTTAGAATTTCTACTTTTACCTTTTACTTGAGGATGAGATACATGATTCCTTCAGTCTTCACATTCTGTCCATGAAGCATAGAGTGAAGGGGAAATTACATTACAAAGGTTTCATTTGTGTTGATGACTAAATAACCAATCATTTGTTCAGTTGTTTATATCATAGTTAATTCTCTTTTATGTGCTTGGTTTGCAGAGTTTGTCTCTTTTGCCTTTTCTCTATAATTATATCCCCTTTTCTCATCTTTAATTATATGTTGATTTAATTCATATACACTATCAATTTCAAGATTTATTACATGGTCAATGAATCATTATCAACAATTTGACTTTTATAATAATAACTATTTTATTACTCTATAAAAAAATATATTTAACTTTATTACTCTCAGATTGTATACAAATCAAACCCTACCTATAATGCCTAAAAAAAAGTTACATGATTATTTGATTGGATTATTGTATCTAACCATCTTCAATTGGAACAAAACTCCGATGTCAAAAATAAAGAAGTAATTGAGGATATGACTTAGGAGCCTCAATCTCATAACACAAACTTTCAAATCGGTTTCAATATGATAACACAGGAGCTCTGAATGAATATCATATGGATCTTGCTAACCATTGCGGATTTAAAAATGGAAATAATTTATAAGTTTTATGTAGAAAATGTTACCTTTTAAACTTTCAATGTCTTGAATGCATCATTTCCAAGACAAAACTTCATTTTTAGACTTCTTAACCATTGCTCTGAGGACAATGGTTAGCATTTCCCATATCATATTAGATCTCAATATTACTCTACTTCTTCACCAATGGGTTATGAACAAGATTATAAACTAGAGGCTCCTTACCATTAAAAAAAACATAACTTTTTTGTTGTTCCAACCATCTTTTGCTGTTGTTCAAGTACATTTCTCTTAAAAGTGAAACGGTATAATTGTTTTATTTTTTTCTTTCTTCCGGAACAGACTGCATAATTGTAGTAATGTTCTTTGTTTGGTCCTTCAACTTGAATTCCATAATTCTGAAACTGTGGTGAAGATGTCAATGTTTTTATTGCACACATATATGCTAGCATCCTAGCACTTTTGTAATAAATAATATATCACACACAATGACAATTTAGCTACAAGGCTACATTTTATCACAAACAAAATATATACTCTTAGCCTCTTGCATAAAGTAGGGCTGATAATTATAATACAGTATATAACATTCTCATTAATAAAATTAAAAATTCCCTATAAAACTAGGACTCTTGGAATATACAATCTACCTATAATTAATAGCAAATCTTTGTCGATGTGGGACTTGGCTTTTTTCGAATAATAGCAACATCAACAGCCATATGAATTTAGGCCTTTGTTCCGTCATGCATTGTGTTTAGGAAAACTACGTCGACATGGAACTTTAGTTTTATAGGTTGGTTGTGGGCAAGATTGCCTTCTGACGCGAGAAAGAAATTTTCACTGCAGGTCCAAACACACGCCACATCAACGATTCAACATATATCATGATCAGTTTGAATTCGATTATTCGACGGTTTCCCAATCTGTAAACAACCAATTGGTGGGACAGTTGGAGTTCTTAATTCACCAAAAGTCTGCCAGCAAAATGGATCATATAGATGATATTTTTCTTGAATTGGTCTTAACTCAACCGTGGTTAAAGAAACATCAACACATGGCAAGCTATCACTGCAGGCAAAGTGTACTGGTTTAACTGTGTATGTTCCTTTTATTCTTTCGTAGTTGATTCCTGCTAGAGACACTGCTGATGTGTGATTTGTACATGCTCTTTTATCACAGTAGAATTGGTCTATTACAATTGGAAGTTGAACTTCTGAAACTTGTATGTTTGAGAATAGTACTCCCTGTACTGAGCCAGATCCACCCTGCAGTTATTTTTTCAACTTTTGTGAGATATCTAACTTAATGCATCAAAATCTTAAATTATGGAAGCATTGGGATTGATTCATCGTACTTTACATGCTAACAACTCTAAAATGTTTTACTATCAAGTTAAACTTTATACTCCTTCCAGTCTTAAATATACACAAAAAGTACATGTATTTGGTGAGTAAATAGGCTAGAAGAAAAGTCTAATTTTAGTTTATAATTAGCAGGGTATTGACCTTGATATGCGTCTCAAGGTATCTCCATGTGTTAGGCTCTTTGGATCGCTATGAGACGAACCATTGAGTCGGCAACGAGACATGTAATTCTTTTCACACAAAGTTGGACCATCTCTCAAATTGTCGATTAAAGGAATCAAATTCACTTTCTTTTTTGAGAGGAGTCATGTGACAAACTCTCCCGACACATGTTTTCTTTTCCATTTTAGAATAGGCTGATTCTAATATTTTCCTTTTGATAAAATATTTTTACCATTAAATCCATTTATATCAGAAAGTTCAATACTCAATCCATTTAGTTAACTAACAATGCCATTGAAGTTTATAATCATTTTAGTATTAATATTGTAACCTTCAACTTAGGGACCTTTGTTCTAACCATTATATTGAATGCATTTACCTGCCATGTTTTGATTCTAACACCATTCATTGAGTCGTGTATGTTGACATCTCTGACAGTAATGTTTGAGACACAGGCTCTGGTGTTATCTTTTCCTAAACTTCCAATGCTGATTCCATGTCCCGGACCACAGTTGACATTGTGTACATATACATTTGAGCATCCAGTTTGTATAGAAATGCAATCATCTCCTGCATATCATAGTTGAAATCTTATAAATTCAAAATAACACTTAACCAACATAAACTACTTAATTGAATTCTTTTATTCTACATTATATTCCTTAGTTTTTGTTTTATATAAGAACTATGTTCTGCTATGTAGGCCTCAATTAATGAATGGTTGGTAAGTAAGAACAAAAATAAGAAGCTCCATTTTTTTATGAAACAAGAATAGTGAAAAAAAAGTACTAAAAGAAGAGTTTGTGTTTGGGGATATAGAGTAAGATAACATTGGATGATGCATCATGGGTTTTGGGCTTGACATCTGTCATGTAACCTATGGTGTTCTTTTTTATCAAATATAATCTATGGCTATGCTTTGCAAAGCATTGAGACACTATTAGCTGCAATGCTCCAAGGGATGGTCCCTAAAAAAAAAATGCTCCTAGGGATGGGATAAGATAATGTCACTTTCACATGCCGATTTTAGATATCAACTTTTACATTACTTTTGCATGCCATCACAAATTATCATATAAATTATTTTGGAGAGTCCAACGGCAACAATAGACTAATGATTAAGACCGTCAAGAGGACATGACACAATATGTCTGTCTAATGTAAGACTAACCACTCTCACACTTAAATTCTAAAGGTTAAATTGAAATCAACAAGTGTTTTTTCTTCTATTCTCAAACATAGCTTCATATGTTCTATGGTGAATCGGTAGTGTCAACGTGTGCGCTTTCATCATGTTTTAACGGTTTAAAAGAGTTAAGCCATGATTTAGAGGTCTCACTGATTTTGATGTTTGGTTTGATTTTTAAAACATTGGTTATAAATTTGCTACATATTAGCTATGAAATATTTACCAGCATTATTTTTAATGATCGTAGGAATGTGCAACACTTATCAAGAATTGAAAAATTACCACATGCTAACTTGCTGCTGTGAATCAACACATCTTTGGAATTCTGAAGATGAATTCCATCGGTGTTAGGGCTATCACCGGGAGATGAAATGCTCACATCATGAACAAGGACCCCATTGCAATTGTCAAACTTTAGGTGACACTGAGGACTATTCTGAATTGTTATGCCCGTGACAGTTGGACCATAGCTACCATAAAACCTTAGTGCCTGTCCAAAAAATTAAATTACAAAAACCATTAGATTAGAAAAACCATATAAACATGAATCCAAATTAATTAATTATAAAGTTTCAAAGTAGTCCTCACCGTTGGCTTGTTGCTTGGCATTTTTCTTCCCATCTCATTTTGTACCTATCAACACAAATGCATAAATACTTAGTTTAATGTGAGTAATAATAAATTGACAAAATTCTAGCTAGTAATTTGATTGTGAATTTACCGGCATTGGAGGCTTCTGAGTTTGATTTAAAGGAACTATAAGCTTTTCTTCATCATCTATTGGATTATCATATGGGAAATCTTGCCACCAAACTGAACCTCTTCCATCAATGACACCATTTCCTTGAATGGTAATTCCTTCTAGTTTTGTGAATTCCAGCCACTGTAGTGTTACACCACTCCAAGCATTTGGGTTTGTTGGAGCAATAATTGTACCATCAAGCTGACACAAACCCACTTTATTATTAGCCTTATTCAAAACTCAAAGGTCAGTTGCTACTTGCTGTAGCAGCATATAACCGAATGCGACAATCAAACTCTTAAATAGATCTCAATTATTTCGAAGAATTAGTCTTCACAATTACGTGCCTGATACCTTGTTTACCAAAAATACATAAAATCCTACATTGAAATTATACAAACATTTTACTAGTGAAAAAAAGTGATGGTGGTTGAAGCAAGGTAACAATGACAAAATACACATTTAACTGTTGTATGTTGTTTAATATTCTGAACTGTGGCGAAAAAGACAGGCACATGTTAATGTCATGTTTTGGTTATTGGCTTAGCGATTTGTGAATATTGGGATGATGTGTGTTATTGTTTTCACGTGTTACCTACTTCCTAGTCTTGTTTTTTTCTTTCTTTTATTTATTTATGTAGTTAAGAATAATATTATGTTGCTGTTGATTGCTACTTTTATTTTTGGTTGTTGCATTTACCTGAAAAACAATGTTGGCCTTACAATATGGGCCAGAGAATGAAATTGGTCCCACGTAGAAGATGTAATTTGCTGGAACCACCATTGTTGATGCCTCTACTTTACATGTAGCTGCCCATGTTGCTTGGAATGCCTGCATTGCAATTTTAATCTCAATTCAAGTATGTAACATAACCATAGATCAAAGTAACATAACATTAAATAGTGTTCTTTTGTTCCTCTGCAATTAAGATGGCAAAAGACTACATAAATATTTGATATATCTAACGCGAATTGAAACTTGAAATTTCTCGGTTCACAACGAAAAACACTTGGTATTTGGATTTCGCCGCTAGAATCTTTAAAAGAAAAATATTCTAATGATTGTCTTTTATACTTTGATGTGTAAAGGGGAGAAAAATTAAGAGTCTGATTAATGTGTTTTACAACAAGAGTCTTATAATTAAGGTTAGGTTCTAGTTTGTGCATGTGTGTATGTGTTATACAATTATTGTAGGAATCGTGACCTAGTAACTGCTGTAACGAGAATCAATCGTAAAGAGGTCCCACTCTTTGGTTTTTTCTCGTGTCTTAACTTTATGGTTTTTTCACTGTTCCGTTTCCAATTTTATATTATTCAATTTTTGTTCACATTAATATTTTATTTCTATAGTTAATTAATTCCCAAGTAGTTCATCTCAAACAGAGAAGACAAAAGGAAATAACTTATTTATATGCTCCTTCTACTATTAAATTGGGTTACCTCAAAAAACTACTCCTTAAAATTAGGTAGATGAAACCTCATCATTCATGGTTAGGAAAAGAAAATGAAATTTGTTTATTCTAGCTTGACTCTTGTGAAATGGAAGCCCAATTTAGAACAAAAAATGTAAAAAAATAAATATTCGTTTGTTTTACTCAAAAAATAATAATATTTAATTTTTTAATATAACATACAATTCAATTATGTGTTTACTACTTACTAGACTACTAGTATTTGTTTTTGTAACTTTTTTTTTTTTTTTTGGGTACAAGCTAATGTTATTTTCTTATTCACTTAAAAGTGAATCTTTCTAAACTTTGTAGAAGAAGAAACAAGGAAATAAAAATCATTATGATTTTGTGATTTTCAAACACCCCTTTCAATCAATTAAAAAATAAAAAAGGTCTTTACCATGTCTCTTTTTACCGGTGGGTTAAAAAAGATGGTGCAATTACCAAAATTATAAACACAAACTTTCTTAGGCAAAGCAAAGATCATAGTAGTTTCAAGTGACCTTCCTTGAATCCTAATTAATAGTCATAAGGAATAATGTACTATAATGTTGCAAAAAGAAAATGTAAGCATAGGAAGCAACATGAACAATTTCCTATGAAAAATTCATAACATTCTCATAAAATTACCATGCATGTGCCTTATTTTCACTTAGAACGCTGAATTTTGTGATACATTGAAGCCATTTGTTGAATGTAATGAAATTCAAGAGTTACTTACCTTTGTGTCATCAGTTTTACCATCTCCTTTAGCTCCATAATCTAGCACATTGAAGAAAGTTGAATGCACACCATTGTTAGGTTTAGGTGGTGGAATTGAAGGAGAGTATTTTGGTTTCGAAATTGGTGGAGATGATGGAACACTTTTATGTGATGGAGGAGATTTTGGTAATGGTGGAATACTTTTATGTGGTGGAGACTTTGGTTTTGAATTTGATCCTCCACCATGGTGATTTTTATTATGACTATTTCCATTATAACTCTTTCCTTTCTTCTTAAACAAAGAAGATGAGAAAGTTCTACTTTGTCTCCAATGCTTGCCTCTTCTTGCAATGCAGCACTCAAAATTGGAAGACCAAATAAGAAATGCAATGAGAAACATGTATGTGAAGCCTCTTAAGCTAAAACCACTCATTTTTAGTGGTTAATGTGGAAATGTGAGTGAAGAGGCAGAGAGAAACAGAGGGTTCTTTTTATTGCCAAAAACTAAGTGACGGCTATGTTTATATAAGGAGAGGCATTTCAAAGGCTTATAATAATTTCGTTAGTACGTCAAACACTTCTGATTGAAAGTGTGTCCGGTGTTTAACATGTGTCGGTATCTAACATTCACACAATGATTCATTTAATTCCATCATTCTCTCAAAATTATTACTAGCTAGTGACAAAGTATGAGTATGAGTGTGGATGTCGTGTCGTGTGTCTATGTCGGTGTTTTCATATATAATAATTGAGCAGGCCGATAAAAAGTGCAAAATATTCTTGATAATTCCGGCCATTTATGATTTATCCTTTATTATTCTTTCTTCCTTCCTTTTCATCTTACATTGATTAGTTTGTTTTCTTTTTTGTGAACTTTGGTTATAGTTTGTTTGCTCTGAGTGAGCAATAGGACCACTATTTCTATTTGCCACATATCCCAAATGTCATTACACGTGACTAATTACTTTAGGTTTTGTCTAAGATACGCATACAAAATGTTGTTGCATCATGCACAATCGTTCTTTTTTATTATTGGATAAAAAAATAACATCATATTTTATTTAATTTATTAATCTAATGATAAAAATTAACTTATATATTATGTAAGACTTATCTCATTTATGCACGATAGAATTTTTCAATACTTAACGGTACCATTGGACATAATGGGAGTGAAAACTGTGATATGGGAAATGAATCTTTACCACATAACACAATCACAACAAGACTAGGGATAATACCATATCGTGACCAAACCAATTGGGAGATTAAGGTGAATTTAAATATTCTTCAATATTGAGATTTATTTAAGAGATTGTCTATCATCTTTATGCATTGGTCTCAAATTAGTGACCACGTGTTTAAGGGATCTCAATTATTTACTAACGGTATCACACCATATTAGTTAGCGAGTTATAAATATCTTTTAGTTGTTTGAATTAACTTATTTGAGATCATCTATTAATATAATCACTTGTGAAATTGCTTGGAAGAGATTACGAAATGAGTTTATAACATGTTCATAAACTACGTTCATAAACGGCTTTTAGTTTATTTTCATAAAGTCTCTTAGATAACTCATGAAAACAATTTACCTTTATTTTATCTTTTATCATAGAAATAGTTTATACATAAATAGTTAATTTTTTTATGGAATACATAAATAGTTGCACTAAACGCTTATGCATAAGTGCTTGATTGAACAATTTATCTTTATGTCATACTTGAATACATGTCAAAGCATAACTATACTATTGAACTAGGGCAGTATCTAACTGTTGTCTTGTCCTACTTTCTTTTCATTTTTTAGCTAAGCTTGATTAGTTATTTGCTTAATATCAAATTACGAATTATATAAAACTCATTTGAATGATGGCAATGGAGATAAGATATTCCTTCAACGATTGGCCTATTTTATCTATCATACAGATTGAAATCAAATATATGATTGGTCCTAAAACCTTTTACGTAGATACAGACCTGTTTCAAAGAATAATAAGAAGAGCATGAAACAAGTTACCATTTTCATTAAGTGCTTAACCAAGAAAAAGTTCAAGCTTCATAGAGGGATTAGTGCACATTATCACATAAACATACATCAAATTGTATATATTAAAAAATATTAAACATCAATTTATATTAGCAATATAATAATGAATGAAGATTTGATGCAAAAGACAAATGATACACGTGAGTGGGTCTATAATGTGCAAGGGCACTGATTATAACAGCTCTTAATGATCACATGCAAACTTCACGGGCCAAAACTTTTTGTGTACTTTGTCTTCTTAAGCCATGAGTCTTTCTTATATGATCACAAAAACCATTCCTTAACCTATTTCCTCCAATTCCGGTCTTTCTATTCCTCTTTTACTTGTTACATCAAAAAAGTGTTATTTTGCTAGCGACATCATTAAAGAATTTGAGATAATAAAAATGCATGAACCTAATTATTTCTTTACTTGAAAAAGAAGATATCAATCTATTAAAATTAAGGTCTCCCTTAATAGTACAATCCTAATGCATGGCTGGTGAATAGGTGTGTGTTTGATTTTATAATAGAGAGAACTAAAAGTAATCCTTAGATATGTAAAATTAATTTTGAAATGTTTGGATAATGTTGATTAGAACTTTTTTTGTCTTCGTAATTGATTTTAAGTTGAAGTTATAGTTTGTAGTTTTTGACTTAAAATTTGATTTTTACACTGAAGTATATTGTTCAACTATCTTTTATGTAAATGTATTTAAATATAAATTACCCTATATTTAACTTATTTTTAACGAAAATCAGTTTATTTAAAATCAATTTTCTCATTGCAAAACCAAAACAAAGGTTGTGTAGAACTTGAAAGGTTAAGTGTAATACTCGAAAGAAAGGATTTAAGCGAAATCCCATCTTTTTAATAAGGATATATAGACACTCTTAATTTCCATTCGTTCAATCATATCACTAATCTATCACATTACGCTCGCATTATTTTTTCTCACTCAAAGTGTAGTTGGGTCTATAGGTGTCTATCAAATATTTGCCAGTTTTTTTGGACAGGAAAACAAACCCTCTTCATGCCCATAGTTTTGTAGCATTTTCATTTCAATATGGTTTTGGTAGACAACTTTATCTGTGCATGTGAATAAAACAAAAGAAAAAGTACAACTTCATGCCAGTGCTAACTGCTAACAAAATTTCTGTGCATATGCTTATCAAATCTATTGAGATCCCTAAAATAGGAAAATAAAATGTGCAATATTAGTAACCAAACAAATGAACAAAAAAAAAAAATTACTTTCCTAAGATCATGTCAAAATCCCTATGTGGTGAGTAATGCTTAATGCATTAATTTATTGAAAGATTAAGAGACACAGTACAATCATTATGCAGCAACAGATTCAGGTCTGAGGGCTTGATTTGGGCAATCATTCTTAAATCATTGTAGGTGCACATCTTGAAGGATCATCTAACACATTTCTTTTAATTCTTATCGCATAAATATCTAAGTTGGTCTAAAAATTGTAAAGCGTAATTAATCAAAATCGTTAATCTATTTGGATATATATTATTAAATTATTCTAGTTTATACAAACATTAATACAGAGACAAATTTGATTAAAATTTTATAATTTGAAAGATATTTTGGAATATCGATAATGTAAGGGACAAAATTGACACAATCTTATAATTTCAAAAACCAATTTGAGGATATAAATCTTTCATGTTTTACCAAACCATTCGACCTCCATGTGTAGTTAAGTATACATTGCCATAGAAAAATCTATTTATCTTTTTCTTTTATTAAAACACAATGAATCATAAACCAATATGATACGAATAAAGAATTATTATTTTTCTTCTCATTTACTTACCTAGATAATTTTTTTTTTCATTTTCTATTGATTTTCTCCACTAGAGGTAATTCTATTTGAGGTGCGTTAAACACTACTTCTCCCAACTAGAATTTAAACATTTGTTCGTCACATTGTGATAGTCTTATTCATTCCGCTAAACTCAACCCCCATTGGTGACTAGCAAAATATTTCATTGAGGGATTATATGTGTATTTACCAATCAAAGTGTAAGATTAATAAATATTTGGTGTGATCTATGGCCATTGATTTAAAATGAATTTTGATACATTGTGGATATAAAAAATTGTCAATGAATCATAAATCATTTGTGAAGTTTAATGTAGTGATATCAACTTGAATACAAAACCATAGAAACTTTTTATTTTTTGGGTGGACTAAGTATAAATGTCAATGTCATCTTCAATAATGAAATATGGATTTATTGTTGTTTCCATATTGTTCAATATAGTCACTCAGTGTTCCCTTCTCGATCTCGAGTACATAAGGTGCTGGTAAAGTCAGTTGTGGCAGTAGATTATTAACATAAATGCCATTGCCTGAAAACCACTCATCATTCTCATAAGTTATACATACTATGTATCTCTCTAAGTCCCTTCAAAATTGACATTTTGCCATACTAACTATCTCATGTTAGACATTGGGTCAAACACTTTTTGTCATATTGCAATTCATTTTTCCAATTTTTATATGCAAAAGCATGTGATACTTATAATTAAATTTATGTAACATTCAATAATCTCACTATATCACAAATTATTATCAAAGTTGATGTGTTAATTAGAGTGTCATGTTTTGTGTCTTTGTAAATGCCTTTAAATTGTGTTAACATTTTGTTATTATTACAAGATTGTTTTTCCTCTCTTTTCATTGATTACCATTTTAGCAAACTTCACAATAAATAAACTACTCCTATTATTATTTTTGGAAGAGACAATACGATCATGAATCGACATCTTTTCCATTATGTTGCATATTATATGCACAACTTGACCATGCATACATACAAATTGGAGACATGTTTCCTTTACCTGAGGACATGCATGAAAAACCCACATATGCATGTATACTTCCTTTATTTAATTCCAACTTGTTCTAGTTTGCAACCATAAAAATAAAATATGGTCTAATCTAATTCAAAGAAAAGGGAGAAAATAAGGAGTACGGTACGTCCATACCAACCGTGTTTTTGTGCTCGTGAACTTATTAATTTGCCCCGTGAACTAATGCACACAAAGATTATTATTAGGGTTGCTTCTTCTCCATTACACGTATTAATTTTGAGAATATGTTTGTGACCAATAAGGTGATAAATTATGTCATGCTTATTGGACTTGGCCAATTGTGCATCAACATATGGCCCACACAATTAACTATAGACAACAAGATACCAACTCCAAAATGAATTATAATCAAAATTAATCAAATTATGCATAATGAAACAACGTGGTGCAGGTTTGGTTTCACAAAAAGAATTGACATATATTATCAACAAATTTTTTGACAGAATTATAGTGAATCACCACCATTTGATAAAAAATGTATTTTGTAGCTTTAATAAATTACAATGTCAATGTGATTTTTGTCAAGCTTAACGTGAATTCAAACTCAACTATATAAATTGGAAGAGTACACATTATACTTTTCGAAACACACAGTTAAATGATTTGAGGAGTACCTCAAGACAATTCGATTAATATAAAAACCTTTTCAAGCTAACACAAATAATTGATAAATGGAATATGCCAAATATGAAATACTTTACTGGCTTTAATCGTACAAACTAACACAAGAAACGCTTTGTTATTTGGTTACTTACAATCATTTTGGAAACATTATATAAATGTTTCTAGTTATGCTAATCAATTATATGTTTTTGGACACATTCTCTTCACTAATCAACAGAAAATAATTGAAAGAATCAGTAACTTTAACAAGATTCCACGTCACCCTCAACCATGCAAATGTTGGTAAATAATAGAAAATTTGCTACAAGAAGTGGTTCTACTCTACTTCTATATAGTAACAGCTTTTTGGTTCACGGATCAATCTAGAAATTTGAATCTGAATGTCAGTAAATATAATAAAATATCATTTAAAAGGTTATACTTAAACGTGTATTCACAACAAGCAATGCAGATTCCATATTCATGGCTTCTTGTGCATGTGAAATTTTCACTCTGAAGAGCCATTTGTAAACGTGTTACTTCTTTTGTTGTCATGATTTATAATCTCTTATGGATTCGATAGGCTATTTTTAGTAGAATCTTAACTCTCAACTATATTTTTATCAACAAAATTTGAATACAAATATTTACTTAAAAATTGAATAAACAATTAATCAGCGTCTACACTATTACTCTTTTTTTAAGTTAAGCTTCGTTTAGATTGACATATTTGAGTTTATCTAGTAACATAAATTTTGTTTTACAATTATTCGGCAGAACTTATGAATGTACTTATAGCATTTCTTATGAGTTGTTTTTAGTTAATTTTCATAAACTCTTTAAGATAGCATATGAATAATTTATGGCTTATACAAAAACAAATTTTATTTTATCTTTTGCTATATATAAATAGTTTACGCATTAGTGTTTATTGTTGAACTCATGATTAGTTCAACAAAAAAATGTTCTTAATCTAATTAGGAACTTTTTTCTCTCTCTTCTAATCAAGTTGTTTATTGACTAAAATTTCACCACTTACAATGCATAAGTGGGGATATGGACTTTGTTTCTAAATCATCATCAACAACAACAACAAAGTCTTATCCCACTAAGTCAAGTCGACTACATGGATCAAATTATGTTGTATTGTTCAATAATAAATCATATTTTGATTCAACTCATTAACCTCTAAATCTTTTCGATTAATTAGTTTATCTAGGTTTTCCTCTGCCTCTGCTGATATGACTCTTTTCCACCTCGTGGGAATAGGTCGGACCGTCCGACAAGGGTCTATGTCCTAGTCTATTTAAGGCTCGACACGACCTAGCCTTTTTGTAAAAGATATAGACTTTGGCTTTTTAAAAAGCCTATTTACTTAAATAAGTCAGACTTGGGCATATAAATAAGTCTATCAAACCTAACAGACTTGGGCATATAAATAAGTCTATCAAGCCTAACAGGCTGACACACACACACACATAATTAAAATATTAATATTTTTCAATAAAGATGAAATTTATAATAACATATTAATATTTATTATATTTAAAGAAAATACTTTATAATAGCAAAAAAAATCTTTTTAATATTCATAAATTTTAGAGATAGTTGCATTGCGTAAAAATCCTACCATCCATTTTATTCTATCAACTCCTTTAACTATGACCATAACCATTTGAACTGTTATTTTATTTTATTTTTGTACAAATTTTATGTTTACAACATTCTCATCGTTTATTTGACGAATATCGTCTCTAGAACTTAATAAAAATGGCTTACTTAGACATCGTTTGACCTGACTTTTTTACAGTCTAAAAGTTACTTTAAAACAAAGTTAAAATTAAGGGCTTTAAGAAAGAAGTTAAAGTTGTTTGGTTACTTTAATTTTTTTAAAAGTTTTAAAGCTATTTTAAAGTTAAAAGTTGTTTGGCAAAATATTGTACAAAGCTTTGAATTTATTATGAATTAACATAATAAATAAAAAAAGTGTTTAAAATATTCTGTTTTTATTCAATAAGTATTTAATTGATCTTGTGTTTGACCTACCTTCTCCTTAAAATTGTAGAGAAGTAAAAAAAAGTCGGGTCAAACGGTACTTTAAAATATGTGAGTTTAGACCTTAATTTAAAGTAGGCTTTTAAATAGGCTTTCAGGCTTGATAGGCCTTTAAAAAGGTTAGGCACAGGCCTTGAAAATTGACCTATTACAGATCAAAGGCTAGGCTCGGATTGACACTTTTTATAGTAGGACAGACTCGGGCCTTATGAAGCCCGACCCAACCTAACCTATTTCCATCCCTACATCTCTTCTAATAGATTTTCTCTTATAGTTTCCTTTTTTTTTGTCCCATTTTTCTCTTATAGTTTCTAAATCATATAAACATAATAAATATCCCTTTTTTTTGTCAAAAAAAATGGAAATTCCATGTTACTTAGGGTCCGTTTGTTACAGATTAAAATAAAAGTGATTTTGACATAAAATAATTTAGAGATTGTATTTTAGAGATTTTATAAAATATCAGAATCTATTTTGCGTTTGTTTACCATAATAAAAATCACTTTTTTTAAACAAATAATCTAATTTATTTGGATACAAATATAAAAGAGATTTTTTGTTACAAAATTAGTTCAATCTTTTAAACAATATTCTCTCTCCTCCTCTGAAAAACAATCTATAACAAACGGATTATTTTTAGATTCTGATTTTTGTAAAAAGTTATAACAAACGGATGCAAAATTCTTAAAAGTGATTATTTTTTAAAAAACTATAACAAACTATAACAAACGGGCTCTTAGTATATATTATAATATTATTACTATAGCACTATTTTAAGCAATATATTTTTTATGAAATTTTGATTTTGGTTGAAACTATGTTTATCAATTGGCAATAATATAACAAATATAATTAGAAGTCTTATATTTTTTAAAACATCAGCAATATAACATTCTTAATGACAATAAAAATTATGTTTTCCTTTTATATATCGTTGTAGATTATATTATACCAATATTGTTGTAGATCAGAAATTATTTATGATATCATACCAATATTTTTATAGGATTTGTTTATGTGTTATTTTATTTAAATTATGGTGTTGGACATAAAAAATTATATCTCCACGGCCACGTGACATTTCTCTAAAAATATGTGTGATTGTCCTCATCTTTATGTCTTTTTTGTGAACTTTCTTATGTGTGTATCCTAACTTCTTTACAGAAAGACATATTAGCAATACAAATTCACGGATCACTTTTGAGTACCAAAATCATTTAATTCTTCAATAATTCTTTGGAGGAAGAGACCCTTTATCCCATGGCAAATAACGACGTGACACATTCACAATGAGACAAGAACCTCATTCTGGCTATTGTAGTGTGTAATTTCCTCACCCATGTGATATTTTTAATTAGCTTTTGTCACTATGGAATGTTCATTGTGTCTTTTAGATCAGAGCTGCATGCCAAATAAGTACTATATCCACAAGTACTAAATTGATGCAGGAGAAAAGGATCGATGCTATACACAATTTAGAAACTATGTCATTGGATTAATAATTTTATTTTAATATGATGTCTTTTTGTAGTCCATAATCATATTTTATTAAAATTGTTAAATTTTATTAAAGTTTACCACTCTGTAACTGATAATAAAGTTAATCAATTTAATTTTTGTTGAGGTAATATTTTTTTTAGAAACAAAAAAAGGTATATATTAACAAGGTGTACTAAGAAGACCAGTCAAACTTTACAGTACAGTATGTCAAACAAAATAATACAAAAACAAGCTGATATCCAAACAATACAACGGATCCGACCACTTTCTCTGACAATCAAACACAAATGTGGCTTTATTAGCCTTCAACCACCGATAGAGATGGAACTTATAAACTTTATCCATCATCTCATGGATAGATGTATAAGAATTACTAAAAAAACATATTATTTCTTTCATTCCAAATTAACCAAACGCACACAAGCCAAAAAAACTGGAGGAATGATCGTCGTGCCTTCGGACCACCTAAACAATAAGTACTAAAAAAATAGTAAACCATGAGACTCTTTTATGAAGTACTTTTTTTTTTATTTTTTTTATTTTTGGAGGTTTAAGAAGATTGCCTTGGTGACAGGGGTCAATAGCTTTCTTTTGTGACATACATACATATACATATGAATGACGATCAAAACTCATCAGCATATGAAAAGCCAAAGCTGTTTTTCAATTTCAAACAAATTGGTAATACATATAATCTTCAATAATTGGTGGTTGATGCAAGTAACAATTACATGTTTCAATTCAAATAAGTAGAATCCGTAGCATTTATTTTTCCATAATAATAATATTTACATTTAGGATCAAGATTATTTTTTGTTCTGTTACTATGTTGGACCAATTATGCTCAGCTAACATGAGAGTATGCTGGAATCTAGAGATTAAGATGGTCCAAAGCCAGAGAGGAATGCACTCAATGAAAAACAAGATGAGAGATTCACGTGTTAGTACACAAAAATGGGGATGATATGTCCTTTTGAGGGTTGACCTTACAGCATGTTCTTTATAGTCACATATATCTAATGTGATCCTATGCTAAGATGATAAAATCTCATAGATCATACACACTTTATTCAAAGCTAGAACCATCACCATCTTTGACATTGTAAATAATTGTGGTTTAATACAGTTGATATGACTTCAATTAAGGTTGTGTTGCGATCATAGAAACATCAAAAACCTTGATACCACGATCTAAAGTGTCGTCAAATCTACCTTGAATAGCAAGGTTTTAAATATTTTTTTTGACGCAAGGTTTAATATATTAATTGGTCAGACTTTGCTACATTCAATCATGGTCAAATGTGATTGATGCAACTTTTAAACAAAGTTTCGTAGTGTTCAAAGAAACATAAAAAACCAATGGATAATGTTAACCGATGCTCTCAGACATTGGTTAAGGAAGCAAATATAGTAATATTACATTGAAACTTATGCAATCAACTCATTAAAAGTCAAAAAAATATTTCTTTTAATTTAAAACTTTCTTTTTTTGATTTAATTAACCATTGCTCCAGAGGCACCGGTTAACATAAATCAAAACCAATTAACAAACTGCACTCAGACTCTACACTCTTTCTAACATTTTACAATGACAAAACTAATCAATTAACACCGTTGTCATCTTTGTTATTTTTCCTTTTCAAATGCTGGTTAGCATGTTTTTGTGTATCAAATTAATTAGTAATCCAAATGGTCCAATTGATTACATATGGTGGTGGACCACGCTGTCAATGTCCTGCAGGCTTATATAAACTGGTCTGCAGAACTCATGTGTGTGTCTCTTTTACCACACAAAGCCAAATAAGAAGTTAAGAACAACATTGACAAATTCCCTCCCCTAAAAAATAATCATGAACTAATACCCCATCACAAACTTCAATTGAATTTAAAGTCAAAATATAGTGAATTGATTTAATTATTAAATAAATTAAATGAGATGATAACCGAGAACATTTAGATGAAATGAAAGGGTGATGACACTTTGTCATACTACGTTAGTTTGTTCATTTTCATGTCTTTTTAATGAGTTTTAGTGAATTTTGAATTGCGTAGATGTTGAAGTGGGTTAAAATCAGTCAAAATTAAAGTATTGTCATATTTATA
This sequence comes from Medicago arabica, assembly GCA_946800305.1. NCBI lineage: Eukaryota > Viridiplantae > Streptophyta > Magnoliopsida > Fabales > Fabaceae > Medicago > Medicago arabica. The sequence goes on from OX326970.1 coordinate 42,615,105, forward strand.
TGTGTGTGTATGTACGTGTGTGTGTGTGTGTGTGTGTGTATATATATATATGGAAGAGTAATTGTACAACAAACACCAAAAAGGATTCCCGAAGAGAACCCCAAGAAAAGAAAAAGCAACCCCTGAATCACCCTCAAATTCCACAAACGAGCCGAGAGGAAACCAGAGGAGCACCCCCCAAAACCAACAACAAAAGAAAAAACAACACCAAAAGGAGGCCACCCAAGGGCAACCCCCCACACCAACCAAACACTTGCAAGGACGAAAAAAGCACAAGGAGAAACCCAAGAAACCAGGCCGGAGAGGATGAGGCCACAAAACCCCCACCCAACCCACTCCCCGCGATCCTAGGAACCCCCCCACACCAACCCTACCGCTCCCAACATAGGACGGGTTGTACCTCCCACTCATGGTAAGTACAAGAACCAGCAGGCCACTTAGCCATGAACCACTTTCAAGCTAAGAGTTTTGCTCTATCCACAACAAGCTTCTCTCTAAGGGCGCCACCAGAAAAAATTATGTCATTCCGGGAAGTCCAAATAACAACATGCCAAACCACAAGCAAACCTAACCTAAATCTCTTTCCCCCTCCTAAACCTGTAAAGCACATGAACTGCTGGGCTAAACCTAGGGGAATCACAAACTCCCACCCCAACCACATAGACACTTGATACCACACCAGAAGGACAACGAGACACATCAGAAATAGGTGCACCGACGACTCTGCCAGCGCATCACAGAAGACACACCCCACGTCCTTTCTGGGAGCAGAACCCTATGTCTAACAAGATTGAACCTAATAGGAACCCTGTCTAGAATAAGCCGCCGAGAGAAAACAACCATCTTCGAAGGAGCTCACGACTTCCAAACCCGCGAGACAGCCTGCAACGTAGCACACTCAGAGGCACACATAGTCGGAAGACCTTTCGGAAGAAAGGTATACGCTGACTTAACAGAGTACCGACCATCGGGACTATGACTCCAGGACCACACATCCCCCCTTTCCACACGAGACTGTTTGAACACCTCCCTGAGGAGCTCATTAAGGAGCTCCATTTCCCGGACGAAAAGAGCCCTCCTCCACTTGAGATCCCAAACCCAGACACTCCCCACCCACGCGCCTAAATCACCCACCCTACCCTCGGCTTGGAAAGAGAGATGAAAGAGCCGGCTAAACCTATCTCTAAGGAGAACGTCCCCACACCACAGATCAAGCCAGAACAGGGTCGAAAAGCCCATCCCCAAGCACCTTGGAAACCCCGTCCAAGGTATTGTCATATGTTTATATAGGGAAAAGCTTGTTAGTGTGATAGCTTAACCCACGAAAAACAACGAATTGACGTAAACCGTATGATAGGGTTGAGATCAAAATTGAAGTGGGTTTTATTTTAGATGAGTTTGGATTTATACAGATTAATTAAGTGCTTATAGCATAAGGTTTTGTCATATAAATGCTTATGTATTGGTTGTTTCTATAGTAAAAGATATAATCCAGTTGAACTGTTTTTCCACAAGCTATGAACTGTTTTCATAAGTTATCCCATAGAATTTATGGAGATAATATGAAAACAGCTTATAGAAGTAATTTTCATAGACTATCCCAAATAATGTTACGAGTGCTTGCTATAGCAGTTAATCTCAAACAGGTTGTTAGTTTCACAACTTTTTTTTTAGGTTCCAATGTCGTTATTTTGTACTAAATATGTCTCTGGCATTCATTCTTTGGATATGAACATAATTTTGTATCCAATTTCCTTGTGTAGTAGCTTGATTAGTTTCCGCTTTTCAATGTTGTTGTATGAACACATAACCAGTTGATGTATACCTTAAGGGGGCGTTTGGTTCACTTCTACAAACTAAGTTCCTGGGAATGTATGATGGGAACTATTTATTCTAATGTTTGGTACACATGCATAAAAAAAGGTTCCAATGAATTAATTATACCCGGTAATTATTTTCAACTATATTATCCCATTTTTTATTCCCAGCACAAAGTATAGGAATGACTTATTCCCAGCGGTTAACATCCATTAATATCTTAAAATTTCATTTCTACCCTTTAAGTAGCTGCATGGCATCCCACGTCTCCTATTTATGTGCCACGTTTTCTTCCTGCCTTTACACAAGTTTTGCTACATATTACAGTTACACACTTGAAATACTCAAGGTGGTTAATTCAATTAGAACAACAAAACTCATGTGATTATGATTGCATCAACAATACGTTTTCATGGATGAATTGGTGTATGATAACAATTTTTTTGAAGTAAGATGTATGATAAATTAAAATTATCAAACCCGTTAATTTATATTCTTTGATGCTTTGCTAAAAAATAAAGAAATTTTTTAGGAGATATATGTTTTTCATGGTAAGGGTATTTTAATAAATTACACAACTTCTTTAAAGAAGAATTCGCATGAATACAAAACATCAACCAAACACTTTTGTCAATCATTTCTAGGAATAAAATTGACACTCTAACATTCCTAAGAATGGTTAATCCCAGGAATACATTTTTATTCTACATAACAAACACACCCTAAGAGAAATGATTGTACAATTATCATTACTCATACCTTAAAATTGCATTTGTGTAATAGATGTTCTGAATTCTAGAAAATTGCACTTTGTGTGTTTATGTTTTGTCTGTTTTGAAATAGTTGGCCATTGCTGTGAAATATTGAAGTTGTAACCCATTGGTCGTAAGTCATAAATATAATTGCTGGCTACTATATGCATTACTTGAGTGGTGGAGTACACACTCATTATTACCTTTTCAATATCATTAACTCCACCACGAACACGATAACAAAAAAAATTGTCAGGCCGTATTCCTATAATTAAATCATTAACAGTCATAACTATAGGAATACTACGATAATAAAGAGGAACAACTTTCACTAAAACTACATGTTCATTTATCTGAATAGAATTTTTTTATGCTAAAATAATTATGATACTTGGAAACTTTTATGTGGTTTCTGTGAGTGTTGCTTGTGAAGTTGTTCATTAATGACTTGAAGTGCTTATGGCATAAACGCTTCTCGTATAAATGATTATGTATAAGCTATTTCTATAACAAAACATAAACAAAGTTAAGCTGTTTTCATATAATCTGTTTCCACAAACTAACCTGGAGATATGGAAATACGATAAAAATTGTTAACAACATATAGACATGTCATTTTAATAAACTCTCCCAAACAATCTCACAAGTGCTTATGTCAGTGGATAAGTTCAAATGAGCCATTTCAAACATGCCCTTTAGTTTCACAACATTTTTTCGGGTGGCATTATTTTTTACTAAATTTGTTTCTGGCATACTTTGGCTATGAAAATAAGTCTCTTCTGTTTCAACGGTTCTGGTATGAACGCAAAATCAGTTGATTACTTGATGTGTTTCCTTAAAATTGCATTTTGTGTAATAGATGCTGCGGATGAGCACGGTAACTTGTAAATTATTGTTTATTAACTTATTGAAAGGATGAAGCTAAACAAATGTGTTTATGTTTGATCTCTTCAGAAGTTATTATTGGCTTTTAACTTAGTGGTCTTGAGTTATAGTTGTAACTGCTGGCTACTACATACATTATTTGAGTGGTGAAGTTCAATCTCATTATCTTTTTAATCTTTTCTTCAGTTTAATATGGATTTTCTTGCATTTAACATGTCTGATTTAGCTGCAAATAAACTTGTTGAAACTTTTAAATAAGCTGATAACCTAGGGCCTTCCCCAGTTCTCATGTCCATAAAACTTCCTATCGAAAAAAACTACGAAAAAACCTTGTTTGGCAGTATGAATTTACAATTGGATGCAGGGCTTTCTTGTTGCAACATTTTTAAGATTAAACAATGGCATAGAGTAAGAGTTTATTTATGCACAACTTTTTTAAAAGTTACCATTATATTGTTATAACTTCATTTCTAAAGGGATATAAGGTATCGTTGTGTGTATATTACAGGGATATTAAGGGATATTAAGTATCAATTTGTCTATATACTACATTTCTTAAGAGCGTTTTAATGTTGTTCTCTTGGCTAATATCAGTTTAAATATTGTAGTATTTATTATTTAACATATTGGTGGATTGATTATAGAGATGCACTGGATGCTTTGGGGTTGGTTCGATATTGCTGCAGGCGTATGCTTATGACCCATGTTGACCTTATCGAGAAGTTACTGAATTACAATAGTAATTTCTGATCCCTATATCATTCTATGTGTGTCAATTTTCTATCTCACTGGGTTTGTAATGATCATACATTCATTTGGTTGCAACTATGGAAAAGCATGAAGCCAATTAGAGATTCATAAGGACCTACAGACGACCAATATTAGTCCTGTGGCCATGTCAATGTTTTTTGGGTCCTTTTCCTTTAAATTGTTCTAGAAAGCAATTTTAGTTTGTGTGATGCAAAGCTGTATTTTGGTGTTCAGGTGTCATACTTTGCTATGATAGACACATATCGAACTCTGCTATGATAGACAAAACTGTAGAATGACAAGTTTTTTTAACAACGGGATTAACGTGTAATGTCAGAATTGATACTAATGCTTACGAATATTGATACCTGGCATACTCTGCATGTTATGATTTAACATGCATATAATGTCTAGTGTCATTACACTTCAAAGTGTTTATTTTGTTAGTCATTTTGTGGACCAAATTGATCAACAATAAATTGATTTGAGGATTAAACTGATTAACTAAAGATACATTTAAGAGTCAAAATGACCAACAAGGCAACATCCCCAAGTTTCTAATTGATTAGTAATATGTAATAGATTATCATATACGGTATAATCACAAATTCAAGCAGAATACGTAAGAACCACAAACATTTATCTACATACTGTGTAATCACATAACAAAGAATAGTGATCAAACATCTTTCTCATTGTCGTATAATAGTATTTAATTATTGTATTTTTTTTTATAGAAGAATATTATACTAAATTAATATACCACTGTGGCGAATCATACTTAATAGAGGACTATTACTTTTTCTACCCTATGCTATTCTTGCACGCTTGATTTTTTTGTTTGAAAAAATTATTTGGAATATATAATCTGAACGTTTTTTTCCCTAATTCGGAGAGCAAAAATCGCTATTAAGAGTTGAAGATAACTGTGCTGGGTGAGGAAGAAGAATCAGAGGGAGGGGAAGGCTCTGATGCTGAATTGGAAGATGATGAAATTGATGAAGAGAACGAGGAAAATATGCAGATAAAAGATGAAACAAAGACTAATCTTGTCAATATGCGGAGGACTATTTATCTAACAATAATGTCCTGTGTAGATTTTGAGGAAGCTGGTCATAAGCTTCTTAGAATCCATCTTGAGCCAGGTCAAGAGATGGAATTGTGCATCATGCTCCTAGAATGTTGCAGCCAAAAAAGAACTTACCTCCGATACTATGGTCTTCTTGGGAAGCGTTTTTGTATGATCAACAAAGTGCATCAAGAAAATTTTGAGAAGTGCTTTGTGCAACAGTATTCCATGATCCACAGGTTTGAAACAAATAAGTTGCGAAATGGGGCCAATTTTTTTGCTCATCTGCTTGGGACTTTTGCTCTGCCTAGGCACATCTTATCTTACATTCGCCTGACTGAAGAGGACACAACTTCTTCACGTATATTTATTAAGATTCTCTTACAGGAATTGTTAGAGCATCTTGGCATCCGGTTGCTAAATGAGCGGTTAAATGACCCAACAATGCAGGACTCATTTCAATCCATTTTTCCCAAAGATAACCCTAAAAACACACGATTCTGCATTAACTTCTTCACATCCTTTGGTCTTGGTGGTCTTACTGAGAATCTACATGAGTATTTGGAAAATATGCCAAGGATGACCATGGAACAACAGAAGCAAGTTCAGATTCTGACTCGGATAATGAATCTGCAAGCTCCGAGTTATCAGATTCGGGAACCAGTTCTGAGTCAGAGTCAAGTTCTGATGAAAGTGACAGAAAGGAGAAAACATAGAAGAAAATAAACATCGCGTGTTAGCTAAGATGCTCCATGGTCCTTAGTTTCACAATCTTTACTAACCAAACAGGTCCTTAGTTTCACAATCTTTTAGGGTGTCTTTCTTTCGTTCTAAGTTTGTCTCTGGCGTGCTTTGGCTATTAACATACTTTTGTATCCAGCTGTCTCTTGTAGCATGATTATTATTTGTTGTTTCAATGTTGTTGCAAGATTCATAATAGTATTGATCATAATGTATATACAAGATTTCTTGGCAGCATTTCAGTGTTTATCTCAAGGCAAATGTTAGTTTAAACACTGTAGTATTAACATAATGAGGCGGATTGATTACAGAGATGCACTGGATGCTTTAGGGCTGGTTCGATATTGCTCGCAGCAGGCGCATGTTCACGACCCATGTTGACCATATTAAGAAGCTACTGAATTACAATAATAATTTCTGGTCCCTATATTATTCTTTCCTTTTGCATGCGTCTGTCAATTTTCTGATATCATTTAATTTGTAATGATCATACATTCATTTGGTTGCAGCTATGAAAAAACATGATGTCAATTAAGAATTTCTAAGGAACTACGGACGACCATGATGTGTCAGTTGCGCCGCAAGACTTTATGTCAATGTTTATTATTTTTTTGTTGTTGTCCTTTTCCTTTAAACTGTGTTTTAACTAGCAGTTTTAGCCTATGTTTGATTGGGAGTTTGCACCATCAAGCGTGCTTTTGTATATGCTCACACCGTGATTTAAGAGAAGCTAAGAAACCAAGCTTCTCCTCCAACGTGGGATTTTGCGAAGTGATAAATACACCGCTAAAACAAACATACCATTAGGTTTTGTTATGAATTAATTGCGGTGGTTGAGAAGGCTACTGTAAGGTGCAAAATCGTCCACCGGTTTAATTGATTAGACTTGTGCTCTCGATTTTCGGGCACCAAACCATTAATTGGATTTGAATCTTTAATCTTTGAACTCTCAATTTTTATTCGTGAGAAGGAAAAAAGTGAGTAAAAACCCTTATAAGACCTAGATCCGGGGGTTGGTTTCGATTGGGGAAGGTGTTAAGCACCCGAATCGACTATGATATCCCATAGGAACCTTTTACATATTCTTAATCTTGCGCTGAATTATTTTTACTTGTTCGAAAATTATTGCCTAAGAGTCTAAATGAAAGAATGGGGGAAGATGAAACATGTTTTTGGTTATTTTTATTTGATTTGGAAAGGTCAAAGCCCTTTGCCTACTTACCCAAATAAATCGGGATCAAAATCAAGTAGTTCATCTAGGGAACTTCTTTGGTAGGTTGGATTGATTTTAATATTTTGGAAAAAAAGATTTTAAGAAGAGACAAGAGGCCTTAAGGCATGAGAGAAAAATATGAAGTAGTTGGTTAATTTTAATTGCAAGAAATCCATGTCTAATGTGGATATTAAATTGATTAAACATTTGATTAAGAAAGATAAAAGGAAAACACTTGGGTTACAAGCCAAAGTTTATTTTAAAGAAATTTGAAATTTGACCTTTTTGATTTTTCGAGATAAAAATATTTTTTCTAAACTAACGGTGGACTAGCGTAACGGCGAAAAATAAATGAACATAAAGCGGTAAATAAAATGGTGAAGTGTCGGCGCGTGTGTCGGTGCTTGTGTCTGTTACATATTACATACCCTAAATACATTCTACGGTCTCAAGAGAAATATGATGGCGAGAAATAAAAATGCGCAAAAATAAATTACATCATTTCCCTAATTATACACACTAAACCAATGGCAATAATAAAATGAATGACGAAAATTAAATATGCATGCAATAATTCTAAGCAAAATTAAACTAAAAGTAAACATGAAAGGAATTGAGCATGAAACAAACCACAATTAATAATAAACAAGCAAATATCAAGAAAGTAGTGAAAATAAGCGATCAAAAGCAAATTTAAAGCTAGGAAATTTAAAAAGAGGAAAATAAATTTTTAAGAATGAAAAGAGACATTAAAGTAGCAAAAAAAAGTGTAGAATATGATAAAATAGTGAAGAAATAAATAAATAAAAAAAAGTTGGCTCAGCTGGAATAAATCTGAACCACTTAATGCATCAAGGGGTCCAAATTCAAACACTACACAGGCTCATCACAGCCACTTGATCTAAGATCAAGAGTTTAAAAAAACAAGAACAAAATGAGGAGTAAGAAAAAAATTAGGCAACATGTGAATCCTCCCAAGAGCATCCCGGACTGTCAGATCTGAGATCTGACGGTCTAGTCTTGAGGTCACATGGCAAGGCCATAGTTCCATACATAGCAAAAAAAAAAGAAAGAAACACAGGGACCGTCAGATCTAAGACTTGACGGTTAAAAAACGCAAGCACATGATAACCAAGGGGGGAGCAACACAAACTGTACCTCAACAGGATCATCCTGGGGCGTTGGATTTTAGATCCAACGGCCTAGTCCTGGAGATACATGGAAGCAGCCATACACACTCACAACACAGGATTCATAAAAAAATGGTATAAAAACCCTTTCAAACACAAAAAAAGTCACAAACCCTCAACACTTCTCTCTCTTAGTAAACTTAGAGAGAGAAGCTCTCTCCTCTCACTTAAAACTGCCTCGCCGGAAGAAAAAGAAAAAGAGAAGGGTGGCCGGAACTGCTCCGGCGCGGTGGTCGACCGTAGCGCCGCCGCGTCGGAGCGATTTTTTTATTTTTTTTTTGAAATTTTTTATACCCCAAGCTTCTTCTTCTTCTCCTCTTTTGTTTTCCACAAATATTTTCAAAAAGGGGTGGAGGAAACGGGTTAGATCTAGACTTTTAGTTTGAAAGAAAAAGAGAAAAAATTCTACCTCTTGATGTTGTTGTTGGTTTTATTTCTTCTTCCTTCTTCTCTTCTCTTTTGTTTCGGTTGAGCTCCTTTGTGTTTAATCCGGTTCGGCCGGTTGAATTTGTGTGTGGTTGCTTGGATCCGAGAAAGAAAATTGAAATTGTGTGTTGTTGTTTGGATCCGAAAAAGGGGATTGAATTTGTGTGTTGTGGTTGGATCCGAAAAAAAGAGGTTATTGTTGATGATGATTTGTGTTTGTGATGATTTTTGGGTTTGAAGGTTTATGAATAAATTGTTATGATGTTCTTCATTTGTTCATGAAATTTTTTGTGAATTTTTGGTGTTAGATCCAAAAATATGAGAGAAAAAAGTTGATGTTTTTGGTGATTTGATGATTTTTTCTGATTTTTTTACTGACTGATAGGACCTCTGGCACAACAATCAATGCTGACTTTAAATAGTAAAAAAAACTAGGGTTTCTCTGGTACGAAGAAAAGACTAAAATACCCATGTTGGGTCAGACTTGGATAGAAAGACATACATGACCAATAGCAAACTGACACATGGACTGGACCAAACTTGGACTAAAAGACTTTAAATAATAAAACCAAATAAATAAATAAATAAAAAACGAAAATTAAAAACAAATAATAAAAAGAAATAACAAACATGACTAAATAAAAAAATGTCCCTTCGGAACCAAAAAATGAGGTATTTTAAAATACCTCTCTGCCGAAATTTCGTCTGAGACGACGGAATTACACGACTTTTAAAACGCTAATAAAATGGTAAATCAAAGATGTGAACAAAATGGGTTTTAACAATGCAAATTATACGATAAATAAAATACAAGTCAAACGCGGATAAAATTGAGAATTTAAAATGCGAGTGACATTAAAATGTAAATGAAGTGAAAATTAAAATATGAATAAGATGCGACCAAAATGCGAATAAAATACAAATATCATGGGAATTAGAATGTGAATGAAATGCTATTAAAATACGAATGATATGTGAAGTAAAAGTTTTAACTGGTCAAAATTTGGGGTATGACAAGACTATTTTAAGACCGCATAAAAATGGCTGAACATTCATGACATTTTTTTAACTGCAAATATTAATTATTAAGTTAGTTTTTTTTTCTCGTATGTTAAGAGCAAGTAGCTTGATCTAATGTATTTTTCTAATCATGTTTAGTGTAATTAGGGTTAGCTTTGCGCAGTAACTTGTAATGCAAGCTACCTTAGTTACTTGGATACTTTTACTATAAATAAGTATCCATTACTTGTATTTTGGAAGTTGAATAATGCAAAACACTTTTTCCTTTACAATTGGTATCTATAGCCGGTGTTAAGGGCTTGTAGAACCTCTCAAAGCGCAGCTTTTGGCGGGAAAAGTTTGTTACATTTTGTTACGTGTGTTCCTCTTTCTTCTTCTTCCTCAATTCTAAGCTCTCATCCATGGCGGATTCTGCAAATTTCGCACAACCTTCCATTCCCAAGTTTGATGAATTCTATGATCATTGGGCCATGCTTATGGAAAATCTTCTATGTTCCAAAAAGTTTTGGGATTTAATTGAAACTGGTGTCCCCATTGCTCATGAGAATCCAACACCAGAACAAGAAAAAGCTGCAAAGGATAGTAAACTTCTTAATCTTAAGGTGAAAAATTATCTCTTTCAATCCATTGATAGAACAATCATGGAAACTATTCTGGTCAAAGATTAAGCTAAGGATATTTGGGATACAATGCGCAGAAAGTATCAAGGTTCTACCAAGGTGAAACGTGCTCAACTACAAGCTTTACGCAAAGAATTTGAGATTCTTGCAATGAAAGAAGGTGAAACTATCGATGAATACTTTGCAAGAACTCTTTCTATTGCAAACAAGATGACAACACATGGAGAGAAAATGGATCAAACGCTTGTTGAAAAGATTATGAGATCTTTAACAAGTAAATTCAATTACATGGTGTGCGCCATTGAAGAATCAAATGATGTTATCGCACTCTCAGTTGATGAGCTTTAGAGTAGTTTACTTGTTCAAGAACAACACATGAAATCTCAGAATCAAGAATTTGATGCTGAACAAGCATTGAAAGTTTCCAATGGTGGAAGAGGAACTGTGGGGTATGGTAGATGAAGAGGGCGTTCATGCGTTAGAGGAATGGGTAGAGGAAGAATCAACAAGGGAAATGTTGAATGTTTTAGTGTCACAAGCTAGGACACTATCATAATGAACGTCCTCTATGGCAAGAAAATGCTAACTATGCTGAGTTTGAAGATGGTGAATTGTTTCTGATGGCCCAATCATGTCTAAACACAAATGCCAAAGATGAGGTATGGTTTCTTGATTCTGGATGTTCAAACCATATGATAGGAACAAAGGATTGGCTATTTGATTTTGATAGTGAGTTTAGAGAATCAGTGAAGTTAGGTGATGATTCTAGAATGTCAGTAATGGGAAAAGGTAACTTGAAATTGCTCATTGGTGGTATGATTCAAGTCATAACTAATGTGTATTATCTTCCTGGACTTAGAAATAATATAATTAGTATTGGACAACTTCAGCAGAAGAGTTTAACAATTGTTTTTGAGAAAGATACTTGCAAAGTATATCATGAGGAGGGAGGTATGATAATGTCAACTCAAATGAGCACCAATAGAATGTTTATCATCTTTGCACCAGTCATTTTTCCTGAATGTTTGAAGATTGAAAAATGTGAAGATGCTAAGATATATCATTATAGATATGGACATCTTAGTTGAAAGGGTTTGAAGATCCTGATTAAGAAGGAAATGGTGAGGGATTTACCAGTGTTGCAAGAGATTGAAGCAAAATGCAAAGATTGCTTGTTGGGGAAGCAACATAGGGAAGCTATTCCTAAGAAAGCACAATGGAGAGCTTCAGAAAAGCTTGAATTGATCCATTTTAATCTTTGTGGCCCTATCAAACCAAGTCTCAACTCTGGTAGTAGATACTTCATGACTTTTACTGATGATTTCAGTAGAAAAACATGGATATAAATTTTGAAAGAGAAATCAAGGGCATTTGAGATATTCAAGTTGTTCTACAATTTTGTTGAAAAGGAATCTGGATGCTTGATCAAGTGCTTAAGATCAGACAGAGGTGGAGAGTACACTTCTGCAAAGTTTAATGAATTTTGCAGCTCAAATGGGATCAAGAGACATTTTACTACAGCTTACACACCTCAACAAAATGGTGTTTCAAAGAGAAAGAATAGAACTTTGATGAATATGGTAAGAAGTATGCTTGCATCTAGAGATGTTCCAAAGAATTTTTTGCCAGAAGCAGTTGTTTGGGCACTCATGTGTTAAACAGAAGCCCTACATTGTCAGTGAAAGATATGAATCCAAAGGAAGCATGAAGTGGTGTGAAACCTTCAATACAACATTTTAGAGTTTTGGATGTATTTCTTATGTTCATGTGCCAGACACTCAGAAGAAAAAGTTAGATGATAAGAGTACTAGATGTATTCTGCTTGGTTTGAGTGAAGAATCAAAAACTTATAAGCTATATGATCCTAAAAAAAAGAAACTTGTGATTAGCAGGGATGTTATATTTAATGAAACATAAGGATGGAACTAGAATGGTAACGAAAACACTCAATCAAGTTCAACACTAATGGATGATGATGTGATAGAATTCAAAACTGATGAGCCAGTAAATCAAATTGATCCTGAGATGCCTCCTTTTGATGATACAAAGGAGAATAATTCTTCAGATCATGAGAATGGTTCTTCTGATCATGAAGAAAAGATGGATATTGAGTCACATGATGAAGTTGAGCTTTCCCCTAAAATAAGAAATCCACCAGGTTACTTGAAAGACTATGTAACTGGAAGAGAAGTTGAAGAGGATGAACTGCAAAATGGATTAGCTTTGTTTAGTACCTCATCTGATCCTGGTACATTTGATGAAGCATCAAAGATGAAGGTATGAAGAGAAGCTATGAAACAAGAAATTGAATCAATTGAAAGTAACAACACTTGGGAACTTACTGATTTACCAGCATGTTGCAAGAAGATAGAAGTTAAGTGGATATATAAAACTAAGCTGAATGAAAAATGGGAAATTGAGAAGTACAAAGCCAGATTGGTTGCTAAGGGATATGCTTAGAAGCTTGGGGTTGACTATAATGAAGTGTTTGCACTAGTAGCAAGATGAGATACCATCAGCACAATTCTAGCACTTGCAGCTTGTAAAGGTTGGAAAGATTATCAGCTTGATGTTAAGAGTGCTTTTCTGCATGGTGAGTTAGTTGAAGATGTGTATGTGGAGCAACCCTTAGGCTATCAAAAGGAATATACAAACAAGGTGTATAAACTGAAGAAAGCTTTGTATGGATTAAGACATATGTCTAGAGCATGGTATGTCAAAATAGAATCTTACTTTGCTCAAGAGAATTTTGAGAAATGTTCTCATGAACATACCTTATTTGTGAAGAACAACTCTGATGGAAGGATACTTATAGTTAGCTTATATGTAGATGATTTTATCTACACTGGAGATGACATCGAGATGTTTGAACCATTCAAACATTCAATGCAAAGAAATTTTGCTATGATTGATTTGGGGAAAATGAGATATTTTCTTGGAGTAGAAGTAAAGCAGTGTGATGAAGGAATCTTGATTAGCTAATGCAAATACTCTACTGAAATCTTAGAGAGGTTTGGTATGGAGAATTATAATATGATGTGCAATCCTATAGTGACTGGAAGTAAACTGGTGAAAGATGAGAATGCTAGAGCAACAAATGCCAGCAAGTACAAGAAAATGGTTGGTTGCTTGATGTATTTGCTTGCCACCAGACCTGATCTTGCATATTCAGTGTGCCTGGTTCCTAGATATATGGAGAGACCAATTGAAATGCACCTATCAACTGTTACAAGAATCCTAAGGTACTTGAAAGGAACTGCTAGATATGGATGACTGTATAAGAAAAGAGAATAAGTGAAATTGACTGGTTGGTCAGATTCAGATTATGCAGGTAATGTTGATGACAGGAAAAGTACTTCAAGCTATGTTTTCATGATTGGTGATAGTGCAATAGCCTGGTCATCTAAAAAGCAGGCTATAATTACTCTCTTTACTACTGAAGCAGAATATGTTGCAGCAGCTTTATGTTCATGTCAAGTAATTTGGCTAAGAAGAATCTTGCACCATTTGAGTGAAGATCTGAGGGAAGTAACTACAATATATTGTGATAATAGCTCATCAATAAAGCTATCTAAGAATCCAGTCATGTATGGAAGATGCAAACACATAGATGTCAGGTTTCACTTCTTGAGGGACTTAGCTAAAGATGGAATCATAGAGTTGAAGCATTGCAATTCACAAGATCAATTAGCTGGCATTATGACAAAGCCATTGAAATTGGAAGCACTCTGTAACTTAAGATCTAAGCTTGGTATTATGGATAGCTTGAATGAATCAAACTAGCTCCTTGTGTAAACTGTTTCAGAGATTGCTCAGTTTAGGGGAGGGATTGTTAGGAGCAAGTAGCTTGATCTAATGCATTATTCTAATCATGTTTAGTGTAATTAGGGTTAGCTTTGCGCAGTAACTTGTAATGCAAGCTAGCTTAGTTACTTAGATACTTTTACTATAAATAGGTATCCATTATTTGTATTTTGGAAGTTGAATAATGCAAAACATTTTTTCCTTTAAATTATAACCTTAGACATTCATGATATATTTAATCATATCATACTCATAATTAGAAGATACATTATTAACATGCATATCACCATGTACAACACATATATACATGCTATCATTCAAGGATATATACTCAGAAAACATCATATTAGATAAGGGGTTATGCTACTCAAATCAATTGATTATCACATTTTACCTAATCGATTAAGTAATACTAGTTACGTTTTCAATTATAAAGAAAATATAATTTTTTAAATTAATTGATTAGTTAATTTATCTAGTCTGTAATATAGAAAAATACATTATTTAATCGATGAACATGAAATATTTCTTATAATTAAGATCAGAGGAAGAGGAAGTATGTAATAGGATTGCATATAAAGTCTAATTGATTAAGTTTATACAAACATAAGCATAATACATTAGAGCCACAAAGAGACTATTATCCACATATTGTAATCACTTCTCTTGTCAATCATTCAAATGAGGTAGCACTTGGGTGACATAACATTTGATGACATTGGCCAACCACAATGTCACTAGTGGCTTTCTTCTCTCTCTTTCACAAGATTTTTTTTTTGTACACTTGTGACATTGTGGTTGACCAATGTCACCAAATGCTATGTCACCTGAGTTCTATCCATTCAAATGTCATCGTTGAATAATATTGAAGATGCGTGGCAATATAGTGTCATCGACGAAGGTATGTGCTTTTTCTTTTTGAGGCGGAAAGCGAACCGATGTGTTGTTTGTGTTCGGGGGTGAAGGAAACGAAAGATCACACCTTTGCAAAGTGTGATTTTACGGGTGCAATTTGATATAAGATTTTTCATTGGCTAGGCCTAGGAGTGTCCCTGGTGTTTTCGGAGAACTTTTTGTCTTGCTAGAAATTTGTTGTTTCTACCTTAGGCAAAGGAAGAAAGCTAAAGAGTTGCTTCTTATTTGGCACACAACAATGTGCAATACTTTGAGGATGCAATATGATTTTTTTCACCGGAGTGATTCCGAAGGTTGAAGAGGTTGTTGTGGTAGTGGTCAATAATTAATAAAAATGGATCTCTATGATTCTTCTATTAGTGGTTCATCAATCCATTGAAATGTATTAACAATAGGATGATTGTCCTCTTTTTATATTTGTGTTGCTTTTGGTCGGTTTGATACCACTTATACTCTTTCTCATATTTAGATTTGGGTTAAATATGTTTTTGATCCCTATAAATATACAAACTTTTTGTTTTAGTCCCTCTAAAAAATTTCTTCAACTTTTAGTCCCTATAAAATTTTCAATCACTACTTTTGGTCCTTAATTTTAAGTTAACTTTTGTATTTTTTAATGAAATTGTGCAGAAATGTGTAGAATATTGTAAAAAAAATCTCAATAAAAAGTAGATTTTTTTAACAAAACATAAATTAAATATGAATTTTTAACCGTAAAAAATATAAAAAAATTCATATTAAATTCATGTTTTGTTAAAAAATTCTAATTTTTTTTGGAGAGATTCTTATAATATTATGAGTTTTCATGGAAAATTTAATTAAAAAATATGAATTCTACATATGAGTTTACTTTAAAGGAGGGACCAAAAGTGAAGATGAAAATTTTTATAGGGACTAAAAGTTGAAGAATTTGTATGGAGGGACTAAAATGAAAAGTTAACATATTTATAGGGACCAAAAACATATTTAACCCTTTAGATTTAGATTAGATATAGTACTACTTATACTCTCTCAAATTATTAATAAGAATATTCATTTTTCTGTTAAAAAATAAAGGAAAAAACGGTTGATTTAAGTCATATCATATCATATTCATCGTATGTAATTAGAACGATTTACTCACTAGTATCTGATTCTTGATAGGATTCTATTTAAACAATTTTAGGTTGCCATTAATTATTATCCTTTAACAGTTTTAGGTTGACACTAAGTTTATTCTTAGAATATACACACTTATTAGGGGGGAAAAATATAGTACACAAGTGAAATTGAAGTTTTACAAAAAGTTTTTAGTCAAATTTTTTTTCTTTAGGAAAGTTGCAAACAATTGATGAATTTAAGTTTTATAGAAGCTAATACGTAAATCTCATATTGAATTAGATCAGAGTTTAAGTGGTTAACGAAATTTAATAAGGACGAGTCGTCATATTCTAGATTTATAGGATCATATTCGTCTAGAAATTAGAGGGTTAATACAAATAAAATATAAAATTAAGTTACACCATAATACCATTTTTATAGATTAATTTCTAAACTATTTCAAAAGAAAAATTACATGACATGATTTGGATTATACATGCGTAATTCAGTCGCAAACAAAGCCTTACTGTGAAAAAGTTATACACTTTTCAGTCGGTGACATCACTCTATATATAGCAACACTCTAGACTAAAATCATAATATTCTTCATATCAATAATACCGATAAAACTTTTGAAAGCACTCGACCGGAAAATGAGTCGTCGTGGTGGGAGTAACGGCGATGGGCTGAGGCTCCACATCAATTCTGATTTCAGTTGGATAACTCACTCACTCACTCTATATATAGCAACACTCACTATCACACTCACTCTCACTTACTCACTTACTCACTCTCACTCAGTAGTTCGAAATAAAAAAAGTCAAAAGCTAAGCAACTATGGCAAATGATCCAACTGAAATCAGAATTGATGTGGAGCCTCAGCCCATCGCCGCTACTCCCACCACGACGACTCATTTTACGGTCGAGTGCTTTCAAAAGTTTTATCGTTCATTGCGCCGACAAGTGACGATTGAGGTGATCAAGATTCTGCTCAATCTTGGTGTTGGAGCTGGACTTGTGAGTAAATTTTACTTTGTTTTTATTTATGGTTTAGTCTTTAAACGTGTGCATATGTTTAAACTTTCAAGTGTACAAAATTCTTGCAGGAATACATGTTTATTAAGCTCGCGTGAGGAAGAATAATGGAGCTGAAGTACTATTGATATGAAGAATATTATGATTTTAGTTTATAGCGTAAGTGTGAGAAAAATGAATAAGTTATGAACTTATGATGATTTAGTGTTTAGCGTAAGTTTTCAAATGAATAAGATATGATGAGCCACATGTTTTGCAAAAGTGTGAGAAAAATGAATAAGATATAGCTAGTATTACCGTCAATGTTTTGCAAACTTTCTTCTAATTTTAGGGGCGGATCTAGGATTGAATTATTAGTGGGGCAATTTTTTATTTTTTTTAAAGAAGTACGACTAAAAATTTTGGCAAAATAAATTACAAAAACAACAACATGAATAACAAATCATCAATCATTTACAGATAACGCACAACATAAGTTGCAAAATCTTAATGTATATTTATATATTTCAGAGCGAGCGAGCATGCGCTGCGCGCACATATATATATATATATATATATTAAGATGTTTATATTATCATGAAAAAAACGGAAAAGTTAAGAGTTGAACTGACAACCAACAAACACAATCACAAGTGTCACGCCACTGGAACAAAGAATTATACTATGTCTAGGGCTACCCATATTTCCATATTTTGGCATGTATTCGAAAAGGTGAACAAACTGGAAAACTTTGAACCAACTACCAATGTGATGTGTTGTTATTTTTTTATATGAGATTTACATTTGTGAAGGTTTGTTTGTAAGTCATAGCCAACGACTACATATTTTTTTTGGTGGTTGGAGTTTGAACTTCGGACCTTGTATATATTATGCATTGTCTCTACCAATTGAGTTAAGCTCACAAGGACAACTACATGATTTTTTTAAAAACATATGTCTTTCCCGTGAACTCAAAGTCAAACTATTATAATATTTTTTTTTAAATGTTTAAAAACATATATATATATATTTTCAAAAAATCTATCTATTTTTCCTTTTTATTCATGTGTAATTTGCTTAACAAACTTGTAACACGGATTATATAAATGATTTTTTTAGAGGATCACAAATTATATAATGATGATGATGATGATAAACAATAATAATTTGTTATATTCCTATCTTTTTTATGATAAAAAATTTATTTTACAATTTTTTTATTATTTATTTTATGCTTAATTATTTTTTCCATTATTAATTAGTTTTACGTGTCAACATTTTTATATTTGGTTAATTCATCTCAAAAATAAAAAATGAAATTCAATTCAAAACTAAAACTAGATTTATTTTTTGTAAATTCCAAAATTGAAAACAAAAAATCACCCCGCACAATTTTGATTGTTTAGACGTTATAGATGCAAAGTAATCATCGACTTGTCTTTTTTAGGAAAATATTCATCAACTTTGTCCATCACTAAAATATGAGGGAATACTTGACGGACCACCAATGGAGACCCTCTCTCAATTACATTTTTTTCAAACCACAATACTTGAAAGCAAAATTTGTTTAAGAGATATATGGCCTTCACTTGTAACAATCCTGGACGGCCTCTTAATATTTCTTGCTTGTATTTGATTTCTTATTATAGTTTAAGACATGAGAACTTGGTAAACATTTCTTTGACCCAGTCCCAATATTTAAATAAACAGAAAAAAACATTCTGATTTTCCTGAATACTACTAATTCATGCATGGAGTTGATGAGTTGAACAGATAAAAGATGTCAGATAAAATAGTCAATTATTAAACAAACTCTAAAGTGTCACAAATTGTCATCTCTAGATTGAACCTACTTAATTCATTTTTCATTACCAAGACAAGAGCATCTCTTTTTTTTTTTCCTTTCTCAGAAGGAAAATGACTTCATTAGATGCATGCAGCTTTCTTCCTTGTCATATATGCAGAGGAGAGAGCTTTCTTATTCATTCATTCACTCAAATGGTGTCCTTTCCAAGATGGAATTTCTTGGTACCTTTCTTCCACGGAATCCTTGTTCTTCTTCATTCACCTGAAAAGTGATGATGCAGTCATTATAATTGTCAAGTACTGCTAGATTACAAAAACAGGTAGGTTTTTCTATGGATATTACATGTCATGAAAGTGACTATCTAGACATAACAAGATTATTGTGTGTCATTTTATATTAGTATTATCATGTTGTATTTATTTACAGTCAATAATATAATATAATGTATTATATATTTATCTATTAAACTCTAAGTATAATCTTTTAAAAGGCAATGTTAAATAATAGTCAACAACATAATATAAGATATTGTTATCTTGTGCCCATAGAGCACAAGTTAAGGAATCCAAAACTAGAAGTTTTTTATTGAAAAAATAAAATTTTGACTTTAAAAAATTGAATAAAATTGAATGCACAATTTTAAAACAATTATTTCTATTCCCTTGGATCAGATGTTATCAATGTCATGCTGATTGGAAACCAACAAGATGAGGATATAAAGTCTTTGCAATTGAATGCATGGACTACACCTTTACTATTCACCATGTGATATAAAGAAAGGGACAAGTACCACTATAAATGCAGACAGTGCCAAACCTAAAGAATCTCCTACTTATAGCAAATTTTAATAAGCTAAAATAATTTTTAAATTTGAATTATAAGAAAAATAGTTAAATAAACAAAGAAACAAGTTAGTTAATTAGTCTTCAAATAATTATGTTTTTACCTCAGCTTCATGGGGGTCCACTTGGGAGTCAAGATCCACAAATTGATCTGTCTGGCTACAGCTCTCTTCATCTCCTTTGCATTGAGTTGGGGGGCAATTAGCCCACTAAAAATTTAAGAAAAAAAATCCAAGATTATGAGTAATTCACCAATCTTATAAAATTACCTATAGTTTTCAAATGAGTTGAACTAATAGCTAGTTAGTTTTGAACATGGTTCTACAATATATAATCATGTGATTTTGAAAATTAGACCTTACATTTTTTGCAGCTGTACTAAAAGCTTCCTTGTGAGCCATATCAGGGTTTTTAGCCTTTAGCCTTTTAATCTCTTCTCTGCATTAAAATTATACTCATAATATTAGAATTAAAAAATTTACGAGTTTATGATAAGTGTAACTTTTGTTAATGTGACATATTAATTACTTGATGAAGCGGTTATAAGCTGATGGTGTTCTTTGTCTCTTCTCTGGTGCTGCATAGAACAATGATTCATTCATCAAATAAATAATTTTTTTTATTGTATATACTACATACTAAATAATTATCTTCTTGTTGAAAATAGTACTACATACGTTTATTGACAACATTGCTGATTGGAATTACATCATCTTCCTCACAATCAGAATAAGTCATCATGGATGCACTAGTATTACTGTTCAAAGTCTTGTTTGCATCTTCATCTGGACTACTACTTTCTTTTTGCTGCATAGTGAAAACATTCACAATAGTTTTTTAAGTTAGTATCTAGTATATAATACAAATACCTAAGTATAAGAAAATAAACAAAGTATTGGAAATGTGACTTTAACTTATGACCTCAAGATGAGTAAGAGATGCTAAAAGGTGGAAAGGGACAAAAGAAGCTTTCATCATGTTAACAGATAAGAGACTTGTGCAGTGACCACATCTTACTGTCACCACCATTGTCAAACTGCTGCATGGAACACTTACCTGCATCACACAATTGAAATGAAAACAGTGAGAAAAAAAATTGAATATGAAAACAGAAATAGGTATTAAAACAAAATATATATGATGAACTTAAGAAGTGCAGTTAGAAAACTCATGATTACCATTAAAATGGTATTGCAGAATCCACATTGTACATAGCATATTTGTTCTGGAAGATCAAAAAGATGGTTTAGTGTTGACATGAGTGTGTTAATGTGTAGCTAGGTGAGTCGGTATTTGTGTGAAGAGAAAAGGAAGAGAAAAAGAGATATAAGATATGAAGATGTAATGTAACTCTTTTGACACAATGAAGCATTTATAGTTGAAGTTGAACACTCATAATCAATCATCATCTCACTTTAATGATTTTATGATATAATGCTGATTTTCATTCCCGGAAACCACTCCAACATTGAAGCTAAGGATATACGTGGATTGTTTGAATTTTTTATTTTTGAGGTCTACTAATCCCTACAAAACCGGGTTTGTAAGGCGACGACTATTCACATCTACAGGTGACGATTGTCCATCCCTTATAACACATTTTTCAGGCTTTATTAACCAGCGGCGAAGCTAGCACAATTTTTACTAGGAGGCCAAATATAAAGAAGAAATAAAATATATTTTAAAATCTAATATATTAAACTTAATCAATAGTTAAATTAAATTAACAATATTTTTTACTTATATTTAATGAAACGACAACGAAGAAAATAAAATCTAACAATAATAATTTATAAAAGTTGAGTTCTATGAAGTTAATTTTTTTTAAGGAAAAAGTTGAGTTCTATGAAGTTTTGAAAAGTCAAATTTATCTATAATTGACACTAAACTAAATAGATTATCAATATTTTATTAATATCTCTCCTCTATGAACCAACAAATTGTTTGGTATAGCCAAGTAATATATCATTGGGGTAGCTACATACAAAATTATACTAATTATTAAAGTTTTTTTTTCTTTCTTTTGGGTAGCCAATGCTACCCCATTGATATGAAGTCAATCGCCCCTGCTTAAAACACACTCCTCATGCCGACAACTGGACATCTGAAACGTAACTCGGATGGCCTGATAGCGGTGACCTGATAATAAGTGGCCTGGTGAATTTTGGATAGACTCTGATACCATATTAGAATTTGGGATACTAAACATGTTTTTCAAGTCTTAGCTCATTCACAGACGAACCCAAGAATAAAGTATCGGTGAGGCTAAAAAAATTGGCAAATTAAATTATACTAAAAATAACAAATGCCATATGTATTAGTCGTAACAATTAAATTTACAAAAAAAATAATCTATAACTCATTTGTTGAAAATGAACTAAAATAACATTTCTTTCTATAAAAGTTATAATACGATCATTTAACCATTAATCATTCATTTTGTTACATAGTTGACTCTTAACATATTTCATAGCTCATAAAACACGGTCAACACTTGCCGGGAAAACCAAAACTAATTTCATTAGCTTATACACAATACCAAATGCAAGTGCACTTGTTTGTTTTCATGAGCTTTGCACAAAGGTCTAAGAGACCTTTCAACTTTGCAAAATTAAAGCCACCTCAAACATTTCTAACATAATTTTGAAACTAGTGGCGCACCACCACTTCCAGCACGCCCATAAAATCATTTTGATAAAGCTCAATCATCCTTAATAAATTGTCCACGTCAAAAGCTATAAATGATGATACTTAACTCAAGCATACAACACATTGTAAAAATTCAGTACTCTCGTCATTAAATCTAGCGTTTAACTCTTACGATTGTAAAAGTTTAATATTTTTTAAAATAAATTTGGGTTGGACTGGTGTAGCTATAGTTACACAATGCCTTAAGGTAGGTCTCTTAAACTCATTTAATGCAGGGCTCTTAACAAATTTAGGAGTAAAATTACAATCACACCCTTCAGAAGAGAGTTTATGATAATTTCACCTATTTGGTTGAATGTTATTATTATAATAACTGGCAAACTTCTCCATTGGTTGCAGTGGCTCAAAGTTCTATGGTACTTTGCAGAATGAGTTAAAGTACTTGTTTGTTTCATGTGTTGTTTTCTCTTTTATTGACACTTATAACTCTCCAAGCCTTCTCTCTGTCCTAGAAGAAAATGAAAGTGCAGAAATTTTTTCTATAATAGAAAGGAGTGTAAGTTTCCACAAGGGCACGTAGGAGAAGGTAAAGAGGCATCTTATTAGGATTTGTCTTTCATGAAAGACAGCAAAACAAATTGACCAATGAAAAAAAGGATCCTCCCCACTTTCTGTGCTCTCTTAGGCATGTGTCACTTCTCATCTATTTTTGTTTCACATTTGAGTTATAGGATTCTGCATTAACCATGTATTATCCATATCATTCAAAACCTATTTCTGTTGTTTCCTTAACTCTCTCCCATGTGATTGCGCATGAGTTAGAATAGATTTTGGAGGGTCAATATTATTCATTCAACAAAATATGAAAAACAAGAGCAAAACTTCTTGGATTATAAAAATATATTTCTACTACAAAAAGTTGAATTAATGAGATAAATTAGAGACAAAAAAAACTAATTTCATCTCTAATTTCTGTATACCTAATCTAATATTTATAAAGAGGTTAAGTTAAAAATGTATCTTATATTTCTTAGGTTTCAAATAGTTACCGATTAATTTGACGGTTTTTAGAAGAGGTGCAAGTAACACTCTATCTTTTTATTGAATAAACCATCAATTTGGTCGCTATATATTATCAAACTCTCGTAAATTTAATCCATGTACTATAAAAATATATTAAATAATCTCTAAACATTTGTCATTAGTTAATCATTTTAACATTCGTTAAAAAAATATCCTAACATTAGGATAATAACTAATCTAACTACTTATTTGATGGGTTAGTTACTATCCTAATATTTGTCATTCAAAAAATCCATCAAATTAGTCCCTCGTTTCCTTGAAAAACAAAAGAGAATGATAACTCAAGAAAAGGAAACAGTTGGAAATTGCTAATACGAAGAAAAAAAATGTGTTATAAGAAGATTGACAAAAAGGTTTAGCTTCTAACATTTCTTAAAGTGGATTAGATTTTGTTGCATGAGGTTATTGAATTAAAGAGGGGTGGGGTTTATGATATGAAATTGCCCTTGCTTCTTTAATGCAAACAACTAATATTTGCAATCTTATTCCTATAAACCTAGGGCCTACTTTATAGGGTGACTAGGACTAAGTTTTTCATCTCACAAAGTACCACATTTGTGTGAAACTTCTTTACACGTTATGATAAATAGCTATGTCCCACAAACAAAATGAACGAAAGTTGTGAGGTAGGTAGGAATCAAAAACCGTGGATATACCTCTCTTATTGCTGCATTATTATTTTTAAGTCAATTTTTGTAGCCTATTATAAAGATAAAGATAGATGTTATTGGCTTCTTGCAATTATAATCCCTCCATTGTTTATATTTTGGACTTTTCTGTTTTGAAAATTTTGTCACAGCCCTAAAAGATTGTGTGTTTGTTCCCTTGTGCATTAATTATAACCACTCCTACTTTAGAGCTTATTTATAACTCGTTAGAGGAGTTTTGAAATTCACTTTCATGGAAATAGCAAAATCACATAATGATACAATTCTTATGAAAATTATTGGACTCTGATTTTCCTGAAAAAACACCAATATTTTGGTACCAAGAGTCCCTCTCTTTTCTTCACGGAACTTACTATTATTTAAATGTATTAATTAGGGGGGCTATGATATTAGTCAAAATCAAAGTGATTTCCTGATTTATTTGAATAAGGTTATATAAAGGTCACAATTATCATGAAAAGGTCACAGCCCTGAAAGATTGTGTATTTGTTCCCTGACGGTTTATCTCATTGGATTTTCTAAAGTTTTTAGTGAATCAGTTGTATTGGCACATCTTTGTTGTTTGGGTTTTGGTCTAAGTAACCCAAGAACTATTTTTCCTTTATTTATTTATTTTAATATACTTATTAGAGTACTATACTACAAATGATATATGATGTTTTTGGGATGCCAACACATTATTGAGATGCAAATTAAATTTACCATGTGAAGCCTCCTCCTCACTCTAACTTATTTGCGTAAACAAAAATATCACAATTCACAAGCAATATCACCAACATAACTATTGGTCTAATTGTCGAGGTGTTTGGTTTTTCTCTATACCCATTTTAGCCTCATCACCATGGTTTCCACATAATCTTAAAAAAAAAAATTGTCTAATCTTATTCACATGTAAATTTAGGCAAAAAATAAATAAATTAGCACCAACTTTATAGAGAAAACCTAGTATCACAGGAACAATATAGCGAGAGACTAGTTTATTACTTGGTTAAAAAAAATTATTATTTCATCTCTAAACATATATATGACTTTTACTAAATCAAAAAAAACTAAGTTAATTAGTATTATCCTTCAAAAAAAAAGTTAATTAGTAGTAAATATTTATCATAATGAAAATCATTTTTTGAAAAAATTAAGAAAAACTACTCAAATAGCTTCTCATTGGAAGCAATTTTAAGATTCTCATTTATTTTTAAATATTAAAAAAACATATAATTTAAAACAAAAAAAAAGTGATTATATTGTTTCTTTTTAGGGGTAAAATATGAGTGATTATATCGTTTTAAACTTAATGTGAATTCTTTTTTTTTTTGAGGGAACTTAATGTGATTTTTTTTTTGAGCAACTTAATGTCAATTTTGTGTCTACCTTAAAAAAAATTGTATACAAATATTTCTAAAGTACCCTTTTAAACATGGATGTTTCAACTTTGATTTATCAACATATTTTTATTTATTCAAAAACTAATAATAGATGTTTACATTAGAAAATAAAATGATTAGTAATTTAAAAATATGACTTATATTTAAAAACAAATTTTTTTTGCAAAGAAAACTTATATATCACACTCCCTCAAAAATAAAAACTTATATATCACGCAGTTGATATTATCTTATATGTAGAGAGGAGAGTATTTATATATTTATTATCTTTGAGAATCAAAGGATATATAAGAAGCTTTTTCGCAGATGGCATGGTGGCATCATTCTATCCAAATATGGCAAATTTTGCTCATATGTTCTAAAAGAAATAAAATTTGTCTTCTTTCAATATATGTTACCATATATACACCTCTATTCCAATCTGTTATGTCACAATAAGAATTCCTTGGTGTCTTTGACTCACTGAAACTTTTGCTATGTACATGAACCTGAGAAAACAATAAAGTGCAAAGGTATGCACCGATTTCATGGCATGAATTACTAAAAGGAGAAAGAGTAAATTGAGTTGGCTTTTAAAGCACATATCAGAATTGAATAGACTATCTCATAATTGTGAGATGTAGTAGTTCAACCTCATGGAAAGTGACTAAAAATATTTGAAAGTTTTTTGAAGTTTGAACTAAAATTGGTGAGTCAAATTTCAGATCATTAAACCTTGTAGAGTGACACATTGAGGTGTCACTGTTGTCAATTGAAAATGAATCAAAAGTTTCCAACTACTCAGTTGTCAATGCATGCACCTTACTTTGTCAGATGCATACTATTTGGATTATAATGATAAAATTAAAAAGAGGTTGTATACTTTTTTTTAAGGTTGTATACTATTTAGTTAAATTGTACTATAGTCTCCATTCAAAGATAATAATGTTAAAAAAGTTGTTGGTTTTGTTTATTCCTTCTCATTCATTTTTTTTTTTTTTATTACAAAGAGGGTCGAAGCCCAGAAAGAAAAGATAACTAAATAAGAATCAAACACGGATATAAATCTTTCTCATTCATGTTTTTGTTTGCATGTGTTTCTTCAAAAAAAATGAGATGGTTAATACAACCATCCTAATAACATTCGTTCAATGATCAAGTTTCTAATTCAAGCCTAGATCAAAACTAGTTTTAATAAACAATATGACTATTTGCGTCGATTTCGTAAGTAAGTTTGGGGCTCAATTAGGTTATGAAAACTACTTCTATTCATGTTTTGTTGTGGTAAATGTTATGGGCATTTTGATGGTTCTGTGGCCGGATGATCCTATGTAATCTCAACCACGCATCTCAATCTATCGCATGTAGTCAATGACGTTGATTTTTTATGAACGATTGAAATCAATGTAGGATGAATAACATGAGAGAGGTCCTAAGAGACGACTTGTTTCACATTTTGAGAGAGATGTTTTACTATACTCATGGTCGTGTCTAATAGTTTTTGGGTCTTGGGCAATTATTTTTGAAAAAATTTAATATTATATAAAGTATCACCGTTCGTATTAGTCTCTTTTGTTTTCAAGTTGTGATATCATTGATCAAAATTTTATAACAAGCACTAATAACATTTCACTTGTAATAGATAAGAACTCTAATTGCCAACATACTTGTGCCTTTTAATTATTTGATCCAAGATTCTCGATTTTGATTGTTGCGTATGAAAAAGAATTTATTGAAATAAATTAACCCCTTAAATAGATATAAATACCTCAAGAAAATTAATCTTCGTTGTTACGTGTAGATGATACCTTGAATTTAAAAAATATATATAAGAAGTCTAACTCACTCAATCTACCTCCTAATATTTTTCATATTAGATAGCATTTAAGAAATTTTGATTTTTAAAAATAGTTTCCACTGGTAGCAACCGTGAGAAGCATTGTCAATGAATCACTCAACAATATTTTATACACAATAGATACATGTGAAAAGTAGATGTATTTTGACATCATCTTTGACAAAAAGAATGTGAAGATAAAGATAATCAACCACACATGGTGAGGATTTCTGCATACATGGATTATGAAGACTAGGACTTAATTATACGTCAGGGTCATCTTAGGTGTTTGGCTATTAGGATTTTGATCGTACCTGACCAGAATAATGACGTCCGGTATGGTCGTTCTTGACGCTTGTGAGCTTTGAAACGACGGAAGGTATGTACATGCAGATGTATCGATGCTCAAGTCATTATGAGCAGAAGAAATAGGGGTTAAGGGTTTAAATGCATCATATTTTTGGGGACTGTGTAAAGTCCCCTTATATAGAGGTGACATGCATGAGCCATTGTAAGAAACACCGAAGCGTCTGACGGTTACAAATTCGTAGAATCATAACCGTTGAGCGAGAATCGTAGGCACGTTTGAAGCGTTTTTCGTTTGGTTTGAATGGGTCTTCTGAAGTGTTACCAAAACCCCCCGTCACGAGGAGAGGTGTGTTATAAGTAATTGACCTAAATACATATTTGGACTTGTTTTGGTTCGAGCCTATGTAAATGGACCTTAATTGACTGCTCAGTCCAAAACATATTCCAACTCAAACAACAAGGAAAGATTTTGAAGGGCTTATTTGGTTCAATGTTTGTGTGCGCTCTCTCTTTCTCCCGACGGCGAACGTGAATGGCGATCTCTCCTTGAATGGCGGCGAACAGAGGTGAACAATGGAGATTCCTTCATCTCTCTCGGCCCTCTTTCTTCTGGTATCGATCTCAAACTCTCTTTCAATCTTTTCCAATTTCTCTTTCTTTTGCTATTTCATTCATGATTTGATTTATGTTTTGTTGTTTGATTCAAGATTTGATTTATGTTTTGTTGTTTGATTCACAATTTGATTTCTGTTTTGCTATTTGATTCATGATTTGGTTTCTGAGAGTGAATCATGTCGACTTAATAAATGTTGATTTGTTTTAGGATTTGATTTGATTTATCTTGATTTCATACGGTGATTTATGCTTATAAATAAATGTTGATTTGTGTTTTTCACTATTATTATGAGTTTTTGTGTATAACCATGAATATTGTATAATTTTGTTTCATAAACATGTATTATTTTGTGGTGCATTCAGCTTAAATGGATCATCAAATGGGTCGTCAAACAATTATTGAATTGATTAGATGGAGAGCAAGACTTCGAATGTCCCTTGTTCATGTCATATGTCTCATAATTTGTTATAAGATAAATTACAAAGTATAACACAATGTATTGATTTTAAGAGAGAAAAATGGTAAGATAGTAAAATTATCACATAAGCCCTCCATCTCTTTTTCTTGTTGGTTTCTTTAACTCTCAAACAAGGGGAATATTTTCCCTCCTTTCTCCCTTCCCTCCCTTCTCTTCTCTTCCCTCTTAACTCGCAAACAAAGTCTTAGGCTTTGTTTGAGAGTTGGGTATTGGAGGGGAGAGGAGGGGAAGAGAAGGCTTGTGGAGAGATAAACCTTTGTTTGGGAGTTTGAAAAAAACAAGGAAATGTTTTGAAGGGCTTATTTGGTCCAATTTCTTAATTCCCCTATATTGGGGGGTTAAACATACAAATTGACAATTTTACCCTCACAATAATTCAAAATTCCAATTCATTTATCATTCCTTTATTTATTTTTTAAATTATTAATGAAATTTGTACCCAAAAATAACAATTATGAAATAAAAGGAAATATAGATTTTGTATATATAGTGAAATTAACTTATGATTATTGTATCACTTGTTTAAAAAATGTTTTCAAGATTTTTTTAAGATTGGAAAAAAAATAAAAAAATATAACACAAATTATTGATTTTAAGGAAAAAAAAAAGTAAAATAGTAAAATTATCGCATGAGCCCTTCTTTTTTCTTTCTTGTTGGTTTCTTAACTCCAGGGAAGATTTTTCCTTCATTTCCCCTCCCCTCCCTTCCCTTCCCCTCAACTTTCCCTTTCCTTCCCCTCAAAACCTACAAACAAAAGATAAAAGACACGATAAAGCACAAAAAAAAACGTTTGTTCAAGTATTCCTACATCTTCAATTGTAGAGCAATTGTAGTTCCATCTTCAATTATGGACATATCACATCCTATATTTTAGTTGTAACCTATGTCTGTACTTCATAGGTTACAACTCATATATAAAAACTACATTACAAAAGGCAAGTATACCTCTGAATTGTACCTCGCTTGTCCCTACCCATTTAACATTGTCTATGAGTCATACTCAACCACACTAATTATGTTTGTCATTGTTGACTGGTTTGGTCAACATATGAGGTGCATTCTCTAAAGTACGAATCTTTTAAGTAATATTTGTTCAGATGCAAGTAACTCTATAGTCTTGTAAAACATTAATATGTTTGGTCATGACAATTATCAACCTTAAAAAGTACTTGAGAAAGAATATGTTGTAACCTATTCTGCTACTTGGGACAAAGTGAGAGAGAGAAAACAAAAGTAGGTGGTTTCAAGTGGTGGAGAGTAGAGGAGGTTACGGCGGAGGCCACCCTCCAAGACTTGCCAACCGGGGTGGAACTCAATATACTTCAATGGTGATGTTTTTCTTCACCAGATTTCCGGTAGGTACTCAGGTGATGGATATGTGGAAGGCTTTTGTAAGATACGGTCATGTAGGAGAGGTGGATGTGCCAAAGAAGGTTGATCGGTGGGGCAGAAACTTTGGATTTGTTCGGTTCTTAGGTGTGGTACAACCGGAGGAGATGGAGAGGAGGTTAAAGGAAGTTTAGGTGGGGGAGTGTAAGTTGAAAGTCAATCTAGCAAAGTTTAGTAAAGAGATCGATTTGAAGCACTAGACTGCTAGTAATGGAGGAACGATGGTTGAGGAGTGGAAGAAAGGCGGAGGCGCGGTGGTGGAGGAGTGGAAAAGAGGCGGTGGTGTGGTGCAGGAGAAGGGGAAAACTTTTAAACAAGTGATGTATAAGGAGGATGGTCCATCGGTGTAGGCAGTGAAGCAGAATCATCCCTTGATGGTGGAACCCAGTAATGACAGGCTGATTGAATTAGAGAGTTGTTATGTGGGGGTGCTCTCCTTCTTCCAGGAGACTAAATCTGTGCAGCACAGCTTAGAGATGGAAGGGTTGAAAAAGGTAAGGGTGACATCTATGGGAGATGATCTGGTGCTTTTACAATTTAAAGTTCATAGAGAGATGAAAGAGCAAGATCTAAGCACACCATGTAGTGGAAGGTAACTTTTAAGGAAGTTAAGAGATGGACACCTCCAAGGGTGGCAAGGAAAAGAAGGGTGTGGCTTAGGATTTATGGTATTCCTCTACATATTTGGGATGAACATTTTTTCAAACTATTGAGCTCAAAATTTGGGACATTCTAAGACTTTGATGAAGATACAGTGATGGCAAGAATACTGGATTTTGCTAGAATCAGGTGTCTTTAACTAGGATGGGTTTCATTGATGAAATTTTCAAAATTTCAGTGGTGGGGGCATCCTATTCTTTGAGGGTGGTGGAGGAACAGGTGCCAACGATGGTGTATAGGGGGGTGACAATTCTGAAAAGGAGGAGGTGGAGTCGAGGGTTTCGTCGTGTGATGCGGTGGTGGTCGGAGATGAGTTCGGTTTTGTGCCCGATGAAGGTGGCGGAGAAAGTCCTCTTGATAGTGGTTCTGTCTGGTGGTGGGATCTAGAGGGAATGTGTGTTGTCAGACCTAGTGCAGTAGAGAGAGGCAAGAAGAAGTTTGGGGTCTATGTCATGAAGGGACTAAGGAAACAAAACATGTTTTGAGGAAAGTTCTTTTAAATAGGCATGTGGGGGGATAATCAAGTGGAGGAGAGAGAGGAAGGTAGGGGATAGGGTGTGCAGATGTGGGAAAAGGTGATAGTCTTTTGGTGGTTCAATCAGGAGGTCAGGTCAAAGGGGGGACGACACAAGAAAACAATGTTAGATGGGTAGGGACGAGCGAGGTACAATTCAGGGGTATATTAGTCTTTTGTATTGTAGTGTTTATATCTGAGTTGTAACCTATGAAATACAGATATAGGTTACAACTAAAACATAGGATGTGATATGCCCGTCAATGAAAAATATAGGATACAATATGTTTAAGATACGTATATAAATTTCAAATAAAGCTGTAAACATTAGTTAAAAAATTAAACTAAATCAGAACACAAACTCAAGAAGAGTGGTGAATTTCAAACTAAACTCAAAACTCTGGCTAATTACAATAAAATGGAAATTGTGAATC
Organism: Medicago arabica; assembly: GCA_946800305.1. Taxonomy (NCBI): domain Eukaryota; kingdom Viridiplantae; phylum Streptophyta; class Magnoliopsida; order Fabales; family Fabaceae; genus Medicago; species Medicago arabica. The sequence goes on from OX326970.1 coordinate 42,647,050, forward strand.
ACTGTCTTACATAAACTAAACTCAAAAGTCACGACACATTCTTGAAAAATAAACAAATCTTGAAAAATGATAATAAATTAAAGGTCTTACATAAACCAAAGAATAAACAAGATAAAGAAAGCAGAGAAAAGATAATAAAAACAAATAATTGTTTACCTAATCAGTCCAATACATACTCTGGTAAAGAGAGATCTATCCAATTTACTATCAATGAGTTCTTTACAAAGAAATACAAAAAATTAGAAGAAATTAGCTTCAACAAGCTCTCCAAGAACAAACATAATTTCTACCCATTTCCCAAGAACAAGAGACTCAATGATTTTCGCTTAGTGTTTCCCAATTATTTTTCAGCTCTAGAATCTACCCCAAAAGAGCACCAACTCCTGGCCTTTGATTTCCTAAGGATCTTTCCATTTGGTCTGCCAAGATTCATCTAAGTTGCTCACAAAGACTCTCCTTTGATGTGTTTTTCAATCTCACGAATCTCTCTGCAAAAAGGCACAAATCCTTTCCCAAGAGTCCCCTCTTATGGTTCTCCAAGATTCACATCTTGAAGCTTTGAACCTCACCCAAAGACCATAGACCTTTAGTGTCTAAACACCCTAAAAGTTTCCATGAGATTCACCAAGCTTACTCAATAAATGGGTCAAGGAGTGCTTAAATAGTGTTTTAGATCCTGTCAAATCGTATCACGATTTGCACCAATCGTGTCACGATTTCACTTCAGTAATTTCTCCAAACCGCGACACAATTTTTGTCGAACCTTCAATCGTCAATTTTGAGACAAATTTCAACATAAATCAACACATGTTGTTGCACGATCTTTATCAAGGCAGGTCATAACTGATATTAACCCAAATTTGTTTCTACAAAGAAGGTAAAGGGAATTCAAGATACCATAATCATCGTTAAGCATCTGAATAAAAAATCTAATCTCACATTGCACAAACTAATTAAAAACTTGTAAAACCATAAACTTACTTTTACTACTAATATAAAAAAAAATCTGTTAATTGTGATGTTGAATATCAATCTTTATGGAGACTATAACTTGTTAATTTGTTACGATTTGGACAGTTAGCAATTCGTTTATCAAATCAAATTTTTTGTTCTTTATATATTTTTAAATACAAGTGATCGACCATATAAAATGCAAAACACGACGTCATTTTTGTCACATAAAATGGACACAGCTTCACATCCTTGAACGACAAAAAACCACCACCTTTAGCAAAATTCATTCTCCCCCTAAACCCATTTCTTCAAAAGTTTCAATTTTTGGTGTTTCTTATGGAACATCAACCTAAAACCGAACCTGGGTCTTGTTCAATAGATGAAATGAAGTTGGAAAACATGAGCATTCATGACTTGGTTTCGTTTTTGCGCACGTCGTTTCGAACAGAACAATTTGATAGTGTTGAAGAAATTTTAGTTAGTAGAGACAAGAAACACCAAACAATGACTCAACATCTTCAAGACAAGTTTGATATGGAGAGACAAGCTAGGTTACAAGCTGAGGAAAATTCAAAGAAGTGAGAGGAACTATAGGAGAGAGGTAAAATGGCACGGAATAATTACGAAAAATTGTTGAAGGAAGTTAAAAAAACTAGTTTAGCTGATAGAGAAACCATTGATGATCTAAAAAAGAAGAATAATGAATTGGAGTTGGAAGTTTGTGAGCTTAGAAAATTGAAGGAAAAATGGGTTGATGATAGTAATGTTGTTGATGAACTTAGAATAAGAGTTGGTGTTTTAGAGAATGAGAAAATTTCATTTGAGGTGAAAATTAGTGAGTTGGAGAAATCAATGAAGAAGATTTGTGAGGTTCCGACTGATGCTGGGATTATTGTTTTTCAAGAGAAAGAGGTTGTGAGGTTCCGACTGATGCTGAGCATTCATGACTTGGTTTCGTTTTTGCGTACGTTTTTTCGAACAAAACCGTTTTTACGATTGATGCTCTTTGCAAAAAAAGAAGCCTCCACAATCTCTTTCTCTTGAAAAGCAGTAATCACAGCATCCGTCAGAACCTCACAAATTTTCTTCATTGATTTCTCCAACTCCCTATTTTTCACCTCAAATGCATTTTTCTCATTCTCTAAAACACCAACTTTTATCCTAAGCTCATCAACAACATTATTATCATCAACCCATTTTTCCTTCATCTTTCTCAGCTCGGAAACTTCCAACTCCAATTCATTATTCTTCTTCTTCAGATCATCAGTGGTTTCTCTATCAGATAAACTAGTTTTCTTAACTTCCTTCAACAATTTTTCGTAATTATTCTGTGCCTTTTTACCTCTCTCATACAGTTCCTCTCTCTTCTTCAAATCTTCCTAAACTTGTAACCTATATTGTCTCTCCGTATCAAACTTGTCTTGAAGATGTTGAATCATTGTTTGGTGTTTCTTGTCTCTACTCACTAAAGTTTCTTCAACACTATCAAACCGTTCTGTTCGAAACGACATACGCAAAAACGAAACCAAGTCATGAATGGTCATGTTTTCCAACTTCATTTCATCGATTGTACAAGACCCAGGTTCAGTTTTAGGTTGATGTTCCATAAGAAACGCCAAAAATTGAAACTTTTGAAGAAATGGGATTAAGGGAAAAATGAATTTTGCTAAAGGTGGTGGCTTTTTGTCGTGCAAGGATGTGAAGCTGTGTCCATTTTATGTGACCAAAATGACGTCGTGTTTTGCATTTTCTATGGTCGATAACTTGTATTTAAAATTATATAAAGAACCAAAAACTTCTTGACAAAAAAAAAAGAACCAAAAACTTGATGGACAAATTGGTAAGTACCCAAATCGTAATAAAGTAATAAGTTATAGTCGGGAGAGAAATTGATATAGAATTTATTTGTTAATAAAAGCTGTAAAAGTGAGTTTATGGTTTTGCATGTTTTTAATTGTCTTGCGCAATGTGATATTATGTTTTTGATTGAGATGTTTACCGATGATTGTGATATCTTGCATCCCCTCTATCTTCTTTATTGAAATTAATCCAGTTTAATATTATTTATGACCTACCTTGATAAAGATTGTGCAACATGTGTTGACTATGTTGAAATTCATCTCAAAATTGATGATTGAAGATTCGACAAAAATCGTGTCGCGGTTTGGAGAAATTGTGGCATGATTTTGGTTCAGAATTTGAAGTTTGTCTCGGAAAAAATTGTGGCATGATTTTGGATAACGTTCAGTATTGTATTGTGTACTGAAGTGAAATCGTGACACGATTTGACAGGATCTGAAACATTATTTAAGCACACATTGACCCATTTGTTGAGTAAGATTGGTGAATATCATGGAAACAAAGTTGGAAATTTTTAGGGCATTTAGATACTAGAGTTGGGAAACACTAACTGAAAATCATTGAGTCTCATGTTCTTGAAAAATGGGTAGAAATTATGTTTGTTCTTGGAGAGTTTGTTGAAGCTAATTTCTTGTAATCTTTTTTAATCTCTTTGTAAAAACTCATTAGTGAATTGGATAGATCTCTCTTCCTTAGAGTTTATCATTGTTGGACCAAACTAGGCAAACAATTCTTTGTTGTTCTTCTCTCTTTTTTTTTTTGCTTTCTTTATCTTGTTTAATCTTTGATAAAACCTTTTTTTATTCATATTTTGTAGGGACACTTGTTAGCATGACATTCTTACGTGCAATATTCGAGTAAAGCATTTTTAGTTTGATTGGTTAGAGATATACATCTTTATTATTTCAAAGTTCAGTATTCTAGTTAGAGATTTTTATCATCAGTATCAAATGTTAAAAAAATTAAATTTTTCAAAGACCAACATTGAAGAAATTCAAAACGTCCAGATGTACTCGAAAAATTTAGTTGTTTTCAAAGACCCACTTTAGGGAAAATAAATATGTACAAGGATTTAAAAATAAAAATCATTTATATGTTTTATGTAAAGAAAAAATTAATTTTTAAACTTGAATCATTTGCTAAGACAAAATGCACTAAAGTTACCAATATCATCCATACTGGAATATGCCACCCCTAATAACCACGCTAATTGAAGTTTCATTATATAACCAACCCCCACTTCTTTTTTTTTTTTTTTTTGAAGAAACCAACCCCACATTTAGCAGGCCAATAAAATCATTTTGATAACAAATTGCTACCTCAATGATTTCTACATAACAATGAAGTAAATGGTTAACTAATTGGGAAATTACACTCATCTTCTCTTAGATATATTAAAATAACACTTACATCCGCTATAGTTTTAAAATATTTTGCAAGTTCTCATCAAATAAGCTCTACAAAATACTAGTCTTTATCTCTATCTCTGTATACATATATTATAAACTACATTTTGTTTACATGTCACCTCACCAATGACCCTCTTTCTAACTTTTATTCTGGATCATTCTTCTACTTTGCTTATGTGTCACTCCCTCAAACCAATATACATAATAATTTTGATAAAAGGAGTCACTAATTAATTGCAACCTTAATAAGAATGAAGTAAGAATAGGAATATACACATCAGTGTTAACCAAGTGTAATTGAACATTATTATTTTAATTAAAAAAACTGTCACCGCACAAACTAAACCATCAGCCACACAACTTTGACATCCTTCATTCTTATAACTCCTTTCACTACTATTTTTTAAAAACACTTGATTAATTGCTAAAATATTTACACCATCACCATTGAATTTGTATTTCATTCTTCCATATAAAGGTTAAAAATATGTTACATTTTAGATCATCCATATTTCCCTTTTTCCCTTTCACCAATATAATAACCTAATCTCATTCCTTTTCTGCTCATTGTGTAATATTTGATGGTCAGTTTTATCATTTACCTCATTCTCTCTTGACTTTTCCACCATGTCTACTATTGATGTCAAACACCAAACCATATTTCTACACTTTTCCTCTACCATGCTATCTAAATGTTCTAATCTTATATGATGTGTTTTACTTTCACAGGTTGGGAGAAGTCAAAAACAGTAGTATGATGCATACCTTTCTCGACGAACTCTCAAATTCTATAACTAAGACCAATTTAAATGTAGGTTTGCACGAATGTGGGATACTATTTCTTTTATTTTTTTTATTCTATTACTCATATTTCTTAACTATGACTATTCACTCACTCATTATACACACAACTACTAATATGATCTCGATATTTTTAATTTCTACTAATGAGACTATTTCCTACATTGAGAAACATTGTGTGTATAAATATGTGATTTTGTGCACCAAATTTTGGGTTTTATTCATCACCACATTCAAGTAACAATTGGTTAGTTCATCTTCAATTTTGTATTACTGTTTTTTCCACCCACTTTAATTTTTCATCTCTTGATTATTAATTGGTTTCTGTGACATGATAGGGAGTCAAGTTACTCTTAGATTGGTCAAATATTTGAGCTCTATTTTTTTTATATGATGTTTGTTCAGTCTATTTTTCCGACTTTCTTATATATTTTCTTTTATTCCTTAATGTGTATGTAGAATTTTTTATGTGCATTAGGAAAATAAGATAAATAATTAAGGAACTTCTACGGTACACCCGCAAATTAAGGTGTATCGGTACTCCTACTTCAAAAATCTTTAAATTAACTTCTTTTTTATGAAATAAAGAGCTATTTGTTGATATTTATATTTTAAAAAATGTCATTTCATAACAAAAAACATCATTTCATTGTTTATAAAAATCACATTAATTTTTGTTACATTTTATTGTAAAAAATAATCAAAATTCTCTATTATGAGTACTAAAAATTCAGAAAAATTAAATTTTATTTCGTCGATGTTTTTGGTAAATAAGATTTAATTATTATAATTATAAGTTATAGAAAACAAATTTTCTCTTCAAAAATAACACATTTAACCATTAATTTATTGATTTTGTGTACCAATACACTCAAATTTTTGAGTGTACCATAGAATTTGCCAAATAATTATTCTATTTTTTATTTTGTTGCATTGTTGTTAATAATGATGAAATTTATAAAAAATGGTTGTTCATCATTAATTTTTCCAAGAAACTATTCGATGGTACCTCTTCAATTTGGTATTATATTTTTTTTTTATTTTTTACTCTTCATCTCTTGGCTATTCATTGGTTTTATGACTTAATAGCGACTCAAGTTACTTTTAGGTTGACCAAATAGTTTATATTTCTGAAAAAATTAAAAAAATAAATTGATTGAAGGTTAATAAGAGGTTGTAAGAAATGTAATGATAATTGTTCACGCCTATATTTATTTTCCTTTTGCAAAAGCACTCCATTTACTTCACTTCATGCAAGTTGTACAATGAATGCATTGTAATATATTTTTATTCAATCCTCTTACACAAACAAGTTTACCACAAAGCTCTTCATTCTCTTCTTCCATTTCATTTTTTGATAGTTTTGATTTTCTGTTCAAGCTTCGTATATGTATATTTCTATAATTTTTTGTATTCTCTAATGAATATCCTTTCTTTAATTTCAGATACAAAAGTTTTGGGAAAAAGGAGGGTTTTGTTGAGAGTGCACTTCATATATGAAAAGGTGGTTGCTTCCATATATGTTTTATTTAACATTGTTATAAGATTAAGAGTCTACTTAAGACGTGTAAGGGAACATATTAAAAATGCATTAAAAAAGTAATATGTTTTATTTATTTTCATTCCAAGCCCGTGTGTTATGTTTTTAATTGAATAGTTTCTTATAAGAGTTATTAGCATCGATTCCTAGGTAACAGTACACATCTACTCAACATTCTAATGGAATTCTCTTGATCTTTTTGAAATTTGAGACAAAGTCATGTTTTGATGATTTGAAGGCGACAACATGAAAATTTAACCCTTAACCATGGAATTGACTGACATTCATGCTTTCCATCAATTGAGTTTCCTAAAGTTAAGAGTAAATTTGAGTACAAAATTGTGATGATGTTGATGTGGTACCTCTAAGACCTTCCCATAAACTAAACTTGAGTAATTATGCATATGTGCCACCTCTAAAAATTTATTCTTAAATATAGTAATATAACTTCTCACCTTTTCTTATTCTATCTAATAATTATAAGAATGCAAGAAATTTTATGCTACAAAACTTATCATCCCTTCTTAATATATTTGTTGTTATTATTTATCATTCATTAAATTAATTTAATAAGAATAAATGAATAGATTAAAAAAAGTTTATAAAAAAAAAGATAAAAAATTAATATCAAAGCTTTTTTGAGCTTATGTTCTCATGTCAAGACCAATATATGTTGCACATTTTTTTATTAGTATTTAGCTAAATTCTTTTTAAACTAATTATTCAGTTGTTCTTCAGAAAATATTGTCATAATGTGTAAGATCTAAATAAGTTTCACGACTCTACTATTCTATCTAATAGAGTAGCCAACAAAAACTTGATTCTCTGATGCAACTCTTGAATGAATTTGGAAGTGGATTTTTATGTTCATCAAGTGTAATTCCTTTTTGAAAAAACATTCTCAAATATAAAAAAATATTCTCACATATCTTATAATTTCTCACCTTTTCTTATTCTATCTAATAACTATAATAACGAAAGTAATTTCAAGTAACACTTCTTAATATGTTTTATCCTCCACATAATTAGTTAAATAAGAAAGATTAAAAAAAATTGAGCATATGGCCATCCTTTGAACTAAAAAATAAATAGTATCCAAACCTCTTTGTGCTTATTGTTCTCATATCAAGACCAATATAAATGACACATTTTTCCTTATTATTTTTAGCTAACTTCATTGTAAATCTTCTTAAAAAATAACGGTCATAATATTTAACATCTAAAAAGGTTTCAGAGCTCTATTGAAACTCATGCAACACAAGGGTTATTTGTCTAGTATCTAAATAAACCAATAAGCTAGTATAAATCAATGGAATTCGAGCAACTATCTGCATAAGCCAATTAATAAGCTTCCCAAAGTATATAAACCAATAAGCTCTACAAAATGCTAGTATCTAAATAAGACAATAGCTCCAAAATACTATTGTCAAAAAAATAAAAAGAAAAAAGTAGCTATTAATGACAGCATCTATATAAAACACTAAATATTTCCAGAATCCTCCAAAATAAACCACTAAACATCATTTCCATCATAGCAATAGCCATATACTTTGAGTGACTTGTCTAGAACAAGCTGCATTCCCATCCGAGCCACGTCGCACATTTAGCTTTTTCTGCAAATATAACAAACATTTTAGAATGCATGTCATCAATGTGTGGTAAATAATTGACAATTTATCTTCGGCAGAATTTTCAGAAGCAATAAGATCATGTTTTTCTTCATAATCACCATGCTCATCAATATTAATCTCATTATCCCTTTTTTTCTTCATCTATGTAACTAGAACCTGAGAGAATTTCATCACTTTCATTTTGAGGAGGCTCACCACTCACTCTCCATTCATCATCAAACTCACCAAGTATAATATCAGGGACTTGACTAACAACTTCATCACCCTCGTGATTAAGTAATGTTGTATAAACATGGATACAACTACACATGTTATAAAGCTTGAACATCTCAAGAACATGACTATCGATTTTGATGAGAATTGTTGACTTACTAGTGGGATGACAGAAAGAAATAGCAAAAGACAAACCTTCATTATTGAATCCATCATTGATAGCCAATCCACTAATGTCATCAACCAAAGTTACACATCAAAATGCACCAACAAATGTACACATCCCATGTTAGTTGTATCATAGCCATTGTTCTCCATTTGTGAGCTCTCTTCTATAATACAATAACATTAAAAATTGAGTAAATGTATAAGTTCATAACCTAATAGAATAAAAGAGACTGTTAACAATGACAGGGAAAACAAAGTAATTAATAGAATGTGTTGGTGTTAATCAAAAGCTGTAAAAAATGACAAGGTAAATCTCCTTTCGCAAACTTCAAGCTTTGAATGTTCAAGCTCTCTACTCCTCTCTACCACTTGTTAGATTTGTTATTCAGGTTATTCTAGCAAATCTTATAATGCGCTGCATCAAACTTGTCACCCAATTATACGTGAATTCTTACCGCGATAGTTGCATATAGTTGTCTTTTTCGATACGTATCTGATACGTAATGATACGTAGTTGATATGTATTGAAGAAGTATATACGTCATCAACACCTCCCACACGCCTCATATACATCCCATGACTTCAATTTTTCAGTTTTTGACACGCAACGATATGTCGTCAACACACCACCCACATGCCTGAGATAAATCTCATGATTGTTCAATTTTCTGTTTTTCCCTCTTTAATTACCTCATTGATAACTCTCTCTACTTTAATTCCAATGTAAACTTTGGTTTTTAAACTTCTTAACATGTGTGAATTTTCACATGATAGAAAATCCCTTAATTTATTACATTTTCAAGATTTGTTTATTTTTTAAGAATGTGCTAAGACTTATGAGTTTTGTTTGAAATTCACCACTTCTATTGAGTTTGTGCACTAATTTTAGTTTAAATTTTTTAACTAATGTTTACACCTTTATTTGAATTTATATATGTATCTTAAACATCTTGTATCCTATATTTTTCAATGACGGACATATCACATCCTATATTTTAGTTGTAACTTATGTTTGTATTTCACAGGTTACAACTCATATATAAACATTACAGTACAAAAGACAAGTATATACTCCTGAATTGTACCTCGCTCATCCCAACCCATCTAACACTGCCTATGAGACATTCTCAACCGCACTTGTGTTTGTCATTGGTGATTGACTTGGTCAACATATGATGTGCTTGGTTAACATATGAGATGCCTTCTCTAAAGTATGATCTTTTAAAGTAATATTTGTCCAGATACAAGTAACTCTCTAGTCTTATAAAACCTCACATAAATATGTTTGGTCATAACATGATACACTTGATTATTAATCAAATAAATAGCCCTCGGACTATCACGTTGAGTGTGAACTCCGTCTTGCCCAACATCAAATCCCTCCGCTAATCATGTAAGTCATAAGGCCTCTTTGGCAACCTCATCTATAACCATGCACTCTTCAATGATTGCTTCTAAAAAGTGTCATAATCCGTTCAAACTTAGAGATGGATAGTTACAGTTGTTTGTGGATTTCACAACCATGCATTAGTTAATACTTTAGAGGATATTTCATTTATAGGACATTTATGTGAAGAAAAGCAAACATTGGTGCATGATAGGACCAAGTAAAATGTGTTGATTCATTAATCCAACATCTGACTGAAATGGGCCTGCTACTATCAAACAATATTAAACAATTACTAGAACAATGTAATTCACAACTTTAACTTATATATAGATCCACGCCCATTTTAGTATACTGAGAAATGCCACAGCTGGTAACCACACCAGTTGAAGTTCCATAATATAACCATCACAACAATCTGCAACATTTTAAAGACCATAAAACCCCATTTTGTTAATTGATTATATCGAAAGCAAACAAAGTAATTAATAGGATAGGTTAATGTTAATCAAAAACTGTGAAAAATGACAGGGAAAATCTTCTTTAGCAAACTAGAAGCCTTCATGTTCAAGTTCTCTACTCCTCTCTACCTCTTGTTAGATTCGTTATTCGGGTTATTTTTGCACCTCTTGCAATGTTTTGCCATCGAACTTGTCCCGTGATAGTTGATCTTCGTACCACAATAGTTGCAGATACCAGCCTTTTTTGAGTTAGGATCTAACGTGAAGTGATTCCAAACAGAAGACCATTTTTTATGGACTCTAGTGGTAGGAGGTAGCATAATAACCGTGTTCTGGCCATCAGGTGGAGGAGAAGCAAACAAACTTGTTGGCTCAGACGGATCACCCATTTTGTTATAAGCTGCAAAATAAAATAAATTAGTTTATAATTCAAATGAATATTAAGATATGATTGAGAAAAAGAAAATGAAAAATATACAAGAGTAAGTTACAACTTAGATGATCGAATCAATACAATATAAATACTGATTGAATACGCAGATGCTTCTCTCAAAAAAATAATACGCAGATGCTATAGTGACGTTAGCCTTGTTTTCATGTATTCAGAATATAATATATCCAATATTTAATATTGAATATTAGCTCTCCTTTCACAATTAGACATAGATTACCATGTACAATGCCTTAGAAACCATCGTATATCCCTCCGTGGATTGTTTATCCTGAGAGATTATTTTCCTTACCCCTTTATCATTCATATGGAGACAAATACTAAAATCATGAATAAAATGATGTAGTAATAACATCACTCCATAAGATATTCATGTAACATGCACTTGGATAAAATTATCATAAAGCACTTGCAGAAAAATAAGAGTATATGGTACATACATGGTTAGCACAAAAGACTTGAATTAAGAAGCTTATAAACATGAGCTCAAAGAACTAGTTGAAAAGTTAGTGTGGTGTTCATGATAATCATAAATAGAACATTGTTAGCAGAAAAGACTTAAAAACCTAATAAATATGAGCTTAACTATGGTTTCATACAGACAAAAGGAAATCTTACATCAAACAAAGACAAGTAAAACTATATACAATCATATGGTTTTACAAAGAAATAAAATGAAAAGTGAAAATATTGCAAAGAAATGAAAACAAGCATATGGTTATGATACATGAGCAACTCAACATAGAATTATTTTCAGCATTACATTAGCATCACTATCATTATTACCAAATCCTCGTACGCCTAAAAGAAACACCAAAAACAAAGTAATCCCAAAAACAACAACGATGAACAATGTGGCTTCGAGTGTTAGTAATTTCATTCATTAATGGTATTACAAGAGCAAAAAGCCAAATAAAATACACATTAACAATGCTAATCTAATCAATAGAAACCAACAATTAGGAGTATAAAACAGAAGACTGTTCTATTGGATTCTTTCTAGGCAATATCCAAGGTATATGAAACTATAAATTATTTCAGGAGAAAAAGAAAAAAAAAACAGAATTATGAAAAAACTACTATATACGAACACTTTATTAGAAAAGCTCCAAAATGTATTTCTTCACTAAGCTTATTGCTGAACTAGAGAATAATCACTAACACCTGTTATCTAATTAACCTTTAAATAACCATTCTCACATTGCACCTTCAACCACTTTCTTGAGCCTTCTTGAGTATATGAATGGTAATTGATTTCAACCTTATATAAATTGAATGGAAATTAACACGAATTCATCTTCCGAATTTGTTACTAAATTTTTTTATTCCTATTGAAATGGTAATGCCATGATATTAATTAAATCATCGATTTCTTAGGTGACATTAAATAAGAACAAGTATTAAGAACATAAAATCCAAATAAGCATAGAGCATCAATGACATTTCTAGAGTAGAGAAGCATGGATTTTCATATTCAAGCAATCAACTCGCAAATCAAACAGGACAAAACCATTGAGCATGCACAATAAACGGATTCATCTAACCATGCAAACATTAATTGTTTTTATTTTATTTAATAATATACATATTATTCTCCACCAAAGTCAGCTTTAGTGTATCATAATATGATATGTGTATGCACCGTTAAAGTTATGTTCTTCCAACTTTAATTAGCGTGTGAATTGATGCTTGTAATGTAAGGTGTATTTACCATGCCTTTAATGCGAATTTTTTTAATGCAATTGCAGCAGTTCATGATGGGTTAAAGGCATGGGAAACATTGAAGAACAAATGACTTGACATAGATCTCGTAAGTATGTCTTCACTAATCACTTCCTTTCAGTACTTCTTGATGTTTACTATTCTCAATTCCTCGTGACATGATGTCAGTTGCAGTGATGTCTTCTCAAGATTCAGTTAGCACATTATTCAAATTCATGCTCAACGGGACTAATGTGGATATTAATTTTGTTGTAAAGTAATTTTAGTATTACTTTATGTCATAAACTACATCAAGTCGCGTCCAATTTGTTACGAACTAATTTGTTATTTAGTCTATTTATAAAAGCAACATCGAAACAATAAGACATATATGCAGAATTTTCATACCTGATGTTGATGCACCTTGATCACCCTTGCTCCTTTTCTTGGGAGGCTCAATTCTTTGCAAAGGAGCAGCCTCCACAATCTCTTTCTCTTGAAAAGCAGAAATCCCAGCATCAATCAAAATCTCACAAATCTTCTTCATTGATTTCTCCAACTCCCTATTTTTCACCTCAAATGCATCTTTCTGATTCTCTAAAACACCAACTCTTATTCTAAGTTCATCAACAACATTACTATCATCAACCCATTTTTCCTTCATCTTTCTCAGCTCAGAAACTTCCAACTCCAATTCATTATTCTTCTTCTTCAGATCATGAGTGGTTTCTCTATCAGCTAAACTAGTTTTCTTAACTTCCTTCAACAATTTTTCGTAATTATTTTGTACCGTTTTACCTCTCTCATATAGTTCCTCTCTTTTCTTCAAATCTTCCTCAACTTGTAACCTAGATTGTCTCTCCATATCAAACTTTTCTTGAAGATGTTGAATCATTGTTTGGTGTTTCTTATCTCTACTCACTAAAATTTCTTCAACACTATCAAATTGCTCTGCTCGAAACGATGTACGCAAAAATGAAACCAAGTCATGAATGCTCATGTTTTTCAAGTTCATTTCATCGTTTGAACAAGACCTAGGTTCGGTTTTGGGTTGAAATTCCATAAGAAATGCCGAAAATTGAAACTTTTGAAGAAATGGGATTAGGGGGAGAAAATATAGAGATACAAATATAAAGATACATATCAATGGTCAATTATACATAACTTTCTTTATATATTAAGGATATCTTTAGTCAAAAAAGATGTAAAGATATTTAATGCGGTCAATAAAGATATTTAATGTGGAAACATATATTAAAATATATACAAAGTTTATTTAGGAATATATATATATATATATATATATATATATATATTCATTTTTTTTAAAAACAGTCAAACTATTCACAACTTTCTATGTTAAGCAATGTAATGTGCAAAATAATGAATTCGAAAAATAATATTCTTTTGACTAAACATATAAATCAAAATAGAGTAAAATGGAAAAATGTTCTATTTCCAACTTTCAAATTGAAAAGGAATAAAATCAAAGAAAAACAATGTTTTAATTTATATATATATATATATATATATATATATATATATATATATTGAAATAAATAAATGATATATTCATACATTGAAGTTGATAGAGTATGTCGATACAATACAAATTCAAAATCGATAAAAACAAAAAGGATAAATTTTCGAACAAACTCACAACATCCATTTCAATAACATAAAACAGAAATGTGCACATGTCTACAAGTATAACCATATTTAAGTTTTTGGAATATCATATCTCTGAATCTGCAATGTTGCCGACAACAAAGTCGTTAATTAGATCTGGACTTGATCAAAGTTAATCTTTCAACTTAAATCAATTAAACATTTGTTGACATTAAAAACCATGATGTTGTGGTTATAGTTGCGGTTGTGAACATTGTTATGTGCACTGAGAAACATAATAATATAGCAGTACAATGGGGGTTTGGTTATATCAGTATTGTGTAGAGTAATAACTTGAGTTAAAATGTATTTTGTTATTGAACCATTTTGGTCTTATTTAGATAAGTAGCTTAATTAAAAACTTATTACGAAGTGCTTATGTACACGTTATTTCTATAACAAAAGATAAAGAAAAGTCAAATTATTATTTTTTTTTTATCGAAAAAGTCAAATTGTGTATAAGCTATCGTTGAGAGCTTACAAAAATAAGTTGAAAACAGCTTATGGGAATGTCATAAGTTGTTTTCATAAGTGCGTGTATGCTACTATATAAGCTTAAATAAGTCAATCCAAATATACCCTAATACTTTAAGGGAATATAATTTATTGTTTCTGTCAAGCTTTTAATTTATGGTCGTGACAAGATCGTATACTACAGAAAATTGTGGTAGTATAGGAATAATTGAAATTCTAGCGTACTTGTTTTAAGATATTCTATGCAATGTTTCAATGTTTGTAATGTTCCAACATCATAAAGTAAACAAAATAAAAACAAGAAAATAAATGACAAGAAAGTAAAAGGCACAGTGAGTTTGTTGACCCAGTTCGGTGACAAACACACTTACTCTTATTCTAAGTTCATCAACAACATTACTATCATCAACCCATTTTTCCTTCATCTTTCTCAGCTCAAAAACTTCCAACTCCAATTCATTATTCTTCATTTTTAGCTCATCAATGGTTTCTCTTTCGTCTAAACTATTTTTCTTAACTTCCATCAACAACTTTTCATAATTATT
Organism: Medicago arabica; assembly: GCA_946800305.1. Taxonomy (NCBI): domain Eukaryota; kingdom Viridiplantae; phylum Streptophyta; class Magnoliopsida; order Fabales; family Fabaceae; genus Medicago; species Medicago arabica. The sequence goes on from OX326970.1 coordinate 42,662,313, forward strand.
CTGTGCCATTTTACCTCTCTCACATAATTCCTCACTCTTCTTCTAATCTTCCTCAGCTTGTAACATAGTCTGTCTCTCCATATCAAAACTCTCTTGAAGATGTTGAATCATTGTTTGGTGTTTCTTGTCTCTACTAATTAAAAATTCTTCAACACCATCAAATTGTTCTGTTCGAAAAGATGTACGCAAAAACGAAACCAAGTCATGAATGCTCATGTTTTCCAACTTCATTTCATTGTTTGAACAAGACCCAGGTTCAGTTTTGGGTTGAAGTTCCATAAGAAACAGGAAAAAATTGAAACTTCGGAAGAAATGGGTTTAGGGGAGAATGAATTTTGCTAAAGGTGGTGGCTTTTTGTCGTGCAATGATATGAAGCTGTAACCATTTTAAATGACGTCGTATTTTGCATTTTTAGGGTTTTTTTTTTTGAAAAAAAAAAGTTGATCACTCGTATTTAAACATTACATAAAAGCAAAAAACTTATGGAAGAACTAGTAACTATCCAAATCGTAACAAATTAACAAGTTATCGTCTTCATAGATATTGATGTTCAACATCGCAATTAACAGAATTTATTTGTTTATATAAGCAATAAAAAAGTGAATTTATGGTTTTACAAGTTTTTAATTGTCTTACGCAATGCGAGATTAGGTTTTGGATTCAAATATTTAAAGGTGATTATGGTATCTTGAATCATATCTACCTTCTTTGTTGAAATTAATTAGGTTTAATATTAGTTATGATATATCTTGATAAAGATCGTGCAACAACATGTGTTGATCTATGTTGAAATTTGTCTCAAAATTGATGATCGAAGGTTCGACAAAAATCGTGTCGCGGTTCATAGAAATCATGGCATGATTTTGGTTCAAAATTTGAAGTTTGTCTCGGAAAAAATCTTGGCATGATTTTGGAAAACGTTCAATATTGTGTACTAAAGTGAAATCGAGACATGATTTGACATGATCTGAAACACTATTTAAGCACTCATTGGCTCATTGGTTGAGTAAGTTTGGTGAATCATATGGAAACCAAAGGAGGAAACTTTTAGGGCATTTAGATACTAAAGGTTGAGGGTCTTTGTGTGAGGTTAAAAACTTCAAGATGTGAATCTTGGAGAACCAAAAGAGAGGGCTCTTGGGAAAGAGTTGGTGCCTTTTGGAGAAAGATTCATGAGATTAGGAAACACATCAAAGGAGAGTCTTTGTGAACAATTTAGATGAGTCTTGGGAGAACAAAAGAAAAGATCCTTAGGAAATCAAAGGCTAGGGGTTGGTTCTCTTTTGGGGGTAGATTCTAGAGTTGGGAAACAATTGAGAAACACTAAGCGAAAATCATTGAGTCTCTTGTTCGTGGAAAATGGGTAGAAATTATGTTTGTTTTTGGAGAGATTGTTGAAACTAATTTCTTGTAATATTTTTTAACCTTTTTGTAAAGAACTCATTGATAGTGAATTTGATATATCTCTATTCCAGAGTATGTCATTGTTAGTTCGAACTAGATAAACAATTATTCGTTGTTATTCTGGTTTTTTGCTTTACACTTGGTAGATGTGATGTTTTTTAAAAGATCTAGATCTGATGTTGTTTGTAGTTATTTTGGTTGTTGGTTGTGCTCGATACTTATTCCACTTATCTAAATTTCATGGAGTTCCAGAGTTCTCAACAATCTAGAAGGTCAAATTGCATCATTAGTTTGGTCATAGTAAATTAAACCATGAATCTAAATTTCATAGATAATTAAATCACGAATCTAAATTTCATTGATGAATAAATTGGAGTTCCTATGGTTTAACATGAATCTAAATTTCATATTAATATATCATTTCTGATATTAACACGATTAACTCTATGGTTTACGGATTAATTTTGATCATTGAGAAAGTAAAGTTTATGTTTAACCCTGTGTGGATTTAGTGTTTTTTGCTTGTACTAATTTTCAAGCAATTGATTACCTTGAGGAAGTTTTGGTTTTTGTTATAAGGAAAATTCTAACAAATACATACATCATTTGGCCACTATTATAAATAAATATCATTATTTTGTATTTATTTATTAACTGATGTGATCTATAATAAAGATCATATACATCATTAATTAAATGAATCTAAAATATAGATTTTTGTTTATAATAATGACCGGAGGGTGTATACGAACATTGTAATAATGTGTTGGAGGTTTTTGTTTTTTTAATAAGTTAATGCGTTGGAAGTTGTACGGTCACTCTTTTAAAACTTTAAACAATGCTCTTTACTTGCTAAAAAAAACAATGCTCCTTACTTGCTCAGAAAAAATATATGCTTTTTCCATGATGAAACTTTTTTTTATTTATTCTTTAGGAGAACTCGTTAATATGACATTTTCTTAACTGCAAAATTCGAGTAAAGCCTTTTTTGTTTGATTGGTTTGATATACATCATTATTGTCTCAAAGTTCGGTATTCTAGTTAGAGATTTTTATCATCAGCATCAGAAGTTAAAAAAACAAAAAATTTCGAAGACCAACATGGAAGAAATTCAAAACGTCCATGTGTACTCAAAATTTAGTTTTTTTACGAAGACCAAATTTAGTGAAAATAAATATATACACTTGTTAATGATTTAAAAATAAAGCTAATTTATAAATTTTATGTAAAAAAAAAAATAGTTTTTAAACTTTCAATATGTTAAATGAATCATTTCCAAGACAAAATGCACTAAAGTCACCCATATCACCAAAAGTTATTTTACTCAAGTGAACTCATACTAGGATATGCCACCCCTAGTAACCACACCAATTGAAGATTCAACATAAACAACCCTCGCATTTAGACCAATAAAATCATTGTGGTAACAAATTGCTATCTCAATGATTTCTATATAACAATGAAGTAAATAGTTAACTAACTGGGAAATTACACTCGGTACTCCTCCGTTCCAAATTATAAGAAAAAAACTCATTTTCTTTATCTCAAATTATAAGTAAAAAATACCAACTTTTATCATATTTAATTATGTTGTTTTAAAAAATTATTTTTTCCAAAGGAAAATTAAATGCAAAGTGCATTCAATTTGCTCTCTCTTTCATTTTCTCAATAACCAACAACCAATGAAAATTGTTTTAACATCTTACTATAAAACTTATTCAAAGATAACACAAAAAAATTATGTAACAAATTACTATATTTTAGTTTTTTTAATAAGTGTGATTTTTTTTCCTTATAATATGGGACGGACGGAATATATTAAAATGATACTTGCACCCGCTATAGTTTTAAAACATTTTGCAATCTCTCATCAAATAAGCTCTACAAAATACTAGCATCTAAATAAACCAATAAGCTAGTATAAACCAATGGAATTTGAGCAACTCACTGCGCCAATTAATAAGCCTCCCAAAGTATATAAACCAATAAGCTCGTATCTCAATAAGACAATAGCTCCAAAATACTATTACCCAAAACACTATTGTCAAAAAAAAAAAAGTAGCTAATAATGACAGTAGCTATATAAAACACAAAACATCATTTCCATCAGAGCAATAGCTATATACTTTTAGTGATTTGTCTAGAACGTCGCACGTTTAGCTTTTCCTGCAAATTTAACAAACATTTTAGAATTCATGTCATCAATGTGCGGTAAATAATTAAGGGAAATGCTAACAAGTGCCCTAAGGGCATTTGATAAGAAATTTAAAAATGAAACTTTATTTTGGAAATGATGCATTTAACACCTCTAAACTTTAAAAGTTGACGACCAATAATTAAATATGTACTTGTACCTGTATCTTAGTTTTATCTCTCTGACATCCTGGTATGTTATGTCCAAACTCCTTACAGTTCCCGCACCTAACTGTGTTTGATCTTCTCGCTACCTGTGAACCGCTTGGACCTTCAAACACACTTCTCTTCCTATTAACTCTTGGTCTATCTGGAAGCTTACTCAATACAGGAGGAGTAATTTGTCCATTAGAGCCTCTATGCTTCATAATAGATCCAGGATTTGTCTCCAAAGCAAGGTTAGCCCAAGATGGCAAATCGTTATATGAAAGTGGGTGAAATTCTTTTGCATCTTGTCTCACCTTTTTTCTTGCACGATAAAGTTGACCTACATTACTTGGTTCTATGCCATAGTTATCCAACAGCTCTTGTTTCATACCCACATAACTCATATTTGGATCAGCCTTTAACTTACTTTCTAACTTCCTTGCAATCCAAGTAGATGTGGCATTTGAGTTCTTTGTTGTTCGTGTACAAGAATGACCTGGGTTGTATGACTTAATCTTATATGTTATCCCATCTGGTGCAGGAGATGCATGAATACGCCAACAACAACCATCTGCAGCACATCTAGCAGTTACTCTTGCCTTTTCGTTTTTTATCCTCTTAATCTCGAACCCCTCTTGTATAACAAAATCTCTAAGAGCAGTTCTAAACTCATTCACATCACCAAACAATAGACCAACTTCTAGTTTCACTTTCCCTTCAAATTCATGAGCAGATATTTTTCCTTTGATACCTCTATTAGGATAAATTGACACTTTATCTTCGGCAGAATTTTCAAAGGCAGTAAGATCATGTTTTTCTTCATAATCACCATGCTCATCAATATTAATCTCATTATCCCTTTTTTCTTCATCTATGTAACTAGAACCTGAGAGAATTTCATCACTTTCATTTTGAGGAGGCTCACCACTCACTCTCCATTCATCATCAAACTCACCAAGTATAATATCAGGGACTTGACTAACAACTTCATCACCCTCGTGATTAAGTAATGTTGTATAAACATGGATACAACTACACATGTTATAAAGCTTGAACATCTCAACAACATGACTATCGGTTTTGATGGGAATTGTCGACTTACTAGTGGGATGACAGAAAGAAATAGCAAAAGACAAACCTCCATTATTGAGTCCATCATTGATAGCCAATCCACTAATGTCATCAACCAAATCCAAATAAGAGTACCGATCAGGATCAACTTTCAACAAAAATGTACTTATTTTTCCATCAAAATGTACCAACAAATGTACACATCCCATGTTAGGTGTATCATGGCCATTGGTCTCCATTTGTGAGCTCTCTTCTATAATACATTAACATTAAAAATTGAGTAAATGTATTAGTTCATAACCTAATAGAATAAAAGAGACTGTTAACAATGACAGGGAAAACAAAGTAATTAAGAGACTGTTAATCAAAAGCTGTAAAAAATGACAAGGTAAATCTCCCTTCGCAAACTTGAAGCTTGCATGTTCAATCTCTCGACTCCTCTCTACCTCGTTAGATTTGTTATTCAGGTTATTCTAGCAAATCTTATAATTCGCTGCCATCAAACTCGTCGCCCAATTATACGTGAATTCTTACCAAGATAGTTGCATATAGTTGTCTTTTTCGAGTTAGGGTCTAATGTGAAGTCAATCCAAACAGCAGATTGGTTTTTACGGTCTCTAGTGCTAGGTGGTAGCATAGTAGCTGTGTTCCAGACAAATGGTGGAGGGGAAGCAAACAAATCTGTTGGCTTAGATTGATCACCCATTTTGAAATAAATTGCAAGATAAAATAAACAAGTATAATATATTTCAAATGAATAGTAATAGATATGATTGAGTAAAAGAAAATATAACAATATACAAGAGTTAAGTTACAAATAGACGATCTAATCAATACAATACAAATATTGATACAATACTTAAATGCAGACGCCATATATGATGGTTGGATATACGACGACGACGACGACGACGGTCTTGTTTTCATGTATTCAGAATATAATATATCCAATAGTTAGTATTGAATATTAGATCTCTTTTTACTCAAGGATTATATTACCATGTACAATACCTTAGAAACCATCGGATATGCCTCCCTGGATTTTTTTCCCTAAGAGATTATTTTCCCTACTCCTTTATCATCGAGGGTGGAGCTAACTATTACACTATTTCAAATCTAACATTTCCTATCAATACAGAGACAAATACCCAAATCATAAACAAAAGGATGTAATAATAACATCACTCCATAAGATATTCTTTTTTTTTAATAAAACTCCATAAGATATTCATGTAAGAGACAGCTTGGATAAAATTTTCAGAAAGCACTTACAAATAATTAAGAGCATATGGTACATACATGGTTAGTACAAAAGGCTTCAATTAAGAACCTTAGAAGCATGGTTAGCACAAGACTTAAAGAACCTTATAACATGAGTTATGGTTCTATGCAGACAAAAGAAAATCTCACATCAAACAAACAAAGACATGTAAAAGTGTAAATAAGCATATGGTTTTGCAAAGAAATGAAAAGTGAAGTGCAAATATTGCAAAGAAATAAAATGCGCATATAGTTATGATGCATGAGCAACACAACATAGAAATCATTTTCATCATCACATCATTATTACCAAATCCTCGTAATCCTAAAAAAACACCGAAAACAACAAGAACAAGAAAACACAAACAACAATGATGAACAACATTTCAGCTTTAAGTGTTAGAAACTTCACTCATAAATGATAGTACAAAAGCAAAAAACAAAATGAAACATACATTAACAATGCTAATCTAATCAATAGGAACCAACAATGAGGAGTATAAAACAGAAGAATGTTCTATTGTATTCTTTGTAGGTAATATCCAAAGTATATAAAACTATAAATGATTTCAGAAGAGGAAAAAAACTGAAATATAGGGTGTATTTGGATTTAGGGTTTAGGAGGGGCAAAGAGAGGAGGGCTTATTTTTCTTTTTTAAATATGGGCAATATAAAAAAATTAAATAAATTAAGTGTGATTGAAGTATTATATACTTATTTATCATGTTGTTGATACAAATTTTAAAAAAACATTGTATAGTGTCTCTAATTTAAAAATGAGAAGTAAACTCTCCATCCAAAACACACTAAAAGAACTACTATTAGATATCAACACTTTCTCAGAAAAGCTCCAAAACATAACATATTTCTTCCCCAAGCTTACTGCTGAAAAGGAGAATAATCACTAACACCCTCTCTTCTCTCCTTAACCTTTAAATAATCGTTCCCATTCAAGCGCACCTTCAACCACTTTCTTGAGCCTTCTTGTGTGTACCTTCCAACCCTTGACATCTTAATCATTATTCATGACACAATTGGTCTACAATCTGTCCTCTAGGGTAAATGTATGAATGCTTGAGTATAAAAACTCTTCTAGGATAGGAATGGTTATTGATTTCCACCTTACATAAATTGATTGGAAATTAACATGATTTCATCTTCCGAAATGGTTATTGAATTTTCAATTCCTATTGAAATAGTAATTCCATAATATTAATTAAATCATTGATTTCTTAGGTAACCGTAAATAGAACAAGCATTAAGAACATAAAATCCAAATGAGTATAGAGCATCAATGACTATTTCTAGAGTAGAGAAGCATGGGTTTTCATATTCAAGCAATTAACACATGAATTAAACAGGACAACAACATTGATTCGATTAACAAGAAAAGTAAAGAAAACAATATTTATTTAGTTTAGATTATAAAAGGAACAAGAACACAAAGATGCTTACTTTTTGGTAACACAGATGGTTCCTTAATGATAAGCATTGAGGATGGGTGAATATTGATGTATACTCTATATATTTGATTTGAATCTCTTATATATTAGTTAATTTCATGAGTGTGTTTACATCTCTTCTATTAATGCTTTGTAAGTTATGATTTGTAATTAAGGATTTAATTATGATTAAAAGCTCTCTTGCCTAAGGAAGGACCATAACAACCCAATGCTAAATGAGTTTATGTTCTTAATTTATGTCAGATTACAGTTTCTAATTAGATGATGAGTGATGGTATTTTCATGATATCTAGTTCAACTTTAATCACCAGTTGAACAAATTGGACCATTGATTTCAATAGGACATAATTACACACGCATAACCACAGAAGAGAGAAGTTGAGAGGAAGAGTTTTAACACCAACACACTATCATTCAACTCAATTTGATATATGAATTCATGGTACAACTACAGCCCATGAAGTGAATTATTTTGGTCCAATGGAAAACATTCTTAGCAGTCAACATCTGTGGCTCTCAGTTCCCTACACCTTGTCTTTACACAGCCGGCAAATCACATTTTCAGGCTAAGCTACCTAGAAATCTACCAAAGCATTAATCCTATCATTTGTATTGAATTCCATATTTATAAGACTAAATACCCAAATTAACTCCTGACAATTTGGGCTCAGCCAATTTAGTCTCTGACAAAATATAGTACCCAAATTAGTCCCTAACAATTATATACAGGGAACACATTAGTCCCTCCGTTAAATTTCACTTAAATTGTACTCACTAGTTGCTGACAATATTACTTATCACCTAAGGGATGTGTTTTAAATCATACATGCCACAGAGAAGACAGCCGCCAGGGGATCCGTGGGACTAATGTGCTACAATTGTCCGAGACTAATTTGGATATTAATTCAGATATTTAGTATATTAATTAAGCAACATTTTGTAAAATTCTATATCATTATGCATAACTTTCATACCTAATGATGCACATTGATCACCCTTGCTCCTTTTCCTTAAAGGTTCAATTCTTTGCAAAGGAGTAGGCTCCAAAGGTTCATTGTCAATTTCAAAAGCAGCAATTGCATCAACCTGAGCCTCAGAAATCTTCTTCATTGATTTCTCCATCTCACTAATTTTCACCCCAAATGCATTTTTTTCATTCTCCAAAACACCAACTCTTTTTCTAAGCTCAGAAACTTCCAACTCCAAATCATTATTCTTCTTTTCTAACTCAGCAATTGTTTCTCTAAACCCTAAACTAGTTTTCTTAACTTCCTTCAACAGTTTTTCATAATTATTCTGTGCTCTTTTCCCTCTCTCACACATTTCATCTCTCTCCCTCAATTCTTCCGCAGATTGAATCTTCTGTTGAAGATTTCGATTCTCTGTTTGAAGTTTCTCATATCTACTCACTAAAACATGTTCAACACTATCAAATTGTTCTGTGAGAAACGCTGTACGGAGAACTGAAACCAAGTCTTGAATGCTCATGTTTTCCATGATCATATGGTCGTTTGAACGAGACCCAGATTCGGTGTTGCGTTTATTTTCCATGAGAAGCACGAAAAATCGAAACTTTTGAAGAAAGGGGGTTTAGTGGAGAATGGGTTATTGCTGAGACGAAGATCATGAAGAAGAAGAAGTGAATAGTGATCACTACGTAATGTAAAATTTAGGGATTTGAAACTCTTTTGTGCCAAAATATTATGGGATAAAAATGTAAAATTTAATTTAGGCTAAAATGAATTTTTGGTCCTCCAAATTTCATAAATTTACGATTTTGGTCTCCTAAGTTTAAAAATAGTTGTTTTCGTCGCTTAAGTTCTATCCTCTTTACAAATTCATGGTCCTCTTGATTTTGACTCAGTTAAAGCTGACATGACACTTAATTAGATTTTGTTATTTAAATTTGTCTTAGAAACACTTATGTTATAAGCACTTATGGAACAACCATTGCAATCTATTTCATCATTTTTTGTGTGAGCTGTGTTTATGTTTTGACTATGTGGAGGTACAAAAATTGGACCGGCATGATTTTACAGGTTGTATGGTGATTTTTTTTAAGGTACAAAAGTTGGAAGATTGGTTTATTTTGCTAAATAAAATCATTGTTAAACAAAGTCGTAATATTTAATTCACTAGGTATATAACCCGTGCGTTGCACGGGTTTGATTAAAATAGTGTTTGCATTTTTCTTACAAATGAGAAAATAAAAATTGTGATAAGCATACTCATATATAATTCAATGATTTGTATTTTTTTTTCCTGATCGAATTATTTATGATTTTTGATGGATGTTATAATATTCTATAAGTTTAAACACATGTCATAGTTTATCCTAATAGTCTAGTTATATAAGAGTACTTTTTTTTAACATGTTCTTGAAAACTATTCAGTGTGAAGTAAATGCTTACTTTTGTTTTCCTATCTTATTTAACGTCTCACATATTTATTAAAAAGATTTATTCTTGTGATGAAAAATTAGCTTCTTTTAAAGTTTTCTATGTAACCTCCCTCCACCTTTGAGATTCTACTCCGACTTTTATAATTTAGTCAACAACTTGGTTCACCTCCATGTCACTCTGCGTAATCTTTTTCTTTTTTGGATCACTGTTCTCTAATATTTTTGTATGACTTTTTTCTTTTATTATTATATTTTTCTACATAGCACTATTATAGTGAGAATACATCACTATTATTATAAGATGAAATTTCTTTTAGTACTATTCAATCATATTAGAGATTATTAGATAGGGGTAAGTATAATGCCCCAAGATAGGTCCAATATAATAGAATAGCCTAAGTAGATAAAGATTATGATGAGTTAGCTTCCATTAGATATTTTAGAGATGGGTCGTCATGTTCTAGAAGGATCTAGAGAGATCCTTTATGATGAGTCATTGGAATGTAAATGATATAAATAATGTGGTGGCCATTGTAATCCTTATCAAATGAATGAATGAAGAATTAGTTTGTTAAAATAGTGTAGTTGTTACTTTTAGTCTTTTTAGAGTATTTTTCCTCCATTAATGAACAACCTCAAAAGTTGTTCATTACCGTAAGTGAAAAGTTTTTCAAATAGATTCACATAATCATAATTCTAACTTAATATTAAAAATAATAGTAAAATCCAAAAGTGTTATAGAAGCACATCAATTGCATTTTCAATATATATGAGAGAAAAAGAGACAAAATCATCAAATAGTCGAGTTCCATCGTTATCATTCTTATGTTACAATAATCATATTTCAACATGGATGACAACTTCAAAATCTTTTACTTCCCACTTAGTTTCTATCATTCTCATGACATCCAAATAGATCACAAGCACTTTGTATACAACATATATTTAAAAATAAGACACGTGGTTTATATTCCTTGATTGATCGCGGTCTATCATCCTTTGATTGAATGTCTGCAACATCAACTTGTTGTCAATTTAATATAAAACTTATAAGTATAACAATAAAATATTCTGACTTAAAAAATTAAAATTATTAATTAAAATTTATCATTTAGGAAAAAGCTATAAAATTACTACATAAAACAATTTCAATACAAATTACATAATTTAATTCAATATAGGCAAGTATTAATGTAAAAGAATATACTTACGCCATGAGATGTTGCTTTTCTAAGGCTTTCCGACCATCAAGGCTGCAACAAAAGAAAAAATAGAAGCCTATATTTTCCTTTTCTCCTTGTTCACACGAAAAAAATAGTCACATATATATATTAGACAATAAAAGAAAATAAAAAAGAAAGGTAGAAGAGTAGTAAATTAATAATCATGGTCTATGTGAAAAGTAAGATAGATAAACAAAAACAACAAAACTAAATTCCTGAGTATCACCAAGAGTTTGAAGAGTTTCATCTAAGAATTACATGTTAGAGAAAAATGGCAAGAAGTTAAATTATGTGATTTTTTTTCTTTCATGAATCAATAATGGAGGGTGAGATTATATGTGAAAACGATTGGTTCATTAAAAGAATTTTTATCATATATTTAATGATCAAACCTTTGAATAACTATGTATGTGTTAAAATAATTGGTGGGTCTTAAACATATTGAAGCTCATGGGTCAAAATACTTTATAGATCACATAAAAAAATTACTTTCGTTTCTTTGATAAATGTCTGTATATACTAATATAATTTTATTAAATTAATTTTTGGCTTGGAACGATATTTTGTTTAAAACTACACACAATAATATTTTAAGTAGTTTTAATTCTTTTTGTCAAAAAAATAAGTAGTTTTAATTCTTAAATCTGAAAATCCTCCTTCAAAAATAAACTCTTAAAAAGCCACTTGTAAATTCCACCAAGAGTTGCATCGGTTGTGATTTAATGACCATTTTGTAGAGATAAACCAAACTATAAAAGCAACTGTTTTTTTTACTCAAAGAAGACAATGGGTCTAATCATATGAATCCTTTTAAATATACATACATTTACCTATTTAATTTAAAGCATCAGTTTTTTGTTGTAGAAGTTATATAATTAGACATTGAATTGGTTTGAAAATAGTGAAAGAACTCTTTGTAGAGTGGCAAAGTTTCAATCAATAGAGAATGAGAAATTGAAGCTCATTTAGACAAGCCACATCACCACAACTCTTGCATAAGAATAGTTTAAGTTTAGAACTCAAAGGTATATAGATATAGATAGATAGATTACTTTTCATTCATTGTTAAACAAAGACAAGGAATTGTTTCAAAACTGAAAACAGAGATTGTTTATGGAGAAGAAGAAAGAATAACAATGGAGATTTGGGTGTGATAGAAGAAGAGTAATGGAGGTTTTTGGGTATTTATGGAGAAGAAGATAAGAAAGATGAGAAATAGATACGTTGGATAGAAATAGTCACGTGAGATTTTTTTTATTTTTTTTTACACATCATCTGCTTATGTGTCAATTTGTTTTTGAAAAAGTGTCATGTCAGCTTTGACTGAGTCAAAATTAAGGGGGACCGTGGATTTGTAAAGGGGTAAAACTTAAGGGAACAAAAGTGTTATTTTTAAACTTGGGGGACCAAAAATGCATTTTAGCCTTTAATTTAATTTCGACATATGAAGCGGTGCATTGGAAAGATACTACTCACACTCTAAAAAACTCAAGTTACACCTCGAAATGACCAATATACTCTTTAACTGAAATAAAATTTTTAAATTATTTCAAAACTCTTTCATCACATCGCTTAATCACTCAAACCTTAGAAACTTTATTCACGTAAACCTCAGAAACTTAGTTCACATATTCATCATCTCAAACGCTCACATCGTCGTTTTTGAAAGTCATCGATATTTTCACCTATTCATCTCTCAAACTTGCGTTTGCCGTGAGTTGATCGAAACTATGTAAACTCAGGATAGAAAAATGTGAAATTGAGAGAAAGATAATAGTTTTTTAAACTATGTAAACTAAGTTTACGTAGTTAATGTAAATTGAGCTTACATAAGTTAAGTAAACTAAGTTTACGTGTGCGTATGAATAAATCACGCACGCGCACTCTATATAAATTGTATTTCCGTAAACGTAATTTACACTAACCTCTCATAGTGAGTAATTGTACAAACGTAAACTAAATTTACATTAACCTCTCATAGTGAGTAATTGTACATACATAAACTGAATTTACCCAAATCTCTCATATACATACGTAAACTCAATCTACACTAACCTAGCATATTGAGTAATTGTACATACGTAAACTGAATTTACACTAACCTCTCATATACATATGTAAACTGAATTTACAATAACCTCTCATAATGAGTAGTTGTACATATGTAAACTGGATATACACTTACATCATACGTAAACTGAATTTACACTAAATCTCATAGTGAGTAATAGTAGCTATGTAAAATCAGATTACGGTTAACACATGCAGATATCATACCAAAATAAGAAAAACACAACTAACGATAAATAAATAGAAACTCTTTGAAAAATAAAATTCATGAAATTCACTAACATTTATGGATAGAGTACATAACTATAGATCAATGAAAAAGATATTGATTTAATCTTTAATTTTGGTTGCACATCTATGGTGATTTGTGGATGAAATGAGGTGATGGTTCAGAATGATCATGAAAATTGGTTTTTACAAATTTACATGGAGAAGACAATTTTGGTATTATTGTAAATTTAGGTGTAAATAAAATTATATGGGATGAGACTAGAATGAGTCGATGCATTGGGATCCTAAATTTAATTTAATTTAATTTACCTTACGATTATCATACGAATTTTTCAGTTGTTTGCTTTTATCTAATTTGAAATTCAGAAACATATTATTGTTCCTATCCAGTTCGAACTATGTATGGGTATTAGGAATCAAAGTTTGGATATTTCTAAACAACGACTAAATTTACTTTTCCTTATTTTTAACGTTCCGTCTTTTGATAAAAGAAAAAATGACGATTTCTTATTCCCAAAAAAGAAATGACAAATTTTATAAGATTGAATAAAAAAATTGATTAATCATTTTATAGTGAAGGAGTTGCTATGCTTAGTGTGTGACTCATTGGTTTTTTTTAGAGTGGTTAAATTTCTCGTAGAATATAATTAATTACTAATACTAAAAAAGTAATAACTTACTCATCGCTTATATATATATATATATATATATATATATATATATATATATATATATATATATATATATACCTTTGATCAAAATTTTATTAAAAAAAATGTTCATAATTTACGAATATTACCACAACAAAAAAACGGAAAGATGTATATGTTATGTTATGAGTCACTATTTTTCCACCCTAAATATAGCCAAAACATTATTCTTTGAGTATTAATAATTGCACTTAGTAGAGAAGGACACGTTGACATTATGAGTCACTGTATATAACAAGAACAAGAAATTACAAACAACAATGATGAACATTTTAGTTTTTAATGTTAGTAACCGGAAACCTTCAAGTTCTTGATGGCCATAACAACGATAGATGGCACAAGGAGATGAAGGTGCTATTTGAATTTCAAGACGTATTGGATTTTATTTTTTTCCGAAAAGAAGACGTATTGGATGTTGTTAATTCAAGAGTGGACGATATTGTGACTAACGCAACTGATGAACAAAGAGTTGCACATAAAGAACTGAAGAAGAAAGATTACAAATGTAGTTTTTGTTTCACCGACGTTGATCTTTCAATCTTTGAATGTGTTTTAGAAGCAAGTTTAGCAAAAGAGGCATGGGATAATCTCAGCAACACATTCTAAATTGCAGACAAACTCAAGAAGTAGAGCAGAGCCATGAATTTAAAGTCAGGAGGATCGAGTACAAAGAACTTTTTTTAGCAAATAAGAAACAAAATTTGATCAAAAAATAATTTTTTAAATGCATAATGTATATAAGGAACCCTAAACTAATATTTTTCTTGTTTGTTAAAGAAATTTATAACTATATTTAATATGAGAGACATTAATCATTAGGTATAGTTAAGATAAAAGTGTTGACTTATTAGTAGAAAAAAAAATTAGGAAGAGAAAACAAAAACACCATTGAAAAAATAAAATAAAAAATAGTAATATATGTGATCTATGGTTAAATAAGTTTTTAACAAATAGCGAATTGTTCACAAGAACCTGAGTTTGATTCTTGAGTGTCACAATTTTTGGCTAGATTTACTTATCTTCTGGACGAACCTCAAATCACCAACACCCCTATGCATTGAGAGCTGGAGGGTTAACATAAAAACAAAATGACAATTCACTAAATAGAAAAACTTATGACCAAGTGTGAACGACGAGAAAGAGGCAAGACAGAGGAGAGAGGAAGTGAGAAGTTTGTTTTGTTTTTTTGAACGAGTTTCACTATTTTTGCTACATGTCACAATTGTATGTGAAGGACAAAGGGGTGTGTATCACCTAAGATGATCTATATATAAAGGCCGATAAAAAAATGTATTAAAATGTGTGTATGTGTAGGGGGCATGGCCTCTAAAGCCCCATTCTCCCTCCTCCACTATCAAAAAAGTGATGTAACATACATTTCCCAAATATGAGAATCTTTAGATGGAGAAGGAAAACATTGCAAAATGGTTCATATAGCCAATCAAACTAACAAACATCATGAAAAATTGTGGAGAAACTCTGACATACCAAACTATAGCGGAAAATTACCCCAAATATGAGAAACATGAAGGTTGATGAGTAACAAGCTATATTTTAAGATGGTTCAAATCCAAACCGATCTAAAATAAAATCGTACATCGATAAAAAAAATGTAAACCACAAAAAATTGAATATTTTTTTATGTGCTCGGATATTTTAGATCATCAAATCTTTTATTTTATTGTGTATATGTAATATTAAAATTAATAAAAGAAAAATATATGTTGCATTTTGAATATTCAAAAACCTATTAAAATTAAACCGCGTATTTTTACTTCTTTTTTCTTTCTGTTTCCATATTTTTAGTGAGACACTAATTAAAATGGTAATTCTCTTTTTTTTTTTCTTCATAAAATTGTTATATTCTTTTTGAATGAATGAATAATCAATCACCCCCTAAAACTGTAACTTCACTCAATCACCCTTGCGAAATAGAAAGAAAAAGGTAATAAATAAAAAAACCGAAATTTGTTAAGCATTTGTCATTTTAGTGAGGTTAGAATGGGTTGGTTATTCACTCATTTTTCTTTAGTACAATAAAAAGGTTACAGCTTCACACCATTTTCATCGCAACAAAAAACCACCATCTTTAGTAAAATCCATTCTCCCCTAAACCCATTTTCTTCTAAAGTTTCCATTTTTCTTGCTTCTCATGGAAAATAAATCCAAAACCGAACCTGGGTCTTGTTCAATTGATGAAATGAAGTTGGAAAACATGAGCATTCATGATTTGGTTTCGTTTTTGCGTACATCGTTTCGAACAGAACAGTTTGATAGTGTTGAAGAAATTTTAGTTAGTAGAGACAAGAAACACCGAACAGAGATTCAACATCTTCAAGAGAAGCTTGAAATGGAGAGACAAGCTAGGTTACAAACTGAGGAAGATTTGAAGAAGAGTGAGGAACTGTGTGAGAGAGGTAAAATGGCACAGAATAATTATGAAAAATTGTTGATGGAAGTTAAGAAAAATAATTTAGGTGAAAGAGAAAGCATTGTTGAGCTAAAAATGAAGAATAATGAATTGGAGTTGGAAGTTTGTGAGCTAAGAAAGATGAAGGAAAAATGGGTTGATGATAGTAATGCTGTTGATGAGCTTAGAATGAGAGTTGGTGTTTTGGAGAATGAGAAAAATGCATTTCGTGTGAAAAATAGCGAGTTGGAGAAATCAATGAAGAAGATTTCTGAGGTTTTGGCTAATGCTGGGAATGGGATTACTGATTTTCAAGAAAAAGAGATTGTGGAGTCTGTTCCTTCGCAAAGAATTGAGCCTCCCATGAAAAGGAGCAAGGGTGATCAAGGTGCATCATCATCAGGTATGAAAATTCTGCATACATGTCTTATTGATTCGATGTTGCTTTATAAATAGACTAACTACCGAATTAGTTCGTAACAAATTGGACGCAACTTGATGTAATACGCAAGTTACTTCCCGACAAAATTAATATCCAAATTAGTCTCTCACAATTACATACAGGTGACACATTAGTCCCTATGTTAGAGCACCGGTCCCCTAGTGACTGCAGTGTTCTTGAACACTATGCAACATGTATGATTTAGAACACATGTCTTTAGCGGATAAGTAATATTGTCAACAACTAATAAGTGAAATTTAAGTGAAGTTTAATTGAGGGACTATTGTGTCGCCCATATATAGTTGTTAGGGACTAATTTGGGATTTAGTCTTACAAATATTGAATTCAATACAAATGATAGGATTAATACTTTGGTAGATTTTTTGGTAGCTTAGCCTGAGAATGTGATTTTCCTGCTGTATAAAGAGAAGTTGTAGGGAACTGAGAGCCACGAATGTTGACTGCTAAGAATGTTTTCCATTGGACCAAAACAATTTAATTCATGAGTTGTACTTGTACCATGAACTCATAAATCAAATTGAGTTGAATGATGTATAGTAGTGTGTTTGTTCAACTGGTGATTGAACTACATCACATTAAAATACCATCACTTAGCATCATAATTAGCAACTGTAATATGACATAACTTAAGAACATAAACTTATTTACAAAGCCGTATCTGAGGCAGGGCGAAGAGGGCGACCGCCCTAGGCCCCAAAAAATAAGTACGAAATTTGGGCCCCAAATTATTTTTTAGGGGTCTATTAGGCCCTAAAAAAATTGCTTAGTTTTTTGTATCAAGTTTGATGTTTATTTATATTTATTAGTTAGGACTCAAATTGTAGGTTCGCCCTAGGCCACAAAAATCTCGGAAACGGCCCTGTTTATTTAGCATTGGGTTATTATGGTCCTTAGGCAAGAGAGCCTGTAATCATAATGAAATCCCTAATTGTATATGAAAGCCCATGCTTCTCTTGTCTAGAGTTGGTCATTGATGCTCTATTATTGACTATATGCTTGTTTTCAGAATGTGTCAAATTTGACTATTACTGAAGGAGATTGTTTACATGGATGCAGATGATGCTATTAATAACTTGGCAACATAGTGTGTCAATGCAACTTAACTCTTGCAAATGAATTTCTTGCTTGCTTGTGTATTGATTAGATTACCCTTTTTAATGTGTGTTTCATTTGGTTTTTCTCTCTTGTAATACCATTAATGAGTGAAGTTACTAACACTCAAAGCTAAAATGTTCATCATTGTTGTTTGTGTTCTTGTTCTGGTTGTTTTTGGCATTTTTTTTTACAGGATTGCGAGGATTTGGCAATAATGATAGTGATGCTAATGTAATGCTGATAATGATTCTATGTTGTGTTTCTCATGTATCATAACCATATACTCATTTCATTTCTTTGCAATATTTGCACTTAACTTTTCATTTCTTAGCAAAACCATATGCTTGTATACACTTTCACTTGCCTTTGTTTGTTTGATGTGAAATTTTCTTTTGTTTATATGGAACCATAGCTGAACTCATGTTTATAAGGTTCTTTAAGGCTTTTGTGCTAACCATGTTTTTTATGACTATAATCAACACTTCACTCACTTTTCAGCTAGTCTTTTGAGCTCATGTTTATAAGCTTCTTAATTTTTAGTCTTTTGTGCTAATCATGTATGTACCATATGCTCTTATTTTTCTGCAAGTGCTTTCTGATAATATTATCCAAGTGCTTGTTACAAGAATATCTTATGAAGTGATGTTATTACTACATCCTTTTGTTTATAAGTATCTGTCTCTGTATTCGTAGGAAATGTCTAGAGTTTAAATTGAAGTGTAATAGTTAGCTCCATTCTGAATGATAAAGGGGTAGGGAAAATAACCTCTTAGGGAAAACAATCCAGGGAGGCATATCCGATAGTTTCTAAGGCATTGTACTTGGTAATAAAATAAAATTCCAAGTAAAAAGAGATTTAATATTCAATACTAACTATTGGATATATTATATTCTGAATACATGAAAACAAGATCATCATCATCACATATCCAAGCATCTTGTATAGCATCTGCGTTTAAGTATTGTATCATTATTTGTCTTCTATTGATTAGATCATCTAAGTTGTAACTTAACTCTTGTATTTTTTTTTATTTTCTTTTTCTTAATCATATCTATTAATATTCATTATATACTTGTTTATTTTATTTTGCAGTTTATATCAAAATGGGTGGTCAATCTAAGACAACAGATTTGTTTGCTTCTCCACCAGTTGTCCGGAACACGACTACTATGCTACCACCTAGCACAACAGGCCGTAAAAAAAGATCTGCTGTTTGGAATGACTACACGCTAGAGCCTAACTCGAAAAAGATAGCTATATGCAACTACTGCAGTAAGAATCTCAAGTATTATGGGACGACGAGTTCAATGGCAGCACATTCCAAGAGTTGCAAGAATAACCCGAAAAACGAATCTAACAAGAGGTAGAGAGGCGAAGAGAGCTTGAACAGGAAAACTTCTAGTTTGCCAAAGCAAATTTGCCCTGCCATTTTTTACAGCTTTTGATCAACACTAACACATCCTATTAATTACTCCGTTTGCTTCTAATATAATTAATTAGCTATTTACTTCACTGTTAAGAAATAACCGTCTTTTTACTAAATAACCAGATTTAAATCCGATCTTTAAACAGGTTTTAAAGAAAAAGTGAATTTGGTTAAGTCTAATCTAATCTTTTGCCCTGAGATGCAACCAAAATTGAACCAAATTTTTTTTATTTTATTTTAGAATTTAACCGAAACATAAGCAACAAGACATATAACCAGTTACATGTTATAAGTAATACAAATAGAAAATGAAACCATATTCTTGAATCCTCAGGTAATCGCTTGAAAATTGTTAGTTATACATAATTAGTCCAAACATAAACTCTCATTAGAAGTCAATTTTTTCATATTTTTTATTAGGTTTTTCAAAATAAAAACTTCTGTTATGAATATTCACACCAAATCAAGTTTTTTCACACCAAAAATGAGGGGAACAGCTAAGTGAAAATGGAAGGAAAAACAAAGTAAACAGATGACCCCCATCCTCGGCTAGCCATCGGGGAGCTGAGATTTCAGCTCAAAGCATTTACCCCAAACTAAGTCTTAACTTAGGGGCAGGGAAGGGAAACCAAAGTTTGGCAGGCAATGCTTCCTGCTAACGCCCCTAGTGGCCAAGTGATGTCGGACCCTGACACTCATAACCATGCACTTTATTCAAAACCAAGGTATGACTTAAATGTCCGCAACATTAGTTCGCTATGGCCTATGAGTCCTACTTAACCATTTGCACGAATAAATAGAGTAAGCAAAGACAGTTGTTCAACCATTAAAGTCAAACGCCAAAATGGCGAAGTACAACAAAACAAGAGCAAAACAAGCCAAAACGGGCAAATCAAATTACAAATAGTTGAACCAACAAAAAGTTGGGGCCAAGAAAGCTAAAGGTCACCCTGCATAAGCTATTTCATCACAGTTCAGTTCATAGTTCTCATAAAGAAGTTATGTTTACCTCTTTAAACACATTTTGGTTCTCATTTTTTATGAACTGATTCAAGTTTAACTAGTTCAGTTCAGTTTGGTTCTCCGATTCGGATCATTGGCTTTTTTTAACACTTCTATATGACACCTTAACAACTATAATAGTTGCATATAGTTGTCTTTTCCGAGCTTGGATCTAACGTGAAGTCATTCCAAACATCAGAATGGTGTTTACGGCTAGGTGGTTTCATAGAAGTCATGTTCCGGACAACTGGTGGAGTAGCAAATAAACCTGTTGGCTCAGATTGATCACCCATTTTGCTATAAACTGTAAAATAAAATAAACAAGTATATAGTTCAGATATATATTAATAGATATGATTGAGAAAAAGAAAATTGAAAAAATACAAGAGTTTATTTTTTACCAGAAAAAATACATGTGTAAAGTAAAAACTTAGATAATCTAATCAATACAATACAGATACAGATACGATTCTTAGACGCGGATACCATACAAGATGCTTGGATATATGATGATGCTAGCTTTGTTTTCACATATTCAGAAAATAAGATATCCAATATTTAGTATTTAATATTAGCTCTCTTTTTACTTAGACATACATTATCATGTACAATGCCTTAGAAACAATGGGACATGCCTCCCTGGATTGTTTTCCCTCTGAGGTTATTTTCCCTACCCCTCTATCATTCAGAAATCAGAATGGAGCTAACTATTACCCTTCAATTTCAAATCTAGAAATTTCCTATCAATATAGAGACAAATACTCAAATCATAAATAAAAGGATGTAGTAATAACATCACTCCATAAGATAATCATGTAACAGGCACTTCGGTAAAACTATCAGAAAGCACATACAAAAAAATAAGAGCATATGCTACATAGGTTAGCACAAAAGACTTAAAAGAACCTTATAAACATGGGCTCAATTATGGTTCCATACGGACAAAATAAAATCTCGCATCAAACAAACAAAGAAAGGTAAAAGTGTGTGTGTGTGTGTGTGTGTGTGTGCAAAGAAATGAAAAGTAAAGTGCAAGCATTGCAAAGATATGAAATGAGCATATGGTTATGATATATGAGCAACACAACATAGAATCATTTTAAGCATTACATTAGCATCACTATCATCATTGTCAAATCCTCGTAATCCTTAAAAAACAATAAGAACAAGAAAACACAAAAAACAATGATGAGCACGTTAGCTTTGAGTGTTAGTAACTGCAATCGTTAATGGTATTACAAAGAGCAAAAAAGCTAAATGAAACACACATTAATAATACTAATCTAATCGATAGGAACCAACAATGAGGATTGAGAATGTTCTATTGTATTCTTTCTAGGTAATATAATATACAAAGTATATAAAACTATAAATGATTTCAGAAGAGAAAAAAAATACAGAAATATGAAAGAACTGTTGTATACTAACACTCTCTGAAAACTCCAAAACATAACATATTTCTTCCCTAAGCTTAATGCTGAACAAGAGAATAATCACTACCACCCTCTCTTCTCTAATTAACCATTCTCATTCAACTGCATCTTCAACCACTTTCTCGAGCCTTCTTGTGTATACCTTCCTACATGTGACATCTTTCATGACACAATTGGTCTACAATCTGTCCTCTAGGATTAATGTATGAATGCTTGAGTATGAAACCTCATGCTTCTCTAGGCTAGGAATGATTGTCGACTTCAACGTTATATCCATTGATTAGAAATTAACATGAGTTTTTCTTCGGAGTTTGTTACTGAGTTTTCTATTCCTATTTAAATCGTAATTCTTTAATATTAGTTAAATCATTGATTTCTTAGGTGAACTTAAACAAGAACAAGGTCATACTACTATTTCAAGACTAAAGGAGTATGAGTTTTAATGTGATCTGGTTCACTCACCAGTTGAACAAATTGGACTAATGGCACCAGTCAGACTTGACTACACACACATACGCACAGAGAAAATTTAAGAGGAAGAGTTTCAACACCAACACACCATATTTCGATCCAACTCATAATGTTCAACTGGTTAGGAAAATCACTTTCTCAGGCTATGCTACCTAGAAATCTACCAAAGCATTAATCCTGTCATTTGTATTGAATTCAATATTTATAAGACTAAATACCTAAATTAGTTCTGTCAATTTGGTCTCGTCCCATTTTGATGGGACCCAATTTAGTCCTGACCAAAATAGTGGCGAACAATAATATATGGGGATACATTAGTCCCTCCATTAAATTTCATTTAAATTTGACTCATTAGTTGCTGAAAATATTACTTATTAGCTAAAGGTATGTGTTTTAAATGATATATGTTGCAGAGTGTTCAAGAACACAGCAGCCTTCAAGGAACTAGTGGCTCTGTCGTAGGGACTAACGTGTCACATGTATGTAATTGTGAGAGACTAATTTGGATATTGATTTTGCCCGGGACTAATCTAAGAATGAGAAACGCTAACATATGTCATTAGGGAAGGACGCATATTAGTATATCAATCACAACACTTATAATGTGATCGATCACGTGTATCTAAAATGGATACAAGAGGATATTTAAGACTGCAACAAAATTATTTGACCATTATTTCTTCAAAAAAAAATTATTTGACCATTTTTATATTAAAGTTAAAATGTGTGGTTTTTGTATTAAGTTGACCATAAACATTTTCAAAAAGTTAAAATGTGTGGTTTTTGTATTAAGTTGCCTATAAACATTTTCAAATATGAACACTTCTATTAGTGAGATTCAAATTGCAATCTGTCACAAGTGGGAGATTAGTCTCCTCCATTTAACTCACAAGAAGGTGGAGGTGCACTCACAACCTATCACTAATAGAAGGGTGAGGACATTGCAATATAGTGTGAAGGATTGAGACAATTAAGGCTTATTGGTAAAAAGGTTGAGGAATGTAGAGGGAATGAGTGGTGATATTGCTTTAGGATGTGTTTGGATCGAGAGTTTAGAGAACCATTTAGATTACATCGACTGCTCTAGTACACACTATAAATAAGAATATTAAACAAATCACTGCATTTAAATTGACTATGACATAAATAACTATATTCAATACTGTGACACCTTCTCAAGAATCTCAACAACCAAATTCAAGGTGGTAAAATTTTACTCATTATGCCAATCATTGCCACATGATCAAGAACATAGGTCGCGAAATTAGGCCAATGTCTAAAATTTCTCTATGAAACAAATTCACTGTACAAAGCAATACCAAAAATAAAAAACTTCTTTCTCAACAAGCAAAAATAATCTGAATAAAAATATTTATCTATAATTACTCCCTATTGAAATTAGTGTGTATAATGCCCCAAGTCCCTAACTCCTTCGAGAACTATTAATAACTAGCCACAAAGTCACAAATATAAGCAAGGAATATCTTGAGTTAAATTGGGACAACAGAAAATCCACATAGACTCACTCCACTGAGCAAGGAACATATAAAATCTAGGAAATAGTACTAGTAAAAACTATGAAGGTAACAAAACGATTCCAAAAGTAGAGGAGAAGGTCGGTACATATAAAGATTACACATAAATTCACTTGCCTACAAATCATATATACCATAACCAAACTACCATAGAGCTAGTTAACAGTAATTATGAAAAACAAGAAAGCAGTTCCAACTTCCAGAGGCATACACCACGTCCCAATCAGAGAGCAAACAAAGTAATTAATAGGATGTGTTAGTGTTATTCAAAAGTTGTCAATCTCTTTTGTCAAACTAGAAGCTTGCATGTTCAAGGTCTATACTCCTCTGCGCCTCCTGTAAGATTTGTTATTCTGGTTATTGTTGCAAAGCTTACAATGTTTTGCCATCGCGCTTGTCCTGTTATACCTGATCTTCTTACTACAATAGTTGCATATAGTTGCATCTAGTAATCATGTCTCGGACAAATGGTGGAGGAGAAGTAAACAACTTTGTTGGCTTAGCTTGATCACCCACTTCGATATAAACTACAAAATAAAATAAACAAGTTTATATTTCAGATGAATATTAATAGATATGATTGAGAAAAAGAAAATAGAAAAAAAAAATAGAAGAGAAAGTGACAACTTGGATGATCATTACAATACAAATACTGATACAATACTTGAACGCAAATATCATACAAGAGGCTTGCTAGTTTTTTTTTTTTTAAGAAGCTAAATTAGTCCACCCAAATTGACACTGGGAAGGATTGAACCTGAGAACTTGAGGAGGAGTCCCAAGCTATTACCACCGGGCCCACCCAAGTGGGTTGAGGCTTGCTAGCCTTGTTTTCATGTATTCAGAATATAACATATCCAATATTTAGTATTAAATATTTGCTCTCTTTTTACTTAAGATTTATATTGCCATGTAAAATGCCTTAGAAACAATCGGATATGCCTCCCTGGATTGTTTTCGGTAAGAGGATATTTTCCCACCCTTTTATCGTTCAGGATGGAGCTAACTATTTCACTTCCATTTCAACTCTAGACATTTCCTACCAATAAGGAGACAAATACTCAAATCATAAACAAAAGGATGTAGTAATAACATCACTCCATAAGATATTCTTGTAACAGGCACCTGGATAAAATTATCAGAAAGCACTTTCAGAAAAATAAGAGCATACGGTACATACATGGTCATTCATGGTTAGCACAAAAGACTTAAATTAAGAAGCTTATAAACATGAGATCAAAAGAATAGTTGAAAAGTTAGTGATGTATTATCGAAATTCATAAAAAACATGGTTAGCACAAAAGACGTAAAGAACCTTATAAGCATGAGCTCAACTATGGTTACATACAAACACAAGAAAATCTCACATCAGACACAGAAATGAAAATAGAGCATATGATACATGAGCAACACAACATATAATCATTTTCAGCATTACATTGGCATCACTATCATTATTACCAAATCATCGCAATCCTAAAAAAACACCAAAATCAAAGTAATCCCAAAAACAACAACAAGAAAACAAAAACAAGAATGATGAATATTTTAGCTTTGAGTGTAAGTAACTTCACTCCTTAATGGTATTACAAGAGCAAAAAACCAAATGAAACACACGTTAACCATGCTAATCTAATCAATACAAGATCAACCAAGAAATTGATTCACCACACAAAAGTTAAGTTACATTGACGCATACTGTAGTTAAATTATTAATAGCATCATTTTCATCCATGTAAACAATCTCTTTCAGTCCTAGTTATATCAACACATTCTGAAAACAGGTATATAGTCAATAATAGATTATAGAACCAAGGTAAAAAAAGGAAATATGCACCGCAAGAAATCGAACTGAACTTCAGAATACTGAAATCAAACTGAAGAAGAACAATAATATTAAACTGAAGAACAACACTAAAATCAAACCTGGAGAACATTGAATCGAACTAAAGAAGAACACTGGAATGGTGCGAGAATGTGAAATCGCAGGAAACGATCTACGAATCACAAATCGAAGCTGAGGAGAAATTGGGTAACTGAGGAGATTAGGGTTCGAGCAATTGGGAGCTGTATTGATTGGAAATTAGCAGAGTTCATCTCCCAAGTTTGTTACTGAATTTTCTATTCCTATTCAAATTGTAATTCCTTAGGAATGAGAACCTTCTCAATATCAATTAGTAAATCACAGATATCTTACGTGGCCTTAAATAAGAACAAGCATTAACAACATAAATTTGTATAGAGCATCAATGAGTAATTGTAGACTAGAGAAGCATGGGTTTTCATACTCAAGCAATCAACTCACAAGTTGAACAGGACAACTACATTAATTGGTTTAACAAGAAAAGTAGAGAAAACAATAATAACATTTTTTTAGTTTACATTATAAAACGAAGAACAAAAGATGGTTACATTTTTTGGTAACATAATGTTACCTCAATGATAAGTGTTGGGGATGGTGAATATTGGTGTATACTTTATGTATTAGATTTGTATCTCTTATATATGAGTTTATTATCATAAGTTTGTGTTTTCATCTCTTCAACTTGTTATGAAACATAGCATCCATGGACGGAAGGAGAGAAATATAGCAAAGCTCTTTATATTGATGGAAATTGAATATTACAAATGAGTGAAAAGTTACCCACTAATGGGGTGGTTACAAACTATTTATACTACAATCTATTAAGACTAATATGAAACTAAACTATATCTCCAATACAACTAATGCTTTCTAAGATTTGATCACTCTTAGAATAATTAATGATTTGTAATTAGGAATTTAATTAGGATTAAAGGCTCTCTTGCCTAAGGACCATAGTAACCCAATGCTTAGTGAGCTTAATTATGCTCATAAGTTATGTCATATTACAATCGCTAATTATCATGGTGATTAGGAAAATGCTAAATACAGCGAAAACAAAATCACGACGACTTCACAAATTTCTCTCTCCCCCAAAATCTAACGTGTGTTCTCCAAAACAAAGGGCAAGCACAAGACCACTGTTATCCTTCTACAACTTCCAACCCCACTTCACCGGTGGAATCCATAGCCGCCGCTTCCATGGTCGTCGTTATCATCGTCGTAATGGAAGAAAGTAGTGCTGAAATAAATCTCAGCTTCATGCTTTACTTTCTCACTTGGATAGCTCTACAAAACTACAATGGCAAAAATCTGTACGTTTCATTTTTCAGGCTGAGATCAAACAACCCCTCAACCTCGTTATCATTGTTTTCATTGTAGTAGGTGTATTTCTCAAGCATGTCGATGATTCGGAACTCAAATCTGAGTTGAAGAACTCAGTTTAAGCGTCGTTGAATCGTTTCTGGTGCCAACGAGGTTCTTAAAATTGGTTACAACTCTTTTCCACTCAAACTCAATGTAGAATGAAACTGAATTGTTATTGGATGAGAGCAAGTGAGTTTGAAAAGCTTCATTTTGTTCATCAAGTAAACATATTCAGAAGAAGAATGTCTTTTTTATTTGTTGAGTAAGAGATTGGTCAACTCCGATGCATATGTGAGTCATGAAATGCTTTTCAAATTGCAGTATTGTTATAATAATGATAGGGTACTGGCCACTAGCTACATGGACTCATGGAGAGAAGCTTGGGGGAGGCCACTCAAAAAAAAAGTCGGTTCAGTGGAGGTGCTCCATCAAGGAGTGGGTTCCATGCAGAGAAGTGTCAAACAGTTCCATCAAGTGACTATTTTTAGTTTTAATACTAGTTTTCACCAATTAAGTATATGAAACTGTTTGGTCGGGAAATATTCGCGAGAATTATTCTCGTGAGATATAGCAGAGCTCATGGTATTATAATGTGATCTAGTTCAATCACCAGTTGAACAAATTGGACAAATGATACCAGTATGACATAATTACAAACATACACATACCCACAAAGGAAATTCTAATTGTGATGATATTATTTTTGTCAGAGACTAACTTTGATATTAATTTTGTCAGAGACTAACTTTGATATTATTTTTTGTTATAGCCTAAATCGACTTTGCGTCCAAATTGTTAGGGACTAATTTTATAAAGCAACAACGGAAAAAATGAATATTTTTATATGAATAATAGGACAAGTATGGAGAATTTTCATACCAGAAGATGCACCTTGAGCATCCTTGCTCCTTTTGCTGGGGGGTTCATCTTCATCAGGCTCAACAGTGTCATTCCCAGTTTCTTTTTCACCAAAAGCCCTAATCCCACCTTGATCACCCTTGCTCCTTTTCATGGGAGGCTCAATTCTTTGCAAAGGAGCAGGCTCAACAATCTCATTTTCTTGAAAAGCTGCAATCCCAGCATCAGCAAGAGCCTTACTAATCTTCTTCATTGATTTCTCCAATTCACTATTTCTCACCTCAAATGCAGCCAAAGCATTTTTCTCATTCTCCAAAACATCAACTCTTATTCTAACCTCAGCAAGAGCTTTGCTATCAATAACCCATTTTTCCTTCAACTTTCTTAGCTCACAAACTTCCAACTCCAAATCATTGTTCTTCTTCTTTAGCTCACTATTTTTCACCTCAAATGCATTTTTCTCATTCTCCAAAACACCAACTCTTATACTAAGCTCATTAACAGCATTACTATCAATAACCCATTTTTCCTTCATCTTTCTAAGCTCACAAACTTCCAACTCCAATTCATTATTCTTCTTTTTCAGCTCATCAATGGTTTTTCTATCAGCTAAACTAGTTTTCTTAACTTCCTTCAACAATTTTTCATAATTACTCTCTGCTCTTATACATCTCTCACATGTTTCCTCTCTTTTCTTCAAATCTTCCTCAGCTTTTAACCTAGCTAGTCTCTCCATTTCAGACTTAACTTGAAGAAGTTGAATCTCTGTTTGCATTCTGTTATATCTACCCACTAAAACATGTTCAACACTATCAAACTGTTCTGTTTGAAACGCTATGCGCAAAACTGAAACCAAATCCTGAATGCTCATGTTTTCCATGTTCATATGGTCATTTGAACCAAACCCAGGTTCGATTTCTGGTTGAAATTCCATTAAAAGCAAGAAAAATTGAAACTTTTGAAAAAATGGGTTTACTGGAAAATGGGTTATTGTTGTGATGAAAATGGTGGGAACGTGGGTGTGACTATGAAAATGGTAGAGGAAGATAAGAAGGGTTAGATTCAAAATGAAATGAGACAAACGGATTTGTTGAGAGGGAGACGAAGATCATGCAGAAGAGGAAGAGGAAGAGGAAGAGGTGAACTGGTAAATCGGATTTTAGGGGTTTCAACCCTTTAAGGGATTTTATGGTGTAAAAATGTGAAATTTAATTATGTCATGTTTGGTAAAAAATATTTCTTCTTTCTTTCCAAGTATTTTATTTGTGTTTGCTCTATCATATTTTAAAGTTTGGCATATTAGTAAGTTACCTTTGAGATTGGCTTAGTCCTTGCTACTTTAATGAGTTAAAGAAAGGGTTTGTTTGAGAAGACACAAATTTTGAATTAATAGCTTATTGTTTATGTCTTATAAGACCATTTGCTTAAAAAAGACTTATTTTTGCTAGTTTATAGTTTATTTCAATATGTTAATTCAAGTAGTTTATAGCTTTATCATTTTTATCTCAAATTTATTTTTGTAGCTTTAATTGAAAATAATTTAAGATTAATTAAATATAATTTTTTATGTTATTTTATATTTATAAGATGATTCAACCATTAATTTTATCAAACATTACAAATTTAACCAACTAGTTTATCTTTTATCGGCTATGAACTATCTTATTAGTCATTCGCTATTTTTAACCAAATAGAGTCAAAGTCTGTTACTATGTCCAATTGTTCATGTTAATGCTTAAGATTAGTGCATATATCATGGGGGAGAGGCTTGTTTTCATGAAAAAACAAACACAATGCCGATTACTTCCTTTTCTAAATAAACTCGGGGCACTAGTTAAGGAAAGCAAAAAAATAAAATTTTAAATTAAAAAATATATTTTATTGACTTTTAATTGATTGATAACACAAGTTCCAACGCAGTACATACTATATTTGATTCTTAACCATAGCCCCTTAATATTTCCATATAGATATTACGACATGACTTGTCTATGTAATAAAGTAATTATTAAGAATTCTAAAACCAATTCTAGCATCAAATAATCACATATGAAAGCCAAATAATCAAATATCATAGTTATTGAGATCACTTCTTCCTCTAAAAAAAATCACTTCTTGAAATTGGCTAAATGCTAAAAGATAATGTCTGTTGGTTAGTTTAAAATTTCAAAACTTAAAAGAGTTTTGATGGGTAGAAAATACACTCCATATCTAAAGGTGATGTTTGGAAGAATGTAATTGAACTCACATAAGAAGGGTGAGTCATGTTGCTTTTGTGCACACTGGCTATCATGAAAATGGCTTATATGAATGAGAATATGAGATAGTGTATTAAACTTCTTGCTGGATAAAGATGCAACATAAGAATTTCACAGAGGTGTCAAAGATGGTAGCTATGCTTAAAAAGTGAGACACGCAATTATTATGGGCGTGTTCTATGTATTTTATAGCGATTAGAAAAGGAAAAAAGTGATATTAGTATCATGGTATGCGAGTGGTTTATGAAGTAAAGTTTAATTGCAAGCATGAGAAGTACTCAAGTTATATCACCTCTTGTTTAATGGAACCACGAAGCTATATCATCTTTAAACCGACTTTAATTAGCAATATTTCATATCTTGGTGCCAAAAAAAAGCACACTTGTTGTTAAGATGTGTTTTCACAAAATTTTAGTGGTAAGCACACTTGCTATATTAAGCATTTCTCTAAAATTTGCCATGTGTGAATACAATAAGCATTTCTCTAAAACCAAAGTCATCATGTGCCACATGTGCAAATTATCAAGTATTTAAAATTAAACACTGTAATTTAAACACGACTAATGTGCATAATTTGAACACTACTAATGTGCGTGTTCTATTTTATGTGAGACCATTATTCTTTATTTTTTCCTATTCACGTCACATTGGCTCAAAGTCTTATGCTTGATGTTTAATCTTCCAATTTTCTTCCAACAAAACTCGTCCCATAAGTCGCGATCTTCTCACTAGGATAGTGTATATAGCTGTCTTTTCCAAGTCATTCCAAACATCGGAATGGCGTTACTCATTCGAGAACTATTAATTACTAGCCACAAAATCACAAATATAAGCAAGGAGTATTAGCTCTTGTGCTATTCAAAAGCTGTCAAAAATGGCAAGGCAAATCTCCTTTGTCAAACTAAAAGCTTGCAGGTTCAAGCTCTATACTCCTCTATGCCTCTTGTTAGTTTCGTTATTTGGGTTATTCTTGCAAATCTTAGAATGTTTGGCCATCGAGGTTGTCCCATAATACTTGATCTTCTGACCACAATAGTTGCATATAGTTGTTTTTTTCGAGTTATGATCTAACGTGAAGTCATTCCAAACAGCAGAATGGTGTTTACTGCTCGGCGGTAGCATAGTAGTTGTGTTCTGGACAACTAGTGGAGGAGAAACAACCAAATTTGTTGGCTCAGATTGATCACTCATTTTGATATCAACTGCAAAATAAAATAAAAACAAGTATATAGTTTAGATGAATATTAAGATATGATTGAGAAAAAGATGGAAAAAAATACAAAGTAAGTTACAGCTTAGATGATATAATTAATACAATACACATACTGATACAATACGCAGATGCCATACTTAGATGATGCTAGCCTTGTTTTCATGTAAACAATCTCCACATAATAACTTTTTACTTTAGATAACAAAAGGAACAAGAGCAAAAAGGTGGTGTTTATGTTGCAGAGTGTTCAAAAACACTGCAGCCACCAGGGGACCGGTACTCTAACATAGGGACTAATGTGTCACCTGTATGTATGTAATTGTGAGAGACTAATTTGGATATTAGTTTTGTCAAGTAATTTGAGTATTACTTTTTGTCATAAACTACATCAAGCGGTATTTAGTCTATTTATAAAGCAACATCGGAACAATAAGACATATATATGCAGAATTTTCATACCTGATGATCCACCTTGAGCATCCTTGGGTTCATCAGTGTCAATGCCAATCTCTCTTTCCTGAAATGCAGAAATCCCAGCATCAGCAAGAGCCTCACAAATCTTCTTCATTGATTTCTCCAACTCACTATTTTTCACACTAAATGCATTTTTCTCATTCTCCAAAATACCAACTCTTATTCTAAGCTCACAAACTTCCAACTCCAAATCACAGTTCTTCTTTCCATTTTTCTTAACTTCCTTCAACAATTTTTCATAACTATTCTGTGCTTTTTTACCTCTCTCGCACATTTCCACTCTCTTTTTCAATTCTTCCTCAGCTTCTAACCTAGTGACTCTCTCCATATCAAACTTGTCTTGAAGATGTTGGTTCTCTGTTTGGAGTTTCTCATATCTACTCACTAAAACTTCCTCAACACTATCAAACTGTTCTGTTCGTAAAACGGAAACCAAGTCCTGAATGCTCATGTTTATGAAGTTGCTATGGTCGTTTGAGGCAAACCCATGTTCAATTTTGGTTTTGTGTTCCATGACAAACTTTGGAAGAAATGGATTTGAACAATGTTTAATTCCTTATGTCAATATAAATATTGTTGAACTCTATCAAAAATGACGTGGGGTATAAATATTAACAAGACTAACGATAGATACAAATTCATGGACTATAATGAATTTGTAAGAGATGCACGCTATAAAGATGGAGTATAAATAATTCTATTCAATGCTATGACACTTTCTCAACAACCAAATTCAAGGTGGTAAAATTTTATTCATTTATGGCAAACATTGCCACAACTGCAATGTTACTTTAACTATCTTTTTTGGTAAATATATCACTTCTGATATCAAACAAACACCTGACTTCGTTGCTGTCATCGTTGTTGTCACTTGTCAGGAAAGAAAATTGATATTTTGACTTTGATAACTTCATACCGACACATGGAAGTTACATAAAAGTCTCGAGCAGTAGTTAACTATCGTTGAGCTAACCAGCGGCAGTTAATTGCCACTGGTGTCAGCGGTAGTTAACTGCGGTTCACACCAGTAAAAAACCAGTGCAGCCTGTACTTTGAAATCCAGTCATTTTAGCCTGTTTTAACCAGTAATTTAAAACGGCAATTCTGCATGAAATCTAACCGAAACAACAACATTCAGCAATTACAAACATCAACATTTTATAGTTTATCAATTATTCAGTAACATTACGCAAAACCGATAATACGTTAACGTTACAAAATTGTTTGAAATTCACCAAATTTTCAACATTATGCAACACATTACACTAAAATCCAATAATTTATAATAAATGCGAAAGTCAAATATCTATATATATATATATATAATTCATTAAAGGTTAGTTACATCCAAGACACAAAAAATGGTCATTACATTATATTTTCCAAAAAATACGTCGGCGCATATCGACCAAAAACCGGATTAACACCGACCAAAAAGTGTCATATATCATCTAATGAAATTAAATTATCTAAATGTTCCACAACATCTTCAAATTCTTCATTAACTTTAACCAGAGTGTCATTGAACAAAATATGATTGTCTTAGTTTGTTGGTTTTTTTGGTGAAACCGGTCTCTCTTTTAGCTCAATCTCCATGAGTGTTCGAAAACAATCGTGTTGATTCAAAAATTCATCCTCCCATGTTGCCGCCTCTTCGCTCTTGTGTAGCTTCCACTTCGTAGATGATGGAGGTAGTGGGCAATCATTTTTCAACACAAGAAGGACAAAATAATTTGGGATTAAACCAAGACAAATCATGTTGCATCTCGGGTTAACCGGAGGCCTACCTCTAAGTGGAAAAAAGTCTATGAGAATCCAAGATCAAGGGTAGTCATCTCTACCACCGGCCTATTGTAACAAGATTCAACGATGTGACCCATATCCGGGAATGTTAACCATTTATCGGGGTGCAAAAGCACTACAATTTTTGGGAGGATGCAATCCATCCAAGATGTAGTTATAACAGTCTTCCCCAGCATACATCCCGATGTAGTCGTTACTATGCTCTTTCAACTCTTTAATAAGTGATCTCCGCACCATAACATGATTTTCTTTCGTCAAACTCACGGATTCGGCTATAGTCCTAAACCCACAATGCCCATCGCCAACAACATCAACAATTCTCTCAATATATGGTCTCATGAATTTTGGCACGTAATACATAGGATTCGATGGATCATAATTTCTTGGAACCGGAACCGAAGTTGGAATCGAACGAACTTGGAGAAATGTCAATGCGAGCACCTTTTCTTTTAGGTTGTGAAGATTTTTTTCGTGGTGAAGATTGACTTTCCAGATGTTGAGAATCAATAGTCTCCCATGAAGATGGGATTCTACGTGTCGATTTTGGTGTAGATTTGATTTTTTTATTTGGTTCTTTGGTTGGTACCTTTTTTGGAGGTGGTAACAACAATGTGGTCTTCGGAAACGCTAACAACCGCAAACCCTCTTTGATTTCTAGTTTCATTTGGTATGAAACCCTTGTGAGACGTTCTTGAATATCACTCCACTCCTACGCGACCGAAAACATATCTTCATTACTTTCTTCTTCACCCATATACAACTTATGCCAATGCAGGTGTATCTCATCCAATCGAATGGGCTTGTTGTGACGGATTTTCATAGCAATGAAGCATGCACAAGGTAGGCCATACGACATCCATTGAACACAACCGCAAGTTATCTTGTCCATGCACAAGGTTTTCCTAGTACGCTCTTCTTCCACACGTATAAAGTTCATGGCTTGTCTAGACATGTTACCCCCTAACCCCGAGTACAAAGTGTCATCTTTGTACCGTAACGCTCCTATCAAACGATGAATGTATCTCCCCAATCTGGAATGCAAACATCTCATCTATTTTTTTCCCTACAAGTACTCAAATCACCCTTGAAGGTGGACAAATATTCCTTCACTACACCGTGAGCTCCTTCAACTCTGTTCGTGGTCCTGCACCCAAGATGTAACACAAGGTCTGTCCATGCCCTCACTAATTTCTTCTTAAAAGGCTTCAAAATGGTTTCTTGAACATAGAGAAGAAACATTGGATTATCCTTACAAGCATCTTGGAATTTCATTAGATCACCCTCGTATAACTCTTGAGTAGGAGATTCAACCAATTTTTCCCATGCATCAAATATGGTATCAACTAACTTATTATGCTTCACCTCGTCGACAATCTTCTTTTGCCCATCCACAACCGCAACATTTTGTTTAACTTTACAATCAGTGATGATATCTGATCTAACATTTTTCCCAACATGAAAATAACAAACTATTGCACTACTATTGGGGAGAACATTTGCTACGGCACTCATCATACCCATGTCCCTGTCGGTCACTACCACCTTAGGCATATCACTATTTGGGCCAAGAAGTTTGAGCAACATTTGCAAAGTCCAAGTAAAGTTATCCTTCTTCCCTCTTGTCAAAAATGCAAAACCAACCGAATATGTCAAATAGGTCGAGGTCACTCCAACTATTTCAAACAATGACATCATGTACAAGTTGGTTTTGTACGTCGAATCCATTATCAAAACCGTCAGAAAATTGTTAAACAACTTTATTGATGTTGGATGAGTCCAAAATATGTTTTGAACGGTTTGACTTTCACCTTTTTCTCATATGAAATAAACATATTCATTCTCTTGCAACTTTGAGAGTAGAAATTGCATCTCCGTCAAGTCACCCCTTTTTGCCTTTTTGAATTGATGACGTTTATTGTAAACTTGTTTGATATTTGTCATGCACTCTTTCCTTTTCTGCTTCAAATTTGTCAAAATATGTTTTGCTTTCACCGAACTATTGGTCAAGTCATGTACAATTTTCTTGTCCTCCTCCTTTAATATTCCCGCAAGAAGGTGTCCTGCTACATATGGCACCATTTCATTGTTGTGAACTCCATTAAGAATAGCCAATCTCTAAGCCTCGTCTTCCCTTACGGCATATCCACGCACCTTGAACAAACACCCACATTTTCTTGATCATGTTGCTTTGTGCTTCACTTTTCTCGTCGGTACTTTGTGCTCGCCACTCCGTTCACAAACCAACTCCAACATAGCATTTCTACCTTCACAAGATCTTCAAATGATAACTGTAAATTCAGCCCTATTTGCTTGTCGACGAACTCAACTGAGCAATTCCTCTTTATCTTTTCATGTATCTCGGGTTGAAAAGAAATGAGATATGTCCACTTCGTGACTGGAATTGACGCTTGAAGCCTCAACTTTAACGGAAGCTTCTACCTTAACGGAAGCGTCGACCTTAACGAGAGCTTCAACCTTAACAGAATCGACAAAACTAGGTTTTCGATCACCCGATCATCACCCGCATTCTCAACGATATCTATACATAATCAACATATAATTGCTAAAATAATTAATAAACATGTATCTAATATCATATAAGAACATAAACAAACAAAAAAACAAAAGAAAAAAAATTGAAAAAAAAAATTCTTGGCAGTAGCACTGCCATTTGAATTTTTAAAAAAAATTCTAAGTGTTGAGCGGCAGTTACCAGCCGCTGACACCCAGCGGTAGTTAACTGTCGCTAAAGTTCGTGTCAGAACAAAAATAAAACTGCAGAATCAATAAAATGTAAACGAGTTAAAACTTGCAATACCTGTTTTTTTATGCATATTGTGTGAGGAATGGTAATGGTGAGGTAAGGTAATGAGTGAATAGGAGCTAGGGGTTCTCTGGTTTTGGGGGGAAAAAAGCAACGGCAGTTAACTACCGCTGATGGCTTTTATGTAACTTCAAAGTGTCATTATGAAGTTATCAAAGTCAGAACAGCAATTTTCGTCGGGAAAAGGGTGACCGAACAATAGGTAGGGGGTATGTTTCTCTGCACCAAGTTATGAAATTTGGGACTTTGGGAATTTGACTAGGAAGATGACTGACAACAATTTAAAACCCAGAAACATTTTTAATCTCATCCGATAATCAACACTTTAAATTAAACTTTGACTTGGAATTGTGGGTTTCCAATTTTGTCGAAGAGGAATATATCTGCCAAGGTTTTTCACAGACGACTCTTACCCAAAGTAAGATATTATATCAAATGGAATTAATTTTAGCCATGGAGATTGAAATGTTCTGTTTACATTGGTAATATAGGTTTGTTACTAATAAGATCTTAAGAAACATTTACAGAAGCTACAAGACCCACGATTCCTTTTTGACGGGTTACGATCGTCAGAGATGGTGAAATTGAAGTTGAGGTTTATAAAGTATGTTAAACATTCCTGAAGGAAAGATGTTACTCAGAAATAAGCTATCAAAATATCTTATAAAACTGTAACAGCTAAATTTTAACAAATCTGGATCTCAATTTCAACAATTAAATTTATACCAGTCTAAATTTATCTCCAATCACAATAAAACTTCATGAAATTTGACTAATTTCTAGATGAAAATACTATTACTCACCAGCCAATATTTTTCTAACAAGACACTAGCAAAACTTAATTTTTCTATGTAATAAAAATATATAAACTTTATTCGAAAATACAATAGTGCCAAAAGGATGCAGGGCACCAAATGTTCTGATTCTCAGAGGACTGATCCAAAAAACATTAACACAAGACACTATAATTCAAGGCTCTCTACATGGTCGTTAAAAATTGATAAATAAAACATGTCACAGAAATTAGGCTAATTTCTAAAACTTTTTCTATAAAAATATTACTGAGCAAGATAAACGCCAAAATTGAAAACTTCTTAACAGGCAGAAAATATTCAGTTCAGTATAAATACTAAACAATCAGCTACTTATCACATTAAACAGAAACTACTACAATCATAAGCACTAAGCAGACAATGACTCAACTATTCTTAGACTGCTGAAATTTATCACATTAAACTGAAACTAATGCAATCATAAGCACCAAGCAGCTTAATCTGCAGACAATTCCTTAACTAGTCTTAGACAGCTGAAGAGAGCAAATGGAATTGTGGCCATCAAAACATAACAATCACAGAAACCTAACTGAAAGACTCAATTGTGTAAAAATTAACTTATAAACACTTCCTTTTGACATAGCGGAAAAGCTGGACCATAGCTTGGTTACAACATACACAGTACAGAGGCACAGCAGTAACCAGACTGATGAATATGATTAAACAAAAATCAACGAAAGCACAACAATTCTTCAGAATCACAAGGAAAACATACCATTTATCTATCATAATCAAATAAATCATGCCTACCTATAAAATATGTACATACTGAAAAACCAATGGAATTACAAATGTAATGCCATTGCAAAAGCAAGAAACAAATATAACAGATCATAATCACAATGCACACAAAACATATACTCAAACAAACACAGACAACAAACTATGCACTCGGTGATCCCTAATTTTACAAATTGTTCTAATCATACTAATTTAAGATCAAATTACTCATATCCAAATTCAACTAATCCGGATCCAAGTTTCACCTGTTCATTAACAGCCCATTGGGATTTGCTTATTTCTTAGCTTAAATAGCCTATGCAAATATTAAGCTTTTATGTTAATTCATAAGTTCTCACTAACAACTAAGCTTTTTCATAAACTCCCTAGACAACCTTTGAATAATGCATAAAAGCTTGATTATAGGCACAAGTTATTTTGTAACCAAACAGCCCTAATTAGCAAAGAATTTTATGTAATCAGAATTAACTGCAGGCAATAAAATCAGCCTAATTAGATATACCAATTAGAAAAACAACAATAATATTTAATTACCAAAATCAACACACCAAATCAATATAAACTAAGTAACACAATAATGTATTAAAATGAAACCATTCATTCAGTCATAACAATAACAAAAATTGTCATCAACCCCATTAATCCAAATTCATAAAAACCAAATCTTTAAAAACTAAATTATCCAAAATTCAAAATACTAGGGCAATGACAAAAACATAAACCAAAATCAAGCATCAGCTTTCTGATAAACATAGGTCAAACCACACTTCCCACAATAATGACGGTCAAAATGATTCGCCATGAAAGTTCCAGCACCACACTCAGCATTAGGACACTCCTTCCTCAGCCTCTGCACCTTTCCAGAATCATCAACCTTGTAAAACTGCAACACAGCAAGCTTCACCTTCCTATGCTTATGCTTAATCTTCTTGGGTTTTGTGTAAGTCTTCTTCTTCCTCTTTTTGGCACCACCACGGAGACGGAGGACAAGATGAAGGGTTGATTCCTTCTGGATGTTGTAGTCGGCGAGAGTGCGGCCGTCTTCGAGCTGTTTTCCGGCGAAGATGAGACGTTGTTGGTCTGGTGGGATTCCTTCCTTGTCTTGGATCTTTGCTTTCACATTGTCGATGGTGTCTGAAGATTCAACTTCGAGGGTTATTGTCTTCCCGGTTAGGGTTTTCACGAAGATCTGCATCTTCGCTGATTAGGGTTAGGGTTTGCGCCGGTGGTGAGGGAAATGGTTGAAGATGATGAAAGGTGTTTGTTTGAGGAATTTATAGTGTGCTGAATTAGGGCTTTGGGTTTTGGGCTTTTGAGAAAGCCCATTTTGCTTGTTATTTTTATTGACACCCCACCAAATTTTCGAAATGGTAAGTGTAATATTCAGAGCAAAAAACTATATTATGAACATTTGAATGGGTTTAACAAAAAAATGAAAAAAATAATATATATATATATATATTTTTTATTTTGAAAAAGACATTATATGAATTGGATTAAAGGGGTCAGTCATCCTACAATTAGGATTCATTTCTTGTTGCAAATATTTGCTTGTAGCATACCATATTTCAATGGATTGGCGTAATTTTTCTACCGCATGTACATTCTCATAATGATTATGTTTTTCCAAAATAGAACTATAAACCTAGAATCAAACAGATGCTATAGACATTGCATAAGATATTTAAGGGTCGGGGGTCGAACACCGGACATTGTACTTATTCATCTTGAAAATGCGAATTTATAATCACGGCATTATTTGACAATACACACTAGAGATAGAAGCTTTGTTAGGGTTTTTGTTCTCTTTAGGAAAATAAACAAAACAAGTTTGCTAGGGTTATATGTCACTGCATAACAAGAGTAGGGTTTTTTCTTCTTTGTGAAGAGTGTTAAGATTTGTTTGCAAACAATTGGTATTGTTTTTACTGTTGTGACAATATCCATAGCAAGAGGAATGAATGAGAAACTTGGTAAATAATCGAATCTGATGGTTGATGGAGACTATAAAAAGAGTTTATTTTAGGGGTATTTGTCAAAAATATTTTATCATAACATGCATTAAAAAAGTGAAGAAAAAAAAAACGACTCTACCCTAACATAAATAGCTTTAGTTTAATAAGAGTTTTAGTTATGTGGATATTGTTGAGCTTTTTTCTCGTGACAACTAGCATTTTCTAAATAACTCAACTTAATTTAGTTTTTGTAACAAAACAAACCAATTTATGGGTTTTAAATTTATCACTTATCTTTAACCAATTTTCATGCTACAAAAGTAGAACTTAAACCATCCAAACCCCTATTTCTAAAAGGATTCTTCTAGAATCTGTAACTTGGCAGTAAATCATTGATCAATCAAAATAACCAATCACTTGTCTTTTTCCACCTATAATAACATAATCAAATTACTGCAATTATTTATTCTTTATTATTATTGGTTGGTGGATTCATTCATCACATATTCATACTGCATACGTCTCTATCTCTCTCTCTGTCATGCAGAAAGAAGCAACCCAAAGCATCTTCTTTCCGTTTCTGCATTGACGTCTCAACCTTCTTAAATCTTATTTTCACTTTTCAACTGTAAGTAATTCTACTCCTCTGTTTTTCATATTCATCAAGTTTTGAGCTTTTTGCAATTTTGATCAAACCCATCTTAAGTAAGCAAATTGGGTTCTACTAGCTTATCATATTTTACATATTGGATTATTTTGAACAACCTTAATTTTTGCAAAATTCTGTTTTTTTGTTGTTTTTTATCTAATTTTGTGCCATGAGTTTTGTGAAGAGCTTAATCTATTGATAATTTGGGGTATCCTTTGACTAAAATTCTCTTTATTTGGATTACTAGCTATATTAGGCCTGTTTGGATAAACAACTTAACTTGCAGCTTATGGTATAAACACTTATAATGTTAAACGCTTATGTAGAAGGTATTTCTATAACAAGTGATAAAATAAAGTTAAATTCATTTCGTATAAGCTATAAGTTATCATAAAGAGCTTACGAAAATAAGCTGGCAACAGTTTATGAACATTTTGTAAGCTGGTTTTTAAATCGTTCCAAACGGTTTCACGAGTGTTTATATCATTAGATTTATTCAAATAAGTCAATCCAAATAGGCCTAGTTATTTATCAAACCATGGATGAGGAACTCATGAATTTCAGCATTAATTAACAGGATTCTCAAGGTCACTTTTGG
This sequence comes from Medicago arabica, assembly GCA_946800305.1. NCBI lineage: Eukaryota > Viridiplantae > Streptophyta > Magnoliopsida > Fabales > Fabaceae > Medicago > Medicago arabica. The sequence continues at coordinate 42,703,758 of OX326970.1, forward strand.
CTTCTACCATGACACCAGATACTAATACCTTGAGTTATTGGTTGAATTGGAGATTCTTCCTAGTTGCAATATTTCTTTTATTAACTATGGGCTTAGGATCATTTTTAATATGGAAGTATGAAGAATTCAATAAATCAAGAAATGAGAGGGTAGAAGAAGGGCGGCGAGAAACGGTTGGGTTGCTATATGAAGATGAAGCATGGAATACATGTGTTAAAGGAATTCATCCTAATTGGTTGCTTGCTTACAGAATAATTTCTTTTTTCGTGCTTTTGGGTTTGCTCACTGCTAATGTAGTTGTTGACGGAGGTGGCATTTTTTACTTCTACACTCAGTAAGTTAAATTCCACGTATTCTGTATAATATATGTATTGCATGATAGTTGAAACTAAAACGTGAAATTAGATTAAACTTTTTGCTTGAAGTAAGTAACTAAACTTCCAAGGTTCATAAATTTGTATGTAATGATGCCAATTTCAGAATGTGGACAGTTTGTTCAAATTCTGCGATGCTGAAATACTATAGCGCCACAATGCCACGAAAAAAATAGCTCACAACAATACCACAAACACGTAATTGAGAATGTGGCACAATATTATAGCTATTCACTTACCGTGTTTTTCAGTCAATAAACAGTTTCATTGGTTAACTATATTGCGTGAGCTTTTTGTGAAGAAATCTTGTTTTGATGAAACACTGATATGCTGACTCTCTTTCTTTTTTTGCCTCCTGAACAGATGGACATTTACTTTGGTTACTATTTACTTTGCGGTACCACTTCGCTTCTCTAACTCTCCTTGTATCGTAGTAGTTTTGCATTTTTTTCATCTTTTTGTAGGGTAGGGTGGAATCTGGTCTAGTCAGATTATTGAAATTCTGTTCTTATATGTTCATATGCTCCATAGAAGAAACTGATGAACCTGTCCATCAACTTTGTTTATTTATATTTTCATTTCAATCTTCTCTAAGTGACTTCCGCTCTTAATTTCAATTTCAGCTCGCATCTAGTTTTTCCTTCTATAGAAGCTGCTTTAACCACAAGGAATTTGAGGGAAACACATTAGATAGAGAACGAGGCACTTATGTGGCTCCAACACTTGATGGGATTTCTGATATACCTGTCCTATCTAAGAGTCCGTATGCCAATCAGGAATCTCTCAATCGGAATACTGCTGGTGTGTGGGGTTACATTATTCAAATATTATTTCAGGTAATTTACTCTTAATGGTTTTTTTGGTGTTTATTTGCTTAGTGCATGACATTTATTTTAACAAATCTGTGTCCAACTTTGAGTTTTTGTCAACAACTAAAGATTCGCTTTCAAGTATTACCTTTGTTTAGGAAGAACATGCAACTGTCGATTTTTCATTATAATATTGGTTTTGTGAAAGAAATTGGATATAATTGAAGATAGTAAACCTGAAGAAGATAAAAGATGATAGGAACCCAAATTAAAGAAAAGAAGAAATTGTTTTATTAATTGAATAGGAGATATGTTACAGAAAGGAAAACACCATTTATCCCTAGAGCACAACTCCTCAGAGAGAGACATTTATCTCTTTGCCCAAATCTCTTAGGTTATAACTGAAAAGGATTCTGAATGTCATCCCTTTACACACCCTCTCCATATATCGACGGTTCCTTCTTTAACAAACTTGCCAGATTAGCAAATGTAACCAATTCCTTATCTAGCACCCTTGTTGGGCTTAGGTCCAAACTGGGTTTCTAACAAAAGATATGTAGATTGAAAAAAATTGGGAAGTTTGGTTTTGTCAAATACTCAAATTATGTTTAGCACGAAAAAGTTTGTTTGAGATGGAAAACTTTACTCTGATAGAAAAAGTGGGTTTCTAAACGATATAACACATTAAAGGTTTCAACGCTTTTCAAGGTGTCAGAATTTATCATCAAGGAATCCAGTGGTTACAATATTGTGTTTCACTGACTCAAACGGGACAAAATTATTTGTATACTCTGTGATTGTGATACTCTGCTAGTAGTTTCTTTGGAGACTGACCAGCTTCGTTGGATTTCTTGTCCTTTTAGTTGTACTTTCCTTCTTGTTTGTAATAAACACATTATTTTATAAAATTAGGTGAAGTAGTTTCTTCTGTAATAGCATTTGATCAAATCATGGTTGAAACAATGTTGTCAAATAGCAGCTATAATGACACTAAAGTATAGCCTAATTTTAACAAACCGTTATTGTTCTGCAATATGCGATTTAGTAGTGTCGTCAAATGACGGCTATAATAATATTATAGCACTGTAGTATATAGAATTTCTACAAACAACTTTATTCCTTCGGCTATCTGTGATTTACAATACCTAGCTGAAAAAGGACTCTGCTATATGCTTAGATTGCTATCCTTACCAAGAAATTTAGTTGGTCACAACCTTCTAGATCGAAAAGTCCTGGTTAACTATTTGAAAAAGGAGTAAAATGTTCAAAACTTTGATTTACATCTAAAGCCTGTTATTTTTAGATATGGTTTGCTGATGAATAACTGTGCAATGCCCAGTAGTTTGCAGAAGGCTGTCATGCAGTCTCTCTGTTCCAGTCATATATATTTTTCAATATTTTCTTCTTGTTCTTATTTAGCTTATCAATGAAAAACAGTAACAGTATTTGGATTTTATTGTGTTATTAACTCAGGAGGAAATCTATCAATTTGTTTTAATTTTCTTTTAAATATGTAGACTTGTGCAGGTGCTGCGATGCTCACTGACCTTGTATTCTGGCTCGTTATTTATCCGTTTATGACATCCAAAGACTTCCGTCTGGATATTGTAAGTATAATATAACTGATCTTGTCCCTGCCCTGCAATTTCTTCTTTTGGTTCGTAAAGTTATTCTAATATACTGATAGATAAAGTTTTTGGGGACTGTTACTTTTGCTACATAAGATAAGAAAGAAAAAAGAATCAACAGGAAAAGAAGATGAAATAAAATCCTAATCCCTAATGAAAAGCATCCACATAGCAAATTGTTGGCAAGTGCTTACTAGTTTCATTTTTGTTTGGTTTTGCGGTGACCAAAATTGATTTGTAAAATTGATTATGGCTAAAAGTGAATTGAATGTAAATTGATTTATGTTTGGATGCATTCATGTAAAAGTGAGTTGTATGATAAATTCAAGCCTAAAAATCAATTGTAGAGGCAAAAGCTTCAAACTCAGATTCAAGTTAGAGTCAGTTCTAGAGACAAAATGAATATTACTCGAGAGCATCCAAAAAATGAATATTACTCGAGAGCATCCAAACATGTCAAAATCAATTATACACCTCTTGAAACAATTTTATTAACTCCCCTAAAAGTGGAATCAAACATACATGAAAATTGAAAACTGTTCAGAGATCTCCATTGGCTATTGATGTTACTAGTATGTAACCAACATGAAAGCATTTGTGCTAGACATTGACTACCTTGTGAAATTTGTAATTAATGGATAGCTGTTTCTTGAAATACCTTAATTATGAAAAGGCTAATGAAGATGCAGAAAGGTGAATAGGAGTTTATAAATTTAAATACTGATTGCTTTCAGTTCTAAAAGAACATGTCGGTCTTTCACTACTCATATCTTCTTTCATTTGAAAATGTTTTCACTTTTCAATTTGCAGTTCACCGTTGGTATGCACTCTGTTAACGCTGTGCTCCTCCTTGGTGAAACATCATTGAACTGCATGGTGAGTTTAATTTTTCTCTTTTTGCTTATATTTCTCCTTAATAATCTACTTTAAATTTACAACTATTTCTTCTTAACACATGCAGAGCTTTCCAGTGTTTCGATTTGCATATTTTATCTTGTGGACTGCTACATTTGTGATTTTTCAGTGGATCATCCATGCCGCTGTTTCCCTTTGGTAAAACTGTGTATCCCATCTTTCTATTGCTTTTCAATTGGTACGGTTCTGTTCATAGTTTTCTAACCTTTTGTTACAGGTGGCCTTATCCTTTCCTTGATTTGTCATCACCATATGCACCCTTATGGTATGTTCTTAAATTCCATTGATCACCAATACTCAAATACACCTTGCAAAAGAAAAAAATGACCTCTAATATTTGACATATATTTCAACAGAGAATAATTTTTAGACTAGCACATTGAAGCTTTTTTGACTGGTAGTACATATGTTATGGTCTGGGTCTTCAAATATAACACATAAAATAAAATCGCAAGCAGGGAACATTTATAGCGTCACATCACATGTTTATCTTGTCTATTGCTGATTCGGGTATGTTTGGATTGATGGTATAGGGTGGAATGAAATGGAATAAGCCAGTTAGATTTAAGAAAAATGAATGTTGCGTTGTTCCATTTCATTCCACCATACCAGAAAATCCAAATATGCCCGAAGGAAACAATTGGATATGAAATATATGAATTTAATCTCGTTGATTGAGATGAGCAGTTTGAACTGATACAAGTTTGTTGTCATCTTGTTGGACTTTTAGGTACTTGGCTGTTGGTATTATGCACATTCCATGTTATGGCTTCTTTGCCTTAATAGTGAAGTTGAAGCACTTGTGGTTGTCAAGATTGTTCTCTGGTTCTTGTCAGTTTCTACGGTGATAATACACTCCACAACACTAATCACTCTACGAACGGGGAGAACACCGATAGCTGTTCGAGTTTTGAAAGATTTTTAAGCATTGGTCTACCTTAGACCATGAAACAATAGAAGAAACCACCAAGATATAGATTCTCTTCTCCCCAAAAGAAGTCCCGAGAGGATTGTCATTTTTATGTGGGGGTAATTTGGGATGCATATTTGTATTTAATATTTGATTGTTTAATATTAACCTCATAAAAGTTCTCTGACCTGTTATTGAAAGTTGACGTTTGTGACGTCTTCCATCCTAGTATAGCACAAAGATTGGTTGGAAAAAAAAAAGAGTCTTCCATCCTAGTTAAATTTGTCACAGCTTTCTTGGTGTGCAATGCATATGCAGTATACCAAAAATAGAATAATTACGTTTTTTTTTGGAAAGAGAATAGAATAATTACGTTAACAAGGTACCTTTTTTAACACACTCTTCTTTCATATGAGATTTATATAAATGCCCCAAATTTAATTAGGATCGACATTATTTTAGTATGACTTATTTGAATTTCAATAAATAATAGTGTATTGAAAAGAGTGTTAAAAAAAAGAGTTGCCTCCGTTTGACACCGTCTCTTCTGTATACGGCTTCGCACCACATTGCTCCACTGCCTACAGCTTGCCAAATCTCATCGGCAACAACACCGTTTTTACAAGGCATCTACGTTCATTAGACAAAATTCAAATTTGAAACTTGTGTCGGAAGTTATATTATCAAACAAAAGCGTCATCCTTGATCCATCTCCAAAATATTATGGCCTCCCTAATTTATGTCAAGGTCTGTTCGTATTGAGTTCACACCCAACAACAACCACAATGCTAGATTTCTTTCTAGGCCTTAATACCATATGCAACTCAAAGCAATGAATGTTTATGTCGCGTGATACAACCTACAACAGTGTGCATGCAATTTCAACCAGCGACAATCATTTTGAGGATGAGGGAAGTAACCAACCAGAGAAGAGGGAGTTTTGGTAGAGTCTTCACCAATGGTTCTAATGGTGGCGGTCCGGTGCTAGTCCAAAGAGGGTTGCGAGATAACTGAAAACTATACACGTTTTACGGCGTTTAATTTTTTAGTTTAAGGGGACAAAAATAGTACAGGTGTCATATTCTTATTTGAGAACAGTAAAAACAGGAGGTAAGGAACTGTGCATAAGTTCTGTCCTAAAAGTAATATGAAGTTACTCCTAGACTTGTTAAGTGAATGAAAAAAAATATACATAGCAAGGATTGAACTCTAAACCTCCTAGACTTGAATGAAATAAACACCACAATAACAAATAATGTGAATCCTAAACGTTTCTGACATGTCTTCAAGAAGATTTATAATAAATGATGATTCAATAATGTAAAATCCATATTTGTCACCACTCTTCTATTGAGACACTGCATTCCCCATAATCATGAATGACCAAATAAAGCCGAAACGTTATGAAAATAAAGCTGAGGTCGGGGCGAACAAACGCCCGGACAATGGTTTGATATTTAATATATAAAGCAAATGCAAGTACTGGGACAAATAATAGTTTTATCATTATAATCCGATCAACATTCCAGGGCTTCCCATTAATTCTATCCTCATTGATCCCAACATAGCGATTCCTACCCTGACCCTCCCCTCCCTAGTTTCTTAGTCCAACCTGTGTTGAGTTTTAAGATGCAAAAACCAAAAGGAACACAACCCCATTCATAATGGATTTAGTTTAAGAAAAATCTAACTTTAAACATAATATCCGGCTATGGCTTCACGTGTGCTCTGATAAACTCTTCTAGCTGAGATATCTCCCCAGTTAAACCAGAAGCATCTGCAGTTGTAACTGTGTTAGAGCACTGTGTAAAGGAAAATGGCTCGCCGGGCACCCCCAAAGTAAACTCATTTGTAACGTCAGCATCTGAAACTGCACTTCTCGATGCCCGTAATTTTTCGCTGAAAAAGTAACAAGGGTTAATATAGTAAAGCTGGGTATCCGACAGATGAAATCATGAAAATAATCAGACTGCTATACATTGTATAGTATGTGCATTTTGAAGATGACAACAACTACAACCAAGTCTTATCCCACTAAGCGGGGTCGGCTACATGGATCAAATTACACCATAATGTTCTATCATAAACCATATTTGGATCCAACTCATTAATCTCTAGATCTTTCTTAGTAACTTCTATTATAGTTTTTCTAGGTTTTCCGCTGCCTCTAGTGATCTAACTATCCTCCATATGATCTACTATCCTTACTAGATAATCTACATGTCTTCTCTTTACATGCCCAAAACCCCAAACAACCTAAGTCTATTTTCCACCATCTTTTATACTATAGGTGCTACCCCAACTCTCTCTAATATTGTCATTTCTAATCCTACCTCATCTCTAATATTGTCATTTCTAATCCTACCTCATCTAGTCTTATCACACATCCAACAAAACATAACCAATCATTTGACTGGGTGTTAAGACCATTAGTCATGAGAGAAGGTAGAAGGATTAGAGTAGTTGAAAGAAATTATAATAATTTCTTCAATAAAAACCAATCAGCAGCAGCAGCATATGAATGTGCATACATATATAATAAAATGAAAGGATGAAGTAGTTGCTGCATGATCAAATGAGTAATTGTAAACAAATTTAAGGACTTGAAGCCATACATTTCTTTCTCGATTTGTCTGCGGATAAATTCTTTGGTGTGAGCAGTGACTTTGTCGGTTTTGTTGCAGAGAATAACCAGTGGAATCTTCTTCCTCACAACACTTCCCTTAGTCAACAGATCATATAGGTACCTTAACAGGTATAACAAAATCTATCTTAGTAATTACTGATATCCTTTCTTTCTCAGGAAAAGTGAGAAATGGTGACTTATTAAATTAATAATGCTATAATATCTTAAGAGTTTTTAACACTCCCCACCATGGCTTACAGCTAATATTCACAAAGTGTTACTTTATAAAAAGATGATAACTAGCAGAGAAAGGATTTACTCTGAGGCAGCACGGCAATTTGGTAAGAAGTCCAAAGCATCAACAACAAAGACTATGCCAGCTGCTTGAGGCAAGTATTCATCCAACTTGGGTCGAAGACGAGAATGTCCAGGAACATCAACAATATGAACCGGTTTTATCTTTCCCTTCTGTCATAAAAAAAAAAAAAAAAAAAATACATGAGACAATATTTGGTCTATTGTATGGTCTCATTCCAAATCATTAAATAATCATAAGAATACTACATATAATTTCAACTAATTTGACAAGCCAAAAGTGTTTCTTCAATTAACAACAAAACATGAATATTCTCATTTAATATAGATGAGGGACAATTTCTGCATGCCAAAACCTGTACATTCATGCAAGTGTTTGAGTGCAAGAGGCTAACACTACCTTCGTTGTTTCGCCATGCAGAACAAAAGTGTCTTCATTAGGTTCCATTGATGTAACAGTACCCTGATGAGTAGAGCCATCCCTAAGCTGACAGGCATAAGAAAGTGGGTGCCAAGAACATTATGTCAGCACAGGAAAATTAATACTACTAGTATAACATACAGAATTCGATTATATCCCACCATGTAATACCAGCTAGTGTAATAGCATGTTTTCAGCTTATAATCAACCACCTAACGTTGACTCCTTTTTGCCGTAATATTACAGACTAGACTAGACTATACAGTTCAAAAACTTAAAAGCTTACTACAGATTAGACCTAAAAAAATCAATTTATTTCTTGTTTTCACATTACAGAGCAAATATCACAATCGTAGTTCAAGACCATAATTGCTAAATACCAGAAACAGCGAACAGAATCCTGCATCAAAATTCATTCACTATACCTAGTATCACTTCATTTCATGCATACAATGTTTATTTCACAAATAAACACAAAATTAAGCACATTGTGAACGTGAAATCAACAACACTTTAACCATTACACGAACATGGACACACACACAAAAGCGGTTGCAGTAACTCCTAAACACAACATATTTAGGAATGACATAAAATAAAATAAAACATTATTACTAGCTTACCTGATAGAAGATAACAGTTTTCCCACTCCCACTAAGTCCCGTCAACACAATGGTGTTAGACTTGGTGCGCTTCAAAAACCGCACTACAAAAAACAAAAATCATAAATGAAAAACTCAAAATCAATCAAAAAAGTGAAAAATCAACAAGAAGGCAAACTCACTCACGTAAAAGAAGTAGGGTTGTGAAAACAGCAATAGCAGCAGCGGCATAGAGCTGATTGGGGGGAACTTCGTGAAGATAATCATTTGCCACATTCAACAGGTGAGAAGCTTGTTCCTTCCATTGCTCTAACTCTTGCATTGTGAAATGGAGGGGTTTTTGTCTTCAAAGTGTTGACAAAGCAAAGGAAAGGATTTCTGCCTTACACGGTGGGCTGCTGACGGTGCTCTGAGTCAGCAGATCTAGTGTGTCGAAAATGTTATGCGAAACTGCAAAAAGGTGTGTCATTTAGTATATATTTCGTAATCGCTTAAATATGATTTTGGCTATGACTGTTCATTGTTGAGCTCAGAAAGGAAATAAGAACCGAAATGAATTGCAAAAACAGTTCGGTAAAGCCAAACCAAACTGTCCATGTTTTATCTCGAACCCGACTGAACTAATTTTAAGATTTGGTCCACCTGGTTCTGAATTTTCGAACCACATTATATGCGAACCAGCTGGTATTTTTAACTATAATTTCAAATTTGTACCCTAAAGTTACACTATTTAATCAATTCTTCTCTAAATGCAACAATTTGACATCAAAATCATCACTGTAAACAGTGGAATTCAACCTCCATAAAGCAATCAGAAGCTGATTACCATTCAATTATATTTCAAGCAATTTTAAACCAACAAAACTGAAAATTATTTCATTATGTCCTGTGATTCTGCTACAGAAAATGCAGAGATATTTTATACAAATAAAAAAAAAATATCACAACAAAAATGAAGAATGAATTAAACGCAGAAAAACAAGGGTTTATGAATTTTGTACCTTAGTTTGTTCCGTTTGTGACAGGCACGGTAGAAGAAACAACGATTTCGTGAAGCTAAAATGAATTTGCGGTTACAAACAAAGGTTCTGTTTGGTTGATGAAACAAAGGTTACTTCAGTTTTTTCTTTTCTGATTTGCTTTCATGGAAAGAAAAAAAAATTGAAAGGTGCTTTCATGGAATTGGAAAGTGAGGAGAAACAAGAGTATATTTTTTACATGATGACATAAATAGCCTTAATAAAATGTTTTGCACTATATAATACTATAAAAAAAATCTATTTTTTTTTTTACAAAAGCAAAACGATATACATTCATTCAAATCGACAGAATACATAAAACGATACACATTCATTCAAATCGACAGAATACATAATATACAATAACATTATCAACATCGCTAAAAACGTAAATGGTGAATCTTCGAACAAACCCGCGACACCTAAGATAATAGCATACAACGGCAAAATACTTACAAATAATATAATAAAATCTAAATCACTAATACCCATGCTTTCGGATTTGCAACATTGATACCCAAATCTTTTGTGATTGACTGAAGTTGATCTTTCAATATGAACCAAACAAATATTGCAACAAGAAGCAAAATCAAAAAACGCTGCACAACAAGACGAACAACACAACACCACACCCGGATGATGAAATCACAGAAGAAGGAAAAACAAAATGTGAAACTTGATATGTGTGGAAATCACTCACTTAGATGGAAAGTAGGGGGAAAAGATGCAGATGGTGATTATAGGTCAAAAATGACCTAAAACCACTAATACTCGATGAGTGAAAGGAAAGAGAATTTAAAGAGAAGGTAAAGTTTCTCTCACAAAAAATTAGGGCCGGCTTCCCTAAAAGTCGGAGAAAATATTTGAGATACTTGTAGTATTCTAAATATGATTGTGAAAGAAAATTCAAAGCTTCAAATTATACATATGAGTTGACTTAAATATAAGGAAAAAATGTGATGATGAAAATCTTTTAAGCTCTGTTTGGATAACTTTAGGGACGGATCTAAAAATCTAGATGACGAACGGATGGTCAGGTCAAGCTAATAGGTCAGGCTAAACTTTTAAAAAAGTCAGGTCATGCTTAAAATAAAGCTTTGACAAGTAAAAGGTCAAAGCTTAAAATAAATTTTTTATTTTTGAATTTATTTTTGTAGATCTAGCCTTGTTTAGTGTTTTTTTGAAAAAACTGAGACCGGATTTGAGAAGAGAAGAGGAAGTAGAGCAGGCCAGCTTAAAAAAAAATTTGAAAAAAAACAAAAAAAATAACTCTGACGCGGCGGCGCTACAGCCGACCACCGCACCGGAGGAGCTCCGGCCACCTCCTTCATCTTCTCTGATCTCTGCATGTAGAGAGAAGGGAGAGCATTTCATAAGTTTAGAGAGAGAAAGAAGGTTATGAATGAATGTTTAAACCGGATCTTATGTATATATAGATCGAAAATTGAACCGGTTTTCTCTTTTCATCCAGACCGGACCGCTCTCTAAACCGAATTTAGCTTTCCAGCCGTTAGATATACGATCTAACGGCTACTGTGTGCTCCCTTCCTTCTTTGGCTTTCCAATGGTTTTCCTCTTTTGTTTCATCATACATTTGTGACCTCTTAACCGTCAGATCTACGATCGGACGATCTTTGTTTTTTATTGGTTTTAAGTCTTTTATTCTTCAATTTCAGTGGCTGTGATGAGCCTATGTAGTGTTTGAATTTGGACCCCTTGATGCATCAAGTGGTCCAGATTTATTCCAGATGAGCCAACTTTATTTTTTTATTTATTTCTTCACTATTTTATTATATTCTACACTTTTTTTTGCTACTTTAATGTCTCTTTTCATTCTTAAAAATTTATTTTCCTCTTTTTAAACTTCCTAGCTTTAAATTTGCTTTTTGATCGCTTATTTTCACTACTTTCTTGATACTTGCTTGTTTATTATTAATTGTGGTTTGTTTCATGCTCATTTCCTTTCATGCTTACTTTTAGTTTAAGTTTGTTTAGAATTATTGCATGCATATTTAATTTTCGTCATTCATTTTATTATTGTCTTTGGTTTAGTGTGTGTAATTAGGGAAATGATGTAATTTATTTTTGCGCATTTTATTTCTCGCCATCATATTTCTCTTGAGACCATATAATGTATTTAGGGTATGTAATATGTAACCGACACAAGCACTGACACGCGCACCGACACTTCACCATTTTATTTACCGTTTTACGCTCATTTATTTTTCGCCGTTACGTTAGTTCACTGTTAGTTTAGAAAAATATTTTTATCTCGAAAAATCAAAAAGGTCAAACTTCAAATTTCTTTAAAATAAACCTTGGCTTGTAACCCAAGTGTTTTCCTTTTATCTTTCTCAATCAAATGTTTAATCAATTTAATATCCACATTAGATATGGATTTCTTGTAATTAAAATTAACCAACTTCACCATTTTTTTCTCTCATGCCTTGAGGCCTCTTATCTCTTCTTAAAATCTTTTTTTTTCAAAATGTTAAAATCAATTCAACCCACAAAGAAGTTCTTTAGACGAACTACTTGATTTTGATCCCGATTTATTTGGGTAAGTAGGCAAAAGGCTTTGGCCTTTCCAAATCAAATAAAAATAACCAAAAGCATGCTTCATCTTCCCCCTTTCTTTCATTTAGACTCTTAAACAATAATTTTCAAATAAGTAAAATAATTTAGCGCAAGATTAAGAATAGGTAGAAGGTTCCTATGGGATACCATAGTCGATTCGGGTGCTTAACACCTTCCCCAATCGAAACCAACCCCCGGATCCAAGGTCTTATAAGGGTTTTTACTCACTTTTTTCCTTTCCCACGAATAAAAGTTGAGAGTTCAAAGATTAAAGGTCCAAATCCGATTAATGGTTTGGTACCCGAAAATCGAGAGCACAACTTAGACCTTAGTTTTTCAACTAGGCCTAGCCTATTTAAGCAAAGTCCGGCTCGGCCTGACTCATTCCCACCTCCTAGACCCAAGCACCACTTCCTCCGCCTACGGTGTATATTACATAACGAAGTAAAAGTATGAACTTATTTTTTGATGTATATGTAAGCTCAAAGACATCATCGGAGCAATCAGAGCAATTTTTTTAGCAACATGATAATGCATTAAAAGATAAAATTGAAAAGGAGGGCATTGATTGTTTTTGGTTCATTTGATAGAGAATTTGCTTGCGTAAGTATCTTTGGCTTTGAGTCTCAATTCCAAAAGGCATTTACCAATGCAAAGTTCAAAGAGTTCCAATTAGAAAACTTACGACTCGGTGGATCTAAATTACTTAAATTCGGTGATGCAAAACATGAATTTCCCTACACTGTGGCGTAAGTGGATTAAGGAGTGTGTTGGAACGGCTTCGGCATCAGTGCTTGTAAATGGGTGTCCGACGAAAGAATTTCCTATAGAGAGAGGCCTTATACAAGGGGATCCTCTTTCTCTGTTTCTTTTTCTACTGGCGGCTGAAGGGTTTGATGTGCTGATGAAGACTTTTGTGAATAATAATTTGTTTCAGTCGTATGGTATTGGAAGGCAAGGGGAAGTCAAGTTGTCTCATCTTTAGTTTGCTGATGATACCCTAATCATTGGTGAAAAATGTTGGTTGAATGTGCGTTCAATTAGGGTAGTGTTGCTTTTGCTGGAGAAGGTGTCGGGTTTGAAGGTTAACTTTTACAAAAGTATGCTGACAGATGTCAATATTCCTCCAACTTGGTTGGCAGAAGCTGCTTCTATTTTAAATTGTAGAACTGGAACAATTCCTTTTTTGTATTTGGGTTGCCCATTGGTGGACATGGTAGGAAAGTCAGTTTTTGGAAGCCTATGGTTGATCGTATTAGAGCTCGGTTGGCTGGTTGGAATAATAAGTTTCTATCTTTTAGTGGTCGCCTAATACTTCTGAAGTCTGTCATGTCCTCTCTTCCGGTTTACTTTCTTTCCTTTTTTAAGGCTCCTACAAGTATAATTTCCTCTATCAAATCTATTTTTTTTTGGGGGGGGGGGGGGGGGGGGGGGGGTTGTGAGGTCTCTAAAAAAATTGCTTGGATAAAATGGGATTCTATTTGTTTACCTGTGAATTGTGGTGGTCTGGGGGTTCGGAGGTTGGGGGAATTTAATGCAGCATTGTTAGGAAAATGGTGTTGGAGGCTATTAGGGGAGAAGGATGGGTTGTGGTACCGTGTGTTAAGGGCTAGATATGGAGAGATAGGAGGGCGTATTCAGGAAGGGGGTAGCGACTCATCTATGTGGTGGAGAACCATCTGCCACATGAGGGAAGGGATGGGATTGGGGTTGGAAATTGGTTTGATGACAATATTATGATGGTGGTAGGTAATGGTAGAAACACTTTCTTTTGGACTGATAACTGGCTGGGTGGAGCAAATTTAAAGCTTCAGTTCAGTCGTCTGTCTGAGTTGTCAGTGCATGAGAAGTGTACGGTGGAGGACATGGCTAGAATGGGGTGGGGAGAGGATGGTAATGGTTGGGGCTGGAGAAGGCGTATGTTGGCGTAGGAGGAGGAATCGGTGAGGGAGTGTTCGACTTTATTGGTTAACGTTGTTTTGCAGGAAAATATTCAGGATTCTTGGCGGTGGTTGCTAGATCCTACACATGGATACTTAGTTAGTGGGGCGTATCGTTTCCTAACCTCTGCTGAGGAACCGATGACTGTTAGTGACTACAACGATGTCTGGCATAAATTGGTACCTGCTAAAGTTTCCATTTTTGCATGGCGTCTTCTTTAAAACAGAATTCCGACAAGGGCAAATTTGGTGAGACGTCTTGTTCTCCAACCGCATGATAATTTTTGTGGCCGAGGATGTGGCAACATCGAGACGACGAATCATCTTTTTCTTGGTTGCAATGTTTTTCGAAATGTTTGGTATTTAATTCTTCATTGGCTTGCTCCAAGGCTGTTCAAAGATCATTATAATCAATTTACTTATATGGCGGTCATGCCGCGAGCAACATATTCTTACTTAAAGGTTATATGGCTTGCCTCTATTTGGACAAATTGGAAGGATAGAAACAACTGTGTATTCAAAAATACGGTAATTGATCCTACTAGTATTTTGGACAAAGTGAAGCGGACTTCCTTTTTATGGCTATCGTCAAATGTTGTTCCTTTAAATTTTGGTTTTCATGACTGGTGGCAACATCTGCTGCTTTGTTTTGGTGTCATGTAATTGTTTTTGTTTTGTCCGGTGGTGACACTTTTAATTGTGCCTTGCATACAGATTTTGGGAGAATCACCACTTTAGCGCATCTTGTGCGGGGTGAATTTATTCTCATTTGAACAATATATTCCAATTTGATTTGTTCAAAAAAAGAAATTGTTTCTATGATGTACTGTAATGCATGTTTCAACAAATTGGAGGGTTTGAATTCAATATTTTTTGTTACAAAAAGTAAGATAGTATATGACAAGATGAAATACATTGTGTTCATGGTAGTCTTCGATGCAAAAGACTTCATGCTAAAACATACATGCTACTTGTTTGAATTTAAAGGCGTTTTATGCCGGCACATCCTTTGTGCTTAAGCTCATAGGAAAAATAGATTATGTGCCATCTAATTATATTTTGGCACGGCGGAGGAAGGATATAAAGCACGGTGATTGATCTTTCTATGAATGTGGTCGAAATTAATGTATTCGCTACACAACGGTAAATTACTTTTTTTTCTAAAGTGGTTATACTAAACTTATAAATAGAATATATAAAAATTTATCAGAAGTTGATAATCATATGGTGGTTATGTGTATCATACGAACGAAATCAGTTAAATTGGACGTTCAATATTATTTTATTGTGGAGATGATGAAACTGAAAACCCACATAGGACTTTTAGAATAAATAACCGTCATTTTTAGTACCTAAGTTCCTTTTCTATGTATCTCATTCTCACATGGCGGCACCATAAATACCTTTTGTGGACTATAAAGAACCTAATCTTGTTCAACTTCTTTAGTGATCTAAATATTAAAGTTATTCCATTGCTATTTTTCATCGCTAGCAAACATATATTAACAAATGCTTATAAATATGGACAGATTGAATATATATTAAGATTCACCAACTCATTTTTCACCATTCTATAAAGGTGGCTAAAACTTAAGAAAAAAAAAATTCCATCTCTTTTTAATTTTTATTTTTAGAAGAAAAAAATAGCCCTAACACAATGTAAGTAAAATGTTGAAAGTTGAAAATATGGTAATGGGTAGGTACCCCACAACACATGTACATTGTTTTATTTTGTTAGTTACCAAATTCTTCTTAGCCATCATCTTCACCAACCCAACAACCTCATCATTTTCTTTTCTTTGTTTTCTTTCTCTCCAAACTATAAAATAATTCAAACCTTTCTACTATATAAATACAGCAATCACACAAAACCAAATCGTTCGTTCATCGATTCAGATCCAACCACTCATCTCACCAACCTCATCCTCCTTCCGGTAATTCCCAGATCCCACTTTCTTTCTGTTTTCAATTTTTGCTCTGTTATGTTCAATTTGCTGAATTATCATAAAGTTTCGATTTTGATCTTAATTTTGATGACCCATTAAGCTAATTTGAATTGGGTATTTGTTGAATCCCTTTAATAGATTTTATGTTTGAAGTTATTGCATGTTTTGTAGTAGTAGTAGTAGTAAGAATCTGTTAAAATGAATTAATTATTTGATAATTGATAGATAGTTTGTTGATTATTGATTAATTTTAGATTAAGAAGAAATGGCACGCAAGAAGATCAGAGAGTATGATTCTAAGAGATTGTTGAAGGAACACTTTAAGAGACTTTCTGGCAAGGACTTACCTATCAAGTCTGCACAAGTAAGTACTCTTAATCATGAACTTGCAAGTTTGAACATTTACTTTGTTATAATGTACTCTTATTTGTTTAGAGAAGTATGTTTTGTATAACTGAATTTAAACAACTTTTGTGATAACTATTTAAGCGGTTAGCACAGTTCAAATAAGTGGTTAATTATGTCCGAATACATGGTTAAGGAAGATATGTCGATTTTTAATGATTTTTGACACTCGTATATCTATTAATCATCTACTGAATGTAATTAACCATTTAAACAATTGTTGTGAAAGTTATCAAATTTTAGTTGTAGAAATAACGCAATTGATTAGTTAATATGCATAAGTTTATATATGAAATCTATGGACTAAAATTTGTTTAGCCATTCAAGACTATTTCACTTATACGAAAAGTAGGGAAGTTTGTAGAAGCAGCTTAATTAATTGTTTATATGATAATTGCATGTCACATAAGAATTTATGTATAAGTTGTTTCTATAACCGAAGAAGTTTTAGAGATAATTTTCACACAAAGCTCTTTGTAAGCTATCATGATCAGCTTATAAAATTAAGCTGAAAAATATCTGATAGGAACTTCATGAGCTATTTAATAAGCTGAAAGCTCTTCCATACATTGTGCTTAATATGCTCCTTTGCAAGTGCTTATGCCATAAGATAAGTTGAAAATAAATGCAACGTGTATGCAAGTTTAATAAAGGTCCATTTTTCAGAAATCAATAAGCTTTCACAATGTTGCCTTGATTCACTGTAGTGTGCATATTAGACTTGAGTAATGAATTTGTTTTGGTTTGTTCTTTAAGGTTACGGAAGCTACTGATTTCACTGAGCTGCAAGACAAGGAACAATGGCTTTCTTCTTCTAAATTGGTTGTGAAACCTGACATGTTATTTGGGAAGCGTGGTAAAAGTGGTTTGGTTGCCTTGAATTTGGATTTGGCACAAGTTGCTTCATTTGTGAAAGAGCGTCTTGGTAAAGAGGTGTGCTTTTTCCCACTCTGGCTCTGTCCGTCCTTCAAACCTTACATTTTATGTTTCTTAGTTGTTTTACTTTTAAATATCTCCCTTTCAACCATTGATATATTTTAGTTACGTGTTTATTGAAAATATAGGTCGAAATGGGTGGATGCAAGGGACCGATAACAACTTTCATTGTTGAACCTTTCATCCCACATAATGAAGAGTATTACCTTAACATTGTCTCTGACAGACTTGGAAACAGTATAAGCTTTTCAGAATGTGGAGGAATCGATATTGAAGAGAATTGGGATAAGGTACCGCAACACATACTTTTCATCTTGTATATTGAACACTATCTATTTCCTGCTCATATAAATTTTTCCCTTATTATCCATAACCTACAAATTGGTTTGTTCATATTTCAGGTTAAGACCGTATTTATTCCAACGGGAGTATCTCTTACATCAGAAATCATTGCCCCACTTGTTGCAACTCTTCCCTTGGAGGTAAATTCAATTTAACTGCCAATTTGTTATTTTACGAACAAATTAACTTTGTGCTTTTTATGTATATATTTATACTTATGCATATAACTCAATGTGATTGATTACAATGCCCTGTTTTTATAGATCAAGGGAGAGATTGAGGAATTTCTCAAAGTGATTTTCACTCTGTTTCAAGGTATACAACATAACAAAATATATATTAACACGTCATTGGATGTACTTGTGCAATCTGCTTTATAGACTGTAGTTACATTTGAACCGTACTGTTTCCTTTTAAGATTTACATATTTATTTGTTTACTTTACTTTTGTGTCAGATCTGGATTTCACTTTCTTAGAGATGAATCCTTTCACATTGGTTGATGGAAAGCCTTATCCTTTGGATATGAGAGGCGAGCTAGATGACACTGCTGCTTTCAAGAACTTCAAGAAGTAGGTTCTTCCTTTTTAACAAATGCTAAGTGTTACTTTCAAGGACCCGTGTTAGTTCATACTAATGGACATTTTGCAGTAAATATTTTTAAATGAACAGACGTTCTCGTATTGGTTGCAGGTGGGGTAACATTGAATTTCCATTGCCATTTGGAAGGGTTATGAGTGCCACCGAATCTTTCATTCATGGATTAGATGAAAAGGTAACCTAATATAACTTTGGCCTAAATGTACAATTTTATTTAATCCAGTTAAGACTATTTATGTCCAGAAAATGTGTGTGCGCCTGTAAGTACATATTTTTTGTTTTTTTAACTTCGTACTTATTTTGAATACCCCTTAGAGGAATCTGGCGTAATTTAAAATGTTGCAAGACTTTATCCTTTTTTCTTAGTATACAATGTTAATGAGTGCTTATCATATCTTCAAGTTCAATCAAATTTTTCACAAGTTATGAAACTGATGAACGAAGACAATGAAACTGTGTATTATTGAATGTAAATGAATGAGTGTACAAGCTCTACAATGGTGGCAAAACAGAAAATGAAATGATAATCAGAGTCTAAGACCCTGCTCAGAGCTAAGCTCCTACCAGAGAGACATTCTCTCCTAACACATTTGCTAACAAACTTCTCAATGAATATCAGTACCCAACCTCATTCCTTCATATAGCAAACCTGTGACTGAATTCTAGGGATTTCACTAACCAACTCATTTTCTCTCATATGGCCCCACTTTCTTCTAGAATATGTTAGGTGTCCTATCAGAAACAACAATACTCCATATTGAAGACGTGCCTAGAGTCCGACATGTGTCCGTGTCAGACACGGATATGACCCCAAACACGTAGTGCATTCAATCACTTCCATTTCTTAAATTATTACTGGTGTCTACGTCCATATCAATGACTTATTGATGAATGCAATAATACTATTACTTAAAGTTATGATTTGATGCTATTAGTTAATTTATACACTTGTTTACTTTTTGCAGACAAGTGCATCTCTAAAATTCACGGTGTTGAACCCAAAGGGCCGAATTTGGACAATGGTGGCTGGGGGAGGCGCTAGTGTCATCTACGCTGATACGGTGGGTTTCTCTTATATTTTTAAAACGTAATTCATACTTAATCTCCATATTTGCAGCATGAAGTGACAACTTCTATGCTAAATATTAATACAGGTAGGCGATCTTGGCTTTGCAAATGAGCTTGGAAACTATGCAGAATATAGTGGTGCACCCAATGAAGAGGAGGTTTTGCAGTATGCCAGAGTTGTAATTGATGTAATTCATTTTTATTTCTGCGTTATTTTTGTTGTACCTATCAATTTAAAGATTTAATTATGGTGCTAACGTGAACAATGGATCGTTGCTTGATGTGTCTAAAGATACTATAGGTATTCTGTAGGAGTAAACAATCATTTTGGTCCCTAAATGCGTGAAGCGGGCGTCATAGATTGATAGTCACAAGTTTATCCAAAATACAAAAACATCCTTGAGTATATCTTTTGCCAATAATTTATTGGATCAAATTGACTAATGGAACAGACATTCAAGGACCAAATTAACTAACTTAACACATTTGAGAACCAAACCGACTACAATGGACATATTCAAGGATTTGTTTTGTAATTTTGGTTAATTCAAGGACCAAAATGAGTGTTTACTCTATTTTATAGCTAAAATAATATTTTTATTTTTTTCCATGTGCAACTGCCGACCCTGATGGCCGAAAAAGGGCTCTTGTTACTCTATTTTATAGCTAAAATAATCTTTTTTATTTCTTTCCAGTGTGCAACTGCCAACCCCGATGGCCAAAAAAGGGCTCTTGTTATAGGTGGAGGCATAGCTAACTTCACTGATGTTGCTGCTACTTTTAGTGGCATAATTCGGGCACTAAAGGAGAAGGTAATCCCACAACAGTAGAGTTTTGCTTAATTGTATCATGAGAGTCTTGTTATAGTAGAGCTAATTGATTTTTGAACTGTTGCAATCCAGGAATCAAAGTTAAAGGCAGCAAGAATGCACATTTATGTGAGGCGAGGGGGTCCGAACTACCAAAAGGGTCTAGAAAAAATGCGAGCACTTGGAGAGGAAATTGGCCTCCCGATTGAGGTTAGCTAATTGAAATTCATGCCTTTATTTATAGTATTGAGCAATCAAATGTTGCTTAATAGGAAAAATTGTGTAGAGGAGCAGTTTATTAATTCTTTTGGATATCTTTGTTACAGGTTTATGGACCTGAGGCAACAATGACTGGTATATGCAAACAGGCAATACAGTGCATTACTGCTTCTGCTTAACCATCCATTTCAGGTCAATGCTTCCTTATGTTCGTGTCATTTGCAAGTTTGAAGTGAACGTTGATGGTTGATTCTTAATTTCCTTTCCCATTCCTGGAATTTGTAAATTTAGTTACACCGTGAGTTTATAAAATGAAGTCATCCAAAAAGAGTGGTTGAAAATGTTGTCTCGTTTTTTGTAGAATTTGATGGTACTTTCTTGATACAATAAATATAGTTTTTTTTGTTTGTTTGATTGATACTTGTTTCTATGTGTTGATATATACTTTCTTCTTCCCTTTCTTCTCTCTATATCTACACCCCCACTTGAGTTGATCTGGTGGTGTTGGCTTGAAACCTTGGAGTTTATTTCTCTCAAGGTTTCAGGTCCGGTGTCTTTGGCTTCTTCAAAAAAAATAAAAAACCAGAAGAAAAAAAATCTGCAACTGAAATTGTGAGTGGAAAAATTGGGAGAAATGGGCAAAGGATCACTATAGTTCTTGTAAAAATAGAAAAGATCATACTTTCATATCTTGTGTGTGCAAACATTAAAGATCCACTTGTTCTTATATATTTTCTTCTACCACTAAGAAAGTGGTACTACTAGAGCTTGAGAGAAACGCACCGAGAGTTGAAAGATGATAAGTAATAGCTTAAGTTTGTTTCAATTCCCCCGTCTTACCAAAAGGTGTAATGATAATTGGTGTTGGCATATGAAAGTCTAGCCAGGATCTCAAGATGTTTGGGGTATTCAAAGAAATGGTATACCCAACTTCGAAATGAGGCTACGTTGTCACCACTTGAGAAGAAGATTTGTTGTAATCTAAGAAAAAATAATAAGCACTTGTATTCATTAATCAAGGTTTAGATGGATCCATGTTTGAAATTGTTTCTAATGCGACCACGTCCAAAAATGCTAGGGAGATTTTGAAAACTCATCTCGAGGAAATCGACAAGGTAAAGAAGGTGCGCCTACAAACTTTATGTAGAGTTTGAATCATTGCACGTGAAGGAATTAAATCTATTTTGGATTTTGGTAATAAGGTGTTGGTATTTTGAACCAAACTAACTATTCTGGAGAGAAAATATGGTAAATTCCCGCGTGGTTGAAAAAATCTTTTGTTCTTCAACTGTGAAATTTGATTACATGGTTTGTGCTTTTGAAGAATCAAGGTATTTAGACTCAACGTGTAGCAACTATGGATTTGATTCAAATCTATGAAAATAGATTTAAGAAAAGACATGTTGTGCCTTTGAACCAAAGTTCTGAAAGCTAAAGCCCTCCTTCAGGAGAAAGATGTCAAAGAATACATGGAAGAGCATAAGGTCGTGCTCATGGGCAAGGAAGAGAAGATTATGATAATTATAACAATAGTGAAGGGACAAACTCTCAACCCATTAGAGGCATTGAAAGAGAAATAGGTAGATGGAATTATGATAGATAATACAAAAGGTGTATGATAAATCTAATGTTGAATGTTATAACCATCACATATATGGTCAATTACCTTGGGAGTGTAGAACTAATGCTAAAGAGGTCATTTTTGTTGATGGTGGAGAACTTTTGAGAGAACATTGTTGCTACTTGCTAGCACTTAAAAATCTAATGTTGATCTAAAGAGAAATCTGTGGAGTTTGATGAGAAGGTGAAATGAAATGTTTCTTTCGGAGATTCCTCCAAGGTGCAAATTCTAGGATGATGCTCACAAATTAATAAATAAAGGTTTACTATATTCTTAAACAAAAAGTAATATTTGAGTTTGGGACAATTCGTGAAATTCACATGAAAGATTGTTGCTTATGATTTCAAGATCAATATTCTAATTTGATTGTCAATAAGTCTATTCTAAAGAATATAATGATCATCTTAAACATCAAGACCAATGAACGAAAACGTTTGAAGACTGAGATGTATCATGGTGTTGACATATAAGATGTGGACACTTGAACTTTGGAGGACTCAAGTTATAGAAAGAGAGGGGAGAGTATAAGTAACACCACCAATTTTAAATTGAACAATGGCCAACCTATTTGAGTGGGTGGCTTCCATAAATTAAAAGTTGAGTCAGAAAGTGGATATTAGCATTATTTGGACACATTCTTAAAAAAAGATATTATTTGGACACAGAAAATAAGAAATTAAAATATGAATTATTGAGGAAATTTTTTTATCTATCTGTTTTTGATTGGGTAACAGATTGGATAAAAGAAAATGAACTATTATGTTATGATCCTTTTACTCTTATAAAATAAAATGAGAAATATTGAGAACGAGTTCAACATTAGATTTAGATGTAACTATGGATAAATGAATAAATTTTTAATTAAAATTTTCACATTCAATTAATATTATTACTATTAGAGGAGAGAAAACTACAATAGCTATTAGACATTAGTTTCTTTTCATCCCTTTTTTTCGGTAATAGACCAAATGATAAAGTCATTATAAACTCACGTATATAAGTGGAAGTGTCGGGGTTCGAACCTCAATTATATCGTCTGGTTTAATAATTTTTGGTATTTTTACCGGTTGAATTAGAACTTGTGACTCTTTTCCTTCTCTTCCATACTAGTATTTATTTTTTTCTAAACCAATTATGCCTTTTATTCTCATTTCCTCTATTTTCCTTTCCTTTCTTCTGATATTAATGAAATCAAACAAAGCATTTTTCTAGAAGCTTGAGAGTTTTCGTTTACGTCCCATACTCCTTTAATTATTAGACAAAAAAAATTAATTATTTTTTGAACAATAAAAAATGGTATATATTAACATGGTTAGGAAATCTCTCGAGCACAAGGTGTACCAAGGAGACCTCTAATAATTATAATATGTCAATATTACATAATCAATTAGCCATAGCCCAAACAAAACAAGGGGCATGACCACCACGAATTAAATTCAAAAACATAGTGTTGCTAGCCTTAAGCCACCATAACGAATATTGTTTTATTTTATCTAACAATTGGACTATGAAATTTTCTACATTATTAAACGGTCTATTAAAAACAATTATTCCAATTTTTTTTAGTTATCATTTTATTTTTCTTTCGTATTAAAGTTGAGAATAGGTTAAGTTGAGTTAGACTTTACAAGATATAAGCTTGATCTATCAAATTTTTTGAGGCCTAAGTCTGACTTGCAGCTTTTCATAGACTTAATCTTTAAGCTTGGTATGGTTGGTTGAAAGCTTGATATGGCTTGATAACCTATTTAAAAGTCTGTTTCATACAAACATCTTCAAATTAGTAATGTGATTTAATTTTCAACCGACTAGCGAACTAATAAATCAATAAGATTACACTATTTTTTTATATTTGAATGATTTTTTAGAGAATTTGATTATATATATATATATATATATATATATATATATATAATATTTCAATTCTAGTTTCTAATAATACGTCTAAATATGGGAAAAATCAATGAATACTAATAAGCTTAGATTACTAAAAAGGTTAACAAATTTATAATTTAATTTAAAGTGTAAAATATAATAATATTAATATTAAGAAATATTATTCATACTTATTTAAGTAGACAGCCTGATAGCCTAAGAGACTTTTCTATGACTTGTGGTCTAACCTTTTTAACTAAATTGACTTTTAAAAAGTCTAAACCTTCTCTGTTTAAGAAAAAGTTTACCTTAATCTAATTTGTCGTATGTTCAACAGTAATCTCCTATAGATCGACTTGCCTATTTCAATACATATTTAATAAATATACTTCTTTTTCTAGAAGCTTGAGTGTTTGCTTACGTTCCACACTCCTTTAACTATTAGACAAGAAAATTTTAATTATTATTTTACCTTCCTTTCATATACTACTTTTTCTAGAAGCTTGAGTGTTTGTTTATGTCCCACACTCCTTTAATTATTAGACAATAAATTTTTAATTATTATTTTACTTTCCTTTCATATACTTCTTTTTCTAGAAGCTTGAGTGTATTTACGGCCCACGCTCCATCAGGAACGATTCTTAGATATACACAAATATTCGTTATTTTATTGAATACTGCACTTTATCCAACAAGAAGGCGAAAATGTTCATGAGTGAGTTAAGTCATGTTACATGAGTTAAGTCACGTTAGTTATAACTTTGCGTGACTTAAGTCACGCACTTCTGGTCGGTAGCGTGAGTTAACTCACGCTGTTGTGGCCGGTGGTCAGAACTCAAGAACACATTTTTTGGACTTTGGTCAATTGATTTTAATTGGATTTACACGTTTTTTTTTACCAAGTTTAACACATTTTTTTGACTATATTTATGGTAGTTATAACCTATGTTAAATCCCCCCCTATAAATATACCTCCAAACTTCACCATTTTCTCACACCATCATCTCACATTCTCTAATCCTCATTATCTTCTTTTTTTAGTTATTGTCTTTTTACATTTTGGGGTAAAAAGAGGTCAATCGAGGGATAAGAATAGGTCAATCAACTTGGGGCACAAAGACGTCAACCATGTGTGGTAAAACTAAATCCTCTTCTTTTTACCCCAAAAACTTTTTACCGTGGATAAAAAGAATCTTCTTAGGGGTATAAAAACACTTGATTTAGATTTATCCCAATGGTTGATGTCTTTTTGCCCCAAGATGATTGATCTCTTATTACCCCTAATGTTGGTCTCTTTTTACTCCAAGATTGGTCTCTTTTTATCTCAAAGAAGTAGTTTAAGTAAATTTGAATAAAATGTATCAATTATTGTAAATGTATCAATTATTAATAAAATGAGATGTTATATGTGTTATTTTTGTTCCTTCCTTCCTTTCTTTTTATTTATATTTGCAATTATTTTATGATTTTGTCATTTACTTTTGTTCCTTTCTTTTTATTTAAATTCGATAAAATTTGCGTATTAAATAAATTCGATAAAGTAGCGTATTGAATAAATAAATTCGAATAAAGTGCGTATTGAATAAATTCGGTAAAGTAGCGTATTAAATAAATAAATTTGAATAAAGACTAATTAAACTCAGCGTGAATTCGAATAAAAATTGTGTATTGAATAAATAAATTCGAATAAAGTAGCGTATTAAATAAATAAATTCAAATAAAGACTAATTAAACTCAGCGTGAATTCGAATAAAAATTGCGTAGGGTTTAGCGTATTAAATAAATAAATTCGAATAAAGTAGCGTATTAAATAAATTCAAAATCAATTAAAAAATGTAAAAAAATTCTTTATAAGTACACATAATCAATTCAAAAAATACACAATTGTATTTAGTATTAATTTCATCTACGTTACATTACATTCTTCATAAATATGTCTTACCTCTGAAATTGGGGTAAATTCAAACTTGCTAAACAACAACTTTCAAGCATTTACCCGGAAATTCTATTATTCCTTTGAAAACAACATGTATTATACATAATCAACTATATATGTTATCACATCGAATTCCTTCATATAAGACGAGTCATCACATAAAGAATGAGATGTATTCGGTGACACTCATCTTATACGAAGAAATTTGATATCATAACTTATATAGCTGCTTTGGCGGTCTTCCCATAGCCAGAGGGCCTATGCCTTTCTGTTTTGAAGCTTCTTGGATTGACCATGAGGATTATGCTGACTTGGTTGACAGAGCCTGAAGATCTTCTAACCACAACACCATTAATGCTCTATGCAAGGTTAGGGATCACTCCATCACATTCAACCATGAAGTTTTTGGTAATATTTTTATAAGGAAGAAGATAGTTGAGAACAGGCTTAAGGGGGTCCAAAATTATCTTGAGAGAGTGGATTCCCTTAGACATGTTCAACTAGAAAAGAGCTTCAGCAAGAATATAATCACGTTCTTTTTCAGGAGGAAATGCATTGGTACCAAAAATCCCGAGAGCAACGGGTGAAATTTGGTGACAAAAATAGTTCTTTCATCCATGCTCAAACTATTATTAGAAGGAAGAAGAATAAAATTGACAAGCTTCAGCTTCCCAATGGTTCTTGGTCTTCCGATAATACTATTCTTCAGGAAGAAGCACTCAAGTATTTTAAAAACCTTTTATGTGGTAACCACCATCTTCACCAAAACCATGCTTTCAATGAAGGCAGCCACCCCACCTTAGATGATGCCGATACGAACTCCCTCACTAGCCCCATAACCAAAAAAGAAGTGATAGCCGCCCTCCATTCCATGAAGCCTTACAAAGCCCCATCCTAGATGGCTTTCAATGCATATTTTTTAAACAATATTGGCACATTGTTGGAGATGACGTCTTCAACTTGGTTCACTCAGCCTTTCACACAATTTATTTCGACCCATCCATCTCTGACACCCTCTTAGCCATCATCCCTAAGGTTGACCCCCCATCACTTACAAAGACTTTCGTCCCATTAGCCTTTGCAATATCATCTACAAAATTATCACCAAAGTCTTTGTTCATCGCCTTAGACCTATTCTTAACAATATTATTGGTCCCTACCAAAGCAGATTTTTGCTTGGTAAGGGCACCACTGACAATGTCATTGTTTTGCAGGAAATTATTCACTTCATGCGCAGGTCAAAGAAGAAAGATGGTTATGTGGCTTTTAAAATTGATCTAGAAAAAGCCTTTGATCATGTCAACTGGGATTTCCTCCGTTCTTGTCTTCAGGATTCTGGGTTCCCTGATGTTACTACCACTCTCATCATGCATTGTGTTTCTTCTTCCAACTTCTCTATTCTTTGGAATGGAAACAAATTGCCTCCTTTTAGGCCTACTCATGGCCTTAGACAAGGTGATCCGCTCTCCCCTTACCTGTTTATTCTCTGCATGGAAAAACTCTCCCACCTTCTCTTTGCTGATGATGTTCTTTTGTTCCCTAAAACCCGCACCTCCCAACTTGGATACATCAGAGATTTGTTTGATCGTTTCAGCAAGGTTCCAGGTTTGAAGATTAATCTTCACAAGTCTAGAGCATTTTATTCTTCAGGCGTTACTCAGAGTAAAGTCACTAATCTCACTACCATCTCTGGCATCCATAGTACTACCTCTCTTGACAAGTATTTGGGTTTTCCTCTTCTTAAAGGGCGACCAAAGAAAAATGATTTTTTCTTCATCATTGAGAAAAAGCAAAAAAGATTAGCTTCTTGGAAAAAACAGGCTTCTTAACAAACCAGGCAGACTAGCCTTAGCTTCTTCTGTTTTATCATCAATTCCTTCCTACTACATGCAGATTAGTTGGCTCCCCCAAAGCATTTGTGATAGCATTGATCAAACAACTCGAAACTTCATTTGGAGAGACTCCAACAACAAAGGTATTTGTTTGGTTGGTTGGGAGAAAATAGCTAAACCAAAAACTATGGATGGCTTGGGAATCGTTCATCTAGAAAGACTAATATTTGTATCCTTGGTAAATTATTTTGGGACATGGTTCAACACTCCTCTAAATTATGGGTCCAGCTTCTTTCCCGCAAATTTTCAACCGTTCCTCACTTTCTTCACGCTACTGCCCAACCGAGCTGCTCCTCAACCTGGGCAACCATAATCCGCTCAAAAACCTTGCTTTTCGATGGGTATTCTTGGAGACATGGCAGCGGTGTCTCCTCCTTTTGGTTCACTAATTGGAGCTCTTCAGGCTTCCTAGATTCTACTGTCCCTTTTGTTGACATTTATGACATTCATCTTACAGTCAAGGATGTTCTCAATAGCCCGACACCCTACACCAACATGCTTTACACCATTTTGCCTCCCGAGGTTGCAAGCAACATCAACAACCTCATTGTTCGATTCAATGATGCCATAAAGGACTCTTTCATTTGGTCTCACAACAAAAATGAAGTCTACACAACTAAAAGCGGTTATGACTGGCTCCTTTCTCAATCCGCAGCTACCACCACCGCCACCTCTCACCATTCTTGGTCCTGGATTTGGAAATTGCGCCTCCCGAAAAAATATAAATTCCTTGTTTGGCTGGCCTGTCATGATGCAGCTCCAACTCTATCTTTATTAATGCATAGGAACATTGTTCAATCAACCGTTTGCACTCGTTGCGACCAGTAGGTAGAGACATTCCTTCACTGTATCCTTGATTGACCGCACTCATCCAAAATTTGGTGTCACTTAGGCTTCAACTCTGATGATTATTTTGCGGAAATGAATACTTATGTTTGGTTAAAAAATGAACTCTTTGCGAGTTTTAATGGTTTACGTATGGTTAGAACTTTGGGAATCACTAATTTTGTGTGCTACTCCGACTCCCTCCTTTCTGTTAGCCTCATCAACGGACATTCCATGAAGTTTCATGTCTATGCCACTCTTATTCAAGATATAAAGGATTTGATCATTCACAACAATACTTCTATCTTGCACACCCTTCGTGAGGGAAATAATTGCACAGATTTTCTAGCAAAGATGGGAGCTGCTTCAGACTTTGTGATGACTAATCATATTTCTCCTCCTGAAGGGTTGTTACCACTTATTAGGGATGATGCTTGGGGAACTTACCTCCTCAGAGGCTAACTAGCTTCGCCCTTTTCTTGTTCTTTTTTTTTTCTTTCTATTTTGTTTCTGTTTTTTTCCCTTGTAACCAAAAAAAATTCCACCTTTGAATTTTTAAAATACAGACACCATTTTTTTTTACGATTATTTCCACTTCGTACTTTTTATCTTGTATGGCTTACTTGCATTTTAAAAATAAACCGATAGATATTTCAGCTACTACTAAGGCTAGGCTACCTAAAAAACTAATTTGTGAAAATTCAATGTTTTAATTCATCACCAATCTTTCCCTTTTATACAATAGAAGAAGGGGCGTCTCTTGAGGTGAAAACAACTCTATAAAGTTGGGTCTCCAAAATTTTGAGGTCTAAAATATATTTTTTTATATATGCGCGTAGAAAATGATTATGTACTTAAAAGGCAATAATTATTTTGAAATTTATAGGGTGGCCAAGTGAAAGTAATTCGTGTTGGTAGTTTCATGGTTCTAGGTTCAATTCTTGGGATGTATGTTTTTTACTTTAATTAATTTTTTTCAGCATAGGTAATTAATTTGGGCCAACACAATATAACTTTTTTTTAGAGTACATTTTGAAAGTTTTGGGTCATACTTATCGTGTAAAATAGTAAAGCTCTAACAACAAACATTATAATTATTCACTCAAAAAATAGAATAAAACAAGCATTGTAAACATTTTGTTCCCTCTTTTAAAAAAGTTTTGTTTTTTTCCTTCTTCTAGAGGCATGTCTTTACTATGAGAGTCGGGCTCCCAATTTCATAGGGACGGTCATCCACAATGCTAGTAAACTAATAAATACTCCTTAAATAGATCCCATGTGTACACATCATTTATTTATATTTTTTTATTAATAAAAGTACTTATTAATGATCCAATGACTCCATTGGTAATACACTAATATGGACTAATGAAGAGTTCTTAAAAATGAGTCTAAACGATGGAATTGGATTTTGAAGGGTGCAGTCTCACAAGAAGTCTCTTCTAAGGAATCTTGATACTTGATTTTTTCCTGATTTTGTGGGAAAGTTTCAGAATAATCTGATCAAGTAGCCCGAAAATCGGATTTTTGACTGAGAACAACTAACAATAACCTAAATTAGAATGATGAGAATTAGGAAGATTATTATGGTCATTAAACTGACTATCCATGTTACAAACATGCTTGAAATTTGTGCTGATACAATTCATATTATATAATATGAACTGTTTTTCGCTTGGATAAGTGTGTTTAGGGGGTGTTCAGATTATATATATATAATAAAAATACTTATTAATGATCCAATGACTCAAATGGTAATACACTAAGAAAGACTCTAATGGAGAGTTCTTAAAAATGGGTCTAAACGATGGATTTTTGGATTTTGAGGGGCGCAGCCCCATAAGAAGTCCCTTCTAAAGGATCTTGATACTGACTTTTTTCTGATTTTGTGGGAAAGTTTCAGAATAATCTGATCAAGTAGCCCGAAAACTAATTTTTTTACTACGAACAACTAACAATAACCTAAAACATAAGGATGAGCGTTAGAAAGATTATTATTGTCATTAAACTAATTATAAATGTTACAAACATGCTTATAATTTATGTTGATATAGTTCATATTATATAACCTGAACTGTTTTTTGCTTGGATAAGGGTGTTTAGGGGGTGTTTAAATTCTATAATCCCAAAAAAACAAGGAACACACCCTATTTTTTGGAGTGTTCGGTTATAAAATCCAAATTGGTGAAAAACTCAATTTTTTCACCCTAAAACAAAGGCAAACCTAAATTTGGATTATAAAATCCGAAAATCGCATGAGCATTTTTGTAAAAAAATAAAAAATAGGACGTGCGACAAATGGATAGGGTGAAAAAAGTAATAGTCAAGTTACATACTCATTCAACTTGATGGGCCTGGAGGTAATACGCTTAGGTCAGCTCATGAGTGTGTCATTTGTATCATGAAAATTGCTCTTCTCGCATCAAAATTTGCTCACTCCCATACAAAATTCCAAAATACCCCCAACGTGACTTAAGTCACGTAGGTGTTAAACACAACGTGACTTAAGTCACGCTGAAATACAACCTACGTGACTTAAGTCTCGCCGAAATCCAACGTGAGTTAAGTCACGTTGTGTGTCCTTTTAAAGATCGGACATCAACTCATTTCCTCATTACCTCTTTCACATCTAAAATGTCTAAAAACTCTCTCAGATCAACCAAATCCTTAATTTCTTCAAGTTCAAATCAAACAACACTCCAATAACAAGTAAGTTTTCATAATCAAACACCATTAACATTTTATGTTTATATGTTAGATTTTTCCTCTTAAATTAAAAATTGTTTAGTTTAAGAGTTTTTTAAAATTTTGGTTTTTTGTTTGCAAGAAATGATACAATATTTACATGTAAATGACTTATGTTGCTTAATTGTTTAGATTTTTATGTTGTAGTTTTGAGTTTTAGGGTTTATGTATAATTTGCACTGCAAGTGTTTGATGAAATTTTTGAATGAGTTTTTCATTGATTGTTTAATTTCTTATGGTTTAGATCTGAAACAATGGTCAATTTGTTCAGCGCTCAGGTACGCTTCAACGGTGGAGACTAGAGCTGTCAAAACGGGCCGGCACGTATGGCCGACCCGTTTAGCCCGATTAATTAGAGGGCTTGGGCCTTAAATATTGAGCCCGAATTTTAAGAGGGCTTTTTAGCCCGGCCCTAAAAAGCTCGGTACCCGTTAGGGCTAGCCCAAACGGGCCGCGGGTAGCCCGTAAGCCCGCATAACAAAAAAAATCATATAAATTATATATATTTTTCAAATAATTCTTTACTTAGTTGATTATCAAAGTGAAAAATAAAAGTGAAAATTCAATGAATTAACACAAATATAAATGTAATATAAAATTATATTTATTCGTTTCGTTATTTATAATTTTAAAGATCGAATATATAAATATCTATAACCACAACATATCTAATTTATTTAAAATTGATTTTCTCGCCGTTTTAGTTTACGACGTTTGTACGAAAATGTTTAAAATTTATTTTTCTGCTAGGCATTATTTAAACATGTTAAAAATATTATTTATAAAAAATTATTAGGAGTATTTTATAGTACTTATTTTTATAAAAAAAATGTCATTTTTAATACGGGCCGGCCCGTGGAGGGCCGGGCTCGGGTAGTATATGTTCGAGCCCGTTTTCAAACCGGGCTTTTTGGCCCATCCCGATAAAGCCCGAAGCCCATTACTGAGCCGCCCGTTTTGACAGCTCTAGTGGAGACCCTCATTTGTTCAAAATTCGGTACAATGTCACGTCAAAAGATCTGAATGAAATCAACCAAGGACTCAACCACGGATACACAATGAGGGTGAAATATGTTTGGTATAAACTTTCATCGTTCGACGATGGGAGAATAACATTCAGTTGGTTAGAACTAACGGATGACGACGTGAGGAACATGTTCTCGATATTTTATCATCACAATATGTTCATGTGGATCGAGATGTATGCTACGTTGCTGAGATCGCATGAAGATATTCTCAAGAGTTTAGTTCTGCCATAAGATTATATTTAGGTAGCATCATTATTATGTAGTGTCTTTATTTTGTTGGAATTTAAGTTTAATTCTTGTTAGTTTGCTGAAGATGTTGGTATTGAAGTGTCTTATACTTAGTGTAAAGATTTGCAAGACTCTTTGAAAAGTCAAAAGAATGAAGAGAACACAACATGTATTTTACGAAATCAACTATATATGTTTTCATATCGAATTTCCTTGTATAAGATGAGTGTGACGAAAGGGAATGCACCTCTAAGATGTTTTGTGCTTGATCATGCTACTATGTCAATTGAAACTTGTCAACTGACAGTGCAGTAGAATTAAGTTCAAAAGAATGTATTGGAGTGCATGGGCACATTCGTCTGCTATTTTGTTTGGATCCTTCGCATTCGATACCGTGTCATGTCACAGTGGTTTTTACTTTCTTTTGCGCACCCTCCTTTTTTATATGAGCATCACCCTGTTTCTTATACATATCTACCCAATGCAAACTTCGAAGATCAAAACCTACTCTAATCCTAAAAAAATCTACCACAAATTCCTAACAATTCATAACAATTTCTACCACAATTCAATCAAATCTACTCTAATCAACATCTAACAATTCAACCAATTCATAAACATCTAATATCCTAAAATCATAAATCAAAAATTCCTAAATATGCGACAATTTATCCAAAAAATCTAACAATTCAATCAAAAAAAGCCAATGCAATAGGATAATAAACACTTACTTGATTTTGGGATTGTAATTGACATTGAATAACTTAAGCTCGGAGAAAATTGCAACTTTGTTGATCAAAATCGCAAATGGAGTTTTGAAAATTCCTACGGCGTTGTTCTGTTTTTGTAACATAACTCAACGTGAGTTAACTCACGCTGACTTAAGACAAGTAGCCAGCGTAACTTAAGTCACGTTGCATTTAACATCTATGTAAGTTAACTCACGTGGAGGTATTTTGGATAGTTCGGTTGAGAATGAGTAAAACTTGATGGGAGAAGAACAATTTTTCTTGTATCATAAATACAAATTAAAAAGATGTATTTTGATATTGAAATTTGAAAAATGCGAACAAGTTCTTTTAAAGTATTGTTTAAACACACTACCAAAAAAAAGTATTGTTTAAACAATTAAAATAATAACTTTTGCATAAAAGTTTTTTTTTCCTCTCTAATAGACTTGTGTTGGAGGGACTATTGATTGGGTTTATTACTGTATCTTTTTTGGTCTTTTCAAAAAAAATATCATTTTTACACGTGTTTCACTTATATTTTTAAGATAAAATCTTTTATAACATATTTCTTAAACAACGTTCTTGGAATATTTGTTAGCAAAATTCTTAAAATTTTAATCTAAAAATTATGTTACTGGAAGTGGATGATGGCGAGGATAATGAAGTAGATAATTGTTTGTGTTGTTTCCCCAACGAAAACAACATTTATTTTTATTTTTAGGAGAGGTCTATCAATGATTCCAAGTCATTTTCATTGACAAAGTCATTTCCATTAACAAAAACAAATTGATTAGAGTCATTATTTTTGTCTTCCACTACTTTTTTTCGTCTTCCACTACTAATGACTCAAATATTTACAT
Organism: Medicago arabica; assembly: GCA_946800305.1. NCBI lineage: Eukaryota > Viridiplantae > Streptophyta > Magnoliopsida > Fabales > Fabaceae > Medicago > Medicago arabica. The sequence goes on from OX326970.1 coordinate 42,737,959, forward strand.
TAATATTTTTAAATGAAATTTACTTTCGTATTTTGTTTGGGTACTGAAATGAATAATGAGTCATATTCTTTTTTGAGGCCAATAATGAATCATATCCTATATACTATTGTGTTTATTTCAAATTATCTTTGTAAATTTGAGAACAAAATAATAGAAATTTTTAAGGATGCATGTTATAAGTTTGTTAAATTTTATTTTTGACTTATAAAAGATTCATGATGAACAGACAATTTATCGGGTAAAAAGGTGAAAACTATTCCCCATTAAGATAAGAATAATTCATGCACGACTACACATAAATTTTTCTCTTATAAAAATTCCTGAAAATAATATAAATGTTAACAATTTTTTAGACGCAACTAATTATATTTTAAAAAGCAACTAAAAACAAATCGCATCCTTATATATTCATGAGAAAAATTATGTTCTAGATTAAAATTAATGAACTTGAAACCAACACCTGTAACTTTCATCTATCTTATCTTACCAACTCCTACAGAATGTGAACATAGATTTTTGAAGGAGAATGTGAACATAGATCTTAATAGTAGTAACTTTTGTTGTAATTAGTTGTCAGTTGTCACTGTATATGTACACTATAACTCTATTAGATGTGGTTAAAAACACTGATTTTTACACTTTAGTTTCAGTCTTCATTTTTACGTATATTTTGTCTCATTTTCAATATTCATTCTTTTACCACAAATGAGGTGTTAATGCTTCAAAAATTGCTAATCGATGTGAGATTGATTAATTAGTGTTTCTAACCTATATTTATCCATCTTTAATAAAAAAAAACTATTTATCCAATTTCTAATTTCGTTGATCTTCTATTTCGGTACCTTGATCTACTCAACCCTACAAAACCACCGCATAATACTTTTTCTAGTATAGTGTTTGTTATATCTACTCTTTGTAATGGTTTGAAACATTTGATAAAAGGTCTTTTACAAATTATTAACCTAACTCCTAAAGTATGCAACTTTTTGACCCCTAGTCATGATAAAATGTGACATTGTTTTTATGTGGAAATCAAGTTAGAATTGAGTTACGGAATTTCAAGTTAGAAATAGTCAATCCCACTTTACCACTAGCAAGTAGCATTGAGACTTTGCGAGTAAAGTGTACGTTAATTCATGAGCGGGAACCCAAGTCTACAACACATTGTACACAAGTTAACTAGAGCAACATGGTTTATTTTGAGAGATATACTTACGAAATAATTAATGTTTAATTGACTTTTTTCTTAAAAATAAATATTTTCGAAAGAGCAGAACAAATTTCTTAACCTAAATTTCATTACTTCACATACAAACACAAATTGTGCTTCAATATACTTATTTAAGATCTCTCTCGTTGTAAGAAGAAAAATATTATTTCTTTAGGTTATCATCTAAGGATAGATCCAAAACTTCAAGTGTTCAACATTGATGAACGCTAATAGATGATTAAGTTATTTATTAAAGAGGTTCTTACGCTAATAGCAGAAGTTGAACATATGATCTTATGAGCGATTTAATTCTTTAATGGGTCTTATTAATGAGTGTCTCCAAAGTACTCTTTAAGCATGTTAAATAAAGTAAGGAGAATGTTAACCAGTGCCCTAAGGGCATTGGTTAAACAACCAAAACAAGTAAATTTTTAATAAAAATTATTATTATTTGATCAACAGTAACATCTTACATTTCTAAGACAAAACTTCTACTTTTGGATTCCTTAATCATTGCTTTTAGGACACTGGTTAGCAAGACTCGTAAAATAATTATTCATTCAAAATTTAAAAGTTTTCAATTTCTAATGTACTGATTACACAAACTTTTATAAAAAGTTACTATTTAAGGTCCTTAACTAGTGCATCCGGGATACTAGTTAACATTTCCCTTCTCTAATAACTAAATCAACCTTCATTAACGATATTAAATTGATAGGCTAAATTACACCAAGGGTCCTTTAAGTTTGAGGTTTGTAACATATTGGTCATTTAAGTTATTTTGATCACATATAAGTCATTTAAGTTTGAGGTTTGTAACATATTGATCTTTTAAGTTATTTTCGTCACAAGTAAGACATTTAAGTTTGTAAACGTTTTCGATTTAGTCTTTCTATTAACCAAGCAATGGAGTGGTAGAAGGACTAAATCAAAAACGTTTACAAACTTAAACGGCTTATTTGTGACTAAAGTAACTTAAAAGGTTAATTTATTACAAACCTCAAACTTAAATGACCGGTGTAATTTAGCAAAATCGATATTATCAATTTTGTTCTAAATAATATTATTAGTTATTACTTCCTTCTAAAAAATTATTTTTAGCTATCACATCACATTGCTATAGTCTAGTTAGTTGTGTGAGGGCAGTGTTTAGTCAGGACCCTCTCCATTTTATTTTGTTTGTTCTCGCTATTAGTAAAGTCTTAAAATATTATTAGGACATATAAAAATGATTTAAACTTATTTAATATCACATTTTTTTATTTATATTTTAAAACTATAATAATAGACAAAAAGACAAAGTGAATCATCTCTTTCATTTTTCTCTTATTCTCTTTCCTAAATCTCTATCTTTATTTTAATTTCACTCTCTTAATTTTTTTATTTAAAAAAGAGATTAAATTTAAAAGAGAAACAAAAATTAGGAGGGGGACTGAGAGAGAAACTTACCAGTTGATCTTTAAAAAAAAGAAGAGATCAAAAAACAATTCTAGAATTATAACTGCATAATATTTGATTTCGGTCTAAGCTATGATTTGACACATGTTGAAATGATAGAGAATTGATAGAAAATGATAGAGAACCATTATTTCTCAAGAGTAATTAATGTATTTATCCCCAAAGTGAAGGTCGTCCTAATCAATGTGAACGTTTGGTTCTTATAGTAAAAATTGACCTTTAATAAAATATAAATATAATTTTTTTTAAAAGAACAATCTTATATTTATATTGTAAATAACATCTATAAACATAAAAAATATTCAGCATTGTCACTAACATAAAAAAAATTCCATATTCTAATCAATAACATAATAATACAATTGCAGATTAATGTCTTTATCAACAATCTTATAGTTATAACTGATTTTCTAAGTTTACAACTATCTTAAGCTTCAATAGTTTGTAGTACAAATAGCAGGGGTGTATGCCGCTCCTCTTCTTCATCATGCAGCTAGGCATGGCAAAGAGATAGGGTGGGTGCGGATTTTACTTTTTCCGTCTTCATACTCGATTCTTATATATTTATCCGTTTTCCTATCAATACTCAACGGAGATGAGAAATTGAATCTCATCCTCATCTTCGATGGATTCGGATATCCCCGACCCCTCCTCTCATTTAATAATTTTTTTAATAAAAAATAGAAGTTTTTTGCAACCCTAAGAGTAATGTTGTAATAAATTATCCAACGATATGTTCACTATAACATTTGTTAGAACGAATGATTTAGTTGCTCCTTTAAACATTGATAGTTGTTATGGCATGATAATTATCAAACAAAGTAACATGACATATCAACATAAAGTAATTTTCTACATTCAGGACGGGTTTGAGTATAGGTTCGAGATGAATATCTATATATTTGTTACTCATCTCATACCCGTGTTTTGAAATCAGTATAAACTCAAACACATAACCAATCCTAATTAAAACGGGAAAACCCCTTAAATTGGATTTGGTTTCAGGCGGATGATTTTGTTACTATGTCTACATGCAGCAAACTAGCTTCCAATGCATTTGTGTCATGCTTGAACAGCACATGGACATTTCTGCGTGGAACTGATGACTGATCCATGTCTGGCCTTCTAGAAGCGACCTTATGACCCCCACTTGGTTTGACAGCCAATAAAATCAACAATAGTGACTCTACCATTTAGTGAAAAGTGAAATAAAATAAAAGTGTTACCTCTATCATAATTTTAGATTTGGCAATCACCGACTAAATAAACATGTTTCAAAAATAGTAACACGTGATTTGACTTTTTACCAGCCCTTAGACTATCTCTAACGTGATCTTAAAACTATCTTTCTTTTTTAACAAGGGTTGTAATTTTTAGATATTTATTAACAAATCTTAAAACTTGATATCTATTAAGTATTCTTGTTGGAGAGAATATATATGTAGAATCATATAAGACTTAAAGTTTTACTTAAGATTTTAATCTTAGGTAATACTCACACTTTTATCATATTAAAAATTGAATTATAATGATATAAATTATTGATAGATGATTAGTAGATCTTATTTAAAAAAATTGAGTGCAATTATAAGTTTAAGAGATTGAGTATTTACTATTATTAAAAATTTATAAATGAGTAATATATACACATGAAATTCATTTATATATATATATATATATATATATATAATGAGTGTATTTATTGTAGATGTTCTTACCATTCGTCTATGTATATAGTAAGAAAATTTTAATTCTCATATTTCCAAATTCAATTCATACTTACTCTTCATTCGGTATATATCTTTGGTTTCAGAGACAAAAATTGAATCTAAAGATATATAATTAATTCAATTATATCTGGCTATTTTTGAATGAAATTAATTTTGTCTTAAAAATTAGTTCTAGCTAAAAATTAGTGCTTTTTATTTTATAATTAATTTTAACATTTAAATTTATTTTTCAACTCATTCTTATATAAACTATTCAATCATATCATAAATGAATTTACCTAATTTTACCCAAATTAATTTTTGTCACTCATGATCAAACATACACTTCATTCCATACTCCTTTTTCTAGAAGCTTGACTGTTGTCCCATATTTCACGCCTTAAACAACGACAACAAAAACGGTGGGAATGTGCTGACATGTTGCGGCATAATAACAATTGAGTAATTAAACGTCTAATATTAATTATGATATACACTTCTATCTTAATCTTAATTTGAATCACTTCTATCTTAATATGTTTAAACATTAATCAACTTTTCAAAAAATCAATTTACATTGAAGGGGATTCTAGTCATGACACTTTTGAAAGCAATCTGATTCGTCAAAAATAACAACAAAGCTGCTTGATACGATGGCACAAAAACGAAAAGCAACGAATGAATTATATCCATTGAATTATTATTTATAATAGCCATCCGATTGGATTTTGATTTTAACTTTTATTTATTTCAAAGATATAAACCACAACCACCGTTTATCGTGTGCAGGTCGTACTTATATCATTCACACCATATAGCAAAGCTGCAGAAATAAAGGACGGAATAATACGATCTTTGAGTCTCATTCATATATACTATTGTTTTCAGTATTATTACTCAGTTAGACGACGAGCAATGTGATTAATCATATTTTAGTTAAAACGGTCGATTCATGAGTTAGTCACATTTTTTCAATTTTATCTTGTTTCTATCGAACATTTCTTAATTAATTTTTTTTTTTCTTCCCACCATAAAACCAAATTATTTAGTTGATCTAAAACTTATATGAAAAGTATTAACAAATGTCTTTGGATGTTTTTTAATCGATTAAAAATAATAACTATTACATAAAAATAAATAAATAATGTAATTATGATTTTATTATATATTTGATTTATTTTTAAGATAAAGTTTCTTATACTAGGTCCTTAAACAATGTTCTTAAAATATTTGTTAGCGTAATCCTTCGTGTGTCAATTTATTTTAGTGGATGATTAGGTTTAGGGATGGTGAAGTAGATAATGGTTGGCGCTGTTTTCCAAAGGAAAATGACATTGACGTGTGAGGTTGCAGCAAAAATGCAAGACTATGTTTGTTGGTGAGAAATGATATAGGTATAGGTCCATCAATGATTTCAGAGTCGTCATACTTGTCTTCCACTACTAATGACTCAAATATTCACATTAATCTTTAATTTTTGTGGCAATGATTAACTTTATTGTTTTTGTTTTTTTAGATTCCATGACATTTCTATGGTATCTGCCCTGCATAACTAGCCAAACACTGTAACACAGTGTAGCATTTTAGGGACATTTGAGTGTTAATGTCATGTGATATTGATTAACTAGACAATTATAATGTCACAAGTGTGCAAAAGGGTAAAAAAATGCTTGTCAGCAAGAGAGAAGAAAGTCATGATTTTTTGTTCTTTGGCACACTTATGACATTGTGGTTGGCCAATGTCAAATGACATCGGCATCCCAATGTCACCAAAGTGTCACCTGTAATACAATAATTTTTTTGTTTATAATAGTGATCGGATAGAGTAATTTTGTAGAGTGCTTCTTTGATTTATTTATTTTTGAATAAATGATTAATTCTTTATAGTTTATAAAGGTTTGAAACCTTTTGAGTAAATTGTGTTTTAACAAAAGAGTTGAGTTATTTGAACAACTATTCCAAATGATAATTTATTAGACAACTATAATTTACAAAGAAGATGAGGTATTGACACAAGAATTAAAGTACATAAGAAAGAAAATAAAAACATAATGTAAGTATAAAAAATAAAGTTTTCAAAAACTAATTATACGAATATCATTTACTTTTTACAAATTATTGAGATACTTTAAATTAGTTAATGAATGTATCTGATGTGACTATTTAGATCCTAGTCATGATAAAATGTGACATAATTGTTTTTGTGTGGAAATCAAGTTAGAATTGAATTCCATAATTTCAAAGCTAGACGAAATCAATCCCACTATACTAGTGAAGTGTACGTTAAGTCATGAGCTGGACCCCAAGTCCACCCAACAACACATTGTACTCCACAAGTGAGCTAGAGAGAAAAATATTTTTTATTTTATTTTTGAAATAAGAGAGCAAAAGGATTCAGAACCTCTCTTTTCATGTACAATGTACACTTTTATTTTGAGAGATATACCTTACTCATGAAATAATTCATATTTATTTGACATTTTTTCTTAAAAATAAATATTCAGAAAGAAATAATTCACATTTATTTGACATTTTGTTTCAGTTTTACGATTTTTAATGGAAACTTTTAAGATCTTTCTTTTATTTTTGAACAAGTCAATATAAAATATATTAACAAAACAAAAATTCTACATGACATAATAAGTGCACATGTAGAATTTAAGAGTTCACAAAATCAAATACTCCCTCCCTCCTTATATCTAAAGACATTTTTGACTAAAAATTTGTCTTTAAATATAAACATTTTTTTAAATTATTAGATGCATTTATTATTTTTTTTATAAACATACCTGTAATTAATACTACTAATTTGTCTTCAAATATGAAAAGTCAAATTTAATACACATACAAACAAAGTGTAATTTGGTAATATTAACATAAAAAATAGACACATTAATTGTACTAACCACTTTTCTTACATACAAGAATGGAGGGAGTACATAATAATGCTAAATCATGGCCACAAGAAAGATGTTTCTAATAAACAATACACAAACACATAAAAGGATTCAACCATCAATGATGAAGATCAAAAGTTGTTGCTGAATTTTTTTAATTTCAACCATGAATAAGATAGTAACTTTTCTTTTATCGAATAAATGTTGTATTAAGTCTTCCTTCTACTAGAAAAAAGCGATAATTTCGTTCCTTCCAAATTACTCATACACAAGCTAGTCAAATCACTTGTAATAAAGACCGAATATTTTTGGAGAAGCCTATAAAATGAAGTGGTTGATCAGTTAAATGTAAAGGATCTGCATAATGAACACATATCCATTGCTCGACCAACTCCCAAATGGAACCAAAGAAATCACATCCCACAAAAAAATGATGAAAATTTTCTATTGATCTGCAACCACTCAGTCACTTACGCACACATTAAAACTTTGGTGAATTACTCCATGCTGAACCAAATTATCTTTTGTAGGAATCTGGTTGCGTAGTAACCTTCAAGAAAGAAGAAAGGCATACATTTAACGAAATTGATTTAATCCAAATCATATCATTAGTATCAGCCTGCATAGTCATATCCCATTCAGTATAACCTTTGTTTGGCGCTAAATGCCAACTCCAGCCAGCTTCTACTCCGTCTTGCAAGTAAATGTTATTTAAAAGCTTAATACATTCCTCCATATGCTCCCTATCCCAAGCTAGTATCTGACACCACCACTCGATACCAAAACTACGCATGACGAGAATCTCCTCCAACCAGTAAACCTAAATATGTAAACGACATATTTTCAGTTTTACAGCTTAACATCAATGTGTAACACTCTAAACCCCGAAAAGCAATAATCATGCAATTATTCAATAAATCAAGTAATTCAAGAGCTTAGATGTCACATCTACATTTATCTCAACACTTACATAACTTGGTTTTCTTAAAAAATTGCAACGGAAGACAATTAACAAACATAATATTCAACTACCAAGTAATAAATCTCAAATTAAGAGTAATAAATCTCAACATGCCATCTATCTCTCCACATAGATTCATCACCATGATACAAATATCTTCATTATGTAGATAATGCAAAACATCATAAGGTATCAAACGACAAGGTCATGAGACTGACACTCCTACATCTGAACCTATCTAGACCCTATGCAAAAAATAAACGAGGAATCATCCATGCTAGTCCTCAAGCATTAAAGATAAGCAATCAACTCAATCTTGCAAATCACCTACGCCATTCAAAGAAATGACGCGGTGGTTAACCGAACGACCACTGGGGGTTAGCTAATATTCCATAAATAAACATAATCAATTAAAAACGTTTAAGGAATTCAAAGAAGTAAGCAAGTACAAATTCAACATTCCTAAGATAACATCTCTACATGAATATTATCACAACACCATCATAGCATATCGATCAACATATACAAGTCCAAATTTCACACAAACACAACAATCACTAAATCACATCAATGCACGTATTCACAAATTCACATAAGCAAGTATGACTCATTCACCAAATTACATTAGACTCCTCTATATGCATGTGGTACCAACCTCGTCACTTGATACAACCGTATCATAATCTCGTCAATGAATACAAAAATATTATAATCTCGTCACTGAATACAAACATATTCTAATCTCGTCACTGGATATAAATATCCTAACTCAACAACTTATGAATGCATGAACATATGACTCGATAATGCACACGTTCACAACACAACTCATCATCATTAACATAGCCACTTTGCATACACGCACTCATCGTCATTAACATCGTCACTTTGCATGTAAGCACTCAACATCATTGATAAATCATTATCATTTAAGTCATCATAAAAACATCAGCATATTCATCACTACACATTCACTAAATGGTCATCACCAAAAAGAAACATCTTTGTCTCAAAATTCACAATTCTCATAATAAAACAGACAATTGTTCGCATCATGATAACCCACACAATACACAACCATCAAGCATTGATTCAATCCTAAAAGTCCGCAAAAATGCAAAAAGTTGGGTTTCGGAACACCTACACATGGCGCATGGTCGTACCACCCAATGTCGTGAGATCACACACGGTCGTGCCACTTTGACATCACATATTTTCCAAAAAAAAATCGGTTTCGCCATTTCGGGCATAAAATTACAATCGTTAATACGTTTTCGATACTGTTTTCTCTTACGTGTTCCAATCAGTTAAACCTATCACATTCTACAGTAAAATCATGTTTTCCCATCACAAAATAACTTAATGTAATTTCTCCAAAATCACTTATTTCACAAAACGCTTAAAACGATTTTTACTCAAAAATCTCATTTTCTCCCAAACAATCCAACACCCCAAAACTCATAGTTCAAAACAAAAATTCTAATCATGTTACTTCAACACAACAACATCATTAACTCACTTGAATTCACCAATTTCAAACTTCTCAATTTTTATCCATTTCACAAAAATTCATCGAACATCAAAACTTTCATCACAACAAGCACATTTAGCAACTCCCAAGACATGAATTATCATCAACAACATAACTCAGCAACATTCATATCATATAATCATGATTTCACCAACAATTCACAACAACAATATCATTTCTCATCAATTCAAGCTAAAACCACGAAGTATTCATTTCAACATGTTTCAACAATGAAGAATAAGCAACAACAAGAAGTTTATCACAAATTTAACATACCCAAAATTATCATTCAATATTGTGCACGAAAATTAACATTTAAATTGACAAAAGTCATAATTAATAAATAAGCACTTATGACCCATAATTGAACTTATGAAATTATAGCTTATTTATGGTATAGACTATCCCCCTTACCTCTTGTCTTCACAAAATTAAGCTAATCTTCACTCCCCCTTTCTCCTATATTGAATCCTCTTTGAATCTCCATTTGGGTCACCTCCTCTTTGTTCTTCTCTCTAACACTCTCTATTTGTCTAGCCTCTCTTTGTTACGAGAAAATGAAATGAATTATAACCTACCTTCTATTCATGTTAAACTTATATAGTCACCACTTAATTGGGCTAGGTTAAATGTCCTCATATTGGGCCTATCACTCTTACCAACTAGAATTCTGCTCTTTACCCAACAAGAATTGCTCGTTCCCAACTGAAAAGACGAAAAATGGCCCATATGTGAGTTAAGTTACGCACCTCTGGCTGGTGGCGTGAGTTAGCTCATGTTGCTGTGGCCGGTGGTCTGGGCTCAAGAACACGTTTTTTGAACTTTTGTCGAGTGATTTTAATTGGTTTTACATGGTTTTTGACTATATTTATGGTAGTTATAACTTATGTTAGAATCTCTCCCTATAATTACATGTCCAAACTTCACCATTTTCTCACACCATCATCTCACATACTCTGATCCTCATTCTCTTCTTCTTTTTTTAGTTTTTGTCTTTTTACATTTTGGGGTAAAAAGAGGTCAATCGAGGAGTAAAAAGAGGTCAACCGAGAGGTAAAAATATGTCAATCGACTTGGGGCACAAAGACGTCAACCCTTTGGGGTAAAACTAAATCCGCTTCTTTTTACCCCCAAAAACTTTTTCCGTGGGTAAAAAGAATCTTCTTGGGGTATAAAAAGAACCTGATTTAGATTTACCCCAAGGATTGATGTCTTCTTGCTCCAAGAAGATTGGTCTCTAATTACCCCAAAGAAGTAGATTTAGTAAATTCGAATAAAATGTATCAATTATTGTAAATTATCAATTATTAATTAAATGAGATGTTATATGTATTATTTTTGTTCCTTTCTTCCTTTCTTTTTATTTATATTTGCATTTATTTTATGATCTTGTCATATATTTTTGTTCCTTTCTTTTTATTTAAATTCGATAAAATTTGTGTATTAAATAAATTCGAATAAAGTAGTGTATTAAATAAATTCGATTAAAGTTGCGTATTAAATAAATTCGATAAAGTAGTTTATTGAATAAATTCGATAAAGTAGCGTATTGAATAAATTCGATAAAGTAGCGTATTAAATAAATAAATAAATTCGAATAAAAACTAATTAAACTAAGCGTGAATTCGAATAAAAATTGCCTAGGGTTTACGTATTAAATAAATAAATTCGAATAAAGTAGCGTATTAAATAAATTCAAAAAATAAATGTAAATAATTCTTCACAAGTACACATAATCAATTCAAAAAATACACAATTGTATTTAGTTTTAATTTCATCTACGTTACATTACATTCTTCCTAAATATGTCTTACCTCTGAAATTTGATAAATTCAAACTTGCTAAACTACTGCTCTCAAGCATTCACCCGGAAGTTCTATTGTTCATTTGAAAACAACATGCATTATGCAGAATCAACTATATATGTTATCACATCGAATTCCATTATATTAGACGAGTCATCACATAAAGAATGAGGTGCATTCCGTGACACTCATCTTATATGAAGAAATTGATATCATAACTTATATAGCTGATTTTGCATAATACATGTTGTTTTCTAAGGAACAATAGAACTTCTGGGTGAATGCTTGAGAGTTGTTGTTTAGCAAGTTTGAATTTATCCAATTTCAAGGGTAAGACAATTGTTGTAGTTGGAATGTGCATTCCCTACCTAATCACGATCTTCTTGCGGAATCAAATTGTTGAGAATATCTTCAGTTGATCTTAGCAACGTGACAAACATATCGATAAACGGAACCATGTTGTGCTGACAAAAAATCGAGAACATGCTCCTCACGTCGTCGTCGTTCTTTAATTCTAGCCGACTGACATTATTCTCCCATCGTCCAACATTGGATGTTCATACCAAATTTATTTCACCCTCCTTGTGTATCCGAGGTTGATTCCTTGGTTGATTTAATCCAGTTGATCATTGAGACCACATTAATTTACCGAACCTTGAACATCTGAGGATTTCCACCGTTGAAGCGAATGCTAACACTGAACAAATCAGTCATTGTTCCAAATCTACCTACACCATAAAAAATTAAACAATCAATGAAAAACTCATTCAAACATTTCATCAAACACTTGGAGTGCAAAATAAACATAAACCTTAAAACTCATAACTACAACATAAACATGAAAACATCTAAACAATTAAGCAATATAAGTCATTTACATGTAACATTGTATCATTTTTTCCCAAAAAAATAAAAATTTAAACAAAACCCTAAAACTAAAAAAATCTAATCTAAGTGAAATAATCTAACATAAACATGCACACATCATAACAATTAAGCAATATAAGTCATTTATATGTAATATTGTATAATTTCTTGCAAAACAAATCAAAAATTAAACAAAATCCTAAAACTAAAAAAATTCTAATCTAAGTGAGTAAATCTAACATACCAACATAAATGGTTTATGATTATGAAAACTTACTTGTTATTGGAGTGTTGTTTGATTTGAAGTTGAAGGAATTTCAGATTTGAGAGAGATTTGAAAATTTTAGATTGGAAATGAGGAAATGAGGTTCTGCATGACCTTAAAACATCACACACCGTGAGTTAAGTTTTGCAGCGTGACTTAACTCACGCAAATTTAACACTAGCGTGAGTTAACACACGCATGGGGCATTTTTGTCTTTTTAGTTGGGAATGAGCAAAATGTGTTGGGTAAAGAGCAGATTTCTACCAACTAATTAAAAATGTTTCTACTCACTTAACCTAGTAAAACGTCTAATTATTACCATCTCAAAAACAATTACTACTAGTTATCTTTAACTTAGTGTTGGGTATTTGTATTGGCTGCATTGTTGCTAAAACAAATATCCATTTATTGTGAAGTTGGACTCTATGTTCCAACATGGTTTAGACATCCATTTGAGATGTTGGATAGAATGTTCCAACATCCTGGCACGGTTCAGTGTGCCTAAGTTCATGTCTATTTGTACGCGCGCCTTATCTTTAAAAGGAAACAACTTTTCCTTAACTTGATGTCCAAGCAATGTACATATCAGAATCAATTTGGTTTTATTCCCAAAGAAGCAAGAATATTTAAGGGAATATTTGAAGGCGGTTGGGACGTTCCTAAAGATGTTCCTACATTTTAGGACTCTCCTTATTTGTCTCGTTGATTCTGTTTTGTGGATCAGATTGTTCTGCAATTTGTTACTGAAGCTCATCAAGGTTGTTAGCCCATATTGCTTCAGTATAAAAGGAAGACTCCAAGACCTAATTAGGTATTCAAGCCGTCATTCTAAAAAGTTTTAACTTTTAGGGTTTTGAGTTTGTGTGTTCTACTCTTGTATCGTTTGATGGAAGTTTAGTTCTGTTTTATTCGTGAGCCTTTCATGTATCATCTTGATACTTGTTAAGGATTGTGTGTTGAGTTGTAAACTCGTTGTGCTACACCAAAGCTTGTAAGCAAGGTCGTAGTTGTTTGTGTTTGAAGGTAACTCCACCAATTGATTGTTTGAGGTCTGATAGGTCACAAGGGCTGTGACTGACCATATGATAGTGAGATATGATCTTAGATCCAGGAGTTCCTAGGTTGAAGTCTAGACGGGTAGGTCCTAGGTCATAAAGTGTAAACGAGGAGTTTGCTGAGAGCTTTTGAATAAAGACTACACTAGTGAATTTCCTTCCTGGCTTGGTAGCCCCCAGAGTAGGTGTGTTTGTCGCCGAACTGGGTCAACAAACTCACTGTGTCTTTTACTTTCTTGTCATTTATTTTCTTGTTTTTATTTCTGTTTACGCTATGATGTTGGAACATTAAACAGAACATCGCAAACATTGGAACATCTTACAGAACATATTAAAACAAGTATGTCAGAATTTCACTTAGTAAAATAACTATTAACCTCAAAATATTAGAATAATTCCTATTTTAAAATTACTAAATTACCCTCACTTTACAATTAATAAAATGCCCCCGGTCCTAAAAATGACCAAAATACTCTTCTAGGTTAAAAATCCACGAATCCCAAGACAAATACACGCATAAGCAAATGAACACATATAAACATGTATAAACACATATAAATAATGAATAAAATAATCCTAGCCAAAAACTGGTTGTTACACAATGCTGCCTCGTTCAACCAAGACTCAGAGACATTCACCCCCATAAAGATGCCCTTATGAAAACTTACCTTCAGTCCTGAGACAACTTTAAACAAAATAAGAACCGCTTCCAAATAACTAACATTAGCCAACTTTTTTCACCAATAAAATGTGTATCATCAGTAAATTGTAAATGAGAAATTGTAACTGTTTCATTTCCACCCACTCTATAACTTGAAAATAATTTTGCTCCCACAATGGCATTCATTATGACGTTCAACCCTTTCGCTATAATCAAGAAGAAAAAAAGGAGAGATCATGTCACCCTACCTTAACCCCTTCTACAAGGGAAAGTCATTTGTCGGACTCATATTGACCAGCACTACTGCCTCTAAGTACTTCAAATTAACAAAGTCTTACACCTTTTTAAAATTAACTTTTAATAGAAACAATTTTTTTTGTCTTTTGTGTCTCATAAATGACCTAATTTGCAATTAGAATGTTATCTAGTATTTGCATTCTCGTAATGAAAGTTGACTGTGAATTAGATACAACACTCCCAGTTAACCTTCAAAGATGGTTAACCAACACTTTAGCCAAAATATTATACATACAACCAACCAGCGAAATTGGTCGAAAATCATTCAATCTTTGTCGACTTTCCACCTTTGAGTTTAGAACTGTAAAAGTGCAATTCAAACCTCTCACAAGTTTACCATTTCTATGAAATTCCGATAAGAAGCACATGATATCACATTTAAGCTCCACCCTAATATAAAAACATTACATGAAACTTCACCACCATCTCTCTCCCTCCCCCTCTCTCATTTTTCTTCACATGCACCAATTTGATATTTGTTTATAATAATGATTGGAGAGAGTAGGTGTTATTGCAGCAATTTTCATACTACTTTGTTGGTATTGATTATTTTTGTTAAATATGGTTCAAGATATATAGATGTATAATTCATATACTTTATGCCCGCGACTTATATTTTTACAAATCAAATGGAGCTAATAGTATCACCAAAATTAAGCTCAGTACCACATGATTGAGTGTAAGTGAAACAATAAAATGCTCTATAGATCAAGAAGTTGAAGTCTCTATAACTTTTTTTAAGGGTCAAATATTTTTTATAATTTCTTGTTTGATCAAAATCATTAACAATTGCAATGTACTACACGATTATGCATTGAATATACGTGCTTCTTTGCAAGAATAGAATGTACACCCACAAAGAGAGACAGCAATTGCAATATGGAGTCAACCATAAACATTAATATTTGTTTAACCACCTTTACCAATTGCAATATACTTAGATTAAGTATATGCACAACGAAGCATTGAGCATAAAAATATTAATTAATCAACATGAGAAAATGATGTGGCCAAACAGTTTCATAAGTATCTATGGAAAATCATATATTTTTTAAGACTCAGTTATCATTGTAAATTACTAATCGCTATTAAAAATAAGGCTTAACATAGCATCTGGTCTCCTAATTAATTTCCAATTTTCATTTTGGTTCCATAACTAATAAAATTCACATTTCGGTCTATCAATTATTCGTCCGTTAGTCAAATTGGTCCCCTCCGTTAATTTTTTAATGTTTAATATTTTTGATGTAATTTTAACCATTTGATTGCATGTCCATTATACTTAACAATGAACCATCTGCACCTAATTTTTTTTCCCTTTTCATCATCTTCCATCTTCTTCTTCCTCAGATCTTCATCATCTCCCATCATGTTCAAAAGGTTCAAACTCTTTCAGAATTTTTTTCAATATTTTTGGTTAACAAAAATGAATTGTTTACCTTCACCATCATCTCTCAATTATTGAATTGTCTACGGAATTCAACATTTTCCATAATGAAGCACATATAGATCACAAAGGAAAATGTATAGAATTCAATAGGCTAAATTGTATTTTTGGTCCTTTAACTATTTAGGTAGTATCACTTTGGTCTCTTAATTAAAATTTGATTTATCTTGGTCCCTTAACTTCTCTCTATTGCACATTTTGGTCATTTCCGTTACTTTTAATTCAAAAATGTTAGGTTTTCTTCATTTTCTTCTGGGATTCTTGTTGTTGAAGGTTGATGGAGATGATATGAAGATGAAAAAGAGGAGAAGAAGATGAAGAAACCTTAGTGTTTTTGAATTAAAACTAACGGAAAGGACCAAAATGTGTAACAGAGAGAAGTTAAGGGACCAAAATAAATCAAATTTTAATTAAGGGACCAAAGCGATACTACCTAAATAGTTTAGGGAGATGATATGAAGATGAAAAATAGGAGAAGGAGATGAAGAAACCTTAGTGTTTTTGAATTAAAACTAACGGAAAGGACCAAAATGTGTAACAGAGAGAAGTTAAGGGACCAAAATAAATCAAATTTTAATTAAGGGACCAAAGCGATGCTACCTAAATAGTTAAGGGATCAAAAATGCAATTTAGCCAATTCAATACTTTCATGTTACTCAATATTTTCCAGAATTCGAGTAACATGAGTAAAAATTTAACCTTTCAACTAACAACAAAAAAAATTCAAGTAAAGATTCAACCTTTTCTAGAAGAAAAAAAATCCAGAAACCTAAAAATTCATCACCAATAATTAAAACCTCAGATGGAATTTGGAATTAGAGTGAAAATTCAACCTTTTTCAACAAAACAAAAAATCCAAAAACGTAAATCTTTTTTTTAATCCTAAGTTTCGTTCCAAATCCCTGATCTCTAAGATTCAAAAATCGTGTTTTAGCAGAAGGAAAAAGAAGCAGAGAAAGAAGAAGTAGCAAAAGGAAGAAGAAGATTAACAACACATCCAAACCCTCAGACTCATCAAATTGAACTCGTGTGAAAGGGTTTTGGGGAGGAGAGAGACAAGAGAGAATAAGACCTAAAATTAAATGAGGGAAAATGAATCTTGTTGTGTGTTGTTTTTCTAAGCTTGGATAGAGAGAAAGAGAAGAGTAGTGTGAGTCGAGAGAAGATAAAGAGATTCATGAGTAGTGTTTTTTTTCTCTTCTTAAGTAATAATAATAAGTTTGTGTGTTTGATGATGAGATGATGAAAAATTACGTAATGAATTTTTAGGTGATTATGAATTTCAGTTTTTTTTGGGGTATGTTGATGAATATGTATGAAGAACATGATGAATTTGATGAAGAGGAAGTAAGAAGATGAAGAAAGGGAAAATAATTAGTTGTTGATGGTTCACCGTATGATACAACAGTCATCTGTGATCCAACAGTTCCTATTTTCAAAAATATATCAAATGGTTAAAATTAAAAAATTAATAAGGTCTATGGTAGACCACCTATAATGTTGGTCCATCTTAAACATTTGAGGTTAAAATTAACGGAATAAGACCAATTTGACTGACGGACGTATAATTGAGGGATCGAAATGTTAGTTTTATTAGTTATGAGACCAAAATAAAAATTAGAAAATAATTAGGGGACAAATGACCTATTAAGGCTAAAAAAATAATTTGTAAATCACTAATGCTTGTCATTCGTTGTTTATACATACATACATACACACAGCTATGTTTTGGGATCGATTGGGAAATTAATCTAGCATTGAAAGACTCGAAAAGTTGTGTCTCTTTGTATTGACCACAAGGAAAAAGTTTAACACCGTACCAAAAATAGGTTGAAACGTTTCAATAGGTTACCAATTCCCACTCATCAGATTACAACCGCCCTTTGAACTACGCGGAAGAGGATATTATTCTCCTTTTCCCACCTCTATATAAATCTCTTATAATCACAAACACTTTCCATCCCCACTCTAAACTCCACTATCACCCAAAACAAAGAAAAGCACTTAAACAAACACAGCCTATTCCTTCAACATGGTTGCCATAAAAAGAGAACCCAAACAAGAATCACCCATCCATGGTGATGTTTTAGAAACAATTTTCTCATTCGTGCCACTCATCAACCTTGTTCCTTCTTGTCACGTATCTAAATCTTGGAACAAGACAGTCTTCTCTTCACTTACTCACGTAAGACAAATCAAACCATGGCTCATTATTCTCCCCCAAACATCACGCGCTTCGCGCGTGACTACCGCTCATGCTTATGATCCTCGCTCTCATGCGTGGCTTCAGATAACTAAACACCAACCGTTGATCCACAAAACTCGCGAAATCCCCGCCGTTAGATCATCTCATTCAACACTGCTTTACACCTTATCCCCATCGGAGTTCACTTTCTCACTCGACGCGCTTCATCTCGAGTGGCACAAAGCACCGTCACCGCGCGTGTGGCGCACTGATCCAATAGTAGCGCGCGTTGGAAATTCTGTGGTTGTTGCTGGTGGCGCGTGTGAGTTTGAAGATGATCCACTTGCAGTGGAGATGTACGACATGGAGAGCCGTGATTGGGTCAATTGCCAGTCGATGCCAATAACATTGAAGACATCGTCAGCATCCTCGTGGCTATCGGTTGCGGTCGTCGGAGAAACCATGCTCGTGACGGAGAAGAATTCCGGCGTGACGTACTCTTTCAACACACTTACAATGAGTTGGGAAGGACCTTACGATCTACGTCCTGATGGGAGCGTATTCTACACCGTCACCGGAACTTTGTCAGAGAAATTGACGGTGGCCGGATTAGTGGGTGAACCGGGGAACGTGAGAGAAGTGAAGCTTTGGGCTGTTAAGGAGGAAACAGGGTCGGGAATGGAAGAAATAGGTTCGATGCCGAAGGGGATGGTGGAGAAGTTGAAGGGTGATTCAGAGTTTTGTTCTGTTGAAGCAATTTGGGTTGGAAATTTTGTTTACTTGCGTAACACGTTGGTGTTAGATGAACTTGTTGTATGTGAGGTTATGAATGGTAACTTGTGTGAGTGGAGGTGTGTGAAGAATGCGGCGGTGGAAGGCGGAACGAGGATGGTGTTTTGCGGCGGTGATGTGAAAATGGAAGATTTGCATAAGGCGGTGTTGTCGGAGAAACAAACATTTAGTATGAAACAAATGTGAACGAATGGATTGCAACTTGCAATAATTAAAATCTTAGCTGGCCAGTTTATCCATTCTGTTTTTCTTGGTCTCCTTCCTTCCTTGTACATTCGTGTGTTTAGGATGGAGTTTTTTTTTTGGTCAAAAAAAAAATAATGAAGTTTTTTTTTCTTGGCGTAGTTTAATGGCAAAAAAAATTCTCGCATGTGAAAAAATGGATGTTTGTTATTGTTACCAATTGAATTATACATTGTCATTAGCAACTTAAAATATCTACTGCATCTTATATTTGAATATCGTCAAATTACATAACCTCCTTCCAAATCTTTCACATCACTCTTCTCTATCTCAAAACGTATTTTTGGTGTCTACGATTTTTTTTTCCTCGTACAATCTATATATCTGTTTATGTACTCCACTCTATAATTGAAACTACAAATAAGAAAAGAAAAATACTTCTTTCACGTTATCCAATTATGGTAGTGGACGGTCATAAAATTATGCATTATTTTATTTTATATTTAGTTTTATTTATTTATTTATAAGTAGTTTTTTTTAGTCGGGATTCAAACCCCGGATTTTGCATATATTATGCATTGTCTCTACTAATTGAGCTAAGTTCACGAAAACTATATGTAGTGTTTTTATATTATGAATAATTAAACATAAATGTTAAGGACACACCCTCTAACACGCTCTTTGACACATTCCAATTAAAACCAGCCACATCACCCGTTTCTTTTTATTCTTTTAACTTGTCACCTGTACAACAAGTGGTTTAACATTAAAAAAGAAGAAAAACAACTGTTCATTGTCTTCCTACACCGATTTTTTTTTTTTTTGCAAAGGAAGAGAGACCTTAAAAACCCTTGTCGATGGTTGTGCCGGAGAAATCAACAGGATAATTCTAAGAAGACGTAGTTAAGATTTTGCTTCAATTTGTTGTCCCTTATACACCCCTTTTCAAGAAGACCCATGACGATGATTCCTTCATTGAAGACCTATGGAAAAATAACATCTTCCCCAATTTGGTACCCATGGTTCCAATACTGTTTTCACGCTCACCATCACCAAATTCACCACGATTCTTTTTTTTTTTTTCCTTTCAATTTGCAATTATATTGAGAAGAGGTGTGGTTGTTAGAAATTGAAGTTGAAAATGAATTAGGAGGATGTTATTGAAATTAGGAATGAGAATGGGGGAAGAAACTAAAGAAAATGGAACATTGATGCTCGCTTATACCACAACAGTATGGTCACTCTCTCTGCAAAAATCACAAAGATGGCGAAACCCAAAAATTGCAATTTTTTTTTTAACCTTTAGCAACTGGAAAAGCCTGCAACCGGTTAATGGAATAAAAATAAGAGGTGATGTCGCTGGTTTTCATTGGAGTTTGTTTAAAGGGTGTGTTAGAGGATGTGACCCTAGCATTCCTTATAATTAAATCATAAATCCATGTTATACCAAAAATAAATATTTGTACCAAAATAATATTTTTGGATAGGCTGTACGAGAAGAATCTCAAGTCCATTAGTTATTATCGATAATTCAACACTATCTAATAATGGTGCGTCGCATAGAAAACTAAAAGGTAATGTTTTAAGTTAACCTTTCCGTTTTTAAAGAAAATAAATCTTGATGATCTGGAGTTCGACTCTGAGATAAGATAGCATGAATTGTTCCACTTGAAAATTAAATTAAATTTCTTTTAAATAATTCGTCTTTGATAAAACTCATTAACTACTTAAATTGTTTGATTACTAAAATGTAAATTGCGTCTATTTGTTGAACATTTCTAAATAGGGGTCAAGTGGACACCGTTAAATGATAGGAAAAAAATTAATATTTTTGAAAACTACTATACTTTCAAAATAAGATAGCAACTTACAAAAGATAATTACTACAACTTACAAGGGTCAACAATAAAAATGAAATACAACTTATAGAGGGGACGAGTTCAAATAGACACTATTAAAAAATTTAGTTGACTTTATGCTTTGTGTTTTTTATATAGTACATGTGAAATGATAGGGAAAAAAAAATCAATATCTTCAAAAAACAACGATACTTTTAAAATAAGAAATAATCATGTTTGCATAAAAAAAATACAACGTACCCACCGTGTTAGTAATGAAAAATAATCTCGTTGCATAAAAAAAAACGACGTATCTAAACGTGTGTTAGTAAAAGAAAATTGTAAACCTTGACCAAAAAAAAATTGTAAACATCTTTCTTGTTCTTTGTTGACGGAAACATTTTTATTAAATTTTTTAAAATTTATTAGTTTTTGATTTATTTTTTAAAATTTACAATAGAGAGACTCATTATTAACTCAACTGAGACGAAATACCACCAACATCATATCATATATTACAAAAGTTTGCAAATATGTAGAAACATATGAAAAAGAACCTAATGTCCACAATGAGCAAGCATATGTGCACATCGTGTCATTAGCTTCTCTTGGATTTAAAACAAAAAATTGAACTCGTCCAATCTATACTATGAAGCAAAGTGACAATTTCATTGAGGAACATAATTAAAGGTGTGTAGATAGTATGTCCTTTCATGACCATATTAAAAAGAGCAAGGGGTCGGTCTCAAAAATTATATCTTTGACACCTAAGTCACGTGCAAGGTAGGATTATTATTTTTCCCACCCTAGCCCATACTTGCGCGTCATATGCACTTTACCAAAATACTTTTTGTTTGGATTTTAAAATCCGAACACGTTTCGGATTGTGAAATCTGAAACCAATCAAAATATGAGTTGGGCTATGTCTGCGTTCAATCCTGGACAAGAGAAGGGTATAAGCACTTCCGGACTATATATCCCGGACACAATTTACGTGTTCCGGATTATATTTTCCTGGGAGGATATTGTGAATTCTGATATGGAGGAGGCCTATGTTGAAAATTGTAACCGGTTCAAAGTTGTGTGCGATAAATTTCTCAAGTTTGTGGAATATGTTGAAAGTACAATTTTGGGTCCGGTGAAGGAGAAGATTGTGAAGTATTTGGTGAATGAATTCATGCATATGGGAAATACTACAACAAACAGAGTTAAACCTGCACACAACCGATTGAAAAAGTATCTGACTAGTAGCATGAGTGATTTAAGTACTAACTGGCAATCCATTCACAACATGATATAGTCACAACATACTTAGCTACACGCTTTCTTTCAGACGAGCATTATCATGCTTGAACATAGATCCAGATGAAAGCTTTTGTGGTCTAGCTTGATTTAAAACATATCAAGGAAAGCTTTGCATTATCTCGCAGACGAGACTGATCGAGCAGTTGATATCGGTACGGATAAACCCAGATTTGGTTGTGTTGAGGTAGATCACTTACGAATTGCCATGTGCGTGTGCGATTGCATTGAAGATCAAGAACAAAACCCCCATTCGTTTGGATGAAATCCACACTCACTGGAAGAGGTTGAGGTTCGAGTATGAGAGTGACGTGAAGGATAGGAAGGAAAACATCTCTCTGCTACCGAAATGTGGTTTGCTTCATGTATTTTCTATAAAAATTGTGTTAGGTTCTGCCCAGGATTTTTACATTCTGCCTCTGTACTGAGTAAATTTGGATTATATAATCCGGAAAGTTCTAGGTCATTTTTACATACTAAGTGATTGATGTGTATGACACATGTCAATGACAACCATTTCATGATTATACATTTGAAGGATGGTTGTCCTATTCCTCCCACTTTCCCGCTATGGAGACAACATAATTGTGATGATGGGTTAAGCTAACCTAATAGATTTTGCAGCTGAATGACAGACTAAAATGAAATAAGTCGGGCGGCATGTGTTGAAGTCATTTTGGATGACTAAGATTTGTAGATTGCTGAAAATCTTGATCCAGAAGAAAAAGTTGTTGCTAGGAAGTAGGCTGGAGATGTAAAGATTGAAATGGAAGATAGCTTTACTCTTGATGATATTGACATAGATCTTGGGGCGGTTTAGATTAAATGTATATCAGTAGGTAAAATGTGTAACGATATAAATTCAACTTTTTTTGGTGTATATATATATATATATATATTGATTTATTGGTACGATTTTATCATAATTGTCTTTTACTTAATTTTTTATCTTCAAAAAGTATGAATCCACAAAAAACATGCAATTCCGTCAGTGTTGTCCAGTACTGTCTATACTGTGACAGTTCGGATTATACAATCCGAACGAATTTGGTTTACATTTTCTGAAGGATACTTTCGAAATAAAATAGAACGTACGAGTAACCAATAGGATGAGAAAAGTAATAGTCGCAATGTAAATATCATTGTGAAGGGCCCAAGATTCGGCAAAGATTGAACTCTTTGAACTGATTTTATAGTAAACCTGTTTCATAAAATCTCCATTCTTATTTTGAAGGATGCCTTCACATGCCGACGAACCACTAGCATGAATATGTGAACAATCAACATTCATTTTTCTCTCTATCGTTCCAATTTTATCGGATGTCCTCGAAGGGACATCAACATTCATTTTTAGTACCCATGTTTGTGGTTTAATCTACAAAGATATTGCGGTAGTATTCATTTTTATTACCTGTATGAATTCAATGAATTACGAATATCTTCCACTTTATAAATAACTTTGGACCAAAGAGTATTTCCCATATTTAAGTGGTGCTCGAAAATTCCCAAACTAAAGAACTTACTCCAATGAGCAATTTTAATGATATGGTACCAAAAAGGTCTTACATCACAGTCTCTATGTATGTGCATAATGGATTCTGGTGCTAAATTGCACCAAAGACAAATATTGTCAGCTGATAAACCTCTGTTGCACCTTTCCTCATTTGATAGAAGCTTAACATGCACCATTTTCTAAAAGGTTGTTCGCATGAAAACAACTCCTTGCCAATTTCACACCGATTTAAAAAGATCGGCATCATCATGAACTTCTACAACAATGTAGTGCACATCGTATGATGAATATTAGCCGTAACTGAATCAAGTAACATGTTGTTGAGCTTGGTCCAATTCTACTCGGTGCTTGAACAATAGCTAGCTACAGAAAAGTTCTCCTCTCCAAGGGGAATAATAACATTATCGAAAGTATGCTCCAAACAACAAATTTTTGTGAGCCAATAATCCTTCCAAAATTTAGTATCTTGCCCAGCTTTAGTAATCCAGCGAATGTTATTATTAACTGCATTTTATCATTCTTTGGTCAATAATATACAGACACACATTTATAGATCATAAGAGGAATGCTGGCAACACACATTTATGGAGGCCGCTTGTGGATTTTTGCATTGTAGAGAAGGGTGTGTCCCGTTTAAATATTTAGGGCTTCCGATGGGAGCTAACTCAAAAAAGGTGACTATTTGGGAACCAATGTTGGAGCAATTGCGGAATAGGCTTAATTCTTGAGGGACAAAATATGTGAGTCTTGGAGGTAGAATCACTCTCCTTAATTCCGTTTTGAATGTGATTTCTATTTTCTTCTTGTCTTTCATGAAAATTCCAACAAAGGTGTTGTAGATGGTAACCCGGATTCAAAGAAAATTTCTTTGGGGGTGGGGTTCAAGGTTGTAGGAAAATTTGTTGGGTTAAGTGGAAGAGGATTTGCCAACCAAAGAGTAAGGAAGGATTAGGGGTGAGAGATGTCAAAAGGGTGAATTTAAGTCTTTTGGCCAAGTGGAAATGGCGCCTCCTCCAAGAGGGATTCCCCCTTTGGAAAGTGGTGTTAAAGGAAAAATATGGCGAGAATATCTTCGGGGTCACTCCGGTGGAGGGGAGTAAGTGGCCGCGTTTTGCATCGGGGTGGTGGAAGGAGTTGATGACTTTGGAAGGTGGGGTGGGTGCGAGTTGGTTCATTAATAATGTGGGGCGTAAGGTGTCTAATGGGAGGGCAACTAGTTTTTGAAATGATAGGTGGATTATGACCAACCTTTAGCCTTAGCTTTTCCTCGGATTTATTCTATTTCAACACAATAAGAGGCTAAAGTTAGAGATTTGTGGAGTGTTATTGAAGGGGAGGTGGCTTGAAATTTAATTTGGAGAAGGCAACCTTTTCTTTGGGAAAGGAATTTAATTGGAAATTTATTGGCCCTTATAGAAAGAGTTCTGTTAGGGGTTGAGGATGATAGATGAGTTTGGTTGCCGGAAGAGGGTGGTGCTTTCTCGGTGCGCTCGTCTTATGGAGTGTTAGATGAGTTTTCACTTCTTGTTGAAGAGGTGTTCGCGAACCTATGGAAGAGTCCGACACCATCAAAAGTGATGGCTTTCTCTTGGATGGCTATAATGAACCGCATTCCTACAAGACAAAACCTTGTGATTCAGCGTGTTTTACCTACCGGTGAACCTAGTACTTGTGTGTTGTGTGGGGTAGGGGAGGAGACAACAACCCATCTCTTCTTGCATTGTGAGGTGACTTCGATAATTTGGCGCAAGGTACTTAATTGGTTAGGCATTAATTTTATCACCCCACAAAACTTGCTTCTTCACTTTGTTTGTTGGAGTGAGGAGGTTAACTCGAGGAAATTACGAAAGCTTTTTTGGTTGATTTGGCACGCATCAATTTGGATGATTTGGAAGGAGAAGAATATCCAAATTTTTAAGAACCAATTCAAGAATTTTGATGGGGTTTGGATGACATTAAGGCAGTGTCTTGGTGTTGGTCTTTGTCTAGACTTCAGATCGCTTCTTGCCTATTCTATGAATGGTGTTGAAATCCGAGAGAGTGTATGGGAAGGAGATGGAGAACATGTTTGTGATTGCGGTTGAGGGGAGGCGCGATAAGGTGTGGTAGGTTCGTTTTGGTTGGTGGCTGCTGTGGTTGGATTGGTTGCAGGTTTGGAGGTTGTTTGTGCTAGTTTTTGGAGCTGCTGCTGTGTGGACAGCATAGTCGTGCACTTTTTGGTGTGTTGCTCATGTTTGGACTGTTGGAGCAGTTGGTTTTTTCGGCTTGGTGGCTAGATATCATTGTTTTGTGAGTAAATAGTCACTTTAGTCCCTGACTTTGCACTTCGTTGTCACATAGGTCCCTGACTCATGATTAAATACAAAGAAGTGTCTGACTCTGCACTTCCGTTATCATTTTAGTCCCTGACGTTAAATAATTCTATTAAGTGTGTCATAGGGATTAAAGTGAAAGTAGAAAATGGTTACTTTAGTCCTTGAACCAAAAATCAATATCCCCAACTTGAATTTCAAATCCCTAAATCTCAAATCTCTAAATGTTATCCCTAAATCCCTTAAATTGAAAATCTCAAATCCCTAATTTATTATCTTATTTGCCAATATTTATATAACATTTTTTTGGGTCAAAATATAGCGTTCTTTTATTTAAAATTAAAAAATAAAGATTAATAATATCAACATTATTTTTTTTGATACACAATTGGTTGTTTAATACTGTGTTTTTTAGGTCAAAATATAGTGTTCTTTTATTTAATATTAAAAAATAGAGATTAATAATATCAACATTATTTTATTTTGTTACACAATTGATTGTTTAATACTGTGGATAAAGTTTTGTCGTTAAGCAGAAAAAAAAACACATAAAACTTTCAATATAATTTATAAAATATACAATATATCTGAAGAAAAAAAAGTCTACAATGTTTAGAAAAAAGTCACTTTTTTTTACAAGAGAAAAAAGTCTACATATTAGTGTATATTTTTTTTAGGGTTTTAGTAGTTGATTGACACAATTACTAAAAATGATACATTTTTTATGCTAGTGAATTTTGATTTGCAATGTGTTATTGTGTTCAATGTGAATTTTGAACATATATGCACCAAGGATCAATTTGATGACTTAAATATATAATTCAAGGACTTATTTGATGGTTTTGCATATAATGTAGAGATCGATTTGATGTTTAGCACAATAATTCATGTACTAATTTGTTTACATTATTATCACATAAATGTTACATCTTCTTCAACCACTTTTCATCGAGGGTATTAGACACGTTTCATATAATGCAGTAACATGTTAAAAATTCAAACAAACAAATTATGTCTATCAAATACTTAATCAATATAAGCTCACTTCCTGCACAATCAACTATGTCCATCAATCTTGCCCTCCATACTTCTTCATTGCCACTTTCCTTTAGCCTTAGCCATAGACTGAATATTCTCCATCAATCTTGCCTTTCTTTCTTGACCAACACCAATTCCATTGTTTTTTTTTGTAGTATCTCAGTTTTTGAGAGTATTAGCTTTTCTTATAGCACAAATTCTAGGACACCAACATTCAAACATTGTGACATCACCATTAAACATGGAGCTTGACGATGAAGCGAGCTTTAAGAGCTCATTTTTGCCATACGACCACCGGCCATCATTTCAGATTCAATTTGAACAAGTTTTATTGAAGAAATTTTGGCGATTTTGGATTGTAAATGGGAGATTGAAAAAATAGGGTTAGAAGTTTTTAGAATTGGGAAAGAAATATACATTAATTAATGAAAGAAATTTTGTGGATTTTGCACTGTAAATTGGAATTAGGGTTTCAATTTTATAAAATTGGGGAAGAACTTCCATTATAAAACGGTATTGAAGAAGACAATATTTTTGGATTTAAATCAAATATTTCCTTAGCAGTTTCTTCACTTTAGTTCATATTAGTCCCTGTTAATGTGACTTATGACTTGGCACGTCATATGAGCATTTAACGCCCCACGTCAGCATCGTTAACACCCCAACTTAATGGAGGGACGAAATTGATTGATATTTATAAAATTCACAGACTAATCGACTATTTCGACAAATTTAAGGATGAAGTTGACTACTCCTTGTAAATTTGAGGACAAATTTGCTTATTCACTCGTTTTCCATCTGCATTTCATTTTTTTTAATAACCATATGTACTTCATTTGTTTAAAAGAATGTTTAAAACTAAAATATTGATTTATTCTTAAACTAAATTTTTAAAATATTTTTTTACGTTTACACAAAGACTTGCTTATGTGTTTTTACTTTTTCTTTTTACAGTGTTTTTTCTAATTATTTAAAACTCAAAACAGTGGATAACAGGATAAGGCTCCCACCCCCTTTAAAAAAGAAAGATAAGGCTCCCACGCAATATAGGATAAGTAGGTCCCCACATTCAGAAATCAGAACATTATTCGGATTTTTTTGTTTTTATTTATTTTATGTTTCTATGTATTCATTTTCAGGTGGACCTCATTTTCAATATTGATAATTTGATTGATATGTTTTTTTTCACGCTAACCTTATGGTATTTTCAGAGTTAAGAGACCCGATAGTCAAGAGTGTTAAATGATAAATAAAATTTTATCATTAGTTTTCATTTACAAATTAAATTTAAATTTTTTTAAACAATTTATAATTAATGAAGTCATTAACCACTTGAATCAAATTAACTTTTTTAATTGGAATTTTATTTAGGCTCGTCCATTTTGAGATTAAACACAAATACTTCTGCTCATGATGGATGTTACACTTCCCCTGAGCGTGTAATAATGCGTTGATTTGAATTATTTTAGTTCCACTCACAATGGAAAATGGTCTAATTCAATAGGAAAGGTCAAGAAAAGACAATCACAAATAATAGAACTCAAGTATTTGATGAATTTAACCATACAGATATACATGTGATAAAGGCATTTGATATGTTGTGACGAATGTTCATTCGTTGATTATTGGAAAAAAAACTCAAATCTCACATCATCTCACATGGAATAAAGATAAAGTTTATTTATAATTTATTATTAGACATCCCTCTTTTTAAAAGACGATTTTGCAAGAATAAGTTAAACTCAATATTGAAGATAACATTATCAGAGTCCAACAATTTATGGTTTGGTCGGTCACCATTTTTATCCATGCTCAAAGTTACAAGTTACAACACAACTATTCACTTATCTTTCACTCCAGACACATTATTATTGCATGTACTTGTAGTGTGGTTAACAACATCCTATATATTATCCTTAGTTTCAAACGGAAGTGATAACTGATGATGATTACGTAATTGTTTTCTGAGTGACGATTTCGCACAGTTTTTTTTTTGAAAGGGATTTCGCAAACAGTTATTAGTTATTACATGTAAATTTTACTTGATCCTTCCTCAACTATAAACATTCATTAAAAAAAAATCCTCATTTAAAAACATTCAATTTTTCAGATATATCTATTATATTTTCCAAACCTAATACTATGTTTAAGTGATTGTTAAAACAAAAATGCTAAATATAGCAACAACTTTCATCACGAATCCTTCATGAACGTTGTTGTGCTATTTATTGTACGCAATTGATGATGAGGTGATATCCGTTTACGTTATTCTTTCCTCCCTGCTCTACATTTACCATTCAGCTCTCATCCTATGCTTTGCAGATACTTCTCTCAACTAGCCATTCGTGAAATTCGCGAGCGTAATCCGTCGCGATATATAGCACGGCTCTTGTTAGAATTGCGGTGGAGGGCTTGTAAACATGTTTTTTTATCCAAGCTATTTAGCTTCTTGTTTTCAAGTTAAAAATGCATGAAAACACACGGCGGCGAATTTTAATAAACATATGCTAATACTATTAATTTTTCTTCAAATATAAATATAAGATTAAATACTTTTTCGATCCCTACATTTTATGTAACTTTGACGAATAGTATCTACATTTAAAAAAATATTTTTAAAATTCTTAGATTTTTTCTCCGATACCATGTTTAGTCCCTTTTTCTTTCAACTGCCAATATTATTAAAGCAAGCCAGCACAAGAAGTGTGAGGCTAGGTAAAAAACGAACTACAAGAAAGAGGAGCGCCGTATATAGACGGAATACCAACAAAAAAGCAAACAAACCACAAAAAACAACAAGAATACTGCTCTTCACCCTACACATTTCGCTCTCACCTAACTGAAGAGACAATAATGCTCCTGCGCTAGTTAAGTCACACTGTGTGACTTAACTAACACACATTGCAATTTGGGCTCAACTTAAGTAACGCTGCGTGAGTTAACTTACGCAGCGTGACTTAAGTCATTTAACAACAAAACATAAGCCATTTCTTTCATTTCCCAAACTTCCCAACTTCTAATATTTTCACCCCAAATCCGATTTTCACCATTGTTGCGTCATTCAAAGCAAGTTTCCTCCACAATATCAAGTAAGGGATTATTATCCTACTTCTTTGCATTATTTTGGTTGAAATTTTCGAATTTTTGAAGAAAATTAACATTTTTAGGTTTTTATAAAATTGTCTTGCATGTTAAAGATTATGATTGTTAGTGATGATTTAACTTAGGAATTGTTGTTTATGGTGCAATGTGGTAGTTTAGGGTTTAGAAAATGTTAGATTTCTTAGTTGTTTAAAAATTGCACTCTATGTGTTAGGTAAAAGGTCGCAATGGTTATATTTGTTTTTTTTTATTGCTAATGATGAAATTAGTTAGAATATAGTTTGTTAATGTTGGTTATAGTATGTTTAAGGACAATGTGGTAGTTTACGGATTGAATTATTAATGTTGGAATTGTTGTGAAGATATGTCTCGGAGGAATACGTCTCAGAGACCGCCTAAGCCGCCTCAGGATAGGAGTGACAGACTTAGGCTAGGGAGGCCTACGTCTACTAGTAGTGCACGGAGGGAGAAGCAAGTGGTAGTCCCTCCTTTAGCTGGCCGAGGTCGAGGGAGAGTGGGGGGCACGAGACTTGCCAATGTTGATGCTGCTGGGACCTCTTCGTCACAGACTGGTCCATCCCAGATGATGGACCCGACGCAGTATCAACAGGATTATCAGGATCCTCAGCCTCAGGTGTATCATTTTGATGAGCCTCAGCCTTACTAGTATCAGTTTGATGCGTTTCAGCAACAATATCATGAGCAACCTGTTGTTGAGCAGCCTCATATTGAGGAGCCCGAGCAGCAGGAAGATATTGAGCAGCCTCAGGCTCAGCCGCAGCAGAATGATGATGGTGAGGGTCGTTTTCATGGAGTGTCGAGGGTAGTGTACGAGGCCGGACTGGACGGCTATGCAGGGGAGCCTTCTAACCTCTCGTTTTTACCTCGCTTTGGTGGACATGTGGCATGCAGGATATAGGTTGATGCCGTTGTAAGTATATTTTAATGTTTATTTTACTTCTTTTACTATTTATACAACTTATTCTAATTATTATTTGACTTATTTAATGTTAGAATTAAAATGTATGTTAGGATATATTTAATGTTTATTTTACTTATTATTTATTTAACGATGTTGTTTGTTGTTTTTTGTTTTTGTATTTTAGTTTTGGAAAAAACATAGGGTGAAAGGTATCTCTCACGGGAAGAAGTTGAGCCTTAAAAGTTTGATGGTGCCTCAGCTAGGAGCACAAAACAATTGGTTTAAGGATGTAGTGAATATGTCCGGTCTTACTCCCCTCATGACTAGTCGGTACGAGAACATCTCTCACGGGTTCGTTTGTGCGATGTTAGAGAGATGGCATGAGGAGACCAGCAACTTCCATCTACCTGTTGGGGAGATGACCGTCACACTAGATGATGTGGCGTGTCTCCTAGGCATCCCCATCACTGGGAGGCTCCTTCCTGATAGAGAGTTAACCTGTGACGAGGGGATGGAGATGATGCAGGTGGACCTGCTTTTTACAGCGGAGGCTGCCGCTAGGGAGGTGGCAAGACAGGGTGGTCCTTATATCAGTTTTAGTGTACTGAAGAGGCGCTACGAGGAGTTCTTGAATAGGTATAATCAGCTGGTTGAGATTGACACAGAGGAGGAGGAAATCGAGCGAGCTCAAGTTAGGTTGGCCTGCGTTAAGGCGTTTCTGTTGCTCTTGCTCGGATGGACCATTTTTCCCGGAAGAACAGCAAAAACATTAAGCTGATGTGGCTGCTTGCACTGCAATATATGGACGAGTTGGACAGCTGGTCATGGGGTGAGATGAGACTTGCATTCCTTTACGAACATCTATCTTTGACCTCCGACTCATTTGTGGCCTCCTGTGGTGGTTACATGACCTTGCTTGTGGTAATATTTATTTTTCTTCTTTTTTACTTATATGATCGTAAATTTGTCCCTTGTTTACCTTGTTTTTCTTCTTTTTTACCTTGTTTGTATAATACTTGTGTTGATATAAATTTGGTTCTTTGTGTTTGTAGGGATGAACTTTGGTGCACTTCACGAACCACATTCTGAGGGTTCTTAATAATGTGTACGACCCGACAATTACACCGCTTGTGAGTCGCTGGAAACCTCCTAGGGGCTTTACAAATCCTGGACACTATAGAGATGTCATTAATTCGTTGGATCTTTCTTATGTCATTTGGACGCCGTACGAGAGCTGACGAGATGTTACGCCATTTCGTGTTATATGTTGGTACTCCGGATGTATCATGGCCAGCAGTGACAGGATGGTTCGTCACTTGCCAGAGCGGGTTCGTCACTTGATAGTATGTGTATGTCCAGACACGGCTCAGGTCTCCTACAGATGTTGAGCTTATTGTGTAAGATGACGTGGCCCAGGCCTTTACGGAGTTTGCTCTACATGTCCTCAGCCAGCAACAGAGTGGTGAACCGGTGCCAGAGGACCAGCCGTGGGCTCATAGTAGGGTACATGAGATGGTTCATTAGAGTATCACATCCTATTGTGACCCCACCTACGTCCATTCCTGACTACGCAGCTCAAGCCCCTCCTTGTCATGTCCCTCCTTACGAGGAGGTTCTTATTGACCAGCAGTGGGCCATACATCCTCCCGACCCATACCAGATCATCGGCAACATCAGAGCCATAGTGGTAGTGTTATGGGGAATCCTGATGTGTTTGGTAATCCAGAGGTTCTTCGCATGATGCAAAGTATACAGTCTGAGTGGAGCATGTTGGAGAAGATGTCGGTTCCATAGAGGAGGAGTAGGAGTCCACATGAGTAGGGTTTAACCATTATGACTTATGTAGTTTTGTTTATGATATTTTTGTCGGATTTGGATGTAATCTTATACATTTGCGCTTTTTAGCGTTTTTATGACAATTTCCGTTATTTTGGTCCTTTATTTTTCGTGATTTGTTTATGAGTTAATGCTTGCTTGAATGAATAATGAAAAATGCATGCAATTGAATGAATGAATGAAAGAAGGAATGAAAAAAATAGGGAAAAGAGAGGTTTCTGTCTCTTCTGGTTTTCTGCACAGACTGGGCGTGAGTCAACTCACATATGTGTTAAATCTGTGCGTGAGTTAACTCACGCAGTACTTTACACTTGCGTGACTTAAGTCATGCAGTGTTAGTTAACTAACGCACAACGTTAGTTAACTAGCGCAGGGGTAAAATAGGCATGGTTGCAGGGCGGGAGTGTTTTGTGCAGGGGGAGAGCAATATTCAAACAACAAATACACAAACTGGGCTAAAAGGAAAAATAGCCCAGCACCAACCAAAAGCTAGACAACAAAGCCTACATGCCTCCAAAAAACCCAACAGAAACCCAACTGTTGTCTACACCCAACGAGGCCAGAAACACAGCACAATAGTTGTCAACAAGGTCCCTAACACAGTAGAAACAGTGGCCGAAGAGCTAACAACAACACCACTACCAAGATTGAAGCCCTTTGGCCACCATTCGTATTCCTCTACCTCTTACTACCGGCGGAGGCAATCGTGTGAGTTCCAACACTATTCATAAAACAAACAAGTAAGTATTTTTTTTTGATAAAAAACAAGTAGGTATTTTTACCCTTGATAAACTTCATTTTCAAGATAGCACCCTAATCTCCTCCACCATCTCCTCAAGGCCACTTAGCACATTATATACTACTGACGGAGGCAATCGTGTGGGTTCCAACACTATTCATAAAACAAATAAGTAGGTTTTTTTTTGTTGACAAAAAACTAGTTATTTTTACCCTAGATAAACTTCATTTTCAAGATAGCACCCTAATCTCCTCCACCATCTCCTCAAGGCCACTTAGCACATTCTAGAAAATTTCATTATTTCTAACTTGCCAAATCACCCACAACGTCGCATGCCACAAAAGGCATAGCCCCTTACGGGTCTTCTTATCCCTCCCAACCAATCCCCAACACTCCCAATGAAAAAAAAAAGATTACGAGGAGTGATAAAAGACATATCCAACCAATATATTACCCTTTGCGCCAAATCGAACTAACTAGTCACCTCACAATGAAGGAAAAGATGACCGGTTGATTCTTCCACGAGTCTACACAAAACACACACGGTAGTTGCCTCCGGCAATAAAACATTTCTCCTAACAAGATTTACTCTAGTCGGAATACGATCAAGAAGAATTTTCCACAAGAAAGCCACAACCTTAGACAGTGTCACAGACTTTTCCAAAAACGCTTCAAACGCCCTTTTCTCTAGAATAGTTCTACCCTCCTCCTACACCATCAAATTTTCCAATTTTCTATAGGAAGACTCCACCGAAAACACTCCCCCCTCCTCCGCCTTCCACTCCCACCCGTCAACGTCTAAAGACCCACTATGCCCCTCCAAATCCTACATCAAACTAGTAAGAAGTTCCTCCTCCCAAACAAAGAGATCCTGATGCCAAGAAAACATTCAATAACCTCCCGACTCCACAGTCCGCTTAAAATCCCCCACACACCCTTGTTTGCGGTTTGAGATAGAAAAAATTCTAGGATATTTACGATAAAACGGTGTATCCCCCCTCCAAGGCACCTTCCAAAAACTCTTAGTCCTCCCATTTCTGACCTTCCTCACCAACTCCAAGTTAAACCAATTTATACTAACGACTTCTTCTAACCGTACTACCTCCTTCCACCAAGTAGATTAGTGAGGCGACCAAACCTCACCACCATTACATTCTATCAACTCCCCCACACAGTTGCCTTATTTCTCCACCAAAACCTCCTTCAGTAAAGCACTATCATTTTGGAGCATTCGCCACCTCCAATTTGTGAATAAACTTAAATTAACCACCATCACATCTTGCACCCCTAGTCCTTCGTTTCATTCCGTTTGACAAATAGTTTTCCACTTCACCCAACAAATCTTTCTCCCTCCCTTTGCCCCTCCCCAAAGAAACTCTCTTCAGATTTTAATCACTTTCTTCTACACCTTAACCGGCACCTTCAAAAAAGACAAATAAAATACATGAAGTGAATTTAACACCAAATTTAAAAAGAACAGTCCGACCACCAAGGGTAACAAACTTGTTTCCCCAAGAATGTAATTTATGGGTCAATTGGTCGAACAAAGGTTCCCAAGTGCAAAGCTTCTTAGGCTTAGCCCCCACCGGTAGACCCAAGTATCGAAGCGACACACCACCTTCACTACAATTAAGAAAATTACAAGTCATAACCATAAAATTCTGAGGCACATTTATTCAAACCAAACAACTTTTAAAAAATTTGACTTTTAGACCCGATGCCATTTCAAACCCTCTCAACAACAACTTCAAAGTCCAAAGATTTTCTATCGTCGCCTCCCCAATACATAGAGTATCTTCCTCATATTGGAGGTGAGAGATCACCATTCCATTTTTTCTAAAGCTAAAACCTTTAAACAAGTTTTATTCACCCGCATTACGCATCAACCCGCTAAAACCCTCCGCCACCAAGAGAAACAAAAAAGGAGCTAAAGGATTTCCTTGTTTAAGCTCTATTTGGATATCAATCTCCTCTGTAGGTGTTTCATTAACAAGAATGAACATACTCCCTCCAAACACACACGCCTTCATCCAAGCCACCCACTTATGACACAACCCAACTCTACACATCATCTATTCTAGAAAACCTCAATCAATCGAATCATACGCCTTTTCGAAGTCAACTTTAAGAATTAAACATTGACATTTGGTTTTTTTTTTCTCCGCAAAATCAACAATTTCATTCATCACCAACACACCATCCACCAAATTTCGGCCCTTTAGGAACACCGACTAAGACGTAGAAATTATTGTTTCCATAGCAACAACCAACCTCCTTGCTAGAACTTTTGACAACAATTTGTATAAGGTACCCAACAAGGAGATATAACGATAATCTTTTAAAGCCAACGAAGATGACACTTTTGGAATCAAAGTCACAAAATAAGCTACGATACCCCTTGAAATTACTTCATTACTGTAAGTTTTTCACAGTCAGATAACATAATGGTGATATTTCGATACTTTTTTTTTTACTTCTTAAATGGGTTGGATTGAAAAATATGGGTGAAATACAACCTGGCCCATATATCAAACCCTAACATCACATGTGAACTAGCAAAGATAAGAGACATAATTTAGAAGTTCTCAAGAAAACTTAATAATAATTTTTTGAGGCAATAGTATTTAGTGTCAATATTAATTACACGAAAAAATGACTTCCAACAATTGAAAAAACGATGAGAAAAATGGCGTAATTATGTCATTTAGCGGCAATTACAACCAACCGCTGATACAACCACCAATAAATTGGTTCCCATCAATTATAATCGGTGCTAACTTTAATCTATTTAGTGTGTTTTTCGTGGCGGTTACAACTAAGACAAAAGCTTGTTTCATAGTTTAAAGAGCAGAGAAGAGAATGTAAGAGATTTGGAAGGTGAGAAATATAGGAAAAACTAAAGAAATCTTTCAATTTTTTTTGAAAAGGTACATTTTAATTTTAATAACAACGAAATGAAAAGAGATGACATTGACACTTGGTAATGAATCCAAAAATAAAATATTACCTTAATAACTGTGTATTTTATTTTGTAAAAGATAACAAATAGTTCTTTTCAATAAAATCTTTATCTTGTACAAAAAATAATCTTTATCAATTATTATTATTTCTAATTTCTTAACAAGACAAAATATTTGTCACCATAAGCACATTTTTAACATGTTTTATCCATTTCCATACATTGTAGGAACTAGGGATATGTTGAATTCAAAACGGAAAAAGCTTCAATTAAGTAAAGGACCAAAAGACAAAATGGATAAACTACAAGCTACGTTTCAAATTTGTTTCATGTAAAATGCATGTTTCTCCAACAACACCGCTCTCTGCAAATCCTCCATCTTCACATCACCGCCGCAAAACACCATCCTCGTTCCACCGTCCACCGCCGCATTCTTCACACTCCTCCACTCACACAAGTTACCATTCATAACCTCACATACAACAAGTTCATCTAACACCAACGTGTTACGCAAGTAAACGAAATTTCCAACCCAAATTGCTTCAACCGAACCAAACTCAGAATCACCTTCCAGCTTCTCCACCATCTCCTTCGGCATAGAACCTATTTCTTCCATTCCCGACCCTATTTCCTCCTTAACATCCCACAGCTTTACTTCTCTCACGTTCCCCGGTTCACCCACTAATCCGGCCACCGTCAATTTCTCAGACA
This sequence comes from Medicago arabica, assembly GCA_946800305.1. NCBI lineage: Eukaryota > Viridiplantae > Streptophyta > Magnoliopsida > Fabales > Fabaceae > Medicago > Medicago arabica. The sequence goes on from OX326970.1 coordinate 42,775,554, forward strand.
ATGTTCCGGTGACGGTGTAAAATACGCTTTCATCGGGACGTAGATTGTAAGGTCCTTCCCATTTCATCGTGATGGTGTTGAATGTGTATGTTACACCAGAATTCTTCTCCGTCACGAGCATGACTTCTCCGACGACAGCAACTGATAGCCACGTGGATGCCGACAATGTTAACATTGTTGGCATCGACTGGCAAGTAACCCAATCACGGCTCTCCATGTTGTACATCTCCACTGCAAGTGGATCATCTTCAAATTCACACGCGCCACCAGCAACCACAACATAATTTCCAACGCGCGCTACTATTGGATCAGTGCGCCACACGCGCGGTGAAGGTGCTTTATGCCATTCGAGATGAAGTGCGTCGAGTGAAAAAGTGAACTCTGATGGGGATAAGGTGTAAAGCAGAGTTGAATGAGATGATCTAACGGCGGGGATTTCGTGAGTTTTGTTGATCAACGGTTGGTGTTTAGTTATCTGAAGCCATGCATGAGAGCGTGGGTCATAAGCATGAACCGTGGTCACGCGCTTCGCGCGTGTGGTTTGGGTGAGAACAATGAGCCATGGTTTGATTTGTCTTACGTAGGTAAGAGAAGAGAAAACAGTTTTGTTCCAAGATTTTGATACATGAAGAGATGGAACAAGGTTGATGAGTGGCACAAATGAGAAAATTGCTTCTAAAACATCACCATGGATGGGTGCTTCTTGTTTGGGTTCTCTTTTTGTTGCAACCATGTTGAAGGAAATGAATAAGCTGCTTTTGTTTGTTTAAGTGATTTTCTTTCTTTTGGGTGGTAGTGGAGTTTAGAGTGGGGAGGGAAAGTGTTTGTGTTTATAAGAGATTTATATAGAAGTGGGAAATGGAGAATTGTAAAAAGAGGGATACCTCGTTGTTTAAGAGAAATTCCTATTGAAACGTTTCAACCTATCGTTGATATGATGTTAATTATCATGGGTTACCACGAAATGACACAACTTGTTGGATGCTTTCAATGATAGATTTTTTCCCACAATAGTACACGATTTTCGTTGATATTTTGATTTGTAGTTGTAGATAAAAAACAATGTCATTTTCATAGATAAAATTTTTAGCCACATGCCCTCATCATTTTATTGGTAAAAGAATAACGTTGGTATGGCTAAACAGTAAAATTTAGTAAGATGATAGTTTGAAATGGTTTTTTATATTTGGATTTTATTTATATAAATTAGTAGTTGTTATAGACTAATCAAAAGATTCAGAACCTACATAATATTAGATGTTATAGACTAATCAAAAGACGTCACTCCTCAAACCCTAACCGTCACCTATTTCTTCTTCTTCTTGTTAGACGGATGATTTAGGTCAATTTTGACCCAAAAATCACTCCATCGAGATATTTTTCCTTTTATCCTAATTGAATAAGTGATTTCATATATTTTTAGTTTTCTTTCGTTTGTTTTTGTGATTTCGTCGTCTTTGCACAACTCTGTTTGTTTTGATTTTCCGTATTGTTGCGGTGAGTTTTTTATTTCCCGTCTTTGTGCGGTATGCTTTTGATTTCCCATCTTAGTGTGGTGTTGATTTGATCCAGGCTGAAAGATTAGCTTTGAGCAAGTGCAGATTCGATCAATGACAATGACTTTGTCGTTGTCAACGTTGCAGATCCAAATGCATGAGTATTTCAGAAACTTGAATATAGTCATATTTTTAGACATAGGTACTTTGCCGTTTTATGCTATTAACATGGATGTTGTGAGTTTGTTCATAAATTCGTCATTTTTGTTTTTATCGAATTTAAATTTATATTGTATTGATGTACTCTATCAATTTAAATGAATGAATACGTTATTTTTATAAAAAAAAAATAGAGCAAAAATAATGCAAGGCTAAACGAGTAAACATGAGGAAGACCCAAGCATTTAATCTTATCCATCGCTTGAATTCCCCGACAGCTAGTTTACACACATGTTTATAAAAGGCACCTTTGACTACCAATACAAGGTACACACATCTTAGCCTTTTTATTATCTCTAAATCTTTGCTCTAATATTAAATTTAGAGGACGTGTTTGCATGTACCTTCATTTTGCATTTTCATAGATTAATGTTGGACAATGTTACTATTTCTTATCAAACCAACTCATCAATGTATAATTATTTCATCATCATCGTACTATGATGTGCTTCTTGCGTGTGTTAATTTTAAGTAATATTTTATTTTAGGGTTAAATATGTTTTTGATCCTTATAAAATTTAAAACTTCTAAGTTTAGTCTTTAATTAATTTTAGTGTTAAATATATTTTTAGTCCCTATAAATATATTAACTTTTCGTTTTAGTCCCTCTAAAATTTTCCTTCAACTTTTAGTCCCGATAAAATTTTCAATTATTACTTTTTGTCCTTCCTTTAAAGTAAAATCATATGTAAAATTCATATTTTTAAATAAAATTTTGCAGAAAAATGTATAATATTATAAGGATCGCTCTGGAAAAAAAATAGATTTTTTTACATAAATTAAATATGTATTTTATATTTTTGGTGGTAAAAAATTCATATTTAACTCATGTTTTTTGTTAAAAAAATCTTAATTTTTTTGGGAGTGATCTTTACAATATTCTATACATTTATGCATAATGTCATTAAAAAAATACAAAAATCTACTTAAAAATAGGGACCAAAAGTAGTAATTGAAAATTTTATTGGGACTAAAAGTTGAAGGAAAATTTTAGAGGAACTAAAACGAAAAGTTGACATATTTATAGGGACCAAAGAAATAATTAACCCTTAATTTTAATAGGTTTTTTAGCCCTAAAAAAAATTTACTTCTAATTTTAGTACCTACTAAAACAAAGTTTGTCTAACTATCCTTAAACTCTTAACTTTTTGAACGATTTTTTTGATACAAGTTTAGAACACTATGAAATGTTCATTTACTAAAATTTAGAATTTTTTAACATGAAACGAATTAAATATGAATTTTTTAAAACGACAAAAGTTAAAGATAAAAGTAACAAAATATGAACGTAGAAATCAAATTTTTTGACAATTTTTTGCAGAGAAACTTTTTGTAATGTTCTTAACATGTCTAAAAAAAAATATTTGTTGAAAAACTCAATAGTTTAAGGAGCATAAATTAAACAAATTTGAATTGTATAAGGACTAATATTGAGTGTAGAATTTTTTTTAGGACTAAAAGAACGGACAAAAACATATTTAACCCTTTATTTTAAAATTTATATATTATTGTTCTAGATTGCTGAAAGGCCCTACTTGCACTCCAAAGTTTAATAATCAGGTTTAATCCGCTTTTGTCCAACTACTGCTGCTACCTACACCCTCACCTCACAAGGGAGATGTGCTTGCAATGGTTGGAGAGAACAAATTTCACCAGAATCGTAACATCTCCATTACCTAACGCTTGACAATTACAAATGTGACTGTAGAGTCGACCACCGACTACACATCCATTATTTCAAGGAGTCTCACTCCTCCACTATATAAGACGACCCTTCAAATAATTGAAGGTACGATTTAAGTTATTATTAACCTTTTATTCTTACTCATATATTGGTTTGAGCGTCGGAGTGCTGCATTTACACCCCATCCCTTATCGCCCCAACATCTAGCTCGCAACAAACTCACCACACGAGACGTCATTCTTCTAGTTAGGTCATATCAATGACGCCGTTTGTGGGTAACTAATTATTTCCCATCTTTTTTTCCTCAAAAGATCGAAGGTACTCAAAATGCCAAAAATATTCATATCACTAGAATGATTGACGACCTACAAAATAAAATAAGGAGTGAGGTCCACTTTGTTGGACACGAAGACGATGTCACCACAAACCATTCTCTAGTGGAAACTTCCAGAGAGGTTAACACTCACCCTCGGCCTCCTTCCCCTAGTGATCCTGGTGTGCCCCATTGGAATCTAGACTTTAACGGGGAGTTATCAATTAAAACATCATATGATATGTTGAGAACTAGAAATAATACATAGGACAAGCTGAATCCCATTTTTGAAAAAGTTTGGAAGTGGAAGGGGCGAGCTAGAATTAGAGCTACTTTGTGGAAAAAAAATTATGGAGGACATCTCACAAATGAAGAAAGAGTTAAAATATGCAAAATTTCTAATATTTAAGTGTGGTAGATGTATGGATGCCCCATAATCAATTTTACACATTCTTAGATATTGTGAAAATACAAAAGAGTTTTGGTCCATAATCTTAAAAGAATAACAATGGAGTATGTTCTTCAGTCTCGAAATTTTTGCCTGAATTGAATGGAACTTTACGTGTAAGGAAATTAGTAATATACCTTGGAATTGATCTATATTTTTTGGGGTTATGTTGTGGGCTATTTAGAAGGACATAAACATGTTCAAATTTTATCATCGGTCAGATGTGGGGGATAGGCTATGTAATTCGGTTAAGAATTATGTTCATGATATTATAATTAAATTGCAACCACACAAGTCATCTAGAGGAATCAACAATATACATAAAAACCACAAGTGGTACATCCCCTTCTTAGGTAATTCAAATTAAATGTAGAGGGATCATATTTTGCCAGCAATGGAAGCTCGACTATGGTGGTTTGGTTCGTGATAGTATTTCAACTGAACTATGGACGATTCTTTCGAGCCATTAGCTTGTTCAGTTGAGCAATTGCAACATGTGTTAATTGAATCTGATTCCAAAGTAGCAGTGGATATGGTTCAATGTGGTTATATCAATACTTCTTATTTGCAACATGTATTTGCATGCATCTTTCACATTCTCTACACTCCAAATATACACCTTGAGTTACATCATATTAATTGAGATGTGAATAAATGTGCATAACTTCTTACAGGTTGAGCTCATTTTACCTCATTCAACTTAGTTCTAATGAAAATTTTTTCCGTTGTTCAATATTCTTATTTGTAATGATTCCCCTGACGTGAATTTCATATGTTTGGATAGTAAACACAATTTCATTATTAGCAACAATTTTTTTTATAGGAGGGTATTTTTTCATGGATGCGAAATTTATATCCAAGAATATTGTTACCGGGAATGGAGAACTGAAATCTTAATCTCGGGTACTTCTTAAGAAAAGTGTTTGGTTAACATTTACCACATTCTTGGGATTATTTGTAAACATTGTGTGCATAGGTGGTTACTAGTTACTCCCTTCGATGATTATTATAAGTAATAAATCATTTTTTAGATTAATTGAATTAGTGATATATTTGATCTATACTATAATCTAGATACATCATTCATTCAATGAACATAACAAAATGATATTTTGCATTCTTTAAAAAAAATTGCTTATAACAATGACGGAAGAGAATAGTTACTTAAACTTTATTCCCACCTTCATAAGAATATTTTATTCTCACTCATTTTCTTGGGAATAAAAACATGAGAAAGAGGAAATCATTTTATTTCTTGTAATGATTTATTCATGATAATTAATCTTCTAACTATGTAATATACATATGCAATGCATCCATCTTTATAACTTCTTTAATCTTGGGATAATGTTTACAACCATGAAACAAACACCCCTAACTCATGTGATTGTACTTAAAGTTGAAACACTTGACCAAATCAAAACGAGTAAGAGTTTGCTATATTGAGAAATGTTAGCTTCACATATTTTAACATAGACTTTTCAACACACTTTTTTGATTGGATAAAATTTACATGGGACCGCCAAATTTATTGGGACCCATATTTTTTGTGGGACTCATATGAATTTCAACCAATCAAAGAGATTGTGTTGAAAAGTGTGTGTTACAATATGTGTTGCTAGCATTTCTCTTGCTATATTTTTACCCTCTATTTTATTATCTTAAATTATCCATTTATGATAGAAATAAACATAAATGATTTGTAAGTGGTATTGGGAAAAACTCAAGTACAACATCGGATAGATAAGACTCTTGATAAGAGTTTATATAGAGGAGACAATCATCACCTTACAAGCCGATTTGTAAGGATGAGTTAGGCCCCAACATGGTATCAGAGCTTGTCGAATTCAAGGGCCATCTACCGATTCACGCACCATGACGGGGGTGTATTGGAAAAAACCTAAGTCCCATTTTTGAATTCTGCTCTTCGCCCTGCACAAAACACCCGCGCTCTGCAGCCTTGCCGAAAATACCCATGCGCTAGTTAACTAACGCAAGTGTTAAAAAAACGGGACTTAGTTTTTACACATACGTGACTTAAGCCACGCTGTGTAAGTTAACTCACGCCGAAATTAACACATGTGTGAGTTAACTCACGCTAGTTCTTTTGTTTTCCCCCCTCAATTTTCCATTTTCTTTTTAGTGACGACATTGCATCCATCTTGCCTTCAACATAATCCATCATGCATGCATTGCACCCATCATGCATGCATCAATCTATGGTCCTTTTATATGCATGGCTTTTTCAACTTTTGAGCTGAAGATGCGTTCTTAATCATGTGGTATGCATGTGGTAGGAATGTAAATGGATATTTATGGATGCGGATAATGTGATATCTGTGTCCGTTTTATTGGATAAATATGAAATCCGTACTCTATTCATATACACGTGAATATCTATTTAGCGGGTAATCCACAGATTTTGAGATATCTGCGGGTTTATGCAGATACCACCCATGGATAACATTTATTAAAAAATTTGTTAATTTTTTTTACCGGAAAACTAAACAAAAATTCACCACATGCATTTTCTTTTCTTTTTAGCAAAACATAATATTCATACATTACAATAACAACAAAGATCATTGACTCGACAAAAACACAAATAAAGTTTCTTACATTTAATATATGATTTAACAAAAGTATAAATAAATCTCATCATATTCAACAAAAACAAAGTTTTTTGCTTCAAAAATCCCGGCCACTTCCACTTCCTTTTAAAGGAATGTGATACATATTTGAATAGTCATGTAATAACTAATAACACTCAAAGTACCGATGATTTTTGCTTAGAAAATTGAAACTTATTAAAGTTATTTATGTAATTTACTCGGTTTAATAGCGGGTATGGATATCTGCGAGTGTGGATACCATTAAATCTGCAACTGTATCCATTAATTAGCGGGTAGTTGAAATATCTGTTTATTTTATCCATGAACATCCATTAAAGTATCCGCTCCACGTCCGTGACGGATTTTATCCGCAGATATCCACATGTGTGGATTTTTTTGCCATCCCTATGTGGTATGGTGTGCACTCATTGTTATAACAGGGCACCTCATATGATTACCCAATAGGTTTGTGACACATACATATGTAAGAAGAGAATAGCATAATTCATGCTCATATGACACTGAAACATTGAATATTTAGCAAAATAAAACCAGCGTGAGTTAACTCACGCAGGTGTTAATTTCTGCGTGAGTTAACTCACGCATCACGCATGTGTAAAAAGTACGAAATTTTAGGTTAAGTTAATTTTACATTTGCGTTAGTTAACTAGCGCAGGAGTATTTTCGGCAAGGCTGCAGGGCGCGAATGTTTTGTGCAGGGGGAAGAGCAGTAACCCCCATTTTTTTTGCACTTGCATTAATTAACTAGCACATGAGTATTTTCGACAAGGCTGCAGAGCGCAAGTGTTTTGTACAAGGCTAAGAGCTGTAACGTATACAAAACAGACATGTTACATGAAGTCAAAATAGTCCAGCAAGTATGAATAAAGACCCATATCCTATCTTCTCGGTGTATCTGTAATGGCTTTGTTGAAATCAACTAACGGATTACGTGACAATTGAATTCCAACAAGGTCTTTATTTTCCTTTCCTATCGTTAGGTTCCTAGTTCCTATCATCGAAAATAATATTATCCGAGACACACACTAAGCATGGTCTTTTAGTGTACATTTGGACCAACATAGTGTTGGGAGGATTAGAAATATGAGTCTTATTTAAAGAGTATTGTTTAAGCAATTCACAAAAAGAAATTTTTTCTTAAAAATATAAGTCAAACACATGTAAAGGTCATAACTACACAAATTTTAATATAAAATTTACTATTTTTTAATCCTTAAACAATATCTTAAGGGCAATTTGGTAGCATTTTTCTAGAAATATAACTCTCTGCCGGGAAGAAAAACTTAAGCTTAACTCTACTTGTGTGTATCAAAACAATTGTCCTTTCTTCAAAAAAAAAAAACAATTGTGCTAGAGGCGACTCCGAATTTGGCCTCATAGTAGTAAAAATGAATTAAATTTGTGAGATGGTTCGAAGAGTTTAACTTAGTTAGTAAGGACAATACATGATATATGCAAGGTTCGGAGATCAAACCCCGGTCACAAAAAAAAGACTTAATATAATGGAATTATAGTTATTGGCAACACTAAATTAAGTAGAAGACCCTCTTTTTTTTGTGGTGATCAGAGTTTGAACCCCGAATCTTGCATATATTATGCATTATCCCTGCTAACTGAGTTAAGCTCACGAGGATAAGTAGAAGACCCTCTGAATAAGAATAAGTAGATAACATTAAAGTAAATTAATTTAATTTAAAAGAGATTATAGTAGCTAAATGACCTTAAGTAAGTTTTTTTTTGTGTGTTCTACGGTAATAGAGAGCAGTTAGTTGATTGTGGCATAGTTCTGAAGCCCTAACAAATGAAACAACATGGTCAAATATATATATATATATATATATATATATATATATATATATATATATATTAGGTGAGCATCGCAATCATGGGGCGTCACTAATTAACCAAAGAGTAGTGAGTTTGGTTAGAAGAATTGGAAGAATCGAATAAAATATTTGGATAAAGTAATTGATAGTAAGAATAGGATATCTTTGAAATATTGATTGGCTGAAAAATATTTGAATTCTTGACTCTTTGGTCCTTTCTAATCATATGGACCACCATGAGATTGACTCTTCCATTCCATTTTAGGACCTCACTCGAGACTCAAAACTCATCTTGCTAATGGAAAATTGTAGTATAAAATATCAATTATGTACCAGAATTTCAATGAAAAAAAATGTTTACTTCAAATTTTTATTATTGTAGCATTGTTTTTTGTTAAGAAAAAAAACGTTATTGTAGCATTGTTTTCTGAAAACTATTGTAACATTGTTGATTATATGCAATTGTAATAGTAACGTGTGTACAGTGGCAGAGCTACGAATTTTATAGAGTTTGGGCAAAAAATTTATCGCAAAACTTTACTTCTTTCCTGCGAATAATTTCATATTTCATGCGGATAATTTCACATTTCTTGCGGATATATATTTTCTGCGGATCCTAAAATCCTAAGGTATTACCTCACCTGAAACCTATAATCCTTGGAAAATATGCAGGAAATGTGTTTCCTGCGTAATTTACACAAAATTCCGCAGGAAATGCTAAAAGTTTTAGTAATGGTTGGGCTTCCTATAAAGAAAGTTGGAGCTGAGCCTGGGTTGGTGCCCGTGCTAGCTGGGGGTGACTCCGCCCCTGCGTGTGTAATACTTTTTTATAAAATATTTTTCATATTTGACATAAAATGTTTTTAAAAAATTTATAAGAGACAATCTACCAATAAGTTTTATATTTAATTTATGGATCACCATATCTTCAAATGTTGCACTTGGACAAAAAGTGTATTGTTTCACTTTCCTTTGGATGTTTGATTTCAGGTTTCTTTCCTTTTCTTTTGTACCTTGGCTTGAACAAGTACATTCCAATTCATTATTTGATGTCATTTCATACGTTCTTTCTTAACAATGTGGTATTTGAGTTGCTCTTAACAAGTTTTATTTTGATTGGAAACAATTTCTTATGGAGCATATTGTTCGTAAGGCTTGGGCCATAGTTGATGACTTCAATTTAACAATGAACACACAATCTTTCAATCCCCTCATTTTTGGAATCTCTCTCCTCCTCCACGCAGGGGCGGATATGGGATTAAATTATTAGTGTGGTTAATTTTTTTTTGAAAGATGTAAGACTAAAATTTTGACGAAATAACATTTATATTAATCGTAACAAATCGTAAATCATTTTGTTTCTTGTGTAGTAAAGTTGTTTATATTTTAGTGAATTTAAATTTTTAATTATAATTTAAATGACATCATAAAAATGATTAAATGATTTAAATGATTGTTAAATTCATAGTAAAAAATCTCAATTCAAAAATGGGTCTCCCCTTTATATTTTTTTTATAGATTAGATAATGCATGACATAAGTTGCAAAATCTTAATATATATATTCATATATAATTTATGTTGTTTATAGTTGAACTTGCAAAAATTAAGAAAAAAAATGCAGAAATTGGGAGTTGAATCAAGGACATCCAAGCCTGTACTCAAAACCCAGGCCACCAGGTCAAAGGTGTGGAATTGTTTAAGAATCATGCTCTTCACCCAGCAAGATACACTCCCGCCCAGCCAAACTTACCAAAATGCTCCTGCGCAGGTTAAGTCACGCTGTGTGACTTAACTTGCGCACGTTATGCGCCCTGCGCAAGTTAACCCACGCACCACTGGCACGTGCGCCAGTTAACTCGCGCACGTTGGCCGGTGGTCAAAACTGAAGAGCACACGTTTGCTTCTATAGTATCTAGACTCTTTACACCCCTTTAGGTATATACCAGTAGTTTTTGGGGGAAGTAGTGGTTCGTCGGGTTGGGGAAAAGGGCATCATCCCTTGAGGTAAAATTAGGTTTGCTTCCTTTTACTCCCAATTTTTTTTACCATGTGTAAAAAGAATCATCATGGGGGTATAAAAGGAACCAAATTTAAATTTACCTCAAAGGATCTTGATGTCTTTTCCCCCAACAGGACGAATCATTATTTTCCCCAAGAGCTATTGGTGTATACCGGAGAGGGTGAAAATAACTTTTTACCCCATACCGAAGAGGGTGAAAATAACTTTTTACCCCAAGAGGGTAAAATATATGTATTAATTCTTGTAATGTTTGAATGATATTAATAAAATCAGAGTTATATTTATTAATTTTGTTTTTAATTTGTATTTATTTTTGCATTTATTTTATGTTTATGATTATATATTGAATAAAAAAAATATTCTATTTAATGGTATCAAATTTATTTATATCGGATTTATTTTATAGTTTTGTATTTATTTGCATATTGAATAAATAAATTCGAATAAAAAGTCTAATTAAACTCAGCGTGGAATCGAATAAAGAATTCTAATAAATAAAATTGAATAAATTTGCGTATTGAATAAATTCGAATAAAAAGTCTAATTAAACTCAGCGTGGAATCGAATAAAGAATTCTAATAAATAAAATCGAATAAAGTTGCGTATTGAATAAATTTGAATAAAAAGTCTAATTAAACTCAGCGTGGAATCGAATAATGAATTGTAATAAATAAAATCGATTAAAGTTGCGTATTGAATAAATTCGAATAAAAAGTCGTTGCGTATTGAATAAATTCGAATAAAAGTTACATTTAAATTACATTACATAAAGTTCCTAAATATGGTCTATCGTTACATGACATTACATTCGGAATTGCACCTTTCAACTACAACAATTGTGTTACCTCTGAATGGTGCAAATTCAAAGTTGCTAAGCAGCAGGACTTCAGCGTCCGTCCCGAAAGTGCTTATGTTCCATTCAAAATGTTAAATTCTCGTTGGTCTTGATTTTAAATGATAGTATCCAAGTGCCAACGGAATGAGCTCCATACCTTGACACTTCAATACCATCATTTAAACGAAGCCAACAAGAATTTAACATTTCGAATGGAACAAAAGCACTTCCTGACGAATGTTGGAGTCCTGCCGTTTAACAAGTTTGAATTGCCTATCTTTTGGCGGAATTAGACTTTTGATGATATCTTCAGTTGATCTCACCAACGTTGCTCGCATATCGATCCACTGGAACATGATGTGCTCCCAAAACATGGTCGTCACGTTTTCGTCGTTCGTCAATTCTACCTAAGTGAATGATACTCTTCCATCGTCGAGCGTTGGACATTTATACCGAACGTATTCCACCTTCCTTGTGTCTCGGGGGATGACTCCTTTGTTGAATTCATCCAGATGATCCTTGAGACCTCTTAGTGTTAAACCAAGACACCGAACCTTCAACCTCTGAGGTTTTCCGCCGTTGAATTGTGCACGAACGTCGATCCACCCGGCCATTGTTTCAAATCTACACAATAAGAAATAAAAAATAATCAATGAAAATTCTCTAAAACAAACCCTAAATCTAAAAAAAAAATCTCTAAAACTCAAAACCTACAACATAAACATGCAAACATCTAAACATTTAAGCAACACAAGTCATTTTCATGTAAACATTGTATGGTTTTTTGACAAAAAAAACAAAAACTTAAACAAACCCTAAATCTTAAAAAAAAATTAATTTAAGAGAAAAAAATCTAACATAAAGGTTGATTGTGTTTGATTATGAAAACTTACTTGTTATTGAAGTGTTGTTTGATTTGAACTTGAAGGAATTTTGGATTTGGTGATTTTAGAGAGATTTTGGAGAATTTTTGAGATTTAGGTGATGAATGAGGTGTTATGCCTTGTATAAGACAGATTACTGCGTGCGCATGTTAACTAACACACAATTTTACACATGCGTTAGTTAACATGCGCAGGGGCAAGATCGTCATGCCTGTAGTGCGAGAGTGTATTTTGCAGGGGGAGAGCAGGGTTCATTGTTTAATTACGAAATAGAGAATATATATTACTTAAGAGAGGCTTTGTATGAAAAAAAAAGTTTTGGGCCTAGGCTGGTGTGGCTATTGCCACACCCTGCCCTGCTCAGGTCCGCCCCTGCCTCCACGCTGTTATAAAGATAATGTTGCCATGATTAATATTATTTGGGTTACTGGTGTTGTTATTAGAGATTCAAATGAATATGTTGTAGAAATGGTCACGTGGTTTGTTGAAGCCCTTCCAAATTCTGTTATTGACAAGACTTTGGGTGTAAGACCATCCATAATGGTGGATGTTTAACCTATTTAACACCACATTAAATAGGCACCTCCATTGTGGAGTAAAATATATGGATGTCTATGAAGAAGGGTGGCTATGGAAGCACCCTCTCTCTCTCTTCATTTTTTGTTGGTCTTATTTAACAAATCTTAATAAATTGAATAATATTTGTTGAAATGTAATGATATATAATTATTTGTGGGACTTATTTAATAATTTCTTTTGAGGTGTTGGGTTGGAGAAAATTGGTGCCTATTAAGCATTACCGTAAACTTAATGATGTAGACATAGGGGACTCATTTAAACACTCAATTTGAGGTGATATGTTGTGGATGATCTAAGACTATTGATTCAGTTTGCTCTACGTATGGAAATTTTCCAGATGATATTTAAAGCGATTCTCTTAATGTGGTATGTGGTTTTCAAACACTTTAAATAATCAATCTTATTTGTTATAGTGTTTGATGATTATTATTATCTTAATTCACTTTTTTGTTCTTTTTCATTGTGCCATATTAAACGTAGGGTTAATATGATTGCTCATTTGTTTTAGCTAAATCCGTTTATCCTCTTCGGATAGTGTTTGGGTCGAAGAAATAATATTACTATTTTGTTGCAGCTGATTTGGTTGCTAAATGAAATTTTACTTCCATAAAAAAAAGGGTTAAAAGTGTTTTTGCTCCCTATAAATATGTCAACTTTTCGTTTTAGTCCCTCTAAAATATTTCTTCAACTTTTAGTCCTTTACAAAAATTTCATCTTCACTTTTGGTCCCTCCTTTAAAGTAAACTCGTCTGTAGAATTCGTATTTTTGAATAACATTTTGCATAAAAATTCATAATATAGTAAGAATCTCCCCTAAAAAAATAATTTTTTTTTAACAAAACATGAATTTTTATATTTTTTTTACGGTTAAAAATTCATATTTAATTTGTGTTTTATTAAAAAAGTATAATTCTTTTTGGGAATTTTTAAAATTATTTTAAACATTTCTGCAAATTTCATTAAAAAAATCAAAAATTAAATTAAAAATAGGGACTAAAAGTAGTAATTGAACATTTTATAGGGACTAAAAGTTGAAGGAAAATTTTAGAGGGATTAAAACAAAAAGTTGATATATTTATGAAGACCAAAAAAATATTTAACCCTAAAAAAAATTGATTTATGAATGACAAACTATGATACTTTGCATTATCAATTGGCTTAATAGCAGTTTTATAATAATTCTTATTCATTATAAATAAATAATGTGTGGAAAAATAAATATGGGTCTGGCTAGAATGAAAGAATTTTTTTTTTTGTTGATCAAAGAGGGCAAAGTGTAACACCCCGTTTTCCCAACTTTAAAATATCATAGATTAATAAGAGTTTTTCAACTTAAAAACAGAGTGTCACATTCAACTTTACAAAAATCCAAAAAATATAAATATAGCTAAATTGTTATTTATTAAAACTTCTGTTTTTATAAAAATTTATCAAACATGCAGCGGAAATAATTTCAAAATCTTAAATAGTCATTGGCTCTAAAAGGCCACATCATCAACATCTTAAATAAATTCTCATAAAAATAGTTCAACATTGTTTAAAAGGAAATACCTAACAAGGAAACATGCAACAAAACAATCCTCATCCCGTTACATATAAGAGCATCCTAGACGACACGGCGGAAATTACTCTCAACTGCACTATTCTTGATCACCTACAAGTTACTCATACGAAGAGCAACATTTCCAAGCAGAAGGGATGAGATTTCACATTCTATAATAATAAGCATATAATTCTTTAAAAGAATTTAACAACAAATTTAACAATGTTAAACAACAATTATACAACATAAATGCTTCACATAATTACTCGTTAATCAACTCATTAAATATAATGGCAACTTGACAACACGACAACAACATCGACAATTTAACATCAACTACTTATGCAACGACAACTTCACAAACTTGACAACTTAATATCAACGACATATGCAACAACAACATCATCAACTTGACAACTTATATGCATGTGGTACCAATCAGGGCATAAGCCCTCGTCACAATTGAGCATAGGCTCCAAGGCATAAGCCCCCTTCTTTAGGGTGAATGACAAAGCATTCCAGGGCATAAGCCCTCTTCTTTGATTGAGCATAAGCTCCAGGGGATAAACCCTCTTCTTTAGGGGTGAATGACAAAGCATTCCAGGGCATAAGCCCTCTTCTTTAATTGAGCATAAGCTTCAGGGCATAAGCCCTCTTCTTTAGGGGTGAATGACAAAGCATTCTAGGGCATAAGCCTTCTTCTTTAATTGAGCATAAGCTCCAGGGCATAAGCCTTCTTCTTTAGTGATGATGCATGGACTCAACAATAATACTTTGACGACCAACAACTTCAACGACATCGACAAACAACTTACAACTTAAACGACATTGACAAACTACTTACAACTTTGAGGACATTGACGACAACTGTGGTAACGACAACAACGACGACTTCACATCATAATTTCATATTCATCAATCATAAACAACTTCATATAACATCGTATTTATACATCAATAATTCATCATATAACATCATATTCAAACATCAGCAATTCATCATATAACATCGTATTCAAACATCAACAATTCATCATGCATCTTTGTAAAAACATAATAAATTATACATAAAATATTTCCATGTCAAACCAAAGATACTAGAAAGATATCACAATTATCAACAACTTTCATATTTATACCAAAGACCAATTTAAAATAGAGACGTGTGAAAAAGACGCAAAAACATGAAACAGAGAATGTTGTCACCATACAATTTCGCTAAGACCTCCTTGGAGTATTTTCATCATAACTCAAAAACTAAAAGTCATTTTCACATAAAACTAAAGTCACTGAAAATCTAACAAAACTATCTAAAACTTTCATGTTTATACCCAAAGCCAATTATGTACCGATCAATACCCGTTTTCATTTCAAATTCGAAAAAGTTGTGCAGAAAGTCCATAAAAATTCACTGTGACCTACCTGTAGTAATTTGACCATAACTCAAGTTCTATAAATCGTTTTGACGTCAGACCAACGGCATTAGAAAACTAACGTCCATACCTACAACTTTCTTGTTTACACCTAAGACCAATTATGCACTGATCAATACCAGTTTTCATTTCAAAATTTGGGGTAGAGATAAAAAAAATCAGAAAAATCAACTTATATTATTCAAACTTCACATTCATTCAAAATCATCACAATCAACAACAACTCAATATAATTCATACCCAATTCATAATATGACATTAACAACAACAATCATCAACAATTAAATTGCAATTCAAAACCATAACTTCTTTTCAAACCCTAACTTCTCTAATCATCAAAATAAAACAACAACAAACATGTTAAACCCTATTTCAGAACCATATACTTATGATTAAAGAAGGTTAGTCTCCCACATAATAATAATAATACACCAAATCACAAATATATCTCTACACGAAATAACAAATATATTTCTATACTAGATAACATATATATTTCCACATAAAATAACAAATATATTTCTACACCAGATAACATATATATTATACAGATAAATACCAACATATAACATGACAAAATATCACTTCATCAAAATAAATCGACTAAATTATAAAAAGACATCTAATCTCAATAAAATAATAAATAATAAAACTAAGGCGTTACACAAAGCCCAAGAAAAAGACAAACCACAAAGTTACTGTAACATTCTTCAGCATGCAAGCTCCGGATACTCATCGAAAAGGAGATTTTGGAGCTCCCTAAGAGGAGATCCAAAAAATTTTACATCATAATGAAGGTGAGAAAAACACGAGAAGAGGGGTTGAATTATGTTAGCTTTTTCTTCTCCTAAAACTGAATTCACTGAACAATATTCAGAGTCTAAGTGCAGCGAATAGGTAAAGAGAGAGAGAAATAAGAAAGACACAAAGCAATTATAATGGTTCCTTCCACAACCCGGTAGTCCACTCCCCCTTGCACTTCCAAGGAGAGTTCACTAAAATCAATATCTGATTACAATTGCTCAAGCACTAAAGCAAGAGACTTCAAACTACTCAAGCACAACAACAAGAGATTTTCTATGCTCAATCACAACTGCAAGAGACTTCCTATGTTCAAGCACAACTGCAAGAGACTTCTAATTAAAACAGAATTACAAAGAAATATGTTTGAGGGTTGAACACTTGATATACAATTAGGGGTGTTCATAATACAAATCAGATAAGACTCACAAGACTATAGAATTTCATAGAATTTCTAAGAAATGAAAGTTGTTAAGAAATTCTAAGTGAACTTTGATGTGAAACAATTTCAGCAGAGGTTTGGCACTATAAAATTGTTGTAAGCGTCTTGTCAATCTTCAGGTCTTCACACCTTTATATAGAGGTGTGAAAGATATGTCGGAAATTGCCAGCACATCAAAAGAGTCGTTGTGAAGCTTGATCAAATAACCAATGATTTGTTGCCTAATTTGGTTATTGTCCTATGAGGGAACAATTTCAAATACATTCCAAGTATAGAGCATAATCCATTTCAAGTATAGAGCATAATCAGTGTAGGTGCAGCTGTATTCTTGTACTATTGCAGACATGAAGAATGGAGCAGTGGAGTAGTGGTTGTACAATTGTACTATTGTCCTTTTCCTGCGCTCTTCAGTGGATAAGCATCCAATGCCTTCAAATTCCTCTGAATTAGCCGTTGCTTCAGGCTTCCATTCCTTCTGCAATCATAAGCATTCAGAATAACAACTTTTAACAAACTAAAGATTCCAATCTTCAGCCTCTGATGAACTACAACTTCTGATGGCTCTCAGCTTCTGATGACGTCAGCTTCTGGTAGATAGCTTATGATAATCTTCAGCATCTGATGACGTCAGCTTCTGATAATCTTCAGATGCTATTTTCTTGCAACACAAGCTTCCTTTTTGTAAATCTCATTGCTCTCATTTATTCTTCCAGAACCTATATTTGATTTAAAACTTTTGTCTATCGTCCTGCACACTTGAACAAATATTAGCATATCCAATTAACATTTTTAATACCTTGCTATCATCAAAACTCAAAGTGGTATTGTCAAACACATTTTGTTCCAACACATAAGAACTTTGATTAGAACTAAAATAAGCCAAACAATCAGCACATATGTTTCCTTCGCGCCATGTGTGGCTTAAAATCAATATTACCATGTAATATAGCGAGATAGGTGTGTTCGTTAATCTTACAACTCCTTGTAACCATATTGATTAGAAGCTTGGAGCCACTCTCAACTATGAGGCGAGTAAAACCTTCCATATTTACCATTTGCATTCTCGTGTGTATACCCCACATTTATGCATGAATGACATCACAGTCTCCAATTCTTTGAGTGTAACCCATTAACCAACTGCCGTTTGAATCTCGAAAAAGACCACCACAACACGTAAATCTCATTGGATTCTTGTAAGCTCCATTACATTTAGTTTTATCCACTCTCTTGAAAGATACTTTCGTCAATGTAGACAGTCTTTTAAAAAAAATGTATAAAATATTTTTTTCTATACCAACTAAAGTGAGAGATGCTCGTACTAAAAAAAACACATATTTATAAATGACATCTTATATGTATATTTTTAAAACCATATAGATAGTCTTTTAAAAAAAAATGTATAAAATAATTTTTTCTATACCAACTAAAGTGAGAGATGCTCGTACTAAAAAAAACACATATTTATAAATGACATCTTATATGTATATTTTTAAAACCATATAATGCATGTAAATAATGTTATAAAGATTAAATAGAAAATTATTCAAAAAAGAGCAAGTGGATAATATTTAGTATGGTAGATAGTATTATGTACATGAATTATTTAGTGGTCGGACCCTTTACTTTGTTTGAGTATCGACTGACTTTTATTTCAGTAATTATTTTGTTTGACTTGTTGTTTTTTGGGGTGGTCTCTTTAGTACACCTTGTGCTAAGAAAGTTTCACTGCCTTTGTTATTATATTCCATTTTTTATTCTGAACAAAAGAAGTATTATGTACATGAAAAAGAGAAGAAGATAGTATTATGTGCCCTCTTCATATTTTGATTGAATTTTTCTAAGTAGATTGTTTTTTTGACGATTTTCTAAGTAGATATATTCGTATTTTTAATTTGTCAGAAAAAATAATATTCGTATTTTTAAAATATTGTGCAACTTCTTCATCGTGCTAACATGATTTAATACTACTATTAACCTTGTTTCTAAATATGATATCACTTGTTTCCTAAAAAAAAAATATGATATCTCTTGAGAATTTTTTTGGTCTCCTTTAATAAGATGATCTTCTAACTTTTCAACTATGTTAATTAATTTTCAAAAAAATATCCTAACTGTTTACTCATTTTCTGCTGCAAAATATAAATAGTGTGATGGAAAAAAAAAAATGGTGGTGAGTGTGCAAATTTGAAATAACAATATCAATTGCTAGTAAATTTAATAATTCAGTAAACTTTTTTTAATTATTATAAAATTCTAATCAACGATGTCTTATATTTGGAGACCAAATCGGTACAATAGAGGGAAGGATTTGAGACATTGCAACTAAGCGAAAAAAATAAAAATAAATCTATGCCTAAACTGATTTTCATTATTGTGATTCTGTGAAGCATTTCATCAATTTTATACATGCGTACTAACTGTCTGCTATAGCCAAAAAAGATTGAAAACCCAATAAAGAAAAGAACTCACCATAATAACAAATTAACTCCCATCTTTACACATGTGTCATGTTTTTTTTTAGGTAATGTGGCATGTATTCTGAATGAGGATACACTTTTATTTTCAAATAAACAAATAATAAACGGAATTAGGCATGGCAACAAAACCAATACTCGTGGTTACCCGTCCGAACCAAACCTAATTTGATTGAATTTGAGTATGAGCTTGAGTTTTTCCGATTTCAAAACATGGGTATGAGACGGGTAACGGGTATATAGGTACCCACCCCGAACTCATATCCAAACCCGTCTCAAATGTAGAAAATTATCTTACGTTGATATGTCATGTTATTTGTTTGATAATTGTCGTGTTATAAAAACTATCATTGATATTTAAAGGAGTAAATTGGTCTAGCAAATATTAAAGTGAGCATATTGTTGGAATTTCTCTAGGGGTTGAAAAAAAACTTTAATTTTTATTAAAAAAAAATATTCAATGTGAGGACGAGGATGAGGTGGGATACCCAAATCCGTCGGGGACGGAGATGAGGTTCAATTTCTCATCTCGATTTGGTATGGATAGAGTAACAGATAAGTATATGAAAACCGGGTATAAAGACGAAGAATGTAAAACCCATCTCCACCCCACCTTAAACAGAATTAGTTTCCTCGTGAATTAGTTTCCCTACTCTTTTTTCAACTCTCTTAAAATTTCCACGCTTACATGTGAAGTAGCTCTGAAAAAGTTTTCTTTTCGTTTACTTTATGGTCGGGGCTGTTCTTGAAATTGCATAATTATGTTAGAGTTTGACATTGGTAGGCCATGAAGGTTAGTGGGATTGCGGGAGGATAAGAATTTTTTCTTTTGACTTAGTGGGAGTGTAAGAATAGTTGCAACACAATTCAAACTCTTTAAATGAATTTTAAAAAAATGCATAGTAACAAATTAACAAATACAAAGAAATGAACGTTTGTATGAGATGAAAACAATTATTTTTTCAGCTTTATAATAGGTTTTGAAGTTGAATATAGCATTAACTTCAATTACGATATCACCTGACTTGAAAGATTAATTTTTACGGTTATATACGGAGATACTCGATTCACGTAAAAAAAATACTCCTAACGAGCATTTTGATATAAAGTGAAATAATATAAAGAGTGCGATTCTAAAATTAAAAGTGACGTTGATACATCATGTTCATGTCCATTCTATTGAACAAGAGCCAATTGGGATCACAAATTTTTCAGAGCTTATAATTAGGAAGTTGTGTCAAGGAAACATCACATACCACATGTAAAATGAATGTACATCACCCATGTATTCTGTTATGCTGCTAATTAGGGATCTGGTGTGAGTGCGTTGGGCTGGGACCCGCGACAGAACCATAGGATATTTGTGTGCCAGTAGAGATAACAGTTGTGTTACTTTAACAACCATAGTCTATTTGTATGACATTTTTAGAGACAATCGTAAAAAAATTTTACTGACACAAAAATTAAAGTAATAGAAAAGATAAAGTAAAACCATATTGTAAGTATGAGAGAAAAAATTGTCAAAAAATGATTGTACGAATATAATCTACCTAAAAGATAATGAAACGTTACCAAATAACCTTAGAATGTTGTTTGAAAAATCAAAACGAGTATATTTTTTCATAAAAAATTGAATGTTTATTAATTTTGTAGGTGTTTGACTTTTATTCTTAAGATAAAAATTCATTTTATGAGTTGTTTAAACAATATTTTTAAAGTATTTGTTGGTATGAGCCGTTAAAGAAAACACACCAAATTGTCTAACATTGTTTTTTTAGTTACAATTGTCTAACATTGTTTCAACTAATGTATTTTTTTATAAATAAAATTATATTATAATGTTGAACATTTGATGTAGATAGTTGATGGAAGACATGAGTCTTGAATCTTACATGATAATAAATTGGGAAAATCTAAGAATGTAAATTTTATAAAATAAAAGTAATTTGGTGTATCGAAAGTCTTAATTATAAGTGAAGGCAACATGTTTGGAAATGAATTTGGTGTTGTCAAGCGTAACTATTTTTATTTCAGCCATTAGATGTTTGATAAAATTATAATAGTACCACGCTAACAAAGATTTAATGGTCATAATTAAAAATTGTGTGAAATTGGGTGGTTTCACTACAATTGATCTTGGACCAACATGTTTGGTTGATATCTTGAGCCAGCAAGGATGTAAGTGTATTGTTAACCAAAGGAAAAAAAACAGCATAGGTGTATGTGAATGTAAAACTTTTGATTCAGAGGGATGTGAATGGATTAACTTTAAGAAGAAAAATTGTTGACATGTCAAGTATAATTGAATAAGTAGGAAGTCTCAATTTGGATAGAAATACAAATGCAGAACTACATCATATGTAAGGGAACCCATGTACCCATTATGTTAAGATTTGGATAACATGTGAACCGTTCATTTCACTTATGTGGTTGTTCATATTTTCTATTTATAATAATATATTTAAAACTTGAGTGCACTTTTATTCTCATGTAGTCTTACACCCCTTATCATTGGGTAAAAATTTTATATATAAAAGAGGTTGATGAAAGCATGAGATTAACCGCGGTTCGGCTAATTTTTTTCCAACTGTGTTTCTCTTTGGTTCAAGCGATTAACACTAAGGGAGAAACTCAGTTACTTAGTGTAGGGTTCCCCGTCTTTTATTGTAGATCGTTATGTATTGTTGTTTAGGTTTTTGAGCTACACTAAAGAATGCATAAAAAAAAGAGAGGATAAAGACAGAAAGATAACAAGATAAAAATGAGAAAATGGTATGTGTTGATAGGATGTGTCGATTAGAGGGCATGAATTGAGTATTGCAAAAACTATGTCTATTAGTCAAAAGATATGACCTACAGTGGTGTGTTTTTGCTCAATTAATTTCACTGGTTGTGCGTGATAACTTTCTTGCTCATGGGATCGTGGCGCCCCATGTTCAATTTCAATCTCCTTCTTCTTGATGTGGTCCATTAACAAAGTCCTTAATGCTCAACTCCGTGGAGATCATGTTTCTTTTTTCATTCATTGAAGTGGTTAGTAATGCTGAAAATAATGAATGTGGGTTTTTAGCATTAGTGTCCAGTTCCACTTAGTCTTAAATGAGTCTTGAAGCTATTTCGACCCACATACTAAGTTAGTGGCCTTGAAAAAAATAGTTTTTATTGCTTGGTTGCTTTAACATTGCATAACCTTCGATTGCATGTAAAATAGTTTAATCACCTTTTGTTGAGATCAACTAACACGATGATTAATTTTAGGTGTAAACAACCGTATACTTAATGACTTAAGATTTTGAGTGAAGATATAATATCTCACTCTTTTCTAATTTTGGAATATTGACTTGTTGCTCCTGTAACTTCATTGGTCTTTCAAACAATACACTCCATGTGATGTTTAAGATTTTAAAAAATGTATTTTTGAACAAACTATTCTATCTTTTTTTCTAAGATGAAACAAATATATATATATATATATATATATATATATATATATATATAATATTTTTAAGTGGTTAAATATTAGCTTTTGGATCAAATGAAACCAACGCTTAAGATTTGGTGTCAACGAATCTGTTGACACCTGGTGTCAACGGATTCTTGTATTCCAACAACCATACCTTTCAAAATAATAAGTGGTTAGTAATCTGACTCTAAAAGAAAATTACACAAATTTAGCAATTAGCTATTTTATGTGTTAGGGAAGGGAGAGTAATAGAAATGAAGCTAATTAAGGAGTTGGACATACAAGATAGTTCAATGATTGTTGGGATTTGTCTTTCGTTGAGGAAAGGCTCATTTTTCTTCTTCTTAGAATTAACAAATTTCATTTAAACAATTTTGTTTAAAAAAATCTCTTCTAAGCCACCCCAAATAATTGTTGGATTACCTGAATAAAATCTATTTGATCCAAGTTCACAAACAAGAATAATTATAATTATAGATGTGCATGTACTCTTAGTGAGGCAAACCATTTTGAACAACTTTGAATGATTCAGTTTGTTAATATAGGGTCTTGCTAACCATTTTCCTCGGGGCAATGATTAAGGAAGCAAAAGTAGCATGTTTGCATTAGTTTCAACAACATTTTGACTTTTAAAAGGTTAAATTTATCATTTTTTACCATTTTCCAATACTATATTTCTATTTTTATACCTTTATTCAATGCCCCAAGAGCAATGATTAACATTCTCCATTAATATAAGATACTCCTACAATTTATACTATTTGAATATACTATTTTGAAACAAAAGTTTTAAATTTCAGTGTCAAGTAGAATTCATTCCAAAGACAGAATTAATTATAATTGATAAAACACAAACATGTCAAAATTAGTTTAACATGCCTTTAAATTACATTTGTTTCTCACAAAATTGAATTAAACAGGCACTAAATAACATACCCTTTAGGCTTTAGCACAACATATAGATATGGTGACATCAAGTGACATTATATTGATACGATGGCATCAAGTCACAACGACACTTTTGAATGTTTAATGGTCAACGTCACTAAGGGACATTGTTCCCTTGGAGCCTGGAGAAGAGCCTCATTGATTGGAATTGAAAGCACATCCACCTCTTATAGTATTGTATCGTCTGTGGGAGTTAGCATACATTAATTAAAAATCTTGTCATAAGCTACTCATTTTATTTCACAATAACGGATTTATTTGAACAATTTACACAAATGAAGAAAAGCAAAAGAGAGAGAATGATCGATACTTTTACTTATATATATATATATATATATATATATATATATATATATATATATATATATATCGTTATAATGTAGGCTTAATTACATTTTTGGTCCTCGCATTTTGACCAGCTCACGAAAATGATCCTGTCTCTTTTAAATCGAACAAAATCGTCCCTAAACTATCATTTTTTGCAATTTTAGTCCTACCACCTATTTGCAACTCTAGAAACGCAGAGAAATGACAGTCTTAGACCTACCTCATATGCTCAACCATGAAATGAATAAGGAATAAAGCATGTGAGTACAAAGAATCCACTTTATTCAGCACACTAACAAAAAAAACCTAATTTCTAAGAAATGTTTCAAATTAGAGTTTTTTTTTTGGTTAGTGTGCTTAATAAAGTAGATTCCCTGTACCCACATGTTTTATTCCTTGTTTATTTCATGGTTGAGCATAAGGGGTATGTCTAAAACTGCCATAAAACTGTCAATTCTCTGCGTTTCTAGAGTTGAAAATAAGAGGTAGGACTAAAACTGCAAAAAAAAATGATAGTTTAGAGACGGTTTTGTTCGATTTGAAAGAGGCAGACTCATTTTTGTGAGATGGTCAAAATGCGAGGACCAAAAGTGTAATTAAAACCATGTATTGGTATATTTACTTTCATCGTAAATACAAAGTAAAAAAATATTAAATTTAAGAGTGGTTAAGTAATTTTAATTAAATAATACAATTGAAAATCATCTGATTGCCCAACCCTAAGCAACACCAACCAATGTCATAAGAAAGAAACCACATCTCCTTAAGGAGAAAAATGGAAAGAAGACCAAAATGAGCCCATATTGATTACGACCGCTTTTTGTACAACCATAATAATGCACATGCAAGTAAGGGAGGAGGCAATGCATGTACTTTTTCTATGCATTTGTAGAAATGCATACATGGTAACATTGCTTGTTTTTCTTTAAGTTGCACACCATATAATGCAATCTTGGAAAACCTTTCCTAAATAAGATAGGAGTGGTACTTGTATTGTGGACGTTAGAAATGTGATTATGGGATGATTACATGCGGATTATCACCATTTTTTATAGGAATTTGAGGGGTGACCCATCGAAGCAAGGAAATAGAGTTGGAAATTCACTCGAGGAAGCAATATGTTGGAATTCATGTATAAATAGCATGGCAAATGTTTGAGAATTGAATCCAAGAAGGAGGATGGTAATTTGGAAAGAATAAAACAAAGGAGACCTTGGTTATATGATAAACTAAGAGTATGAACTTACGTCAAAGTTAGACAACTTAAATAGATTGATATTCATAAATACCCCAAATCAAATAGAAGCATACTCATAAAATAGTATATTACTAATGGAAAAGGAAATACAAAGAGTTTGGGGATGTGCCTAATGAAAGACAAGAGAAATAAAAGACAAGAAGAACATAAAAAATTAAAAAAATTGAAAATTGGGCAATCTTAGGCAATCCCTAAAAAATACGTCCCTGTTAAAAATAAAGAAATTTTCTCATCGATTGAATTTTTTCATCTCATAATATCATCAGTCGACGAAGAAAGAATTCCAATGCAAACACCCCTATTGCTCTAAAAGAGAAACTTCATGAGTAATGTTCGATATGCTCACCCTTGTATCGGGTATTGTATTTGATATTCTCAATTTTGGACTTCATCTTTTTTCTGTGACTCTTTGACATGAGAGGTGTGAAACTTGTATTATCAACATTCTCTTCAGCATTTCTAGAGTAAAAACCTTCCTGAATAATTGCAATATCCTTTTGAGCAACGCTACTCAAAACTAAATGTGTTAGAGATACCACCAACAAGGTCTCTGAAACAATTTTCTATTCATGCTCAATATCATTATAAACATCGACAACATGATGCTCATGTATGTGAATCATCAAAAAAGTGTCATCTCCTCAACAACATGTCCTTGTTCCCATATATCATTCTCAATCTCAAATGCAGCATAGTTGATCTCTACAGTTTCATCATTTAAAATTCACTCAACTGTGGCAATTTCAGTAAATGCAGTAATAATATCCTTAGGTTGCGCATTAACTATAACATGGGTTCATCCATAACAGGTTGAACCACAATAAATACTGATGCCTGCATGATTTTTCTTTTCTAGCAAAACTTGAAATGTTTCCTTCTTAACTGGTTGTTTCCCTTTGTCTAATTTCACTCCCTTGTCGACCATCCCATTTCACTAAGGGTGCATCCAACGACATTTAGAGACGTTGTCGCCAATATTTTTGAAATGAGTACAAAAATACGGCAGCCATTCATATTGAACCTTCACATGAAAAGCAAAACCCTCGTTTTCCGCAAGTATTTCATGAAATAGGCGATGAGAGAGATCCATATTTACTTGTATGCTCACATAGTGCCCAAATACTATATTTTGAATGACACTATATCAATGATGAGTGGTGTACCTACATCACTCGCAATTTCACACAAAGTGCAATCTTGCCAATATTCTTGGGGTAATTCCATTAAACAAATCCATACACGAGCATGCGTCCGACATTGAGTATAAGCTAGAACCAAACGAAAATCTTCATAAGAAGAGAACGAGGCGGAGAACTCCCGATTTCATGTTGATTGTTCCCATGGTTAGAACTAGATTTAAATCTTCATAAGAAGAGAACGAGAACTCATAAACAACTTTTTCCAAGCAAAATCATTTTCCAAGGCTCTGAGAAGTATAATTAAGGTTTGTCTCCTTTATTCAGAACTAATCTTCCACGAAGATTGCGCTTGCAAGCTTCGATACCTTTGGCATAAACACGAAAAACATAAAAATTCATATTTAATTCATAGTTAGTTAAAAAATTCTAGTTTTTTTTGGGGGAGATTGTCAGAATATTCTACACATTTATAGAAAATTTCATTAAAAAATATGAAGAGTAGACATGAGTTGACTAAAAAGTAGGGACCAAAAGTGGTTATGAAATTTTTTTTAAGGGACTAAAAATCTAAGAATTTTTTTAGGAGGACTAAAATGAAAATTTGATATATTTATAGAGATCGAAAGCTTATTTAACCTAAAAAAAAAATAACATTAATGTTGAATTATATTGTAAAACGATAAAAAAAATTGGGTAAAATTATCACTTTAGAATGTCAAATTGCCAATGAATTTTTCTCTCACTAATACACTTTTATTTATTGAATTTTACTCCATTCACCTACTCCATCAACTACAACTAATATGAATGCTTTAATAAAATGATACTGATTTTACGATTGAAATTAACCCAACTAACATTTTTTTAAGAACCACACATAATTCAAATACGACAATTAAAACGAGATGGATTTTTTTTTTCTTTTCGAATTTGAATATAAAACCTCTAACTTCTTATTCCCTATCTCAAAGAGACACATGAACGGATGTAGTATAAATTTTTGCAAAAAACTCACATGTCATTCCTGCCTTGAACATGAACCCAAATGTGCTTAAAATATTCATTCTGGCATTTTTTCCACTTCTCAATTCCCAAAGCCATGCCGTGGATTGGTGTTTCACAGTTGTTATCTGAAGCATACTTCACCCCACACTAATTCAAAGCAAAAACTTGCAGTCAAGAACTTGAAAAAAATAAACATTTGTTTTGTTTAATGCGCAAGGAATATTCAGCTTTCCCAATGCGACAAAAATACCTTTGGAGTTGGGTTTGTAAACTATGTTGGGCACTACATCAATTATGATTATGTTACATAAATTAATCTCTCCAAGGTTAGTGAACTAATTGCAATTTTTTTCTTTAAAATATCCGAGTTATTAAACTATTACTATACTAGTGGCTGTGCCTAATTTGGGTGGCCGTTGTGGTTGGCTTGAAATCGAGTGTGTACTAACTACTACGTACTAGTATCTTATAAAGGAAGAAAGAGAAATCAGTCTACAACACGTGCATGCATAAAAACTGAAAATAAGTAGTATAATAATAGAGGTAAATGAAAAAGATTAACTGGTTAATATATATTTTTTGGCGTCAAGATACATGAAAATAGCCATTTTCGAAGTTTGATGATCCATCAACTATATTCCCGTTTTCATTTCCAATAGTACATGAAAATAAGTAACTTTTTGGGACGTATTGCGTACATACATATGATACAACTATGAAGCTAATGCTTGCGCACTAATTGTGTTTAAAAATTCAAACACACTAATTTATATATTATAAATTTATAATCCAATGTCACGATATTTTTTTAAAAATAAATATCTATGAAAATAAGTAACTCAATTTGTTTTATCATGTTATAAGTACTAAGTTTTCATTATCACAATTGTATATGTGAATAGTCCATGAATATGTTATATTACATATAAGGAGAATTCTAATTTCTCAACCGAATTATTAACGTGGACGTGGTCATGTATGCTGCTTTTTGATATTTAGCTTGATTCAAATAATTAAAGATTTTATGTGGTGACATGACGAATATTAATTGTCGACATTACTAGCTCTTTGATTGTTCGAAGACCAATATTATCTATGTTTCCAGCAAACCAAACAAACATGCATAGAAATATCATATCATAATTTCATAATGACTCAGCTAGAACGAAGCTTGTCACTCAATGTTGACGAATGAGCATAAAAATGAACCCTAACAAAAATAATTTTCATGTAAACCTCAATACATGGCACTAGGGCAAAGAAAAAGAGCTTGTTCAGGAAGTGGGCATTTTAGAGATTCCAATCTAATACTATCAAACAAAATAATAGCTAGCCTCTACCACAGACAGCTTATTTTAGTTTTCATATCCAAAAGAAAACCTTCTTACCATTACCAGGCACTATTTTTTTGGTTGTTACATTTTACCTCAACAAGCTACTTAATTTGTTTTTTTTACTCAACCTACTTCAATTGTTAATCTCATACTAAATTGCTTTTTTTGTCCTATTAACTAAAATAAACAAGAAAAACATTTGATGGATGAACATGAGTCATAGTAGTGAACCCCACAACCAAGTTAGTAATACCTAGTGTGCCTAGATTAGATAGGACTAATCCATTCTTACCCTACATGGCTATGCCAATTTCTTTTTATAAACTAAGGTATCTTAATTCATAATTGTAAAGATTATCACTTAAATAAGATAGAAGCAATGAACGACAAATTTTCTCCAGAAGTTTTCATGTTTCAACAGTATGTTCATCACTTTCTTTAGGCAATGGTGAGAAATGAGAATATAGTCCATGTAATGATAACTAAGCTGTAGCCACGCCAATTTTTTTGGTGCTATATAGAATATTTACTTTTGATAGTATAAGAATATATAAGTGTATTTTTTGTACATATTACACATAAATGTATTTTATTAATAATAGAAATTATCATTTTTGTCAAAATAATAGTAACAATATAAACGTGTAAACTCTGGAATATGCTTAGCTCATGTAAATTTTATAAGTTGGTAAGTTTTACTTTGATTTTAATTGAAGGGAATTGTTAGTTAATGCGATAGAACGTCATGCGAAGATTTCACGACTGTATGTTTGTCATATAATTCTTTGATGATATAATGACTTTTTTAATTTTACGGCTTTGATGAAATTTGATTGGTTAACAACCTTCGAGAGCCGTTCAGTATAAAACCTATCCAAACAAATAACAATGCTCTTAATTGAACCATTGTTAATGGACGATAGAATTAATGAGTCGATTTTTGAATCAAATACCAAATTTTTTAGAAAATATATCGGAACTTAAAATTAAGAGAATGTATTCCAAAACTTCATGATAATTCAATTATAATAAAATCAAAATCTCTTAAAATATTCTGTAAAAAAGAAGGAAGCATGGTGGGGGTGGGCCATTACCTACCTGTTGTAAACTGCAGAATGTGACATATCTCACATATTGAATTGATATATTGAAATGATATTGATATTTGTTTTACCCAAATTCTGAAAAAGTTTATATTTTCAAGCCAAAAGCAAACAAAGGTGGAGACAATCCAACCACGTGATCTGTCAAAACAACTTACCTGCCATCAACCAAAAATTTCTCTCTCTTTTTGCACATACATATCCCATTCCCATTATTCTCTTTCATCAAATCCCATATCCTTCACTCCAATCAATCTCTATTCTTTTCAAATAAAAATAATTTAATAAAACCTTTAAAAACAATTAATAAATGAAATACAGTACTACTGATCTTTAATCCAGGTTTTATATATGTATAGTTTTTTATTACTATACTTATACTTATATTTTTACCCCAAATAAAACAATAGTTTTCTTTTGATAAATTTCAGTTGTGCTGCATCGTATATTTACATGGTACTTATACCATTTTTTTTCTTTCGAGGAGATGGTACTTATACCATTTGAAACTATATATGTAGCACAATTTAGAAGAGAGATATTCATAAATAATAAGTATTTTTTATAATTTTTTTTTTGTGATAATAAGGTTTATGTTAGCATTTCTCTAGTTTTTTTTAGTGTTATGCTACTTTTTTTCTTCCAAGTATTGAAATTCATATTTTTTAAGGTGAATAAATGAGATTTTGCTAAGGGTGGGTATGGTTTAATTCGGGATGAAAACTGAACCGAACTGTTTATTAAATTTAAAATAACTGAATTGGACTGTTTCAAACCGAACTAAATTGCTACGAACTGACTAGGAAGGGTTATTATTGATACCTTTGAAAAAAATAGGAAAAAAAAAAAACAAAATCGAATTTTAGTTACCGAACTGAACTGTTCCGTACTGTTTTAAATCGAACTGAATTGTTTTGAACCGAACTGAACTGTCAGTTCAGTTTCAGAACTGTCAATTTAGTTTTTTTTTTGTTCAGTTCTGTTCGGTTTTTTGGCCCACCTTCGAACCTCAGCCTCTACATATAATTATGCATGTTACTGTCAACTAGCTAGGCTCACCGGGACAGTCATATACTATTGTTATAATTTTATTTTTCATTATTTCAAATAATATGAATAACTGTTTATTTCACAAAGAGGAATAAATATATTGAATGACTTTAATACATCAACAATCTAATAAAAAAAAAGGATTTTGCAACATTCTATGAGTATCAAAACCTGATTCACCAAAAAATCTATGTTCCCAAAAAAATTAATTAACTTTTGAAGAAAATTTGGTAACTGATTGTGTAGCTTTTTGTGTATGTACACTACATCTACATTTGTGTCCACTTTGTCATTTTTGTTTTGTCCTTTGTTTGTTGGTTCTATCTTTGGTTGTGAGCGTGTTTCATGCTCAGTTGCTTTTTATTCTCTCTGCAACAACACACGATAATGGTTCTAATGGAATCAATCTGAACTCACATAGAATTTCTCTATTACAAACCATTCACAGATCTCAACGATCTCATTCACATTTTCATCTTTCAATAGTAAAGTTTTTACCTTTATAGTATGCTTTTTCAGTTGGATTCAAATTCTCCAACTTGGTTGACATAAAAAAGCAATTTTGGCATCTGGGTTCTGTTTGTTTATGCTCATTGAATTAAGTCTTAACGGAAAGTTGATATTTTGTTGAAGGGTTGTTTACTTTATGAGAATCTGATTCTAAAGAGTTTTTTTTGGATAAGGTGATAAGGATTCAACTTTGTGGGAATGTGTTGTCTCATGTTATTAATTATGGTGAATTTAAGTACTGGTTAATGGTTGTGTAAAGGAGACATTATAGAAGTGATTATAGAGAATGGAATTTTGTTGTTTGGTTTTGTGGTTACTTGGTTTGTTACTTCATGTGTTGATGAAGGTTTCTTCTGCTGCTCTTTCTCCTTCTGGCATAAACTATGAAGGTTAATTTTTCTTGCTATTTTTTAGTTACTTTCATTGAGATCTTTGGTAGAACTTTTGAAAAATAAAGGTTTATAATTTGATAATTTAAGGTACATAAGTTGAGCTTATTTACCAATTTAATTAAGTTGAGCTTAATTAATGGTTGGTGCTACTTGTTACTAATTTTCTTTCAATTTTTTGTGTGGAGAATTTAAGCACTAACTAATTATCTATCATATAATAGCTGCAAAGATCTTAATTGGTTCCTTTTTCCAAGGGTGTTTTTATTATTTTTTTATTCATCTTTTTTTTATTGTGTTACGGTAAAATAAGATAATTTTGAGATGGAAGTTCTTACAATCTTCTTTTTATTTATTCTATGAACAGTTGTTGCTTTGATGGCTATAAAGAATGATTTGAATGATCCTCACAATGTTTTGGAGAATTGGGATATTAATTCTGTTGATCCATGCAGCTGGAGGATGATTACTTGTACTCCAGATGGTTCAGTTTCTGCACTGTAAGTTGTTTAGGCTTAAGTGTTTTTTTGAAAAGTTGCAAAAAAAATTCAAGAGGTCTTGATTATAAAATAAATCAAATATATTTTTTGCTAGTTTGTTTAATTTTTTCATTTAAAGGATTTTTTTCTTTTTCTTTCAGGGGATTTCCTAGTCAGAACTTGTCTGGTACACTATCTCCAAGAATTGGAAACCTTACTAACTTGCAATCTGTGTAAGTCTATGTTGATGTTGATTTTCATTAAGATGCTTCATGATTGTGTTTTGCTTAAATGATTGTTGAGTTTGACATCAATGCCTTGATTTTCACTGGTCAATTCAATTCCATCTTTTTCTAAATATATACACTTTCTATACTCTTCCTAAAGCGTTATAAGACTAATTAAGCGCTTTCTTGTGATGCAATAAACTGTTTTATTAAGTGCTTATAGCACAAACACTTGTGTTTAAGCTATTTCCATAACAAAACTGATAAAATTAAGTCAAACTGTTTTCATATAAGTTATAAGCTGTTTCAGTAAGCTCTCTCAAACAATCTCTCAAGTGTTTATGCCAGTAAATAAGTTCAAATAACTGAATCCAAACAGGCCCTATGTGAAGGAAATTACATTGATGCCTAAATAATTTTTCACATATGCAGGTTACTTCAGAATAATGCTATATCTGGTCATATTCCAGCTGCAATAGGAAGCCTGGAAAAGCTTCAAACAATTGATCTCTCCAACAATGAATTTAGTGGCGAGATACCGAGTTCTTTGGGAGGCCTCAATAACTTGAATTATTTGTAAGTTACAAAAGCATGTACATGATCATTCAAATGTTTGATCATTTCTGAGATTGTGCATTTGTTACTTGCTTCATTAATTACGAAATTGTCTTTCTCATCCCATTTAAATTCTCTTACGTGCATGCAGGCGGTTAAATAATAACAGCCTCACAGGAGCCTGCCCTCAGTCTCTTAGCAACATTAAAAGCTTAACCCTTGTGTAGGTCTTCATTACCTTATGCTCCGTTATTTTCTTTTCATTTTTTCCAAAATGTATTTCTGTTAGACTTTTTCTTAATTGAAGCGCAGGAGTTGTATCCCTGTGTGTTTCTGTTATACCGGCCTAAGGCAAGTTTAAAGCATTGATTTCTCTCTTCAAAAATGGTATATTAACTAGCATGGAATAAATGCAGGGACCTCTCCTACAACAATTTGAGTGGTTCATTGCCAAGAATATCGGCAAGAACATTAAAGTAAGTTCGTTTTTGCTTTTCCTCTTGTATTTAGTATTTAGTTCTATATTCAAGTTCACAATAAAATGGTGAAGTTAATAACTTGCTCATTTTTTTCACTTCAGGATTGTAGGTAACCCATTAATTTGCGGCCCAAAAGAAAATAATTGTTCTACCGTTTTGCCCGAGCCACTTTCCTTCCCGCCAGATGCATTAAAAGGTTTTAATTAATGGCATATATCTTGGTTCTCTACTTTCATTTTTTGTAGTTTTATCAACTTCATGACATGATTTGATGTATTTTTTATTTTATTTTTTAATTTTCAGCCAAACCTGACAGTGGTAAAAAAGGCCATCATGTAGCACTTGCTTTCGGTGCAAGTTTTGGTGCTGCTTTTGTCGTTGTAATTATAGTTGGGCTTCTTGTTTGGTGGCGATATAGACATAATCAACAAATATTCTTTGATATCAGTGGTCAGTCCTTGATAATGCTTCATTGCTTTCCTTATATACTTCTATTTCATAAATTGTCTTCTAATTAAAGTTTGTTACTTGGCAGAGCATTACGACCCTGAAGTGCGACTTGGTCATTTAAAAAGGTATTCATTCAAAGAGCTTCGTGCCGCAACCGACCATTTCAACTCAAAGAACATTCTAGGAAGAGGTGGTTTTGGAATAGTTTACAAGGCATGCTTGAATGACGGATCTGTTGTGGCTGTCAAAAGGTTAAAAGACTATAATGCAGCTGGTGGTGAGATCCAATTTCAAACCGAAGTTGAGACTATAAGTTTGGCTGTCCATCGGAATCTTCTGAGGCTTCGTGGGTTTTGCAGTACTCAGAATGAAAGACTCCTTGTTTATCCATATATGTCTAATGGAAGTGTAGCCTCTAGATTGAAAGGTTAGCTCATTGACCTATTTATAATAGGTTGGTTTTATCATTTGTTTCCCTTTGTTAACTATACTTTGTTGTTCGGGGAAACTAGATGTACTTCCGTGTCCACCAATTTTTTTTATCATAGTTTAATTGGTATACACTGTTAGTGTAAATCAGTTTTACACTGACAACCAATGAGAATTCATTTTGTTACATATACCCACTTTGTAACTGCATTTAAAAATAACTACAAAATACTGGAATCTCATTGGATATCAGTGTAAAACTAGTATAAAAATAACCATTTTATTAAGCCTCTTATGATTGTGATAATAACTATAATGTAATTTTTCAAGACCAATTAAACATGTACCTTACTCTGACTTTGGTTTTGGATTTATATACCAGATCATATTCATGGTCGGCCAGCTTTGGATTGGACAAGGCGAAAGAGAATAGCTTTAGGCACAGCAAGAGGGTTGGTTTATTTGCACGAGCAATGTGACCCGAAAATTATCCATCGTGATGTCAAAGCAGCCAACATATTGCTAGATGAAGATTTCGAAGCAGTTGTTGGTGATTTCGGTCTAGCCAAGCTTTTAGATCATAGAGATACCCATGTGACCACTGCCGTGCGTGGAACCATTGGTCACATTGCTCCAGAGTACCTATCCACCGGTCAGTCTTCAGAAAAGACTGACGTGTTTGGGTATGGAATCTTGTTGCTTGAGCTTATCACAGGTCATAAGGCTCTAGATTTCGGTCGAGCAGCAAACCAGAAAGGCGTGATGCTTGATTGGGTACTCTCTTTCTCCCAGTTTTCATTCTTCTCAGTATCTCTTTTCTATATAAAACTTTTCCATGTTCAAGATGTATATCTATTCCACAGCTTATAACGGAGGTTAAATATGTTTTTCATCGCTATAAATTTTATATTAATTTTCTCTCCTTATATTTAACATGAATAGAATGTTGTCATCTAATGTCTCTTGTTATGGATTATAAGTATACAATCTCTTTGTACTTGGAGATTAAAAATGAATAATTTTTCTGTAGGAACCAAAATCTAAATTTGTCAATTTCGTCAGGATAAAAAATATACATT
The DNA here is from genome assembly GCA_946800305.1 of Medicago arabica. Lineage (NCBI taxonomy): Eukaryota > Viridiplantae > Streptophyta > Magnoliopsida > Fabales > Fabaceae > Medicago > Medicago arabica. The sequence continues at coordinate 42,811,409 of OX326970.1, forward strand.
GACCCGTATAAAAAATATGCAGTCCCCAAAATTCCTCTCCCGCCAAATAAATCATTCACCATTCATTTGTTTAAAATGAATTTTCAGGTTAAGAAGCTACACCTGGAAGGGAAATTAAGTCAAATGGTAGATAAAGATCTGAAGGGAAACTTTGACATAGTTGAATTGGGAGAAATGGTTCAAGTAGCACTCTTGTGTACACAATTTAATCCGTCACACCGTCCGAAGATGTCAGAAGTGTTAAAGATGTTGGAAGGGGACGGTTTAGCTGAGAAATGGGAGGCATCTCAGAGGATCGAAACACCTAGGTTTCGGTTTTGTGAAAATCCACCTCAAAGATATTCGGATTTTATAGAGGAATCATCACTGATAGTAGAAGCAATGGAGCTTTCTGGCCCTAGGTGACACAATCATCTTTGTTTAGATACCACTATAGCTCTCATGGTTAACGAGGACATTGTTGTTAGTGTCTATAGCTAGCTATGTAATGTTTGTATTCATCTGTAAAAAGGAAAAATACAAAAAAGGAAAGTCATGTATAAGAGTGTTTTTCTTTGTTTGAATGTTGATTTAGTTGCTTCATAATTTTTTTGAATCAATGTTAAAAAGTTGTACCATTATTGATGTCACATAGCCTTAGTTTTATGTTATGATTGCAACTTGGCCATCCGATCAAGGTTGGACGGTCCATAGTTTAAAGCATATTTTGATTTTCCTTAAATATAGTACTAATTTTGCTTTAAAATATGGATCTTCCTATCTTGATCGGAGCACCGAGATGTGTCTGACTGCATGGAGTCGCACTGCACCAAATCCTAGTCTTACAAGCGACTACTTTCCCCACCTTTTCTTGTTAAAAAAGATGTAGAACAAGGTTTCCAAGACACCAACCTTAACCAAACAACTAATCCAAAACTATTAAACAAGAATTATGTCATAAACTATGACACTAACCAAAACAAATTTTTAAATACACCATGACTAGAAAAGATAGAACATGATGCAGAAGTCTGCAAAAGCTACCAAAACAGGGAAAGATAGAACATGTATAGTTCCATCCAAGCAGTAAAGTTCAAACTACCAGAGCCAGCTAGAAGCAACAAAATTACATTAATACCACACTGCTTCATCTGCTCAAAATTTGGGCCCCATCACTAAGAGTGCAGTGGTAGATCCATCTTACAGTAAGGGAGTACATTTGTACCTTGGAGTTTTGGAAAAGAAAACCTACTTAGGACCTAGTCTTCACACCTCCATAATGTTAATAAATCTCCATTTTGTTCTCCATAAAACACAGGAAATGAAAAACAAAGGGAAATATTAATTATTCCCCTTAAAAATATATCTTTTCAATACAAAACTTATCTTTTTCATTTTCTTTAACTTCTTAACTTGTGTTCATGTGTGATACAAAAACAAATTCTGACAATTTCAAACATTGGAAAATTTAAGATTATAAGTTTTTGACAATTTAAAAAATCCCAGAATATAAATAAAATTTCCCTTGTACAAATAAGCAGAAAAAGCTAGTACCGCCCTTAGCGTAAGGGGTTAACGCTAAGGCCGACCGTAGAAACAACAAGCTTTGGTGGCAGGTCTTTCCTCACAAATCACAATTGTTGGGTAAAAAAATATGCTATAGGTCTTTGCTGAATTATAAATGTTTGGTTTTAATCCATGTAACTTCAACTGCTCAAACTAAGTAAGCATTAGTTTCTATCTGCTTGGTAAATGGTGTTGGAGGAGCGAGATACTTTACGGTGTAGGCTGCTTGTATCCCATTACGGGGGAGGAGGGGGCGTTTATGTTATAGGCAGGGAGTAGGATCAATTTGGTTGCAAAAATTTAGTTCATTTCAAGAGGGCGTCAGTTTTGGGGTGGGAAATTAGTTGGTTGATAACATAGGTTACGTGTGGAAGATGGATCTTCTACTCTATTTTGGAGGAACCCTTGGATGGAACGAGGCTTTAGGTTTTAAAGGTTGTATGAGTTAATTGAGAATAAATTGGTGAATGTGATGGAGATGTTCTCGTTAGGCTGGGGTATGGGAGGTGAGGGGTGGAATTGACCGAGGAGGTTGCTGGCTTAGGAGAAAGAAAAGGTGGGGGGACTGTTGTGAACGGTTAATTTCTATTGTTTTGCAGGATGGTTTGGAGGATAGATGTGGTATGGAAATTGTATCCGTCAAAATCCTACACTTTGAACAATGCTTATCAACTTTATAGATAAGCGAACAATGACAACTTAGGAGTTAGTTCTCTCATTTTTTTTGGGATAAAGCGGTTCCTCTTAAAGTAAATATCTTCGATTGGTGTTTGCTTCTCAACCGTACCCCATCTAAAGATAATTTGGTTAGTTGGGGTGCTTAAGGTTAACTATCAAAGTTTTATGGGAAGTTGTGGCATGAATGACGACTCTGACCATTTATTTGTTAGATGCGATTTTATTGGCAAAGTCTAGTCATTGGTTATAAATTGGTTAGGCATCCAAGCGCTATCATGAATTATCTTGATAATTTTTGTTGTTTGGGCGGCTACTCTAAGCAAGCTCATTTGGCTTTGAAAATTAGTTAACTCAGTAATCTTTGGGTTACTTAGAAAGAAAGGAACAAACATGTTTTTCAGCACAAGCATAATAATTCGCAAACATTATGCGAAAAAATTAAGCTTCAATCATATTGATGATTAAAAGTAAAATACCATACATTCGTTTTTTATTATCATTATTGATGGCTTAATTCTCTATAGTGTTTAACATCTATTAACTAGTTGTTATCCTTTGTAGTTTCGTCAATGTTTTGCTTCGTGATGCAACTTTATAAACTCTTTTCAAGTTTTCTCCTGAAATTTCTTGTGCTCGTACCTAATTTTCATTTTTGCTTCTTGAAAGAAAAATAAGCACCGAATTAACAAGCTAGTCTACAGAATCGTTGGCTTCTTTAAGCATACGTTGAAATTGAAATGATAAATTTGAATTTTGGGTGAAAAAATGCCTAATTTGATCGGTGGTGAGCTTGAGTTTCTTTCAAGACTAAGTCAAGAGCAGCAGTAGGGTCTGGATTATCAATGATTTTTTTAACTAGAAGTCTATGATCATGTTTGTGCAGTATACATTTTGAGTAATAGTAATCCATTCAGAATAACTAGAAGTTAAACCAACAAAGTTGAAATACCATAATGAAAAATATTTTTAAGGGTATTAATAAAATCTAATGCATAATAAATAACGAGAGACTAACAAATAACGAGAGACTAACAACTCATACCACATGATTATTGTGCCTCATGAATAATATTAGGAGATGATGATAATTGAGTTTATTGTACCACATGATTATTGTGCCTCAGCAAACAAAAAGAAAATGGTTGGTGCTAGGAGATGAAAACATTAATTTCTTAGAAAGAAAAATAGGATTATTGCTCTCTTGATGATAATAATTGAGTTTATAACGAGGATAATCTTTAGAGTATAGTTGTTATTTGTATGCGTCCTCTATAATTCATCTTGATCCTTTTATTTCAAATACTACGTTGGAAGAGGGCAAAGTTATTATGCATAAGACATTTTTTTATGCACCATGCATAAACACTTCACAACCATTAGATCTAATGTACACGTGTAATAATTCTAAACTTCTCAAACAACACCAAATCAAAGAATAAAAGAGATAGGTATAACTGCAATGCTGTTAACGTTTTCTTCATTTTGACAAAAAAAGCTCTCACTAAAAATGTTTTGCTCACTTCTCTCTCTAGGACATTCAAACCAGCGCCACCTTATATCTTCTTCTCCGGCGAGAATTGCTTTTCCGACGCGGTGGCCGGTGGTGGCATCACCGCGTCGGAACTTAAAACTCCGCCGTTTCAAAAACAAATTATATATTCAACAATCCTTTTCTTCCTACTTCTCATTTTCGAAATTGTTTTTCAAAGACAAACAGTAAACAAGCTTAGATCTAAGGATTAAGATATGAACAGAAAAACTTTCTACCTTCTTCTCTTTGATCAGTTCGATTCTTGATGGAACGAAACAGTGTTTGAGCTTAGTGATTTTTGTGGCTTTGTAGTGAAAACTCAAAAAATGAATTGCTGGAAAATGAATTTACTATTCAAGAAGAAGACACCGTCGATGGAGATTTTGATGGTTTTGGAGTACAACTCACAGAAACCATTTCCACAGCAAAATGGTTTTGGAGTACAACTCACAGAAACCATTTGAACATCAAAATGGTTTTGGAGTACAACTCACAGAAACCATTTATTTCCTCCTCCTCCAATTGTTTCAGTCCAAAACTGAATGATGACAATGACTCTAGGTCCTTAGTTTTTTTCACCTGCTGGAAACCATTAAGTACATCTAATGATTTTGGAGTACAACTCACAAAAACCATTTCCACAACAAAATGGTTTTGGCATAATTTTATACAATACATAATATAAAAAGGACATTTGTGACTGTCATTGAACCAAATCAACACTCTGAAACCATTTCCAACTAACATATATAATTTTGATTGACGATGATGATGATGAACGACAATGTTGATGATGAGATTGAAGATTCCGGTGGTGATGATGATGAACGACGGTGATGATTTAGTTTGTTTCCGCGTTTGGTTCGTTTTGTTTTGTTTGGTCCCGCGTTTGGTTTCCTTTGAGGGTGTAGGAAGCAATTATGTTGGGCTACCGATTAATGGGCTGAGATTTATGCACGGTGTATAAGGATTTTCTTATGCATGATAACCGCACCCTTTGGAAGAGACTAGATGCCCTTTTCACCCGTTGGAAGAGACTAGATGCCCTTTTCAGCTAGTATGGGGAACTATAAATCTCTAGGGCATGATGGATTTCATCCAATTTTTTTTTCTTTCAAGAATCAATGGAGCAGTGACAAACTATATCCATAATCTTATCGTGGAGTGATTACCAATCCAACTATGATCAGAGAGTTAAACAACACTTTAATTACTTTGATTCCTAAATGTAATGATCCTACTAGAGTAAATCACTTCAGACACCTTGCTTTATGTAACGTGAGTTATAAATAATTTAAAAAATCTTAACTTAAATTGCATTTTTGGTCCCTTAATTATTTAGGTAGTACCACTTTGGTCCTTTAATTAAAATTTGATTTATTTTGGTCATTAACTTCTCTCTGTTACACAATTTGGTCCTTTTCGTTAGTTTTAATTCAAAAACGTTGGGTTTTCTTCATTTTTTTATGGAATTTTTCTGGGATTTTTATTGTTGAAACTTGATGGAGATGATAGATATGAAGATGAAAAAGAGGAGAAGAAGATGAAGAAAATCCAACATTTTTTAATTAAAACTAATGGAAAGGACTAAAATGTGTAACAGAGAGAAGTTAATGGACCGAAATAAAACAAATTTTAATTAAGGGACCAAAGCGATACTACCTAAATAGTTAAGAGACCAAAAATGTAATTTAGCCTACAAAAAATTTCATGCTTTATGTGGTCTCCCAACATCAATGTATAAAAACCCTGAATGAGGCTTATACATGTAAGTTAGCTTGATAAATGGTGGTTAATCTTAATAAATTGTGCGTTGAAGCCATGAAAACCAAGTATAAATGTGGTTGTAGTCGCATGTCTTCTATGAGTGCTAGGTCAACTCCTTCTCCTATTTGGAGATCTATTGTAAAGTATTGATCGAATGTTAAACCAAATATATCTAGATCATTAAGGACAGAATCATATGATATGATAATCTTAAAGACCATTTTGGTCCTCTTGTCCCTGATAATGAAATTAGCTATCATGTTGCATTTTATGGCATTACTATGAGATGGACTTTCTAAAGAAAGCTACTGATCTTATCAACCTCCTTGTCCTTGCGGCCAAAATATGACTCATTGGAATATAACTTCTACCGGAAAATTCTCAATAAAAAATGCATATGAGATACTAAATACTAGAAATCGTGTCGAGGATAGTCTTGATCTCCTCTTTGAGAAAATTTGAAAGTGGAAAGGACCAACTAAAATTAGAATTACCTTGTGTAAAATTTCTCATGAAAGACTACTTGCAAATGAAGAAAGAGTCAAAAGATGCATGGCTTCTCATAGTGAGTGATGTAGATGTATGAAATCCCCAAAATCAATTTCTCATATGTGAGATATTTTGAAGATACCTAGGAGAGCTTCGATCCATGGTTATAAAATAAGAACATTGGAGTAAGTTCTTCAAACATTGGAATATGTTCTTCAGTCTTGATCTTTTTGCTTAAATTGAATGAAACTTGATGTGTAAGGATATTGTAATCTACCTTGGGTTGGTCAACCATCTTTAGAATTATAGTATGGGCTTTTTAGAAGGATAGAAACATGCTTATATTTTCTCTTCAATTGGATATAGGAGAGAAATTATGGAATTCAGTGAACAACTGTATTCATTACATTATGGCTGAATTGCAACAACCAAACTATCTAAAGGAATCAACAATGTACATTAGAAGCATAGTTGGGTTAATCCTACTCATGAACGTTTCAAACTCAATGTCAATGGATCATATTTTACTAGTAATAATGGAAGCTCAACTTATGGTGGGTTGATTCATGATTATTATGATAAATATTTGGGACTTGGTTTATGCGTAAAAATAGCTTCTATGGAAAAAATTGGCCGCACATGCAAAATTGAACGAGAATATCAAACTTAACTATATTGATATTGATATTGATATTGATATTGATATTGTAAATTAAATTAGGTCCCACATATATTTAGCTCAACTTGTATTTGATTTTCTGTTTGCAACATATAAAAGGACGTTTGCTTTCCTAAAAAAAACGTTTACACGATTTTCCATACATTTTTGCCTTGATTTTAAAAGATTCAAATGCTAACGTCTAAGCAAACGTATTTTTTATCGTGATTACTATCAAACTCCGTTTTATAAAGATTGGACCAACCAAACATTAAACATTGGATAACAATAATCGCCGTAGGTCCAAGATGGACTCTGATTTCGAGTCTCAACCGTTAACCAATCCATAAGCATCCTATAAAAGCTATGTGTGCCCATACCGTGGAGGTGAGTCTCCCTTATTATCACCCACCTCTCATAATATGACTTGCCACGTGTGACCTTTAGGATGCATGTACGTTGGTGAAGCTACACAATACAATCACGTTCACATGGCCCTCCATGAAAGTTTGCGGTTCTACCTTTAGGTGTAAACGGCACGTTAGCACTAGTAGTATGTGTCGGTGAGTAATTCTTTTGGGGCATTGGAGAACCAAATATACTTGCTCTTTACATCAAATTCACTCCCGATCAAAAGTTGAGTAATTTATCTCTTTTGAGTTGAGAGATATGAAGTTGAAAATCATAGTTTAAATCTGCACAAAAGAGAAAACAAAATCTAACAGTTAATTGTCATTAAAAATAATATTTCTGGTTAGGTTGAACGATCGGGATTCGAACTCGAATAATAGCTTTGTCATCTCGTTTATCTAGATTTTTTTTGATCGGATCGTAACTTTCAATCGGCTAGTTTTATATATTAAAATTTAATTGGATCGTAACTTTGGATTAATTATTTTAGTGATCAATTTCAAAGTGACTAAAGAGCAACTAAAGCTTTTAGGTTCCTGTTGTTGATGGCAATATTCTAATTTCAAATTGAATTGATTGATGCAAAATATAAATGATTTTGCACAAAAACACTTAAATTGCCTTGCCTTGCATTGCCACACATATCTCATCATAAAATAAAGGAATATAGAAGACTTGCCACACATACTCTTTGTGATCTCAATCTCTCATCGTAGAAATAAAAGAATTAAAGATAATATAAAGGAAATAGATTGTTAAATCTCCTCAAAAGAATGATTGTTCAATACCAATGTACGTAATGTTTTTTTTTTCTTCCATAAAAGTAAATAACTATTTGATTTAGTTGCTTAATTTTACATCAAAATCAAGATAACCACTGTTTGTTTTACACATGTTTGAATAATAAACTAAAAGACCGCAAACATGTAAGATCTGGCAGCATTGCTGTTGTATTAATCAGATCTATTTTTTGTCATTTTAAAAAGAACGAAATGATTTATTTATACCAATATAAAAAAGGAAGAAAATGACAAAAATTGACAAGGATATAACTAAATTCATGCAACGTCTTTCTACATCACAAATTGGATAACCATAAAAATTCAAATTTTCAAACAACTATTTTCATATGTAATGTATGGCTATTTATTTGAATTTAAATGAAGGAAACAAACAAACAAACAATACGTTAGTAAATGGTCCTTCAAAAAAAAAAATACGTTAGTAAATGGTCCATTTCAAATTTGTAATTATATAATTTTAAACGTTAAAACCAAAAATCTTTTAACCATTTCTTTCCCTCATGATATTTCCATGCACCCTCGCTTCGCGCCACAAGATTCTCAAAACCAACACATGCAGTTTCAAAATCGAACTATATACGGTGTTCATTTAGTTGCAAATTTGTTAGAATATGCAAATATATTTTATATTTAATATGTATCTTTTATATTTGGTAACGTTTTGATAGTCAAGTTACTTAATGACCTGATAGTCAAGGATGTTATGATTTATATATTCAAACATGAAATAAGCAAGTAAATATTATCTTAAGTACTGATGTTGTGATTTATATTTATATATTCAAACATGGAAAATATTATCTATGATAATGATATAAACTCTTTCCAACTTAACTAAAGAGAGATCTATATTTGATTCTAATTCTGAGAATGAATAAATATAATATACGCAAATCAAATCAGTTTGATGAGATGATATTCATAAGAATGATCACTCTTGAGAATATAATAGTGTTAAATCTTAAGCGAAAACTCAGTCTATCATTACCGTCTTACTCGACTCAATTATTTTCTGAAATTACGGGAAGAATTTTTTTATTTTTTTTATTTTTTTTTTGTTTTGGTTGCGGCCAGAGTTTGAACCCCGAACCTTTTATATATTATGCCTTATCCGTACCAATTGAACTAAGCTCACGAGGACTACGGGAAGAAATACTTGATTATATAAATATACATATATATATATATATATATGTATGTATGTATGTATATTTATAACAAATATTATTTAAAAAATAATAATATTTCAAAAAAATATATGTGTATCAATCATGAGATTCCTGCAGATTTATTTTTTATTTTCTTTGAGAATCATAATCGAATGCATTAAAGGGTTAATCAAAGTATAATAATAGCATAGAGAAAAATCTCTTATAATTAAACAGTCCTACAAAATTGCACACACTTTCACACACACTCTCACAAACCCAAAACACTTTCACTTCATCTTCATCAATGGAATTCAACAAGAGAATAACATTCTCAGAACCCTTTTCATCACACAGAAGAAAAGTGTTATCTGGTTTCACTTTAGGTCTTGTTGCTTCTCTCCTTTTTCTCTCTCTTCTCTTTCTAAACTCTTCTTCATTCTCTGAATGGCATTTTCCATTTTCAAATTTATCTCCTTCCTCCAACGTTTCAATCACTCCTCTTTACACAATTCATCAACAACAATTGAGTCAAATCCCTCAAGTTAATGTTTCGAATCAGGGTTTTCAGAATACCCTTTTGGGGAATTTTACTGAAAATGGTTATAATGTAAGTTTTCAAACAAATGGGGTTGATAAAGTTGGAAACTTTTCTGTTGGAAAAGGTGAAATTGATGGGAATTTGAGTAGTTCTGTGGTGGTGGATGAAAATTTGAAAGATGGGAAATTTGATATAAAGTGTGATATTTTTGATGGGAATTGGGTGAGAGATGATTCAAAGCCATATTATGATTTGGGTTCTTGTCCATTTGTGGATAGGGATTTTGATTGTCATCTTAATGGTAGACCTGATAGTGATTATGTTAAGTGGAAATGGAAGCCAAATGGTTGTGATATTCCAAGGTATGTAAATTATGTATGCATGATTGATTATTGTTTTTATGTTTTTTGTTGCAAAGTTAGTAATTTTAATGTTGTTACTTTAGGAAAAAAATAACAATAGAATAGCAAGTTGTGTGGATTCTGTATGATTAAAATAGTAAATTAAGAGAAAAATGAAAATGGAAGGTTAGTGGCCAACTATTTTGTAGAATATAGAATTGTAACTTGGTCTTTCTTATTAGAAAATGATTCATGGTTTAGGAAATAAAGGTATATAATAGGAAGACAAGGAGCTTTGTTCTAAATTGCAATAGTAATGACCGCAACTACGGCCGCAACCTGAATTTAGAACATGATAAGGAAATTGGATGATAGAGGCAAGAATGTGTGCCTTATGACGGTAGATCTTGTGTCGATATCATTGTAGGAAAGGAAGAAGTGATTATCAAGGAATAAAAGACAGATAAACAATTTGTTCAAAAACAAAAAAAAAACGGATAAACAATTTGATATAGGTGTTGAATTGAGTTAATGGCACTACAATCCATTCAGATGTCTCTCATCATAAAAATTATGTGTATGATTTAGTTCATAAGTTACAAACTCAATTTTGCATTATCCCTTACAAGAGGTGAAAGTTAAATAAGTTTGAATAATTTTAAGGACTGAATCATACATTGTGTTCATTAATGTTCTAAATTGAGAGTGAGTAACCTTTTGGGGGGACCACAATGCTTGTTTGCTTGTGTACACCTTCAACAGAATCTTTATTTACATAGTAGGACAATTTTTGACCAAAGTATAAACATGATTCTAAATTAAAAGGAATGTTGTCCGTCTGTCCCCCTCCATTAACCGCCATGCGACAAGGAACTAAATTTGAGGTAGAATTGTTTCACTGACATTTCCTTCCCGTTAGGCTTTGGCTTACCCTTCAATCTTCAACATCCCTAATTCAGACAAACTCTGTTTTGGAGTGTTAATAATGATTAGTAGGCTGTTTAATGTCATTGTTGGTTTACAGTCTCTAATGTCATTGTCGGTTTTCAGTCATTTCAACTATAAGCAACCAAACCGCGACTGTAATTTTAAACCCTAGAATATATGAATGCTATCCTTGTATATTTATAAATTATTCATTATTGACGTCGCCTCGCAGTTTGAATGCAACTGATTTTCTGGAAAAGTTGCGAGGGCAGAGGTTGGTTTTCGTTGGGGATTCACTGAACCGGAACATGTGGGAGTCTATGGTGTGTATCCTACGTCAAAGCATCAATGACAAGAAACGTGTTTATGAAATTTCAGGAAAACATGAATTTAAGAAGAAAGGTGTCTATGCTTTTAGATTTGAGGCAAGCTTCTAGTATATCCTTGCTATTTTTATTCCGAGTATAAAACTTATAATGCCATCTCATTGAAATTTTGTTTTTGGTAATTTACAGGATTATAATTGTTCAATAGATTTTGTGAGTTCACCATTCATTGTTCAAGAGTCGACTTTCAAAGGCGTAAATGGGTCATTTGAGACATTAAGATTGGATTTGATGGACCAGACAACTTCCACGTATCATGATGCTGAGATCATAGTCTTCAATACAGGGCATTGGTGGACCCACGAGAAAACATCTAGGGGGTGAGTATGTGTGTAAATATTTCCTTCCCATCATCTGTTTCCATGCTTCAAGTGATAATTGAAGATGGATAAGAATAGAAATTTAATATGATGTTTGATTCAACTTCCTCCATTCCAAATTTTCATGCGTGTACAACTTTTTCATGTTAGATTGTTTTTTCAATCAACATATGAATCTCTTGTCTTTCTTCGCCTTACAGTCAGTTCTTACGGTTTGTAAATTAAATAACAACTGAATTTTAACTTGAAATTTTATTTGAGTTCATGCTTACTGTATTATACATGTTTACACTTGTTTCACTGGTTTCCGTGTACTTGTTTTTTGATCTTAATAAGCAATTTTGGAAAAAAGGTTTTGATTTTGTTGTCAACTGGTACTGTTACAGAGAAGACTATTATCAGGAAGGCAACCATGTATACCCAAGACTCAAAGTTCTGGATGCATATACAAGGGCACTGAAAACTTGGGCTAGATGGACTGACAACAATATTGACGCAAATCGAACAAATGTTTTCTTCAGAGGATACTCAGTTACTCATTTCAGGTATTAGTCTTTTATACAGCTTCCAAAACCCGATATAATCTGGACTTGCTATTGTTTTCTTCCTTTACATGGCTCGAAAATTGACCGGTGTTACTCTGTAGCTGGAAATTTATATATTGTTTAAAACTTGGCATGCAAACTGGGCCGACCTCCTACCTTTGCCATTGACCATCACTGAGTTGACTCGCCCTTTTGCAAAAATATTCTTACCTATATATTAATTAATCCGCATGCTTTTTATCGGAAGGACGAGACTGTGTACCTGTACCATGCAAGGTCAGTTCAAGCACATGACAGCTAAAACCCTTACTCTAAACTTCAAAAAAATTAATTTTACAAAGATAAATAGGTCTCCCAATAAAGTATTAATCCTATGAATTAAAACCTGAAAAGAAATATTAAAGTACACTGAGGTAGATTCGTGGTGTAACGTGTCTCTCACAATTCAGTGGATTGTGAATTTGAATCTAAGTCCTTGATTTTTCAGCTTAAAATTGAAAATATTAAAAAGGTACAATAAAAGACCTCTTCCAGCAGATTTGAACACAAACTTATGACATTCATGGCTAAAACCTTTTCTACTACAAATAATGAAATTGGGATTAATGATTCACATAATTTATATTTAAATATTTTTTTATTAATGTTATCTATACCAAAATTTCTCTTTCGGGAAAAAATCTATACCAGAATTTTTTCATTATAAAATGCCCCACTTAAAAATTATATTTTTTGCCTATAACTGTGTTCCGGCCCTGACCATTTGTTAATATATATATATATATATATTTTTTGTTAAGAGGTATTGTACTTCGATGTCTGAATATTGCACAAGATTGGTTCATATATTTCCAAAATCTAGAGATATAATCACAAAGTTCTTATTAGCTTAGTTTAAATAATATTAACGGATGACAATCTAGCTTTTGCGATCCGCTTTTGCTCCTATTTTAATATTTTGCTGGATGAAATCTCTTTAGCTATTTTATATGATAGGTCTAATATTCAACAACATATTATTTTTTTTGACCAAATTCAACTTCATATTATTAGAAAAATTAAATCAATATTGTAGGCCTGCATATATGATGCTGTATTGCTGTCAAATTAATTGGTAACAGAATATCATAGACTCTTTAAGATTGTATTTACAGTTTTTGTACCTTAATCAAGAACCCGGTATTTAACTGTGTCCATTGGCAATGTACTGAACCCCTATGTTTAATTCAGATTCTCACATTGGTTAATTAAATTCTCCTATGCAAAAACTTAAATTGTACATTAACAATTACAATTTTTTCGGACCATATTTATCTGGTATGCCACGTTGAATTCCAACACTGTCTGACATGGTTTCAGGGGTGGGCAATGGAATTCAGGAGGACAGTGCCACAAAGAAACCGAGCCAATATATAAAGGAGATCACTTACGGAAATATCCGTCGAAAATGAGGGCTTTAGATTATGTCATCCCAAAGATGAAAACTCCAGTTATTTATATGAACATAAGTAGGATGACAGATTACAGAAAAGACGCCCATCCATCAATATACAGAATGGAATACAAGACAGAAGCAGAAAGAACCACCGCGGAGCAACACCAAGATTGTAGCCATTGGTGCTTACCAGGAGTACCAGATACCTGGAACGAATTACTCTATGCTTCTCTCTTAAAATCTGGTAAAGGGAATTGGAAAAGCTGAGCAGAACTAGTCAAAATCTCCGCATACCACATTCGGTTCAAGTTTCTACGCGTGTATATTCCTTAGTTTCCACAAAAGGGTGTCTGAGTTATAGTTTGTGCAGATGATTAATTAGAGTGACAAGTTAATGTGTATTTTATGTATTCACCTAGTTGCAGACACAATTGTCATGATAATATTAATTACCATGATAGCTGTAGAATTTGTTGATCAAAGCCTTGATTTGATTCTTTGCATTAGATTAGTTACAGAAACATAATGATCAATCAAACTGGTGAGAGTAAATCCTTTCTACTATCTTTATGTTTACTTACTATTCTCTATCATTCAGACAATCTTATTTTATTTATCATTCTATCTCTCTCTCTGTTTACTATCATTTTATCTCATCCAGACAATCTTATTTTATTCATCATTCTTTCTTCTCCACACTTACAAGATGGGATAGCTGACATCTCTTTAACTAGGTCATTACTAAAATTGTAACCAATAATTGATAATACTAAACCCACTTAAGTTGATCTGATGATATTGGTTTGAGACCTTGGAGTGTGTTCCTCTCAAGGTCTCAACTTGATTTTCCCTAGAGCAAATTTCGGCGGGCTAGTTTGACTTTTTCAAAAGAAAAAGATTGATAATACTTCAATAAGCCAATTAACGAGTCGAAAATTGACACTACCTACCCTTGACACTACCTACCCTTGACATATTTCTTAGGACCACTCTGTTGTGATTTTGGTGCTCCGTTATCTGGACTACCAAATTGGTTAACTTCAACATTGAAATCTAGGGAGATAAACTGAAAAGTGGCATTGGTTGTTTTGACTATTATTCAGTTCAACCTGAATAATCCTTAATTCTAAGCTAATATGAGTATTCCTTAATATATGTAGAGGTATTTGTATCCAAATAATGTATGTTTCGTTTCAATTATGCTAAAATGGTGACCTTAGTGGACAACTACTTGCAACAGACGGCTCATTGTGGTAAAGTATTCACCTAAACTGTGACTGCATTTTTAAGGATCGAATAGACGGCCTTGGTTAAATGACAAGAGTGGCGAAACACTCATGCCAGCAACCTTGGATCGAATAATGTATATTTTTAACATGACTAATACAACCTTATTCATATCAACGATTGAATAATAGGGTAAAACATTACTAAGTTTTATGATTCCATATTACTTGTGTACATGAAACATTCTTTAAGTTCTCATAGGATCATAATAACTCTTAACACAAACAAACAAGCATGCATACATTCAAGTGGAAAAAGGAACATGAATTAATGATAACAGTTACCTACCTTACTCATCTGCAGAAACTGAAACAAGAACAGACTCTAGTCAGCTGCAAATTGAGTGAATTGAAGTACATCATAAAGCTGGCAACTACTCAAAGGAAGTCAACACCATCTTTATGTTTATTATTACATTCTACTGCAAGAAAATAACTATAACAATCTACGAAGCACAGACACAGACACGGAACATGCCTTTAATCTAAAGTGTCAGTGCTACATAGATAGAGTGATTGATACATAGCCATTAAGACTCCAAAAAGGAATCCATTGCCTTTTTGTGACTTGCCGGTTTGCCATGCTATAACAAAAGCCTCTGATCCTTTGGAGAAAAATGCTTAATTATTTGCTTCTGCTACTCAGAAAAAAGCACATCTCTTTGTGATATGAGAAGCCAAAAGCTAAAGCACAAAGCAAACTGTTTTGGAAAATGGAGGGAGAGTGTATAGGGTTTTGTTTAATACCCTCTCACACTTCTCTCCATGTTTGTTTTAAGAACCATGGATTGATTTTTGCCAACAAAGAAGCTTCATCCTTATTACAAAGATTCAAGTCTTGATGGATTGGTTTAGAGGATGCTTAAAGGGCTCCACATAGAAAGGTAGTGGGGAAGTTGGTGTCTCTGATCATTGTTTTAAATACTTGTGATGGTTGAGAAGTATATATGAAAGTGGTGTGTGTATCATTCTTTTTCATTATCTAAAATGACTATTTAACACCATCAAAAGTTGCAACGTATAGGCACTCACATAAAAGAAAATAGTACTACTGTGTGTCCATTAAAATAATTATAATGGATAAAGACATTTGTTTGATTAATTCAATCTTAATCTTAACCTAATGGCCTAACCTTTTTTGATATCAATCTCATCATAGCCAAGATATACCTAACCTAGCTGGATTTGTTACCCTTTTATTTTCCTTCAAACCGGTTTACAGAGAATAAAATTTACATGCGAGTATCTATCGACTTTGTTGATAATAAATTTTCGGTAAGAAATATGGCTAACGATCTTTAGTAGGATCTTCTCTTTCAACTGCATTTTTTATCCACAAAATTTGAAGATAATGTGGTGATCTATAATCTAATTTCTAATTTGATGCCTTAATTAACTATTTTTTCTACCATTTAAGATGAACTCATTTTATTTGTCAAGAAAAGATGAACTCATTTTATATGTTTATATTGAATTTGAGATTTCTATGTTTTTTTTTTTTTTAACAAATTGAGATTTATTTCTTGTCCTTGCCAAACTGCAGTCCTCCACAAAAAAGAAAAGACAGTAAACTAAATATTATATTTGCTCATAAAGGCAATTTAGGGATATATAAAATGAATTAGTGAATCATGCCAATTTTCCATAGAAGAGACATCTAATTGAAATTTTGTATCATGACTCATAAAAGGGTATATATATCAAGGTCAACATAAACTTTAAACATGGGTTCCCACACTTTGCTTTTTTCATTTATGCTTGACCTTTGATATATAGGAGGCTTTTATTGCATAGTGGATCCACTCACTATAAGACTCTATCTCCACCACCTCTCTTCCAACAATAATTATATTTCTTGTTGAATCTATTTAATAAACCTCTTTATTAGATTTCTATTACAAACAAGAAAAACCTATTTATTATAAGAATTTTTTCCTTTTATTTTTGATACACAAATTATAGTGTTTAATAGGATTGAGAGAATTTCTTAGCGGCGCAAATAGAATTATAGAACTCATTGATAATATTTTTTCATCATTCCAACACGGGAACTAGATAAGAAATACTATTAAATGACGTTAGAATCATGAAGTCAATTTAATGAAGTTAGAACACCAATCGTTTGATCTTCATCCAATGGTTGAAATTTTTTACTGCTTGTTTTATAGAACTCTTTTTTCAATTCCTAATTGTCTACTAATTTTACTCTCTTCCAATCAGCAATTGTAGCAAAACTTATTACATTCAAATTGCATAACAATCAAGATCTTTTCTTTACATCCTTTCAAAATACAAGGGTTGAATTCTAAAAGCTCAAAATCTATAAGCTTTAGCTCTCTAGGAGCCAAACTCGTTTAAGTTAGCTGTTGATTATTTCCTATCATATCATATTCCTTTCACATTTCTAGGAGTCATTTTTTAATAAAAATATAATTCTAGGAGCCATTAGGTTTAACTTTTATTTTTTTGAAAGAGAAATTCATCAGCATCATGAAGTAAAGCTCTCTATTTTTTTTAATAAGAAAAAAGTAGCAGTCAATAGCTTGAAATTACCTTCAAGAGTCATTGCTCTTTGTCTAGCCGGCTGTAGGAATAAACCAAAACTCCTCTAAGGCCCTTTATGTGTTACGAAAAATTATAGTGATCTTCTTCTCAGATATGCACACAATTATAGTAGCTAGACTATCCATTATTTAAGCTTTAGGTTTGCCTCTTCTTTAAGCAAGAAAACAAAATATTTATCACTTTTTTGGTCCCCTTTTCGAATCTCACTTTGTTGTTCCATTATTAATTAATATTTTTATGTTTGGGCATGTGTTACTTTGGAGAATAATTTCTAAAAGCTACATAAGACTATAATAAATGACAAAACTCTTTCAAAAAAACGTTTTGATTGGTTGTATTTTCGTTAGTCAAATGTAAAGAGATTTAAACCACTTCATCTACGGTAAGTATCTTACAATTACTCCCCAGTTCTATTGTGAATGTCACATTTGTTGAAATTATTTTCTATGATTATTTTATGAAACTAGTTTTCAATGTAATTACTATTAACTTTTTATTTCTTCTTCTCTTATATCATCTATGTAATAGTATGCGCACATAAGGTTAATTTGGTAAAGAAATTCTTTCATTTATGATTTCTTCCTAATTTGTATGAAATAATTAATCAAAGATAACACTCATAATAGAACCGTGTATATATTAGTATCATTTTTGTAGCCACCTCATATTAATCATATATTTTTCTGTTTTATTATAGCCGAACTAACCTATCAAAATTGATATAAAAAAGAAGCAAACCGAAATCTTTAAAGAAACATAGTTCAAGGTTCCAAACCAATAACATCCAACCAACCCAAGTGGTTCTATGTGGCCATTGTTATTAAACAATAAAGCCATTAAATTAACTTGGTCAGGGATGGGAAAATTAATAAATCAAATAAGACTCTAAGATGAACTAAAGAGTTAGGATACGTAAAAGGAAAAGTCAACTCTAGTTTTTCTTAAAAGAACCTTTGATTCCTCTTGTTGCAAAAGTTTTTATATGTTTATTACCTTGGCTTATTGCCTTTCATAAATCAAATTAGAATCGATCATTGCTGTCCACCACTTTCAATTGGACAAAGGAGGATCAACGGAAAATGTTGTGGTCCTAAGTTGATTCCAATTTGCAATCAAGTTTTGGGTCCCTCATAATCCAAAATTTCCACATTTTCCTGTTAATTCAGTTTAACATACGTTCAAACATCGTTGTTGTTGTTTTTTTTTTTTAACAAATTAAAATGGAATATATTGCTCAAAAAGCAAAGTGATTCACCCCGCATAAGGTGTGATAAAGTGATGAATCACCCAAAGTCTGATACAAGCAAAGATGCCCGCACCAATGAAAATTACATGATATCCATACAAGGTAGTGGGTATCTCCACCAATCGTGAAAACCAAATGTAATAGAAACATCATTTGAAGAAAGCCATAAAAAAGAATTCAACTTCACTTTTTCAACAATACTTAGAGGATCGACAACCACATTTTTGAAGACACAGTTATTTCTCTCCTTCCAGATGCCCAAATACAAGCCATCCAAATCACCTTTAGATAAAAATGAGAAGCTCTCGGTATACCTGCCAAATGAATAAACTGCAGAAAGTGGTCTGTTACCGAGTCTGGAAAAACACAAGGGACACCCAGCCACTGACACAGTAGATACCAGACTCTCCCAAAAAGAGCGCACCCAACGAAGAGATGATCCGCCGTCTCAGAGAAACCGCAACCACCAACACATAAATTATCATTAGGTTGTATAACATGTCGACGTACCAAATTTGATCGAGTTGGAACTCTATCTTGAAGAAGACGCCAGGAAAACAAAGATGCCTTTGAAGGAACAAGTTTATGCCACACATCAAGACCTGCTCCACCAGTTACCTATAGGTGCCTTGAAAAAGGAAAGAAAGTAAACCGGAAGAGAGGACATGACAGACTTAAGAAGAAGCAGGCGACCACCGAAAGATAAGAACTTATTATTCCAAGACGACAATCTAGCAGTAATACCATCCAACACAGGTTTCCAAAAACTAAGTTTCCCACCATCACCGCCAATAGGTAACCCTTAGTACACAAACGGAATCACACCAGTTCTATAATTCAAAACTACAGCCGCTTCTGATAACCAAGATGTGGAAATATTAACATCCGTCAGCATGCTTTTATTAAAATTTACCTTTAACCCCGATACCTCCTCCAGAAGTAACAACACAGCCCGAATTGTACGCACATTCAACCAGCTTTTTTCACTAAGAATGAGGGTATCATCAGTAAACTGGAGATGAGACAACCTAACCTCCCTTTGAGTTCCCACACCATACGGTTGGAAAATATTATTTGTCACAGAAGCCTTCATCAAAACATCGAAACCCTCTGCCGCCAATAAGAATAAAAATGGCGAAAGAGGATCCCCTTGACGAAGTCCCCTCTAAATAGGAAACTCCTTCGTCAGACACCTATTAACAAGAACCGCTGTTGTAGCTGTTCCAACACACTCCATAATCCATTTTCTCCAAACAGATGGAAAGTTCATATTCAACATCACCGAATTTAAATAATTGAGATCAATCAAATCATAAGCCTTTTCAAAATCTACCTTAAACAATAATAGTTCCTTGTTCATGCGTTTAGCCTCATCAACAACCTCATTCGCAATAAGAATACCATCAAGAATTTGTTTACCACGAACAAAGGTTGACTGCGCATCTGATACCACAAAATCCAAGACATGTCGAAGGCGGCTAGCAAGGACCTTTGCCAACACTTTGTACATACAACCAACTAGGGAAATTTGTCGAAAATTAGCTAGTCTTTGAGGACTGTCAACCTTCGGAATCAAAGCAATAAACGTCGAGTTAACACCCTTCGTCAATTTCCCATTTCGATGAAATTTTACAAAAAACCTCATAGAAGTTAAATATGTTTTTGATTCCTGCAAAATTACAAACTTTTAAGTTTAATCCCTACAAAAATATTATTCACTTTTAGTTTATATTTGTATTTTACAGAGACTATTTTGGAGAACAAAAAATATCCTCTTTTGTAAAAAGTTTTTAAAATATAGACTATTCTTATTAACTACAATTTTATAAAGAACTAAAGTTACCATTAAAATTTTGTAGGACTAAACTTACAAACTCATGATTTTATAAAGACTAAAAACATAGGTAACCTTAGTAATAATACTTATAAGTATGGTTCTCTACTTTCCACGTGCCATTTGAAGCCATAGGAAACTTGAATTTCCCATGATGCGGTTTATCAATTTTGAATGGAACTTATAGGGTCCTTGTTCTCATTATTTTTGGTCCAACAAACAAGATCAGATCTCACTTTTGTGTTATTTGTATTTTAATTCCTCAGTGCTAGTTTGATGTTCGTCTATAATTTTCATATATAAATCACTCACGAGGACGGATCCAGAAACATATTCTACCCAGAGCCTAAATGATAAAAAATAGATTTCAAACACTAAAGATAATTTTATTTGAGACCCTATTCAATATTAAATTAAATATAACACATTTCTTAATAGAAATTCGATTGCTTTTCAAGTGAGACTCAAATGAGAAGCAACGCTACTTTTCGTCCAAATTTGACGCTAATAATTGATAAATGCAAATGTTTCTTGTGATTACCAGCATTTTACTAGC
This sequence comes from Medicago arabica, assembly GCA_946800305.1. Taxonomy (NCBI): domain Eukaryota; kingdom Viridiplantae; phylum Streptophyta; class Magnoliopsida; order Fabales; family Fabaceae; genus Medicago; species Medicago arabica. The sequence continues at coordinate 42,832,421 of OX326970.1, forward strand.
AAAATTATAGATAAATGCCACTAATGTGATTATTATTATTTTAATACTTTTCTTCAAAAAAAATTATTTTAATACCATTGCAAGTTTAGGTTTAAAAATCTTATGCTAAACCTTGCTAGGAGACCTTCAGCAGCATGGCTTTATATAATTTATTTAAGGCAATGCTATCTACACGGTTCAAGATTTATATATTGCCATAAGCTCGGTGTGTGTGACTAAATTAATGTGAGAATGAGATGTTAATTATTCCAAATGATTCTACTTTATAAATTAAATAGTTCACTTGAAAGTTTAAAGTGCATAGAGGGAATAGGCGTTTGAAGTATTTTATTTTTCAGATTAACCACATACGTATTTGTGCCATTAGACATTGAAAATAATGAGAAGTGGTTACCTTCCCATCAATTTGGTGACCATCCATTAAAATCCTTTTCTAAACATTCTTTTTTAAGTAATCTATTGGTAAGAAATTCTCCTCTTATGGTGAATAAGTGAGAGATTTAAAGTTTGAATTTAGACTCATTCATATATTATGCAATGTCCCCGACGGAAACACATCCTTTTTAAACTTATCTAACTTTTTTTTTTGTTATCGTTGAACATATCTCACCTTCATACCTCAACATATTGGTCATGTAGAATTTCAATCCATGAACAAATGAGATTATTGGTTGTTCCCTATACGTTATAGTTGCACTATTAAATGCCTTACACATGTTGCTTGCAAGTCATAATTAACATGTGTAAGCAATGTAAACTTCCCTTGACCACATACTTGGTGCTAAGTCATTAATTTCTTTCCAAGCACCCTCACTAAGCTTCTTCATGTGATCCATTTCCTTCTTGAACTCTGGCATGGTATTTGATCTAGTTGTTGCCCACAGTGCTTCCTTGAAATGAATGCTCTTGAGGAAATCTTTTTCTCCAGTTGCCATATAAGTGGTGGTTCACACACACACACACACTCTATGCTCAGCATGTTCTGAAATGCTAGAAATTGTATTTACCAAACCCTACAAAAAAAGTACAATTAGCCTAAATATTTCAACTCATATAATAAAACAATTATGGAGTATCTTAAGGTTTAAGACACCATACTTTTTGTTGGTCTGAAATGAAAGACCATAAATTAGGTTGAATACCATTCAAATCAGAAAGTAGAAGATCAAAGAACCAATCCCAAAAGTCCTTAATTTTAGCCTCAACAATAGCAAATACAATTGGCATCATCTGATTATTACAATCCTTTCATATTGTTGACAAAAGTTGGGCACTGTTTGAACCCTTCAAGAAACACACATCAAGTCTTACCAAATACCTGCAACTTATCACAAATGCTCTATTGCATGCATAGAAATATACATACATCCTTTCAAACATTGGTCAACCCACTACAAGTTTACATTTGACCTTCAAAGTGTTATTTGGATTTCTCATAATCAATTCCTTAGCATAATTCTTAAGGTGAACATACTGTTCTACTACTGCACCATGTATAAGGATATATTCTATGCCTTATGCATATGAAACTTGCTTCACATAACACCTTGTTTATTTTACTACCTTCTTGTAAACCCTCCAGTGTCAAGTGTCAGATTAGGTGTGTGTTTCACAAGCGGAACCAATATCAAGGCCATCAACTTTGTTTTGCATTGTCTGAGCTTTCAGTACTCTGACATGTATGAGAAACCTTATAACCAACAAGTTGAAAAAAAAAAGTGAAGCATACTTACTAAATCTCATATGGAATGCACACCCAACCATACACTTAACAACAATTCTTTTCTTCTCATTATTCTTAAGGTAACATTCTTCCTATATTGCAAAACGTTTTCTTTCACATACTCTTTTACATAAACTTCTCTCTAAAAAACAACTCTCTCCCTTCTCTCTAAATCTCAGATATGCCACCCCTCCAAATCCAAATCCTCTTATCCGATGTAGCCTCAACCCATGGTGGTGCGATGAGTTCGACCTCCGCATCACCTTCAACCCCCCCAACTTCGTTTCTCTCGTAGCGGTTTCGGGTGAAAAACGGATTTTGGGTATCTTCAAGGCGGCGCAGTCACTCAACGAAGGCGGTTGGTTCTTGAGGGTTTGGGTTTCCTTTTTTCCTCGTTGAGGTCTTCAACACATAATTCACTTTTTCTTCACCGCATTTTCTTTCTCATCTCACTAAGTTTACTTTCTCTCATAATATCTAAATGGGTCTTTCATTGAACAACCCTCTAGCCACAATGTCACCGCGTCACTACATCATCCACATTTAACCATTGTTGCTGCTGTCTTAGGTTGTGCTGTTGTTGGTGCTAATCGTTAGTCTTCTGCTCACATGGTAGCTTCTGTTCTTCTGACTAGATTACAAGGGCCAGTTTCGGTCCTTCCTTAGCTTCGCTAGGACGAGTGACTTTTTTGTGGGATGTTTTAAATCTGACATTTTACTTGAAGTATTATGATAGGTGGTGGTAATAAGGGGTGGTGGTTTTATGGTGGTGAGGAGGTGGATTTATGTCGTTCGTGTTTGAGGAGGTCTTATGGTGGTGATGGCTGGTGGTTTTCGGTTGGTGTGCAGCTGGTGTGCGTGTGCATCACCATTAGGGTTTGGTAGTGGTTGGCGTGGTTTGTATGTGGTGGTGCGAGATGGTTAGGAGAGGAAGTGTAGATGTTGGTTTGTTTTGTGGTGGGTGTAGTGGTGTTGTGGAAAATTTGGATTCGGATCTCTCGGAACACTCGGTGGACATGAAATAACTGAGAGGGGATGTTTGGGCGATTTTTAGGTTGGGAGTTGGTTGTTTGTGTGGGTAACATTGATCCCTTCAGGTGTTTTAATGTAGGTCGTCTATATGTAAGGTTCATATTCGTTGTCGCTAGCTCTTGTTGCATTTTGGGGTGCTTTGAGTTTGGGTGTTTAGAAGGTGGGTGGTCTTGGAGCTGAACATGTTTCCTGTTCTAGCATGATTTTGCTTCAGTATCGGGAGCTAGTATCTAGTTGCAAGTTTGTGTGCCTGATTATAGTGTCTTCCACGGTGCTTTGGGGATGAGGGGTACCTGACTGATTTGACTCTGAGTTTGGTGGGCCGATCACTTTTGATTCGAGATTGGAAATCAGTGCTTTGATTCAAGTTTTTGCTTTGGTCTTATTATAGTGTTTTTTCCCTCGGTGGACCAGGGGTAGAGATGTGGTGGAAGCCGAATGACTGTTGGAATAGGTCGGGTGTGGTTCATATATGGGTAGGTGAAAATGGTGTTTGATTTGGGTTTTTTTTTCTTCCGGTGTGAGTAGTGGCAATGGGTGTATGAATTTTGTTTACGGTGGTTGTTTGCGTTGGAGTTTGATTAGGTTGAGAAGTTGGTTTTGGTTGTGGTGAGTCTTTTGGGTGTTGAAGGTTAAGGCATTAGTTAGGTGATGATTGTACTTGTGTCTTTATTGGTGTTTATTTTTGGTGTTCCGCCTATATACGGCGTCTTTGTAGTCTTTGTTTTACCGGTCTTGGATCATCTTAAGCAAATCTGGCTTTTAATAAATTTTGCTTGTTAAAAAAAATCAACATTTGAAAATATTTGTCCAACCTGATACCTAACTAGTTCACCATTTTCAAAAAACTTAAACCTAGGATATTTTGTCTTACCAGTTTCATCTTCAAAAGAGAATGAGCTTTCTAGATCTTATGAGTCTCCTTTTTTTTCTTCAAAATAAGACACAATTGTTGCAAGATGGTTCTTTGATGATTCAACAACTTCCAAATTACCATAACCTTCCTCAATTGGTAAAGCGAGAGCCGGAATCATAGTCTGATAAGGCAAAACATATGTACATTCCAAATCTTCATTATACTCTCTATGATTAAGTGACACCCCATTAACAATGTCAGTTTCAAATTCATCTTCTTCAACTATGTAATCAGGATTTGTTTCAGATTGAACTTCAGCATAATCTTTCCCTTCGACCACTTCTTCAACATCACTATCATATTGTTAAGGTCATCCACACCTAGGGTTTGTACGTAAAACTCAACTGCTTTTTCACTACTAAACTCATGTATGAACTTAATGATATCTCTATCACTTTTCAGCAATCTAAGACCATTCTTCAACTGTGTCTTTGGGCTAACATACCACAACGTATATTCCTATTTTACACCTATTTCTCTTACTAGTTTGTCCAGATCAATAAGGTTAATCTAATTTATGTCCCACTTGTAGGAGTATTAACTTAATTAGCTTTGACCAAATCAAATAATGATGGCTGTAATAATATAGTAAATGGAAATCATATCTCATAGTAATTAGCCAATTAGTATAGTTGACTGTTCCATGATTCATCATTGTATTCCATGTATATATGGCTACACAAATGTAAATATATTGAATTGAATTGAATACAAAATTAATAGAAACGTATCTTTCTATATGGTATCAACTGAGCCTTTTGCCTAAAAACAATATTTTCCTTTACGATCCAAAATGGCCACTACCCCCATCTTTAACCTCCACCCTCTCACAATCTGTTTCTAGCACTACAAAAATCTCGTGGAACTCAACACCAACATCCAACTTTCTATTAAACTGAATTCAAAAAAACTATTCTGCATGGCATCGCCAAATTAATTCCCTCCTTGTAGCTCGCAATCTTGATGGTTACATCACTGGTGAAACTCCTTGTCCATCTCCAACAATAAAAAATACCAATGATGGTAGTGAAACCGACAATCCTGAATTTAATTTTTGGATTCGTCAAGACAAATATCTTTACATCGCTTTACTTGGCTCTTGCGATGAAGAAGCTCGTGTTGTAATGTCTGCTGCACCAAGCTGGTATTTATAGTGTAGATTTCTAACTGGGTTTGGGCTAAAAACACGGGCTAAACCCACAAAACAAATAAAATTATGCATGCGCCCCTCGCATTTCAAATGCTCGAGGCGCATGGAGCATGCCTTAGGCGCATGCAAGATGCTCTAGGCGTATGGTATAATTTTCCAATGCCCTAGGCGCATGATTTTTTTTTCCTTGGGCCTAGTTTTCCGATTTTCATCGTTTTTAAGTCTTCATTTTCAAATAACTTTCATCGAAACTTGGAAACAAAATTCCTCCCATTGTAAAAGTCTCATGAGGCCTCTTGAATCTTCATTCTTGATCTTCCCAAATTCTTCACAAATCTTCGGATGTTCTTGATTTATCGATTTGCATGATTTCTTCGTGAATTACTTCAAAACCCCCTAAAATTGCTATGTTTCGGGAAAACTAAAATTACAGACTGAATTAAAGAAAACATTACAAAAGTCCTGAAATCACAGACAATCGTTTTAATAATCCTCCTTTTTGCTACTAAAACCTACTGAAAATGACTAAAAAACATGCTAAGAATAACGTAAGATGACTTGTCTTCACTTTCCACCATCGTTTTCAAAGACTACCTTCAAAAGCGATATTTACATATCCTCAAATCAATGCACACCAAATAGTGCTACATGTTTTCATGTAATTGATTCTTCCCTTAAATTTTAGGCTTAAACGCACTTTTATCCCCTAACTTTGCACTAGTTGCGATTTTGGCCCCCTATTAAAATAATCCATATTTCAGCCCCATAAGTTTCCTTTATGTTGCAAGTTTCAATTTTTATCATTCAAAATCAACCATTCAAGACGGTAGAAGATCAAGAAACCAATTCCAAGACATATTCTTTGTGTTATAAATCTAAAACTTGCTCAATAAAACACCCCACTTGTTTTTAATGTCTTGAATGGTTGATTTTGAAATGATCAAAATTCAAAGTTGCAACATAATGGAAACTTAGGGGCTGAAATGTGGTTTTTTTTTAATAGGGGATCAGAAGTGTGTTTAAGCCTAAATTTTATATGCTTATAATTTCATTTTGATTATTCTATTTGTCTGAAGTACATTCGTGCCTAAATTTCATACTATTTTGATTTGAATTGGGAAATTATTGGCAAATTATTATTACTTGTGTTTTACTTTGTTGTAGTTATTGTTTCCATTTAATTGTTCATAATATGAATAGTTTTGCTATATTTGGATATTTGTTTATAAATATAGAAATATTTTTCATAGAATATGTGCATTTGAGAACAATTTTGGTTCATTGTGATATTTGTGTATAACTGGAAAAAAAAAATCATGAACCTTGACTCGGAAACTCAATCATTAATCATTTCTTAACCCTTTTTAAAACATGTTTTTAGGAATAATGATATTAATCGATACATTTTTTCTCACACAAAATTTGTTTGTGTCCATAGTTTATAGTTGACTATTTCATTCTCGCATTCTCAATCCTTCACTTCACACCCTTCTTCAAATTAACTTCAAGTTCTTTTTGTTGCAATTTTTCCTATGTAGCTATGAAGGTTGAACCACTGCCAAAATAATATTGAGTTACTTGAAGATAAAAAGCCTCATAAAAGTCTGGAACTTTGTGTAAGATGAGATACATATACATGAAACTTCACGTGAAATTTATGTAAAGGAATTAGAAGCACTAGACGCCGACCCGTGCGATGCACGAGTTTGTTTCGATTTTCATATATAAGCATCATGTTGACTATATTATTAGTTGTCGACATGTTTAAATGTATTATGTATAACATTTCAAAAAAGACTACAATAGCAAAATGCACCGAAGTTGGAACTCGTCATACAAAATCTAAACAATGAGCAAAATTTAAACAATGAACAAATTAAATAGTTCAAAATACACATCAAAAGAAAAAAGTTACTGCATAAAGTTAGTATAAGAAACATATCGAGTGATTCAACCATAGAAGCCTATAAGATCACCTACATTTTCATTTTTCAAGACATATGTCGTAGGAAAAAGGGGAAGAAATAGATGAAAAACGCAGACTTTTGGGTTTAAATTGTGAAGGAGAAAGGAGAAAAAAGGGTTCGAAACCGTTTGGAAAGAAAGGAAAAGAAATTAATTGGTTTTTTGAAAATGGAGTTTAATATTGGATATTATGTAGCGGAAGCAAATTAAATCAGTAAAACAGCTACTGGTGAAGTGGCAAAATCGGTTGGATGGAAGCAAATGGTCGTGGGTTCGAAAAAGTTGTTGATAACTGTAAAACAACGGGTTCATATGTGTTAGTCTGACGTTCGTAATGGGGTTAAGGTAAGAAAATGAAGATACATTTTATGATTAAGTAAATAATATTCACACACCTTAGTAATTTTTTACATATTTGAATTGTTTTGGTGAATGTAAATTATGAGCTCTACTACATTTCAGATTCATGCAAGTAGTCTAAACAAATTCCCACCATAGTATATTTTCCTATCAATCAAAAGTAAGTATTGTATATCGTCTCCACAAGGACTAGTGCGATATTCAAGCCATTCAACAATCAATATTGTTCTAAGTGTATGGATTTAAAATGTTTGTTTGTGTAAACCTATATAAACTATTTGACATAAAATAAATAGAGAAGAGATAGGGTTATTTCGCTTGGGGTCAGAGACACTCAATCAAGCGTAACAACTGCAATCTCACGATCAAATAACGGATTCTAGCTTTTTAAACGATATTATCACAACCACTCGACAACATCATTCGTGTCCAAATGATGTTGAGATTTTTAATGGACTATTTAAAAGTCGATTTCCCAAACTATTAAACAATCACAAAGTCGATTGGATCGTTTAATCAATGATTTCCCAATCTATTAAACGACCCAAAAGCATTAAGTTCTTGATTACAAAGTGATTATCAAAGATTAAATTCTATGTCTAGAATAAAAACTTAGATTATTATTCTAACCCTAGATCCAAAAGTATTTGTCAATAACATTTCAAATCTCAAATAAAGCTTTAAATGCAAGAATAATACCAATATTGAATAAATAAGCTAGAATCATATATTAAAAGATCAAGAGTTTACATAATGGCTTGTTTGAATACATCAAAACCCACAAGGGTAGATGTAGCTACATATGTCTATGCAAGCTTGGCAAAGTTTAAAAGAAAGATGAATATTTCATGCTAAGATTCATGATTTCTCAACAAATTTTGGTAAGAATCTACTCCTAACACCTTGCTTTGTGTTTCTCTCTAGAAATTCCATCTCTTTAAGAAACCAAATCTTTCCAAAAATGTGATATTGCTTGGCTCCAAAAGTGTTATATTTTTCTCCTATGTTGCGCAGCTTTCTCTTCTATATGTCTCTGTAACCTAGCTTCCTTCCTTTCTTAAAATGATGTTTTTCTTTCAATACGGGTCAACAATACAAACTAGTGTCAAAGGCCCAATTGTTTATTCTAATTCCCAAGCCTGCTGCACGTGTGGCTCAAATAGTAATACTAATACATTATGTTGTCAAGTATGCCACACACACCTTTGTTATCTCATCTAGCCATTAGTCATAGTAATAATAGGCACTAATAGACTACTTGACTCAATAAATAAGGACATGACATTTTATTTAAAAGACTCTAAATTAAGTATTAAACTAATAAAAATAGAATTAAAACTTAATTAAAAAGATTCTAAAAATGTGATATGATGGACTGTCATCACTCTTCCATGAGGTCCTTGGAGGTTTTACTATAAAGAAATCAAAGTTTTATTCGAATTATAGAGGTTTGTAATTCATGTTTAGTTTTTTCAGCCTTCGTGATGTGTTTGCATGTTTATTGCAAAATATTTAGAAAATGATTTTGAAATATAATGTTTACTTTTGAAGATTTTAATGTTATGTCAAAACTATTATGTGGTTCATGGGAGAGATTAAAGGAGTTCAAACTATTCCAACTCATGCAACTAAGATTAATAATAGTTGTATTTCACCAACAACAATTAATCATAGGTATGTTGTTTCTTTTATAATTGTAAGTATTATTTGCTACATCACGGTACATTTTAATTTTTTTTTGTTTTGTAATGATGATATAACATCCAATATTTGATTGTTTTAAATATTACCATGATGTATTAAATAACAATAAATACTACAATTATAAAACAAACAAAATACTTATAATTAATTGTTGTTCATGAAATACATCTATTATTAGTCTGGTTGAATGAGTTTGAGTAAGTTATCACCCCTTTGATGCATCACACAAACCGTAGAATAGTCTTGACACAACATTAGCATCTTAAAAAATAAACAATATATTTCATAATTACTTCTTAAGCTTTTTCTATAAGCATGTAAAAACATCAATACATGCTAGAAAACTAAACACAAGAATTACTAACCTCTAAATTTTAAACAAAACTTTGATTTTTTCATAGTAAAGTCTTCAAGGACCTTATGGATACCTTCCTCTAAATTGTCAAAAGGATATTTATAACATATATTCAAGATAACACATAGAGAATTCCCCTTGATAATGAAAAATACTCTAGTGGACGTTTGTGTGCACCACCAATATGAATCTCAAATGTTGTCACAGTGCTCACAACCTACTTTCACTAAACAATTCAAACATGTAAAGAGTTTTTTTTTTTTTTAAGGAAGACATGTAAAAAGTTTTATAAGACATGTGATATTAAATACAACATTGTTTACTTGAACATAAAATACATCTTCAAGTAGTTACCTTTTCCTTGTTACAAAAATCATAGCAACACATGAATCTATTGTTTAATAGTTGAATCTAAATTTTTTGTTGTAATATGATGTTATGTACGTTAAAATTTCTAACAGTTCAAAGAGTGTTTTGTATGCGATTCATTTATATTTCAACTTTTGTAGAATCAGGTGATGATGTAAAAATATTTTTAGGTATTAAAAATTTCTTAAACTCCCCACCTAATTTTGCTTAAATGAAAAACTTTTGGTTCTTTTCCATAAATTTCACATGAAGTTACATGTACAAGAATCTTATATTTCACAATGTTACATTTACTTTTAGGAGGCATTTTACTATCAAATGACTCAATAATTCTTTGGTCACACATCCATAACCACATAAGGACATTTGCAAAAAATAAAATAAACATAGGCATGACCCAATTGTATGAGAGAAAAAACTTGGGCAAGTTAAAATGAAAATAAACATAGGCATAAACCAATTGAAAACACGATCTACAGCAAAGTACAAGCACAATTAACAATCAGTTGACATATACCTCGAAATTCAAATCAAAATAGTATAAAATTTAGACAAATAAAAAGATCAAAACTGAACTATAAACAAATGAAAATTAACAGAACAAACAATTACATGCAAATGTGGCAGCACTATATGGTTCGATTTGACTTGAGAATGTAAAATAAAACAAATATCACAACAAAAAAAAAAAAAATACATTTCATGCGTGTTGAGAAGAAGAGGGAGAAGAGACAAAACTTGGAAAGGGTTGAAGTTTTGGTGTGCTATGGAAATGAGTCTAAGCACTCATTTTATAGTGTGAGAATCTAAAAAGATAAGAAAAAAAGGAGGGTTGTGGTTGCATAACTATTGAAAATGAATATTTTTTGGTCAAACTTAAAAATGAATATTTATAAAATACTATGTATTAAATATACTTTTTACTTTAAAAATTAATATTCCTTTTCTTACAAATAAAATTTAATATTTCTTGAAAAAAAAAAATTCTTAACTATCATAGATACATTGAACCGGTCAAAAAGAACTATATATGCATTGAATTACTTTTCTTTCAAAAAAAAAATACACTGAACTAATTTCTCTATTTATAGTTTGTAATATTTTTTTGGTAACTATATATTACTTTATATAATTCTTTTTGACTGAGTTAAAACAATATTAGTATTTGACCAAAAAAACAAATAATAATAATAATAATAATAATAATAATAATAAATTATTATTATTATTGTTATTATTATTATTATTATTAGACCAAAGTTATACGCACATAATATTATTTCAATTTCATACTTTTTTTTTACTTATTTCAATTAAATATTTGATAAATTATACACCATCAGTACCACGATAATTGTCACATTTAGCAAAACAAATTTGTCTAAAAAAGTTTGTTTTTAAAACATGGCATTTGGTACAATGACCGACTAATCTCGGATACTAATCCTAACCAATAAGGGAGATAATCCTACAAAGAGAGTGATCTATAGGGGTTGAAATTATACTAGTTTGGCGGACAACGGTTAATGCATCGCTAAGTCTTGCTCATATCAAGCAAAAAATTCCTTATATTAGATTTTGCCTATTGGATTATATTATAAAGTTACTAACCTTTTCGATAATATAAGCTTATTTGCATACATTAATTTTTTTTCATATTTAAATGTATTATTATAAACTAGAATTGAAATATGATATCAGATAAATTACTATGATCTATGCTATCCATTCTACTTTAGATGGCGTATCAGAATTTAGTATGTTAATTTCTATTTTAAGAGTATTTTATCTTTATCTTCTAACTTTGAGGGTAAGTTCGCTAAGAGATAAACGAACAAGGTTGCTTTTACCCTTTCAAGGGCAGTCCTTACAAGGGCATGCAAGCAACGACATCCCAACTAGGTTGGCACCTCGAAGAACCCCCTAGAACAGGTTCGGTACGACGGCTTCCCAACCATAAGTTATTTCTTAATATATGTTGTCTTTGCTTTTAGATAAAACCAGTGTGAATGACATCTTGACTGCTTTTGCATCATATTCACGAATACGATGTCATAATTCCATGTCGTGTTGTATTTTCGGACTGTTGTGTGTGTTCTCATGCACAACTAAAACCATCTTTCCATCTTCATCTGGTCCCACAACATGTGTCACAATAGACGTTGAGAAAATATATTTTGGCTTCTCATAATCAGTTAACAAACTAGTCTCAACAGGTGGACCGACTGGAGAGACTGGGGGGCTAGATTGCATGTCATTGTGCGCTAAAAATTGTTGAACCGGTGACTCCTCCCTAACATAAGCGGAGGAAACCAAGTCAACAGAAAAATCATGAACACATACATGCACAACTTAGGAGGAGAGCATAATAGTTGCATCGGGAACCCCGGGAACCACCACCACCTCCCGTGATTCCGAACTTGATTGTTCCACTACATCCGAATGCACATCCACATGAGCTACTTAATGAACCTACTCCAGCACCAAACTAGTCAACATACACCATGAAGAATGTCATCAGTCACATGTTGCACATCAAAGCTAAAAGAGTCTAAGGTCGCATATGTGGAGGAGCGTGCAGCCTGAGGGATCTATGCGTGTGCATCTTTTTGCTGGTTGGATGCTGCAACTTCAAAAGCCTTAGAGAAACCAATACCTTGTAGATTATCATGTGGTTTCTAACTTTGCTTTTGTCTATGTGATTTAACTAGTTTGATACCCTTGTCAACCAGATGCTCACCTTTGTCTGCTTTTCTCGGATGTAACCATCAACAAGATGTTACATTATGGTCAATGCTCTTGCAATGGGTTCAAAACTTTAGCAGCCCCTCATATTCAATTGCTACTGGGAAAGCAAAACCCTTCCGTTCAACCATAACTTCATAGAGTCCAAAATATATCTTTTGAAATAATTTCAAAATTATATACTCCCTCTGTTCTATTTTAAGTGTCTTTTTAAAAAATTAACACTAAAATAGCGATGTGTATTTTTGCACATTTTCTTCCTATTATACCCTCATTTTAATCCACCAACAAATTCCTATTTTTTTGCATACACTTTATCTTTCCAATAAATTTAATGTTTTCTTTCTTTCGTAATAAACAATTGTCAGTTAATATCTTTTTCTCCAACTAATCTCTATTTATTTTTTTTGCGCACTCTCTCTCATGACAAACAATTGTCATTTTTTTAAATATTGTGCACATCTTTTAATTATTTTAAGTCAATATAAAAATTATTCAAACTTCGCAATAATCAAAAATTAAGAAAAAATTAACTTTCTTTCAACTCTTTTAATTAAAGTTAAGGCTTCAACTAATGCTAGAGTCACACTTGAAATTTTTAACAATTTAGGGAAACAATCACGAAACTTGAATAAAAACAAGTTGAATCAGGAATAATAACTAAAATTCAATTTTTGAGCTTCTACATTGTTAATACTTAATATCGAATCTAAAACAAGAGAAATATAAAACAACTTTTTCTTTCAAAAAAAAAAAAACAACTTTAAAATAAAATATTTCAACAACAAAAAAAACTTTAAAATAGAATAATATCTATCTAGACTTGAACTAATATATTTGAGTTTCAACATTGTCTTTTCCTATTCTCAATCTGACCTAGTTCTTGTACTTTCCATACTTAGACGTGAAACATCTTACAAAATAAACTCAATTCATAATTTCCGTCGCAATATTTGCATGAAACACCAACATCATCATTGTCAAATTCATCAACAGACCATGTTGAATGTTTCTTCACCACCTTGTTTGTCCCACCGCTTTGACATGTGCTAGAACAACACAGAGATAATGCTTGATTTTGAACCACCACATGATTTTTCACCCACATGCTTTGAATAAAAGACTTCACCCTCTTCCTTGCAATACTAATGCATGTGGAATTTTTCAATTCACCAAAGAGATCATAACCAAGTTTTCTTCCTTCTTCATCTTCACAATTAGCAATCAAAAGCATAGAATAAACATATTTCGCATCATGATGACCTTCTAATGCAGCCTTCTTTAAATTCTCAAAACCCAAATTCACCATCAAAGTACTGAAATATTGCTCCATTCCTTCACGATAAAGAATCTCCAAATTACCACTTTCCCTACAACGTCTCAAGAACGAGGTTTCTTTTTCTTCGGTGAACCATGGAAGTGGAATCAACGCAAACTTATCCATAGATGACTAAGAAATTCTTTGCAACTAAGTTTGATTTTGCATAAATCAACAATTGAACCTGAAGCAATCTTTCCCACGATATTAACCAATAAATCATTTGGAAGAACTTTTACTATGCTTATTGGTGCATCGTTTTTGTGCCTTTTGAATTTATTGATTTCTTTCTTTGCTCTTAACAAAGCCATAGAACAAAACCCTAGATTCTACGATTTGAAGTTTGTTGATAACAAAAAGAGAAAACAAACAAAGGCTTGAAAGTATGGTTTATTAAATTAAGCATCGATTCTATAAATAGTGGACAATCCTGATCAAAGAAGATTGGGCCGCAAGTAAACATAAAAAAATATTAAATCTTATATATGATACTTAAAACGATCTCTTTTTGTTACAAATAACAAACTATGCAATATTTAGTAAACCATTCATTAGACGATGACAAGGAGAAAAACTAATTCAGTAGAAAAGAGTGCAAAAATTGATTTGGAGATTTTTTAAAAAGATATTGAGATCCTTATTAAAAAATCAAAAAAGATTTCGTTATAAAAAAAGAAATCTGATTTATTATTTTTGACGTACACGTGTTGATACATGTTTTTCTTTTAGTTTTGCATTTGTTACTTAACCAATGCCGGAAGTCATTCAGGACCAAAGTTAGATTACTATAATGACTTGAGCCTTGAAATATCGAGTTTGTTGTCCATGAATATTTTTCTTCTTTCTAAAATTATGTTTTTTTATTGTTAAGTTATGTCTTTGGGGTTTGTTAATTATGAGATTTTGTTTATTCATTAGTATTATTGTTATTTTTTTTTGTAGGTTTTACACTATGGTGTCTTTGAGGGCATGGAAGGGGATTTGAGGACACACTCGAGGAAGAGTTAATACAAAATTTTGCAATTGATAAAATGTCTTCAAACTTTTTCTTTATTAGGATTGCTATAACTTATTTGTGATTGGTGGTAGAAACAATCTTTTTTCGTCATCTATTCTTTTATATGTTGAAATCAATGCAGATCACACTTTAGAATGGATCCCGCCGCATAAAATTGTAGGAGACTATCATGAATTTCATCAGTTATTTATAAAAGACTGTTAAAGTGAGTGTGGAAAAAAAAGTGTTCCTAAACATTTTTGATTGCATTGTTATACTTGGGATGGTAGAAATCTATCAACCTTCAAGCTTGGGAAGGAGTATTAGCAATAAATAAGATAAGAGGAAGATAAGACAAAGTGAGTACTTAGTTGCAACAGAAGTCACATTTTAGTTAGTTGCATCTCACTTGTAATTTCATTTGCATTTAACTTTCATTTTGTTAGTTACGACAGTTATGATGGTACATATCAAGTGCATATAGACTTGTACAATTTGAGTTACAATGAAGCATAATTCAGTTCGCAGGTTCAATTCATTTTCTTCTTTATCTATGTTTGAGTTTAGCTCTGACCTTTGTTGATTGTTAATTGAACTAACTCAGTATTGTGGTTTGTTGGTGAACCATTTTTAGGATATCTTAGGATGAATGACAATGCATGCACTAGACTGTGAGTAAATCAAGGTTTTTTCAAGATAGAAAATTCAAAATGACATGTTTTCTCGCGGTCGTTCCTTTTCGTGCAGGCAGTGTTTCGCGCCATTTAACATTGCTCATATCAGAAATAGAACGATTTGTCTTCGAGGGTGTAGTTTAGTGGTTAAAAGGTTGGAACATCAAGTTTAAGAAGGAAGTGTAGAGTTTGACCTGCTAATTAACATTTCACTCTCCAGGCTAACAATATATTAACAACTAACATTTACCTATCAAATAAAGAGAGAGAGAGAGAGAGAAAAAAAAGGATTTAGTTTTGAAGTAAAGTTGTTGTATGAATGATATCCATGACAAGTTTGTTTCATTCATATTTATATTTCTAAAATTTATGATAAAGCATGAATAATTGATATACATAGCAAGAAAAAAAATACTTGGACCAAGAATAATAACTAAACTAGATTGTGACTTGCGTATCGCGCGAGTGTTGTATTTTAATATTTAAGTCTTTAATTTTTGAAATTGATGCAGTATAAAAATTTAAAGTTTTTATTATAAAAAACGAAAAAAATAGGTATGATCCGGTTGGACCTAAAGAGATGGTTGGTTGGTTGAGATTTGTTGTGTAGAGGGATCGAGCTTTGATCTATCCTCCACGAGCCAGGTTCTGTTGAGTCGTCCGTTGATGGTCCTTATCCACATGAGGTAGGTAGTGTACCTGTGAGTTCTAGGGCGTGTCCATCATATGATATCACCTGCATATTTTATGTGTTTATATTTAGGAAATAATTTTTTTTTTCATTAGTATAAGAAATTATACATGATAAAATTTTGAAAACTCATGACAATTTTCAAAATACCAACATTATTATTGTAGTGCTTCTATTAAATAACTTTTTTATTTTATACGCAAAAACACCATTAAATATTTGCGTGCACTTGTTACAAATTTTATCTGTTTACATATGTGGAAGAAAATTTGTATGATATGCGAATGAAATTTTTTATGTATTTGAAAACTCAGTAAATTTTTTATGGAGATTGATTTTTTGATAGTAGTCTTAGATTAAGAGATTTAAATATATAATTATAAATTATTTTCTATTTCTATGACACAAGGGAAGAGAAAATTCGTTTTCCTATAGCTATGACATAAGATCAGATAAAAACTATTTTTCTATATCTGTAATGCAATATTGAAGGAAACCTGTTTTCCTATATTTATGACATAAGATACGAGAATAGATTGATTTTAAGAAGAAAAGATATGAGAATATATTGTGTAGGAGATTGCAAGCCAGGACCTGAAATTAGCAAAGAAAACATAAAAAAGCAAAAGTTCATTCGCCACAACGAGCTGGCAGTGAGAAAACTCCATGTAGACTCCGTTTTTGTATGCCAGAAGCACACTGTAACAAGTCCATGGCGAGCCAGCAACGAGTGGAGAGTGAAAAAAGTCCAAAGAGTACTTTTTTTTTTGAAGACCAGAGGCTCGCCGTAGCAAACAACATTTCTCCAAAGTGAGTTAAGGCGGCTTCAGGACAATGATGAGGTGGTAGAAACCCAATGACAAAGAAAGCTCAACTCGCGAAGCGAGTAGTCACTTATCATAAGAGTATTTAAGTCTTTTATCATATTTCCAGAAGTTATCTTGTTACATTTTTAGAGTGAGATAAGGCGATTTAGAGAGATAAACACAGAGTGAGAGTGATAGGAGGTGGATTCTTCAAGATTTGTTGAAAAAACACAAAGTTTGTAATGAATTTTCTTCTTTTCCTTCAATCTTGCAAAGTTATCATGACAATGAGTAACTAATTCTCCTTTGTTGGGATTAGAGGCACTTGATCAAACTTAGCATGTAATCTTTTGATATTTAATATATGATTCTAGCATTTTAATTGATATTGAGATTATTCTTGCAATTTATGTTTATGTTTGATTTAAAATGATATTGAAAAATACTTTTGAATCTAGGGTGAGAATAATCATCTATCAAAACAAAAATTCTAGCCATAGGATTTATGTTTTGATAATCACTCAAAGTATCAATACCTAATGCTATCGGATCGTTTAATAGATTGAGAAATCGTCGATTAAACGATACGATTGAAATCACGATATCATTTAGACATGAATGTTGTTGTCGGGTGATACGTGATAATATTGACTAAAAGCAAGAATCCGTATATGTGGTCATATGAATATATACGAAAGCTTGGTTGACGAACTCTAATCCTAACAAGTTTACGCCATTTAAAATCTCTGTTTTTATTACCGCATTTTGGTTTAAATAGTTTTTAAACTAACAATCAACCAAACCCTAACTTAAGATGATAATCAATATTGAACGGTTTATGTTATCGCATTAGTCCTTGAGAAAACGATACAAAAATACTTACTTTTAATATATGGTAAATTACTACATCAGCTTTTATCATACAAAGAGCACCATCAACAACATATTGAAGATGAGAGATTACTATCCTTTTATTGGCTAAGAATGACGAGAGGATATTATATTATGTGTTATATTCTTTGTAAATTGTATATATCAATATATTATAAGATAAAATCTAAAAATAACAATTTAATTTATGTATAGCATCTTATGTTTTAATTCATTAAGTGTCCATTTGTAATATTGATAAAAACCAACAATGCTCCATGTGATGTGTCCGTCTTCATCAAAATCTTTTTCCAAAATTTTCATCTCTCTTGCTACACTCTCTTTTTGTTTCCTTCTTTTCTGTTTGTTTATTTTCTGGCTTTCTAGTGTAATATCAGTTACAGGCTCGATATTCATTGATTCGAATTTTGTTTATGAACTCGATTATTTTATGGCTTCCCGAAGTGGAAATTTTCACTTCTGTTGCAAGTTAATTTTGTTTTATGTTTTCAGATATTTGATGAAGAGGCCTATAAGTATACACCGACCATAAGATGTAGACTGAGGAGGCAAAATTCACTGAAAGCGCTATCATTTTGGCTTTTAATATCATTCCTGAAACGCTAAGAAAGCCCCCGCTATAACAGGTTTGAACCCTATGATAACACATACTTAGCGCTACTAAATAACGTTTCAACAACGATTTCAGAAAAGTGCTAATATAGCTTTTTTTTTGTGCTATTAAAGTAGATTTTTAAACATGTATTTCTTAGCATTTTACCGAATCCGCTATCATAATGAACTCTCTTTAATAGTGCCCGCACATAAGTGCTAATAAAAGTCCCTTTTTAAAATTAAATCTACAATCAAAATATGAAGGAAAATGCTTGTTTCCACGAAGAGAAAATCCACGACAAATCTACAAACGTGTTTTGACACCACCATGTTTTCCACCCAGCACCAAATTTTAAAGTTTTGATATTAAATTAAAACTAGTGATAACCGCATTTACACTATTCCCTCCATCCTAAATTATAAGAAAAAAAAACTCATTTTTGTTGTCCCAAATTATAAGTAAAAAAGACAAACTTTTATCATATTTAATTATGTTATTTCAAAAAATTATCTTTTCCAAAAAGAAATTAAATCCAAATTGCATTCATTATACTCTCTCTTTCATTTTCTCTATAACTAATAACCAATAAAAATTATTTTTACATTTTTCTATGAAAATATTTCTTAATAAGTGTGAAATATATTTTTTTATTATAATTTAGGACGGAGGGAGTATATCGTGGATTTGTAATTCGTAGGAAATAGCAACGCTGAAATAACGATATTGCATTCATGAGTAATCCATTGATTAATTAGATAAACACAAGTAATGTGTTAATTAGAAACTTAATTAGAAATGTCATAACTCATAATATTAATCAATCATAAAAGACATCTAATGTACACTTGCATAAAAATGCAAAGTCGGTGCGCAATACATATATCAAGCACATACGTGATTTAAAAGTCCATATTTTCCTCAAAACCCAATACATGATTTTCTATATGGATGTTTGGGATTTAAAACTTTTTTCAATTTTCTTTACTTCTTTTCTGCATGAATTAAAATTTTATTAGGTTGATACGAAATATGTAATAAAAGTGAATAAATAATTTTTATACTATAAGTTAATTGACTTTTGGATCAACAAGTCAATTGAATGATGCAAGAATAAATTCCACTTCATCTCAATATTTAGATAAAACAAATATATTTTTCCAATATTTATCTACATATTTAGATAAAACAAAATTATTTATTTACTTTTATCTACATATTTTGTAACCATTAACTGAGTTATACACCGACCATAAGTTAATTGACTTTTGGATCAACAAATTAATTGAATGATGCAAGAATAAATTCAAGTGATAATTTTTTTTCTTGGAAGGTTTACTATTACTAGCATTCTTGGAGATATTTCTGTCTTAAGAACTTCACTAAATTAGTTTATAAATTCTGCAACATTTGTTTTCCCACTCCTAGCGTTGATTGTGAAAGGTAGAAACAAATAAGGCAAAAATATTTAACCCTAGAAGTTAGCAAAAATATATCAACATAATCTAGTTTTGGTTGAGCTTTTCTTGGACCAAATTTTTTGTTACATTGGCTTCATATTTTCTTGGATAAAATATGAAGAATTAATATACAAAGGAAGGAAAAATCACTTGAATCAGAATAGTAACTGAACTCTTTTTTAGGGAAATAATCACGAAACTTGAATAAAAACAAGTTGAATAAGGAATAATAAATAACTAAACTTCAATTTTTGAGTTTCTACATTGTTAGTTAATATGGAATCTAAAACAACATAAATATAAAACAACTTCAAAATAGAATAATATCTATACTGAACTAATACATGACTAGTTATTGTACTTTCCATACTTAGACATGAAACATCTTGCTAAATAAACTCAATTCATGATTTCTGTCGCAATATTTGCATGAAACACCAACATCATCATTGTCAAATTCATCAACAGACCATGTTGAATGTTTCTTCACCACCTTGTTTGTCCCACCGCTTTGACATGTGCTAGAACAACACAGAGATAATGCTTGATTTTGAACCACCACATGATTTTTCACCCACATGCTTTGAATAAAAGACTTCACCCTCTTCCTTGCAATACTAATGCATGTGGAATTTTTCAATTCACCAAAGAGATCATAACCAAGTTTTCTTCCTTCTTCATCTTCACAATTAGCAATCAAAAGCATAGAATAAACATATTTCGCATCATGATGACCTTCTAATGCAGCCTTCTTCAAATTCTCAAAACCTAATTTCACCATCAAAGTACTGAAATATTGCTCCATTCCTTCACGATAAAGAATCTCCAAATTACCACTTTCCCTACAACGTCTCAAGAACGAGGTTTCTTTTTCATCGGTGAACCATGGAAGTGGAATCAACGCAAACTTATCCATAGATGCATGTTGATAAACGAATCGGTCTTCTGAAGCACTAAGAAATTCTTTGCAACTCAATTTGATTTTGCATAAATCAACCATTGAACTTGAAGCAACCTTTCCTACTATATCAATCAATAAGTCATTTGGAAGCGCTTTTACTATGCTTATTGGTGCATCGTTTTTGTGCCTTTTGAATTTATTGATTTCTTTCTTTGCTCTTAACAAAGCCATGGAACAAAACCCTAGATTCTACGATTTGAAGTTTGTTGATAACAAAAAAAGAAGAGAAACCAAACAAAGGCTTGAAAGTATGGTTTATTAAATTAAGCATCGCTTCTATATATAGTGGACAATCCTGATCAAAGAAGATTGGGCCGCAAGTAAACATAAAAAAATATTAAATCTTATATATGATACTTAAAACGATCTCTTTTTGTTACAAATAACAAACTATGCAATATTTTGTTGACCATGATAAGGAGAAAAACTAATTCAGTAGAAAAAAGTGCAAAAATTGATTTGGAGATATTTTAA
This sequence comes from Medicago arabica, assembly GCA_946800305.1. NCBI lineage: Eukaryota > Viridiplantae > Streptophyta > Magnoliopsida > Fabales > Fabaceae > Medicago > Medicago arabica. The sequence goes on from OX326970.1 coordinate 42,853,604, forward strand.
AAAGATTGAGATTCTCGTTAAAAAATCCAAAAAGACTACGTTGTAATAGGGTTGTGCTATACATCGCGATAAAATTCTCCCGAATGTATCGCGACAGCCAAAATGCTGAGAACAGAAAAAATAATAGAGGCCCTATCTACCATAAAGGTAGTTGCTGATATAAAATGATATTGTTTTAACCTGCCGTGAATTTCCACGAATTTCTTTTTCGCTGTATAAGGCATTAACCTAAAAAAAAGTATACGAATGATTATTTTTGTCGTACACGTGTTAATATATGTTTTTCCGTTTTCGTTTTGCATTTATTACTTAACCGATTCTGAAATTCATTCAGTACGGTGGTGGTGGTGATGGATAAAGTCCCACAAAGCTTGATTACCACGTGGAAGCTTTCATTCTATGCCACGCATGCTTCTTCAAGGTATAACTTGTGGGTGCCACGTATACATTGACTTGGTCCAAATTGGTTTGAAGGGGTCAACACTGTATCAGAATTCAAGTGTCAGCTCCCTGATCAACAACGAGCATAAAACTCTTTCGAGCAAAACAACGCGTTAAAACTCACAGTTGCCTTCATTAAAGGCCGTTAGATTATAGATGATATTATGGTGGCTAATGAAATAGTTGACGAAGCGCATAGGTGTAAGAAGGAATTGATTCTTTTTAAGGTGGATTTTGAGAAAGCCTATGACTCAATTGACTGGGCTTACTTAGATGAGGTAATGTTGAAAATGAGCTTCCCGACTCTTTGGCGAAAATGGATAAAAGAGTGCATTGGAACAGCCACAACTTCGGTTTTGGATAATGGGTCTCCAACTGACGAGTTCTCATTGGGGAGGGGTCTGAGGCAGGGTGACCCTCTCTCGCCTTTTTTGTTTCTCTTAGTTGCAGAGGAGTTCCACGTGTTGATGGAATCTTTGTCGGTTAATAATCTATTTTCTGGTTATAAGGTGGGGAGCAGTGACACGACAGTTGTTTCTCATCTCAAGTTTTTAGATGACACCTTAATTTTGGATGAAAAATCTTGGGCAAATATCCGGGTTATGCATGCTATTTTGGTGTGAATGTCACAATGTCCTGTTTGGTGCGAATGTCGGAATGTCCTGGTTGTCTGAAGCAGCTATGGTGTTGAATTGTAAGGTTGGTTTTATTCCCTTTGTGTATCTGGGTCTGCCTATTGGTGGTAACGCTCGTTGACTGTCTTTTTGGAAACTGCTCATTAACCGTATAAAAACTAGATTATCGGTTGGAAATCGAAACGCTTGTCTTTGGGTGGTCGTTTGGTTTTGTTGAAGAATGTCTTGTTGTTGCTTCCTATTTATGCTCTTTCTTTTTCATGGCTCCAGCAGGTATCGTCTCCTCTATCACATCTTTTTTAAAAAAATTTAGGGGGAGGGGGGGGGGGGGATGACCACATGAAAATAGCTTGTGTAGACTGGAACTCTGTTTGCAGAAGTAAGGAGGTTGGTCGTTGGGGCCGAGCGTTTATGGTTTATGATGTAGTCGGCGCAGTATGGTGTATAAGGAGGGCGATTGAAGGGGGAGGCCGCGAGGCATTTTTTTGGTAGTGTGATATACATGCTTTGTGTAGGGAGGAATGGTTTAGCGATCATGTTAGTTGCTTAGTCGGTAACGGGAAGCATACGCTTTTCTGGTCGAATGTTTGGCTTGGTGGAGTGTCATTTAGAGTCAGTTTCAGCAGTTATATGACTTGTCGATGTTTTAGGAGAAATCAATTTATGATATGTGTCAGTTAGGTTGGGGGGGGGGGGCAGGCATGGAGGTGTTGGCGTAGGTTGTTTGCGTGGGAGGATAAGGTAGTGGGGGAACTTTTGATAATGCTTCACAATATGATTTTGCAGGTTGATAAAGATGACAAATGGCTATGGACATTGAAATCTTCTAATGTTTTATCTGTTCCTGGCACCAAGTCAATTGCAAACTCGACTTCTCTCTCCGGTGGCAACTCGGTAATGTCGTCCGAAAATACTTCTGGAAACTCTTGCACTACTGGCAAATCACCACTTCTCTTCTCATTACTTTCTTTCAAGGAAGCAAACAACATGAACACACTAGCTTCACCATCCAAGGACTTCTTCACTTGCTCTGCGGTTAACAAACCCCCACTTACCTCAGCTACCGGCTTCAAAAACGTTACACTCTTGGTTAAACAATTGATGCTAACACCAAAAGCTAACATTCAATCCATACCAAAGATCACATCCATATTCTCCAACGGAAGACACACAAGATCTAACTTGAAATCAACGTTACCAAAATTAACAGGACACTTAGCACACACCAAAAAAGTAGTCGCCGAACCATTGGTCGGGGTATCAATGACCATCCCACGAGACAACGAATATACAACTAAATCCAAACGCTCAACACAACTAACCGAGATAAAAAAAATGAGTAGCACCAGTATCAATAATTGCAATCAAAGGTGTACTATTGATAAAACGCATACCTCGGATAAGATTATCCGGCTGTTCCACCTCTTCCGCATTGAAAGCAAAGACCTTCCCTACCGCCTTCTTCGGCTTGATACACTTGGTACTAATATGACCCTTCTCACCACAATTGTAACAAGTAATCTCCTTCTAACACTCAAAAGACTTATGATCCTCTTGTCCACACTTGTAGCAACTCTCATTCTTCTTGCAATCATTAGAGTAGTGACCCATAGCTCCACACTTGAAACACTTGACATCCGCTAAATTCGGCTTGGAGCCTCCACCACTCACTTTCTTCTTTCCCTTGTCCTTGTCGTACGGCTTCCCGGAACCATGACACTTTCCTCTCTTCTCATTCATCGCCTTGTAATGGTTCTCCTTGGCTTTACCAGCATCATCAAACATCCGACACTTGTGCACCAAAGTATCGAAATCTCTAATCTCCTGAACACACATATACTGATATATGTCGGGCCTCAAACCGCTCTCAAACTTCACACACTTAGAAACCATGGCATCCTCCGCATTGATGTATGGGCAAAACCTAGAAAGTTCCTCAAACTTAGCAGCACACTCAGCCACATATGAACTCCCTTGCTTCAAGTTCAAGAATTTCACTTCCTTCTTGGTCTTTAAATCTTCCGGAAAGTACTTCCTCAAGAAATCGCTCTTGAACCTAGCCCAAGTCACGGCCTCATCACCAACCTCAAATCTTCCCTTAGCATGTAGCCACCAAAACTCGGCCTCTTCAGCAAGCATGTGCGTAGCCAACCGCACCTTCTGATCATCACTAGTCACCATAGCACGGAAGATCCTCTCCATGCCTTGCACCCACGTCTGAGCTCCCTCAGGGTCAAACTTTCCCTTGAACGTTGGAGAATTGTTCCTCAAGAAACGATCGAGCCTCCGTTCCTCAGCTTCTCCCTCATTCCGATGACCAACTGCCGCCTGCTCATTGGCTTGAGCCAACACTTGTGTCATTGTAGCCAAAGTCTTTGCAATCGCCGCATCATCTCTACCACCAGCCATCTCACTTCTACACTAAACCAAACCAACAGATAAGAACAACAGCACAACAAAACAAGTACCGAAGGTAACTCAATACCATTCGTGCACAACAGGAAAATCTACCGAATACTAGTCCAGACAAGACTGACCACGGCTCTGATACCAACTTGTAACACCTTACTTCTATTAAGCGGTAAAACGCTCGAAATACAATATATTCTAGAAACAGATGCTACGACCACAAACAATTTCATAATTCTCAAGTATATATTATCATGGTTCATAAAATATAGCAGCGGAATATATCAAATATATAGACAACATCTCCAAGTCTCATGATAATAAATACATAAAACATCCTCAAGACATATGATATAAAATAATCATAACATAACTCCTCAAATCAACATATGATTAAATAAGTTTAACAATAAAACGCTATCCTAGATCAGAGCCCCTAATCTAGACGCGCGCAAAAGATAAGGAGGATTCCTACTCCTCAGCAACATCAATCGAACAAGCTACTTATCCTGCACTCCATCTACCCGTCCGCACGGAAAGGTAGGTGGTAAACCACTGAGGGTTAGCATTACATCAACATAATCCACGATCAAGTATTCAAGAATATCATGTATAAAGATTACCAAATAATATAAACATCCTCATACATATATATCCACACAATAATCCAATATCAATTCAATTCACCAATCAAGTTCACATGAACCAAATGCATCAATCACACATCACGACTCAATGCAATTCACCAAACAATATATGCAATGTTCTAGACTCATCTAGATGCATGTGGTACCAAGTCTCCTCAAGGTCGTCACCTTCGATGCAACAAAAACATCGTATGTAAGGTTTCACGCTCCGCCTTACATTTTTGGACATAAGTTCGTCATCAAACAATGAATGCATGAACATATGACTCGACTCAATGCATATGTTCATACCATGATCACCTCAACAATCAACATGCATATATCATTATGCAATCATCACCAAACAATGCATATACAACTATGCAATCATCACCATCATTCAACAGGTATGCGCACACCAACTTACATTCAACGTATATCATTCATTCACAAGCCTCTACTTAATCATTTAAGATCAGCCATAAAAGATTGTCAAACAAGTGGTCTTTAAGTTAAGTTTTCGCAAGGTTCTACTTATAATTCACGACTTTGAAAATATCGAAGTAATGAATCAAAATCAATCAAAAGAGGTCAAATGTCTAAGCCATGTATACTCTTAAGTCACAATTGTGTACAATAGAGATTACATAAGCTTTTCATCGGCCAATCATGATTAATTCACAAAAATCACGAAGTTCGTCTCACTTTATCATATTGCAAAACCAATTCATTAAGAGAAGAAAACTAAGTTTGATTCAACAAGACATAGATTAGATACTATTAAACATCATAATTAAACTCATAATACTCATATTTGATGTTTGGAAACAAACCAAAAGTTTCGGGCTGAGTTAGAAACGGTTATGCTGAATTTTTCGTAAAAGTCTTGCAAGACCCACTTGGAGTGTTTCTATCATAACTCAAAATCTACAAAACATTTTCAAGTGAAACCATAGCCATTAGAAAGCTAACTCAATTATCTAAAACTTTCATGTTTACACCAAAGGCCAATTCAAAACAAAAATGGGCGAAAAAGACGCAAGAACGCGAAACAGGGAATGATGTCACTGTGCAATTTCGCTGATAGCGAATTTCTCGCTATGAGCGAAAATGTTCCAGACAGAATTCCCCAATAGCGAGTTTCTAGCGAGTTTTCCCCTGTTGTTACGGTTTTTACACCATTTTTCACCCAAAAACCCAAATTTTGATTCCCCAACATCCAGATTTGATCCCAAAGGTTGTTTATAGGTTTATGTACATAAAAGACACTCAAAACCATATAGAACTTGAAATCAAAACATCATTTCAACACAATTCAACAATTCAATTATTCTTCACAAAACTCTCAACAACAACACAATTCACTCCACAATTCCAGAATTATGAACACCCATGGCATCAATCATCAACAACAACATCTCATAACAACAACAACATCTATTAGTCATGAATTCCTCAACATTCCAACAACAACAACATTATTCTTCATCAATTTTTCACATAAACCCAAATATTCATTTTCATACATTTTTGACATGTTAATTCAACAACGATTACACAGTCATCATATAATTCATGCTTACAAACATAACATCAACATCCAAACACGGATTTACAGAATTAATGCAATCAATCAAATTCAAGCTTCGATTTAGCTCCTAGATTCAATCTCCCCTTTAGCTTCAACCCTCTTCTCTTGCTCTTCTCTCTCTAGCCTCTATTTCTCCACTCTTTTGTGTTATGTGTGAATGACAAAGTCTAACCCTATTTTCTCAAAGTTATGGGTCAAATATTCAAAATCCTAATGGGCCTAACCCATCCCAACTAATTGGCTCAATTCTAAATACACCACACCGCTAACTCTAACTCACTAACGGTAATTAACTAGAAACCTCGGCCCTAAGTAATTATATCGACAACTTAACCTCTTACAATTAATAAGGTTCTAACTAAAAAGCTAAAGTAACTATTGTCATAAGGTTACTAAATTACCCTTCCTCGCAAAAGACTAAAATACCCTTAAGTCTAAATTACCAAAACACCCTCCTAACATGAAAACTCATGAAAATGCACACAGACATGAATAAACACACATAAAACAATTAAAATCAAATAATCGTAAAATCGGGCTGTTACAGTTGTTCCAAGACAGGTTGCCTACAAAAGGCAATCTGCTTCATCGCGGTGTTATTGATCACGACTTTAAGGTGTGTGGCTGGGTGCGGTTCGGTTGAATCATCCCATCATTTATTCTTACATTGTAATATTTTTTGGTATGTCTCGCATTTTATCTATAGGTGGTTTGGCATTTCTACGGTCATCCCTGCTCAGGTGCCGGACCATTTAAATCAATTTAGTGTTAGTGGTGGTATCGCAAAGGTGTGCCACTCAATATCACTATCACATGTCATTTGGTTTGCTGTGGTTTGAGAAATTTGGAAAGAAAGAAATAATAGGCTATTTAACGACAACGAATTCTCGGTAATTCAGGTGGTTGATTAGATTAAGTCTCTCGTCTTTAGATGGTTGAAGGCAAAATTTGTTACTCTTCCCTTCAATTACCATAGTTTGTGGCTTAGTCCGTTCACCATGTTGAGCTTAGGTTAAGAATTATTTCTTTTCTAATTTTTATTTCATGTACACGTTCATCTTGTAAATACTGATTCGACTTTATTGTATTTTCCTTAGTACACCTTGTAGGAAAGACACTTTAATTTAATAATATATTCTATTTTAGCCTCTTAAAAAAAACATGCACTATCATTCTCTATAAAATAATATGCACGTCTATCCTCTTTTTTCTATTATGTTTAGTTACAAAATTTAGTAAATACCTCACTCAAATAATTTTAATAAATCAAAATATGTCCACTTTAAAGTGAAGATTGTAAAAAATAATTGAAATATTTTGTTTTTATTATTGTGAGATTGTTCCTACTTTAATTAGATTTAACTTTAAATTATCTTATTAAAAGGATAAAATGGTAAACATTAATGTCTAAATAAAGGATGTAATTGAAAGAAAATGTACTGCACTATAACTATGTATCCTTTTATATAATGGTATATACAATTTAAATAAATACAAAGTAAAAAGACATTGACTACTACATAGTCATGCATATACTTTTTTTTAAATAATAATCATGCATATACTATTAATTATATTTTACGTACAACTAAAAAATAAAATTAATATTATTAAATTAGAAGTGAAATAGTGAAACTCATTTAGGACCATGAAGCAAAGTATATATGCATTCATTCACAATGTCAAGTAGTTATTCATCAAGAATACAAGTGACGCAAATTACTATGATTATTTCCCTTCTTCTTTGTGGGAAAATAAGGATTTAAGTGTCAGTAATCTGCTTTTTAATTTAGAATTTACAAAAGAAAATAGCACCAATAATTACCTAGGATATACATTTGAGATTGTCATGAAAATGCATCTCATTCTTCAGTAAGAAACCGTCCGGTAAAATTTTCCATCATAGAAAACTGCATATTCTCAGATGGTTTCCAATGACGTTTTCTTTGATTAATAAACCAATTGTTAATTTGCTTTTGGTCCAACCCTGTTGACTTAGCCAGTTCAATCTTATCAGCTTCCTGGATAATCATGTAAAATATTTTTCTTTGTTAATTTTGAATGATTATTATTAGTTTATAGTTTAGTAAATAGGAAATGAAACATTTACCGTAGGGTAAGGCCATTTGTAGTGAACGTTCCACCATTGAAGTAGGGTTTGTCTTGCTTCTTTTGGAAGCTTACCCTTCTTTTTCTTCTTTGAAAACTCCAATTTCAAAGTACCAATATGACTTCCAAATTTGCGTAAAAGCCTATCTTTAAGCTCACGATCTTCTCCCCTTGATTGTCCATCTTGAACATCACCATCTCCTGTACTAAGATCTTCGTCCGAAGATGCACCACCATCATCTAGCAAAACAAAGACAATAGAAAAAATCATTAAGCTCAATGTTATTTGTTTCTATCTCTATGTTAATGTTAAAAACGGTACCCAAAAAAATAAACACCATTGTTTATGCAAAAATGAAATGAAGATGCTACCATAAAAAACTTTGTTAAAAAATTATGCAAAATATACTCTAAAAGAGGTGTACTTAATGGAGGTCTAAAAATGTCCAAAAATAAACTCTTAATATTTTTAATAAAATATTACATCTCTTTCTATTTTTAAAATTATAAAATAAAACTCGATTTATTATTAAAAAATAGTAAAAGTTAACCTTAAGGTTTTTTTTTTTTTTTTAAGTTTACCTAAGTTCTTTTTTTCCTGAAGGTCCATATGAACCATCTAAAAAAGCAAACTTTATGTTAATTTCATCTAATAATTTTTGAACTAGCAATTTCATCTAATAATTAATTTAAGACCATCTCTTAATATTTTTATTAATATTTTATTATTTGAAGACTATTTATGAACTTTGATAAATATTAATTTGGAGAAAATATCTTAATTTATAAACCTTAAATTAATGTTTTATATTTATGTGTGTATCCAAATTACCTTGTAACCTAAATTCCAACAAAATTACAATATTCCCTCCTAAAATCAAGTCAATCTACTGTAATACTTTTGCCACTCTATATCATTAATTAATCTAGGGATAAACTTTTGCCGCTCTATCATTTTTCATGACTAGGTTATCTTATAAATATGGAATAATGTTTAATTAGAGAGCTAGTAGCCCACGAGTAGCCATAAGTTGCTTCTGACACCCACCCAATCCGACAAGGATTTGACCGTCGCATGAGAGTACACTGTACACGTCAGATCATAGCAGACCTAGGTTGGAAAGAAAAGAAAGAAAGAAAGTGTAAAGAAAAAGAAAACATCAGTGTCAGTGCCTGGTTCCATCCATTGTCACTACTATGTCTCAATCCAGAATCACTCCAACTTCACATTCAATCAAATTGTACGTACCAATTGAATTTACCATACCATGAATGAATTTCCTCATTCAAATTTACCCTTAAATTTGTTCAAACTAAGTACATTTATTTATTTACTTATTTAAAATATGTATACATTTAATTTGTGAAATGAAGACCTTGTAACATGCCAGTAGTGGCATGAGTACGAAAATTGTTCCCAAAAGCAAATGTCCAACTAAAACTCTACTCTACTCTACTATCAAGAGAATAAGATAGGTTTCTTTTCCAAAAAGGGACCCTATAAAAGAAAGTGCATTTACAAATCGACAAGTGTTATGGTTCCTCCAATGGTCTAAAGGTTAATAGCAGAAGTTCATAGTAGAAAACAAAGCACTAAGACAGGGTAAGGCAGAGTGCGTGGGGGGGGGAAGATATTGATGGCATTGAACGTTCTTTCAAACGTAAAAGCTGCTGTAGAAAACAGCTTAAACTCCGGGTGTACATGTGAAAGTTTTAATAATCTTGTATATCACCCGTTGTACACGGGATTGTTTTGTAAAAGGTTCTATAATCAGTTTTCAGTATTCATCAGAATCACTTCCTCCTCCTATTAGTTAAATATATACTGTAATACCAAACTGCATTATTATACAGCTCCCAAGGTTTTCATTCTTGTTTCATTCCATGTTTCTGAAGAGTCCAAGTTATTTTGGAGATCCAAGACCTTGTAATTTATATATTTTTTAATGTCAGTTCTTAAAGTGAAATCATTTGCCTTTTAATAATAGTAAAACTGTAATCTATGCACACACCAAGGCTTCTGGTCTAGTAAAACCTAAGGTTTATTCTTTACCGGAAAAAAAAAAAAACCTAGGGTTTATTTGGTTCTTCAATTTCAGCCCAAGAATAGACAAGAATTTAAACAAGGTAAACGGAAATTAACACAAAAAAGACAATGTAGCAAAACGTATATGACTGCACAGAATAAACCAGTCTACTCTTTTCTAGGATCTAAGCATTTGCACCTATATGCTAAAACCAAAATTAGGTTCTAACCATATTTTTAGGGTAAGGAATAAGGATCCACTCCATTATTGATATAATTTTTAGAGTCATAAACAATATAAATATAAATAAATATACACATTTCAAAACTTGGTGGCATTGATTAGAAATTTATTCGGTAAAACTTTGTCTAGTGTATACAAGTTAATTGGTCTAGCACCCTACATAAGTTTGTTTTCTATCATTCAATCCAATTGTAGAAATAATATTGTGTATGATCAAGACTTGTCTCGCTTGACCTTAAGCAAAATGAAGAAATATCTACTCCACTTTTAGTGGGCCATAACCAGCCATATAAAACTCAAATGGTCCCCACTATTTACATATTCTCTCATTCAATTTCTTTTTGGTAAACATATTTGTTGCTAGAATCAACGATTAAGATGTTTTTTATTTTTTTTGAAGGAAGAATCAACGAGTAAGATATGGCAACTCTTATTTCACTCCATGCCACAAACATATCATCTTAGATGATCTATTGTTGTTTTAAACTCTGTCAATTTGTCCCATCTCTTGCCCATTTCGCAACGACACTAATAAACATCCCACGCACACTGGCACACTCCATTTTACAATTCTATATGCCACAACATAAAGTAATGAACAGCCAAGGGAAGCACAAAGAAAGACATGACACATGTTTACATTCAATTGTACTTGTAAGAGATAAGGCTCAAGCAAAGAACTTTAGAGTTTATTTATTTGCATTTCTATTGAGAATGTGACTCCAACTATATTGGCTCTATCACTACCAAAATTTAATGTTTATTATTCCTTTTCACTTCAATCCTCTATTTTCTTCCTATATACAATCATTAACTTTAATCTCAAACAACACTTTATAATATATATGGCCTGGATGTAGTACACTTTTTTGTACTTAACATGTCTTCGGTCATAAAGGAAAAAGAAACACTTTAGGATTCACATTGAGGTGATTCTAGTTGTTATTATTTAAACTTACAATAACCTAAACTTCTAAAAGTTATATATTACCCAAAAAAAAAACAAATCAAAATATTGAACTCTTTAGAGATCTAATGAACACTAAAAATCAACCATGTCATTCTAAGTATTTCCCTTGTTATAAGGAAAAATGCTAGTAACTAGGGTCACCGGAACATTAGTTAATAAAAATAAAAATAGTATAAATGTCTTGAAACTTGTGTCGTTAAGACTATAAGACATTCAAAATAAAGACAGAAGATAACATCATGTATTAAAGGACATAAATTCCAAGAGATTTTCCCATAGCACAAGTTGATAAACATATCATAGTTGTCATATAGACATTATGTTTATCAGTCAAGGCAACTTTAATTTATTTTTTTTAACAGAAAAATATGTATTATTTATGTTAGGGTACGGATCCAACACTTGAATTATTCATCACTCAACACTATAACCATCAAACGAACCTTATACCCCCTAAGCACCTAAAAACTTGCTTCTCAAAAGAAAATGAATAAATTAAAAACAAAGGATTTCATATCCTCCTATCAACAATTTGATTTTGAAGCAAAGATTAAGAATTTATATGTGTAAAAGGGATGATGAAGGAGAATCTGTTTATGATGCAGTCTAAAGTACTAATTTACTAATTAAAACATCACAGCTAAAAACTGAAAAGGTAATTTGTACTTTCAAACATAAACAACAATATTTTCAAACCATAACCAACCTGACCAGTGACCATGCTTTACAGCATAAAATATTCTTTCAAAATTGATATATTTAATACATCTTGTGCCAGCTTCCATAATCAGCAAATCGGTATGGGAATTGTTTAACATATATTCTAGAATCGATTAAACCAAAATAAAATCTATATAATTAAAGTTTATGTATAACTACAAAAATATAGTAATAAGAAATCCCATATGCTTGTAAGATATAGTTTTTATAATAAGAAATCCGTTAAGATCTGGAAGATATATCATATAAGAAGCAAACCATCAAATTCTAAATCAGTTGGAGTCCTTCAAATATAGTAATAACAGAAAAACCTGACTACAATTTTTAGCTTGATTGTTTTTCTAATTGTACAGATGGTTTTAAATTGCGACGACAACATAACCGATATTAAGGTCTCCACAACCAAAATTTCAACGATATTTTTCCGCAATATAATGGATTGCGACGTAACTGCAACCACAATTTAAAACCATGAACTTACCAACCCAAACTGCATTGAACTTAATTCATTTAAAGAAAATCTGACATTACTTTAGCTACATACTACAGACTATCAGCCCTTTAGACAATTCCCAATGACTATTTTTTTATCAACCAACAGCATGGATCCCTTGTGGTCTATTGGAACTCGATACATTATATAATTAATAAATAATAAAGTATGAAAATAGAATCATTGCATGCCATTACTGTCAGATCATGTTGTGTTCATCTAATCCAAAATGTAGGAGTTTGGAAGGTTATTATATTCACCTAATGAATTTATGAAATCACAATTAAGTTTCATGCAAAATAGATTATCTCATGGAAGATTTCGTACCAAATAAGTACTCCTAGTATTTTACTATGTGTATTCATACAAAGTAAAACCGTGATATCCTATCAAAATATGTTAATATTTTAGAGAAATAAAAATACAAATTTTGAATGAGAAGATTTGTTGGCTCAATAAGAAAGATGCAATGCAATTACTCAAGAAAAAAGATGCAATGCAAGTATAAATGAAGTTGGCACACACCTTAAGAGGGATGTTTCTAGGCCAAACAATAATTCACATAAATGAATTGCATGTTGATGTTCTTTTCTAAGAGAAAAACATCGAATGCCCATGGTTTGAGGAATACCATAGGTGACCAAACAAGAAAACACCAACACCTCAAAAAAATTAAACACCAGCAACTACAACAAATCACAAAAAATCTCCCAACAATTGCATGTTGATGTACATGTACCATTTGAAGAACATGTAAATCAATGTTATCCATTACAACAAATTTTGAACTTTTTCTGCTGCATTCTACCACAGCCATACCACAATTCAAGCCTGAGCAATGCTCTTCTTTTCATGATAAAAAAGTTTTACTTGAACATAATATTATCACACAACAATTTGATTTTAATATGTATTTTTGGTAACACGTCGAACCACTATAATTTTGCAAAATCACAATGACTCACCCTGATGCAACCAAACTCACTACGATACCAAATATGAACAATAGCATTTTGAAAAAAAAATCACTGCAACATTTGTTTCCTTGACTTACATAGAAACCAACAAAAGATAAACAACACACAAGAAGTCATGCATTATTCAACACATTGTGATTTGTGAGTATGTCATGATTTATGAATAGAAACCAACTTACTTCATTGAATGAATTTTCTGTATAAATTTTCTTAACAGAAACTTTAACAGATTAAGCATGATACGTGTGTCTATGAGCTGGAAAGCATACAAACTACAAAGTCAAAACTATAGTATAAAGAATTAAAAGAAGAAACAATTTGATAGGAAGCAAGAGGGCCATTTAAGAAAATTTGGTCAGTGTATTGAATCTAGGCCACTGTTTGCAATGTCAAGTTAGAAAGTCCTTGTTGTTCATAAAAACTGAACATTATTCACGAGCATGAAGCAGATAGCTAGTAATAAAACAAAAAAAATATTGAAAACTATGAAGAAATGATGCTAACTACTCAAAACTCAAAAGTACAAACAAGACAAAAATATCAAGAGTAAAGAGGCTAGTGTAATTAAAGACCCGTGTAACTGTAAAAGAAGAAAGGTTTGAATGACCAAACACCACAAACTTTTCTTACAACAAAATCAAAAATCACAGATTACATTACGGTTTAACAGTGAAAACTGAAAAGCATTCCATAAAACATTAAAACTCACATTATAACTGCACACAAATTTGACCAAAAAACAAAAAAACTGCACACACATAGAAAGAGGGTATGTGTGTGTATCTATGTGATGTGGATGTATTATATTAGGGTTTACCTTTCTTCTATTTTTGTCAATTATTTTCCTTGATTTACTTCGAAATCTGTGTATCCATCATGTTTAATAGTAGTAGTAATTATTAAAGTATACTGTGTATATTATTTAGGTTCTCAAATCACAAAAACAAATAGTTAAAGTTAAACAAAAAAAACTAATCCACAAGAGGATAAGAATTAAGAAACAAAGCAAAATCTAGCACAGTTATCAACAACAAAAAAAACATCGAGTTCCAAAACTAACAGAAAGAGAAAGAGAACAAAAACAAACCAGAAGCAGTTGGAACTGAAGCAGCACCACCAGTGCAGAGATGACTGAGTTGCGTTTCGATCTTGTTCAGAAACGTTGTAGCTTCATCAAAAGGTCGAGTAAGGTCTGATTTATACTTCACAAGCATGTCACAATAACTTTCCTGAAACAACCATAATCAACATCAATAAAAAGTTGCATTTAATTTATTAAAAAAATAAATATTTTTGTGTTCGTGCGAAACAAAGAAAGAAAGGATTTAAGGGGGGACCATAAATTCATCAAGCTCGGGATCGGCTCCAAAACACGTGGAAACAACAACGTCTCTTTTACACATATCGTTTTCTCTTCGAATCTCCTCCAATAAACTTGCGATTTCAGGTGGAGCACCAACCTAAACAATTATAGAAATTTGTTAAACTATCAGATATGATGATTCTAAAACAAATTTAATTTACCTTTTGACAGTCGATATAAGCTTGAAGAAGACGAGGGTAATAAGGATGAGAAGCAATTTTAGCTTTCATAACATTAGATGCCACGTCATCTTGAATTCCGGCGGAAGAAGGTTCAGCCGCCGTGAAGATATCGTCGGATCCGAACATAGGAATTCGGTTGGTTGATGAAGTTGTGGACATGAGGAAACTGTTGTAGTCCGTCGGGAAGATTAGATTCTCCGGTGTCATCAGGGATTTGTCGCCGTATTCCACTGTTGTTGGTACACCGTACATTTCTTCCATCACCGTGATGATGCTAAAACTTGCTTTTGGATTGGAACTTCTTCTTCTTCTTGTTCTTAGAGATAGCCACTACTCTTGAAGAAAAAGATAAAGTTCTCAAACAATACAAATACTACTAGTAGTATAGTTAAGTAATCAACAATTCCGTATCTTTATTTTATATTATTACTTACCTCAAGACGACTAATATTATGAACGAAGTCTTTCTGCTTTTATTGATGATGTGATAAATGGTTAAAAAATATCAAATCAAGGGTATATTCAAAGAAAAAATGTTATACCAAAATAGAGTTTTTGTTATATTGTTCTTTTTTTTATAGTTTAGTGGCTAAAATTTATCTTTTTTAAAGTAATAAATAAATTGTTGATTGTTAATCATATTATTATCAACTATTACTTCTCCATTTTTGTTTAATTGTCATGTTATTTTAGAATGGTAGCATGAAGTTAAAAAAAATGGATTTGTTGAATTAATGTTACCATTTTATTTATATAAATTTTACTCTTCATGGATTCATTGTTATAAGTAACAAAAGTTTTTTTCAAAAAAATTGTTTAAAAAATAATAAACTTGAATTTTCCAAATGCTTAGGATTAATTAGTTTTATTGAAAATGATGATGAGTAATTGAGAAAGAGTATAATTGAAAAATTGTACCTTAAAATATCAAAAAGACAAATAAATAAAAATATAAAATCAAGCATCATATGATAGTTAAGAAACTGAGAGAGTACTATTTTAGTGGGATCTAATTTAACTAATAATTTCAATGATTATATAAAAATAATAAAATAGTTAAAATAAAGGGGGAAAATGAAAGAAAAAGTTCAATTCGTAAAATTAGTGTATTCCATTTATATATTAGTATAGATTATTATTTATTTATTTTTAACGAACTAAATTTAATGTATTTCATTCATAATAATAAAAGTAGTAATACATGTTGGAATGTTAATAAAAGTTGAAAACTAGCATGACATTGAGATACTCAAACTAAAATTTGAATAACTTCTTTGACTTGTATTCAAATAAACTTAAAAATTAATTTTGTAACATTTAAAGTTGACATGTCTTTTTGAGTTTGTAACGTTTGAAATTAATATATGTCTGCAATCATTAACAATGATGATCCTATAGTATGAAACTGCGTTTATAGGCCCCCAAATATTATTCATCATTATTTTGGAGTCCATCTCAAAACTCATATTAAATAATTGAAAATCATTTTATTTATTATTATTATTATTTATTTTATTTGAATGTGTATGAACAAATAAGGTGATCGTGGGACTCACATGGGACTCCCACAAAAATTAAGGCAATGGTGGTGATTAAGCAAATTATCTACTTTTGTAACAATTAACCAAGCTTCACTTATTCAAAGGACACGCTAATTTTAGGTAATAATAGTACTAGTAATTAAGATTAGTTTGGTTGAAAATAGATTTTGGACTTTAGCTTTGAAGGAGAAATGAGAAAATGTGTGGACTTACCTCTTCAAGGGTCATGTGCTTTTTGGCTTTCTTTTCCGGTCTTTCCTACTCCTTTTTCTTTTGACATTTTTTTGGATTTTTTTTTATTTGATAATTTATTTGAGCGACAAAAAAATATCAAGTTCAGGTGGGTGCGGGCTTACGACACTTCCTAAATTATGGAAACATGATTTGGGATGTCTAGATTAACTAATGATACTTTGAGGTCAATAGACAATATAGGCTTCAACCCCCTCCCTTTGCTTTGTGTTTGAATAGTCATTCGTCAACTTGTGTCCTATCCTATGCTTTTCAAAATAAAATAAGACATGAAATATGAATGAATGTTTGTAGTACAAGTACTTGGTAAAAAGTACTCCTGAAGAAGTAATGAGACTCTCATTCTCCATACTCCAAACATACAGTAATAAGTGTTGTTTGCTCAAGCATTTGTGCCACGGTTTAGAAAAACTAACGAAAACAACTTATTATATATGTGTATAAATAGTCTCCGTAAACATAGTTTAGTTGGTAAAAACATTATGATATTAAAGGATTGGTGTTCATTCAAACTCTAAATTATTCGTTTATTAATCTGAAGAAGTGAATTTATAGCAATAAGCTACTTAAAAAAAATACTTGTCTATAAAGTAGTTTTTTTAAACAAACTAAAATCGAATATATTACTATTAAGAAAACTTTCTATTAACAAAGAGTGCTGAGATAGAGAAGAAGACAAAGAGTTTAACAGTCAATTACAATGGCAAAAAATTTATATGTCAAAACTCAAGCAAACTAAAGGATTAAGTCATCAATTATGATAACCAAAAATGATGATCAATTGAGAGCAATGAGATGAGTCTCAACAAGCATCATGTATGGATGTGATTTGTGATCCAAACATAATTGGTTTGGAAATGATTTTAACAAACATGGAGGTGGTGGGAATGGAGGGTCGAGGAAGTAGTAGAGAATAAAAGGGAAATCGTTGTCGTGTTCGTTGTTTATGTATCGCACTACCTCACTAGTGAAAGCTCTAAAGTTTCATATTCTCAGTAGTCTACTATTGGGACTTCGATGAATAAATGTTTGGAAATAAAAAAAAAATCCAGAATTCAAAAGGGTATAGGTATCTCATTCAATGAGATTCAATCAGAGGTGGTGTTAGCTTAAAACCTTGGAGTATGTTCCTCCTCAAGTTCTCAAATTCGATTCTTCCTGGTTTTAATTTGGGTGGACTAGTTTAACTTCTTCAAAAAATGACATTCAATCAAAGGATTTGCAACAATGGTATAATTTGGAGGATCATATCAATCGGAGAAAGAGAAGTGGAATGGGTGGATAGTTAATCAATGATAGTGTGCTATTTCAATATCATAGGATTGGACAACATAATAAATAACTCCAAAATTAGAAAGGTAATTTGTGAGGAGAAGGCCGATTCAAGAGATAGAAATGGAAGAGATTTATAAATCTTTTTGTCATATGTTATTGGGTAGTTCCAACTTTGCTTGGGCATTTTATTTTTCGCTTGAAAACAACATTGGAACTATCTATATTTGGAACAAGGTAAAGGCAAAAAAACCTTATTTACTTTTATTGGAGAAGGTTTGTGCACGAGTGTGATTGAATTTAGCAACGAAACAGAAAATCTACTTTCTTGTTAATGTTTATGATAAGTGTGAATTTCAAGAAAATATTTGCATCTGGAAGGCCATCTTAATGTCGTGTAGAAGTTCTGGCAGTGGTTTATGGTGTGTTGCCGGGAACGTCAACTCTACTCGGAGAGTCGAGGAAATGAGATGGATGAGTCTTATTTCTTAAAATAGTGTCATAAGAGATATGGTAACTTTTAATCGCTTTTTGGAAGAACTATATTTGGGTTACCTCTCACTTATTAGTCGCATGTTCACTTGATTTCATCATAACGGGTTAACTAAGAGGAGTAAATATCTTCTTCATTTGTTAAAATGAATGGAGGATGACATTTAGAGAAAGATAAACACACAAAAAATAATGGTTCCACCATCGTTAATTTTTTTTTTATCAAGCTTTTGTGTCTTTATCTCTTGAAATGAAAAAAAATTGAGGGAAACTTAAATGAAGATGATCCTAATTTAACTAGCAGTAAGTTGGATTGAATTAATCTTTATATCTGGAAACCGTTTAGATTTGTGCTGACTCCAAGAGTATGGATACTTCTAAGATATCTCTCATATCATTGTCTATTACTATATTTCTTTATAGGTATAATTCAGAATATTAGGGGTCTAAATCATTCTAGTTTAATCATCGTTGACTAAAAAATAAAAAGTGTAGAGGTATAGTTAAAGAAATTAATGTAAACCAGTCATTTTCTAGTTGAATGGGATTTATAATAAGGGAGAGGCTCAAGAGTTTAAGGGGTGTTATCAAGCATTGGAATTAGGAAGTGTATGGGGAAGTGGAGGTTAAAATTCAAAAGCTTGATGTGCATATTAAAGTGTTATATTTGAGGTGTGAATAGGTAGATATTATGATGGGGGAAGTGAAAAATCTAAAGGTCTTGTTCGAACAACTTAAGAGTTAAGGGTTGGTGTATTTTGGAGAGAATTTAATGATTGTGAATCACATTCTAAACATCATGGTAGTTAGGAATCGTTGCAGAAATGACCAATAGTTTTCTCTAGTAAGTTCTTTAGTGATTATGAAGTGGCGGTTTGGATAATTTTAAAGGATAGATATTATGGTTTGTTCTTCGAGAACTCTTGAAGTTAATTGTAACTTCTTTGTATCTCTTGTAAAGACTTATTAAATAGATTAGAGAAATGCTCTCTATCATAGACATAAGTCATTTTCAGTTGAACTAGTTAACAATCTTGGTGTTTTTGTTCCTTCTACTGTCTTTATTTTGTTGTCTTTGAATCGATTGTTTGAATTTACATTAACATAGATTCTAGATTTTTTTCTCGGCTGAATATGTTATTACTTGATAGTTTAGTTGTTACATGTTATTGTCTTATGTTCCACTTTCTTCTTGAAACTCCTAACAATTGGTATCCACTAGGGATTGAACAAATATTTCAAATGTGCAGCGTGAATTCTAAATGGGAGATCGACACTTTTTTTTGTAGACAACAACTTTAAGCTATGAAAAGTGAAGATGGAAGCTATCTTGATTCAACACAATTGTTTAGATGCTTTGAATGGTGATGTTGGAATATTGTTCACTTTAACTCAATAAAAAGACACACGGATGGTAGATAAGACAAGATAGTGGAGACAATGAGGACCAAACTAGAATTATAACACCCCTCGAATTTATAACTATTATATTAGAGTTATATTGTGATAAATTATTAATATGTGTGTTTTGAATATTGTGTTGTAATATGATACAATTTCAATTTGATTTATTGTGTGTTCTTCTCAATTGTTTTATACTATATATGTTTTTGAAACCCGCTCCTTTGATATTTGTGTTTGTGTGTCTTGGTCTAGTATTTGTGAAATCGCAGTTATTTCAAGTGTTGTTTAAATATCTTGGAGTCAAGTGAAAGCTTATTTGACTTTGGTTTTTTGATCGTCTTTTATATTTAGAACATTGTCCGCTCTGATAGGTGACACCGGATTGGGATAAATGTATCATACTTTACATATCTACCTATAAATAAATTTGTAAAACTTTGATGGTTTTCCAATATTAGGTGTTAAGCCAAAATTTGTTATTCTGAAGTTTAGAATATTCAACTGAGGGTTATTTCAATGACTCATGATGTCCTTTACCTTTTGAAAAATTTAGACTCGTACTTTTATGCTCCTTATGCTATCTTATTTATATATAAACTAAAAAAAATACTATTTGGGTTTATGGCCTCGCAAGAATTGGATCTATAGACATTTTAAATAGTCACCAACCTGAAGAGGTTATGGTAAGAATATTCACCATCGTGTTGAATATGAAGTGGTAAAAATGCTCTCCATCATCTTGGTGAGACAATGATAAGAATACTCCTCACCACTCTAGAGAGATGGACCTAAAAATACTCATTTATTTGTCAAAAGGCATGGTAGTTGTATGTTTTTAAGAGTTGAGTTGCCTAAAGTTTTATGAGGTGAAGTTGTGAGTATCGCGGCATACTTGATCTATATATGTCCAGTAATAGAGATAAACTTCAAGACATCTGTGGAGGTTTGGCATATGAAGATATTATGAACTTTGGCATGCAAATCAAGCATAGTATAAGCTTGATGCTAGAACTCTAAAATGTTTTTTTATTGGTTATCGAGAGGATGGAAAATGTTACAAGTTATGCAAGATGGATCATGAAGGATAAATAGGATAATACATATAAATGTGTGTTGAGAAAACTTAGTTTAAGTTGGAGTATTCTACTAGTGGGACTAGAGAAAGACAACCAACAATGGCTTTTTGATATCTAGTAATGGATAGAAAAATGAGGAATATTGTTGCACAAAAGAGAGATAACTATGGAGACCTTTCCTGTTATGCTCTAACTGAGACTACTGAATAGATGCAAGACTAAAACCTAAGTATCATCAGGGAAGCAATTGAAAGTAATAAAAGACAAATTTGGAAACTTTTGGGTGTACAAATATAGTTGGATGCAAGGAAAGTTAGATTTTGAAAATATTGCAACGACCTCAAAGGCCACGGGTAGTTGGATGCAAATATTGTATCTTTGAGAGTATAAAAAGATTTATGGGGGTTAAAGAGGTATTGGCAACATTTGTGGGACTAGAAATGTAGTTAAATGCAAGTGGATCTTCAAAAGGATGAAAGGAATTTCGAGGGTTGAAGAACAAAGGGTAAAACTTGTGTGACTACAAAGGGTAGTTTGATGCAAGTAAAGAAACAAAAAAGGTGGTTGATGTTTAAATTGACATCACCTTTCGTTTGAATTTAGTGTGGAGAATTGTTAATATAATACTTTAAAAACAATTTATGGAATTCTACAGTTTACACCAGGCACAAGTCATCCAGCGCTAGGAGGTTTTTTCATTACAATAGATTGGCTTGGGGATGCCAGTTTGTGCCTGGAGGAAAAGGGGCTACGCCAAACATATTTGGGTAGTGCAAGATTGCATGTCGAGTTTGTTGTGAGTGCCAGGTGCCCCAAGTCTTATGTTAGGCATTAGTACGAAAGTATTGCATACCAATAAAGTTGTGTAGATTTTTTATAATGTATAGTGAGATCCAAAAGATGAGGGTCGAGTACAATTGTTGTTCACCTTCTCTGGTTGACTAGTTGTTATTGTGTTAAAATGCCGTCACATCCTAATGGGTTTCAAGATGTGGAGTAAATGATGTTTTTTTAGCTACGTTGCCGCAAACTCTCCATTGAATTTATGTGTTGCTTCCTTGATCTCTAATTCATCTAGATTTGTTGAAATATGCAGCTTTCTTGGCATTGGTTCGTCACCACAGTGCATGATAGTTTAATAATTTTTGGTTATGTTTGGTGTTGTGGTGTGTCTCCGCCTTTGATTTTCTTACCAGCTTCAAATTAGTTAAGATTTGCATGTTTGAAGGCTAAAGATTATGCAGTGGTGCCATCTTGATATTAGTCTTAGTCATGTGGCTGAATTCATACTTATGTGATTTCCTAGTCATTTATCTTTTATCTTTGTTTGACACGAGACTGTTTGAGTTTCGAAAGAGTCGTTAATACTTGTTGTCGTTGATGTAGAGAGTTAATGGTATGTGATCTGTTTCCGTCTTGAAGGTCGGTTCGTTAAAGTATTGACACGATTGATTGCACAGAAACTCCCACCCATTATGATTAGTGTTCGTTTGTTGGAATTGATTAAGGTTGGATCCACCGTATTATTTTTATTGGTTGTATTTCTGATTAAAGTTGACCACATGAATTCACTAGATCGAGTTTTATTGGTTGTATTAGAAATAAGAAGCAAACACTAAAAATCTTGTTGAAAGATAAAAAAGAAGAAGTATACCATAAAACTAAATCCTAATTCCCGCATTAAATAGTATTTTAGACGAATCTTTGATTATTTTTTTTGGACAAGATTCCTATGTTTCATATTTTGTGAATATAGGAAAGGAATCTTAACTCAGTTTCATACAAGGATTTGATAATTTCATTAATTCAAACTGCACTATTAATTAACTATTAAATAAATAAATTGGTGTAAGAAAACATAAAAAAATAAGGAAGGAAAGCACATTGTGACAAGTGTATTAGAAATTTAGAGTCATTCACAGAAAGCACTTCCATTGTCTATTATTTGCTAGAAATATGGTAGGACAAGGGGTCAAAAATTTAGTCTTTACTCACTCCGTTTTAAATTATATGTCAATTTAACAAAATTATTTTGTTCTAAATTATATGTCAGTTTACAATATTAATGAATAATTTTAAAAAATAATATATTAATGAATAATTAATGCTTATTTTTTCCATTATGCCATTTACTAATTATTATTTTATCTTTTTTCAATTCTTTTAATTTATGTTTTTCATACCATTAATGAAAGATATTTTGTAAAATAACTTATAATTACTATTTTCTATACAAAATTAATTGTATTTCTTAATATATTTGAAATTTCTAAAATATTGTTGAATTATTTATTTTGATCCGAATTTGTATTATTCCGTTAACTTTCTTTTAACATGTTAAATATTTTTTTATTTTACTAAAGTGATTGTTTTTTTTATCGAATTCATCTATCGATTTTCTTGGTCATCAAAAGAGCAATAATCTATTGCTCTTGTTTTCCAAGTTTCAAAGCTGGTGTCTGTAAAATCCACTCATCATTTCAAAGCTCTAACACAAACACAACAACAATATCAAAGTGCACCTTTTCAACATATCTTGTTAAAAGTAAGAGAATATAATAACATTGATCGTACCTAATCAGAAGGTGACCGTCGGTGCTGATTTGCACGGTGGTTGAATGCTTCAATTTTGAACTGGAACGGGGAGAAGGTACCTGCAGACACTTCGACGTTCAAGTTAGTAAGAGATCAGAATGAGGGTTTAGAGGGAAGATATATTCCACCTTGGGGACTGCAAGCGCCCCCTTTATATAGAGGTGGGTGTTTGCAAAGCCGTTGTAAGACACACGTGTGCTCGGCGGTTACGAATTCGTAGGAAGTGTAACCACCGAGGAGAGATTCACGGAAGCCATGATGATGACTGTTATAGTTCGTTTGAACTGACCAGTCTTGCTCCGAGCACCCCCCTTCCTCGTAGAGAGGGTGTGTGTTGCGAGTAATATTGCCAAATGTATAATTTTAGCTGTATTTGTATTGGGCCTTAGAGTTTTAGCCGATCCAAAACAAACATCAAACTCGATGACTGTTGATAGGATGAACTCTTGACAATTTAAAGTTGAAGATGGAGGATATGACAACGAAAAACAATTGAACAAAAAGATCATTTTGATAAAATAAAAAAAATGTTTAACAAGGTCAAACAAAAGTTAATGAAAAATATAAATTCACATCAAAGTATATAATTTAAAATCTTTAAAAGAAGAATTTTGTATATTTTAAAACATGAGGGGAGTGAGTCCTATCTTTAAAGGTAGTAAGGGATAATTTACTCTTAAAAAAATCCACTATCCACTATATAAACAATTTATACACGTGCTATATGAACTTAGTAAGCATTATAAGCACAATCCCAACCAACAAAAATAGCTTTGCATTAGATTAATCCTCACCAGTCACCATACACCACTTTCTATATTATATAAAATAGAATACATACCTGTTAGGAGGCCGAAATATGTTGGATCTTTCGCTCACACCCTTCACTTGAGCTAGTAAAAAAAAAAATCCGCAAATTTCATTGTAAAATTTCATGAGATTGTTGGTTCTCCCTAACCTTATGTAAAGATGTGGATACTTCTAGTTTATTTAACTTGTGTCTAACTTGCCTATGCATGCCTTGAGTGGCTAAATTTGTACCACCTGCACTTCTGCCTATATATAAAATCATAAATCACTCAATGGAAGGAAATACAAGCAAGGAAATCGAGTTGGCTTGAGAAGTGAGAAAATTAAGAGCTTAGGACACAAATGGAAGTACTTTATTGACTTTTGTTATTTGGCAAGAGAAATGGGATCTTTATATAGAGAGTGTGGATCCCATTTTTAAATAATATATCCTCAATATTGGAGAATCCAACTCAATGTAAACTGATGTGTTTGATTTTGATTTCAGAATTTTCAAATCATATTTTGACTTAGGTCATTAAAGACACTCTTTTATGGAAATTGAGAACGGTGAACACATTGTACTCATGAAATTTAGTTGGGTTAATACCCATCATCCAATAATACAATGTTATGTTATAAACACTTTAAACTAAGAAGGAATTAATTTAAAGTATTTAGTCCACTAATAGAATACTTTGCTTTGAAAGGATTTGCTCTTTGCTTCCACTAATAGATCACCTGCTTTTGCAATATAATTTTTGCTTAAAATAGCTTTCTATATTTTGTTTCTTTTATATTTCTACCGGATCAATTTGATCAAGAACATTAGCATTTTTACTCAACTTTTTCTCATGGATAAATAAGAGTTCTCCATTTTATAATTTTTTTGACTGGTCCATTTTATAAACTGTTCAAAACATTTAAACATAGTTTTGCATTTTTTTTTGTTGAGGAAAACCATAGTTTTGCAACTGTTTATGTATCTTTTTTAGGAAATACTGTATTGAGTGCATAATTACCGATGAAACTTGATTGAATGGTGAGCATGATCCCTAATTCCCTATGTCTTCACTCTTCGCATGCAATGCACCTTTTTAAAAAAGAGAAAGAAAAAAGAGAAGTAATGCACCTTTTATGGAACTAAACAAGATAAATTATCAGCAAATCATATACCTTTTTATAGTTTAATAAAACATACGACCTTGTGTGTAAATACAACTTAGTTAGTAGTTATAATATCGTTAATATGCAATGTTTGAGTTCAAATGTTTTTTTCTTTCCATTTTTTTACACTTGAAGTGTATGAGTCCAAGTGTCCAACCATTAACACACTTGACCAAAACAAAGGACACATGTTTATTTCAATACCCCAATTAGTGGTAGTGGTCAAAGATCATTCGTTGTCACAATCTTTCTAACTACTAAAAGACATCAAAATTTCTTAAAAGAGATTAGCATCAAAAGCAAGATTCATAGACCACAACACTTTGAAAGTGCAGTTTTAGTATTTAACTAAATAAACTTATCATGATCCTAAGTCAAACCTAAAAGCCCAAATAAATTTAATATGTTAAACTTCCCAAGAATTGAAATACCTATATAACTTGGTGCTTTAGAAAGCTTTGTTCTATATGATGCTTTTATCATTTGGATGCTCACAAAAATACTTGAAAAAGGGTTCATGTAAAGTTCAAATTTTGATAGTGCCTTATCAAGATATGGTTCATAGCCAACTTGACCGACAAGGCGTTTGTCCAACATAGGGTTAATTGGTTAAACAGATGGACACATAATAAGCTATGGTTGGCTATGTTAACCCACTAATGAATTAAGAATTATATAGCAGTATCAAATTACACGTTACAATGTTGATTATCGTTTTGATATATATTTTTTAAATTTGACCGTTGTATTCTAAAGTCATTTGATATGTTATAGAGATTCATCAATATTATCAATTTTTAATAAAAATGCATAAACTTTTATTTTTGATGAGTTTCAATAACATATCAAATGATTTTTAAATTTGTGTACATTTTTATATCAGTATTAATTTTTACATAAATGATCTATATGATATAAACTTATAATAGAATGATCAAATTTTAAAAATATCTATAGAATAAAATAATATTGAACGGTGTTACATCAATGTTACATTACATCGGTGTAATTTTTTCCTCATATATGAGATCTAACAATATTTTAATCACGCGCACACGCATATATATATATATATATATATATATATATATATATATATATATATATATATATTGAGCAAATGACATCTATACTTATCATAAGTTTTTGTTAAAGGATATTTATGTCATTTTTTTGGTAATTTATATCATTTTATAAAAACACGTATTTCTTTTCTATCGTAACTTATTTTTAATTTCTCTTATGCCAAACTACTAAATAATATCTTTTTTTATTTATTTTTTCCTCTATATTACAGTCATCAACCAAACAAAATGTAAAGATGACTTAGACTAACCTCAAAGATAAAAGTTACTTTAATTTGCGTCTTTTGAATTTTCTCAAGAATTAAAATGAATTTTACTTTGTTGACGACACTTTGCTGGTGGGTGTCAAAAGTTTGACCAATGTTCGGGTGTTACAGGCGGTGTTACTACTGTTTGAAGCAATATCTGGTTTGAGGGTTAACTTTCATAAAAGCATGTTGATTGTAGTAAATATTGCTGATTCTTGGCTGGGTGAGGCAACTTCTATTCTCAACTGTAAAGTCGGAAAGACTCCCTTTGTGTATTTGGGCCTATCTATCGGAGGTGATCCTCGGAAGATAGCATTTTGGGATCTCGTTTTGCATACCATTAACTTTAGATTGTCTGGTTGAAAAAGTTGTTTCCTCTCGTTCGGGGGCCGCTTGATTCTACTGAAGTCTGTCCTGACCTCTCTGCCTGTCAATGCTTTTTCCTTCTTCAAAGCTCCGTCAGGTATAATCTCTTCCATTGAATCTATATTTTTTTTTGGGGGAGTGAAGATAATAGAAAGATTTCTTGGATTGGATGAAATACTGTTTATTTACATAAGGAGTTGGGAGGGTTGGAGATTAGGCGGTTGAGGGAGTTTAATCTGTTTATGTTGGGAAAGTGGTGTTGGAAGATGTTAGTTGACAGGGAAGGCTTTTGGTTTAAAGTGTTAATTGCTAGGTATGATGTGGAGGCAGAGAGGTTGGAGGTTGGGGGCTGAAGTGTTTCTTCTTGGTGGCGGGAGATAGCAAAAATTAGGGATGGCAGAGGTGACATTTAGGGAGGTTGGTTTGAGGAGAGTGTATCGCGTAGGGTGGGGGATGGAGCTGATACATCTTTTTGGTATGACCGGTGGTTAGGAGACTCCTTTTAGTATGCGGTTTAGGCGCTTACGTGAATTAACATTAAACATGTCGTTCTCGGTCGCCACTATGTTTCATCTTGGTTGGGAGGAGGGGGTGAGTCGTGGAGGTGGAGACGGAGGCTGTGGGCTTGGGAGGAGGATTTGGTAGTGGAGTGTAGGAATTTAATTCACACTGTTGTTTTGCAACCTAATGTTCCAGATCAGTGACATTGGTACCCTGACATTATTCGGGGATACACAGTGCGTACAAGTTATCACCTTATCACTTCTCAGGATTTACCGATTGTGGGCACTTCAGACGCCCTTGTTTGGCATAAGCAGGTTCCCTTGAAGGTCTCTATTTTAGCTTGGAGATTGCTTCGTAACAGGTTACCAACTAAAACAAATCGTCTAAATCACGATATTTTATCTTCGGAGGCAGCCATCTGTTCGACAACATGTAGGCGGGCTGAAACCACCTCCCACCTATTTTTGCATTGCGACATGCATGCTCCTCTGTTGCAGATGGTCAGGTTTTGGTTAGGTGTTTCAGGAGTGGATCCTCAGGGTCTCTAGACTCATTTTCTACGATTCACTAATTGCTTAGGGGGTCTGAAGGCTTGTTGATCTTTTATGCAGCTTTTGTGGCTATTGTGCGTTTGGGTAATATGGCAGGAACGAAATAACATGTTATTTAAAAATTCTCATCTTCCCATCTTAGAGCTTATTGGTAAAGTCAAGTTCTACTCCTATTGATGGCTGAAGGCAAATAACACCACTTTTGTTTTTGGGAGTCAACGATGATGGTCTGACCCATTGAGATGTTTGGGTATCGGCTAATTTTATTTTTAACTTTTAATGTGGTACTTATGGTTGACTATTCGTATTTTTTAGTTATCTTTTTAGCACACCTTGTGCTACGGAGGCGACTCTTATTGTAGTTATATAACCCATTTTTGATTCTTAAAAAAAAAGAAGAAAGAATTTTACTTTTTATTGGGTAACATTCTTCTTTATTTTATATTCGCTCGTTGTTTTTTAAATGTCATTTTATAACTGAGTGTCACTCAAACAAAAGAGGTAGATTTTTGTAGTTTTTTCTTTCTTTCTACTATACCATTATTTTAATCCATCGATAAATTTATAATTTTTTTCACTCACACACTCTCTTCTAATAAATTTTAACTATACATGAAACCACAAATTTAAATAATTTTTTTTTTGTTTCATAGAAATTTAAACTTACACTTAAACCATCATCAATGGTGAGGTCTTCACCATTTAAGATCTGATACTTAATAGGTATCCTATTGAAGATTTTTTTTTTTGGGTCTCTTAAGACCCGAAGTCTCACTTAAGACCTCATTCTTAAGTGGACCCCACACCATCTTTTAATAAAATAATCATTGTTGAGTTGCTTTTGTTGAAATGTAAATGATAAAGAGTTATTGATGAGACTCATTTAGATATTTTGTTAGAGAGTCTCTATTAAAGAGTCGTTGAACACCTATTACATACTATTATTAAAAAATTATAAAAAAAATGATGTGTCCATATGAGACATGTTTAAGACCTCAAGATTGAGGGTCTTCATTGTGAAAAACAAATTTTGTTTAAAAAAACTTGAATTTTATAAATTTATAACAATGACCAGTATCATTTTTTTTTCCTTCAGAAAGAACATTTTTTTTTTTAAACTTGATATCCGATCTAAGGATCGACTAATCGAATGGAACCAACCCACCACTCATTTGTAGGGGTCCGCTTTGTATGAACGTGTCCACCGAAATTAGTACTAGAGGAAATCGAATGTGAGACTTTAAGATAAACACATCCAAATCAACCACTAGGCTAACCCTAAATGAGTTTTTGGAAAGCACGTTAATTAATATTATTGAAAACAAATAAGTAAAAATGAAGAACATGTAGTTTAATTTGACACGTGAGAGTTGTGACACTCTTGTGTTGTGTTGCAGAGATGTTCCCGGCGGTTGCTCCTTATCCTTCATTCCGACCGAATTCCATTCGCTGCTCTAACGACCGACAGGCGCTTTTCAACCGCATTGCTCCTGTTTATGATAACGTGCGCCCTTCTTCTTCTTCTTCTTCTTCTTCTATAGTATTATTTTCTCCTTCACATGCTTAATTGTTTCTTTGTTGCAGCTGAATGATTTATTGAGCTTGGGTCAGCACCGAATTTGGAAGCGAATGTCTGTTTCTTGGACTGAGTACGTATTTTACTTCTTCATTTAATCATTTCCTTCTAATGGAATTAATTAATTTGATCGTTTGTGTTTGAATAATTTGGTAACAGAGCAAAAAAGGGTGACCGTGTGTTGGATGTTTGCTGTGGAAGTGGTGATTTATCCTTTCTCTTGTCTAACAAAGTTGCCTCCAATGGCAAGGCAAGCTCTTCTTCTTCTTCTCTTGTAAGGTTGAGCTAGGCCCAATCCAAATTCTAAGAGGGTCCCATGGCAATGCATTTTATTGTTAATTATTTTAATGAATTCAAAAAAAATTAACCGATTATTCAAGATGCATTAACATGGTATCCAACAAGACAACAAATCCTTTCTGGACATTTTGTTTGCATAAGAATTACTCTATTTTTTGTAATGATATCACCGTTTTGTGAATCTTTTTGGATGTAGGTGATTGGTCTTGATTTCTCGAAGGAGCAACTAATGGTCGCCTCATCACGATCGCTTTCAAAGAATTGCTTCAATAATATTGAGTGAGCATGGGTAACTTTTGCAGTATCCTGAAATTAGATAACAACCTGAAAGTATCTTTAAGAGAGAAAATTGCTGTGTAGTGTTTCATGTTCTCTGTTATAAAGCTAAAACAGTAATTATAGTGAAGAGTATTTTTGTGATCAAGTTGTACATTAGTACAATTGGTGATAATATAATTGGAGGATTTTAATCATTTTGTACATCCTAGGTGGGTTGAAGGTGATGCTCTTGACTTACCGTTTTCTGATGCTTGGTTTGATGCAATCACTATGGGATATGGTCTTCGAAATGTTGTTGATAAGCGTAAAGCCATGCAGGAAATTTTACGTGTGCTGAAGCCCGGTAGCTGTTGTATCTCAACTCAATAATCTATTGATTGGTGTTTATATAAAATTTGACACATGCTATGCTTTCTTTTTACTTTCCAGGTTCTACAGCATCTATCCTTGACTTTAATAAAAGCAATGAGCTACTAACTTCTTCATTTACGGTATACCCTTGCAATATATATGTTTTGCGCTGCTTAAGTTTAGAGGAAAATCAATTAACTTGCTTTCGTCTTTTTTGATTCTTTGGTGTGAGCGGAAGGTCTAACCCCATTTCTCGTTCTAGGAGTGGATGATTGACAATATTGTTGTCCCTGTAGCCTCTGCTTATGGCCTTTCAGAAGACTACAAATATCTCAAAAGTTCAATAAGAGAATTTTTAACAGGTTTGTTTTCAATTGAACTGAAGGCATTTATCTGATCAAGCTTTTAACGGTACATGTTGATTCTGTTTTTAACATATTTTTTTATAGTAGTAGGATGAGGAAAATACTAAGTGATCATGTTTATCGATGTTTGAAATTTGTCATGTTGATCACCTAACTTTATAATACTCCTGTGATGCAGGGAAGGAATTGGAGAAACTTGCTATAGAAGTAGGATTTTCTACTGCTCGACATTATGAGATCGGTGGAGGCCTCATGGGGTGCTTGGTAGCTAAACATTAGATGACATTTAGGCATCATCTGTGTACCAATAAATTCCCACCTCCCCTATTTTTTCTGGTGTGTAATGTGTTCAGGCTGTATAAATATAAACTGCTGTTAATTCAAATGCATTATTAACAAATGAACCGCGGCTCTTTTATTGCCTAACATTCTGCTGTTAATTAGTTCTATTTGCAGAGTTTCAATGAAATGTTCCAGTCATGTTTTCATATGACTTTATATTTCTCAAACAACGGTGCTGTTATGATTGTTCAAAATTCCAAACTAGTTATGAGCTGCTACATATCAGATTAATGTAAATTATGTAGTAAATGTTAATCATGGAGCTATACAGTTTACATTGTTTTCTTCCCATAATTGAATTGAAAATTTTGCTTTAACGATTAACATATCCTTTTGCCTGAAGTATACATTTGAAACAGAAACTGATAAAATGCAATGGTAACAACCTTCAGTGTCATAATCCCGAGCCAAGCCAATTTACTTGCGGCACGGCAGACTTAATGTGTGCAGTGATTTATTTTCTCTGCATTTCCATGGTCACCTGGGATAGAAAGAGCTATTTGACATAGTAGCAACTGAATCAGCCGTTTTTAGGAGGTAAAATGGGTCGCCACTTGTGTCATGGAGTTCCATGGTACTCTCATCTAAGAAAGGTGGATTAGAGGGAGCAACAAGATGCTCCTCTTTCTTGGTTAGCATCTGTAACGCCTTTGACATAGTTGGTCGCAATGAAGCAACCTCTTGGATGCATAGAAGTCCTATGTGAATCACTCTTAAAATCTCATTCTTAACATCGCTATTGTGGTCGTTGTGCAACTCTATATTTGGATCGAACAACTGTTCGGCAGTCCCCGACTGAAAATGCTTCCACGTCTGATGTTGCAAAAATGTATGTCAGATAAAAGATAGAAAAAGAGTTCCTTAGTTGAACGGCAATCAGAACAAAACAACAGAGGAATCTGCAACTGACCACTATAACTAGACTGTCTGAATATTCTGATGCTTTGCTCCTGTTGTTCTGTCTACCAGTAACTATCTCTAGAAGTAATACTCCGAAACTATATACGTCTGCCTTTTCTGTTAACTGACCATGAGCTAGATACTCTGGAGCCATATAACCCCTGCAGATCCAGGAATAGAAGAGTACAATACTATTTTAGATATAATACACATTCTTTTTTGCAATAGTAGTTTGTTCTCTGCCTCTTATTTTGATTGTTCAAAACTTTTAGTATTTACCGAAAATCTATGTTATTAGAACAACTAAATTTCGACAACATTTCTCGACTACTATCTAAGTGGTTAACGCAGTTAAAATAGGCGGTTAATTACATTCAGAACATGATTAATGAGTATATGAGGTGTAAAACTCATTAACCACAAATTTGGATGTGATTAACTACAATTTTTAGGAGTTCAAAACCATGTCCAAATTCGTGGTTAATGAGTTTTGACACCTGGTATATTTATTAACTATCTACTAAACATAATTAACCACTTATTTAAATTGTGTTAACCACTTAAAAAGTTGTCATGAACTTTGTCAAAGTTTAGTTGTACAAAAACATTTCTCTATACCAAAAGCACACATTATGAGTTAAGATACTTACAAAGTTCCTGCAATAGCTGTGCTTATGTGGCTCTTGTCTTCTTGAAAGGACCTAGCCAAACCAAAATCTGCAATTTTAGATCGAAGCTTTGAATCCAATAGGATGTTGCTGGCTTTTATATCTCTATGAATTATTCTGATTTTGGAGTTCTCATGCAGGTAAACTAATCCTTCAGCTGCCCCAATAATAATTTCATATCTTTTTTTCCAGTTTAGTTCTCTGCCCTTGTTTTTATCTGTCATTATGCATAAGAAACGTTATATTCAGTTCATATTATGTTAAACTAATAATCACTTAATGGTCAAAGTGAGGCGTTATTATAGTCAATAGCTTAAACAAGCATGAGTTAGTTGTCTAAATTACTGCATGAGTTCAGAAATTACCAAAAATGAAGCGATCAAGACTTCTGTTAGGCATAAATTCATATACAAGAAGACTTTCAGGTCCTGAACAACTGCATCCTAGTAGTCTAACTAGATTCTTGTGTTCGACACCGCTGATTATGTCGACTTCGTTGTAGAAATCTGCTGCTCTATGTCTGTTGTTGAAATATAATCTCTTGATAGCAATCTCTCTTCCATCTGGTAGAACTCCCTGCAGCAACCAAACTGTTAATCTGCTTGATATGTATAATGTACGGTTATTTATAGGTCTTAACATAAGAGCAATACTTTATAAACCGTTCCAAATCCTCCATGCCCTAGTTTGCTATTTTCATTAAAAGATCCAGTAGCTTTTTCCAATGTAGAGTACTTGAAGTTCAAGCTTTTTTGCTCTAGACTCTTTGCTAACTTTTCTGCATCATTTGATCCTGGCAACCGGAATGACCATTTGGATCAGTAAAGTTTCTTAACGTAGTTGTGCTATAACTGCTAATGATTCCACAATTTGTTTGCAAGATAAGTTGTAGCACTTTGAAAGAAAAAAAAGAATTTATAACTATGATGATATAAATGGTGTGATATTCTAGGTTTGCTATTATTATCAACAAATAGAGATAAGCTATTAAATCTAAAACCTCTTCTTTTCTTTTGAATGTATCTCTGCTTCCAGATATAAGCTCCAAAAGTTACGGCAACTACCGCAACGATCATCGAACTAACTACTGCAACGACTATCACTACTACATTACCTGCACAAATCAACAAATTGGATTCATACTCAAAATTTACCACTAAGTTTGTTAATTTTTCTCAATGCATAAAGATACATTCTAGCATAATTTTTTTTCCACTGTAAAGTGCCGAGAACAACAATTTATTTACCTCCTGAACTCCCATTTTCAACTTCCTTGTTAAGAAATTCAGTGTTGGAGTACCTCATGAAGCATCCGGTGTTGAGCGCCCGTCCTTCTGACGAGGGCAGACATCTCAAAATAGAAGACGACGCATGCTCGAGACATGCTGTGCAAGATTTAGAATCCAAACTTCTCCAACAATCAGCCAGAACATAAATAGATTCATTTGTGGTACCTGATACAACTACTTTCCCTCTGGAATAGCCTTTATTTTTCGGTGCATCTTGAACTGCTCTCAACACTGCCTCCTTCGCTGCTGCTTGAAAACCCGAGCTCTTCTTAGTTGTGTTCCCACACACAGCTCTATCTTCTTGTCCTGTATACTCATTAAAAAAACTATAGTTCGCAGACCTCATGAAGCAACCATCAAGATAAATGCGACCGGAGTTATAAGGGAAGCACTGAGGAAGAACCGTGCGCGCCTCAGCATAACACAACACACAGTCAAGTAATGAAAGATCTCCATAGCATTGCGCTAGGCCATAATTATCATCAGGTCCTGTCCCTGTAACTGCTGTGCCAAAGCCGGTACTGCGCATCTGCTCGCTAATCTTCTCCATAGTTGCAACAAAATTCGGAACAAAGATGCTTGTGTTATGCTCTACTTGATGGCCGCATGTTATCATAACTGTCTTTGCTCTAGGTTCTGCTATTATAGTTTCTGATAGTAGTACAACTTTGATTAGAAGTAGTTTGAGGCATTGAGAAAATATGAGAGGGACTGGTTTATTCATTTTCTGGATGATCCAATCAGAATCACTTTCTTTGGTTGATTATATTGTTTACAAAATTTATGATCCAAGTACACTGATTATATTTTTTTCTTGCAATCCTTGAACTTTAGAAAGAACTCTTTTCATCGTAGTTTGAAGGCAGATTTTGGTTGTGTAGTTGGATCACCTATATATCCTTGACTTTACTTGATAAATTTGTTGAAGACACAAGACCCCACTGTTGAATTTTTGGCTTGCTAATAAATGTGTAATAGACACTTGTTACAAAATTTAAAATATAATTTATTTATTGTTGTTGGTAAATTTAAAATCCACGTAATCACCACATTTTTCTCATTACATTATTCAATGAAATAAACTTTCAACATTGTAGCTTTTTTGTACAGACATAAAATCCTATTTCACAATCTGTATATACTTCTGTGGATATATTAGGGTATTTCAACAATGTAGAATTTTTCTATGGTGGTATTTTTAGAGATTATCAAGCTACTTTTCTTTGGGTGTTTTGCTTATAATATTGGTATTTCATAAACTCTAAACGCTGAAATTATGAACGTTATTCTTGTTATTGAGTTAGCTTAAGAGAAAAGTTGTACTCATCTTTGACTTAAATTTGATTCTCAACTTGTCAACTTTGTTTTGACGTAGTCTAAGATTATTCGTTGAAATTTTTATAATTGTTGGCTGAACTGTTTGGATTTGCTTAGAATTATGACTTTCAAGGTAACTCACATTTATAAAGAAGGAAATTGTTTTGTCGATCGTAGTGGGAATATTAGCATTTCTGTCTTTGGTCTCACTTGATGGGTAACATGCCAGATTCTATTATGGATGATTTTCATCATAATAGATTATGTTTACCTTTGTATATATTTTGTTGATGTTGGTTTATGCTATTGTAAACTATGCACTCCTTTTTCCCTCATCAAAGTTTTATCCTATGGTGGTAAGGTTTTTAACGAGTCAAAGTATTTTTAACACCTTATATTTTAGGTATTTGCTTAGTCCCCCCAAGTTTGTAATTTTTTATTAGTAATTTTTTTAAAATCTTGACAAAGGAGAGAATCAGTTGTAGGGTGCAAACCTAATTGAGGTGTGGTAACTTTCTGTATATGCTTTTACATTTTATTGCTTTATAGAAAAAAAAAACATAAATAACTTTACACTCAACTAAAACTAGTTTAACAAAATGAATTAATTCAAAATCAATTTTTTATTACCATCTTAAAACTAAACACAAACTTCATGATTTAGGGGAAGGATTTGTATCTCTAAGTTTTATTCCTCTACCTTTCTCTACTTTTCTCTCCATCTCTCTCTTAATATGTTTTCTCTCACATCTTTTCTCTCTACTCCTATTTATAAAATAAGGGAAATGTTAAATTATGCTTTTAGGGCATAAGTTAAAAAGTCAAATATAGAAAGTTTTTCTTGAATCATGTGTATTCAATGTCTTAAAAGCTGCAAAAGTTTTACTTTTAATATAAAATTTATTTTTAATTTCTATTTTAAGCTCCTTAACTTGTGCTCTTATGTCCTAAGAGCACAAGTTAACACGACCCTTATAATAAATTTTGCCTAAAATTACTCTACCTTTTCCTCTGAAAAAGGCAGAGGATCCTTGTCCTTAGGAG
Organism: Medicago arabica; assembly: GCA_946800305.1. NCBI lineage: Eukaryota > Viridiplantae > Streptophyta > Magnoliopsida > Fabales > Fabaceae > Medicago > Medicago arabica. The sequence goes on from OX326970.1 coordinate 42,890,163, forward strand.
ATAGGTAATGAGAGGTATGACATGGCATTGTTGAACACATACTAAGTCAACACATTTATGTTAAGGTCAACACACCCCACCAAGACTTGAATCAATATATTTTTTAATGGTACCATAACCATTTTAATGCCATTCTTAACAACATCATGGAGCCAAAACATTTGTGTGGTTGTCAAAAGCTGCATCACAATTAACTTAAAGTCGTCTAAAGACTTGTTCTAGTCTCACAATAACAAAAAACTCAGTTTGATCTCTTACTAAAAAAAATACAACTTCTAATTTCCCACAAATATAATGGAACACTATAATCCTTAACAAAATTTTCATATAATTTTATTTTTGTTGATGTATATCGTTTTTATTCTTTTCTGGTAGTCAATTGTGTCACTGTGTTGTCTATGTGTTATGTGATTGAACTAAATAGACAACATGATTCTCACTATAATTGAAAAGGAAATTTTTTGTTCCCATTCGTAATTAAATCTATAAATCTTTTAAAGAAAAACATGAAGCTCCATAAAAATTTAAAACAGTTTTAGTACAACGTGTCAAACAACTTTGTTATTATGAACAAATATGATAGAAATAACGTGTCAAACAACTTTGTTATTATGAACAAATATAGTATAATACAAGTGATAGATACTCGATTCTTTTAATAATTAAATTTAAAGCTCCATCCTTAACCAATGCATATGTTAACTTTAAATGAGATGCACTAAACTGATCAAGCAAATTTATGCGTGGAAGATTATTCTTGGATTATTCTTGATCCATATATTACATCTCATCTCATCTATTATATTTTCATGAAACAACACCTCTTTGGCTGCTTGAAGTGGCACTTGCCCTCCATTTTGGTGGATAACATAAAGAGCACACTGCCAGAACTGCACCGACCAGTCCCATTCTAATAGTGACTGCTTTGGTGGCACACTCTTATTTGTCTGCACCAACATAGATAATTAGTTATATAATAAATGAGGTAATAACAATCACCTTTGTGTATTTTCTTCTAGTTCAATACAAAGCCTGTATTTAGAGAAATTAATTTAAGGTTCTATTAGTTGGCCACTGAGTTGGTTATCCATTGCTAATATACATATAATGCTGCCTTTGTCTTAATGTCATTGCAACCCATTATTAAAATCATTAGACATTATCCTTAATTATCAAGCTTATAATTACGGTTAGATTATGCAATTGGTGTAAAAGGAGTTCATGGACTAAAAACTGAGTATAAAGCTAAGGTTTAAATTATGCTATCTTGAAACGACTTTTTTCATCATTGTCCACCCAAACATAATATACAAAGACAAGAATCTAACTATATGTTTGTTCCATTAATCTTATATTAATTATAGCAAGCATATTTTACAATTACCATCAATCATATGCTAATCATAGTTAGCACAAAGAGATGTCCCATGTAGTATACCATTACATGACATGTTTATAAACACAAGGGACAGTGAAAACCATCATTCTAATTTTGCCTAGAAAAACTGACACTCAACCACAACTCAAATCTGTTGAAACCATATTCTTTTTCTCTTTAATTAATTAATTAATGAGAACTAAAACCAATGATATGCTCATAATGAAAAATATTTAATTACAAAATCTCTTTTTCTAGTTGAGCTTTTACTTCTAATTGGAGGGACAAAGATGGAGACATGGAGAAAAAACATTTGATTCATTCAATCTCAAACATACCTAGTATACACTCAGATGTTGTACCAAGCAATGATGTGAAGCCAATCAATAATACTAGTCTGTAAAGTAGGAGAGTTGCATGACTTGAGTATCAAGTTTTCATATCTACTCAAAGTTCAACTCATAATATTGGTATACCCTTTAGAAGTCGTCTTTCACGACAACTTTTACACTATTAGAATTGATCTAATGGTTAACCTTAATCTAACATATAGGTAGGAATTTATGTAGCCCAATTTTCAATGTGGGACTCATAAGTCATAACGGTCCACCATTGTTGTAGCAAAATGTTCACTCTATCCTCAATGACTTGATCGTCTACTTTAATCCAGCAATCCAGCCAATAGGTTGCCCTTTAAGTAGCCCAACTCTTAAAATGAACATAAATTATTAGACTATTATTTTTTCACCCTATTTATTTTTCGTGCGTCTTATTTTTTTACGAAAATACCCATAAGTTTTTTCGGATTTTATAATCAATTTAGTTTTCCCCTTGTTTTAGGGTGAAAAAAAAAAAGAGTTTTTCACTAATTCGGATTTTAATAATCCGAACACCCTAAATAATAAGGTGCGTTCTTTGCTTTTTTTTTTCTTTTTTTTTCCCCGGATTATAGAATCTGAATACCTAAACACCATTATTCAGGGGAAAAATGTTCGGATTATATAATCCGAACTGTATCAGCACAAATTCTGAACTTGTTTGTAACATGAATGGTCAGAAGGGTCATTTGATCTTCCTAACCCTCATCCTTCTGTTTTAGGCCATTGTTAGTTGTTCCTAGTCAAAAATCCGGTTTTCAAACTACTTGATCATATTGTTCCGAAAATTTTCAAAAAAAAAAATCAAGGATCAAGATTTCCATCGTTTAGACCCATTTTTCTTGCTAAAAAAAACCCATTTTTTCTTAATTTTTCATCTTCTCAAAAAAATCCGAAAAAATTTGCATTAGTTTTATTTGAGTTTTAAAATTTTTTGATTTTATTTGACATGTATTATCATATTTTACAGTTTTTTTTTGTTGTTCTTAAAAGTGATATTTGCAACTGTTGAAATGAGAAAGATTTTGATTGTTGCTTATTATATATATAATCATATTTCAGATTTTATAACTTGAACACATCCAAACGGTGCTTAGATTATATAATCTGAAATCCCATTGACATTTTTGTAAAAAAAAAAAAGAGACGAGTGAGAAGGTAATATAGTGGAAAAAGTAATAGCCAAATTATTATGATCTAAGCCTATGAAAAATGTACATTCCAAATGACCAACCCACTAAGAAAGATACTAATGACTTGCGTACTACATTGAACTTTTTTATCTTCTCAATATTGAACTCATAACAGATTCACCAGCTTGTTTGAGATGGAAAGTTATCATATCTTCTTTAATGTGTCTAGAAATAGATTTGATACAGTCAACATTCATTGTAAATGGTCGTTGATGAAAATCAAACAATTGAGATTCTAATATTTTATTTGTCAAAATTATGATGTGAGTCATCTGATCTTTATTCAACGATTTAAACCAGCTTACCACCCGACTACAATTATTGGCTGAGATGAATAAGTGTCTCAAAACTTATTTTCTAATACTTATTCTTTAAAGTCAATTTTCATAATCAACAAGAATATTCATCACATAAGGACAAAAATACACATAAAACTAATTCTGATTCAGCAACTTATTGCAAAAAGCAGCCAAAAGCAAGCATAACCATTAAAAAATATACTTTTGTACAGTTTACAGCCCATCTCAAACTTCTAGGCATCTTCATACCATGTAACAAGGGAATCCACGTCCTCTAGATGAACCTAATTTTATGCATTAGCAATTTAACAATTTTGTTAATCAAAAGCTAGCCCTTTAAAAATTAAAAGAAAACCAACACTATTTCCACCATATTCCACTATATATATGAATATGGCTATCTATAACTTCCATACAACTTCAAAACCACCTGAAATTCCTAATATTTTCTTTGCTACTATTTCAAATAGTGTAAAAAAGAAAAAGATTCTGCTAAAGGAATGAAGAGAAACACATATTTTTCTCCACTCTTTTTTATGTCCTTGGTGCTTATCTTTGTCACATTTTCTGTGGATGCAAGGAACACTAACATGAAGAAAAAACTACACAAACATCACAAAAAATCACATCCTCTTCCTCATTATGATCCTCATCCAATTCAACCAAACACTTTTGATATTATGTCTTTTGGTGCAAAGGGCAATGGAGTTTCTGATGATTCAGAGGTAATCAAATGGGAGTTTAAAGATTATAATGATTTTCAACTACTATAATGTATTAATGTTCATCATAAAAATGAGTTTTGAAAGCATTTAAGATAATATATAGTTGATTATGTTCATTAAGCAGGCATTTCTAGCTGCATGGAAATGTGCATGCAAAGTTTCTGGTGCAACAATCAAAGTTCCAGAAAAATTCAAATTCCTCATTAAGGCTATTACTTTACAAGGCCCTTGTATGCCTGATCTTACCCTTCAGGTTTACTTTCATTTACCCTTTTTTGTATTGTGTTTAAATTAATTAGTCTCAGAATCATAGTTTACAACAATGTTTTATAAACCGAAGCATGGCATCAAGGTAATAGTTCGATCGCTTTATATCACTTGGACCGAGACAAAACCGCAATCTAACTGCCAAAATAATCAAATCGTAGCTGGTTCAAGGTTCAACTGGTTGAACCGTCCAATTCGATTTTTGAAACACTGGCTTACAATATTTCCAAGTAAAAAGTATATTTTATTTATTAATATGATTAAATATGTATTTAGTCCCTGCCAATGAATTTATGCTTTTAATCTCAAAAAAGAAAATCATCATTGACATTTTCAGAATAATTTTTTAATCTCTGTCATGAATCTTCATTTTTAGCAACATGACTAACAAAAATACATGTCATTGTTGTTTCAAAAAATTGATATCATGTTACATTTTGAATGTAAGATGTTTAATGTATAAATAAGTTAATACCAATTGATTTATGACAGATAGATGGAACAATATTGGCTCCTCCTGAGGTATCTTCATGGCCAAAGTCCAGTTTGTTTCAATGGATAAATTTTAAATGGGTGCAAAATTTCACTATCAAAGGTTATGGCACTATTGATGGTCAAGGTTCTAATTGGTGGAGCTCCTCAAAACTTTACAATATACAGGTTCGATTTTAAATTACGATCGCTGTTATCTGCAAACCTTTATAGCGAGGTAAAATGTGATTGATGCGACCAGAATTTTCGTTATGATGCTGTAGTAGACCTCCAAAACTTTCAAAACCAAAACCTCACTTTGTTGGTGCAAATTCTTGCAGAAAACTCACTCTAAACAAATTCCAAGCATGAAGCCAACTGTAAGATTTTCATTTTTCCCCTTACATACTAACACTGTTTTCGAGTATTTTTGTTTAAATTTAGAGTCTAATAGTTTCTCATTGTTCTTGTTTAACACTTCTATATGCAGGCTATAAGATTCTATTCTTGCAACTTTGTAAAGATTAGAGATATCAAAATAAAAAACAGTCCTCTATGCCATCTAAAATTTGACAACTCAAAGGGAATCAAAGTTGACAATATTACAATATCTTCCCCTGAAAATAGTCCAAACACTGATGGCATTCACTTGCAAAATACACAAGATGTAGAAATTCAACATTCTAATATTGGAACTGGTAAGACATTCATTAAATTAAATTAATATATTTTATATGATTGTCTATCTAGCATCGGCAATTCAGATTAAAGAAGTGTCTTGTGTCCGACGTTGACACATGTGGTTTTGTTCAACTAAATCTATTTTCTCAAATTATTCCTGATACCAATGTATCAGTATCAATATCGTGTCCGGTGTTCTTTCTCAAATATAGTGTACATTCCATTTTTACCTTGAAAAAGTAGAATCTAGTAAATTGTTAAATCATAGCCATATGGTGCTTTGTCCACTTAGAATTGTTGAGCTTAAATTTGACATGGAATAATTGTCTTTTCAAGTTTAAACGGTAAACTGTCACAACAACTAACTTTTGAAACGTGCATCTTATAAAGTTAAACTAACTTCAACTTGTAACATTATGCGCATCATATTACATATATTAAAGTTATTGTATATACATATTTTTTGTGACAAGCTTATAATATTGACACTTGTTGTTATTGTATATGTATTATCAGGAGATGACTGTGTGTCCATACAAACCGGTTGCTCTAACATTCATGTCCACCACATTAAATGTGGCCCTGGTCATGGCATAAGGTAAGAAAAATAATATAGAACCTAGCTAGTAAATGTTGGCATTTTTCATTGTATTGTTAGGTAGTTACTGATTATAATACAAAATTAATTTTGTGAATATAGTCTAGGAGGATTAGGAAAAGACAAGAGCGTGGCATGCGTCTCTGACATCATTGTTGAAGATATTTCAATGAAAAATACTCTATATGGAGCAAGGATCAAAACATGGCAGGTATAATCCTAATTGTGCAACAATAATAAGAATTGACTTATTTGAATTTATTTGCTGGCATAAACACTTGAGAGACTATTCTAAATAATATATAAAAATAGTTTATGACATGTACATAATTTGTTGCCACTTTTCAACTTATTTTCATAAGTTTTTTAGAATAACTTACGAAAATAACTTATAACTTACAAGGAAAACAATTTGACTTTATGTTATCATGTTAAGAGTCCCACATTAAAAGTGATAAACAAATGTTTATAAGTGAGAATAATTTTCACCTCACATGTCGGTTGCGTGGAGTTGTGTTAGGTCCAACCATAAATTTTAAAATGGTATGAGAGCTTATTCAAAATTATGCTATCGAACCACGCTCCAGATGTCCCATATCTTAGGCTGAATAAATATTTTATGAGTGATATGAAACACATCTCTAATTATGTGACTAAATTTATCGATGAGGGAGTTAGAGACATATTTCATTTTTTTGGTATAATTTTGGTTGGTAGTTTTTTCCCGAACCCTGCATATGCAGGAGCTTTAGTGCATTGCGATGTCATGCCCTTGGTGGTTTTATTTTTTCTAACATTATACGATGTGATTGACAATATTAATTTGTGTACATTTTGATATTTGAATAGGGAGGCAATGGTATGGTTAAAAATGTAACATTTTCAAGAATCAAGGTATATGATGTTATGTATCCAGTAATGATAGACCAGTACTATTGTGACAAACAAATCTGCAAGAACCAAACAGGAACAGTGATAATTTCTGGTGTTAAATTTGATCAAATAAGTGGCACTTATGCAGTTCAACCTGTCCACCTAGCTTGCAGCAATTCCATACCATGTACAGATGTTGATTTAACTGACATTCAGTTAAGACCTTCCCTTAAATATAGAGGTATGCAACAAGCTGTGTGTTGGAACTCTTATGGAAAATCACAAGGTCAATTGGTACCTTCAAGTATTGATTATTGTTTGAGAAGTGGTGGTGGATTAATTAAGAGGATAGCAAAGTCACATGATAGTGTATGTTATAAATTGTTATAGATGTTATCTTTAATTAGTTTTGGGTTTTATTGTAGCTTCCCTTCTCCAAATGCTTTTTAACTTTGTGAAGGTGGTGATGGTGTAAATTTTAGTTTTTTTTTTTCTTTCTTTCTCCATTGGTAACAGAGTTAGTTTATTTGTTGGGTACTGAAAACAAATATTTGGGTTTCATTCTATGCTAACTATTACTCTTTTGTTTTATGGGTCATGTTAATATATGCCTTTAAGGCACATGATAATGTTTCCATAAAAATCAAGTACTCCCTCCATCCTAAAATATAAGTAAGAAAATCTCATTTTATTTGTCTCAAAATATAAGTAAAAAAGACCAATTTTTATACTATTATTATGTTTTTTCAAACAAATCATCTTTTACAATGTAAAATTAAATGCAAGTTGCATTCAATTTGTTCTTCTTTTTATTTTCTCTATAATTTTTAACCAATAAGAATTATTTTTACATCTTTCCATGAAACTTATTCCAAGGAGAACACAAAAAATTATACCTCAAATCATTAAGTGTTAGTTTTCTTAATAAGTGTGAATTAGTGTTTTTTGCTTATAAATTAGGACGGATGGAGTATTTATTAAGAAAAATTAAATTCTACTCTTTTGTGAATTAATTTGACACAATTTCCAATATACAATTTCTATCTTTTGTTCCCTTGTTTTATTAACCATTGAGAAGAAAAATACAAAGAGTTTCCATAGCATGTTCAAACTAGTGGTGAATTTTACTAAAATCATAGTGTATGTACCCTAATTTAGTCTGGATAAATTTTCAAAAATCCAAAAAAAATAAGCAATAATTTTAATATTATCATGTTTTTCTATCGTTGTTAATTATCTCATAAAAAGCTAATAAATATATGTCTTTATTTTAATTATTAAGTTCAATATAAAAAAAATAAATCAATTATTCACTTCAATATAAAAAATATAACAACACATTTTCTCTTCATATTTTTTGCATTGGTGCTATATCGAGAAAAAATTACATGGCTACACACAAGATATAAACTCCTATTTTACTTGACTTTGATGTACAATAAAGATTTTTCTCCCTTAAAAAATTAAATATTTTTCTAATTTAAATTTATAAACATTTTTTTGAAGTACAATTTATAAACATACAACATTAATACTGAAACTCAAATTTTATTAAACTTGGATGATATAAATATTATGAAACTGAAACTAACAAATTAAATTAAATTTAAACTTATACGATAAAATAAATAAAATAAAGTGCAAGCATATCTGTCTTCTTCCTAGTTCATATCACAATAGTATTTTCCGTACTATTTTTTTTATTTTTATTTTTGAAATAAAGGTGCTTATAACATATCATTAATAATCAAAGTTTCAATATAATAGAGTATATGAAAATAAACAACGGAACTAGTTAGAAAACATGGCATTTCTTGCAAGAGTATGAGCAACCACGTTTGCTTGTCTCCTAGCAAACTCCTCCATCCAGGAGTTGCTGAACTTGGATGAGAGAAGAACTCGGGAAGTCGTGATAATATTACCTAATTCAGAGATGTCTTCCCTACATGAGTAAACGACATCTTTCGTGGTTTTAGAATCAACTTCAAAGTCGATATTGTCGAGTTGCATGTCATCACCCATTGCAACGCGTGCTAGAGACCCAAAGCCTCGTCAATATCAATTGAGTAAACACCAATAAAGCTGATTGTTTTGGCCAGTACAAACACACCACCTTCATCTCGAATACAAATACCAATGTCGGTTATATTACGATGGTTTGAAAATGAGACGTCAATATTACATTTCATTCGACCTTGCACGAGAGGCTGCCAACGAACCTGAACAACAGCCGTGATAGTAGGAGTTGTGAGAGCAGCTGCTGTAATATGATTGGCAGTAGGCACAACTTACCCGTTGGCACATGGAACATTCATGAGCTTCTAATCTTCTACCATGGACCTAGCTCTTTCAACCCCTATCGCACAAGTTTTTGTTATGTCTTCCCACAATTTGACATTCCTATGCTTCCAAATACTCCAAAAAAGTGCAGCCATTCTTTGAGAAAGTGTGGCAGATAAAGAATGCAACAATGAGAAAATAACTTCAATAGTCGAAGGAGATGTTGCTACTGCATTCTGAATTTCATGCCATATACCTGCCATAGACCAAACTTGAACAACAGAAGAACATTCAAAAAATTGTGAGCTAAATCTTCATGATTAGAGTCACAGCTAACACACTAGGTCGGACATTGAAGGCCTTTATCAAGAAGTCGAACACGGGTTGGTAGGCAACCTCGACACATCCGCCATATCAAATTCTTAACCTTTGGTGGATATTTGAGCTTTCAAATTCCCGACCAATACCTCGGACGATGAAGATGTGATAAGTTCACTAACTCAGTAACACACAACCGATAAGCACTGCGCAACAAATAATAGCCATTTTTTCCAGCTTTTCAAATCATCTTGTCATGATGAACCTGCTCAAACAAAGGAGTGAACAGAGGAGTGTTGAGAATTTTAGAAGCTAAATCCTCACTAAAGACTTGGTGCACAACAAGTTTATTCCAACTTTTAACATACGGATCCAAAAGACAATTTATCGAGGCCTTACGAACAAAATGTGCTCCTAGAATATTACCGTAAACACGCTCACCATTATGTAGCCAAGGTTCATCAAGGATAGGTTAACAAGTACCATAACCAATACTCTATCGAGCGCCACCACGGACAATAAAATGTGCATGAAGGATGTTGCGCCACATATAGCTCGAGTTATGACCAATGGTGGTCGTGAGATATGTTCTATTGGGGAAATAGGTCGCCTTAAAAATAGGAGATACAAGAGACTCCGGCTTCGTTTGGAACTTCCACCCTTGCTTACCTAACATGGCTAGATTGAAACCTGACATGTCTTTGAAACCCATACCTCCTTGAGATTTATGCATCGACAATTTTTCCCAGCTCAACCAATTGATTCCACGATGAGTCGTATTACCTTGACCCCACCAAAAAGAGTTCATCATTTTTTCAATGAGAAATGCTTAATCTCGCGACACTTTCTTTCCCGAACTGATAGCGAATGACGTGGTGCACATACTCTCTGCTACCGCTAGCGTTTTTTTAAAAGTTAATCTCAATTAAAGTTTCTCTCTGTACTCTCTCTCATCCTTTGTCTCCAAACAACATCACCCCTTCTTCTTCATTTATTTCTGTGTTCTTCTTCTAAACAAATCTCCCTCAAATTATTGGTTTGTCCTGTTCCTCTCTCTTCCATGATTTCTCTCTCAAATTATTGAAGGTGAATTTCTAAAATGGGTTTTTAGAAGTATTGATTTTGATAACAAATTAGGCATGAAAGAGATGCAAAAATCTAAAGAAATTGAAGTATGGTGTTTCAGGCCTTCTTCTTGCCCCGGTACAAATTGGCCCTGCTTTTGTATAGTATTGGGGTTGGTGCTGTAATGGCTTGTTGAATTTTGGGTTAAGAATGTTAAGTTTTGTCTTGTTTATTTTTTTGGAAGTTATGTCTTGTTTTTTATTTTTGAAGGAGAAGGGTTATGTCTGTTAATACGTTAAAAAAACATATAGGCATCTCTTCGTGAAAATTTTGTGAAAAAAGTTTTCGCTGCATATAGCAGCTCTCTTTTTCAATAGAATTTATTAAAGTGGAGATAGGGTTTGGCAAAAAAATAATTCTTGAAGTAGCAAATGCTTGGCAAAGGCAGGACGCGAGGTTATGATCAAGTCTGTTTTGCAAGCTATTCCGTCTTATGTCATGAGTATCTTCCGTACTATTTTGTTTATTTAGCCAAAAATATAAAAATTTAATTTAATATATTTTAATACAAGTTTATAATCGGTTTTTTTTAATTTGTTTACCCAAAAAATATTTTTAATTGATTTTTGTAAAATTTAATTTTGTTTTACTTTTTTTGAACATAAGAGGCCTCATTTTATTATTCGTTTTAAGCCACATAATTTGTTGGACCGGCCTTATAAATAGGGATGGTCTTTCACATAATAGAGGGAGAAAAAACGGACATCTAAAACTTAAAAGAAATAGAAAAAAAGTTTGAATGAAAAAAAAGAAAAGAGAGTGAGTAAATAACCGTAATAATCAAAGGAAAGAAAGATATTTTTTATACTCACCTCTTCGCTCTTCAAGAGGTAAATTGTTTTTCTTATGCTAATATTTTTTTTACCCATTTTAAATATATGTTTCTGCAAATTGAAAATCCAAGTAAATGAAACATATGATGATAAACCAATAATAAATGATAACCAAAGAAGGAAAAATCGTAGAAGAAGAAGAAAGAGTATTAGGTTTCTTTTTTATTTAGGGGGGGGGGGGGGGGGGGGTGCGTGGGTGGGTTAAAGATCATAGGAAAATCTCTTGGATGGGATGGAGGTGTGTTTGTATGCAGAATGAGTATGGTGGTTTGGGGTTAGGTAAATGAGGGAGTTAAATGAGGCGTTGTTGGGAAAATGATGTTGGAGCCTGTTAGTAGATAGAGGGGGGCTTCTTTATAGAGTGTTTGTGGCTAAATATGGTGAGGAGCACGAGAGATTGGAGGACGGGGGTCGGAGTTGTTCTTCGTGGTGGAAGGAGGTAGTAAAAATTCGGGAGGGTGTAGATGGTAGCACGGAAGGGTGGTTTGAGGGATGTGTGGTGCAGCGGGGTAGGTGACGGGGCATACACATTATTTTGGCATGATTGTTTGTGTGGTGATGTTCCATTTCGTGTGCGTTTTAGCCGGTTATTTGATTTAGCTGAGAATAAATCAGTTACCGTTAGAAACATGTTTTTGCAAGGTTGGGAGGAAGGGGAAGGTGTGGAAGTGGCGTAGGAGTTTGTGGGTGAGGGAGGAGGAGTTGCTAGAGGAGTGTAGGTTATTACTACTTGATGTTTCTTTGCAGACTCTTTCATCTGACGTGCGACAGTGGCTTCCGGACCCCCAGGAGGTTATTCAGTTCGTGGTGTTTATGATATGCTTACTTCTCAGGAGAACTCGCAGGTTTGGCATGATTTGGACTTAATTTGGCATAAACAGGTTCCATTGAAGGTTTTCATTTTCGCTTGGCGATTGCTTCATGATAGACTTCCTACGAAATCAAATTTGACGAATCGAGGTGTTCTATCGCCAAATGCGTGCTTGTGTGTGTCTGGGTGTGGTCAGGTGGAGGACGCTCGACATTTGTTTTTATCGTCTAGATTCTTTGGATCCATGTGACCTTTACTGCGGTCGTGGATTGGATTCGATGGTGCAGATCATCAGGATATTTCAGATCACTTTACTCAGTTTACGTTCTCCACATGTGGTCTGAAATCGCGGAGGTCTTTCCACCAGCTTGTTTGGCTCCCTATTACCTGGATTTCGTGGAGTGAACGAAACAACATGTTATTTAATTATAAAAAAAGCTCTGTAACTCAGGTTTTAGATAAAGTAAAGTCATGTTCTTTATGGTGGCTGAAAGCAAAAAAATGCTATGTTTGTATTTGATGAATATTTGTGGTGGACGAGCCCCTTGTCGTGTTTAGGCATTGGCTAACATACTTTTTGTATCTCTTGTTGACTGTTTGTCATTTTTTAATGGCTTTTTCGATACATCTTTTGCTGATGAGACTGCTATAACAATGTTAATACTTAATATAATTCATTTTTCCTTCTTTAAAAAAAATTCCTTTTGTGCAGCCGTGAAACATCTACTAAGGTTCTTTTTTTGATTACACTATTAAGGTTCTAGTTTGCTTTAATCTTTTATTTATTATTCATTATTTGTTATTATCATGTAATATTTTTCAATTGGGACGGTCTAAGAATTCTGAATTGAACTGAAGCCAAACGATATTAATCCATCTCTTTGCTATCGAAACTTTGCTTAACAGCTTTGGATTTATATTGAGTTCTATCTTTTGATAGTTGAAACATTAACATAAGAATCAATAAATACTAGTAGGTGCCTGTTCTGAATTTTCTTTTGGTTTGATAATCACAAAAGTTTCAAAATCGACAACTGTGCTAAAAAAAATCGGTGCTTGTTCTGAATCGTCTTTTAGTTCGATTATTGCAAAAAAATCTCAAAATAATGATTACGTCAAATCCACTTTTAATTTGGTCATTACGCGAATTTCAAAGTCGGTGACTACGATAGATCCTCTTTTGATTTGATCATTGCAAAAATCCTAAAATAGTAATTACGTCAAATCCACTTTTGATTCGATCACTATTCATATCTTGAATTAAGTGGCTACATCGAATCCTCTTTTGATTTGCGATAAGTGGCAACATCGAATCCTCTTTTGATTTGATCATCGCACAAATTTCAAAATTCATAACTACGCTAAATACATTTTTAGTGCAGCCTTCAAAACATTTGCAATAAAACAAGTTACCAAACAAACGCATCACAAATCCACTTTCTCACAATTAATATATATATTTTTTTAAAATCAACAAGCTTTTAATCAAAATTATCGTGATAAAATAACATTTTCCTTAAAATCAACTAACACACAAACATTTTCTACGTACCAAGGACTACGTAGCTTTGAATTATCCATCGCACCAGGAGATACGTATGACGAGATCAAACTCTTGTCAAATACAATAATAACAAAAAAAAATTCTTCCTATTTAAACACATTATATTTTTCATGTAAAGACTTAATTTAAATTCGCATCTAATGATAAGGAGAAATATATTTTTTTAAAAGTTAACAAATCTTGCACAATTAATTAGAGGTGACTGCTTTTTAAATGGATGATGTAGGGTACTGATACTTTTCCTACGTATAACCGACTCCCGAACCTAAAATATGGTATCAAAGACCATTTTTTTCGTGTTAAATGGGTTTTCCGATGTTTTCTCTATTTTACACCACAAACCATGTAATAATGCAACATATTCTTTGCCCTACTGAAACAAATGCAATGCTAACTTCACTTCTATTGATTTCTTTCCAATGCTAGTATATGAGGAAAGATATCAAGGCTGGACATTTTAATAGTTTTTTTACTTATTATGCAAATCATATTTGGTGTTCCGAAGCTAGCATATCACTAATGTGATAGTGTTAATTAATATTGACAAGATACTTATTGCTCAAATTCCTACAGTTTCTGGATTGTCTAAGAGGTTGTTCTCGATTGTCCTATTCCGAAAAAATTGTTTTACAGGCCCTTTCAATTTATCACAAGCATTGCTAAATATAGCGACATATTTTGTCCCACGATTTTTCATAAACCAGTTAAAATCTTTTACTGTCCGGAAAACATGGTGGGATATGGTAATGTTACTGTGCCAACCAAATTAATTTAGCCATCGGGATGGATTCGTGAGTATCTATTCGGGACATATATCATTTCCCTTTTAAATAACTAGATTTTCTATTACACTCTAACTCATCAAAAAATTTAAACTACAATTTCAAATGGATAAATATTAAACAGGAGAAACATTTAAATCATATTACACTCATGTAATACTGAAGAATGATTTTGCATACAATTTATTTCTCCCGTTCTACTGCAAAAACTTACTTAGAAAAACCTCATAGTGACAGGACTACATGAATCTTTCTGAGGAGAGTTATAGAAGACCAATGTTTTTTTTTTCTTTTTTGTAGAAGGAACGACAATGTTCTTGAAGCATAGAACAAAAGCATTATTGCATATGGATCAATAAAACAATATAGCATGCTTAAATTTAATGTGGAATTTTTTATCGAAGGAAGAACAATATGCTCTTGGACAATGGAACCATAACAATATTGCAGCTGGTTCAGTAAAACAGTATAGCATGCTCAAACTCAAAGTGGAACAATGTAGCTTCATTGAAATGTGCCAACATTGCGTTTATGTTCTTCTATAACTTGAAAATCTTCATCTAGCTAGAGCAGTGCATCAAAGTATGTGGGATCCTTTTGTTTAATTTACATGTGAGGCCTCCAATTGTGATTATGCAGCCATAAAAAGCACAAAGATGAGAACACCAAATAAATGAGAATAAAGATGACTGAAGGATAGTAATAACCTGAACGGCTGGAGCAATAAATGAGAATTAAAATGAAATGTAAAGTGTACAAATGTCAGAATGATTCTACACTTCACAACATATTCAATCAAATTTAAAGTACTATGAACCACTCAACCAAATTTGTGAGACAAATCATCACTAAAAAACATTAATATGAACTAAATATTGACATAAAATTCATAAATATTATGATATGAAAACATCAATATACGATATGTATTCAATGTCGCGATAATAAAATATCAATATGCAAAATCATGATACGAATATCATTAGTGTCACATGAAAACATCAATATACATAAAAAAACCATAACTACGTACTGAGTCACCCAATTTGCAAGTCTCGAGTAGGTCCTCATCCTACGCCTTACACGATACTGAATGGTCGACTCTGTTTTGTGGACAATCTGCTGCAGAGTAGAATATATATGGGTGTCTTCTATACCAGCTTCCATCTCAACCAAAACCATGACTCTCTAACCTCCTGCATATATCTAAAGTATTCAGAGTTTCACTAGCATTCTTCATCTTTATTAGAACCTCCATATTTACCGGCCTAGGCAAATATCCCTCTACATGAGCCAATACCATGGGATGAGAGACCCCATAGAACAAAAAATGTAATCTCAAAACAGTTTGCCAACATGACTCCACAAATAGACACTACATGTCTTCATGTACAACATGCAATTAACAAGATGCATGGTTCATCTAAAAGATATTGAACTATAGTACGGAGGAGGTGGAGGCTTTTGAATGCTCTAAATACCAACATCGTCATTCATATCTACAAAACCAACATAAAAAGATAAATTAAACATTCGTTGAAACATTTCATCGAACACACAGAGCACAAACTTAACATACAATTTCCAATTTATTACTTCAATACCACACTAATACTTAATCTAAGCTCGATTCAAAAAATTTGTCGTCTCCTTCATATAGTTTGGACAGTGGTGGCGTGCAACTTTATCGGGAAACAAATTAGTGTGCAAATGCATTAGCTTATCTTAGTTGCTATTTACATACAAATAGTTGCTATTTACATACCAACTTGTGTCTATCTCTCTTGAAAAGATCAAATTGGTGAAGGAGGGAAAATGAGAGAATGAAGAAAACAAGATGATCCAAATCCATTTTGTTGGGGTGAAGTGAAACGATAGGGGTAAAATTGATATTTTTAATAATTTATAAGGGTAAAAGGTTAATTGTAGGGGTACAAGATAAAATATTGCTCTTCTCCCGTCAAGTTTCACTCATTCTCAATTGAACTACCCAAAATACATTTGTGTGAGTTAATTCACGCAGATGTTACACGCAGCGTGACTTACGCCACACTCGCTACCAGACTTAAGTCAGCGTGAGTTAACTCACGTAGGCTATAACTCAGCGTGAGTTAACTCATGTAGGTTATAACCACATAGTGAGTTAACTCATGTAGGTTATAACCCAGCGTGAGTTAACTCACGTGGGGGGTATTTTGTCGGTTTGTCTAGGAGTGAGCGTTTCTTGTTGTGAGAAGAGCAATTTTCTCCAAGGTATAATTTCCAAGTATTTGTTGGACCAAAGATGTATTTTGGGCCCTTAGTTGGTATTGTTAGGAATAAGATGGGTACTTTATAGACCCCTTCCATTGCTCATATACCCCTAAAATCTCAAAATTAAATCCCACCTCCTCTTGGATCGTAACTCCGGATCGCTCAAGTTTGGGAGGTACTACCCAATACACCTATTTTACATACACAAACATAACCAATTTATTTCATTTGTGTTTCAAACCATTTATTACACTTTCATTCCTCCAAACTATTTCCTTATTCCAACAATTGACATTCAAGCAACAAGATTCAAACTCAATCAACTAGCCAACAAGAAAGTGTTTAATTTCTCAAACTCTACCCATTCCATCTCATTTTTTAGGTTAGGGTTTTTTATGTTGCTAAATTATATTGTGAATTTGAATGTTGTTTAGTTATTTTTGCACTTATTGATCAATTTGAAGGTGGATTTCACTATATGATATGTAGTTTAGTTTATTTTACCTTTTTTTTGGACTACAAAGAGAGTTGAATGCTAGAAAAAGAAAACTACACCGAGATCAACCATGGGACAAAAACTCCACGGATCCTTGCTCCCTCCCTAGTCTACAAAGAGTACTCTACAATGTCCTTCCAATATACGATTTATTCTAACCTTAACTTCTCACTCTTGCTCTCATATTGTGGTTAACTAAGCTTGTCCTTTCCTCCATATTAAAAATAAGGGAAATGCTAACAAGTGCTCTTGAGACATTTGATAAGAAGTTTAAAAATAGAAGGTTTATCTTTGAAGTTGTGTATTCAACACATTGAAATATTAAAAAGTTACTTTTTTAACATAGAATTTATCAATTATTTCTTTTTTTGAATTCTTAACTAATGCCCTTAAAGACGTTAGTTAGCAAGACCCTTTTCCAAAAAATACAGTAAGTTGTGTGAAATTTCGGAACGAAAAATTATGTATGTCTTGAAAAATAAAAATTTGAATTTCTTGGTTGTTCAAAAATAAAATGAACTAATGAGCATACTCATTGTTGATTCTTGCTGAAGCAACTTAGTTACTTATTGCATTCTATTTCTCCACAACTTGTACTTGTAAACGAAAATCAAAACTAAGATTGGTCAATTCCCATAAAACTCTCACCATGATTCCTATAATCATTTCATTTATAAGACCACTCTATTTTTGCTGAGAAGACTATCAGATGGTGCCAATCATTATCAAAATGTATTTGGCATTTTGGTCATTATAAGAGGAGAAGAAATTTTGGGTTTAAAATATGCATGGTTAAGAATAAATTAATTGGTGTACCAAAAAATAAATAAATTAATAGGACATGATTCTTGGTTGGTTTCCCATACATATCACTCATCAAACAAATAAATATTAATTCTTTGTTTTACGAATAAAATTAAATAACTCAAGTTTATTATATTTGTGATTTCTCTACGAATTATTGTCCCATACAAGTGAGTAGTTAAAAGAGAAATAACGGGATATGCATCGAAAGAGATTAACGTACATGGTCATTTGGCTAAAAAAAATTATTTAAAAAATTAAAGTTAAGGTAGAATATCAATTTTTTTTACTCTTAAATATTTATATCCATTTTTGAATCAAATACATTTAACTTTTTTAATCTATTTTACTTATACTAGCATCAATTTTCGTGCACCTAGCGCACCAACACTATATTTTTTTTTGGTGGTGATCGAGGTTTGAACCCTGACCCTACATAATAATATTGGCAGCCAAAAATTCAATTATTCTTTCCTAAAAAAAGAATTCAATTCTTTGAAATTCGGATCTACGAGGGTGGGTTCAGCTATGAGTACTTGGTTTTTTGATAATTTATGTTTAAAAGTCGGCAACGGATCAAGTACCTTATTTTGGTTGGATATATGGCTAGGTGAGGTTCCTAGGTTCGTTTCCGCCGCTTGTTTGATTTATTAGAAAATAAAGCAATGACGGTGGCGCAAATGTTTGATTTGGGGTGGGATGTAGGAGGGGAAGCATGGAAATGGAGAAGGGGTTTACGAGCGTGGGAGGAAGAGATGTTAGCGGAGTGTAGGCTGTTATTACTGACTGTTGTGTTACTGGTTAATGTTGATGATGTTTGGTTTTGGTTACTTGATCTTGTGGTAGGTTATACCGTCAGAGGGCTTACAACATTCCTACAAGTGGGACGGCTACAAATCCTATGATTGTAGTGGTTCCTGCGGTTCTTCTTTGGAGGCAAAATGTTTCTCTCAATGTCTCTTTTTTTGGTTGCTGCATTTTTCGGAATAGATTGCCTACGAAGGCTAATTTATTTCGAAGGGGGATTATTCAGTTTGATGATCAACGTTGTATTACTGGCCGTGGGGAGATAGAGTCGGATGTTCATTTATTCTTGTCATGCAGTTTTTTTGGGCAGGTGTGGCAGCTTGTTCGACATTGGTTAGGTGTTCAGTCAACAAACCCCTTAACCATTGTCGATCACTAGATGCGGTTTGGTATGTCCTCGAGACTTGCAAGATCATAGTGCTCTTGTATGTATCTAATCTGGTATGCAAGCTCTTGGGTCATTTGGACAGGGCAGACCCAACACATATTGAGGCTCAAGGCGAAATCCAAAATGAGGCCTTTTAAGTTAGTCTAAAGTGCACTTTTCCACCCCCTAACTTTCAAAAACTTGCAATTTTAGCCCCCTAAGTACATAAACTACAATTTTGGCCCCTAAGATTTAGCCTATTTGCATCTTTGATCCTTTTGGTCAATTTTGACCAAGTCAACGCATGTGTGGCATGCCATGTGTGTAAATAATGAATTAAAAAAAATAAAAAATGCCATATCATTTTAAAAATTAAAAAAGATATTAAAAATTAAAAAAATCAGAAGAAAAAAAAATTAAAGATAAATCTCAAAGCAATTAATGTTCATACTCATGTAATTTCACCAAACAAATAGGAAAGAACCCAAAAGAATCTGGGTTCGTGTTTTGAATCTTCCTTCTTATTCTTCTTATTCTTGAGACCAAAGGACTAAATTATGACCATGGTTGTTTTCTTCAAAGGACTAAATTGAGAAATCACATGGTCCTTTCTTATGAATCGATTTGAGTAGACGCATAAGCTAGGAAAACTGGCTTCAACTGGAATTGATTTTGGGGCTGTTGAATCATGTTGACAGCTACAACCCAAACATCATTTTGACCCACGAAACCGCGTTTGACCACGCAAACGTCCATTTGAGATAGTAGAACGTAGAACCAAACAGGGGCTCATTCAAAAATCAACAAAATCAGAATCAAACCAATCTTCTACTTCCTCCTCTCTCGTCTAACCCCATTTCTCTACCTTGGCTTTCTCTACCGTACTATTCTTCACTCTCTCCCTCAAATTATCGCCGTTGTGAACAACGAAAATAGAAGTCAGAAGAAAATCAAAGTGAGATTGAAAGGCGTAAAGAGACAGTGAATCACGTTTTTCAGAATCTCGTCAAGAACATCGAGGCAAATTCAATTCCGACCCTTAGATTTGCAGTTATATTACGTATGAATCATTTTTAAATTATATTTCGTTATGTCTTTTTGCAGAGTTTAGATCTTTTGAACCCAAAAGAAATGTTGTTGGTGATTGGTGAAGGAGAAGAAAAGAGGAAAGAACGAAGAATAAGAAGGAAGGAGTCATTATTGTTGTTAATGGAGAGAGAAGAAGAGAAAAAAATTGAAGATTGTTATGAAGACATTAAAATTGAGGATTG
The DNA here is from genome assembly GCA_946800305.1 of Medicago arabica. Taxonomy (NCBI): domain Eukaryota; kingdom Viridiplantae; phylum Streptophyta; class Magnoliopsida; order Fabales; family Fabaceae; genus Medicago; species Medicago arabica. The sequence continues at coordinate 42,910,736 of OX326970.1, forward strand.
AAGGTTTTTTTCTTCTTGTGGCTTTGAACTAGAAGAGAAGAGAAGAGGTGAAGAATAATCAATATGTATTATTTTGGGATTTATTTTTAATTTTTTCCTGATTTTTTTAATTTTTAATATCTTTTTTAATTTTTTAAATTTATAAAATGATTATGATGCATTTTTTATTTTTTAATTCATTATTTACACACGTGGCATGCCACACATGTGTTGACTTGGTCAAAATTGACCAAAAGGACCTAAGATGCAAAGGGGCTAAATCTTATGGGGCTAAAATTGTAGTTTTTGTACTTAAGAGACCAACATTGCAAGTTTTTGAAAGTTAGGGGAAAAAATGCACTCTAGCCTTTAAGTTATTATTAGTTTGTGAAAAATCAAAGTTATTAATAGTATTTGTTTTACGCAAGTAATATCTTTATTCAAAATTTCACTTTTCTAACTTTTTTTGGATTTTTGTCAAAAAAAAACTTTTTTTTGATGCAAAATCATTCATTAAGTTATTCTAATTAATTTCGTTTAACAACTTTTTTTCAATCGACAACAAAACTAATCCATTTGATCTTTGTGGATACACTATTGATCTTAAATAAGATATTATTAACTTTAATTTTGAATTTTATTTTCGACAGACGCAACAGTTATATGAAGTGTTGACGTTATTCTATAAGCTATAACATTTGAAAAATAATTAAGTTTTTTTATACAATTAAGTATTAAATATATCAATTGGTGTATCATTTTTCACTTGTATTATATCTCTTAAAATTTCCAGCTTCATCAATAAATATGAGGTATTGGATATAATAGGTAAAAAATTAATTTTTTTGTAGGCCTTAGGCAAAGGCCTATTTAGCCTATAGCTTGGGTTGGCCCTGCATTTGGAAGGAAAGGAATGCGAGAATTTTCCATTCACATGAGAGCACACCTTATCAGCTCTTGAAAAATATCAAACTCTTTTCTTTTTGGTGGTTTAAGGTACAATTTGATGTGTATCATTATAAGTTCTATGATTTGTGTCAGAACCCATTTTTATGCTTGAGTGTTGCCTGATGTTTTATTTCTGTTTGAAACTCTTTTGTAATTTTTAAGCTATCTTTTTTGGCACACCTTGTACCGGAGAGATAATCTGTTGGTTTCAATATCCCATTTTGATTTGTTCAAAAAAAAAATTTAAAATATTTTATTTTATTTTTGAAGGACCTCTAAATATTTTATGGAAAATATCAAATGTAATTTATTTGGTTGGTTGATAAAATAATAGAAGAGCCGTTTATTTTTATATATCCCAATCTAAGTATTTTATCTCCAACATATCATAACAGCTTTTTGCAAAAAGAGATTAGTTTTACCGCTGTGCATGTGTATGGATTATAAAAGCACATCATTAATCATAATTATTTGTCCCCATAAGCCATAACTAGTAGTAACAATTTACAGACCTTACCCTATAAATTATGTAAATGGTTTGAGAAACATCATCATGATGTAAATGATGATGTATACAGTAATAGAAAGACATGGCCCAGGAGATGATGTTAGCATGCAATACATGAACCATAAGTTTTTTTTTTTAAAAGGACAGAGAAACATTCTTTCCTAACTCTTCCACTCTCATAATTTTTTTACGAAATGGTTCACAACATTTTCAATAGCCATGTTTCATGCCCTTTTAGGATTTACTTGTGTTTTAGTTTTGAACATGAAAAGTTGGTCATGACACTTAAACTCATTAGACAAAATCATTGTTTAGCATCACTGTTTCACCATTGCAAAACCTTAATATATTTCTAATTGGCCTCTTTTGATTTACCTTTTGGCGTTTAAACCTTATAATATACATCAACATGTAGAGAATAGATCGACTAGCCTTATTTTAGAGATAGATTCATCATTTAAATTCTAGCACCTACGTACCTTCTCATGATTCTATTCTCTTCTTTTTATAACCACTTTGCCAATATACCACTTTATGAAATTCTAAAGTTAGATGCCTTAATTTGATACTGTTCTAGCATGCATGGGATATAATTGCTATGAAATTCACCAAAAAGAAGAATAATTGCTATGAAAGCAAAGATAGATCATGTAATAAAATTTGAATGTACTTCTATGCTTGGTTTTAAGACGTAGCTGCAGTAGACAGCAAACCTCTATACTGTATCGAGAGAAATGATATTTATACAACTATTTTGTGATAAATATCTCTTTCATACGTACATTGTATTCTTACTCTTAAATTTTAATAGTAGTACATATTAGATACCAAGACTTGTAAGTTGTAACACTAAGTCACTCCATTGGAGATGGTCTTGGGTTCATATATAGCTTTGTGATTTGCTTGATAGCTTATCATATGGAGGAAATTAAATGCAAATGTTTTTTTTTGAATAAAAATGCAAATGTTTCTTGCCTATCATTATACCACTTCAAATTAAAGGTTAGGTTTAGGATTATAGTAATATCCTTGACGGCGAAGTAAAGGGGTAAAGAAAATCTTTTAATGAAATCTATGCAACTTGTTCTAAAATATTACACACTCTATATCATACATCTAAAGGCATTATATATATACACATATTTTGGATAAAGGGGATTTCATATTTTTATTGCAATCAGATGGTGAGTGTTTGTTTCAACCACAGGACAATGGTAGACATGCGTTTTTTCTTGAAACTACACTTTGTAACTTCTTATTTTTCACGTTTTTTTAAACTCGGTAATTCAAGTATCGACTAATTCGAGGGGATCAATCTCACCGTCCATTTGCGAGGACCCCATTTAAAGCCAGAGCAAAACTCTGTATGGACTTCCCCATCAAAATTTGCACCAGAGGGAATCGTTCCTGAAACTTTGAAAGATCTTGGAGCAAGCTCCAAGATCTCAAGCCAACCACCGGACCAACACCAAACCTTATACACGTTAATCTTTTTTGTGGACCACCATACAACATAAATGCACATCCACAAACTTTTATAACGTGGAAGAGATAATTGTCACAAAATGGTTGTATCACATTTATTGTATTTTTTTTTTCCTTCTGATTTTAATCTTCATATCGCACCACATTATATACAAGTTACACCCCCTTTTAGAGGTAACTAGGAATTGAGTCATGAAAAATTCATTCTTACTTGTGGTGTTCAATTAAAGTTGGTTAGTATAAGAACAAATCAGAATGGGTCAGTGTTACATATAAATTCATTATTTTATTTACAAAATATGGTCAAATGGCTTTAGAAATTATGGGTCTTTGCTGACCTGAATTTCTGATGGAACTTTTTGGAATGAACCAAGCAAGCATGACCCGTAATAGCTACTTATCAAGCCAATTGAGTCATATGTTAAGACAAAGTGTCTCATGAGTCGGGTCCTTGGAGACAAACAATTTTCTCAAAATCTCTTTTCTGCTTTTCACTTTTTCAGTTCTATTGACCATTTTGGATCTTTGTTAGTAACTATTAGCTACCATTGATCACTTAATTTAAATACAACTTTTGGTAAAACAGTTTACATTTTTCTCATATTTTATAGTCTTCATCCAATAGTAACTGTCAACATTAGTAAAAGGATTTTTTAAGGGATTGGTAAAAAAGTATTTATTCTAAAAAGAATGTCATTTTAAATTTAAGGAAATACTAACTTGTCTCTTTGGGGCATAAGTTAAGAAACCAAATGTAGAAGTTTCATCTTATTGAAAATTGTGTATTCAATGTCTTAAAAGTTTCAAAAGTTATATTTTTTAATATAAAATTTATTTTTAATTTCCACTTTAAGCTCCTAAGAGCACAAGTTAGCATGACCATTAAATTTATTATATAGTTTTAATTTCTATTTTTGAATTATATTTTATAATTAATACTATATTCTTTTTTTGGTGAAAAAAGAAGACTCAATGTTTAAAAAAACAAAAGAAAGAAATATAAGGTTACACGAATATTCTTAGACATACAAGTCTCGTAAATATCATAAAAAAATAGACTTAAAATCTTACTAGAAGGGGTCTCCATTAACATGAATTTGAAAAAAAGTCAGAGAATAGCTAAAATTAGTTAGCCATTAAGCACTTCTATTTCTCTCCCACCTGATATGATTGGGATACACCCATCAATCCAACTCAAAAAGCTCCTAAATGTGTCGCACCAATTTATCATTAATTTTGACATTTTCAATGATCATGTCAAGTAGAGTTTTTAAGTTGCTTTTCACTTAAAAATGATTAAAACTCTATCTCCCCCAAGTTGCATACCCAAATACATCCCTCATATCTCAGCGCTAAAAACATCACAACTTATAATTATACGTGAGTATCCAGTTAGCCATCTACTATTAGAGTGTCGCAGGAGACCATTGCATCCAACTATCTCAAGAGTATCCATTTTGCAATACACCAATAAGGATAATTTCCTAAATATCAAATGAAATAATTGTCTAAATAAATTATTAAAAGGATTATTGCTCTAGCAACTAAAAAGTGGTGTGACCTTAATTTTTATGGTACTAATAAACAGTGGTGTGAAACTCATACTATCTAGAGTCAATGCAACCCACCAGCTGCTAATGATAATGTCAAAAAAGAGTAACTTTGGCTCCCACTCTGAAATACCACACAAAGTGGCTCCTAAATTTCTCTTTTTACATATGCCTCACTCTCACAAGTTAATCTCACATCTTCAACTGGGAGACACCATCATTATACTTAGGCCCCACAATTATAATATTATTGCACAAAAGAATTTCAGAAGAAGAATATAAAGTCACCAAGTGACCAACTACATATAGTGAGTTGAAAGGCCACTTATGTAACACCTTATATGGAATGAATGAAACAAGACAGAATTTTGATGGAATATATGAATGAGAAGTCCAAATCTATGTGAGATAACGACGAATAAAAAAGATAAGAAAGAACAAGAATTTTCTTATAATTAGCTATTTAGCTTATGGAATGTCAATACCTGAGTGATACATTGATATATTATCACCAATAAAAACAATAAAGATATTTTTTCCTAGATAGATGAAAAGATAGTCCAATAATATTTTTATTTGTGTTGGGAATTCCGAGGAGTATAAAAATTAGGGTAAATCTTGACAAAAAGAAATTGGGTAAATCATCACATTGAATTAAGATTAGCTATACACAAGTTTCAATATCATATTTTTATTTAAAACCTTTAGATATTAGATATATGAGTCACCTCATTTATATGTTGCTTAATATCTATCCTTTCATCAAATATTCAACTTCTATCTCACATCTGACACGTAATATTCTTAATATACATGCTAATTCTTTAGTGCATATGTTGCTTCAATCCAATTTTTGTTTATAGCATTTCATGCTTCTTTTGTTTCAGTGATCTCATATCAAGTTGTGAACACTAATGCAATGAAATTTCCTTCATCATTTGTAATAAACAACGACCCACGTTCTTCTCTGACAAAATGTGTAATCAATCATGCATATAGAAACATATTCACCTGTAACATGCATATCCATATACCGCAGTTATACAAGAAAATGCATCTAAATTTTGCCTTTAATTAATTCCACAACTATACATTAAGTAGAGGCACTTCACGCATGCTCTCTTGACCTATTGACAATTGATTAATTCCACAATTGTGTTCAAAATTCACCATAGTTATAGTATATACATTTTTTATGTTCATCTAATTCTGAACTACTACATCATTCTGTCAAATTTTAGCAAATTTTTCCTTTATTTCCTAACAAGTGCTGACATATAACAGCCTTTAGTGACCCCCTTTTTTCACGGCTTTGCAATCATAGATTTCTCTTTTATACAAACACAACCAACAATTATTAGCCAGCAAAACCATTGGTTGTTACGTTGTTATACTATAGCTCTCATATTAATGTCAAATTAAGTCTTACATCAATCTCCATCCCTTTGTTTCAAAATTCCATCTGTCAAGATAAGGATTAAGTGATTAACCATCTTAACTCATGAAAACTATAGTTATAGTGAGTGACAAGGGACAACTTTTAAGACATTATCAATTAAGGAACTGTCATAATAAATTTAGTTGTTCAAGAGTCAATGTTGATAAAAACTGCAGCCTATGATTAAAATTATATCGCCTCTAAGATACACAACATAAAGTTTGAGCAATATTTGCTTCAACAAAATCCTAAATAAAAGAATTTAGGTTACCTAAAAAAAAAATATTTAGACACGCACATCAAAATACATATTATTTACTTATTTAAAAAATACACAATATTTCATTTATTTATCTTTCACTTTCGCTCACTTAATTTTTCTAAAATATGTGCGCGCGCCCAAATCCTTTTTATTTAGGTCTATGATCGAGCAACTATTGCTCCTTAAATTTTATGTAGCCACATGTAAATGATTAGTGACAAAAAACAAAAGCCTTTGCTTCTTTTATCACAAAATTTAGCCATGTACTTAGAGGGAATTCAGGTTTTTGTCTCTAAATTTTTCTCACTAATTTCATCTTTTTTACTTCTTTTAATTCGGATGATATATCTATGTTTTTATGGAATGCGCTTTGACCGTCATGCTTTGATCAACTGACAATCTAACAACAAGTCAAGTGGTCCACCTCAAGGCCAACCACTTGAAGTGTTTTGCTCATTCATCCGTCTACCATAACTTTAAACTCCGACCATTTTTGTACTGGCACGCAAAACTTAAATTATGTACCGTAATCGTCACCTTAAAATTAACCCTTTGTCTGAAAATTTACTTAGACTAGACCTAGTTAAAGTATGCTTTGTTTTCAATTTACATTCATATTCAAACAACATATGGTGATGATGAAACAAGAAAACATATTATTTGGCCTTTTGTGTTTATATGGCCTTGTTCCTTGACATTCAACTAACTTGTACCTAAAGTACATTGCTGAATGTTTCTAAATGTAATCAAGAGACATGAGTTTTTGGTTTCATTGAGATTATGTAATTTATTAATTTATGCTGGCCAATTAGCTGTGATGAGAGTGACTCACAGGGGACCAGATTCTGTATATGTTTTCTATTTTTGTAGCACTTAGAAGTTAGAAAATTCCTATAAGTAAATTACTATAAAATTTGAAAATTCAGAGCTTGAAATAAAGGGACTACTGGCAAAATGGTAGGCATCATTGCCTGAACCCAAAAAGGAGAAACACTGTGAAACAAAGGCAACTTTAGCTTTGGTGCTCTCATAATTAAGCCTTCTCAGAGAGTTTAAAACTATGTACTGTATGTATCTTTATTCAAATCCACAATGTATTGCTGATTTGCTGGTACTAATCATTTTGATTGTAGATCTAGGTAATATACATGTAAAAATTAGTGAGGCCTAAGTAAGTTAACTTTTTACTCAAATGAAAATATTTTTTTAATTGCATTCAAGTGTACTGCATGCATGCCTTATGGTACCTTTGTATAACATCTCTGATATGATCAAGTGTAATTATTCTCATTAAGATTATAATAACGTAATTTATTAAGAACATAATAACCCTGTCAAAAATTGAAAATCAAAACATGATAATAAAAAGTCATAATTTGATCTATTTATAAGAGATAAATACGGGTGATAGATTAGTAGGACTCATTTTAATAAGTGGACCCCACTCATAACTTCTATTAATCTATAAAGTTAGATGTCTTTAATTCGAATATTTATAATCAAAGACTTTGTAATAAAATAGCACAATTTGATTGGAAAATACTAATTAAAAAAACATGTTTGATTCAACCTTATTGAAATAAAAATATGTAGTTTTAAGTCTTATATAACGAGAAAATATCAAAATTGTTAAAGTCAAACACATGTAATGTTCTTAGTTTGAATATGAGATCTTCCATTTACATTTGTATTTCATGTGCTATTTTGAAAAATGAAGACAACTTTTGAAACAATATTCTCTCTTATACTCACATGTCATTTAATTCTCTCTCTTCTTCTTTATCTCCCTATTGCTTTTATCTAATAAAAAGATAGGAAAAATAATTGTCACAAAAGTTGTTTAAAATTGAATGTACAAACATTGCTCCTAGCTATTTATCACCACATCTATCCACAAGAAAAATAAATAAATAGCTTTTCAAAATTATAAAAAAATGGTGTAAATAAAATACTACTGGAAGATCGACATCTTTTTCAGAGTATCAGTCGACACAATTTTCTCAGTGAAAGTGAGACTTGGTTATCTATGACGCCATCAGACCCTACACAAATGTCATAGTTCAATCCTTCTAAAACTTACATTTTCCTACACGTTAGCTGCAAAACACTCAAACTAATTAATGTGTTTTAGTATTTTTCTTTTTATCTTTTTTGTTTTTTTAACGTTCATTTTTTCTTTTCTATATTAACCACAATGAGTGCTTAGCACAAATTAGTCACCGTACTGAATAGATATGTTTTTAAACATCACTAAAATTCACATAAAATCTGAGAGTTTACTATCGAACTCAGATGAAAGTATTCAACTTAACAATTTCATCTTTTATGATGAATAAGTGAGGAGTCTAAAATTCAAACCTCGACCTTATATATCACAATGCATTGTTCCGACAAGCTGAACTATATTCATGGGACAATAATTTGGTTCTATATCATGTGGACTAATTAATGTGTTTTAGTGAGAAATATATATGGTATGATAAGTGGCCTTCATATAATTAGGTATTTTTCACACTTAGTAAAGTTGCTAAATAGTATTGGTTTTTCTATAGATGGGGTTGTTCAGTTAAAACATTAAGCCCAAAAAAAAAAATTGAACAATCATTTTTGATAACTTTTGTGATAATTTTCTCTTATATTTATATTGTGTTTTTACTTTATCTTTTCATTGCTTTAGTTTTTGTGTCAATTCATAAATTTCTTTGTATATTTTGGTTGTCTAACAAATTGTCCTAACAAAAGGTTGTTCAAATAACATTCCTCAAAATAAAACAATTGAAAACTACAACTATGATATGCATGGAGAGTGTAACACGTGCCGATAAGGTTGGATTGAGACCTGGATTTGCTATTGTAACAAGTTCCCACAGTTTGCCGCAGTAGCAAATCTTAGCCATATCAATCTATGATCTGACGGTTCCAAATTCACAGCACGGATTTCAACAATTTTACACGGTATCAGATCTTGACCATTGACTTTAGATCAGACGATGCAGAAAAACTACTACGCCCACACAGTAACTGCTTGCGTTATATCCAACTCCGTTGGATTGGGGTCACAAATACAAAACAATTTGGCTTCAATTGCATGTGGTAATGGTAATATAGAAATGGAGAGTTGTATTACTATGATACCACGGTGTTGCAAATTTTTCAATTTAAATATTGTTAAACGTGGTTCATATTCATTGACAAGTGTACAAACGTTCGAGCATAACAAAATGATAGGCGTCCACCTTTTAGGTTTGACCCATTCATATACTAAGCGAAAGTCTGGTTCATCATCTTATTGGGTTGGGTTGGTTTTGAGTAATCATACATATGATTTAGACACCGAATATTATTCCACAATTTTTAAACATTGGGTATGCGAGCCCTTCAATTATATGTTGTTCAGCATCCAATTTTCTAATTCAATGTGAACTTTACATGTATAGCAATAATATATTTCAATGTACAAATTACTCTTGTAGATAATTGCTCTTGTTTTGTCACAAGATTACCATGAGTATTATCTACTACCTCCAAAGATTATAACAAAAGTATATATAGGAAATTATATCATTGAGAAATCAAAGTAGGATAGCTTTATTGTTGCCAAAAATAATAGTAGTGGAGTGCTATGAATCAAGTGTTGCTGACTCAGGATAGAACATCTTGGGAAATGAGAAAGGAAGAGAGACTCAAAGCAAAGATAGTAGAACTTTGGAAACCCAGAATCAATTGTAATTCCTATCTGTCCTCACTCAGACACAAAAGTAAAGAATAACAGAAATCATCAGTCCCATTTTGCCCCAATGAACTAACAAACATAAAAGCTAAAGTTTCAGTCCTTGTATTCTAGACTGGAAACATGTCTTGTTTTGTTATCTCTCTCAATCTCCTTTCTTCCTTCTCTTTCTTCACACCACAAAATGATGTTTTCAAGTACATTATTTATATTCAAAATATATTAACCCTTTTCATAATTGATAGTTACATATCCATTTTTTAATATAATTAAAGTGCCAAAAAATAAAAAATTCTTAAGTTGAAAAAATATATCCTGATCAACAATTGCAAAAAGCACATCATTAAATTATGCTGCAAAAAGAACAAATGGTTGCTTTATCATGATAACCATTCGAATATGTTTTTTTGGATAAATTACAACAAAAGTCATTTATCTTAATTTGTTTTCTATAAACTTAGTCATTTACTTTTTTTCGTACCATTCATAAATGTGTAATAGTATGAAACTTTTTTTTTTTTAAGTATTTACTTCACCACATGTATTCATATTTGATTTACCGTCGGACATTAAAATGTGAATGTCTCTCTCAGATATAATTTAAACTTTAATCTATCATGTAATGAGAGATTAGTCTATTTTTCTTTTTGAAAGAAAGAGATTATCCTCTTTTGTTAGATTCCGAGGTGGCCCTCTCGGACAACAACTCAGCACCAAGATGATTGTTTTTACTTAATAGTTAATACTATACAAATGTATTATTTTTAACTCGCTTTGATTAAATTTATTGAAAATATATTTTTAGAGAATTTTGATAATGAATGAATCTTTTGCAACAAAAAATGTAAGAAGAAATTTGAATAGTTAAAAGGACACAACTTTATTGATTCGTCCATTACACCAAAAATCTTAGAATCGGCCCTGGTTAGATTCAATTAGAGGAGATAATCATATTTGAAAGACAATCAAACAGTAAACAAGAATACCTCTTTGAGACGGGATTCAAGCCTTCATTTGTCATTTTGTAAAAGACTAACTCATTTTGTTAGACTCGATCATCCTTGGTCAGTTGGACTGAACTTTATTTTAGATTTACATAAAAAGACTTTAAACAATTTTTAATTTTTGCATAAATAATCTTGGTTAAGCAAAAAGATACCTTTGAAATTCAACATTTATTTATAAGCTGCTATGATTCATGTACCCCTTCCCTTGTACACACTCCTATACATTTTTAAATTTAGCACGATTTCATCACTAATCTATGCATTTATAAGGGCTCCAACCCACATGGGCAAAACTTGAATACAACCCAACCCTTTCATGTATTTTAATCATCCACCCAACTCCTGAGAGCTCAAGTTGTCAGTAACATAACCCAAGTTTTACAAGTTTTGACTCAGAAAGAGAATAGAAGCACGTTATACAATTATATACTATGCTTCCAAGGCATTGAAAATAGTGAAGAAGTTATTAACCATACTTAGAATACTCATTTATGTATGTTCTATAGTATAGCTTTGGTGGAAGATGTGTTTCCCTTGCCACAATCAAAATCTAGGAACACACAATTTTGTTTTTGTAGATGGAAGAAGAAGACAAGATCAATGTGAACTACTTCAAACGGATTCTTCAATAGAAACAAAGAAAGGAAAATTCTCAAGCATGGATTTTACCTTGTGTTTGACTTCTCCAATCATTTACAATCTTGTACATTTTCTTCTTGTTTTTTCTTTGCTTTGTCCTGTTTTTTCTTCCTCAAAAATTGACAACAACCCTGTTGTTAATAACACTTTTAAACCAAAGGAAGAGTTGAATAAAATGAACATCATAAGATATCGTCTTCAACAGATCAATAAACCTTCTATTAAGACAATTCAGGTATGTTAAAGTTTCATGCTTTTGTTTTTTCACTTCCCCTGTTTTTCCTCTGTTTTTTGTTCTGTTTTCTGCTCTGTTTTATCATAGTTTGTTGATATATACTTTTTGTAATTTTTCTTAGAGTCCTGACGGTGATATCATAGAATGTGTTGCGTCTCATCAACAACCAGCTTTTGATCATCCTATGTTAAAAGGACAAAAACCATTGGTAAATTCTAATTGACTCAAAAACAATCTCAAGATTTTTATTATATGTAGTTAAGGTATAAGGGAAATATTTATAAAAAAAAAATATGTAATTTTATTTTCTTGCATGTGTACAGGATCCTCCAGAAAGGCCTAAAACTCATAACAAAAGGGATGTGTCGAGCGAGAATTTTCAGTCATGGAGTTTGTCGGGTGAATCATGTCCAGAAGGAACAATTCCAATTAGAAGAACAACGGAACAAGATATGTTAAGGGCAAGTTCTATCAATACATTTGGAAGAAAATTAAGAAGACGTGTTAGAAGGGACACAAATAGCAATGGACATGAGGTATATGCAAATGCAATGCAACTTTTGAAAATTCACACCAAGAAATTGAAGTTCCTGTGTGTTTTTTAAGTTTATTAATTTTTTTTTTTATCAAATGAAGCAAAACATTATTAACAAACAAATATACTGTTTTGATTTTCATTCTTTGCATATGTTTTTTTTCTTCTGTTTTTCATGTTTTAATGTCCATTTGTCTTGTTTGGTATGAAAATGAGTATTCATGGAAGCAAGAACAATAAATTTTGAGTAGTTGGAATTTCATTGATGGTGAAACTTCAACCTTTTTTCCTATTTATAGTGATTGCAGAATTTCATGGTTCTTCAGTTAGTTAATGTTTCACTAAATGATGTTTCTACTCTTGTGTGTGCTGCAACTATCACATTATCTTGTGTTGGAAAATCTAACCCAAAAAATCAAACTTAAAATATAAGCTAGCATGAGCTTTGCAAGGAAAATTCTTAGGTAAAAAAATTTAATCTCACTAAGGAACCTTAAATTATATTCAAAATGACATACACATACTGGCACTTCAGATTGAAGACGTCTCCGATATTTGATATATGTGAGTGTATGACACTTGACACGGACACATTTTATATTCTATCACTTCAATTTTCTCAAATTATTATTGATGTATACATATCAATGTGTGTCTAGTATGTGTATCATAGTAGAAATCGCCTAATAGTTTTTATTGTTGCACAGCATGCAGTTGGATATGTGACTGGAAATCAATACTATGGAGCAAAGGCTAGCATAAACGTGTGGGCCCCACGTGTTGCAAACCAATATGAATTCAGCCTGTCCCAAATGTGGGTCATTTCTGGTTCATTTGGAGATGATCTCAACACCATTGAAGCTGGTTGGCAGGCAAGTTTTAATTCAGCCATTACATCAACTTAATTGATTCTTCATTTGTTGAAACACACTTTTTCTTTATTTTGATATTTCAATGATTCTCTTAAATGCACTATATTTGGTTAGCATTCAAAAACAGTTAGCATTGCTCAACTACCTACCATAAAATTTTCTCCATGTTTTTAATTTTTGTATCTTAGCTAAATAAACTAATTTAAATTATTTTTTTTCAGGTCAGCCCTGAGCTCTATGGGGACAGTTACCCTAGATTCTTTACTTATTGGACGGTAAGTATAAAACTCAATAAAGAAAAGGGAGAGAAGTTATATACTATAAATACATAATTATAAACCTTTGCTTGAAGTGTAAGTTAAGATAAGAAAATATTCAATAATGAAAATAAATAATATTTTATTATTATTATTATTATTTGCAGAGTGATGCATATCAAGCAACTGGATGCTACAATTTACTTTGTTCAGGCTTTGTTCAAACTAACAATAAAATTGCAATTGGTGCTGCAATTTCTCCAACTTCTTCATATACTGGGGGCCAATTTGATATTAGCTTGCTCATTTGGAAGGTAATTTTTATTTTGTGCTCTATAACAAACTTTACCTTAGAAAATTATTTGTCCAATTTTCTTTTTTATTTCTTTATAGTGGATAATTTTAGCTTTACTATTGATTGGAAAAGTTAAACTTTGTCACACAAGTCTTATAAAACAGATTAAGGGTTTATAATACTTAATTCATTTGTATCCTATATAGTTTAGAAATCTGTTTTGAGCGTTGATTGAAATTCAACATCTAATATTGATGGATCACATTAAGGGTCCCACCTAAAGGATAGAAGATTGATCCCTGCCCTTTGATATGAATCTTTTACTAAGTTCACAAAAGTCTTCAGATTTCATGGTCAAAAGCTTCAAAGGAACTCAAAAACAAATATAAATAAATAAAAATGATAAAAAAATGCTCAATGGTAGGGTCTCCATTGTTTTGGAAGTAACAAACGCCATTGAATTTTGTGATATAGAATATTAGAAGAAGTATAGGGGAAGTTATTTTATGTTTTCCATTCCAAAGATAAAAATTATTTTTTATAAAATGAAAATTTTGAAAAAAGACAAAAATGAAAATAGTGCACAAAGTGTTGTACAATGTCTAGTCTTAGTTAACAACATGCGCCACTTTATTCACTTTAATACTTTGGGACATTACACGCATGCCTAGTGAATTCGAATAATGAACTGTATTTCTCTTATATGTTTTCCTTTCTTTTAAAGATTCTCTTCCTTTTTCCCAACAAAGAGCTTCTAATTCTGAACTCTTCAACCTTTTGTAGTTTTGTTCATCATTTTATTATTATTATTTTAACAAAATTTCCCATTATTTTGTAAATACCCTTCACACATTCACCACTTTTCTTACTCCTCCTTTTGACTCATTTCACTTGCCAACCAAGCTAACATGATGCTATTCATAATTATGTCTAGCTTTAATTGAAATTTTTTGCTTTGTAGCAAAATACAAAAATAACAAAAGGAGTGTCATTGAAAGTTTTGTTATACTATTTATTTTAGGATCCAAAGCATGGAAATTGGTGGCTTGAATTTGGCTCCGGAATATTGGTAGGGTACTGGCCATCATTTTTGTTTACACACTTAAGGGATCATGCAAGTATGGTACAATTTGGTGGAGAAATTGTGAATTCTAGACAAGGGTCACACACTTCAACTCAAATGGGTAGTGGCCATTTTGCTGGAGAAGGTTTTGGAAAAGCATCATACTTTAGGAATTTGCAAGTTGTGGATTGGGATAACAATTTGATACCCTTGTCAAATCTAAGGGTTCTAGCGGATCATCCAAATTGCTATGACATACAAGGAGGAATAAATAATGTTTGGGGGAATTACTTTTACTATGGTGGACCAGGAAGAAATGTGAAATGTCCCTAAGGGAATGAAGCATAAAAAAAGTGATTTTTTTTTTCTTTTTGGCATTTTTGGGTTTGGGTGATATTGGTTCTCCTTTTAAAGGGCATTCAATGTGCTTGGGGCAATTTATTCTTATATTTTAAATTAAATTCCTTTTGATTAGGATTTGTTCTTTAAAGTTGACTAACATGTCATCCATTGATTATACCATTACTGCATGGACTCTTATGTAAATCTTTAAAGATAAATAGTAAATATACTATGTACCGTTATTGGTATATATCCCTTCCATTTTCTCTTTTTTTGGTATGTATCCCTTCCTTCTTATGTTCTCCACAGTTGATTTGAGTGGCTTTTCAATTACTAAAACTAAGAAATACTTAGTTCCATTTTTTATATTTTTACAAACAATTGCTAATACAAGGTTCCTGTAGTTTTGTAATTATAAAATGATGCATTTACTATATTTTCACTTGGTTCAAAAGTCTAGGAATAATCGTGTTGTGAAAGAAAAATTAGATCGAGCAATGGCTAATGATAGATGGTTTGACAGGCTTTTGAATGCAATCATGACATTTCTCACCGCCACTTCGCCTGATCACTATCCTCTCTGGCTCGATTGTGCACCTCAAGTTACTATAGTTCGGGGTCATCATCGTTTTTAATTTGGAAATGCTTGGCTAGTTGAATCAGGTTGTTTGTATCCCAAAGGTGGCAGGGTTATGGAAACCGTCCTCTTTAGTAGAAACTTAATTAGTGTGCTTCAGATCTCTCGAAGTGGAGCAAGAATGTTAACCGAAATACAAGGAAAGATATTCACAAGACCAAACGCAAACTTGAAGCAATGAGTTCTCATGTGGATGCATCAAATGTCAATTATTTCAATATCTTACGTCATAAGTTGGATAAATTGTTGATTAAAGATGACATGTTTTGAAAACAACGAGCAAAGACGTTTTGGTATAGCGATGGGGACCTCAACACGAAATTCTTTCATGTAGATGCTACTACGAGAATGGTGTTGTGTGTCGGTCTGAAGATGGTATGCAACATATTGTGCGTGATTACTTGACACAACTTTTCCAAAAATCAAATGAACTCCGTGAAAATGTAATTAAGTTGGTCCCATCAACCATCACTGGGGAAGACAATGATATGTTGACTGCCCCTTTCACTGTAGAAGAATTCAAACAAGCAACTTTTTCCATGCAAGCATATAAGTGTCCTGATCCGGATGGATTCAACACGGGTTTCTATCAACATTTTTTGGATACATGTGGTCATGAAGTATATCAAGCAGAAAGTCAATGGTTAGAAAATGGTTCCTTTCCGCCTCATGTTAATTCCATCAATATCTCACTTATTCCTAAAGGTGATGTCGATGTATCTGTGAAGTATTGGTGGTCTATTGCTCTATGTAATGTTGTGAATAAGATTGTAGCCAAGGTGCTTATGAGTAGACTTAAGCAGGTTTAGCATACGCTCTGTTGGAAACGGGAAACATACGCTCTTTTGGTTGAATGTGTGGGTTGGTGATGTGTCGTTTAGAGACAGGTTTAGCAGATTATTTTAGTTGTCAGTGTTTAAAGGGGAGTATGTGTTTGATATGTGTTTGTTGGGGTGGGTAGATAAGGGTGAGGCATGAAGATAGAGACGCAGGTTGTTTGCATGGAAAGAGGAGTTGGTGGGGGAACTTAGGTTATCACTTCAAAATATGACTTTGCAGGTTGACAAGGATGATAGATGGCTATGGAGTTTGGAATCTTCTCACGCTTTTACTGTTCGTAGTGCTTATAATTTCCTAACTTTGCAACCTCATATTGCTTCCACGGTGGTTGGCATAAGGATGTCCCTTTGAAGGTTGTGTTGTTTGTTTGGCGTCTGTTTCGAGATAGGCTGCCTACAAAGGATAACCTTCTTCGTTGTGGAGTTATTGATAATGATTCTCGGATGTGTGTTGGAGGGTGCAGTTCTGTGGAAACTTCTTCTCATTTATTCTTCTTACATTGTTATAATTTGGGTCCTTTTGGCACTTTATTTTTCGGTGGTTGGGCATTTCTACGGTCATCCCTTTTGATGCAGCGGATAATTTTAATCAATTCAACTTTGGCGATGGTGTCGCTAAGGCGCGACATTCAATCTTGCATGTTATTTGGTTTGCAAGCGTGTGGGAAATTTGGAAAGAAAGAAATAACAAGTTATTCAATGGCAAAGAATGCTCGATTGCGCAGGTGGTTGATAAGATTTAGTCTCTCGTATTCATGTGGTTGAAGGCGAAATTTGTTTCTCTTCCCTTCAATTATCTTGGTTGGTGGCGTAGTCCATTTACCATGTTGGGCATAGACTAATAGTTATTTCTTTTCTTGTTTTTGTTCAGTTTCTAGCTTGTAAATATTGCTTTGACTCTGCTCTTTCTTCCTTGGTGCACCTTGTGCTAGGAAGGACATTTTAATTTGGTAATATATTCCATTTTAGCCTCTTCAGAAAAAACATCTAAAACAAATATAAGTTTGATCTAAAGGTAAAAAAATTATTATAAAAAGAACAATCGTATGAAAGTACGATGTGTAATATTTTAAAATTGATATTTTAGAACAACCATATAAAAATACATATAAACATAAGTCTAAAAATACAATTGAAAATACAATCAAGGTGGGTTCAAGTACAAAAAAAACATTCAGTTGTATACAAATTTTTATATTTCAAGGAGGTGTGTAGGTGTATCATGTATCATGTATCCCCATCTCAAAAATAGGCCAGCCCGATGGAGCACGACCATTTTTTTACAATTCTAACCAAGTCTAGAAATATATATGAAGGAACTAGAAACATCGATAAGCATTAAAAGGTGGAGTTTACTATCGAATGTATATAAGATAAGAATTTTAGTGCATTATGAAGAAAGATGGCCAATAGTTAAACAAAGTAAAATGGATAAGCGGAATTAATCAAACTTTGTCTAAAATAGAATTTCTTGTTTTGAATAAACTAACTACTTTTAGAAAAAAGAGGAAGGGTGAGTAAAATGTTTATCCATAATTCGCATGCAGCCAATGGTGATTTGAATATATTGACAGAGAAAATAGATAAACAATGAATTCTATATAAATTGATATCTTGAATATGTTGTATGAATTGTTCTGCGCTGCCATGTACTTAAATTAGTAAAAGTAATAGTAGTTAACGCCAAATTTATAAGTGATTAAACTTTAAACTGTCCATTATTTGGAGATGTGTATTTGAAGGTCATGGTGACAAGTTAACTAAGGCGTATCACGAATAATCATTAAGTATATACCAAGGTTAATTAACGATTATGGTATCAGGTTAATTAAGTTGCACCATGACCGTCTAGTTAAAATACAAAGGTCAAGGATAAAATGTGAGATTAGTGTCAGTGGATATTGATAATTTATGTCTACGCGTTGCCGGCATATTGGGTACGTCCCACATTCAATATTGTCCGTAAAATTGAACAGATAATAATTGTTTGTTCAGCCGTAATTATTCCAGAATCATGTTATCTAGACATTGGTTATACTTTATGTGAAATTGTGAATTGTTCACTGATTATGGTATTATGTGAAAATTCGGTAATTTCACCTCACAAGTCACATCTATGTACAAGCTAAACCAAGAGTACAAAATTAGATTTTAACATTTCATTTTTCCATCTTCTTCTCCCAAAACCGAGCCCTCACCATGATATCCACCTTCATCACCATTCATTATCATTCACCAATAAATCTTAAAAGGCTTAATAAAAGTTTTTGCCCCCTAAGTATCAGAAAGTTGCGATTTTGGCCCCCTAACAAAATAAAATACAATTCAGCCCCTTAAGTACTGCCTATTTTGCAGTTTTGGCCCCAGACCAATTTTAACCAAGTCAATGCTGACATGGATGCCACGAGTGTAATTTTGTTTTAAATTTTTTCTTTTTTAATTAAAAAATAATTAGTTTTTTATTTTTGTTATTTTTTTAATAATTAAAAAAATAAAAAAATTACACATGTAGCGTCCACATCAGCATTAACTTGGTCAAAATTGGTTCGGGGACCAAAACTGCAAAAGGGACAATACTTATGGGCTGAATTGTATTTTATTTTGTTATGGGGAAAAATTGCAACTTCTTGATACTTAGGGGGCCAAAACTGCTATTAAGTCATCTTAAAAAAATCCTTACATGCAATTGATTTCTTAGGATTGTTGGCTTGTTATAAGGCTTTAGGGAAACTTAAGAAGTTCAAATAGAAGTGGAATTGGAATTTTGAAGATTGGGAGAAATTGGAGAGGAAAGCTAGGAGTTGAGGAAACTAGGGGCAAGAAAAGATTAAACGAACTTGAATCTTACCATCCTAAAATTAAGGTGGGTTTCCCTTTTCCTTTGTATAAATTTGATGAATTTAGAGTTAGGTTTTCATTTGAGGAAAAAAGGGAATTTTAGGGTTTTATGAAATTGAGTAATAAGAATAGTGAGAAAGTAGAATTATATGAACATGCATTCTTTTGTGTTATATGATTTTGAAGTAAAACCTCTTGCATTGATCTTTAATTGGGTTGAATAATTTGTTAATAATAAATGATTTGTTGTATCATATTTTTGACATGTTTAGGTTTGAGAGAGATTTTCAAAAGAAACATGAAATTCTGAAAGTTACTACTTAAAACAGTTACAGTGCATGAATTGTCATAATTTATTGTCTTCAAATTTTAATATGGGACCAGTTCCATTGTGATTATATGTAAGTTTACTAACTTCAGAAGAAAAATAAAAGTAAAATTTTCAGACTTCAAATGACTATCCATTCATAGTTTCTATTAATTACAGTTATGCATATGTGCTTGTATTGATGAGTCTGGTTGCACGATTTTTACTGAATTATCTATATTGTATTTTGATATCTCTAGTAAACTTTACAAAAAGCGATGACTTCATTTCATTAGTTGTTCATAGTTTTTAGTGACAAATAGTTTTGTAGAAAAGTCTAGCATGTCCTGTATGTTATGTATACTTTCAAGTTATATGTTTCCCTAAGAGGTCTTAAATGATAATATATGAAAGTTTAAACCTAAAACCCTAAGCAAGTGATGAGTAAGTAAATGTATGAGCACTCGTTTACTTATCAAATCGTTAGTAATTTAAAATTGTAATGACCTTGTTAGTAAGTATGTTGAAGGAGGTTATCTCCTTGAGTGTTATGTGTATATATTGTGTAATGTATGTTAAATGTCACACTACATGTTGGCATAATCCTGTGAAAAATCCGGTACAACTAGATGATTATGTTTAGTATGTGGTTCCTGAATTAAGTGTACATGAAGTTGAAATGATGATATGATAAATGGTATAAATTGACTTTAAAATTTAAAGGCATACTTAGAGTATGAATGTTATTATGCATCTTTATATTTTTTATTTGATGTATATGAGATATTTAAATGGGAACAATGGGATTCACCTTAGTTAGGTGGATTCTCCGTCTACGACGGGACATGTAAGAAAGGGTAAACAGAGCATTGTTTATCGGAGTTTATTTATCTCCGCCTTACCAAATGATTTCTTGAAGATAACTGACTCGTTATGATTGTTTTAATGTCATCTTGTTCACAAGTCAGTTAGTTTAGGCTGTTGGAGTTCTCACTTTAGGTAATCCAGATATTCATATTAATTGTAAATTGAAAAATTAAGTGTACCAATGATAATGTGAATATTGTTTGATGTCTTCAAATCAACTTGTTTGAATTACTTTGTACTGAGTTATGCTTTTAATTTGAAATTTTTGTTCGATGGCAAGATGTATTTTATCCCACTTAGGAAGCTCAATGAGATAATCAATATCTCATCCCATGTTGATTTTATTTTTTACAGGTACAAGCTTTGTTATTCAAAGAACTTTGAAGCCGGATCTCGGTTAACCACAGACTAAATAAGTATATGGATTTACCTTAATCTTGTATCTATCAGAAGAGTTGTAAATCCAAATGTTCTTTGAAGTCAAATACTTGTAAAGGTTATTCTAACTTTGAAATTTTATGTAAGATTTTCACTGTATGGATGAAAAGTCCTTCGACATATTTCGGCATAAAAAAAGCACTTTTATTTCCGCTTTGAAAATGAGGCATTACATATACCCAACAATTATGTTTAAGGCAAGAATTTAATTTCCCCTATAATTCGACTCTTTTACTTTTATTATCCAGTATTAGATACTAGCGTTTTGTATAATATTCTCAAAATTTATACGGGACGTTACATCTTTGAATCTGAATGGAGTCTTCATATGCGCATTCCATTTATGATACATTCCAATTCTTGCCTTCAAGAATTGGTAATTGAATAGGAAAAATTCCTTTGTTTGAACCGTTTTCATCTCACTTTCAAAGAATATGTTAAAGAGTCTAACATCAGACAAAAGATGATATGGACATATATTTTAAAAATGGACAAAATCTTCACCTTACAAAATCGACTTGTAAAGTGAAGATTGGTCCATATATAAACATATCTCGACATCATCTTTTGTCCAACGAGTTAGAACTAAATTTCAATAGAATCCCTCAAACTATTGTTGTGTTTCTCACTCACAGTCATGTTTTCACTTACGAAGAAGTTCCACTCTCCTAGATCGTTACTTGCTATTTTATTGAACATAACAAGTATTTATACAAAGTATAACAATTTATTCTATTTTATTTGACTTGAATTACAAACTATACATCAACAACTGCTGCTTTTTGTCATCATTGTTGATGATGTTGCTCTCTAATCACTAGAACTACGATTTTGGTGAAATTGGCCAAGCTTATCGCTGTGAAACGATTAATTTTATTTTTTTTTCGTATTATACTGCCACACTTATATTTTTAATCCATAACGTGATGATTTTTTATACAATGTCTATAAAATAATGATGGTAAATTGTCATTTAAAAAAAAAAAACCTCCTCTAAGATAAGCAGATAATATTTTAAGCAAATAATTTTCACATAAACTAAGAAAATTGTATAAGTGAAAAGAGTATAATATTTTTACTAAATCATTATTATATAATATACTATTTGTTTATTCACTTTTACCATAAACAAAAATTAAAATATATTGAATTGAGAGTGATGCAAGTAATATTAGATGATATAATTAGTGAAAAGTAATTAACATTATATTGAAAATCAAAGGTCATTGTTTAGACAAATTTCTATTATATGTTTTTAGTCTATTTAAAAGGTTGACCTCCCCTAATGAATATTTTTTCACACGAATTAGTCGAGGATTGAATGATGGACATCATGATTTACTGTGAAGCAATTGATTTTACTCGAGAAATTGATTTCATTTGATAACCGTTTAAAGAAAATTTCTAATCACACTCCAAAAATTTCCAACTACACCCAATTTTAATTAAAATTAACCAATAATATCAAAATTGACCTTATTCATATGATTTTAAAAAAAATCTTTTTCTTTTTATTATACCTCTAAATCTTTACCTCTCTCACTCACAAGCATCCATGGATATATAACTAATCTCAATGAAACATTAAAGATCAAATCACAGTGACTTTGACTATTACTCTACTACATACTAGTGCACATGCAAGTGAATTTCTGCTTTTTTCAATGAAGATAATAATACCATAAAAGTTGGATCACAATGTATAAATCATAAATACAAAGTAAAAGAATAATAAAAAGAGTGATGCACATGATATTAATTAAAGAATACAATTAGAAAGAAAAAATGATTAAAATTGCATTAGAACCTAAAACCAAATCTTATATTCTGACAATTTTTTAAATGTGACATTAATGTTAAAACGAAATTAATACCTAAGTTCCACCATATACCAATTGTTCAGAAAAATCTTAATTTGATTCTTGGATTGAACTTTTTTTTACTAGACTTTACTTATTATCCGACCGAACTCTGAATTATCATGGCTCCTAACTATTAAGAACTAGAGGGTTTAAAAAAAATGAAAGGGATGCTAATTAAATTTGTTAGCAGATTTGCCAAGTGATTGACGAAAAAATTCCTACACAATCAAATAATTTTATAATAATTTGATGTGTTCTAATGACTGAAAGTTAATGATTTTATTTTTTGACCAAACTGAATTTTATTTTTGTACTTAAGACCGAACTGGAAGTTAATGGTTAATAAATTGAAATGAGTTTTTTTGTACCGAAAGTTAAAAATTTTAGTTTTGACCAAACTTAAAGCTTCTTGTTATACTAGTTTTTTTTTTTAAATCATTAATTTATTTTTTATAGAAAAGCTTTAAGTTTGGTCAAAAAATAAAATCATTTACTTTAAGTGAAAAAAACTCATTTTCATTTTACTAATCATTAGATTTCGGTTTGGTCTTTAATAAAAAAAACAATATTTAGCCTGGTCAAAAAATAAAATCATTAACTTCTAGGCAAAAAAAAAAGCATCATATAAATGCTAACGAGTGTCTCCGGGGCACTCTTTAAACATCTAAAGTAGTAATACTTTTATGAAAGTGTGTGCATTTAGTCATTGGAAATTGAATTTTTTACTTTTTTAAAGAATAATTTTTTTATTATGAATGCTTAAAGAGTGCACTTGAGACACTCGTTAACAAGATTCTTATTATAAATTACTTAATTATGTGCATTTTTTTCAAAATTGATGAATCACTTGGCAAACCTTCTAACACATTTATTAAGTATTCCTTTCATCAAAAAAATGATTAAGGAAATTAATATTTATTAAAGAAAACTTTAAAAAAAGTTTGGTCAAAAAACGTTTGACCAAGGAAGGTTTTTTTTTTTTTTACAAAATATTTTACCAACGAAGTTTTTTTTTTTTTTTTGGTGAAGTAATTTTACCAACGAATTTAACACATAACATTTGTAGCAAGGCTCAAGCTCTATAAATTACCGAGTTTTAGCGGAACAACTAATAAGTGTTATTAACCTATTTATAGTAACTAGTGGTATGATGATTTGTATTAACAACGGTACCTTTGGTGTTGTATGGAGCATTAACTCTCTATATCCTCTTTCAAAACAAAAATAAAACTCTCTATACCCTATGTTTGTGGACGAGTGTTGTAGTCCTTCGATATGCATTAACATCATCACCTGTAGCCACACCTCTGAAAATATACATGGGGATGTTGATATTTATCAAATCCAATACTAACAGATGCAACTTGATGCGATATAAATTTATGAATGTTAACAAATTTTAAAGTGAAATAGAATTATAGAAAACACTCTCTAAGGGTGTACCATCTAAAATGGAAGTGCGAATAGTATTATCTATTCTTTAAATAATCGTTAAGATTTATACCAATTACTCAGTGATGACCCATTGTGTAAAAACAACCCATGCCAATCCATCTTAAACACACAAGATTTATGCTATTTTTAGTGAAATTTGAACAATAATATTACTAGGCACAACCAATGCCAACAATTATAACAATAAAATGAGTAAAAT
Organism: Medicago arabica; assembly: GCA_946800305.1. NCBI lineage: Eukaryota > Viridiplantae > Streptophyta > Magnoliopsida > Fabales > Fabaceae > Medicago > Medicago arabica. The sequence continues at coordinate 42,935,323 of OX326970.1, forward strand.
TTATAAATTGAACACTTTATATTTTAACGTGGAAAACCTTTTTCAATGTGAAAAAAAAACTGCAAAATCTATAAGACACGTGTTCGTCTTAACACTAGTGTGTTATAAAGCAAACCAATTTGGATTTGTTCCTTTAATGGAATTTTTTGTTGGTAATCCTTCAACTGATTTTTTTGTTGGTAATCCTTCGATGGATATGTTTTCTTTCAAATTGGGCTAAATTTAATGACGTGGCGGACATGATTAGGCTATTTATGTGTTGACTCCTCATTTTACATTATTAATCAATCCATTTTTTTAAAGGCATTATTAAAGAATGATGATAACTACATTACTCATCAATAAATTTTGGGATACTTTGCTAATTAGGGCTAGACATAATCGTGTTAACTGGCTCAATCCAACCAAACCGGAAGGCCCGTTAACCCGCGGTCGGTTAAGGCGAATAAACCAGGTTACTCGGATAACACATTTATGGACAATGTTGGACACAAATGGGTGGATGTGGATGGTGGAAAATAGCCTAGCGAAAATCGACATGTCGGATGCTATACTAGTATTGGACTACATGTATTTCAGTTGAGAAGGCCCATAACAATCAATCAAATTTAAGAAGCTCAAACACAACACAATAAAACTAGAAAGCCTTTGATTGAAACCCTATGCGCCAATTCATTTCAGATTTGCTTTCTCTCTCTTAGTTTATCTCTCGTTCTCTCTTGCCCCTCAGATCTAAGAAGCAGATTCAAACACCAAACCCTAAAAAATACCTTGATTTTTGATAAAAGTTTCAATTATTTTCTTCCTTAACCTATTCGATCCAAAACCATGGTCCTCTTTCGACTCCCTTTTGTCACATAAACTCGATTGTTCACTCTTTGTTGTTGCTTAAACTTTGGTTCCTGTTGTTTCATCACTGGGCCTCAGAAATCCGTGTCTTGTTTTGTCACTAGGTAAGATTTAATTTCTCAAATATATATCCTCTATTTCGTGGGTTTTGATGATATAAATGTGTTTTATCTCATCTAATACTTGTTATAACTATATGTCTTAGGTACAAAGATCAACAATCTTCTAACCGTTCACCCATTGCAAGTAAGGGTTTTGTTTTTATTTTTTTTACTTTAAATCTTTAAAATCTTATGTGTTTTACCGCTAACCTTTTTTTTCTTCCCTTTTTTTTGTGTTTTTATGTGGCTTGAAAAGATGGAGGTAGTAACTGGAGAAGCTTTGGTTTGAGAAACTTTGGCTGGGGAACCATTAGACACTTGTAAGTTTTGTGCTGAATTGTTTTTATTTTATGAAAATGTACGAAGTTATTTGCTTTTATGGTATGTTTATATCACTATGTAATTTAATAAATTATATGAGTCATGTGTGTATGTATTTGTTCACGTGTTTGTTATGCCTTCAATGTGGTTTAGATATGAAGAATTAAACTAGCTTTTGTTTCAGGGTAATGATATTTGAACGACCATTTTGTAATAACTTTTGGGACAACCTTGTTGTTGTTGTGTTGTTCTCTTCTTATTGGTCAAAAACAATAGAGAGAAAAAGAAAAAAATAAAATAAGAATGCAATGTGAGTATGAGAGAAAATTATCTAAAAGTTGTACCAAAATGATTCTACAAATATCATTTCTCTTTGTTTAGTATGTTGATTTGCATTATGTTTACTACTATTAAAATTCTACATTATGTTTATATTAAAAAGTTTCACATTCTTTTTTTTTTATGTTACAAAGATTTACATAGTACCTTGTTCTATAAAGATTAAAAAGTTTCAAATTCATTTTGTTTACATTACAAACATTTACATAGTACTTAGTACTATAATGAAGTTTTTATAATTCTGATAATGTTTGATCTCCCTATATAATATATGTTTTTAGTTTATCAATTTTGAATTTGCTATGATTTATTTATCTACTATTCTCTCTTTCCCAAATTGTATGTCATTTTGTAAAAAATAAATTCTAAATTATATGTCGTTTTACAATACCAATGAAACATTAATGTTACTTTTCCTATAATATCCTTAATTATTTATTACTCTCTCTTCTTTCAATTCTTTAATTTATCTTTCCCATACCATTTATTAAGGACAATTTTGTAAAACAACTCAAGATATCTCTTTTCCACACAAAATTAATTATAGAGCAGTGCTATTTGGTTTGAGGATAGAACATACGAAATTCAACGAACCATGACGTGTTTAGTTTGTATTGGAAGGTTCAAGGAAAAACTCCACTTTTGATGGCATTCATGGGAGGTGGGTGACATCAGAATGCGATATAGAAATTTTTTGCCTTCGTCATTTATCGTCAAATGGCTATTCGCACCACATATCAATTCCCTTAATTATATTTCTTAATATGTGTGAAATGCACAAAACATCATACAATTTGGGACGGAAGGAGAATAAGTGTATGTGTATGTTCTGCGTTAATTCAAATCATACTTAAATTGTATAAAATTGTAACTAATAATAAATCTAAACACTTGAGTTTTTATAATTTTTTCAGTGATGGAGAATCAAATTCATCCTAGTCATCATCAAACACAACCAGCAACTGTTGTGCCTAATGACCCACCCCATTCTGCTGGTAGGTGAAGGAGAGTTAATACAAATGGCTATAGGAAAACCTCTCCTACTTGGTTGCACTTTAATGAGTTACCCGATGAACATGAACCTACAGTCGCTTGTAAGTATTGTCATAAAAAATACAGTTGTGATTCTAAATCTCATGGCACATTTAACATGTTAGCGCATTCTATAGTATGTCATAAAAATACAGCTCTTATGTGAAAAGACCCTGGAAAAACAAACCTTACAAGTGGGGAGGGTGGTTTCTTAGTTCCAATGAGCCAAAGGTACAATGCTAAAGGATGTCAGAAATGCCTTGTCAACTTTGTTATCCTTGATGAACACCCGTTTAGAGTGGTTGAAGGTGAGGGGTTTAAGCTTTTGTGTAGACAACTATAACCTCAAATGACAGTCCCTTCCAGGAGAACTATTGATAAGGACTAATATCAATTTTACCTTGCTAAAAAGTTGAAGCTCAAAGCCTTTTCAAATCCGATTGCAATAGGGTAGTCTTAACCACCGACTTTTGGACTTCAATTCAAAAATCGCTTTGTTACCCTGTATTGGCAGTCATGTTTAGAGAAATCTTGGCAACGTCGGTATCTTCAATAGCATATGAGAGCGCTTTTAGCACGGGAGGAAGGGTTTTGGATACATATAGGAGCTCCTTGTGTCCATATATTTGGCAGAAGCTTTAATATGCAGTTGAAATTGGCTGAAACCTTCAATCAAGGACTTGAAAGACCTTAAAACTACTGGATAGTATGAGAAATTTGTGAATGTTATAACAAGTACTTTTGTAAAATGACTCTCTTTTTCATTACTTGATGTTGGTTATTAATAACTATCTTACATTTGTTAATTTTATTGTAATGTAGAAGTTAAACAATTGTTAAATGGATCTGGAAGTGGAATTGGTGAAAGTCTTGGGCCAGCTGCAAGTAGAGCACCACCGGCAACTGTGTCGGCTGTCTGATTGATTTTATGGTACAAATTTAAATTATTTATTTTGATATCTCATTTTGGTTAAGTATTTTAATATACACTGATTTAGTTTTATTTAATTGCATAAAACAATCAGTTTTATTTTTTTATTTTTTGGAGTCACATATGACTCAAACTACACAACATGACATATATGTTTTAAGACATTTTGAAAAGTTGTTGCTTGGTTTCTTGCCTACACAAGCTAAGGTTTTTTTGGGGTTAAATGCACGATAATAGATCATTACTCTATTTCTCTAGCAAATCCGACAACTAATCAAATTCATAAAACAAACTATACAACTATATCCTCTTTGAACTACTTTTACCTCTAATAAAATATCACTCATTAGATTAATCTAACGATTAAGAGTGTTACTTACAACCGTTACATTAAGCCAGTGGTTATTTTTCTAAATTCATTGTCAAATCTTCAAATATCGCAAACATGAAGTATACAATCATGTATTGTTGTTGTTTTTAAACCATGGCGTTATCTCAATTACGATTTCTTTTGCCTCTCTGACCAAATCTCAGTCTATTCATTAATTATATTAATATATCATACACTCAGATAGTTGCTCTTAACCAATTAATTAAGCCAACAATTGAGATTTGGTCGAAGAGGATAGAGGTGCAACAATCAAACAAGTGAAAAATAAATTCAACATAAGAAAATAATTAAGGAGTTGAATAACTGATAAAGCTTAAATCAAGTGTTGAATTAGGGGCTGAGGATTTCGCCTTACCTCTCGGTTCAATGTATAATTTAAAAGAAGTAGGTTAAAGTAAAACTCAATAAAGATGGTGTGTGTGTGTGAGAGAGAGAGAGAGAGAGATAGAGTTTGATACATATAGTCAACATGAAACTTATTTTAAAACGAAACGAATACTATAGTTCAACTAGTGACGAATTGTTAAGAAAAATCTTAGTTTGATTCTTGGATGAAACTCTATTTTTTTACAAGACTTTACTTATTATCCAACTGAACTCTGAATTACCATGGCTCATTTCTATTGAGAACTAGAGGATATAATATGAAAGGGATACTAAATAAATTTGTTAGCAGGTTTGCCAAGTGACTCACCGATTTTAGAAAATTCTTACACAATAAAATAATTTTATTAATATTTGATGTGCTATATTGACCGAAAGTTAATGATATTATTTTTTGACCAAACTTAATTTTGTTATTTTTTTTACTAAAGACCAATCTAGAAGTTAATGATTAATAAAATGAATATGAGTTTTGTGACTGAAATTTAATGATTTAATTTTGATCAAGCTTAAAGCTCTTTTTTATACTCCTTTACAAAGACAATCAAATAAATTTATTTTTTAATCATTAATTTATTTATTTTTAAAAAAAAGCTTTAAGTTTGGTCAAAAAATATAATCATTAGCTTCAAGTCATAAAAACTCATTTTCATTTTGCTAATAATAAACTTTCAGTTTGGACTTTAGTAAAAAAACAAAATATAGCCAGGTTGAAAAATAAAATGTTAAAGGTTAATAATGCCACTTTTGTTTATGGTTGTCAGCAGTTGTGGTCGAACCCATTGACTTGTTTGGGTATCGGCTAACTGCGTGGTTTGTATTATTTTGACAGCTACTATGTTTCTTTGAGAGCCCTCTCTAATACGTCTTGTGTCAAAGACGTGTCATTGTTTGTGTGAATATATATATCATTTTTGTTTCTAAAAAAGAAGAAGACATCTATGCATAAAAACACATTATATTAATATAAATTATTTAATTATGTAGGCATTTTTTTAAAATTGGTGAATCACCTAGCAAACATGCTAACAAATTTATTTAGTATTCCTTTCGTCAAAAATTAAGGAAATTAATAATTATTAAAGAAAACTTTAAAAAAAAGTTTGACTAAGGAAGTTTTTTTTTTCTTCACAAAGTGTTTGACCAGTGAAGTTAATGATTTTTTTTTAAGAAACTAAATTAACCCATCAAATGACACCGAGGTGAATCGAAGTTAATGACTAACTAGTAAAAGACATGTTCTTTCGCATGGGTCACGTAACATTACAGTAACTATGTTTAAAATAATTAGAATATTAACATTGTTGAATGTTTAAAGATATTAAATGAAAATCATCGGTGGAAGATGGGTGGATCAATGGAAGGCATCAACGAAATTGATTTGAAATTGGATGAAGGTGCACCTGAGAAGAGACAACATTTAATAGACTTTGTGGACAAGTTACTAATTGAAGAACTAAACCTCGAACTTGAAAGAGTTGAGAAACCATTGGTGCTCTCTCATCAATTTTTACTTCTGAAAAATTGACAAAGTTTCAACTTAGCATGCGGCAAGTCATATAAATTCCTTCTACCATATATTTTGAAAATCTTGTGACATTAACTTTGAAACATGTTAAATTCCCTAATAGTTACTGGGACAAGAGTTTTTCATTGGTTTACCGTCGTTGAAGGAATTGACCTTAATTGATTGTAATTGGAAGAAAGTTGGTTCCCTCACAATTGTTTGTGATTTGCTTCAAAGGTTGTTTATTGAGGAATGGACATATGAAGATGACGATCATAACGATGATATCGAGAGAAAAGAAGAAGACATTGAGAAGAAAAATGGTATCTATAATCTTCAAGATACAATTCAAGATCTAAATCACGATCATGGTGAAATAGGGTTCCTTGCACCTGAATTGCTAGCATTCACATATGTTGGTGACCTCATAAATGACTATTCCTTGTTTTATACAACTTCCGCCCTAACTGCATTGACGGCGGAAGTTGTGTAAAATAAGGAATAATCATTTATGAGGTCACCAACAATGAGAATGTTAGCAATTGAGGTGCAAGGATTCCTATTTCACAATGATCGTGATTTAGATCTTGAATTGTATCTTGAAGATCATAGACACCATTTTTCTTCTCAAAATCTTCTTCTTCTCCCTAAATATCGTCGATATGATCGTCATCTTCATTTGTTCACTCCTGGATAAACAACCTTTGATGCAACTCACAAACAATTGTGAGGGAACCAACTTTCTTCCAATTACAATTAATTAAGGTCAATTCCTTCAACGACGGTAAACCAATGAAAAACTCTTGTGCACAGTAACTATTAGGGAATATAACATGTTTCAAAGTCAATGTCACAAGATTTTTAAAATTTATGGTAGAAGGAATTTTTATGACTTGTCGCATGCTAAGTTGAAACTTTGTCAATTTTTCAGAAGTAAAAAATTGATGAGGAAGGACAAATGGTTTCTCAACTCTTTCAAGTTCAAGGTTTAGTTCTTCAATCATAGGAAGCATTTATTAACCCTTGGAAACTCTTTACCAGCTTCAAACAAGAGAGATAACTTTTTAAAGCTTGACCTATTTTTACAAACCATTAGTAACTTGTCCACAAAGTCTATGAAATGTTGTCTCTTCTCATAAAGTGCACCTTCATCCAATTTCAAATCAATTTCGTTGATGCTCTTCCATTGATCCACCCATCTTTTGGATAAAACACTTGTTCCAACAGCTTCTTTTGTTGGAAGACTAGATAAGATCTTTTGTAGAATCTCATCATACAGATCACATAATTTCATAATGTTTTACTTTTTCAGTGCCCCTCATGATACTTTTGGCCCTTGTTGTTGTTATTGATAGAAGAAGCATTCATTCCTCTAATAGCTTAATTCCTTGTTGTAGTATCCTAATTTTTTCCATCATTGTTAAGTTTTATCATAATATGTGTGAATTACATTCATTAAGCCCATTGGTTAAGTCCAAGGATCAATTATCCAATTGCATCCCATAAAAATTCAATAAAAATAAAAATATTAAAGCCTTAAAAAATATTATGAAAAAAAAGAAGAAATTTAAAAAAGGAGGGTACGCCCCTCTTACATAAAAAAGCATATTTTAAAAATTATATAAACAAATAAATAAATAAATAAAAAATAAAAAACAAAAAAAAATACCAATTTTTATCCAACGGGTAGAATTTACACTAGACAAAATAAAGCTTTGTGCCACTTTTTCTAAAATAAAGCTCAAATATTCACTAAATTTACACTCTAAACAAAGTTTAATTACATCATTTACTTTTTATCTCTGCAAAATCATATTTTGTGCCAAAACAACAACAAATGTAGTTCGCAAATTATCCAATGAACATAAAAATGCATCAATAAAGTCTATAAATTGAGAGCAAAAATCAAAAAGAAAAGAGGATTTTGTTTAGAGAAAATTTGGAGTAAGAAAAACACAGAATCAGCGCAGAAAAAAATCAAAACAGTCATCTCTTTTCTCATCATCAACAACAATTAGAAAAATCAAAACATACAAAAAAAAACACAATCACCACCCCATCAACACAAAACCACCATAAATCAACACAAAAAACCACCACACCACCACTACCAAAAACTGAACAGCCCTCATTTTCTTCTCCTTTTCCCTCCTATTCTCCCCCTCAAAGGTATATCAATTTAACCCCATGTAATTTCATCCCATGTGGCACTAGGGGTATTTAGTGAAATTTGAACAATAAAATTACTAGGCACAAACAATGTCAATAATTATAACAATAAAATGAGTAAAAATTTTAAATTGGACACTTTAAGTTTTAATGTGGAATACCTTTTTCAGTGTGAAAAAAAAACTAAAAAATCTAGTCCAGTCAAGAACTTGCACTACAAAATCTATAATGAACGTGTTCGTCTTAACGCTAATCTGTTATAAAGCAATCCACTTCAATCTTTGACTTTAGCACAAACCACTTTGGATTTGTTCCTTCAACGGATTTTTTTTTCTTTCGAATTGGGCTAAATTTAATGACGTGACCAACATGATTAGGCTATTTATGTGTTGACTTATCATTTTACACAATTCTTTTTTTTAAAGGCACTATTAATGAATGATGAGAACTTCATTACTCATTAATAAAATGTGGGACACTATTTTAATTATGGTTGGACAAAATCGTGTTAACCGGCCCAATCCGATCGAATCTGAAGGCCCGTTAAACCGCGGTCGGTTAAGGCGGATAAACCGGGTTACTCGGGTAACCCATTTGTGGATAGTGTTGGACACAAATGGGTGGATGCAGATGGTGGAATATGGCCCAGTGAAAATCTACTTGCCCGATGCTATACTAGTATTGGGCTACATGTATCCCAATTGAGAAAGCCCATAACAATCAATCCAATTTGAGAAGCTCCAACACAACACCACAAAACTAGAAAACCATTGATTGAAAACCTAGGCGTCGTTTCATTTCAGATTTGGTTTCTCTCTCTTAGTTTGTCTCTCGTTCTCTCCTGCCCCTCAGATCTGAGAAGCAGATTCAAACACCAAACCCTAAAAAACACCTTGATTTATGATAAAAGTTACAATTATCTTCTTCCGTAACCTATTTGATCCAAAACCATGGTCCTCTTTTGACTCCTTTTTGTCACATAAACTCGATTTTTCACACTTTGTTGATGCTTAAACTTCGGTTCCTGTTGTTTCATCACCGGGCTTTAGAAATTCGTGTCATGTTCCGTCATTGTGTAAGATTTAATTTCTCAAATATATACATTCTATGTTTCGTGGGTTTTGATGGTATAAATGTATATTATCTCGTCTAATACTTGTTCTAACTATATGTCTTAGTTACTAAAATCAACAATCTTCTAATTGTTCAATACCCACTGCGGGTAAGTTTTTTTTTTAATCTTTATAATCTTATGTGTTTTACTACTAACCTTTTTTTTTTTTACCCTTTTTGTGTGTGTTTGTATGTGGCTTGAAAAGATGGAGGTAGTAACTAGAGAAGCTTTGGCTGGAGTAGCTTTGGTTGTGGAACCTTTGGACACTTCTAAGTTCCTTGCTTATTTGTATTTTTTTTATGAAAATGTACTAAGTTATTTGCTTTTATTGTGTGTTTATATCTCTATATAATTTAAGAAATTATATGAATCCTGCGAATAGTTATTTGTGTGTGTGTATTTGATCATGTGTTCATTATGCCTTCAATATGGTTTGGTAACATGAACTAGCTTTTGTTTAAGAGTAATGATATTTGAATAACCATTTTGTAACAACTTTTGGGACAACTTTGTTGTTGTTGTGTTGTTCTCTTGTTATTGGTAAAAAAAACAATAGAGTGAGAAAACAAATACAATACGAGTATGAGATAAAGTTGTCCAAAAGTTGTATCAAAATGATTCAACAAATATCATTTCTCTTTGTTTAATATGTTGATATGCATTATGTTTACTACTATTAAAATTCTACATTATGTTTATATTAAAAAGTTTCACATTCTCTTATTTTTATGTTACAAAGATTTACATAGCACCTTGTTCTATAAAGATTAAAAAGTTTTACATTCATTTTGTTTACATTACAAACATTTACATAGTACTTAGTACTATAATGAAATTTTTTATAAGTTTAATAATGTTTGATCTCCCTATATAATATATGCTTTTATTTTATTAGTTTTGAATTTGCTCTGATTTATTTATCTACTATAAGTGTATGTGTCTGTTTTGCGTTAATTCAAATCATACTTAAATTGTATGTATGATATGCGCATGTGTAAAAAATATAAAGTATTGACATGTTTGTATGTGTTTGATATGAAAGTATGTGTGTGTGAAATGTATGTACCATATGTGTATATGAGTATGTTCACACACTGATGTATTTTTCCATTGTATGAGTATGTGCATTTTCAGAGTTAAACACTTAAACAATTATAACTAATAACAAATCTAAAAGACTTGAATTTTTATAATTTTTTCAGTGATGGAGAATTAAATTCATCCTAGTCATCATCAAGCACAACCAACAACAACTACTCAACAAAAACAACCAACAACTGTTGTACCTAATGATGCATTTCCTCCTCTTCTTGCTGCTAGGACAAGAAGGAGAGTTAGTGAAAATTGTTATAGAAAAACCTCTCATCTTGGTTGCACTTTAATGAGTTACCCGATGAACATGAACATACAACCGCTTGTAAGTATTGTCATAAAAAATACCGTTGTGATTCTAAATCTCATGGCACATCTAACATGTTAGCGCATTCTATAGTATGTCATAAAAACCCAACTCTTATGCGAAGAGACCCTAGACAAACAAACCTTACAAGTGGGGAGGGTGGTTTCTTATTTCCAATGAGCCAAAGCTACAATGCTAAAGAATGTAGGAAAACCCTTGTCAACTTTGTTATCCTTGATGAACACCCGTTAAAGTGGTTGAAGGTGATGGGGTTTAAGCTTTTGTGCAGACAGCTACAACCTCAAATGATTGTCCCTTCTATGAGAACTATTGCAAGGGATAGTTATCAACTTTGCCTAGCTGAAAAGTTGAAGCTCAAAGCCTTTTTTAAATCTAATTGCACTAGGGTAGCCTTAACCATCGACTATTGGACTTCAATTCAAAACTCCATTTGTTACCTTGTGTTGGTATTCATGGTTAGAGAAATGTTGGCTGCGCCGATATCTTCAGGTGCATCTAAGAGCGCTTTTAACACAGGAGGAAGGGTTTTGGATACATATATGAGCTCCTTGAGTCCATATATGGCAGATGCTTTAATAAGCACTCGAAACTACTTGAAACTTTCAATCAAGGACTTAAAATATCATAAAACTACTTAAGAGTATGAGGAATCTGTGAATGTTATAATAAGTTATTTTGTAAAATGCCTCTCATTTTTGTTACTTGATGTTGGTTATTAATAACTATCTTATATTTATTGATTTTAATGTAATGTAAAAGTTGAGCAATTGTTCAATGGATTTGGAAGTGGAATTGGTGGAAGTCTTAGGCCTGCTGCAGGTGGAGCACCACCAACAATTATTTCAGCTTTCTGATTGATTTTATGGTACAAATTTAAATAATTTATTTGGATATCTCATTTTGTTTAAGTATTTTAATATACACTGGTTTAGTTTTATTTAATTTCTTGCAACAATTTGGTTTTTTGATTTTTCAGAGTCACGTATGACTCAAACTACACAACACAACATATATGTTTTAAGACATTTTGAAATGTTGTTGCTTTCTTTCTTGGCTCCATGGTCTCTAACATTTAATAACTCATACTTAGGTTTCTTTGGGGTTAAATTCACGACAATAGCTCATTACTATATTTCTCTAGCAAATCCTGCAACTGATCAAATTCATAAAACGAACTATACAACTAGATCCTCTTCGATCTAATTTTACCTCTAATAAAATATCACTCATTAGATTAATCTAACGATTAAGAGTGTTCCTTACAACCGTTACATTAAGTCAATGGTTCATTTTTCCAAATTCATTGACAAATCTTCAAATACCGCAAACATGAAGTATACAATCATGTATTGTTGTTGTTTTTAAACCACGGTGTTATATCAATTACGATTCATTTTTCCACTCCGACCAAATCTCAGTCTACTCATTAGTTATATTAATCTAATGTATGACTCAGATAGTTGCTCTTAGCCAATTGATTAAGCCAACAATTGAGATTTGGTCGAAGAGGATAGAGGTGCAACTATCAAACATCAAAACCACACGTAAAAAATAAAATCAACATAAGAAAAGAATTAAGAAGTTGAATGACTGATAAAGCTTAAAATAAGAGTTGAATCAACGACAGAGGATTTTGCCTTACCTCTTGGTTCAATATATAGTTTGAAAGAAGTAGACTAAAAAAACCCAATAAAGATGATGTGTGTGTGAGAGAGAAGGAGAGACAGAGAGGGAGGGAGTGTGTGAAACGTTTGATTAAGGAATTTTTTTTTTCTTTTACAAAGTTTTTGACCAATGAAGTTTATGATTTAAAAAAAAAACTAAATAAACCCACCAAATGACATCGGGGTGAATCGAAGTTAATGATTAAAGAAATTAATAATGAATTTAACATATGCCCTTTACTTTTTTAACCAAATGTGGAATAGGTTAGAGCTATTACCATCAAATATATAAAGAAACCAAAGAGAACAACAAAAAGGAGGGGGTGGGGGACTAAGTTAAAACCTCCTCAAAAAGGAACAAACCTAAAGTTAGGCTAACCTAATTTATTTCTTACAAAAGATTGTTAGATCAGTGAAGGAGTGGATTCCCATATATTGAACTAATCTAGGGCAAGACCAATGTTTGTCAAACCATCAGCACACTGATTATCCTCGCTAAAAATAAAATTCATAGATCCTAATAGTTGTTTACAGTTAAATCATATGTTTCTTAGCCTACAAGGAATCAAGGTGTTTGATTTCAAAGCATGAACTACGACAGTAAAATCCAATTTCAGCCACAGGTATCTCTAGTTGTTAATGAAAGAAATTTCATTGTTCTCATAGCTCCCATAAGTTCAGCTTGGAAAACATTTTCATCATCTAACTTCTCAGCAAAACAGATTACCAAATCAACACTAGCATTTTTTAAGATGTCACCGCAAGAAGATGTAGAGTCAATTGAGCAACCATCTGTATTACACTTTATCCAATGATCTAAGGGAGGATGTCATATCACCTCAATAATTTTAGGAGCTCTTGGAGGATGTAAAGTTATATTAAACTTCTTTAGAAGATAGAAATCAACCATTGAGAGGGAGATGGCTTTGGAATTGTTACCTGCTAGTGAAACTAAAGCAATGATTGAGGCAATGAAACTCTTCCAATGAATTTTCTTATTCTTGAATCTAAATTGATTTTTGGCCAACAAATAGAGTTCAAAATATTAATTATTGTGAATCACAGGTTTAACTAACTGTACTCTTCCTGCAGTTGAGAGAAGGGAGGCTTTCCAAGATGAGAGTTTGGACTTGATCTTATCTGCAATAGGCTGAAAATGAAACACTTTTGGTATTCTCTTGAAAATTGGTGCTCCCAGGTAAGTAAATGGAAGGGTCCCAATGTTGAAATTTAATATAAAAGCCATTTGATTCAGTTTATTATAATGAATACCCCCAATATAAAAGAAAGATTTGTTGGCATTTTTGATTTGTCCAGAAGAGATTGCATATCTTGTGAAAAGATTTTTCAAAGCTTCCAGACTAGCAAACTTAGCTTTGCAAAAAAGTATTAAATCTTCTGCATATAAGTTATGAAAAGGAACCTGCATACCTCTAGAGCTAGATATAAGATCAATCTTCCCATCAAGTACCAGCTTTGATATCCCTCTTGTGATCGTGATTTTCGGGTATCAAAATCATTGATTGGATTTGAACCTTGAATCATTGAACTCTCAACTTTTATTCGCGGGAAGGGAAAAAGTGAGTAAAAACCCTTATAGACCTTGGATTCGGAGGTTGGTTTCGATTGGGGAAGGTGTTAAGCACCCGAACCGACCATGGTATCCCATAGGAACCTTCTACCTATTCTCTAATCTTGCGCTAAATTAATTTTACTTATTAAAAAAGTTTAAGAGTTAAAGTGAAAGAAAGGAGAAAGATGAAGCATGTTTTTGGTTATTTTTATTGATTTGGAAGGGTCGAAACCCTTTGCCTACTTACCCAAATAAATCGGGATTAAAATCAAGTAGTTCGGCTAAAGAACTTATTTGATGAGTTGAATTGATTTTAACATTTTTTGAAAAGATTTTAAGAAAGAGATGAGAGGCCTCAAGGCATGAGAAGAAAATACGATGAAGTTGGTTAATTTTAATTGCACGAAATCCATGTCTAATGTGAATATTAAATTAATTAACATTTGATTAAGGAAAATAAAAGAAAAGACACTTGGATTACATACCAAGGTTTACTTAAAAGAAATTTGAATTCGATTTTTTTGATTTTTTTTTGAAGAAAATATATTTTTTCTAAACTAACGATGAAATTGCGTAACGGCGGAATAAAATAAAAATAGTGTAAAGCGATAAATAAAGTGGAGTGTCGGTGCGCGTGTCAGTGCGTGTGCCGATTACATATTACATACCCTAAATACATTCTATGGTCTCAAAAGAAAAAAAATGCGCGAAAATAAATTACATCATTTCCCTAATTACAAACTAAAACAATAATAAAATAAATGACGGAAAATTAAATATGCAATAATTATAACAAATTCTATTATGCTTGCTACAAAAATAAAGACAATAAATAAATAACAATAAAAGATATGCATGAGGTGGTGATTAACAATAATGCAAAAATTAAACAAATAATAAAAGAACATTAGACAAATAAAATAAATAAAGTAGAGATAGTTTTTTAAAGATTTTTAAAGGAGAAAGGGGGTGTTAATAACAAAACAGTAGAGAAAAGAAAATAATAAAAAAAAAATAGAAACTTAGGCTGAATGAATCTGGACCGTTTGATGAATCAAGAGGTCCAGATTCAATCATGGCATTTTCATCACATCCACAAGATCCAGATCAAAGGGTTTTGAATAAAACATAGATAATTAAAGGGAGTAAATACAAAATTTAAATAGGAACCAACACAGGCCAAACGATGAAGATCAAGGAGTTAAAAAAAGGAAGGAGCATGGTATGAACAAAGCACACAATCATAATAAAAAAAAGATATAAATAGGCTATTCCAAAAAAAAACAAAAAAACAACAAACATTTCCCCCTTTCAAATTCGGTTTTAGAGAGAGAGGGAGCAACCTCTCTCTAAAACCTAGCCATCTTCTCCGGCGTCCCCCTCCTTCTCCGGCGTGGTGGTGGCCGGCCCAACAGGGCGGCGCCACCGCTTCGGAAAAAAAAAATCCTCCGATTCAAATTTTTTTTACATTTTTAGAAATCCATTTTTCTCTACTTCTCAAATCTGAGCTTAGTTTTTTGAAAGGAGGTCTCAAACGGAGTAGATCTAGACTTGAAGTCTCAAAAAAAAAACCATGAATAACTTTTACCTTTTGATTCGAAATGGTTTGTGCAAGCTTGTGTTGGTCTTGATTCGGACCGGCTTAGTTTTTGTGCTTCGGCCGTTTTGTTCTTCCTTTCTTCTTCGTTTTCTTTTGTTCACGTTTGTTGATCCACGTTTTGGTTTGGCCTTGATTTGTTCATGTGTTGGTTTGGGCCGAAAATGTGATTGTGTTGATGTTTGATGTTGATTCGCGTTTGGGTTATGGTTGTTGTTGATTCGGATTTGAAGTTGTGGTTGTTGTTTATGAGGTTCAGATTCAGATTTGAAGATGTGGTTGTTGTTTATGAGGTTCAGATTCGGACTTGTGTTATGTAAGCTTATATGAAGCTTTGTTCACAAAGAAATGAAAAAAGAGGCTAAGATTCATGAATATGGAATTTTCGTGTTCATGTTGTTCTTGATGAAATTCATGAAATTTTGGTGGTTTGATCTTGTGAGATGGAAAGAGAATGGAAAAATGTGTTTGTGGTTGGTAACTGAATTTTTCTGACTGATTCTGACACTTGGGGGACCAATCTGACGCGTGAACAGTACTTTTATAGTACTGTTCACTGATGCACTGACAATGACAAAATTACCCCTGCAGTTTCTTGGAGAAAAAGTTGGACAGGACCAATGACAAAATGACAAGTGTACAATGACTTAAAAAATAATAAAACTGATAAATGAATAAAAACAGATTAAATAAATGGAAAAATAAATAACTAAATAAATAATTAAAAATAAAAAACGAAAATTAAATAATAAATAAAAAAAATGTCCCGTCGGAACCAAAAAATGAGGTATTTTAAAATACCTCTCTGCCGAAATTTCGTCTGAAACGACTAAGATACGCGGCTTTTTACGCTAATTAAAACAATAAATCAACGACGTGAATAAAATGAACTTTACGAACGCAAACGTTACGCTACACTAAAAACGCACAAAACGCGAGTAAAAATTACGAAACTAATACGCGAGCGACATTAAAAAAACGACGAACGAAAAATAAATGCGACCACAAATACGAATAAAAACAGATATTACGGGAAATAGCGCGCAATCAAACGACTGAAAAACGATCAACGTACGAATAAAACTAAAATAATAAAAAAATAAATTGGTCAAAAATTAGGGTACGACACCTCTTCTAAGCACTTCTTCTACAAGACAGAAAAGGATGGGATAGAGAGGGGGCCCTTGTCTGACCCCTCTTTTGCAAGGAAAATAGCCTTTTTGAGTCTCGCTTATTGAAATTGAAACTTTAGTTGAATTAAGAATTGCTTCAATCCAACTACATGAAGGGTTATTAAAGCCAAATTTTTTTAGAAATGTAGCAAGAATTCTCAATTAAGGGTATCAAAAGCCTTGGAGATATCAATTTTGAGGGCTTAATTACCCCCAAAACACTTCTTGTCGGTAAGTTTATTGCTTCAAAGGTAAAACAATACAATCTTTTATATTTCTCCCTTTTATGAAACCTCCTTGCTCCTAAGACACTATGTTGGGAAGAATGGAAGCCAGTATGTCGGCAAGGATTTTTGAAATGATTTTGAACTTAAAATTCGCCAAGGTTATAGTTCTATGTTTCTCAATGGTGTCTAAATCATTGGTTTTAGGAATAAGAATGATGGTGTTTGAATTAAAACCTGGAAGCAACCAACCTATTTTGAAAAACTCCAACACAACATTTATGACATCTTTCTTGATCACCTCCCAATACAGTTGATAAAATAGGGCACCAAAACTATCAGGGACAAGGGCCCCATCTTTGTTCATGTCAAACACAACATGTTGAATCTCTTCTGCAGTAGGAATTTTTGTAAGTAAAACATTGATTGGTTCATCAATAATGCCAGGTATGACTTCTTCCACAAACAAGTTATCCTGCAAAACAATATTAGAAGAAAACAAACATTTATAATATTAAACAATGTGATATGCAATCAAAGATGGTTCAGTAATCATCTCATTATTATTTCTAATATGAGAGTTTTAATTTTCATTTTTGTGACTCTATGGAAATATTTTGTATTTATGTCTCCATCAATATGCCGATTCACTATAGCCTTATCTTGCCATAATAAGGTTTGTTTTTTGAGAGCATCTTCCAACTGAACATGAGCAGCTTTTTCTAGGTTTTGGAGGGAATCTGAGTGGCCAGATGTTTGGATTTGTTTAGTGGGTTTCAGCTTTATCAATATATTCATGCACATTTCCAAAGACTTCCTTGTTCCACAGTTTTAACTTTGCCTTCAAGTTTTTCAACTTAGTATTCAAGATTTGCATTGGACAACCAACCACATTCTCTTGCCAACAATTCTCAATCAAAGCTTTGAAATCTGTATGAAGGGTCCACATACTCAAAAATTTGAAGCTAGAAACAACATTTATCTCATCAGTCTTGAATTCAAAGAGTAGAGGAAAATGATCAGATTGATGTTTTAGAAGAGTCATGTAGGAAATAGAAAAAAGATGGATGCACAAGAGGATACAGTGTTGAACAAAGTGAATAATAGAGTGAACACACAAATTTATGTTCAGTCAAGAGATGGAAGAAGCGAACAGAGGAAAAATTTGGAAGATCCAATTATTTTTTATGACTTGAGAAATGCAGAGAAGAGGGATTAAGCAACTAACCAAAGTAAGTCACCAGAGATTGCAGGGAATGGTACTGATAGCTTAACATAGAATAATAGGTTTGATGCACTGAAAAACAAGAAAGAGGAGATTCATCAAGCAATGGAAAAATCAAGGAAATAACAAGACTTACAGTTGGAGAAAGAAATCAACAATGACCCATCTGTGCAGATTCACTGAGGAATGATGTTGATACTAGTTCACAGGGCTCAAAGTTTGTTGATGCTACACAAACTAATATCCTTGATGCAACTGCAGATGATAACAATGAGGAGTTCAATAGGGAAGAAATCAGTGCATTGGACAAGCAAAATAAGAAGTTCCTTGATCAATCCTGGGCCAATATGGCAGAAGATGAGGAAGCTGAAAATAGACTTCTCCAACAGTTAGAAGAAAAATATGAGATGCCTATAAATGTTGGAGATTTTCAACTGGTTAAAACAAACAAAGGTAAGTCACATAAGAAAACTTCATTCGTCGGATCAAATTATGCAACTAGAGCTAAGGCTACTCACCCCAAGACTTTTAGATGAAGATTCTTTACTTGAATATCAGGGGTATAACCAACACCCCATCAAGAATGACTCTTAGAAGACTTTTACTTAAACAAAAACCTGGTCTGGATTTTTTATCTAAACTTTGGATGAACTATGATGCTTTTCCTACTTCTTGGTTAAACATACTAGGTTCAATATTATTCTCTTTTAACCATAGATTAAACCTTCTTCCTAACTTATGGTGCATTTGTTCCTCTGAATTAAATCCTTCCAATATAAGCATTGATAACTAACAAGTATATTTCCAGATATCTGTTAATCAACAACTCTTTTCCATCTCAGCCATCAATGTCTCTACAAATTACCTAACCAGAAGACAACTATGGCAAATCCCCTCTCAGTTAAAACTCAATATAATACCCCTAGGTGCTTCATTGGTGATTTCAACACCTTTTTAAGAGCTCAGGAACATTTTTCTTCTTTTTGTCCTCACATACCACCTATCTTAGACTTTCAATCATGGACCGACAACAATGACCTTATACACATTCCAACCAAAGGAGCATCTTACACTTGGAATAATGGCAGAAGGGGAAGATGGCACATTAAAAGAAGATTAGATAGAGCTGTATGTAATCAAATGAGAAGCTGTTAAGAGTAGCTTCTCAAACAATAGTTTTTTTTAGATGAGAGAGAAAATCAAATGTCAAAATATTGAATTAGTTTTGTAACAAAAAATCCCTTTTTACATGATGTATCCAAACAAACTAAATTATTTATTTTAAAAAAATGAATTTTACTACGATAAACAAACACAAAATAGATTCTGATTTTTTTTTTTATAAAATCTCTAAATTATTCAATGTTAAAATCACTTTTATTTAATCTATAACAAACAGACCAGATCTTTTCAATTTTCAACACAATATTAATTATTATTTTTCTTCCAATTGTACAATATAACAACTACTTGCATCATTAACTCAACATATTCTATTTTTCTTTAATTCAACATATTCTATTTTCCATTCATTATACTGATAAACTCATCAATACATGGTAATGATACTTTAGAGGTGATAATCAGAAAGAAACAATTTTCATAAAAAGTGACAACTAAAATGAAAAGGAGAGTATAAATAACGATTATATTTTGTGAATATTTTTTTATTTCCTTTATATGTTATGATTATTTAATTATAATTAATTGTTTTTCTAAATAAATAAATATAATTTTTTTATTCTAAGTTTTTTTTTGAGAGAATTCTAAGTTTGTAAAATTTAAAAAACATTTGAGATATATTTAGTTTAACGGGTGTTTATACTCTCACGATTAACAGCCCCGACGAAATAGAAGAATACATCTTAACCGCTTATTTATCATCAACTGTTCCAAGTGTTTCACTCCATCATGTTATTTTCTTGGCTAAATTGCATTTTTGGTCCCCTAACTATTTAGGTAGTATCGTTTTGGTCCCTTAATTAAAATTCGATTTATTTTGGTCCTTTAACTTCTCTTTGTTACACATTTTGGTCCTTTCCATTAGTTTTAATTGAAAAACGTTACGTTTTCTTCATTTTTTTCTGGAGTTTTTCTGGGATTCTTGTTGTTAAAGTTTGATGGAGATGATATGAAGATGAAAAAGAGGAGAAGAAGATGAAGAAAACCTAACGTTTTTGAATTAAAACTAACGGAAAAGACCAAAATATGTAACAAAGAGAAGTTAATGGACAAAAATAAATCAAATTTTAATTAAAGGATCAAAGTGATACTGCCTAAATAGTTAAGGGACCAAAAATACAATTTAGCTTATTTTCTTTTTATTCTTTTTTTAAGAGTTGTTCGTGCATTTCTTTCTTATAACTTTCGTAAAAAAAAAAAACAGCACATATCTAAATGAAGAATGATCGTTTTAGTAGCAAAAGCTCTAGCTTAACCCACATCCCTTAGACTTCTCTTTCGATGTTCCAAAGCATCTCATCTCAAATCTTTCCAAGAAAATCCTTACCACTCAAGATTCAAATCTCAAGAAAATAACATTATATATAACTCTTTCTCCAAAAAAACGTTTCCTCCATCTAGAAATATATTTTAAGCCTGATATTTAAAAAATATTAATTGTGTTGATTTCGATAGTAAAATTACGATCATTTACTAAAATATTCTTATTAATTGTAGTTAGTGTAATAACTAAGTTGGATGAAATTCAATAAATAATGGTATACTAGTGGAAAAATAATAATAAATATTTCATTCATATTTTAAATGACAATTATTTTGATACAAAGAAAAATAAAACTAAAGAAACAATTATTTTGAGATGAAGGGAGTATGTTTTCCTTTATAAAATGGATGAGAGGACACCACAACCGCACCACGGAAATGAGGGTTTAGGCGCGAAAGGGAATTTCCGCCATATATTATCCATTTCTTCTCACCAATGTCTCATTTTTGCTCATCTTTATGTCCTCCCTTTAATTTACCTCTTCTTATTCTCATGTTTTGTACGCATCTTTTTGAGGTGAAAGGTATTTTGAAGAAAACACTTAAAATGACAGAAAAACGGAGAAACTGGGCCCAGAGCACGCAACCATGCGCCTAGGGCATGATGCAAAGCACACTCGCATGCGGCTAGGGCATGTGGTGTGCGCTATGCTTCCAAAATATAGTTGAGTGGTTCAAATAATTAATTGAGAAGTGTGAAGTAATATAATGTATTGTGTGATACCCATTTATATGACCCATATGGATGGTATAAATGTGGGGATGAATCCTTTCCAGTGACTGGAGAGGTCCAGTGAAATCTTGGCCATTTAAAATAAAATGTTTATTAATAAACATATGAGACAGAAAACATTAAAAAGTGTAGATTTTCACATGAGAAAACTGCAGATAAATATACTTGAGGGAATCCGTCCCTATGGATGTGGATGCTCTAAGAAACTTGTTAGTATTTCCTAAAAAAATAATTAACATCTAATTTGAAACGAAGTAATAATATTGCATTTAAAAAAGTCAATGTAAACGTTGAATTTTTGTACGAAATTATTTTATGGTCAATATAGGAGTGCCATGTTCGTTGATGAACTTAAAATGTTAGTTGGTCAGAAAGCATTGAATTTCAATCAACGCGTGCAACACTATATTAG
This sequence comes from Medicago arabica, assembly GCA_946800305.1. Classification (NCBI taxonomy): domain Eukaryota; kingdom Viridiplantae; phylum Streptophyta; class Magnoliopsida; order Fabales; family Fabaceae; genus Medicago; species Medicago arabica. The sequence continues at coordinate 42,956,986 of OX326970.1, forward strand.
CGATTAAATTAAGAACCAAATCAGACAACTAAAGTTAATCAAACAATGTTTTCGATAATTAAGATGCTAAACACCTTTGTTTATCCATCAAAGTGAGTCAAACCTTCGAAAATTCCAAATTCTAAACAACAGAATACTTTATCAATTGTATAACACAAAATCTGAGATTGTTAATGACTTAATGGAATGCAATGGGTGAAAAATGACAAATAAAGTTCACCAAAATATTCGTCCAAATTATTAAAAGGAGACGTTGGGACAGATACGCCGTCTAGAGTCTAGACCCACTACTTCAATTTGTACATATTTTATTTAGTTTTCTTCCCAAAATGTTATAATGTTTATTTAACTGAGTGGCAGTTATAATGTTTATTATTTGGACCATAGTCTCTATGAATAAAAATAACATGGAATATGCATGCATGTGCTACTCAATTATCACACATACTTTGGAGATGTGCGTAAGCAAATCACAATGATCAACCTAACCACTATGTAGAAACCGTGCAAGCTACGCTCTAATTATATGCAAACTCATGTATGATCTATGATTCAACTTCTCTTTTGTCACTTGTATTTTTTTGTTAATGAAACTCTATACTTTACTTGTATCAAAATCAAAGTACAAAATTACCAACTTTTTCCTTTTTTCGACGGTTGCATCTAAGAGAAAAATATTGAATGTGTGTTTCTTTTATTATCTTAATTCTCTTATTCTAAAGGGAATAAGAGAGGAGTTTGATTGAATTGTAAATAACATCTAATTAATATTGAAAAAAAAAAGATTTAAATTGATGCACTGTCGATGCAATTTGTTTAAATACATACAAATTATCAAAAAACAAGTTCATAATCCGCCATGTATATCTTTCTGGACTAAGCCACTCGTAGGTATGACAAAGTGCAATGTTGACGCTATAACCTTTCACAATAACTCCACCGTATGTTATGGAATATGCTTTCGAGACCATTTGGGAATGTTGGCGATTGGTAAATTACATTTCTTACATACCTCCACCACCGTTTTAGAAGCAAAGGTCATTGCTTTGCTAGAATCTCTGAAAATGGGAGTTTTATGAGGGATCAATTAATATAGTTGATTGGACCAAGAGATATGAGAATGGATTGCATGGATAGGTAGGTGTAAAACTTATCCAATGTCCAATTAAATAGGTTTGCTAACTATTCTAGGAAAATATTTAGTGAAAATTAAAATGTTTCCTAACTAATTTCTCTCTTGTTTATGTCAAATAAAAACTATTTCTATATTGTTGATTTGTTGCAACAAAACTCTCGTTAAAATCTATATAAGGGTGTTTATTTCTGATTTTATATGTGAATAATGTGATTGACACTAGTATTAAAAAAAAAAAAGTAGACACCAGTGTGCATTGTCCACTTTTCTCATATAGATATTGTAGTTGACATTCTAAAAAAATATAATTTTTTTGAATTATGTTGTGGTCAAAATTTTATAACAAAATGGAATATTTGAAACAGATAGTAAGACTATGGTTGAGATCATCAAATCACTTGCAACACCTCGTAATGAGTTTGATAATCTTACTGTTCAATGTAGAAGTTTCTTGAATAGCAATCCCGACTTTATAGTGTCGTTTATTCGAAAGAAAGCTAATAAAATTGTTCATAGTATTGCTAGAACTTCCTTATCACATCCTAACCACCATCTTTTCTATCATGTAACAACTACTTTATACTTTTAAGATTTTGGATGAAATAAATTAATCTTCCTTTTGCTAAAAAAAAAACCTTTAAATCAATCTTAACAAATGAAACTTACATAAATAATTTAAATTTTAATCAAAAGATGTACTAAGAAAATACTGAATGATAAAATTTTGTCCACAACACAATTTAAAAAAATTATATTTTTTTAGAATGTCAACTACAATATCTATATGAGAAAAGTGGACAATGCACACTGGTCTCTACTCTATTTCTTTTTTAATACTAGTGTCTATCACATTATTCACATATAAAATCAGAAATAAACACTCTTATATAGATTTTAACGAGAGAGTTTTGTTGCAACAAATCAACAATATAGAAATAGTTTTTTTTTGACATAAACAAGAGAGAAATTAGTTAGGAAACATTTTAATTTTCACTAAATATTTTCCTAGAATAGTTAGCCAACCTATTTAATTGGACATTGGATAAGTTTTACACCTACCTATCCATGCAATCCCATTCTCATATCTCTTGGTCCAATCAACTATATTAATTGATCCCTCATAAAACTCCCATTTTCTCTCCCACACAAATTGAACAAACGTGTGTGGTGTGATTCACAATGAATAAAGCGCGTTAGGATTGAATTGGACAACGTACAAAAGCGCCAAATAAAGCGTTACAAAAAATGTAATGTAATGGATAAGATGAATGCATGCAGTTGGGGTTGGTGTGAAACTTGAGAACCTTCCAGCTCTGTTACAGCACACTTGTTCATTCTCATTAGAAACCCCTAGAATCTCTATATTTTTATCTTTTCTATTTCATCGACCAAAGTTTTGTTGTATTCTTTTATATAGATTTTGTCCATCATAGTGGGTCCTATATTGACTATTATTGGGATTCATGGCCAACTCAATGCCAAGTGTCACAGTCCAAGTTGCTTTTTTTATGATTTTTTATGCTTACTCTAGTCTAATATACAAAAGAAATTTCTAAAACTAACGATCAAACTTTTCTTTTGAAAATTAGTTCTTACCAACACATATTTTTATTTCGTAAAAAAACATATATTGTTTCAAGAGATTGATTTCTAGGTATAAGCGGTGTAAAATCATTTTTACATATGTATCTGTTTAAATCATGTACTTGATTAGATATTGTAGAGATATTTTAAAAACTATAATCGAATGATATTTTATGTGTGTGAATAAAGTATCTTTTATGTGCAATAATAAATATTAATGTTTCGAGTTAAATAAAACTACAATAGGTGACAAAACTCTCTATAAAAAAATTAACAATGTTTTTTGTTTTATTTGAATTAAAGATCTTTTGTTAAACCCAAAGAGACCTATTACTATTCAAATTTAAATATATATATTTGTCAAAAAGTTTTTTTTTTTAAACAAGCAAAAATGGAATTAATATTATCACTGGTGATTCATTTCGCACAAGACGTGCAAGAGATAATCACCAAAATGCTAAAATAACGAGCACCAAAGTAAAGTAGTGGAAAAACAAGAAGATTATAGACTAATGCCCATACAAGACAGGGGATGCCGCCACCACTCATGATAGCTAAAAACAAAAGTAAGCATATTTGCATTCAGCCACTGAAATGATAACAGTTTGACCCTCTCTGCTAAATTATGCAAATCTGCAACCTTCTGATGAAAAAACATGTTGTTCCTTTCCTTTCAAATAATCCAGACACAAGCCATCCAGATTATCCGAAAGATTGTGTGTGAAGAACGTGGTAACTCAGCCATCTGACCAAACTGATGAAAGTGATTCCTACTCCCGGATGGAGCAATAAAGGATAAGTGTAGCCACTGCAAGACCGCATACCAAACATTGCTAAAAGGGTCGCAACAGAAAAGGAGATGGTCCGCGGTCTCATGTAAGCCGCACCCACCCACACAAATGTTATCACCTGTATGTATAATATGACTCCAAACAAGATTATCTTTAGTCGGCAAACAAAGATACTTTAAGCGGAACTTGCTTAAGCCAAACATCAACAGACGAGTCATGAGCCGGAAAAGCCTCAACCGTCGTTAGGAAGCGGTACGTCCTCTTAACAGAGTAACTGTTAATGGGATCAAGAGACCACCTCCATATGTCAGCAATATGATCCTGCAAAATAATATCATGCAACAAAACAGAGCACTCCGAAACACTCTCCTCCTCCCAGGCTAATAGGCGCCTCCGCCACACCCATGCGGCAACAACCTCCTCTCACCCCCTCCCCTCCATCTCCTCCACAATAACCCACCTATCAGTAGCCAGATTAAAAAGGCGAGGGAATATGATCCGAAGCGAAATTCCTCTGACCGAGTTGTCTGTTCAAAAATAAGTACTAGTACCATGAAATAAAAGTTTGTCAATTAGACAAAATGAACAAAAGTATATAGCATGTATAAAAAATAAAACATGCAAATTATAATAGAAAAACCAATAAAGAAACACATGCAAAGTATCACAATTTTTCTTTTCTATACTATTATGCAAAATTGCAAACTATTTTATTTATTTATTTGATTATTTTAATTTCAAAAAAATGAAATTAAATGTGGTGGATAAAAGTTGTAGGTGTGTCATAAGCAATGACAAATAAAGGATAGACAGATGGCAAAGACTTTGTGATTGGTCAATATGATTTATGAGATAGAAAAAAAACGTATAAAATGTGGTAAAAGACCATACTTCAAAACATAAAAAACCAAAATAAAAAAAACACATAACAAAAAACAAAAAACTAAAAAAACCGCGTATATATAACTTCCACAACAACAACAATAACAACAATTGAATTTTCACCTTTATCAACACCTTCCATTCATTGTTAACCTTAAAAGGAAACAAATTTTGTTCATGTAAAATCAAGGGTTTTTCATTCATCTTCAACAAGGGTTGAAACTTTTTTTGATTTTAACCCTTTATTCTGATTTCAAGAGCCTTCTTTTTTGTTTAATTTTCTTGTAGAGGCTAAAAGAAGGCTCTTGTGAATTCAAACAAAGTTTTGATTTTTGCTTCTGGGTTGGTCATTGTTGAATTTGTTGCAAAAATGTTGAGAATTTGGTTTAGTTATTTGCAATTGTTGGAGCTATTTGTGAGTTCATTGGTTCATTTGCTTTATGGGTTTTACATATTTAGTTCAGCTGTTGCTGGAGATCTATCTATGGTTGTTAATGAATATTTTCAAAAGGATAAGATGAAGAATGATGTTGTGGTTCAAGAGAAATTGGAAATTGATGAAAACGATTCAAAATTTGATAATGATCTTCCACCTATTGTTTTGGCTCATGGAATTTTTGGATTTGGCAAAGGGGTAATGATTCATCAATGACCCTTTGTTTTTTTTGTTTTGTTATGTTTATGTTTTTTTTGTTAATGTTGTTTTTTGATTTTGCAGAGGTTAGGTGGTTTATCATATTTTGCTGGAGCAGAGAAGAAAGATGAAAGGGTTCTTGTTCCTGATCTAGGGTCTTTAACAAGCATCTATGATAGGTAGTTAATGGAATTTTTTATCTTATTGTTGTTTGTGTTTGTGAAAATTCTTACAAGGGTTTTGAAATTACATTTTCTCAGGGCTAGAGAATTGTTCTATTATTTGAAAGGAGGACAAGTTGATTATGGCGAAGAACACAGCAAGTCGTGTGGACATTCGCAGTTTGGAAGAACCTATGAACAAGGTTTGGACATTTTAGATCTTCATGTTATTTTTTTCCAACTTTACCTTTGTGATTTTTTTTTTCAATGTTATTTTAAAATGTGTTTTGTTTTGTTATTTTGGTATACACAGGACATTATCCTGAATGGGATGACGATCATCCTATTCATTTTGTCGGGCACTCAGCCGGGGCACAGGTTGTTCGTGTCTTGCAACAAATGCTTGCTGATAAGGTTGGTTTTGGTGTTAATTTTATGTGTTTTGTTGCAGATTTGGATATTGTATAAGGTTGATTCTGATTTTCGTAAAAAAAATGTATATTGTTGGTTATTTTGAATTGGAATTGATCGTGCCTTCAAACATTGGTTTGACTAGAATTGACAAAAGGAACTTCTGCGTTAATTTAAAACAATTACACTAAGTTTTTGTTTTTACAATAAGTTCATTCAAATTATGATTGATAAATATTAAATACTCACCCTAAATTTTTGCTTATTTATTTTGGTTTTTGATGATTTGATATTCATACTGTCTTCAGGCATTCAAGGGATATGAAAACACTTCCGAAAACTGGGTGTTAAGTCTCACAGCCTTATCTGGAGCGTTTAATGGGACAACAAGAACTTACTTTGATGGCATGCAGTGAGTTCTTATTAACTTTTATTTCTCCTTAAACATAGCGCAATTATAGAGTTATTATTGACTTTAAATAGCTTCCTCAATTTAATATTGTTGGCTTGAAGAGAGGTGTTTACGAGAGCATGCAACAGTTCATAGGGAGAAAAAGGGAATGATAGGGAATGGTAAAAGATAAAAATTTGTAATTTGGGCAGATTATCTACTTTTTTTCTTCAGCTGAATTTTACGACCTTTTCAGCAAGCAACATGATAGTTAAGGCCAAAATCTCCATTGTTTGTTCATATTAATTAAATATAATATCTAGTTAAAAACCAGAGAGTTATCTCCATTTAGCAAATTTTGAATGCTAAGCTATGTAACACCGACATTCAGATTGAAGACATGTTTGGTGCCTGACACGTGCTGTTACATTCAATTATGCAATTTTCTCAAATTGTTATTGATGTCAATGTGTCAAGTTTGTATCTGTGTCAGTGATTTATAGGTGCTAAGCTAGTCTCTTTTGTTTCAGGCCAGAAGACGGGAAAACATTGAAACCTATTTGCCTGCTACAGCTTTGCCGAATCGGGGTGATACTTTATGATTGGTTAGACATTTCCTGGTTGAAAAACTACTACAATTTCGGGTTTGATCACTTCAACATGTCATGGAGAAAGATGGGTGTATGGGGTCTTGTTGATTGCCTATTGGGGAATGCAGGTCCATTTGCATCAGAGGATTGGATCCTCCCTGACCTTACAATTCAAGGGTCCATAAAAATCAACTACCATCTGCGTACATTCCCAAACACATATTACTTCAGCTATGCGACCAAGCAGACAAGAAAGATCATGGGTGTCACGGCTCCTTCAAGCATATTTGGAGTTCATCCCCTGCTTTTCATAAGAGTGTTGCAAATGAGCCAGTGGACTCATCCTTCAGATGTTCCTCCCCCTTATAAAGGATACAGGTAGGGTTCTTCAATGCAATAATTTTTGTTTTCACCTTCCCTCGGCAATACTTAATAATAAATTGGATTAAGGGCCTATATGGATAAACTTTTTTGAACTTATCTACCGACATAAGCACTTGCAAGACTTGCTAGAGTGAATTTTTGGAAACAGTTTATAACATATCCATAAGCTGCCCAATATAGCTTATAAAATCAAATTATAGCTATATAAAAATATTTTAGATTTATTTTATCTTTTGTTGTAGAAATGAATTATATAAACACTTATGATAAGCACTTAATTAAGCTGTTTATCCAAACATGGCATAAGCTTGATAAATCACACAAGTTTTGTGTAATTGTCTGTGCAGGGATGAGGACTGGCAAGACAATGATGGAGCACTAAACACGATTTCCATGACTCATCCTCGATTCCCGATTGAACACCCCAACCATTGTGTGGAAAAGGAATCAGATTGCCATCCAATGCAACCTGGCATCTGGTTAGTAAAACTACCTCTATATTCTTTGGCGCAATAGTCAATAGTATTTCATATTTTAATTAACAAGTACTTTACACAGCACATAGTTTGAGTCAAACCTGTAGCTTTAGAGCTTGACTATGCATTATTTTCTTTGACCATGAATTGCATGCATGGCCTACAAACTGTTTAAATTGGTCATGTGATTATTAATTTCTATAAAAGCCATTTAACATGCTTTAGTTGTACGATAATCCTCAACAAATTGAATGTGAATGTGAATGTGAATGCAATACATCATTTTAGTGAAGTGCCGTCATTTTACAAGATGCAGCAAAGTTTAATTTAATATAGTTGTGTATATATATATATATCATGAATTCATGATCTGTCGATTGACTATACCAGTTTCTATTCTCTTGTTTGGAAATTTTTAATCACCATCTTAAGTTACCTGTTGAGTGATTGTATCATTCAGAATGGTGTTAAATCAAATTTGCATTACTGATTTTAAAATTGAATGACGTATTTGTTGTGAATTTTTGCTCAGTCTATCTTTAATTCTGAGAAATTTTTCTGTAGTGTACTGACCAAATTACGGTATTTGATGAAACAGGTACTACAAATATGTGGAGGGTGATCATGTCTTGTTCATTATTAATCGCGAGAGAGCAGGAGTACAGTTTGACTTGATTTACGACAGTATTTTTGAACGCTGCAGAAAGCACGTATTTAGGAAGAAGCTTCCAACAATGCCTAATGAAATTCATCACTAGCACATAATGTTATACTCTCTTCCCTGTTGAATTTTAAAGAGAGTATGTCTTGTGATATAGGCCATTCATTTCAATTAGATGACTCCCCTTCACCTTTGTAAATGTAAATTCTATATAAATATTGCATTTTCCCTCACACTTATACCAACAATTTCTGTAATTTGTAGGATTTTAAGAGAGAAATGTCAGAGGCTTTAGGTATCTACAATCACATCAATAGTGTATACAATTGCATCCGTATATGAAATGTCATTAAAGTTTCTGGTCTCTGCCTGTTCCATTTATCTTTAGGTTTTGCAATTGTGCTTTGGTTAGACCAGCTTAAACAGTAATTATTTATTTATTTGAAATGGGGTAATAGTCATTTTGGTTCATGGATGTGTAATGAGAAACAATAGTCCTTCAATCAAAATTCTAAAATAGTCATTGGTTATGCACTTCGTTAGTTAAAGTAGTCTATGACGTTAAAATATTTCCTCAATGCTGACATTAACCCTTTTTATATAATGATTGATATGATAATAAATAAGTATATTGAGAGATTAACATGACAATAATAACAAAGCATTTTAACGTAAGAGACTATTTTGATCAACACAGTGCACAATCATAAACTATTTTAAAATTTTGATACATTGATAACTTTTGTAGCTATTCGTTACATATTCAAAGACCAAAATTACTATTACCCCTATTTTAAATTCCCAATAGCTTCCTTCATTTAATGGTTACCCTAAACTCAAGATGTCTTTCATTAGATGTCTAATACTCTTAATTACCAAGCAATTCTTATGAATGTAGCTCATGAGATCTCAATATCCCAACCTTCCTTCATCACCCAAGCAATTGTATGTAGCACACCATGTTTCCCTTCCTGTACTTGTATGATCAAAGCCAGAGTCCATTTTGGTTTTAGTCCCTGTAAAAAAATTGTTGTTTTTGATCCCTGCAAATATGTCTCGTTTTGGTTTTGGTCCCTGACCCCACTTTTATGATGATTTACACACGTGACACACGATGATTGAACCCATTTATGAGAAAAATAGTCCCTGCAAAATCTTTTGATTTTTAAAAAGGTCCCTGCAAAATATTTTAGTTTTGAAAATAGTCACTCAAGGAACTATTTTCAAAAACAAAATATTTTGCAGGGACCAAAAACAACAAACAAAAATTACAGTGACTAAAACCAGAAAGACATTTGGAGGGATCGAAACCATATTTTAACATATTAATTAATACAATCCAATCTTGCTAGAATCTTAGGTAACATTAGGTATTGGTCCCTATATTCGGTATGAAATGAAGAAAATGTGGGAACAAGACTATAGACTATAGGAGGAGGCTGTTTTCTTTCTTTCTTTCTTTTCCTCTTGACAATATATGAGGAGGCTTTTGGATTTTATTTATTCCTAAGTCATTTTTTTTAGTTTTTATTTATATCGATAGTGCATACCTTTTAATTTGATTATACTTTGTCTTATAAAATTAGAATCTTTTTAAGTTTAATCATAAAAATTTTAGTCTCTTTTTTAATATAAAAATGAGTACTTTTAAATCACGCCTTTTGTAAATATAGGCGTTTTAATTCCTACAAGGGACTAAATACACATGTTTTTACAAAAGGTAAAGACTTACTGGTAGAGTCAAATTCGGATAGTATTTTTAGAGTTCATGTACTTAAAAAACCAACTTGGTAAAAATAAAGGTAAAAGATCAATTTGAAACTTTAAATTAAGTTAGAGACTTTTGTAATAATTTTGCTTAAAATATAATGCGTGGAGATCTAAATTTGTAAAAAATATATTCGAGGACCAAACTCACTAGTTTGAAAATAAAAATATGGTATTAAAATTATAATTAAGTTTTTTTACAAAAAAATAAAAATTCGGGAGTGATAATATTACTATTTATCTAGGAAAAAGAGAGAGGCTCTAGACCATCATTATTCAATTGAAATTCATACTCTAAATTTCAATTGAAATTCAAAACACACACACACGTAATTTTCAATATTGAGGAAATTTTGGTGTAGGTGGGGTGGGGCAATCTTTGTATGCAAGGTATAGTGTTGGCATGGTATTTGCATGGAGCCTTTTAAACAGGTGCTAGGAGCCGTATTTTGTGGTTTATTGAAGATAAAAAAGGCCATTTGTTTTTGGAACTTGGTGGTTTTTGCATGTTGGGGTGTCTAAGTTGGTCTAGCCAAATAAAAAATGATTAGACTACGGAATATTTATGAGCAATTGGTGGAGTTATTTTTGAGCTCCTTGCTTATTTTGTTTTATGGGTTTTGCATTTTTGGTACTGATGTTGCTCAAGATCTCTCCAATAGTTTAGTTGAACTTGAAGATGATGATGTCAAAGAGAACGAAGTAAAACATGATGCTAAAGATGACATGGTTCCTAGTGTGTTTGATCATGGATTTTTTGGATTTGGATCATTAGATAAACGGGTGAGCCTTGTCTTTTATGATTGTTTCCCTTTTTCGTCTTCACAAATTAATGTGTAAATCCTTCGGGTGATAGCACTCGGACAATATTTTTTAAATATTTTTAAAGGCTTTTAGAGATAACTTCCAATAAAGAGTAAATAAGTTTTGTTTTTGATAAACAAATGGGGTAATTTAAATTACACAAATTGTCTAAAAAAATATAAAAAAATAATAATATACAAAGATGTGTAAAGTTTACCTGTTTTTTCATGTGCATGCTTCCCGATTAATGTTAGGATATGCATACTTCACACCTTAATGAGACTAAGACCAAACACCATAGGGCACTTGTCCCTGATCTGGGTGTCACAACCAGTATCTACGATAGGTGAGTTTTTAACCAGTATCTAAGATTTTCATGTTATTTGTTCAGATAGTTATACATTATAATCTTGTTAGTGTGTGTTAGTACGTTATGAATTTAGTTAGGACTTATAAGTTAGTCTAATAGTTAGTGTAGTTGAGTTTTATAAATAGGATAATGTGTACACATTTCATGCTTTCTTATGAGTATATATGATCTATGGAAGTATGATCCCATGATTCTTCACAATAATATGCCCTTTTGTTCTTTTAGTTACGAAAATTTAATAACATGATCTGTTTAATATAATAACATGTATTTATTCAAAAGTTATTGAACAATGTAACATAACTCATCAAGTATTAAATCCGTGTAATTTGATTGCTCTGAAATAGTTTTAAGCATTGACCAAATTATATTATTTGATGAAACAGGTACGGCAAATTTGTAGAAGATGATCACGTAGCATTTTTGTGGATTGAAGGAGAGAAGGAGGACCGTTTGATTTAATATATGATAGCATTTTCTGAGCTTTGTATTTAAAAAGAAATTTGGAACGGTGCTAGATGAAGCATAGAACATGTTACTATCTAGAACTTTAGTACATAGGCCTCACAATCACAATATTACACAAACACAATAATCTAAAAAAATTAATGTTTTTTCCTTGTCCAAATTGATAAATCTTGAGGCAGTAGTTTTCAAGAAATGATTTGGGGGTGTTTAAAGCAGCTCTATTTATTAGATTGTGTTAGTCAAGGTATATCAGGTTAGGCCCAAAAAAAGCAATTGTTGATGCCCAAACTGCAGCTTGCTTGAATTGTCAACTGTGATAGAAGATTGCTCTTTAGACTTAAAAAAACCGCAATCACACAACTGGAAATGAACTTCAATACTCCCAACTGCAATTTGCTGCTTAATTTTCTGGTTAGGAGCGGATGATAGTTAAATACCGTTGGAGGTATTTTGATCATTTCCAAATGTGTGATATAAAATCTTTTAGTGTAAACAATAATCTTCATGGTGATATGTTACCTTTAATATCGATCCATAAGTTACGTATAAAAAAGTTGGGATTCACACAAAATCATCTGGCATCAAATGATTGAATGTTAGATATTATACCCAACAAAACTCTTGAGTAAGAAAGTTTCCTTCAAAAAAAGAAAAAACTCTCTAGAGTAAGAAAGTTTTTCTGTAAAAGAGATTCATTCAATATAAAAGAGTATTTTATTTTGTGGATAGAAACTCGATTAGTTCATTTCATTCATCACTTCAGTCATAATATTAATATAAGATGACAAGTGATCGATGAATACATAAGAAGCGTACGATAATGCCACTACAAATGAACAACATTATTTGTCAGTCTATGAATTAAACTTATCATAACTAAGAAATTTTACTGAATTTAAAATGACATCAAAACTTGAATTGGCATTGAGTTTACTATGGGTGATGTCAACACTTGATTATAGCCCAATTAATTGTCTCTTTTAAGCCAGATGCATCTGTTTCACGAGGTCGTGGTAGACCCTGTAAACCAAGAGGTTTTTGCTAACTAAGATAGAATATCACATGGTTAGATGATAATACAAAATACTTGAGTTATTGTTGCATAACTTATAGCTAATGTTTTATAACAAGCTGTACCAAAACATTAATTAATTAATTTGTTTCATATGATTCAACTAAAGCTAAAATTTGTCTCGGTCCCTATTATAATTTATATGAAAAACCTTATCTCTAGGGCATTGAATCATTTCAAATGCAAAATCTAAAAATCTAATGAGAAGGTAACCAAGTAAGACTATGACATATGACAAATACACGTAGAGAATTTATTAAACCAATCACAACCGGAAGACAAGATTAATATGTTGGTATCATATACATAAAACAACAATAAGCAAATACACATACTAACAACAAATCGATATCTATGGATTGGAGTTAACAAATAATCTATAAGATAATAGTCATAAGAAACAAAGGTTTCACAAATCAAATACACAAGTAAGATCCGACATGCAAACAAAAGACCTCATAATATAAAAGAAAGATTTTGATAAATATATATATAGAAGAGAAAGATAAATATCAAGAACAAAAGAAGCCAATCAGAAGAAAGGAAAGATAGAATAAAGAACTTCAACAAATTTGTCAAGCTTGTTGGCTTGTAGAGCTTGTTTTTCGTTTTCCCTTTGTTATTCTTTTTGGCAGATTCTTGATGCAATAGCCTTCCTTTCAAAAGAAATTTATTTAGGGATCATATATCCACTTAGAAATGTATTGTAACTATATGCATTTGGTACTTGTCAAGCACACATCTCAATCTTTAATCTACTATTGCACAATGAAGTACTTTTTAAGTCGGTTTTAAGAGTTATTTTTTTTAAGTTGGTTTCTAAATTGAGATTTAAGTTGTCCCGATTTTGTATTTGGAGAATATTTTAAGTCTGGTGCAAGCGAGTTATTACTTTTTTTTTAGAGAAATGCAGTTTTCAGCGAAAGGTTTTATCGTGAATCATTCCGAAAGGTTGGAACAAAAAAACTCGTTAAATTTTGGAACTGAATTGCATTGTTGGCGGGACCTTTATTTTTTTTTGTTAGCATTATAATTTGCTGTTCGTGATCAATTCGTTGGAAGTTTTATCGTAATGTTTAGCATCACCCATTTTTTTAAACTGGTCGTTTGGGTGAGAACATGCTGAGACGAGTTAGGGTTCGCATGCACTAAATTTGTTCTAGTAAAAAAAAAATTAAGGCTAATTTTTTTTGTTGCTTTGTTATATACTTATAGGATTAAGTCTCACGTTCTATAAGGTCTTAATTTTAGCTTGTCATAAACTTAAGTAAATAACTTAATATTGAAATGATTTTTTCTACAAAATTGATTATTGTCAATTTTCGGAACTTATTGTAGTGTGTTTCTTTTACCAGAATGACATTTTCAAACATACTCTTTCTGTTTCGATGTAAATTCAAAAAATTTATACTTTTTAAGAAATGTGGTTAGTCTTATTTATTCATTTTTTTTAGGGATAGTCTTATTTATTCTGAATTGTAGTAGTACCCAATATATCTTCATGACAATTCTAATTATTAGTCAACCGTTCAATATTAGTTAAAAGTGTTCTAGTGCACTTTCGAACATACTTACCCTTTAATTTCTACAAATTTTTGGCGTAGGTTTTCTAAGATTTTTTTTTTACTACATCAAAATTCTCGGGCCAATAAATTTTGCCAAACTATTTATCTAAAATTTAATTTTTTAAGCATATAGTCCACTGTCATCTCTTTAAATTGATCCTTCAAAAAAAAAATCTCTTTAAATTGAGGTAAAAACATGCAAGAAAATTGGAGTTTGTTTTGAGGTTGTTGATTTAAGATGCCTCTAGATATTGATTTGAATACTCATTTGAATGATTTGAACACATGTAACCACCTCTCAAATGCTCCTCTCAATATTCATTTGAAGATTCGTTTCAATGATTTGAACACACATGACCACCTCTCAAATGTTTAAATGCTCCTATTTAGATTGATTTGAATAACTCCCACGAGGATTTGAACAACTCTAATTTGAGTACTTTTTATTCAAACAATGCTTTATTTGAATATCAATCTATCAAAAGAAGATATTGGAATTGAGTATGGAGATAACCTCTCTGAAGATGTAGAAGATATAGTTGAACTTTTCCATAATAACATTGAAGAAGATACATGTATGGAGTTTGTTCAGTTTTTAAGAAATGTGGTTAGTCTTATCATTGTCACCTTTTCCACTCAATAAAACTTAGTACTCCACATTTTGTAGTGTAATAGTTACATGTACATAATGTATGGTGAAAATATTGATTTATTCAATCTTCTAAAGTACAAGAGATGATTATTTATAGGCAAGCAACAAGATAGAATTCACTAGATTAGATGACTTGTATTATAAGTTATCTTATAAGACCTAGTCTAAAACTACTAAAGTATGCAATTAACCTCTAATCATCCTAACATGCCATCCCTTAAACTAAGCTATGTCAAAGATCAGTTTACAACATCATGACTATCAATCTAAACTTAAGCCATCAATCACTCCCAGTTTTGCTCTAAGCCTGAAGAAAGTTTCCAACTTCAAAGGCTTTGTCGTTATATTACAAGAACTATAATGCACCAGTTCTATTATTCCTTCCTTTGTCATATCTCTAAGAAAATGTTACCTCACAATAATATGCTTGCAGCTGCCATGCGTTATTGGATTTTTGGAGAACTTTACACAACAATTGTTGTCACAATACACCTTTCTTGAGCTTCCCCTAGATGAAAATGCCATACCATGTTAGTATTTCACTAGCATATTTGCTTTGATTGATGAAAATGCCTTGACTATTTTGTGTAACTTCCACTCCAAGAAGTACCTCATTTCACCAGGTTGTCATAGAAAACATTACCTTTATTGAGTGCTTCAAACCTTCAAACATTTCTTCATTATCTCTTGTATATATGAGATCATCAACATATACAATTAACATCTTACCTCCAACTTCATTTTTGACAAAAAAAAAGTATGTTCATTAGGACATTTGGGGAAATTTTCCAATATAAAGTAAGATTCTATCTTACTATACCAAGCTCTAGGTTCCTGTCTCAGACCATACAAAGCTTTTCTTAGTTTGTATATCTTGTTTACATCATCATTTTGATAGCCTAATGGTTTCTCCACATATACATCTTCAATTAATTCTCCATGAAGAAACACACTCTTAACATCCAATTGATAAACACTTCATCCTTCGCAAGCTGTAATAGCTAGTATATCTCTAATTCTATCCCACCTAGCCATAGGTGCAAACACTTCATTATAATAAATTTCATACTTCTGTGTATAGCCCTTAGTCATAAATGTTATTTTGTGCTTCTCAACTTCACCATTTTCATTTAACTTGGTCTTGTATATCCATTTCAAACCAACTTTCTTGCATCCAACTGGTAACAGATAACTCCCAAGTATTACTGCTTTCTATTGATTCTATTTCCTCGTTCATAGCTTTCATACGCACTTGTAGCTTATAAGCTTCTTCGTATGTACTTGGATCTACAAAGGAGATAAAAAGATCTAAGCTTCTTCTTCATCTTATTATCCTCCTCCTCCTCCTTCTTGTTCTTCCCAACTTATGAGACTTGTAGAATTCTACTGAATCTTTATTGCTTCTTCCATTTCCACGCCGTCTTGATCCTAAACGCCCTCTTCCACGCCCATATCATCTGCCACCGTTTGAAATCTTCAAAGCTTGTTCAATATCAGCTTCTTGACTCTGCGATTTCATACGTTGTTCTTGCACAAGCAACCTACTTTGCAATTCATGAAAGGAAAGAGTTGTTACATCATTTGATTCTTCAATGAAGCACATTATCTTAATGATCTCAAGATCTTCTCAAAACCAGCAAGAATTGTTCCATTCTTTTGCCATGAGCAGTCATGCAATTTGTGATAGCAAGGGTTCTAGCAAAGTATTCATCAATGGATTCACCTTCCCTCATTGCAAGAACCTTAAACTCCTAGAACAAAGCCTAAAACTGAGCACATTTCACCTTTGTAGAACCTTGACACTTTGTGCACATTCAATCCCATATATCTTTGGCTGTATCTTGTACCAAGATCGTTTTCCATGATGGTTTTATCAATTGATTTAAAAAAATAGTTCTTTACCTTGAGATCACAAAACTTGTTATCTTTTGCAGTTTTTTTCTTGTTCTAGTCTTGGATTTGTAGGAGCAATGGTGACACCATTCTCAAGTCAAAATCCAATATTCTTTGGAACGAAACAAATTTTCCACCAACATGGCCGATTGATCGTAAAAATCCTCAAACTTTGGAATAGAGGGTTATACATAATTCATTGGTTCCGCCATGATTGAAGCGAGAGTTTTGATGAGATTGATATGTGATGATCAATTGAAGGTTGTAGAAAAAAAACATTGGATGAAAAAAATGAACAAGATGAAGGTTGGCTGAGAAACAGATGATTGTAACTAACTTGTAACCAAATTTCCCACCAAAAGTTGCGTATTCAAATTCTAGTTCTAAGGCCCAATAAAGGCTCTTCATACCAATTGTAAGGTGAAAGTTTTGATTTCATTCAATCTTCTAAAGTACAAGAGATGCTTATTTATAGGTAGGGCTGGAAATGAGCCAAGTCAAATCGAACCTGTCTGAGCTCGACTCGATAAGTATTGATTCAACTCGAAACTCGACTCGAGTTCAAAACGAACCTTTTTTTTTAGCTCGAGTTCGGCTCGTTTAAAGTTCACGAACAATTCGGTTCAGCTCATTAGGTTCAACTCGTTTGCTCGAATTGTATATCTTACAAGCTTTTTTTTGTCAAAAATATATGTTTTGACATATTTAAAAAATAATTATAACTAATAAAACTATGAAGCGTACATAGCTTTTGCTACTGTAGCACAATCCATATACTACATGTGAGTATATATATATACACTGACCTCTCTAATATTTTGTAAACTCCCCGATGTGGGACTATTTTAGAGCATATGTTTGTTTAAAAGTTTGTATAAACTATTAGCTTCATTTTTTCCTCTCTCTATTATTATAATGTTCCTTAATTTTTAATCAAATTTGTAATAATTCTTATGAAAAAGTACATAATTATTAGAAAAAGCTTGTAATAAATTACATATTATATAAACACACATACATATACATATCTATTTTTTAGAGAACGAACACACACACACACATATTGGGCTGGTTCATGAACCAAACGAGTCGAATCATACTTAGCTCAAGTTCAACTCATTTATTTAACGAGCTTAATTTTAAACTCAAGTTCGGCTCATTAGGTTCATGAACCAAGTTCAACGAATCAATTATCGAATCGAATCTCGAACTATTTTCGAGTTGGTTCGGTTCATTGTCAGCCCTATTTATAGGCAAGCAACAAGATAGAATGCACTAGACTAGAAGACTTGCATTACAAGTTATCTTATGAGACTTAGTCTAAAACTACTAAAACATTTGCAATTAATCTATAAGTATCCTAACACACAATGGATATCTACATTATGCCACATTCTTTATCATTCTTTTTTGTTATGTTCATTTATTCATTCATTCATTTTTATTTTTTTTCAATTTCAACGTGAGATTGTGTTACAATCATATAATTTTTGTGACATTAATATATCTTAAAATTGCGAGTTTAACGTTACAATCACATATTCTTTGTGACATTAGTGTTTCTTAACATCCGTTGTGTGAGATATTTTTTGTATTTTACATTTATTGAAACAAGAAACAATAATCACAATGGAACACAACCGCCTAAACAAAAGTTTTTTTTTTTATGATTATTAGCTGCAAACTATTTTCGTGGTTTTGATCCATTAAAGTTGTGGCCGATAAATTAATAGGGAGTTGTTAAACAATTATCTTCTTTCTATCAAGGATCCAAAGATGTTATTTATTGGATTCGGAGACAAACAAATCAAACAAGTGATGTTCAACGCACAAAAAAGTACAAAAATTTTATGGCCGAAAAAGAAAAGATCTTTTCTTTTTGGACCGTAACTTTTTGTTTTTGTTTTGTTTTTTAGACATACTAACTAAAACATTGGGATTAGAAATGAACACTAGAACATTGGGATTAGAAATTAACACTTTTTATTTAGAGTAATTATACATGGACACTCTAACGTGGCATACACCCTTCCTACCATTTCTACATGACATTCTTTAATTAATTATTTTGGAGTAATTTTGTCCATTTAAAAAAAGCAAGGGGCGATTTTATCCAACACAGTTAACAACTTTGTCATTCTCTCTTCTCTTTCTTCTCCGCATCGTACATCAACCGCCGCCGTCACCACCACCGTCTCAGCCGTCACCAACTTAAAACCTTCATCCACACCGCCCCTATCTGACCACCATCTCTCTCCACCATCAGATCCCCTTTTCTTCCTCTCTAACTCACTTCTCTATCTCCACAACCCATCATAACCACCACCGTTCACGACCTTAGATCTCACCACAACAACCATGTTAAGCCGCCAACAGTTACAGCCTCTCTTCTTCCTCAGAATCAGGCCCACTTTTCTTTTATCTCTCTCCATGGACCTCAGTCACCACCACCATCCTCTATTTTTCTAGTCATCAAATTCAGATCTGAAAACTCATGTTAGAGATAGAACGTTCAGGCAAGGGATATGATATGAGAGTGAGAACTAAGACAGGAGAGATGATGAGACTCTATTGAATGAGAAAGAGAGCCTGCGTTAGAGGAAGAGAGGTGAGAGAGAATTTTTGATGTTTTATTTTTAATTTTTTTTAATTAGATGCCACATCAGCGTGTGTATATCAATAGTAGAGTGAAAAAGGGTGTCTACCAAATATTACCCTTTTATTTAACAGAAATGATATCCGAACACACAATTTTTGACAAATACCAGACACCATGGGCAAATAAGTAGTTTCGCTTTCAAAGAGATGGACAATTTTGTAATCTCATTCTCCTTTTCCAATATTCAGGCATGCCTTCCTTCCTTATTCTTCTCCTCTGTCTTCGTCACCACCACACCCTCCGTCGTCACCATCATCGTCATTACCGCCACGCCATCACACCTTCTTCTTCAGATTTGAGCACACCGTCGTCAGAGACGACGCCGGTGACCAGCGTCAGAATGTGTGTGGTCGCCGGTGAGAAGTCAGGTGTGCGAAGGAGATTGAAAGTCATGCCGGTAGGGTCGTCGCCGATTGATAAAGTGATGGAGATCTGAAGGTGGACGGTTGTGGTGGTGGTGTGGGAGATCTGATTGGACAGAGAAGGAGAGGGATAATGGTGGTGTTGTGAACGGAAAAGAAGACTGAGGGGCGGAATGACGGCGCTGGCTGGTGGTGGGAGAGATTGTCGTCCACTGGAGAAAAAGGCTTGGTGGTGGGAATTGAGATGCAGGTGAAGGGGTGAAACGATGGTGGCTGACGGCTGAGAGGGAGGAGCAATGGTGAGGAGAGAAGAGAGAGAAAGAAGGAAAAAAATAAAAGAAAAAAAAATAGTATAAAAATACTATATTATATACAATGGTGTCTGTATTGTGTTTACTATTTTGTGTTCACTTATCATAGCTCTTTATTTAATGGAGACACATGAAAAGTGTGAAACACTTACAATATACCGAATTGTTGGCTTTGGATACTACAATTGAGAATAAATAAGACTAACCACATTTCAAAAATAGTGTGAATTTTGACTTTGCTTATAGTCCCTCTGTTTCATAATATTTGTCGCTTTTTGAGAAAATTGCACATATCAAAAATTCAAATAAATTTTGTTATTCTTGATGAAATTCTTTGTGTTTTTATTATAATAACCTTAACCATTTATTATTTCATTCTATCATATATCTCTCTACAATAAATAAGCAAAAATATTATTGACAAACCAATTTTAATGTTGTATTGAAACTTAAAAGTGACAAGTGAAATTTTGGCACACATGAAAGATATGTTGAGCACGATGTCAAGACACACGTAATGTCAAGAATGATGTCAAGACATTGTGACAACACAAATTAAATAACAAACTAAGATAAATACTGAAAGTAAATGACACAAGTTATTTGTTAACCTTGTTCGATGCAACGTCACCTACATCTGAGGGCTACCAACCTAGGAAGGAAATCCACTATAATAGTATTAATTAAAAGCCTTATGCGAACAATCCCTTAAACACTACCCGTGATATTTCTATTTAAGACCATCCTAGATAAGAGACCTCTCTCTCACTTCTTTCAATCACTCTACTAGTGATAACGACAAATACAAAAAGGTGGAGACACACTCTAAGAAACAAAATTCACTATTGCTTAAAAGCTTACAAGTGATTCACAACTTTCAACTCAACTACAAGTCCAACTCAAGCATCAAGGAGATGCGTGAGTGGCTCACAAACAACAAAGACAAATTAAAACCTTAAATGACACTTTTATAAATGACGGCTTCAGTAGTTCATTAGGTTTACAATCTTCCTTTAAATAGTCTGAAATGTGTATGGGCTTCATGAGCAAATCAGGCTAAAACGCATAGCTGATCCAATACGGTCTTCAACACAAATCTGGAAGCAAATAATATGTTTCCTTAAATGTTACAACATCACACTTAAGAAACACGACAAGCTTAAACCGCCTCTTGATGCTTATAGAACACATGCTTCTTGGTCAACACTTCACCTGAATCATATCTTCATAGAATCTTCAGAGATTTCACGTAAAAATAAAAAATCCAAGAAGGCGAAACAAGGTATGCTATGATGTCGTACCAACATGTCAAGACATTTTGTACGACATCATACTATAATACTTGTTTTAACAAAATGCAGCCAACTATAATTTATAAACCTAACAACAAGTATTGTGAAATAGAGAAAATATAATACAAAGGAGGAAAAATTTATTTTAGATTAACTCGCATTTGTTGAAATGTCAAATTCCATTCATGGCATTTACACTTCTTAATTCATTTATAAAAAGAGTAGATAAAAATCATTGATTTGTCTAAAACATGTTTAAAACCATATCATGAATGTGTTAACTACTTGATTTTTTTTTTTTTTAAATTTGAATTTTTTTTAAGGGAAATTAAATATTTACATATATAATTTTCTATATGTAACAGTGTAAACTAAAAATATACATAAATAATTAAATAATACATAAAAATAATCCGTTCAAAAATGTATGAAAGCATACCATGAATGTGCTCGACTTTTTTGCCTTTTTTGAACGTGCTTGACTAGTTAAAAAAGTTTTTAATTTCCATATTTTAAAAGATAAAAAAATTCACATATTTAGTTTTTTGGCTTAATACATCATTTAATCCCTTAACTTATTTTCTTCAATTTAGTCCCCTAACTATAAAGTGTTTCATTTGGTCCCATAAAATTTCTACCGTTTGTTATTTTGGTCCTCTCTATTAGTTTTTTAATTTCTAACATTTCTGATATGATTTCAACCATTGGATTGCAGGTCCATTATATACAATATTAGTGAACCATCATCACATAATTTTTTTCCCTCTGTTTATCTTCTTCCTTCCACCACTTCTTCATATTCATACAAAATTTATCAACATTCATACAATATACCAGAAAAAACTCAGATTCAATATCAATTCGCCCCTTCAACATCATGAATTTATGGCTTCCACAAATTCAACAAAACAAAAAAACCTAGATTCATTTACTAAATAGCATCTATAGTGATAAGGTTGCAAAAAGATTACAAAAGGTCTTCTCTCTTATTTTCTTCTTCTTCAGCGTGTCTCTCCCCCACCTCCATACTTCCATAGAATTGTAGATCACCCACCTCCTTCACTTTCTTCTTATCTCGTTCGAACTCTCCCTGAAGGAATGTACTTCGATTTGCTTCAGTTGAAACTCATAAACTAAGAAATTGGATCTTATAAAATCCTAAATAAATCAATAAAGTTTTATTTTTTATTTCTTCAGACGTGATCCAAAATCAAATCTCATGAATTATGTGTGATTACAGTACCACACATTTGAACAAAGGGAAGAGAGAAAAAACAAGAATTCAATTTTTATTTTATTTTATGTTTCTATGAATGGATTGGAAGAAAGAAATGGAAGAGATAGATTTTTTTTATGATGTTGTTGTTGGTTCAAAGCATCGTGTTGTTGTTGTGTTGTTGATGTGCTGAATTTGGAGAAACCTATTGTTTTTAATTCATGATGATGATGATGAAAAAAATTAAAATGGGTTGAATTTGATTTCTCGATATGTTGTTGTTGCTCTTGATGATGATTTCTTGTCTTTTGTATAAAAAAAATATGGATTTTAATTCTATTTGAAGGTTTATGTGTTTTAATTTGATGAAGTTTATTGTTGTTTTAATTTGAGTTTTTGATATGAAGTTTTGTGTTATTGATTTTTTTTACTTTTCTGGATAGGATTGTTGAATGTGATGAAGATGAAGAAGAAGAAGATGAGAGAAGAAGATGAAGAAAATGAGAAAAATATTAGGTGTTAGTGATTTACAATAAAGTACAATAGACCATACATAATTCAACGATCATCTTTTAAAGAATAAATCAAATTGTTAAAATTAAAAAATTTAATACGGTCTATGGTGAACCACCTTTAAATATATTTCACCTTAGACTTTTGATGTTAAAAACTAATAGAGAGGACCACAAGAGGTAACGGCAGAAGATTTATGGGACCAAATTGAATTACTTTATAGTTAGGGGACCAAAATGAAATTCAAAAATAAGTTACGGGACCAAAGCATGTATTAACCCTAGTTTTTTAGATATAACAATAATATTTGAAAATTATTCGATCTTGTGACGAAGGGGGTGTGGAAATTGTGGTAGGGGAGGTGGAGTGTTCAGGTGTTGGTGTGAGGAAGGGGGACAACGTGAACATGGAGTTGAGGAAGGAGGTGAACCGAAGCCGGGGAAGGTGAAGAGAAAGGGGATGCATCCGATGGTCCTTAGTCGTAGTGTCGGTGGTATAAGGAATATTCCTTTGTCAGATGATGTGGTAGAGGAAGAACGGATCAGGTCGAGAAGTGACACACGATTTTTGATCAAATACAAGCCTGTAGAGGAAGATATTAGATGGGCAAAGGAAGGAGTGGTGGCTACAATGTTGAACGGCGAGTCTATTCCTCTAATTCAACAACGAATTCTTGATGTAGCCTTTGAAAATTTAGATATCATTCCAATGGGTGCAGACAAAGTTTTATTGAAGTCGAATGATGCTACAGATGTGAATTCAATCTTAACAGCATCGACGAATGTTTTTAAATCTTTTTTCTCAAACTCAGTTACATGGAACAAATATTGTATTAAATTTGAAAGAGGTGCGTGGATTCGACTTTATGGAATTTCGTTGCAAGCTTGGAATTTTTTTCCTTCCGATTGTGTGTTTTTGATTCTGGTCATTTAATGAGGGTGGACCCGACTACGTTGGATAGAGAGAGGTTGGATTATGCTCGAATTTTATTGGCTACTTCATCGTTGAATATTATTAATGAGGTTATTGATGTGTTGGTCGATGATGTCTTGGTTAATAATAAAATAGTCGAGGAGTGGGTTTTTCTTTAATAGGCGAAGATATTTGTCTATTCGAAGAAGATGTGTTGGGTGAGGGTAATGATAACGAGGATGTTCATGAAGCTTGTAATGTTAATAATGATGTTGAACAGTTGGTGAATGGCATGACTGACGAATGGAGGAAGGGAGATCGAGTCGATGGTAGTAATAATAATGTTGCAGGATCATTGGATGGTTGTGGGGCGCTACATTCTTCACATTATTCTGATGATTGTGCTTCTGCTCAGGTATCTCTTTGCAATGCAGCTGTTACAAAGACTATTAATGTGAAGGGGCAGCATGTAAAGGCATTAGAGGTAGAAAATATTAGGACTTCTGTAGGTGTGAAGGTGCTTGACGTGAATTCATTGGAAGTGGCCGAAGCTTCCCTTACTAATAAGCTTCCTAATTCTCAAGTTAAGGATAAGTTAGTGGAAGTGCCAAAGTCAAATGGTAAGCGCATGAACTCTTGCCCCCTTGTCGTATGCGTTCGGTGATGTTAGGACCTTGGAGTTTGGATTGGTTGTGTCATCAAAATCATGGTGAAGCAGGAGTTCTTTTTTCGTCAAAAGAAAGAAGCAAAATTCCAATACTATTCCTAAAGAGTGGCAACAGGTTAATAATAAGAAAAAGGCGAATCTGGTATTGCGTCATCCTGGGGCAAGTCTTAAAAAAATTGCCAGGATGCCATCTAAAGATAGGAATGCGGTCCTTAAGGAGCTAAAACATCAGGTTCGGAAGCGTCGAGGTGGGTTTGTTAATAATGGTGTGAAGGTTAATATGGGGGAAGACCGCAATTCATCAGATTGTTCACAGGCTTCAGTCAATAAAAATTGAGAAAATTGGGTTGTTTTACATGATAATAAAGAGGTTGCAATGGAGGATGTCTGGGGTATTGGGAAGGTGATTGGTGTAAAATTTAATGGGGACAAGGCTAATATGTTTAACGTGTTGTCCCGAGGGGGGAATAAGAGTGTGGTAAGGGAGAGGAGGGAAGGCGCATGAGGGGTTGTGAGCATGGTTGGTGGGGGTGAGTGGGTTGGGTGTTGTTGTTTAAGGGAGTGGTTTGTTTAAATGAAAATTCTTACTTGGAATGTTCGGGGGTTGGGAGGTTTCAAAAAAAGAAGGGAGATGAGGAAGTTGGTGGGTCAAAAAAGTCCTTTTATTCTTTGTTTGTAAGAAACCAACATGGTGAATGTTGATGATTTTGTGTGTTCGTCGATGTGGGGTAGTTCTCCTCACAGTTACTCTTTTAGACCTTCGGTTGGGGCCTTATTATTTAATGGGACAACAAGGAGGTTGTAATTAATTTTTTTTTTCTTTTGATCATGTGGTGGAGGTGCGTGGTTGTTTTGTTCAGTCGAATGAAGATTTTGTTTTCTGCAATGTGTATGCTCCCTGTGATGTGGGGAGTCAGAATGTTTTGTGGGGAACTTTAGATGCGAGGTTGGCTATTTATACTGGGCATAATGTTTGTGTGTGTGTGGTGATTTTAATGCTATGCGGGGAGCGGAGGAAAGAAGGAATGTTGGATCTTTGTCTAGAGTTTCAGGTACATCTTCTTTTAATAGATTCATTGATGATAATATGTTTGTTGACCTCCCTTTTATGGGTCGTCGATTCACGTGGTACTGTGGTGATGAATATTTTATGAGCCGCCTTGACAAATTTTTGTTATCAGAGAATTGGTGTATTCAGTGGCCGAATTGTATTCAAGTAGCACAATTGTGGGGGTTGTCTGATCATTGTGTTGTTGTTCTTTGAATTGATGAGCAAAATTGGGGGCCTCGACCATTCTATATGTTGAAATGTTGGACAAATGTTTTGGGGTATAAAGACTTTGTTAGAGCCAAGTGGCGGTCGTTTCAAGTCGAGGGTTGGGGTGGTTATGTGATGAAGGAAAAATTAGAAATGATTAAAGTAGCGCTCCAAGATTGGCACCAAAATCATACTCATAATATTCCAAGCAAAATTTCTAATTTGAAGGAGTGGATTTATGTGTTCGATGAAAAAGGCGAGGTATCTACTTTGGGGGAGGATGAGGTGGAGGAGTTACACGGATTATCAAAAGAATTTCATTCTTTATCCAGGATCCACTTTAGTATCTGCTAGCAACAGTCTCAACTTAATTGGTTACGGGTAGGTGACGCTAATTCTAAATACTTTCATGGAACTATGTCGAGTTGGAAGCGTGTTAATACCATCTTTGTTATTAATGTTGGAGGTGTTATGGTCGAGGGTGTCGATAATATTAAGAGGCGGTTTATAAACATGTTTTGGAGCACTTCAAAGAGCCAATTGTGGTACGCCCTCGAGCTATTGATCTGAATTTTTGCCTATTATCATACAGGGATGGGGCAGACCTTATCAAGTCTTTCACCTTGGGTGAAGTCAAAAGTGCGGTGTGGGATTGGGATAGCTTTAAGTGTCCCGGACCTGATGGCGTCAATCTTGGTTTCATTAAGGATTTTTGGTGGGATATAAAAGAAGATATTATGCGTTTTGTGACAGATTTCCATCGAAATGGCAAGCTTCTAAAAGGTATTAATCACACTTTCATTACTTTAATTTCTAAAAATGATTGTCTGCAGAGTTTGAATGATTTTCGCCCCATTTCTTTGGTGGGAAGCTTGTATAAGGTGCTCGCAAAATTACTAGCAAACAGGTTGCGTAATGTGATTGGTAGTGTTACCTCAGACACTTAATCTGCCTTTGTGAAGGGACGACAAATTCTTAATGGTATTCTGATTGCTAATGAGATGGTAGATGAGGCCAAAAAAATTAAAAAAGAATTGTTATTGTTTAAAGTTGATTTTGAGAAGGCGTATGATTTTGTGGATTGGGTTTACTTGGACGATGTTATGGGAAAAATGTCTTTTCCTACTCTATGGCGGGAATGGATGAAAGAATGTGTCACTACAGCCTCTGCGGCTATTTTAGTTAATGGGAGACCGACTCAAGAATTTTCTATGGCACGTGGGTTGCGCCAAGGGGACCCCCTATCTCCATTCTTGTTTCTTTTGGCGGTAGAGGGGTTCCACGTCATGATGGATTCTTTGATTAATAACAACATCTTCTCTGGTTACAAGGCTGGTCGATTGGGGAATTTGTCTATTTCTCACCTCCAATTTGCAGATGATGCGCTAATTTTGGGTGAGAAAAGTTGGGCTAATGTTTGGGCGATGAGGGCCGTTCTCCATATTTTTGCTGTTATGTCTGGGTTGAAAGTCAATTTCCACAAAAGTGAGTTGGTGGGTGTTAATATTAATCATTCATGGTTACTTGAAGCAGTGTCTGTTTTAAATTGTAAGGTGAATACTTTGCCGATTTTGTATATGGGTCTTCCTGTTGGTGGAAATCCTCATTGGTTGAATTTTTGGGATCCTGTCGTCGATCGTATTAAATCCCGCATATCTAGTTGGAAAAGCATACATCTTTCTTTTGGTGGTTGTCTTGTTCTCCTGAAGTCTGTCTTGACCTCACTTCTTGTCTATGCTCTTTTCTTCTTCAAAGCTCCCTCAGCTATTATTGCTTCTATTGATTCTCTTTTACTTCGCTTTTTTTTTGGGTGGGAATGAGGAAAATAGAAAAATATATTGGATTGATTGAGAGTCTATTTGTGTATATAAGGAGGTTGGTGGTTTTGGGGTAAGGAGAATTAGAGAGTTTAATTTAGCTCTATTATGGAAATGGTGTTGGAGGATGTTGGTGGACAGAGAAGGGCTTTGGTTCCGCCTCTTGGCCTCTAGATACGACCTTGAGGGGGGGGGGGGGGGGGGGGCATGAGGGATCAGTGTAGTGGAGGGATATTGTTGCAATCTGGAACGGTGGTGGTGCGCATGGTAGTTGGTTCCCTGATAACCTTCAACTTCAAGTAGGTAATGGTCCTAACACTATGTTTTGGTTTGATAGGTGGATTGATGATGTTCCCCTTAGCGTTCGTTTTAGTAGGTTATATGATTTATGTGATGATAAGTTATGTACGGTGGCCCAGATGTTTGCTAGGGGGTGGGATGCTAGGGTGAGGCTTGGAAGTGGCGGAGGAGATTATGGGTTTGGGAGGAGGACTTGTTAGTGGAGTGTATGAATTTATTGTTTTCTGTTATGTTACAGGTAAACAGTAATGATACTTGGAGGTGGATTCCTGACCCCGGGTGTTGGGTACACGGTTAGTGGGATGTACCGGCTGATCACTATAAGGCCGCCCCCACTGAGCATGTTCCTGAGACCCTCTTATGGAGGAAGGAAGTTCCCCTGAAGATCACTATGTTCACTTGGCGGCTGTTCCGACTTCGTTTGCCTACTAAATCAAATCTGTTTCGTAGAGGCATTATATCAGAGGAGGCTTAGTTGTGTGTTACAGGGTGCGGATGTTAGGAAACAAAGAATCTTCTTTTTTTTTTGTCTTGCCTAGTGTTTGGTCAGATTTGGCAATTGGTTCGAAACTGGCTTTGTGTTTACTCTGTTGATCCTTATAAAATTATCGATCATTTTATTAAGTTTGGTACTATTTTTGGCGGCGTCAAATCTAAGTGTTCCCTCATGCATTTGGTTTGGTTTGCCTGTGTTTGGGATATTGAAAGGAAAGAAACGACAAAATATTTTGCGGTAAAGAGAACTATCCATTGCAGCTTATGGAAAATGTGAAATTATTATCTTTTTGGTGGTTTAAAGCACATTCTTTAGCTTTTCATTATAGTTTTCATAATTGGTGTCAAAACTATTCTTATGTGCGGGAATTGGCTAATTTTAACTGTTGTTGTTCGAACTACTCTTGTATTTTTCGGCTTTCTTCTATGGTACATCTTGCGCCAGGAAGATAATTTTGTGGTTATTTATATCATTTTGATTTCTTAAAAAAACAATAATATTTGAATTTTTTTAAGGAATAATATTTTTACTTAAGAAGCATATCCAGAAATAAAAATCATCCATTTAAAAATGTATGTGTAAAATGATCCAGTGAATGATTCTCCAAAAACAAAACATACAATGAATGATAAAAAAAAAAAAATACAATGAATGTGCTTGACTAGTTAAAAAAAGTTTCCAATTTTGAAATTCTAGAAGAAAAAACAAAATATTGACATATATACTTTTTAATTTATAAGAATATGTTGAAATAATTCTAATTGAGCACAATTCAATTAATTTAACATAAATGGATTAGAGGGGGTGATCCTATCCACTTTTGCACTTTTTACTAATCCTATTGAGTGTATTTTTATTTGTTTGTTAAATAATCCTATATATCCAATGTATTTAGATGTCAGCATCTTTATCCCTCTCATCCAACGGTCAAATGTGAGCGTTTCTCGAAATTTTTCATAACTGGACAAAAATCCTTATCAGATTTGATAAGAACAAAAATAGTTAAACATTCTAAAAGGGATAAATATGAAGGAGAAAAATAAAAGTAGATATTATTGTTGATTCACTTTCCCAACAAAAACATACAGATTCATTTTTATATTCACTCAAAAAAGTATCTCGATTTTATATTCAAATTTTTGACTTTTATGGTTTGATCCAACGGTCATGATTTACTCATCTCTTTCACATTAAAAACCACCCTCTCCCTATATATATGTATGCAGACACAACAGCAAAATAAATAAAAATAAACCAAACACCAATCAAGAGTGATAGTGATTAGTGAGATACACATCACCATCAACAAAACAAAGTATGGTGGTTGCTACTACTAATGGTTCTTCTCCTTTGCCCTATTCCAATGGCACAAAAAGACCCCTCTCCACTTTCTCACACAATTCCTTTGTCAATGTTGAGAAGTAAATTATCTTTCTTTTTTATACCATAAGTCATTTTATTTTCCTAAGCTTTTATTTTTTTGTTGACAAAACCAATGCTATTATTGTTAGATTTAATTTTCATGCACCGTTAGTGTTAAAAGTTTTACACTTTAGAAGTGATTATGATAAAAACTCTACATGTATATTACTTAATTCTTAATATTATTATTATTTATATACGAGTTGATTTATTAATGAACAAAAATTTTACAGGGGTGATCCAGTGGCATTTAGGTCATATTGGGAGAAGGTAGGTGATGAATGTACTGTGAAGATCAAAGGAGACGAATCGATGAGTTACTTTGGTGATGCTAACAACTTATGCTGGTATATGTTGCCACAAATGAGGGAAGCCATTTTGAGGATCCACAATGTTGTTGGTAATGTTGTCACAAAAGATAAGTTCATAGTGTTAGGGAATGGCTCTACTCAACTTTACAATGCTCTTTTGTATGCACTCTCTCCTTCAAATTCCTCTGATCATCCCATCAATGTTGTTGCTGCTGCTCCTTATTACTCGGTAATCTTTCTATCACTTCACTTTGGTAGTGTTATGCAAATTATTTTACAAACAAATAGTTACCATTAACTACAATTAAACCCCTAAAAAAATTAATTACAATTAAAGAAACAAACAATAATAATTATTCTATTATTTTTTATTTAATTTTTTAAGGGAACCAATAAAGTATTCTTTTGAATGTGTCATTATTATTATTTTTAATCAATATAAATCTGAATGTTTTGATTGATAACTTGTAAAGTTGTTTTTGACTGTCAATCCAACATCATTAATTAATTTTTGAAGAATTCTTATTATTATTGTTATATTTAATGATAATTATTCTGTTTGTAATTATATTTTTTTAATTGTCTTCAAAAAGTAAAATACACAATTTCCGAAAAAACATTTTCTTTTAAAATTTCTAACTAATACCCCAGGAGCATTGGTTAACATTTCCCTTAAGTTAATCCGGTATTTTCTACAAAACTTTTACTTATATCTCCTTATGTGCCCCTCCAGTCCAAAATCCATAAGTTTCCATTTCTACTCGAATTCAGTCATACTTCCCAACTTAATCTTTGGCATTCTTTCGGTATTTATTTAACTTTTTTGACTCATTTTTTTTTTTAAGAACTTTTTTGACTCTTTTATTTGTCTCATTTGAATTTATGAAAATATAGCATTTATTTAGTCAAAACTTGGACATTGAATCTCCACTAGTCAACATGTGTTGTCGTATGTTTGTGGTCACTAATCTGCTATGTTATACAAAACATCAATATTATTTTGATATGCACCCGTTCCCACTAACACAATCATGGTCCTTGATCCTACCAACATTCTAGCAGTATTAGTTTTTGATCATTTTAGAAAGCCACGAAAGTGACAGACATATGCATGTCTTTTGCAAACACTACACCTATTTGGAGACATGCAACAAACACATTCACGTAAACGCATGGAGTTGTCTATTTGGTGTCCACAACAATGTACTTATCCATGCATGCTCAACCTCACAACAACAATGTATTTCTAAAAAAAAAAAACCTCACAATATTGTAATTTAATTATCGTAAAAAAATATTTTAGTTCCCCAAACATTATTCTTATATATATTGTTGGTGTAAAAAGTTTTACACTATTAGAAAAATCACGATCAATTAAATAAATGACTTTCTAAATAGTTAGAAATAAATCAAATGTTTTTTCATGATTTTACGATTATGATTGAGTGACCATGCAAGTGCAAACAAATTAAATAAATTTAAAACTATGTTTATTTTGTAGGAATACCAAGATGTGATTGATCAATTGCAATCAAGGCTATTTCAATGGGGAGGTGATGCTGCTTTGTATGATGAAAATAAACCTTACATAGAGGTGGTGACTTCCCCAAACAACCCTGATGGGACTCTTCGAACATCTGTGGTGAACTCGGAAGCTGAAGGGAAGCTAATTTATGATTTGGCCTATTACTGGCCACAATACACTCCAATTACTCACCAGATTAACCAAGATGTTATGCTCTTCACCTTATCCAAATGCACCGGTCATGGTGGTTCCCGTATCGGGTGAGTCTGTGAGATCGCAGTCGCAATTTTGCTTTCAACCTTTATGTTGTGATAAAATGAAGACAAATGAGTATATGTGAGATCGCAGTTGCAATCTTGCATAAACATATAGTTGGAGATTTGTTAAAGTTTGTTTGATATTATTTAAGATAGTTTCAAATTAGTTATGATTAGTTGTTATAATGATTATATAGTGGCTCTATGATGACTAATATAATCAACTTACAACTAATCATAACTAACTTATTATATACTTGAACAATATTAAACTAAGTTTAACCCAATTATATTTAAGAGAGACTTCAAAACTGTTATATTGAATTTAAATTGTGGTTGCGGACCACGATTTAAAACTATACATATTAGCTAATTTATCCGTTTTTGCTACTTATTTGACAAACAACAACTTAGAAAACTCATCACATTTCTTAAAAAAATAATATAAAAATAAACTTATCACATATATATGTAATTTCTTTTCATATATGCTTAGTCTTTTATTTGTTATGAAGGTGGGCATTTGTGAAGGACATTGAAGTTGTTAAGAAGATGATGAGATTCATGCACCTAAGTTCCATTGGTGTGGCAAAAGAATCTCAAATTCGAGCTGCTAAGATCATTGGAGTGATTTGTGATGGTTACGAAAATTTCAAGTCCGTTGGATCTGATCACCTCTTTTTTGATTATACCAAAAAACTCATGAAAGAAAGGTGGGAGAAATTTAAGGGAGCTATTGAGCAAAGCATGGTTTTCACCTTGCCCAAGTATCCAACTTCCTATTGTCACTTCACCAAGGAGTTATCTGATCAATATCCTGGTAAATGTATTTCCACCTATGAAGCACAGACACATAGACAAAAATCATAGTACTTGACATAGACACAACGCCACCTAATTAACAATATGATAAAATAAATTAATTGAATGTATCACATGTGTCGGTGTTGTGTTGATATCTGATATCAATATCCGATTCAATATCGGCGGTGCTTCTAAGATTTTCACTAGTTATTTTTTATTATTATTTGTGTCACACTAAATTTATTTTATTATTTATACAGCTTTTGCTTGGTTGAAGAGCGTGGAGGGCATAGAAAATGCTGAGAGTTATTTGGAAAAACTGAAGATTCGTACAAGAGGAGGGGAACGATTTGGTGGCGATGCAAAGTATACTAGGCTTAGCATGATTGGCACAGATGATGAGTTTGCTGAATTGTGCACTAGGTTGTCAAATGCTAAAAAAGAATGATGTTGGACACCTTCAAACAGTGTTATGTAGGGCTATTAAGATAGATGATGCGTGATAGAGGATGAAGGATGATGTGCTATTAAGATAGAAGATGTGCTGTTATGTATATCTTTATTTTAGATGATTAAGATATATATATATATATATATATATATATATCTTAATTATATGGTTAATTTCATAGAAATGTTGAAATAAAAATGTCATACAAATAGTTTGTTATGTATTTTCGTTTGGGTTGTTCCTGGGTCAGGTCTAATGTCCCCCCAATCTTTGTATCTTTTTTTTTTATTTTATAAAAAATTTGTATGATTTATTTATGTTTTGAATTTTTTTAATTTTTTGGGTGCGGAGATTCTACACTATTTAATAGTGATTAATAACCATCCAAAAACCTATTTAACACACAAGATGATATATTTCCTCCCAACAGAATTTTTTCAGACATAAAAACTGAGATCGAACCCTCTGATCACTTAGTTAAGTGGCTCAAATCCCTTACCACTTATACAAATTAGTTTTTATTTTAATTTTCTAGAAGAATCAAATGCACTTTTAGTTCATAATTATTGTCGATTCACAATTTAGTCCATCTATATCTTCTTTTGGAATTTTGGCCGACACATGTTGAGTTTACCTGGCTTGTATATTTGTCTTTGACTTGGTGATGATCATGTGGTAATATAGTTTATGTCAATGGAAATTCATAAAATCACGAACATAATTTGGGATATATATTGAATAGGAAGGGTAATTCTATGATTGATAATAGCAATGATATGGAGAGAAAACAACAAATGCACGAGCATAAACAATGATTATTTTATGTAGAATTCACAAGACCTAAGAGATACAGATATTGTGGTACGTTGTGTTTAGTGGAAATGGGTGAGTGTGGAAGATAGGGTTGCACAACAATGCAGGGTCAAATCACAATTGGGTCTCGCTCGATTAACAAAAATGTGCAAAAGTTCTATTTGTCTATGAGCTAGTCACAATTTATTTTGTGGGAATAGTCATGGTGAACCGCCTTAATAGATGGTCCATAGTTTAATGAGACTTCAATTAGACAAACTAACATATTCTATCATAAGTTTACCACACCATATCACTTAACTTTCTCATCTTCCCATCTCTTGCCTCTTTCTCTCTTTCCTCATTTGACTAGTTTCATGGCATAACTAAAAATGCAAACACAAAGAAAACTCTATCATATGGATTGACAAAACCTAATCAGTTTTTCTAGAGTCAAACTCCCACAAATAGAGTTGACATTTTTGGGATTTTCCGAGTGGATATTGAGTTTGAGTTTGCAAAGAAAATCAATGCTAGAAGAATGTCTTGCATTTAATGAAAGGAACTACTTTATTTATCTACCCAAAATCACATATCATTATTGTACTTCCTCCATCTTAAAATGAATGTTGATTAATATTTTTTACGCATAGATCAATAAATACATTTAACGAGTCAATAAACATGTCACTTTTACTTAATAACACATCATAACATGTACCCAAATAAAAAAATTAACACATTATAACAAGTTTGGGTGGTCCACGGAAAAATCTCTCAAAAACTAATAAATCTCGTATTTTTTCCAATTCACAGTCTATATTTTATTGATTTGCAACACTGTGAAATTTAAGAAACCTTCCACTCTTTCCTAATTTTTTAGAAGTTATTTTAGGATTAATGATTCTATAACTAAGAATTTATAATAAGAACAATATAGTGAAACTCATCCCCGACACCTTTTATAAAATTCTAATTCAATTTTGTTGTTGCAATTTAAATAGTTCAAACACTCAAAATCATTACTCTTTTATTCAATTAAGTAGTTAAAATACAATTCAACAATATAACTTGATACTCGGTCTCACCATTTTAATGTTACTTGCAGTAATTCATTAAAAATTGCTCCTAATTTCTTCTATATACGATGCTTTGCTAATGAAAAGGCGTTTGAGTTTTGCAGCAATAGATTATCGTGAAACTATAAATCTTTTTATCCATCTTAAATGAACAATCCCAATTGGAAAATGTCTTTAAAAATTATTGGAGAAAATTATTGGAAAATTGACATAGAATTAATTAATAAATAGCAATAATAATTAAGAAATATAACAACAAATTATACATATAATTCTCAGTAAAATAAAGAAGAAAGGAAGAACTTATCGGTTCCGGCTGAGGCGTGCAAACGCACTAGACTTAAGAGCATTTTGCCGCCACATGTCAATCACCTGATGCAGTTTGCCTCAAAGCTAGTGCTCTCCAGGATACATCAGCCTCTTCTCACTAACACTGTACGTGAACTAGCAAGGGCACAAGAACAACTATTGGATTCTCAAAGAAATAATAACACAACTCTAAAATATATGTGTGAATATGGAAATTGTCGAAGCTTTTTTCTTGTCCATATCCTTCAGACATGTGAGGCCTTTATATCAACTTGTTTCAATGTTAATGCTACACACATTTGACCAAGCCAAAACCGTTTTTCCTATTAATTAGATTTTGACCAAGTAATATTCAAGGTGTCAGGTATGTAACGTAAAACATGGGAACGTTTCTCACATTATAAATAATGATGATATCATTATTTATTTAGGATATATATGAAACAATATATTAACTTTAAAATAAATTAAAAATAATAATAATAATACAACAATCCCCCACAATTTATTTTAAAGTTGTGTATGTTCTTAAGAGCTTTAAACATTAATGCATAAGTACTAGTGTCTTTTGGACTGTGAACTAGCACATAGAGCAAATGAAATTTGACCCACTATAATGTCGGTGAGATTATAACCTCTATAAACCTCATTTCGTTTGTGAATCAGTGATCTCATCACTCACATTGATCTCTCGTCCATAGTGGTTCAACGCGGTGTGGTGCATTTTGACCTTGCACCTATGTCTGGATTTCATGAGTGCCTTTAGAAAGTCTGCCTTAAATTTCATAGAGGCGGCCTCTCCTCCATCAGGTAGGGCTGACAATGAACCGAGCTAACTCGAACATAGTTCGAAGCTCGACTCGACAATTAACTCGTTGAACTTGGTTCATGAGCCAAATGAGCCGAAGTTGAACTGAAAATTAAATCTGTTAATTGAATGAGCTGAACTTAAACTATATATAGTTCAATTCGTTTAGTTCATGAGCTAACTCGATAATATATATATATATATATATATATATATATATATAAGAAAATAAAAGCTAGCTAGTAATTAATATATGCAACACTGAATGTTGGCTCTATTGCATAGTCTATCCAGTTCAAGCTTTTAAATTAAACGAAGTGCATCACAAAAGCTAGCTAGTAATATAGTCCCATCGGGGAGTTTGTAAACATAAGAGACAGGAGTATTTATATAAAGAAGTGCATCACGAAATGGTCA
Source organism: Medicago arabica (assembly GCA_946800305.1). NCBI lineage: Eukaryota > Viridiplantae > Streptophyta > Magnoliopsida > Fabales > Fabaceae > Medicago > Medicago arabica. The sequence goes on from OX326970.1 coordinate 42,993,655, forward strand.
ATATGCTTGTGATGGTGAGCACTACAGTAAATATAAAGTGCTTACTATCAATTATTATAAATTTCCCTTTGTAATTTAATTTTGAAGGGGCCTAGTATATTCTTTTGTTTATTACATATAATTCGTATATATATGAATTATCATGTAGTAATCTGATAGAGCACATCATTTTGGTACTCGCTAAGTTTTATTTTAGTAAATCTATGCTTTTTTAAAAAATAAATTAAAAGGACATAGATGTAAAAAATTTGAAAAAATAAAAAAACTTTTAAATTGAGTAACTTGAGCTAATGATTTGAACCTAAAGAGCCGAACCGAGTTGTTCGTGAACTTTAAATGAGCCAAATGCGAGCTTCCAAAAATGTTTGTGTCGAACTCGAGCTAAGTTTCGAGCCGGACCAATTCTTATCAAGTCGAGCTGAGCTCAGACAAGTTCGATTCGACTTAGACACATTTTCAGCCCTACTATCAGGTGTACACTACAGTGAAGTACTCCACTCACATATATGAGCTATAGATTCATTAAGAGTAAAACTCAACCTCCAACGCCGTAGTATACACTATCCTACATCATAGGGATGAACTTTCAAAAATAAAATGGACAGTGTCTCATCAAATTGACAAGCGACTTGTTCTTACCCATATGAACATAGCCTTGCGAATTTTCACGATCTATGTTAGGTTACCATCACTCTTAATTTTTGTATCAGGCATTAAGTCCCATCTCCCTCGATGTACTTTCCACTATCTTTCTATTTAGTGGTTTTGTAAACGGATCCGCTAGGTTCATTTCTGACCTCGCAAAGGTTTGGGATATAACCCCATCATTTAGCAACAACTTCATAGAATTATGACGTATACGTATATGTCTTCTTTTCCCATTATAAACATTATTATTTGCCCTTGCTATTGCTGCTTGGCAATCACAATTTATAAATATGGAAGGCATTGGTCTCTTCCATAAAGGAATATCTGCTAAGAGATTTCTTAGCCACTCGGCCTCAGAGCTTGCCAAGTCTAGAGCAATAAACTCAGCCTCCATGGTGGATCTGGCTATACATGTCTGCTTGGATGACTTCCAAGTGACGGTAGCCCCACCAATTAGCATTAGTGTACCCTTCAGGTACACTGGAGTATCCCACATAGCATAAACCAAGATTCATGGTTCCTCGAAGATATTTCAAGAAACTACATAAAGCATTCTAATGATCCTTATCAGGATTATGAGTATATCTACTCAACTATTTGCAGTGTATGCAATATCAAGTCTTGAACAATTCATTAAATACATAAGGCTACCAATAATTTGGACATATCGAGTTTGAGATACACTACTTCCATTATTCTTTTCTCAACAAAATGTTCTTGAGACATTCTAAAACCATTCTTTAATTTTGTTAACTTAATTCCCAAAATCAAGTCAGCCTCACCCAAGTCTTTCATATCAAATTTCGATGATAAAAATTGTTTAGTGTCATTAACCACATCTATGTTAGTTCCCAATATAAGCATATCATCCACATATAGACAAACAATAACACCACATAAATTATCACCAAATTTAGTATAAACACACTTATCTGAACCATTCACCTTATAGCCATTTAGCAACATAACTTTATCAAACTTCTCATGCCATTGCTTAGGTGCTTGCTTAAGACCATAAAGAGATTTAACTAATCTACAAACCTTATTTTCATTACCATGAACTACAAAACCTTCAGGTTGATCCATGTAATTTTCTTCCTCTAAATCTCCATTTAAGAAAGCGGTCTTACATCCATTTGATGTACCACTAAATTATGAATTGAAGCAATAACTATCAATACTCTAATTGAAGTAATTCTAGCTACGGGTGAATATGTATCAAAATGATCTAAATACTTTTTCTATGTGTACCCTTTGGCTACCAACCTAGCTTTATATTTTTCCACCGAACCATCAGGTTTCAACTTCCTTTTAAAGATCCACTTACAACCTATTGGTTTTGCTCCATGGGGAAAGTCTACTATCTTTCATGTATGATTACTCATAATTGATTATATTTCATTATTAATAGCTTCTTTCCAAAGAGGACCATCAGGGGAAGAAATAGCATCACAATATGTCAAGGGATCTCCATCTACTAAGAAAGTGAAAAAATCATCTCCTAAATTGGTTTCTTTTCTAATTCTTGTGCTCCTTCTAGGTTCAAGTTCAAAATCATTAGAACAAGGATCAAATTCACATAAAGGTCCAACTATTGATTTTTCTATTTTAGATTTCAAGGGAAACACACTTTCAAAGAACTCGGCATTTTTTGATTCAATAATAGTATTTATTTCTAACACATCACTTTCAACACTAAAAATCTATAGGCTGTACTATTACTAGCATAACCAATAATCATGCAATCACACGTCTTAGAACCAATTTTTCTTTTCTTAGGTTCAGGTAATAAAACCTTAGCCAAACACCCCCACACTTTCAGATATTTCAAATTTGGCATACATTTTTCCCAAAGCTCAAAAGGAGTTTTATTGGTTTTCTTAAAAATAATTCTATTTTGAATTTGACAAGCAGAAAGAATAGCTCCCCCTATAAATTTAGAGGAGCTCTAGCACTCAATAACACAGCATTCATCATTTCTTTCAAAGTCCTATTTTTCCTTTCAGCTATACCATTAGATTCAGGTGAATAAGGAGGTGTCACTTCATGAACTATTCCATTTTGCTCACAAAATTTATTAAGTGAGTTAGAATCATACTCTCCACCTATATTGGTTCTAAGCCTTTTTATCTTAACATTTAACTTATTCTCTACTTCGGCTTTATAAATCTTAAATTTATAATCTGCCTCATCCTTAGATCTTAATAAGTACACATATGAATAACCCGAAAGATCATCTATAAAAGTTATATAAAATTTCTTACCCCCTAGTCATGGTAGATTTCAAATCACCTAGATCAGAATGAATTAAACCTAAAAGTTAGGTTTCACGAAACTCTATAGGTTTACAAGACTTCTTTGTACTTTTAGCTTATACACATATTGGACACTTATCGTTATCACCAATCGATAAATTATGCAAAATTCCTAACTCTTTCATTTTCTTTATGTAAGAAAAATTAACATGTCCTAATCTACCATGCTATAAATCAACAGAATCAACAAGATAAGAAGAAGATGGAACACTTTCATTCATAACTTTAGAAACATCTAAAATAAATAAATCATTACTATAAAAACCTTTGCCTACAAAACACCCACATTTTGAAAGTAAAACTTTGTCGGAATCAAAAATAGTTTTTATACCCTCTTTGCTCAATATAGATACATATACTAAATTATAATTCATATCAGGAACATGGAGAACATTACTTAATGAGAGGATTTTTCCTGAACTGATTTTCAAATTCACCTTTCCATTACCAAGAACGATGGCTGTTTTTGAATCACTTAAAGTTACAAGTTCCTCTCCTTCCCCTGTATATTTATATGAGGTGAACATATTTTTATTTGCACGTATATGTGCAGTGGCCCCATAGTCTACCACCCCTAGTTTCTCCTTCATTAGAATTATAGTTTCAGAATTAGGATTGACGGGTAGATTGTTTCCATTTAGACATCTATATAGAGCAATACAAGGTTCATACTTTTGTTTAAAAATTCCATTGTAAGGCCGTTGCAGCAAATTGGTTTCCATATATAAGAAACAGTAGTGAACCAATTATATGTGAGCAAGTGAGAGGCAACAAAGGTGTGCGCTCATCAACAATAATGAAATTTTTATCAAAACAAATATGTAACAATTATATGAATAAATACAATATAATAATTCTTGATTATAATTAATTCTATATCAATGAAACTTCGATGAAAGTGCTCTTAAGATTGTTGGAAAATTGACATAGAATTAATTAATAAATAGCAATAATAATCAAGAAATATAACAACAAATTATACATACAATTCTCAGTAAAATAAAGAAGAAAGGAAGAACTTATCGATTGTTGGCTGAGACGTGCAAACACACTGAGCTTAAGAGCATTTCGCCACCACATGTCAATGACGTGATGCAGTTGGCCTCAAAGCTAGTGCTCTCCAGGATACAACATCCTCTTCCCACTAACATTACACGTAAACTAGCAAGGGCACAAAAACAACTATTAGATTCTCAAAGAAAAAATAACACAACTTTGAAATATATGTGTGAATATGGAAATTGTCGAAGCTTTTTTTTTTCTGTCCATATCCTTCAGACATATGAGGCATTTATATCAATTTGTTTCAATGTTAACGTTACACACATTTGACCAAGCCAGAACCGTTTTTCCTATTAATTAGATTTTGACCAAGTAATATTCAAGGTGCCAGGTATGTAATGTAAAACATGGGAATGTTTCTCACATTATAAATAATGACGATATCATTATTTATTTAGGATATATATGAAACAATATATTAACTTTAAAATAAATTAAAAATAATAATAATAATACAACAATAAAATAACTAAGAGGAAATAAGTTGTCAAATTCAATGACAAAGTTTAAGATATGTCTTTTGTGAAGAAGCAAATAAAATTGGTTGTTGTGAAACAAACATATATTCTCATTCTTATGGGAAGAATTTTCAGTATTGCGAGCCATACCCAATTTGTAATTTTTGTGGGATATATCATCTTAATGGCAATTGTGAGGAGCCTTATTTTACTTCAAGTCTAGGACAAGAGTAGCTTATTTTTTAGAAAAGTGTATGCCTCGAGAATAGATGAATATGAGTTGGAGACAAAAGATGAGGAATTAGGAATAATGAAACTTAGGATGATCTAGTTTGGAAAGAAACACAAAAATCTCAACATCGTAGAGGTGAAGATTTCCAACAATAAATTTGTGTTTACACCTAAGGTCAATTATGTATAAAATAATGTCAGATTTTATTTTAAATTCGTGTACAGAAATGAAAAAGTAAAAAAAAAAAAAAAAACTTAACTTATTCAAACTTCACATTTATCGTCTTCAATTCATGAATTCTCATCAACAACAGATAGCCAACAACAATTATCACATATCCATCGTGAATTCAACATCAAGTAACAACAACAACATTATTTTCAACATTTTAAGCCAAAACTTCAAAATAATCATTTCTACATAGTTCAACAATGAAATTTAAGTACACACAACAAGTTTCTAACAAATCTCGCATATTCAAAATCATCACTTAGCTAGGAGTAAGGAGGAGTGGAGATTTACTTAATTTTGTGAAGATAAGAGGGTTAGGTTTGGATGTATAATCACTTACGATTAAGTTCTTAGCTTTTGGATCATAATTGATTTTGTGTGAATTATGATTTTGATGATTTTGAATGTACATTTTCCTTCAATAACATTTATCAACAAGGAAGAGAAAAGGAAATAAATTGATGAATTTATATATGCCTTTTAGAAAACAAGACAATAACGGAGAGATTTTGGTTGGTATATGAGAAAACAATATATGAGCATAAAATAATATATGTGCAAAAAACATAACAATAACAAAGAGAGTTTGGTATATGAGCAGAAAATAGAACAATAAGGAACGGATCTACAAAAAGTGTTTGGTTTGGTATATGAGCAGACAACAAAACAAAACAGAACAACGTGTTTAGTATCAATAACTATAACAGAGAGAGTTTGGTATCAATAAAACACGAGGAACAGATCAAAGAAAACAGATAGAGCACAACATAACCAACCTGAAGAACGACAGTGCGAGAAACGGTGGTGTTTTATTGTGTGAAGGCAGCGTTGAACCAAGCAGAGATGAACGATGGTGTCTTACGGTTCGATGGCAGAAATACGGTGACCAGTGATGAAGGACGTGTTTTGGGGTTTTGGAGAGAAACGGCGTTTTACGTTTTTCAGAAGAATGAAAAAGGAATAGAGGATATTAAAATTTTAGGGTTTGAAGAAAATGTCAAGTATACCCTTGTTTTTTTTAAAACCAAGGACAATTTTGTATTTTCTCTAAAAATGTAATAGCGGTTATGAACCACAACCCGGCCCGCAAAACCACTACGAAGCGGTGCGTCGCTATAGCGCCGTTATCTCACACCTCAACTGATCTATTGCTTGTTGCGTAGCATTCCGACACGATATTGCGCGTCCGCTATTGGTTAATATGGATATAATAACAATTTTCCAAGCTCACTAATGTTAATTTTGTTGGCGTATAGAATGGAATTGTTTGCCTAACTCCAAGTCATTAATCTACCACCCAAAAATATCTTACATTAACCAAGACATCATTATAATCTCAAAGTACATAAAGAGTGTATGTGCGCCTGTCATATGTGTGTTAATGTATTGTAATAACTATATCCCAAATTATTAGATGTTTTGAGAAGTACACACGTAATAAAAAATGTAATTAATTTTTTATGGGAAACAAATATTATAAGTTGTTTTACAAAATTGTCCTTAATAAATGGTATTGAAAAAGATAAGGATATAATAAAAAAAAAGTAACATTAATATTTCATTGATATTATAAAGCGATTTATAATTTGAGACAATTTTTTTCTCAAAAGCGACTGATAGAGTAATATTTTATAAAAACTTTTCAAGTTTGTTGTAGAATAATATGAACATGACAAACATAATTTATTTCAATTGAAATCATACGATACATGATTCATATAATCCATCACACTTTCATAGGGTTAACACCAACAATAGCTATAAAATATATGTATTTGGCTTTGATACCAATTGTTGAAATATTTAACAAATTGAAGAGTCTTTTGAGATTTCAGTCTCTAACTAAAGCCCTTCAAAATTTCACTAATCAAGCTTTCAATGCAGGATAAGCCGAAAACTTTTACAAAGATACAATCACTCATTAAACAAAATTATCATTTAAGAAAGAGTCTCTAAACAAAGATATATCACATCTTTTGAATTTTGGGATCACAACCAACACAAATAAAAAATTACAACAATTAAACAAAACATAATCCAATAGTTTGGGATAATAATAACAACAAACCAACAAACAATTCTTAAAATTTAAAAATAAGCTTCATCCCTAAAATATTACTAAATTTAATTTTCCCCTGTATATTTATAGGAGGTGAACATATTTTTATTTGCACATATATGTGCGGTGGCCCCATAGTCTACCACCCCTAGTTTCTCCTTCATTAGAATTATAGTTTCAGAATTAGGATTGACAAGTTATTTGTTTCCATTTAGGCATCTATATAGAGCAATACAAGGTTCATACTTTTGTTTAAAAATTCCACTGTAGGGCCGTTGCAGCAAATTGGTTTCCATATATAAGAAATAATAGTGCAACAATTATATGTGAGCAAGTGAGAGGCAACAAAGGTGTGCGCTCATCAACAATAATGAAATTTTTATCAAAACAAATATGTAACAATTATATGAATAAATACAATATAATAATTCTTGATTATAATTAATTCTATATCAATGAAACTTTGATGAAAGTGCTCTTAAGATTGTTGGAAAATTGGCATAGAATTAATTAATAAATAGCAATAATAATCAAGAAATATAACAACAAATTATACATATAATTCTCAGTAAAATAAAGAAGAAAGGAAGAACTTATCGATTGTTGGCTGAGACGTGCAAACACACTGAGCTTAAGAGCATTTCGCCGCCACAGGTCAATGACGTGATGCAGTTGGCCTCAAAGCTAGTGCTCTCCAGGATACAACATCCTCTTCTCACTAACACTGCACGTAAACTAGCAAGGGCACATAAACAACTATTAGATTCTCAAAGGAAAAATAACACAACTTTGAAATATATGTGTGAATATGGAAATTGTCGAAGCTTTTTTTTTTTATGTCTATATCCTTCAGACATATGAGGCATTTATATCAATTTGTTTCAATGTTAACGTTACACACATTTGACCAAGCCAAAACCGTTTTTCCTATTAATTAGATTTTGACCAAGTAATATTCAAGGTGCCAGGTATGTAATGTAAAACATGGGAACGTTTCTCACATTATAAATAATGAGGATATCATTATTTATTTAGGATATATATGAAACAATATATTAACTTTAAAATAAATTAAAAATAATAATAATAATACAACAATAAAATAACTAAGAGGAAATAAGTTGTCAAATTCAATGACAAAGTTTAAGATATGTCTTTTGTGAAGAAGCAAATAAAATTGGTTGTTGTGAAACAAACATATATTCTCATTCTTATGGGAAGGATTTTCAGTATTGCGAGCCATACCCAATTTGTAACTTTTGTGGGATATATCATCTTAATGGAAATTGTGAGGAGCCTTATTTTACTTCAAGTCTAGGACAAGAATAGCTTATTTTTTAGAAAAGTGTATGCCTCGAGAATAGATGAATATGAGTTGGAGACAAAAGATGAGGAATTAGGAATAATGAAACTTAGGATGATCTAGTTTGGAAAGAAACACAAAAGTCTCAACATCGTAGAGGTGAAGATTTCCAACAATAAATTTGTGTTTACACCTAAAGTCAATTCTGCACAAAATAATGTGAGATTTTATTTTAAATTCGTGTACAAAAATGAAAAAGTAAAAAAAAAAAAAACTTAACTTATTCAAACTTCACATTTATCGTCTTCAATTCATGAATTCTCATCAACAACAGATAGCCAACAACAATTATCACATATTCATCGTGAATTCAACATCAAGTAACAACAACAACATTATTTTCAACATTTTAAGCCAAAACTTCAAAATAATCATTTCTACATAGTTCAACAATGGAATTTAAGTACACACAACAAGTTTCTAACAAATTTCGCATATTCAAAATCATCGCTTAGCTAGGAGCAAGGAGGAGTGGAGATTTACTTGATTTTGTGAAGATAAGAGGTAAGAGGGTTAGGTTTGGATGTATAATCACTTATGATTAAGTTCTTAGCTTTTGGATCATAATTGATTTTGTGTGAATTATGATTTTGAATGTAGATTTTCCTTCAATAACATTTATCAACAAGGAAGAGTAAAAGAAATAAATAAATTGATGAATTTATATATGCCTTTTAGAAAACAAAACAATAACAGAGAGATTTTAGTTGGTATATGAGGAGAAAACAATATATGAGCATAAAATAATATATGTGCAAAAAACATAACAATAACAAAGAGAGTTTGGTATATGAGCAGAAAATAGAACAATAAGGAACGGATCTACAAAAAGAGTTTGGTTTGCTATATGAGCAGACAACATAACAAAACAGAACAACGTGTTTAGTGTCAATAACTATAACAGAGAGAGTTTGGTATCAATAAAACACGAGGAACAGATCAAAGAAAACAGATAGAGCACAACATAACCAACCTGAAGAACGACAGTGCGAGAAACGGTGGTGTTTTATTGTGTGAAGGCAGCGTTGAACCAAGCAGAGATGAACGATGGTGTCTTACGGTTCGATGGCAGAAATACGGTGACCAGTGATGAAGGACGTGTTTTGGGGTTTTGGAGAGAAACGGCGTTTTACGTTTTTCAGAAGAATGAAAAAGGAATAGAGGATATTAAAATTTTAGGGTTTGAAGAAAATGTCAAGTATACCCTTGTTTTTTTTAAAACCAAGGACAATTTTGTATTTTCTCTAAAAATGTAATAGCGGTTATGAACCACAACCCGGCCCGCAAAACCACTACGAAGCGGTGCGTCGCTATAGCGCCGTTATCTCACACCTCAACTGATCTATTGCTTGTTGCGTAGCATTCCGACACGATATTGCGCGTCCGCTATTGGTTAATATGGATATAATAACAATTTTCCAAGCTCACTAATGTTAATTTTGTTGGCGTATAGAATGGAATTGTTTGCCTAACTCCAAGTCATTAATCTACCACCCAAAAATATCTTACATTAACCAAGACATCATTATAATCTCAAAGTACATAAAGAGTGTATGTGCGCCTGTCATATGTGTGTTAATGTATTGTAATAACTATATCCCAAATTATTAGATGTTTTGAGAAGTACACACGTAATAAAAAATGTAATTAATTTTTTATGGGAAACAAATATTATAAGTTGTTTTACAAAATTGTCCTTAATAAATGGTATTGAAAAAGATAAGGATATAATAAAAAAAAAGTAACATTAATATTTCATTGATATTATAAAGCGATTTATAATTTGAGACAATTTTTTTCTCAAAAGCGACTGATAGAGTAATATTTTATAAAAACTTTTCAAGTTTGTTGTAGAATAATATGAACATGACAAACATAATTTATTTCAATTGAAATCATACGATACATGATTCATATAATCCATCACACTTTCATAGGGTTAACACCAACAATAGCTATAAAATATATGTATTTGGCTTTGATACCAATTGTTGAAATATTTAACAAATTGAAGAGTCTTTTGAGATTTCAGTCTCTAACTAAAGCCCTTCAAAATTTCACTAATCAAGCTTTCAATGCAGGATAAGCCGAAAACTTTTACAAAGATACAATCACTCATTAAACAAAATTATCATTTAAGAAAGAGTCTCTAAACAAAGATATATCACATCTTTTGAATTTTGGGATCACAACCAACACAAATAAAAAATTACAACAATTAAACAAAACATAATCCAATAGTTTGGGATAATAATAACAACAAACCAACAAACAATTCTTAAAATTTAAAAAGAAGCTTCATCCCTAAAATATTACTAAATTTAATTTTCCCCTGTATATTTATAGGAGGTGAACATATTTTTATTTGCACATATATGTGCGGTGGCCCCATAGTCTACCACCCCTAGTTTCTCCTTCATTAGAATTATAGTTTCAGAATTAGGATTGACAAGTTATTTGTTTCCATTTAGGCATCTATATAGAGCAATACAAGGTTCATACTTTTGTTTAAAAATTCCACTGTAGGGCCGTTGCAGCAAATTGGTTTCCATATATAAGAAATAATAGTGCAACAATTATATGTGAGCAAGTGAGAGGCAACAAAGGTGTGCGCTCATCAACAATAATGAAATTTTTATCAAAACAAATATGTAACAATTATATGAATAAATACAATATAATAATTCTTGATTATAATTAATTCTATATCAATGAAACTTTGATGAAAGTGCTCTTAAGATTGTTGGAAAATTGGCATAGAATTAATTAATAAATAGCAATAATAATCAAGAAATATAACAACAAATTATACATATAATTCTCAGTAAAATAAAGAAGAAAGGAAGAACTTATCGATTGTTGGCTGAGACGTGCAAACACACTGAGCTTAAGAGCATTTCGCCGCCACAGGTCAATGACGTGATGCAGTTGGCCTCAAAGCTAGTGCTCTCCAGGATACAACATCCTCTTCTCACTAACACTGCACGTAAACTAGCAAGGGCACATAAACAACTATTAGATTCTCAAAGGAAAAATAACACAACTTTGAAATATATGTGTGAATATGGAAATTGTCGAAGCTTTTTTTTTTTATGTCTATATCCTTCAGACATATGAGGCATTTATATCAATTTGTTTCAATGTTAACGTTACACACATTTGACCAAGCCAAAACCGTTTTTCCTATTAATTAGATTTTGACCAAGTAATATTCAAGGTGCCAGGTATGTAATGTAAAACATGGGAACGTTTCTCACATTATAAATAATGAGGATATCATTATTTATTTAGGATATATATGAAACAATATATTAACTTTAAAATAAATTAAAAATAATAATAATAATACAACAATAAAATAACTAAGAGGAAATAAGTTGTCAAATTCAATGACAAAGTTTAAGATATGTCTTTTGTGAAGAAGCAAATAAAATTGGTTGTTGTGAAACAAACATATATTCTCATTCTTATGGGAAGGATTTTCAGTATTGCGAGCCATACCCAATTTGTAACTTTTGTGGGATATATCATCTTAATGGAAATTGTGAGGAGCCTTATTTTACTTCAAGTCTAGGACAAGAATAGCTTATTTTTTAGAAAAGTGTATGCCTCGAGAATAGATGAATATGAGTTGGAGACAAAAGATGAGGAATTAGGAATAATGAAACTTAGGATGATCTAGTTTGGAAAGAAACACAAAAGTCTCAACATCGTAGAGGTGAAGATTTCCAACAATAAATTTGTGTTTACACCTAAAGTCAATTCTGCACAAAATAATGTGAGATTTTATTTTAAATTCGTGTACAAAAATGAAAAAGTAAAAAAAAAAAAACTTAACTTATTCAAACTTCACATTTATCGTCTTCAATTCATGAATTCTCATCAACAACAGATAGCCAACAACAATTATCACATATTCATCGTGAATTCAACATCAAGTAACAACAACAACATTATTTTCAACATTTTAAGCCAAAACTTCAAAATAATCATTTCTACATAGTTCAACAATGGAATTTAAGTACACACAACAAGTTTCTAACAAATTTCGCATATTCAAAATCATCGCTTAGCTAGGAGCAAGGAGGAGTGGAGATTTACTTGATTTTGTGAAGATAAGAGGTAAGAGGGTTAGGTTTGGATGTATAATCACTTATGATTAAGTTCTTAGCTTTTGGATCATAATTGATTTTGTGTGAATTATGATTTTGAATGTAGATTTTCCTTCAATAACATTTATCAACAAGGAAGAGTAAAAGAAATAAATAAATTGATGAATTTATATATGCCTTTTAGAAAACAAAACAATAACAGAGAGATTTTGGTTGGTATATGAGGAGAAAACAATATATGAGCATAAAATAATATATGTGCAAAAAACATAACAATAACAAAGAGAGTTTGGTATATGAGCAGAAAATAGAACAATAAGGAACGGATCTACAAAAAGAGTTTGGTTTGCTATATGAGCAGACAACATAACAAAACAGAACAACGTGTTTAGTGTCAATAACTATAACAGAGAGAGTTTGGTATCAATAAAACACGAGGAACAGATCAAAGAAAACAGATAGAGCACAACATAACCAACCTGAAGAACGACAGTGCGAGAAACGGTGGTGTTTTATTGTGTGAAGGCAGCGTTGAACCAAGCAGAGATGAACGATGGTGTCTTACGGTTCGATGGCAGAAATACGGTGACCAGTGATGAAGGACGTGTTTTGGGGTTTTGGAGAGAAACGGCGTTTTACGTTTTTCAGAAGAATGAAAAAGGAATAGAGGATATTAAAATTTTAGGGTTTGAAGAAAATGTCAAGTATACCCTTGTTTTTTTTAAAACCAAGGACAATTTTGTATTTTCTCTAAAAATGTAATAGCGGTTATGAACCACAACCCGGCCCGCAAAACCACTACGAAGCGGTGCGTCGCTATAGCGCCGTTATCTCACACCTCAACTGATCTATTGCTTGTTGCGTAGCATTCCGACACGATATTGCGCGTCCGCTATTGGTTAATATGGATATAATAACAATTTTCCAAGCTCACTAATGTTAATTTTGTTGGCGTATAGAATGGAATTGTTTGCCTAACTCCAAGTCATTAATCTACCACCCAAAAATATCTTACATTAACCAAGACATCATTATAATCTCAAAGTACATAAAGAGTGTATGTGCGCCTGTCATATGTGTGTTAATGTATTGTAATAACTATATCCCAAATTATTAGATGTTTTGAGAAGTACACACGTAATAAAAAATGTAATTAATTTTTTATGGGAAACAAATATTATAAGTTGTTTTACAAAATTGTCCTTAATAAATGGTATTGAAAAAGATAAGGATATAATAAAAAAAAAGTAACATTAATATTTCATTGATATTATAAAGCGATTTATAATTTGAGACAATTTTTTTCTCAAAAGCGACTGATAGAGTAATATTTTATAAAAACTTTTCAAGTTTGTTGTAGAATAATATGAACATGACAAACATAATTTATTTCAATTGAAATCATACGATACATGATTCATATAATCCATCACACTTTCATAGGGTTAACACCAACAATAGCTATAAAATATATGTATTTGGCTTTGATACCAATTGTTGAAATATTTAACAAATTGAAGAGTCTTTTGAGATTTCAGTCTCTAACTAAAGCCCTTCAAAATTTCACTAATCAAGCTTTCAATGCAGGATAAGCCGAAAACTTTTACAAAGATACAATCACTCATTAAACAAAATTATCATTTAAGAAAGAGTCTCTAAACAAAGATATATCACATCTTTTGAATTTTGGGATCACAACCAACACAAATAAAAAATTACAACAATTAAACAAAACATAATCCAATAGTTTGGGATAATAATAACAACAAACCAACAAACAATTCTTAAAATTTAAAAAGAAGCTTCATCCCTAAAATATTACTAAATTTAATTTTCCCCTGTATATTTATAGGAGGTGAACATATTTTTATTTGCACATATATGTGCGGTGGCCCCATAGTCTACCACCCCTAGTTTCTCCTTCATTAGAATTATAGTTTCAGAATTAGGATTGACAAGTTATTTGTTTCCATTTAGGCATCTATATAGAGCAATACAAGGTTCATACTTTTGTTTAAAAATTCCACTGTAGGGCCGTTGCAGCAAATTGGTTTCCATATATAAGAAATAATAGTGCAACAATTATATGTGAGCAAGTGAGAGGCAACAAAGGTGTGCGCTCATCAACAATAATGAAATTTTTATCAAAACAAATATGTAACAATTATATGAATAAATACAATATAATAATTCTTGATTATAATTAATTCTATATCAATGAAACTTTGATGAAAGTGCTCTTAAGATTGTTGGAAAATTGGCATAGAATTAATTAATAAATAGCAATAATAATCAAGAAATATAACAACAAATTATACATATAATTCTCAGTAAAATAAAGAAGAAAGGAAGAACTTATCGATTGTTGGCTGAGACGTGCAAACACACTGAGCTTAAGAGCATTTCGCCGCCACAGGTCAATGACGTGATGCAGTTGGCCTCAAAGCTAGTGCTCTCCAGGATACAACATCCTCTTCTCACTAACACTGCACGTAAACTAGCAAGGGCACATAAACAACTATTAGATTCTCAAAGGAAAAATAACACAACTTTGAAATATATGTGTGAATATGGAAATTGTCGAAGCTTTTTTTTTTTATGTCTATATCCTTCAGACATATGAGGCATTTATATCAATTTGTTTCAATGTTAACGTTACACACATTTGACCAAGCCAAAACCGTTTTTCCTATTAATTAGATTTTGACCAAGTAATATTCAAGGTGCCAGGTATGTAATGTAAAACATGGGAACGTTTCTCACATTATAAATAATGAGGATATCATTATTTATTTAGGATATATATGAAACAATATATTAACTTTAAAATAAATTAAAAATAATAATAATAATACAACAATAAAATAACTAAGAGGAAATAAGTTGTCAAATTCAATGACAAAGTTTAAGATATGTCTTTTGTGAAGAAGCAAATAAAATTGGTTGTTGTGAAACAAACATATATTCTCATTCTTATGGGAAGGATTTTCAGTATTGCGAGCCATACCCAATTTGTAACTTTTGTGGGATATATCATCTTAATGGAAATTGTGAGGAGCCTTATTTTACTTCAAGTCTAGGACAAGAATAGCTTATTTTTTAGAAAAGTGTATGCCTCGAGAATAGATGAATATGAGTTGGAGACAAAAGATGAGGAATTAGGAATAATGAAACTTAGGATGATCTAGTTTGGAAAGAAACACAAAAGTCTCAACATCGTAGAGGTGAAGATTTCCAACAATAAATTTGTGTTTACACCTAAAGTCAATTCTGCACAAAATAATGTGAGATTTTATTTTAAATTCGTGTACAAAAATGAAAAAGTAAAAAAAAAAAAAACTTAACTTATTCAAACTTCACATTTATCGTCTTCAATTCATGAATTCTCATCAACAACAGATAGCCAACAACAATTATCACATATTCATCGTGAATTCAACATCAAGTAACAACAACAACATTATTTTCAACATTTTAAGCCAAAACTTCAAAATAATCATTTCTACATAGTTCAACAATGGAATTTAAGTACACACAACAAGTTTCTAACAAATTTCGCATATTCAAAATCATCGCTTAGCTAGGAGCAAGGAGGAGTGGAGATTTACTTGATTTTGTGAAGATAAGAGGTAAGAGGGTTAGGTTTGGATGTATAATCACTTATGATTAAGTTCTTAGCTTTTGGATCATAATTGATTTTGTGTGAATTATGATTTTGAATGTAGATTTTCCTTCAATAACATTTATCAACAAGGAAGAGTAAAAGAAATAAATAAATTGATGAATTTATATATGCCTTTTAGAAAACAAAACAATAACAGAGAGATTTTGGTTGGTATATGAGGAGAAAACAATATATGAGCATAAAATAATATATGTGCAAAAAACATAACAATAACAAAGAGAGTTTGGTATATGAGCAGAAAATAGAACAATAAGGAACGGATCTACAAAAAGAGTTTGGTTTGCTATATGAGCAGACAACATAACAAAACAGAACAACGTGTTTAGTGTCAATAACTATAACAGAGAGAGTTTGGTATCAATAAAACACGAGGAACAGATCAAAGAAAACAGATAGAGCACAACATAACCAACCTGAAGAACGACAGTGCGAGAAACGGTGGTGTTTTATTGTGTGAAGGCAGCGTTGAACCAAGCAGAGATGAACGATGGTGTCTTACGGTTCGATGGCAGAAATACGGTGACCAGTGATGAAGGACGTGTTTTGGGGTTTTGGAGAGAAACGGCGTTTTACGTTTTTCAGAAGAATGAAAAAGGAATAGAGGATATTAAAATTTTAGGGTTTGAAGAAAATGTCAAGTATACCCTTGTTTTTTTTAAAACCAAGGACAATTTTGTATTTTCTCTAAAAATGTAATAGCGGTTATGAACCACAACCCGGCCCGCAAAACCACTACGAAGCGGTGCGTCGCTATAGCGCCGTTATCTCACACCTCAACTGATCTATTGCTTGTTGCGTAGCATTCCGACACGATATTGCGCGTCCGCTATTGGTTAATATGGATATAATAACAATTTTCCAAGCTCACTAATGTTAATTTTGTTGGCGTATAGAATGGAATTGTTTGCCTAACTCCAAGTCATTAATCTACCACCCAAAAATATCTTACATTAACCAAGACATCATTATAATCTCAAAGTACATAAAGAGTGTATGTGCGCCTGTCATATGTGTGTTAATGTATTGTAATAACTATATCCCAAATTATTAGATGTTTTGAGAAGTACACACGTAATAAAAAATGTAATTAATTTTTTATGGGAAACAAATATTATAAGTTGTTTTACAAAATTGTCCTTAATAAATGGTATTGAAAAAGATAAGGATATAATAAAAAAAAAGTAACATTAATATTTCATTGATATTATAAAGCGATTTATAATTTGAGACAATTTTTTTCTCAAAAGCGACTGATAGAGTAATATTTTATAAAAACTTTTCAAGTTTGTTGTAGAATAATATGAACATGACAAACATAATTTATTTCAATTGAAATCATACGATACATGATTCATATAATCCATCACACTTTCATAGGGTTAACACCAACAATAGCTATAAAATATATGTATTTGGCTTTGATACCAATTGTTGAAATATTTAACAAATTGAAGAGTCTTTTGAGATTTCAGTCTCTAACTAAAGCCCTTCAAAATTTCACTAATCAAGCTTTCAATGCAGGATAAGCCGAAAACTTTTACAAAGATACAATCACTCATTAAACAAAATTATCATTTAAGAAAGAGTCTCTAAACAAAGATATATCACATCTTTTGAATTTTGGGATCACAACCAACACAAATAAAAAATTACAACAATTAAACAAAACATAATCCAATAGTTTGGGATAATAATAACAACAAACCAACAAACAATTCTTAAAATTTAAAAAGAAGCTTCATCCCTAAAATATTACTAAATTTAATTTTCCCCTGTATATTTATAGGAGGTGAACATATTTTTATTTGCACATATATGTGCGGTGGCCCCATAGTCTACCACCCCTAGTTTCTCCTTCATTAGAATTATAGTTTCAGAATTAGGATTGACAAGTTATTTGTTTCCATTTAGGCATCTATATAGAGCAATACAAGGTTCATACTTTTGTTTAAAAATTTCACTGTAGGGCCGTTGCAGCAAATTGGTTTCCATATATAAGAAATAATAGTGCAACAATTATATGTGAGCAAGTGAGAGGCAACAAAGGTGTGCGCTCATCAACAATAATGAAATTTTTATCAAAACAAATATGTAACAATTATATGAATAAATACAATATAATAATTCTTGATTATAATTAATTCTATATCAATGAAACTTTGATGAAAGTGCTCTTAAGATTGTTGGAAAATTGGCATAGAATTAATTAATAAATAGCAATAATAATCAAGAAATATAACAACAAATTATACATATAATTCTCAGTAAAATAAAGAAGAAAGGAAGAACTTATCGATTGTTGGCTGAGACGTGCAAACACACTGAGCTTAAGAGCATTTCGCCGCCACAGGTCAATGACGTGATGCAGTTGGCCTCAAAGCTAGTGCTCTCCAGGATACAACATCCTCTTCTCACTAACACTGCACGTAAACTAGCAAGGGCACATAAACAACTATTAGATTCTCAAAGGAAAAATAACACAACTTTGAAATATATGTGTGAATATGGAAATTGTCGAAGCTTTTTTTTTTTATGTCTATATCCTTCAGACATATGAGGCATTTATATCAATTTGTTTCAATGTTAACGTTACACACATTTGACCAAGCCAAAACCGTTTTTCCTATTAATTAGATTTTGACCAAGTAATATTCAAGGTGCCAGGTATGTAATGTAAAACATGGGAACGTTTCTCACATTATAAATAATGAGGATATCATTATTTATTTAGGATATATATGAAACAATATATTAACTTTAAAATAAATTAAAAATAATAATAATAATACAACAATAAAATAACTAAGAGGAAATAAGTTGTCAAATTCAATGACAAAGTTTAAGATATGTCTTTTGTGAAGAAGCAAATAAAATTGGTTGTTGTGAAACAAACATATATTCTCATTCTTATGGGAAGGATTTTCAGTATTGCGAGCCATACCCAATTTGTAACTTTTGTGGGATATATCATCTTAATGGAAATTGTGAGGAGCCTTATTTTACTTCAAGTCTAGGACAAGAATAGCTTATTTTTTAGAAAAGTGTATGCCTCGAGAATAGATGAATATGAGTTGGAGACAAAAGATGAGGAATTAGGAATAATGAAACTTAGGATGATCTAGTTTGGAAAGAAACACAAAAGTCTCAACATCGTAGAGGTGAAGATTTCCAACAATAAATTTGTGTTTACACCTAAAGTCAATTCTGCACAAAATAATGTGAGATTTTATTTTAAATTCGTGTACAAAAATGAAAAAGTAAAAAAAAAAAAAACTTAACTTATTCAAACTTCACATTTATCGTCTTCAATTCATGAATTCTCATCAACAACAGATAGCCAACAACAATTATCACATATTCATCGTGAATTCAACATCAAGTAACAACAACAACATTATTTTCAACATTTTAAGCCAAAACTTCAAAATAATCATTTCTACATAGTTCAACAATGGAATTTAAGTACACACAACAAGTTTCTAACAAATTTCGCATATTCAAAATCATCGCTTAGCTAGGAGCAAGGAGGAGTGGAGATTTACTTGATTTTGTGAAGATAAGAGGTAAGAGGGTTAGGTTTGGATGTATAATCACTTATGATTAAGTTCTTAGCTTTTGGATCATAATTGATTTTGTGTGAATTATGATTTTGAATGTAGATTTTCCTTCAATAACATTTATCAACAAGGAAGAGTAAAAGAAATAAATAAATTGATGAATTTATATATGCCTTTTAGAAAACAAAACAATAACAGAGAGATTTTGGTTGGTATATGAGGAGAAAACAATATATGAGCATAAAATAATATATGTGCAAAAAACATAACAATAACAAAGAGAGTTTGGTATATGAGCAGAAAATAGAACAATAAGGAACGGATCTACAAAAAGAGTTTGGTTTGCTATATGAGCAGACAACATAACAAAACAGAACAACGTGTTTAGTGTCAATAACTATAACAGAGAGAGTTTGGTATCAATAAAACACGAGGAACAGATCAAAGAAAACAGATAGAGCACAACATAACCAACCTGAAGAACGACAGTGCGAGAAACGGTGGTGTTTTATTGTGTGAAGGCAGCGTTGAACCAAGCAGAGATGAACGATGGTGTCTTACGGTTCGATGGCAGAAATACGGTGACCAGTGATGAAGGACGTGTTTTGGGGTTTTGGAGAGAAACGGCGTTTTACGTTTTTCAGAAGAATGAAAAAGGAATAGAGGATATTAAAATTTTAGGGTTTGAAGAAAATGTCAAGTATACCCTTGTTTTTTTTAAAACCAAGGACAATTTTGTATTTTCTCTAAAAATGTAATAGCGGTTATGAACCACAACCCGGCCCGCAAAACCACTACGAAGCGGTGCGTCGCTATAGCGCCGTTATCTCACACCTCAACTGATCTATTGCTTGTTGCGTAGCATTCCGACACGATATTGCGCGTCCGCTATTGGTTAATATGGATATAATAACAATTTTCCAAGCTCACTAATGTTAATTTTGTTGGCGTATAGAATGGAATTGTTTGCCTAACTCCAAGTCATTAATCTACCACCCAAAAATATCTTACATTAACCAAGACATCATTATAATCTCAAAGTACATAAAGAGTGTATGTGCGCCTGTCATATGTGTGTTAATGTATTGTAATAACTATATCCCAAATTATTAGATGTTTTGAGAAGTACACACGTAATAAAAAATGTAATTAATTTTTTATGGGAAACAAATATTATAAGTTGTTTTACAAAATTGTCCTTAATAAATGGTATTGAAAAAGATAAGGATATAATAAAAAAAAAGTAACATTAATATTTCATTGATATTATAAAGCGATTTATAATTTGAGACAATTTTTTTCTCAAAAGCGACTGATAGAGTAATATTTTATAAAAACTTTTCAAGTTTGTTGTAGAATAATATGAACATGACAAACATAATTTATTTCAATTGAAATCATACGATACATGATTCATATAATCCATCACACTTTCATAGGGTTAACACCAACAATAGCTATAAAATATATGTATTTGGCTTTGATACCAATTGTTGAAATATTTAACAAATTGAAGAGTCTTTTGAGATTTCAGTCTCTAACTAAAGCCCTTCAAAATTTCACTAATCAAGCTTTCAATGCAGGATAAGCCGAAAACTTTTACAAAGATACAATCACTCATTAAACAAAATTATCATTTAAGAAAGAGTCTCTAAACAAAGATATATCACATCTTTTGAATTTTGGGATCACAACCAACACAAATAAAAAATTACAACAATTAAACAAAACATAATCCAATAGTTTGGGATAATAATAACAACAAACCAACAAACAATTCTTAAAATTTAAAAAGAAGCTTCATCCCTAAAATATTACTAAATTTAATTTTCCCCTGTATATTTATAGGAGGTGAACATATTTTTATTTGCACATATATGTGCGGTGGCCCCATAGTCTACCACCCCTAGTTTCTCCTTCATTAGAATTATAGTTTCAGAATTAGGATTGACAAGTTATTTGTTTCCATTTAGGCATCTATATAGAGCAATAAAAGGTTCATACTTTTGTTTAAAAATTCCACTGTAGGGCCGTTGCAGCAAATTGGTTTCCATATATAAGAAATAATAGTGCAACAATTATATGTGAGCAAGTGAGAGGCAACAAAGGTGTGCGCTCATCAACAATAATGAAATTTTTATCAAAACAAATATGTAACAATTATATGAATAAATACAATATAATAATTCTTGATTATAATTAATTCTATATCAATGAAACTTTGATGAAAGTGCTCTTAAGATTGTTGGAAAATTGGCATAGAATTAATTAATAAATAGCAATAATAATCAAGAAATATAACAACAAATTATACATATAATTCTCAGTAAAATAAAGAAGAAAGGAAGAACTTATCGATTGTTGGCTGAGACGTGCAAACACACTGAGCTTAAGAGCATTTCGCCGCCACAGGTCAATGACGTGATGCAGTTGGCCTCAAAGCTAGTGCTCTCCAGGATACAACATCCTCTTCTCACTAACACTGCACGTAAACTAGCAAGGGCACATAAACAACTATTAGATTCTCAAAGGAAAAATAACACAACTTTGAAATATATGTGTGAATATGGAAATTGTCGAAGCTTTTTTTTTTTATGTCTATATCCTTCAGACATATGAGGCATTTATATCAATTTGTTTCAATGTTAACGTTACACACATTTGACCAAGCCAAAACCGTTTTTCCTATTAATTAGATTTTGACCAAGTAATATTCAAGGTGCCAGGTATGTAATGTAAAACATGGGAACGTTTCTCACATTATAAATAATGAGGATATCATTATTTATTTAGGATATATATGAAACAATATATTAACTTTAAAATAAATTAAAAATAATAATAATAATACAACAATAAAATAACTAAGAGGAAATAAGTTGTCAAATTCAATGACAAAGTTTAAGATATGTCTTTTGTGAAGAAGCAAATAAAATTGGTTGTTGTGAAACAAACATATATTCTCATTCTTATGGGAAGGATTTTCAGTATTGCGAGCCATACCCAATTTGTAACTTTTGTGGGATATATCATCTTAATGGAAATTGTGAGGAGCCTTATTTTACTTCAAGTCTAGGACAAGAATAGCTTATTTTTTAGAAAAGTGTATGCCTCGAGAATAGATGAATATGAGTTGGAGACAAAAGATGAGGAATTAGGAATAATGAAACTTAGGATGATCTAGTTTGGAAAGAAACACAAAAGTCTCAACATCGTAGAGGTGAAGATTTCCAACAATAAATTTGTGTTTACACCTAAAGTCAATTCTGCACAAAATAATGTGAGATTTTATTTTAAATTCGTGTACAAAAATGAAAAAGTAAAAAAAAAAAAAACTTAACTTATTCAAACTTCACATTTATCGTCTTCAATTCATGAATTCTCATCAACAACAGATAGCCAACAACAATTATCACATATTCATCGTGAATTCAACATCAAGTAACAACAACAACATTATTTTCAACATTTTAAGCCAAAACTTCAAAATAATCATTTCTACATAGTTCAACAATGGAATTTAAGTACACACAACAAGTTTCTAACAAATTTCGCATATTCAAAATCATCGCTTAGCTAGGAGCAAGGAGGAGTGGAGATTTACTTGATTTTGTGAAGATAAGAGGTAAGAGGGTTAGGTTTGGATGTATAATCACTTATGATTAAGTTCTTAGCTTTTGGATCATAATTGATTTTGTGTGAATTATGATTTTGAATGTAGATTTTCCTTCAATAACATTTATCAACAAGGAAGAGTAAAAGAAATAAATAAATTGATGAATTTATATATGCCTTTTAGAAAACAAAACAATAACAGAGAGATTTTGGTTGGTATATGAGGAGAAAACAATATATGAGCATAAAATAATATATGTGCAAAAAACATAACAATAACAAAGAGAGTTTGGTATATGAGCAGAAAATAGAACAATAAGGAACGGATCTACAAAAAGAGTTTGGTTTGCTATATGAGCAGACAACATAACAAAACAGAACAACGTGTTTAGTGTCAATAACTATAACAGAGAGAGTTTGGTATCAATAAAACACGAGGAACAGATCAAAGAAAACAGATAGAGCACAACATAACCAACCTGAAGAACGACAGTGCGAGAAACGGTGGTGTTTTATTGTGTGAAGGCAGCGTTGAACCAAGCAGAGATGAACGATGGTGTCTTACGGTTCGATGGCAGAAATACGGTGACCAGTGATGAAGGACGTGTTTTGGGGTTTTGGAGAGAAACGGCGTTTTACGTTTTTCAGAAGAATGAAAAAGGAATAGAGGATATTAAAATTTTAGGGTTTGAAGAAAATGTCAAGTATACCCTTGTTTTTTTTAAAACCAAGGACAATTTTGTATTTTCTCTAAAAATGTAATAGCGGTTATGAACCACAACCCGGCCCGCAAAACCACTACGAAGCGGTGCGTCGCTATAGCGCCGTTATCTCACACCTCAACTGATCTATTGCTTGTTGCGTAGCATTCCGACACGATATTGCGCGTCCGCTATTGGTTAATATGGATATAATAACAATTTTCCAAGCTCACTAATGTTAATTTTGTTGGCGTATAGAATGGAATTGTTTGCCTAACTCCAAGTCATTAATCTACCACCCAAAAATATCTTACATTAACCAAGACATCATTATAATCTCAAAGTACATAAAGAGTGTATGTGCGCCTGTCATATGTGTGTTAATGTATTGTAATAACTATATCCCAAATTATTAGATGTTTTGAGAAGTACACACGTAATAAAAAATGTAATTAATTTTTTATGGGAAACAAATATTATAAGTTGTTTTACAAAATTGTCCTTAATAAATGGTATTGAAAAAGATAAGGATATAATAAAAAAAAAGTAACATTAATATTTCATTGATATTATAAAGCGATTTATAATTTGAGACAATTTTTTTCTCAAAAGCGACTGATAGAGTAATATTTTATAAAAACTTTTCAAGTTTGTTGTAGAATAATATGAACATGACAAACATAATTTATTTCAATTGAAATCATACGATACATGATTCATATAATCCATCACACTTTCATAGGGTTAACACCAACAATAGCTATAAAATATATGTATTTGGCTTTGATACCAATTGTTGAAATATTTAACAAATTGAAGAGTCTTTTGAGATTTCAGTCTCTAACTAAAGCCCTTCAAAATTTCACTAATCAAGCTTTCAATGCAGGATAAGCCGAAAACTTTTACAAAGATACAATCACTCATTAAACAAAATTATCATTTAAGAAAGAGTCTCTAAACAAAGATATATCACATCTTTTGAATTTTGGGATCACAACCAACACAAATAAAAAATTACAACAATTAAACAAAACATAATCCAATAGTTTGGGATAATAATAACAACAAACCAACAAACAATTCTTAAAATTTAAAAAGAAGCTTCATCCCTAAAATATTACTAAATTTAATTTTCCCCTGTATATTTATAGGAGGTGAACATATTTTTATTTGCACATATATGTGCGGTGGCCCCATAGTCTACCACCCCTAGTTTCTCCTTCATTAGAATTATAGTTTCAGAATTAGGATTGACAAGTTATTTGTTTCCATTTAGGCATCTATATAGAGCAATACAAGGTTCATACTTTTGTTTAAAAATTCCACTGTAGGGCCGTTGCAGCAAATTGGTTTCCATATATAAGAAATAATAGTGCAACAATTATATGTGAGCAAGTGAGAGGCAACAAAGGTGTGCGCTCATCAACAATAATGAAATTTTTATCAAAACAAATATGTAACAATTATATGAATAAATACAATATAATAATTCTTGATTATAATTAATTCTATATCAATGAAACTTTGATGAAAGTGCTCTTAAGATTGTTGGAAAATTGGCATAGAATTAATTAATAAATAGCAATAATAATCAAGAAATATAACAACAAATTATACATATAATTCTCAGTAAAATAAAGAAGAAAGGAAGAACTTATCGATTGTTGGCTGAGACGTGCAAACACACTGAGCTTAAGAGCATTTCGCCGCCACAGGTCAATGACGTGATGCAGTTGGCCTCAAAGCTAGTGCTCTCCAGGATACAACATCCTCTTCTCACTAACACTGCACGTAAACTAGCAAGGGCACATAAACAACTATTAGATTCTCAAAGGAAAAATAACACAACTTTGAAATATATGTGTGAATATGGAAATTGTCGAAGCTTTTTTTTTTTATGTCTATATCCTTCAGACATATGAGGCATTTATATCAATTTGTTTCAATGTTAACGTTACACACATTTGACCAAGCCAAAACCGTTTTTCCTATTAATTAGATTTTGACCAAGTAATATTCAAGGTGCCAGGTATGTAATGTAAAACATGGGAACGTTTCTCACATTATAAATAATGAGGATATCATTATTTATTTAGGATATATATGAAACAATATATTAACTTTAAAATAAATTAAAAATAATAATAATAATACAACAATAAAATAACTAAGAGGAAATAAGTTGTCAAATTCAATGACAAAGTTTAAGATATGTCTTTTGTGAAGAAGCAAATAAAATTGGTTGTTGTGAAACAAACATATATTCTCATTCTTATGGGAAGGATTTTCAGTATTGCGAGCCATACCCAATTTGTAACTTTTGTGGGATATATCATCTTAATGGAAATTGTGAGGAGCCTTATTTTACTTCAAGTCTAGGACAAGAATAGCTTATTTTTTAGAAAAGTGTATGCCTCGAGAATAGATGAATATGAGTTGGAGACAAAAGATGAGGAATTAGGAATAATGAAACTTAGGATGATCTAGTTTGGAAAGAAACACAAAAGTCTCAACATCGTAGAGGTGAAGATTTCCAACAATAAATTTGTGTTTACACCTAAAGTCAATTCTGCACAAAATAATGTGAGATTTTATTTTAAATTCGTGTACAAAAATGAAAAAGTAAAAAAAAAAAAAACTTAACTTATTCAAACTTCACATTTATCGTCTTCAATTCATGAATTCTCATCAACAACAGATAGCCAACAACAATTATCACATATTCATCGTGAATTCAACATCAAGTAACAACAACAACATTATTTTCAACATTTTAAGCCAAAACTTCAAAATAATCATTTCTACATAGTTCAACAATGGAATTTAAGTACACACAACAAGTTTCTAACAAATTTCGCATATTCAAAATCATCGCTTAGCTAGGAGCAAGGAGGAGTGGAGATTTACTTGATTTTGTGAAGATAAGAGGTAAGAGGGTTAGGTTTGGATGTATAATCACTTATGATTAAGTTCTTAGCTTTTGGATCATAATTGATTTTGTGTGAATTATGATTTTGAATGTAGATTTTCCTTCAATAACATTTATCAACAAGGAAGAGTAAAAGAAATAAATAAATTGATGAATTTATATATGCCTTTTAGAAAACAAAACAATAACAGAGAGATTTTGGTTGGTATATGAGGAGAAAACAATATATGAGCATAAAATAATATATGTGCAAAAAACATAACAATAACAAAGAGAGTTTGGTATATGAGCAGAAAATAGAACAATAAGGAACGGATCTACAAAAAGAGTTTGGTTTGCTATATGAGCAGACAACATAACAAAACAGAACAACGTGTTTAGTGTCAATAACTATAACAGAGAGAGTTTGGTATCAATAAAACACGAGGAACAGATCAAAGAAAACAGATAGAGCACAACATAACCAACCTGAAGAACGACAGTGCGAGAAACGGTGGTGTTTTATTGTGTGAAGGCAGCGTTGAACCAAGCAGAGATGAACGATGGTGTCTTACGGTTCGATGGCAGAAATACGGTGACCAGTGATGAAGGACGTGTTTTGGGGTTTTGGAGAGAAACGGCGTTTTACGTTTTTCAGAAGAATGAAAAAGGAATAGAGGATATTAAAATTTTAGGGTTTGAAGAAAATGTCAAGTATACCCTTGTTTTTTTTAAAACCAAGGACAATTTTGTATTTTCTCTAAAAATGTAATAGCGGTTATGAACCACAACCCGGCCCGCAAAACCACTACGAAGCGGTGCGTCGCTATAGCGCCGTTATCTCACACCTCAACTGATCTATTGCTTGTTGCGTAGCATTCCGACACGATATTGCGCGTCCGCTATTGGTTAATATGGATATAATAACAATTTTCCAAGCTCACTAATGTTAATTTTGTTGGCGTATAGAATGGAATTGTTTGCCTAACTCCAAGTCATTAATCTACCACCCAAAAATATCTTACATTAACCAAGACATCATTATAATCTCAAAGTACATAAAGAGTGTATGTGCGCCTGTCATATGTGTGTTAATGTATTGTAATAACTATATCCCAAATTATTAGATGTTTTGAGAAGTACACACGTAATAAAAAATGTAATTAATTTTTTATGGGAAACAAATATTATAAGTTGTTTTACAAAATTGTCCTTAATAAATGGTATTGAAAAAGATAAGGATATAATAAAAAAAAAGTAACATTAATATTTCATTGATATTATAAAGCGATTTATAATTTGAGACAATTTTTTTCTCAAAAGCGACTGATAGAGTAATATTTTATAAAAACTTTTCAAGTTTGTTGTAGAATAATATGAACATGACAAACATAATTTATTTCAATTGAAATCATACGATACATGATTCATATAATCCATCACACTTTCATAGGGTTAACACCAACAATAGCTATAAAATATATGTATTTGGCTTTGATACCAATTGTTGAAATATTTAACAAATTGAAGAGTCTTTTGAGATTTCAGTCTCTAACTAAAGCCCTTCAAAATTTCACTAATCAAGCTTTCAATGCAGGATAAGCCGAAAACTTTTACAAAGATACAATCACTCATTAAACAAAATTATCATTTAAGAAAGAGTCTCTAAACAAAGATATATCACATCTTTTGAATTTTGGGATCACAACCAACACAAATAAAAAATTACAACAATTAAACAAAACATAATCCAATAGTTTGGGATAATAATAACAACAAACCAACAAACAATTCTTAAAATTTAAAAAGAAGCTTCATCCCTAAAATATTACTAAATTTAATTTTCCCCTGTATATTTATAGGAGGTGAACATATTTTTATTTGCACATATATGTGCGGTGGCCCCATAGTCTACCACCCCTAGTTTCTCCTTCATTAGAATTATAGTTTCAGAATTAGGATTGACAAGTTATTTGTTTCCATTTAGGCATCTATATAGAGCAATACAAGGTTCATACTTTTGTTTAAAAATTCCACTGTAGGGCCGTTGCAGCAAATTGGTTTCCATATATAAGAAATAATAGTGCAACAATTATATGTGAGCAAGTGAGAGGCAACAAAGGTGTGCGCTCATCAACAATAATGAAATTTTTATCAAAACAAATATGTAACAATTATATGAATAAATACAATATAATAATTCTTGATTATAATTAATTCTATATCAATGAAACTTTGATGAAAGTGCTCTTAAGATTGTTGGAAAATTGGCATAGAATTAATTAATAAATAGCAATAATAATCAAGAAATATAACAACAAATTATACATATAATTCTCAGTAAAATAAAGAAGAAAGGAAGAACTTATCGATTGTTGGCTGAGACGTGCAAACACACTGAGCTTAAGAGCATTTCGCCGCCACAGGTCAATGACGTGATGCAGTTGGCCTCAAAGCTAGTGCTCTCCAGGATACAACATCCTCTTCTCACTAACACTGCACGTAAACTAGCAAGGGCACATAAACAACTATTAGATTCTCAAAGGAAAAATAACACAACTTTGAAATATATGTGTGAATATGGAAATTGTCGAAGCTTTTTTTTTTTATGTCTATATCCTTCAGACATATGAGGCATTTATATCAATTTGTTTCAATGTTAACGTTACACACATTTGACCAAGCCAAAACCGTTTTTCCTATTAATTAGATTTTGACCAAGTAATATTCAAGGTGCCAGGTATGTAATGTAAAACATGGGAACGTTTCTCACATTATAAATAATGAGGATATCATTATTTATTTAGGATATATATGAAACAATATATTAACTTTAAAATAAATTAAAAATAATAATAATAATACAACAATAAAATAACTAAGAGGAAATAAGTTGTCAAATTCAATGACAAAGTTTAAGATATGTCTTTTGTGAAGAAGCAAATAAAATTGGTTGTTGTGAAACAAACATATATTCTCATTCTTATGGGAAGGATTTTCAGTATTGCGAGCCATACCCAATTTGTAACTTTTGTGGGATATATCATCTTAATGGAAATTGTGAGGAGCCTTATTTTACTTCAAGTCTAGGACAAGAATAGCTTATTTTTTAGAAAAGTGTATGCCTCGAGAATAGATGAATATGAGTTGGAGACAAAAGATGAGGAATTAGGAATAATGAAACTTAGGATGATCTAGTTTGGAAAGAAACACAAAAGTCTCAACATCGTAGAGGTGAAGATTTCCAACAATAAATTTGTGTTTACACCTAAAGTCAATTCTGCACAAAATAATGTGAGATTTTATTTTAAATTCGTGTACAAAAATGAAAAAGTAAAAAAAAAAAAACTTAACTTATTCAAACTTCACATTTATCGTCTTCAATTCATGAATTCTCATCAACAACAGATAGCCAACAACAATTATCACATATTCATCGTGAATTCAACATCAAGTAACAACAACAACATTATTTTCAACATTTTAAGCCAAAACTTCAAAATAATCATTTCTACATAGTTCAACAATGGAATTTAAGTACACACAACAAGTTTCTAACAAATTTCGCATATTCAAAATCATCGCTTAGCTAGGAGCAAGGAGGAGTGGAGATTTACTTGATTTTGTGAAGATAAGAGGTAAGAGGGTTAGGTTTGGATGTATAATCACTTATGATTAAGTTCTTAGCTTTTGGATCATAATTGATTTTGTGTGAATTATGATTTTGAATGTAGATTTTCCTTCAATAACATTTATCAACAAGGAAGAGTAAAAGAAATAAATAAATTGATGAATTTATATATGCCTTTTAGAAAACAAAACAATAACAGAGAGATTTTGGTTGGTATATGAGGAGAAAACAATATATGAGCATAAAATAATATATGTGCAAAAAACATAACAATAACAAAGAGAGTTTGGTATATGAGCAGAAAATAGAACAATAAGGAACGGATCTACAAAAAGAGTTTGGTTTGCTATATGAGCAGACAACATAACAAAACAGAACAACGTGTTTAGTGTCAATAACTATAACAGAGAGAGTTTGGTATCAATAAAACACGAGGAACAGATCAAAGAAAACAGATAGAGCACAACATAACCAACCTGAAGAACGACAGTGCGAGAAACGGTGGTGTTTTATTGTGTGAAGGCAGCGTTGAACCAAGCAGAGATGAACGATGGTGTCTTACGGTTCGATGGCAGAAATACGGTGACCAGTGATGAAGGACGTGTTTTGGGGTTTTGGAGAGAAACGGCGTTTTACGTTTTTCAGAAGAATGAAAAAGGAATAGAGGATATTAAAATTTTAGGGTTTGAAGAAAATGTCAAGTATACCCTTGTTTTTTTTAAAACCAAGGACAATTTTGTATTTTCTCTAAAAATGTAATAGCGGTTATGAACCACAACCCGGCCCGCAAAACCACTACGAAGCGGTGCGTCGCTATAGCGCCGTTATCTCACACCTCAACTGATCTATTGCTTGTTGCGTAGCATTCCGACACGATATTGCGCGTCCGCTATTGGTTAATATGGATATAATAACAATTTTCCAAGCTCACTAATGTTAATTTTGTTGGCGTATAGAATGGAATTGTTTGCCTAACTCCAAGTCATTAATCTACCACCCAAAAATATCTTACATTAACCAAGACATCATTATAATCTCAAAGTACATAAAGAGTGTATGTGCGCCTGTCATATGTGTGTTAATGTATTGTAATAACTATATCCCAAATTATTAGATGTTTTGAGAAGTACACACGTAATAAAAAATGTAATTAATTTTTTATGGGAAACAAATATTATAAGTTGTTTTACAAAATTGTCCTTAATAAATGGTATTGAAAAAGATAAGGATATAATAAAAAAAAAGTAACATTAATATTTCATTGATATTATAAAGCGATTTATAATTTGAGACAATTTTTTTCTCAAAAGCGACTGATAGAGTAATATTTTATAAAAACTTTTCAAGTTTGTTGTAGAATAATATGAACATGACAAACATAATTTATTTCAATTGAAATCATACGATACATGATTCATATAATCCATCACACTTTCATAGGGTTAACACCAACAATAGCTATAAAATATATGTATTTGGCTTTGATACCAATTGTTGAAATATTTAACAAATTGAAGAGTCTTTTGAGATTTCAGTCTCTAACTAAAGCCCTTCAAAATTTCACTAATCAAGCTTTCAATGCAGGATAAGCCGAAAACTTTTACAAAGATACAATCACTCATTAAACAAAATTATCATTTAAGAAAGAGTCTCTAAACAAAGATATATCACATCTTTTGAATTTTGGGATCACAACCAACACAAATAAAAAATTACAACAATTAAACAAAACATAATCCAATAGTTTGGGATAATAATAACAACAAACCAACAAACAATTCTTAAAATTTAAAAAGAAGCTTCATCCCTAAAATATTACTAAATTTAATTTTCCCCTGTATATTTATAGGAGGTGAACATATTTTTATTTGCACATATATGTGCGGTGGCCCCATAGTCTACCACCCCTAGTTTCTCCTTCATTAGAATTATAGTTTCAGAATTAGGATTGACAAGTTATTTGTTTCCATTTAGGCATCTATATAGAGCAATACAAGGTTCATACTTTTGTTTAAAAATTCCACTGTAGGGCCGTTGCAGCAAATTGGTTTCCATATATAAGAAATAATAGTGCAACAATTATATGTGAGCAAGTGAGAGGCAACAAAGGTGTGCGCTCATCAACAATAATGAAATTTTTATCAAAACAAATATGTAACAATTATATGAATAAATACAATATAATAATTCTTGATTATAATTAATTCTATATCAATGAAACTTTGATGAAAGTGCTCTTAAGATTGTTGGAAAATTGGCATAGAATTAATTAATAAATAGCAATAATAATCAAGAAATATAACAACAAATTATACATATAATTCTCAGTAAAATAAAGAAGAAAGGAAGAACTTATCGATTGTTGGCTGAGACGTGCAAACACACTGAGCTTAAGAGCATTTCGCCGCCACAGGTCAATGACGTGATGCAGTTGGCCTCAAAGCTAGTGCTCTCCAGGATACAACATCCTCTTCTCACTAACACTGCACGTAAACTAGCAAGGGCACATAAACAACTATTAGATTCTCAAAGGAAAAATAACACAACTTTGAAATATATGTGTGAATATGGAAATTGTCGAAGCTTTTTTTTTTTATGTCTATATCCTTCAGACATATGAGGCATTTATATCAATTTGTTTCAATGTTAACGTTACACACATTTGACCAAGCCAAAACCGTTTTTCCTATTAATTAGATTTTGACCAAGTAATATTCAAGGTGCCAGGTATGTAATGTAAAACATGGGAACGTTTCTCACATTATAAATAATGAGGATATCATTATTTATTTAGGATATATATGAAACAATATATTAACTTTAAAATAAATTAAAAATAATAATAATAATACAACAATAAAATAACTAAGAGGAAATAAGTTGTCAAATTCAATGACAAAGTTTAAGATATGTCTTTTGTGAAGAAGCAAATAAAATTGGTTGTTGTGAAACAAACATATATTCTCATTCTTATGGGAAGGATTTTCAGTATTGCGAGCCATACCCAATTTGTAACTTTTGTGGGATATATCATCTTAATGGAAATTGTGAGGAGCCTTATTTTACTTCAAGTCTAGGACAAGAATAGCTTATTTTTTAGAAAAGTGTATGCCTCGAGAATAGATGAATATGAGTTGGAGACAAAAGATGAGGAATTAGGAATAATGAAACTTAGGATGATCTAGTTTGGAAAGAAACACAAAAGTCTCAACATCGTAGAGGTGAAGATTTCCAACAATAAATTTGTGTTTACACCTAAAGTCAATTCTGCACAAAATAATGTGAGATTTTATTTTAAATTCGTGTACAAAAATGAAAAAGTAAAAAAAAAAAAAACTTAACTTATTCAAACTTCACATTTATCGTCTTCAATTCATGAATTCTCATCAACAACAGATAGCCAACAACAATTATCACATATTCATCGTGAATTCAACATCAAGTAACAACAACAACATTATTTTCAACATTTTAAGCCAAAACTTCAAAATAATCATTTCTACATAGTTCAACAATGGAATTTAAGTACACACAACAAGTTTCTAACAAATTTCGCATATTCAAAATCATCGCTTAGCTAGGAGCAAGGAGGAGTGGAGATTTACTTGATTTTGTGAAGATAAGAGGTAAGAGGGTTAGGTTTGGATGTATAATCACTTATGATTAAGTTCTTAGCTTTTGGATCATAATTGATTTTGTGTGAATTATGATTTTGAATGTAGATTTTCCTTCAATAACATTTATCAACAAGGAAGAGTAAAAGAAATAAATAAATTGATGAATTTATATATGCCTTTTAGAAAACAAAACAATAACAGAGAGATTTTGGTTGGTATATGAGGAGAAAACAATATATGAGCATAAAATAATATATGTGCAAAAAACATAACAATAACAAAGAGAGTTTGGTATATGAGCAGAAAATAGAACAATAAGGAACGGATCTACAAAAAGAGTTTGGTTTGCTATATGAGCAGACAACATAACAAAACAGAACAACGTGTTTAGTGTCAATAACTATAACAGAGAGAGTTTGGTATCAATAAAACACGAGGAACAGATCAAAGAAAACAGATAGAGCACAACATAACCAACCTGAAGAACGACAGTGCGAGAAACGGTGGTGTTTTATTGTGTGAAGGCAGCGTTGAACCAAGCAGAGATGAACGATGGTGTCTTACGGTTCGATGGCAGAAATACGGTGACCAGTGATGAAGGACGTGTTTTGGGGTTTTGGAGAGAAACGGCGTTTTACGTTTTTCAGAAGAATGAAAAAGGAATAGAGGATATTAAAATTTTAGGGTTTGAAGAAAATGTCAAGTATACCCTTGTTTTTTTTAAAACCAAGGACAATTTTGTATTTTCTCTAAAAATGTAATAGCGGTTATGAACCACAACCCGGCCCGCAAAACCACTACGAAGCGGTGCGTCGCTATAGCGCCGTTATCTCACACCTCAACTGATCTATTGCTTGTTGCGTAGCATTCCGACACGATATTGCGCGTCCGCTATTGGTTAATATGGATATAATAACAATTTTCCAAGCTCACTAATGTTAATTTTGTTGGCGTATAGAATGGAATTGTTTGCCTAACTCCAAGTCATTAATCTACCACCCAAAAATATCTTACATTAACCAAGACATCATTATAATCTCAAAGTACATAAAGAGTGTATGTGCGCCTGTCATATGTGTGTTAATGTATTGTAATAACTATATCCCAAATTATTAGATGTTTTGAGAAGTACACACGTAATAAAAAATGTAATTAATTTTTTATGGGAAACAAATATTATAAGTTGTTTTACAAAATTGTCCTTAATAAATGGTATTGAAAAAGATAAGGATATAATAAAAAAAAGTAACATTAATATTTCATTGATATTATAAAGCGATTTATAATTTGAGACAATTTTTTTCTCAAAAGCGACTGATAGAGTAATATTTTATAAAAACTTTTCAAGTTTGTTGTAGAATAATATGAACATGACAAACATAATTTATTTCAATTGAAATCATACGATACATGATTCATATAATCCATCACACTTTCATAGGGTTAACACCAACCATAGCTATAAAATATATGTATTTGGCTTTGATACCAATTGTTGAAATATTTAACAAATTGAAGAGTCTTTTGAGATTTCAGTCTCTAACTAAAGCCCTTCGAGATTTCACTAATCAAGCTTTCAATGCAGGATAAGCCGAAAACTTTTACAAAGATACAATCACTCATTAAACAAAATTATCATTTAAGAAAGAGTCTCTAAACAAAGATATATCACATCTTTTGAATTTTGGGATCACAACCAACACAAATAAAAAATTACAACAATTAAACAAAACATAATCCAATAGTTTGGGATAATAACAACAACAAACCAACAAACAATTCTTAAAATTTAAAAAGAAGCTTCATCCCTAAAATATTACTAAATTTAATTTTCCCTTGCTAGTTGTTCGTGCAATGTTAGTGAGAAGAATCCAATAGTTGTTCGTGTGCCCTTGCTAGTTCACGTGCAGTGTTAGTGAGAAGCGGCTGGTGTATCCTGGAGAGCACTAGCTTTGAGGCCAACTGCATCACGTCATTGACCTGTGGCGGCGAAATGCTCTTAAGCTCAGTGTGTTTGCACGTCTTAGCCAACAATCGATAAGTTCTTCCTTTCTTCTTTATTTTACTGAGAATTATATGTATAATTTGTTGTTATATTTCTTGATTATTATTGCTATTTATTAATTAATTCTATGTCAATTTTCCAATAATTTTCTCCTCCCGAATGTATCAACATGTGCAACCAAATGTATTCATATCCCCTTATTCACCATGATCCTTTTCCAAAGCACCATCCTTCTCATCTCTGCTTCACCATCCTTCTTATGGTTCCCTTCCTCACCGCTCATCTTCTTGTTCAAAGTAGCAAAAAGAAGCTTCAACAGGGTAAGAACTTCACCCATAGTGTTACCGATTTCAACCTCCTCTCTGTTGGATTTGCTAACCATTTTCTCAATATTATCAACTCTCATAATAAGTCCACTAAGAGACTTTTTTCATTCATTTCCATATACTTAAAGAACTTCAACTTTTCATAAATCAGTCTCACAATATCAAAAATAGTATCTAACTTTATGTTATCAAGCTTGTTAACACTCCTAGAAGACCCATCACGCTACCCAACTGCAACAAAATCACTAAATGGAACATCACTTTTCTCAGCAACAACAACTTCACTCAAAGTCCCTTCACCATCCTCTGTTGCTAGTAGAACAAACATGGCAGGGATTTTAGAGTGTTGCTTAAATCCCTGCATACAATCATGCTCAAGATGAAGACGCATTAGGTTCCATTTTCTCATGCGAGATAAGTGTTTTGTGCCTTCAGGAAAGAGATTGTTATCTGCAGACATCGTCTTCCAGGCATGACCATGGTGAGCAATGCCATTGATGATTCTTTTCTTCTAAAGAGTTACTTCCTTCATGTAACATCCTAAAAATTTTAAGCTTGTATTCGAATGTAGCTAAGAATGTAAATCATAATAGTATAATTATTTTTAAAATACGCGACGATAAAAATAAAAACTAAGTAAAAATTTCTCAGAGTTGAAATGTGATTAAGAAAAAAAAAATGTGATACAAGTTCTTATCAATAGATAAATTTTATTAAATAAAATAAAAAAAAAGAAGGAAAAATAAAAGGGGATGCAGAAAGCAATATTTTGTTGTTAGAAAGAAAAGAAAAAAAATCATATACTTTCTTTCTCCCCACGTTTTCAAAACTATGTTATAATAAGAAATAAAAAAAAAAATAGATATTGAAGAAAGAAAAGAAGTAGAAACCGTACAAATATTTTTCCAATTAGTGTGCACCTACACCCTTCCATATGCCTATAAAATCAGGTCTCTCTCTAATAATTCTTTATTCTTCTAAAGAGACAAGATTTACTACTAAAATAAACTCTACATAGTATTACAAGGTTCTTTTTATCAGATTGGAAAGTGACTTAGGTCTGGTTTCTTTCAACCTGATCAAACAAACTGATCAAAATAGTTATTTCTTTTCAACCATTTTTTTCAACAAAAACATCATTTAATTGAAAAATGATCTCAGATCTGTTTCAGACATTCAGTGTTTATTTGTTATATTTTTATACTTATACTTTGTAAACTAAAAGGGTTGAAACATAATTATAAACAAACTGCTGCTAGAGCTGAAAGGGATATTCGAAAACAACAAAGGGGAGAACAAAATGTTGAAAATAAAGGATTGGTAGGTTTAAGACGTCACGATCCTCCACAATTTCTTGGAGAAAAAGAACCGGAGAAGGCTGACTTATGGCTCCAAGAGATAGAAAAGATATTCGATGTGTTGAGGTGTCCTAACGAAGTAAAGGTAACATATGCATCTTACTTACTGTTGGGAGATGTCGAATACTGGTGGAAAGGAACTCGCAAGATGATTGAAGCTAACAATCAAGATGTTACTTGGGAAGTATTTCGCACAAAATTTCTCGACATGTATTTTCCTAAAAGTGCTAGAACTAACAAAGAACAAGAGTTGCTTCTCTTGAATATGCGGCTAAGTATCATTGTCCAAACATTTTTGTTTCTTCTAGGACCAAATTGACAAATATTGGTTGTGTGAAAGATTTGAAGGTGGACTGCATTGTTGTTCTATTCTTGAATAACCAAATAATACACTTTTGTTTATAGAAGGAAGAAAATCCATAAGAAGAACTTGAGTTTTAACAACAAAACAAAGGTTGAAGATAAAGAACACAAATAGTGAAATATGTAACATATTATCACAAAAACGTAATTTTATAGTGTTACAAATGAAGTTGCAAAGGAGTGTCTTCCTACTATATTTCAACAAATAGTATCTTTTTTTTTATTAAATTCATTAAATTTATTTTTACTATTTAAATGCAATTTTAGCCCCCCAATTTTTATAAATGAGCAATTTCATTTTTAGCCCCTTTAGTTTATTTTGTGCAATTTAGTCCCTCAAGTTACTCTCTTTCTAATTTAATGTCCCCATACTCATATGTAGTTTGATTTATTTAAAGTCTATGATAATAACCTATATCCACCACACCTAATCATCTTTCTCCCTATCACCTCTTCCATTTCCATCTCAGCTAATCTCAAAAAAAAAAAAAATTTGTTTGTAAAATTTATCATCCAAAACTACCATTTTATTCATCCATCCGTGCAGACTTATAACTGAAGATTCTTTGTTACTCTCTATTCGTTGTTGTCTCCTTTTCTTAGTGTACAAATTTATATCTCATTTTTGTTTTTCGGAGGCCCTAATATGGACCTTGTATACATGGGGTCCATAGGTGAACCCATTGCTTTCATCGGTTTCAATTGAAGAGGCCTAGATGATGCTATTGTTCTTCTCTTCCAAAAGATTAATTTCATTTTATGGCTAAATCAATAAATTAGCCACATCATCCGTACCATTATTTCCACCAATCAAAATTAGCACAACCAGCAGTGCTTTCAACCACATTCCACAACCATAACTTGTTTCTCCACCAAATAACAAAAGAGAGTGAGCACACACAATTTTTAGGGTATAGGATTTTATAGCAGACGAAACATCGTTGTTTTAGGTTAGGTTTAAATGAGAAATTGCAAAAATTGTATTATTACTATAGATGGAAGGTGGTATGAATAGACATAAGTGTTTGGTAAAATTAATAATGAAAAAACAAAAATAGTTGGGTCGTTGGTTGGTCAGAGAAAGAATAAGAAGGAGATGGGAAGGGAGAAGATGATTAGGTGTGGTCGTGGAGGGGTAGCTTACTATCATAGACTTTAAATAAATCCAACCACATATAAGTATGGGAACTTTAAAATCAGATAAGGGATAAATAAATTCAACCACATATAAGGGAACTTTAAAATCAGAAAAAGGACAAACTTGGGGGATTAAAATTGCACAAAATATATTGAGGAGCCAAAATTACACATTAATGAAAATTAGGGTTAAAACTGCATTTAAACCTAACATTTACTCGATTGAACTTCATCATATG
This sequence comes from Medicago arabica, assembly GCA_946800305.1. Classification (NCBI taxonomy): domain Eukaryota; kingdom Viridiplantae; phylum Streptophyta; class Magnoliopsida; order Fabales; family Fabaceae; genus Medicago; species Medicago arabica. The sequence continues at coordinate 43,033,277 of OX326970.1, forward strand.
TCAAAGAACGATTTATTTATACAAGCACGTTGTATGAAATTATAAGTTTCTCCCGTAGCTGCAAAAGGCTGAAATCATATATTGTTGTTACTTAGCATTGTTCTGAGGCCAATATTTCTTGAAAAAAAGTAAGAAACCTCTATGTGACCATTGTTTCTATAAAACACGGTTCGTCTTGCAACATATATGCTAGAAATATCACTAGATGATTTCAGTCATCTTCTACTTTTATATATACCCACATGAGAAATTTATTTTTAAAAAAAAATATGAAACTTAACAAAATTTAGCTTCATATCCCCTCAAAATAAAAAATTAGCTTCATATGCAATTCTTATAAATCTCGTGAAACACAATATACCAATAACATACACATCTTTAGGAAAAATTTAAAAAATACACAGAAACATTCTTTTATTATGTCAACTTAATTACAGTCATTGCAAATCCTTAATGACTTTTCTTATAACTTAAATGTAAAATCGTTCCGTTTTTATAAATATCCATAAATGTATAATCTAAAAGTCTCATAGGAAGGATAAATGTATGATCTAAAAGTCTCATAAGAAGGCAACCAAATAAGGCTGCTGTATATGACAAACACGTCTAGAATAAATCAAACCAATCACTAAGGTAAGAAAAATTCAATATTTTAAATATCATTTTCGGAAGACAAACAAATAAGGCTGGCCAATCCATATATTAACAACATAAAAAATATATTTAAGTTGGGCCATATAATCCTCATTAACCCCTCAGAAAACAATCCTCATTAACCCCTAAAAAAACAATCTTCATTAACAAATGAGAGAGAATAAACACAATATAAATAGCTAGGCCATAAGTAAAGGTTTCTCATATTAAATACATGTGAAATATATAAAAAAGAGTACGAAAGTCGGCGAATCTTTAAAGTCTGGTTCAACTGGCAATATCAAAATTGTTAGGCAAGACATTTTTATCCAGAATTTTGTAGTTGTGCGTATTAATTTCAACGTTATTTATCTCTTCATCTACCAACAAAAAATAAGTTAATGAATATTAATTTTGTTAGTAAATAATCGACTCATGTCTCACAAAGGCATGAATTCCGATATCATTGTCAATGTTAGCACATCATTGGTGGATAATATGTAAATATGGTTAAATAATAGTCTATTAAATTTATGTTATTTTCTCTTTTAAATATTTATAAGTTAGTAGTCGAGCGCAATTTTATGCTATACTATATATTTTCTTTGTTACCCTTGTTTTCATAACTTTATTAATCATATCACTGAAATTCTAACATCTTTCTCCGTCCAAAAAGTTAACCATATTATTGAAAATTCTGACATCTTTCACCGTCCTATGTTTTGTCATTCTCCATTGTTAACAAATATTATGTCAGCAAATCTTTAAGCTTCAAAGTTTCTTACACTCTACCGAAACTGTGAGTTGCAAGTTCTATGAAAAGGAAGAGGCAAATTTCGGCCACATTAGAGTAAACCTTTTTGCTATCCTATCTTTTGAAGCACTCTTTGGGGGAAAGACATTATTAAGTGTCAGTTTGTATAAGCCTCGTAGCCACATTTCTCAATGTCCCAATATATTTTATATGTGACTTTTGTGAATCTAGAACGCAAGCTTCAGAATGAATATGCATTGGTAACTATTTCATAACTACGGTCTAATAAAATTAAGTACCGTAATTTTTTATATTTTTTTAGAGGAAGTAACCTAAACTTTTGCGTAGAAAGAAAGGACACTACTGATAATGCTTACCTAATAATATAAACAATTAAAATATAAGCAAATCTAATTAAATGTATAAGAGTGAAATGTCATTTAAAATAGTTAAGCAAAGTTGACTCAGTTGATAAGAAGCTGACTCACCTGCAAGATAATATGTTCAACTTTCATTGTCAATAGAGAATCTCTTTAATAGATGATATGTAAGTATTTTTGTATACACTCTTTGAATCTTAAATTCAACCCTAATTTTGATAAGCCCTAAAACTCAACTCGCCTAAACATTAACAAATAAATATTTGTTTCAAATAAATTAAGATTAGAAGTTACCTTAATAATGATCTCTAGAGAGAATTTCGTGAATCATGATACTCTCACACTCTCTTTATATATGTCATGTTATCAAATAAAGAGACCGATGCTTAATAAAGATAATTTTGCAAGATTATCTATTCTTTCTTTTATATATATATATATATATATATATATATATATATGAATATGTAATTAATTTTTATCTTATTTATTAATGAATTTTGATTGCAAAATTATATCCCACTCAATGGTCATATATGAACTTTTTCAAGCTTTCGTTAAGGATGTCCTTTTTTATATTTATTTAGACCGGTCAGAGTATCTATATATGAAGAAAAAGATGTCTTTAAACTTTTTGACCGATCCGTATGAGAAAAGATGAACATTTAGATTAGCAAATCTACGGGGAAACATGCACATGTGGATTTGACTATGAGAAAATGTGTTCTGACTATCAAACGTGTTTTTAAATCATTTTTGTTTGACATTTTTGACTTCCTAGCAACAAAGAATTAACTACACAATTTGTTCAATGTTTATCGTTCATTTGTGTAAATACTCATTTTAAAGTTTAAATGAGAGATAAATCAAGTCACTCTCTATAAAACAACAATTTCATGTGAATAACCCGTCTTTGAAAAGAAAAAACAGAAACAACAATTAAAAAAAGAGAAGTGCTCATTAGTTTTGCTTTGGAAAGTTGTCCATTCATCATAGGAAATTGAATGACTTACTTTTCATCATATAATTTTTAATTCAAATATCTTAAACAATATGCTTAGAATAGAGACACTTAGTGTGGAGACATATATCACTTAAATAAATTGTGTTACGATGAAGTTAGCAATACTTTTAAAAAAGAGGCAGAATTTATGCATTAATCCTTATCTCTCCTTGAATGCTTACATCATCACAATTAAGCACTTCTTATAACTCACGATCGATCATTCAAGGGAAATACAAAGAGTGTGATCAAGCTCTAGAACACAATCAAGCATGGTGGTAGCTAAGTCTTCTTCAGCTTCTGATCCTATCAACAGTAAGAGGAAAAATGGCACAACAATATCACTCTCCACTCTCTCACCCAATTCCATCATCGATGCTCAGAAGTAATCATCTATTTTTTTATTTTTTTATCTTCACTTCATTACTTTAATTATCAACATAAATGATGATTTATATATGATTGTGCAATTAACAGGGGTGATCCATTGGCATTTGGGCCATACTGGAAGCAGATGAGTGATGAATGTACGGTTGTGATTAAAGGATGGGAATTGATGAGTTACTACAGTGACTCGAGTAACATGTGTTGGTTCATGTTGCCAGAACTGAGGAATGAGATAGAGAAACTTCACCATTTAGTTGGAAATGCTGTGACCAAAGATAAATACATAGTTGTTGGAAATGGCTCTTCTCAGCTCTTCCAAGCTGCTTTGTTTGCTCTGTCTCCTTTAGATGTCCCTCATCACCCCATCAATGTTGTTTCTCCTGCTCCTTATTACTCGGTAACCTTTCTTCCTTAATATAGTTGTATTCTAATATTGTTACTTTTCATTTTTTGCAAAAATGGATCATCTGTCGTCAATTTTATGGTGCAGTTGTCTAAAGATTACAGCCAAACTGCACCATAAAGTTGACTGCAGTTGTCTAAAGATTACAGCCAAACTGCACCATAAAGTTGACTGCAGCTGACTTGAGAGTATCCAAGTCGATTTTACCTTCCATTTCACTTCAATTAACATTATTGATTAGGACAACAATAATAATGATTGATTAATGTGCCAATGAAGCAGGGCCGGCTCAAGGGTAAGGCTACTAAAGCCCTCGTTTTAGGCCTCTAACAAAAAACATTTTTTCTTAGATTTTATAAACAAAATGCTCTCATATACGGACTAAAATGGCCTCATAAATTAAAATTTGTTTTAGGTCTCACCTACGAATAAAATTAATTGTGCCGACCCTGCAAGGAAGGTTAACTAATAACTAACAATGTGTTTAATTTTATTTTGTAGGAATACAAAAATGCAATTAATATATTGCATTCAAGGATGTTTCAATGGGGTGGTGATGCTGCTGTGTATGATAAAAATGAGTCTTACATAGAGGTGGTGACTTCCCCAAACAACCCTGATGGAACCCTTCGTGTACCAGTGGTGAACTCTGTAGCTGAAGGGAAGTTGATTCATGACTTGGCCTATTATTGGCCACAATACACTCCTATTATTTATGAGGCTGACCATGATGTAATGCTCTTCACATTCTCCAAATGCACTGGCCATGCTGGTTCCCGTATAGGGTGAGTTTGTAAATTAATTGAACCCCTCTATAGTTGGTGTAATGGTGCAACCGATTGTACACCGTTAGATCATGAGTGACAAATTTTCTCTTTTAATTTTTGATTTTTTGTTTTTGTTAAGCTGGGCTATTGTGAAGGACATTGAAGTTGCTAAGAAGATGGTCACATTTGTGCACTCAAGCTCAATGGGGGTATCAAAAGAATCCCAGACACGAGCAGCTAAGATCATTGGAGTGATTTGTGATAGTTACCAAAATTTCAAGTCAATTGAATCTGAACTCTTTTTTGAATATAGCAAACGTCTCATGAGAGAAAGATGGGAGAAATTTAGAGGAGCTGTTGAGCAAAGCAATGTCTTCACTGTAACCAAGTATCCAAGGGCCTACTGTAACTTCACCAATGAGATATCTGAAACATACCCTAGTACTTTTTTCCCCATTTCTTGAAACTTTTTTAGACCCTTTCATCACTTTAATTAGCTTTTCGTAACTTAGAGTGTGGTTTTAATATACATTTTTTCTTGTTTATTCCTACAGGTTTTGCTTGGTTGAAATGCGAGGAGGGCATAGAAAATGCTCATAGTTTTCTAAGAAAAATGAATATTTGTGCAAGAGAAGGGGAGCGATTTGGTGCTGCTGGTTCAAAGTATGTTAGGGTTAGCATGCTTGTTATGGAAGATGAATTCAATGAATTGTTGAAGAGGTTATCAAATGCTAAAATAGAATAAGATCAGATGATGGGAAACAGGAGAGTTTCTACAGTGCCTTGGAAAATGTGTGTTTTGGCACCGTTCACTGCGAACTAATTTAATAAAATTCAAGTTATGAATTATATTCATTTAAAATTTTAAATATGTAAATTGTTCGTAAAGCATTTTTATTTAAAAAAATTCACCGGTTCTCTATCACCTGCATAAACAGCTTGAGTTCAATATGATTTTAATTTTTAGAGGTTCTTAAAAGCTTCATTAGAACAATGTGAAAGTAGTTCATAATCAATCATACACAGTAATTGAGATTAAGACATATAATTGGGTTAATTTTATGGAAATTAATAATGAATGACATACAATTACTATATTTGTAATCCAATAAATAATGTTTACAAATTTTTACTGTATTGTTTTGGTTTTTTTATTGGATAAGTTTTGTAACTGTATTATTTTGTTCAACACTTGTCATCCCAAACATAATATTTGCAGCATGTATGTCTAGATATACTAGCTGAAATTAACTACACTGAAACACTTGATATTGTACAATGTAAACGACTAAAGGTAGAAAGCATGTGAATACAAAATCTAAAGATTCTCTTACAAATGTAAATCAAATCAAATTACTATATAAAGACAATGGAAAAAAGATGAAATCAGATTAGTGAATAAAAAGCCAAAAAGAGGATTAAAAACAAACATTTTCTCAACAAAAACATTGGAGCAAAAGTAGCACACAAGGTACAGTCTCGCTTGCGAATTCCTGATTTTTGGTGTGAACTTTATAGACAGTGAGCAACTTACAATCTGTTGTCAAAATGATTATCATGAAGAGAAAGATATTTGGCCAAATAAATTCCAGCTTCTCTAAAGAGTCCCAAACCCCATCCACCTGTTTTAATTTGCTGATCGTTGAAGATGACGCAGTCACTAAAAACAGATACAAGACCTTAAATAAGCCTTAGCTCATACTCTCCTGCCATTGTTATGTATCTCACCCATGGAAGAGCCTGATACCCACTCTTCTCAATAATCTTCAAATATCTTACCTAAAAGACCAAGACAATTACATGGTGATTACCATCTCTATCAAATCAATCAAAGCTTCTACTTTATGAGCAATGCTATTTAATTTCACAGATATATACGGTTGTTGATGTGTTATGGATCCAAAATTATCCGTAATTTTCAAATATACCATCAATTTTGTCCTTGAAATATCATTCTCTCCATAATTTAGTACCTAAACAATTAAAACATACTAAAAAGTCCTTAAACCATTCCCCAATCCATCTATTTAGTCTCTCCGTCAATTTGACCATTTGGATGGCGTTAACTGCCACATTGGCAACCCAACTGTGTCCTATGTCAAACATATAATTCACAGATTTTGATTATTAACTCCCTAAAGCATGAAAATACATCAATATGTCCCTAAAGTTTCATAAAAAACAAAAACTTGGTCTCTCAATGTTCAAAAACATTTTGTTAAATCATCCAATCCATAATCTCATATGCAACTTATTCAATTTCAAATTGCAAAATAGGTCGAGTTTCAGTCATGGATGGGGGATCATTCAATAAAACAAAATTCAGAACACACCAGTGAATCCGCTAATCAGAAATCATCACATAAACCAGAACTCATTACAGACCAAATATCATAAGAAACCGAAATCATCACATAATCGGAGTTCATAAACTTCATTACAAAAAACCAGGATAAAGATAAAGTGAGGGAAGAAACAAAAATTGAAGGCTTTATAGAGTACAAGGACTAAACTAACCAAAGGACTAAAGGGATAGGCATGGAATAGCTTAGGACCTTTTAGTATGTTTTAATGGTTTAGGGACTAATTTGGAGAGAAAGTGATAGTTCAGGGGCCAAATTGATGGTTTACTCTTTAAATTCCAGATCCTTTTTCTGATGTCCAGTTCTTTTTTCCACTACCAATTGATTTGATTCTATTCTTAAGACATATATAAATATTTCTTGAAAGTTTATGAATATCAATGGAACTGCGAAAACAAATTGAAGTAAAATAGATTTGTTTAGTTCACTACACCATCAATTCATTGAAATAATCAAAATTTTAACAGAGACGAAAGTTCTTACACTATACACAATAGGCAAATGGTAAGAGAGACAGCAGGAAGGAGTGAAAGATATATTGCAATAAACATTCGCCCAATTTTTTATTAGACAGTGGCATCGAAGGAAGGAAATATTATGCCCAAATGCAGAGAAAAAAAAATAGCCTAACAATATTTAGAATATAAGAAAATCATGTTTTTGTAACATACCTGTATTCCAGAAACAGTAAAATACGGTATCTCAAATTTCACGCGTATAGGAGCTTTTCTTTCAGGAGCTGCTTCCTCATCTGTTATACTGGGAAGGCGAAACTCTGCTCTTAACATATACTCCTGAAAGTATCAAAGAAAGGAGAAACCAATCTGATTAATCACGATCAAATTTAGGTATCAAGATGGATGTTATTAAGGATTCAATGCCACTTCGAAGATACCTTGCCTCCAGGGAAGGATCTAATTTTCCAGATCAATGCATCTTTTTCAGGTGCATATGCTGCAGATCCCATTGACGTTCGAACATTAGGATTGGTTGCATCAACAGGAACGGGCAACTCAATCTCAACATTCGTGGCAGTGCTATAAAATAAATCCTATTAGTTGGTGAAACAAGGATATTTAGGGCAGTCTAAATTCTGGGACAAAAACCTCACTGCGTGAACTAAAAGGAAGAGATCCCCCAATCTTCTGCCAAGAAAAAAATAGAGAAGAAAAATAACATATATGAGAAAAGAAGTCTTAGTACCTACGTTCCTTAAACTGACTCCTAGCTTTTACCATAATTTCAATCCGACTCTTTGAGTGCTTTTCAACATTTGCTTCCACCCAAATTAAAGGCTTAACCTGAAAAGATATGGTACAATCAACAAGGACTTCAAAATGCTCTCTCTTTCTGAGGGTGTGTTGTGCATGACTGCATGTACACCACCTCTCAAAACAGAAACTTATTACATATCTACAGAAGACAAACCTGTGTGCTGAGCCTATATGTCATCAAATCGAACGATCCATCAGGAGGGATGAAAGAAATAGTTCGATCATTTTCAAATCGAGCCAACCGGACACACCTTCATAAAATGCCAGACATAATTTTAGAACTAGCATTAAGAGAAAAATGCTTGAAAAAAGTATATCTAATTTTGAACTCTAAGTGGTCAATTCGTATAGAAAAGAAAGTCGATCATACATACTGATGAAATTTAATGTCTTCCAAGTCTATCGCCTTTCCCTTGGTTGTTCTGCCTTGTGCCTCTAATAACACTCTATCATTTAAACCAAGTTTACACTCAGGCATACCACTGCATTAGATTAAGCCAAAAACACGTGTCAGTTTTCAGATAAATACTCCATCATGAATGTTGGTTAATAGATGCTTCACAATTAATGCTCTCAGCTGTGAACGTATACAGTGGTTGAATCTATCTGCAAAATATCTACTGGGTAGAAAATTGACAGATATGTCCATTATTCAGTATGACCGACCTCCTAAGGAACACCTCAAGGGAGCATTTGTTTCACGGGCTCAAAAATTATTCCTAGGAACAACATACCCGGGAGTATAACGAAGGGAGTTTTAGTCCTGGATATTTTTTTTAAAAACTGTTTGGCACACTCTTGACTATTCCTAGGAAAATTGGAAGTTTTTTTTATTTTTAAAAAAAAGTATACAAAATTTCATGGGAACCCACTTTCCCATCCTTTAACTTGGGAATAATTTCATGGGAATGTTGGAAGTTATGGGAAGTTATTTCATTCCTGGGAAACCTTGAACCTTGATACACAGGAATAATGATTTCTCAATCTTGTAAATTTTAAGCTTGAAACAAACACCCCCCCAAGTGTATCAGCTAATAAAACCAATCCATAAGCATGGAGAATCAGTACATACTGAAAATAACATACTCCAAGTCTAAATTGCTACTGTCATTTGCATTCCTCAAGTTTTAGCTAGATAAAATATAAAAAAATAAATAAAAAAAACAGTATAAAAACTATTAAATATATAAGAATCAGTTTAGGCTTGGTTCCCTAATCTCTAATGTATATTGTTTCAGTCCTCGCCAATAACCACACACACAAATATACCCTCCAGAGTATCCACATATGAGTAGAAATCCGAAAAGTCAAAAACAGATTGTGAGGAACCCAGAAATTAGATTGAATAGAAAGCACCCTTTAATTAAGAAAATAGGAGAGAAAACTCTCTTCCAATGGCTTTCCCTTCAATAGAGTCGCTACTCTATTTACTATAAATTTATAATGAATTCCTCTATCCACATATTCTTCTAATTATACATAATTCTAACTAAATCAACTAACAAACTTCTCTAACAACTCTGAACTACTCTAATTACCCTTATTCTATAACATATCGCGGAAACTATAAAACTGTATGTTGCAACCAATACCAAAAGATGACCTCAAAACAATACCTACAAATGCAGTACATCTCAAGCAAAACAAGAAGCAAACCTCAAAAATGTTCTCATCTTCAGCGCCCCAACAACGTCAGATCTAATTAACTGTCCATTGCTATTGACAAGTATATTAACACTCTCCACCACATCCAAGAAAACCTGAACACAAAAACAGAAAAGTACATTCAGTACCTCAAACCACCAAATTACAAGTCATAAACCTATGATTTTTAAATTTCTCTAATAATCACCTCATTTTTCTTGTAACTTATCCCTTCGCTTCGCCAAGACACGGCATTAGTCACAGCCATTGGAGGCCTCTGAGTAACTTCCATTCTATAAGCATCAGTCTTAATAAACTCACTAAGAATCTTTGCCTCGGTATACTGAGGATAACCAAAGTCCATAATTTCATCAAGTAGCTCATACTACAAACAACACAACAAATCCAAATCCAAAAATCAAAACAAAACATATAAAATCTTTGTACCGAAGGCATGTCCAGTGCCCCAGACATGGACACTGAATATGATTACATTCAATTATGTTATTTACTGAAATTATTACTGACGTCGTGTCTGCCGTGTCAATGTTTCATAGTACAAAATACTTAGAGTTCAGAGACACTTCAAGATTCTTACCACAACAACAAAGTTATCTCTAAGCGATTCCTCTTCTAATTCTTCAAAATAATGCTTAAACACCTGCAAGAAAAAACACACAAATTTCACTAATCATTCATTATTAAAAAAACTAATTCAATTCTCATTTCAAACAAAGGATCGTTCAAATCAGGAAAAAGCTTACATCAACTAATCGATGCAAGAAGAAGAGAAGACTAGCTGCATTACAATTCTGTCTCGCAGCGATCACAAGATAAACATTGCTATGTTGAATAAACATATACGTAACACCGTTATCATAAACAACCGGATCTTGAGATTGTTCATCAGCCTAACATAAAAAGCGAAATTGAAGCTCAAATTATACATAAAATCACGGTGTGGAGTGTGAATTTGAAATTAGATCTAAGAAATGGAAGTGGAATGAACCTGTTTATCGATGAGTTTGGTGAAGAAACGTTCGGCTTCGATGGCGGAGACGTCGCCGCGATAGTCACGCCAGACGAGGATGCGGCCTTTGATGTCGAGGAGGAACAGAGCAGAAGCTGCCCCTGACATTGATGATGCGGTGGTTGATCGGTGGATTGGATCGGATTTGGAGCAGTGTTACGGAGGTGGTGAATGAAGAAGACGACGGATAATTGGGGCTGCAACGACGTCGTTGCCACCGCGAGGAAACGAGTTATGGAAGTGTTTTCAGATTTAAAAAGCTTATGGTTATGAATACTAAAAATAATTATTACTATGAAATTCAATTTCCTCGTCGTGTAAGAAAATGAATTTCAACTTTTTTTTTATTGTTTTACAAAATGAAATGCAAGTTAATAATTTTGAAGACACTTTTAATTATGTTATTGTTAAATTATGGGTAATAAAAAATTTATCTTAAAAAAAGAAGTAATAATAATTTTAATTTCTTGTCACATGAGCATGGTTAAGTTCATATGAACAATGCATTGTTATACGTAACAACCGAAGTTTAGACCTCAACACCTCACTTATTCAATTTACCATTTATTTAGATATTCGATGTTTAGTCTCTACAATTACCGTAGAGTATACCATATTTAAAAAAAAACATTTATTTAATTGATAGATGAGATGACAATCACCATTAAAATTCACACACTATCACAAGATTTCATATTCAACTCATATGAATATGTTCCAAACAATATTGTGGAACTAGACTTTTTTTAGAGGTTGAGCTAGACCTAAGTACAAGTAGCATTAATTTTAATAAAAAAAAGGGGAAAAAATATAGTGTATTTGATACTTGGGTAAGAAAAATGGTTTATTGGACCAATATGAAACATAAGGAAAGAAGACTAATCTTCTATAACTGAATCAAGAATTGTGGAGAGAACTAGAAGAAGAAGAAAAATCAATTATTTATTTTGTTTAAAAACTAATTATACTACATAGTTTATGAAATTATACAAAATGTTAGTCATTATTATTATCAAGATTGTTAACTACATAAACTAACAATCAAAACTATTAATTAACTTTTGAATCAGTAAATCACTACATAGATTTGTTGATTCTACGATGCTCCCACTAGTGTTGTATTTATTCTAATTTTATAAAGATAAAGTGCCGTCCATAATAATTAAGAGTCCCATGGAGACTCTTTAGAAAAACATTGGGAAGGAAATTGCACCATGATAATGGGCTTTTGTTTTTGTTGACGTGATGATAATCGACATCGCTTAACTAATTGGAAAAATAGTGGTCACATGCGTTTTAGTAGCGTGACCATATTTTTTAGTTTTTAAATTCTGGAAAATAGTTGTCACGTAATTAAAAAATGTGGTAATATAAATCATATATTTGGTTAACTTAAAATTTTTAAAGTGGTATAAAGGATGTACACATTAAAAGTGTCAACCTATCATTATTATCATAAATATGAACTCATACTCATTTATAACGCGTTTTAATGATAACATAATCTGATAAGTTTTCATGCTTGTGCATGTGAGTTGGAGAACTCTTCCCAAGAGTTCTTGATTGAATCAATTATGGATCATAGGATCAAAAGGCTTTTCATAGTTCTTCTTGATCGGTGATTCTAAAAATTGCTTAAAAAATTCAATTCAATCATGGAAAGATCATTGCTTCCTAAATTAGGATAGCTTTTACTATCAAAGTTAGAAATAAATGAAGTAGCTTTTTTTACAAAAATAAACGAAGTAATTGTAGTTTTCAAATAAAAACTTGTATTTATTGGATATCAAACATACGGTCAAATCCACATTTTGAGCCATCTTGAGTGAAAAGTGATTTGCTCGAACAAATTTGTGTTGTGGTAGAAGACAACATCACTAAGTATGATGTGATCTTGTGGGACTTGTGATAACAATTCCCTTAGGTGGAGCAAACATCATGACATGTGGGTGTCGATCCATCCTATATATATACCCTAGAAATTCTTATCCCCGATTTTCTGAAAGTGCTTAAATATCCACGTTTGCATCAATATATATATATATGTGTGTGTGTGTGTGTGTGTGTGTGTGTGTGTGTGTGTGTGTGTGTGTGTGTGTCATTAGACAACACATTAACAAAAAACATTTTTAACAGTTAACGAAATAATAATTTCATTATTATACCTGAAGTAGGGTCGTGTTTTCTACCAACTGCGAAGTCTGATAACAACATCCGTTTTTAAGCTCTATGTACATGTGAGCAAGGGAGACCGCTCCCCATGCATGATCGTGGACTCATATGTGGCATCAACATATGTGGCACTCTTGCTAGTAAAGAGCCTTAGACCCACCAAATAGAGAAGATAGATGCGGATTGCCTGGTCCCGGTTTGACCGCATCTCATCAACATCAACATCCTCTTCAGTTGCATATACTGCTTCAAGACGTAGCTTAAAATCCTTTCTCAGTCAACTAAAATGTTCATGAGCACCGTTCATGGATTTCGCATAATACTTAGCCTCAATCACATAATCCCCTAACAACTCGACCATCAAATCAACTGTCCATTCACTGAAAGAGGATTATTGTGGTCCAGGAGGAGACCCTCGATGTGGAGATGCAACATATATGACACATCATCTAGTATCATTGTCATCTTCCCGATCAGAAGATGGAAGCTAGAAGTCTTCTCATGTCACCTCTCAACAAATACAGACAATAGGTCGTGGTGGTCAATGTTGTTATAGTTGATATGCTTCAACAAGTATAGACCATTGGCTTAGATGACACCTCTGAACCATTCCTGAAGAATCTCAACCGTATTCGGATCATGCATAGTCTTCAACTTATTCTCGTTGTTCACACACTTTAAATTGCTACGCCACTGTAACAAACAAAAATAAATAAATAAATATTTGTTTACATAAATAAACAAGATATAGTACAAAAATATACATGTGTTAAAGAGTCTTACTACTGCATCAAACATGCGGCATCCCACATGATGATAATACTGAGTAAGCACATACACGTCATATGACCCACCATGATAGGGATCTAGTAATTGTGGTTCCTCTTCCTATGCATGTTGTGGCTGCTCATCATCATCGACATTCGACGCCTCTTTTGAATTGTCTGAATATTCATCCTTTTCCTCCTCCTCAACATGGTGATGTTGGGGCTCAGGCTTCTGCATCTGAGATGGTCTAGATCAATCAATATTGCAGCCCATACTCATATCCCCGTCCACTTTCCCTTCCGCTACAACTTTATGCATCTGATTATGCCTATCTGATGTAGTCATGGTAGTTCTGTCTTTTCTTATGCAGTCTATGCGGTTCATATATGAAATATGCAAAATCACACACACACACATATACATACAAAAAAAAAATCACAAAACCAAAAACATCATATACTAAAACATGTTGGATTATATAATCTAAACCAGGAACAATCTGGTTCGGATTATATAATCCGAAAAGGTTCAGTTTTCATATAAAAAATTATGAATCAAATTACACTAAATCGAAGGAATGTCACCTTACCTTGTGGTTGAAGTTTGAAAAGGTTTGAAAAGTGATGTTTTGGGTGGTGATAGATAAATATTTGACGAAAACCTAAATGTTACAAACGAGGGAAGTTTTTTGATTTTGCATTATATATATATAGAAGAGATTCATATTATATAATCAGAAAATCTCCAAAAAGACGTTCAGATTATATACTCCAAACATGAGTATTTTTCGGAATACAGCAGGGCATGTGTGAAGAGCGTACGATGGAAAAAGAAATCACCAAGGAAAATTGTCTAGCCAAACATTATTGGGCTTTGCCAAGACTAGTCTAGCTAATTTTTGGGCAATCCAATTATCTACCTGTTTGATGACAAAACTAAAGCACGTCTTAGAAGTACCTGTAATTTTGACCTAAAAAAGTATTTGCAATTAGTACATTTTAGTCATGATTCTTATATGTAGTGTACTAAACCAATAGTGTAATATTTTAAGAAAGATATCTCCGTGAACTTAACTCAATTGATAGAGATAATGTATAATATATGCAAATCTGATATTCGAATTCCGAACACCACTAAAAAATATTTTATGAAAGAGTCTTACTTGTACTCTAAGAATGTTAAGAATTTCATAACTAACAATTTTGCATTGAAATATTTCTTTTCTTACTTTTAAAACATTTAGTGCTCGACTTTTTTCCTTCAAAAGAAAGTGCACGACTTTTTAGTCAATATTATATTACTGCGTTGAGTTCTTTAATATGTGCTTAACATTCTCGTTTAAGGACAATGCTATTTATGCGAATTGGATTGTCCTGAATAGTTAGAGACATGTACTCCAAGGATCGGTTCATTCTTTATTACTCCATCCGTCTTGGAATAAACGACCCATTTGAAAATATATAATTTTGACCTAACTTACTTTGACCATATTTTTCTATTAATGTCGTTAGATTCGTCTCGATGAATATTTTCAAAATATCAAATTGCCATAATTTTTTCTAATATATTATTCAAGATATTTAAGCTCAAAATTATGCATTGACATGCGTAATAGGATCAATTGTGTTCGAGGTTCGAACCCTAACCCTTACATATAATATGCAATATCCCTATCAACTGAGTTAAGCTCACGAGGATTTTTTTTAATATTGTCTCGGTTACTCAATCTTTTATTAAGTAAAATAAATGTCGATCTCTTAGATTTTGACATATGTCCCATATAGTAGAATGGTAGAGTCTACATTAATTTTCACCAATAAAAAATGTGCCATAGATTGTACCCAAAAAAAAAATGTGCCATAGAGAGTTAAAAAAGAAAAGAAAATGTGTCCTTAGCATTTTCCAATGTTTTAATCAATTTTCAAACCATTCTATTATTAAGTTCCAGTGTAAAGTGACTTATTTTGGCTTCACCAATAATGGAGAATCTGACCACCAAGTGGCTTCTTATTCTGACATATGTAAGCAAAAACAAGATCAGTGTTTAATCAAAACTTAGTAATATATTTCCATTTTTTTCAATATATAATGTTGTTAGCATTAACAATTTTTCGGTACAAGAGGTCATTATCAATTGATCATGATTTCACTCTATAATCTTCTACCAAAATCTCTATATACACTCCAACAAATACTATATATTAATATTAATATATTAAACGACACAGAAATGCATATGCATTTTTTGATTAGCAAATACAAAAAGTCTTTATCTTCCATCAAATACACCGCTGAAAACCTGACTGTCCCCACCTAGTGATGCTTCCCATTCTATTGAAGACATAACTATCTTTGACACTGCCACAACGATCTCTTTCATTTCAGGCCTGTCCACTGGTTCTTCACTCAAACACCAATGTGATAATTCTGCCATCTGTAAGATTCATGAGAAGCATATATTGACATTGCCACATATATTATTTACATAATGTAACAAAACATTTATATATATTTCAAGACTCAAAAAGCATATAAGAGTATGAATGAAGATTTAAATTGAATCTAACCTTGTAGACACCTTCTATAGGATAATTACGAAGAAGATTTCCATCTATAACAGCTTCTAAAGCAGCAACCGGGTCCTCATCTTGAAATATTTTGTTAACCTGAATATGATTCAAACAAAGATCAATTTTCTTTGTCATTTTGTATAAAGTACATCTCAAAATTGGGTATCATTTTATATTTCTTTTAACCTTGAATTTAATTACTCTCTTTAAGGAGTTAAACTCACAACTGCAATAAGTGATTTCATACTATTAGCTTCTTTGTTGTCACGAAATAATGCACGTTTCCCTGTTATCAACTCAGACATAACCACTCCAAATGCAAATACATCAGTTTTTATTGTCACTTGTAGCTCCTTCACAGATCTAAAAAAAATGAAAAATAATAATAATATTAGATCAATTGCTAGCAATAAAATGGAAAAGCATGATAGGACCTACTCTGGTGGAAGGTAGCCTGGTGTTCCAACAAGTCTTGTTGCTAAAAATTCTTCATCATTGGTTCTTTCAACTAGCTTTGCAAGTCCAAAATCCGCTACCTAATTATCATATCATACGCAAGTAAATGATTTGTTTTGAACTTAAGAAACACGGACACAGACACAAAACAATGAAAATGTACCTTGGCTCGCAGCTTCTCATCAAGAAGAATATTACTAGTCTTTATATCACGGTGCACATATCGTGCTTTCGTGTAATCATGTATGTATTCAATACCTTTTGCTGAATCAAGTGCAATTTGAGTTCTTGCACACCAAGAAAGAGGCTGGTGACCTATTCCAATACCATGTTTTTAGAATTCTTTATATAAATCTAAAACCAAAGTGTGACAAGTTTTTTACTAATTCATTGTTCACTTTATTCAATTGTTCTCATTTTAGAACATGTGTTAATATACCTTTCAATAGGGGATCATGAAGGTGTTCACTTAGAGATCCATTAGGAACATACTCATACACCAAATAAAGGTGATCATCTCCACTAGCATATCCCAACAACTCCACCTGAAACAATGTGATTAATTACATCTATAAAATAATCAAATATTAGAGGAATTAGATTGTCTGCGGCCGGCAATATCACACATTCACACAGTCAGCTCATCGGTGACCATTGAATCCAAATTAGACGGCCTAAATTTTAATGTAGATTTTGATTTTTCTTCAAAAAAACTAAAAATGAGTTTGAAATTCGGACCGTCTGATCTTGATGCAACGACCACCAATGTATTGACTGCGACAATGTATGATATTGCTAACTGCAGGAAATCCAACACGTGAAAGATAATTATTACATACAATATTGATATGATGGATCTTGCATAAGGCTTTGAGTTCTGCATAGAACTCTTTGGATTTGTTAGACTTCATTTTCTTCACAGCAACCTCCTAAAAGATGAAATAGCTATGTTATTGTCCAATTTTTAGTTAGCATATGAAAAAATATGATTGAATTATTGATGAACATTAAAGAATCTACGCAGAATTTTCCTTACTTTCTCCTCTAGCATTCCAAAATAGACAGTACCATATCCACCAACTCCAATCCTTCTAGTTTCATCAAAGTTATTTGTAGCATGTTCAATCTCCTCAAAATCATAAATTACTGGTCTTTCTGAATCAAATTGTGTTGCATCTGTGCCAATATTTACCATGAATAATTACAAATACGTCACATTGTTTCCTTTTATTTCTTGTTTTCAAATATTCGTACACAAAATAGTGAAAACAAATAGTTTTTTTTTTTTTTGAAGAAGCTAAATTAGCCCACCTAAATTGACATCAGAGAGTATCGAACCTGAAACCTCAAGGAGGAGCACACTCCCAGGTCCCAAACAAATAGTTGAAAGTTGTTTAGGAAATGAAAAGAAAACACGAAATAGAAAAAGAAAAAAAAAACACATTTTCTTAAACCAAACAGACCTTAAATTTTTATACAAGTTACCTTCCATATATTCTTTATGAAACTCATGATTCCTTAAGGAAATAGTTCTATTGCCAAGTGATCTTTTAGAGACAGTTTTTGGATCATATTTGCTGGTTTCATAGGCCTTATTTCTCCTTAGAATGAAAATGATCAAGGTAATAACTGAAAGTAATGTCACACTAACTAAGATACCAATAATTATCACCCACTTGTGTTTCTTTTCTGCAAATAAGAGAAAATCAAAGCAAAAAAAATGTTAAGAGAATGGAGAGGTCCAAAAAGAAATTTATTGTAGTAAAGTATGAGTATTTTAGTAATTATAACTAATTTTTTAGATTGAATCAATATCATTAAACTTACTTAACGAACTTTTTAATAGGTGTGAAATTAGGTAATTTTGATTATAAATGAAGCTGAATGGAGCATGTAATAAAAAAATAATTTTACTTTTTCTTGATGTTTGTTATTTTTTTTTGTGTCTAAACACTATGCATTTATTCTTGTGACCATACAAGACTAGCTCGTATTCATCATATCTACTCAAGACCAAAAATTGAAAAATTTGAGGCAGAGAACTTACCTTTTCTATGGTAAAGTGGTGACCCTTTTAATTCCTTAGGAACATATAACACCCAACCAATATCTATGAATGTTGGGTTAGGACCCAAAATTTGGTTCATTTTCACCATGCCATTTATAGTAGCATTTAGCAAAAGAGAAATTGATGTTGGTGTATCACCCTGCTGAACAGAATATGTAACAACAATTTGTGACTCAAATTCTGAACATCCACAAGGAATATGTATTGTTACATTCTCATTTGCAACCAAATCTTCGTTAACTTGCCAAGCTTGACCACTATAAATAAGATTCATAACATCCACAGAAGTTTCATTAGGACTCACTTTGTAGGTTGTTTCATAAAAATATCCACTAAGATCTTTGGTGTTTTTGCAAGAACAAGGCACTTTTACTAGGTAATCTTGTTTTGTGCTACGAATTATTGGTTTGATTTGTGAAGAATCAATAGAATAAAAATTAGCTATTTCTTCTATGTTGTGATTGTAGTTTATATGGTAGAGTGATGCATTGCATGTTTTCATCTTTGTAGAGCATTTAAAAGGTTCCATGTAAGCTTTTTTCATTGAAACTTCAATGGAAAACATAGTTGGTAATGAATATGCTAGAAGAGGTAGAAAAATTGAAAGAAGTTGAATCAGAGAAGCCATAGTTTTGATCATATATGAAATTTCTAATTTCTTAGTGAAGAAATAAGAGAATTTGTCATCATATATGGATGTAGCTTCTTTCAAGAAACAAAAAAAATCACAAAGTCGCTTAGATTATTTTTATAATAACTAGTGACCTTTTTTCTTTTAGACTTTCAAATAGTTACAAACTTAGCAAAGTTTTTTTATAAAAAAAATATTTGCAATTAAGATCTAGAATGTGACATCAATATGTTTAGACCAATTTTTTTAGTATCTCTGCTACTTAATTGAAACTCTATTTGATTGCGATGTTAGAACTTTGCATGATTATTAAAATAATTATTTTCTTTTGTGCTTATATTACTTGTCATTAAGGATGGGGTATCTTTTTGTGTGATCTTCGACGGCAATAATGGCCAAATGAAACACAGCTGAAAACAAAAGCTATAAACTAATTTCATCAATTAGAATATTAGGGTGCCATCACTGGTCAACCATACTGTAGCAATGCATCTCCTATTTGTCAATATCAATTAATTAACTTGTTTAGTGCCACTTACTTCATTGTAGCTAGACACGTTGCGCAAACACGCGCGACAAAATAATAAATTGAACATGAACACTGACATGTAGACACTATAAAAATTTAAGAAAATAAATGTGATTGTATGTGATTAAAGGTGTTTGCATGTTGCACACTTTGGTACACTTTCAATCTAAAGCGCTAGAGTTAGACTGAAAATAAGGTTGTAACGTGAGGGGTTTTCTTATATTTTTTTTTGAAATAAAAGGGGTTTTCGTATATTATATCTCATGTCAATGCATTTTCATTTGAAGCGTTTATAACGTATTCAAAACAATAAATATTAGAAGAATCTAATTCTTAGTCATAAAAATTACTAATAAAAAGAAGGAAAAGAAAACTATTGAGATGTTCGAAACTAACACTTCAAGTAAGATAATAATAATCTTTCAAAAAACAAAAGTAAGATAATAATAAGTTAGTACATCCTACTTACTGATATGTGGTGTAAAACTATTGATGTGTTTATATGTAGTTAGTTTTTTTTTCTAGCTTAGTGATTATTGATTATTGATGTGTCTTCGTATTAAAGTACAGGAGAAACTCTTTAAATTAATACTCGGTAAATTAATAAACTCTCTAAAATAATAAATTTGTCCGGTCCCAACTTGGGCCAATGTAAAAAATTGAAAAACTCGATAAAATAATAAGATAATAATTTTTCGGGAGATCCCTTTATAATTTTCGGTCCCAAGAAAATCATAAATTAATAATTCATAGAAACTGAAAAAAATATATTACACTATTGAAATATGATTCAATAGTTGTCTGTTTTCCAATGCATATGAACACAGTAGTTACTAATTTACGTTGAGTCCCAAGGTTCGCTACAACATAATTCTAAGAGGCATAGACTAATTTGCCTTTTTGTTTGGTATGTACAGTATAATTACTTAAAAACTCTTTAAATTAATAATTATTAATTTATTGATAAATTAATAACTCTCTAAATTAATAAATTTCTCCGGTCCTGACATTATTAATTTATAGAGTTTTAACTGTATAATGATTAAGTTATATGATTTTTCTCATTTGGTAGAGTATCGTACTGTTATGTTTTCTTAAATTTGCTGCATATAAAATGTATAAGAAACCAATTGTTACTGATGAACAAAAGTTTCCACGTTCCTTATTCAAAATCGGAAGGTTTATTGGTCAATATCACAGCTAAAGGTCATTTTATGCATTTCTTTTCTTATTTAGTTGAGAGTTTTATGCTATTGATCTAAACTTCTGATTTGCTAGAGAAGCTTAAAGTGATGTATGATATGCATTTATTCAGGGAAGGCCAGATGTCATCTCCATTTCTTATGATTTTTTTAAGGAGTGTTTGAGCATTAAATATGGATACATCTTTTATCGGATATTTAAATCTTAATTCGTCGTGTTGTGAGAGTCTAATATCTTTCGTAAGACTCAGTAGTCTCCATTGACTTTTTTTTATATGAATATTGTGTATATGGAAGTTTTTTTGTGTGTGTATGTGAGCAAAAGAAACATTAAAACCATATGGCTCCTTAGGTTGGGAAAGATAATTGAATCTTTCATTCACATCTGCATGTAAGTTATATGAAAATTTTAACATAACCACTCAATATGATTGACAGTTCTCTTGACATAGCACGAAGGTGTATAACATACTATTTTTCTTAGTATCAAGATTAGGGCTTTAATGTACACTTCAAATATTTTTAGAGGCTCTCGGATGAGTAGGTTGAAATTATGGTTTTGCTGGAAGTGCATGTAGTAATACTTAGGGGGCAAGAAAAGAAAAATGCGTGTATGTCAATCATATTTGCTAAGCAAATATGAAGTTACTAATCAAAGTAGGTGGAAATTGATGTTCTGACTTTGAATAATTTATAATGACATATGGAAATTTCTAAACAAACCCTCAGCGGTAGTTAACAACCGTTGAGGAAGTCGACAACAGTTAACTGCCGCTGACACCAACTATAGTTAACTGCCATTGGCACCAACGGTAGTTAACTGTCGTTGCATACTTGGTTAAATTTCCAGCAACTTTCTCTTTCCCTTTTTCCCCACATTTCAACATGTTTTTATACATACTATTTCAAACAAATTTTTTCACTCTTTTTCATCCAATTGCAAATTTATGAATATAAAATGTACGAAATAATATTTAACATGATAAAATTAAAACGCAAGAAATAATATAAAAGGTACGTACGAATATGTCATAGAAATACTAAAATGTATGAAACATGTCAAAATAATACATCACCATCATCATTATCAAAATATACAAAAAAAAGCCTAATGATAATCAGCCCTGCTGCCTACGATGCTCTGCCCCCTGCGCTACCTGGAAATCTGATACGTAAGGGCATGGCGACCAGTACTGGCAATCCGAATCACCTCCTAAACAATCTTCTCTTTAGTCATCTCGCCGCTCCTGGCCACAATATCATCAGATATCTGCACCGCATCCCTGATGATCGTCAGTGTGTCAGACATCTCTCTGGCATGCTCCTGCTCTATAATATGCTCCACGTTCGCCGTCCTGGGAGGATCTCCTGCCTCAGGTGGGATAATCTTAGGGTGAGAGACTTTGGCGTACCAAGCCATGTAGCCAGGCTCATGATCCCATGGTCTCTCAACCCTCTGTCCCCAATCAAGGTAGAACCACGCAGCGGGGTCTAGCAACACAGTAGCCAGCAGCTCATGAGGCATCTCAACGACCAGTGACAGATGTCTGGGAATGTCCTGTACAAATGCAAACTTCCTCTTAACCCGCTCAGGTAAATGACGGTACACCCTCTCCATCCCGCACATAAGCCATCCCGAGTAAGTGACAATAAACTAGAAAGGGCGGATGCGTCTGCGATCATCATATGTATAAAACCTCACATCATCTACCTCTAACCGATCCAGGAGTAGGCGGTAATGGTGCACATATGTATGCCCTCTGGCAGTAAGCCATCTCCCCGCACATGGCATCTCTGGCTTCTAGCTCTAGTTAAGCTTCCTTGGGTACGGACCTGGCAAATGCTCCAAAATCGATCCCTGCAACAAAAAAATAATACACAAAAATAAATATTCGAGTTAAATATTAAATAATTATAATACATTATAAAAACTTCACAAAATTATTTAAATAAAATCCTAAATAAATGTAGTCGAACTTAGGAAAAAAATAATCTAACATGATGATAAAAATTATAAAATAAATTCATCAATAAATGACGATAAATATTAAATTTATACCGCGAGAAGGGTCACACAACTAGCCATCGTCCTGTTATTCAGACGAACAGAATCAGCAAGGTAATCATACAGGTAAGCTAAGGCCATACCTCCCCATGACCACTTCCCAATGGCATTCAAGTCCGCCATACAATCAAGATAAACCAAGTTGATGTGTCTGTTCGTTTTGTTAGTGAACAGTGCACTACCGACGAGATATAGAAGAAAACTCCTCACACACCACTGCCTCCTATCTCTCTCCACCCTCTCCTCCCTCGTCTATGGGTGCTCCAGCTGTCTAACCTCTGTCATGTGGGCTTCATAAAGCTGCTTCAATACGTGATAACTAATACGAGCTCCATACTCACTCTTTACCTCAGCCCGAGCAGAAGCATCTGACATGCCCAACAACCTAGTCATCAAATCAATCCCATGGTCCCGATCCACTACCGTGTCATGGTCCAGCATGCGGCCCTGAATAGGAAGGTGGAGGATATTAGACACATTGTCCAAAGTGATCGTCATCTCCTCCACAGGTAGATGAAAACTACTGGTCTCCGTGTGCCACCTCTCGCACAGAGCACGTACCATGGCATGGGTCACAGTCGAATACCCGGTGTATATCAAGTCATGTAAGCCAGACGCCTTGACATGATCCGAAAACCACTTCAAACCCTTCTCCGACACTGAAAGCTCTCTCACCTTTCTCCCTGCATTTATGCACTTATACTCCCCATCATACCACATCTAAAAATCAAATTAATTAAGACATTGTCACTATAAATTTTAAAGAATTTAAAGAATTAAAACACTTACGCTGCATTCTTTAAAAAATTTAAACACTTACGCAAGCGTCATTTAAATAATTTAAACATGTACGCTACATTCTTTTAAAAAATTAAACACTTACGCAAGCGTTATTTAAATAATTTAAACACTTACGCTACATTCTTTAAAAAATTTAAACACTTACGCAAGCGTCATTTAAATAATTTAAACAGTTACGCTACATTCTTTAAAAAAATTAAACACTTACGCAAGCGTCATTTAAACAATTTAAACACTTACGCTGCATTTTAAAAAAAAAAATTAAACACTTACACGATAAATTTTAATCACTTTAAAGAATTTAAACACTTACATTACGGTGGTTCACCCAAAGAGGGATCGCCAAGTGCCTCGCGTAGTCGAACAACAACAACGTGGTCTCAGGACCTCCAAGAAAGGGAGGCCATATAACAGAGCATGGCGGTATCAACGGAGCACGACAACGTCGCGGCCGAGTCTCAGGCTCAGGTTCACGCTCAGGCACAATATTATCTGCCTCAAGATAATCTGCCATAACATCCTCTGCCACCTCCTCATCATCTCCCACCTCCTCGTCCTGGGGCTGATAAAACATATTCTCCTCCTCTATCCGATCATATCCCTGAAATCCCTCCGCATACTCATACGCTTGTGTCAGATCAACCACATGAGAGGAGTAATCCATCTGTGACTGTGAGCTATCTCAAACAAGCCTCGGGTCCTTGCGCTTTCGAGTTTTTGGAACATACGGTTTTGATCCACCCGCTCCCTCCGGGCGCTAGCGGTACTCGCCACTTTACCTTTGCGCATCCTGGCCTCTCTATTAAGTCGTTGCTGCTCATCCTCCTCCCCAGACATATCTGTGCATATACGAAATCAAACTTATAATCATCCTCCTTCTTTAGGCATTCCAAAGAAGGATACATATACATTATAACACAAAAATCCAAACTAATCAAACTAAGCAATTGAAGTTTTTCTAGGCATATATGGTTATTATATCATTATGTCTAAAATAATCAAACTTGCCAAAAAAAGCAAAAATGCAAACTTATAATCATTATAACATATATACATTATAAAATTGAACATATTTGCAAAAAAAATTACACAAAAAAAGCAAGATTTTCTCACTTAGGCATTTCATCAAACACCTTAAGTGCATTCTAAATTAATAGCACATTAGTGTTATTTGAACATCTAAACAACTACATTGTACCTATACTTACTATAAACAACAGTTTATCAAAGCATCTAAATCATGCATAATTTGCAATTTTCTAACCTAACCTAAAACTAACATTTTGCTCAAAATTATGAAAACTAACACCCTAAACAAACTACATTGTATGTAAATAGGAAGAAAAGAACTTACTTGTGATTTACTTCAAGAAATTAGGATGATTTTCGAGCAAATGAGGATTGAGAGATTTTGATTAAAATTTGATGTTTGTGTTGCATGTGTACTGTAACCAGAAACTCCAGTTCCTGAATTCATAACATAAACATTGCAGCAGCAGTTAACTGTCGCTACAATTAACTGCAGCTGAGGCTAGCGACAGTCAACTACCGTTTGCCAAACACGTGTGAAATAAAAGGTGAATTTCAATGTGTTAATATGACGTTTTTGAAGTAATAACAACAATTTTCAAGTAGGTGAATTTCGCTAACAAGCCCATTTTCACTAACCGAAATAAAGGTAAAGACACGTGGTACACAACGAGAGGAGGAAAACACGTGTGTTGTCGTTTTGCACTACGAGGAAGGTTGTAGATTATTCCGGATCTCATTAGCTAACCTTAGGTAGTATATATTGGGGGTTAAGTTTCTTAATTTTTTTCACCATTTAGTCAAAATTTTCATTCTCTAGCCACATGAACCTAAACCTCCTTTCTCTATGAAATCTCCAAAAAAATTTACCATTTTATCCTTATCCAACCCAGTTTGGGTCCAATATAATTGAGGAGTTGTTAGCATTTCGGTATGAGCTAGGCTAGCTAAAGCTAAATAAAACAATCATATGAGCGTAATTGTGGATTGTTTTTATAACTCCAACATCAAATTTCTTGGATCACAAAGTGGGCACATACCTTTTCAGTAGTTGTTATTAATTTTTCTCATACTTCAACTTTTTTTCTCTTAACTCAAATCAATTGAACTACCTAACCCCTAATGTAACACTAAGACTGATGGAAACAAAGAGTGTCATTGGTGTTTGAGGAACGGTCAAGGAACGACTCCTATAAAAGCTTCCAGCAGAGTGACACATAAAAGTTGAACAAGAGGGATTAATTTAGAAGTGCAAGACTCTGCAATTAAGGATGAAAAAAAAATTATTAGCACCAATCTTACCAACAAAATGCACATTCTTTTTAGGCTCATAATACATATAAGCTCCAAGGTTAAGGATGTTTCACTTAGACTAACTATATAAGTGACATTTTAAAAAATTCCTAACCAAACATGTGAGTGAGAGCAAAATATACTAAAAAATATGTATTTATTTATGGAGACACTTATACATGATCATATTTAGGACGTTATAAATTGTATCAAAGCTGGAGTTCTCTCATTGTAATGTTGTCTAGAGACACCAAACAAATTCTCGTGAACAATAAATGTGTTATCGAGGATATGAATGTAATTGAGATAATGACAGTAAACAACTTCTCTCAAGTTTATAATTAAGAGACACTAATGTGTATACCCGTGCACCGCACGGGAAAATTTTGTTTAAATTAAAAAAAAAGTACTTGTTATTTCAGATTTAAATATGATTTAAGATTTTGAGAATACTATAAACACAAAAAATAATCGGAAGAGAAAATTTTCTGGTGCATGGAAAAAAAAAAGTACATTAAGAAATTTATAAAAGATGGTTCAAAACTCATCTTTGAATTGATTTTTTTTATGTTAATCCTCTAGTTCATATGGAAAGAGGTCTTAGTTTCTTGGTGCTTGGGAAAAAATAGTACATTAAGAAAGTTGTAAAAGACGATTCAAAACTCATCTTAAAATTGATTTTTTTTTTATGTTAATTCTCCCGTTCATATGGAAAGAGGTCTTATTAAACTTAGATTTGTTAGGACGTAAGTATAGTACGGTCAAGAATTGTTTTATCCATGAAGTGAAGTCAGGTTCTCCCGAATAATTATCATTAGATGAAGCTTGTTATCCATTTTGACCTAACCACTTGGTTAATTGGCTTTTATTTAAATATTAATAGTTTTTTAGCCATATATTTTTTTTACCAAAGCTATATTTTTATTTTATGTTTATCTTGATATATTTTAAAACAACTAATAATCATGAAAGGAGTACTTTGAATTGTAAATATTAGCAACAACTCCAAAGTAGTCGAAACCTAAAAAGGAATGTAGAAATAATGAGAGATTAACATTGTATATGGTATCCACAGAATGATAGAAACTTGTGGTGCCATAGTAGATTCTCATAGAGCAATTTTAAACTCTACTATCTAGATTCATCAATTCAATATATTAATAAAATGATATTTGGGTTGCTATACATGCATCAATACCTTATATTCATAATACATTTCAAACATCCCATAACTCAATATTCATATATCAACTAATTACAAATCAGTGAACATTTTCAGCTTGGACAAATAATCAAAGCTAATATAAACATTGGATTCTAATGTAGTGGCAATGATTTCCCTTGGTGGCATAGAACCTTTTTACAGCCTTCAACAGGATGAAGATAAAAAAATTTAGATTGTTGAATATGTAGGCTAAATAGAACAGCTCTTTAATCAATAACAGTTAGGCAATCAAGCACCACCGCTCCGCGACAAATAGATAGAAGCTCAGAAGATAAACTCTTAATCCTATGAGCAAATAGGTTTTCCTAAAAATAGATATTGTCACAAATAATTAAAGTAAATTGAGATGAAAATAAAAAGGTTTAGGAGCCTAGAAGGAAGAAAGAGCATAAAGAAGAAATGAAGAAGGAGAATACAAATATAACTTAAACCTGCAAAATAAAAATTAAGAGAAAACAAAGAATAAGATTTAGCAGTTAGCAAATTCAGGATTAGTTTTCAATGAAACAAAAATTAAAGGACACTGAGAGATCAAGAGTTGAACCACCTGACAACCAAACCAGAGAACTGACACTCACAACGGCCACTCAAAGGAAAAGGGACCAGAACAAAAGGAGAAAGCATATAGAAGAGGTGTAGAAGAACATAGGAGGAGCAGATTTTAGAATTCAAAATTGTTGGAACCTGTTGAGACTTAAATGAGGAAATGTGAAAACCTAAAGTCATTAAGAAGTGAAAAATTGCATTGAGTTTAATAGGAGAAAATTTAAAAAATAAAAAATCAATACTAATAAGCACAAAATAAGATTTGAGGGAAAAAAATTGGCTTGAAATTATAAAGATACTATAAAGCTTATTGTTCTTACCTCTATACTAACCTATGCACTGAAAAAAATAAATAGGTTTTGAAATATTGATATCCTTTATTACAAAGGTGGAAAAACTTAATTCCCATAGCTTGTGACATAACTCATAAGTGGGGAGGAAACTATTTAAAGTGAAACTGAAATATTCATTGTTATTTGTAATTGTCATACAAAGATTAAAATACCTAATTGTGACACGACATAACTCACCAACCTAATGTAAGTATTTGAAGAGATCACAAAACCAACAAAACCCCCTTGCAAAATCTCTTCATATGTTTTTACCTATTCAACAAAACCATAAATGACAGACTTTTTATGATTTGAACATCCTTCCAAAAGTCCAGCTACATATGCTTAGAGGAGATTGTTGATGTAAAGTTCCAATACGATCACAGTCATCAGAAGAGAGAAATAAAGGACTCCATTTATTAAATCCCAACATAAGGAAACATGTGTTAGTGCAGAAAAACATACAAGATTGGTCTATTTACAACCAAAAATGTAGAACAACTAAGTTATACATTTGCAAAATTTAGGAAGGATGAACAAAGAGTATTGAAGAAAAAAGTATATCTGAAGGGGAAATATAAACAAATGTTGAGAAAAAACAATGAGGTATAATAGGTCAATGAGGCATTGGAAGATTAAAAAGAAGGGAAATCAATACGCTGAAGAGTGCTTCCTTGGGAAGTTAAAATTGAATGTGGAAAAATTTCAACCTTGAATACATGCGTGTCAATTAAATTAGAGAAATTCAAGACAACAGAGTCATGCATCGCTGATGGGAATACAACGTTCCAGTTGAATTGCATTGAGAACGCACGATTTTCTTTTGTACCCTCGAAAATCAGAAACGGGTGTGTACCGATTAAATAATTAAAAAAATAATAAAAAGAACAATTAAGGAAATAATTCTAATTATAGGAAATATTAAAATAGCAAGGATTCTTAAAAGTTGACAAATGGCAAACTTGCCAAAACATTAAGTTTGCTTTATTATTTTCTATAGATGTAAATGAACTGAATAAATGATCGAGGAACTGTGTATTTTTTTTGTTTGAAACTATATGTTTATTTAAGATATAGCTTAAGTATGAAAAATAAAAAGTTTATAAAAACAAAGCTGCATGACTTGCTAAAGTTGTGCCAAACTTCCGACTCCAACGGATTAGAAAGCAACCAATAAAAACAAAGACTTGCTATAAATAGACAACATATGTGTAACACTAGTGTGCATCATTCAAACAAAATTTACTTGTTTTAGAGCTGGCTATATATGGCTACCTCAAACAAACAAAGAATGAGCTATTAGAAACCACATGCCCATAATAGAAAACTCCGATTTTCATGCAAACATTTTGTTATAAAAGGTTGTAGCACCTTTCTTCCAACTTGGTGTAAACTTGAGCACCCCATTTGAAACATTTAATTTTTTTTTCTGTTAATAAAAATGAAAGTGGCAAGGATCATACTTGTGACCATTTTCTTGATTAGCTTGGTCGTTGTTCCTACAAATTCCAAAAAAATTAATTTTGATCATGAATATGGATTTGCATCTGGATTAAATGTTGATGATCAAGAACAACAATCACTAGAAGATGAAAAGCTAAACCCACAGGCTGGGTTTGATAAAGGTAAGCTTAGAGAAGGGTTCTATAGCGAAAGTTGTCCCACTGCCGAGAAAATCGTGGCTGAAGCTCTTGTTGAAGCTATGAAGTCAAATCCAAACGCAGTTGCTAACCTCATTCGTCTTCAATTTCACGACTGCTTCGTTGTTGTAAGCATTTCTAAATTTCAACAATTATTGTCTTTTTTGATTATATCTCTTAAAATTAGTCATACCAAAAAAAAATCATACATGATATAAATTAATAGAGGAAGAGTATCTTGCATACTAAGAAAAACTAAATTGATCATTAAATTAACATCTAATAATTCAAAGTTAGGGCAAGACTATACCAAAAGAGGTGTGGATTTGAATTATGTTCAAATATGCACAATCACATAGTCTCTGATCATATAGTGAAATCAACATCAAACAATTCACATTTTGATTACATATTTTATATCTTATTTATCAAAGTCATAACATGATTAGTCTAATGTTGATCTCAACGTCTGAATTATATAAGTGTAGTACCAAATAATTCATGTCCCTGAACCTACATAATGAAAAAAAAAAAACCTTATTATTGTTATTTAAAATTTTTACTTAACTATGATATGTGTTCTATAATTAACTTGTCCATAATGGTAAAAAAAAAAACAGGGTTGTGATTCCTCAGTCTTGCTAGACTACACACCAACAGGAGACAAAGTAGAAAAAAGTTCAATGTTAAATGGTCAGCTTCTCAAAGGAACTGACATCATTGACGACATTAAAGCGAAACTAGAAGAACAATGTCCGGGTATAGTATCATGCACAGACACATTAGCATTCTCCGTCAACGAAGGAATGTTCCTTGCTGGATTACCTCGTAGAGCTCCCCTTGGAGGCCGTAGAGATGCGCTTTATTCCCTCGCATCTGTCGCGGAAGACAACAACCTTCCATTGCCTAATTGGTCCATGGAAAAAATGGTTGACCTCTTCACAAAAAAAGGTTTCACAATTGAAGAAATGGTTATTTTACTTGGTGCACATTCAGTTGGCGTGACTCATTGTGATGTTTTTATGGAAAGGATTTACAATTTCGCAAACACGAGGAAACCTGATCCTTTGCTTCCATTTCCAATTGTTAATGAGCTTCAACAAATATGTAAGAATCCAGGGACACCTCTTTTTAGAAACCCTGTAGTGAATTTCGATGAGACACCAACGGTGCTTGACAACTTGTTTTTCAAGAATATGGTGACGAAGAAGAAGACGGTTTTGGTTACAGATGGTCATTTGCTTAATGATCCTAGGACAATTCCTATTGTTGAAGAACTTGCTAAGGATAATGGTTTGTTTCAAAGGAAGTTTGCTGAGGCTATGGTTAAGATGAGTTCTTACAATGTTATTACTGGGAATGAGGGTGAGGTGAGGAAGACTTGCAGGTCAACTAATTAATTAATTAAGGGAAATATTGTTCGATAATTTATGTATATGTGAAAATTGTAATGGTGTTTGACACAATTTGTTTATATTTTTTTGTTATGACAGTATAATAATAAATGATACATTGCTTCTTGTTTAGTTTTGCGTTCGAATTTTTTCCAAGTATTTACAGCAATTAACATAGAACAAATTTCCTAAAATCGTTTTAAACTGTTTTAATTTTGTTGCTAGACTGAACAATTCATTTTTTATCTACCGAAACGTTCAGTGGATCAACAAAAGCTAGTCAAATCACCATCATTGAAAACCTCTCCGCCATCCTCATGTGTCTCAGAACAAATTGTACCCGACTTAACCGATTAGTTGTCACCATTTTCCTCGATCGTGAGTTAACTTCCTATCACAAAGGATCGGAAAATAACTCCCGCTTGCTTGCACGAGGTCACTTGTTCCACACTTCTTCCATACACCTACTTACCTATTCCAACCATTCATTTTTCTTTCTTTCTGAAAAAATTGAGTCTCAAATCATCAAACAAGAATTGTTAAAAAGTTTCTACACTCATTTGACGTGAAAAAAACAAGTGTCTTGCATTACATGTGTCTTATATTATCCATTTTATTATTTCATAATTTAGCTTTTTTCTATGTTTTGCTAGAGTCTTTAATTGATAATTATATTGAGTCAAAACCAAATATCGTTGAGACTATCAGAGAACTCAATGTTCAAACCATCTATTATGGAAATGTATGCTAAATTGAAATTTGAAACTAAACAATATAGAAGTTTCCGTTGATTTGAAATCAAACGTTGATTTGAAATCAAACGTTGTTGATCCTAGTGTTTTAAAACTTGGTGATAATGAAGTACATACGACATAATACTTTTTTACCAAAGAGAAATGAAAAAGTCAAATAGATACTAAATTATGCTGAAATGGAATGGACCTGTTAGAATTTCATTATGTAGAAGCGAGTGTCTTGCTATCTCCGGGTTTAAATCGAATAGAGTAAATTTGATAACATAAGAACTACAAAGCATCTAGCTATTAAGCCATGGAAAGTTCTAAGAAAAAGTTGTTATCCGCACCCAAAATAAGGTCTTCAAATGAGAACCAGATATGCAAATACTAAAATATTATGAACTTAATTATGCTTTTTAACTCAAATGCCAAAATATAGAGAAAATGATGGAACAGCATGAGCATGAACATGACATATAAAAGCTCACAAATATTTTACCTAATGCAGCTACACTTGGCAGTAGTCACTTCTGATTTTGAATCTTCTTTCCTTTCATGTTCTTTGTTGAGCATATATAAGAAATTACATTCAAATATGAAAAGCCATAAATCACAGTAAATTAGTATTCCCTCTGGTCCTGTTTATAAGAGACATTTATGTCAACAAAAGTTTATGCACCTCGTTCAAGATTGTAGAGGCACATCAGTGGTGTCTCATGTAACGCCCTAGTTGTTAATTATTTATTTCTGATTTGTTTAGAGTCTTTCATATGATTTTAAATAATTATTGTTGAGTATGTGGTGTGTTATGTTTTATTATATGATTTATTATTATTATTTTATATAGAAAGTGAGAATTATTATTATTTTAGAGGTTGAAGGTTAAATAATATTTATTTGGTTTAAGTGGTAGTTAAGTGGAATTAAGGGGGAGTTATTTAATATAATAGAAAATATTTATGAGGAGTTAGAATAGAAAAGGGGAAACTGACATAAACAGTTTCACGTACAAAAATATCAAGTTTTGGGAGAAACCAAGAGGAGAACCAAGAAGGAGAGAATCAAAGGTCTTAGAATCTTCTTTCATCCAAATTCAGGTAAGGGTGAGATTTATGTTATGAATATAGTTATATAATTTGAATTCTGTGTTTAACAAGGGGGTTGTAGAATTGGGAATTTAGGGTTGAATTGATCCTTAGGGTGAAATTGAGTGCAAGAATATTGTTTAAGAGTGTTAAAAAGAATCCTAGTTGTGGACAAAACCTTAATGGATTGTTGTAACCAGTTTTGGAGTTAGAATTTGGGAGAATTGGGGTTTGGGGTGAAAAACTGCAGAATCCCGTAGTCTGTTCTGTCGCGACTCGCCTGGCGAATAAGCTTTCTCGCCATGGCGAGCAACCCGTTCGACCCTCGCCTGGCGACAAGTCTGCTCGCCTGGCGACAACATGTTTATCATTCGCCTGGCGACAAGTCTTCTCGCCTGGCGAGCAACCTGTTCATCCTTCGCCTGGCGCAAGTCTGCTCGCCTGGCGAGAAACCTGTTCAACCCTCGCCTGGCGACAAGAGCACTCGCCTGGCGAATTGCCCAGTTCCAGAAGTCGCTCTGTTCGAGTTGAGGGATGAGTTAGTGTGTGAGGTAGATGTTCATAAATTACTAAGATAACTTGAAGGAGCTGTTGAGCGTAAAATAACTGATTAGTCGACCGTTGTCCTATGAATAGCTATATTAATTATTTATGCAAGTCGTTGAGTATAATTGTTAATGAGTTACATCATACAAATATTGTTATGTTGCTATTTGACGAATGTTGCAGAGTAAGTCATATTTAATTATATGCATTGTTGAGTCGTAGTTGTTGTGGTTCATGTTGTTGTTGTCGCAAGAGAGTTGTATGTAGATAGACACTGAATAGAGTCCATTGCATACTCATGAATGTTGAGGGCTTATGCCCTGTGAACGCCTTGTCGTTCAACTGTTGAGGGCTTATGCCCTGTGAATGCTAGTTCATTCAATTGTTGAGGGCTCATGCCCTGGGAATGCTTTAACCATTCAACTGTTGAAGGCTTATGCCCTGGAATGCCTTGTCATTCAAACGTGTTAACGGTACCGCATGCATATTGCATTAGTTGTTGTTGCGGGTCGTCTTGTCGTCGTTGTCGGTTGCATTGTCATGTCGTTGTTGTTGTAGCCATCGATGAAGTGTGTGAACATTGATGTTGTGAATATGTATATATATATTTATTTGATTTATTTATTGAAGTTGTTAAATGAAAATGATGATTATATTTCTATATTTATTGATATGAATCTCACCCCTTCTGCTTGAAAACGTTGTCTTTCTTATGAGTAACTTGCAGGTAATGAAGGCTAGTAGAAGTGTTGGCTCAGGTGTCCTAGGGCTCTGATACGTAACGGGATGGGAAAATAGTTGTCATGTTTTATCATTCCTTTATGTATCAATTTTGAAACATGTTGTTGGAGCCTTTATTGTCATTGAACAGATGTTTGAAAAATTATCACGTTGAAGCCTATGTGCCAGTTTGTTGGAGTTGCTTATCGTGAAAATAATATTCCGCTGCAAAATGTTGGTTGCTAATACATTGTTGAATAAATAGTTTTATATTCTATTTATGAAATTGAGAAAGTAGTGTAATACTCCGTTGTGGTATACTCTGATGATTTTATTATGAAATTTTTATGTTGGGAAAACGAGGTGTTACATCTCACCTTCTTTTTTTAGATGACTGCTTTTTATTGTCTAGGAAAGAAGCAAATAAGGTTTAGCATTTTATTCATATTCTCAAATAATATGAGGAAGCCCCGGGGCAACAAATAATTGTTTCAAAATAATATGAGGTATTCATTAGCAAAATTGTTAGTATCACGACAAAGAAAGATTAGGCTAGAATGTTGGGTGTTTGGCATTCTTTGGGTACTACCATTTTTTTATTTGTACATTTGGTACTTTCTTTTTAATAGAAAGCCCTTTTTAGTTAAAATATTATCCTTGTTTTTGTTTATGTTTTGGGTTCGAAGAAATTACTATAATTCGACCTCGTCTGCGGATCAATCGATATTTTTTTACAAATTTTACGAACATAAGCTCCTACTTTCATATTTTTAATATAACTCCTAGTTTGTATCTTGGTTGACCGTCCATGGTGGGAAGAAGAAACATGTTTTCCTATATCAAATATTGGATATGGAAGAAAATAAATTCGTGGAAGAATAGAGTGATAAGTTGTAGTTTATGACGTTTCTAGCTTTTAAATTCAATAAAGTTTAGTTAGTTTTGGTCTTAGTTTAGAGCTATTTCACTACAAACACTTTGGTTTTCATTTTCAGGTTAAATAACAAAGAAAAGAGAACATTTGGCTGTAGTATGAACAAGGAAAGATAAAAAAGCTTGAAGAAGGAGCAAAGGTAGGGAAATATGCATGGCCCGTGCGTTTTCTCTAGCTGACCGTGCGTTTTGGCGTGTCCTAAACCAGACCGTGCGTTTTTCCTGTTATAAAACTCTTGCAATTCCTATTTTAAAGCTTGTAAATCCGAGTTGAATGCCTTGTCTAAATGTTCTAGGCTATAAATAGGTCATCTATCAGACTTGTAATCATCTTGCTTGTAAACTTACTATAGTGAAATCTAAGTTCTACATTTTGTTCTAAGTTCTTTTATTTTAGTTATTTTTCTGCATTTTTACATTCTTGTTATTTGGTTTTCTGTTCTTTACAATTCCAGCAATTTATATTCAGTCATTTACAATTATGCAATTTATTTCTATGTCTATTTATTTCAATCTTTTATCTACTATGATCATGAGTGAGTAGACCTTCTAGTCTTGAGATTGTTGGAATGATCTAATGAACTAATCCTATTCAAACCAAGTCTAGATATCTATCTTATTTAAGTTTTATTTTCTAATCTAATCTCATTGTTTTTAAACTCGGTAACATGTATCAAATGAAGGACCGAAATGTGCAGTTTAATAGTTGTAACCATATAAATTTTATGAGAAACGATAACTTTTGATAGAACCGTATACTTGCGGATTCGTATCATAGAGCTTTGTCGAGTGCAGATAAAGACATAATGATCTAATTAGTTCTCCAATCAATCACATGTTATGTCATAAGTATTTACCTTATTCCATCATCTATTCTTACCGATATATAACGTATGTATTGTTGAATGCTTTTTAGTGGGGAGGAGGTGTCCGAAATAAAGATATTTGTTGGATGGCGTGATAGAGGCTTGTGATTCCTTGACTTGAAGTATTTCAATTTAGTCATGTTGGCTAGGCAAGGTTGAAATAATTTTAGAAATCCAAAACTATTAATAGCTAGAATTCTCAAAGCAAGGTATTTTGCCAATTCTTCCTTCCTTGATTCTAGCCTAGGCCATAATCCTAGCTATAATTGGCTTAGTATTTGCTTGTCTCGTTGCATTATTAATAATGGTTGTAGGTGGTAGATTTGTAATTAATGGGACCATGGTACGTGTGATGAGAGATCTGTGGCTCTGTGGTGTTGGGTTTAGATGAGTTCATTCACCTCAAATTCGTTAGATCAATGATATGTCGGTGAGTAGTTTGATGATCCAAGGTGAAAGAAAGTGGAATATGGAAAAGACTCATTTGTTGAATCGGTCCGGGAACCGGTGGAGTGACCGGTTCAAGTTACTAAACGGATCGACTATGTTATCAAACCGGCGTAGATAAGTGTAACTCGGTTAAAATCGATGAACGACGGTATTGAAAAACCAAACCGATTTGGTGTTGAAAGGGAAATTTCATTAAATTATTTTACTAAATAAAAAAGGTTATTTTACTTTTAAAAAAAAGGGGGCACACGGCCTATAGCCTGCAAAGCATCAACATTACCACTGCAACACTTTTTTGATAAAAATTGCCACTAATAAAATGTGCATCCATTAAGTGTAAAAGTATATAATCTTTTTAGAGTTCAAAGTCATTTGGTTCAGTATAATTCAAGATAGAGAATTTTTTATATAGACGAGTCATATAATCGAGCAAAACAATTCAATCGGATTTGCGGTTCCAAACCCTTACTCACCTGATAAATTTTTAAAAGGGAAAAGATTGTTGGACACACGGTTAAAACTATGTCAACCCAACTGACCCCATATCCACCCACCGCGGGTCCCTTATGTACCCTTTTTTCCAATCTTGCTTCATAGTAGGGAGTTTCTACGGTACATCTGCAAATTAAGGTGTACCGGTACTCCTACTTCAAAAATCTTTAAATTAACTATTATTTTTATGGAATAAAGAGCTAACTGTTGATATTTATATTTTAGAAAATGTCATTTCATAAGAAAAAACATCATTTCATTGTTTATAAATATTATACTAATTTTTTTAAAATTTTATTGTAAAAAATAATCAAAATTCTCTATTATGAGTACTAAAAATTTTAAAAAATATATTTTATTTCGTTGACGTTTTTGGTAAATAAGGTTTAATTATAGGTGATAGAAAACAATTTTTCTCTTCAAAAAATAACACATTTAACAATTAATTTATTGATTTGATGTACCAATACACTCAAATTTTTGGGTGTACCATAGAAATTGCCTTCATGGTATAGTAAACATCATTCCTCTCTCCTCTACTACCACATGTTTAATTTTCGTTGGTTGGGAAGAAGGCCCTTTGATCTCCCTACATAATTGCAGTACTAGATAATGGAGAAAGAAATAACCAAAAGAGGAAAAATCCTTACTCCAAGCAATCTTCCAATCTCTTTCTCACTCTCATAAACCTACTTTAGTTCTCCAAATTAAATTATGCTCAACCAAATCCCTATTTATGTCCATTGCTTAACTGTTAAGCAAAATACCATTACATCACCATTAAAATCTCTTCTAAGTGTTTCTCTCCTACAAATACAAACTTATCTTCCCTTTCCAAACTCCAAAACTTATATCCATCACAAATCAAATCAAATGGCTTCATATGCACAAGTTTTTCTTCTTCTTCTAGCCACCTGCTCTGCACAAGATCCACCAATACCAGCAAGTCTTAATGGCGGACCCGGCAACCCCAATGGGGAACTCAAGTATGAACTAGGACAACATAAGTACGAAGGTGTTCAAAAAATCAAATGGGCAAAAGCTTTATTTTTTAGAGAGAAAATGTTGAATGAAGGCGCGGTCATGCAAATGCCGAATATCAGGGATAAAATCCATAGGAGATCATTTTTATCACCTATTTTAATTGCTAAATTACCATCTTTTACTACTAAAAACATAAATTTGTTGAAAGAAATTTTCAGGGTTCCTGATAACAGCGTTGAAGAAAAGAGGATGAAAGAGACACTTGGAAACTGTGAGAGGGCCCCGGCCAAAGGTGAAAGAATAAAATGCGTAAGGTCCATGGAGGAAATGGTGACCTTTGCATCTTCTACATTGGCTCCCAACGTAGTGCTTCATAAGACCTTTGCATCTTCTACTTGCCAAACTACCCCCTTTTACAACTACAAAAACGATGAAGGTCAAGTATATCCACTTGATAAACCCTAACATTGGAATATAGTGACAAAAATACATCAGCATAAAAGGAAACATGTATTGGTGACATGTGACTGATTCGGTCGGATTTCCACCATTAAGTATACTCTCCCGACCCATCGTAACATACTTATATGATTGGTTTACACAAAAAAGCACATCAAAATTATTACATGTAATTTCACACATTAAAGCATGCATGTGAACGCGCACGCACACGCGCACGCACACATACATATACATATGATTGAGTCAATATATAAACCAAACGAGCCAAACTATATAGATAGTTTAGGTTTAGCTAATTTAGTTAACGAACTTACTTTTTAGCTCAAATTCTGCTCATTTGGTTCATGAATCAAGTTCAACGATTTAATTATCGAGTTGAATTATGAACTTTGTTTTAAGAGTTTTTTTATGGTTTCTGATAACAGCGTAACAGAAAAGATTATGAAGGATTCACTCTGAAACTATGAGAGGGGTCCAGCTAGAGGTGAAACAAGAAAATGTGTGAGGTCGATGGATGAAATGTTGAACTTCGCATCTTATGTGTTGGGTCTGAAAGTTGTGCTTCACAAGATTATAAATGTTAAAAGGTCAAATAAGTATGTCATGATGGGTCGGGTGAGTAGACTTCATGGGGGAATGTGACCAAATCGGTCACATGTCACCAACAAATATTTCCTTTTATGCTGATGTAGTTTTGTCACTCAATTCCAATAGTTAAGGTTTATCAAGTGGACATACTTGACCTCCAAAAGACCAACATCAATCAAGTTGTTGTTTGTCATCAAGACACTTCTTCTTGGAGTCGTAGACATCCTGATTTTGTTGAAGTCGGGTCAAGTCCAAGACATATTGAAGCATGTCATTGGATATACCAGAATGATATGTCATGGACCACCCTGGCAGATTGAGAAGATGCTGATGGGAATTAGTAATAAATAAAAACTCTGTCTTGTTTTATGAAAGTAATTTTTAGTTCAATAAGTTCTGCTATTATGTACTACAACCAAACTTATGAATGAAAGTGATTAGCGTATGATCAATGAATGGATACCCTACAATAAATGTAGCATTTGTTTTCAATTACTTATTAATTATATATTAACAAATTACTTATTTTCAAACAAGTCCTAAATTTCTAACAGAAAGATCCATGACTCATTCTTTTTCTTCGCAAAATCGCATATCCATTCTCAATCGTCTTCATTGCAATCACAAAATCCGTAACTCGTTCTTCATTTCAATCTCAAAATCCCTAACAATTGTTCCTCATTGCAAAATCGCTACTTAAAATCGCTCTAGTTCACGTTCGCACTGCCCTAACTTCCTTATAATCCTGGATCGTTCTTGTTCACATCACTCGCACAAAACCTAATTTCTAACTTGATCTTGCATATGAATCGCTAACTCACATGTTCTCTGATTGATAATCGATTTTTGTTGTTTCGCTGCATTTTCTATGGATATTTTGAAAGTAGTCACGATTTTTCAAAATTTTATCATATATCACATATCGGTAGACAAAAAATTTCTTCTACATATATAAGCGTATAAAATCCTCAACGAGCGCGGTTTAAGAAGTAAATATAAGCGTATAAAAGTTTCTAATGCATGTAAGAAGTGAATATATATTATTTAAGTGGTTATAATTTCAAATTTGTAGAGATGTCCCTGTGGTAATATCTTGCCTTGGTTTTTCCCATCATAATATATTTATCTGACCCGTTTACACAAAAAACACATCAAAACTAGTACATGTAATTTCACACATAAAAGCACGCATGTGCACGCGCATGCACGCACACATTCATATACATATGATTAAGTCAATAATTTTTTGTAAACTAATCATTTTAATCTATATCATAAAATTTATATTAAAGATCATTGGTAATTTATATGCAAAATTTTTATAAAATATCGTTGATAATGCATTGGCGCAATAAAAAGAGAAGAAGAGTACCCTTTTTTCTAATATATATAATGAAGAAAAATACAAAGAGTTAGGGGTTATACCGTACCCAAGGCAATGAAAATAAAATAGAATAAAAAACAAAGAAAGAAGCTAAACAAGTCTTAAGGGAAACATTAATTCAAAAAAAAAAAAAAAAAAAAAAAGGTCTTAAGGGAAACATAAGTTAAGTAAACCAAACCGTTAAAAAAAAGAACTCATAACTATTAAACAAAGGGAGATCATCCCATAGAAGGCTCGCCCTTTAATCGAGTGTTATATCTATTATTCTCATTTGTAGACTTCATCTTCCCTGAAGAATTGCAATATATTTTAAAATTCATGAGTATTGTTTAATATGACCACGCTTGTATTGGGTATTGTATTTGATATTCTAAATTTTAGACTTCATCTTCTTTCGGTGACTCTTCAATATGTAAGGTGTGATAACTACTCATTTGTAAAAGGGAAAGGAGACGAATTTGAATTCATTTTAATGTTTTGTTCAACTCAAAAAAATTATAAGAAAATTATATATGATTGAAGCATAAGAAAATCCATATTTTCTTTCAATGTTTTTGTTCAAAACTTAAAATTCTGAAAAGAACAAATTTTCACTTTGTTACTATTGATTAGTTAAACTTCTTAATCATTGTTGTCATTTAAAAAAGGGTCATGTTAACTTGTACCCTTAGAGCACAAGATAAGGAACCCAAAAGTAAAAATATTCCCTCAAATTTTGTGCATTTTATTTATCATAAAGTCAAAAATTAACATAAATGCACACATTTTAACCAAAAGTTAATATGATAGGTTCCTTATCTTGTGTTTTAAGGGCACAAGTTAACATTTCCCTTTAAAAAAAACTTTCTTTAAAAGCAAAAGAAAACTTTCTTTTATAGCCACAATGACAGAAAAAATTTAACATGCAAGTAAGTTTACTAATAAACAAACAGCACTTGCTCTCACCCATATGGGCATTGACAGATATATACCTTACCTTTTTAAGAAGTTCAATATATATAACAGAGGTTTTGGCTGCATGCCGTACAATGTGGGACTTCAGCGGCATCCTTGATGAAAGGTTAGTATGGGGAGAGCACATTGCAACCTTAACTATGTCTAAAACAAGTAAATTTATTTAGGATTAATAAATTTCAGATGAACTTATTTTCCTTTAGAGGCAATCAAAATGGCTTAATGCGCATAGGAGGTCAATCAATACCCCTATTATCATGTCCACACTAATCTTTGCTGAACCATGAATCCACATACACTAGTAGTAGTACCAATACTTTTACAAAATTTAAGAAACATTATTGTTAGATTAACAATATGCAATGTTATAACAACCTCTATTGGACAACATTCTGTACTAAATAACATAGAATGAAATTACAAAGAACATGACAAATGTGGTGATTAATTACTTAATCCCATAAACACAATTAACAAGGAAACGAGATCATTAATTATCTGATTGGATTCACTATGGTTGGTAACAACACCAGAACTACTACCATCACTTTCAGCAACAATTGTTTACTACTATATGTATGTATAAAATTTGAAATAGAAAGCAAAAGAAATTGCATCAACTAAGAATCATACATTCAGTTAGCTAGCACCCGACAAAGCAATGAATTAACAAGGACAATTGTTAAGGCCAAATCCTGAATGTGAATTCAAACACTAAAACCGTAACCACTAATTAACTAAATCACTTTTTTTGGTCATTCATTCATACATACAAACTAGCTAGATCATTCATTTGACATTGACATGATGAATGATGAAATAATTCATTCATTCAAACACTGAAATTAAAACAAGACACAAGGGAGTAAGTCTGGAAATTGGCTGGCTATTGAAGTAAGTCTGGAATACATATTACTCACTTGGTACTCAAGTCACATCTCACATTTTCATTTTCGTGAGTCTCATCTTATAACTTGCTTTTATTTTATTTAGTTACTTGTTTGTCCATTGCATATTTAATTTGAGAAATGTTATTTGAACAACAATTTGGTCCTCCAACAACATATTTATATATGGTATAGTCTATAGATACAATTTCTTTCAAGTTTTGATCTTAGTAAGCATGGTACAACGCCTCGCAACAGATGTAGAGATTCGCTCTACTTCCCTGGGTCTGTTGCGAAAGACAACGACATGTCATCTCCCTTCCCTGTCAGCCCGGTTAAGACATGAGTGAAGGTGGACAGAATGACATTACTTGTGCCGGTCAAATGGCCAACCGAGAAGGGGATTTCCATCAATGGAGGCATTGTTCGACTCCTTTATTGGGGGTGAGGGGTTATGGCCTCGTCGGGCACTCATTCGTAAGTGGGAGGAACTTAGGCCTGGTTCCTAAAATGTTGGTCGAAAGAAAACACAAATTCTTGCTGCAAACTCGTTTATTAATAAATTATTGAAAATTTATAATGGGTGGGTCTGATCAGCACGTGCCTGCTGACCGGATCTATCTCAGTAGGAGTTTTATCTTGATTTTTC
This sequence comes from Medicago arabica, assembly GCA_946800305.1. Lineage (NCBI taxonomy): Eukaryota > Viridiplantae > Streptophyta > Magnoliopsida > Fabales > Fabaceae > Medicago > Medicago arabica. The sequence continues at coordinate 43,076,373 of OX326970.1, forward strand.
TCCGGTCGAGAAAGGCATACATCTTGCCGCTGGAGTAGTTTGAGAATGTTTGTGAGCATATCATTGGGTCCGGGACACCAAGCGGTGCCACTCAGTGCTTCTGATAGACGAAAGGCGGAGAAACATGCGGAGGACAAGTTATTGAGGTTTGAGGAATTTCTTGATTTTTCTGCTAGTTTGACTGAAGTCAATTTCAATGCTAAAGCCAAAGTTTGCTAATCTAAGAGAATGGCATTCTATATCGACGGTTTCCCAAATGTTGAAAATGTCGATGCTGATCCACTTTCTTGAGATTGTTAAGACAAATATCATTAGATTTATTTGTATAGTGAAACAACTATGAACGATGCAAAACCAAATAAAAGAATGTTTCACAATTTTTGTGAAATAGTTACAATTTAATGGCCTAACCACACAAAAAGGAAAATATAACACAAGACAAAATTAAATTAAATTTTCCTTTGTCAGGATTAGGCCATCACAAATGTTCCATTTCCACCACAACTGGGAAGTACTTAATTTGTTAGACCAAATAGAAGTTTCCATTTTTTGTCATCAATTTAACCGGTGTGGGACTTTTTCTGCCACTGCGCTGCTCACAAAAAGGAGTGTACATTATTGGTTTTTGGTAGAAAACTTTGGTATTTAACCATTTATCAATATGAACTGTGATCAATTTCTACTCTATCATTGTAATTTGCAATGCACCGCTAACAGTTTGTTATTTGTAGCTCATTATATCGCTTAAACACGTTAAATTGAGTCTTCAAATGCAACTTTCCACATAGATGAACCAACAGTTTGTTTGTTTGTTCGATAGTGTCCTGAACAAAATTAGCGAAAATTAATCAAAGGCTCTTAAACTTGTTCAGTCTATCATTGGATTTCGATTGGATGTCGTCATTAAGAGTTCAACTCTAACTATCTCATAATTAGTTTAAAGTCTAAACATTCTTATCAGATTTGATGACTGACTGATATTGAGCTTTCTAGCGACGGTTGCCCGAATCCTGAAAATGTCAATTCTGATCCACTTTGTTGAGATTGTTAAGACAAATCAAATACAATTTCTAACCTCATTCATTTTCAATATCATGACTGCTTCATTGTTGTAGGCTTTTCCATATTCCAACCATAATTGTCTTTCTTATTATACCCTCTTTGTCAAATATAAGTGAAACACAAGTCCAAAAAAATTGATATTTTTGGTTCAAAATTTAGATCAAATACGTCAATTTTATTTGATCGGTTATTGCTCATGACAAAACAAAGTTGTTAAAAATCAATTATAAGCAAGAGCATTTCTATATATATGTTGTAACCAAAAAACTCGTGTTAATGCAACCAATAAAAAATGTTTTTAAAATCATATTAAAAAGTGTGTTGTTAACAATATTCTTTTTCAAAAAATATGATAGTCATTCAAAATAATAACAACCATGAATGCCGTAGTATTTAACCATACTTGTAAATGATAACAACCATACATCAAAATCAGTTTTAATTACAAAGAAACAAAATCAAATCAAATCACTTGTGATTTATGACTTTTCATATTTGAATGTAGTGTCTTATGCTTAACAAAGAACATGAAAGGACAGAAGATTTAAAATCAAGTGTAGCTGCACTGGAAAATTATTTGTGAGCTTTTATATATCATTTTCATGTTCATGGCATTGAATTTGAAGTTACTTATAGGAAGCCTAATTAGTTTAATGATATTTTGGCATTTGCATATCTAGTTTTGATTTGAAGACCTTATTTTTGGTAGATAACAACTTCTAATTACCATTTTCCAACACTTAATAGTTAGATGCTTTGTGGTTATCATGGTTCTTATGTTATTAAATTAGTATATGTTACAACAATTGACCTCTAGTGAAAGTATGTGTTATCATTGATAATCGACTTTTTTAGCAAGAAAACATGCGCCTATCGCCTAGGGTTGTGCGCCTAGCACATGTGCCTCGAGCTTCATGCACCAGGCGCTTTGTTTTGTGTGCCAAGCGCTTTCGTGCATTACTTTCCAGTTTTCATGTAATCTTCGCATGTTGAGGTGTTTTCCTTGTTGTAAAGTTGTCTTGTAAATTGGGAACAAAATTCATCACATCGTAAAGTCTTTTGAGGCCTCTTGAATTTTCATTCTTCATCTTCCCAAAGCCCAATAATCTTCTGAGGTCTTGATTTGCCTGATTTTCTTGATTTCTTCGTGATTTACTTCAAGAACCTCTAAAATTGCTATGTTTCGGGAAAAATAGAATTACAGACTCAAATATAGAAAACATTACAAATGTCCTGAAATCATAGGCAATTGATCTAATATTCCTTTAGTTTGCTGGTAAAATCTACTAAAATAGACTGAAAAACTTGCTAAGAGTAACGTAAGATGAACTGTAATCAATTAGAAAGAGAAAGATGGTGACTGTAGCTTGGAATAAGGTTTGTAAACCTATGGATCAAGGAGGTTTAGGTGTTAGATCTCTGATTCAAATCAATGTTGCAGCTAATTTGAAGCTTTGTTGGGATATGCCTCATTGTCAAGAAATTTGGTCTTTTCTTCTCAGCAGTAGAGCTATTAGAAATGGTAAGGCTATAAATCACCACATTTATTCCTCTCTTTCGTCCAGTATGAAGGGTGAATACAATGTTATCTTGGAGAGTTCTGCTTGGCTTTTGGGAAATGGCAACACTATAAACTTCTAGTTTGATCCTTGGTGTGGGGAACCTTTCAGTAACTTTGTTTCTATTTTGGAGATTGATCAACAGGAAAAAGTTTCTGATTATATTCTTAATTCTCAGTGGAACCTGCAACAAAACTTCCACAATACATTTCCATAGGTTGCCTTTCTTGTGCAGCAGGTAACCATTCCCATCCATAACAAGGAAGATGAGCTTATTTGGAAACACTCTAATACTGGCACACTAACTTTGAAGGAAGCTTTTATGTTTAACTTAAATAACTCTCCTAATCGTAATTGGACCAAATACATACGGTCTAAACACATTCCTCCTTCTAAATCTTTTAGTTTGGAGAATTATGCATGACAAAGTTCCATGTGATGACTAGCTTAAAGAGAGAGGTTGTAATATCCCATCAATTTGTAACCTATGTTGTAAGAAAGAGGAACTTTCCATTTGTTCTTTTCCTGTGATTATGTTGTGCAAATTTGGAGATGGATGACTTCAGTCATTAAAAAGCCTATTCAGTTTTCCACTTTGGAGGATGTCTGGTCTTTATGTGATAGACGTTGGTCACCTCACTGCAAGCTAGTGATGCAAGCTTCTATAATTAATGTTTTCAATGTGATATGGCAGGCAAGAAATGCTGCTAGATTCTTTAAACACACTTGTGTTCTTTTTGATACAATTCCACTGGAAGCTAGAACTGCTTATGCACATAACGGGGTTCTCTTTTGCTTGAAAAAGCTTAGTCCTCCTTCTCTTTTCTGTAACAATCTTTGTTTAGCTCAATGCTATCACCAATTAAAAAAATCATTATAAAAAAATATTTTGATTGGGATTTAAAAAAAAAATTATACTTAATCATGGAAAGGTTTAATCCATTAGAATTGATACACAACACAGTTGATGTTGCTAGTGTTAGTGATTCAACTCCATTAGAATAGGAATTTATAGTAAATGTTTCTGCTGTTTGTCATAAATTTAACCGGTGTGGGACTACTGCCTTTGATGCTGGTCACAAGTCCAAAAGCAGTAGTAGTAATTGGTAAAGTTATCTCATATTTGTTGGAACCTTACGGATTACATACACATTAATCTATCTACATATTAACTTATAAAAATGAAATTGAAGTGGCTCAATCAAGTAGGTTAAACTTGTTATTATGAAGATATTAACAGGTAAGGAAGCATGCGCTGCATGATATTATCATGAAGGTTATGAAAACGCTCAAGTCTAACTACCATTGTTGTTATTTCTATCATTAAAATTAACCTCAAAAGTCATTAAAAGCAATTCTAGATTTGTAGGTAAGATTGAGTATGACAGGCTGGTTTTTATTTAGTTACTTTTTTCTTTAGGGGATTTTATTTATTTACTTGTCCATTGCACATTTAATTTGAGAAATGTTATTTTGACAATAATTTGGTTGTCCAACAACAAATTTATATATGCTATGGATAAAATTTCTTTCAAATTTTGATCTTAATATACATGGTACAAAATCTCTCAATGGACGTAAAGATTCACTCTATTCCCCTGCATCCGTAGTGAAAGACAACAACATATCACTGTCTAATATCAATTAGTTTCAAATTTCGCTACGATATAGCGTTTTAATGCCTCGATAGTCGTGTTCTTTAACAACACTGAATTTTTCATTTACCTTCTCAATTACTAATATCTATGAGAGTTGAGATCCTCTTCATTTACAATTCTCTCCATTTCTGTCTATAAAATATAAACATGTGTTTAAGTTGAAACTGTAAAAGATTAATGTAGAGAGAGGATCTATAAGAGTTGAGATCTTCTCCATTTACAATTCTCTTCATTTCCTCCATTTCTGTCTATAAAATATAAACCTGTGTTTAAGTTGAAACTATAAAAGATTAATGTAGAGAGAGGAGTGCCAACTAACAGACAAGGAATTAACAAGATCAACGCAATTTACATGACCATGAGTAGACAAGGAAAAATCATAATAGTATATAAAGAAGATTAAAAACACACTACAACGAGAAGAGTTAAGTATATGTGAAAGTCTCACATTGTCATAATCAGGATGATCTTGGAGCCACTCCCCAAGCATGGTAAAATGTTATCCCCAAAGTAGAACATTTCCTGAATTAAAACAAATAATCAAATAATTACAGCAAGGAATTTCACGGGACAAAGAAAGATAACCAAGTGTGTGTTTGGTTTCACAAGGAACTTATCAACAGCTATAAAGCACGGACACGATACAGACACTAACATATATATATATATATATATATATACACACCAAAAAACAATTGTAGAAAGCAGTTCTACCAATAATACACCTGCAAAGCATGGATGTGACAAAACTTGTTGGTCCTCCTCTAGAAATCTGTGAAGGCAGTGGTGATATCCGCTTCATCCTCCATTCCTTAAGAAGTTCCGTGAATGCTCTGAGGCAACAAACAGTTTTGGCAAGGCAGAAATGACACGAATATGCTCAAATACCACTGCTGGAGAACTGAACGAGGCCAGAAAAGCCTTGTTCACGAATGCCTTGAGCATTTGGAATGAAAATGTTGGGGAAGCCATCTGGAAACTTGCCGAAGTTTTCCATTCGATAGATTATTATTTCAGTGAAATCATTAGAAATTTACCACTGAATTACGATTAGATGCCAACAGCTCTCAATAACTTGTTTTACAAGAATATGTTGAGGAGAAACAAAAACAAACTTGATTAAGGATGCTAATTTGATAATTAATCCTAGAACAATTCCTATTTTTCAAAAATGGAGGTTTGTTGAGGTTCCGGTTAAGTGGGTTCTTTGAATATTCTTACTCGGAATGAAGGTTTTTTTACTCGAGTATTCTCGTATTCTTACTTGGAATGAAGGTGAAATGACGAAGACTCATAGGTCCAATAATTAACTGTGTGTTGTTCGTTAATCTTTTATTTTTTATTTTTTGGTTGCATTGCTAATAAAAGAAACAGCAAAAAGAAACAAAGAAAAACATGAAGCAGATAGGCAATACACGCCTAACAAACAGAGAGCCTAGTTCATCCATCCTAAGAAGTGGTTGCAGATCCTGAGGCGGCGAGGAATGGATAGTCAAAACGTCATCGGTCGAAGATTCAAGTTTGGCCATGTAGTTGGCACACTGATTGCCTTCTTTGAGCGAGTGCTGGAGAGAGTAGTTTCTAGAGTTGAGCATGTCCTTAATGTTTTGAATAAGAACAGCGTATACATGATACTGAGGAAGTTCATCCTTGACAAGGTTTACCGTGAGCAAGGAGTCGGAGTAGCAAGCTAACTCACCGCAATTCAAGCTGATAGCCAATATTAAACCTTGATGAAGAGCCGTAAGTTCGACGAACAATATATCTTTAGAGTTGCTGATGAAGCCTGAGTAACCAGATATGTAGTCACCTGAACTGTTGCGAATAACTCCTCCAAAACCTGAACAGATAGGGCCACCATTGCAGCTGCCATCGACGTTCAATATTAAACACGTATGATTGTTACTGTTCCATATCGAATGAATCTTGCAGGGGCAGGATCACTTGATTGAATGCGCATGCTGGTGCTGATGGTTTCTGCATAACTGAAGATATTACCATATAATCTAGTAACAGACATGGTTTCGTTGCTGAGGCACATAAGGTTACGGTGTTTCCAAAGCCACCACAAAGCCGCAAAGAAAGCAGATGTTCGGGAGCATTTAGAACCTTGTTGGAACCAATCAGTAACCGAGTTAGAAAAAAAAGAAAGGCTGGGATGTGAATCTGATCCACTGCCATATGATGAGGGAGAAATTACAATCTCTCACACAATGAAAGAATGTTTCATATTGGTCACCGCATCTTAAACAAATAGCTGAGTTAACCATGTTCCTATGAGTATGATTAAGCAAGGCTAAAGTTGGAGTAGCATCATGGCAAGCTAACCAAATTAAAAAATTTATTTTTTCAGGGACATGTAATCTCCAAATCCAATTCCAAGAAACACTATAATGATTATCAGCTTCATGAAGGGAGCGTAATCAATTATAGCCACTTTTTGAGGTGTAAATTTCATTTTTATTTTGCGGCCAAACGTAGGCGTCCACAATAGAAGGATTGAAATTCAATTGAGTGTTGTTGATGATATCGGCTAAGCTTGTGCGTGAAGACCGTCATGGTGATAACATCTTTTACAGTGAGTTGAAGGTGACTTGAGTACCAAGAATGCCAAGGTGGCTCCAATTGCTATACCAAAAGGATGAGTTTCCCGAACCGGCTCTCCAAGAATAACCATTATTTAGAACATTTTTTGCTCGAATTATGGAAGACCAAGAAAAAATGTGATGTTTGTTAATCTATGCATACGTGAAAATTGTAGTGATGTTTGACAAAATGTGTATTAATGTTGAAAAAATACACAATTTGTTTCGTAACTTAATTTCTGACAACAATTGAGTTATTTATATTTCTGAAAAAAGCCTAATGTATTTTCTTACACGTTTTCCGTATTTACCATGACTATCTCAAATCCATAATTTTTCTAAAGTTTATTATATACTCCCTCCGTTCCTATATCTAAGCATCCATTTGATTTTATTTTTATCCCTAAATATAAACTCCTTTGCAAATTACTAGATGCATTTATTTATTTTTTTCCTGAACATACACATAATTAATACTACTAACTTATCTTGAAATATGAAAAGTCAAATTTAATACACATACAAACAAAGGATAATTTGGTAATGTTAACACACAAAACAGACACATTAATTACACTGACAACTTTTCTTAAGAAATATAAAAAAAGCAGGAGCTTACGTAAAGGGACGGAGGAAGTTAGGGATGGCAATGGGTAGGGTACTACAGTGCTCAACCTCATACCCGTATTTGTAAAAAATACACGTACCCGTGTCCGTACCCTCGCGGGCAACAACTTTAGTGCCCTTCCCCATACCCTATGGGTACCTAAGTGCTCATACCTGCACTCATTACTCGCACTTTAACTATGAAAAGACGATAAAAACATCACAATTGAAATAAAACTATGGTCCAATTTTTTTAAAATTAACTCATAAAATAGTATGAATCGTAGTATTTAGTCAAATAAAAAACAACCAAAATATCCCTAAAAAATTGTACACCGGCAAGATGGAAGTAGTTTTTTGATTTAGGTGTGGGTTTAGGCTTAAATAAATTAATTAATTAATTATACATAAAAAATAAATAATTATTTATAATATCATATAAATATGTATATGCGGGGTTGTGTAGTATAGTATCCTTACCCGTGCCCATACCCATTAAAATTTGCGGGTATTATCCGGACCCGTGCTCATAAAAGCGGGGTTTTACCCTACCCATTATAGGTATTTTGTACGGGTACCCATTAGGTTTGGGTCCAATTGTCATCCTTAAAGTATAAAAATGGTGTATTTTTAGTTTAGAACCACGTGAAAAACACATAACTAAAAATACACATAAGTTTTGTCCTATATATTTCCCAACAAGACTTTAGAGTTTATTAAAATACCCAATTTAAACCAAAAAAATATTATACTATTTTGATTGAGATGCTAAAAAAACCATTAAACTTATTTGTATGACGAAACAACTAATAATGGCCATCACAAATGTCCCACCACAACATAGTTACTATTGCGAAGTATCTATTTGTTAGACCAGAATATGAGTTTTTATGTTAGAAGTTTCCACTGTTTGTCATCAATTTAACCGGTGTGGGACTTTTTCCGCCTTTGCGCTGCTCACAAAAAGGAGTGTACATTCTTGATAGATAACAATTCTTTATTAGTTAGTAACATATCTAGTTTTGATTTGAAGACCTTGTTTGTGGTAGATAACAGCTTTTTATTAGCATTTTTCAACACTTAATAGTTAGATGCTTTGTGGTTATCAATATTCATGGTTCTTATCTTATTGAAATTAGTATCTGTTGCAACAATTGACCTCTAGTGAAAGTATGTGTTATGTATCTGTTTCAATGCATGTTTCATGCTTATCATTTCTACAATCCACGAGTTGAATATAAGTGTCTTTGGTTTTGGTGTATGCTATGAAATAAACCACGTTACGGAACATATAAGACTACATAATACTCCACCCGGGAGAAGTGGGGTAGTCATACATGCAACTGCACTGATGTGCAGGTTCTTCTCAGTCACTTGCAAAATGAATATGTGCTCAATTTCTTGATGGGACTCAGCGATTCATTCAGCTCGGTAAGAGGTTAGATCCTTCAAACTATATATGATGCCTTTTCTCTTGTTGTTCAAGAAGAGAAGCAAAAGGTAGGCACTGCTCACTCATCAGTTGATGCACAACTCGCCTTTGTTGTCTAATCTGCAAGTGGTTTGAAGGGTAAGACTGGGAAGAAAGATCGTCCTTGTGTTCATTGAGGTGATCTTGGTCACGCCAAGAATAAATGCTTCAAATCAGTTTACTGCAGTTCCTTCATCCAATGGTGAATAAGCTTTACCACTACAACAATATCAGCAGATGCTTCCTTTCGTCCAGGCTCAGATGACTCGTTCTAGCACTATGGATGTAGATCAAATGAATTCTCGATCCTTGTGTATGACCGTATGAGTTCACATATTCCTTGTTCTTTGGAATGTTTTGATTCATAAACTAAATTGTCATGTAAGTTTGTCACATTGCCAAAAGGTTGTCAAATATCAGTTTCTACAATTTAGATTATGTTCAGTCACTTTGACACGAAATTTAACTCTAAAAAATGTACTTTTCATTCATGAGTTTCACATTAATCTCATTTCAGTCAGTTCACTTTTACAAAATTCTAGTTACTCTTTGTCCTTCACTAATGATGCTTTCTTGATTCAAGATAAGAAACCTTTGCAAGTGATTGGCAATGGTAGCTTGAACCACGTTTTATAAGTCTTTCAAGCTGCTAATTCAAATGTCTCTCTACCTCTTTTGATTCCAGCATCTTTTGATTCACACTCCACAATCAATCAAGAGGAATAGGTGGAATTATATTTGAATCTTAGAAAGTATATAATCGGTCAAGAAGAACCATTAAATGAATAGTCGTTGAAGTCTAATCCCGTCACAAGTTTTTTACAATTTTTCGAATGTAATATCAACTTTGAACGTTCAATTATCCCAATATCAATCTCATTTGGATTAATTTGACTTAAAACGGTACTGCCTGCTACTCACACACAAAAATTTGCTTTGTGTCTCTATTAACTGAAGAAATATGTTTAATCTTACCTTAGTTGTATCATAACTTTCGGTCTTTACGAAAAAAAATTGCAAAATGGTCTCAAACCATCACCACGTATAAAATTTTTCACTTTTATTACTACTTGCTTTGTCATAGTTTTTAAGTGGAAAATCATCAATTTATGCCATCAACACAGATGGTTATCCAGTACAAAAACTTTACAAGTAAGTCAGCTAATGTAAAGGGTAATAGCACACTTAGACTTATACTAATTTTTTGTTGTTTTTAAAAATTACGACAGAGCTTTGAAACGATTACTGGGGCGAGTCACGACCAGGTCGCTTTCTTTAAGACGTTTCACGGCACTACCTGAAATGTGCAAGGTAGACTATCAACCGTGCGTCTCCAGGATAAAACAGCCCAGATTCTTTTTCTGTACGATTAAAGGCTGCACTGCCCAGAATCGGTCGAGAATAACACCTCTGAGAATATGGTTTAGAAACCACTCGAGAAAAAACCAAAGGAGGAGAAAAGAACGATTCGTCAACACAAATCGCGGGAGATGATAAGGGGAGAAAACCAGAGAAGAGTATTCGATTCTCGGTTTTGGAGTGAAGAATGAGAATCCTGAGCTATCTATTTATAGAGGGGATTCGACCTCGCCGACCCGGTTCACGACCCGCTAGCGCAAGCCCACGCTCCAGTAACGGTAACCCATGACGCGGAAACGTAGAGCCGAAGATGCGCGTGTGGAAAACGTGCTGAGACTTGGTCTTTGCTTGCAGGAATCTCGGAGCAAAAGAAAAAAAATAATATTTATTTTCTGAGCACCAAAAAATTATTCCTTTACGGCCCAGGCCCAAACCCGGTCCGGTCGGCGTCGCGCGCGTGTGTTATAATTTTTGGCATTAGCTCACTCCGTTCACAAAAGTGTGTACCCCAAGGGCACACCCTTGGAGGTGATATCCCACATATATAAACACTACTAGAGTGTGTGATCTACCCAATGTGGGACATAGAATTTTCAATTCACACTTAACACTAGTTTCTCCACTTGTGTTTACATTTCAAAAGCTTCACAAACTCACTAGTAAACTCACTAGTGTTCCAACAATCCCCCACTTGAATTCAAAATTGGTTTTACAGATTACGTTTTAAACGTTTCCTAAAGATTGCTAGTAAACAAAGGTGTGTTTAACACTTGAACCTTTGCATAGTGAGTAGTATTCCGATTAACAAGAGTTGCTTACAGCATTGAACTCTATCTCAGACATAGAACTCACACACAACCTTTTCTTAGGTGTTTTCTAAAAGCCCGTACGTTTAAGGCCTTGCACGTCTATCCCAGTTTTAACGAATGGTCTAGGAATTCTGCCTCGAAATTCCATAAGAACCGGCCTCAATTCTACATACGTATAGGTGAGTCTATCAGAAGTACTCATGTAGCTATGTACTCCACTCCATAAGGAGTATAGATCTCCTTAAGATTTTCTATTATCTCAACCTTCTGTCACTGCAGGATCATGCATTCTCATAGCATGTTCTATCACTTGTGACTTGTTGTTACCCATTGAACCTAGTTCTTGGGATCTCCAGTCATTTAGGTCGGGTTACCATCACTTATGATCAATAGGCATTAGTTAGTCCCATCCTGATGGATGTATTTGTGACTTTCTCTCTGTTTAGTCCTTTCGTCAAAGGATCAGCTAAGTTTTCATTTGTTCGTACGAAATCTACTCTTACCGTTCCATTCGAAAGATATTCTCTTATCGTGCTGTGTTTTCGTCTTATCTGTCGTCTCTTACCATTGTAGTAACGAATCTCAATCTTTGCGATAGCCGCGGTACTATCATAATGAATCAACACAGCATGTAACGGTCTCTCCCATAAAGGGATTTCAGATAGCAAGCATCTTAGCCAACTTGCTTCTTCACTAGCAGCAGCTAGTGCTATCATCTCAGATTCCATTGTGGATTGAGCTAGAATGGTCTGTTTCTTGGATTTCCAAGAAACAGCTCCTCCAGCAATGGTAAATATATACCCACTGGTCGCTTTGGAATCATCTGATAAGGTGTTCCAATCTGCGTCACTATATCCTTCAAGCACTGCAGGATATCTCTGATAATGCAGTCCTAGGGTCATGGTCTTCTTCAAGTATCTCATGACTCTTTCGATAGCTTGCCAATGCTCCATGCTTGGCCTGCTAGTAAACTTGCATAGTAATCCCACGGCGTAGCCGATGTCGGGTCTAGTACAATCAGTGGCATATCTGAGACTGCCAATGATGCTCGCATATTCAGATTGTCTTACACTGTCTCCAATGTTCTTAAATAGCTTCACACTTGGGTCACAAGGTGTGCTCGCAGGTTTACAATCGAAGTAATTATATTTCCTTAAGATCTTCTCAACGTAGTGAGATTGATTCAAGGATATTCCATTATCAGTTCTAGTAATCTTGATTCCAAGAATTACATCTGCTTCACCTAGATCTTTCATATCAAAGTGGTTGCACAACAAAGTTTTCACTTCTTTAATGACGTTGAGGTTCGAACCAAATATGAGTAAGTCATCTACGTATAGACATATGATCGAGCAAGTGTTATTTCCGTATTTGTAATAAATACACTTGTCGCTTTCATTCACCTTATACTCATTCTCAATCATTAGGTTGTCGAATTTCTCATGCCATTGTTTCGGTGCTTGTTTTAAACCATACAGAGGTTTGTCTAACTTACAAACTTTGTTTTCCTGTCCATGGACTACAAAACCTTCAGGTTGATCCATGTAGATTTCTTCTTCTAATTCACCGTTTAAAAAAGCAGTTTTTACGTCCATTTGGTGTACTATCAAATTGTGCATGGCCGCCAAAGATATTAGTACCCTAATGGACGTGATTCTAGTAACAGGTGAATAAGTATCAAAGAAATCTACATTTTCTCTTTGTCTAAAACCTTTGGCTACAAGGCGTGCCTTGTATTTGTCGATTGACCCGTCAGGTTTTAGTTTCTTTTTCAGAATCCACTTACACCCTATTGTCTTGCTTCCAGGAGGCAAGTCAGTTAGGTGCCAGGTTTCGTTGGACATTAGAGAATCCATTTCATCATTTATAGCTTCTTGCCATAAGTCAGCGTCAATTGAAGACAAAGCTTCCTTGATGCTTGATGGATCCTCCTCTATTGTATATGCCACATAGTCGGGGCCATAATCTTTAGCTATTCTTGCTCTCTTACCTCTACGAGGTTCTATAACATCTCTTTCGATGTTTTCATTGCTTGTTCTGATTTCAGAAGGTTGATCAAGAGTTGAGTTAATGGTGCCCCCACTATTACCCCCATTGTCTCCTGACTTAAAGGGAAATTTATTTTCAAAGAAGTCAGCATCATTTGATTCTATGATCATTTTAGATTTCAGGTCGTAAAACCTATAGGCTTTACTGTTTAAGGTATACCCAATGAATATACATTCATAGGCTCTACTCGCTAGTTTGACTCTTTTGGGGTCTGATTTTCTTACATAGGCAAGGCTGCCCCATGTTCTAAAATAAGACAAGTTTGGTTGTCTTTTCTTCAAAATTTCATATGGAGAAGTTTTGTTCTTAGTTTTTGGTACTCTGTTTAGCACATAGCAAACAGTCAATAAAATTTCTCCCCACCAGTGAGGTGCTGCTCCGGAATTAAGCATTGTTGCAACTACTAATTCGGTAAGCGTTCTATTTTTTCTTTCCGCTTTACCGTTCATTTCTGGAGAATAAGGAGCAGTTGTTTCATGAATAATTCCGAGTTCTTTATAATACTCATTGAATGTATGTGATCCATATTCAGTACCTCTGTCACTTCTAAAACGCTTGATTCTAATATTGAATTGATTTTCAATTTCTTTTACATACTGTTTAAACATTTCAAGCGCTTCATTTTTATTTCGCATTAAGTACACATGTGTGTAATCGGAGCAGTCATCTATAAAAGTGATGAAATATCTTTTTCCATTTCTTGTCAAGTTACCATCTAATTCGCATAAATCAGAATGAATTAGTTCAAAAGGTTCAGTTACTCTGGTTACTGATTTATGAGAGCTTTTAGTTATTTTCGCTTGACTGCAATATTGACATTTTCCAAAATCGTTTAAAGATACTTTAGGTATTAAACCTAAACCGCTCATATTTGAAATAATTCTTTTATTAACGTGACAGAGTCTAGAATGCCAAATATTAAAATCACACAACATATAAGCAGAAGAAGAAATTTTATTAATATCAATGTTCAACTTAAACATGCCATCAGTGGCGTACCCTTTCCCAACAAAAATACCATTCTTAGTGATGGTGTACAAATCAGCCCCAATGCTTTGAACAAACCCAGCCTTATTCAAAAGAAAACCTGAAACTAAGTTCTTTCTAATCTTAGGAGTGTGTAACACATCCTTCAGTATCAGAGTCTTTCCATAGGTGAATTTCAGCTCTATATCTCCGATTCCAGCAACATCAGTGGAGTGAGAGTCTCCCAGCAATACCTTCTGATCATCACATGCAATATATGTTTTAAACATATCTCTGTCATAGCAGACATGGCGAGAAGCACCAGTGTCCACCCACCAGCCATCAGAACCTGCAATCATGTTAATCTCAGTAATCATAGCCACGTAGGGCTCATCAGGTGCAGCAGCAATAGCCAAGTTAGCCTGTGCAGGTCAGTTGTTTTTGTTTCTGCACTTGCGTGCCATATGACCTGCCATCCCACAATTGTAACAGTTGAAAGGAGGGGCACCGTCATTCTTGGGTGGCTGATGAATCTGGGGTCTTGGATTGTTCCCAGTCTTATTCCTGTTAGAATTTTGATTCATAGGGCGGTTCTGATTCTTAAATTGTTTGCCAGTAGGCTTCAGAACAGCACCTACAAATTTCTTTTTAGTGTTGTTGTTAGAAACAGCATACACTTCTTCATTCTGGTCCTGCTTTCTCGCTTCTTCTTCAATACGAAGGCGAGTAATCAGACTTTCAAGAGAGAACTCCTTAGTTTTGTGTCTAAGTTGACTCTTGAAGTCCTTCCAAGCAGGAGGCAGCTTATCAATAATCACAGCAATTTGAAATTGTTCGGGAAGTTGCATCCCTTCAGCTATGATCTCGTGAGCAATTTGTTGCAGCTCATGTGATTGTGCCTCGACGGGCTTATCATCACTCATTTTGAAATTCAGATAGCGGCTCACCGCGTATTTCTTAACACCAGCCTCTTCGGTGTCATATTTTTTCTGTAGTGCCTCCCATAATTGTTTGGCAGTATCACAGAGTCTATAGTAATCATACAGAGGGTCTGTGAGTCGATTAAGAATGTAATTCTTACAGAGGTAGTCAGTTTCTTTCCACAGAGCAATGTCTATAGATAGCTGTTTATCAGTGTCAGCTTTCTCAGCAGAAGAAGCAGGGTCAACTGTTTTATCCTTGTCATTCGCTCCAGCAGGAGTCGAACTCGTAGGTGCCACAGGCAGGGGTTCATTCAGAACGTAGGCAACCTTTTTAGTGGTTAAGAAAAACAGCATCTTTTGCTGCCAACGTTTGAAGTGGCTGCCTGAGAACAGAAACGGTTTATTAAAATCATCAGCAGCAGTAATCTTTTCAGAACTCATCGTATCGTATCTGAAACGTCTTAAAAGTGTTGTTTTTAAAAATTACGACAGAGCTTTGAAACGATTACTGGGGCGAGTCACGACCAGGTCGCTTTCTTTAAGACGTTTCACGGCACTACCTGAAATGTGCAAGGTAGACTATCAACCGTGCGTCTCCAGGATAAAACAGCCCAGATTCTTTTTTTGTACGATTAAAGGCTGCACTGCCCAGAATCGGTCGAGAATAACACCTCTGAGAATATGGTTTAGAAACCACTCGAGAAAAAACCAAAGGAGGAGAAAAGAACGATTCGTCAACACAAATCGCGGGAGATGAGAAGGGGAGAAAACCAGAGAAGAGTATTCGATTCTCGGTTTTGGAGTGAAGAATGAGAATCCCGAGCTCTCTTTTTATAGAGGGGATTCGACCTCGCCGACCCGGTTCACGACCCGCTAGTGCAAGCCCCCGCTAGCGCAAGCCCACGCTCCAGTAACGGTAACTCATGACACGGAAACGTGCTGAAACGTGGAGCCGAAGATGCGCGTGTGGAAAACGTGCTGAGACTTGGTCTTTGCTTGCAGGAATCTCGGAGCAAAAGAAAAAAAAAATTATTTTCTGAGCACCAAAAAATTATTCCTTTACGGCCCAGCCCAGTCGGCGGCGTCAATGCGCGCGTGTTATAATTTTTGGCATTAGCTCACTACGTTCACAAAAGTGTGTACCCCAAGGGCACACCCTTGGAGGTGATATCCCACATATATAAACACTACTAGAGTGTGTGATCTACCCAGTGTGGGACATAGAATTTTCAATTCACACTTAACACTAGTTTCTCCACTTGTGTTTACATTTCAAAAGTTTCACAAACTCACTAGTAAACTCACTAGTGTTCCAACATTTTTTCACTTTCATGTCTTGTATTTGAGCGATGTGGGACTTCAGTGCCCTTCTTGATGAATGCTAATGCACAGCAACATATTGGACATCCCTTGTAATTGTACCTAGCAATATATTAAGGTCAATGATCCATATACTTGTTGATATATGAAAATACATCTTGTTACAATTAAAATTGTGAATCAAGAACATCAAAATATTTAAACATGCATAATTCTAGTTACAAAGAAACAAAATCAAATCACTTTCAATAAAGCCACAAAATAGTTGCAGTATACTTGGAGGATAGCAAATTAGTATCTATTTGATTTAAACCAATTGAGACTTGTTCTTGCAACAAGTGATCTGCATCATTTTTTGTTAGGAACTGAAACATCTATGTTGCTTCTAATGCTTGTTATTAAAAAGTATAATAATAGTTATAAGAAGTACTATCTTTCTGCAAATTATCACTTTGCTGACTGCAGGATTCACATTATGCACTTGGTAAATATCATCGAAGCTAGATGGGGATGTAAAATAATAAATTCGATAACAAAATTAAATCTATTTACACTCACTTGGTAAGAAAAAATGAATGGTACCAAAGATATAGAAAGGGGAATTTATGCCATTTTATTTAGATCTAGAAGTAGGCATAGTAAATGATATCAGTAAACCCAAATTGGAGTATTAACTAGTTCAAAGTCAAAGATAATAAATATCTCGATGCTGATAAAAAAAACAAAAAATTTCATTAAAATGAATCTGGAACAACAAGTGCACTTAAACTTGAGACGGACAAAAACTACACCAAAAGAGAGAACAAGTGCTTCTCTCCATATGAAGACACACGATGCAAAATATCACAAAGCCATACTAATACCATATTTATATTGAAAACTAATAAAGTAAGAATATTTCCTAACTCCTAATATTAATATGAATAATGGTTTATGGGTATTACAAACTGTTGTTTTTAGATTTCCAAACTGATGTATTTGAATTTCCAAATTTTATTATTTACCGAAGTTGTTACTAAGTTGAGTCACGACCAGGTCGCTCTCTTTAAGACGTTTCGTGGCACTGCCTAAAATTGTGCAAGACAGACTATCAACCACGCCGCCTCCAGGATAAAACAAGCACAGCTACAACTGTTTGATTAACTACTGCACTGTAGAAAACTGTTCGAGAATTACACCTTCAATATGGTACCAAGACCATTCTTTTAATATTGAAACCACTTTAATATGGTACTGTTACCACTCTATTATGGTGTTGAGACCACTCAAATATGGTGTTACCACCATTCTAATTATTAACTTCTCCAACTATGATACTATGATCACTCAAATATGGTTTTACATCATTCTAATTATTAACTTCTCCAACTATGATATCATGATCACTCAAATATGGTTTTACATCATTCTAACGTCTAACTTCTTCAAGAATAGAAAAAAAAATATTTTAATATCATTCATAATTTTGAAGGGACATTATACCGAAAAGGGATTATGATCTTAAATTATTATTTATTCCGAAAGACATAAAAATATCAAAGGGAGTATGAACTTAAGACCATTCTTAATTCCGAAGGGATATTAATCGAAAAGGGACTATGGTCTTAAGAACACTCTTAATTTTGAAGGGACAGAAAAAGGAGATGAAGAGAAGAAAGACTCGTCAACACAAGTCAATAAAGGGAGAAGAGAGAAAGAGTTCCCGACAACTCAATGATGGTGTGTTTTTTGAATTGAGTAGAGTCCTTTATTTATATAGAGATTATGTAACTGTTTTAGCAAAAATTACGACAACAGTTACTCTAACGGATAAGATCAAAAGGGAACTTATCCATTAATCAGTTCAACAACACTTGTGGATAATATCAAAATGAAACAAATCCACAAAAGTGGAGGAAACAAACTCATTGGATTTGAATGAAGGATATTCACGAATAAAAATAATAATTACTATTATTTTTATCATTATCAAGTATTTAATTAAATACCCTAATTTAAACACTATTAATGTGTGTTCTATTTTATGTGGGACCCCCACAGTCTATTTTTTCAATTCACACAACATTAGATCAAAGTAAAATTACTTAGTGTTTAATCTTTCAATTTTTCTTCCAACATCACATCAATGTTCCAACACAAACTTTGAGGTTATCATTGGTAGGGTGAGTTGTTACTTCACTATCATTTTTCATTTAATAAGTTTGTTCTTTGAAGACAAGTAACAGTTTAAGTTTGGGATTGAGATGACAATCAGTCATACATTATTTTTGAAGACATTTTTAATTAAGTTTTTAGTCTATTTTTATTGGTTTCGTATTTAATTTAGAGTAAGTTTGAATAATTTATTATTTTTAATTTATTGAGTCAAATAGTGTGTTATCATTAATTTTAGTGGTCATGTGATCAAGGAAAGAAAAACTTATTGAATTAAGTTGATGGCCACATGAACAAGTGTTTCCTTTTGGTGGTGTGAACAAAACAAAAGAATATGAAGACACACGATGCAAAATGGGTGCATGGCATGCTTTTGAATAAAATGGGCCAAAGAGAACATGGTTGCTGCTGACCCGTAAACAAGGGAACTAATTAGGTTTGCTACTTGGCATATAAAAGGAGAAACAGAAAGAGAGAAGAGGCATTACGTTTTGGACATAAACGTATCAGGTTTTGGAGATTAAGAATCACGCACCATGGAGGAATTTGAGATGATTTTAATTGGAGCTATTTGAACCATGTGATTGTATAAACTTCTTTCAATACAATTATAATCTTAGTTTTATTCAGAATTGTTTGCTCATTTTTTGTATAGTGATCACATATAAACTTGACCACTGACCCTAGCTATTAAATTGGATCTAATAATTCTGATTAATCTAACAATTGGATCTAATAATTCTGATTAATCTAACGGGTCAGTCTAGGGATAGATGATTGTTAGGTCATGACATAAAAATTAACGTTCATAACTATTTTAGATGAGTGTTAGTCAATGATTGATCAAAACTATTTTATTAATTTGTCGTGAGACTAGGAGAATAATTGTAGAGATTAGATGCAATTTAGCAAACAACGATAATTAATTGATTTGAAAGACCTGATCATTTTATACTTCAGGTTTTGTTTCTAAAACAGCAAGAAAAATGATTCCAAGTGTAGAAATCCAGTAAGTATAATCTTCCCTTTCCATGGATACCCATGTTTATTAACAAAACCTCAAATCCCAAATAATATTGAAATAATTTGCAGCTCATTTTAGTACTTTAAGAGATTCAGTAGTCTTCAATGTTATCTTTCCCTAAGTGATAGATTAACAGCGTTTTTGTTTTATAGTTTGGATAATACTAGAAACAGTTTGGTCTATGGAACCATTTTCCTTTTGCTTTGGAAAGGCAAAAAAAAATTCATTGACGTTGCTACTTGGATAGTGCCTACGGCTTTGAAACTTGTACAATCATACAAAGAATGGGAATGGATTAGGTCAATCACTAACTTCAAGCTAGAAACGTGGGATCGGGGAGGATTTTCATCTGCTCTTGGGTGCGGTTCTCCTTGATCTCTAGGTGTTTTGCGAGGAGGAGGTGGAAGAGGATGTGTTGTTGGAGCGATCAACCACCAGCGGTCCACTTTATCTTTGTGGCGGAATCCGACAAACTGCCATGCTCGCTTTTGTTCGTCATTAGCTGATGTTTTAGAACTTTATCCAGACATTGATTTGGTAGTCTATCAACAAAAAATAATTATTCTCTAGTTATTTTGGAACGATGTCGATCCAGCTACTTGAACCAAGCTTGGTTTGATGACCACTAATGTTAATACATACACTGAAAACCTAAGCAATTTCTCATTGCGATGTTTTTGTGGAAATGGTTTACTATTTCGCAAAAATAAGGAAACCTGATCATTTGCTTCCGTCTCCAATGGTTAATGAGCATTAGTAGATATGTAAAAATCCTAGAACACTAATATAACACTGCATTTTATAAACCATCCGGTGAATTAGATGAGACTTATACGATGCTTGATAACATGTTTCACAAGAATATGTTTAAAAAGACGGTCTTGATTATAGATGCTCATTTGATTAATGATTTTAAGACAATTCCTATTATTCAAAGGATGGCGGAAATGTTGTTGCAAAAGAGGTTTGTTCAGAGTAATTTTTTAATGACAAATGTTAGTATGTTGATTGTCATATTAGTTTTTTTCTCTTTGCCTGAACTTGAATTTTGAACCTCCAATTCCTTAACCCTTTACTCAAACCAGTTGAGCTACCCTCAATGAATTTTGACGAGAAATGTATGATGCTTGATAACTTGTTTTACAAGAATGTTTTACGAGAGAGAGAGAGAGACAAATAATAAGGTAAAGAGTGATATACATGACCCAACACCGCACATTCACTACTAGAAAATAATTTGTTATATATCATTAAGTTTAAGTTTAATGTAAGAGATGTTTGATGAATAAATAAATGATTAAATATTGCAGTTTGTGTTAAACTAAATACTCGACTTTGCACTCATCATTTCCCTTGTTGTTTTTTCTTTGGTTCGATACACTATTTACAAAAGGTGCTGCTAACCGGTGTTGCAATAAATAAATAGATCTCAGTTAATTTATCTCAATTAAAATGTAAAATATGTCAACTAATTAAAATAAGAAATAGTTGTATTTAATATTGTAAATTTTTTTTCCTTTACATAGCTAAATGCCACACCCGCACCCTTTGTGATTTCCATTTCGGGAATCACTCCTATTATATCCGGCCTTCATTTCTTAATAAAAAAAATTCCTTGAAAATTTGACTCAAGGGAATTTTTTTACGTGATGTATAAGTAATAACATATAAAAACACGAAAACAGAATAAGTTTGAATAATACCTTGAGACTTCCAATAAATTGCGCGTATAAAAGAAGTATAAAAGAAATAGTAGAAAAAAATGCGTAAAAAAAAGTTTGAATAATACCGGCAGAATTGAATATAGTACTGATGATGGTAAAGAGATAATAGATAGCATGTCATATAGTTGTGTAAACAGATGGAATGGAAAGCTCTTGTATAATAATAGTCGTGCCTTTGAGAATTGAATATAGTTTTTATTATTTTTAATTAGTTGGCATCTTTTACACTTTAATTAAGGTAAATTAAGTGTGATCCATTTATTTATTGTTCCTTATCCAGTGCCCTCGGGCCATTGGATAGCATTGTCTTTTAAAAAATTATGGTTTTGTTGTTGTTCATTACTTACTGATTCAAGTTGAATTAAAGTTAATTTACTAAGTTGTCTTAGTGATTCAAATTATTTAAGGTTTTGACGTAATCTCAATGCCTTTAGTTATGGAAACTATTAGGTCTGTTTGATGGTCAGGATAGGATATAGACATGATATGATATAAAGCTGGATAGAGATAGGATATGATAAAGACATGATAAACATTATACTATCATGTGTTTGATGCGCACATGATAACAAACATGATATTATTATAATTAAATGAAAAAATTGCTCTCATAATTAATTAAATACTATAAAAATGACATGTTATTAATTACAATAGAAAATACATGTTATCATTATTTTAAAAATGACAATATTTTAAAAATGACAGAATATCAAGATATTAATTAAGGAATGATCTTTTAATCCCATCAGGATAATTTCTAACTCAGTCTATACTCAGGATAGAAATTACAAAGGAAAGTCAGGATATGATATGAAAATAGTTTATTTTATCCTATCCCTTTGGTGCATCAAACATGAGATTTAAGTAGGATATGATTAATGTATCATATCTTATCTCTCTATCGTGACCATCAAACGGACCCTTAATGTCTTACGATTAATGCTCCTGCACATGGAAAATTAAACAAAGTTTCAAATATAGATATGAAAATAAGTGCAGCTGGTAGATAGTCATACTCATGAATCGATGATGAATTTGGAGATATACTCCAAAAAAATGGTCCTTGTGATTTAACCATGTCTTATACTCCATAACTAATGTTTTTTTTTAGAGAACTCCATAATTAATGGTTTTTTTTTTAAAAAAAAAAGGCAATAGAAAATTTATTAAAAATAAAATGGCATAAGACATGTCTAATTACAATCCACATACTAAACAAACAACACCACAGACCAAGCACAATACAAAGATAGAAGAATAACTTAAAGTGAACCCTAGACGTGGTACAAAACCCAAGCCCCTAAATAGAACCTAACAAATTACAAGATAACAAGAGACTAAAACATAAACTTGAAGAATAATGATGTATACACATTGTGTTTGGCTGAAAAACACAAGTAAAATACGAAAAATGTCATTCAACAATTAACTGTCGATGGGGTTATATTGGTAAATTACTTGTGTTTTTCAGTCAAACACAATATGTATACAACATTTTTCAAACTTGAATGGTCAGCAACAAGCCTTGCTCACGGTCTTGAATCCTTTTTAATTTGAAAGTATGATCGTAATGAAGGTTTGATTAAATTCAATCCACTAATTTCGGTGATATATTATCATTGGGACAAATATTCATAAGAGAAACATACCATTGATTTCAACCATGAAAAATCGATATTGTCTTGATTCACAAAAATAAATGAGTAACATAAGAGACAAAAAGATTAATCGTGAATACATCGAAGAAAATTTGAACTTTTAACATGTATTGCACAACATTGAGAAAAAAAAATGTAGAATTGGATTTTATGAGAATAATTTGAATTTTAACAAATAAAGAGTATGTATTTAGAATGTGTGCTGTAATAGTTTCACTTAATTGTTTGCTTAAAATTCACTTGGTCCTTTGAAATCTTATAAATCTATAAAGTCATTTATGTTGGTCAATATGACGGATACAACAATAAACTCAAGGGAGGGGGTGTGAATAGCTTTTCCCATTCAAAAAAATTTCAAATGGTGGTTTAAAAACTTTTGAAAAACAAATGACTATTCAAGGTTGCACACTAGATACGAATAATAATAATAATAATAATAATAATAATAATAATAATAATAATAATAATAATAATAATAGGAAAAGTAATGTGAAAAGACCAATTCAATTTGAACAAGAGATTCACACTTGAATTGTTAATTGTTATACACAAATCAATTATTAATACACAATATAATATACAAAACCAATAATTATGTCAAACCAAACCTAACCTTAAATAAGAAATTACTATCACAAGAAACTAACAACTTTGATATACGAGAAGAGATTATCAACAAATTAATCTCCAATATGAAAGGTGGATGGATTGATGGTGTGTTCATCTCAACAATGATCTTTGAAAATTAGGTTTTAGAAAATATTCAATCACAAAACATAAGGTAATTAGCATAATCAGTAAATATCATGTATCAAAGTAATTTTGTTAAATTAAAGAGTAAAGGAGAAGAAAACATTAGAGATTTATAAGGGTTCCCCATGTTCGTCCTCGTTAGAGGTATGTCCTCTCTTTGTAGATGAAAATGTTTCTTCTATGGACTTCCACTAAAATGTTGAAAATGTTTACAAGACTATAATTACAATGATTCCTTCAATTTCAAATCCAACCGGTTCTAAATTTTCTATGCCAAGCAATCATACAAAGCATTCAATTTTCAAACTCTCTTGAAATCAGATAACCTCAAGATCTTCGAATCTCAAGCTTGCATGCAATCATTCGATCTCATTAGCCAAGAAATCTTCTTTGCTATGCCTCCTCTTCGATACCCTTGAACCTTGATTGTTTGAGAAACAATCCCACAATTACTTTTACTTCTGAGGTGAAAAATGTCTCATTTTGCTTTAGATTCTTGGTGTTCCATCAAGATCCTTGAAAGAAACCAAGCTTACATTTATCCTATAACACCCTGACAATCTAGATCTCAAATCCTACAAGTGTTCTTAGAAGAAAAAAATTAATCTGAAAATGTTCAGAGAACAATCTAGATCTCAAATCCTACAAGTGTTCTTAGAAGAAAAAAAATTAATCTAGAAATGTTCGGAGAGGGGGGGGGGGGATAAACTTGAAATCTACGTTGACATGAAGATTGAGTCGAAAGGTATGAACAACGAATCGCTTCATAGCATTTCAGATGAAGATTGAATCGAATCAAATGCATGCAGGCAAAAGATTGAATTGATTCATAGCTTCCATAAATTATTTGATACTATTTAAAGAATTCTAAATCGATTCAACTATCATGAGCCAAACGCTTGAGAGTTTGAATGATTCGCAACTATCTCTGAAAAAGCAATCGCTATCTTACAACGATTGCTTTTTCAAAGATATAGGTCTTTAGAGTGTTTATACCATTGAAGTATTGATCAAAGTAATTAAATGGTGACAAAATGGTATGAACATTACGGGTTTGGTAGTAGCAAACCTTGGTATTTCACCTTTTTATTATCCACCATGATCTGTGATCAATTTGGTCTATCATTGTAATTTGTAATGGACGGCAAACAAAGTGACAATGTTATATTAATTGTCATTTTTTCTCTCGTTGATTTGGTTAAACCATCCAAATATAGTGTCTATTAACATTGAAAATTGAAAGGGGTTTTTTGCTTAGCCAAAGAAACCAGTTCATAAGTCCTTCATTGAATTCATTTCTCATATATCCTCCACCATTGATCTACTTTGTCCAAAATTCCAAATGTATATATTACATATTATAACTATAAAGAGATAGAAATAAATGACTGCACATAATTCAATCCATACAAAATTTGACACCACAATCAAATTGAAATTTTCTGATAAAAGATTTTTTTTCCTCTTTTTGAAGAAAAACTCATGATAAAGTTGGGGAGAGGACACAAGAAGAAGAATAAGCAATCTATTTTTCCTTGCAAAAGTTCTAGATGCCATAAGCCGCACATTAAAGGACTTAAACTCTAAATATCCCTGTTATTTCTATTATTTAACCATAATCAGGCCTCTTCTTGTGTTTATTTCATTTTGAGGATAAGATGAAATTATAATGTTAAATTTTTATCAGATTTGAAGACTGGCAGATATGGAGCTCGCTAAGCTGAGAACCTCAAATGGTGGCTTATGCATCACCTCCTTCACTGTTAAGGGGCATGAGTCGGTAATCCAGAAGTATGTGAACGCAGTCTCTGGATTCCCTGTGCATGGGAAGTTAGAAATTACTTTATGTAAGAAGCGAAATCGTAAACTGCAAACAATCCGAACTTGATTGAAGTCAAAAGTGATTAAAAGAAATGCTAGAATTGTAGGTAAGATTCAGTAACACCCAATATCTTAACTTGTTGCGAACCAAAGGCTGATCAATCTAAATTCCTATTCCACTCTCAGGTTAACATGTTTATTTATTTAGAATTAATAAATTGATGAATGAGTGCTACAAATTTATTAATATTTCAGATGAACTTATTTTCCTTAAGATGCATTAAAAATAGATTAATGAGCAAAGGAGAGTGAGCAATACCCCCATTATCATGCCCAAATCGTTCCCATGATTTATTTGGAAAAATGCCATGAGTCACGTAAGCACTGATCTTTGATGCTCCCTGAGCTGCCAAAACTTTCTGAAAAATAGAAAAAGAATTACGAGTTACCTAGAAACAAATAGGAAGAACCTTTGCTATAACAATAAAAAAGCATAAAATTTCCAATTCCTGTCTCAATACGAATCGACATATACCCATGTTTCATACCTGGCATTCTATCAGGGTTCCACCTGACTGAACCAAATCATCAACAATCACAATATGGCGGCCTTTAGGTTCTCCCTCCTTAATTCGAACTATTCTTTTATCTCCTTCCCGAACTTTTGCACAAACTACCTGCATATGCATTGTGTAAGTGCTGATAGATTGAACAGCCTCTGCAAGGTAGTGCATTGTCACACTAATAGCTTCTAGACTAGAACCTGTGTAAATTAATTACTTTTACTAAATTTGAGAAACATTGTTAAAGAACAATATGCAATACCGTAGGAAAATGCTGCAGTTGCTTATGAAATCGTTTCCAAGCACCATCATCAGGAAAAGCAATTGATATCTGAAACAAGAAAGCCAAATTTTCATTGGATATGAGATAGTGTGAAAGCAATCATTCACATCAATGTTATAGCGCAAGAAATTGCAATTTGTTCAAATTCCTCTACACAACGGTGTTATAGCGCCCCTATTTGACTTGTACTAAATAACGTATTGTAGAACAATGGCGATTTGTTCAACTTCCACTATATTATAGCGCTATGTTGGATAGCAATATAAGAGGACAAAAAAATAACTATAGCAGTAGGCAGTTATGCTTATAGCAATAGACAGTTATGTGTTATTTTAAATGTCAGTTATGGTATGTTTATGTTCAGGAATAGATAAGGGGAGACAAGGGACAATTGGTTATTGGGAAGTTAATTGAATGGTCATTGGGAGGGAGAGGCCAAACTCTCTAATTCTTGGAGAATCAACATACCCGAGTCCCTGTCATTGAGTCCATGTTCTGTATTTACTTGGTAACAGTTTCTGCATAAACATTATATATGTATTTGTGTGAATCTCTGATTAAGAATCCCTTCTGCAGAGATTATATCAATAATATTTTGTTGTGTTTTCATTATTAATTACTTATGGTACCAGTTTCTAATGCCGCTATTTCAGAACACTGAATTTTTCATTCACTTTTTCAACCAATATCTATAAAATATAAGCCTTTTTCATTCACAGTTTAAAGTTTAAGTTAAAAGTTGAAACTATAGAAGATTAATCACGGGAGTTGAGTGCTGACTAATACGGACAATACTGGATGCAAGATTTAAGACAACGGTATATTTGTTAAGTTGATTGGAGCGAATTAATAAGATTGAAGTGATTTACATGACAACAAGCAGACAAGGAAAAACCAGAACAGTATATTAAAAAGATAAAAAAAACACAGCCTCGAAGAGATGAGTCAAGTAAAAGTGAACGGCTCACATTATCAGAATCAGGCAGATCTTGGAGTCTTCTTTTAAGCAATGGTATGCCACTCTCAAAGCATGGTAAAATGTTATCACCGAAGTAGAACCTCTCCTGATTTAAAACAAATAATAATATAATTATGGGCAGTAATTTCATGAAATAAAGAATGACATATGGACCAACAAAGTGTGTGTTTGGTTTTATGGAGAAACAATCAGCGTTGAATTTAGGAAAAAATTATGGATGTTTCGTTTTGCTAAATAAAGTTGATGTTGATTCCAAATTTCGGTTTGACTGCCAATTATAAAACGTAGTTTTTGCGTTAGGATAAAAAATTTACACTAAGTTCTAAATAAATTTTACGAAAAATATTTCATTCAAAATCACAAATAACATGCATTCACCCAAACACACACCGAGAAACAATTGTAGAAAGCAACTCTACCAATAGTACACCTGCAAGGCATGAATGTCGAATGTGACCAAACTTGTTGGTCCTCCTCTAGAAATTGGTATGTTTGACAAAAGCCTGGCCAGAGTAAAAGCAGTGGCGATATCCCCTTCATCCTCCATTCTTTCAGAAGTTCCGGTTGGGAAAAACGGAAGCACAAGAGTAAATGAGGAAACAAACAGTTTTGGCAAGGCATAAATGACAGGAATCTGCTCAAAAATCACTGCTGGAGAACTGAATGAGGCCAGAAAAGCCACATGTTGTCCACGAATGCCTTGAGCATTTGGAATGAAAATGTTGGGGAAGCCATCGGGAAACTTTCTGAAGTTTTCAATTGCATAGAGCATTTCAGTAAAACCATCATAAAAAAAAATGCAAAAACACCAACAAGCTAGGAAAAAATTCAGAAACAATGTACCATAGCAACAGCATTTCAGGCATCAAGGTTATCCATAATGTGAAGTCTTACAATGAAAAATCAACAATTCCAAATATCTATTCCGCTCTTAACAAAATAAGGGTATGTCTGGATTGACTTCTTTGAATATATCTATCTAGTGACATAAGCACTAATGTTGTTTGGCAAAGTGTAATGAGTCAAATAGCTTAAAGGGGTAATATAGGATATTTGAGTGTGGATTATTATAAATAAGAGAATGTCAAGGAAAAAAGGGTATGAAAATTGTGATGTCATAATCATCTTCTTTTCTATCTCAACTCTCCTTCTGGATTCTATCTGATTCTTCCTTATTTATTGTACTCATTCAAGCTTATAGATTAGCTATGAAACTTATTTTACTTCTCTAGTTGAAGGGTCTGTTACACAAAGCTTATGGAAACAGCTTATGACATGTCCATAAGTTATAAGCTCTCCATTATAATTTACGAAAACAACGTATAGCTATCCATTATAATTTTCAGATTATTTTATGAGCAAAAAGTCATTTTGGTCCTAGGATGTTTGAGGTGATGACCAAAATTGCAAATACATCCGAAAGTATTTCTGTTGATTTAATTTTAAAGACTAAATTGACTAACGAAAAACAAATTTGATAACCAGAATATCTAACAAAAGACACATTTGAGGACC
The DNA here is from genome assembly GCA_946800305.1 of Medicago arabica. NCBI lineage: Eukaryota > Viridiplantae > Streptophyta > Magnoliopsida > Fabales > Fabaceae > Medicago > Medicago arabica. The sequence continues at coordinate 43,105,217 of OX326970.1, forward strand.
AAAATGACTAACTAAAGAGACACATGATGATGTCTCTGCAATTTTGATACTAAGAGACTATAAAATGCGCCTCACACATTGAGGTACCAAAATGACTATTTACCCGTTATTTAATCTTTTACTATGCATAAGCACTTATGTGATAAGTGGAAACACTTGTAAGATGTAACTACTTCCAAACAGGGCCTAACTGTACTATAATGTACTATAAGAGTTTAATTAAATTGTCTAGCCAAATATGGCCTAACATAAGTACTGCTACATCCAAGTTCCAAACTTTAATCCAAAACTATATCAATTCAATCACAGGAGAACAAATTAACTAAATGGGTATTCAAAATAACCAAAAGAGGCACTTAAAATTGATAAAAAAAAGTAATAACACAATGGTTAAAAAATTGAAAGAAAAAAAAAAATCAAAACTAGCAATGTGAAGAAAAAGAACGAACCCCCAAGAGATGGAACGAAGTTCAATGGCATCAGATTCAGATGCAATGTTGTAAGCAAGAGATTTGGTTTCAGCAGAGTAAAAGAGAACAACTTTCTTAGAATTCTTCATGGCTTGTTGAGAAGCAGAAGAAGAAGCAGAAACTAATGAAGAAGAAAAAGAAGAATTGTTGTGAAGGGAATCTTTGTTCATGTTTGAGAAATGTTCAATTGTCCGATTACGATGATGATTATCGAAGCTTCTGATATCGCACTTTGTGATGAAATTGGAATTGGAACGGAAAAGGGAAGAATGAGAGAAAGTTTGTTGTTTGAGGGATTTGGTTGACGTAGCCGGAAATGGCGGAGGGAGTGGCGTGGCCGCCATTGTCGGCGGTCACTGGCAGACAGTTGAGACAGAAAGATCGCGTTTTCTTGTTTGGGTGAAGATTTGGTGGCAAGGTCAATTAACTACCCTCGCTATCGCATTCATTTATGTTTTCTCATTTCCACGTTTTATTTCTTTCAATGGTTAGACAAACCCTTTAATTGTTATTTTTCAAAAACAAAATTGCTGCTTTTAGTGTTTTAACATGTGCAAACAAATCCTTCTTTTAAAGTCTAACTCTAATTGATGAAAATTATCATAAGCTATCTTCATGCATTCTCTAAATATCGCAAAAAATTTACGTCAATAAATAATTGTAGATAAGTCGATCTAAACAGGTATTTTGTACTAATGTGAGTCCATATTTAATATCACACATTTTTTAAAAGCTTTTGCTCTTACCTCTCAACTTTCATCTGATCTACGAATCCAAATCCAAGCTTTACAACCGCCGCCCTCTTCCCCTTTCATCCATACCCACTTGATAATATATGGAATCTCCGACGGTGGTGCAATGGGTGGTGCTTGACCCTCCGCACCACCCACATACCCCAAAGGGGTTGTTCAAATAGCCGATGTGGACTGTTCAGTTGTGAGATCGGGATTCTTATTTATTTCTAATTTCATGATGGATTTTCATTTATTTTTTGAGTATATAGCAATGTAGAAGTGGTGATTACCGTTGTCGCCGCTCTGTGAATGGAATAATGATGCAATATGGAAGTTTTTGTTGTTGTTTGTGGCTTGCCTTTCTTTTCAGGTCATTATTTTGTTCTTAAGAGCTACAGGTCGTAACAGGGTTGTGTTGTTTGGTGGTGGTTCGTTCGACGTTGTGGTTGCAGCCCGTTGGTTCGATATGGTTCTGTTTTGGCTAGAAATGGCCATTTAGCTTGCTGTTTGTTTATTACGGGGAGTGGTCGGATCGTGATTCTGTTACCGTATTGGCGGTCAGGCTCATACACCGTTCCTCAAGAGTCACATGTCGGTCCTGTTATAATTTGTTAGTTCGAACGGGGGCTAGAAATAGCCGTAATTTAGTCTTTAGTGATTCGGTTTTGTGTGCCACCGCAACCTCACGGTTGTGTTTGGTGTTGTTGGTGTCCACCATGTAGTCATACATTTGATTTCTCTTATTATTATCAAGAGTTGTTGAGTTCTGCAGGTTTCAAATGTATGGTGACGCGTGTATGTTGTTTGAATATATGTCACAGTCCTTGTGGCTGACTTCAGACTACTTTGGAATCCTGGTTATTCGTATGATTGACATTGGACTAATTGGACTCGAAAGAGTCGGTGTTGCTTGTTGCCTTGCTGCATGAAGTTGTTGGTTCTTGGACTTTTATGTGTTGACGGTTGATTCATACACCAAATAGTTGATAGTTGGCCTTTTCTTATCACCTTCTTTTATCACATATTTAGTTAGTTGTAAGGGTAAAATAGTAAATTAATATTAAAATCACTCATTTTCCCTTGTGAGTTAAACATATTTTAAATTAAAATCTCTCTTTCCTTTAAAAAAAATTAAAATCTATCTCCTCCTTTATTTTAAATGAAAAATCTCACCTCTCCTGTTTTGTCTCTTCCCCTTTCCTCTAACATTCATGCATAAGGGTTTAAACAATTGATCAACAAGCTAATGATCATTGTTGCAAATCACAAGTATAATACACCAAATTAATGATCAAGATCAATTGCAAATCACAAGTTTAATACAACAAATTAATGATCAAGATGAATAAGAAATGAGAATACGACATCATCATATAAACTTTCAAGACATTGAATACGTGGATATTTTTTTAATCTGATTCATTTAGTTCATTTTCAACCACTCACCCTCACATTTCCAATAATATACTCTATGAGGGACGAGTCTCCCACGTCGCTATACTTACACCATTGTTTCAAACCAACAAAACACAATGTATGACTTATTGTAAAAAAAGACATTCAACAAACAAATCTATTACACTCAGATCTACTTTTGCTCCTCCATTCGACATGGCTACCACTTTGAATCACTTGAGTAGGTAAGTTGGGGGGAACAAAAGATCTTGTAATCAGATTTCCAGCCAATGTTTGTTTTTTGTTACAAAATCCAGCCAATGTTTTAAACATTAGATATATAATTCATATGTTTTATGTAATCTTTTCTCTAAAAAAATGTCAAAAATCACAATTTTATAAGAACTAAAACCATATTTGATTTAATCCTAAAATAATTTCTCATACTATACTCAACTGAAATTTTTTAACGAGTGTTCATAACTCTTGGCCATCTTTGTTGACACGACCCTCGTGAAATGAGGGGTGGTTGTTGTAGCCTAGAAGGTGAGGAATTCGATTATGGTGCTGGTTTTATGAGAGGATGCGAAATAATAGAGTGGGTTTCTTTTTCTTTCTAATGATGTCAATGAAGGGTGCAAATAGCAAAAACTCTTAAAACGGGCGTTTTGCACGTATAATAAAAAAGCCCAAAACATTTATTTGTACATTTTGGAAGCAATTTTTTTTTCTTTTTTGGCAGAAATTTAATCATACAGACTCATCCATAATACTTATTTAAATAAAATGTCGTCCCAAAACATAAAAAAAAAAAAAAAAAAAAAAAGAGAAGCTCAATAGCACTCATGATTTATCTACATATGTCCTTAAATATAAGAATTTTTTCATTAAAACACAGAGATTAAAAAAGTAGTAATGAGCTTAAAATCATCTTTCAATTGTTAAGAGAGAGAAATAGTTTGAATCTTAAAAATAGCCTGATAAAAAGAGGCGAAATGCTTATTTTTACAAAGAATGACAACAATAATTGCAGGAAATAATCTTTACGGTACTTTAAACCCACTAAGTTTGTGAATTCCACCATAAAATACATTAATAGTTAAAAAACAAAAAATTAACTCATTGAGACGCATTTATTGTGTTTCGTTTCCAAGGCATGTTTGGATTTACGTCTGCAGTTCATTTTTCGCGTTTTAAAGAGTTTTAGACGTGATAATAGAGAAACTTTAATTTAGAGAGTTTGAGAAACATACGTTGGATGGATATCCCACCGTAAAAACAAATACGTAATAAATAGTTTTGCGACAAATAGCATGACTCTAAAAGAGACCGAAGGTTTTGTAAAAGAGTCTTATATACAAGGGTAAAGGTAGCATCAAAGTGCTAAAAAAATGCAATAATCATTTACCCATCGAGTTTTGTAAAAAAAAAAAACATTATCTATCGAGATATTACTGTTTTGTGAGAGATCTATCGAGATAGTCAATTGTTGACATTAAAATGTGTTTTTTAAGAAAATCAATTATAAAAAACTTCGGGGTGATTTCTTTTTTTATAAATCATGCAATGATCATTTGTTGACGGTTGTTTTTAGGAAATCAATTGTTGACATTAATTTAATTCTTTTCTTCACTTTATGAGTAGGTTTAAGAAAATCGATTATCATAATCTTAACGTTTGAAGTATCACATCGAACTTTATTATTTGCTCATTCTATCTTATTTTAATTGCTTTTGTAGAGTTGTGTGCGGTTTTTAATAAAATGATAAGTTGAGTTGATTTCTATGTTAAATTAGTATCATTTATTAAAATATACTTCCTGCCTCGTTAACCTTCGATGTACTCTTTGATTTGTAAAAAAGATTGTAGTAATCGTTAATAGTTATCCCTCATTCTTGCTTCCTCCGTTCTTATATTTAAACATTTACTTGACTTTATTTTTGTCTCTAAATTTAAATCCTTTTTTAAAATACTAGATGCATTTATAATTTTTTTTCCCCTAAACATACCCCTAATTAATACTACTAATTTGCCTTGAAATATGAAAAGTCAAATTTAATACACATACAAACAAAAGACAATTTGTTAATATTAACACATAGACACATTAATTACACCAACAACTTTTCTTAAGATATATTAGTGAAAAAATTAATAAATTGACAGAAAAATAATGTTAAAGTGACAATTAAAATAAGACTAATGCTCATTATAACAGCATAACCCAAAAGACTAGGATATTGTGTTAGGTGGACTAGTCTCATGCCTTAAATGTACTATATTGACCTTTATTTTATTTTTTTTAGAAACATAAAGACCTTTATTATCTAGTCAATGTGATACTTACTCCCTCTGTTTTAAAATGAGTGTCGTTTTAGTAAAAAAAAATATTTTAAAATAAATGCTACTTTCAGTTTTCAATATAATAATAACTTTTTTTTTTCAATTGTATCCTTCAATTAATATTATATACACTACTTCCAAAGTATTATTTTTTCTTGAATGAAAAACAAACCAATAGTTGATCATGATAATTTGATAAAATAATATTTTTTTTAATTAATGCATTTCTTAATATGTGTATAAAAACCTTAAACGACGCTCATTTTAAAACAGATGGAGTATAATATTATCACCCTGCTAAGAGTTGATACAATGACTTCATTCACATATCAATATGCAATGATGTACCTTAATTTCAGCCTATTGTCTTTTTTGGTAGCTAAACTTCAACAAGAGTACGTGTTTGATATGACTTCAACTTATGAGAAGAATCCAATCCAAAATACTAACCCATCAAATTAAGTGAGAGTTACCAAAAAAGAAATTTTATCTTAGAAATGGTGCATTTAATATCTCTAAACTTTAGAATTTTTTTTTTTATCTTGAACTTAACACTTATTTCCATTTTTAACTTCTTAACTAATGCCCTTAGGACACTTGTTAGTATATATTAGACTCGTAACACTTACATTCAAAACTAAACAATTTATTAAACATTATCTTTTTAATTTTGTTTGTCATTAATACATTGATTTTACAAGGAAAGAATGTGACATATCAAGTCCCCCTTTTTACAAGAATGAGGCAAGAACAAAGAAGAGAAGATTGAAATAAAATTCTCTAATACCATATCTAAAATACACAACCAAACAAATAAACGTCAATGATTATTAAATTTAGGAACCGAACTCATATTCTCCTGAACGATTAATCTTATGATATAACTCATTAATCATTTAAGTCTAATTACTAATTATTATTACACTAATTTATATGGAAAGAATGTGACATATAAAGTTCCACTTTTTACAAAAATAAGGCAAGAACAAAGAAGAGAAGACTGAATAAAAATTCTCCAAATACCATATCTAAAACATACAACCAAACAAACAAACATGAACCACTCCACCAAAAGAAAATGACACATCTCCAATGTGTCAAAACACAATGAATGAAAGACTCAAGGCCAATGCCTTGTTATCTATTGACAATACCCTTTAAGCCTAAAGCTAAGCCACAAAATCAATCACAAGCATTATCCCTTGCAAAAATTCAATAATCCTTTTGAACCCTTTTTTCAGTGGCTATGATTCTGCTATGTTATTCATCAACTGCCACTGCCACATAAATAAATTATACTTTTTGCTACAGACAAAAATAACACTCACACTTATGTTATGTTGTCACACTTGTATAACATAACATTGTGAAACTACACTTGTTGTTTCTCACTCGGTGCTTCTTCTATCAATCTAAGGTTGTAATAACTATTCTGCAGGTAACTAACTTTTCTTAACTGTGATTGATCCACATAACATGATGAAATCACCCACTTGAAATTTAAAGCTAAAAATGGAATCTTTTGCCTTTTTTGTCAACTGGGTCTGTGTTATTACGAGGATTCTTGTTTTCCATTTTTGGTTTTTCAAATTAAATTTTGATTTTCTATGATGTATTTTCTTCATGAATTTGGAATCTATGTCATGATTTGATTGTGGTTTTCTCGGTTTTATGATGTATTGTGTATCGTTTGTTCATTGTCTTTTCGGTTTCTTTGCAATTGTTCAATTTTTCTATACTTTGTGTTGTCATTTTCATTAGTATTGAGCTATGAAATGCATACATAGGCAGGATATCGACACGTGGACTGTAGTAAGTTGAGAAAATGGAAATAATTGAATATAATCACATGTGTCAGTGTCCTGCCGGTGTCTGATAACTGTTGAACAACAAACAAAGCTTCAATCTGAAGTGTCGGCTGTGCATAGGTTTTGAGTTGGGGGAGCACATATTCGTGTGGTCACATGCTTTTGCATTTATACCGGTCTTTGATTCTGTTATCTTTGTCAAAAAAGTTTATTTTTGTTATCTTTATTTTCATGCAAATTTGTTGATGATGCATTTGTACCATCATGTGGAATATGCTGTGTTGCTTAAAGTACTAAGAGTCCATGGTATGTTATGATCTATGATAAAGTTAGCTCTCCATCCTCTCTTGCCAAATCTTATCCGTTGGATTAATCTAACAGTTGAGATTTTGCTGGAGAGGCACAAGGGTCGAAGAAGACCAGTTGTGTATGATTGTGGGACTATGGCTCCTATGCGTCTAGGATGTTAGTCCATAGTTTTATATTGTGGTCTGCAACCGCAATATAATGGTTTTAGAGGTCTCCACATCAGGCACAATATAAAGCATGTGTCAGTCTTAACTTCAATAGTTAGCTTGAATTCTGTTATTGAAAATCAGTAAGATTGCAGTGGAATCCATAAGTTTTTAATTTGAAATATTTAACAAGTGGTAGAGGTAGTTTTATGATGCCTTATTTCATGAGTAGTAACTAAACGATTTTTCTTCAGTCTTTTCCCTCTTTGAATTATTTTGGTTTCCATTTAATTTGTTAGTAATTTGTTTTGTTTTCTTTTAGTGACATCTGCGAGAATTCTTCTGCTTCACTATGCCTCCAAAGCCCTTAGACTACGAGTCGATAAATGAAAACGTGAAGAAGGCTCAGTATGCTGTCAGAGGTGAATTATACCTTCGAGCTACCGAGCTTCAGAAGGAGGGCAAAAAGGTATAGTCAAACTTCTTTTCCAGGTTATATACAGAAAGTTATATCTTCTTGACTCGACTTTTAGTTTGGTTGGGGGATTAAATTTGACCTGATCATTGAAATCCCTTCATTGATGTATTTTCTATGCAATCTTACTGTAACTTGAAGCCGGTTATTGCCAACTATTCATAGATTCTCATGCATTCTTAGCGTGATCCACAAGTGTGACCATGTTGAACAAGTTTATAGACTTCAGCATGGCCATCATGGTAATGGTAGTATGTTATACTTTGGGAAAGTTGTATATCTAATTTTTATGTTGGAAAAACCTTCGTCAAAGCACATCAGTTTTTGCCGCACTCTCCAGCTGCTTGAAATTTAGCAAGTTTATATTTGTAGATATAGTCTTATTATCTACACTATTAGTTTACATCTTCTTATAGTTAAGTTGCTCAAAAGAGTTATACTTATATTTATGTCCATTTTCTATTAGAATAACTTGTTTTCAAATATTGGCAGATTATATTCACTAATGTTGGAAACCCACATGCTTTGGGACAGAAACCACTGACCTTCCCTCGCCAGGTTCAGTATAACTACCATATTTCTACTTTTACTAATTGCCCCTTGTAATTTTCATAATATATTAAAAGTATTTATTTTATTTTTTGATTATTCTAATGTGGTTCCTAAAGCTAACCTATATTTTTTTTTTCCTGGACAGGTTGTTGCTTTGTGCCAGGCTCCATTCCTACTTGATGATCCTAACGTTGGACTGCTATTCCCCGCTGATGCAATTGCAAGAGCTAAGCAGTATCTCTCATTCACATCGGGCGGTTTAGGTATTCATATTATATGTCAATTCATTGTTATATAATGTGGTAAAGTTAGAAATTCTGTATACTGAACACAAACTGTGTATATTCTCTTGCTAAAAAAGTTTCTGAAAAATTCGGACGATTTTCATCAACTGAGTATACCGGTCAAGGTTGTTACTTTTAGTTTGAATTTTAGATAATCGTTGCAAATGCAGACTATGACCATACATTTTGTGGTACCTTTTATATCTGCGGAGTTTTCCATTTAATTATCCTTTGTTTTTCTTTCCTAAGGATCTTTAACCAATTGTCAGTTAACCCGAAAGAACTTGCTTCATGAGGATGGTTGTACCATACTAAGAAGATATTTGGGAATAGTTTATGTCACGAGAACCAACTATACCAAAATCTTAAGGACTTGTTTTCTTCTTGTGTTTTATGTTTCCATTTTCACAGATAAAATAAACATTAGAGAAGATACTATGGAAGTTTTTAACCGTACATTTTAAAAATAGATTGGGTATTTTGTGAAAATTATGAAAAATGTCATGACATTGTTTGCAATGTTTTCAAGACTGCATGCTCTCTAGTTGCCTTACATTTTCTCTCTATTGCAATTAAAAAGGAACATCCATAACCAAATGTCTTACTAAGTTGTTAGCTAAAGGATCGTGAATGATTCATAAGGGCCTTATGGCTTTGGAGCCCAAGAAAATACATAGGTCAATTCCACATTGGGTTCAAAGTCACATTTTTATTAGAATGTGGCGAAAAGGTTGACCTTTTGGTCATAGAGGTTTTTATGTTATAATCTAACTATTCCGAATGCTGGTTCAATTAGTAATAGAATCATGATATGAATGATTTTTATATGTAACAGTTTAGTTGAGCATGTTTTGAAGTATAATTAGTTGTAGTCCACTTGCACTCTATTACATAGAAATATACATGGAATTGAGGACTTCATTTCTGATACAGCAACAGCACAAGCAGAAGAAAACCTCTTCCATTGCCTCTCAAGGACCTTTCAGATCTAGGATTTCTTTTGCATCTAAGTCTAAAAAACCATATTAATTACTTTACACCAAGAACTCGGAAAGCTTTTACTTCCTAGTAACATTCTTCTAGCTTGCAAATATTTCTTGCTATTACCATCTGAATTTTACATCTTACTATTACTATTTCACCTGTAGCATTTTTCCAATTCTTCTCCTTATAACAGGTTTATGAGTTAAGACTTTTCTATGATATGAGAATCTCTAGTAATGTGCAGCAACTAATGCTATATTGTAGGTGCTTATAGTGATTCACGAGGCACTCCAGCTGTGAGGAAGGAAGTGGCAGAGTTTATACAGAGGCGTGATGGTTATCCAAGGTATTTATTTATGCTCCATACTCGCAATGTTTTCTACTCTGCCTTGCAAAAACATCTTATAAATGGCCTTAAGTTTAGTTTCCAATTTGTTAGGAACATGAATAATTACTTCTTCCTCTGTTTGTAGTGATCCAGAGTTCATCTATCTTACTGATGGTGCAAGCAAGGCTGTGATGCAGATATTAAATACTATCATCAGAGGCGAAGGAGATGGGGTAATATAGTCTGTTTCTTCCGGTACTTAATTTTCTGTAGTCACATCACATTGCTCATTCAAATAATTTTCCAACACTTTTTATTGCCAGATTATGGTTCCAGTCCCACAATACCCACTCTACTCTGCAACAATTGCTCTTCTTGGTGGCACTCTTGTTCCATACTACCTCGAAGAGACAGCAAATTGGGGTCTTGATACTAATGAACTTCGAAAATCAGTTAGAGAGGCTCGCTATAAAGGGCTACATGTATGTGTTTTTTCTTTACAAATGTTATATTCCACTCTAATTTTACATAGAACTTACAAAAACTAATGTCTTTGAAGATAGCAGTGAACATTATTTTTTATAAATTGAAATTTTATCAGGTTAAAGCAATGGTGATCATCAATCCTGGAAACCCTACTGGTCAATGTCTTAGTGAAGAGAATTTAAGAGAGGTTTTGCAATTTTGTTATGAAGAAAATTTAGTCTTGCTTGGAGATGAGGTTTACCAGACGAATATATATCAGGATGAGCGACCCTTCATTAGTGCCAAAAAGGTTTGTTTTGCTTCATGAGATTCTTTTCTGACGTTTTGACTCAGTTATTAACTTGAGATAATACTGTAATTTTCTTTGCACAAAAAGGTTTTGATGGATATGGGGCCACCTTTAAGCAAGGAAGTCCAGCTTGTTTCTTTTCACTCGGTGTCGAAAGGGTATTTTGGTGAATGTGGACAACGTGGTGGGTATTTTGAAATGACCAACATTCCTCCAGAGGTTTGTCTCTTCATAATCTGTGTTACTGAATTTTCTTGCTGAGCGCCAAGCTGGTATTTCTTATAACATTTAGAAAGTATAGATTTTTCATGGATTAACTATTCATAAAGCATAAGCTGTGGTGTGAAAGCACGTGAACGATTTTATATTTAACACGTTCTCTCATGCAAAATCCCTATGGAGCTTGAAACATGGATAATGCCCAAGTCCGCCCTACCTTGTATTGTACTGAAATGTTGAAAGCATGTGTATGATTTTATGTTTAACAAGCTTTATTGTGGTTGATTCCTGTTGACTTTTCTTATATCATTGAGAAGTTCAAGTCACGGCATGAAGTGGTAGATAAACTGTCGAACACAAAAGAAACAATACAAGATGTAATCAATAGGAAGACACAATTTCATGTAATGCCCCCATTTTTTTTTTTAAATTGGGAAACAGAGAAGTTTCCATTAATTAAAATGAAACCAATGATCGTTTTACAACCGTCGCTGAAGGAATTTGAACTCCATCCCTTGAGGTTCAAAGTTTAACTCTTTCCACTGAGCTGAGACATCATGAAAGAGTACATGGCGCATGTAATTTAACGATCTGAATATTTTTGCTATGGTAAAATAGCTTTTTGCACTCATTGCCTGTTGTCTAGATATATAGGACCATCTGACATAACATGCAAGTGTTTAAGCACATTGTCTGACCTTCAATTTTTGTTGTAGCTACACTGCTGATGTTTTTCTTTTATCCTCATTTCTTTTGCAGACAGTTGATGAGATTTATAAAGTTGCATCAATATCACTTAGTCCAAATGTTCCAGCACAAATATTTGTGAGTTAGCGCTTATGTTTTTCTGTTGGATAGTTTATTGTGACTTGTTCTCTTTTCCCTCTCTTCTTTTCCTCACCCTTTCCCGTTTTTACCTATGTTCTACAGATGGGACTAATGATCAATCCACCCAAACCTGGAGATATTTCTTATGACCAATTTGTTAGGGAGAGGTAATCATCCTAAAGACTAATTTGCTAAAGGTCAAAATCAAAATTTTCATTCGGTTAACTTCCGTTTTCTATAGGGTTGTATTCAAACATTAGAAATCTATGAAACACTGACACATACTCCGAAGACAATAGCGACACAGATATATGTTTAACTTCTAATTATTTAAGAAAATAAAAGTGATTGAATGTAACCACATGTGAGTATTGTGTTAGTGTCCGATACTGACACATGTCAGACACCAGACACGCATTTGATTTGAAGTGTTGATGCTACATATTAGAATCAACATTTCTCTCTTACACCTTTCCAAATGTCTGATCTAAGTCATAAAAAGACGGCTCTTTAGGTAGTAGTAAATTGACAATTCTCTGTAATAATATGCAGCAAAGGAATACTTGAATCACTAAGAAGAAGAGCAAGGATCATGACTGATGGATTCAACAGCTGCAGGAATGTTGTTTGTAATTTCACAGAAGGTATAAATAAATGACGGTGTTCGAAACACATTCCATGTATTCTCATGTTACAACAACATTATTGGATTATTTTGGCCTGGTAAACCATTATTGATCCATTGAGTTTTGTTCAGGTGCCATGTATTCATTCCCTCAAATAAAACTGCCACCAAAAGCTTTAGAGACTGCTAAACAGGCTGGAAAAGCTGCAGATGTTTACTACTGTCTCAAGCTTTTGGAAGCCACTGGCATATCCACTGTTCCTGGTTCAGGATTTGGACAGAAAGAAGGGTACGTACACAATCATTACTTTGTTTTCTTCTTTTATCCCTTTTTCTATGCCATTTTTAGGCTAAATCAGAATTATTTTTCGACCATTCTAAGGGTCTGTTTGGATTGACTTATTCGAGCTTATCTACTGTTATAAGCACTCTTGAGATTGTTTGGAAAAACTTACGAAAACAGCTTATGACATGTCCATAAGCTGATTTCAGCTTATTTTTATAAGCTCTTCAGGAGAGTTCCATAAGCTAGCATATGAAAATAACTTATAGCTTATATAAAAATAATATGACTTTATTTTATCTTTTGCTATAGAAATAGGCTTATACATTAGCACTTATATCATAAGTGGTTATGCTATAAGCGCTTAATCAAGTTGTTTATCCAAATATGACCTAATACTTCACAAGTAAACCCTTCGGAAAACTATTTTTTCTTTTATTTCCTATTTTTCCTTTTAATTGTAAAACTGCTCATTACTCTCACCTTGCTTCTGTTTTAAAAGACTTGTACTGAAAACAATGAACAACTTTGCAATTAAAGGTAAAGGTAGCAAGAAATGTATACCGAAAACGTCTTTTGAAACCAACCAAGATCTTTTAAAAAAAAAACTGTCTGGCCTAACTTCTTTTAGGGAGAAGATAAGCTAAAAATATGTCAGACCAAATGGAGCCTTAAATATCTCACAAGTAAACCTTTCGGAAAACGATCTTTGCTTTTAATTGTAAAACTGCTCATTATTTTCACTTTGTTCTCTGTTCTAAAAGATTTGTACTGAAAGTTTTCTGCTTTTCCTACATTTTTAACTGTAGAAATACTCATTGTTTTCACTTTGTTCTCTTTTAAAAGGTTTATACTGAAAACAGTGAAAACAATGTATAACTTTGCAATTAAAAGCAAATATAAGAAATGTAAACAGAAATCGTTTTCTCAGACCAATCAGACCGTAAGTTCTATTAGTTTTCTTTTTCGAGTTTCTTATGCTTCTTTGTGCTAAACTTTGTATAGGGTGTTCCATTTGAGGACAACTATATTACCAGCTGAGGAAGAAATGCCTGCTATTATGGATAGTTTCAAAAAGTTCAATGATGATTTCATGGAACAGTATGATGACCATAGAGGTTATTCAAGGTTGTAATGAAATCGTTCAAAAAGTTCAATCGATCCCATCGAAAAACATACCCTCCTTAAACCTTAGTTTTTTTTCCCTTCTATATATCACTGACAATCTTCTATGTATATTTAATCTCTATTGCGCCTGTATTATTATATGTTGTGCCATGATGGCAAACAATCATCTTGAATATAATAATTATCTCTTCTTTTTCTGTCAAAAAATAAATTTATCTCTATATCTTGTGTTTTACAAATACGGTATGGTTTATGATCGAACATTATGGTGTAATTTGATCCATGTAGCCGACCTCACTTAGTGGGATAAGGTTTTGTTGTTGTTGTCGTCGTCGTCCTCCTGTGTTTTACAAGTCCTAAGAAAAGCTTCAACCTTATTATTTGGGAGATGAAGTTTTATTTTTTAAATAGAATATCTTTTTAGGACTATTTTTCACTGATATTTTGACATTAGAAAACAGACATAGTATATGAACACATCACAAAAATACGCCCAAAATAAGTGTTGGTCTAATTCGAAGACAGTATAAAATACGGTGTCCAGCAACTTTTCTAAGGTCAATATTTTTCCTGTTTTCACATATATTTTCTGAGTTTCTAATCAACAAAAGTTTGAAACGGATGAAATATGAAGCTAAATGAGAATATTGATATCATAAAGAACTAAACAAAATAATACCTGTAAATAAGCATCTTAGTTTTTTTAACCATTTGTAATTGTTTTCATCCTTTTCTTTCTATATACAAAATTTAGCTAGTGTCATAGATGTTGTAACCACTGTTTAAAAAAACATATGGCTAGTGAAACACATAAATCCAAATTAATTTAAAACTCATAATTTCTTCAAAGCTTTATGTGATCACATATTATATTCTTTTAGGAGAGAACAACAAATATAGTAATGCAGGTAAGCTTTGTCCTTTTGCTTCTCTGCACTTAATTGGCCACTGATAATTTCAAGCAATAAACAAATGACCCGTAATTGCTTCCAGAAGTTGCAAAAGTACATTGTAATTCACCTTTTGTTTCTTTTGAAATTTCTATGATACTTTCATTTTCTTATTTCAAATTTGGGCAGTTATTTATTATTCACATTTAAAAAACCAGATAAAGTTTGGGATAAAAAGACCTTCTTTTTCCAAGTTGTAAAGCTACAAGAACCCAATATGTAAAGTTATTAAAATGGAATATGGAATATAGAACATTTTAAAGTATGTACAAAAAAGTTACTTTGTTTGAAACCCTACAGATGTTGATGTTTGTTTTTACACCATATGCATATATATTCTTATCCTGTCTGTTTTTTTTTAGTTATTACATAAAATTTATTAGTTTGTTTATCCTTTTGCAAAAGAAAAAAAAAAGGGAATGTCTTAAGGTAGAATAGTCTTGTTTCAGGAGTATATTTTTACCATGGAATTGTTTTAAAATGGTGTAGGGTTGCACCCAAATATTTTAGATAAAATTTAGTGGAAAAAGTGGTTTATGTGTTTCACACACTAAATTTAGTTTCAAACTTTTGTACCCTAAGATATGAAATTAATGTTTTAGGATTTTTTTTACCCTATGAAACATAGTTATGGGACAGCAATATTTCAAATGAGACATGTAGTCTATATTCGGTGGTCTTATGTCCTGGTCTATGGTCAGCTACTGTCACGGCACCAACATCTCACTCTTTCTTCATTCATCTGCTGCTTCTTTTGTCTCTCACTGCTCTATTCAATACTCTCCAGTCTCCACCACCCTTACGTCACAACCTAACCTTCTTCAGGTTTCTCTCTCCAATTGTTTTTTTGTCTGGCCGACCAGTACCTAAATGTCAAATACTTCAATTTTTGATTTATTGAATGATCATTCAATAGTTACAACACAGTACTTTTTAAATTTTTCAATTCAACTAATAAACATAAAATAGTATAGATCTAATGTTTATCTCACCATTTTCTTTTACAATTTTTAGAAAGAGATCTAACATTTTCATAAAAAAATGAAAATGTCAAAACACTTTTTTTTCATTATTTCTAAAAAATACAATTTTTTTCTAACTTGCTTTTGATATGCTCTATCACAAATGTTTGCTAATTGAGTCTTCTATCTCTTTGTTAACTACTTAAAATGAATACAAATTTTAGAAACTAAAAATAGAAAATCTTTCTAGAAAGTAAACAAACCCTAAGTTTCTTATGGAACAAGCAAGTCATCATCTCTTCTTATATTTTGGTTTGATTTATACTAATTTATACAACACAAGCATTGAAGTATTAAATTATAGCAGGAGCTTTTTTTTTACGGTGGATATAAAAGGTAATGTCATGAACAAATCATTTTGTTATCATCACACTTCTTCATAACAATTGTAGCAACTGCATGTGCCATTATTCTTGAAAGTAATTTCCATTTCTATATCTAAAAAAACACTACAATCATTTTTACACGTTCACCAAATTCCCTATTATATAAAAAAGTCCTCAAACTCTTTCAACCTACTTTCCTTCTGTCCCCTCACTTTTCTACAATCTTCTCAAACAAGCTCTTTTCCACTTAACCTAAACCAAACCTCTTTTTTCCTTAAATTCTTTCTAAGTGCAAAAAACTTTTCCAATTCTTCTCTTTATTCTTTCTTCTCCTCACTACTTTTCACTTTCCCACCAGTTTCATTTTATTCCTCTAGAAAAAAGCAAAACCATAATCTTTATTCCCTCATACACAACACTTTTTTGGTGGTTAAATATGGGGTTATTATCTGACAATTCACAAGTGGAAGGAGGGTTAGAAAATTCAGGGAAAAATAGAAAATGGGCCATCAATTTAAGAACACCATTGAATTTGAAGCCTATACATACAATCCCTTTGGAGAAAAGTAAACAAGAGGAAAGTGACATGGAGGAAGAGTGTTCAACAACACCAAGAGGGGAAGGATCAAGGATTCCAACAACTTTGATATGTCCACCGGCTCCTAGGAAACGAAAAGCTTCTTTGAAATGGAATTATCGTGGTAAAACAAGAGAGTTTTTCACTCCACCTGAGTTAGAAACTGTGTTCATACGCCATGTTGAAAGGGCTATAGCTAATTGATCATAGAGATGGAAAAATATAACTATGTATGTCAACTTTAGTTAGTTAATTTTTCTTTTTTATTTGTTAGTGTTAGCTAGTCACGAAGTATTGTAAGTGCAGAGTGGTCTTGTTGTCACGATCCACTAAGATTCATACACAACTCGTCCAAAAAAATAGTGCTAGCTAGCTAGAATATTTGGTTATGTCATGTAACTTTTTATTCTTTTTTTAGTCATTTCCATGTTTTAGTTGTTTCCTTTGTTAATCTAGTTAGAGCTTAATCGGGTAGTCAAGAGATTATGTTGTTTTTGTATAAAGAAATAAACATGACATCTTTACCAAACATGTTTGATCTTCTTTTAGTTTTGGGTTGTATTTCTTTTGATTTTGTGTCTCTAAACATGAAGAGATTCTTTCTGCTGAAGAAGCATGATGTCAAATAGTTGAACTTGTCTAGTGCATGTTTATGAGATGCATCATTTGATACGGTAATTGAATCTTGTACTCCATATTGTTGATTTATTCAAATGTACAAAAATGAAATAGTACTATAGTAGCTTGCTGTGTCTATAATTTATGCATCATAGGGGCAGGAATCTGAAATCCTAGGTAAAAACATCAAAGCAAGTTTTTTTTTTTTTTTTTGTCTTAATATTATCGTTTCCGACGGAAAGAGGTTTTGATAATTCAGAAGTTGATCTAAATTTTTGTAAAATCTTACCAAGAATTATTTGAGTCAAGATTCAAATAAAAAATAAATCAAGGCAGTTATAAGCACAGATATATGTGAATGAATTTCAAAAGAGAAAAAATAGGGATGAAATTATTTTGTTTGCAAATGGGGTAGGTAGATGCTTGCATGGATATGCTTCTTATCTTTGATTGGTTGAAACCAAAGACCAATTGGTCATGTAGCCACAGACCCAATTAGCTCAATTCAAAGTCTATTGTCATCTTCTATTTTTAGAGTTCAGGGTCTTCCTACATGGTACCCACATCTAAATTAAATAGCCTTTTCATCAGCATTTAGTGCTCCACCAACAACCTATCTAGTCTAAAAGTCTACACAATTTTTTCTTACTAATATAATAATATACACAAACAAAAAAATATTTGTAAGTTTCTAGGAAATTCTAATTTTTTTTAATTGTTCAGCTTTTTATAATTGTTTTATGCAAGTTATTTTCACTAATAGAGAAGACTAAACAAATTTAAAGGAAAGTGAGAGTAGTTTTTCTAATTTTTTTAGAAAAAGAAATGTTCATATGTTAAGATATGTTTAAAAAATAACATGAATAAATATGTATATATTTAATGTAAGTGACCCCTCCACTTGCCTAATACTCATGCTTAGAGTGAGAAGGTTCCCTCTAAGTTCTTTTGTGACGTAGTTGCTCATAGAGTCATGTGGTAAAGAGACAAACCATGTGATGAAGTTTAGAATCCTATGCTAGTTGAATGGCTCTAATTTTTGCACTTCTTCTAACTTTGAAGCTCAATAATTGAATTGACACATTTTAACATTAGCTAGCTTACTAAATTGAAGTCATTGTTATCTTATCTTGTGAAGGTACTATCATCATATCATAATTAAATAATATATTCATATACTTTATGGTACTACTAGACATAGCAAAACTACAAATATATTTCATTTGATTGAGAATGTAGCAAGAAAAGGCAAAACAAATGTTATCAATAGTGGTCGGGGGGAATTCATCTGGTGTTTGTGAATCATATAAACAATATGATTCTAGGGATTGGAGCCAGTGATTGAGGGAATGACATTCGAACACGTCTAAAAGAATAATGATTTGTACTATAAAGAAAAGAGGAAGAGACTGTAGTGTAGTGTTTGCTTTGGCTTGCATTGATTAGTGGATTAGATTAATTTTATTTTATTGATCCTTAATTTGAGTCTCATTATTAGAGACCACATGGAGATTAGCAAAGTTGTTTGGTAGTGTATACACACGATATATTAAATTATTAATTGGGAAATGTATGCTTAGATGAGCAATATTCCTGCTAATTACTTGCAATGGTAATCAGTTATAAACGAAAGTGATCCTATGTAATTAGTGGCTTTAGAGTGAAAAAAAACATCTCATAGGGTCTGACATGGAGTGTAGTTTGACATTGTTTGAAATTCTCATGATATTGCTCGTTCATATGATTATGATGACGATCAATCGATGATGTGTTAAGAGTTTCACATTGAATATATAAACATGTTCAACACATTTTATAGGTCATAAGACTCTCCCACGTAATGAGGGCTATCTTTATGTTGGATTATAGCTCACCGCCAAAGGTTGATGATAGATCAATGAAGTTATCCAAGAGGAAATGGCTACTATTGAGTCGGTGTCGATGTGAAAGTTGTCATGGACGCGGCTCTCCTCTCACATCGAATATATATATGTATAAAAGTGATCAATGTAGCAGTAAGTCATGCAGTTCTCCCACCTGATTGACCGGTCTTTGGGTTAAACTCTTCCCATTAGCTTAAATCCTTACATGTCGAATCAACAACAAAATGAAGAGAAATAAATATTAGTGTTTGAGAACTCAAACATATGTTTTCACTTTTTTTTGTTTAATCAACACCAATCAAATCATTGTTTCAACCGTAAGAAACATGGAGGATTACGAATTTGACTTTAAAGTGGCGACAATAGTCATCATTGACGTTTATGCAATATTTAAACATCGATCGGTCCGTCTACCGTAGGCGTATACCATATTGGACACTTCCCAAACTTAACAATTTTCAATTAACTGTAAGTGAAGTGGAAGAAGGATACAAATTATAAATTGGAAGAATTGTGACGCAGTATTGACTTCTGAATCAGTTGAATCACTGTTTAGGGCTAAGGTATTGTTTCTGAGCACAACTTCCTTTGTCTGTACACTCTCTACATAGCATGTGTTATTGCTTTCTGTGTATAATGCACACTGCCAATGTCCTGATCTTAGACTACCGACAGTTGAAAGTGGAATTTATAAAAAGTTGTAAGCAATTACATGCTAGGAAGGATAAGAAAAAGAGTCAAATCAAAAAGAAGTATGAGTGTATGCATGCATGATAACTAAATAATTTTAGTGTACTTTTTACTGAAGTTAAACTTGCATGTCTACATTAACCAGAATTGACATATGATAGCATATAAAATTGTATCAAATTGCATTAAATATCAGATTGAATGAAACAAACTAAAAAAATTAAAAAATTGAAGCATAATTTCATTAATCTATTAACTCATTAGTTTATTTACATAAATGTCATATTATTTATTTAATGAAGTTAATATAATTTATTTATTTTGTTTAGGGTGAGTCCCCGTAAATTCAAAAACTATTGTTTTTAATTCATTATTGACATATATCTGAATGAAAAATTATATTTATATAAAATTTTATGACAATTATTGAAAAAATAATAATATATATATATATATATTCCAACAAATAGTTGTTCAAATAAAATATCTTGTATAAATTGACTATCGAATAAATATACTAATGAGATTATGTTGCAACTTTTTTGTCTTTAAATAAGCTAACCCATCATACTTGACTTTTGACAAAGTTAGACTCAGACATAGGTTTTAAATTGTGTGAAATTATTCCCCATCGTTGCATCTCGTGCGCCTGCGTCTATTGAAAATCCAAAAATAACCCTTTACTAAATATCAATATTTTAAAGTCTAGATTTTTTTTAATAATCATAGAATTGAGACGATTATAAAAAAATTAGCCCTGATTAATTTAATCATGGTTCAACCGTGACTAAATGTGTTTTCATGATTTTTACACACTAGACCATCGACCCGTGCTCCGCACGGGTCTTATCCACTTTAATAGAAATCAATAAGTTATATTTTATATTTTCATTGATATTAAATAAGTCAATTTTTTTTTAAATGAGTTGCGGACAATATTAATTATCATAAATTATAAAATACTTCTGTATAGACTTTCATTTGATGGCTCTCCAATCTATTTGCATATAAGAGCACCATTATCGTCTGCTGCATGCCGTGGTATCACATTTCCGCATAGCAATATGTCAATCTTTTTCTTGGCACAGTAATATTGCATTGCTACGGTGGTTTTTCTGTTTTCTTTGATAAAAAAAATATAAAATATAAATGTAAGAGATATTGTGATGTTAGATGGGACCCATTTTAAAGGTTTAGATGAGTGGTATGGATATTTAGAAAATGTAAGTGGATGGTTTAAGTAATTAAAAAGTGTAAAATAATATAATTTATTGAGTGAGGTCCATTTATACCATCCATATGAGTGGCATGGATGTGGGTGCTCTAAGTGTTTTATTAGTACACACAACACTGATTTGAAAATATTATTAAAAACATTTTATAAGGACGATTGAGTACTATGATCTATATGTGGCAGTAAGCAAAGATACAAAGTAAAAGGATTATCCAACACTTGCTATTAGTTGGATGATCAAAGCATACAAAGTAGGCATGTAGCGAGGACATTAAAAGCTAGCATGAATTTCTCTGTTTTTATTCGAACAGAAAATATCTTTCGTGAAGGCTTTCAATAGATATCTTTCGTGAAGCTAGCATGATCATCTATTTATTTTTTTATTTTTTTAAAAAGAAGATATTTTCCTGATTATTGATCGACATTAATTTCTCCAAGTGTTGGTCCTTAATACGGATCATCGGCTATTCATGTGAGGAAAACATCAAAGCAATGTTATCCATTATGAGGTCCTTATTTGTATATATAAGTTCATTTATATACTACCTTTCCGCATGTAGAGTTTCTTACACAATGAGTAGTGATTAATAATACAATTTTGCTTAGAGAAGATATATAACCTGATACAAACCTGGTTCTGTGAATTTTATCTCCTTTGACACCTAAATAATTTCTTTACACCATACTTGGCTGATCCACGTTTGATCATAATACAAATACTTGGCAAATCCACATTTGATCATAATACAATAAAAAAAAGTCATATATAACTTCACACTAAAAGGCCTTAAGTAAGCTTATGCCTTCATCATTTGGTCCCTTGAGTCAAGTGGTCAATATTATGTAGCAACTTACACAAATTGCAGACGTGGTCTGCAATTAACTCAACTCTAGATTAAACATATTGGTTATGTCCTGCTAAAGAGAAGCAATAATTGAAAAAGTATGACAACTTATTCCATTAGCAAATAGGGACTCCTCAACAACATTGTTAACAATGCTAGCCATTCATTAACAATCAAAAGCCTCAAATCTAGAAGCAAGACTACATGATACAATCAATGTCAGAGAATGAAGGATGATGGAGAAGTAGAACACACATGACTGAATGTGTCAACATTGGAAGCATGAAATGCAAGCATGTATCAACATTTTAATGGACTCTGTTTTTGGCAGTACTGAAAAGTTTGTGGAACTCTCAAACTTGTTTTGCTTGAATTTTCTGACATATGCTTCTTAAAGTCCTTCCCCTACAACCATATATCAAAATTTGAAAAAGAAACTATCTATAAGTCAGCTCAAACATAATTAACAGCTCATTTACCTTATTGTGTTGGTGATTCCAGCTTCCACATTATTCTGACAAAATATAACACACAAAATAATCATAAGATAGCACCAAATGCATTGTTTATAGAGAATAAGATAAAGGGACAATATACATTTATCTTATTGTAACCGTTGCAAGCGACCTGCCACGGTGAACACAACCAAAGTTCATAAGTGGAATGATTTTCATTGAAAACATCTCTTCCCTTTGTTTCATTGCAACTTCAGGCTCCTTCGGCTTTCCTCAATTATACTTGACATTCAAAATTGAGTAAAGCTTTAGGTGTGACTGCCAAACTGTCTTGCGCTAAGCAATGTCATCAATGGGCCGTAGAGGAAAAAACTCAAGTTCAAATTTGAATTGTTGAGTTGCTCCTTGCTGAGCAATTGCCAAAGCAGATGAGAGAGGTAGAGGGGATCAGTAAGAAAGAGAGAGGTAGAGGGGATCAGTAAGAAAGAGAGAGGTTAGGTAGTGATGTCTTTGGAAATGATTGCAACAAAGCAGAAATATAAGCCAACATAAAAACTGAGAAATCAGAATGGCAGTGTATATGAATGAATTAAACAAAGCACAATAAGTAATAAAAACACCTTTTGTTTCATCTTTTGTGCAGCTGCAGGATCCTTCTCATGAATCATCTAATTGGAAACAAAAATTATATCCCTTAAATGACAACGACTTTCTTTGACCTTGCTAGCAAGGAACATGCACATTGTTGCAATGATCTGGAAAAATGTTCAACAATTGGATTATTAATTCAAATAAACCAATCTTTGAGTTTATATTGCTTTTATATCAATCATTTTCCTGATATAAAGCTGGAACGAAACTACAATCTCTCGACATTAAAATCTCGAATAATAAAGCACTAATATGTTGACGATTCTGACACTTGATTAGCAAAAAACTTCATGAAGAAAAATGCTTAATTTTCTATGATTTTTGTCCTCTACTCATTTTTGTATGTTGAAAATGTATCAATGATTTCCATCAAATTTTAATAATATACGATATGCTAATCTTCACAAAAAGGTAACGAAAATGAACACAGTAAAGAGCCCATTACATATACCATGTTTATGCAAAAGAAAATCAAAGAAATTAATATGCACTCCTCAATCTTGCTAATTAACAATAAAAATATGACACAGACACAAAAAAATTGAAAATGTGAACAGAAATCAGAAATAATATCCTTCAAAATCATGCTGAAACTAACTACACAATCCTTGATATGATTAAGATTCCCTCTATGAGTAGACTGTAGAACCCCAATTACTATCAAAACACAAAAGCCTTAAACTACTATCCCTTCTGATTGAGTACCTGTAGCGACCACATAACACCACATCCAGAAGGATAGAACAAAGTAGGGGAAGTTTTGCTGAATGAATGGGAAAAAAACGAAAAGAAAATGTGGGGGAGCTATAAAATTGATTGGAGTGGTGAAGAGAGGAAAAAATTGAGGGATATGGGAAGAAAAAATCAACGAAAAAAGGTTGTGATTAGAAGAGAAAAAGTGCATCAGAGAGAAAGAGAAGAATAAGAGAGAAGGCTGGTTGGGAAGATGAATGAAGGGGAAAATATCTAGAGTAATTGGTGGAAAAGAGGGGCCCAACATTAAATGACAGATACAAATGAGAGAGAATTTGCAATTTGAAATCAGCATTTATGGCCGTTAGTTGGCAATTTAAATTTTGCACATGAAAAGTCACCTATAAATGGGAGGAAACCGCCATGTCAGACTCTGCATTTAAGGGAGGCGCATAGCTTGTTGTGAAAGCTTGGTAAGGCAACTAAGGAGGGAAAACACCAAAGCTATTATGATTTGAAATTCAAATTTTAAATCATGAAACAACATTTAATGAGTAACCCATTAGCTTCTTAGCTTGCAAAGCACGATTCATTAAGGATTTGGGAGGGAAAACAGCATAGAAAATTAGGGCAAAGCAATTGCTTGACCTAATTGGCATTTAGAGTAAGTAAGATCTGATTTTTAAAATCAAGATGTATAAAATGCACTTCTCAACTGGGTCTCAGACCCTCTTTTCTAACGATCGAAATTAGTTTATATGACTCCTTAGTCCTTCCTTGCATACTATGAAGTTTTTATATATACGAGTTATTAAATCTATTGAACCTTGTTATAAATGGTTTAAGTTTGTGGTTTCTCATCACTGTAAATATCATTGTATCAACTAATGCACATATACATACTGCTTCGAAGCACTGCTGTCTATTATGTTCAAATTTGTCTTGGGTGGATTTATAAAACTGAATGAAGAAGCAATAACCTAGGAAAGGAGATTGAAAAGGGGGATATATACAAGTACAATAACCAATAATGTAATCATATTGTAATTGTAGTCAATGTAATTTTTATCTACCAATAAATCTTCAATGGAAAGACAATTATACGTGACAACAATTAGGAAAGGAGATAAGAACTAAATTTCATACAAGATAAAAGATGTCCAGTAAGAAGGACATGAATGGACATTGTGTGTTGCCTTTCTACCGGTGGTACAAGCATCAGTTGTTTCCCATCCTTCTTCGGTTGTCCTCATGGATGCCGTCGACTTAAAGGTTTGTCAAGGGTCACACTATGATGTTGTATTTAGTTTTTGGATGGTTGGTGGCGATTTGTTTTAAGATCTACCGCCTCTGCGCCGGTGGGTCGGTGTTGTTGATATCCGTCGCGGTTGTTTCAGATGCTCCGATGGACTGTGATGGAGCATTTACTTTCAGTTGTTTGCCCTCTTAATATCCATATCAATTCTCATGATTGATTCGGACTAATTTGATATCTCGTTATTCTCTTTGTTTGACTTGGATTGTGGAGTTCAAAAGAACCGCTTAAATCGTTGACATTCGTTCCAGGGAGTTGATGTTACATAGACCCACTTTTGTGTTGACGGCATGTTGATTCACCACATTGTAGACCTCTCTTTAAATAGAGGCAGATCCGTAGGTCCATGCATGTTTTTTAAATTTTTGTATTACTCATTTGGATCGACCTACGCTTTTGTTTGAATTCTGGGTTAGGTATATGTCCCTTAGTTTTTTTATGTACTTTTCTCCCTTTTTAAATAATATATATGAGCATTTGATAAAGGATGAAAGTCTAGTTCCGACACCTTCTATTCTCTTTGGTGTCATTACGCTCTTAATTTATAAAAAAAAAAGGACATAAATGGATTTCATCAATAAAAATGAATTTGCTGAGAGTAAATTTTGGCAAAAAAAATAGAGAAGTTTGGGGTGTACAAGACAGGTGGGGGTGGGAGTAGAATTTCACATCTGTTTTTATCACACAGTCTAGGCCTTAATAAATCTAGGTTGCTCGGCCCATTCCAACATGTAGATACAAACCAAAATAGAGAAAAAAAACTACGACACAACAACCTCAATTAAAATTCACTTATGAAACAACTAAGATCATCCATAATGAGAATGAAGATTCAACTAGTTTTATGAAAAAAGAAAAGAGCTCTAAAGGAACATATAGGTATATGTTTTTATAGGCTTTGTATAAATATTATATAATAAGTTTTTTTCATTAAAGCTAACACTTTTTCAACAAATTTTTAGCATAGAAGAAGTGGTTGATCAAATATGCTAATGTGAGGTGCAATTAGTAATTAGTAATGATGTGCTATTATTTGAATAAGGTTCATGCTAACTTGTGCCCTAAGAGCACAAGTTAAGAAGTTAAAAATGGAATTAATCAATAAATGCATAAGTTAAAATGATAAAATTTAAAGTTTTTAAAATTAAAAATACACAATTTCTAATATTTAATTTCTACTTTTGATTTCTTATCTTGTGCCCTTATGGCACAAATTAGCATTTTCCTTTGAATAAGAGTTACTTTGCATAGATATGTGTGGAAATATTAGATTTCATTGGATTAGATAGTTTCATGAATATTAATCTATTTATAGTTAATCTAATTAATATGTTTTATAATCATCGTTGCATGAAAATGTATCTATATTTTATTGGATTTTTTTAGAGCTATTTTTTTTTTGGCGCTTCGATGGTGAAATTAAGAAACTGACTTTTTTAAAAAAAGTCATTTTGTTCTTTATCTCCATCCTTTGCTAAAACACCCAAAACCATTGAACCATTTATCAAATTAGTAAGGTTGCCTTTATCACACGTAGAACAATTCCCATCAGGTGCAGAAAATACTATGGACATTTCACTAAACATGAACAAATTCCTTGAACTAGCTTATCAAGATCTTAAAGATGATACTATTGAGATTCTCAAAACATCAAAACATAATTGGTTTTCTACGATTATTGTATTGTTTGGTTAGCACGGATAGATAAAAGCCTCAACATAACTTCTGTTTATTACAACAAAATACTAACTTGGAACATATGACATACAGAATTACAACATAATGAATGTTGGAGAAGATAAATTTTGGAGAGAAAGAGATTTGATTAAACAGATGAATTTTGGAGAGAAACAGTTTTAGGGTTTGAGAATGTAAATTTTGGAAAAAATGAATTTTGATTAAGGAAGACAATATGCTCAATAATTGGTCATATGATTAACTTTACCAAAAAAGTCAATATAACTTCATCATAAAATTTTCTTTTTTTTTTATTGAGTTAGTTGCGAGTGTGACTCTTACATGTCCTTTTTTTTTTTTTTTACCAAAGACTCGTAACATATCCTTCCAAAACTTAAACCACTTGATCATATCATTAAAATATAAACCACTGAAGATTGTTAGTTCATCAATTAAGAATAGAGTTTGAAAGATTAATCAAGTTAAAGTGATAACGGTATTAGTTTTTATTTTTATTTTGTTTTTAAAAATATGCATGGTTTTTCTGGGGTTGGAATTTACTTCCTATTTTAAAAAAATAAATATACGTAATTTCTATCAAAGTCTAGGCACTCCACACAAACTCACAACCACCGCTTGACAGATGAATAAGAACAACCACCAAACTTGGCCTTGCACCTCCTCTTCTTCTCCTTTCACCTCCCTTCCCCTTCCTTCATCCTCCCGCTCCATCCGCCTCACCACCTCTTCCACCGACTTCTCCTCCCTTCCTTACGACATCCTCGCCAAAATCACCGCTTCCTTCGACCACCCCAACCTCCAATCCGCCTCCCTGGTATGCCGCTCATGGTGCGATGCACTACGACCGTTACGCGAGGCGATGGTGATGCTCATGTGGGGGAAACGGTTGAAGCATGGAAAACGTGGTGTTCGGAAGAATACGGAGAAGGCGCTTGAGATGTTTACGAAAGCTGCTGCGAAGGGTTCGGCTCTTGCTATGGTGGATGCTGGGCTTATTCATTGGGAGAGAGGAGAGAAAGATAAAGCTCTCGATTTTTATCTTATGGCTGCTCTGCTTGGAAATGCTTCTGCTCAGTGTAATTTGGGGATTTCGTATCTTCAAGGTTTTCAATTTTCCTCGATCTTTGATTTTTTTTTTTTTAAGCTAATTTTGTTTTTGTATATTTATAATTATGTTGTAGAGAATGGAATTTTGATTATCATATGAGTCTTTTGGATTATGTGTTTGTTGCTGGTTGGTATCTAGACATAGGTTCTGTCTAAGTACATTGCAGTTGTATACTGCATACATTCAAACTTAGGATGAACACCATTCTTTTTGGCTTATCCTATGATGCACATGCACATGTGTCGGTGTTCTGTCGGTGTCCGACACCAGTCTTGGAATTTGTGGTTGAGCCTAACACAACCCCACAAAATCGGCTGCTGCCATATCACTTCGAATGTGGAATTCTTAACACACACCCTCACGCCCAAGACTGAACATCTGGAGTGTGACCCTAGTGGCCTGATAGCGGAAATCCGATAGACGACCCAACATATCTTGAATAGGCTCTGATACCATATTAAAATTTGTGATTGGGCTTAACACAACCCCACAAAACCGGTTTAAGGTGATGATTGCCCCCACATATAAACATATCTTCAAGTCATCTCTCATCCAACGAGGGACTATTAACAACCAGACACACTTTCGATTTGAAGTGTTGGTGCTTCATAAGATTGAAAAGTTATTTTAGATACATCCGATTCCTCTAAAGTGAACAACTCACTTCAAAGAATAAAGTGAGTGATATCAACTATCGATGAACATATTAATGGTTATACACATGCATAACAAATCATAGATAAATGAAATATCAATCAATGATTTTCTTATTACTAACTATTCATTTTAGAGGGGCTGAATTCATTATAGATAAGCTAATTTTGTGTTTGGATTATACTTGCTAAGAAGTTCTTTTGGGATCTTATGTATAAACCGATAATACAGAAGCTGTTGCAACAGGCTTCCTCATAAGTTCTTCTGTTTGTTATGATGAAATGATACATAGGGCAAGCTGTTACTTTTTATAGTAGTGTGTGTATATCTCTTGTGAACTTTAATGAGTATTAGTTTATCCTTAGAATGGAATGGAAAAGAAAATTATGATGATAGTTTATGTCTAACAAAGGTATATCTATGCTATGCAGTTGAACCTCCAAACACTGAGCATGCTTTAAAATGGTTATATAAAGCTTCCGAAGGTGGGAATATCCGGGCCCAGTACCAACTTGCTCTCTGTCTTCATCGAGCTGGTGGGAATAGAAGCAATATAAGAGAAGCGGTTGGTGCTCTATTCATTTTCTGTACTACAATTTTTAACTACATATAATCAGGGAGGGGTTAAAAGCTGGGAAATCTGCATGGTTTAATGTTTGAGAATTGACATGGGAAATCTGCATGGTTTAATGTTTGAGAATTGACATATAATATTGCATATATTTGGTTCTTTTATTATCATAATATTATATTCCTATTTTTTATGTTAACAAGTTTTCTCCTGGAATAGGTTAAGTGGTATATGAAAGCTGCAGAAGGCGGGTATATGCGTGCTATGTACAATATATCCTTGTGCTACTCTTTTGGGGAAGGACTGGCGCGCAATCATCAAATAGCAAGAAAGTGGATGAAGCGGGCTGCAGATCGTGGTCATACTAAAGCTCAATTTGAGCATGGACTTGCTCTTTATTCTGTAAGTATTTATCCCTTTGTGTTACACCTATACTCTTATTATGTGCCAAATAATTCTTGAAACAGTCAAAACGTCTCTTATGAAACTGGACATCATGGTATCGTTTTAGAATTTATAATCTTGCCACACTGATTTGTTTTTTAAACTTGTTAATTAGAAACTGCGGTCATTTGGTAGTCATTTTTTGTTTGGCTTTCTCGTCTACTTTGGTTCTACTCAATGTTTCTTGGTTGCATCGAGCTCTATGTTCCAGACTGTTGTTAAGCTAGTTTTCAATAGATATAGGCATACAATCTGACTAGTGCAAAATCTGATTTTAAGTAGTGCTTATTTATTTGAGGCTATATTTCAATTCAGTATTCAGACATTTGTCGTTCCAAGCATGGTTGTTAAGAGCGTGATGTAGATCGTTAGATCTCACATGTTTTTCACTCTCCACCGTGCCAGAGCGGTACGAAAATCGTTGGAGATGCCGCATCGGTGAGCACGCAGAGGAAGTTCTTGGAATTGTGGGTGCGGCGCTTCCCCTCGGGCTGGTTCCACACGTTCTCAACCTGGGTTGTACATTTTGACCCGGCTGACCCAGAACAGCTCGCACCTTTACAGCCCAGTTTCACATGTTTTGACTTGGAATTTGACCCGTTTTTCATCGGAAAGGGATACATTGAACTTACACTTTTTTTTTGGACTCGGTGGGTTTTAAGTGAGAGAAATTACTCCCCAACTTGGGAATTACTCATCCTTTTTTTGGGACTTGTGTTTCTTTTTTTTTTGGTTTCAAGGTATTTTTTTATTTATTCACTTCTTTACAATTATCATTCCATGGTGGGAATTATTAAAAAAAAAATCTATAATTTATGTTTAGGTCAAACTCTCATCTTTATGATTAAATTGACAAAAAAAATTATGGTAAGGTTATTTTCCTTAGTTATTCCTATAATTTTGTCTATTTGGTGGGATCTTACGGTCCGTGTTATGATCTTACGATTTGCGCTTTTTTAAAACCCAAACGATCTTTGGTGAAATCCCGAGTTTGACAAACATGGTTCCACGTTTTGCAATCAGTTGCCTCAAAATTTCTATCGGTTGAATTTATTTTGAAATCTTATCCGGAATTCGATTTGATTATACTATCGGAATAGTTTTCAGCAATGACTAAAAGTTGATGATTATTGACAACTTAAAGGTTCTAATATTAAGTCTGATATACGGGGGACAATATCTGAGACTTCACTATTTAATGTTAGATTATGATGTCTTTCTAACGGAGGTATTAAATTATATCTTCACAGGATGGAGACATGATAAAGGCTTTGGTGTACTTGGAACTTGCTAGTCGCGCTGGTGAAAAAGGTGCTGCTCATGTAAAGAATGTAATTGTTCATCGGATTTCTGATGCTTCACGCAATCATGCCATGCATCTAGCTGATAGTTGGCGTGCTTTGCCATCAAATTGAGCTAAACTTTGTATGATTTGTGAACAAGAAGTTGCATTACTTTTCCCGTGCATCGTACGGCCGAAGTGGTCTTCCTGTATCTAATGTCTAACTTGTAGTTTGTGTTCTGTTCGACAAATATAAATCATAGTGTATTTCTATATATTCTTCCTTAAAAAAGGCTACATGTATCTATAGATGTTTTATAAGATGAACTGTTGACAAATTCTTCTTCGAATCATAATAGAACTGTGCAGAGTAGAATATAAACAGCTTTTTGTTTGTCCTTTTCATATATGATTGCAGCTTCTTTATGTTATACAGGGAGTATGATTGTGAAATGTGAAGTAGCAACCTATCTGTCTGACTTGACTTCACAAAAATATCTACTTGGGTTCATTGCTAACGCTCAACCGACCATGTTCAGTTTTGTTTATGATTGTTATTGTTACTTGTTTATGATTGTTATTATTACAAGGAGAATATCTATATTCTTCTGTTGCACAAAAAGTAAGATATGACTGACTGATAACCATAAGTCTGTCCATGCTTTTGGTACATGGTTGGGTTTAGGATTTGAATGGCATAAGTTTTAGATTTATGTCCTGTAATGATTTTATTCATCTATTGATGAATGGTGTTCTTTAGAGGAGGCGAGAGTTGCATATTTATGATTTTATAATAGTTAATTGAGATATATATGACTAATAAGATTCAGTAAAATCATGCATACAAAAATAAATTGAAATATCGAATTCTTTACTCTAGGAAAACGAATGCTACTAGTGATGGCTCGTAGAGTGATGGTTCATCGCGAATATGGATATGATGCTTATTCAGAATCAAGCATCAAAAGCAAGTTAACCGAAATTGAAATTCTGGTATGCTCTATCACAATTAAACCGATTCAGACATGTATATTACATCATTTGTGCAGGCTAATATAACAAAAAAAAGAATCAGATTATGTTAGATCTTAATTGGTAGAAACAATTATAACATTTCAAAAGATATTGTTCATGATAATGAGCTCAAAGTAAATTATATAGAATGTTTAATTGAAGTAACTTAGGGCAACTTCCTAATAGATCCTAATATTATATTGACACTGAAACATATCAGAAATAAAATGATATATTTATCCTTATCCAAATATCACAAACAGATACGGTATCTCAAAGTATCCCAATGAAAGTCATGCCTAACATATTCAGCCTAAGACAAAGAACCTGCAAATAATTATGATACAAAATACTAAATGCTAAAAAAGGCATCATAAATTTCTTATGCCTCCACAAAAGAACTAACTAAGATTGAGTACACTTATAGAATGAAAAAAAAAAACACAAAATTTTAATGGTAAGACCAATGAAAATAGTAATTATCTCTTGCCAATGTATTTGCTATAGATATATTTTTCTTGCTGATGTAATCATAAATTTATCTTGCCAATGAAAATAGTGGAAGCAGCATGTATATGATAGCAATTGGAATATCGTAAGCTCCTTAATACAAACATATTCCAGTAACAAGTACAACCAAAGAACTTTGGAACAGTTCTCACTTTCAATGCAATAAAGCAAAATAAAATCAAAAGCATCCAAACAAAATTGTTATCGAGCCACAATGGTAGTCCACTCTAGAATTTTCACGCAAAAGACTATCCTCGTTTATTTTACTAGAAGACTAAATGTTTTTCAAACTATCAAACTAAAAGGTTGCATATAATTAGAATAGAAACTAATGAAAAACACAAATAATTCTTGTAACTAAAATTCAAATGAAAGTTTACATTCTAGAGAAATTCTTGGACACGAGGATAATTCTCCTATGATTTGACTCTTTTCCGAAAGCATCCCATCTGAGGGGTAAGTAGTAATTTTGATTGTCATGTCTCGTAGATGTCTCGCGTTCTGCAAAATATATCTTGCAAATCGAAGATCATTTCCACTGCTTTTAAAGTTTAAAATAGTACATGACCTGAGGTGAGACGAAACACATTCAACAGCCAAACTTGGACATTCCCAATCCTGGGATAAACTGATGAACCACTATCAAAGAAATAAAAAATATCATTTATTAAAATATACGAAGCAAATAACAAGCAAACACAAATGCTAGTCCACAAACCTTTTTTATGAAAGATGGAATTAAACTGTAGTTTAATGTGAATTAAGTTTCGAAACACTGAAATGCTTTTGAAAGTATCCCTTTCTATGTGGTTTATGCATAGAAACTTGATATTATCAATTACATTACATGGAACATAGATTGGATCAATTTCCGCTCTAACCAATTTAGACAAGGACAAGGATTTAAACTCTTCTGGTGCATTGGTGTCATCCCGTTTCATAGAGATAAAGATAAGGTAAATATGCAAATCTTCTAGAATAGGACAAAGGCAAAGAAGCTTCCTGAAATCATTTTGGTATCTAAAATAAACATCATTCAAACTTACGGTTTTGAGCGATGGAAGATCAACACAAAAATGATCACTTGCAACTCCTAACCTCTCAAGTTTGAGAACAACAAGGGTTCGGAAAGTGAAAATATTGAGCGTCAAAGAAGACGTAATCCATTGTGAGGTGAAATTCCTCAACACGGCGGTGTTTTGAGGCTTCTAACCATGTGTTGAAGATTGAATGATCACCGTTGGTGAATAGTTTATAATTATTACAACCTCTTTTACACTTCAGAAGAAAGGTTTTGATGAGTTGTTGTTGCACGTTCGGTGAGAGTATGACTTCATCCACACAGCGACAAAAGTGAAGGAATTCCTTATGGTTTTCAACGAATTCATCGTCAAAGTTTATAATAAAAAGAGAGCGATAGAGTAAAGTCCACCTTTTTGAAAGAACACTAGTTGCAAAAGCGAATTTGGTTGGAAGAAAAGCGAGTATGTGACATAGTATATCGTCTTGTAAATCACTTAGCCTATCTATTGTCGATGGTTTTGCAAACTGTGACATTTTCTTGAAGGAAATATAATTGTTTTGCGTTTGGCCTAAAGAGAAAATAGTTTTTGGTAAACGCGAGTCTTTTGAGGTTTTAAAATAATTTGGGATATTTGTTGCTCGTAAGACGTGGGGAACAAGTAAATGTTTTTATTTTTTAATTTTTTTTGGAAACAAAAGTGTTTAATTTTACAAACAGCGGTAAATTGTAAACCGAAATTGACAAAGAACAAATCTTTTATGGCATTGTTTGACAAAGCCTGAACAGTCAAACATTACTCACTATCATTTTATCATATAACTCCTAAAAAATAAAAATAAAAGCAAGGTCCATTGATTTTGTATCGTTTACTTTAATTGATGATATTATTTTAATTTAACAATCTCTTATTTCAAATAATCAATCAGGTATTATATTTCCCATAGTCAATCAATAAGGGTTGGTTTAATGGTGTTGATTTGAAAATTTAAAATTTGTTCCTCTCAAGAACCAAAGTTGATTCTTTATATATCAACTTCATGAAATTAGTCCATGGAGAACTTCATTCTAACTTTAAAATGAAGTTCCATAAATAGACGTGATATTTGTATCCTTCGTATTAGTCGATTCTTGAGTTGGATATCAAATTTTAAAAAATAAATATAAATCAATCAATATTGTGTATATTTGCAATATTTTTCAAGTTTTGATCGATAGGTAAACTCATGTTCCGAAGGGTAAACGGTAAACTCATTAAAAACTTTTTGGGTCCCCACATAAAGTGGTAAATTTTTTATAGATTTCGAACAAATGTTAGAGATAATAATATTGAAATGAAAGTTTTCCTAACTCACTCCATATCACTGTTGGTATAAGGTAAACTTCGCGCCTGATAAAAAAAACATGTTCAAAAGAACACAACATATACATCCTGAGCCCTCTTGTCTTCACAGTGGAATATAATTTAGTCGATTTGTACATGTAAAAAAGTAAATGAAAACAGTTCTTTCGTTCCAAGGGTCCATACGATTAATTGCAAAACCTGATAAGTTTTTTTCCGCATGCTGAGATACCACACCAATTATTCAGAGATATTATAATGAATTGTTTGAGGGGTATTTATATTTACAAAAAATCTATAACGAAAAAGAGACTTCTGTAAACGTTCCTTTGCAATTGCTTGTTGCTAAGAAGAACAATTGATTAAATTTCATATCCATCTCATAATACATCTTAGAGCATATCTTATGAAAACAAATCAATAAAATATCCAGGCCAGCTTCAAATTATCTCCATATCTGGCCTTCCCAAAGTTCAGTCTGTATAAAATACATAAAGAAATATAGCACAATACAAGTGAACATAAAGGTAAATGACTGATTCCTGTTTCTGTATAAGTATATACGACGATGCTAATCGTCATCATTTGCATTGGTCAAATAGGCTATTTCAAGGGTTAATTTTTTCCTTTCAACATTCAATTCTACAGCTGATGTTTTGACCATTGATCGGAGACACGAGGTCAGAAGTAAACTGATAAAAATTCTTAAAATGGCAAAGCCGCAATGTACATTCTGCGAAGGAATAACACCTCAAACAATTCTATCCTAAGATAAGAATTTGAACTATCAAATTGTGATGTAGAGAACATATTTGATGAACAAAATAAGTACACAAACAGCAAAATTTGAATGACTTAGAAAAGTAATTATCCATTATAAATAATCTCTGCACAATCACCACCCCATTAACTAGTTTCATGAGGGGAAAAAGGGATAAAAACCGGCCCAAGCTGAAAAACCAATGAATTTTTTTGAACTATGCTTTGATTCTATATAACAAAACCCCCACAATCCCCAACAAGTGGGCAAGATGCAACCAGCTCAATAATATACTGATGAACCCATTACAACAAAGGGTCCACAAACTATATGAATTTGTGCTCAGGGCATATATATCAATGGTTGAGAATGACTTCCTGCATGATACAAATTGAGGTGGCCGATTGCTTTGGACACCAAATCTCTTATATGTTGAGGAAGAATTGTTCTATCTGCACCTTCTAGAGCCAATAACACCCGTGCTTGTTCCAACGACTCGCTGCTGCCAGCATGCAGTGCAAGGTAGCAAAGGAGAGTTAGTGCATGATGCATCTGGTTAACTTCGTTACTCCTCAGCAGTTTCATCACTGCCGGGACTGCATCCAATTCGATTATTTTCTTAGAATGTTCAACATATAGGAAGTTCTCTGGAGAAGCAAACTTGGTAAGAGCAACGGCTGCTTCGTCTGCTACATTTATGTCTCTATTACTCAGCTGTGCTACTAGAGGTTCAATTACTCGAGTCTCTCTAGCAGGAAACGTCCTAGCCAACGAACCAATAGACTTTATCGCCGGAATTTGCATCAACGGGCTATCAACCTCTTTAAGCATCCTCAATAGCTGCTCCACAACAGCTTTAGCAGGAGGTGAGTTGGTCTTAAATGCAGCACGTCGAAGATCAGCATTCGATTCAGCCGCAGCAGTTATCTCCATTATAGTCATCAAACAATTCCGCTGTAACTCTCCCTGTTCCTTCTCAACAATCTTAGCCAAACAAAGCATCCCTTTCGTCTCAGTTATCTTCCTACTATTTGATACACTCCCCGTGGCAAGCATCCACAACGCCTCAGCACAACTAATTTTAAGCTGAAGCTTTACAGCAGGATCCTCATTCTCCCTATCCTTCCTATAATTCCCTCCACGGCTACTCCCCTCATTATAATAATAAGTACTCGAATACGAATTTGCAAACTGTCGACTACCAGTACCAGACCTATCCGTTGTCTTCTTCCCTAACTCCTTATTAACCTGAAAAATAGAATGAATACTCGTCTGCTCATCCACAGCCGTATCAAACGACAAAAGCGTAACAAGCGGTCTAATCGCATTCTCCCTCGCGAAATCCTCTTGAGCAACAGGATCATGTCTAGCCATCCTAGCAACCAAATTAGCCGCTAGCGTTTGAACCCTAATCGGCGAATCAGCAAGCACCTGAACAACAGCAGGTACACCAACTTCATTCACAATAACCCTAATTCTCTCCAAATCATTAGCCAAATAACACAAACAAGTGGCAGCCGCAATTTGCGCGGCAGGCGAAGAAGCTTCTTTCAAAAGCTTCAGAAGAGGCGGAACACCGCCTTCCTCAACAATAATCTTCTTGTTCCTATCATTATCTTGTGCTAATGAAGCAAGTTCATTTGTACCTTCAATCTTATCATTCAATTGACCCATTTGAATTGAAGCTATATAAGACCATACCCAAGACAGAATTGGATCATTACTCGCAATCGGTGGAAGTGATAAGTTAATCCCACCACCTCCTCCGCCGCCGGAGCCGTCGACGTCGAGGATACTTAAAAGCCACTTCATATCACCGACGGAGGCATCGAGATAAACAAGAACTTTACGAAAATCAGCGGCGCTGACGATGG
Organism: Medicago arabica; assembly: GCA_946800305.1. Taxonomy (NCBI): domain Eukaryota; kingdom Viridiplantae; phylum Streptophyta; class Magnoliopsida; order Fabales; family Fabaceae; genus Medicago; species Medicago arabica. The sequence goes on from OX326970.1 coordinate 43,142,440, forward strand.
TGACAACACGGTGGAGAATACTCCGGCGTTTACACTTACGAATTAAAGTTAAAGCGCGTTCAAGATTCTTGGCGGCTTCGGAGGCGACACGGCGGACGGGACGTTCGTAAAGAGGCGGAGGAGCGGTGGCGGCGAATCGGACGAGTGTACGGAGCATTTGAAGAAGACGTTCGACGTGTTTCCAGACTTCGGAGCATTCGAGTTTGAAGGAATCGGTTTCTTCTGTGGCGGAACGAATTCGTTCGGCGACGAGAATTGGAAAGGAAAGTTCTTCTTCTAAGCGTTTTGCTTCTGACATGGTTGAAGGAAGGGACGAGTTGAGTTGAGTTGAGTGAGTCAGGTGGGATTCTCGAGTTGGGAATCGGAAGAAGAATATTGGCGTTTTTGTGAGGATTATTAGCACGCATGCTTTTGTTTTACTGTTTTTAAACGTCAAGTCTTGTTCTTGGTCAGCAGATTAGTACATTTAACTTTTCTTTTTACCAATTCAATTTAAATACATGCTATGTTTAACTGTTTTTTTTATTTTTTATAATTATCATATAATTCATAAAATAAAATAAAAATTAAAGTTGCAATTGAGAATAAGAGGTAGCACTTGATGACATAATATTATGTCACCAAGTGCTTGCTACCTAAAAAAGATCGAACTAACAAACCTCTTGTATAATTTCGTTAACTTTTTACATCAATAATGTATGCAGATTAATATCCATAAACGTATATTTTAAAACTATTTTTTTAACATATTTTAATACTCAAACAGATAAAGGGTAATTGCCACCACATATGGTGATCAAAAGGAAAACTAGCATTTTTAATTTTCAAAAACCAAAAGGATGATACTTTTATTTTATCAGGCAGTTGCGTAATTGATTTAACCTTACTGTTAAAAAATCTATTATTCCTTTCAGTCCACAACACCCAAACACAATATTGTCAAATTAGCTGCAAAAAAGATCGTTTGGGTTTAAATCCTCCTGAAGAATAAGAAAACTAAGTAAAATGATCCAAAATATGTTAAGGATCCACTGAATAGCCACTGATCTATTCCTTCACAAGTTGTCAAAGAGTGTCGAAAATAGGACAATGAATGAGGAGATGGTATGCTAATTCATTATAGCCACATCCAGACACATACAATTAAGAGTCGTTAGAAATAATGTCACGTCTAACCAAGTTTATCTTTGTCGGCTACCTATTACGAAGAAGACGTCACACACAAATAAAAACCTTTGTTTGTAATAGTACAACATAGTTGTGCATCTCCTACCACGTAAGCATTTGATACACACCACGAACACTACAATTGTCTCCCATATTGGAGTGCCACATCCATACATTTGTAACAATATCATGCAATGAAACATCATAGAGCAATGTCCTACACTCCACAACTCACTCCTCCTCCCAAGCCAACAATTTGCACCTCCACAACCACGCCTCCCCTCCTTCGCCCCACCCTAAAGAAAACAATCCACCATCGTCAAATCCTTATTAGAAGACAAATCAAAAAATCTCCTAAACTTGTCTCGTAGAGGAACCGACCCAACCCAAGTATCCGTTCAAAAGTAAGTATTAACGCCATTACCAACCTTCTTCTGAATGCTCTCCTCAAACTAACTCCCTCTCTCAACACCTAAATCATCTCGAATTCTCACAACCTCCCTCCACCAAAAAGACTCATCCCTACCCCCTTCCTTAAGCCGCCTCCTCTCCTCACCGTAACAAGATGACACCACTCACCTAGTGTTACTACGACTCTCAATGTTTTAAGTCTACCCTTTTCTTTTATGTAAATTAAAATTCAAATATTTTTATTCAATCATCTGTCATTTATTCACTTGAAGTTTCAAGTTTTTTAATTCCAGCATTTTATCATTGCCTTAATTGTGTGCAAAGTTTTCAATTCATTTACACTCTCGGAAAAGTAGTCTTTGTGAATCCTTTAGACTTTTATGCACCTTACTTTAGAAGTTCTTTAAATTTTCAAATCATTTTTACTTTTCGAAATATTCACCTTCACATTCAAAGCTTGTATATTTTCCCTACATTCTACATTCACGTTAGTGCTACATTTCTTATCATTCTTGCATATCACATTTTAATTCACAAATGTCAATAGTGCATTTTATGACACAGAAAGCTATCATTCATTTGGCATTAATTATGGTAACTGATTTACTTGAAATGCAACACACCATCCTCCCATTTCAACGGTAGAGGAGAGAACTTTCTTTTTCCTCGTAGAAATTTCAAAGATCGTTATTAATTCGTTCTTTCCTAGCAAGCAGCCAAGCAATATGGATAATAAAATACAATTGTTAGTCAACAGGTTCATCAAAATAGACAAATAATACTCCATATGTATATTTGTTTTATCTTCTTTCTTTCCTTTTATTTTTTTTTATTTACTCCATATTGTACCATTGAACTTATTATGGGTCCAAACTCCGATATTAAAAAAAAAACATTATGCCGTCACGTACTTAATAAAAATAAAAATAAAGGAAAAAGAAACATCATGACATTGGTCCACAAACTGAGACAAATCTAGTGCAATAAAATAGACAAGAATATTAGGGACATGAACACAGCACAACCGGTGGCTAAGATTGTTAGAAAGGTACAGGACAGTACACACTCTTGGCATTTCACTCATTGCCATCCTATGCAACTCTTTAGACTATGTTTTGTGGAATTTTTTTTTCGACCCTCTTTCCCAAATTTTTTTTTGATCCCCTACGAAAATTATTCACAAAAATGACCTACTTTCAATTTTTATTTTTTTTTGTATTTTTCCTCATTCCCGCCATTTGAAACGGCGGGAATGAGCCCCCTCACTGACACATGTTACATCGTGACAGGCCAGCAGCTTTTTGGTTTTTTTTTTTGAATTTTTTTTTCATCCCCGTCAATTGAAATGGCGGGATTCAATTTATGTTTTTTTTTTTTTCGTTTTTTGCTTTTTTGGACACAACATATGTATATTTAAACACAAATAATAATAAATAAATAAATAAATGTTGTCAAATTTTTTTTTTAATGATAATGATAATAAATATTAATTTATTTGAACACGTAATACATAACGTTATTAACTACCGGATATTTATACTCAGACAATTTCTCCTAATATGACTGGTATGCCGACACAAGCCACACTGTCTCGGTGTCGGAGTCCTCTCTACCACCTCCTCGTCCATTTCAGTCCTTATGCGAGTACTATTGGATCGATTTTTCTTTAGTCTTCGCATGTTTGGATTATGGAAAAGCACAGGACCGTCGTATGGGGGCCAATAACTCTTGTCGTGGACTACTTTGAATGATGTGTTGTAGATCGAGTAAACACTCTCGTTTTTTAACACATCTGGAATAATGGTTGTGTGGTCATGGTGAAATGAAGAACACGCGGCTATGACATGGGAACAAGGCAAATGTAAAGCTTGATATTTCCCACAATCACACCACCCCTTTTGTAGGTCCACCTTGAAAGTTCCCATTGGTCTTCCCTCCCTGTAGTTGACGGTCTCACGGACTGAGAAGGTATATCTTTCTCGGTCAAACTGTTCGACATGATGGGTGTTGGACTTAACAATGTCATCCTTAATCGCATTCTGGCAATATTCACTAAACATATCTCCGGAGCCTACCCTTGCAAACGCTTTTTGAGCTATATCAGCAAAGAGACATGCCAGCCTATAGTAGGTTGATTGGACTATAGGTGTAACAGGTAGGTTGCGGGTTCCCTTAAACACAGAGTTCCACGACTCAACGATGTTGCTTATCATGTGGCCCCATCGTCGACCCTCATCGTATGCTTGGGTCCATTGTTCCTTTGGTATATTGTCCACCCAATCTAATGCACGCTGATTTGCCCGTTGAATTATACCACTGTAGTAATCGAACAAGGGTACGTTTAGGGCATGTCCTGCACGTTAAGAAAAGACAATTAGTTAGAAAGTGAACATGTTTAATAATAACACAAAATAAAAAAGATGTAAGATAATATATTTACCCATATTATTTACTACATCCTTAAGATCTCCATCCTTCTGATTTAAAGATGGGAGACATCCTTTATTTAGGCAACAAACATAGATCATGTCATATTTCAAAAACTATCAATGTAAGTTAATATTAGTTTAATTATGTATAATTAATAATTTTTTCTTGTATTCTTTTATGTATAAATATTGATTTTATTAATATTATTTTATTTATGTATAATTAATACTATTTCTTTATTTGTAGAACGAAGACCAACATTACCTTCGAGTTCGATGTCATCGTAAGATTTCCACGGCACCCTCAGCCATTGAAGATAGCTTAAGGTCAGCCGGATTATGGGTGTAACGCCCACTTTATTTATTTAATTATTTTATTAGAATATATAGTATATTATTATATATTATATGATTTTAATGATGTTTGTGACGTATGAGATGATGTTGTGGTGTGACGTTTATTTTATTGTTTAATAAAATAAAATATGTGACGTTAATATATATATATATATATATATATATATTTATATTAAAGTTAAGATGTGATATAATAACAAATATTTTGAGAGATGGGGTTGTTTTCATAAATAAGATAGAGTTGTGGGGATAAGTGAGAATAGAAAGAATTATATAAGGGAGTTAGGGTTAGAAAGAAACAGTGAGTACGTTACAGACTTTTGCAAAAAGAAGAGAAAAGTGGCCGGAGAAGAGAGAACCTCAATTCTGCACACATACCAGGTAAGGGTGAGCCTAACTTCAATTGTATTTACTGTAATTCATCTAGTTGTGATTAACATAGGAATTGAAAGAGAGTTTGAGAGATTTCATAAGTTAGGGTTTTGTAGGGTTTATGATGAATTGATGAGAGATTGACGTGAATTGATGTAGAAACTTGTTACAGAACCTAGATTAATCACTAGGACTATAATTCTGAGAGATTAGAAGCATAACATGATGAATTGGACGAGTTTTGGCGAGGTTATGAGCGAACCCGCAGCCTGTTCTGCGACCGCTCGCCGTGGCGAGCAGAACAGTTTCACTCGCGAGGCGAGCAACATCACTCGCCGTGGCGAGCAACCCTTTAGTGCTCGCGAGGCGAGCAACATCACTCGCCGCAGCGAGCAAGTGGCAGAACACAATTTAAGTAGCTCGCCGTGGCGAGCAGTCCCACTCGCCACAGCGAGCAACGTGGTCTCAGACCACTATAACTTGAGTTTTAGAACTCTGTTTTGAGCGAGGCTTTGAGGGTAGACCTTTGGATAGTATTAGAGATGTTTAAGACCTAAATTAGAACCTGTAATGACGCTGTAAGATGATTTTAAGACGTTGGCGTTAATCTATGATTAAATGATTATTAAGTGAGGTTTATGAACGAAGTATAAATGATGTTTGTGATGATAACTATGTGCTGTAAATATATATGCTAAGTGTGTTGAGCTGCTTCCATGTATTGTATAATTGCATGTGTCGATAAAGAGTCGTATTTGATGTTAAGACGTTGTGATATCTTGTTTAAGAATTAAATAGTCGAGTCCATGCATTTGCATATTTTGAGACGGTGGAGCTTATGCTCAAAGCGACGGTGGAGCAATTACTCAAAGCGACGGTGAAGCTTATTAAAGCTAAAATATTGGTACCACATGCATGATGTTAAGATGTTAGAGTTGCATTGTCGAGTCATGTGTCTGAGATGTTTTGAGACGGTTGTTTATGAAGATGTTTAAGATGATTTGTATATTTGGATGTTTGAGACGTTCCTGTTTTATGTGATGAATATTGTTGTTGTTGTTAGGCATAATTATTTGAATTATATGTTAATATAATTGTTGTGAATCTCACCCCTTCTGTTGGAATTGCCGCCTTGTGGGCAAGTGCAGGTGACCAAGCTTAGGTTCGTCGATGTGAGAGGTTATTGTGGAGTCTTAGGAGCTCTGATACGTAACGGGATGGGGATTATTATTATTTCTATTCCTTTTATGTATCATGTTGATTTATTATGATGTTTGCGACGTAACTTGATTTGAGATGTTTTATGAGGCTTTTGTGCCAAGAGTAATTGATTTAAGATTTTGAGACGTTTATGAATTCCGCTGCTATGTTTGAATATTGTTTCAGAATAAATTATTATTCGATTTGATTTAAAAGATTTTATGAAATGTGACATCCTGATTTATGTGTTATACTCTGATTATATGAATGAAATTTTAAAGTCGGGATTTTCGGGGTGTTACAATGGGACTTTACTAAATTAAACAAATACAACGTTGATAATCGTTTAATTGTAGCATTATGTGAAAGATGGAGGTCGGAGACACGCACATTTCTCTTTCCATCAGGCGAGTGCACAATAACGTTGGAAGACGTTCATATGCTTCTTGCTTTAAAGATTAATGGTGAACCGGTTATCGGTAAAACAGAAGTTGGGTGGGAGATTGTTGAGCCTATTTTAGGAAGTAAGCCATCAAACAGTCGACATGACGGTAAGAGTATAAGATTATCATGGCTTCAAGATTATATCAATGGTGTTGGTATGGCAGGTCCCCCCACGACTCTACATATGTTTAGAGCATATGTCTTATACTTGATAGGTTCTCGAATAATGCCCAATTATAGTGGTAACCTTGTACATTTATCGTTTTTGTCATTGTTGGATAAATCACCCGAGGAGGTCGGATAGTACAGTTGAGGTTCAGCTTGTTTGGCCACGCTATATAGATCTTTGTGTGACGACGCAATATATGGCACTAGCGACATGCCTGGGTGTACAATTCTCTTACAAGCATGGCTAGAACATGTAAGTAAAATAAATATGTTATTTTTTTTTGGCAAATATGGGAGTAAAATAAATATGTTATTTTTTTTCTTAATTTTTAAATACATTTATCCAGCCTATATTAATTATAACATTTTATAAATTAAATAGATGGCTAGAACATGGTAATAAATTCGTGGAAAATCCTCGACATAATCTCGTATCTACACGTTTAAAAATCGACACAATGACATATGATCAGGTATTATATTTTTCTTTTGTGATTGCTTTTTAGTCAACAATTAAAGACTAATATTCATTCTTTTAAACAGTTCTCCTGGAGGCCTTATCTCCACTTTCATTACACTAACGAAGAAGAAAGTCAAATTTGGTCTGCAAACACATATCTCATCTGTTTTCAGATAGTCGAGAGGCATCAGACGGATAGAGTAAAGCTTCAATTTGGCTTACCACAACATCCACCTGCCTTACCAGATAATTTGAAAGATTTCCACAAAATTTCATTGATCAAAGATAAAATTAAAGGCTCGTGGAAAGATAAGCATCATTGTCAAGTCCAAAACTGGAACCAACGTCATCAATTAGCACTTCACGGTGTTCCGGATAACCATGAGGTCTATCCAAATCGTCAATATTTTGCATGGTATTGGAAAATTTTCGGAGATCATCTGTGGCTTTCTAGAGAAGTATTATTGGCAAACCCAAAGCAAGAATGTGCAATACTTTTACCAGGATTGTCGAGTGACTATCCTGCAGCGCCAGAAACCTATACGGTTCCAGATGAAAATATGTGGCCAAATACATATCCACCGTACAACCAATTCATGACACCTCCACCCACTTATTTTGACCAAAACTTTGACCCATACACCAACTACAACCAAACTTACCAATCACCGCCACAACCCACAAATCAAAACTTACATAACACCCCAATCCCATATCCAACATATTCTCAACAAAGTCATCAAGGAGAAAGCTCCCGAACATCAAACTATTCATTTGATGACTTCAATCCAACTCAGTACACCACACAAACCAGTTACCCAGACCAATCACAATACTCCTCATTCAACCTACCAACCCCTCCACACATTGTAAACTATCCTCAAACAAACTGCACACCTCAATGGCCAAATTCACAAACTAATACCATAGAAAGTCTGGCTGCAGGGTTTAATGACGATGACTTCGTTAATGAAATCTGGACCAACTCAGCTTCACAAGTGCAAAATGAAGTCACTGTGGAAACTAATGTTGATGCTGAAATTCCTGATAACGATGTGGAATAGGAAGAGCACGAGGGAGACGAAAAGGAAGATCAAGATCAACGACCCGTACTAAATAAAAAAGATAAATTATGTGCTACGGGAGGTCATAGTTTACATTGACGTAAATGGCTGTCACGGAGAAAGTAGTTTTTTCTTCTATTTCTTACGAGTAAAATCATTAGTGTTTTTAAATTGATAATTATCATCATTAACATTTATTTATTTATTATTATTTGTGTTTAAATATACATATGTTGTGTCCAAAAAAGCAAAAAACGAAGAAAAAAAAAACATAAATTGAATCCCGCCATTTCAATTGGCGGGAATGAAAAAAAAATTCAAAAAAAAACCAAAAAGCTGCTGGCCTGTCACGATGTGACATGTGTCAGTGAGGGGGCTCATTCTCGCCGTTTCAAATGGCGGGAATGAGGAAAAAGACAAAAATAATAATTTAAAAGTGGGTCATTTTTGTCAATAATTTTCATAGGGGGTCAAAAAATTTTTTTGGGAAAGAGGGTCGGAAAAAAAAAATCATGTTTTGTGCCAACAAAATTGAACTTAAAACTACAATAGAGGACAATATAATTTTTTAATAAACAATTTAATTGAACATTTGTTTCGTATTGTTTTGATGTATAACTTATTTTTACAAGTGAATATCCAAACCTAAGTTGGTCTTGTAAAGTGGTGAAAATGGTGTATTTTGTTGAGAAATTAATTCAGTTTAGGCTGATAATAAATGATTACTTGGTTGCAAGTAATAAATAGGAAGTTAGAGATTGTAACTGTTTTCAAGTAGTTTGTTTTTTCTGTTTTAATTTTGCTTGTTAAGCAAATTAGCTTCAACACATGATGTATAAATAACAATAAGTGAATGAGAAATAACAAGAGATGTATTTTGAAGTGATTTCTTCTTCAATCTATCTCAATTTTCTCTCCATTCTCTCTTTTCATTATTATGTTATTCTTTGTTTCTTCTTTCTCAAAACAAGTGTATCAAGTAAGTGAATGAAAGTGTAAAACTCATTGTTTACACTAACATATTTAACCTTTTGGAATTATTATTTTTTGTTATTTTTAATGCAAAGTTTTAATTTTTTTCAATTACTTTCTTAACTAGTACTTTTAAAGCATTTGTTAACATGATCTATAATTTAAATCTCATTATTTATGCTTTTAAAACTAGAAAAAGACACTTCTATCCTCTCAAAAAGACAACTATGTACCATATACACTTTAGGCTATAGGTTCACCAACATATAATTATTTCGTTTTGTCAAATTATAATCGATATGTCCGTGTTATGGTCTTCATGTTTGTAACAATCAATAATCTAATAAAAAAATATTGGCCAATTACATCTTCATTGTACAATAATGAAAAATATGATTGATTTTAGTGATTTTGGTTTACAAGGTACTCCCTCCGTCTCATAATTATTGTCTCTTTAGCATTTTTTCTTTTTCTCAAAATAATTGTCATTTTACAATACCAATGCATCATTTATTATTTCTTTCCACTATTATACTCCTATTTATTGAATTTCATCCAACTTAACTACTCCACTAACTGCAATTAATAAGGGTGTTTTAGTAAATGCTACTAATTTTACCATTGAAATCAACACAATTAATCATTTTCTTAATAACCGTGCACGAACCTTAAACAACTAATATTGTGAGACGGAGGGAGTACTATATTAAAAAGCTTAAGATAACATCACAGCTTCGTCGGTTGAGAGTTGAGACAGTATCATTATCAACGAGATAATGATATTCATGCAAATACATTATAATCTAAAAGGAGGCATTCTTCCTCGATTTTATAACGTGAGAAAAGTGTTTGTTTGGTATTACAGTGAATTTGATAAAATCATGGTGACATTGTGATTTTGTCCAATCTACCATAATACCAAACATGCATGAAGTATATATTTCTTATAGGAATCAAAATTGTTTTTAGAGATGTCAAATTGATTTTGAAATGTTTTGATGTTTTTCATTTTAATCGATTTTGCTTCTAGAATGGATTCTATGTTTAGTTTTGCACTAAAAAAAATTGATTTTGAGTAAATTGATTCATGTAAAAATTTAGTTGAATGTAAGTAATTTATTATTGGATACAATCATGTAGAAGTGTGTTGAACAGTAAATTTGAGTGTATCTTTCAAAAATTAAACATGTCAAAATCAATTTTAGATAATCGATTTATGTCATCGCAAAATTAAACACACGTTTGGAAGTTACAATTTCTAACTTCAAAGAAAAATCAATTCTAGAAGCAAAATCAAATTTACTCTAGAAGAACCCTACCTTTCAAAATCAATTGTACACTTCTAGAATCAATTGACTCCTCCAAAAGTGGAACCTTAGAAGTTAATTTTTTTTAGTTTGACTCCAAACGTGATTTTTACCTTCAAATTAAATTAATTGTTCAACTCACTTTTAACTAAAATCATTTATACAAAATCAATTCATTCAAAATCATCTTGTCATTGTAGGAGCAAACACTTTGCGGTGGCAATAATTGATTTTGAGTGGATTGATTATGTAAAATTGATTATGACTAAAAGTGAGTTAAAGATAAAGTTATTTGTGTTTGGATACATTCATGTAAAGTGAGTCGAATTATAAGTTTGTGTGTGAAAACCAATTCAAGTAGAATCAATTCCGGAAGCAAAATCAATTTACTCGAAAACAACCAAACATGTCACAATCAATTCTACACCTCTAGATACACTAAGTGTATGTTATAGTTGGCGGTGAGTTTGGCATAATTACAGTGTGCCACCATGAATTTGACAAAAACTACACTTGTGCGTTTCAACAAAATCACAATATCAACACGATTTTGTCAAACTCACCGTGATTCCAAACATGTACCAAGTATTATTATTTTGCAATGACATCAGATGCATCAGCTAAATAGATACTCTTAAATATCCCCCATGAAACTTAACTTTAAATTAGTTTAACTAGCAAGCAGTAAAATTAAATCCAATTGCTGCACTCAATGTGTTCAGAGTCTCACATTGTATTAAAAATGTGACATGACCAGAAAATCTATTATATAAATGGGAGGCATCCCTTGCCTAACAAATCAATTTTGTAGGGTTGAGTTAGGCGGAAACCAAATTTTAATATAGTAATTAGATAAACATAACACCAAATGTCTCTACTTTGGCTCATTCAGAGCTTTGCAATCAGCTCATTCTGAATTGGCTTAGCAGGCATTCCATTCTCCTTATCATCCAAATCACCAGCACTTGGGGGAACATCTACAGCTGGGGAGCAATTGAAAAACCCATGTGGCTGCATTATGAATAGAAAGACCAAATTAATACCAACACTATGAACATATAATCAATATCAGTTTGTCACTAAACTGCAATTGCTTCCACATGTGCTTCTAAAACATTCTCCAAGAGACATATGCCTAATTTATAAACATATCGTGGTTTATTTATCAAATTAGAAGAAGTCCAACTTTGGAAAATTATCTCCTGTTTTCAAAGCATTTCAATTTGAATCTTATTTGAAATTTGCACCGAAAGAATTGAAATGAAATAAGTTAATGTTGGGTTGAATACCATAAGCATAAAACCTATGCGTTCCACCGGCATAACAGGCCAGTCTTCCAGTCGTGGAATGTGTGTCACTCCAAATACATACCTGCAACATTTCACAAGATCAGATAACATCATAATTGTCTATATCTATATCTATATCTATATACATAGATCTTGTTTCGGCTGTCAATGCATAGTTATTAAACTCTACTTAAGAACATGTGATGCAAAGTATACAACCTTCACAGAAATAGAATATAGTGAACTAACCAAAGAACTATATCAGCTTCTTCCAGTGTTCTATTTTGCTTAACCCAAGTAGCCAAACCATCTCCAACGCGTGGATTTTGATTAGGGAACTCTCCTCCAGGATGCATTTCATTGTGAACATAAGGAGTGACCCAAAGATTGTGCTTCAAGAAAGCTGCTCTTCGCAGAAACTTGGCTTCTGAACCAGCTAAAGGTAAACAATTTGAACCAGGTACTAGCCTGTAACCTGTTAGCTGCCCAGTTCGGTTTACAGTCCGTGTGTTTCTAACCTGTGAAACCGAAAATTCACTTGAGCAACTCTGGTTTCAAGCTATTAATGAGTATTTCTATCTTGTATTTTTTATATAAACAAGTTGAAAAAACTTACAATCCAATGTCGAGCAGATAAAGGATTGCAATCGCGCATTGCCTCCAATTCTGATTTAAGCAGTCTTTCCTCGGCATAGAATGCATTATTGTGAACATTGTTCTTTCCCGGATCTTCAACTTTGACGTCCACCTCAACAACCTGAGCAAGGAGAAGTAGGACACCGTAACTACTTTTTCATATTGAAGTACAAGTCCATCAAAATATTTGTTAAGGCTTTAGCATTGAAGACTTTGTCAACTGTAAAATATTGCACACTGACCTGATTAAATGCTTCACCGGGCTTGCAATCAACAGCCATGTCCATACGAGCAACAAAAAAGTGTTGGTGGACAGGCGCATATAATCCAGGTGCAATAGTCGTGCCATATTTTCGAGTTTCACCTGGCTGCAATGCTCCTAAGCTAAGAATTCCTGTAAGCTTGACCTCGGCTTCTATTTTCCCATCCTAAAAGAAAGAAACAAATAAAGTATTAAAAGACAACCAATCAGTCTTCTGAAGTTTGAACATTGAAAATTGTTGGAATTAAGCACGTATAAATACAACTTAACCACAGAATCAGATAGATGAATCCAGAATACAACTTGCCTGATAAAAGTGCCAGAAAAATCCATATTCATAGTTAGCTACGGTGCATATAAAAGACACCGTCAACCTTCTAGACCTTCGAACTTCAGCCAAACCAGTTCTCCAATCTTGATGCTTCCACAAAATACCATGATCCTCTTCATGCAAGCAAACACAATTCTCTATAGTCTCAACACCACCAGTGAAGTTTGTGAAGTGAGCATCAAAGTACTTGATATAGCCTAAACAATCACAACCCTGCAATAACGACATCTTAAACAATAAATTTAATTTCATCTACGTTGAGAAATGAGAATGGAGAAAAAATTAAAGACTGGATCAAAAGAAAAAGCCTTGACCTTTTTGAGAGAATGAGCATTTTTACCAAGGCCATCTTCTCCAGCATCAAATGCATTCTTTCTATAGTGAGGATCGTTTGGATCTCCGTACGGGACCACCATCTCAACGAAACTCAATCTGTGCGCCACTGGCCTTCGGCCTCGACTTCCATCAATATATGCTACTGAATAAATAACCAAACCTTCTCTAGGAGTGAAACCGATACGAAAGTTCCACTACAAAAAAAAAGGCATTTTACTTACTTTTACGTGTTTATAGTACATCTCGTATGAATGAGATTTTGATAAAATACAGATATAAACAATCACCTTCTGCCATTGAATGAAGTGACCATTGACACGAAAACTTGGACCTTCAGGCTGAATAATATGTAAGGGTTTCACATCACTTCTATCAACTCCTCCCCGTGTTTCACCGGAAGTATAATTTCTAAGTGGATCAGTGGGTGGAAGAGGGATTAGTTTACGGTCTTCAAACTCGAGAACAACCATATTTTGCATGTCAACAAGTACATAGATTCCTTCAACTGGACGAGCATAGCCATTTTCCATAGGGCAGTCGCTTTCACTTCTACAAAATATTAGTGGTTTAGCAAGCCTGCGGTTTGGAGCATCTGCTTCACTGTGATATCCAACACACCAGGCATCCACCATTACAAGATCCATATCCTCAATCCCTCTCCTCTTCATAGCTTCTCGAAATGGAGGGAAGTCCTTCACAACTGCTTCACATTCGGCATACTCCATGGCATCCTGCAAGTGTATGGAGAATAACACAGACCTATGTTGATATGAAACTAATAGATGTAAGGATTAATGGGTGTAAGAAAATAAAATAGTAAGTAATTACCATTGGTGGCTGAACGTTTGGCACAACTTCAGAAGAAATGACTTTGCCCCTGTGGGGGCCACCTCGAGTTGCTGCATGAACTTCTCGAAGTTCGACAATCCATACGCTTGTCTCATTTGACTTTTTATTGTAAACAACTAGTCGTGCTTTCCTGGTGGGAAGTTTAGTAGGAATCAAAGGTCCTCCTCCTTTGGTCCTTGGGAGCAACGATGGCTGGAAAGGAGGGAAGAAATATGCATCTGCTAATGCAACAACTTGCTTAACTGGTTCCACCAAGACTACTTCGACAAAGCGCATGCTATCCCTCACCTAAATAAGATATTTGAATAACCTCATCAACAGACAAACAAATTGCATACAATGTTGAGACTGTCTGAGAGAGCTTATGAAAACAGCTTATGATATGTCGATAAGCTGTTTTCAGCTTACTTCCAAAAGCTCTTCAGGATAGCTTACGAAAACAATTTATAGCTTATATAAAATTAGTTTGACTTTATTTTATCTTTTGTTATAGAAATAGCCAACAAGCATTTATGCTATAATCACTTCATTAAGCTATGTATCCAAACAGTAGTCATATATTTAAGCTTAATCTACATTGAAAAAATCATTAGAGAAATCTACCTCAGGGGTCGCCCCAGCTGCCCGAACAGTTGCTACAGCTACCGATATTTCAGCGGCAGATAGTGGATCTAAAGGATGGCAGGTTTGAGCTCTCATCATGACCGGGATACCTATGAAAGCAAGTGATTAAAACAGAAAACTTGATAGAACATATTGCAATGAAGAACAACTACTGAGGGGGATCATAAATCATTAAATCCTTCGAAACAAAAAAACTTACAGGAATAAAGGGTCAACAAATACAGAAAAAGAAACAAAGTAATTGTGCTTGAGATATTAAACTAAACGTCCGCTTTCACTTAACACTAACAACTTAAGTTTTAATCTTCTGAATCTCTCTTCAAAATCATGTTAGCAACGCCTCAAAGAAGCCAAAAGAACATAACATGTTTCTATCCCACATCAACGTTTGAAGGAAAGACACAACACACACTAAAGGACAGCATAAACTAGACATTGGCAAATAAAAAGTTCATTACTTATTCAACCAAATTCTCATAAAGTACAAAGAAAAACTAACCAAGTACATGAAAAAAAGACCAAAATAGTAAATACTCCAAACTCGGTAGTAATTCATCATGAAACTAGGATTTCACATAAAAAAACAACTTTTTTCAATAAAATGATCAAATTAAGACCAAAGTGAGAACTACCGATAAGAGAGTAAAGGTTGAACCTTTGGTAGTAGGAGTGGTTTTTGGAGGGAAGGAATCAGCGTTTCGGGTTGGATCCTGAGATGGGTCAGGCGTCGTTTTTTCCTGAGCTGTGGCCATTGTGAAGGGTTAGCAAGCTCACCGTAGAAAACTGTACTGTAGTATCCCACTGACATACAGCAAATCCTTCTCTAGTTCTCTTCTCTCTCCAAGAACAACAAAGAAGAACTCAACAAGTGTTTTTTTTGTGTGAATAATGATTGATTGTGTTTACAGATAGATATCTATATTTAATCATATCATTGTAGTGTATGTTCTATAACACCGACACTTCTAATCAAATGCATGCGAAACATATTATTATATTGAATTATATCATTTTTTTTAAATTATCGATGTTGTCTATGTATTCATCGATTGTGTGTATTTTCAACTTGCAACTCAACTCAAGAGAGTGGTCGCTTTTCCGTGAAGATTAGAAAGCGATGGAAAGTGGAGTTATAGTTTTGTATTTGTTTTTTCCTTTATGTTTCTACTGCATGCATTTTGTGAAATTGTACTGTTTCGGACATTGTTTTTGCTAATCAGAAACCAACACTTAAGTAGAGAGACAAAATCGAATCGGATAGAAGTGGAATATTGTGTAATAATGTCATGTGACTCAGCTTCAAGTGCTTCTAATAAATTAATTTAGTGTATGTAAAGTTTAACTTAACTTTAATAAAAAAGAAAAAGAAGTTTAAATTTTAGAGATATTAAAATTGATTTTTAACGAGTAGAATTAATTTTGATATTTTTGCTAGTTTTCAATTAGAATTGATTTTATCTCTAAAATTAATTTTATCTAAGGTTAAGATTTCTGTCTTTTAATTTTAGAATTTAGTTTTACACACAAATTATTATTTAACTCACTTATGTTTTCAAACACAAATGGTTTTACCTTCAATTCACTTTTATTTAGAATTAATTCACTTAAAATCAATCCTGATCATGGCAAAATCAACATACTAAGCTATTTTGAATATAAAGTAATAAATTTTCATTGTAAACTATACATTTTATTTCTCAAAAATTTAAAAATAAAATAAAATTCAAAACTTAATTCTTTTCTAAGGCCGGGTTATCCTTAGAATACTATGCAGTTTGAGTTGTTAAAAATAGGGTTCTATAGTTGTAATTGCTTCTCCAAAGATCCTCTAAATTCTACTTCATGATTAGTGGAAGAAATTCTCATATTTTACTTGGACACTCTAGTAGTCATAAGAGAGGATATGTGATTGAACGACTATAAATATTGGTGTTTTTTTTTATATTAATCTCTTCACATTTCAGTAATTTTAATTCAACTCATCTTGTTTATGTTCTTTGCAATTGGATTAAAGACTAGGTTGAATAATGAATATTGAGTTGATAATTGTTTGATTCAATTGATTTGATCTTAATTCAACTTGAATTAATCAATTATAAGCAAATATATCATTATTTCAACTCAATAAATTTTCCTTGGTAGATATTTCTGAAAAATCTCGAGGATTTTGTTTTAAACATAAGATTCTATTCTAAGGTTTTTGAAACCACTTGAATAACAGAAATAATGAGATTAAATTTAAATATATTTGCCATTTTATTGAAAAATATTCATCGAAAAAAAGATAAATCGTTACGATAGACCTCTAAACATTGGTCCGGAATACAAGCCACCCAAAAACAACAACCAATTTTAACAGGCTAGGCTATGGGTCATTATATTACAAACTCGACTAACGCTAACTACCTTAGCATTAACCATCCTGGAATGAAGATTTCTAACAATCTAAATTTATATGTTCCATCTCTGTCAACAAAGTTGTACCATACATGCAATTAACAACACCTTCAATATTCATTTCAATGGAGAAATTAGATATTTACGTGAGCTTAACTCGATTGATAGATACATTATATGTATGCAGTGGTTGAGGTTCGAACATCACACATTTCGTATATGCCATCTCATGTGATGAATATCTAGCCACTTGGCAAAGAAATAAAATAAACAAGAGATACATTCAAAAGATGCTGGCGGGTTAGATTGCAGCAGTTGGACAAAATTGTTTGCTAAAATTTATTACCGGTTCAATTCAGTTCATTTCCTTCTAATCTCTAATAATCTCAGTTTATTTCAGGTTCACAAATTTTTTTCAATCTCTCAATCTCCTTGATGTGGTGTTAGTAGCTGGAAATCAAAATAGAATTTTCATTTATTTTCAACTTTCTCTCTTCAAATTATCTTTAGCTGTTCCAAATTTAGATTTTCTAACACTTCATGTTGAAATAAGACTGGAGAGGAAAACTTCCAACCTCTTCCATTTTCTTCCAATATTTAAACCACAATAAAAGTTTATTAAAACTCCTTGCTCTGTTTCGGATGCTCCATTTTACACAATCCCAATGTTTGCTTTTTTTTGGGTACAAAATCTTATGTTTATTACCTATGGCTATGATTGAATGGAAGTACGAAACAAACACACATACAAGTATTCTGGTCTTTTATTCATAAAATAAAAAAATAAAAATAAAAAGTATTATGGTTTTAACTGGGGCTGTAATAATGGCGAAAAAGTATTTATTTGAACACAATAATGGATAATGTTAAGTAAACATAAAAATAGTCTAGTCATGCAAGCTACCTCATCAAATTACATTCACTTTAGCAAAAATTATGATGAGACCAAATTAAAAGTATTTTAATCTCTCGAGAAGAGTTAAGATTTTTTCCAAAAACCAAAATCAAAGGCACCCCTATTTGCATGACATTTTGCATATTTAAGTCTAAAATAAACTACCACATGACATCCAAGTTAAGTACCAGATAGTCTATTAATTACGAAATAACTTGATCGTAAAGTAGAACTCAAATCCAATCAACAGATATGAAACTCACAACCTTGATGAATCTTTCCTTTATCAACTTCAGAACAAATTTCTCATCAGCTATTTTGTTTCTCTTTTCCTGCATCATGGGAGGAAACACAATTATATCATTTATACTCATACATATTATATACACCCTCATGCAAAGAAAAAAAAACTAATGCATGTGAAAATTTTACTTTGGTAACAAACCACTTTCCATACTAATACTAATTTTTTTTTAACAAACTAAAATGATATATATTATAAACAAGGTTAATTTACCGTGCACAAGATATGCAAAAGACAAATCAACCATACAAATACAACAAGATGGTGCTGTTCTTAATAAGGCACCAACATAAAGTTCACGCTATTACACCAATCATGATAACTATAACTAAAGGATGTCTGTGTTGATTTCATCCACAGGAAAGAGTTCAGTTTAACTTTTTAAGCTATAGAGGAAAGATCACTTGCCGCGTTTTGGAACACGTGATTGTTTCTTTCCTTCCAAATAACCCAAATAGTAGCAAACCAAATAATTTTCAAGAAGGAATAAGTGACTCTAGGTAATCCAGCCATATTAGTAAATTAAAGTAAATGTTGTCGACTGTCACCTAGTAACACCGCGGAGATACCCAACTGTCATACCCCAATTTTTGACCGAAGATCCCACCGACACGTGTCATCTGTCATACCTCTTCTCACTTTTTTTTTTAGTCTTTTTAATTTTAATTTTTAATTCATTTCCATCTTTTATTTTCTATTTCACTTTTTAATTTAATTTTAGTTTAAACACATTTATCTTTTATTTATTTTTATTCATAGATGATAGGTCCAATTATTTTATCTATTCTTTTTCTATTTTTAATGTCCGATAAGTCCAAGAATTACAGCTGTTCACGGCTCATCCAAATCCAGAAAAAGGTCTTGTAACAAACTTCTTTTCATCCAAATCCAGAAAAAGGTCTTGTAACAAACTCCATTTCATCCCAATCCAAAGCCACAATTTTCGGCAGTTTTCAACAAACCCTAGGTCTAATCTTTCACTATAAATACAACCTGCAAAACACACATTAGGGGGCCAAAAAAAAATTAATTCACAACCTGCAAAGAAACCATTCTCAGAGGCTCACTCTCGTTCATAACCCGCATCAACATCACAAGTACCAATTTTTTCATAAAACAGCCAACCAAACACCAATTTTTGCTTAAAACAGCCAACCAAACACCAATTTTTGCACAAACAGCAAACCAAACACCAATTTTCGCACAAACAGCAAACCAAACAGAAGTTTCTTCACACAGACAGCAAACCAAACACCAATTTTCGCACAAACAGCAAACCAAACAGAAGTTTTTTTCTCACAGCAGCAAACCAAACAGAAGGTTCTTCTCACAGGCAGCAAACCAAACAGAAGTTTCTTCGCACAGACAGCAAACCAAACAGAAAGGTAGTACTTTTTTCTTTTCCCTTTTAAAAAAAATTAGATTTAGACTGCATATTTATCATCCACTTATTTATTGCGTATTTATTTTACAGCAAAGATTTTAGAATGTAAATAGGTGTTCATGTAATTTATTTATCTATTTTTCGCAGACCTTAGAATGTATTAATAGGTTTAATGTAATAGTTGTAGGTGCATGTGTGCGTGTGTGGGTGTATGCTTTATTTTCCCGCTTCTAGTTTAGGTTAGAGGTCCTCGTGGTGGTCCAACGCCACCACGTGGTACCTGCGCTTTTATTTTTATGCTCCGTTAGTTTAGTTTTCAGTTTTAACTATCATTCAAAAACAACAAAAACATGCAAATAACAAAACACAAAAAAAAACGTTTTTAAAACAAACCTTGATCTTAAATCAAGTGATTCTTCTTTTATTTTCTTAATCAAATTCCAATCAATTTAACTTTATTTTAAGATCACTTTCTTTACTATTAAAAAACACAAACAAATACTCATTTGCCACTTCGGCTTTCTTTCATTTTAAAACATTTTTCAAAAACCATCAAAAAACACTCAACCAATCAAACACAATTTCTACCCCGAACTACGAGGTTTTGATCCCTCACGGGTACGTAGGCAAAGGACCATGTCCTTCCAAATCAATAAAAAATGTAGATAATTAGGTCTCTTTTCTTAATCATTTTTAATTCCATCTTTTTCATATTAAGTAAGTTATAGCACAATAAATTAAATAAAACCAAGAGGTTCCCGTAGAGTACTACGGACATGAAGGGTGCTAATACCTTCCCTTCATGTAACTAACCCCCGAACCCTAAATCTTTTTAAAGTGGTATTTGAACCTTTTTTCCACTATCTTTCAAAAATTAAATGTTCAGTCGTGACGTAAAATAGTGAGTCAAAAGCTAATAAAATAGCCTTGATCTCCGAAAAATGACGCGACAGAAATGGCGACTTCACTGGGGACTCTCCTAAGAGGGTTGAGCCTAACTTGGCTTTATTTAAAATTTTGTGCTATAACTTGCTTAAAAACAAAAACAAAAGATGGAAATACGTGTATATATGCTCTTCCTTCTTCTTTCTCCTTACTTAACGTGTGTGGTGAGATAAGTCCCCCACCCGGACTTGAGGGAAACATAAGATAGGACGGTGGTATAATCATAGTGCTTTGCCAAGAGTGATTTTTGGTTGTGGTACATGTGATAACCCCACTCAACGGAGGAATCTTGGAGGTATACAATGTTGACATGAGTATTCGTGTTTGACATACTATTTTCGAGTGACCGTCGAAGTTGAGAACCTTTAGTTACCTTTAACCCATCTTATCCTTTTAGGGCGTAGTGCGGTGGCTATTCAGGAGTAAATCTTGATCTAGTTGATACGCGATACTACACTCGAGCGAGACTCTCGTACGAACATTTTTTTGGACCGGAAGTAAATTCCGCTGTGCAACAATCTTCGGAAGAGGGTTGTAGACCTTGAGAACTTGGTAGAACCCGTGATACAGGTACAAATGAAACCATAGTCCCTACCAAATGGCACGCTCACCCTTGACTCCAGCATCATGGACTTAACCTTATCATGTTTTCTCTGTTCTTTAGCATAATCATGCATACATGCATTCATTCATAAACTTTTTTTTCCATCAAACAATCGAAGGACTTATATAATTTTTTTGTAAAACATCATAGATGGAGATTTCAAGAAGAAACACTAAGAAATACACTTTCCAGAGACCGGATTTGCTGAAATTAAGGGAGCTAGGGAATAAGGTATCTAGTCCAGAAGATTTTCATACTCGCCATGGGAGATTGCTTGGTATCCTTAAGACGGATGTCGCGAAAGGAGTCTTGGAAACTTTAGTCCAATTCTATGATCCTCTTTACCACTGCTTCACGTTCCCTGATTATCAACTTGTCCCCACCCTCGAAGAGTACTCTTATTTGGTTGGTCTACCAGTGCTTGACAGAATACCATTCAGCGGCCTTGAACCCGTCCATAAACTCTCAACCATTGCAAACGCCCTCCATCTGGGAGCCTCCGTCATAAAGTCAAACCTCATTGTTAAAGGAGGTCTCCAAGGCCTTACGACAAAGTTCCTCTATCAACAAGCCTACTTTCTCGTTGATGTAGCCAGTAACGAGGCCTTTTACTCCATTCTAGCCCTACTCATATATGGCCTTGTACTTTTCCCAAATATTGATAACTTCGTGGACATCCGTGCCATTCAAATCTTCCTCACCAAAAATCCCGTCCCTACCCTGTTGGCCAACACATACCATTCCATCCATGATCGGACCTTAGCAGGTCGTGGAGCTATCCTTTGTTGTGCACCTTTACTCTACAAATGGTTTATCTCTCATCTACCTCAAACCCATTCCTTTCAAGCCAATCCCGAGGGTCATTCATGGTCCCAAAAAATCATGTCTCTGACCCCATCTGATATAGTCTGGTACCATGCAGCTTGTGACAACGGAACCATCATCGCCAGTTGCGGTGAATATCGCAACGTGCCTCTTCTCGGTATATATGGAGGAATTAGTTACAGCCCTATCCTTGCCCGACGACAATCCGGGTACCCAATGAGAACCCAACCGGATAACCTCCCCTTAACCGGAGAATTCTACTACAACGACAAAGATTACTCGAACAAGAGAGATAGGTTTGTGCAAGCTTGGAGGGGCATCCGTAAACTTAATAGAAGCCAGTTGGGGAAGAAGGGAGAATTTGTGCATGGATCTTATACCCAATGGGTTATTGACAGAGCTACAAGCTTTGGGATGCCTTACACCCTACCGAGGTACTTATCCTCGACTACTCCATCATCATCTCTACCCATACCCATCAAGACTAAGGAGGAGTATCAGGAGCGATTGACTAAGTCAACCCTTGAAAGCGTCACTTGGAAAAGAAGATACGACGAAGCTATGCGTGAGATGGAAACAATGAGTGGAGAAATAGAACAGCATAAGCATAAACTCCTCAAACAAAGTCGAACAATTGTCGCGCAGAATATTGACATCCAAGTGAAGAACAAGCTTCTCAAACGACATATTAACAAGAAAGAGCATATGGATTTATTTGCTGACACTCATCCAGATTTCGAGGAGTAGTCCACCTCAGGAGTTGGGGAACTTCGCAATTATTTTTATCATCTATGTCATTTTCTAGTCTCTCTGTGATGTATTTCAGAGTCTATCCGTTGCCTCAGTTGGTTAGGAAGAGGGAATTATCTTGTGGTGCTTTAAGTTATTATTTAATGAAATTTTCAACTACGATGTTTACGTAAATGCTTTTATAAGTCCTTCAATGAAAATGTCTATTTTTGCATAAACATACCATGCATCATTCTGCATTCATAGTTTCAAATCTGAGTCTCACACTATGTCTTTTCAATAAAAGGTCGATCCATCATTAAGTGGTCAGATGTCTTCGTTCAACTTCAACTCGCACATGCAAACACTCGTGCAAACACAAAAGACGGATCAGCTTGAACAAGAGGTCCATGAGCTTCGTGAAGAGGTGACAACGCTTCGGGCCAAAGTAGAGAAGTTAACTAACCTGGTATCTTCGTTGATGGTCACAAAGGATCAGCCACAATTCCAACAGTATCCTCAGTAACAGTATCCTCAGCAACAGTACCCTCAGCAACATTATCAGCAACAACAAGTCTCAAGAAAACAATTTATCCCAATCCCTGTGAAATACGGAGATTTGCTTCCACAGTTGCTAGAAAAGAATCTGGTCGAGACTAAAGCGCCTCCCCCAGTACCAACAAGATTGTCAGCATGGTATAGACCTGACCTTTTCTGTAATTTCCATCAAGGGGCACCTGGACATGATGTCGAACATTGTAACGCACTAAAGAAGGCAGTCCAGAACCTGATCCGGACCAACCGCTTGACCTTCTAAGACTCTAAACGTGCAATTCAATCCGCTATCAGATCATAATACGTAGTGTTTGTGACACATGGGACGGCTAGTCGCAATCGGGTCTTTGCTGATGTTTTCTTCCGCTACTCATCAGTTCAAATAATGTTTGTTTGTTGCTTTCCGCTTTTCAAAAATACCCTTTTGTTCCGCCCGAGACAAAAGTGAACTTGTGTAGGGCTTTTTGCTTTAAGTATTGTCATCATTAATAAAAATGTCATTTTGATCCCGACTTTGTTTTTATTTTTTGCTTGTTCTGGAAAAATGGTAACACAAAAAACCAGAAATCTTCTTCTTTAATCATTTCCAAATGTCTGCATACAATTATTCATTCTCTAAAATCAAACATAAATGCAGATTAAACATAAATAAGCTTGTTGAACACATTAACCCTATACTCTTTTTTCGACTTTGAATTCACTGTGTCCAAAGATGAAGGAGAATGGAGTGATTCCCGACAAAACCTCTCACATACTGGGGCATCTTAGCCGTCAAAGCTGCAAACAAAATCAAGAAGATCGCCAAGAGAATGATAGTCACTTACAAAGACCAGCATGAGATGGCACCGTTGCCTCACATGGGCATCGTGTTTAAATAAACATTTCAACAGGGGCAACCCCCCCTCTTTCTATTAGTATACGACATGAAGGGCGGACTCCTCATGGAGATCAAAATCCCGTCAACAGGAGTTCAGCTAAAATCTCAAGTTTTGATTGAACTTACAATACATGACGATCCTGTACAACTACATTAAAAGAGGTTGAAACAAACTTCTAACAAGAAGGTTCGTCCCTGTAAAAATCAAGAAGAAGACTTTGTGCAAAAAACACTCTTTCCAACCTTACTCCAGGGGCAAGTGGACGCCTAACTATGAAGGCTCGTATGCAATGACTTCTTACAACTACGAATGGTGACAAACTCACACGTCCTACGAATGTCGATGCAGTCAAGAAATACTCTATCAAAAATAAAAGCTCGATAAGTCGCAAACCTGAAAAAGGGACTTAGGCAAAAATGAGCGTCTCAGTGGACTGAAAACCCGAAAGGGCGGTCCAGGCAAAAATTAGAGACATTAACAAAAATGACTATCCTGATAGATTGAAAACCCGAAAGGGTGATCTATGCAAAAGTTAAGGATCATGACAAAGTAACTGCATCAAATCAAGCACAGTCCACTTGGGGCATCCAACTATCAAAAGATCTCTGATTCAAAGCACCTACAAATCGAAGACTCGGAACAGGGGCATTCAAAGTTGTTAGGGAGAATAGCGGTTATCGTGTTCAATGAACCATTCCTATTACATTTACCATTTTCCAAAATATTTCAAAGATCCGTGGAGCGATGCCATTGACAGGCCACCACTCAATTAATCAAATCTGAGCCTGTGCCCATTTATTTGGAACTCTCATTTATTCAATTTACAAAATTTCTTCTATTTTTTATGGCAACACTTGAAGCAAAAATTTCAAAATAAAAAACATTTTTTTTACATCTTTTGAAAAGCGTTGAACAACAAACACACTCTCTTTGAGCTCGGGAGTAGGTGAAGCATGCATCAGCAGCCGCCTCGAGAACGGTTACACTCCGGAAGGGAAACATGTCTAAACACTATGAAGAGGACCTCTACTTTGAGCAAGATGCAGTCACAATCCAAAAACAAGAACAAAAAAAAGAGCTCGCTAAGTCGAAAACCTGAAAAGACGGCTTAGGCAATAGAGAGCGTCCCGGTGGACTGAAAACCCGAAAGGGCGGTCCAGGCAAAAATTAGGGGCACAAAAAAGAAATATACTCCTGGTGGACTGAAAACCCGAAAGGGCGGTTCAGGCAAAAGTTAGGGATTTCAAAAGAAAACAAACAAACAAACAAAAAACAAAAAGGAGCGTGACTGCTGGGGCATACCAATGTATTGACACTCTATGCAAAATGGCGACTTCCAGACTTTTGGTCAATAGTGGCATTTATCATAACACTCTACGCCGGTTCACAAATGGCGACTTCTTCCCAACTTTTCAGTCAACAATGAGCTCTCTCCCCAGGAAACACCGGTTGCTATCTTGTGCCAGGTTTCACCCTGCAAGTGGATCGATCTGTTCGCAATAATATCATCTTCAAGGAAGTTTGCCGAGTGTTTGTACTGCGATGTCAGTCTATCTCCCATCTTACCAGTTTTGTCTCGTCTCATCGAGTCCATCTACCACATACAATATAAACAGTCATACAAGTTCTACATTTATACACTCATAAATTCATACATTCATATATTCACACATTCATACATTCGTACATCAATACTCTCGCATATTCATACACGACATATACACATTATCATTCATACATGATTGCATTGGTCACCCAGAGTCTTGTTTGGTTATATCCAGTCGATCCTCATCCATCATTAGTCAAACGGAAAGTTCCGACAAACGACCAACTTGCATCTACCTTTAAACATTTTATCAAATGCCGAGTGGATTCTCGCAAACATTTTATCAAAGGCCGAGTGGATTCTCGCAGAACTTTATCCAGTACCGAGTGGATTCTCGCAAACCTTTTATCAATGCCGAGTGGATTCTCGCAAACCTTTTATCAAAGCCGGGTGTATTCTCACAAACTTCTATAAAGCCC
Organism: Medicago arabica; assembly: GCA_946800305.1. Lineage (NCBI taxonomy): Eukaryota > Viridiplantae > Streptophyta > Magnoliopsida > Fabales > Fabaceae > Medicago > Medicago arabica. The sequence goes on from OX326970.1 coordinate 43,168,659, forward strand.
GATGGATTCCGGCAGTCCTTTCCAAGGTCCGGTGGATTTCGACAAACTTTCATAAATCGAGAGGACAACTTGGAAATTTCTTCTCATATCACAAGTGTCATCCCTAATGTGCCTGGTCAAGAGATGTCACTCATCAGTGTCAAGCCGACAGTCCCAGACAAAGGATTGCTTAAGTTTACATTTTTATCAAGACGACAGTCCTAAACAACGGACCGCTTACATTTTTTACTACTTTCAAGCCGACAGTCCTAAGCAACGGACGGCTTACACTTTATCTGCTTTCAAGCCGACAGTCCTAAACAACGGACCGCTTACATTTTTTACTACTTTCAAGCCGACAGTCCTAAGCAACGGACCGCTTACACTTTATCTGCTTTCAAGCCGACAGTCCCAGACAACGGACCGCTTACACTTTATCTGCTTTCAAGCCGACAGTCCCAGACAACGGACCGCTTACATTTTTACTGCTTTCAAGCCGACAGTCCCAGACAACGGACCGCTTACACTTTATCTGCTTTCAAGCCGACAGTCCCCGACAACGGACCGCTTACATTTTTACTGCTTTCAAGCCGACAGTCCTAACAACGGACACCTTACACTTTATCTGCTTTCAAGCCGACAGTCCTACACAACGGACCGCTTACATTTTTACTGCTTTCAAGCCGACAGTCCCAGACAACGGACCACTTACACTTTATCTGCTTTCAAGCCGACAGTCCCCGACAACGGACCGCTTACATTTTTACTGCTTTCAAGCCGACAGTCCTAACAACGGACCGCTTACACTTTATCTGCTTTCAAGCCGACAGTCCTACACAACGGACCGCTTATACTTTATCTACTTTCAAGCCGACAGTCCTAACAACGGACCGCTTACATTTTTACTACTTTCAAGCCGACAGTCCCAGACAACGGACTGCTTACATTTTTACATCTTTCAAGCCGACAGTCCTAAACAACGGACCGCTTACACTTTATCTGCTTTCAAGCCGACAGTCCTACACAACGGACCGCTTACACCTTTATCTGCTTTCAAGCCGACAGTCCTACACAACGGACCGCTTACACTTTATCTGCTTTCAAGCCGACAGTCCTACAAAACGGACCATTTACATTTACCTTTTGCCTTGTTTCAAGCTTTTAGTCCTAAACAATGGACACTCCGCGTCTATCCGTCATTCCCTTGAGTGTCATCCCCAGTGCGTCTGGCCCAGAGATGTCATCAAAAGTTTTGTCTCCGTTAAACCATCGTTCCAAATTAATACAATAATAGACAATCATTTCCCCAGTGAAACTACATTCCTCCCACAGAGTCAGATCCCTTTTTATAAAGAAATCGTGCATCCCGTTGTTATTACTCAATCAAGTCATTTACATCGTCTTGCATTCATAATGGTGTCACATGCATTCACACAGTATCTTAGGGTCAAAAATAGGTGTACTTTGTATTTAAGTCTCTTCGGCCCGTCAAATTAAAGATTCCATTTTCAAATCTCCGAACAAATAAACTTAAATAGGGGCATCTGTCATACCCCAATTTTTGACCGAAGATCCCACCGACACGTGTCATCTGTCATACCTCTTCTTACTTTTTTTTTTAGTCTTTTTAATTTTAATTTTTAATTCATTTCCATCTTTTATTTTCTATTTCACTTTTTAATTTAATTTTAGTTTAAACACATTTATCTTTTATTTATTTTTATTCATAGATGATAGGTCCAATTATTTTATCTATTCTTTTTCTATTTTTAATGTCCGATAAGTCCAAGAATTACAGCTGTTCACGGCTCATCCAAATCCAGAAAAAGGTCTTGTAACAAACTTCTTTTCATCCAAATCCAGAAAAAGGTCTTGTAACAAACTCCATTTCATCCCAATCCAAAGCCACAATTTTCGGCAGTTTTCAACAAACCCTAGGTCTAATCTTTCACTATAAATACAACCTGCAAAACACACATTAGGGGGCCAAAAAAAAATTAATTCACAACCTGCAAAGAAACCATTCTCAGAGGCTCACTCTCGTTCATAACCCGCATCAACATCACAAGTACCAATTTTTTCATAAAACAGCCAACCAAACACCAATTTTTGCTTAAAACAGCCAACCAAACACCAATTTTTGCACAAACAGCAAACCAAACACCAATTTTCGCACAAACAGCAAACCAAACAGAAGTTTCTTCACACAGACAGCAAACCAAACACCAATTTTCGCAAAAACAGCAAACCAAACAGAAGTTTTTTTCTCACAGCAGCAAACCAAACAGAAGGTTCTTCTCACAGGCAGCAAACCAAACAGAAGTTTCTTCGCACAGACAGCAAACCAAACAGAAAGGTAGTACTTTTTTCTTTTCCCTTTTAAAAAAAATTAGATTTAGACTGCATATTTATCATCCACTTATTTATTGCGTATTTATTTTACAGCAAAGATTTTAGAATGTAAATAGGTGTTCATGTAATTTATTTATCTATTTTTCGCAGACCTTAGAATGTATTAATAGGTTTAATGTAATAGTTGTAGGTGCATGTGTGCGTGTGTGGGTGTATGCTTTATTTTCCCGCTTCTAGTTTAGGTTAGAGGTCCTCGTGGTGGTCCAACGCCACCACGTGGTACCTGCGCTTTTATTTTTATGCTCCGTTAGTTTAGTTTTCAGTTTTAACTATCATTCAAAAACAACAAAAACATGCAAATAACAAAACACAAAAAAAAACGTTTTTAAAACAAACCTTGATCTTAAATCAAGTGATTCTTCTTTTATTTTCTTAATCAAATTCCAATCAATTTAACTTTATTTTAAGATCACTTTCTTTACTATTAAAAAACACAAACAAATACTCATTTGCCACTTCGGCTTTCTTTCATTTTAAAACATTTTTCAAAAACCATCAAAAAACACTCAACCAATCAAACACAATTTCTACCCCGAACTACGAGGTTTTGATCCCTCACGGGTACGTAGGCAAAGGACCATGTCCTTCCAAATCAATAAAAAATGTAGATAATTAGGTCTCTTTTCTTAATCATTTTTAATTCCATCTTTTTCATATTAAGTAAGTTATAGCACAATAAATTAAATAAAACCAAGAGGTTCCCGTAGAGTACTACGGACATGAAGGGTGCTAATACCTTCCCTTCATGTAACTAACCCCCGAACCCTAAATCTTTTTAAAGTGGTATTTGAACCTTTTTTCCACTATCTTTCAAAAATTAAATGTTCAGTCGTGACGTAAAATAGTGAGTCAAAAGCTAATAAAATAGCCTTGATCTCCGAAAAATGACGCGACACCAACCAATACAACACCTGAGTCCAAAGCAAACTAAAAATGTTGCAAGCAAAAAACAAGTGGGATGCGGTTTCTGGTTGACCGCAATCAGTCACACAGACCGAATCAGATATCAGCATAACATGTCTCTGCACCAAATTTTCTCTAGTAGGCAATCTGTTCCGAAGAAGGCGCCACACGAACAAAGATACTTTTGAAGGGATACCCTTATGCCAAACATCATCTATCGTCGATCTATCCACCTGGTTTCCGTTGTTGGTGAGATAGCAGTAAGCTTCCCGCACCGTGTAACCATTAGAAGGATGTAATAACCACCTCCACATGTCATGAGAGTTATCCTGCAAAACAATGTTAGACACTAATGCTGCACACTCCTCACGCTATCCTCCTCCCACGCCAATAACCTACGACGTCACTACCACCCCTACCTCCAACCTCCCATCCACCCCTCGACATCTCTTCCATTGAACACTCCTTCTTAACAGCTAAATCAAAAAGGCGGGGATATTTACACCGTAAAGGAATATCCCCAGCCCAATTATCGTGCCAAAATAAAGTATTTCTACCATTTCCAACTACCCAACGAGTGTTATCATCAAACCATCTCCCGACACCCTCACCCAGCACCTCCTGAATCCTACACACCGACCTCCACCACGAAGAACGGTGACGACCTCCTTCCGTCACCCGCCCCCCCACCTCCCCATATCGGGCTTTAAGAACTTTATACCACAGTGCCTCCTTCTCGTTCAACATCCTCCAACACCATTTTCCCAACAACGCCGCATTAAAAGCACATACCCGCCTAACCCCCAACCCTCCATCCTCCTTTGGAGTACATATGGACTCCCATTTTATCCAAGCAATTTTCCTACAATCCTCACCCCTTCCCAAAAAAAAAAAATCAAAATAGTTTCAATAGAAGAAATTATACTTGCAGGGGATTTGAAAAAGGAAAGAAAGTAAACCGGAATGGACGACAAGACGGATTTCAGAAGAACCAGACGGCCTCCGAAAGAAAGGAATTTATTACTCCACAACGATAGATGCGCAACGATGCGATCAACAACAGGTCTCCAAAAACTAAGTTTCCTCGGATCACCGCCAATAGGCAACCCCAAGTAGACAAACGAGATAGTTCCTCTACGACAATTCATAACTAACGCAGCTTCCGACAACCAGGTGTAAGGGACATTTACACCCGTCAACATGCTCTTATTACAATTTACCTACAATCCTGACACCTCTTCAAACAGAAGCAAGACCGACTTCATTGTTCGGACATTTAACCAACTTTTTCACCAATTATTAGAGTGTCATCCGCAAACTGCAGATGAGTCAAACACACGTCACCTACACGGCCAACATTGTACCCTGAAAACAAGTTCACGTCGACCACAGCTTGCATCAACACATTGAAACCTTCTGCAACCAACAGAAAAAGAAAAGGTGATAGAGGATCTCCTTGTCGAAGTCCCCTCTCAATAGGAAACTCTTCCGTCGGGCTACCATTTACTAAAACTGTCGTTGTTGCTGTCCCGACACATTCAGATATCCATTTCTGCCAAAGTCTAGGGAAGTGCATATTCTCCATCACCATATCAAGATATTTTAAATCAACTGAACCATATGTCTTTTCAAAATCAACCTTAAACAACAATAACTCTTTATTCAAGCGTCTAGCTTCATCAACCGCTTCATTAGCTATCAAAATACCATCAAGGATCTGCTTCCCCTGAATAAAAGCTGATTGGGATTCTGACACCACACTACCTACCACTGCACGAAGACGATTGACAAGAACTTTAGCGATCACCTTATACACACACCCAACCAGAGAAATAGGCCGAAAATCATTGAGCCTTTGTGGACTGTTCACCTTAGGAATTAACGCTATAAAAGTTGAATTGATGCTCTTTGTCAGTTTCCCATTTCGATGAAATTCTACCATGACTCTCAAAAAATCATCTTGAAGCAGGTCCCAAAATTGTTTTATGAATCCAAAGCTAATACCATCATGCCCCGGACTCTTGTACCTGTCACAGTCCCAAACCGCCTGTTTCACTTCCTCGATAGAAAAAGGTTTTATCAAACTCCCGGTCTGAACTCCACTTAATTTTTGAAAGTGAAGATTATCCATGCTTGGCAAATTGGCCCCAGTTGTTTTAAAATGACACGAAAAATGATGAAACACAGCAGCCCTAATATCATGAACCCCCTCCACATTAACTCCATCAACAGACACCTGAAAAATAGCGTTCTGACGCCATTTATTTGACATAACACCATGAAAAAAATTTGTATTAGCATCCCCTTCTTTCAACCAATTCAGACAAGATTGTTGCCAATTAACACTATTCTGAGTACGATCCAAAGAATGAAGATTCATAGATAAGTCATGTAACTCCTACACTTCATCTTCTTCCAAAACTGACAACTCTGTTTTTGAATCTAAAATAAATAATTATTTTTTACCTCCGACATCCTACCTTTCAAATTCTAACAGTGTTGAAAATGTCACTCCTTTAAGCATGTTTTAATCATTTTTAGCTTCTTTTTTAGCACAAAACCGCCCCATCCATCACAGACAAAAGAGCCCCATTTTTCACGAACAAAATCTTCATAACCCGGATAGTCAGACCAACATTTAAGCATCCGAAGAGGACGAAGCCCCCAATTCGCATCATCAATATGTAACATTAATGGAACGTGATCTGATAACCCCCTTTGATAAGCTACTTGAATACAATTAGGCCACTTGTCACACCATTTATTTGACAACAAAAACCTGTCTATTCTGCTCATAGACACTCCATCTCCTTTGAACCAAGTGAAAAGTCGTCCACAAAAATTGGCATGAGGGATACACACTAAATTTTGATGAAAATCGCAAAGAATGATGCAAAATTTCATACCAGAACGAGAAACAAAAAAATATGAAGGAAATAAATTCCTAACTTCACACTAGATAAGACAAAGAGTACTTTTGTGTAGAGATTGTTGCGGTATGTCAATTGGATAAAAGAGTTATGTTGATCAACATATAAATGAAAATGACCCATAACTTAATGTCTTAAGGTTTTAGGTGAAGATGTGATGTTCTATCTCAATCGTGTTATTAATCTTAATAAGATGATTCAACCTAACGAGGAAAACTTCTGGATTTTTTAACACTTCATGTTGAAATAAAATTAAAATTAGAGGGGAAAACATCCCACCTCTTCCATTTTCTTCCAATATTTTAAAACCACAAAATTAAAGTTTATTAAAAACTCCTTCTTCCCCTGTTCCGGGTGCTTCATTTCACATAATCCCAATGTTTATTACCTATGGCTATGACTGAGACAGACATACGAATATTATGGTTTTTTTTCTCGGAAAAGACAAGTATTACGGTTCTAATTGGGGCTGTAATAATGGAGTGAGAAAAAGAATGCGTGCCTAGAAGACTTTAGGATTGACAATGATGTTGGTTCTGAACATGAAGGAGAAGATTGATGCCTCCTATGCCTGTCTTTAATTTGTTCGATTTTTTTTTTTTGTAGAAATTTGTTACTAACAAAACAGTTTTTATTAAGGTTTTTGCTTTTATTGTTGGATTTGAGATAATGGGGTGCCACATCACTAAAATTGCGTAAAATTTGAGAAAAATATGTGAATTATAAAATTAGAAAGGGAGTATATGTGATGTGAGGCTAAAATCCTTCAATAAAAATAGCTGACTAAAATTGCATGATTGAAAGTTTTATAGGACCAAAAATGCAATTAAGTCTAACCATAATATTTGAACAATATTGAAGAATGTTAAGTAAAGATAAAAAAAAAAAGTATAGTCATGCAAGTAACACCATCAAACTATGCCCACTTCGGCAAAAATTCTGTTAAGAGACCAAACTTATGTTTAAGAATTGCACGGGTTAATTGAAGAAATACTTATTTTTTTCAAAAACTAAACGGAAATGCTCTTTACTGCGAAATCACTCAAAACTAAAATCAAAGTGACCTATTTGCAAGACATTTTGCATATTAAAGCCTAAAATAAACTACCACATAAGACATTCAAGTTAATTACCGCATTGTATTAGTTACAAAATAACTCAGTAGTAAAATAGAACTCAAATATCAACAGTTATGAAAGACACAACCTTGATGAATCTTTCCTCTATCAGCTTCAGAACAAACTTCTCTTCGCCTAATTTATTTCTCTTTGCCTGCATCATGAGAGGGAAACAATTATATCATTTTACACTCAAATATATACACCTCTCATACAAAAAAATAACTAATGCATGTGAAAATTTTACTCTGGTAAGGAACCACTTTCCATACTAATTAACACAATAATAAGGAGCAAGATCATAGTAGCATACACATAATAGGACAAACATTCGTTAAAATATATAATGATTAAGTACCAAAAATTCATCATTGACATTTATGTGTGAACTAAAATAAATTGGGTCTTGCTAACCGATGCCCTTAGGGCAATGGTTAAGGAAAGGGGCTTGCAAAATTCAAAAAGGAAAGAGAACAATTCTAGCATGAAACTTGAAACCAGAAAAGTATCAATCCAGCACTAGTTTCAGCCTTTCAGGTACCCAACAAAGAAGAATAGAAAATGTGGAGCAATGGTTTCTACTAAGTTAAAGAATATAATTACAGGCTCATGTAATAAGAAAAGGCAAAAGAGATAAACCCTGCAAACAATGCACAAAGTAGAGAATCAACTATGGTATAAATAACTAAACATATTGTTGGTTATTTTGCTGTCAGCACAAATGAAACCTTTGTAATGTATTTTTCCCTTTTTCAATTTATATATGATTCATATGCATATATGCTTCATGGACAGAATGTGAAGACCAAAAGCATCATGTATCTCACCCTAAGTAAATGGCAATAGTAGAAATCGTGAAGCTAGTGGGAAAGAAGATGAAAAATAAGTAAATAAGCAACAATGCCTCAATAAAAGTAAACAGTCAACAAGAGCTTGTCAATTAAAAACTTGTAGACATAACTTACATGGAGTATATGCTGGCAAGGAGAAAGACTCCCATTCATGGCAGACTCTCCGGATCATTAAATACAGTAGACATTTTCAATTTTAGCATAAGTAAAATATAATGGCAGAGAAGTTATTGGAGCCAACATTATACATAAACAACTACATGTAAAAATAGAGCAAGTATGCCAAAGATTATTCCTTACGCAACTCTTCATTATATGTCATATGTCAGTGTACTCAGAATCGAGTGCTGGTTTGTAGGATCTTACGATCCCATGTCCCACGGCACCTCAATCGTGCTTTGACTTTACTTGGGTTTGTTTTTCCTCTGCTTTTCCTCTAGTTTCTCTACTTTTTTGCTTATTTCCTGCGTTTTTCCTCTATTTTCTCTGTGTTTTTGCTTGGTTCCTATCTTTTTTCCACTATTTTTTGTTTTTTTCTCTCAACTTTATCAACAACTACCATTCCTACTTCCAAATCGTGTTACGACCCACATATTTATGATCTTTTACCAGCCTACCAATCCAACTTAAAAACTCGACTACATTGCTCAAATATAATAAACAAATTAGGCATGTTACCATTTCTAAAATTATATAGGGAAAATATAAATGAAAAAAACTCCACTCGAGCTATAGGATGCAAATGCCATATAAATTCTTCTAGGCTAATTCAGAGATAATTAATTAATACATAGTAACAACAAGGAGCAAGATACAAAAGATTCATAGCATCAAACTAATTTATTTTCATCTTTTTGCATATTGTACGGTGAAGGCTGAACCAAACAACAACAACATAGACAACAACATCATCATCAGTTTAGTTATTAGTTCAAGATCGATAATCAACTCCAGTTAGAGAAATGGCACAGTAAAAGACTCATACAACAAGTACAACAGAGCATTATAATCACACATACAGTGTACCTTTAAGTTATGAACAGCAAAAGGGTACATGTTTATATTGCCATTTTCTAGAATTTCTGGAGTCGAATAACAAGTAATTGAAACACTTCCCTTTTGCAAGTTTTCTTAAAGGGATTCAAATCTGCATCTCAACTCCACAAAGAAAAGCAATTAAAAAAACAGGATGTGCAAATACCAGTAGATCCAGTGCTTGAAACGTCAGATGTGCCTTCCTCATTCTGCTCTACTTCCTGCAGTTGGCAGATTCATTGGACAAAACAAAATTCAAAGGGTTACTCAGTACACCAGGCTTACAATGGTACTTAACTTTAAGGTGTTTTCATTAGAACAAGGGGTCTTTGATTACAATGGTCACAAGTGACCAATGAAAGACTAGCATGTTTGCAAGGTCAGGGGATGGAAAATTGGTTGAGGATGTGGTTTTGGACAAGGATTTATGGGAGGGTATATTGTAATTTGTTCGAATGGTGATTCACATGAGAAACCAGTCATGGAGTTTATTTATGAATTTATGAGGCCATGAATGGAGTGAGCATAATATACAAAAATAGTTCAATGGGGTCAAAAAGAGGTACCTAACTATCCATGTTTATAGCATCAATCAAATTTTAACTTTAGTTTTAAAATTACACACTAATTCAATTTATTATATAATTTAGCTAGTTGCAGGCTATTTTGTATATATGGAACATCATATGGATTTCGCATGATGCAAGCTATTTTGTTAACCCTGAACTGTATTATGCTCCTAATTTTAAAGTTAAAAAGGGTCTAATGGGTTGTATAGAGAGGATGGTGAGTGATCCAAAAGAACAAACTTCTATTGATCTTGAACTTGAACATTTCAGGTTGCAACAAAACCAGTACATTACATGGCATTGGTCGCATAGCCTCTCAACCGCGCTTTGGTTCTATAAGCCTGCTATTCAAAACACTTGCTCAAAGAACCAAAATCAAGGCCATGTTGGTTCAACCACGCATAGCTTTTTCTCAGGTTTATAGCATTTGATATGATTGAATCGAAAACTAAAATGTCCAAAGCTCATCTTATGTCAACGAATTGGCACAACCTAACACCGGTTGGCAAGTAATGAGCTAACTAGCTAGTCCTGGAAAGTCAGAAGCCCTAATGTATAATGTTTAAGCGCGTTACACACATAAAGAGACACTTATCCGCAAAATGTTAAATCAATTTTTATTTATTATGGAAAAAAGTAGCCATGGGCTAACAAGAAGCAGTTTGTTACCTCAAAAGCAACATTGGTAAAGAAGATGACAGCATGTCGGGCATGTCCAGCATGCCGAGAAGGTGGAAATCTTCTGTTCCACCCCTAGGACCAAAAAAAAAACAAAGATAATAAAGAAACAACACCGTTAGTTCAGAAAAGAAGAAAAAATGTAAACACAAAAATTGTAAATGAAAAGGAATAATGTGAAACCCTAATACCCGGTAAATGAAGAATCCGCAACTTAGGAGTGTGATGCCAAAGCAACCTAAAACAAAAAATGAGATGAGATGAGTTTTAACAACATAAAATGGATGGAAAAAAAGTGAGTGAGAGTGAGTTACCGGCGAAAAATATGGTCAAGTAAGGAGCAATTTGTTCGATTACACCTGCGAAAAACTCGGAAACGCCGGCATTGAGGATGCGGTTGATTTCGGGTTCAGGGAGGCGAGAGATGAGGTGAGTTATCTCGGCGGTGGTGAGTTGAGCTATTCAGCTTCGGTGAGGGAAGAGGTTTTGGTTGCAATGTAGTTGGCAAGGAAGCGGTAGAGAGGCTGAGTTATTTTGTCGGCGTCGGAGAGATAATCAGTGAGAGGGCGGGAGAGCTGAATGCCGGGCCAGCCGGAGTTGGAGTTGGAGTCGGAAGGATGCATTTCGTATTGTATGTATGCTGTGAGTGTGCTGCTTGCTTTGTTTGGCTGGGAGCGGGAGTGAGTGGTAGCCTTTTCAAATTTAGATATATCCAACATTTTTTTTAAAGAAGATATATCCAACATTTGACTATTTGACCCTAATATTTTGGACTATCTAAGAGTAGAGGAGCATAAATACTTTAATATTTGAACAACAACTTGCAGGGACGGACACCAAATAAATTACAAGATAAAATAAAAACATGACTATGAGAGAGAAAAAGTTATCATATTGTGTAAATATCATTTTTTTAAATATAAAAATGATATGTGTATGGTTAATGTACGAACTTCAAACACACCACTTATTTTTAGAGACAATTTGACAAAACATAATTTCATTCGTTCAAAAGCAAAAATAATGCATTCGATCAAAAGTTAGGACATTCCCCACACCCATAATTTGAGGTAAAAAATAACAAAGAAGATAGTCAAATACATTCTGACGATACATATATAAAGTTTAGAAAGCAAATAGGCGATAACATAAAATGTCAACAAAAAAATTCATCAAACTCATAAATAAACTCAAATCTTCATCCTACAAAGGCTCCGTCCACGATGGATGACCTTAATAAATCTTCTACCGTAGGAGACATGGTTTTTTTTTCTCTTTTTAAAATGAATATGAATCATTGGATAAGGATTAACCAACCCTTGGATCAAAATGTTTACTATACAACTCTAACACTCAATTGATTTCTTTTTATTTTAAACTAGTGTATTTCTCATGTGTTGTTCTGGTTAGACATATAAGTAAGGATAACCAAAATTTTGAATGCAAGTTATCCACATATAAAGTTTACAACGAGCCGGTACATGACCAATATCTTAATGGGTACACACGAATAAAAAAAATTATATTTTAAGTACCTGTAAATTAATAGATGCACATGCAGATGAAATTATCATGATTTAGTATAACAAATTGACAAACTGAATTTAGTAAAATTATTAACACATATAGAATAAAATAAACATTTTTATAATTTATATGAAATAAAAACCTTCTCGTCATGAAATAAAAACAAACATATAAAATATTTGGACGATAAAATCAAAGTAGATACGGATTGTTGAGATGTTTATGCTAGATAGGAAAATGAGTTTTATACAAAATTACTATCATCTTTTGTTAATGATGAGAATAATTTTATTTCATGATGAGAAGTTTTTTATTTAATTAATATAACAATTGTTTAATTTTACTAATTTAATAACGGGTATGAATTTCTGCGAGTTCGGGAACTTAAAAAATGTTTATTTTATTCTATATGTGCGTTAATAATTTTACTAAATCCAGTTTATCATCATGTTAATTTCATTTACATGTGCATCTATTAATTTACGGGTATTAAAAATATGATTTTTTTATTCGTGTACACCCATTAAGATATTCGTCTTGTACCGGTTCATGGTAAATTTTAAATGTGGATACTTACATACATAATTTTGGTCGTTCTTAATTATACGTCTAACTTGAATAACGTCAGGTAAATACACTACAAGTTTAGAATAAAAGAAAGGAACTTAGTGATGAAGGTGTATGATAAGCATTTTGATCCAAGGGTTGATTAACCTTTATCTAATGGTTCATATTCATTTATAAAAAAAAAAAAACATGTCTCCTACGAGAGGAGACTTATTAAGGTCGCCCACCGAAAACAGAGTCATCATACAAACCTAGAAACTCAAATTTCGTTGAAAAAATCTCATAAAAACTAATAAGATATTGTCATTGTATAGGATTAAATCGGGACAACAAAAAAGATAAAGAACGGAAATGTTATGTGAAATTATGTTAAAAGATGAATTGTATAATTTTGTTTAAAAAGTTAGTCAAAAACAATAAATGTATACTATTTTTTATTACAATATTTTTTGACTAAAATTAGTGTTCCGAATTACCTTACTGTGCATATTATAATTAATCAATGCAACAGATTCCCCTCAAAAAAATCATTTCTAGCGCCATTATGCACTACACTAATCCATAATGCGATGGCTTTAGGACAGTCCCTTAACACATGCAACTCATCTTGAATAGTATTTGCACAGACATCACACATACAACTCATCTTGAATAGTATTTGCAGAGACATCACACATAGGACTCCTAATTTCCATCTTGCTTTTTCTATAATTTGTCAACAATCTATCATGACAAAAGGTCCTAATTTCCACCTGACTCTCTCTGGAACTTTTAATTTCCAAATTCTCTTCCAACCACAACAGGTTAAAACTTATTTTTTATTTTTGTTAAAAGATAATTTATATTAAACATACAATCAAGAAACAACTCTTTCTTAAAAGAAACAGGAAACAACTCCAATAATTAACCTTTTAAACAGATTTGAAGGCCTTGTAGTAAAATAGGCTTTTAATATTTAATAGTGATAAAAAGAAAGTCTCACAGTAAAATATTTTTTAAGGTCGATATAACCTATTTAAAAGTAGATAAAATAAATTATTTAATAATTTTAATATATTATAGATTATAAATAGACTTTCATATGAGGTCAAGCTGTTAAATAAGTCATTCCAAAAAAATAAGCTTTCGAAAGTTCACATACCAGACTCCGACTTACAATTTTTTTTTAGGTCATTCTCATGCTTATTAAAGCATGGCCTATTAGTATATACATCAGGGAGAGGTAATAAATTAACATGGGGTCGCAGTACCCTGTGACCTTATTTTATACTTTAATGCTATTAACTAATAATGTGTACCATGTGAGTCGGTGACCTTGTTTTATATTGAACGCTAGTAACATTTATTAACAAAAGTCTTGTTTTTCTTTGAAAAACAAGGTTTTGCTAAGAATGTGCCCACATCATTAGATTCTAAAATAAAATAAAAAGTACTTCTTAATAAAGTTTTTTTTTTAAGGATTCTTAATAAAGTTAAATACTTTAATTTTTAATGTAGTAAACATAACTTTTTAATAAAAACTAGTTTTTTAATGTCATTTTTCCGTTAGTTCCTCTATTATAATATAGAGAAATCATATTTGTACAATATGTTTTTTTTTACAATTTTTGTGACAATTTTCTCTTATATATATACTCATATTGTATTTTTACTTTTACTTTCTCTCTATTGCATTGATTTTCATGTTAATACATACTCAGATACTTCCTCCGATCACATTTATAAACAACATTTACTTTTTCATATTCATTAAATAAGTGATGTATCTGGACTATAATATATTCCAAATACATTAATTGTTTAATAAATCTAAAAAAAGAAAAGTTGCTTATAAATATAACGAGAGAAAATACTATTACTTTGGTTTGTAAATTTATGATTGTATCAAAATTGTAGCATAAAAGTTATCTTCACAACTCACACATATCATTGAAATAACACATCACTGTAATATATATGCACGGCAATCAGTTTTACATTTCTACCAAGTTTTTACAACCTTTCCCCACTTGCACCAAACTCTCTTCTTTCTTGTGCAACATTCATGGATGACTCAACACAGCCACTTCTCATATCCAAAACAATAGAACAACGCCATGGAGTCAACACAAACTTTCCCTTACCCAACTCACCACCATCTAACACCGCAATATTCACGGCCGCAGCCCCCGACATGGACCTGATCACAAGCCCCAAAGACTTCTTCAAACAATTCATCGTTGAGTCAAAGAAGCTGTGGTACCTTGCCGGGCCTGCCATCTTCTCCTTCGTCTCCAAATATTCCCTTGGAGCCGTTACTCAAATCTTCGCCGGTCATGTTAGTACCATTGATCTCGCTGCTGTCTCCGTCGAAAACTCCCTCATCGCTGGTTTCTCCTTTGGCTTGATGGTAAAATAATAAAATCCAAACACAAAACCACACTCTTCATATTCAGTCGATGGATAATAGTTTTTTTTTTCATTGATTATATATATATTCTCTTCTTCATCATTTGAGTTTTTTAAGAAAATAAATGTTTATTGCGAGAAAACATCAATATATGATTGTTTCTAGCATGTATTATCATTAGATGAAAAAATAGGAAAAGATTAGAAGAAAAAAAAATTAGTAAAGAAAATTTGAAGAATAAAGTTCCTCTATCAATTTTTTCATCACTAATTTGGAAAAGGATTTCATAGTTTTTCTCTCAATTATTCTCATTCTTTTTAACTTTTTTATAGTTGTGTTTTGTAGCCAATCGAGTAAAAATAAAGTTGTGTGATTTCAGTCAAAGATAGCATTCAATGATGATTCTTTCTATAAAAATTGTATAGTTATTGCTTTGTGATTAAATTTATTTGTATTAAATAACATAATTTTTTTAATCGCAAATGTTAGTAATTAGTTGTTAGTAATAATAATGTAAAATTCGACATCTTCCTTGATTTGAATTTTGAACAGCTTGGGATGGGAAGCGCGCTCGAAACACTATGTGGACAAGCAGTTGGAGCAGGGAAACTCGACATGTTAGGAGTATACATGCAAAGATCATGGGTGATACTATTTTCCATGGCATTTCCACTATGCTTATTATACATTTTCGCCGGATCCATTCTAAAATTTATAGGACAAACAACTGAAATATCCGAGGCTGCAGGAACATTTGCTTTATATATGATTCCACAATTATTTGCTTACGCGCTGAATTTTCCAGTCGCAAAATTTCTACAAGCGCAAAGCATGGTGATGGTCATTGCCGTTATATCGGGGGTGGCTATGGTGTTGCATCCGATTTTTAGTTGGTTGTTGATGGTGAAATTGGGGTGGGGATTGGTGGGTGCTGCGGTGGTTCTTAATGGCTCGTGGTGGTTCATTGTGGTGGCTCAATTGGGGTATGTATTTAGTGGGAAATGTGGTATAGCTTGGAATGGATTTTCTTTTGAAGCATTTAGGAATCTTTGGGGATTCTTTCGTCTTTCTTTGGCTTCTGCTGTGATGCTATGGTGAGTTACCTCCAAAACTTGAAACTCCTTTTTTGATTTTGAATTTTAATATGTCGGTATAAAATTATAAGTTTCATTTGTATCAAATAAAAAAATTTACAATGGCATCTAATATGATGGAGATGGAGGCATGGGTTCATATTAAGTAGTCTTCATTTCTCGGTATTTATTGTGTGAATTTGCATTTAAGTTTTATAGAACAAAAAAGTACATATTTTTTTATTATATCATCAACTTTAGAGGGGGGTGAGTAATTCATAACTGATATTTTTTTTTGTCGAGCACCTTAACGGTTAATAATTCCTACATTTTAAGCTAAATAGTAAATGAGTTGAAAATTCTAAATTCAAACTCTAATGAAAAAAGTGAATACCATTCCTCAAAAATAAAAATATTAAACTAACAAATAATTATTAGCATTGACCGTTGAAAAAAATATTAGTATTAAAATATCTTTGAAAAAAATAAAACGATGTGATAAATAGTAGATGTTCGTTGAAGTGTCCGAGTCTCAAACTGAAATTATTTTATTCTAATCATACCATGGAGATCCATCTTTTATTCTATTGTTATCTTATCTTTTCTTTATATTCTATTGTTATGTTTTTTTTCTTTTTTGTCAAGGGCATGTGTTTTTCAAATCATACTACTGATTTAGAATTATAAAATGAATGAAAGGAATAAATAATTGCGTCTCTCTTAGGAACATAGTAAAATATAATATCTAACTAGTGACCAATCTCTTTAAAAAAAAAAAAAACTAGTGACCAATCATTTAGTTTATCCTTCTAAAAAAAACATTTACTTTATTGAATCATTGAATGGGTTGGTGGGTGAGAAAAAACAATTATAAATTTTCACCTTATCCCGTAGATAGATGTTCGTGCAACTTCTTTTGGCTATGACCTATGACTATAAAATGGAGTAGTATTATGGTTTGAATAGTAGGGACGTGATAGTTGCTTCAAAAAAAAAAAAGTGGGGACGTGAGTTGTTTTTCTTTGAAAAGCTACACAAATTATGTATAAATTAAGAAACCAACACAAGCCTTTTCTAGTATAAAGTGTATCAAAGAAAGTTAAAGTATTTAAAAAATTAGCCATGGCTTATTAATTCAAAATATTCAATCTATTTAATTAATTTTATACTAAATACATTTTAAATAAACTAACAAGGCATACTAGACTTTTGGAATATCATAATAATATGTCTAAAAACAATCAAATGAAAAGCTACAAGTTAAGATTTAGTCTTAATTAAATTGTTTATCAAACTAAGTTTAGGCTTTCTAAAGTCTTGAGATGCCCAATTTATTCTCACCACTAGTTGGGATAAGGTGACAACATCTAACTAAATACAGTTGATTTCCCCTCACAAATTCTATTAACATGTCACAATCCTTAATAAATAAATAAATTAACATGTCTCAAACTATTCTTTTAAATTATACTAGATTTGATTGCCAACTAATTTAATATCTGACATCATCATAATGCACCGACATTAATTAGCACAACATTAATAATTAGGAAAATGTTAATTGTGAAATTGAAGAGTTTGGATCTACCAAGTAAACCGAGCAAAACTGAACTCGAAAATCAAAGAATTTTGTACTAATTTTGTACATGCATGGATGAGTTTGATTTCTTAAACAATAAGTATGGGACAAAACAACACAATATATGATAGAACAACACATGATAACTTTTATGATATTGAGTAATTTTTTGTCTTATAGGATTTTTTATGGACAAAAAGTTATTTTGGTATGCGACACAAAGTTGTGTTGTGGTTTTGTGAAAGACAATAATTTCAGTTTTTGCGTTGTTCATTGCCTCCAGTTTATCATATGTTTGAAACAATCTTACAAATCAAACATAATACAAATGAAGTTGGTCATGTTTTGTCCTTCATTTTTTAACCTATCAAACACACCCTACATTAGTTATGCATTTCTTTGTACCCAAAAAAGTAGTTAGGCTTTTCTATCTTTTTTAAATTATAAGTTTTGATTTTTCCCATTCATTTTCTATCTATTTATATCTTAGGAATATTTTACATATCGATCATTATTGTTAGTTAGGGTTAATTTTTTTTTTTTACAAGATTGTTAGTTAGATTATATGTAACTACTAATGATTCTTTCAACTAGTCTGATAAAATGTTTACGACTTTTTTTCCTGAACATAACTCAATTAATAAGGACAATTCATTAGACAATGTAGGGTCAGATTCTCTACATTGAATTCGCTTATTTATTCACTTTAAGATAAAATTCTAGCCACTAAACTGCTTGATAAAAAAAGTACTTGAGACTACCTCAAAAAATACTTGAGATTAATTTGAAGATGGTTAGTGTAAAATTGTTTATAACTAATTAATCGTGTAACTAATTAATCATTTCTATGACTATTAAAACAGATATGATTATATCTAATTAATCGTGTAAGAAAACTTTACATTGTCAATTATATCCTAAACATGTAACCAAAAAATAATTATATCCTAAACATATTGCACATATTCTCACTACATGTAGAGAATTCATAACTTTTTTTTTTAGAAAAATTTAGATTAAGCAAGTCACAATATCATACAAGTAAGCATGATAAAATAATATGCATCAGCTCGAACCCACTCGACTACGTTCCGACTTTGACGTAAAAATTCCGCTTTAATCGAGTGTTAAGTGAGTTCATTGCTATTTAGTACGAGGCTTTTTGTACACGTAGAAACAATGAAAGCTGACGTGATATACTTTGGATGGTTATAATTTCCAAACTTGGTGGAATACATGGGAAGTAGTGGTATCAAAATTGGTCAAAGTGATCGCCACATCAATCGTCAAAGTTCTTCTCGTCCGATCAAGCATTTCTCTTTCTCTAATATTTAAAGTCGGTGTCTAGGCGGAGTTCAAATTTCAAGATCGATGTAGAACATGTGTGGGTGGGGTTTTTCGTGAGAACAAAGGTGAGGGTAAGAGGGGAAAAACTTGTCTTCACACTATTGTCATACTTACATTAATGGTTAGTGAGAGTCATCCATCTCAGTTTGGTTTATTCTCTCCGATCACATTTATAAACAAATATTTACTTTTTAAATTTATTGAATACCTAATGTATTTGATCTATAATATATAACAAATACATTAAATATTCAAATAATCTAAAAAGTAGGGTTTTTCTTATAAATGTGATAAGAGAATGTATAATATATTTTATGTATAACTTAATATTAATTGCAAAATTTTCTACATCAGACATCTTTGAGCTCTTCTAAATTTCTCACATGGGAAAGTTGTGATGCCTTTCAATCTCTCTTTTTCTTTTCACATGTGTAATAATATATTCTTAACATTTACGATGAGATATTCTTAACATTTAGTGATGAGAGTTAAATTCACAACCTCTTTGACCACTTCACTTCAATCCTTAATATATCCCTCTCTTAAAGCACCAATTCACCTAGCTACATAACTCCATATTCAGACCTAATAATTTTCAATAACAAATAAGGCCTAAAATAAGTTTTAGAATACGATGATTTTTTTGTCATGATATATGGTCTTTTTGTTCTTAAAATTTAATTAAAACATTTTTTTAGGTAGGTCCGAAACAAGGATTTTAATCAATAGTTTTTACCTTGATGTCAACCGTATCCATACTTACATGTGCATATAAATTAGGAAAAATACTTGATAAGTCACAACTATTTAGGCATTCTATGCTAAACCGAAGAAATATTTATACATTGCATAATTATAAAAATATTTTATTTCATGCAGCTTAGAAACATGGTACTTTATGGCATTGATTCTGTTTGCTGGATATCTCAAGAATGCAGAAATCTCAGTTGACGCCTTTTCTATCTGGTAAGGTACCTAAATGTGTAAGTAACAACAAAGAAGAATTTGGATCCTCTGCATTGAAAATTGAGGAATAAAAAACCAAACACATAATCATATTTTTATTAATTTTCTTTGCAGCATGAATATATTGGGCTGGACCATCATGGTGTCATTTGGAATGAACGTCGCTGTAAGGTTTGCTTCTGAATTATATAAAAGATTCATCTGAAAAAAAATTATAAACCATGCTTATGTTAAATGTTAAATTCAATAGATTAAATTTTGCAGTGTGAGAGTCTCAAATGAACTAGGAGCAGTTCACCCAAGAACAGCAAGATTTTCATTGGTGGTAGCGGTGATTACGTCGATTTTAATTGGAATATTATTGGCTCTTGTTTTGATTATCTCACGGGACAAGTACCCAGCCTATTTTACCAATGACAAAGAAGTGCAAGATTTAGTCAAGGATCTCACACCTTTGTTGGCATTATGTGTTGTCATCAATAATGTTCAACCGGTTCTTTCAGGTAACACAATTGTGTTACCATGCATGATTAAATTATTCAAGTTGATTAATCTAGCTCATCTTCACTAGGAAAATTTGAATTATTGACAAAAATATGAAACTGATTATAATTTCATGCTAATTTTAATTATATGCAGGGGTGGCCATTGGGGCAGGATGGCAAGCTGCTGTGGCCTATGTGAACATTGCATGCTACTACCTATTTGGAATTCCTGTGGGTCTTATATTGGGTTACAAGGTTAACTTGGGAGTCAAGGTAAGTCACTGTCACCTTCATGTCTATTTTTTTTTTGCTTTTTTTTAAGGGTCTTGTACATTTATAATATCTCTTGCCTCTTAGAAATTTACTACAATGATGAAAATGAGATAACCCCGTCATAATTCTAAATTGTTAAAAGCAATTGCCATAACCATTGTTATATTTTTCAGGGAATTTGGTGTGGAATGATGTCAGGGACTATATTGCAGACATGTGTTCTCTTGCTAATGGTTTACAAAACTAACTGGAACAAAGAGGTAAAAGATTATTTAGTATATTCATTCATTTTTATTCCCAAAATTCAAGTCAATGTATTTTTCAAACATGCATAAAATTCTATTAAGGGATAATTGACATTTCACATAATTGCAGGCCTCCCTAGCTGAAGATAGAATAAGGAATTGGGGTGGACCCCGACAAGTGACTGAAGCCAAAGAAGAAAACATACAAGAGACATGAAATTAAAGTAGAAGAAAATAGAGACATCTCTTGACAAAAAATAAAATAAAATAGTGATATTTGAATTGCGGAAAAATATACTTTGTTCTTTTAAGAGATATTTTTGTGGGAAATTTGATCAAGAATTGAGCCTTAAAATTGAAATTGCATATTGTAATTTGCATTATGTTGATTAGCATCAATTATCATTATTGAAATTCATATTCAGGTAAATTAATTATGATATGATTAATTTTATGTGAGTTTTTCCTTGGATCATTTTATAACTAGTCCATTGGGAAGTAGTAATTCAAACTTTTCAAATTTTTACGATGGTAGATGATACTACGATTCAAAAGTAAAAATTTACGATAGTTTTGTTTTTACGGCTAAGACGATGACTTCAATGATACTGGTTTAATAGGAGCTACACATTTATTTTTCGTTGGTTTAGTCAAACTGTATAAATTAAGTCACTATTTCAACCATAAAAATGAAGACGGTTATTAACATCTACTCCCACGTTGTCGGAGTTTTAAACATCTTTTAAATTCCAATCCAAAGTGGACCGCTTATAAAGGTGAACCATATTATAATATTTCTCTTAATTTTAAAATAAACCGGAGTGG
This sequence comes from Medicago arabica, assembly GCA_946800305.1. NCBI lineage: Eukaryota > Viridiplantae > Streptophyta > Magnoliopsida > Fabales > Fabaceae > Medicago > Medicago arabica. The sequence continues at coordinate 43,190,410 of OX326970.1, forward strand.
ATGAATTTTGATTTGATTCCTTCCATTGTCACCGAATGTTAGCTAATTAGGGCCAGAATGACCGAATGTTTGTGAAAAAACCATGATTGTCTTAAGAGCATTTTCCAAACTATATCAGGTTTCTTCATGTTAGAGCAAATACCTCTGGTCTAGTTTTTTAGAACCACTAGATAGATCAAGCACTCAAATCTCAGTATGCATACACACATTCTCTCTTCCCTTCATCTCCGTCACTCTTCTTTGCTCAAGACCTCCACCTTGGAAGAGACTTTCCGGTCACCAATATTGTCACGCCACTAATGCCATTGAACTCATCTCTTCCTCCTTTACGAAAGCTATTAATTTAGTTTTTAGATCAAAATCGTTTGATTTTTCAGACTATGGTCTTCAGAGGCTGTTCCCGACCACCTTGAACTTACTTAAGGAAAACAAACACTGAATTTGTGTTCCTCGTCGCAAGATCTCTCTGTCGTTCTGCATCTTACATCATGGGCAGTTTTGGTGAGCTATTTTTCAATCTACTTGTATGTTATTTTCTCCGTGGATAGCATACATTTTCGACAGAAATGGTTTAATGTTGTTTGATGTAGTTTCATGTCGTTTTGTTTTATTTAATTTTTATGAATTTTAATGAAGTTAATGATACAAGTTACTACTATAAACAATAAACCGTGGATAAGCATGTACGTTCTTGGAACACTAACAAAAGAGATCAAGGTAAACATTTGAATTTTTACTTTTAGCTGTAGGAATTAGTCAACAGTTATCGGTAGATTGTTCTGTAAGAAAATGGAGATACTAGGGAGTTCCTTATGGCAAGTGTAACTTCTAGACCTCTCACCATGTATGAAAGGGTATTGTAGCTTCAAGGAAGGAAATATCAAGATCGAGCTTTTGCTGTTATACTTTGTGCTGGGAATCTGGGATAGGCACTTTTTATTCATCAAATCAAAAACATATAACCTCACATAGTAAACACCGCTCTGATCTCTATTGATTGAGCACAACAACAATTGTCTTATTTTCTGGGATCTAGTGATTTGTTGAGCAAAAGATCAAGAAAGACATTTAATAAATTTTGTTGATTATATAGCTTTTGTGCACAGATCATTACCAACTAACAACATAAATTGTCCAAGCTAATTCAAGAAATAAAAAAAAACCACCCTAAATATTTGTTGCGTTGGATCATGACCATCTTTTAGCACATGTTATATCTAAGGCAATCAAAACAAATGGAGTGACAACTGCATCAAGGTCATGAACATTCGTTTTTTATAAATGACTACTAACCTAAACACAAGCAACTTGTCTCATCATTGAAGCACTCATGCAAAGGAGAAAAATTGACTTGGCACTTATTTGTTTATGCAGGTAAAATAATATCACCACACACTTGACAGCATGCTTTAACTAATAAGCGTTGTGCAAACATGAGAAAAGAATTACCATCACACCCATAAACAAACATGAAATTAGCTATTCATTGTCACTGGTGTAGTGCAACAATGCACAATTCTAAATGGAAGTAAACCTGAAATTGTCCTATTCAAGGTTGCAAGTAAACTCAACCATAAAGGTTCATACCTGCCACAAACAACATTGACAGTTGAATCACCACTCAGATTTGAGCTCTGAAAACAGGTGATGGGTAGTATAAAACATTATAACTTGGAAAATCCTATCAGGGCTCATGCCATATCCCAAATCAAAATGGATACTCATTATTGGAATAGTACGGAACAGAGTGAAATGGAATGAGATAACATGCTTTTTTCAAAATCTAACTTAGCCTATTCCATTTCATTTCACTACATTCCACCATTTATATGCAGCATGCAAGTAGTCACTCTCCCAACACTGCATATGTATGAATATGTGTGTCTATGATTTGTTCACAATACAACTGCTGAATTTATATACGAATATTTTTCTTGTGAACTCAATAAAACAAGTCTTTTAACAAGCAAATGGAGTGTCGGGGATTGTAGAAGTCACTAGCCAACAATGATTTCTTGTGATTGAATTGAACCCACCTACATCGCTATAAGGGGCTCATCCCAACACTGCAACACTCATGCAGGGGAGATAAACAGCATAGCACTTGTTTGTTTCAGCAGCTATTCGACTTACTAGTAGACTTTTGGAAAATTTATGGCTCAGCAAACATTGGCACACGAGAAAACTCACATTACCAAACATGACATTACTTGCTCTTGCCAAGTCACAATATACAATATGATTGACACTAACGCACAAACATAAATGGGACAAACCTCATAATTGTCTTATTCATGGTGAGTAAGAAAACTCAACCCATAAGGGGTTCGTACATCCCACAAATAACATTGACAATGGAATCATCAATTAAACTCTGCTAATTGTTAATAACCAATGGGCAAAATAAACATTATTACAGTAAAAACCATATCAGACGCTGCTAAAAACACCAGCATCAATGACTGCCTCAATTATTTTCCAATGCCAGATCAAACAATAGTATAATCCAAAATCAATATAGATACCCATTATCAGTATAGAATGAATAAGAGTGAAATGGAATGAGACAACATGAATATTTTGAAATCTAACCAACATATCACATTTCATTTCACTCTATTCCACCTTATACCTTCGATCAAACCTAATATATCCTAAAACACATTTTTCAAACTATCCTAACACAAAAATTAATAAGACTAATAACATAACAAAAACACTTGAATCAAAATCAGATTCATCAAAACAAAAAAAAACCAAAATATCAGAAGCATATAATAATTATAACCGGAAACATATAATTCTCCAAAATTTAACCAACATAATCTGAAGTTCAAATCTACGAAACAAGTAACATAAATTGTTAAAAAGCAACAAAACAAAAAACCTAAGCAGTAAGAATAACAGCACCACCAGCCTCCTTAATCTTCTTCTCCGCAATCTTGGAAATCAGCTTCGTCTTCACAACAAAAGGCTGATTCTGCGGCAAAACACCTTTCCCTAAAAGCTTAAAGAACCCAAACTGAGTAACATCAATCACAGGCGCTTTCTTCTCCTTCAAAGCTTTCTCCTTAACATCTTGTGGAATCAAAGAAGCGATCTTGTCGATGTTGACAATGGGGTTATAGAATTTGTTGCGAAGCTTGTGAAAGTAACGCATACCAACTTTACCGAAGTAACCTGGATGGTACTTGTCGAAGAGGATACGGTGGTGATGCATACCTCCGGCGTTACCACGACCTCCGGGATGCTTGCGATGTTTTCCGATACGACCGTGTCCGGCGCTGACGTGGCCGCGCTTCTTCCTGTTCTTCTTGAATCGGGTTGTCATTGTTGTGTGTTGTGTTGTGATCTCTTTCTGGTTTCGCCGCAGAAACGAGAAATGAAAATTAGGGTTTTGGTGTATTTGTAGGTGATGATATGAATAGTTTTACGTTTTTGTCCTTAGGGTTTGGGGGTTTTCAGACATGGAGGTGAGGGTATTAAAGGGGAAATGGATTTTATTGGGCTTTTTGTGTCTGAAAACGAAATGGATTTTATTGGGCTTTTTTAGTCAATTGATGATTTCTTTTCCAACCCCTGCACTTCTCAAATTTTTCCTATTTGTCCGGATATTAGAATCCGAATCCTGCCAAAAATTATGTTATTGCGCACTTTTCAAATACTCTTGCAAGCCAATCATATTACATCAAGTTTTTCTCTTAACAACTTATTTTCCAAATGAAGACCACAAAAATGTAAAACATATCAAAATAATGTATATTATAGATATCCAACCACTAAAAAAAACTCACCATAAAATAATGAACGGTGAAAATTTTCCATTACTTGCATTGGAATGTAGAATGAAGAGATTTAAATTATAAATTATCAATTATTTTCATCATCAATTTATACTAAAAAAATATTTTCATCATCAAGTAGCTAAGCGCTACAAACCGCAGGTTGAGACAGACAAGGAAGTAGGAAAACACAATTTTGCTGCGTAGCACAACCAGTTAAGGAAGCATTTAGCCCCTACCATGTTCAATCAACATTTCTAGAGTAATGTAACATATATCTTGAACCCTCTTGCCACCGGAAGTAATGTAACATGTATCTTGAACCCTCTTGCCACCGGAATATCGTGTAAATAAGTCCACTTTGCATAAAACACTAGATGATATAAATAGCACGATACAAATGGACACAAAGTAAAATGACTGAATCCTGTTTGATGTTGATTATCTACATGGGTCAAACGAGCTACTAGAAGGGTTATCTTTGAGGTGAATAAGTAGTAAATTTAAGCTTCGAATTCTGAGTCTCCAATCCTTACATATATTATACAATGTCTCATATCAATTGAGTTATGCTCATGAAGACACATTTTAAATTTTATATTCTTCGTGATTTATATTATTCCTCTCATTGTTGCTTTAACTCGTGTGGAAAATACTTTTGATTACAAATATTTAAACACTCAACTCTAACACACATACTCAATTGAGGAAAAAATAGAAAATGAAATTAACTAAATAACTGTTTTTTAAATAATTAAAAGTAATTTGATGCGTTCAAATGCTTAATAATATAAAGTATAAATAAGGGTGCATTTATCCCAACTTAAGAAGAAATTGCAATATGGGTTGTTTAAGGTGCAACTGTTTTAAAAATAAGTGGCGCTATCTTCCTCTTGTGGGTTATGGTTTCCTAGTTCTCTTAGAGTCGTCGTCTCCGCTACTTTGGTAGTGTTGTTAGATTGATGTGCTAGACATTATTCCTTCTCTTTCGTTATCTCCCTTTCCTCTCTATGCATATACAATGGTGGATCTAACCAGATCTTCTTCCAGTACATTGAAACCTCCCTCTCTTTGTCACCTCCCCCTCTTTGTTGTTTGTATGTTTTAAATGCGGTTGTTATTTTTGTCAGTTCTTTTAGTCTTTTTGCATGTTGCTATCTCATGATTCTCGCCTATTGGAGTGATCTACTAACTTACCTAGTTTATTTGCTAGATATGGTAGTTCAATATGTTTTTAGGTCCATATATTGATCCATTTGTGTTCAGATCCGATTTTTGTTTAAAAGAGCAACTAGGTTGCTGTTTGTATGTGAGCTGAATTTCTTTATCTAATTTCAATTTGCAGGTTGCTCATCTTTTGGAAGGAGAAGTGTGAAATCCAAGCTTGATTGTGCAGGTTTAGAGTTAGATGCTAGTCCAATGCTTAATTCCAAGATTTTCACTTTGTGGTGGTGTTGTCTCTCCTTTGTTTTCAATGTTGTTTTTGTTGTTCGTTTTTTTCCTTCCAATTTTATGTTTAGGTTGTGGTTCTGGGTTATTGTTGCCCTCTCTTGTGGGTATTCATTCTTAGTTATGCTATGTTACCATTATATATGTTAGATGTATAAGTCAAGAGCAAATCGTGTGTTTAAGTGATGCAATTGTAGGATTTTGTAGTAAGTATGTACATTAGTCTAATAGTGGACAATTTTTTTATGCATGGTGTAATCTCTAGCTTTTTGGATATCAATGAATGAAATACCTTTTTTCGATCCAAAAAATAAGAGATTTTTTTTATTTTTTTTTGTAAATTTAAAAAAAAAACCTAAAGTTGTTTGTCGTATACAAAAATCACTTTAAAAAAAAGGATTTTAACATGTTTATAGTTTTTTTTTTTGTCTAAATTACTCCTATATGAATTGAAGGTAATTTACTCCTATCAAATAAAAAGTCCTGTTCTTCATCTTTTTTCTTGCAATCAAATACCATTTTCAACTCCATAACATCAAACTTATTCATCTATTTTATTCAACATGTGATATTCATCTCATCCGGTCCATAATCGAATCCTACTCGTCATTATGCGTAAATTACCTCCAATTCATCAAGAGATATTGTAGACCTCACCATTTTGATTTTTTCTTACGATTAGTTATGATTTTCATCTCAAAAACATCAAACTTCTTAATCTTCTTCATTCAACATGTGATCTTCCTATTCTTCATTTAATCATACCCATCTTTAAAGGTAAATTACCCCTGATTCATCTAAGGATAATGTAAGCCTCACCTTACCTCCTTATTATTATAACTTTTTCCTTCAAAATAACCATGATAACTTTTCATTTTAAAATCAATGAATTTTTTTGAACAAACATGATAAATGTGACTTTTTTCTAAGAAAATCTAAAACAAACACATACTCAATGTAATCAAAAGAAATCCAACCAAAACTCACATTGCACATGTGATGTAATAATTGTGTGGTAGGAGAAAAGACGAGCCAAACAACAACGCTTCAATTGGCGCTTCTAATACACATGAGCCACATAACATTCTTCTCAAACTTCTACCTCAAAAACCCATCATCATCATCATCATCATCATCTTCTTCTTCTTCTTCGTTACTTCTTCTACAACCAACATGCCTCCACTACTCACAAACACACATCACTATCATTACTTACTTCCTCCTTCAACCTCTCACCACCGTCATCACAACCGTCACCGCCACCAACCTCTAATCACATTCTCCTCCGTCAACCACCACCATTTCACCCACTCCTCTTCCAAACGCATTCTCTTATCCTCTCCAATAAAATCAGCTTCCATCAATGAAGTCTCAATTCACAACAATTCAGAATCAGCTTCCAATGTTTCTAACGAGTTTATTGACAGAATACGCAAATGGGTTTCTTTCCTTCCTTCTATTTTCCCTGGTGGAACATGGTGGAACTTCTCCGATGACGTCGAGGTTGCGATGTTTGGTCAACCTGTTACCGTTTGGTATGCTTTGGGTAAAATGTGGAACCTTGTGGCTAAAGATAGATGGGTTATTTTCGCTGCTTTTTCTGCTCTTATCATTGCAGCAGTACGTAGTAATCTTTTTTGTTGGATTTGATTGGTGCCCATTTTGTGTTTTTTGACGATGAGATTAAAGTTGTCTGCTTTTGTTACTGTTTGTTCAGGTTTCGGAGATTTCTATACCACATTTTTTGACAGCATCAATTTTCTCAGCGCAAGGTGGAGATATTAAAGTTTTTCATGGGAATGTGCGTTTGTTGATTCTCTTGTGTGTTACTTCTGGAATTTGCAGGTCAAAATCTTGTATGGTCAATTCTCCCTTCTACTTCTTCACACTTGTATTTTTCTCAATTTCTTAATTGCTGTTTGGTTTTGGCCTCTTTTTTAGTTTTTGATGTGGCATTTGCTTTACCTTAAGTAGATCGCTCGGTGTTTGCTGGATAACAAATGATGTTTATCACATGTTTGGATTGACTTATTTGAACTTATCTACTGACATTTTGTGAGAGCTTATGGAAACCGCTTATGACATGCCGACAATATGTTTTAAGCTTATTTCCACAAGCTCTCCAAGATAGCTTATGAAAACAACTTTTACTTGCATGAAAACATTTATAATTTATTTTATCTTTGTCATAGAAATAGCTTATGCACAAGCACTTATATGATCGGTGCTTATGTTATAAGCGCTTAATTGAGCTGTTTATCCAAACAAAGTATGTCCTAAATGTAGAATAGACGAGACATAAAGGAAATAATTGATACATTTAGGTTAAACTAAAAAAGGATGTCACAACATGTCCAAACACTATTGTGGACTCCCTGCACTTGGGGGATAATTTGCAACTGTCATGCAACTCCAGACTGGATGATTCATGTTTCAAACTCGGTGAATTGGATTCATAATATGAAGTTGAAACATGAGCTGTCTAATCTTGATGGGTTGGTACAAGATGCATGACTGCGAAAAATTCAGGATTTGAGAACTGTAGGAAATCCAAATCTGTCCAATCAATTCATTTGTGTTTTTTCTGTTGCAAATAATGTGTTATGGTTTATAAGATTCTGAGGGTATCCAGTAGTATTTATTTGGTTAAGACGAATCATATGGCATATGCTTGGCGTGCTTAGCTCTATTTAGTTTGAAACCTTTTTATCCTGCACATGAGATGTGAGATTTCCTGACAAGTGTTTTCCTGTGCTTCAGTGGGATACGAGGTTGCTTTTTTGGCATTGCAAACATGATTCTGGTGAGTGTCTTTGATGATATTGGTGGGTGTTAATTTAGATGGTTCATAATCATATCAAATGGACTCGATTACCATAAGGAATTAAGAATTATAGTTATCAAATTAAGACTATTGTACTTGAGCAATTGCCATTCTATAGACCCCTGTGCCCAATGCCCATTGAACTTGACTTAAATAATTTATATTTGCAGGTTAAGAGAATGAGAGAAACATTATACTCTTCCCTTCTTCTTCAGGTTCTGCTTTACTTAATAACTGATCTTTCTTGCTGCATTTATTATTTTATTTTCTTCTTTTGGTGTATGGTTTAACTCATTCGGCAGTGCCCTTATTGTAGGATATATCATTTTTTGACAATGAAACAGTAGGTGATTTGACAAGTAGACTTGGGGCAGATTGTCAGCAAGTTTCAAGGGTTATTGGAAATGATCTTAATTTGATACTGCGCAATGTCCTTCAGGTTGATTTATTTACAAAAGACATAACAATGCTAATAGAAGTTATCCCACACAATGGAGGCTTTAACCGGAGTGTTTTTTTTTTCGTCTTCTTAGGGGGGAGGTTCATTAATCTACTTGTTGGTTTTGTCTTGGCCACTTGGTTTATGTACGTTGGTGATATGCTCCATATTAGCAGCGGTCATGTTACGTTATGGATGGTAATTCTTTGTTGATCTTCTTCAAATCTGTCATTTATCAATTTGATATTGCATTTCTAGTAGCTTACAGTTGACTAGTGTAAAGCTTTGTTCTATACAACGTGTTTTCGAAATGTTCATATATTGCATAATAAAAATGAAAAGTTGGTGTTTTTATGTTCCTTTCCTGGCTTCTACCTTTTTTCCTGTCACTGGTGTTAATCTGATTATATAATTCTGCATAGGTACCAGAAGAAGGCAGCAAGGTTGATCCAAGAAGTCACTGCTTCTGCTAATAATGTAGAATAAGATGCCTTATACTATAATAATTTGTTTTATTTTTTCCCCCAATTGTCATCATAATAACAATTTTCTCAATATTAAATCATAGGTAGCTCAAGAGACATTCTCTCTTGTTAGAACTGTTCGAGTTTATGGAACCGAAGAAGAAGAACACGGAAGGTAATAATATAATACTATTACAATTATAACATTTGTTATCCATTTGTTCCCATTGTTTATGTTGCATTCACGTGTCTTGTCCATCTCTATCTACAGGTACAAATGGTGGCTTGAAAAATTAGCTGACATAAGCTTGCGACAAAGCGCTGCATATGGATTTTGGAATTTCAGCTTCAACACTCTTTATCATTCAACTCAGGTATGGCTAAGGGTTTCAAAAGTCATGACGTTTTCTGTTGTTGATTTACTTTTTCCTTTTAAACCTATGATCTTACATATTTAATAAAAAAATTATAGAATTAAAGACAATAATTTTTTCTGAGTTCTTTTAAACCTTTGTACTTGACTTTTGCCTTTATTGAAACATTTGATGATATAGATTATTGCTGTGCTGTTTGGAGGAATGTCTATTCTATCGGGTCATATTACAGCAGAGAAACTTACTAAGTTTATACTATATAGTGAATGGTTAATTTATTCAACCTGGTGGGTGGGGGATAATGTATCCAATTTAATGCAATCAGTTGGAGCTAGTGAAAAGGTTTTCAACTTGATGGATCTCTCACCTAGCAGCCAATTTATAACAGAAGGCAAGCATTTTTAATCCTTTTCATGTTTCATTTGATTTTACTAAGTTACCACTTATATACAACTCTAGGATTTGCTTCTATTCTCCCTCGTCCACCAGTAGTATCATATAATATAACTTAATAAATAATAGAAAAGATACAGCTCATATGATAGACAAGACGAATTACCACATAACGTTTTGTCCGTGTTGTATGTCAAATATATTTGAAGGTTGGATGTAATTTTTGTTACAGGAATGAAGTTGCAGAGTTTAACGGGGCATATTGAGTTTGTAAATGTATCTTTTCACTATCCTTCAAGACCAACGGTAAACCTCGTAAAACTAATATCTTCACTTGACTCATAGTGTTGAAAGCTTGTATATCTGATACTCTTTTTTTAAATCATTGTTTTTTATACAAGCTCAATTAATGACCCATTCAGTTGTAACAGGTACATGTAGTGCAACATGTAAACTTTGTTGTCAATCCTAGTGAGGTGGTTGCCATTGTAAGCAATTGCTTCTAGTCTCTCCAATTCATCCCTTCCCTGCATTATGGTTAATAGGCTGATCTGCTTGTTCTTTTTATTTGGCATAGGTTGGTCTTAGTGGTAGCGGGAAAAGCACTTTGGTGAATCTATTACTCCGTCTCTACGAGCCTACAAGTGGTCAGGTAGAGTTTGTTTATTTCGTTAAAACTGATATTGGACTAAGATAATTTTAGTTAAAAATATTGAATTTTAATGAAAAGTCTATGTGGGGAATAAAACAACGTTTTTTTTATGTATGTTATTGTTATGGGAGGAGGGGTTCTCTGGTTTTGCCAAATCTTTGCAAGCGGTTAAAAGGAATTATTCTCTATCTTTTGCAAAAATGACCGTTTTCTCTTCCATTGGATGTTTCATATCTCATTAGAGTGTTAACCTCTATAGTTGAACCAGAAGTTCAAAGATAGAGATGATTTTTATCTTTGCTTCTTTTTAACAGTCTTAATTACACTTTTGATCACTCTAGTTGAGTTATGTAATATTTTGATCCTTCAATAAATTTTTTGGCGACCTTAGTCTCAATTTTTCTATTGTTACAATTAAGCTCCCCTATCCCTTTCTATTTATTCAAAACTGTAAACTTCTCGTAATATATTAATTTTTTTATAAAGTTAAATTGATTACATGGCTCTAAACATTCTTTCACTTAATTATTTGAAATCGTAAATCCATCAACAAGCCTCGATTATTTTAATGAAAAATTAGACTTCTAGTGTTTAGGTGAAACAAAATTGACAGCAGGACAATTCCTAAACGAGATATTGAAAAATCAATATATGCTTAATTTTAAAAATTAAGATATTGAAATAGCTCAAAAAATGAATGAAAGACCAAAATCACACATATCCTAAACGAGAGACCAAAAATACAATTAAATACTTTTAATGATCAGGTTAGAGAACTTCATGTGTTCTGAATCCAGGTACTTATACCTTCGATTCTAGATTCTTTACTGGTAAGTTATTGATTTTCTCGTACTTGATTGTATTAATTTCGCCTAAAATCAACTTTGGCTGATTATATTTAGTTTTGTACTATTTGTTTTTGTAATGAACTTGTTAAGCTTAAATCAGTGTTTTCCACAATTGCAGACATTGATCTAAGATTGCTATCTCATAATTAGATATACAGTACATATGTCATGCGGGTGATAGTTTTAGGAACGATACCATTTTATCCTGAATATTAATAAATTGTTTTATTGCAGATTTTGATAGACGGTGTCCCTCACAAAGACTTGGATGTCATGTGGTGGAGAGAGAGGATCGGATATGTGGGACAGGTACTTAGGAAAACTAACAGTGACAAAATTCATTGAATCGACATAGCTCCTTTCTTATAACAGAATTTTTTTATTTGTACAGGAACCAAAGTTATTCCGGATGGATATTAGCTCGAACATCAGATATGGATGTACCCGCGATGTAAATCAGGAGGATATTGAGTGGGCTGCAAAGCAGGCCTATGCTCATGACTTTATCTCAGCACTTCCTAGTGGTTATGAAACACTTGTTGATGACGATCTTTTAAGTGGCGGACAAAAGCAACGAATTGCTATTGCTAGGGCCATTCTTAGGGACCCGAAAATATTAATTCTTGATGAAGCCACTAGTGCACTGGATGCTGAAAGTGAACATAATGTAAAGGTATGATTATGGAAGATGATAATTACTAGAAGCCAGATGAAAATAGAGACACTAAATGTGAAGTGTGATAAACCACTGACCCTTCAGATTGAAGGCGTGTCCGGTGTTCGACACGAGTCAATGTCTGACACGGACACAACATTGACACATGCGATTACATAAAATAAATTCCATTGTTATAAATTATTACCGGTTTCTACATGTCAGTGTCGTGTTTGTGCTTTCATAGGTGATAAATAACAAGTTAGGATATTGATGCTTCAGTTTCCATTACATGTAGGGTGTTCTTCGATCGGTTAGAAGTGATTCTTCATCAAGGAGAAGTGTCATAGTCATTGCACACAGGTGATACTTTTGTTCAGTGTCAATTAAATGGTACTGATATTTTGGTATTAGTTTTGAAATGTATGATCTGCTTTACAGGCTTTCTACCATACAAGCTGCTGACAGGATTATTGTGATGGATAAGGGTCAAATAGTTGAGGTTGGTGATTTGATGATTTATTTTGAATGTCCTAATTATTCTTACAAATGTTCCTTTTTAAACGTTGGTATCCTTCATATATTCATCACTTGTTTTTTTATCCATTGACACTGTAAAGTTGAGCTGCAAGGTTTAACATTTCTCTGCATTATTTTAAATACAATTAACTCCTCAAATTTCTCTGCTGGATAAGGATGGATATATCACAGGATAGCACTGTTAAGAGAATAACTATTGCCACACTTGATTTGGTTGCCCTCAGAACATATGAATAGAACAAGGATTTTTTAAATTCGCATGTATTTCTGGAACTATTTGGGTTTCATGTGTTTGAATGAAAAACTACATTTATTCATGTATTTTTCTATTATCTGTTCTTTACCTTAACCTGAAACATATTTGTCTGCCTCTCAGAATGGAAGTCACAGGGAACTTCTCTTGAAAGACGGTCTATATGCTCGATTGACTAGAAAGCAGGCTGATACCATGGAATGATTTGTGTTTCCAGAGCAGATATTCAACTTCTCTCCTTTTAACGGCTAGCGGGGCACGCAACATTTTTTTTATTGCTGTCCCATGTATTCATAGTAATTTATACAAAAAGTTTGGTGAAAGTTCGGCAAAGAAGGAAGCTGCATCAGTTTTGGTTCAAACTGCACAGGGAAGATTTCGCACTACCAGGTTCTCATCTCATGCAGATGCAAATGCATAAAAAACTCGTGGATATGTTTGTTTTATTGGCAAAATACAATTTGACAAGGGAAATAACATTCACTCAAGAAAACGTTCATTCCGACTCCTTTTTTGTGCTTGTGTCGACTTTCACCTGTATCAATAGTCAAAACGTGGATACTTTGTCCTGATAGTTGACCATATATAACTGTTTATTCTATAGCTGTAAATGTAATGTATTTTACGTCAATATATGTATTTGAGTGAAAGAAATACAACTTGCCCATGATTGATGGCACTTCATTCTGAAGCTGAAGTCTATACATTTAGTTTTCAGAATTCTCTGATATTTCTTCTCCTATCTCCATGGGTTGAGAGCTTTAATTGTTAAAGAGCTATTACATGATGAATGAATAGAAAAATTAAGCTAAATAATCTGAATCTACAACGTTAGTAGAGTGGTAATATTATGATATTCCGAATTTCTCATACTATCTCAACGATAGTATGATATGCATCTCTAGCAATACATCGTAGCATAATTTGAATAAATTGATATTGTTATGTGATGCACTATAGTATAAAGTGTTGTTTATTAGTGGTTATAGTGGCATAACGCTGTATCATAGCATAATTTGAATAAACCGTTGTTTTTCACTATTTGCGATTTACAGCAATGGTAATATCGAGTATAACACGAAGTCATAAAAATATTCATTTGGTTAGGTTAGTACGACATTACAAAAGCTGAAAATTTATGCACAAACATGTCTTGTTTTTGCACTCATTATCATAAAAATCTTTTGAGGTCAGGCACCACTCTAGATTTCAGAACAAGCAACACATTTTTCTTCCTTTCCCCTCCTGATCAAGAGTATTGTATACATGGATGACATGAACCATACACGTCTTGTTTACTGTACAATTCCGTCTATTTTACCCATAATGTCATGTCAATTTTGTCTTCATTTAGATGTGTCAAACAAAATTAAATAAACACAAGAATGCACCTGCAAAGTTGGCACAGCATCAAACCATGACGTTAATTTTGAGAAAGAGTGGATTCTTTTTTATCATGTCAAAGAAAACTTTTGTTCTCATCTAGAAAGAAAGAATGAAGTTAAGAAGTGAAGTGATAAAGATGTTAGGAGTTCAATCACCACCTCCATAATATTACTGATAACACTAACATTTGCCATAAAAAAACAAAACAAGGTCCTAAGCAAAAAAGAATCTTTCATCATTGTCTTATGGGGGGGTGAAGATATCAAGACATAAACAGCTGGTTATAAGAAACAAAAATTTCACATGTATTATATATATAGTTCTTAAGGAGTATTCCAATTTCCTCATGCTCATTTCTTACCAACATTGTTTGCTACAGATGACAATGAAACATTGAAGACTATGCTGAAGCGTGTTGTTCATTCTTTAGGTCTAGTGGAACACACTAATGAAAATCCAAGAAGAAAGAACAAGGTGAAGCGTAAACATCAACAACAAGATAAAACCAAAGAGAATATCAAACTCAGTGTGCCAAATGGAGTAACTGTACTTCCCAATGAAGCCAGAGTCCATGAAAACTGCGACGTCAAGGAGGCAAATTGGCAAGGTGAAGAGAAAGTGAATATTGCAGAGATGAATATGTCTCGAGGTGGAGAAGATGTGGAAGAATCATATTTCTCTGCAAAGGAGTTCTATGTTTCAAAGGGTAAGTCAATTACAAGATATTCACGAAGAAAAGGAATAAAAGGGAAGAAACCTTTTGTTGCACCACTTCCAACTGGAAGACTATATAGGGGTTTGGGATGGAAACCTAGCCTTGCCACTGTGGATGATCTCTCTCTATGATTTTTGTCATGTTTTTTCTTTTATAGTCCTGTCATATAGGATGTTTTATGCAGGCTTACCATTTCTTAATGTTGAGTATAAGACTCATTTACTTATAATGGAACAAAAACAATACCTTAATTTTTCTATAAATCACTAGTAATGGAACCGAAGGGAAATCATGACTGTAAAGTATTTAACTTATAATTCAACTTGATTGATTCACTGCAGTATTTAATCATTGTTCGAACTTACAATAGAAATATAGAACATAATAAGAACCACAACATAAACTAAAAATTGAAAAGGAACCAGAACCAGTGAATTCCACAATCCCTAACTGAAAGTCGACCATGTTCTCAATGAACCCCGGTAAACCTCTGCTCGGAGCTCTCTCACACTCTCCCAGTGAACCTCTCATCATTTTCTTCATTGGACCATAATCTGAAACCTTGAATAACCATTTCATTTCATCAATCTTTGAAACAAGAAACGGTAATATGGCAAGTATACTCCGGGATCAAAAGGAATTTTAGGTAATATATCATGAACATCAGTCAGAGTTCAATGACTGCTTCCCTTTTATTTTCTGTAACAATAAGCTCTATTGACTATACCGAGCACAACATCAACAAAAGACATTTGTGCACTGGTCATAACTAACCATCTAGCAAAATTTTCCTAGCTAGCTAATTCAAGCAACTAGGGACCTCTCAGAAAGTAGTCTAGAATCTAGATAACATAGAATTTGGGAGGAGGGGTTGAAAGTTACTCAACCATTTGCTCATGACTGCTAAGCATGCATGTTGGGTTCCTATCTTAGACTTCATTTTGCTCCATCCCACTAAGGGTGTTGACCTTGGAAAGATCTTGTTGGAGCCTATCTGAGCAGCTGCCACCTAAATAAATGCCTAGGATTATGCCATTTACACCTAAATATATGATACTATATATGAATCAATCATCATATAATAAAAGGTATGTGCAGCTGCCACCGTTTCATAAAATCTAAAATCTAAAATTTATTATATTTACAAGATAGACTACAATAACTAATTATGAGATTACCCTACGAAGATTCACAAACAAAAAAAAATCCAATTTTTTATTTTGTCTTCCATTTCACTCACGAACCTTGGTAATGATTTTCTTCTAAAACCCTATTTTCTTCATGGATTATCTATAATACTTCATATACTATTGCTTGTGGCGGTTTTCATCTCATGGGGTTGGAAAAATATCACAACTTGTGTTATCAATGAGTCTAAGGAGACACCTAATAGCACTTGGTTTAATAAAGTCACAAAATTTTGTTCTATTGGTTTCTCTTCTTTCAATTTTGTTTTGTTTCTGTTCAGTTACTTGGTTTGTTGTTTTTGTTTGTTTCCACAAAGGATTCTTGCTTTTCTTCAGTTTAGGTCAAAGAAAAAAAAAAGTTTCAATTCTTCTTTAGAGCTTGGTGTGTTTTCTATCTTTTTGTTTCATGTTATTGTTTTGTGGTTGACATTGTTGTTCTTTATCAAAATAACATTGAGTTAACGGTTCAATGCATGGTTTCTAATGTGGTATCATTTTGTGTTGGTTTGTTCTTTTGTTACGTGGGGTATTGTGTGAAAATTGAGAGTGAAGAAAGTGATAGAACTATTCAAGAGCCTCTTTTGAATGGTGATACACATGTTGGTAATGGTAATGATAATGATTTAGAGTTAGAAGAAACAAAAGGGAGTGACACTGTTACTCCTTTTTCAAATGCTGGAATTTGGAGTCTTCTCACCTTCACTTGGGTGAGTCCACTTATAGCATTTGGCAATAAGAAGACCTTAGACCTTGAAGATGTTCCTCAGCTAGATAGTAGAGATAGTGTGGTTGGAGCTTTTCCAATTTTCAGAGACAGACTCGAAGCTGATTGTGGTGCAATCAATAGAGTAACCACACTTAAGTTGGTTAAGTCATTGATAATCTCAGGGTGGAAAGAGATTCTTATCACTGCTTTTCTTGCATTGGTAAACACTTTTTCTACTTATGTTGGTTCTTATCTTATTGATTCTTTTGTTCAATACATTGACGGAAAAAGGTTATATGAGAATCAAGGCTATGTGTTGGTTTCTGCCTTTTTATTTGCAAAGCTTGTAGAGTGCTTAACAGAAAGACATTTGTACTTTAGGTTGCAGCAACTCGGAATTCGAATCCGTGCACTGCTTGTGACTATGATATATATAATAAAGCCTTAACACTTTCATGTCAATCAAAGCAGTGTCACACTTCTGGAGAAGTTATCAATTTCATAACTGTTGATGCCGAAAGAATTGGTACTTTTGGTTGGTACATGCATGATTTGTGGTTACTAGGTTTGAAAGTTACATTGGCAATGTTAATTTTGTATAAAAACATTGGACTTGCTTCAATTGCTACTTTTGTTTCAACCGTCGTTGTTATGTTGGCAAATATTCCATTGGGATCATTGCAAGAGAAGTTTCAAGATAAGTTGATGGAGTCAAAGGATGCTAGAATGAAGACCACATCTGAAATTTTAAGGAACATGAGGATCCTTAAACTACAAGGATGGGAAATGAAGTTTCTATCTAAAATAACTGCACTCAGGGATGCCGAACAGGGCAGGTTGAAAAAATATCTTTACACTTCAGCCATAGCTACATTTGTCTGTGCACCTACATTCGTATCTGTGGTTACTTTTGGTACTTGTATGCTCATAGGGGTCCCACTTGAATCAGGGAAGATTTTGTCAACACTTGCAACATTCAAGATTCTTCAAGAGCCTATTTATAATCTTCCAGATGTAATTTCAGTGATAGCACAAACTAAAGTTTTTCTTGATAGGATGGCATCGTTCCTTCGCCTTGATGACTTGCAGTCCGATATTGTCGAAAAGCTTCCTCCTGGTAGTTCTGATACAGCAATTGAAGTGGTTGATGGGAATTTTTCTTGGGATTTATCTTTGCCTAGTCCAACTTTGCAGAACATAAATCTCAAAGTTTTTCATGGCATGAAGGTTGCTGTTTGTGGTACTGTTGGATCTGGAAAGTCTACTCTACTTTCTTGTGTACTGGGAGAAGTACCAAAGATATCAGGTGTTGTTAAGGTTTGTGGAGAAAAGGCCTATGTTGCTCAATCACCATGGATTCAAAGTGGCAAGATAGAGGATAATATATTGTTTGGCGAACAAATGGTCAGGGAAAAGTATGACAAGGTACTCGAAGCATGCTCCTTAAAGAAGGATCTGAAAATCTTGTCATTTGGTGATCAGACGGTTATAGGCGAGCGTGGAATAAATTTGAGTGGTGGACAGAAACAAAGAATACAAATTGCTCGCGCTCTTTACCAAGATGCTGATATCTATCTATTTGATGATCCTTTTAGTGCTGTGGATGCTCATACAGGATCTCAGTAACTCATTTTCTGTGTTTTGTTTATTATTATGTGAAATATAATATGGTTATTTTAATTGTTGTGAATTCGGACTCAAATCTCACACCAATGAATAACAAAGATGTGTGGAGCAAAGGAAAGTAGTAATCACACTATCAAAGTGAACACAACCAACAACAACAACAGACCTAAAAGGAACTAAGTGTAGAGCTAGTGACAATAACACAAACACTAACAAAGCATAAAAAGATAAGAGAGCTTAAAGGGAAAACAAACACACAAGAGATGATAACCCAGTTCGGCCAATATGAGCTACTCTGGGGGAGAGAGCGGCTCTCCAATCCACTATGAGAATGAGTTACAAAAGGTTACAAGAAATCAGCCTATACCTAATCTCTACCCTTTGCCTGACTCTCCACACTCATATGATTTTCTCTCACCTAAGGTAATTACAATGTTTATCCCAACCCAAGAGACCCTCCTTACAAAGATACTCAACCCTCAAGTTCTCCCCTTTGTAAACCCTAGGCCTCTTGCTTCAGCTCTCTCTTCAAAAACTGCAGAAAACACTTATATACTAGTCACTAACGTCCCAAATCGTGTCACGATTTGGTCCAATCGTGTCATGATTCTGCTTATCCAACCGTTGTGACCAGTCCCTTTCAGGTAAACTTGTTGAGGAAGTTGTTGAATCGTGTCACGATTTCTCAAATCGTGTCACGATTTCCCATCTCAAAAGACATGCTTCCTGCCAAACAAATCGTGCCACGATGCTCAAATCGTGTCACGATTTCTGGACTGTTCTGCTTTCACAATTTGAAGACAATATACAACACTAATTTTTGTGCATAATACAAAATAGTTATTATGATCATGCATACACATGAGTCACATCTTGAATCAATACTAAATTGAACTCACTCAATACAAATCTCTTATGTGCATCTCTTTAGACACCAATCTCATCTTGAATCCTGATTCAATTGTTGAACCACTGCCTAAACTTAGTGTAGCTAACCACTTTGTTTTATTGTCAATTTTGTATAACCAAACATTTTTCTCCTGTCATTTGATATATGACTTGAATTATTTTGAGGTTCATATATAAGTGTAGTTATTTCCAACAGTATTAAACTTGTATAATCATTTTAGTAAGTGAAATTGTTTGTTTAATTGTGTTGCAGGATTGCTTGCTGGGTGTTTTAAGCTCAAAAACAGTTGTTTATGTTACTCATCAAGTGGAGTTCTTACCTACTGCTGACCTTATATTGGTGAGTATTTATCATAATTCTATTGTCATTAATTTATAATAATGGATATTCTTTTAACCTCTTTTTCGGCCTTTGTTCTAGGTCATGAAAGATGGAAAAATTACTCAAAGTGGAAAGTATGCCGATCTGCTTAACATTGGGACTGATTTTATGGAACTTGTCGGTGCACACCGAGAAGCTTTGTCCACACTTGAATCATTGGGTGGAGGAAAAACATCTAATGAAATAAGTACATTAGATCAAGAAGAAAGTATCCCTGTCACACACGAAGAGGCAAACAAAGATGAGCAAAATGGTAAATCAGGTGATAAAGGCGACCACAAGGCCAACTCGTTCAAGAAGAAGAAAGGGAGAAAGGTAAAGTTGGATTTTCAGTGTATTGGAAGTATATCACAACTGCATACGGGGGAGCTCTTGTACCATTCATATTATTGGCTCATATTCTTCTTCAAGCTCTTCAAATTGGAAGCAACTATTGGATGGCTTTGGCAACTCCCATCTCAGCCGATGTCAAGCCACCGATTGAAGGAACAACTCTTATGAAAGTCTATGTCGGTTTGGCCATTGGAAGTTCTCTATGCATTCTTGTTAAAGGGTTGTTACTTGTTACAGCTGGTTATAAGACAGCTACTATACTCTTCAATAAAATGCACTTGTGCATTTTCCGTGCCCCGATGTCATTTTTTGATTCTACTCCAAGTGGACGAATCCTCAATAGAGTATGTCATACTGGCATTTTTTTTTCCGTTTCTCGCTCATTTGAATTTCATAGATATGATTTTTGCATCTTCAGTTGCTTAATCCTTTAGAATACTTTGTCTCTTGTTTTTTTTTTTTTATCTCTTATTCATCTATGTTGTCTTGGAGGCTTCTACTGACCTAAGTGAAGTGGATACAAGCCTTCCTTATCAAGTTAGCTCATTTGCCTTTTCCATGATCCAGCTTCTTGGAATTTTAGCCGTGATGTCTCAGATCGCATGGCAAGTTTTCATTGTCTTTATACCCGTAATAGCAGTCAACATTTGGTATCAGGTATTGATAGAAAATTAGCAAGTGAACTAATTTGAATCGAGTAGTAAAATAATTCGTTTCCTTAGTTTCGACGTAGCAAAGACATCAATGTTAAGATGTAATAAATTTAGGGGTTGCCTTAGGCAAATGGAGTTTTGGTGCAATTGTAAATAAATTGATAAAAATTAAAAGGTTTTGAAATAATTAGAGAGAAATGACTAGGTCATTTGATTCATCTGTACATCACTTATTGTGCAACCTGTTCCTTAAACTATGAACGTCACAAAGTCCACGACGAATTAACATATTAACTTAGGTCAATCCCTTGATCCTAAATCCTCTTATCTAATTATAATTCCCTAATCCCTTAGGTGAACCTAAAATCATCAAAGGTTTTTAAGTCCGTTAAGTCAAATATCACAACATAACAACGTTCCATCCCTAGATTGTCCGTTACGTTGAACAGTATATATATTTCAGAATCACACGCTAGTGTCAATAGTCATACAAATTCTAAGATCAATTATATTGGGTCAGAATCATAAAAGCATTAAGCACAATATATACTGAATAAACTAGATTGACATTCATAAAAGTAAGAGTTTCAGGTTACATCACATAAGCTATTCCAGAATCATCTCATGACCTAATCACAAAGGATCTAGCTACTCATGGCTAAAGCACAAATAACTAATGATATGAAAGAATTCATTACATGAAATTGATAACCGGCTATGAGTTTTGATGGTCTCCCACCTATTGCTCAGTGATCCAGCTCCAAAAGTCAGTATTTTCCTCTAAAAATTCGAACCCCTGCCTCAGAAATCAGTCAGGCTTTTATAGGAAATAATTAGGTTACGCCCAAATCGTACTACGATGCGGGCCATCGTAGTACGATACCTCATAAACTTTCAGACGCTCCACTTCATCGTAGTACGATGTTGGAGTATCGTACTACGATTATTCCAGTAGCCAGCCAATGATTCAAACTCACAAATTCGTGGTACGATGCTAGAAATCGTACTACGATTTTTCCTGAACTCATTGCTCTTCAAAATAATCTTTTGTTGCTCAAAACTCATGCAAATCACCTGAACTTGACCCAACATTACAAGAAATAAAGGCATAAAATGATATATGACCTAGTGTCATCAGGTATTATTTGGACCATCAAGGCTTTACCATCACAGATTATATGCCATTTCTTCTTTTACAAATTCGAACTCCATTCTATAATATTATATGAAGCTTAGCAACTATGGAGCTTGTAATCTGCAGCAATATTATTCACCATCAGCCCGTGAACTGTCGCGTTTGGGTGGAGTATGTGAAGCCCCGATCATTCAACACTTCACGGAAACAATTTCCGGTATTTCAACCATTAGAAGCTTTGAGCAACAGTCAAGATTTCATGAAACAAATATGAAACTTACTGATGGGTGTTCTCGGCCGAATTTCAACATTTCTGCTGCTATGGAACGGTTATCTTTACGCTTAGATATGTTGTCTTCCATCATATTTGCCTTTTCATTGGTATTCTTGATATCGATTCCACCTGGAATCATAAATCCAGGTACATAATTCATGTCCGGTATCGTATATCAATAAATATTTACTCTGCTTGTGTAATCAGAAGTTGAGCATAATTTTTTCTCTTTTGTTTCATTTTTCTGATTTATTAAGGCATTGTTGGTCTAGCTGTTACCTATGGTCTAAATTTAAACATGATACAAGCTTGGGCGATATGGATTCTTTGCAACTTGGAGAACAAAATTATATCGGTAGAAAGGGTACTTCAGTATACAACCATTCCTAGTGAGCTCCCCTTGTTTCAGAAGAAGAAAATAGGCCAGATCCTTCTTGACCTGCATATGGCGAGGTTGATATACGGAACTTGCAAGTAGCTGGAATTTTTTCTCCCTGTTGCTTCCTTTTAAATATGGTTTTGGTTTTGTTTTCCTTAATTTTGTGGCCAATTGATTTCTGAAATTCATGCTAAGGTTCTCTTTTCCTAAATGGTTTTAAATTGGCTTATGAATTGTCCTTTGGATACACCATACTTCATAGCATTATAAGATGTTTGTGCTCCATTTCACCATTTGTAATGTTTTGTTGTCCATGATGAAGGTTCGATATGCTCCACATCTTCCGCTCGTGTTGCGTGGCCTGACATGCACGTTTTGTGGAGGATTGAAAACTGGCATTGTTGGTAGAACAGGTAGCGGCAAATCAACTCTTATACAAACACTTTTCCGTCTTGTTGAACGTACTGCTGGGGAAATTATCATTGACGACATCAACATCTCTACAATCGGACTGCATGATTTGAGGTCTAGACTAAGCATTATTCCACAAGATCCAACAATGTTTGAAGGGACAATGAGAACTAATCTGGACCCCCTTGAAGAGTACACCGATGAACAAATATGAGAGGTGTGTTTGTGTTTTTTTATTTGTTGAAAAAAAATGCAATAACACTGACACTTGGTTTTGAGCAAAATTTTATACTTGTAATTGTTCTTCAAATACTGATTTACATTCTTTAAAATAGGTATTGGATAAGTGCCAACTGGGAGATGAAGTTAGAAAGAAAGAAGGAAAGCTTGACTCTTCAGGTTTGTCTTCTAATTTCATTGAACATAAATACTCCTTGCAGACTTTAATACAAGCAAAAGGGTACATCTATTTGGCCCAAATATAGTATATAGTATTTACGTCCAGAGGGAGTATGTAGTAAATTTAGACCAACTGATGTACAGTATTGCTATATTCATGTTCAGATGGATTATACAGTATTTTTACTCACGAACATATTGCTAATGTGTAAGTTGATGATTTATAGTTAGTGAGAATGGTGAGAATTGGAGCATGGGTCAGAGGCAGTTGGTTTGCCTTGGTAGGGTTCTACTTAAGAAGAGCAAGATTTTGGTGCTTGATGAAGCCACTGCATCAGTTGATACAACTACAGATAATTTGATTCAGCAAACTCTTGGGCAACATTTCACTAACTCTACCGTCATTACCATTGCTCATCGAATAACTTTTGTTCTTGACAGTGATATGGTTCTACTTCTTAGTCAAGGTCAGTAAAAAAACTTTTATTCGTCATTGAACTTTCGGTATCAATTAGTTTCTTGTTTCGTTTTCTGACTTTCTTTTGTCTATTGCTGTAGGACTTATTGAGGAGTATGACTCCCCAAACACATTGCTAGAGGATAAGTCATCATCTTTTGCTAAGCTTGTTGCAGAGTATACCATGAGGTCCAACTCCAATTTTTGAGAAATCTGTTGAGGCTAAGTTATCATTAGGGTTTTGTAATTCTTTTCTGTTAAGCATGTTTGATAGAAAAATGTAATGCATATACAAGAATAAGGATATGAATGTCCAACTTCACCTTATTTCCAAGGTTGAAGAAACTTTATTAGAGGGTAGAATTACAAAATGAAACAAAATCTAATTACTTTTGAATGATTAATGGTATCATGGAGCTATGGTTACTCAAATCATGCGAACAACTGCATTAATATTGTTTTGTAATGAATTTCTGCAATTATATTCAAGAGAAATATAGTCGGAACCCCTTCAAAACCTATAATAACATATGTAGTTAATGTAAGATGTTAAGAACATATATTGAGCCAAAGCAATTGAGTGCACAAAAAGCGACATTCTATTAAGATTGGAGCAGAGATGTCAATCATGTAAAATAATTGTTGTTATTTTGTAAAGTTGCAGACGAAAAGATTAAAGGTAGTTGCTAGAACAAGTGGAAGAAGAGTGTGATTTTTATTCAATTCAAACGTATAAATAGAAAAGTACAGAATAGAAAGTAACTGTCCACTGATATCATGTTCCTATAAGTTAGGTCATGATAGAATACTAGAAACTGTTTGCTGAAAACTAGGAGGAAAAGAAACTAGGAAACATATTTAAAATGTTCAAAACATAAGTAAAATGAACTCTGCAAACGTGGCAGCAGTTCTAAACACAATAGTTAACACTCCTCCTTGCTTTAGATACCGCAGACACCAAGTTTAGTTCTCAGGTCTTCAAACTTGCTAGCTGGTAAAGGTTTAGTAAAAATGTCTGCTATTTGCTCTTCAGTTTTGCAGTAAACAAGAGCTACAACATTATCCTTCTGCACCTCCCTCATAAAAAACAGCTTGATATTGAAATGTTTAGTTTTTCCATGAAAAACTGGATTATGGGAAATAGCTATTGCAGCTTAATTATCAACAAAGATCTTATTGTCTTCTTTCTGCTCAAGATGAAGATCACTCAATATCTTCCTCAACCATAGAGCTTGATTTACAGCAGCAGTAGCAACAACAAATTCCGCTTCAGCAGTTGATTGAGCCACTGTTTCTTGTTTTTTTGAACTCCATGAAAAAACTCCTGATCCAAAGCTAAAATAGTACCCCGAGGTACTTTTCATATCATCAATGGATCCTGCCCAGTCACTGTTAGAGAACCCAAACAACTTAAATTCCTTGCTTTTCTTGAACTTGATGCCAAAGTTGATTGTGCCTTTGATGTATCTAACCACCCTTTTAGCAACCTTCAAATGAATTTCGCTTGCACAGTGCTGAGATACTCACATCATTCAAGATGTCTGGTCTTGTTGCTGTAAGATACATAAGGCACCCAATCAAACTTCTAAAGTATGCCTCGTCCACTTTTTCAGTTTCATCTTCTTTACTCAACTTCTCCTTTTGATTCTTAGGAATGCTTACTGACTTGCAATCTTCCATATGAATTTTTTTCAGAATTTCCCTTGCATATTTCTTTTGACAAATGAAAACTTCATCTTGACTTTGCTTAATCTCCATTCCAAGAAAAAAAGTCATGAGCCCAAGATCTGTCATCTCAAATACTTTTGTCATTTCCATCTTAAATTCATAAATCAAGGTTGCATTATTTCCAGTGACAAAAAGATCATCAACATAATGAGAGATAACCAGAATATCAACCTCACATTGCTTAATGTAAAGAGTGGATTTTGATAAACTTTTAACAAAGCCTAAACTCAACAGATGATTATCTACTCTGTTGTACCAGGCTCTTGGAGCTTGCTTCAGTCCATAGAGAGCTTTCTTGAGGAGATAAACCTTGTCTTCTTCTCCTTTCTTCATGAAGCCTTTGGGTTGTGCAACATATATTTCTTCTTGCAAGAAACCATTTAGAAATGCTGATTTAACATCTAATTGGTACACTTTCCAACCCATTTGTACTGCAACAGCAAGCAACAACTTGATAGTATCTAGCCTGGCAACTGGTGCTAATGTGTCTGAGTAGTCTACTCCAAAAATCTGAGCGTAGCCTTTAACCACCAGCCTCGCCTTGTGCTTGTTGATGGAGCCATCGGCATTTAGCTTGGTTCGAAACACCCACTTCACACCAATGATTTTTCTGTCTTGAGGTCTATCAACAAGTTGCCATGTATTATTTTTCTCTATCATGTGCAGCTCCTCCTTCATTGCAACCATCCATTTTTTTTTATCAAGTTTTGCTTCATTAAAATCAGCAGGCTCACAAACAGCAATGTTGCATCTTTGATAAACATCAGAAAGTAATCTAGTTCCTCTGATTGGAATGTCATCCACCATCTCATTTTTCCATTCTTCTTCACTAGTCTGCCTCTCAACATTTTTAATCTGATTTGAAGCTTGATTTGACACTTTTAAAGTATCCCAGACCCATTCTTCATTTTCCACAAAGTGCATGTTTCTGCTTATGACAATATTTCCCGTTTCTGGTTGAAAAACTTTGTAAGCTTTGGATATTGTGCTATAATCGATGAAGATGCCTTGTACTGCCTTCCTGTCAAGCTTATCACGCTTAACTTGAGGAACATAGGTGAAGCACAAACAACCAAATACTTTAAGAAAGTTTAAAGAAGGTTTGTATCCATACCAAGCTTCAAATGGTGTCTGATTCTTCACTGATGTTGTGGGAAGCCTGTTTTGAAGAAAAACTGATGTATTTGCCGCTTCAGCCCAGAATTTTTTTGGTAAGTTCTTCTCATGCAACATGCATCTTGTCATCTCCATTATGTATGTATTTCTTCTTTCACTAACTCCATTTTGTTGTGGAGTGTAGGGAGCGGTAAGTTGGTGTTTTATACGTGCTTCTTTGCAAAATGAATTAAATTCTCCAGATGTGTATTCTTTTCCATTATCAGACCTTAGAACTTGAATGCTGCAGCCACTTTTATTTTCCACCAGTTTCTTGAACTTCAAAAACACTCCATCAGCTTCTGACTTGAATTTTAAGAAAAAAATCCAGCAAAATCTTGTAAAATCAACAATGAAGAAAATATAGTAAAGGCTACCGTTGAGAGATGGTGTTCTTTGTGGTCCACATAAATCAGTATGAATTAACTGAAGCTTTTGTGTTGCACTCCAAGCTGATTTTGGAAATGATTGTCTGTTGTCAGTATGAATTAACTGAAGCTTTTGTGTTGCACTCCAAGCTGATTTTGGAAATGATTGTCTGTGTTGTTTTCCATATTGACATGCTTGGCAGTGAGGAAGAGTATCTTCTAACATTGGTAAATCCCTCACTAATTTCTTTGTTGGAAGCAGCAATAATCCTTGATGGTGATAATGACCAAGCCTCTTGTGCCATATCTCTGTGACACTTTCTTTAACAGTAAATGCAGTTTGCTTCTCCTCTAATGGATTAAGTGTGAAGCTTTTCCCCCTCATCATGACCTTGAACATCTCTTGGCCAGAAGCATCTTTTATCAGGCAATGTTTGTCTTCAAAGTGTACCTTGAAGCCTTTTTCTATCAATTGACCAACACTTAACAAGTTTTGGTCAATTTCTGGAACATAGAGAACATCAGAGATAAGTTTTGTACCCGAACAACTTACAATTGAAATGGTGCATTTTCCCTTTACAGCTATATTTTGTCCATTACCAATTCTGACTTTTGAGGTCTCTGAAATCCTTAATTCCTTGAACAGCTCCTTGTCATATGTCATATGGTTAGTGCAGCCGCTATCAATTAACCAACTGTCACTTGAATCACTGCCTGAAAAACAAGTAGCAACAAATAGTCGGTCCTCCTCATCCTCTTGATTAGCAACTTGAGCATATGCTTCTCGCTCCTTAATCTCAGTTCTGCAAAGTACAGCTTCATGACCAAGTTTGCACTTGCTGCATTTTGCATCAGGTCGCCTCCAACACCTAAAAGGAGGATGACCCATTTTGCTACAGTGTTGGCATGAAGAATAATTACCCTTCGAACTCACGAACTTGTTCTTATTGTTGCTCGTTGTAGCATCACCACTTGCACTAAAATTCTTCTTGTTCTTTTTCTTCCACATTTTCTCTCTGTCTTGATACTTCACTAAAAGTGTTCCTTCAACAACTCCTTCTTGCCTCATGGCCCTTCGTTGCTCTTGTGCTTGCAGGGCATGAATGACTTCTGCCAAAGTGATCTTACAAAGATCCTTTGTGTTCTCCAAAGAGGCTAGAGATGCCTCATACCTTTCAGGCATCGTAACCAAGATTTTTTCTACAATTCTAGAATCAGCAAATCTAGTGCCAAGTAGTCTAACCTTATTTGCAATTGAAAGCAATTTGTCAGAATATTCTTTTATTGTCTCTGACTCCTTCATTTTCTGCAACTCAAACCCTCTCATCAGATTCAACACTTGCATGCTTCAAATTCTCTCATCCCCTGCATATTCTTCCTTCAAATAGTCCCATATTGCTTTTGGTGTTCTAGTGAAAACTGTTTCTGAAACCTCAGCAAAAGGACATGATTTTGCCTTTGCCTTTCTTGTTTTTTTTTCTCCTTGTGAAACTTCAACTGAGCCATAGTTGGATTATTTGGCAGCGGATGAACTTCATAATCCTCTTTTATGGCTTCCCAAACGTCTAAAGCTTTTAGGCAGGCCTCCATTTTGACAGCTCAAATGTCATAGTTGTTCCCATCAAAGAGAGGAGGGGCAACTTTTGAAAAACCTAACTCATCATCCATTTCACAGGTCCCTCAAGAAGAGAGCTCTGATACCAATTGTTGTTATTTTGTAAAGTTGCAGAGGAAAAGATTAAAGGTAGTTGCTAGAACAAGTGGAAGAAGAGTGTAATTTTTATTCAATTCAAAAGTTTAAATAGAAAATTATAGAATAGAAAGTAACTGCCCACTGATATCATGTTCCTATAAGTTAGGCCATGATAGAATACTAGAAACTATTTGCTGAAAACTAGGAGGAAAACAAAAACTGAACTAGAAACTAGAAAACATATTTAAAATATTCAAAACATAAGTAAAATGAACTCTGCAAACGTGGCAGCAGCTAAACACAATAGTTAACAATAATGATTTGTTCAAATTTCGCTATGTCCCAATCCTATGGTGTCACTATAGGCGAAATTTGATAGAACTTAATAAGTATCACGGAGCAGTAGTGGTTTTCTAAAATTGTGCTATGATCAAAATGCTGTTGCTGATACAACTGTCACTTGACAAAATTGAATGAGAGGGATACCATACAACATATACCAGGATATGCTGGTATTTGCCCTGGTATGAGAACAGTGAGTGTAATACAAACTATATTTGAGCCACGGACAACCTGTGTAAGAGTGACAACAAGAGTCAAGAAACTGAATCGTATTGACTATTCTCAAGTGTAGAGAAATAAACTGAAATATAACACACACCATATAGAATATCTTAACATACAAGATAAACAAGTCCTGCATATGAAACATATCCCTTTCTATCAATCTCCCTTCTTACCTCAGCTTGTGCTTCTTCCATTACATTAGGGTTCTTTAACATCTCAGACATTGCCCATAACACAATCCCTGACGATGTTTGCTACCAGCAGTAAACAAGTCCTGCATATGAATTATCACACTCTATTACCATATATGGAAATCAACTTGCATTTTCTTATGCACAATTCATACAATCAGATTCTTTGACGTTTCTAAAAAATAGCATATATTTAGTCAAGATTATATATATTTCTGGCCTAAATATGTTAGTTTTTTTTCATTTTTACTATCTGGAAATCTATTTTTGCTTATTAATCCATGATATTTCTAAAATGACTTGTTTTAGTCTAGATCGTCATTTGTTTATCTAGTGTTGATGTTTAATGTATCCTTATAAGGCAGTGTCATAAAAAATTGGCATTTAATCCATGATATCTTAATCTCTTGTGCTACCTATAAGGGGCAGTGTCATAAAAAATTGGCAACCATGAGATTAAAAGTAGTTCAAAATGGACGATCGAGGATTGTTGTCCATAAATGTAAAAGATCATGCATATTGACGTAGGTAGCACAAAAGATTGTTATTTGAATGTTGACATAAAGAAAATGTTCAGTTTGTTGAACTTACAATAGATTATTGTCTTCTTCTTAATATTAGGAAGTAATTAGTATCAGGAAAAAAGTCCCAATGTAGTTTTTCATTTTTAATGAACACACCACGCTTTACAGAAACTAACAATTGAGTTCTTAAAAAAAAAACAATTGAGTTGTAGCACTTGTTGACATATCTTCTCTCTTGAAACAATCTATATATATATATATATATATATATATATATATGACCTTGTGAATATACTTAATGCATTAAATGAAACTATTATGTAGAAGAGTATTTTTTTTTAAGAAGTTAACTAGCCCACTAAATTGACATCGGATGAATCGACCCTGAAAATTTGAATGAAACACACTCTAAAGCTCAAAGCCAACACCACCACACCAATATAAGAGTGTTTATGGAGAAGAGTATTGATTTTAGTCATCATGGCTATTATTATTTAAACAAAGAAAATTAGCAAATAAAAGTAGTAGTAAAAATCTAAAGAACACAACCTGTGATGTAGTAATACTATGAGAACAAAGAAACAGGGCATAAAAAATGAATCTGAAGAATAAAATGGTTAATTTTTGAATATACACGAAGTCCGAAAATAACCTTAGTAAAACTAGAAACAAATATTCTACATGTAATTTGAGATTCTTTCTTTTATGGCCTTGCAACAGCCCAATCATACAGGAGGCATTGATATGGAAAAAATGAATCATTTTTTCCATGCAGATATATGGTCCAAAAAAGTGATCTAAAAATCATTTTATTCGTTACCATAAATCATAAAATCAAATTTTTTTAAATAGAGGCATTAATTATAAATTTTTAAAGTGTCAAAAACTCAAACACAAACAACAGAAACCTCAAACTAAAAATCGAATTTTGAGCTGATTCTTTGCAAAGAACTCTATACAAATATATACAAAGGATCAAAGTTTTATAGTATTATGAAGAAGCTTTGCTTATTTTAATTTTTTTTATCAAAATGTGTAAAATTGCAATTTTTTTTCCGTGTGAGTATATACTCACGAGTCAAACTTTGTTTCCCAATTTTGAAGGTTTATTTAGAATATCATAAGAACCTCCATCATAAAATTTTGAAATTTTTAAACAAGAGATGGATTAATTATGATTTTTTTGAAGGAATTAATTAATTATGATTTTTTGTTGTCCATATTATGAATTTCTAAAAAATTTCATAATTAATCCGTCTCTTTTAAAAATACCAAAACTTTATGGTTAATGTTCGTATGATGTTATAAAAATTCTTGCAAAATTGAGAAACATAATTTGTCCCGTGAGTACGTGATTACTTGGAATAAAATTGCAATTTTGCATGCTTTATTGAAAAATTAAAATAAATCTATGCATATTCGTAATACTATGAAAATTTCCAGATCCTTTCTATGTATTTTAATAGAGGTTTGTGAAAAATATTAGCTCAAAAATTAATTTCTAGATCGAGATTTGTGTTGCTTTGGTTTTTGGCGCTTAAAAATTTACAATTCAACGATGTTTATAATTTTCTTTAACAATAGGAAAATCAACATATCATTGGAGATGACAATCTTGCATTTTTGACATAAAGATGTTCCTCTAAAAGTCAATCTATTTGTGTGTCGTCTCTTTCTCAACTGTCTTCAAATGAATGACAATCTGTTCTAGAAAGGGTGATTCCGACTACTTCTCAATCTTGCGTGGGAGGGTGTGGTAATTTAGATAATGAAGCTCTTTTTTTTCACTACGACTTTTTCCGTCAAATCTGTTTCTGATTGGTTAGGCTCGTCATGGTTACTCTGTTTTGTAAATGCAAGCATGACATTATTCGCTTAATTTGATTTTCTAAAGTTTGGGTGTTATGGAAAGAAAGAAATGCAAGAATTTTCAAAAATAAAATTGAAAATAGCCACCACTTTGATTTTGACCACCACATGTGGTGGCTAAATCCTTTTTATTTCTTGTAATGGTTCTCTTTGTTTTCTTATTGGTGTACCATATTTGTGTGTGATGTAACATTGCTTTTCTCTTGTTTATGTGTGGAGTTAGTAAAGAAAGTTGGTTAATATAATTCCATTTTGGTCAAAAAAAAACGTTCAAGGAAAAAAAAACCATTTTAGCTTCTTAAAAGAAATGTTCTAATTATGTCTGCAAAAAATTATTAAAAAAATTCAACATCTTGATCACTTTTACGGACTCTATGTTTACGAGGGAAAAATAGTCTTTTTTTTTATTTTTTATTTCAGCTTGTTAATTAATGAGAAAAAAAATTGGGAAAAAGTTGAGGGCCAATTCTTTTTTTGCAACTTTATAAACAAGAGTAGTGCGAGGAACACTATTTCAAACACTCATTTTTTTATTGATTTAAATTAAGACTAGTCTCACACTTTAGAAATGGGTTCCACTTAAAGTGGAGAACTATTGTTGGAAAAGAGTATCCCTATCATTTCTCTTATAAATTACTCCTTCCGTTTCCTTTTTATGTGTTTTTTAGGGTGAATTTTTTGTTCCTATTTAACTGTCTTCTGGTATTTTAAGGATACGATTTGTCAATTATACCATTTGTCAATTGTTCTTATCTTTTTCAATAAAACTAATTAATGTTATCTATTTGGAAAACTAAGGTTTTTTTTTTAAAACAAAGTTTGTTTTTTGTTATCTTCAAATTTAAACAAAATTATGTTACAAACAATGGTTCCAAGAAGAGTTAAAATTCTATAAATAAGATGAATATCAATTGTTTAAAATTTCAAGTGCAAAGTAAAAGAACAAATTTGAGAGAAGAAAAATAAAAGACTCCATAAATGTTCAAAAGGAAGAGAAAGTGGAAGACTCATTCGAAAATTGACAATTGTTTGTTATGAGAGAGAGCAAAAAAAAAAGAAATTTGTTGAAGAAAAAGATAATAACGGACAACTGTTTGTTACGAGAAAAATATAACATATTAAATTTATTGAAAATATAATTTATACAAAAAAAAATAGGAATTTATTGGTGGACTAAAACGAGGATATAATAGGAAGATAATGTGCAAAAATGCACATGACTAATTTGATAGTGATTTTTTAAAAATACATTTAAAAAGGAACGGAAGGAGTATAAATAATCCACGACTACCTAGCAAGATTCGTTGCCACATCATCGCTTCATGTGTGACCGAAGTGTTTGAGGAATAAAATAGAATAAAAAGAGTCTCAACTTACATGAATCTTTGTTTACGAGACTATTTCAAAAATTAACACTTATTTTGTAAAAAACAATATACTTTTTTTGAAGGATTATAACAAACTATATTTATCATTTTTAAATACACCAACAATATAATAAATATAAATTAAATTTTTATCTTTTTGAATGACTAATATTTTTAAACATATTTGTTTATGAGTATAATCGCAAGTGAAAAACCAAACCATGTATTCCTTTTTTTTTTTTTTTTGAAAGATCCAAACCATGTATTCCTATTATATTCTTAAAAAAAAAAATGTGTATATAGATATTAATTATTTTTTTTAGAATTTTTGCTTTGTAATGACTTTTTTGTCCCTAAAATTGTTTAAATTTAGCACCTAAAATTTCATTCCATCATCTTTCCTCTTCCTGTCATCCGAGAAAATCGTCCCCTTGTTCCTGAAGCAAAGCAACCAAATAGACAGAGCTCAACTCTCATTCACGATTCACAACCATATTTGAGAAAGTAAGTTTCCCCATAGTAATTTCTCATGCCAAGTTTACTTAATTCATTAATTAGTGATAATTACTTAGTTTGTTAATATTTCCCTTATTTACTTCATGGCCTGAATTTTGGAGTTGAACGTGACTGCCTTATGTGAATTGATTCACAGTTTAAACTGTGAGGTCATGTAGCCAGCAAAATTATCGTTTTATTATATCTAACGCTTTGCCAGCAAAAATATCGACAATATTCACATATGTAATAAAATTTACCAACATGCATTGTTTGTTCCACATTCACATCTTTCAAAATTGATTAATTATATTTATATCAATGTACACATGTTGGAACATATATGTATTATTGACATGCATGAAATCAGAAGGTTGTACAGGTGCAGGAACTCACTGAGATAAGTAGATCGTATCCCACGTTAATTTTTACTTCGGATAAAAAGGTAACAAGACCTAGATGCCAGTGGCTGAAGACTAGAGCAGTAGATGTCATTCTATACCGCTCACAGATGAAACTTGTTTTCATGTAATTCCGTATTATTGTAGCTTATTATCCTTATTTTAAGTCAAGATTTTTATTTACCCTTGTAATTCGACTCAATATTTTTGTTTACCGATATCAAATTGTAATATCTGGTATAAAATTCTAGAAATTATACGGGGTGTCATCATCACCTTTCATGGAGACTTCGTATGACTATGAATCATATAATAAAGGGATGTACAGCTGCTATGCTACCATATCATGTTCATATCATACATATCTCCATAACTTTAATCTTCAATTACATCATGAATGCCACTATGAATCATATAATAAAGGAATGTATATCATGTAGCATGTCATAAATATCTCCATAACATTAATTTGCAATTACAGTATGCAACAGCCTAATAATCTCACATTACTATTTTTTTTTTGTTAGATAGCCGAAATGACAATAGCCACTTGAGAATTCACACACTAAAGCGGTGGAGCGGCGTTCGACACAACGTCCGGCCTAACAATTTCAACATTTTTGCCGGTTGAGCTAGGACTTGTGGACGTATATCACATTATTAAAAACCACCCAATACCATCTTCATCTCCATCCGGAAAAAAAATTCAATTTTTATTTTCTGTTTCATCGTATAACTATGTTGTTTTTTTTGTCTTCCTCTTTACTCATGAACCTTGGAACCAATTTTCTTCTAGAACCCACTTTCCTTCATGGGTTGTCTAGCTTAATTCATGTACTGTTGCTTGTTGCGGTTTTAGTCTCATTGGTTTGGAAAAAAATCTCGACTTGTGTTGTCAATGTGTCTAAGGAGACACCTACCAGCACTTGGTTTAAAGTCACAATGCTTTGTTCTTTTGGTTTCTCTTCTTTCAATTTTGCTCTGTTTCTGTTCAATTACTTTTACCGGTATAGAAGCAGTTGGTCAGAAGAAAAAGTTGTTACCCTTTTTGATTTAGCTCTCAAAACAGTTACTTGGTGTGTTATATATGCTTGTTTCCACAAAGGGTTCTTCTTTTTCTTGAGCTCAGGTCAAAGAAAAAGAAAGTTTCCATTCTTCTTTAGAGCATGGTGTGTTTTCTATCTGTTTGTTTCTTGTTGGTGCTTTGTTATTGACATACTTGTTTTGTATGAAAATCATATTGAGTTAACATTTCAATGCATGGTTTCTGATGTGGTATCCTTTTGTGTTGGTTTGTTATTCTGTTATGTGGGGTATTGTGTGAAAAATGAGAGTGAAGAAGGTGATAGAACTCTTCAAGAGTGTCTTTTGAATGGTGATACACATGGTGGTAACAGTAATGATAATGGTAATGCTTTAGAGTTAAAAGAGACTAAAGGGAGTGACACTGTTACTCCTTTTTCAAATGCTGGACTTTGGAGTCTTCTCACCTTCACTTGGGTGGGTCCGCTTATAACATTTGGCAATAAGAAGACCTTAGACCTTGAGGATGTACCTCAGCTAGATAGTAGAGATAGTGTGGTTGGAGCTTTTCCAATTTTCAGAGACGAACTTGAAGCTGGTTGTGGTGCGATCAATAGAGTAACCACACTGAAGTTGGTTAAGTCATTGATAATCTCAGGGTGGAAAGAGATTCTTATCACTGCTTTTCTTACATTGGTAAACACTCTTTCTACTTATGTTGGTCCTTATCTTATTGATTCTTTTGTTCAATATCTTGATGGAAAAAGGCTCTATGAGAATCAAGGCTATGTGTTGGTTTCTGCCTTTTTCTTTGCAAAGCTTGTAGAAAGCTTAACAAGTACACATCGTTTCTTTAGGTTGCAGCAGCTCGGACTTCGAATCCAAGCACTTCTTGTGACTTTGATATATAATAAAGCCTTGACACTTTCATGTCAATCAAGGCAATGTCACACTTCTGGAGAAATAATCAATTTCATGACCGTTGATGCCGAAAGAGTTGGTAGTTTCAGTTCGTACATACATGATTTGTGGATAGTAGCTTTGCAAGTTACATTGGCATTGTTGATTTTGTATAAAAACCTTGGACTTGCTTCAGTTTCCGCTTTTGCTACAACCATCATCGTTATGTTGGCAACTCTTCCATCGGGATCATTACAAGAGAAGTTACAAAATAAGTTGATGGAGTCAAAGGATATTAGAATGAAGACCTCATCTGAAATTTTAAGAAACATGAGGGTCCTCAAACTACAAGGATGGGAAATGAAGTTTCTGTCTAAAATAACTGAGCTCAGAGAGGCTGAACAAGGGTGGTTGAAAAAATTTCTATATACTTCAGCCGTGACTACATTTGTCCTTTGGGGTACACCTATACTTTCATCTGTGGTTTCTTTTGGCACTTGTACGCTCATAGGGATCCCGCTTGAATCAGGGAAGATTCTGTCAGCACTTGCAACATTCAGGATGCTTCAAAGGCCGATATATAGTCTTCCAGATGTAATTTCAATGATAGCACAAACTAAAGTTTCTCTTGATAGGATCGGGTCGTTTCTTCGTCTTGATGACTTGCAGTCTGATGTTGTCGAAAAGCTTCCTCCGGGTAGTTCTGATACTGCAATTGAAGTGGTTGATGGCGATTTTTCTTGTGATTTATCTTCACCTAATCCAACTTTGCAAAACATAAACCTCAAAGTTTTTCATGGCATGAAGGTTGCTGTTTGCGGTACTGTTGGATCGGGCAAGTCTACTTTACTTTCATGTGTATTGGGAGAAGTACCAAAGATATCAGGCATCATTAAAGTTTGTGGAACAAAGGCCTATGTTGCTCAATCACCTTGGATTCAAAGTGGCAAGATAGAGGATAATATATTGTTTGGTGAACACATGGTTAGGGAAAGGTATGAGAAGGTACTTGAAGTGTGTTCCCTGAAGAAGGATCTGGAAATCTTGTCATTTGGTGATCAGACAGTTATAGGCGAGCGTGGAATAAATTTGAGTGGTGGGCAGAAACAGAGAATACAAATTGCTCGTGCTCTTTACCAAGAAGCTGATATATATCTATTTGATGATCCTTTTAGTGCCCTGGATGCTCATACAGGATCTGACCTTTTTAAGGTAACTTATTTTATGTGTTTTGTTTATTATGTCGATATAAACTGGCTATTTTCTCGACTCGACACTTAATTTGAACTCAATAGATACAAATGTCTAATGTGTATCTACTTGTACATGAATTCCATTTTTTTTAAAACTCGGCATCTGGCCCAAGGACTGACCTAATTCAAGGGACCAATCCCATGGTCCACTAGCGGGGGGCCCATTTAAAGTCAGAGCAAAGTTTTGTATGGTATAACAGGAATTTCATTTTGAATCCCGATTCACTGTGATGAATCTTGAGTAATGCTAGCAACACTCTCTTTTGAACACTCTCTCTAATAGTCACTCTCTTATTGGTTTAAATCATTGTGGGTCTACACTTTGAAAATTGAACCAACACAAAGTAGTGGGACATACATTGATTCTACCCAATAAAAGAGTGAATGCTAGAGAAAGTGTTGAAAAGTGAGAGTTGCTAGCATTCCTCTTAATTTAATGAATCACTACATAAACTTCGTGTAGCTAACCACCTTTTTTTTTTGTCTATTTTGTATAGCCCACCATTTTTCTTATGTCATTTGATACATGACTTGAATTTGAGTCATATATGATATAATTAACACCAGCTTATAATTTTGTTATGTCACTTATTTTTTTACTTAAAAATGATTTTTTTTTTGGCAACATATCTTTATATTTATAATAAGATTCGATCCTCGATTAAGAAAAAATGTCTTCTGATTCAGGATTTGAATCTCGATATGATAATCATGATGTACAACTAATTTTTGGTTTAAGTCTTTCGAAATGTAGTTACTTCCAACAGGATGACACTTGTATAAGTATTTTAGTCAGTGAAATTGTTTGTTCAAATTGTGTGGCAGGAATGCTTGCTGGGTGTTTTAAGTTCAAAAACAGTTGTTTACGTTACTCATCAAGTCGAGTTCTTACCTACTGCTGACCTTATATTGGTGAGTATTTATTGTTATTCTATTGTCATTAATTTAAAACTGATGGATTTTCTTTAAAACTGACCTCTTTTTCGGCACTTGTTATAGGTCATGAAAGATGGAAAAATTACTCAAAGTGGAAAGTATGTCGATCTTCTTAACATTGGAACCGATTTTATGGAACTTGTTGGTGCACACAAAGAAGCTTTGTCTACACTTGAATCATTGGATAGAGAAAAAGTATCTAATGAAATAATAACATCAGAACAAGAAATAAATATCTCTGGCACTCATGAAGATGCAAACAAAGATGTGCAAAATGGTAAAGCAGATGATAAAAGCGAACTGAAAGGCCATCTTGTTCAGGAAGAAGAAAGGGAGAAAGGTAAAGTTGGGTTTTCAGTCTATTGGAAGTATATCACAACTGCATATGGAGGATCTCTCGTACCGTTCATATTATTGGCTCAGATTCTTTTTCAAGCTCTTCAAATTGGAAGCAACTACTGGATGGCTTGGGCAACTCCCATCTCAGCAGATGTGAAGCCACCTGTTGAAGGAACGACTCTTATTGAAGTCTATGTTGGTTTGGCCATTGGAAGTTCTTTATGTATTCTTGTTAGATCATTGTTACTTGTTATAGTTGGTTATAAGACAGCTACCATACTCTTCAAGAAAATGCACTTGTGCATCTTTCGCGCTCCCATGTCATTTTTCGATTCTACTCCAAGTGGATGGATCCTTAATAGAGTATGTCGTACCTCCGTTCTTTCCGTTTCTTGTCAATTATTTTCAATAATTTTAATTTTGGAATACTGTCACTTGGCTTTTTTATCGCTTTCTTCCTCTTTGTTGTCTTGCAGGGTTCTACTGACCAAAATGCAGTGGATACAGACATTCCTGATAAAATTGGCACATTTGCCTTTTCTATGATCCAACTTCTGGGAATTATAGCAGTAATGTCTCAGGTTGCATGGCAAGTTTTCATTGTCTTTGTACCTGTGATAGCAGTCAGCATTCGGTATCAGGTATTATTTGGACCATCAAGGCTTTAACATCGCAGATTATATACCATTTCCTTTTCTTTCTTATTTGCAAATTTGACTCCATTCTATAATATTACAAGGTGATGCTTAAAAACTTTGAAACTTGTAATCTGCAGCGTTATTATTTACCATCAGCCCGTGAACTGTCACGTTTAGGTGGAGTATGCAAAGCCCCAATCATTCAGCACTTTGCAGAAACAATTTCCGGTACTTCAACGATTAGAAGCTTTGATAAACAGTCAAGATTTCATGAAACAAATATGAAACTGATTGATGGGTATTCTCGGCCAAAGTTCAACATTGCTGCTGCTATGGAATGGTTAAGTTTCCGTTTAGATATGTTGTCTCTGATCACCTTTGCCTTTTCTTTGATATTCTTGATATCAATTCCACCTGGAATGATAAATCCGGGTATGTAATTAAAGTCTGGTATCATATATCAATCAAAATTCACTCTACTTGTATAATGAGAAGTTGGCCATAATTGTTTCCCCTTTATGTCATTTTTCTGATTTTTGAAGGCATTGCCGGTCTATCTGTTACCTATGGTCTAAATTTAAACATCATACAAGCTTGGATGATATTGACTCTTTGCAACTTGGAGAACAAAATTATATCGGTAGAAAGAATACTTCAGTATACAACCATTCCAAGTGAACCTCCGCTTGTTTTAGAAGAAGAAATGAGGCCAGTTCCTTCTTGGCCTGCATATGGCGAGGTTGATATACGAAACTTGCAGGTAGCTGGAATTTTTTCTCCTGGTTGTTGCCTTTTAAATATGTTTTTGGTTCTGTTTTCTTTCATCTTGTGGTCAATTGATTTTTAAAATTCATGCTAAGGTTCGTTACGCTCCACATCTTCCGCTTGTGTTGCGTGGCCTGACATGCACATTTCGCGGAGGATTGAAAACTGGCATTGTTGGAAGAACAGGTAGCGGAAAATCAACTCTTATACAAACACTCTTCCGACTCTTTGAACCTACTGCTGGGGAAGTAATCATTGACAACATCAACATTTCTACAATTGGACTGCATGATTTGAGGTCTAAACTAAGCATTATTCCACAAGACCCAACAATGTTTGAGGGGACAGTGAGAAGTAATCTGGACCCCCTTGAAGAGTACACTGATGAACAAATATGGGAGGTGTGTTTGTGTTTTTTATTTGTTGAAAAAAATGCAATGACTGAGACACTTGGTTTTGGACAAAATTTTAGACTTGTAATTGTTCTTCAAATACTGATTTAGATTCTTTTAAATAGGCCTTGGATAAGTGTCAACTGGGCGATGAAGTTAGAAAGAAAGAAGGAAAGCTTGACTCTTCAGGTTTGTCTTCTAATTTTGTTGAACATTAATACTCCCCTCCGACATTTTTTTGGTGGAAACCCTCAGACTTAAATATACGCAAAAAGGCATATGTTTACGGTCCAAATATAGGCCAAATATAGTATGTAGTATTTACATCCAGATCGAGTATGTAGTAAATTTAGACCAACTGATGTACCTCTTTGCGTATATTTAGTCCATAAAGAATATATAGTTTTACTTTTGAATCTATTGCTCATGTGGAAGTTTATGCGTTTATAGTTAGTGAAAATGGTGAGAATTGGAGCATGGGTCAGAGGCAGTTAGTTTGCCTAGGTAGGGTTCTGCTTAAGAAGAGCAAGATTTTGGTGCTTGATGAAGCCACTGCATCAGTTGATACAACTACAGATAATTTGATTCAGCAAACTCTAAGGCAGCATTTCACTAACTCTACCGTCATTACCATTGCTCATCGAATAACTTCTGTTCTTGACAGTGATATGGTTCTACTTCTTAGTCAAGGTTAGGAAGAAAAACCATCGTTCTTTATTAAAATTTCGATATCTTTTGTATTTTTTTCTCCTTCTGATTTTTCTTGTGTACTGGCGTAGGACTTATTATGGAGTATGACTCCCCAACTACATTGCTAGAGGATAAGTCATCATCTTTTGCTAAGCTTGTTGCAGAGTATACCATGAGGTCCAACTCTAATTTTTGAGAAATCTGTTGATTAGTACTGTCCGAAATAGAAGTTTCGTGATGAAGATGAAAATTTTAGTGGGAGAAGTATCTTATTAACATGGTTTGTAATGATCTTCTTCCTTTAAACATTTTCCATAGAAAAATGTAATATATAATAGGGTTTATATGTCCAACTTCAGTTTTTTTTTCCAAGTCTGAAGGATTTGTTAAAGGGAAGAATTACAAAATGAAACAAAATCTAGTTACCTTTAATTCGTTAATGGTATGATTACTCAAATATTGGGTTCTTCACAAATGACTTTTAAAAAGAGTAGGAGTGTCATTGGGGTTAGAAATTTTTGGAATCAGAATTGATTTATACCATCAAATTTGTCAAATATAGAAATTATTAAGGCATAAGGCTCATGATAAATTAGTTGTTGTAGCATTTATAGATTCATCAAATTGAATATCATCAACGGCCTAATTTTGACTTTTTCATTTTAGAAATTTTGATCCATTTAGTTTAGACTTTAGAGACGACGTTGCATGCACAATATACAATTATTTGCAATTATTTTTTGTTCATGTGTAACCAAACCTTGATTTTCATGCTTTCTTTAAATAAATAAAAAAAAGCATTTGCATGCTTCTAAATTCTAATTCCATGTGCACTTTCTAGCAATTAGTAAACTCTTAAATATAGTTTGATTGTATTATAGATGAATTGGTTGCTAATTCGTGTTTGCAGTTTTTGTTGTTGCTTTCTCATGTTATATGTTCTTCTTCTCATAGTAGTCCAGACCACTACGTTTCCGCTCAGCAGACTGTGTTAAAAATTACGATTTAAAGGTTTCACAGATTATATATTATATACTTTGAACCTTCTTCAGAACACTTAAAATAGAAAAATTTAAAAATGTGTGATTATATCAAATCATGTTGTGAAAGTGACTCAAAATTGAAGAAATTGAGGTTTTTGGAATCTGTCAAAATCAAGGCCCGAATGGTGGTGTCCAGGGCCCGAATTTGGGTGCTGTTTTTTGTCTGTTGGTTCGGCAAAAATCGGTGGCCGAATGGAGGAATTTGGGGCCCGAATTTGCCAACAGAAAATATAACAGAAACGTATTTTTGGGCCAGATTTGTTACAATTTTATGGGGGTTACTTTTACTATAAATATAGGCTTTGTATCAGAGCAAACAGGAAGATACAGGGGGCTGAAACAAGAGTTTAGAAAGACAACAATAAAACTAGAGTCTGTATAGAGTTTGTCTCTTTGGAACAAACTCTAGGGCTTGATGGTTGGTTCACCTTGGGAAACACTATTAGGATTGAGTCTCTTGGTTACAGGAAGAGATTGGGACTTTGGGTAGAATTAGGCGGGAGACTTATTCTTGTAACCCATTGATATCTCTTTTGTAAAGTTACTCATCATTATAGTGAAACGGAGGACTGCTCTCTCCCCCAAATTAGGTCAATTTGGACTGAACTGGGTAAACAAATTCTTTTGTGTTCTCTTTTCTTTTCTCTCGTTGTTTTCTACTTTTACTTGTGATTATAACTGTTACCCACTTGTATTGGTTGCTTGATTATTCCTTGCTCCACACATCAAGTATTTATTGGTGTAATTTTTTCATCGAATTCGCAACGAATCAATTAGGGCTAAAACAATGTTGTGATGAATATATAATTTGAACGGTTTGGATTTGATCAAAAAGAATTTCTTCCCAAACTAAGAAGAAAAGAAAGAAAAGAAACATGTAAACTCAACATTGAAATTTTTTAGAGGACAGTCCAAACAATTATAAACTTAATGTTATGTTGTATTGTGTCCGATGTGGGACTTTAGTCAATCCAACGTGATATAGAGGTAACTTTTTATCATGAAATTAGTCTTAAACATAATCAAAATCATTTTTATTGAATAAAATGAACCAATTATATGAATCCCTACAACGTCCGGGTATTCTAGTCTAGATAAATAAATTATTTTCTAAATTGCCTTGGAAAATTGGTGGGTAATTTACCCAAACCAATAAAAAACATCTATGTATACTTCATAGGGAATCGAACCAAGGTACACTCACTCATCATCATCATATAACTTAATCACTTAATTGATACATCTCTTGTGAAATAAATTGGAATGCAAAAATATATGTTATCAGTGAGCCATTTTTTTTAGGGAATATATATATATATATATATATATATATATATATATATATGTGTGTGTGTGTGTGTGTGAAATACTAAATATTTCTAAAATAGACAATATACATTCATTCATTTATTTATTTTTTATATTTTAAATATTATTCTTTTATATAAATTCATACTATTTATCTAGATTCGATAAACTACAACAATGTTTCATTTTTTTTTTGAAGAGTCAACAATGTTTCATTTGTGATCAACCGAATTGTGATCTATTTTAGGTTCGACATTTCTTTTGTATTAGATGAACTGTTTAAAGGTATTAAATGTAACACCCCGAAAATCCCGACTTTAAAATTTCATTCATATAATCAGAGTATAACACATAAATCAGGATGTCACATTTCATAAAATCTTTTAAATCAAATCGAATAACAATTTATTCTGAAACAATATTTAAACATAGCAGCGGAATTCATAAACGTCTCAAAATCTTAAATCAATTATTCTTGGCACAAAAGCCTCATAAAACATCTCAAATCAAGTTACGTCGCAAACATCATAATAAATCAACATGATACATAAAAGGAATAGAAATAATAATAATCCCCATCCCGTTACGTATCAGAGCTCCTAAGACTCCACAAGAAACTCTCACATCGACGAACCTAAGCTTGGTCACCTGCACTTGCCCACAAGGCGGCAATTCCAACAGAAGGGGTGAGATTCACAACAATTATATTAACATATAATTCAAATAATTATGCCTAACAACAACAACAATAATCATCACATAAAACAGGAACGTCTCAAACATCCAAATATACAAATCATCTTAAACATCTTCATAAACAACCGTCTCAAAACATCTCAGACACATGACTCGACAATGCAACTCTAACATCTTAACATCATGCATGTGGTACCAATATTTTAGCTTTAATAAGCTTCACCGTCGCTTTGAGCAAATGCTCCACCGTCGCTTTAAGCATAAGCTCCACCGTCTCAAAATATGCAAATGCATGGACTCGACTCTTTAATTCTTAAACAAGATATTACAACGTCTTAACATCAAATACGACTCTTTATCGACACATGCAATTATACAATACATGGCAGTAGCTCAGCACACTTAACATATATATTTACAGCACATAGTTATCATCACAAACATCATTTGTACTTCGTTCATAAACCTCACTTAATAATCATTTTAA
The DNA here is from genome assembly GCA_946800305.1 of Medicago arabica. NCBI lineage: Eukaryota > Viridiplantae > Streptophyta > Magnoliopsida > Fabales > Fabaceae > Medicago > Medicago arabica. The sequence continues at coordinate 43,234,863 of OX326970.1, forward strand.
TCATAGATTAACGCCAACGTCTTAAAATCATCTTACATCATCATTACAGGTTCTAATTTAGGTCTTAAACATCTCTAATGCTATCCAAAAGTCTACCCTCAAAGCCTCGCTCAAAACAGAGTTCTAAAACTCAAGTTATAGTGGTCTGAGACCACATTGCTCGCTGTGGCGAGCGGGACTGCTCGCCACGGCGAGCTACTTAAATTGTGTTCTGCCACTTGCTCGCTACGGCGAGTGATGTTGCTCGCCTCGCGAGCACTAAAGGGTTGCTCGCCACGGCGAGTGGTGTTGCTCGCCACGGCGAGTGGTGTTGCTCGCCTCGCGAGTTAAACTGTTCTGCTCGCCACGGCGAGTAGGTCTGCTCGCCACGGCGAGCGGTCGCAGAACAGGCTGCGGGTTCGCTCAAAACCTCGCTAAAACTCGTCCAATTCTTCGTTTTATGCTTCTAATCTATGAGAATTATAGTCCTAGTGATTAATCTAGGTTCTGTAACAAGTTTCTACATCAATTCACGTCATTCTCTCATCAATTCATCATAAACCCTACAAAACCCTAACTTATGAAATCTCTCAAACTCTCTTTCAATTCCTATGTTAATCACAACTAGATGAATTACAGTAAATACAATTGAAGTTAGGCTCACCCTTACCTGGTATGTTCGCAGAATTGAGGTTCTCTCTTCTCCGGCCACTTTTCTCTTCTTTTTGCAAAAGTCTGAACGTACAGACTGTTTCTAAACCTAACTCCCTTATATAATTCTTTCTATTCTTACTTATCCCCACAACTCTATCTTATTTATGAAAACAACCACATCTCCCAAAATATTTGTTTTTATATCACATCTTAATTTTCATTACATATTTTATTTTATTAAACAATAAAATAAACGTCACACCACAACATCATCTCATACGTCACAAACATCATTAAAATCATTTAATATATAATAATATACTATATACTCTAATAAAATAATTAAATAAATAAAGTGGGCGTTACATTAAACATTACATTTATCTTAAAGTCTTCAATACAAGTCAATCTCACAATCTGTCTCATTAGAAACCTAATCAACATTGAAGAACATTACTCTGACGAACAAAACAGACTCAACCGACTAATAGTATCAAATATAATCAATCATATCATTGAAAATGACCTTATTAAAATAAGAACGAAGCAGAAACTGTAATTTCAAAAAATCGAAATCTACGGTGTAAGTCAATCTGACAAACTATCCCATTGAAAACCTAGTCAACATGGAATGACATTACTCTAACGATCGAAACAAACTCAACTGACTACGGTATCAAATATAATCAATAAGGCCATTGAATATGACCTTATTGGAATAAGAAAGAAGCATGAACAGGAATTTAGGTAATCAAAATATTTGGTGTAAGTTGATCTGACAAACTATCTCATTGGAAACCTAGTCAACATAGAATGACATTACTCTGACGATCAAAACGGACCCAACTGACTAACGGTATCAAATATAATCAATCAGACTGTGGAATTTGACCTTATTGGAATAAGAAATAAGCAGGAACGGGAATTTAGAAAATCGAAATCTTCGGTGTAAGTCGATATGATAAACTATCCCATTAAAAACCTAGTCAACATGGAAGGACATTACTTCGACGATCAAAACAAACTTAGCTGACTAACAGTATCAAATATAATCAATCACACCATTGAATATGACCTTATTTGAATAAGAACAAAGCAGAAACAAGTATTTCAAAAATCGGAATCTTTAGTGAAGTCGATCTGACAAACTATCTCATTAAAAACCTAGTGAACATGGAAGAACATTACACTGACGATCAAAATGGATCCAACCGACTTACACTATCAAATATGATCAATCAGACCTTTGAATATGACCTTGTTGAAATAAGAACAAAGCAAGAATTGGAACTTCAAATATCAGAATCTTCGGTGTAAGTCGATCTGATAAACTATCTCATTAGAAACCTAGTCAACATGGAAGGACATTACTCCGATGATTAAAACGGACCCAACTGACTAACAGAATCAAATATAATCAATCGGACTGTTGAATATGACCTCATCGGAATAAGAACGAAGCAAGAAAAATAATTTCGGAAATTAAAATCATCAGTGTAAGTCGATCTGACAAACTATCCAAGTAGAAACCTAATTATCATGAGGCTTGTGTTATTCTTTGATATTATTTCTTTGTACTAAGTGCACTAAATTTTATCCGCATGTGCATCTATTAATTTGCAGGTACTTAATATATGGTTTATTTTATTTTATTCGTGCGTACCCATTAAGATATTCATTTTGTACCGGTCCATGGTGAACTTTACTTCCATATACCACGCATACTTAATTTTTGTCATCCTCTAATTATATTGTTTAACCCGGGGAACGTCGGGTGTTACACTAGTAATCAATAATATAATGGAAATTTTTTTGGGAAATGCTAACTGGTGCCCCGGACAAAGGTTAAAGATATTAAAAAAGGAAAATATATAGTAGTTATTGCATTAAAAATTGTGTAATTAATCCATAAAAAGTAATAATTAAAATTCCTTTTTTTAGCAATAACATCCTTTTTTGGCATCCTTAACCGGTGTTCGGGGGCACCGGTTAGCATGACCCATTTTTTTGTAGAATCTAAACTATATGTCACTCGATTTGGTATAAAAAAGAGTTGGACCCGAGATCATAAGGAATAATAAAAGGAAAATTATCATCGATACACTAAGATAAAATATTTGCAAAGGTGCAATTAGAAAGTAAAAGTGTGACTCTTATCATATGTGAGTTCTCTTAACTTATGTGAGATAAAATATTTATTCTTGGATCATTGATTAATCAAGTTGCCAAAACAAATATTTGTTTATCTTTTCACTGATTCACGTTCTCTCAATCACACAGTAATCATAAAATCTCAAAAAACAAAAATTTATTTTATTTTGGAATTATTATGGAATCATTCGTATTTGTTTTAAATATATAATATCCGGTCCATACTATTTTGGTCAATGAGATTTGTCCATTTTTTCTGGTTCAAATAGTATGGACCAAAATATTGCCTCTTTTTGGCTCTGCTGAGCTGACTTTTTCTTCTTTCAAAATTACTTTTAACTTTCAATGACCCAAAAAGAGCGAACAGACGGGTTCGGTAGTAAAAATAATAAAGATATAAAACTATTAATCAATTTTTTGCTACTTGTTCCGGAAGTAAAAAAAAATCATCTTCTCTTGAATAACTTTCTTCAAAAGGGCTCCTATCCCCAATGAATGTCTTGGTGGAAGATATGATTTCGTTGAATTCAAGTTTATTTGTTTTTAAATACGCCCGTATCTCAACGAGAAAATAGTCACAAGTTATGAAAGTTTTATGAAATTGACTTTTTCATACCGGTAAAAGAATTGCTTCCGCAATATAAGCACATATATTTTGCGACGAGTGTAGTCCAATTATTTAACAATATTTTGCAAATAAAATAAACAAATATTTAATAAAAACACTACATTAACATTGATATTTTAAAATAGTTATTAGTTTTCAAAACGTTGTCATATTAACTTTCTCGTATGAATACATAAAAATTTACATCGAGATACAAGGAAATACAATCCTCATCGAGCGTAATGCAAATATTTAACCAATTTTTTACATATAAAAGACAAAAATATTTAATAGAAACATTACATTTATCCTTGACAATTTTCATCTAATACTTTTAAATAGTTCATCTAATTCAAAAGAAATATCGGACCTAAAATAAATCACAATTCCATTGATCACAATTGAAACATTGTTGTAGTTCATTGAATCTAGATAAATAATATGCATTTATATAAGAGAATAATATTTAAAATATAAAAAAATCAAATGAATGAATTCATACTGTTTTATTTTAGAATTATTTATTATTTTAATATAAATGCATATAATCCCTAAAAAAATATCTGACTAATATCATATATTTTGCTTTCCGATTCTTATCATAAAAGATGTATTGTTCAAGTGGTTAAGTTAAATGAATAAGAGTGGGTGTGCCTTGGTTCGATTCCAGGTGGTTGTATTTTTTATTTTTAATCATTTTTGCTATACAAATAATAAAATAGATGCTAAAATTGCAAAATAAAATAATAAATGTTATTTTTATAATAGAGTACACGTGGCTGTTTTTTATTGGATTGGATAAATTACCCACCAATTTTCTAAGGTAGCCTAGGCCTCACCTAATACAAGACAAAATAAAAAAAAATAGTGAAAGAGAGACATGGATAAATTACCCAAACTTTCATTGGAGGAACCTTGTACAACTAATAGTTACCAGTTCTCGAGAAACAAATTGGCTAGTTACCGGTTTGCGTTTTTCAAACCTATAGTTCGCAATCACACAACTGACTAATATGGCAACGTATCTTTAGATTTATAGTAAGATTAAGAAAAAATGTCTTCTGGAAAATTTGGCTCCATTCTAAAATACTCCCTCTGTCTCTATATCTAAGCACCCGTTTGATTTTATTTTTGTTCCTAAATCTAAACCCCTTTTCAAATTACTAGATGCATTTATTATTTTTTCTTATACATACCTCTAATTAATACTACTAACTTGTCTTGAAATATGAAAAGTCAAATTTAATAAACATACAAACAAAATATAATTTGGTAATATTAACACATAAAACAGACACATTAATTACACTGACAATTTTTCTTAAGAAATATGAAAAATGCAAAGTGGTGACACAGGAGTATTATAAGGTGATGCTTACTTGGAACCTTGTATGCTAAGCTCCAATCATTCAACACTATTGCTGCTGCTATGGAATGGTTTTGTTTCAGTTTAGATATGTTCGTCTTTGATCACATTTACTTTTTCTTCGATATTCTTGATATCAATTCCCCCAGGAATAATAAATCCAGGTACGTAATTCAAGTCTAGTATCATATATCGATAAAAACTTACTCATCCTGTGTAATGAAAAGTTGGGCATAATTGTTTCTCGTGTAATTTTGCTGATCTTTGAAGGCATTGTGGGTCTAGCTGTTACCTATGGTCTAACTTAAACATAATTCAAGCTTGGATGATATTGACTCATAGCTGGTATAAAGGATACTTGAGTATACAACTAGTTCTAGTGAACCTCCTCTTGTTTTAGAAGAAGAAAATAGGCCAACATACTCCATAGCATAACTTTCTTTATAATAAGTTTGTGGTCGATTTCAACGTTTGTAATGATATGTTGAAATGCATGCATAGACACAATTGCATGCAATGCATGCTATGCCCTCTTTCTTTATTTTTGTTTAGACTTTAAAACCACATAAAATTAATAAACTTTCACACAACTTCATTAAAAGTGAAGGAAATCACTTTAACTCAAGAAACATTTCCCATTTTACAAATACACAATCATCAAGATTCACTCATTCATCAAATTATATATTTTCACAAAATTGCAAATCGTCAATTCTTTCAATCATGACAACTAAGAAAAACATAATAAATACTTTCAATCATGACAACTAAGAAAAACATAATAAATACTTTCGCACGCATCCATTGAAATCAAAAAGTATATCTAATTCAATATCATGACCTATTATTTTGATTGAAATCATGGTCAAGACAAGATCCCTTAGCTTAGATGCTCTCCTTCCTAGCCAAATAACCTCTAAATCTATACACATCATTCTTCGTTCTACTAACTCAATTCCAATTGACGAGGACAATCACAAGAAAACATACTTCTCAAATGTTATAGAGGGGTGAATATAGATATCGCCATATCGACATATGACTCTATTTACACTGATTTTTGGTAAACAACCGCTGGTTTAAAATTAATTTCTTGCAAGATCAACCAGTCAATTTTAAGGACATGTTTGTGTATTTTTCCAGAATTTGTGATTGTTCTTCAAGAACATAAGAAAAACTTAAGATAAAAATTTATCGAATTTAACCCAGTTAAATTCGTTGAAGTCACTTTCAAACGAAATAAAAGAAATTGTTTGAATAAAACAAATAAATTGCAAAGATGTTTAAGAAAACAAACTTAAATTGCATTGATTGAATATAAAGTGGTACACATGTTCATACATTGCAACTTGTGACTCGTTTCTCCCTTCCATTGCAGATAATTTGAGTGTAAGTTTTTTGTATGATTGGATTGTGACCCCTTTCTCTTGTGAGAAACTACTATATATACTAATAGAAATAACTACCTATTATTTGAATTCAAAACTACGACTGTTATAAACGAACAGTTCTTATCTATTCGATCTAAACTTTCTCCTTCTGCTTGGCCTTATCCAAAACAAATTGTCCCTCGATGAATAACGGTCTTTCGATGAAAAAACTATCTTTCGATGAAGGAACTGTCTTAATCGAACCAAGAGCGTGTGTGGACCATTTCAGTAAGTCCATTTTCGATAGGAATAAATGATCCATCTTCATTTCATTAATGACATGGTTAAACTTACTTTGACTGCCTTTAATATAGCCCAAATAAAATACAGGCTAACAGACTCTTAGGTGGCCATTATAGAGAGAGATAATTGAGAGGGTTTGATTATTCTTTTTCTAAACCATACTACATGGCATGTGAGATACGTATCCTATATACTAAAATTAGCTTGATATAAGTAAATTTATGAATATATAAGTCGTACCTTAAATGCATGGATGGCGGTTACAACTTAAAAGGAATTAGGAGAAATAATAGTGGTCGGGTGTTTTTTTGTGGTGTTCGAGTTTGAACCCTAAATCTTGCATATATTATGCATTGTCTTTACCAATTGTGCTAAACTCACGTGACGGTCGAGTGTTTGACTAAGGGAAGAAAACCATTGTTCTTTATTAAAATATTGAATTGAATCTTTAGTTTTTTTCTTTTTCTTTTCTTCTTCTGGTTCTTCTTGCGACTCATTATGGAGTATGACTCCCCAACCACATTGCTAGAGGATAAGCCGTCATCTTTTGCTAAACTTGTTGCATTCCATAGGAAAATCTAATAGGGTCGAAATAGAAATTTCGTGATGAAGATAAAAAAATTGGTAGAGGGGGGAAGCATCTTATTAATAGGGTTTGCAATTCTTTTTCCATTAAACATGTTCCATAGAAAAATGTAATATATAATAGACGTTGCATGCAGAATACTAGTATGAAATCTACTCTTTACCCAACATTTTTCGCTCACTTCCAACTGAACTTTCCAAAATATTCCTGCGTAAGTTAACTCACGCAACGTGACTTAAGTTACGCATGGCATATGGAGTAATATTTTACCGTGGTCAATCAATAACTCTATCAATCATTATTTTTGAATGATCTTTTTTTTTTTTTTGTGTCCAATAACACCACAGACATGACACATAACTCCAAACTTCTCATATTTAAAAATAACTGAGGTTACCTGTCCATTTTCCTTTTCAAAGGACCATCCCTTGCTGATTGGTTCATCTACATTCTACCGGACTCTCAACTTCATGAACTTTCTCCAAGGACTAAGCTTGTTACTATCGTCATACTTCACCAACCGACCTACATGACTCCCAATCAGAGCGCCCACTTTCTCGTTCATAAATCCAAAAGGAACATGATGAACCTGAAGCCAAATTTCAGATTGATTGAAATCCCCTGTCATAGGATCCTCGCCAAACGCCAACTTCCTAAAGATAACCATAATGTTATCAAACAACCATGGACTACCCTGGTAAATTCTTTCCATGTCACACAGATGGTATAATTGACACATGATCTTCTTGTCATCAATGGGGCTAATTGTGACACCTTTTCCTAGTTGCCAAAAGCTAGCAAGCCTATCTTTGATTACATGAAAATTCATAGGTTTGTTAATCAGAATTTTTCCAATGAGACAACAGTCAAATAGACTCTCAGGTGACATATTGGATGAGTTACTGTTTTGGCCATTTGTGGTATTATGGATATTGAGGCTTTCCATAGGTGCAAAAAACAAAAAGACACAAACAGAGAGTGACAGCAGAAAGCTAAGACTTTTGTGCATAAGACTCGATTTAGAGAGGTGGTAATTGACCCCATTGCCTTTCTTCTCCTTTATACCAATAATTCTGACAACAAATCCCTTACAATCCTCATAATTTATGGGATAAAGGTTGACTTTGAGTAACCACCAGAACCAATTTTTTGAAATGAACGTATAAAGAATCAAAAGTTTAAAATGTTTGACTTGAAGGATCATATGAATAAAGGCATTGTAAAACTTGACATCCTTCACATAAAGGCAATATTGGTTGTTTGGAATCAGAATCAGATATGTAGTCCCTTCACTTAACACACGGATTACAGATCTGGATTCTATTTCAAAGCTCAATAAACACCTTATGTTAAGGATCAAAAAGATAAGTTGACTATATAACATCATCTTTCACAATGAGGACTCATAGTAAATGACTTGATATGGTAATTCACAAACAACAAAGGAATAACAAAACTAAAAATCAGATCTCATTAATCAAAAGAAAGATCTCAAGATTAAAAACAATCGATCTACAAACAGACTCTCACCTGGTTGTTAGAAGACTCTAAGGTTGACCATAGGAGAGAAAATTCGGGATATTTCATGTAATGTTTCATGGCATGCATTTGAGATACATATATTGAAACAGTTTTATACAAAAACTGATGTAAAAACAGGTTTTATAAAATGTTTTTTTTAGATAACCTATTTAACTATATGCAATTTTGACCTAACATACTTTGACCATATTTTTCTACTAATATACATACTTTGACCATATTTTTCTACTAATATACAAAGATAAATAATATCATATAAGATGGTGTTGGATTCGCCCCGATCAATATTTTTTAAATATTAAATTTTCATAATTTTTTTAAATAGATAATTAAAAATATTAAAGATAAAATATATGCATGGTATGTGTGTCAGAGTCAACTAGATCATATACTCCCTCCGTCCCTATATCTAAGCACCCATTTGATTTTATTTTTGTCCATAAATCTAAACCCCTTTTCAAATTACTAGATGCATTTATTATTATTTTTCATATACATACCCCTAATTAATACTATTAACTTGTCTTGAAATATGAAAAGTCAAATTTAATACACATACAAACAAAGGACAATTTAGTAATATTAACACATAAAACAGACACATTAATTACAGTGACAACTTTTCTTAAGAAATGTGAAAAATGTAAAAAGAGGTTACATATAGGGACGAAGGGAGTAGAATAGAGGGAGAATCAATGTTGGAACAAGATGGTAAATGATTTCATCTAAAAGTTGCCTATAGTCACCAATTAGTCATTAAAGCTCTACAGAGATCATCTAAAAGGTCACGAAAAAGCATAGCCAGTGTAAAGCAATCAAACATAAATCCATGTAAATTAATCTAATTGAAAAACAAACACATAGACATTGCATCAAACATACACGTTTTCATTTACTCATTTGATTAGCAACTTCATTTAATATGTTAACATCACTAACTTTAGACACCATAACTTACATACATTTGCATTGCTCATTGACAACAAATCTGGTATAGATTTGGCTAGGAATCTAGTATTGCATGGCAGAAGCAAACATATAAAGACAATATTGCATCTTATTACAGAACAAGTGAACAAAGAAATGCTTAAGGTCATTAATTGTCTTACTAAGGAACAACTAGCTGATATGTTTACAAAAGTTGTGAAGTTAAAAAATTTGAATTATGGGATGTTGTTGGTTTCTAATTCAACTTAGTTAGGATATTTCAAGTAAGTTGAGATAAGAAGTAGTAAAAATTGTTTGGTATGTTTGCTAATTTTGTGCAAGTTAGTTAGTTATGAATAATTACTTGTATAACAAGTAAAGTAGGTTAGAGATGGCAACGTAGGTTGTGGACGTGGGAGGAAGCCTTATTAGAGGAGTGTATGACATTACTATTTGATATCTCTTTAGTTGCTAATATTTCAGATACTTGGGAGTGGCTTCCTGATCCTGTAGAGGGTTACTCCGTGAGTCAATCTCAGTACCATCACCCACCCTCCTCCTAACACATAACCTAAACCAGCCCTCTCCTCCCTCACCTATCTCATCTCTAATCCTCGCAATCTCCTTCCACCAAAAAGAGCAACTCCGGCCCCCATCCTCCAAACCACCATCCGCCCCACCATATCTAGCCACCAACACCCTACGCCACAAAGCTTCCCTATCTAATAACAACCGCCAACACCACTTTTCCAGCATAGCAATGTGAAACTCTCTCAATCTCGTAACTCCCAACCCTCCATACTCCTTCTTCAAACACAAAGTATTCCACCCAATCCAAGATAAAAAAAATTATCCTCACTTCCCCCCCCCCCCCCCCCCCCAAATTTTTTTATTATTATTAATCTTTTGATTTAATGGAAGAGATTATAACTGCTGGAGCTTTGAAGAAGGAAAGAGCATAAACAAGAAAAGCAGTCAGGACAGACCTTAGAAGGATCAGGCGACCCCCAAAAGAAAGAAACCGACTATGCCAACCAGACAATCTAGATTTAATACAATTAACAACATGTTCCCAAAACACTAAACGACGCGGATCACCCCCAATCAGAAACCCCAAATAGAGAAACGGGATTTTACCCACTTTGCACCCAACATGTGTATTTTAAAAGTAACTTATTGAAATATGTTGGAGAAAAAGGGATACATAGAGCAGGAAATAATTTAGACATAGTTTTTGTGAAAAAGAAAAACAATATTCGTTCATTCATCTAAATTGATAGAGTATATCATTCAACATCGTTAAAAAGGTAAAAGATGAATCTACGAACATACTCACAACATTGAAGTTAATAGCATACAACGATAAAATGTCTACAAATAATATGATAAAATTAAAGTGACATAAATACTCATGTCTCAAACTCTGTAACGTTGATGCCTAAATCATTGATTGAATAGCCGATTTTTCAATAGGAATCAAATGAACACCACAACGAGATGGGAAATCACACCACGTCATACACAACAACGAACAACACAACGCCACATTCAGACGACGAAATAACGAAGAAAAAACTTAGATGCATGTGAAAATCACTTATTTAGATTGAATTAGAGAGAAAATGATGAAGAAGTGTGATTTTGGGTCAAAAATTGATACAAAACTACCCTTTAATGAAGAAAACGGAAGAGAGAACATATAAAGAAGAAAATTAGATTCGGTTTATCGGAGAGGATGAACAGGAAAGAATAATTTTATTAGATTATTTAAAATATTATTACAATTGTTAGATTAAACTAACTGCAATTATGTTATTTTCGTAGTGGTGTAGCAGTGAGATTGATTTTAACTAGATAATTTTAAACAGAGATATGTTTCTTTATGAAAAGTGTGTGTTTACTTATAAAAATAATATAATTTTAGTTATGAATATTTTAATAACTGTGCAAATTAAATACTTTAAGCAAAATATAGGAAATATTGAATCCTCTCACAAGTTCTTCTAGTACTGAATTTAAGCCCAATCTACAATCACCTGCACTACACGGTCACTATTTTTCACTTTTCTCATTCTTTCTCATCAACAAAAAAAATCACAATTAATACTCTTCTCATGTGTCACGATATCAATGAGTTCCTCATCTTTGGAAATTTGAACTCTCACATTCTAGTAAAATGATTCTACTAGTGATTTCCTCGTCATTTTCATGATAAATTAGCTAAAAGCTCGTTTGTACCCTGCAGTGTATTGAGAAATTATCGGATCGATCAAAAGAAACAGTTATTCATGGCTTTCGATATTTTCTCAACTACACTGCGGAGTAAAAACGAACTTAAATCTTTAACAGATGTGAGATGTGTTGGGTCTATTGAGGACATGATCGACTTTGCAGTTTCTGGTTTAAATTGGATTTGGATGGTATTGTTGTGTTAAATTTGTTAGGTTTACTTTCTCACATGAGTTTCCACTTGTTTTCAGGTTGAAGCTGCAGAGAATAATAAAATATATTACTCCACCTTAGCTACTGTGTTTTGTTTTTAGTTTTGATTTTTCATATTGACATTAGTTACTGTGTTTTGGTTTTGAATTTTAATCTCAAACCATTGAATTGAACTTGCATAAGAGATATTTCCAAAATATTATTTTGGAAGGTTAACAATAGTTCTAACAATTTGTGCTTTAATTTGGAAGAATAAATGTACATTCTTAATTAGACTAATATTACATATACTGTTGTATGAAGACGGAGAAGTGGTGGATGCCATTCTCGATGAAGTTACCAATGTCGTCGGCGATGAATCTATTGTGTTTAAATGTTGGACAAACTTTTGCTAGTAATTCATGGACAACATTATCTTAATAACAGAACTGGGCAGAAACTGATGACCTTTTGAGCTGCACCTTTGGTTTTTATAAGGGGTTTATATTGTTGAAAGAGCTTATAATGTGAATGATTAAGATAGCACAAATACATTTATTATTATTTTTGATTGTAAAAAAAAAAAGAGAAAAAAGAATTTATTTATAGGGTGCGTTTGTCTTGCAAAACAGTAAATATTAGACAGAACAATACAAGATATAACAACATAATACAAGGTAGAACAACACAGGACAAATTTTTATATAATTGATTTTTTTTTTTTTTTATACAATTTTTGGGAGACAAAATACTATTTTGGTATTTTAGACAATTTGTACGTGGGACAAAAAGTAGTGATGTGGTTTGGTGAGGGACAAAAATATCAATTTTTGTTTTGTACCTTAAACAGTTTTACAAATTAAACACTAAACAATTTGAGTTGTTCTTTTATCCCGTGTTTCATTTTTTAGCAAATCAAACGCACTTCTAGTTTTCTTTTGTCAATTTAGATACAGTGAAAAGTTTCTTTCAAAATATTATATAGTTAGAACTTAACTTTTTTTTTGGTAATTTTTAAATAAATTAGGAATATACAATTGTCCATGAGAACCATGAGGGAATAAATTATAATATATCTTTATATGCATGAAAGTAACGTGCGTAAGAGTGACTTGACTCCATGGACAAAGCTTTGTTCGTGGCTTAGTGTATAGAGTGTGGCAGAGTCAAAAGAATGTATACGGACACGTCAACACTGCTAATGTAAAAAGTACAGGACACCTACACCGCTACAAATGTATTAATTTATTTATAGACGATCTGAAATGAAAATCAAAATACATACATAAACATTTAACTTTAGCAATTTATTTCATTGATAGAAGTTCTAAAACAAAATATCATAGTATTTGACCTTTATTTATTTATCAACTATTTAAAAAGCTAAAAATGTTGTAACCAACTTTAATTTCTATAACCCCTAATTGAACAATGTTCCACAACACATATGTAATTGTTGTATATATGGTGTGTTGATCCAAGAGAGAGAGAAAAATGTTTCAGACATTTGTTGGAGTTGTCTGACACGGCTCGTATGAGTGTTATATAGGTGTCGGACGCCGGTTTAGGAATGTCGAAGTAAAGAAAAAACAATTTTATTTAGGACACCGGTCTTAGTTTTCCGACACGTGCTGTACGAGTGTCAGGCACCGACGCGTGTCAGACACCGTGACACGTCTAGTCCTAGATCAGGTGTCCGTGCTTCATAGATTTCATTCATAAAACCGTGGTATGTGATTGTATTGTTGTTGGTTCTATGTGAAGGGGCGTGGTGTAGTATTATTAACTTAGGAGAATGTAGTTTATAGTTGGTATTTTGGGCAGAAGGCGAATCAAATAAGTATTCAGTTAGAAGCGCTTATAAGATGCTTTTGTCGCGAATTTCTAATATGTCCAACACAGACATTGCAATGATTTGCATAAAGATGTATCTCCAAAAGTTGCAATTTTTGTTTGGAGGTTTATTCAAAAACAAAATTGCAGTGAAGGAAAACCTTTGCAAAAGAGGAGTCTTTGATCAAAATTCAAGCCGTTGTGATGTGGCATGTAATGTAGAGGAATCCGTGTCTCGTCTATTCTGAGTGTCAGGTGTTCGCTAGTGTATGATATGCAATATGCGGTTGGATTGGAGTCAGATTAGTTTTGTATCATGAGAAGGGGAGCATTTTGAGCAATTTGGAGGTCTTATCGACGGTGGAAGAGTTTTCAAGTGTCAAGTCAAAATGATTTGGTTCGCAAGCATTTAGGTAATATGGAAGGCAAGAAACGACAAAGCTTTTCGTAACAAGGAATTGAGGTTGGAATATCTAGTGGAAGAGGTAAAAATGCTTGGAACTGGTTGAAAATTAAATCAAATAGAATCAATTACCCTATTGCTCAATGGTGTTTGAATCCAAGAGCTTTGCTGGGATGATAGATTAATCAAGTGTGGTTGATCGGCAGTCTTAGCAGAAGGTATAGGCTGGCAGGGTGCATTTGTTTTGTTGTCTGTAGCTTTGAGGTGTTTGGGGCTGATTCCTAGTTCATAGACCTTTATTCTTATAATCATTGGTTAATTTAATAAAGTTTCTTTGGCCTACTTAAAAAAAAATACCTCTCATTAAGCACGCAAATCAAAAAGTTGTGATTGGATCGATGCTACCTAAAAATAACTTAATACTAACGGTGTACACCCTTTGATCTCATAATTTCCAACAAAACAAAACAACAGATTTTGAGTGTTGAGTAATTTGATGCACATTAAGAGAAAGAAGTACCAAACCATTTAATTCCAACCGAACTATTGCCAAACAAAAAGACTCATGCAAAAAATTCAACTGAGTGAGAATCATTCCAAACATAATTTTCAACTACAACTCAACAAATCCACACACCTTTTCAGCTTTCTTTTTCAACAAGAAAAAAATGCATAAATGATGAACTAACAACTCAACCTCCATCGCCTATTTATCCTCTTGTAATCTATCGTTGTAAGAACATCACAATATTATTTTTTTATTCATTGCTATTAGGGATGGGTATGGTTCGATTAACCATCAAAACTGAACCGAACTGAACCATATTGTTGAAATGGTTCAGAAAAACTGAACTGAACAATTTAAAGTTTGGAAGTAACCAAACTGAACCAAAGTTATGGTTCGGTTAACCATTTGCTTACCTATTAATCAAACTGAATTGAACCAAAACAAATATTTTTTATCCAATGAATAAAATCACTTGTATTATAAAAAAATAACAAATTAAATTTAAAAGCAAGAATAATTTATTTCTTCAAAACAACTTATCAAATGCAAAACAACATATTGCGATCTCTTTTTTTTAAAAAAACGGCTTATTCAAAACAACTTTTTTAAAAAACAACTTAATTTAAAACAACTTATTTTATGCAAAACAACTTATTTTAAAAAACAACTTATTTTAAAAATCAGTTTATTCAAATAAGCTTATTTTATGAAAAATAGCTTATTACCTTCTATTTTTAAAAACAATTTATTCAAAACAACTTATTTTATGCAAAACAGCTTATTTTTGCAAAACAACTTATTTTATAAAACAACTTATTCAAAAAAGCTTATTTTATAAATAATAGCTTATTACGATCTATTTTAAAAACAGTTTATTCAAAACAACTTATTTTATGCAAAACAACTTATTTTAAAAAACAGCTTATTTTAAAAAACAACTTATTCAAAAAAAACTTATTTTATGAAAAATAGCTTATTATGATCTATTTTTAAAAACAGTTTATTCAAAACAACTTATTTTATGCAAAACAACTTATTTTAAAAAACAGCTTATTTTTGCAAAAACAACTTATTTTAAAATACAGCTTATTCAAAAAAGCTTATTTTATGAAAAATAGCTTATTTTATGCATAAAATAAGTTGTTTTAAAATAAGCTGTTTTTTAAAATAAGTTTTTTTTTGCATAAAATAAGTTGTTTTTATAAAAGGCTGTTTTGAATAAGATGTTTTTAAAATAAGTTGTTTTGAATATGTAGTTTTTTTTAAATAAGATGTTTTGCATAAAAATAAGTTGTTTTCAATATATTGTTTTTAAATTAAGTTGTTTTGAATAAGCTGTTTTTTAAAATAAGATGTTCAAGCTATTTTGAATAAGTTGTTTTTTAAAATAAGTTGTTTTGAATAAGCTCTTTTATAAAATAAGTTATTTTGCATAAAATAAGTTGTTTTGAATAAGCTCTTTTTTAAAATAAGTTGTTTTGCATAAAATAAGTTGTTTTGAATAAGCTGCTTTGAATAAGTTTTTTTAAAAAAATAAGCTGTTTTCATAAAACAAGTTGTTTTGAATAAGCTGTTTTTAAAATAAGTTGTTTTGTATAAAATAAGCTGTTTTAAAATAAGTTGTTTTGAATAAGCTGATTTTAAAAATAAGTTGTTTTTAAAATAGATATGGTTAATGGTTCAGTTTGGTTCGGTTCAGATAATTGTGGTTATTAACAATTCAGTTCGGTTATTGAATTGTTATCAAAATAATGGTTCGGTTCGTGAATTGGTTAAATGATTCAGTTAATTTTGATATGGTTCGGTTCGGTTAACCAGTTTGAATTGGTTATTGGTTATTTTTGCCCGCCCCTAATTGCCATTGTTCAAAGTTTCAATTTTTTTCATATTTTCTATTTTTATCTCTAAAATGGGTTTGTTTTTATCAATGCAAGTAACTATTGCTGGATTGTGGTGGGCGGAGACAAGAACCCATAGATTACTTCCTGAAGTTAGTTTGTTCTTATAACTTGCTTCCTCAAGCTAACAAATTACATATCATTTGTTAACTTGATTTGCAAGTAATCTATGGAAAAACCCCTAACTTCATGTAAATACATAACAATTATACTTCTTATGTCAGATAACCTATGATTACTACTTCACTTGTAGGTCTTTGATGATGCATTGAAAAAGACCTAAGATTCCTGATTGTAGTTAATTCGCTAGGCAAGCAAATTGAGCCAAGTCAGAGAGTTTCAAAGGTTTCAGGGCTAGAAGATTCATCAATTACCATCTCTTTGACACCTCTTTAATGACACTTCATTTAGACTCTTTAAAGAATCACTAAAAAAATTCAATCATTTTTCAATTTGTCAAATTAAAATAAAATATATATTTTAGGGTTTGTCATGAACAACATTGTCTAAGGCCCAATCTACAATTACATAGACACATTCTCATTCTCACATCCCATTTATATAATATGAACAAACACAACAAATCCACCAACATTCTCATGTATGCTTTTCATCTTTCTTACTGTTTTCAACAAGAAATGAATATATATAATATGAACAAACAACTCAACCTCCTTATCATTCTTTTTCTCCTCTTTTCATCAATCACGGTAGTCAACGTCAGATCTCCGACAGACGAATTGTGGTCGACTAGTGGTTCACTGTCTCCCACCACCACCACCACTATTATTAACATTACAAAATAAAATTAATAAATTCATTTTAAAAAATAAATCTAATAAATTAAATGAAAAACATGTTTTATATTTAAAGAAAATTATTTTTTATTTATTAAATTAATTTCTACAGAGTGACAAATGGGTGACACCTTTTGGGGTGTACATAACAAATTACTCAAAAATTATTGGTTTTCACACCACAATGAAGAAACACGTGGACCTTGTCTTTCTCAACTTTATGCACTTGATCTCATCTATCATTGCAGGAGATGTGAACAACTTCATTCATTAAGGAAGTCGTCTTGGTTTAATCCAAGCTCAGGAGATTCGGACAAGGTTATTCATTCAAACGCAATAGAGTTTGAGAAGTACGACCTTGATAGTGAGGGCAGTCCCAATTACGAATAAAGTACGACCTTGATGGTGAGGGCGGTCTTGAAGGACAAATGAAGTACGACCTTGATGGTGAGGGCAGTCCCAAAGGACAATGAAGTACAACCTTGATGGTGATGGACGACCTTGACGGTGTTCTTCGTTCCAGCGGACAAAATCCAAGAGAGAAAATGAGTCGAACCATTGTTTTTTAGAGAGAAAATGTTAGAAGGTGGTGTAATGCCATTGCTGGATATTAGGGATAAACTACCTAAAAGATCGTTTTTACCACCTAGTCTACTTGTCAAACTATCACATTTTCAACTACAAAGATAAATTAATTGAAAGAGTTTTTTATGATTTCTGATAACACAATAACATAAAAGAGGGTGAAGGGGCCACTCCAAAACTGTGACATTCCACAATTGGTATCATTTCATTTATGTGTTTCACGTTATACCAATAATCGGTATCAGTTTTTTTTAAAGAATAATTGGTGTGTACGCGCGCGTGCATGCGTGCGTGTATTACTTAATATTTCATATAGTTTCATTTATTTTTGTAAGATTTCATATATTTTCATAACTTTATCCTCCTTCAATCTTAAATTATAAAAACATTTATTTTCTTTGTCTTAAAAATGTAAGTAAAAAAACATTTTTTTACCATATTTAATCATGTTGTTTAAAAAAAACATCTTTCTCAATTGTTTTTATTTTATTTATTATGATAAAATTAAATGCAAATTGTATTCAATTTACATTTCTCCGATTTTCTCAATTGTCTTTTATGGTTTTTGATAACGCCATAACAAAAGAGAGGATGAAGGAGACACTCAAAAAATGTGACATTTCACAATTGGTAATAAGATAGGAAAATTTATCCTTAAAAAAAATAGGAAAATTTATCCCCGAAAAAAAAAAGTTAGGAAGATTTATTTGACAATTCAAATGGCTATTAAACTAAGTTACTCCAACATAAAAAAGTTCATATGAATTTTCCAAAACTTGTTATCTTTTTTTTCTTTCTTTCTGATCAAAACATAACAATTCAAGTTAACAATTACCACAGTTACTCCTTTAAAAAAATTACCACAATTACTTTTGAAGTGATGCATCATTTGACTTAATTTTGTAGATATCATTATGAAACATAGAATAAATTTTTTATGGAAATAAACTAAAATAGCTAGAGTTTCAAATTTTTAATACTCACAAATTTAGAGGGATCTTAACCTCATTCAAGTCCCCCACTTCCTAAACCTTACCCCTCTTTTCTATATATTCTCTTCTTTTTCCGTTCATTGTCCACCACTCTCAACTTCTCATATTTTCTCTCCTAGAAAGTACAAACTTCTCTTCCCTTTCCAAACTCCAAAACCTCTCTCCATCACAAATTAAATGGCTTCCTATACAACACAAGTTTTTCTTCTTCTTCTAGCCACCTGTTTTGCACAAGAACCACCAACACAGCCAACATCAGCAACCCCAACTCCACCAACCCTATCACTAAAGTCAGTAGAGTTTACTGATGGACCGGGAAGTCTCAATGGGCAACATAAATACTGCTTTGATTGTGAGGAAAATATGACGGTCCACCCCGATGCTTAAGAGAAGTATATCGATGGCGAAAACAGTCCTAATGGGGAACATAAGTACGAATTCAGACAAGAGAGGTATACCGATGGCGAAGGCAGTCCTAATGGGGAACTTAAGTACGAATTTGGTCAAGAGAAGTATACCGATGGGGAAGTCGGTCTTAATGGGGAACTTAAGTACGAATTCGGTCAAAGGCAGTCCTAAAGGGAAACAGGAGTACGAAGTCGGTCAAGAGAAGTATACCGATGGCGAAGTCAGTTCTAGTGGGGACCATAAGTACGAATTTGGACCAGGCAGTCCCAATGGGGAACATAAGTACGAAGTTAACAGTGTTCAAAAGAGAAAATGGGCAAAAGCTGCCCAACCATAGCTTTGTTTCATAGCTGCCCAACCACTTCTTTCTTTCAAGTCCCCCACTTCCTAAACCTTACCCCTCTTTCTATATATTCTCTTCCTTTTCCGTTCATTGTCTACTCTCAAAATGGTAGAAAATTAATAATGTACTAAATGACCTTTCCTTTAATACATGGGAATACCCAATTTAATGAAAAATCTCTTTCAACTTGGTTGTAATTGTTATATTGGAATTTAGTTTGAGAATGAAATTGTGTTGAATCTTTTGTTGTATCACTTCTTTGTTTCACGTCCCCCACTTCCTAAACCTTACCCCTCTTTTCTATATATTCTCTTCCTTTTCCGTTCATTATCCACCACATAGAAGGAAGTATGCCTTGTGCTTGGATGAGGTCATTGAATACATACTTTCTCGTCGTCATTGCAAACATAGAAGGAAGAGTATAATTAATTTAATATTAGTTTAATTTTGTAAATAAAAAAACTCAACTATTGTAAAAAGAAAAACTTTTATTTCTAGAACTAGAATACTTTTATCTTTTCTTTTAGCAATAGACCTAGAATATAATACTAGATGATTTGAACCATTTGTATAGGAGTATATAAAAATAGCTAGAATTTCAACTTTTTAAAACTCACAAATTTGGAGGAATCTTACCCCATTATTATTGATGCACTCATATCTGCCTAGAATATAATACTAGACGCCTTGTTGTTTAATCAAAACTCAGTAGATTCGGATAAGGTTATTCATTCAAACACAATAGAATTTGAGAAGTATGACCTTGATGGTGAGGGTAGTCCCAATGGTCAAATGAAGTACGACCTTGATGGTGAGGGCAGTCCCAACAGACAAATGAAGTACGAAGGTTCTTCATTCAAACACAATAGAATTTGAGAAGTATGACCTTGATGGTGAGGGTAGTCCCAATGGTCAAATGAAGTACGACCATGATGGTGAGGGCAGTCCCAACAGACAAATGAAGTACGACCGCGCAGTTCCAACGGACAAAAGAAGTACGACCTTGATGATGAGTGCAGTCCCAATGGATAAATGAAGTACGACCTTGACAATATGCTTCGTCCCAGCGAACAAACTCAAGAGAGAAAATAGGCCGACCATTGTTTTTTAGAGAGAAAATGTTAGAAGAAGGTGTTGTGATGCCATTGTCGGATATTAGGGATAATCTACCTAAAAGATCGTTTTTACCACCTAGTCTACTTGCCAAACTACCGCCTTTTTCAAACTACCGCCTTCTGATAACACGATAACAAAAAAGAGGATGAAGGAGACACTCCAAAATTGTGACATTCCACAATTGGTATCATTTTATTTATGTGTTTCACGCTATACGAAAGAATAATTGTGTGTACGCGCGCGTGCATGCGTGCGTGTATTACTTAATATTTTATATAGCTTCATTTTTTTAAATATTTCACGTACTTTCATAACTTTATCCTCCTTCCATCCTAAATTATAAAAACAATTATTGGCTTAAAATTGAAATAAAAAACACAATTGTTTACCCTATTTAATCATGTTTAAAAAAAACATCTTTCTCAATTGTTTTATTACTTATTATGATAAAATTAAATGCAAATTGTATTCAATTTACACACCCCTCCGATTTTCTCCATAACCAATATTCAATAAAAAATATTTATACTTATTCCCATGAAACTTATTCAGAGAAAAACACATGAAGTTATACCCCAAATTATTATGTTTAAGGTTTTTTTTAAGAAATGTGAATTGATTGTTTTTTTTTTTAATAATTTAGAATAGATGAAACATGTCATTCTCCATTTTCCTTTCTAATTTCTTATTATTTATGGTGTTCATCTTTCAAATTCTATCTTTCATGTGATGTATATTGTAATTAGTTATTTGATTGGAAAAAAATGATAAAATTAAAAGAAAAAATAGTACAAGCTTTGACATATAGTTATTTTACGATGTGAATCTCTCAAACATAATGCACAATGAGATCAAGAGAAAGCTAGAATGAAGTTTTGTTTTGTGTAGTTAGACTTTTCCATTTTCTAAATGGAAACACAGTGAGATAGAGCATGCAAGATACTGTGAATATTGAAATATTTGTGCTACATATGGTATATATAGCAAATTGCGTCAAAAGGGCAAAAAAATTAACATATTTCATCTCAGCACTTCATCATGTCAATATTTGGGGCTTTTCAGAGTATTTTGCTATACATACCCCTCAAAAACCCCTCATCTTAAAAAAAATTGAGCCCCCTACCGGCATGGGCTCTAGGTCATCGCACTCCCGACCTATACCCTAGGACCGGCCCTAACTATACTAAGTGAGTTAGTATGTAGTATGCATGAAATCAGTGTAACAAATAATGTCTCTCAAACCTTCTGTGACACCATAAATCCCAAAAATAATTATTACTATCATTTAATTAAAAATAGAGTTTGATTTGCAACGGAAAGTGTCAAATAAAAACTTCTCTAATAATATATGAATTCTTTCACAAGATTTGGGATATCACATTGACTCATAATAAACATAATTCAGGTGTCACTTCATTAAAAATATAATAATATTAACATCGAATCTTTTATTTTTGAAAATATTTTCTTTTACATCACAGACAACGATTTTCCTGTACAAAATGAAATAAGTAAGCATAACCCTTTCCCCGTATCACTATCAGAGCGGTGCTTTTCCCCAAAATAACATATGACACAAGACAAGTCTTCACGAAAAGCATGTACTTGACTCTAAGACTCATAACCTATATAACTACGATTTTTCAACTGCAGGGCCAAGCCAGCAACCACAAATAACGAAAGGGTGAGTTCCGAGAACATGTAATAGTAATAAAAAATTGAGAAGAACACGTAAGCAATTAAGTCAAAGTCGTATCACATCACAAACATAATATTCAGAACCTTGAAGAATATACTATATCATCTCAATCCATACACTACTACAACATACCCCCTTTAATAGCATTCATTCGGGCGTTTAATAGCGCTTGTGAAGCGCTAAGAAAGCCCCCGCTATTATAGGTCAGAACCCCTATAATAGCGCTCTATAAACGCTATTAAATAGCAGCGTTTCAATAGTGCTTTCAGAAAAGCGCTAATATAGCCTTATTTTTGTTTCCAGAAAGCTATCTTAACTCCCCCCTTTAATAGCACTTTCGGAAAAGCGCTGATAAAAGTCCCATTTTTTTTATTTTAAAAATTAAATCTACAACCAAAAGCTTCATAATAAGATAACGAATTGACAAAAAATATATATACATAGTAATCCATTAATAGAAATAAACAACAATAATGTGTTCATCGAAAACTTAATTACAAATTACATTTAATGTACACTTGCATAAAAATGCAAAGCCTATGCATAGTACGTATATATGAACGATGACAAACCTAAAGCAAACTTCACATTTGGATGAGTCAACTCCTTAAAACAAGACTTGTGATATGGATGCTTCCCGGAAAAAGAAATCTTGGACCAACAAAAAGAAAATCAGATACAGATTGAAAAAGTATCAAAATCAATACTTTGTACACACTATACAATGCAGAAACATGTATAATTTACACGCCATCAGCACTTTATAGTTTACATGCCTTTAAGCCACCAAAAACAACATAAAAACTATAAGTGTGATTTTGACCATAGTAGTCAATCTCGGATAGTGGTGCATAGTGGCCGACCCCAAAAGTGGGATAGCGGGATAGTGTATAGCGATATGTCAAATCCCCTTTTCTTAGGTAGTAAAGAAATGCCAGTTGTAAAAATCTTATTCACTCAAATGATGACAAATCCCCTTTTCTTAAGTAGTATAGAGGTGTCAATTGTGAAAATCTTATTCACTCAAATATAGGGGTGTTGCCAAGAATTAAACATGATGTGACCAAGTTCAAAAGACATAATATAAACTAGATACATTAAAAATATGATTCAACATATATTTAAACTAGAAAAATTTAAAATGTCACTACCACCATAAAACGAATTTTATCCAACTTTTCGGAATATTTTTAATAAAAGAATGGTATGCAATATCAAAATAATACTTTATCAATTTTTAAAAATATTTCATAATTCCATGAATTTAGAATTTAAAAGTCCTTGACCGTCAAACTTGTCCATTCAAATCTACACATAGCTATCCATCACAAGGTATATGAATGAAACATTATTAAGAAAATAATAATCAATATTCCAAGGAATGTAACATCAATTTAAAATAATTTACGTTTACCCAAAATAAGCACCACAATCCAGTTATGAGAATTGATTCATACCTCTCAAGTTGCAGCACAGCAAAGCTACATAGCTCAAAGGCTTCAACAATCTATTAGCTAGGACACATGGCTGGAATGAGTCTAAGAACTCTGCAGCATCATCAATCGATTTAGTAGAGAAATGAAAGAAAATTTCTTGAACTGAGATAGAAAATGAAGGAAAATGATACAAGTTCTAGTAACTCAAATCATATGGTTTCTTGGTATTATGATTACAACTTCCAACTAGTAATTTTCATATGTTGCCTATTGTTATTATAATATCAACATTTTTGTTGGATGTACACAATTTTCAACTAATGATTGTGATAAAGCTGATACTTGTTCCTTGAATTTTTTAATGTTAGGAAACAAGTAAACCAGCACTTGTATATATAAGGATACTCATAGCTCAAAAACTTGGCAGGTCATTATTAATTGTAGAATTTATTTTTTAAAATCCTAATTGTAGAATACCTAATACACAACAGTACAAAATTCATTTAAAAAAACTATGGAACAAAAGCATCAGGCAATCTATTGTTGAAATTTGAGTTTTTCTAACCTCCATGAGCAAAAGCAACATACAGTGGTTTCCCATGGAACATGCACCCTGTAGCGCATATAATATAAATTAATCAAAGACTTGAGATGACATATCTAAGTGATAAATTAATCAAAGAGATGAAAGATAACATAAGATGTTTAAACCATTGTCATGCAATACAAACAAGTTATAAGTAACGTACACATATATAAGTGACACTTCAAGCAATGAGCTTAACATAGATTTAGTAAGTAAATTTAATTACATCAAGCAATCATGTCACTGACATAGAGTTTTAAGAGGGGCTGAATCCACAAACAATTTAACAAAAACTGACAACACTAAATAATACACAACCAGCACTAGAAACAACTAACAAAATCCTCAAAGATAAATGTCAAAATAGAAATTGAGCCACCATTAAGTAACAAAGCTAGTTTTTTTCTCGTCACAACTTATATACAAGGAGGCTATATACTTCTGACCACATGAGCTAGCTACATATAGCATCAAACATATGACCAACTCAAATTCAATAAAAACAAGGTTGACATTCATATCAGCAGCAAAAAAATCACCAACTCTTATTTAATATAAGTTCTATATTGCATCAACTTGGTCATTCTACTAGGATCGTTCATATAAGAAGTAACTTGAGTACTCACATTCTACAATGGGGCAACAAATTAGGCGTAAAATAACCAACCTGCCACACAGCGGAATCAATGTATTCTTGAGACACTCAATTCTCAGCTTTGCAGTACCATTTGAATTCCATTTTGTTAAGGTTCAGTCAAGCTCTGCAATGCAACAACACAAGACAGTGTCCAACTTTAGCAACATTCATCGATCGGTGGCAACAAAAATTGTTAACATGTGCATATGTAAACAAATGAAACAAAATAAATTCCCTTATAATCACAATCAAATTAAATTCCTAAACAATTATCTAGTATAGTCAATGTCGCTGTCAGTACTGTTTCTACGATATTAGTTGTATCTTCGGATCAGAAGTGACGTATCAGAAGGAGAGGCAGCAGTTCTGTTGGTTTGCTGATGCGTGTTTATTGTGGATGTGGAGCATCGCTCAGTCTAGCCATGGAGTATTCGAGTAATGTGGATCAGTATGTTTTTTGATCTCAAGTCAGCAAATGGTACTTGGTCATCTGATATGTAATCAAATGAACTCGGCAAAGAGCTGAAGTGGAGAATTGAAAAGGCAGCAGGCTGTTTATTTCAGATCTCAGTTTAATGCATCTGTTGATAGTTAGCAGGTTCGTCAAAGTTTTGATCGCTTGCAGTAGTTGGAAGGTGATCTCTTGTTTGTCAACAGCTTTCAATGGCATAAGAAACATCATGCTTTGGTGCTGATTGGAAGTTTGTGTCATTGATATTTTATAAATTCAACAAATCACATTGCAATTCCGGTCCAGAGTAAAGTCTTGGTTGATTCATATAAATTGGTATGGTTGTTTGATTGCAGCAGTGATGAATAATTCATTGTTGCTTACCTTTTGTTGGTTTAGTGCACTGTTGGGATCAGAAGTTGAGGAACAAATTGCAACATATCACTAAATTCTAGTTCTAACTGTGTTAGCTCTCTGGTGTGTACTACTGCACATGATGGTTTAATTGCACATTATAGGTGACAAATTAATGAATACTGGATGAATTATTTGAAAACAAGAAGTTTAAATCATGCATTGCAGGCTGGTATTTTTGGTTGTTGTAGGTGCCTTATGCTGCAATTGTAAGTTACGGTGGAAAAACGTAAGTTTCATGTAATCAATATCATCAATTCTCGATTGCAAATGAATACCTATAATTACTATGATTAATTCTGGATTGATTTGAATTCAAGAAAAGAGACAGAAAAAAATATAAGAATATGTGTGCGATGGATGTGTGTAATAATAATTTTGGCGAGTGGTGACTAAAGTTTCACAAGTCACTCATATTTAGTCCTACATCGCTAGTATGAGAGATGAGTTGAGGCTTAAGGCTATATATATATATATATATATATATATATATATATATAAAGAAGCATAGTAAATGCTCTTTTCATCTCTTGGGTAAATAGCTGAACATATGATTTATATATTTCAGTCAAAGAATTGGGTGGCTGTGGCTCTCTCTTGTCTTTGGAGAGCTAGTCACGCTGTTATGTGATCTATGGAAGAAGAGACATTTTATTTCATATAGTTCCTGTAACAGCATGATTATCTTTTTAAATATAAGAAATTTGCTCTTTCTCCCACCAAGTATTGAGTGAATTATCTGAAGTTATAATCTTTGAATTATTTTTAGTTATCATGTTTAGTAATACATTATATAAATTTTTCTTGAAAGGTTTTTGAATTTTTTAACAAGAGATAATTGAAAGGTTTTAGAATTTTTTAACAAGATATAATATAAATTTTTAAGCTTTATGCTTAAAAATGCATAATTAATTCATTTTGAGTTAAAAATATTCTAAATATTTATGGGATAAAAAATGTTGATAGAAAATATTTGAAGAATCATTTTTTTGAAAAAAAAATCAGAAAAACTAAAAACTAAATTTTATATATTTATAGGGACTATATACTTATTTAACTATTTATTTATTTATCACAATAACTATTCTTATTCTTTATTCATTCATAATTTCATATTCTATAAGACTATTTTTCAAGTTCATAATGAAATCCTTTTATGTACAATCAAATATATTTTCCTTTTTCTCAAAATAATATAATAAAAATCGTTTTTCCTCAAAATAATGTGGAAATTGGAAGAAGCATTGAACATCAAAGTCCAAACAGATGAGACCCTCACATCATCCATTTTCACTCATATGCATTAAGAAAGTCATAGCAAAGTGAGTACACACTTATTTCTCATCTAATCAAAATTTTATGATTCAAATTTCAACTTCAATTTTCTAGATTAAAAAATTCAAAATCCATTGTAAAATTTGTATCACATGATATTGATTAGACTACTCAGATGTATACGACTACGACTGCATATAGTCAGATTACTTTTAATTCAATTTTATGTGGGAGAGGTAGAGAGGGATGTGAGATAGAATATACTCTTAACTTTGAAGTATAAGTGCTTACACATCGAGCCGTTTTGACCAAACTTATAACCAAACCCAATCAAGTTTTAATGAGTTTGAGTTGCGTCAAAAATCCGTATTTTTTATGTCAAATTCGAACTAATCCAACTTGATGGCGAATGGATTCATTTTGGAGAGTCCATGAGAAATATAAAAAAAATAATAATAATAATTGAATACATTATTTTTTTATGAAATTTTTTATATGTTAACTAGATTTGCTCCATCCATGTGCGTACATGACAAAAAGAGTGGTACCTGCCCAATGATTAAAATTTAGATAGAGTAACACTGCTAAGTTTAGATGATGATAATCTTATATTTCTACATTGCAATTGCATGATGATTGATTAAGTAATGCATCAGACCAAGGAGAAGAAGGTGGTTGTGGTCAGTCTTTATAAAAAGGAACACGAATAATAACAAAATCATATTATATTATTATATTCAATTAAATAGTAGCCTTGTATTTGTATATTTATATTTATTGTTTTTAGATTATCTTAAAAACTTTATTTTGAGCTTTTATCTTGAAAACATTATCCTTATAAAATAAAAATACAAAAGAACAAATTAAAAGACGGAGAGCAAACGTAAGATGAGGACCCTGTTTGTATAGTGGGAGTTGACAAGATGAACATCTATCTTAGCTTTGGATAACTAAGGTCACCTCATCATTATCATAATCAATTAATCATTAATTAAGAAACAATAATTAATGAATTAATTGGTGGAGCCTAGCTCCAATGAGACTGACGTGTCGTTTTGATTATTATTCAATGTGGTTAGATCTCTACATCTCTGTTTTTTTTTTTAATATCTCTTATTATGGAGTAAGATCTTTTAAATTTTTGAAACAATCTAAGTCCCCCTACAGAGTTCTATAGAATTTGAACCAACTTGGGTGATGGGTAACCCTAATATATATGATGTCCAAAAATATCTAATAACGTCTGCCTAATTGTATTGTTAGAGTAAGAATTTCTAAAAAAATATCTAATGATATTTAAAATTATTAAAAAACAAATTGAGATAAAATAAAATGTTGCCATTCTGATTTTTTTTATAAGAATTATACTTTGAATGATACAATTATTTTCCACAGTACATCTACAATAGATAGAAAGATGGTTGTATGCAAAATGATAAACTTTTATTGATGACATAAAATCATATAAGGTTTTTGGTTCCTTTGTAGAGTCATTTTAGACTTGAAAGTAGAAAGTTTGATATTGTATTTAGTTGAGTTTTGTAAAGGAATTGATAAAAAGTCATGAAAGGGCAAAAACCAAAAGAAAAAAAAACTTGAAACCATGAAAATCCACCCAAATCAGACAACTTTGTGACTGTTCTATGCTTTTTACAAGTTTATCATGATTGATTCATGAGGCATAGTCGTAACAGATGTTTTGGTGAGAAAAATGGACCAAGAAGTGAAGGCAATAGCTTGACCCATCCACAAGCATATTAGGAGCGGTCAAAGTCATTCAGGACCCTAGGAATCATCAACCGATGATCCTTTATTTATGTTTTCCTTTTCATATTCAATAGTTTATGTTTAGGAAGCATGAGTAGCAAATTATCTAGGTTAGGTCATTAAGGAGGAACTTCTCTGTAATTGTTTGATCATGTAACTTTTAATATCCTTTTAATACAATTTATTGCTTTGATTTTATTCGGCTAAATATATCCTTAATATTTTTATGCGTTTACGAATGTTCATAAATTGGTCAATGTCTCATTGACTACTAACTCTAAATTTGGGGCTTGAACTAATTTAATTGTTCAACCTTTATTAGTTTTAGAAATATTATAATAATATTTTGTGACCATAATTTGACGTTCTTTCATACCTCCAATGATTTTGGATTAACCTAAGACAGTGGATAGTGAGTGATTAAGACATTGGCCTAACCATTTTGTTCAAATGACGTAAAATTAGGTTATCCATACAATTGTGTTCATCGTGTTTAGTTACCAAATAATTCAGAGAAGGAAATTCAACATGGCCTATTCATTTAACCTATTTTCTTAAGTCAAGTCAACCAAATTATTGCCAAGTGCAACCCCCAATTTACATATCCTAATAATCGATGTAGTCTTTAAGTTGAAATTACACAATCCATGTGGATATGAAGTTATAAATTTTACTACTTATAAACAAATTAGTAAATTTGCAATTTTGTTCATTACTTGTCTATGTCAGATTTACAGAGTCAAATTCCATCACAACAACACATGTTGATGAAGGAAGACATCAATCACTTATGAGAAATGCATCAATAAGAGGAAGTAAAACAAAAGCAAGATCATTTCATATTGTAGAAGTAGAACAAAAGCCATATTTTTCTACATCGCTAAAGGACTTCTAGTATGGATTGTACAATGGTACGAACTTGGGTCCAATGCTAGCGAAGCTTGGGGTCAAATTTTCATGAGTCACCAATGAGTGTTAGTACAAGGAAGGGTAAGGAATGTGTTGATTTCCAAGAGATAAGCCAATGTTGCACATGAGAAATTACCAAATGGCATAACTTGGATAGAGGCAAGACATATACTATAAAAGGATAATGTCAATCTTGTGATAAGGTTCCAACAATTGTTGTTTGACTTCAGAAGCCACTTTTCAGCTAGGGTTAACAACCACTAGAATTTTGTC
This sequence comes from Medicago arabica, assembly GCA_946800305.1. Lineage (NCBI taxonomy): Eukaryota > Viridiplantae > Streptophyta > Magnoliopsida > Fabales > Fabaceae > Medicago > Medicago arabica. The sequence goes on from OX326970.1 coordinate 43,265,099, forward strand.
TAAAGGAATTATAGTGGTTCCCTTATAAGTACATCCACTCCCTCCACACCCGGTGAAGGAATTTTACTATGTTAGAATCTTTGTTACAAGAATCTCACTTCAAGACCTCTTAACAATCTTTCTAACATAAACACAAGATATCACCCCACTATGAGAAATTTTTCAACAAAGTAATTGAAGAATAAATTTGTATGACCGTAATCTTTATTAATATCACAAAAACAAATAAGGACTTACTGCTCACAAAACTTTCTTTATGATTGTTAAAAATGGAAAAAGTTTTCCAAGACAAGAGAATAAAAATTTGAGAATGAAAGTGATATTGAAAATCACAATTGAGATGGAGGTGCTTATAAGGGAAACCATTGAGTCTCATACGATGCACCCTATGCATGCACTATGGGATGGAGGTGCTGCTTGCTTGGTTTTAAGCTATTTTAGTGGAAAACCTCTAGTTTTCTTCTCTTATCCCCTAAGTAATGATGTATTATAAATAGAAATCCTTGTACACTATTTTATTCATTTAAAAAGCTAATGGTACAAGGCAAGTGCCAAACATCACAGCTTAAAGGCAAAATATCTGCATCATTCTCTTGTTCTTTTTAGGGTATGTTTTTCTATTGTTTCATGATGATGTTTGTTTCCATGTGAAACTAAACCTCTTTAGTTTGGGTTTCATGATGAACCCCTTATTATTTGTTGGATTAAATCAATAAGGTTTTTATTCAGTTTATGATTCAAGTGTCTGATTTAATTTGTATGTGTCATTTCCTATACCATATGTTAGATGAAGCATATTAGAACAGGCAACCCTAATTATGTCTGAACCCGACAGTAGCAAATTGATTAATTTCTAAATTAAATTATTTTAATCGAATGTAAGCGTAAATTTTGGGCTATTACTCGTCTTAAAGGAATGTCACAATTGTAACTGGTTAAATTGCGTAAATATTAAAATAATACTATCACTGATTGATCATGTGGTCATGTTCTGCTTTCTTAAATCGAAATACATGTCATAAACTAATGATCAACTGAGTTAATTCCAACAAAGACGAAATGAGGGATTCAAAGATTCTCTAATAGTCGTTATACTTCTGAATCACAAAACATAATCTCACATTCGGCAAGATAATTAAAACTCTGCAAAACAACCTCATCTTTTCTAAATTCTTTACTTCTAATAAATTCTTCTAATTAACGAGCTAAGCGAGAATCCACATGGAGAAGACAACTTACTACTTTATTACTTGAGTAAGATTTAGTGTCCTCTAAAATGAGAAATTTTTTTATGTTCTCGAGGGGCTCGTTCCCTTAGAGGTACCATATGCTAATGCTCCTAGGGTTGAATGAGATGCTTATAAGAAGCGGCAAGATGCTTATATATGAAGTTTTCAAATTCAACCTATATTATTCTAATAATCTTAAAATCAAGAATATATTATTCATATACATTAATTTATCATTCCATACAAAAATCACTCTTTTAAAAAATATGAAAGATTTCTTCATTTTTTTTTTATATTTTTCAACCACTAAACCTTCGCTTCCCTCTTCCTCCCAAACAAAGCACAAAACTCCTCCTTTCTACTCACTCCAAACTTTCAAACAAAGCTTCAATGCTAATTTTAAGATTTTCATTGACTAGGTAGTCTCCAAGTCTATTGTGTAGTTCATAGGTTACACACTCATTGATAGATAGGGCCACATGATCCATCGTCCAATTAAAAAGCGTTAAATATGTTTAAATCATGCATTCTCTCCCTTCGTCATCTCCAGGCATTATGCACCATATCTTTGGTTTACCTCCGTTTACTTTTTTGGTATTTTGATTAACATTACGGCACGCATTATCCGTCACCCCAAAAAAATCATTTTTTAAAGAATAAAGCAGCATCACAAAAAGAGAAATAAAACTAAAAAAATTCATATTTTCCTTTGAAAAAATTAGTCCATGTATAAAATAATAATAACATATAATTATGCGTATTATCTGAAATTGAGTCAAATAATAATATTTTTTTTCCGTTACTTCCTTATTAAAAATGGTTACAATATACTAGTAATTTTGCTTTTTTGTTAAAATTTTTTGGAGCATATTAGACACACTCCCATGGAAATCAAACTCAGAACGTCTATCATAAGAATGGACGTGCCAAAATCTGCTTGACTAAATTCGTTAGCATGTTGCCCTCGACATCTGAAACCATGGTTTGGGCAGAAAGAGTAATGGAGCCCACATTCCCTTGTTCAAATACACCATAAATTGAACGTGAATTAATCACCTAAAATATTAGTAGATGCTTCACACTAATAATATAATTAAAAAATACAATCAAGATTATAAGAGTCACTTTTTATTTTTTATTTATAAACAACATTACCAGAGTCATTTGCAATGATTACAAAGGATATGGATATATACATTAAAGTTTTGTTTTAACATATAATAGAAATATATTATATTAAAAAAGAAGGATGGCATCCAAGAGCATTATGCCATCTCAGAAATAGACCTATGAAGAATCTTTCAGCGCCGGGTCAATGTTATTATCCCTTCAAACCAACTGTATGTGGAACCCACAATATATAGTTCCATCTAAATTGCTAAGTATGAATTGGATTGTGGCTATATATTGTTGCAAAGCAAGACGTGGCCTTATAGTTACACCATATAAACTCATGTGATGGGGTATTATTTACAGTTAAATTCCATATTTATGGCAAATTTCATTTTCTGCCATCCTCTCCTTATCGATCTTCAAATACTTGGCTTTCACTCAAGGAGGAATTCATGTGGCCTTTAAATCTTCTCTTTTCAATCAAGAATTTCATCAATCTAACTCTTTCTGCCAATATTAAATAATAAATGTTTCATGCGGTTGATCACTCCGTCTATCATTGTATGACACATCAATTAAAATATGTCACATCATTATCTTTGAGTCCAAAAACATGATAAAGTGACCAACACCTTGCGATTTTAAAATAAAGGGGTCAATTTCGTGAGTGAGTTAAAATAGGAAGACCAAAAATGTAATTAAGTCATGTTTCTTTTACTAACCCACTAAAATTAAAGTTATTGACCCCCAATAGACGTTTAAGATATACCTATGATTTTATGTCTTTTGAGCTTTCTTTGGAACTAATCCTCGAGTTGGTAGTGAGATATCTTTCCCCACCGACCAAGTTGATATGCCTCTCAAACTCTCAGATGCGAAGATTGAATACTCCAAAAATGGAACTTACATGTATATGACATCAATACTTTGTGTACATGTATCGTAGTAGTATCTGGAATTCCTTTTTAAAATTTTTAAAAATCTTTCATCGGATACTTAAAAGATATTTCATAGATACTCTATAAAAGTTGAAGGGTATAAAAAAAGGTGAGACAATGTTGTGAGAATTATGTGGATATGTGCATGATTCTATTTAAAGTGCGTTTATCAAGGAATATAATGCCAATACTTATCAAGGAATATAACTCCATTATTTGGATGATAAATTTTGAGAGTTTTAAAAATGAATGAATATTATGAAGTATTTTGTCAAAAGCCCGGACCTAGCATATATTATGAATTGTAATTTGGTGCTTATGAATTTAGAGTTTTGAATATCCTACTTTAAATTTTCAAAATTGCAATTTGGTGCCTATGATTTTTTTTTTGTAAATTAGTCCCTATATGTCAAAATATGCAAATTGGTCCACCTATTTTCATATTTTAAATTAATTTATCAACTTTAAAGAATGAAATTATTTATTATTATATCCAAACAAAAAATATTTAAAAATGAAAAAAAATTCAATTGAAGCATTTAAATTGTGTGAAACTCTAAATTTTTTAAATTTACAATCATTTCATCAAAACAATTTTTTTTTTAAATGCCTTTTTTGGATGAACTAAGAGATGGAGAGCATCAAGCAGAATCAGAGATATCCCAACTACGTTGACATCTCCCAAGTACCACCATCCTAAGCCGCCCACTCATAAAAATATTATTAAAAAAGAAAAATATAATTACAAGATGGGGACCAAGCCTAGAAGAATAGAAAAAGAAAAGAAAACCAAAGAGACAAAAGAAAGCATTACATAGAACTAAAATTAGGAAGGTCATAACGATTCTGTAAAAAGTCTTGCTTATTAAAGCTCAACAAATAATCCCACTATTTCAAACCCTAAGTTGAATGACTATGATTTACAAGTTTGTTTGCGCAACAATTACCTTCTCTAAACACATGATAATAAATAATCAAAAAGGAAAATCTTACATACAAGCATATGGTGGTGATTAGACTGATGGTGAGTTAAAGCAGAAGAGGAGACATTACACCAACGGTCAACCCAAGCTTCATTAAAAATAACCCTATCCAATCGGACTGCAACACTATCAGGACCCAATCAACCACAAAACCAAGTGAACTAAGCACCCATAGTCATCGATCAGATATAAGATTTGCATCCGACCAAGCTAAAAAATCACGACAAGAGGTCGCGAGAAGGGTCATGCATCCCTCTTTTCTCATGTGATTCGAACACAACATTAAAATCACCAATAGACAACCAAAAACCCTAGAGCAGCCTAGCAAATTAGTGTGCTCAGCCCAAAGTTGTCGTCTAGTTAAATGACACTCTTCAATTAGAGAATGTTTGGACATCTCGATTAAAACTCAAACACGCTCTTGTAAATTTTCAAAATGGTTTTTGATGAGAATAATCTCAAATCTTTGGGAATGATACCAAAGTCATGTATTTTTTTTTATATTTTTTTAACAATAAAGTCATGTATGCTTTGAATTTAGGTATCTTTGCATACCTAAAATGAAAAGGAATATTAGCCAACCAAAAAAAAAAGAATATTCAATCATAATTTTTTCTAACCATAATAATGTTTTTTTAAATTGTACGTTAATTCTGGAGTTTAATTTTGTTTATTGAATTTTTGAAATTTCAAAATGATTTTCTTTTTTGACTTATTAGTTTTACTTTTTCTTTCTTCAAAATTTAAGATTCTACATTAAGCAACGTCATGTAGGGTACTATTACTATCCCCCTAGTCCCTAGAGAAAAATATCCCTATAAATAAGGGACAAATGGCAGCACAAATAGATTTGAAGGCGCCATACCAAAATCCACAGCACCTTCCTCAGTTCTCTCCTTCATACACAGTTCACTCAAATCATAGACACAATTCATCCTCTGAACCTTTCTCAAACCGCATCCGAACCCGAATCAATCATGATCGGACTCTCCGAGCCCGCTTCGGGTTCTCCCAAATCCACCATCAAATTCCTCTGTAGCTATGGTGGCAAAATCCTCCCCCGCTACCCCGATGGCAAACTCCGTTACCTCGGTGGCCATACTCGCGTTCTCTCTGTCGATCGCTCTATTCAATTTTCCGGTTAGTATTATTAGATTAGTTAGTTACAATAATAAGTTCAATTTTTCATTCAGAATATGAAATTAATTTTGAACCTGCTTTGTTACAGAACTGCTTTTGAAGCTGGAAGAGCTCTGCAGTTCGTCTGTGACGCAACTTCGCTGTCAGTTACCCGCTGAAGACCTTGACGCTTTGGTTTCCATAACCTCCGATGAAGATCTCATCAATCTAATAGAAGAATACGATCGTACTGCGTCGCCACAATCAGCTTTAAAGATCAAAGCCTTCATTTCTCCGCCAAGATCTTCAAACAAAGCTTCTAAACCTCCGTTACCGTCTCTGTCAAAATCAGCATCTGTCTCTTCATCATCCTCTGCATCATCTACGTCATCTTCATCGTCTTATTGCAGCGTTAATGGTGGAGGTTCCATCCAGAAGCACATGACGGAGCAGCCTGTAGTTTACCGATGTGTTCATCATATGTCACAACAGACTATGAATCATGGAAACATGGAGAGATCTTCCGGGAGGAATGTTCCTCTGCCGCGCAGCGGTTACCAATCTCAGAGGAACACTAATCAAAATTATTTGATTCACAACGGCAACCACTGGCAATAACGCTACTCTCGTTTGAATTTGAATTCAATTTCAATGGAACCACTAAGATTAAGTACATCTTTGGTATTACAGTGTGTTCACTACGTGATTTTGCAAAAGCTACGCTTTATAGCTTCTGTTGTATTAATATGATTCTGGTAAACCTACTGCGATATCAAACATACACTAAGATTCAAAGCATATAATGTTAATTAGGGATACGAATTACAATAATATAGATAAGATTAAATGAAGAAGAGGAGAAAGAAAAAGTTGTGAAGGATATATTTGTGATGTAAAATGGTTGAGAAGGATTGAGGTTTTAGTTTGTGATCCTTGTTAATGAATTTGTCTCCTATTTCGTTTTTGCCTCCATTTTTGTAGTGATGGCGAGTTCATTCGTCCTTTTCTATTTTCTGTCATCTTAGTGGATTTTTTTTATTTTTGGGGATGGGTTTAGCATCATGGCCAAAAAATCATGGTTACATATTTTTCATTATGGACATGTTCGTCTTCTTGTGCTTTGGCAATGGCCTATATTCTCAATCTTATCCCTTTCCCCTTTCAATCACGGTTGCAATTTTCCCCCTAAATATTTTTTGATTTTACAATTTTACTTCTTTTGTTTAAGGTTTGTATAAGTTGGATTGATCAATAGTTTAACACTTCTGATTTCAGGTTTGATTGAAGAGTGAAAAATGTTACACAATATGGCTTTGGTGCGCATCTTTTGTAAGTTTTTCTACTGGAAAATGCTATGAGGTACGATAAAAAAAAGGACACGACCTAGGCACGATAGTTGAAGTATAGACATGGCACAATCTCTTGCTTTTTTACCTAGCCTTTATTCAAAGACAAGAAATCATATATCGACCAGTTGCTAGTTGTTTGCTGAATTTTTCACATGAGTTTCTTCACACCAAATAGCATAGCTCATTTCTGCACCACAAAGATTTGGCTGCCCACTCCACTCCACCCCACTCTTCCAAGAATTTGGATTAGGTATAGTTGCTAATGCACACTAGCAACTCTAGTTAGCACCTTAGAACCGTTCGATAAGGATCAAATGATTCAAAGTTTGAGGAGTTTTTTTTTTAAATTTTTTATCTAACTTAAAATCTCAATTGTTTAATCATGATCAGACGACTTCTTCAAACTTGATAACTGTGTGTAGTCAACGATTTATGACTACACACAAGTTGAATCCATCTTCCAAAAAGAGTTTAGATACTCAACATTTCAAAATAGAGTTTGCATATTTGGATATATCTTTATGGAATAGGAAAAAAAAATTGATTTTTTACTTATAAAATTGATTTTCTACTAGAATTTTTTAACTTGAGGAATGAAAGTATGAACTAAATCACAACAAAATTAAAGTATATACTCTTCAACCCTATAGTGATTCCAAACACGCACATATATAGTCCATTTTCACTAAATAAATTTCATTTGTTTCGGCGACGGTGTATACCAAAGAAATAAGAATTATGTTGTTTTTCCTTCAAAGAAAAGAATTTGTTTTGAACATGTCACAAAAAAAATGTTCCTTGAACTTTAAGTTTTTGTTGCTTTTCCTCTTGTCTCTTCAGGGTTCACTCGTTTTGAATAACTAAACTAATTTAGGGTCAGACTCAAAGGAAGTGCTGCTAAGAACTACTACGAGCACCGTAGACATCATGGTTTCTTAGTTCTTACGTATTAACACCAAATATGGATGCGAAGCTGAAAACGCAAATCATTGGCCATAGGGGACCATTGAATCAGTGTCCATTCATGCATGCTTTGCCACATACTGTATAGAAAAATAATGACCTCGTTATAATGAAAATGAGAATGAATAGAACTAACCTAAAATGATGTTATACTTATCTAGAAAGAAGAAAAAGTAACATAAAAGAAGAGAAAAGAAAATCTAATAAAAGTAGGGCCATCCCTTCCGCAAAGATGGCGCCAAGAATGATATTAAGCTGGAAACAAAATGTCCTCCACTCATGTAACATTCAAAACAAAATTCCTCTCACTGTCTAAATTTTGAAAGAGAGATATGTAAGATATATTCACATACTCGTTCACACTGAATCATTTAATGAACTTTATTAATTAATCAATGTAATGCCAAGCCGAGCTTGAACTTTTGGAAGAAGATTTAAGGATATTTAAGAAAAGAGAGTGAAAAATTTGGACTATATCAACATTTGTTGCAGTAAAATATTTTGATTGTGGATCGTGGAAGTTAACCTAATAAATAATTTTCTCTTATAAAAACAAAGAATTTTCTAAAAACAAAAAACATTAGAAACCTGATTGAAGGAAAAATATCTGCTCGGGAAAGTGACAAAATGTACATGTTTTTTTTATACCGACATTGTGCAAGTTTTATTTTTATACCGACATTGTGCATGTGTCGGTAACTAGCTCACAAATCATACTATTTTGCTTTTGATCATTGAGTTCACACAAATTTTGTTTTTGTGCTAATTAAGGGATAAACGAATTTGAGTGATTCACTTTAAAGTTTTGTTTGGATTTTTAATAAATGGCTGCAATGGAGTGAGGCATGATGGGATTCAATCGACTTCATTCTATCATCTTCTCATATTGTCCCTCATATTCCATTTTAGTTTTGGATTCCATTTTAAACACTCAAGTTGAATGATTAGAATGGCTCTAGCGACATTATACTTCTTTTTATCTTAATGAGTCTAGCGACAAAACTCACATGAATGATTAGAATGATGTTTTTTGTTGAGAAGCAACCGTCGGGATGCAAACTGAAGGATATTGCAAATATTCTGATACTCACGTCAATATAAGAGATAAAAATTTGGTAGGTGGTGCGTAGCTTTAATTGTGATCCAAGGACCTTTTTATACAACTAATGGTGTAGTTGTCAAGATAGTCTTGATAGATTGGGGCAGTGAGATGTCGATGACGGCGCAACATATATTGTGTTTGGATCCTCTTATGATTGGGCCTTTTCTCGATGGGGTGTTTAGACCAAAGATCTATTCTAGTCTTATATGTGTTGAGCTTGGACCTTGGCCTAGTCAAGAACACATATATAAGTGGAGAAATAAAAAATTGTGAATTCGAATCCACAGTTCATCATATCAAACTAATTTTGTTAAAAAAAATTACTAACTTTAGAGAGCAAAATTTGAGAGAAAGAACATATACTTTCATTCAATTGGATTAAATTTATCGTTGATTCTTACAAATATATTACTATTTATGTTTAGTCTCATGAGGCTGGACAAATTAAACAAGAGAAGTATTTTATTTGTGAGACATTGGGCAGTGGTGCTGAGACTTGAAAAGGCACTTCAGGAACAAGAAGTAGTTAAACAAGTTTCTAAATTGCAGGATGCAAATAAATTAGTAGATAAGGCTATACATATTAAATTTGTTGTAAATTCGGGCTCGAATCTCACACCAATGAATAACAAAGATGTGTGGATCAAAGGAAAGGAGTAACCACACTATCAAAGTGAACACAAGCAACAACAACAACAACAGACCTAAAAGGTATTAAGTGTAGAGCTAATGACAATAACACAAACACTAATAAAGCATAAAGAGATAAGGAAACTTAAAAGGGAAAACAAACACACAAGAGATGGTAACCCAGTTCAGTCAATATGACCTACTCTGGAAGAGAGAGCAGCTCTCCAATCCACTATGAGAATGAGTTACAAAAGGTTACAAGAAATCAATCTATACCTAATCTCTACCATTTGCTTGACTCTCCACACTAATATGATTTTCCCTCACCCAAGATGATTACAATGTTTATCCCAACCCAAGAGACTCTCCTTACAAAGGTACTCAACCCTCAAGTTCTCCCCTTTATGAAAGCAGAGCAGTCCAGAAATCATGACACAATTTGGGCATCGTGGCACGATTTGCTTGGTAGGATGCATGTCTTTTGATGAACCGAATGCTATGAGTCTTTTGGTTGTCCTAGTCATCAGTAGCTTAATATGGCTTTTTGAGAATTTTATGATCTGCTACAAGTATTCTGTAATTGCTAAGGTATACGCCACAAGTACTAAGTTAATCACTTATTTTTGTTTCTGAGTAATTAACTTTCATAAAGAGTGGCCTCTTAAAAAAATAAAAAATAACTTACTTAAAGAGTGATAGACCTACATAGGCATATTAAAGTGCCAATCAGATTATACATAATAATCAACATTAAGCTACAAATGCTATGAAAAAAGAGCCTAGCTGCATATAAAAGTAGACAAGTGCAGTGAACAAAGCCTTCATATCCACAGGATTAGGAAAAATAGATTACCGGTTGAGATTGAAGGATTGTTAATATATTTCTAAAACTGGAGCCGATAAATAAATATTGAAATTTCACACAGAACATTTATCATCAAACACCTTGCATATTATCTCTAAACATTCTTTAATAAATTAAGCACATTGCTTCAACATTTTGTTTAATCCTTACAAGGTTTTTTTTAATTACCCACCAATCAATGAAAATGTGCAATTTATTAGTGAGGTCAAGGTAGTTTGTGACCATGGACGGACCCAAAAATACTTTATAGTAAGGGTCATGTGTTTATATAGTTTTAATAATAAATACTCCCTCCATCTCATATTATAAGCAAAAAAAAAAATCACACTTATTAAGAAAACTAAAACATAGTAGCTTGTAACATAGTTTTTTCTGTGTTATCTTTGAAATAAATTTTATAGGAAGATGTAAAATCAATTTTCACTGGTTGTTGGTTATTAAAAAAAAAAAAAAAAGAGACAACAAATTGAATGCACTTTGCATTTAATTTTGCTTTGGCACAGTTCATCATTTGCAGCTGGTTCGGAATTGGTTAGGTGTTTACACAGTTCATCCTTCAAACATAGCGGAACATTTCCCACAGTTTGGTACAGCTTCAGGACATGCAAAAGTGAGGTGCTCTTTCATGTTTTTGATATGGTTTGCAAGTTATTGGGTTATCTGGAAGGAAAGAAATGGTTGAATTTTCCAGGGTAAAGAGAGCACAACTCTTCAACTTTTGGAAAACATAAAACTTCTCTCCTTTTGGTGGCATAAGGCGAAGTTTGTTGCTTTCCCTTATCACTTTCATGATTGGTGCAAGTACCCTTTGTTATGCTTGGGTGGTACCTAATTGTTATTATTATTGTTGAACTTATGTTGTAAACTTTTGTCTATCCACTATGGCACACCTTACACCTTATGCTGGAGGGATAGTCTGTTCGTGTTAATATATCCCTTTTTTATTTCTTAAAAAAAAAAATCCCAACATGCCTATGTTCAAAAGTACAATTGCCCCAATAATAGAGAGCTACTGTATATTGTCCCATAAGTCCACAAATACAAGACATAAAATAAAGTTTTGCATTTTTTTTTTTTTGTTTTCTACAGATTCTATCTGCTATTCGAGGGTGTCATACACTAAGTGTCCTTTCTTCCTCAAGAATCGATCGCTAAACTCAACTCCGATTGCATGCTTTAAAATAAGATTTATATGAACCTCCAAAAACATAGTTTTCTCCCATTTAATTGAAAATAATGTATATGAAAATAAATTAACTCCTTAAGTTTAATATTTTGTCAACATATAACAGTAGAGCTCAATCCAACAAACTTTTATATATTTTAAGACTTTATTATTTTTAAATATAAATACATTTATAAATAGGGAACTTTTACGGTACACCCGCAAATTAAGGTGTACCAGTACTCCTACTTTCAAAAATATTTAAATTAACTATTATTTTTATGGAATAAAGAGCTATTTGTTCATATTTATGTTTTAGAAAATGTCATTTCATAAGAAAAAACATCATTTCATTGTTCATAAAAATCATACTAATTTTTTTTATATTTTATTGTAAAAAATAATCAAAATTCTCTATTATGAGTACTAAAAATTCAGAAAAATTAAATTTTATTTCGTTAACATTTTTTATAAATAAGATTTAATTATAGGTGATATAAAACAATTTTTCTATTCAAAAAATAACACGTTTAACTATTAATTTATTGATTTAGTGTACCAATACACTCAAATTTTTATATGCATCATAGAATTTGCCAAATAAATATACTTTGAGCATTAATATCTATATCATCTCTTCGTACATCATTCTTTCGCTCTAAATTTAGTCTAGATAAATAAAAACAAACAAACAAATTCCTTATTCAATTACAATTTTGTTCTATTCAATATTGAACCATGTAGAATTAGTCATGCAACAAGGGTTGACTCTACCTACTTCAACGACCAGTTCAATTTTCCCTCCATCACCAGTAGTCAAACCAAACCAAACACCACTTCACTATACAAAACAACACCTTCAAACTCTTTCGTTCTTTGCATCTCATTTTTTTCTTCAATGAATCCTAACCCAAACCCAAACGATTTTCCCATTCTCTGCTTTCTCTTAAACCATCTCCACCCTCAAACCCACCCACCACTCCCACCACAACTCAATCAAAACCTCCTAACCAACTTCCCTCATTTCACCAACCCCAAACTCTTACCTTCACTCACACACCTCATCACCAACCTCAACATCACACAAACTCTCTCTTTTCTAACCACCCTCGGTCCTCGCCCTAACCCTTCTTCCGTCGCTGCTTCTCGCGATGTTGATGTTCACGTCTACCAGGCTTTGTTGAGGGTGGAGGATATGCATGATGAGTGTGTGAAGCAGTTAAGGGTTGCTGAGGAGAAGTTGGTTGAGGGGTATGGTGTTTTTGTGGAGAAGATGAGGGAAGAAGTTGGTGATGAGGATGTGAATGAAGGGGTTGGTGGATTGTTGAGGAAAGGTGAAGAGGATGAGGTTGTTGAGAAAGTTGATTTTTCTGGGATGAATTTGAGCGTTTTTCCTGAGGAGGTTGGAAAGATGAAGAGTTTGGTTGTGATTAATTTGGCTAATAATCAGTTACAGGTATTCATTCTCTTCTAAGTTCTATTATCTATCTATCTGTACTTATATGTGTTTATTAATATAATAACTATATGAGTGTGTAACTGTGTATTGTATATAAAAAATTAGTAAAACTATTCTTATATAAGTTGTTTTCATAAGTTATCCGGAGAGCTTATGAAAATAAGTTGAATTTTTTTTATGGACACGCATCGTAAGCTGTTTCTATAAGCTCTCACAAATAGTCTCTGAAGTGCTTGCTTATGTCAGTATATAAATAAGTCGGTCCAAATAGGCTCCATTAACATAGCTGAATTTGAACAAATTAGTATTGTGCCACTATAGGCTGTTTAGTACAAAGCGTCGTCAAATAGCAGTTTTAGCAGTGATATAGCTCTATAGTGTAGTGTAGTAGAATTTGAACAAACTACTATAGCTCTATAGCAAATTTAAATAGCAATTTAATTACATCTCCTTCATTATAGCCACTTAACTGTGCAAGTGACAACCATGTGAATGAGGTATTTGCATTTCATTGAACTTTAATACATTTCCATATATGAAATAAGAAAGGAAAAATGGAACTGCGCCGGCTCTATTATTCATTTATTCTTGAGCATCTCATTTAAAAATTATTATAGTTTCATTCATTGTATCTTGTAACTGAACAATTTCATTGCCCTCAAAACAGGCGATTCCTGATTCAATAGCAGGACTACAAAAGCTTGTGGAGCTTGATATGTCATCGAATCTTTTACCGTCTCTACCAGACTGTATTGGATTGCTAGTCAATCTTAAAGTCCTTAATCTGTCAGGGAACAAGCTAACCACTCTTCCTGAATCCGTTTCTCTTTGCAGGTTCTTTTTAGTTTTGAAAACCGAATTTCCCTAAACTTGATATTGATATTCGCAGCACTTATGTTTCTCCTATTTTGTTACTTCTGTTAAGTTTATCTTCAATGCAAATTGTAGGTCACTAGTTGAATTGGATGTCAGCTTTAACAACTTAATGTGTTTGCCAACAAACATCTCCTATGGACTCGTTAACCTTGAGAAGCTCTCGATCCATTTGAATAAGATACGATTCCTTCCTCTATCCATTGGAGAAATGAAATCTCTCAGATATCTTGATGTTCATTTCAATGAACTTCATGGCCTACCTCAATCTATTGGGAAGCTAACAAATCTTGAATATCTAAACATCAGTAGTAATTTCAATGACATGACGCAACTTCCTGAAACAGTCGGCGGTCTGGTTAACTTAAGGGAGCTAGACCTAAGCAATAACCAGATCCGAGCTTTGCCTTACGCGTTTTGCAGGCTTGAAAAGCTAACAAAGCTGAACCTGGATCAGAATCCAATCATTCTTCCGCCGTTAGAGGTTTTAAATCAAGGAGTTGAGGCGATGAAGGAGTTCATGGCTAAGCGGTGGCTTGAACTCATTGATGAAGAGAAACAGAAAAACATGGCTGAAACTCAAAATCAGCAAGCACAGACAGGTTGGCTGGCGTGGGGAGCCTCATTGTTGAATAATGTTGCCGGGGTTTCTGAAAGTGTTGTAGAGTATTTCGGCGTTAGAAAAGCACCTAGAGACACATGGATGGATCAACAGCTCTGATCTATGAAATACTGACACATACACGAATACTGCACACATCAACGTCAATACATCGATACCAACCAATAATAATTTCAGAACATGGAATTATTGAGATATATATGTACTCTTTGTTTTGAGTTTCTCTACGAACATACACTAGATACATAACGTGGTGGGATGTAAATTTGATGATAGAGCTTTTGAATTTTATCAATTCTTGTTAGTCTAAGTGCCCAATACCATGGTTTACTTTAAATAAGTTATAGTTTCCATTTTGAGTCCTGTCCATGCATAAATAACTGCTTCGATAGCATTTGGCCGAGTAGTTGATTGTGGTGAACGTTATTTTAGGCCAAATTTGGGCTAGCATTATGTTTATTTTTTTAACATTTGGACTAGAAGTTGAAAGCATTGTTAACAGTGTTATTAAAAACTTGTTTAGAATATAATAAGAATCTGTCGTTCTTTTACAACAAATATCGATAATTAGTTGTTAGGTTATTATTTACTCTTTCGTCTAGGTTTGAACTCATGACGTTAAATTTGTTATCTCTTAGGTCAAACCCAACCAATAACTCTTCTTAACTATTAGATTCTGTTGTTTGTGAATGGTCAATAGAGTTTTATATTTACATTGAAACCTTTTTCATCCTCTCACCAAAATTAAATAACTCTCTTGGTTATCACAAACATAAAGTAAATAAATAAGACTAGAAAGTGTGAATAGGTCTACTCCTCTGATAATTCTCTCTTTCCTTTTGATCAATTATGGTGCTCTGGTGGTGGTGTCCTGCATGTTACAATAAACTCGCTGGCAATGTATATAAAAAATTGTTTGAACAATATTAGAATGGTATAACCTTACTTAAGCAAATGATATATAAAATTTTAGTCAATAGCGTGTGTAACTTAATCAAGAATAATCAATCAATAACTATATTAATAATTGATCAATACAAAAATGTGCATATTGTTAATAGAAATAAATAGTGATGATGCCAGTACATGTATGTATTCTGGTATTCCCAATATATGTTGACTGAACTTCATTCTCAATTTTTCTTACAAGATGAAATCTTTCCAATTTGCCAATGAGTCTTCTCCCCTTTCCTTAACTCCAGATTTTATCCTCCCAGAACACAAAAGACCACACCTTTCAGAGGTTAAATATTTAGACTCAATACCAATAATTGATTTAAGTCACTTGGATGTGGTTCACAAGATTTCAAAGGCTTGTGAGGAATTTGGTTTCTTTCAAATTGTGAACCATGGTGTTCCTGACCAAGTTTGCACTAAAATGATGAAAGCAATTGCCACCTTCTTTGAGTTGGCACCAGAGGAAAGAAAACATCTTTCATCAACAGATCATACCAAGAATGTAAGATTGGTTAATTATTTACTTCGAGTAGATGGTGGAGAAAAGGTGAAGTTGTGGAGTGAAAATTTTGTTCATCCATGGTATCCTATTGATGATATCACTCCTCGTCTACCAGAAAAAATTGAGACCGAATACAGGTAAAAAAAATTATGTTGTTTTTATTGCGCTAACGTATATAAATCATAAACGTATTTTAAATAAAATTTTGAATTTGTTTAAATTATAAGTATAAATATTTGTGACTTTCAAATTGTAAGAAAGTCAACAACCATATTTATATTTTTCAATAACCTCAATGATATAGAGAATATCATATAAATCCTTATCATTTTTAATAACACCAACAAATTAACATTATTATTATTATTATCGAAAAACGGTATAATTAGAATAATAAAAAACAGCAAAACCAAACACATAATTATACTTATGCTTTTCACAGGGAGGCTTTCACCGAATATGCAAAGGAGATTAGTTCATTGGTGAGAAGGCTTTTGAGTTTGATATCAATTGGGCTTGGCTTAGAAGAGGATTTCTTGTTGAAGAAGTTGGGTGAGCAACCTAGACAAAGAGCGCAGGCAAATTTCTATCCACCATGTACAAATCCAGAGTTGACTATGGGTCTCACTGAACATACCGATATCAATGCTCTCACAGTTCTTTTGCAATCAGAAGTTTCTGGTCTTCAAGTTAACAAAGATGGGAAATGGATTTCTGTTCCATGTATTCCCAATGCTTTTGTGATCAATCTAGCTGATCAAATCGAGGTATGTGACATTGATGTGTTTTTTTTATACATTTTCACATGTTTTGATAGTAAAAAATATATATTGATCCTTCCAGACTTTAGATCACTAGTTGGAGGTGGTGAATAACCTTTGAGTAGATGTAGCAACCTTCTTTTCAGTAGGGGTAGTGTACCAATAAACACTTCGACGTTCAAGTCAATAAACGTCTTGAGTGAGAGATGTATCTAACACAAAAAAGTGAATCTACCTAGACCAATCTAATAAGTTAGAGTTTATAAGAAATGTTTACGGCTTTGGTCTTTATATGTAGGTTCTAAGCAATGGAAGATACAAAAGTGTACTCCACAGAGCTGTTACCAACAAGGTGAATCCACGAATGTCCATGGCAATGTTTTATGGGCCAAGCTCGGACACGATAGTTGGTCCTATTCAGGAATTGATAGATGAAGAACACCCTCAAAAGTATAGAAATTATCGCTTCTCTGATTTCGTTGAAGAATTCTACTGCCACGGAACAAAGAGTATGATGAAATAAGTCTTTGACTTGCCACATTATAATTTAAATAATGTAATTTAATTTAAATTATATGTATTGATGGTGCAATTACGTTTTACACAAACCCAACCAAATTTAACCATTTAAATGTTATAATTATTTTCTAAAATTACTTGAATATATATGTAAATTATTTTGCACTATGATTGCATAGAAATTGAATCTAAATTATCCAACATCTACTATTGTTGGATTGTATCATATGATTGTTAAGCAAGAGGAGAATGTGATGGTTCAGGATCCACCTGATAATTCCTCTTCGGTCATATAAAAGGCTAGTGGAGGTATGCCGGGTTGTATCTTGACCGGATACATTGGGCGGAGATCTCCTTCGGCTATGATCAATTCGATGAACTTTCTTTTTACGAGTAGCTAATGTCTTTCAAAGTATCAAAATTTAAAAAAAGTTTTTTATTATGCATTTGGTTAGTCAAAATAATAATCCCTCAATGATATTGATAAGAAATAAGCACTTATATGGATTGAAATAAAATTGATGTCTCATTTTCCTCGTCAACGAATATGGTTGGTATAGGCATATGTTTGCGAGATTCTACAGGTGAGTTAGTGATTGCAAAAAGTGATTGTTTTTCTCCTCTTTGCAAAGTTGATATAGGAGACGTTGTTGGATGGTATACTGCTTTGAATTGGATAGCAGACCTTCAATATGATAATGTTGATTTTGCTTTAGATTCTAAGAAGGTTGTTGACCAGTTTAGGTCGAATATAGAAGATAATAGTGAATTTAGTTGTACTATATCTGCCTATAAAAACTTGTTCCAAGGTATCAGAATTTTCATGTTAAGTTCAATAGAAGGCAAGTTAATGGGGTCGTTCACGAGTTAGCTCTAGTAACACCAGGTCATGCTAGCTCCCACATTTACACTAATATAGTGTCATGTATTTCACACATTGTAGCTAATTTTCTTTCTTAAAAAAAAAAAAGTACTTATATAGATTGAAATAACTGATATTAAAAGCACTGATATAACAATATCAAGGAACGTTTTAATGCGAATGATCATTTTAATTAACAAAGTATATAACCAACGACTTTTTTAAAATTTGGATCCTTCTTTTTAATTGCCCACACACTAGCTTGTCCGGATGACAGTTGCCCGTCCTTAATTATCATCGCTAAAAAAGACTGCATTTGTTTGTTGAATGAACTTCATTATCAATTTTTCTAACTAGCGGATTCTGTTTTTTTTAGGAACTACTTATACGTATTTGTCTATTTGTCAGTCTGTCTCTTTACTTCTAACGTGTGTAAATAAAGTGCGATATTTTTGTATAAAATTTTGATTTCGATTAAAATTATAAATCCATTTAAAGCTTTTTTATTCTCTAGTCAAATTTAAATATCTCTCTTATCAGAAACATAAAATAAATAAGAATAGAAAGAGTGAATAAATCTACTCTTAAATAACTCTCCCTTTCATTTGATCAATTCTGGTGGGCTGGTGATATCGCCCTGCACGTTACTACAAACTAGTTTTCTTCTGCTGTTTGACTATCAGACTATGTATGCAAAAGTATCGTTTAAACATTATTATAATTCCTTAAAAAAAACATTATTATAATTAGGATCATAACTTAAGCAAATAATATGTAAATTTTTAGTCAATATTCCCTTTGTTTGTTCAGTTCCCTTCAATCTCTAAATTATCCTACACAAGATGGAGTCTTTCCAGTTAGCCAATGAGTCATCTCCCCTTGCCTTAACTCCTAAATTTATCCTCCCAGAAGACAAAAGACCACACCTTTCAGAGGTTACTTTTTTAGACTCAATTCCCATAATTGATTTAAGTCACTATGATGACAACAACTCTTCATCCTTGGAAGTAGTTCACAAGATTTCAAAGGCTTGTGAGGAATTTGGTTTCTTCCAAATTGTAAACCATGGTGTTCCTGACCAAGTTTGCACCAAAATGATGAAAGCAATTACTAGTCTTTTTGAGTTGCCACCAGAAGAAAGAGAACATCTGTTCTCAACAGATCATACCAAGAATGTAAGGTTGATCAATTATTACCTTCAAGTTGAAGGTGGGGAAAAGGTAAAGTTGTGGAGTGAATGTTTTGCTCATCCATGGTATCCTATTCATGATATCATTCAGCTTCTACCAGAAAAAATTGGAACTCAATACAGGTGAGGAAAATTATAAATTTAGTTCAACAAAATGATAAGCTAGTTGCTGTTAATGTGACCAATATAAGGCATCAGATCCTTTGATATTGCTGAGAATCACAATCAAATGTGGTTTACAATATCAATGGTGTTTGCGGTCACGGACATTTTCTAGAAATAGTTGATCTTATGCTAGTATATTTAGTCTATGCTTGATTTTATTTTTGAAGACTCTAAAATTGATTCTAGAGGTATATGATTAATTTTGACATGTTTAGATGTATTCACGCTCACTTTGAATTTGTTAGTCACTAGAATTGATTTTAGAGATTGAATTTGTTAGTTCTTCTCGCTTATAAGTTATAACCATATTTTACTTTAAAAAGGACACTCAATTTTATTTAAACATATCCCACACAAATCATTTTTCATTTAACTCACTTTTAACCAGAATCAATTAAAATACATTCATTCAAAATCAATTTTGTACCGCATAACCAAACACACACTAATACTTTTGCTTTTCACAGAGAGGCTTTCACAGAATATGCAAAGGAAGTTGGTTCATTGGTGAGGAAACTTTTGAGATTGATATCAATAGGTCTTGGCTTAGAGGTGGATTGTCTATTGAAGAAGTTGGGTGAGCAGCCTAGACAAAGAGCACAAGCAAATTTCTATCCACCATGTCCAGATCCAGAGTTGACCTTAGGACTCCTTGAACATACTGATCTTAATGCTCTCACAGTTCTTTTGCAATCAGAAGTTTCTGGTCTTCAAGTTAACAAAGATGGAAAATGGATTTCTGTTCCATGTATTCCCAATGCTTTTGTGATCAATCTAGCTGATCAGATTGAGGTGTGTTTCATTGCTCAACCAAGTCATAAATTCTATATATATATCAACACTTTCTCTAATGTTCAACTCTCTAATCAAGTCCCACAATATTAGTGTTTATTTATCAAACACCATATTAATGTAAGAGCAGTAAGTTGCGTCATACACACAATTTTTTACTCTCTTATATGGATAGTATAATTTGTATATAGTTGCTAACTGAATGATGCTATCAAACACTTTTTAACTCACATTTGGTCACAAGAATTTGGGTATCCAAAGAATTGTCATTGAACTAGATTGCAAAGTAGTGGTCGATGAGAAATCTCAATCATATTACTCAATATGGATCTATATTACATTTTTGTAAAGAATTGCTAGTTGAAAATGAAAATTATAGGATTAGGTTTACTAGGCAACAAGCAAATTTTGTTGCTCATACCCATGCAAGGGCATCAAAGCTTTATGCTAGTCCCAAAATCTTTGATTTGAGCCTATCCTCTAGTACAAACATTTTGAGTTTGGAACGAAATAAGTTTGTTAATGTCAAAAGAAAAACACATTTCTTCAACACACTCGCTTTTACACTTTTGGGTAATATCTTAAACAATAACAAATTGACATCTTAGTAAAATATAATTGGATGATTGTAAAAACGTTTTACACTTTTGGTACACAGTTCTTAAACTCAAATAATTCATTTACTAGCCCTGATCAATTTAAATAACCATGTAAAAATTTATACAAATTTGAGAGAAAACGTGAAACAAATACAAAGTGTGAAATGTAATTTTTTAAACATTATATGTAGGTTCTAAGCAATGGACGATACAAAAGTGTACTTCACAGAGCTGTTACCAACAATGTGCATCCACGGATGTCGATGGCAATGTTTTTTGGGCCAAATCCAGAGACAATAATTGGGCCAATTCATGAATTGACAGATGAAGAACACCCTCCAAAGTACAGAAATTATCATTTCTCTAAGTTTCTTGAAGAAATCTTCAACCATAAAGGAACAAGGAGGATGGTGAAAGAAACCTTTGAGTTGCCACGTTCGAAAATGAATAAATAGGTCAAAAAATTACTTTGGTCCCTGGATTCCACCTCGCTACCATACTAGTCCCAGACTCGATAAAACAAAAAAAAAACCTAGACTCCAAAATCCGTTAGCCATTGTGTCCCCGACGTTTGCTTTGGGCGTTAAGTCTACATAAAAGCTGAGCTGACATTTCTTTTTTGGAGACAAGTAAGAGGCATAGTGGCATCAGGGATCAACATGACAGAAACATACATGTCTATTCAAATCAGATTTTAGTCTCTTTAGTTTGCAATTGATGCTCCTTGAATATAAATTTATGTTGTCTTGGCTTATTGCTTTGATGTTGATAGGAGTTATACATTTTATCTATGGAATGGAGAATCAAATGATTTTTGCTAACGCTGAACAGTTAATAGTGGTTTGCATTTGGAATATGTGTGAAGTATATGAATACATTCAGAACACAAATTACAATCCAGATTGGTGAATCCATGGTTCTGCCAGATGGTTACAAACTGCTATTCGGAAATTATTGCAGTTTTGATTCTTCCTCTGTTACTGATGATTACAATAGTGTATTGCATTTATCTAATTGTGCCTTGTTATTTGGTAGCTGCTTTGGTTTTCATTTGACAATCAACATTATATGTTTGTATTTTTTAAAATTCTCAAACTGAGAAAATGTCTTTGGCTCACATAACTTTCATATGCATGTTAATAGCCAATGGCACCAAAGTGCTTCCCTTTGCCTACTATTGTTCAATGAAAATCTGAGAACCTAAGGAATTTGGATATTCAGAATTGAAATTTTATGGATTTAAAAATAATAGACATATTGGTCCCTGATGCCACCTCACCTCCTATTTGTCTCCAGAAAAATGTCAACTCCGCTTTTTTGTAGACTTATCGCCCAAAACTAACATTAAACGGTTATAATGTTATTTTCCAAAATTATTTGGATATATGTGTAATATTATTTTGCACTATGACTGCATAAAAATTAACTCTAAATAATGCTGTATTCTCAATAACTTATCTACTACTGTTGTATTTGTATGTTGAGCCAATGAAAGACATATCCATGTACTTGGATCTAAGAAATTATTAAATTGTTAACTAAATAAAAATGACTGTTTCTTCTAAAAAAATTGACTGTAATATTTACAGGCAATATAAACAATTAAATCAAGTATCTAATCATAGATAAAGCTGCTAATGAGACAATGATGAACTCTGACATAGTGAAACCAGTCTTGTTGGAGGTATTGGCTTCAAATATAGCCGAAATTCTTAATTGTGATAATGCAAAGGGGTAACTTGCACTTTAAGAAAGAGATGAATTAAGAGATAAAAATAACGATTTGTGCATAGAATCTGTTTCAAAATGATAGGGGCTATCATTCATATACACATGTACACCACAAGAGAAGTATTTTATTTGTGAGATTGGACAGTGGTGCTGAGACTTGAAGAGGAACATAAGGAACGAGAAATAGTTACACAAGTTTATGATTAGTTAAACAAGAAATGTTCCTAATTGTTGCGAATTTAATGAAAAATCACACCAATAAATACTTGATGTGTGAAGTAAGAAATAATCAAGCAACCAATACCAGTGGGTAACAGTTATAATCACAAGAAAAGGTAGAAAACAGCAAGAGAAAAAGAAGAGAGAACACAAAAAAATTTGTTTACCCAGTTCAGTCCAAATTGACTTAATCTGGGGGAGAGAGCAGTCCTCTGTTTCACTATATGATGAGTAACGTTACAAAAGAGATGTCAATGAGTTACAAGAATAAGTCTCCCGCCTAATTCTACCCAAAGTCTCAATCTCTTCCCGTAACCAAGAGACTCAATCCTAATAGTGTTTCCCAAGGTGAATCAACCCTCAAACCCTAGTGTTTGTTCCAAAAAGACAAACTCTATACAAACTCTAGTTTTGTTATTGCCTTTCTAAACCTTGTTTCAGCCCCCTCTATCTCTCAAGGTTTGCTATGATACAAAGCCTATATTTATAGTAAAAGTAACTCCCATATTGTAACAAATCTGACCCATAAAATACGTAACAAGTTTACACCCTAACCCCTTCAGCCATCGGAATGTCTTCCGCCTTCTCGAAGGTCCTTGCAGTCCAACTACACTAGGAATTTTAGGTAGTTCCACAAGCATTTACCTTAACCTCTTCAGCCATCGGAACGTCTTCCGTCTTCTCGAAGAGTCCTTGCAGTCCAACTACACTAGGAGTTTTAGGTAGTTCCACAAGCATTCACCATGACATCTTCAACACAGGACATCTCCCGTTTCCTTGAAGGTCTCCTTGCATCCAATTACTCTTGGCCTTTTTTTAGAGTAATCCCGCAAGCTGTGCTATACATTCTTCAACCTCATGAAGAAATCCCTTGCTCACCATAGAGCATAGCACCCAAGGTCCTCCATATTCGTACCATTACCGGTGTGTTCAACTCCACCTCAAGCTGAGCGTACTCTACCTCAACTAGCAAATGCGTACATCCCACTATGTCTTCAACCTTGAAACTCCACCTCAACGGGTAGATCATGAGTATTGTTGCCTCTGCCTCTCCAGACTGATCATAAGTATTCTTACCACCGCCTCTCCAGGCTGATGTTGAGTGTTTAACGTCTCTCCAGACGACCACCGCTCCACTAGGCATCGTTCCCAAGGTGACCAACATCACCTTCTTCATCCTCCAAACAACACGACACCATCAGAGCACACGCATCCTCAAGACGCACCTCAATGTTCTCCAAATCACCAATGATTTTGCTGAACTCAGTGAGTTGCTCCATGACGGCCTTTGACTTTACCATCTTGAATGAGTAGAGTTGTTGCTTTAGGAATTGCCAATGAGTCAAATACTTGTCATATACAAATATTCGAACTTTGACCCATCGATGTCGCGGTTGTATCCTTTGCTACTTCTCTCGAAACTTTATTCCCGAGGCACAAGACAATGACACTCCTGGCCTTGTCCACCATCTCGGTCTTCTCTACTCGTGACATGGTGACCGGTAACGCACCTTCACCCTTCAAAGCTTTCTCACACTTTTGTTGTATTAACACCGCTTCCATCTTTACCTTCCATAACCCAAAATCGTTATCTTCGGTAAACTTCTCAATATCCCACTTCGAACCCATGTACTTAATTATCCTTTGATCCTTGCCCCACGGTGGGCGCCAATTGTTGCGAATTCGATGAAAAATCAAACCAATAAATACTTGATGTGTGGAGCAAGGAATAATCAAGCAACCAATACAAGTGGGTAACAGTTATAATCACAAGAAAAGGTAGAAAACAGCAAGAGTAAAAGAAGAGAGAACACAAAAGAATTTGTTTACCCAGTTCAGTCCAAATTGACATAATCTGGGGGAGAGAGCAGCCCTCTATTTCACTATATGATGAGTAACGTTACAAAAGAGATGTCAATGAGTTACAAGAATAAGTCTCCTGCCTAATTCTACCCAAAGTCCGAATCTCTTCCCGTAACCAAGAGACTCGATCCTAATAGTGTTTCCCAAGGTGAATCAACCCTCAAACCCTAGTGTTTGTTCCAAAGAGACAAACTCTATACAAACCCTAGTTTTGTTATTGTCTTTCTAAACCTTGTTTCAGCCCCCTCTATCTCTCAAGGTTTGCTATGATACAAAGCATATATTTATAGTAAAAGTAACTCTCATACTGTAACAAATTATAACAAATCTGACCCATAAAATACGTAACAAACTGTAACAAATCTGGCCCATAAAATACGTAACAAATTTATATTGTTACGACACATCGGGCCCCGAATTTGCTCTTCGAGAAATCCAATTTCTCCAATTTTGAGTCACTTTCACAACACTAATCAAGTTTAATATGGCTTTTGAGATTTTTATGATTAGCTACAAGTATTCTTTAGTTGCTAAATCTATAAACCTTTCAAAGCCATTAAATCAACCTGAAACATGATTAGGATGCTTGAGTAGCAGCACTTTGCATAACTACTGCTACAATTTTAGCATTCCATTCCATAGCAGTTTTTTTCACAGAACCGCAACTTAAATGTTTATGAATTATTTCTCATAGTTTAATATGATAATTTTGTGAACTTTTTGGGTTATATATGTGTGTTAAACATTTGGACTAGTAGCTGAAAGCATGGTTAACCGTTAAATTAAAAACTTGATTAGAATATAACAAGAATTAACTCTTTGTAACTACCAGATTCAGTTGTCGTTGTCAATGGATGATTGCGTTTTAAATTTACACTGAAACTTTATTTTTATGGTCCCAACCAAATTTAAATAACACACTTTTATGGTCCACTTAAATATCACAATAACATAAAATAAATAAATAAAAACAGAAAGAGTGAAAAGTCTACTTACCTTCTGGTCAATTCCGATTGGCTGGTGGCTGTGTCCTGCATTTTACTTAACCTAGTTGTTTTCTTCTCGTTGATTATGAATATAAAAATACTGTCTAAACATTATTATCATTGACATCATCTTTCATAATCATATGTAACCAAAAAAAAATCAAGACCAATAATCAATCACTCTCAATAACTATATGAATAATTAATACTCAATCATTAATCTGTTAGTAAAAATGTGCATACTGTTAATAAAAAAAGAATAGGGTTATATATATGTATTCCCTTTGTATGTTGACTGAAGTTCATTCTCAATTTTTCTAACAAGATGAAGTCTTTTCAATTAGCCAATGAATCTCCCCTTTCCTTAACTCCAAATTTTATCCTCCCAGAACACAAAAGACCACACCTTTCAGAGGTTAAATATTTAGAATCAATTCCAATAATTGATTTAAGTCACTTGGATGTGGTTCACAAGATTTCAAAGGCTTGTGAGGAATTTGGTTTCTTTCAAATTGTGAACCATGGTGTTCCTGACCAAGTTTGCACTAAAATGATGAAAGCAATTACTAGTCTTTTTGAGTTGCCACCAGAAGAAAGAGAACATCTTTCATCAACAGATCATACCAAGAATGTAAGATTGTTCAATTATTACCTTCAAGTTGAAGGTGGAGAAAAGGTGAAGATGTGGAGTGAATGTTTTGCTCATCCATGGTATCCTATTCATGATATCATTCAGCTTCTACCAGAAACAATTGGGACTCAATACAGGTGAGAAATATTCCCAATTGACTTTAACATTATAAATTTAGTTGAACAAAATGATAATGAAAAAAAATGATAAGGTAGTTGCAATCAATGTGACCGATATAATGCATCGGATCCTTTTTTATTGCGAAGAATTGTAGTCGAATGTGGTTGACACGATCTCAATTTTGTTTGATTTGTGGTTGCAAACATATCAAATACTTTGATCTTAAGAACCAAATATTGGTCACGAACATTTTTTGCAAAAAGTTGATCTTAAGCTAGTATATTTAGTCTAACTTGATTTTACTTTTGAAGATTCTAAAATTGATTCTAGAGGTGTATGATTTTAATTTGAATCTATAATTTAGAACTTTTGTCACTGGAATTGGTTTTAAACATTGAATTTGTTAGTGCTACTCACTTTTAAACATATTTTACTTGAAAAACATAAAATCTTAGTTTTAGATAGATATAACTCACTTTAAATCAGAATCGATTAAAAGGCCAAAATCAATTTTACACCGCAAAAACTAAACACACTCTTAATTTTCCTTGTACTTTTCACAGAGAGGCTTTCACTGAATATGCAAAAGAGGTTGGTTCATTGGTGAGAAGGCTTTTGAGTTTGATATCAATAGGGCTTGGCTTAGAGGAGGATTGTTTGTTGAAGAAGTTAGGTGAGCATCCTAGACAAAGAGCACAAGCAAATTTCTATCCACCATGTCCAGATCCAGAATTGACCTTAGGACTTCTTGAACATACTGATATCAATGCTCTCACAGTTCTTTTGCAATCAGAAGTTTCTGGTCTTCAAGTTAACAAAGATGGGAAATGGATTTCTGTTCCATGTATTCCCAATGCTTTTGTGATCAATCTAGCTGATCAAATTGAGGTATGTGTCATTGGTGAGCTTTTCCTATAAATTTTCACATGTTTTGGTAGTACAAAATTACATAAATATTATTATTTAAAAAAACAATGGAGAAAGCAAAAAAAAATATTATTAATTAAATTGACACTAAATATGAATTTATTGATGGTAGTCCAACCCAACATCATTGTAAGGTCCCTTCACCCACGTTCTATGAAGGATTGTGAAGGACTTAATCAATCACTTGCTAAAAAGATTGACAAAACTCCAATACATTGTTCAATCACACCTAAACAAAAAACACTAACTTGTGTCCTACTAGTCTAATCCACCGGTCAACCAGGTCATAAATTCTAGATATAACGACACTTTCCTTTTCTTTCTTTTTTTTGAGAGAAGACCAACATTTTCTCTAATGTTTAACTCTCTAGTCAAGTCCCACAATATTAGCGTTATTTTTTTACCAAATATCTTTATCTTATTGTAAGAGCGGTAAGTTGACATCGTGCACACAATTTTTTACTCTCTCACATTGATAGTATAACTTACATGGAAAAATATTGATAGACACTCTTTAATTTTATACTCACATTTAATACTCATACATGACAAAGTATGAGATATTTAGTCTTATATCATGTGTATTATATGGGGCCATGTGGGACATGGTTAGATGTATTAATTAATAGATGAAGGGGTGTCTATATAAGTACCCAATTTGTATATAGTTATTGCTAACTGAAAATGCTATCAAACTTTTTTTCTTAACTCACATTTGGTTACAAGAATTTGAGTATCCAAAGAATCATCTTTTGAACTAGATTGCAAAGCGGTGTGATTGATGAGAAGTCTCAATTATGTTATGGTTCAATGTTACATTTTTGTAAAGAATTGCTAGTTGAAAAAGAAAATTATAGGATTAGTTTCACTAGGAAAATCACAACTTTGGTTGATAACCTTGCAAGGGCATCAAAGCTTTATGCTAGTCCCAAAATCTTTGATTTGAGCCAATCCTCTAGTACAAACATTTTGAGTTTGGAAATGAAATAAGTTTGTTGCTCTTTAAAGAAAAACACATATTTTTTCAATACACTCATTTTTATTGATTAATAGTCATATGAATTTTATTAAATTTATATGAGATTCATATGAATTTTAACCAATAAAAAAAGTCTATTAAAAAGTGTGTAAAAGAATGTTTGCTAGCATTCTTTTACTAAATTACTTTGTGTACATAAATGTATATAGATGTATTCAATATTGATTTTTCATATTTCAGGATAGTACTATTAATAAATAATATATTTAAAAAAAAGAATAATAAATATAATTATCAACAAAGAGTTTATATTATTGTAAGAAAAAAAAACTTATATTTCTGGAGAAAGGTAACACAATTTTATTTTATTTTTACAAATTAAAGATAACACAATTTGTTGTGATATTTTTCTTTTGGGTGGTATCTTAAACAATCACAAATTGACATCTTAGTAAAATTGAACTGATATACAGTTCTTAAACTCAAATAATTCATTTACTAGCCCTGGTCTATTTAAATAACATTGTAAAAAAAATTCAAATTTGTGAGATAAAGTGAAACAAATAGAAAATGTGAAATGTAAACTTTTTTTAATTTATATGTAGGTTCTAAGTAATGGAAGATATAAAAGTGTACTTCACAGAGCTGTTACCAACAATGTGCAACCACGAATTTCGATGGCGATGTTTTATGGACCTAACCCAGAGACAATAATTGGACCAATTCATGAATTGATAGATGAAGAACACCCTTCCAAGTACAGAAATTATCGTTTCTCTAAGTTTCTTGAAGAATTCTTCAAGCAAGAAGGAACAAGGAGGATGGTCAAAGAAGTCTTTGAGCTGCCATGTTAGAAAATAAATAATAATGTTTAATTTGTATGCAATGATGATATGAATACATTTTACTCATATATCCGATCAAATTTAATCATTTAAATTTCATAATGTTATTTCCTAAAATTGTTTGGATATGTGCAAAATTGCACTATGATTGCATAAAAATGAAATTCTAATTAATGCTTGATTTTCATAATGTATCTACTTGTACATATTATTAACCGTAATGATAAGTGGGAGTCTATAGATTACTTTGGGAGGAAGTTAGTTAACAAACTAACTACTTGTAACTATTTTTCAACTAGAGTTAGTTGTAGATTGTTGTAGAATCTATAAATACACACCTAATCAATGCTTCTAATTTAGTTTTGTGATTCTATCAATAACATATCACAAGTTTCTTGTTTCTTAAGCTTTCTTCCTTCATTAATGGAGCTTCAATTCTAGGTTTAGCATGGTATCAATGTCATACAATAGGGTCTTGACATCATTGCTGCATTTATTTTTTATCACAAAACTCTTCAATTCATCACTGAATTTCATCTTCTCTATTCTTCTTTGATTAATCCGTGCACAATCAATCTTTGCAACAATTTTTTCTGTTTTTATGTTATTTCTTGGATGACAATCTTTATTCTTCGTCTTCTTTGCAACAATTTTTCGTAATCTTTCAACAATTCATCTTCCTATTACACTAAGTTAAAGAAGCATTGGCAATAACTTGATAATTTTAGGCCCATTATATTTTTGTTACTTCTTGCATGGATGATTGCAAAGTTGTTGATAAGATGCGTGAAATATAGAGATAATGATCAAGTTATTCATTTTCTCAAAGGTCTCAAAGATCTATATTCAGTTGTAAGATCACAAATCATGTTATTGGAACCCATTCTTAATATTTGTAAGGTTTATTTTTTACTTGTGCAACAAGAAAGACATGCTATTCTCCCTTTTGATGAATCAAAAACTATGGTTTCTTCACAATACTCTTCGTGTTATGGTAGAATTTAATCTTCTTATGGAAGAGGAGATAGGAGATAGGAGAGAGAGCTTTTCATATGGCAGAGGCAGTGGCAAAAGAGCGTGCACTCGATGTAGCAAAACTGGTCACACTAGATACATTCTTCAAGAAGCATCATTTTTCTCCACATTTTCCGCAAGGTGATATGGTCAATAATTGTGCAAGTAGTAATGCCAATGAGGATGATTCTCAATATGTTGTTTATGAGGAAGACCGTCATGAATCAGATACATGCAAGTTGCATTAATTTTACACAAGATCAACACAAAGCACCAACTCTTCTTTGAGGTTCAAACACATTGTCAGTTCATAGTGTGAATCATCTCCCTACATAATCATCCTCAGGTACATCCATCATCTGTTCTCTTACCAATTTACCTTAAATTGGGACCTTTATTCTTGAGACCAGTGGAGCCACAGATGATGTATATTTTTTCCAAAATAAAAATTCAGTGCATAAGAGGATTCCACCCATACATATCAAATTGCCAAAAGGGTCTTTAGTTTCTGCTTGTCTTGCAGGGACCATTGTTTTTAATCAGCATCATATGTCAACTAATTTTTAAAAAATGATCAATTTACTATACAGGACACTTGCTCACAGAGTTTGATTGGTGCAAATGAAATATGGATTGTATATGCTTACAAAACCAATAGTTAATCTCATACAAACTTTCATTTCTCATTATATTAACGCAGTTTCTAGTTTATATAAGAATAAGGATTATAGATTTCGCATATGAGATTTGGACATCCCTCATTTGATTAATTTGTTGAAATCAATAAAAGTTTTCCTTTTGTTCAAATTGTTAAGGAGGATTCACCTTGTGATACTTGTTTCTATGAAGAAGAAGAAAAAAAAAACTTACCTTTTTATTTAGTTTTTATGCTTTTGATCATTTTTATTTAGTCCATATGGATACATAGGACCATTATCAGTTCCATCTATGTATAGATAAAAAAATTATTAACAATAGTTGATGATATTAAAAGTTGATTTACATGGAGATATATATCATATATCTTATGAGACTTAAGTCTGAAGCACCGGATTTCATCAAATCCTTTGTTGCTTTAATTCAAAATTAGTTCAATACCAAAATCAAAAGCATTGTACATATAATGAAACTGATTTTTACTTAAAACTTTTATGCTCAAAATGGTATTTTATATCAATGTTCTTGTGTTGGCACACCTCAGCGATGGCATAGTTGAACGTAAACATCAACAAATTTGAGGTGTTGTAAGAGCCCTTTGTTTCAAAAAAAATTACCAAATATTTTTTGGGCTCATGTTATCAATCATGCTATTCATATCATCAAGAGGTTGCCAACACATTTTCTAGTGTAAACATTAGCTTACCTGATGTTGAGAATCATTGAGTTTTTGGTTCTCTGTGTTTTGTCACTACTCTTCAGGTCCATAGAAAGAAACTAGATTATAGATCAAGAAAATGCATTTATCTTAGTTTTAAATATGGCTTTAAGGGTCACATTTTCTTTGGTTTACATTCAAAGGAAATTTTCTTATCCAGGGATGTTGTGTTTCTCGAGAATATTTTTCCCTTACACTCTCAAATATATGATGATGGTATGACTCATAAATCTATATATGCATATGACACTTCCCCTATTTTTTATGACATATTTGACAATGTTCAGAATCATGTCCATCTCCAATCATCATTTACTACGACAACAAATCAGCTATGCATGCACATTGTAGCAAATCTTGTTTTTCTTGAAAGAACAAAGCATATAGAGATTAACAGTCAGGTAATGAGGGATAAGATACAAACAGAAATATTGCATTTGTTATCGACATTAGAAAGTGTCATACATTTTAACTAAATATGTCCATCGTGGGTTATTCCAGCTAGGGGGTCGACTAAATTAACTTTAATGTTTCTTTTACTTTTTAGGAATGATAGATATATATTCCAAATCACTTTACAATATCAATGAAACATTAATGTTTCTTTTCCTATCATACATTTTACTATTTATTACCCGTTCTTCTTCCGATTTTTTTAATTGTACTTTCCTCTAGAAATAAGAAGGGATAATTTTGTAAAGTTGCTCATAATTTTCTATTTCCCATATGAATTAACTATGTTTATTATGAAAGTTGATGATTGTGTGGTATATAGTGTTTTTAGAATCATTTAGAAGCTACTTTTGAGTCTTTTTGGGAAGTTTTTCAATTGTTTTAGTTGAGCTTTTGTGAATAAATCAGTGGATGAGCAAATGATAGAAAAATGAAGAACAAAACCTTGAAACATGTAAATTCACCCTAACCATACAACTTCGTGATCGTGCTATGCTTTTAACAAGGATATCAAAGTGGTTTCTTAAGGTATAGTCACTACAGACGTTTCGGTGAGGCGAAATGGGACAAGAAATGAAGAATTGCAGAGTAGCCAACTACTTAAAGAAGCGTGATCCGTGTTATGAGTCATGTGTTGTGCAGTACGAAAGATAAACATGGTATACAGTTACTGTCGTGGGATTAAGAGCTCTGGTCCTAGGAATCTTGAGAATTTTAATTATGAGAAAAATTCTAGTTTTCGTACAATTCCTATGTGCAAGCCTTTTTCTGAACGGATGTCAGGTCCATTGTGGAAGTAGCTACTCTGTTGGAATGTCTTGAAAACTTTATTTAATTTAGAGAGTTTTAGGAAAGAGACCTAGTTACCAAACAAGTAGTGAAAGAAAGGGGGAACCACAACCAGAAAAAGAAAATTTTGGGAGGAAAAATGAAATCCCTCACAAATTTTCTCGTCACAAAATTTAGAGAAGGATTTCACGTTTTTCCACTCTAAACTTTCCTCACTAATTTTGTTTTTTTAGTGGAGAATCAAACATGACCTAATCATTTTTTCTCTTTATTCAAGTCAACTTAAACCTTGCAAAGTACAAACCCCGCTTGTTACTTAATTCTAATATCAACTTGCAGTAGTAAGTTGGAATTTCACATTCTTTGTAGAGACGAACTTACTCGCAGTAGTGAAAACCCTCTTGTGGAATTTCATATAATAAAATAATGGAGTAACTAACAAAAGTTAGATGTTTATCTAACCAACTTTTAACCAAACTCTAACTATTATGGTTGAATTATACTTCAACAAGCTCGCTCAATTCAACCACTTATCCATAACAATCCACTCAATGAATGCAATTACTCCAAATTCATTTGTAAGAATTAAAAACCTATCAAAATCTTATTACTTTGGTCAGAACATTTTCAATCTGTGATTCAGTTGGACAGTACACTACCTCTACCCTTCCATTGTTCACTTGCTCCCATGAAAAATGAAATCTTGCCTCTCTGATTTGAATACAGGAGTAGTTATGGGAGCATGAATACAAACTTTGGAGGTATGCATAATAATTCTGTTGGGTCGATTTTGAGGATTATATCAAGTGGAATACCTTGAGAAAACTATTGTTGACACTTCATAATTTGCTGGAAAACACCTGTAAATTACTAAAATGACCCCCTCAGCAGTTAACTACTGCGGAAATTGACTAACGGTAGTTAACTGTCGAAATCCAATTCCATCCATCGGCGGTGTGTGTCAAGTATGCGTTTGTTTTTTTTTTTTTTTCTTCATATGGTCAACCAATTGTTCATTTGTGCATTAACCTAGTGAAATATATATATATATATATATATATATATATATATATATATATATATATATATATATATATATAGGACATATCTAATGAGAATGATTTATATTGATAAGTATTTTTTTCCTTCAGATTTTCTTTTTTGTGAGCTATCGTTGAACTTAAGTTCAATTGGGAACAAAAAGAATCGAGAATAGTAGTTTGCTTAAGTTGTTAATGATTTCACAATTCGCTCCCACAAAAACATTGGAAATTTATCATAAGCGTGCTTCTGATAATGTATTTTGACACAAAAATACGCTATCGAAAGCATGCATTTTAACAAATTTGAGCATTTAAAAAAAAAAATACAAATTTGAGCATGTAGAAGACGGATTGAGAAACTATCTCAATTGTTGGCATGTTGGTCTCACATCCTTCTAGTTTTACAGTATACAAGAATGCCATTTAAATCCAACGTGTGTTTAAGAGCATGAACTTCAATCAAGTTACAATGCATGGTTGTAAATATATTACTAGGTTTATTGAAATGAAAATATATAATTGGTTGAACCAACCGCAATTCAATCAATTCAATATAGTTCAATAAAATTGTGGGAACGTGCAGCCGAGATCAAACCAACCAACAAACTAAAACCTTTTGGTCCAGTCCAATTTTAAAAATAATGAATTTTTCACAAAAGTTTAACATAATGTTTTATGCCTAAATAAGATACTTAGCATGTAGAGATTCCATAATAGTTTTCAAGAAAAAAAAACTACTTGAGAAATCAAATCAAAGCTGTGGGATGAAATGGAAACTTAGCAACAATAATAAGATTGAAGGATATGATCGTATATATAAAAGACTATTTGGGAATAAATCGGTAAATAAATTCATGAAACTCGTCAAAATTTTACTCAATAAAATTGAGTTATTATGCCCTTAATACTTTTCTGATATCCTTATCGTAATTACTATAACTATAAGCAAACGTTAGAAAGAAGAAAATTTATAAGCAAACGTTAGAAAGAAGAAAATGAACTAGCAAATTCATTTTTTGGTCTCTTGGTTTAATTTTTGGTAACAATTTTATTATTTATCTTATTTTCACATCATTTTGATCATTTGTATATGAATTTTCAAATTTCAAATCTACAGCTGGTTTTTCATGTGACCTCTCAATCATGTCTTCTAATATATAGTCTTCATTCACCTATGTTTGTATATGAATCTTAAATTTGAAGATTGAAAATTCATATTCAAACATATCAAATTGACCGAAATGACTTTTGAAAAAGATAAATGACTAAATTATTTTTTTGAAGGAAATAAATGACTAAATTATTGTTACATGACATTAAGTTCAGGGACCAACAATATAATTTTACAAAAGATTATTTTTTTTTATTATCAACAAATGTAAGTCTCATTTTGAATTAATAGAAAAATTTATTATTTTTAAGAATTATATCTCTTATTGTTATTATTAAAGTAATTTATTTTGCGTAACTTATTAAATACACTACCTATATTCTAATATACATATATATATATATATATGTATGTATGTATGTATGTATGTATGTATGTATGTATGTATATGTAAAAAAATCTTATAAATTGAGACGGCTGTAGTATTAAAGTAATAAATATTGTTGGAAAGATTCAGAGTTTACATCTGTATTTTCTTTCATACAGTAGATTGTTGAGTGAATTGGCTAGTCTCTGTTAAGTAGTATTCAACGAATTATCGGTTCAAAATAATTTCTACTTTTTAAAATGTCAACCGATTAATTTGAGACAATTCATGCACACACAAAATACAAAACTTAACATATAAATTTAGGAAGGTAAAATTATAAAATTGATCTTATCTCTACATGTTAACCTTCCGGTTTATATTAAAAAATAGGACACTTGTTATCCAGAGTTTAGACAAAAGATACGTAAAATTTGTCAAGTTATATCATTTCAAACGATTACTCTTTGTGGAAGCTCATTTTCAATCACTTGCTTATCTCTTATCTACATTTACATTTTACAAGTAGTGATTACGTTGTTTTCTATTTTAAATTATTATTAATCTAATGATAAATTCCTAGTTTGAATAAGTTCTAGCGACCCATATGCAAGCTTTTATTTAGTTTCGGCACATTACGTATAGTACCGTGCGTTGACATTAAAATATAGTTGGGTAGTAATAGTAGTAGGAACTTATGAGTAAGAAAAGACAAAATATGGATAGAAGTAAGAAGAGACAAAATTAGACAAATTATGCAAATTCCAAATGGACCCATAGCCTACGTTACTAATTCTAATTGCTAGTATGAGTCAATTAATTATGCTAAAAAATGAGTACGTGGTAACATGACATACTCCATATAAGTACATATGAATACGATGATGATGAAGTCATGGAAATATCCATGTATAGGATAGTTAGGACCTTAATTGTCCTTTACTCTTGTGTACTTTCTCTAATGCTCCCTATATAACCAAGCATAATTATTTCTCTTTAATTTAATTAAGGGCTTCTCTTGTGAGATTTTGCCGGAAGTAGTAGGAACAAATTCTGCCTAATACTAATAGTTTATGCAGTAGCAATTATTATTTTTACATTATAGTTTTGACTTTTGATACGCATCCTTATTTCACATGCATAAATTATAATAGTGCTACTAGTCGTCATAGAGATTGGAATCTGTTTAAAGGGAGGGTGAAAGGGAAACAATAGGAAAACGTTAAGCTAATCAACTTGCATTTCTTTTTTCTTAAGAAAAAATATCTTCATGAGAAGTTAAGTGTGTTCGTAGTATTAATTTGCACCTTATTTTCTTGTTTCATAATTTGCTCATAATTTTCCTTGTTACTTCTTCTTTAGGGAAAAAAAAACATATTTCAAAACATTTTTGGTTTTTTAACTAATGTTTTTATGACACTCATTAGCCTTCTTCATTTCTCAAACAAAAATAGATAGAATTTAATAGATTTTATGACACTCATTTACCTTTTTCATTGTGAAGATTTTAATAGATTACTTGATGGATAGAATTTATGATAAATGTAAAAATTTGAGATTGAGTCACATTTTTATTAGACAAGAGGCATTTTTAAATGCTAACAAGACTAAATTGGAAAGCTACTAATTAATCAGCTGTTTCTATATGAATAAATTAATCAGCATAACAATGTGTTTTTAGTTTCTCATTGATTCCTTCTTGTTAGAATTATAATTTTATTTGAAACATGTCGAACAATAAACATGAGTATATCTCTAAACGAAATTCAAACATTGGTTTAAAACGTTTTCTTACCATTATGCTAAGAAGTGTCTCATTGACGCTTAATAAGGAATTAAAAAAGAAAATATTTTAAAATTATGTATTCTATTTTTCAAAAGTTGAAAATGAGTTGTTTTCACTACAAAATTGTCTCTTCTTTATAAACTTAATTCTTTAACAAGTGAAACTTAACAACTGTCCAGAGACACTTGTTAATATGAACATTTTATACTAAATTATAGAAGTCATATAATGAGATTATATATATAATGAGAAGCAGGAAATATTTTGTACAAATAGAGAACTTAAAGCAGCTCTGATATCATAAATGGAGGTTCAACATGTAGCCAAGTTCTTTCAAGTTTCAAATTCTAGCATACGCAATTTTGAAATGCGAATTATTATTAGTTGTTATCTGCCAATATCAATGTTACGTGAACCACATATGCTTTCTTCATAGTGCAGGTGCTACATTAAGTTTCTCCAAGTAATTAAATTGTGTTTTAAAGTACTCCAGCTCACTTTCCATTTTAATATTGGAGGATCAAAATTTAGTTTTTTTTTAGTTCAAATAGTCTAGCAGTTTGAATAAGTAGAGCATTCAAGTTTCAAGCGTCAACTCTTGCATATATTATGCATTGTTCCTCCCAACTGATTTAAACTTATAGGGACATTTAGATAAAGGTTGTAAAATTGATTTTATCATGTTTAAATGATTTACATGAAAATTGATTTCGTTTATAGAATTGGTTCTACGAAGATAAAAAAATTGTATGCTTTTCTCTTGTCCCAATATGGTCTCACAATGATTTTAAGAAGCTAGAAATCCTAACTTTTGCTCAATCGCACAATACCACCGTTTAAAGACTTAAACAAACAAGCGCTTTATAGTTTTTGGCCTCCACACTTGATTTTTAGTCTTAAAATTCCAGTTAAATTTACTTTTACTAAGATACATCTAAACATAAATCATTTTATATTATTATAACATAGTCATAAACTCGTTTTACTTCAATAATATAATATTAATCTAAATCAAGTCAAAGTATGTGGGAAAGTAGTACGGTAACAAGATTCAATTTAGCCATTACCCTATAATCCAACAAAATTATTTCTACTTTCTCACATTATACTTTTGATTAGAGATGAAAACTATCAATTTTGTAACTCAATCTACATATATGTTTGGATTGACATTTGCATTTTTTTTTTTTAAGAAGTTAAAATGAACTGTATTACTCCAACAAAAGGTCCATCCTAACATAAGACATGCTAGGAAAAACAGAGTTTATTTAATAATTACAACGGTCACCAAACTGAAAACAGCGACCTAAAATAAAACAGACAAGAAACCATTATCCAATGCCTAAAATAGTGAAAGGTGAAAGCCACCATCCATGATAGTTTAGACGAAGAGAATGAAACTTCACCTTCAACCACACAAAGCACAACGACTTAATTTGCACTTTTTGTTAAAAAAAAAAAACTATTCTTTGAAACTTCACAAAATCATGTCATCAATATAACGTAGTCCAAACATATTCAACCATTTCCTCCTCTGACTAGTTGATACCTCCTCTGACTAGTTGATACCTCCTTGGACACCAAATCCAAGTGTCCCAACTTAAAATCAACCTAATAAACCTCGTTTCTGATCCTCCCTACCATAGTAGCCAGTGTGATCAGTCAATTAAGTAACATTAAACAAGGACACATTTTTATGCAAAGTAAAAGGTACACATACAGATGAACTAGTTATATAAATGTTGATCAACATAAATGTTTATGGGTCCATTATTCTTTGTGATCAAAGAATGAGACAACTTGGCCCATATGGTCATAGATAGGCCTAGGTAGCACCAAGTTGATGATGAAATGAACCAAACAATCCTCTGCTACTCCGAAACAAACACTTCCACTTGCACTTGCACTTGCACAACCAATAGTAGGACCAATTTTTCATTCTTCTTAGTATTAAATTTTTTTTTATTCTTTAAGCCATACAACACAAGTATAGTAACTAAAAATCCTCACACCCTGCATGTTGTTTCGTCGTTTAACTATAAATCCTCACCCTGCAGCTTCTATTCTAACACTTTTCCCCATATACTTCAATTTGGTTCTCTTTTTTTTGTTGCTAACTTTATAAATTCCACAATAATTCAAAGAAGAAAACGACAATACAACAAGGCATTACTCAAACCAGACCAATATGTACATTCTCCAATTAAACAAAGCATGAGAAAAAAAGTAGTATTTTCTAGTTCCAAGGTCAACCACATACTATATGTCATGATTATTTTAGCAACTGAAGACAAAGCAAGAAACTCACTTTACCCTCAGAGTTTGTCTTTCTCATTAATCCCTTTTCATCAACTATCCATTTTCAGAACAGAAAACAAAAACAAAAACAAGGCATAAAGTAGAAGAAAAGGTAAAAACCATGCTTGCCCAAAAGCATTCATAAAATATTTATAATAAAGACTCTTACAAGATTATCCAATATTGCTTTTCAGAACATAGTAACTAGAACCAAAAGTACATAGTAGTAACATAGTTTAACCTAGAAACATCAAAACCCTAAAAAGTTCAACAGAAACTGAATCAACAAGATATATATAGTAGAATTAACTATAGAAACTGAACTTGTAAAATTAATCCCAATTAACTAATAACTAATTAAGCATTTTGCATCCTAAGTGCAAAAGCATTAAGAAGCTCTTGATACTGAATAACAGAATTCTCTGCATGATTAACCATTATTTGTTCATTCCCAAGAGGTAGAGACTGAAAAGATCCATTAAACCCATTATTAAAATTCTCAAACTGCTGCATATTCAGACCATTTTGATCAAACCCAACACCTAAATACTCGTTCTTGGTAACACTTTTTCCAAACGTGTGATCAAATACAGGTGCAGTAGGAACAAAAGTGTCACAGAAAGTTGTCTTTGGTAAAATTTCTGCCTTAATCTCTTGCTTAGGTTTTGGCAAAAACCTATTCACAATCTCTTCCAACAATCCAGAATCGGATGACTCTTTAGGAAAAAACTCAAAGTCTTCATCAATAGAAACTTTAGAACCATTATTTCCATTTACACAGGTGTTGTGATGATTGCTATTTGCACCCCCTCCACAAGAATTCGTCATACAACAACCAGCAACAAAACCAGAACCAGAACTAGTACTACTTTTGTTATAAGAATAAGGAAAATTATCATGAAAGTAATTATGAGCAGAAGAGTTGGAATTTGAAGAGTTGATAAATTCACGAAACAGAAGCATGTCAAGTGAAGAAGTTGAAGGGTTTCTTTGATGAGTAAAATCAACACCATGTGGTTCAGACCAACCACAAGAAGCCACGTGGCGGTTATGTGTAGAGGTTTTTTCAAAAGCTTGAGAATGTTTAGGGAAGTTGAAAGAAGGAAAAGTAGTGTTAGGAGGAGGAGAAGTAGGGTAAACAAAGTTTGTACGAGCTTTGAGACCTCTCATGGCACGTGCAGCACAGTCATAGGCACAAGCAGCTTCTTCAGCAGTGTCGAATGTTCCAAGCCAGCGGCGTTCTTTGGACTGAGGGTCTCTTATTTCAGCTGCATAGCGTCCCCATGGTCTGCGGCGGACTCCGCGATAGCGGAGTGCACCGCCTCCGCTGCTGGCGGAGGCGGTGTTATCACGTGAGGTTCTTTTGTTGGTGGATTTTTTTGTGTCAGGTTCTTGGATTGTTGGAGGTGTTGTTCCATTGAGACGGTTGAGTGCTTCCTCCATTTTTTTAGTTGAAGGAGTGAAATTGATGAAAGGTTAGAATTTTCTTAGTTTTGAAAGGGAACGTTAGAATGGGGAAATGGGTTTTTAAGTGTCTTGAATTTGATGTTGTTTGGGTGGTATTTATAGAGGTGTTTTGTGATGTGGAGAGTTATTGCACTCATCTACTAAAGAGAGATTTGTTGTGATACCAATTTTTTCTTTTTATTTTGTTTTTTCTTGTGAGAGATAAAGAGAGAGGATGTTAGGAAAGTGATTGATTTGATCATGGAGTATAGTATGTCCTACACAATAAACCATAATCATAAGGGAAGAATACCAGAATAAAAGAGAAGAAAAACAATTGAGTACTACTTTTGTATGAAAGAGAAGAAAAACAATTGAGTACTACTTTAGTTATAGATTTTGTTTCATGGTGTTTAATTTTAATTATTAAAAAAAGCCTTGAGGAATGATAAACAAATTCATTAATCAAAGTGTCAGAATTTCAAAAAAAAATCATATAGATTTGATCTTATAATTTTAAGGAAAATGTTATTTTTTTGTTTTTTAAAAAAAACTTTTAAAGAAAATGTTAAAAAAGTGTCCCAAAAACTTTTTATAGTTCTTAAATGTTAAAATTTTATAAAACGGTGTATAATCAATATATTGAAAATTGAATTATTTAATTTTTTAAGAATAAGTTTTTAATTTATAATACTTGAAAAGTGCTCATGGACATTTATTAGTAACATCTTGGATAAAGTTCAAATTTCATCTTTAACTATTGTGAAATAATTGTTACTTCAACTAGTAATCTTTTGTTTCATTTTCATCTTTTTAAAAAATAATTAAAAGTAGATAATAGTATTTTTATTTTTTTTGTCAAATGTTTTGTTAAAAGATTTTATTTTATGTATCATCTCAAACAAAACTTTTATGATGGATTGTTGTACAATCATTATTTATAGGTAGCTCTCTGTCTCTTGTGATGGAAATCAGAGGTAGCTATCTGTTTGAAACAACCCATTGTTTATTGTTTCTGATTTGATGATGATGCCAAAAGAACCAATTTACTCAAAGTTTTCATAATCCATAGCATGATCAAATCAAGGGACCGATTTACAACTAAGACAATATATGGCAATCATGTACTTGACGGTTAGTGCTAAATACATTTTGATTTTAGAAATATGAGTTATGGAAAATGCTTATAAGTCTTTGTCTTTGTATGAGAGTTCAGAGGGAAGGAAATGGACAACTTTTGAAAGTGGGAAAAATAGAGGAAAATTGAGTAATCTTTTTTTTTAAATGATAAATTAATGTTTATAATTAATATATTTTAATTTTAAGAAAGAGAATGCTAACAAGTGCTTTTGAGGTATTGGTTAAATGAGAAAGTTTTAGAAGGGTGCAACCGCAAATCAAAATGATCAAAATGATTTGAGCACACTCACAAACCATAAAAAAATTAAATGAGAATAAAATAAAATGATATTAATTGATGTGACTGGTTTATATTTGTTTTAAATTTTTCATTTTATGTGAGTGTGTCTAAAAAAATTATTTGGGGTTGTGACTATATTAGATTTTCTCCTGATTAAAGTTTTAAAATTATTATGACAAGAGTAAAAACTTGTATTTTCAAGACAAAGATTTTATTAAAGGATTGATTAACCAATGTATTTATGGCATTCGTTAACAAGATCATTTTAATGATATTAAATTTAAAAATTCATATAACCTCCCAAAACACTCCTTCAATATAACTTTTGAATTCCTCCGAATGAAGATGATGTTATTTTATTGAGAAAAAAAAATTAACCTCTCTAAAATCTAAATCATCCTCTCTCATTCTCTTTTATTTCTTTTACTTACTCCTTTTTTTAAAAACTTTATTCTCACATCTTCAAACTCGTAAACAAAACTTAAATGTCGTAAGGATATTTGTTAAGAAATATAAAAATAATATATTTCATTGTAAAATAGTGCATTCAACATTTTTAAATAAACTTCTTAATAAATTTGTAAACTACTACTTGCTCATGACTCTTTTCAAAAACGTGTTTTTTCCCCCTTTTTTTTTTCTTTCCGGTTTTAATTAATTTACTTGGTTGACCGAGTAATATAGAGGCCGTGCATGTCTTGATTAACATGCTTTTTGAAAATAAAATGACAGCACCTAAACGTACCATGCATAGTTTTGCTTAAAATCCAAAGTTTATTATAAAACGTATTTATGTCCCATTTTGTCTGTTTTTAGAGTTTAATAATCACTGATTTTGTATTGTAGAGTACAATACATTCTGCAAGTTTAAGAAGCGACTTTGTCTACTGTGCATGCATGACATGATGACAATTTCTTATTTGTCATCACATTATACTCTACAGTGTTCTATTCTGATTTATGTAGGATGGATATAGGTTACTTAGATGATCTCAAATTTCAAAAAAAACAACTATCCAATGAACTTTTTGCGCATCTCTACCTTAACTAGGGCTAGTATTGCCGGACCACTATCGTCCTACATCCGAAGACTTTTAAAAGGCAACTGTTGCCCAACCCCACTTGTCTCCTTCCTGCTTTTTCAAGTCCTATATGTCACCTCAATGAATATTGTAATATCATCATATATTATCATCAAATAACCCAAATTAATAACCATATATGCCATATTAATATTGCCCATTTACCGCTTTTTAAAATTTCAATTCAACTTTTCTTTTTATGTAAATCGAATATGATATGGATACTCATTACTCCTATGATATGTTCTTATCATCCAAAGAACGATATCCGACAAGCAACAATGATGTTGATGATGAGTTTGAGGATACATAATATTATGACAATTAAGTTAGATAATGGAGAGCGACAAGTTTTTGGATAACGAATGTATATTGAGAGACGATTTGAGGTTCTTTTTAATTGGTTGTCGATATGGTTGTTGGAGCGAGTCGTGTAGGAGTTGTTACCAACGGCAAGTTTGTAATTGTCGAACATTGCCGGTCGTTGATGGTTGAAAGTCTTATGGATTATTGGGAATTCTAAACTTCTGATTGTTGAGGATCATCAAAGACGCGCATATGCATCAGTAGGATCTTTACGAAATTCCGCCTCTGGTCGGTAATGGTTTATTTTATAGCTAAATATATGTTTTGGGCCCTTTCTGAGATTGAGCTTATGCGTAGTATTAGATCATCGAACATAGCCTTTTAGGAAGTCCATGATTGGAAATATTTTGATGAGAAAGAAAAATAGAAAAGATTAACTCATCGAGATCAGTAAACATGTTAAAGATGAGAATGTTGCTATGAAAATGGATATCAACAAGGCATATGATCGTATTAAATGGATGTACCTCAAAGATATTATTTAAAGTTGGGATTTTCTTCTTAATGGATACGATGGAATATAGTGTGTGTTGAATCTTTAGACTATTAAACTCTAGTGAACAATGAGTTTGTAGGGCCTATTATACCTGGTAGAGGTTTGCGACATGGAGATTCTTTATTTGCGTTTATTCGACCAGCTAAACAACGAAGAGATCTTCATAGCATCATAATATGTGATAATGCCCCTCTGATTTCTCATTTGTTATTTGCATATGATTGTTTCTTATTTTTCAGGGCGGTGAGCGTGAAGCGAAAGTGATGCAAAATATCTTAACTACTTACGGCGCTTCTGAACAAGCAATAAGCCCACCAAAATCAAAGGTGTACTATAGTAACAATGTCCCAACACATTTGCATAATGCTATTACTAATATTCTACGGGTCAAAGTTGTCATGGGAACATGAAAGTATCT
Source organism: Medicago arabica (assembly GCA_946800305.1). NCBI lineage: Eukaryota > Viridiplantae > Streptophyta > Magnoliopsida > Fabales > Fabaceae > Medicago > Medicago arabica. The sequence continues at coordinate 43,309,620 of OX326970.1, forward strand.
TGTACTTCCATTGATAGTTTGTCGAAGTAAAGAAGCGACCTTCAGTTTTATCAAGTATCAAATATGCATAAAATCAACACATGGAGCAAGAAGTGTCTTCTTTTTTTTTTCGGTCGAAGCAAGAAGTGTTTTTCTAAAGCTGGAAGAGAGGTAATGATTAAATCAGTCCTTCAATTTATTCCTTCCTATGTTTTGAGACTCTTTCTCCTCGTGAATTCTCTAATTGATGCTATAAAAAAATGTTGAGCGCCTTTTGCTGGGGGCGTGGAGGATCCTTAAGACGAGGTATACACCAGATGTTATGGGAAAATGTTACTCAGATATTTAAGGCACGCTATTTCCTAAATAGTGATTTTATTGGGTCAAAAATCGGGAGTAATCTAGATTTTGTGTGACGTTGTATTTTTAGCGCACAAATGGTAGTGAAAAAGGGTGCAAGATGGTGTGTTTATACTAGTGCAAAAATCCCCCTCTTCGGTGAACCATGATCAAAGACGGTTTGTTCCTTTTAATTGATATCCCTTTATATGCACCTTTGGCTCCCGTGAAGGTGATGGATATTATAGACCGAGCTAACAAGGTATGGGATGCTCCTTTAATTTATAACTTATTTGATCAACATAATGCTCATTTGGTTGTGGATACTCCCTTCATCCTTTAGTCACGAAGGTTAAATTAGTTTAGAAGGCTGAGAAAAATGGTATGTATTCTGTTCATAGTGCTTACAAAATATGTATGAATGAAATTGATGACAATACTTATTTGCAAGAACCGGGTCATTGGGGTTTAATTTGTAACATTAAACCTCCTCCCAAGATAAAAGTCCCTCTTGGAGTGTGTGTCGTGGTTGTTTTCCCACTCAAGCACAACTTAGTAGTATAGGTGTGTTTTGTCCAAGCAAATGTATAATTTGTGAAAATAATTACGAGGATACCATTCATCTGTTATTGGAATGTTGAGTGATGTACAAGTTTGGTGCGCGGTGAATTTATGGGATAAGATTGACAGTGCTCTTCGTCAGAATTATACTATGGATTTTATTACTTTTACATTGTTGCAACAACTTACTCCAATGGAAAGCAGACACATCGCGGCAGTACCACAAAGCATGTGGAAACACATAAACCTAAAACTTTGTAAACAAACTGACCAGACTAACGTGCAAGTTGTATAGCATGCAATGCAGTTGATGAAAGAATGGAGACGTGTGCAAGCCACTCATTCAGATAGTGCAACTCCCTCTAATTATGGTCCCGAGGGGTCGACACTTACAACGTCTCATTGATGAAGAAAACTGATCTTTGGAAGGTATAAATGCAATGTAGATGTCTCGTTCTCCTCGTCGCCTAATAAGATAGCAAGTAAAAATTAAGTGCCCTTGGAACGGTTAGTATGTAAAAAAATTGAAAAATGATGTATTCAATTTAAATCTACTTTTTAAAAATCCAAAATTTATTTTCTAATAGAAATTTTTCCTTTCTTTCATTCTCAAAGGCATTTGTTAGTTTAACTTTAAAATGAACAAGACATTCTTCAAGGTTTTATAAGATAAATTTTTACGTAAATTTGTATATCATACACATTAAAAATTGAAACATTTAACTTTTCTAAAGATTAATTTTCAATTGAAAAATGTTAACCATTGTTTTGGGCACTGATTAAGGAATCAAATATATGAGTAATATTTACACTTAAAATTGTACAATCAATGGATCAAAAATTTAAGACAAATATTATCTTGTGCCCTCAAGGGCATATGTTAATAAACTTCTTATAGAAATATATGTATCAAAAGTCGTGCATTTGACTTTTTAAAATTTAAAACATTATGATTTCCAATGCAAAGTTACCTTTTTTTGTTCCTTAACATGCGTCTTTAAGGCACAAGTTAATATAACCCAAAATTTAAAACTTTCTCTTTTCTCTTTCAATTTAAATTTTTAAATATGTTGATCACTCACACAAAATAAAGTATGGTTAGTAATTAATGGAAGTGGCAATTTGTGACAGCTAAGCACACTTCACTAGTAGTAATTGATTGCCATCGCCTATTTCCAAGAGAGCAAGAAAGGGTACAATTTTGGGGTGAGATTGGGGAATGAACCATGCCTTTCTGGGTCGGCTAAAAGTTTATGATTGAAAAGAATTTCCCAACGAAAAAAATAAAGAAGTTGCTATGATTGAAGATTTCAGATATTTACGAAGCTGCTGTTAATTACGAGTAGTTTATCTAGTACTCCCACTATTCCATGAAAATGCAAGGAACAAGTTTAAGGAAGGATGAGGGAAAAAATGTAGGATCCTGCAAAATAAAAAAAGGAAAAAATAAATTGTTGGAGTGCATTTTTATGAAAATAATGTACTCATTTTAACCATAGTTTTATTATTGAGAGAAATTTTAAAAAGAAAAATATAAATGAACTTGAAATATTATTCAATTCAAAATGGTAAAGTATGAATTCTGATTGCTTATTTTATTTTTGTAAAAAAAGTACTTATCTTATGAAAATAAGTTGTAAAAATTTTAAGCCAAATATGATGTCATCTAATTTTAATTTTTTTAAATACATTTAAGTTGTAAAATCTTTCGTAATAAATATAAGAAAAATTGATAGTTAAAAAATTGATATAACCACGTGTATCAACTTTTTAAGTATCATCTTTGTTTCTTCAGAGTAGTCATAAATATTATGTTTTTATTTTGATTTTATTTTTGAACAATGTTTTTTTTTAGAAATATTTTTGAACAATGTTAACAACATCATTTTAACACAACATGGAACGGTAGAGAAAAAGTATATAAACTCTAGTCGTCGTCCATTTCTTCTTCTTCTTGTCAGATGGGTGATTTAGAGTCAATTTTGACCTAAAATCACTAATCCGAATCGTTTTTCTTTCTATCCTAATTGAATAAGTGATTTCACATATTTTCAGTTTTCTTTCGTATGTTTTTGTGATGTCATCGTCTCTGTACGACTCTGTTTGTTTTGTTTTTCCGTCTTTGTTCGATGTGTTTTTTATTTCCCTGCTTAGTGCGGTGTTTCTTTGATTCAGATTAAAAGTTTAGCTTTAAGCAAGTGCATATCCGATCAATAACTTTGACGTCGTCAACGTTGCAGATCCGGAGACATGAGTATTTTGGTGACTTGAATATAGTCATATTTGTAGGCATATGTACTTTGCGGTTTTATGCTATTAACATGGATATTGTGAGTTTGTTTATAGATTCATTCTTTTTGTTTTTATCGAATTTGAATTTGTATTGTATCGATGTACTCTAGTAATTTAAATGAATTTTTGTAAAAAAAATAAAAATTAACACAATCCGTTTTTTTATTGAATGAAATACATACCAGTCAAAAAACTTTGAGAGTGAGTCCCACGTAAAATATCGAAACTCGTATGTAGAGCTTTAATCAAATAAAAAAGGATGTATATGTTAAAAAGATGTATTAAAATAAGCGTTGTTAACGATATTTTTTAGTCATGTTTGTGTTTTGGAGCAACATTTACTTGGACACAGACCTAAATAAAAATAACTTCGACACACACATCAAATTATATATTATTTACTTATTTTTAAAGTATACTTTGTTTAATTCCTTTTTATTTTACTTTCATTGAGATGGATGTGCTTGAAACCTTTATATTTGAATTTGTGACTAAGTAAGAATAAACTTGTGTTTTGATCTTCATACAAGTAAGTAACTTCTATATATGTAAACCAACAAAGTCAATACTCTCTCCATTTCAAATTAATAATATTTAATAATTTTGATGGTAAAATATATTTTATTTACTAAAACACTTTTCTTAGTAGAGTAGTTAAATGATTAAAAAGGATAAATAATTTAAAATAAAGAAAAATAGTAAATATATGTTTATTAAAAGAAAAAAAAAGTAAATATACGGATGGAGTACTAATAAAGGCGGGAGATTTTCATGTTCAGCATGGTGCTTTTAGCTTTGTGATAAGTGATTTTTTATTTAAAATTAAACAAAATTAATTTTTTATGGGAAGTTGGAGAAGTCTTCAAAAATCCCCTGTGATTATCATTTTGAATGATTACACTGGCGGCGCTCAGAAATTGTTCCTCCTACTTTGGTTTATTTTGGTTATTTACTTCAATTTTATTTACCATTTTAGTGAGGTTGATTATGCAAGTGTCAAAACATTTGCTGATTTACTTATTTATCTTTGCCTTACTGATGTTGATTTTGTGAAAACCAAGAATTTAAATATCACATGGACTTGTCTCATAAAAAGGGGTTTATATGAAGATATGTGAGATTATTTAGGTCCTGTTGTTGATAGCTATAAACTGAAAAGTTGTTACTGCTTGTACTATTTCAAATCAGAAAAAAAGACATGGAATGGAAAACTTGGCAAGATTTCACACGTTCACACCCACTCTTACCCTCAAATTTTGCCTAAATTTGTCACTCCTTTAACTGACTAATCTTTGCATTACAACTGAATTCTCTCAAACTAATGCCTTTTTAACATTTCCCAACTGATAACAGTTTAGATTACTCACTTTTCAAGCTCATCAGTGCATTTTTCTAAATTAAGGCGGTTACCTTTCTTGTTGCATAGGCATACTTTTAAAAAAAAAAATCACTTCGTTTTTCTATAAATAAAAAAGAAAAATGCTTGTTGTAAAAAAAAAAATGCTAGAGTATTTGTTAAAACGTCTAAAAAAAATATTCTTTTGGGCATATGAGGAGGTTGGAAAAATATCTTAGATTAACTAAGACACGATTTATTATAAAAAAGAGAAAGGAGGTTTGAGGGTGCGAAGGATAAGAGAGTTTAATTTGATGTTGCTTGGTAAATAGTGTTGGCGGATGAGGGTTGAAAATAGGAGTTTGTGGTATAGAGTTTTAACAGCGGGATATGAGGAAGTAGGAGGTATAATTGCATAGGAGAGGTGGTTTAACTTAGTTTTGCGGAATAATTTGATTGATATTAAAAATGGAGTTGGTGTGGGAGGTGATCGATGGTTTGATGATTATGTTGGGCGGAAGGTAGGAGATGGTGCCCAGACTTTATTCTCATGGAATCGTTGGATTGATGGCATGGTTTTGAAGAATAGTTTGAGCCGCCTTTTTTATATTTCTACTAATAAAATGGCAACAATGACTGTATTCGCTTGGTTGGGGGAGGAGGGTGACGCTTGGAAGTGGCGTCATCGTTTGTTAGCTAGGGAGAAGGTTGGGGAGTAATGTGATTATTTTTAACTAATATTGGTCTGCAGCCTAATCATTCTGACATGTGAATTTGCCATTTATATGCGTCCAACAAATATAATTTTACAAGTGCTTATAATCATTTGTTGTCATTAGCCAACAACAACTCGGGAGCTACTTATATAACTGAATTTTGGAATAAGGAAATGCCTTTAAAAGTCATTCTTTTTGTTTGGCGTCTGTTGAATAATAGGTTACCAACAACGTACAATCTAGTTAAAAGACAAATTTTACAACCAAATTCTCAGTTGTGTGTGGGTGGATGTGGCATTCTGGAAGATGCAGAACACTTATTTTTCGCTTGTGATTTTTTGGAACTTTGGTACGGTATTTCTACTGCCTTCGGTTCCACATAGTGTTTTCTGAACATGTGTCAGATCATTTGTATCAATTTGACACCTTAGGCGGATTTTTCAAAAGCAACCACTCAGCTTTTAATCTCATATGAATTTCTTGTGTGTGGATGATTTGGATCCAAAGAGGCATCGTTTAATCAATTATTAGATAAAATTAAACTTCAATCATACTGATGGTTGAAAGCGAACCGTTCTAACTTTGCTTTCTCTTACCATTTGCGGTGGTTGAATATTTTACCTTGCTTGAGTATTTATATGTAGGAAAACACTATTTCCTACGAAGGTTAGATCCACGAAAACTAAGAATATGAACAACCACCCCATGATTTCCACTAAAACCTAAATTATACTATTATCCTAAAATTAAAAAAAAAAAAATTGCAACTGCTAGTTTGTTTCTTACCGTGGTTTTCGTGGATGTATTGTTTCGTGGTATTTAGCAAAGCTGTTATATGTAACGGGGTAACCTGTTATATGTAACGGGGTAACTTTGTCTTTTGGTTCTTTTTATTTTGTTACCCATTGTTTTGTGGATGTAATTTGATACTCTTTCAGTTGAGATTTTGACACTTCTTATGCTGAGATTTCCAGGCTTTCAGTAATATATTTATTTTTAAATTCTTCAATTTTTTTTATTTCTTAACAGGTTCAATCCAATAAAAATTTAATATTTGATTTATTTTTTGTGTAAAAGAATGAAAAAGAGTTTACTAGTATCTAAATCTGCATCTTAACTTGAGACCAAATAAGAAGATTTTAAACATAAGTTTTGTCTAACAAGTCGTTGTACACAACATGTCTTAACCGTTGGATTTATAAGTGCATCAAATCTTATTGCAGGTCATCAACACTTGATTTTTTTTGTTCTTGAACCCTTGTATCGCTTATTTATTTGTTTTCATTTCTCATCAACTTCTTTCTTAAAATGAAACTTAATATCCCTTTTTTCCTGAGGAAGAAGACACAATTCCTTTAATTAATCACATTTAACATCTATTTTTGTATGTTGATTTTGTTTTTGGCCATAATTGTTGGATGTAAGATCCAAATTAGTTTAGCGACAATATCTTACCATTGATGTTTTAATGAAAACAAAACTAAGTATTAATTTGTCCATCGACAGTATTTTCAAGTGTAGGATACAAATAACGAGAAGAAGAAATCAATAATTTACAAAGGAGTCTGTTATCTTACAATTGACGCCCACCGACTATAACTACCCGCCAACGAATACATCAATCGCCACATTCCCTATCATGTAAAAAGGTACACACAATTTATCATTTAACTTGTCATTTTTCTCTCTTGCTGACTTGAACGTAAGAGTGACTGTGGATACTTCTCTCAACTCGCATCTCTATTATTTGTCGGATGCCATCATTTTGATCCGAACATATCAAAAGTTAAAAATGTGAAAGAGATCTCTGATTTCGAATCTCCCTAGTGTCAATAATTCATGTGGTGGGTCAGTTCATAAAGAGTTTTGTTCTGACTTCAATTGAACCTCTTGTTAATAACGATATGATTCATCCTCGTATTAGTCGATATTTTGGCTAGACTCGGAGTTTAAAAAAATGTTTAAAAAATATTATAAAAAAAGGGAAATAATATTTGAAAATGATCTTATCGTGACAATGATACTATACAAAAACAGTTGAAAAAATAATTATTGTTGTCAAAAATAGAAAAGCATCGAATATGTGCAGCATGGAATAGAATGAATGTGCGGTGTTAATTTCTCCGGTCTTAATGGATCCATGTAGTACTTTCTACTGTGGTGGCCTTAGATTTTACTACACCACAAACCCAGGTAAACGCGTGCAGGTGAATATATATCTTTTTGTGTACATATCTGTGTATGCTGGACTAATAGTAATATGTGTTTGAATAAGTTACGGTGAAATAATTTGTGTTTGAATATATTTATATTTCTAGATTCTTATAGTTCAGTTGATAGAAACGTATATTGATAGGAAGTTTAAACCCTAATTCTCGATGTGAGTTTTGAACTATTAAAAAGAAAAATTTCTAGTGTTAATTCACCGTTGATGAAAATATACAAATTTATAGTGTTATTACATTATTTTTATTTTTCATTGGTTGTGACACTATAATTTCAACTATGTAAAATACAATATCCGAATTTTATGTGTTTAAATAGGATAACTCTTTGATAATCACAACTTCAAATAAATTTGATTTGTGATACGTGACTAAATTATTTCTCTTTTAAACTCTATAATCTATGTATGTTTCTCAAATCCAAAGCTGTACAGTATACTCTCCAGTGAAGTTGTTGTAGAAGATCCAATTTATTGTATCATAAATATCCCTGCAATATTTCATTTGCAATTGTGCACAATGTCTCATCCCAATAATGATGCCTTTTTTTCTTTCTCTGTGTTACTGTCTCTATACAACAATTTCTATCAGGCAGCTTTTCATTAAAATCCTCTGCTACTGATGTTTCTCACAGCTTCAATTCGTGTGAAAATCTCTTCCTTCTGGGACCCATAGAAGAAAGAACATTGGAGACATGTTTTATCAAGCATGCACCAGCATATCCCGGTGCAGATATCTTTTCAGGATACGCTCTCTACGGATTCTTCTATAAATCTAATTGCCACATTCTCTTGTACTCTACTATACATAGATAAATATATCAGTCATTTTTTTTACTATAGATAAATATACAATAAATTTTGATATTATTAGATTATATTATTTTTCAAATTAATGAAAATATAAAATGTGTTGTACTTGCAATGTGGTAGATGATTGTATTATGCAGTGGTTTTAAGTTGACCCCCTGACACCAATTTCAATTTTAAGTTACGTGAGAAGCAAAAAAAGTATTTAGTTTCTCATTTACTTACTATAAACTCATACACTTTAATCTTGCTTGCGAATGCAGATTTATTTATTATAATAAAACACACATCTTTGTTCTTTAATTAAAAAAATAAATATATCCTCTTTTATGTTTGCCAGCCTTCACGTCCAACTGCCAAAGTAACCATCCATGAGATGGTCCAACTACCATTCTCCTCATGTTTCAAAGTAGTACTACTCGCTATATATGTCCCTTGTTACTTCCTCTAGTTTTATATATAAGCAACAAAAATAATGTTAGATTTTAGAAGGTTTATGTTCGGTCTGCAAAATATTCGAAGTCTCTGACTGATTTGTAGTTTGTTATAGAGTATTCACAATAAAGACACTCGTTTTTATATATTTAAATGAGTCTCAATATAAGTTTTTAATAAGTCTTTTATTTATGTGTTTGAGTTTTCGATGACTATTATCATTTAGTTTATCCAACAAAAAGAAAAGAAACCGACCAATTTGCAGATTGGCTCAAACTCATTTGAATTATGGTTAGGTCGAGTGGAGGTTAAATCGGTTGAACCATGCATATATAGTTGTTTTAATAAGTTTCCTATTTCTTTATTAGTAAATAGTAATCCAGCTGTAGTTTTTTCTATATTTCTTTTTTCAAATATTGAAACGGTAGTTGACATTATTCAAATAATTGCACGTGATACAAAAGTCTTGCCAATTTGATTTTCAAAACATTGATTTAAATCAAATTAAAGCAATTGAATTTTCACACATGGAACCATTAATCCAACGGATAGTGGTCATTGCAGTTTGATCTAATAAGATCGACCAGATTCAATTCTCACAATAGTGATTTTCAATATTATGAATAATAGTTGTCTAATTGTCTACCACAACTACATGTTATAATTACATCATCTTACATTCTCATAATGAATACTTCATAATTGAGATAGTGTAGAAGAATGGGTTTGGTCCACATGCATGCGCATTTGGGAGGAATTGTTGGAGGGAATTGTTGGTAAAGATGTCTTTATATGTCAAGTTAGTAAGTAATTTTACAACGGATTGAAAAGATTTATATAATGGAGGAAACAATAAGATACAAATGTTGCGATTGATGGTGAGATCTTTAGAATTACAGGGAACAAATGTGATTTTGGATGGTTCAAAGGATACAATGTATGTATAGATGTCATTATATATGTATATATACATTGTTTTCTTTTCTCCCATTTTCTTAGTTGTGTATTCTTCCCAACATCCATTGAATGATGGGTAGGACATTGAATCCTTACAAAAAAAAAAAAATGAATTTTAGAATAATATCTCTAAGGTTTTTGTTGATAACAATGTATAAAAGAATAATTGACTACTCTAATGTTTGTCTAAGTGTGAAAAACGATGGAATTAACTTTTGACTTTGAAGCCAACATTCATGCTCTCAAAGTCAACGATTTGAGCAAAAAAAGAACAACTATAATGCTCAAGAAAAGTTGACAGCGAAGCTTTGATCTAACGATGATCAACAAAAAGTCAAAGTAATGATCAAGTTGTTAAGACGAAACTCTGATATGAAGTCAATGGTCAACACTCTGACGAGAAGAATCCATTCGTCCATTTTGAAGGTTTTGATGAGAAGAATTCATTGACTATCTCATATAATCATGAAACACCGCGAATATTTACCACTTTTCACTTCTTTTTTTGGACTTCGCAAAAATTAACATTTTTGATAAAACTAATCCAATTAAATAAATATCTAACTGTTTAAAACATATTTTTGAAATATTTTCAAAATTGCTAAAATTTTCATCATGATTCACTTGCAATTTTTTCTTCTTCTCATATATATGCTCACATTGACTATTAAAAATACTTTAACAAAGAACTTTAAACAACAAAGCAAGAAAAATCATATACCCTTACCTATTATAAATATTGATTGAGTTTGAAAATAAACCAAACTTGATTCACTAACGGTTCAAGACATATGTTACTAATGATACTTTATTCCTATTCTTTGACGATTCTAACACTCTTAGAATATTTTAAAACTATATGAACACTCAAAAACCACTACTCACATGACGATCTATTTTCTCGAGAGAAAAAAACTCTCATTCTAGAATTTAAAAAAGATAACCACTCAAAATCTCATTACAAATGATATATGAATTTCCTAATTAAATTTATATGACTATCAGAGTGAAGAAGATTAAAATCCGTGAACTTGTGAGACAACATAACATTGATTTCTTGGGTTTACAAGAGACAAAGTTGGAAGTTATAACTCCTTCATTGTGTTATTCTCTTTGGGGTAGTGAGAATTGTGATTGGGCGTTTAGAAATTCCGAAGGAAGTAATGGTGGTATTCTTTCAATTTGGAATAAGTCTTGTGCAAATTTATTATTTTCGTTTCAAGGGAAAGGTTATGTGGGGGTTTGTTTGGAATGAGGGATGGAGAAATCTAGATGCGTTATCACAAATGTCTACTCCAAATGTGATTTGGAGGCGAAGCATAGGTTGTGGGAATGCCTTGTGGAGGCGATGGAGAATAGAGGCGGAGGGGCATGGTGTGTGATTGAAGATTTCAGTGTGGTTTGTCGGAAAGACAAGGAGAGGGGTTAATGAGATGGCTTCGTCGGCACAAGTGTTGGAGATGTATTTGTTTAATAATTTTATTGGAGATATGAAGTTGGAGGATCTAAATGTTTTGGGTCGTCGGCCTACTTGGTACCATCCAAATGGGAGATCAATGAGTCAAATTGATAGAGTTCTTATCTCGGAGGAATGGTCTATAGTTTGGGGGATAATTCTCTTTGGGTGTTGTTGAGGGATGTGTCAGATCATTGTCCTTTGGTGCTTAAAAATGGAGTGTGGGATTGGGGGCCTAAACCATTTCGCTTCAACAATTTTTGGTTAGAAAACCGGAATTTTAAAGGAGTGGTGGAAGAGGCTTGGAGAAATCAAAATGTTGAAGGTTGGATGAGTTTTGTCCTTAAAGAGAAGTTGAAAGGGCTTAAATCAAAAATTAAAGAGTGGAGTAAGGAGGAGTGCGGAGGTATGGAGGAGAGGGTGGAGAGGTTGGTGGGGGAAATTAAGGGGCTAGATAAAATATGAGAGGAGGAGGGAGGGTTGAATGAGGTGGAATTGGAGAGGGGGAAATTGAAGTTTGAAGAATTATGGAGACTTTTTAAGGCTAAAGATGCGATGATAGCACAAAGGTCTAGATCGAGGTGGCTTTAGGAATGGGATGCTAACACAAAGTACTTTCACAATGTGTTAAGTTGAGAAAAAGTAGGAATTCGATTAAGGCTTTAAGGGATAATGATGGGTGGGTTGTGTCGCTGTTTGATGTTCGGAGGAAAATCGTGGAGTATTTCACAAATATAGTGGCTAATGAGAGGTGGGAGCGTCTGAAATTGGATGGGGTGATTTTCGAGAGGCTTTCCGATGAAGATAATTTGTCCTTGGTCGCTCCTTTTTCTTTGTCAGAGATGGAGGCGGTGGTGAGAGATAGTGATAGTGGAAAAAGTCCCGGATCGGACGGTTACAAGTTTGTGTTTGTTAAAGAATTTTGGTACTTGATTAGAGATGAGATGAGGATCATATTTGATCAATTTCATGCCAATGAGGTGTTGTCAAGGGGTATGTTAGCTTATTTTGTTACTTTAATTCCAAAAGTCTCATCATCGATGAAGTTGAACGAGTTTAGGCCAATTTCCTTGCTAGGAAGTCTTTATAAATTACTAACCAAGGTGTTGGCGAGAAGGTTGACCGCCGTCATGGATTCTATCATCTCACCAACACAATCAGTCTTTCTTAAGGGGATGAATTTGGTGGATGGGGTGTTAGTGGTGAATGAGTTAGTAGATTATGCTAAGAAAACTAAGAAGGAGTGTTTGATTTTAAAGGTTGATTTTGAAAAGACTTACGACTCGGTGTTTTTTTTTTTTGAAGTATATGATGCGCTGAGTGGGGATGTGTGATAAGTGGGTGGCTTGGATGAATGCGCGTGTGTTTGGTGGAACGATATCAATCCTTTTGAATGGTAGTCCGACGGAGGATATTAGTATTCATAGAGGACTTAAGCAAGGGGATCCTCTTGCTCATTTTTTGTTCTTATTGGTAGCAAAAGGTTTTAGTGGGTTGATGAGGAAAGCGGTGGCCGAGAGTTTGTTTGAAGGCTTCAGGTTTGGCGGAAATGATTTGGTGGTGTTACATTTGCAATATGCTAATGATACGCTTTACATTGGAAATACTTCGGTTCAAAATCTTTGGACTATGAAGTCGGTACTCCGTTGTTTGGAGATGGTATCAGGCTTGGAAATTAACTTTTCAAAAAGTTCGTTGATTGGGGTGAATGTAGGTGATGAGTTTATGGAGATGGCATGTGATTTCTTGAATTGTAGCGCAGGTAGTATTCCTTTCAAGTATTCGGGGCTACCAGTGGGAGTTAATCTGAGGCGTATGTCGACGTGGGAACCTTTGGTGGAGACTCTAGGAGGGAGATTGAATATGTGGAGTCATCAGTATATTAGTTTTGGAGTTAGAATTGTGCTCCTTAATTTGGTTCTTAATACTATGCCTGTTTTTTATTTACTTTTTTGAAGATGTCGGTGAATGTTTGGAAGAGGATAATGAGAATCCAAAGAGAATTTCTTTGGGGAGGTGTGGGAGGTGGTAAGAAGGTTAGTTGGGTAAAATGGAGGTCGGTTTGTCAACAAAAGATGAATGGGGGAGCGGGGGATAAGGATATTTTGGTGATGAATATTAGCTTGTTGACTAAGTGGCGTTAGAGGTTTCTTGATGGGGTAGAAGCATTGTGGAAACGGGTTTTGGTGAAGAAGTATGGAGAGAATGTAGAGAATTTTTTGGAGGTGGGTAATTATGTTTGGCCGAGGCACACATCACTTTGGTGGAAGGAAGTGGTGAAACTAGGTGATCTTGGGGCGCACAATTGGTTTAACTTAGTAGTGGAGAGGAAATAGGGTAATGGATTGTCAACTAGATTTTGGAGTGATAGGTGGAGAGGTGATAAATGGTGCCGGTTAAAGTATTCAAGACTTTATTCGATTTCAAACCAAAATGAGGCTTTGGTGGGGGAGGTGGGGGTGGTAGCCGATCTAGGTGTGGAATGGAGATTCAATTGGAGAAGACATCTTTTTGTGTGGGAGGAGGAGTTACTTGTTAGTCTCAAGGAGGATTTGGAAAGGATAGTGTGGTCTCAAGAGGAGGATGGGTGGAGGTGGACTTTAGAAGATTTGGGAAGTTTTCTGGTTAAGTTGACATATAAGATGTTGGAGGATTTAGCGTTGCATGAAGATAAGTGGAGGGATGAAGACCAACAGGTGTTCAAAGAGTTATTGAAATATCCGGCTCCATCAAAGGTAGTGGCCTTTGCTTGGAGGGTTCTCCTTAACCGTATACCATCTAAGGTAAACCTTGCTTTGTGGAATGTTATACCTCCGGAAGGTTCCATCTTGTGCATGTGGTGTGATAGATGCGATGAATCCACCGTTCACCTTTTTCTTCATTGTGATTTGGCAAGTAATGTGTGGTTGAATTTAATGAGATGGATCGATGGTTTTTTTTCTTATCCCTCCTAATCATTTCGTTCATTGGAAATGTTGGGGGGGAGAGGGGGACAATAATGTGAAGAAGGGTCGTTTGCTTATTTGGCTTGCAACACTTTGGGTGTTATGGAGAGTGCAGAATGAGATAATTTTTAACGGGATAATTTTTGAGGTAGATGAAATAGTAGAGGAGATTAAGGTGCTTTCTTGGAGGTGGATGTTGAGTAGGACGAAAATTCCATGTTGCCTTTTATACGAGTGGAGTTGGAATCCCATCTTGTGTCTCGGAAGAGAAAGGAGGAGGTAGGAGTAGCAGCTGTAGGTGCGAACAGCGTAACAACATAAATGTTGTGTTGTTTTTTGGGATATGCTTGGCAGTCTTTGGAAGTGAGGCGGGGGTATGCTTGGTTCTAGCAAGTATAATTCAGCCTCATTGCTTGTTGCTGCATAGGTTTTTTGTGGTAGTTTTGGTGTTCCGTATATATGCGGTATCAAGTTGTATTTGTTTTCCGGTCTTTCCGTGAGTTCTAGTGCGTCTTGCACCTACTCGATGAGAATAAAATTTGCCATTTCAAAAAACAAAAAAAAAAGTCCACTTAATTTTTAATCACATACAAATTTATATTGGATTTTTCTTAAATTCAAAATTCATTGTAATGCATAAAAATTAGACAATTCACACAACACAACATAAATATTTCACATTATCATCATGCTTTCACACGTCATATTAAGGATAAACACACAAGAATCATAATCATTTCAAAACAAATAAATGCTTAAATTCAAAGTAATATCTAAGCTTAACAAACTGAAAATCCTAACACTAGCTAAGCTAGACTATGAGTCCTAGATTGCCTTTTCCGGAAGGAAAAGAAAAAATTTGGAAGATTAAACCTAAAAAAAAAACTCGATGAAAGGGTTGGCCAAATGATTAGGAGAAGATATCACGTAATTAGTTGAAAAATCAAGATTACAGTCGATGAGTTAGTTACGATATAATCGTAAGTCGAATAAGGGTTAGTAGCAACTACTTTTCTATTTTTATGGTGTGATGATGATGACACTGTAGATAAATCAATTTCCGCTGCATCCTCTCAGCTATCACATTTAATCCAATGTACAACACATGGGGTATTTGTTTAAACTTCAAAATATAATCATGTTAGCCAAAATCAGCAGTTAGGCAATTTTTAAATATACAAATTTCATTGACTTGGATGCAAGTTTTCTGCAGATTCTTACTCGAGTCTACAAAAAAACACAAAGGTCTCAAGAAGTTTTAGTCAAAACGCAGTAGATCTGAACAACGAAGATAGTTAACTAGTGCTCCTTACTTGTAGTGTCTATGACCGAAACTGGGGATATATATGAATACAATGACACATTTAAGGGAGGTTGAGCACATTGAATGTTGCCACACATGAACTGAAAAGCTGTTAGACGAACGTGGGGTGTAGCGTAACCCCTCAATGAAGGAAACTTACACACTAGTCGCACAAATAGCGGAGCAAAACTAACCACCGTAGGCCTTGCTATTTGGCCAATACGACTAAAATTTATCTATAAATACTCATTTTGTATATTTCATTAAAAGACATGCGGTCAATCAAACTCAAGCTATTCACACATTTTTATCTATTTACTTATATGTCTTTGTCTTTATTTTGATTCATTTCTTAGTTCATGAGCTCAAAAACTCCAAAAACACATTATGTAACATTATTTAGGATACTTAAAAAACACATATATGAGGGACAGCATTTCTCTCTGTCAGCACAATCGTTTGAAGAAACATAATCACACGTAAAAGCTATCAATCGATTCCAAAACTAAATCTTTAATTCGAGAACAATTTCTAAACTAATACCATAGTAACATTTTTTTGTTTTAGGGAATACCATCGTAAAATTTATTAGCTTGACACTTGTAATTTTAAGGTAGCTCGCAACTACAACGGCAAGCTAGAGAAAACGCTAATTAGGTCCTAGTTTGTATTTTCTTTAACTTTCTGTATTATTGTTATAGCTGAGGTGGCACCTTTTGTTTGCGTCCTACCTTCTTGGCCATATATACCTTTTCTAGATCCAAAAATAACCAAGCACTCCTACTACCCTAAAATCATGCTATCTCTGCTACCCCTCCCAACGAAACAAAATCCCACCATTCTGGCAAACAAACTCACTGTTTTGGTCATCACTCCTTTGTATAATGCGTGGTGCCTGCCTACTAGCTAGACAGTACTACCTTTGTACTTTTAGTTTATAAGTTTCAGTAAGATTTTTGTCTTTATTTTTTATATTCCCTCCTAGGGTTTAGTTTTATTTATATCAAGTAAAAAAAGAAGATTTAGTTTCGTAATTATCTTTATGTTTTATTTTTATATGAACGTAACAGAATGTAGAGGGAATTATACAAGACTTTGAGATTGAACCTCTGATAAAAGCATAAAGGTAATTGCGAAAAAGTTTAAGATTGAACCTCTAATCACTTGTTTAAATGGTTTAAATTCTTTAATTATCGATAATTTTATATTCAGATATTGCCTATGTACAACTGCAAGGACTAATCTTTAAAGTAATTGAGATCCATTTAAATTTTGACATTTCTCAACCAATAGTTTTTTATATTCACTTATAGAGATCGAACCTCGACCAAATGATTAAGAATTATACATCAACTATTGATTTTTTTATTAATAATTGATATCCTTTACTTTATTTTCTCTAGAGGTAGATACCTATTTTTATCAAACTCAACCTCATAACCAACTGAAATTCTAAAGGTCATACTGATATGTGCTTAGGATACATGTTAAAAAAAAACATTTAGAAAATAATTTGAGAAATAAATTGGCATAATTTTCAATTCATAAGTTTTATCTTTAGTACTTTAACATGTGCTTTAAGGACACAAATTCTAACATTGAAATCAATTTTCTTTAAAAATAAATCTAATGAATAAAATTATATTAATATTTAACATTCTATATTTAACCAAATTAGAGTTAAATGTTAAATGAAATATTACTCAAACGATACAAAAATAATCGAAATCTATTATGTGTTATCCCTAACATCCAAATAATACTACTGGTATGGCTTGCAAGGATTACTGAGGATGGATATATTAGAATTGATTGATACTAGTATTGATGGAGACTGCATCGTAAAAAGCTTTTAGATGAGACAAGTATCCTTATGCTTGTCGGTTTCAGAACTCAGATATTGTGGTCCGTGGAAATTAAAGTGAATCCTTTCTCGAAACTTACCACCTTACATAATAAGCAACTTTTTATTACTACTGGTATGGCTCTTAACAGGGCCAAAGGCTCAAGCTCTCTACTATTATGGTTTTAATAATCCAATAAATGATTTTTGTTAGTTTACTCAACAAAATATATTAGTTAAATTATAAAAAGTTCATTAATTTGATTGTTATTGTTATTATTTAAATGTTAACCTTCATTTGAAAAAATGAGAGGAAGTTGAATGTGCAGAGAAAATACGAAGAGAAATACTAGCCACACTAATTCTAACACACACTTTTCAACAGATTCTATTTGATTGGTTAAAATTCACATGAGACCCACCAAATTTATATGGGACCCACATAATTTGGAGGGATACGTGTGAATTTTAACCAATCATAGATATTGTGTTGAAAAGTGTGTTAGAATATGTCTTGCTAGCATTCCTCAAATACGAAAGACCAGTGCCGCAAAAAATTGATTATGCACAAAAACACTTATAGAAAAATATTTTACCAAAAAAGAAGTTGAATTGTTTATTTGGATACATCAATCATTTTTACATCATATTTGTCTCTATTAGACATTTTAAGTTTGATTTTAATACACCTATAAAAATAACTTAAAAACCAACCTGATACAAACCTCAACTTAAATGACTTATTTATGACCAAAATAACTTTAAAGATTAATCTATTACAAACCTCAAACTTAAAGTATCACATTTGTAATTTAACCTTTTTGGATCACTTATTACACTTTAGTTCCAATCTTTCTTGAGTTGTTTCAATGATAATCTATTTGGGTGTGCTCATTTTTTCAAATTAAAGTTTTATGCTTCTCGTTTTTGTTAGAACATGAACGTGCAACAATAAGTGCTTATGGAAATAAGCAGTTTTAAGAAGATGAGAAATAATAGAAATTATAAAACTGAGGGAGAGAGAATGAATGAATGAGAATTAGTAATGATATGTATGTGATTCATGTAAAGAGTTTCACAATACAAAGCCCTTATATAGGTACACAAGTCACTTGCTTGTGGAGCAAGTAATCTAACTAACTCATAGAATTTATGAAACAAACCTATCTAATAGTTTTATCTTTAGAGGTTTTGTATTGAATTTGGAGTATGTTAAATATCTTAATGAAAATGGATTATCAAGAGCGAAAAAAAATTAGTGAAGATAACTAGGGATGGCAAAAAAATCCGCACCCGTGGATATCCGTGGATAAAATCCGCCATGAACACGGAGCGAATACCTTAATGGATATCCATGGATAATATAAACGAATATTTTAACTACCCTCTAATTAATGGATAGGATGCGAGTTTAATGGTATCCACACCCGCGGATATCCATACCCGCTATTAAACCGAGTAAATTGCATAAATAACTGTAATACCTCTTAGCTTTCTAAGGAAAAATCCTCGGTACTGTGAGTGTTATTAGTTATTATATGACTATTCAAATATGTATCACGTTCCTTTAAAAGGAAGTAAAAGTGGTCGGGATTTTTGAAGCAAAAAGCTTTGTTTTTGTTGAATATGATGAACTTTATTTATGCTTTTGTTAAATCAAAGAACTTTATATTTTTTAAATGTAAGAAACTTTATTTATGTTTTTGTCGAGTCAATGATCTTTGTTGTTATTGTAATGTATGTATATTATGTTTTGCTAAAAAGAAAAGAAAATGCATGTGATGAAATTTAGTTTTTAGTTTTCCGATAAAAAAAATAACAAATGTTATCCATGGATATCTATATAAACCCACGGATACCTCAAAATCCGTAGATTACACGCTAAACGGATATACGCACGGATATGGATAGGGTACGGATTTCATATTTATTTAACGGAGCGGACACGAATATCACACTATCCACATCCATGGTTATCCATTTACATCCCTAAAGATAACATTGAGGGAAAAGGGGAAATGAAAGAAGAATAATGAAAACTTGAGAGTGTCACTGGACCAAAAATATGAGCGTTGTTCCAACAAAATATACGAGCTCATTTTTAATATTTGACTTTAACCCTTTGTCTAAGCTTTGATAATTCACTTGAGTAAGATTTTGAAAAAGCATCTCCAATGGAGAAACTCCCTCGATCTTTTGAAGTTGAGAGAAATGAGAAAAAATATGGTTCAAATTGAAAGTCAGGTAAAATAATGAAATTTAAAGGTTCATAAAACAAATGCTTGCAAGTTGCAAGAAAATTCTATGTTTGAACCTTGTTAACTTTGACCTTTCTACTACTTTAATTGATGCATATGATTATATGGTTGTAGGGATTGATAACACTCTAAATCCGAAAGCAATAATCTTGCACAAATCATATAAACAAAACATCAAAAGTATCAGACGACAAGGTCATAAGACCGACAACCCCTACATCAGAGCCTATTAGACTCTACACGAAAAGTAAACGAGGAAGAATCCATTCTAGTACTCCTCAAGCATCAAATATAAGCAATCACCTCAAACCTACAAATCACCTACGCCATTCAAAGAATTGACGCGGTGGTCAACCGAACCACCACTGAGGTTAGATAATATTCCATAAATAAACATAATCAAATAAAGCTTTTAAGGCGTTAAATAATTACTCATGTACATATTCAACAACCCTAAGATATCAATTTCACACGAATATTATCACATCATCCTCATATCATATTAATCAACACATCTAACTCAACAAGTTCACATCATCACACATTCAACAAATTTCGAAAAAATGCACATATTCACCAAATCACGTAACCAAGTACGACACATTCACCAATTTACAAGTGCATGCAATGTTCTTAGACACTTCTACATGCATGTGGTACCAATAGGATTCCAAAGATAATTTTACCGCTATGAGTCCACTAACGTAACAAAATACCACCAATTACGTTCTTCACCAATGTAATAAACACCACCAATTACATTCTTCTTCAAAAGACTCGGCATGACTATGAATGCATGGATTTACAAGCAGAGACTCGACAATGCACAATTCACACAGGGTCGGACCTTGGGTGTGAAAGAAGCTCAATAGAACTGGGCTTCCCGACGGTATGGGCCTCAATTTTTTTTAGGCCTATTAGAATTGTGTCATTTTGCTTTTGGTGTTAGGTGAATGTTTTTTTAGGAGGATGGTTTGAGGTTCCTCATGTATACGGTAGTGATTTTCACCTTTGAATGTACCGTATATATACAACACATTGTTTTACCTTTTAAAAAATTTAAATAGAACATTGTTTTTATAAAAAAAAACATTTTTATTTTATTACATGCCTCATCTCACTTGCAGAACCGAGCCTCCGAATTCGTAGGAACGGCCCTAAATTCACCACAATATCTTATATAATCAACATCATCATATAATATCTTCACCAAACACCACCATTTGCATTATCAAGTATTTACATCCACACAATCAACAAGTCATAATTCAACAAGAGTCATCATGATATCATTAAGTTAAAATCACCAAAACATCATCATCAACAAGTCTCACCTCAAAGAAACAATAACATTTCACAAATCATATTTTTACATAAAAGACGAACAACTAACCACATCATGACATTGAATATATTAAACATCCAATCATTTTTGATTCATTCTTATTCTACCTTATTATCATAATCACAAAATCATTTGCAAGTTATTCAATCATGAGCCTTACTTTGACGAAGTTCGTATATTTTCAAAAAACTATCATTTTCCAAATATTTCACTGAAAACAAGGCATCCATGTTTAAATACAACAACAAAGTAGTTTCATATATCACATAACATCACAGTAGCTCATACATATCCTCGTCATAGTTCAATTCCGAATATTTTCAAATATTTCCTAATTTCGTCTCATTTGATCATTTTTCCAAAAGTAATGCATTTTCAAAGTAAAACCAAGTTCCAAGCGTATATACTCATTACATATTCATTATAGACTCATAGTTACAGTAAACAAATCATAACCCCATATTTGTACTTGAGAAAAACGAGTTTAGGAAAATTTCACGTTCTTGAACATTTCCAAATAAGTTTCAATTTGATTCGCAAATATCATTTCAATCCAATCCAATTGATATTTCAGCAGGTTAAGAAGTGAAAACAACAATTAAACACATAAAGAGAAACATTTAGGAAGGTCCAAAACGACCCCCAACTGCCCGGGATGCCCAAAAACATGGATTCTGTCATGGGCAACTCGCAACAGCTCGCCTAGCGAGCAGCACCAGACATGTGCACCCAGATTTTCGATTTCCTCTCAGGAACCCATTCTAATTTCCACCAAAAACCACGATTTTGATCCCCTTTGATCCAAATTCGTTTTCAAAAGTTTGTTATTAGTTAAAAGACATCAACAGACTATCAAAACACATACAAACATGAATTCATAAAATTTCATCACAAATTCATCATCAAACTCATTTTCCACCAAAACTCACATTTTCAATTGAGCAAAAATCACCAACACAACTTATTTTAAACATCAACCATGAGATTTAACATACAAACACATCAATTCCATGAAATTTAACATACCAATAATCACTCGTCAATTAGGAGCACGAATTTCAACATCACAAATCATAAAAAATCGTAATCCACACAAAAACACTTATGACCCATAATCAAAAGGGTGAAATTATAGCTTAATTATGGTAAAGTCACCCCCTTACCTCTTTTCTTCAAAAAGTTAAGCTAATCTTCACTCCCCCTTACTCCTAGCTTGAATCCTCTTGGAATCTCCATTTGGATTACCCCCTCCTGCTCTTCTCTCTAACCCTTTCTCTATCTCTAGCCTCCTTAGTGTTAAGAGAAAAATGAAACGAATTCTAACCTAGTTTCTATTCATGTTAAGCTTCTATAGTCACCACTTAATTGAGCTATGTTAAATTCCTCATATTGTGTCTATCACTCTTACCAACTAATTAAAAATGTTTATACTGACTTAACTTAGTAAAACATTTAATTATTACCATCTCAAAAATAATTACCACTAATTACCTCTAACTTAGTAAAATAACCATTCTCACTAAAACACCAAAATACCAAACTCTTTCAAATTTACTAATTTACCCTTACTTGTAAAATGACCAAAATACCCTCAGTCTTAAAATGACCAAAATACGCTTATAGGCTAAAAGTCCACTAATCCCACAACAAATACACACATAAGAAAATAAGCACATTTAAATAATAATTAAATAAATACTAAATAAAAATGGGTTGTTACATGGATCAAAGTTAACAAGGTTAAAAAAATGATGAACCTCTCTTTCGCCCCTTCCGTTTCTCTCAATCTTTCTCTTATTACTTGACTACAATTTTCGTAGGGATAAAATCCATAAAACATGAACTTTTTAAGAACTAAAAATATATTTAACCATAAACATAATATATTTTTTAAAATGGCGTCATGTTGGCAAAAAATACATGTAACCGTGCCACTTGGATTTATGTTAGCCAACAAGCAAGTGACTTTGAAGTAGGGACTAAATGTTTAGACATTGATATTTTGGCACATTAAAAAGTGCAATTTTTTAATGGATGTATGTTATTTTTATTTTATTTTTTGCAAAAGAAAAAATGAAATATATTAACCCACAAATGATTCTATCCCACACAAGAAGTGCAATGATAGAACAAATAAGTATTTAGGAACGATACAAAACAACACAACACAAAACAAAACAAAAAATGAAGTAGCTAAAATAACCTGGCTAGGCGACAAATCCCAAGCACACAAGAGGAATACACCACTAACTATGAATAAAAAATCAAGTTTACATTTTTCGCTTTCAGCCACCATAAAGATAAAATATTAACTTTATCAAAGAGGTGATCCATCAAATCCTCTTTATATTGAAAAATTCAAGAATTCCTTTCTTTCAAAATGACCCAAACGCAAGATAGACAAATCATATAAAAGTCAAAAAAACCCTCCTAAATTTCTAAATCGAATTAAGTGATCTGCATGACAAATGGATTAGATTATGAAATGTCAACCTATTGTCGAACCAAATACTAAATGCTCCAAAAAAAAAAGGTGCAACCAAGGAATAAATGATCAACATTTTTCTCCATTCCGCAACAATCCGCATACATGCCAATATTTGACATAATAACTCCAAGAGTAACCAAGTTATTCCTAATAGGCAACCGATTCCCTAACAACTGCCACACAAAAAGAAAAACTTTTAACGGAATTGATTTGTTCAAAATAATCTCGTTAGTATCTAACCGTACATTCTCATCCACATTTGATAGAAAATAATAAACTCTGCTTTCTTTATAACCTTTGCTTGAATTGAGGTGCCAACTCCACCCATCTTCCATGCCTTCCAGCTAAATAATGTTATGTAACAATTCACAACACTCCCCCACTTGCTTTTCCTCCCATGCTAATAATCTACATCACCATTTTCACGCCTCTCCCCCAACACATATCAATAAATGAAATCCAACGTGTTTCGAATAACTCAAAAATACATTTGAATCTAACATATAATGGATCGGCCTCCAGCCATCCATCAGACCCAACAAAGTGTTGTAGCCTCATCACCTACTACAACCGCCAAATTGTCGTCAAACTCACTACCCGCAACCAAGCCCACACCTCAGTGAACACCCATCATATGCCTCCATTGAGCTGATCCTAACCTTACACCTTCCCTAATTTGACCACCTACATGCCCATACCTCGCCAGTAACACCTTATACCGTAAACTCCCTTGATCCAAATACATCTTCCAATACCATTTCCCTAACAAAGCCAAATTAAATTCCCTAATTCTTCAAACCCCCGACCCTTTATTCTCCTTATCCAAACAAATCATATCCCATTTCATCCATGAAATTTTGCTAACATCCTTAACCACCCCTTTCCGGAAAAAAAAACATTTAAAAATGGATTGAATAGAGGAGCGGAACTTTAAATTATCCCAGTCCACTGAATTATAAACCTTCACAAAATCAACCTTAAATACTGATAATAATAATTTTTTTATATGCTTGCGAGCCTCACCCATCACCTTGTTAGCAATAAGAATCCTGTCTAAAATTTGTCTCCCTTTAATAAAAGTTGACTGGAATTTCGATATTATACTCCCAATAATCAGTTTTAATTAGTTCACTTGAACTTTTGACACCAATTTATACAAGCACCCAACAAGAGATATAGGTCGAAAATCCACCAAACGCTGCAAACTCTCAACTTTAAGAATAAGAGCTATTAAAGTACAGTTCAAACCTCTTATCAATTTACCGTTTTGGTGGAACTCTGATAAAAACCTCAAAATCTCGTCTTTAATTTCCTTTAATAAATTTTTGATGAACCCATTAACATAGTCGGGCCTAGGATTCTTGAAACTATCAGAATCCCACACAACTTGTTTCACCTTCTCTTCATTGAAAGATTTGATCAAACCGCCTTTGTCAATCACACTGAGTTTTGAATTAAATTTCTCGATACCTTATCTATCTAAATTAATAGTCTTAAAATGATTAGCAAAATGATGATGGACCGCTGCACGGACATTCCCCTTCCACCCACACTCTATTAACATAAATAGTGACAATAAAGTTACTCCTGTCTTCTACTCAACATTAGCCCATAAAAGAATTTTGAGTTCGTATCATCCTCCCGAAGCCAATGGAATAAAAACCTTTTTAAAATATTGTAGCTCCGACAACCATATTTAACCATTGTTTTTATTCTGCCAAAAAAACCTATGTTTTTATTTAGATTTAGTTAGATATCATGTTTATGTGCATGTACTCTATATTCTTAGATTTGTTTTATTTTAGGAAATATAATGTTTTCCCAGTAGTATGTGTCTAGAGAATGGCGAGGATGGTCATGGTACCACTTTTGGCTCATGTAGATTTTGGGGAAACATTTCTTTAATTAGTAGGGTATTGAGACACCATTTTAAAATAACTTTGAAATGCATGTGAATATTCTCTTAATGAAATTGTTAGTGAGCAATGACTAAATTTTGTTTTCTACATAGTCTTAATATCATCGTGTATATCACTCTCCTTTGCAATTGTCATTTTTTTGTTCCAAATTAAAATAGTACTTAACTTTCTCCTATCGTGGAACTGGGGTTTGGTTGCATGTGGAAAGGAAAGGGAGAGTGGACTATTTTTGAGCGAAAAAAAGTGAACTTTTTTAAGGGGTGGGGATTTAAAATGTACGAGGTGTAGTTAACATTCCCCTGAAGTGGTTAAGCTGCAAATTGGTGGGTTCATATATTGTTGGGCTACGCAAGAGGTGGGAAAAGATCCAGTAGTCATGAGTATTGAATCTAATTGCTATGAAGATTATTGCTGTTCCCACTTTTGAGTTTGCTAAAAAACTCACCCGACGGCAATTAACTGCCGAAATTTACTAGTGTTCCATAACAAAAGCTGAAGTGGAAACATCAAGCTTCTGCTTTGAAAACGTGTGTTTTTATTTTTCCATCCTACTAGTTTCTCGTATTTAATCCAAAAAATATAAAACATGTCAACAAATAATCCAAAACCCTTTAATTTTTCTGACTTTATAATCCGAAATAAGACGCATGAGAAAGTTTGAGGTGTGAAAAAACACTCAAACATATTTACTCCACATTCTGGGGTATATTGGTAGGCTTTTTGATTTTCCTTGTTTGAAGTTAAATTGAAATTATCCATCTCACAGAAACTAGAAGGATTAAAATGACTCAAGATTCTTGCATGATAAATGCATTTTGGAGTTTTTCCATGTTACTTACGGTGTTCTATTTGATTTCTAAGCAAATTAATTGACTCACTTTAAAAAATAATAGGTGATCAATTTTGAAGGAAGAAAAGAGATGGAAACAACCGGGTATCGCTTATAAGTTGAAGTCATATCCATTTATTTTCTTATCAAAGTTTAGAAATTATTTGTCTGATATTTTTTTTTGCCATCATAAACTTACACACACAAAGTGGAGGCACCGGGGTTCGAACCTCGGTCATGACGTCTGACCTAATAATTTCGGTATTTTTGCCAGTTAAGCTAGGACTTATGTGACTCATTTTGTTTTCTTACACTTACTAAGAAATCAAGAAAATTTCTTATTAAAATTATAATTTTAGGGTCTCGCAAACATAACTCCTATAAAAAAAATGTAATTCTCCGACACTTAGTGTGTGTGAGTTTTACCGCTAGATTTTTTTTTGTTATAGTTTTGGTTGGGAGACACAAGGATGACTACGAGGCCCTTTTATGCTTCTTAGTATACACATCATATCTATAAATTTTGACATTAATCTATAACTATTTATATTTTTAGTGCATGTGAATTAGCAAGTTATAAATATAAAAGAAATTGTGAAATAACATCTAGAATATAGTAAAATTTTCATGGGAAGAAAAATGGAAAGAGCATCATAATTTTGTTTATAGGTAAATGTTAGTTTGTTAGTATATTGTTAGAAGGAAAGGAGAAATGTTAATTAGTAGGATATCGAACCTTGAACCACCTTCTTAAACTTCTTCAACAAACCCTTGCCACTTGGCTACACCTAGTGTCACGTACATGGTCATTGACCCTATAGATGCAATCAACTAAATTTGTTATCCATCTTTATTGAATTGATCAATGTTGTCGTTATCTCAAATTCTTAGTAAAAAGATGCTACCATCTTATCCATTAAGATGTGCATATATATGATATGCTACTATTAAAATTGAGTCCTACACAAGAAACAAAATATATTTGATACCCACTCCAATGTATGCCATCACAGGTGTGGGTAGTGGGGGACCCTTTGTAGATAGAGCTTTTTCATTTTACATATCATGATCCAATGAAACTCCACAAGGAAAAAGAAAGATAATTGAATAGGGAAAGTTTAGTTGATGATATAATTTCATGTCCCTAAAGTGGTCAAAATGTTGTTGGGGTGGGGGAATTAAATAGAGTGCATTTTTCTTACCCGTGACTTAGAAAAAAAGATAACTTGAGTAGCATATATATATATATAATCTTAACCTTAAATCATTTTATATGTGCCATTTTATCAACTCTATCACTCTCTTTCTGAACAAAATTCTTCCTTAAATTTCAAATCATTTGAGACCCTTTTCAAGATGACAACAAAGGAAATGAAAGTTCAAATTTCATCAAGAAATGATGTGGTGCAACAAGGTGGTCTTTTGAGACAAGCAAGTATGAACAAGAACAATTGTTTATGCTCTCCAACAACACATGCTGGATCATTTAGGTGTAGGCTACATCGTACACCTAGTCTCATAAGGACAAAAAGTATGGAGTCCTCATCATCTACTCATGGTTCTGTGGTTGATGCTAATGGTGATGCCAACAAGGATTAGATCTTTTGTTGATGTTCATTATCATGCTGCTTCTGTCAACTGTTTACTTGTGTTACAATTTGTATTTTATCAACTATTTTCTCCGTCGTTGTTTTTATGACTGATCACTGATAAATAGTACTTTATCCGTTCGAGAATAGTTGACTTATTTGCAACAAAAAAGAACTTGTGCGAAAATAATTGTCACTTTTAATTTTCTAGGCGATATTAATTATATTGTTTGAACTGAACCTTTTGTTAATACTACCTGCATCGGTCTCAATTCAATATCTTCAATTTTGCATGTATGGTAATTATAAACATACAAATATTTGAGAAGGAAAGTGTAATAAAAGTACTATTATTGTGTGTGAAATGATGAAATAGGACCATTATTGTGGGACTGGGGATGTAAAGCAATTTATCTAGTGGACTTGGAATGATTGTGAAAATCTGTCCCCTTAGTCAATGGTTTTGGGATTGTTACAAAACTCATTAGGTGTCTCTTTCTGCATTATAGGCAAGAATCACTTCAGTGAGCTTTTTGCACTTTTTCTTTCTTTAATTTTTATGTTCTGTTTAGGAAGAGTACCTGTAAATTATATCATGCTAACATAAAGTAACAATCTGATTATGATTTGAGAGTTGTAACCATGAGAAGATGCAATACTGTGATGCATCAAAACAACAGATCACACCCCACATTTTATAGACTTTATCAACATGGTTAGGGATATGACGGGTTAGTTTGGTTCGGTTTTTTTGAATACTGTGATCTGAACCAATTAAAAATAGTTCGTTCGATCATGTTATATGGCCTAGAGTTATTGAGACTCAGGCTGCACATAATACACATTCACACAAGAGAAGACTATTTTCAGTGCAGATGATTAACTTGACCAACAATTCAGTTGCTGTATAGAATTGTGTTCGTGACTGTGTGATTTGTAATGACAAAGAAGGTTTTAAATCATGACTACAGTAACAGCTACATAACAATCTTGGACATTATAAAAAATTGTGGTCGAATACGGTTGATGTGTCTCAATCGTGGTTGCGGACTTTCTTTGAAAAACCTGATGACTATTAGAGAAATAGGACAGTTACAGTTAAATTGCAACTAGATTCATTTCAATTACACCTTGTACTGCTGAGTGAGCACCAGTGTAACTAACTGAATGCAGTTAGTTCAGTAGAACAACATTGACACGTCGATGCTGGTAATAATTTGAGAGAATGAAATTACCGAAGGTAAGCACATGTGTCAGTGTTGCATTGAGCACCAATGTGTGGCAGAAGTCAGCTACAGTGTCGATACAGCGTCGTTGTCGACTCAATGCAGAAATGACTTGAGGGCTTCAATTATTGTTAGACAAAGTTATTCACTGATGCTGAAAAGATTTTGCTTTAAATGGTACATACATATTTGACCTTATAGTACTTTTTTCTTGGTATAGTCAATACAGATAAATAGGTATATCAAAGAGTTTATTTGAAAGGAACCATACACAAGTCAAGTAGTTCAATTACACCATTAGGTTGTATTATTATTTATAAATAATGCTACTTAGAAGCAAACATATCATATCATGGCAGATCTTATTCTCTTTTTTGTACCAAGATCGGATTGATATTGTACATCATATTTAATACTGATTTATCTTACTAATATTTCAGAGTATGATTGATCAAGGAACAATAAATACATGTTGTACCTTAAATATATGTCACAATAATACTTCAAATCTTGTTAATAATTGGATACTAATTCCTTAAGGACGAAATTTTCTATGTGAATACAAAAAAATAAGACAAATGTGATCAGAAACTATTACAGTATTGAATTATTCTAGACACATGAAAATACGAAATATTTTGTCAAGACACAAGTGTTGCAGATTTGTAGACAAATACAGCAATATTGGTCCCATGATTTGTCACTGACACCAAAGATTCCTATTCCTATATCAACTTTTCATGACACTAGAATTAATTACCAAAGAGATTTTCCCTCAAAATTATTATTATTATAGGTTACATCAACCATGCACATACATTAAAAGATTCTTGTGGATTTTCCTACAAGTTACAAGGCTTTTTGCATAAAACAAAAATAGAGTATGTGTTAATAATACCCTCTAAATTACCCTTACCAACATGAAAAAACTAACATAACTTAATTCATATTCAATTTTTTTCAGTAGCAGTTCTATTAGTAGACCACAATTTACTAAGCATTTTTTTAGGTTGTGTAGGAAGAGCACAAATGGACTTAAATTTAGAG
Organism: Medicago arabica; assembly: GCA_946800305.1. NCBI lineage: Eukaryota > Viridiplantae > Streptophyta > Magnoliopsida > Fabales > Fabaceae > Medicago > Medicago arabica. Next base: position 43,339,517 of record OX326970.1, read on the forward strand.
TTTCTTCCAATTCCATCATCATTTACCAAACCATTTTCACCAAATTCATCATGATCCTCAGCTAGCTTCATTCTTAGAGTTGAAGACTTTGATTTTGGTGACTTGAAACCAGAAACACTCCAATTATCCTCACCTTGAATACTTGTAGTAGAGCTTAACTGTGTTGTTGTATGTTTCGATGGATCAATACCATGTGTTGTAAGCAATGCTTTGATATTGCTTTGTAATTCTGTTACTTTGCCACCAGATGATGCTGCTCTAGCTTGCTCAAAGAACAGGACTTGAACAACTACTCTTAAAGGGAGTAGCTCATTTTGTGCTGCATGCATGCAGGCTTCCATTGAGAGCTTTTTGCAGTCAAGAATTCTACATAGTCTTTTCCTTTCACTCTTGTTGAGTTCTGGATGAGCCTGCATGTTTCAAGTTAAGAAATACATAAATTTTAGCAAGAATAATAATAAATCTATTGCTGCAGCCTGCAGTCACGTGTTCACGTATTCGCACGGTCAGCACATCTGTTAAGAAATTTTTTAACTCTAAAATAACGAGCTTGAAATATGGACCGTCGAATTTTGATCCAACACTACCAATGTACTGACTGCGTGAATTCGTGGAATTTGTGACAAGAGTAAGTCCAAATCTTTATTAATCGAACATGGTAGCTCGGCTTTGGTGAGGTAAGAGACACCGAATGAGTTCTAAACAGGAGGTTCTGGAGTCAATCCTTGAAAACTAACTTGAATTAAAATTTACTAATTTGTATAGCCAAAATAAAAATAAAAAAACCTGAACTTGAAAGTACATGTTACATCATTATAGAGTTCATTGAGTGAATTCATAAATGGACAAAATTTGTGATGTAAAATTGAAGAGACACACTATCAATTCATGTGAAGGACATAGTACTAGAACTATGATGGAACTGTGTAACAGTTTTGACAGGAAATTTTTCTCCACGTTTTTAGCCAAATGAGTTATGAAATCACATACATCTGAATACATACTGCAACTATATCAGTCAAAATAAGGAGTCAGTCAGGCTAATATTTCTGGTGGGTCAGTCCACACCTAACTTCCAATAAATGTTGAATAAGACAATATTTTAAGGTCAAGAGAGTTGGTTATCCACTAATTCTGTTTCATATCCTAAAATTTGAAAATGAAGTGTGAATTATGTACTGCCACCTTTTTTCTTCTCTATTACATGTTTTTTATGTGTGTATTTTTTTTATAGGCAAATGTTAGTGATTAGTAGTTTGTTACGGAGCCTCTTTCTTAATACTCGTTGAGGTCAGGTCCCAACTCGTATCACTGAGCTACACCATCTGAGATATATTTTATCACGGTATAAAATGGAGAAAAAAATACAATAAACATTTTATAGGAATGATTTTTACCTTGAGATAAATGTCAATGGCTCTATAGAGATCATCATGATCATATCTTGCAAATTCTGGTATAATATCAGCAAGAGCAATGAATTTTGACAATGAAAAATTCACATCTCTTGCAACTTCCTGAAGGTACCTATCCACAAGCTTTGCCACTTTCAATTTTGAACTATGTGATGCTGAAGAGGACCTCCTACTTTCTTGTAATTCAAAGTTAATATTCTCAGCCGAACGCGACCGCCTTCTTTCAAAAGTCTTCAACGATCTCGGAGGGCTAGTTGGTGGACTTTGTCCTTGTAACATGAACTGTTCCAATATAGTCATCACCAACTCAACATCATAGACTGTATCATTTGTATAAGAAAGTGAAGGTATTAATAGATCATTCACTGTGGCCTCCTCCAATTGAAGTCCTACCCTTCTTGCTAATTCCATCTTTGAAGATGAAGAAGCATTGAGAATATTGGATGCTTTCAATAGTTTCAAAAGAAAGCTACAAGAAACAGCGCCTTTTTCGGTTGGAAGCAAGCTTACTATTGACTCCAATAGAAGCCTATGCTTTGAAGTTATTTCGTTGGCCGAGTCTGAGTTAGACTCAGACTCGGCTAGCGAAACATTCTTCTTTCTATTTCCGTTCTTGGAAATATTTGGCAACCATCTAGATGCATAAATTTTCAATGCATCACCAATGAGATTTGAAGGAACCTTGCCACCAGATTTGATTGCTATCATTGTTCTCCAATAAAGGTCTATGCTAAGTTCTGCTAAATCTTCAGCCCACCATCCTTTACTTCCTGATTTGATTCTCAAACTTTCTGTATCATTGCAAGATATGTCATCCCTCACCCTTCTAGAATGACTATGTGACAAACTCACCTTTGTAGGGTGGCTCAAGACTTTTGACGCAATAGTTTCAATGCATCTGCTGGTAATTCCCAAGTCTTCGGACCACAAATGCAAAACTTTTGTGGTCTGAAGACTTACTATGGTATCCTTCCAACCATGGAGAATGCAAGAATTGAAAAAAACCTCAAGCTTGTGAATCAAGTTTCCTTTTTCAACTTCTTCAGTCATTTGGAGATATTCAGCAGCACATCTTGCAGCTACAATGTTATAAGGACTTAGAGTAATTTGGATTCCATAGCAGAACTTAGCACACAACTCAAATGCTTCCACTCCACCCGGAAAATCAGGAAGTTGGACTATTTGGTGATGAGATGAATCAGGAGGTGATTCTGAGCATAATCTTTGCAGGCATAAGCATTTGGACAACAGGGGAAACTGAAAAACATCAGTATGAACTTCAGATAAGTTATCAAAGTAAAAATTATACACTTATTAAGAATTGACACAGACACAAACACGGACACCGGAGACAACACTAATACTGACACATTGATACAAATAATAATTGAGTTTTTTTTTTTTCTTTCCGAATGTAACAATACATGCCGGTGTCGTGTAAGTGTCTGACTGAGAAGCATTCAATCTGAAGTGTCAATACTACATAGCAATATACAATTGAATAAATAAATAAAAGAAATTTTATAAATTTATTCTACTTTCAAGAAACATACCTTGTGAAGAAGATATCTACTTCCCCTTACTTGAATTATGAGATCACTAGAAACTTCAGAAGAGATTGTCCTGCATATACAAGGAAAAGAAATCATGTTACAAAATTAAAGAAGCCAAAAAGTAGATGTATCATCAAAGAACAAAGATGAAATTTATTTTTGTTAATGTCTTACCTTATAGCTTCTGTAGTGTAGAAAGTATCTGGACGAGATCCAAGTTTCATAAACTTCATGGCTTAAAGTTTCTTACCTTCTAAATCATGTGTTAAACAAAACTAGCCACTTGCATAATTCAGTGTAGAAGAACACAGATAGTAAAAGAAAATAAGTACAACACAAATACCAAGATGAAGAATATTTATTATTTGCTAAGCAAGCTCAAGTGGACACTAGATGATACTGAACCGACAGTGTTCTCAGAGTGTATGAGTATTTCAAGAAAAGTTCAGAATTCTTAAAAATATAAAAGAAGAAAAATAAAGCAAAGATAGAATTTCTTTGGTGGAGAGAAGAAGGTATATAATTTGCAAGAGGAAAGGAAAGGCTTTGTAGTTGTAGGAGCAAAAATAATAATAGTAGCTTAAATAGGTAGGATAGATGACATTAATGGTATGAAAGAAACATACAAAGATCAAACACACCTAAGTTATGTCCATTCAGTCAAATAGTTATAACCTAAGTGATTTTGACATTTTAAATCAAAATATCATAGGGTAATGTAATTTTAGAGAATAGTGATTGCCTATAAAAATAAATGAATTTAGAGAATAGATTCTCAAAAAAATATATTCTATTATTCTTTCATTTTTCCTAATTTTCACTTTAACTCTTTTTTGAAGGACACCTTTAACTCTCTTGTATACTTTTATTTCATGGTAAATTCTTTATCTCTTTCTACCATAGATACAACCTAGATCGAAAGAAATTGAAGGGATATTTAATATATGGGTCATGTTAACCAGTGCCTTTAGGACAATGACTAAGGAAATAAAAAAAAAAAAAGTTTTTGGTTGAAAATACAATGCAAGATTACAATAATTGAAAGAAGACTTTTGAGGAGTTGAATGCACAAATTCCAATGCAAGATTACTACATTTACTTCCTTAACTATTACCCTGAGGGCACTGGTTAGCATTTCTCTTAATATATTAGAGTGCGGATTCAAACCTACAATGTCTCATTTCAAATGCAAACTATTCGATATTTTATTTTTAGATGTAAGTTCTACAAATTAAAAGACTATAGTTCAAAATAAATTTTCCACTTTTATACAACACAAATTCTACACTGAAAGAGTTTTATTAAAGAAAAATAAAAATCCAAGCTAACTTTTCATGGCTCATGTGTTGGATCAGTAGGAACCTAAAACAGTGGAGGAATATTGCATTGGGATGAGTCATTGAAATGGATATACTCTAAGGTTTAAAACTAACATCATCAGACTAATCAAAGTGGAGGAACCTACAACTTTTCTTACTTACCAGAGAAGTAAACTTTTAAACATAAACACAATTTTTTTCACTGTTCGAGACACGTGTGGTAATATTAGAAAATATGGGGAAAGAAGCTCCAAAATTCAAAGCTCGATCTCTATATTATAACAGACTTTGGTGGATTGGTCTGATTGGAGTAGCACATTTTGCAACTCTAATTAGTAATACTAAAACTAAAAAGTAATATTGAGTTCATCCCCTTGAGCTTAGCTCAGTTGGTAGAAATATTGATAGTTTCTAACCTTTTTTTAAGCTAGTTTCTAACAATGAGATCGAAGTTCCTGGGTAGATTGTTGGATATGTTTATCTAAAATTTAACACTTTAATCTTTTAACCAGTAAGATCTTTAGTCATTTAACATTTACTACAGCATAACAACGTAAGAGAATCTGGAATTCTGAATACTCTCACAAATCACAATACAGAAGCAGCCAACCATTCATCTTGAAAATCGTATCTTATGGTAAAACTATGCAACTTTTTTCTTTTCCAGCAAATCTTGCTTTATTATTTCAAAGAAGAATATAATATGTTCGAGGATTTTTTATTTTATTTATTTACTTATTTATTTATTTATTTATGCAACTAGACATGCTATTGGGCATTGGCAGCGTGCAATTATAAAAGCAGCTTGCACGTGCTTAACCTGTGCCCACCTGCGTCTATATAATCTTGATTCTCATCATTGTCACTACAAAATTGCAAATTTTCCAATTCCCTTATCTTTACTTATGTGTATTTTTAAGTCCAATGTACTGCAAATTTTATTTTAGTCAAACACTATTTTATTTTACACCACCATCATACATCTAGAATATGTCTCTCCCTTTCTGTGGGAGAATGTTTTAGAGATGTTTTACCTAAAATGACATGTTAAAAGCGCAAAAAGAAAATAGAGAAAGAAATGAAAGAATGACTAGAATATCAAATGAAAATTTGAGAGCAAACTTGATGAGTATTCTACATATCAAACATGATTTTCACAACGTTTTTTTTTCTTTTAACCCCAAAAAAATACAACATTCAACTTTTTTTTTAAATGAAGAAAATGCTAACATCTATCATCATGACACCTATTAAGAAATGCAATATAGAAATTTCGTAAAGTTGTACAATCAACTTTTTAAAAGTTCTTTTAAAAAACTTTGTCAAGGCAAAATATTTTTGTTTTCAATGTAAAATTACTATTTTTATATTCTTTAACATGTTTCCTTATAGCAAAAGTTACCAAGACCTTTAAATAAAATATTTTTTTTTAAAAGAAAAAAAAGTAACCAAAGTTACCGTATCTATGTTAAATTTGTGTGTTTAAACATCATTTTTGTAAAGATAACAATCGAACTTAGTCATATTAATATCGGTGCCCAAGTATGGATAATCAGTGGCGTAAGCATTGGTGCCCATTACGACATCTTTATGATAGAAGATGGAGGAAGGAGGTGCGGCGAGATAGATGAGAGAATGGTTCATATGTGTGCAATACATGATACATTTCCATGGATATTCAATATCTATCTGTAAAATCAACTTGTGTATGGTGCACAACATTAATAACTCGTGCACCCTAGATGCAGCTCACAAGTACAACAGTACATAATCATTAGGATTAGAAGATTCAATTTGTTTCTTTTTCGAATTCTGCTCTTCCCCCTGCACTTTTCGCTTGCACCCAGCTGAAAAGCCAAAAATGCCCCTGCGTTAGTTAAGTCACTCTGCGTGACTTAACTAACGTACCTTATGACTTTGCGCCATTTAAATCATGCTGCGTTAGTTAACTCACACAGCGTTACTTAAGTCACTTATCAGCAACACAACAACACAAAACTTCATTTTCCCCTCAAAACACGAAATTTTCCCCTCCAAGTATGATTTTCATCATTCTTGCGCCATTCAAAGCCAATTTCGCCTATACTATCAAGTAAGTGATGATTATCCTACTTCTTTGCCTTTTTTTGTTGAAATTTTAGATTTTTTGACGAAAATTTACATTTTTAGGTTTTTAAAAAATTGTCTTGCATGTTAGTTTTTATGATTGTTAATGACAAATTAACTTAGGAATTGTTATTTAGAAGTTGTTTAGTGTACAATGTGGTAGTTTAGGGTTTAAAAACTGTTAGATTACCTAGTTGTTTGAAAATTGCACACTATGTGTTTGGTAAAATGTCTCAATGATTTTTTTTTTTGTTTTTTTGGATTGTTAACATTGAAATTAGTTAGAAATTCATTTGTTAATGTTGATTATAGTTAGTTTGACTACAATGTGGTAGTTTACAGATCGAATTGTTGTTGTTGATTATAAGCGTTGTTGCTGTTCAATTGTTGAAATTGTTGTGCAGATATGTCTCGGAGGAATACGTCTCAGAGGCAGCCTGAGCCGTCCGAGGATAGGAGTGACAGACTTAGGCTAGAGAGACCTACCTCTACTAGTAGTGCACGGAGGGAGAAGCAAGTGGCAATCCCTCCTTTAGCTGACCGAGGTCGAGGGAGAGTGGGGGGCGCGAGACTTGCTATTGTTGATGCTGCTGGGGGCCTCATCATCACAGACTGGTCCATCCCAGACGGTGGACTCGACGCAGTATCAGCAGGATTATCAGGTGTATCAGCAGCCGTAAGATCAGGCGTATCATTTTGAGGAGCCTCAGCCTCACCAGTATTAGTTTGATGCGTATCAACAACATCAGTATGAGGATCATCATGAGTAGCCTGATATTGAGCAGGAGTAGCCTCAGCAGCATGATGGTGGGGTCGTTTTCAGGGGTGCCGAGGGTGGTGTACGAGGCCGGACCGGACGGCTATTCAGGGGGGCCTTTTGACCTCACGCTTTTACCTCGCTTTGGTGGACATGTGGCATGCATGATATGGGTCGATGCCGATGTAAGTATATTTTAATGTTTATTTTATTTCTTTTACTATTTATACAACTTATTCTAATTATTATTTTACTTATTTAATGTTAGAATTAAAATTTATGTTAGAATATATTTAATGTTTATTTTACTTATTGTTTATTTAACGGTGTTGTTTGTTGTTTTTTGTTTTTGTATTTCAGTTTCGGAAAAAACATAGGGTGAAAGGTATCTCGCACGGGAAGCAGCTGAGCCTTAAGAACTTGATATTGCCTCAGTCGCGAGTACAAAACAATTGGTTTTAGGATGAAGTGAATATGTTCGGTCTTACTCTCCTCCTGACTAGTGAGTACGAGAACATCTCTCACGGGTTCGTTTGTGCGATGTCGGAGTGATGGCATGAGGAGAACAACAGCTTCCATCTACCTGTTGGGGAGATGATCATCACACTAGATGATGTGACGTACCTCCTAGGCATCCCCATCACTAAGGATTCTTCCTGATAGAGAGTTAACCCGTGACGAGGGGATATAGATGATACAGGTGGAGCTACTTTTTACAGCGGAGGCTGCCGCTAAGGAGGTGGCAAGACAAGGTGCTACTTATATCAGTTTTGTTGTACTGAAGAGACGCTACGAGGAGCTCTTGAATAGGTGTAATTAGCTGCTCGAGATTGACACACAGGAGGAGCAAGACGAGCAAGCTCAAGTTAGGTTGGCCTGTATTAAGGCGTTTCTGTTGCTCTTGCTTGGCTGGACCATTTTTGCCGGAAAGAACAGCAAAAACATTAATCTGTTATGGTTGCTTGCGCTGCAAGATATGGACGAGTTGGACAACTGGTCATGGGATGGGATGAGACTTGCTTTCCTATATGAGCAACTATCTCTTACCTCCAACTCATATGTGGCCTCCTGTGGTGGTTACATGACCTTGCTTGTGATAATATTTGTTTTTCTTCTTTTTTACTTATTGAATCGTAAATGTATAGTTGTTTGTATAATAATTGTGCTGATATAAATTTGTTTCTTTGTGTTTGCAGGGATGGACTTTGGCACACTTCTCGAACATCATTATGAGGATTGAAGATGAAGACTACGACCCTACTGTTGCCCCGCTTGTGAGTAAATGGAAACCTCCCAGGGGCTTTTCTAATCCTGGACACTACAGAGATGCCACTGATTCGTTGGACCATTCTCATGTCACCTGGAGGCCGTACGAGTGACGACGACATATCACGCCCTTTCAAGACATATGTTGGTACCCCGGATGGATCATGGCCAGCAGAGACATGATGGTCCGTCACTTGTCAAAGCGGGTTCTTAAGCAGTACGGGTATGTCCAGACACGACCCAAGCCTCATACATACATTGAGCCTCTTGTGGCAGATGACGTGGACCAGGCCTTCACAGAGTTTGCTCTATATGTCCTCAGCCATCAGTAGAGGGGTCATCCGGTTCTGGATAACCAGTCGTGGGCTCATACTAGGGGGTACATGAGATGATTCATTAGAGTATCACATCTTATCGTGAACCCCTGCAGCCATTCTTGACTACGCAGCTCAGGCCCCTCCTCGTCCTGTCCCTCCTTACGAGGAGGTTCTTGTTGAGTAGCAGTGGGTCAGACATCCTCCCGATCCATTCCAGGTCATCGGCAACATGAGAGGCAGAGTGGAGCATGCAATGGAGATTCCTGAGGTGGTTTCAAATCCACTCTTTTTCAGCATTTTGGAGGGTCTCCGGTCCGATTATATCGTGTTTGACCAGGTGCCGGCTCCGCAGAGGAGGAGTAGGAGTCCACGGGAGTAGGGTTTTATGATATTTTCTAGGTTTTTTATGACATTTTGAAGGATTTGGTTGTAATCTTATGACATTGCGCTTTTTGGTGCTTTTATGACATTTTTTGTTATTTTATTCCGTTGTTTTATTTCGTTATTTTTCGTAATTTAATTATGACTTGCTTGAATGAATGGTGAAAAATGCATGCAATTGAATGAATGAATGTATGAAAGAAGGACCGAAAAATTAGGGAAAAGAGAGGTTTCTGCCTCTTCTAGTTTTCTACACAGACTGAGCGTGAGTTAACTCACGCATGTGTTAACACTGTGCATGGATTAACGCACGCAGTGCTTTACACATACTCATGTTAAGTGTCGCAGCATTAGTTAACTAACACGTAGTTTTATACTTGCGTTAGTTAACTAACACAGGGGTATTTTAGGCATGGCTGCAGGGCACAAGTGTTTTGTGCAGGGGGAAGCATAAATCTTCTTTTTCTTAATGAATTGGGCCATAAGTTTTGTAGGTAGAGAGCATAAATCCAACATAAACAAGACATAATGAATATTATTGGGCATAAGTTTTGCCCCAAGTGTGATCCCAACTTAAATTTATTATGGTTCTATTTGACAAAATCAATTTTCGAGCTTAAAGCAATAATATTTTACGACCAAAATAAATAAGTTTGGTAATTTTCATTATTAATTAAAAATATTATTTATGTCATTCTATATTCATTAACCTTTTTTTAATTAGACATTCATTAACTAGATGAGCTACTATTTTTTTTAAGAGAAGATGAACTACTAATTTTATCAAACATTTCAATTATACTATCCACGAACTTTACTTTTACCAAATAGAGATTACATCTATACATGACTCTTCTGAACAAAATTCTTGTATCTTTTCAACTTTATTAATTTACTAATACTCAATTATTTTTCATTTTTTAACCAATAAGTAAATAGAAAATACAATAAACGAAAGTTGAACACAATGGTATCCGTTGAATGTGGTTGAGTATGTGTAAATAATGTCATATTTTCATATTTTTAAAATAAATTTAATATTAAAAAAATATACCATAAAAAATTTCCATCAATAACATAGCTGCCATGCCTTATCTCTTTTCAAGGTTTCTTTACTTGTGTGATGTGCATTCATTAACATTTATTGCAAATGGTCCATAAGATTGAAATTTTGCCTATTATTGGAGTGAAACAAAGAAACCCAAAGTTGTTTATTTTTTATTTGTTTGCGTTTGATTAAGTCATATATAAAGTCAATCTTTATGGGTGGACATTTAACTTTTTTGGTGCTCTAATGAAAATGGTTAAAATGTGTTAATCTGGCAGTTGAGGGTCGTCTTCAAACTTTGTTTGGCTTTGGATTCTCACGATGCAATGACTTATGACTTGTGCTATTTGTGAAAAAAATTCCTTTAGTTTGATAAACAATGAGACCAATTTGTGTGGACCCTATTCATTGATAAAATAGAAAAGAAAAGTGGTGAATTATTAGAGTATTCATATTCATGATTGAAAATTCTACCATCTAGGTGTGCATATGTAATTTATACGAATTTTATACTTCATAATATAATAAAAATTCGTTGGTATAATTATATGTCAAGAAAAAGCAAGATTGGCAAAAAGAGGAAAGGGATTTAGGGTTTATTAATCATAGACTTCATCAATTTGGACAAAGCGTTAAGAAGCCCCTACATTGTTAGGCTCCACTATAAAGCATGAACTCAATTTAGTCTTACATAGGTGCCACCAAAAGGACATGATGGATTATCTCAACCCCTCAAAATAAGTAATAATAGTAAAATGAAACATAATAGAAAATTTAGCCCTACAAGTTCTACGACTAGGATCATATAGGGTATTTGCTATATTCTTGATTCTTTTACGTTGGTTTCGGACTTCACTTTTAAAATGCACAATGTTATGTAGCACTAACATTGGTAAAAATGTTGGGCTTCAGATTGACAATGTAGATAATCACAACAAGTACAATATTAAGAATGATCTGCGTATCTGACCAAACATTAAGGTGATACAATTGATGAAATTGAAGACTTTTGTATGATTGTATCACAACTTCAAAGTAATAACACAAATTTTGAAGGAAAACGTGTTTCTGACTTCACACTAATTATATATAAATTTTAGAAATATCACATGAGGTTGAATAGAATGCGTAACATTTGACTTTTTCCATGAGTTTTTGTTTTATCCCCCATGATTAAGGGTGGAATAGATTAAACCGTCCGATAAGGCCTACGGTCTAGTCTATTTAAAGTCTAACTCGTTTAATGATAAGTTCGGACTCAAGCGTTTTATAAAGTTTATTTAATTAAATGGATCAAGTTATGACTTACAAAAAAGTATATTAAGCTTGTCAAACCAGACTATTAAGCTTTTTATATATAATATATCCTCCATTATTGATATTATCGAAGATTTTTTTTCTTCATAAACTCAAACATTCATATGATTTCGTTATTTAGTAGCAGGTATATTGGTGTGATTAAACCTTCGTTAGATTTCCTTATTTAGTAGAAGATCTATTTGTGTGATTTAGACCTTAATAAGATTTGACCTATTTAGTAGTAGGTTTATATGTGATGTTAGACTTTAGTGTAAAATAAGTTTTTAAATAGACTTTTAGACTTCATCATGCTTTTAAAAAGACCAGGACATACCTTAAAAATTAGCATATGATGGGTAATAGGTCACACTCATGTCTATCATTTGAAAATTGATGTTCACACACTTAATAAGGCTGAAACACATCGTTAAAAGACCAAATTACCCCCTCGGCAGTTAACTGCTGTCAGTTACGTATTCCTCGGCAATTAAGTGTCGCCGGATCCATCGGCAGTTAACTGCCGAGGAAAGCGATTGTGCAGACAATGGCTTCTGCATAATTCAACCAAGTCATTTTCAGCCTATTTTAACCTGTAATTCAACTAGAGCATTTCCAGAGGCAATACAACTCATGCAACATTTATACTCAGTCATAAACAAGAAAAAGTACATTATCTTTTACAGTTGTCCATAATTAAATAAATCAAACATTTCGTTCAAATTACACGAATGTTTAAAATTCATCAAAACATTAAAGAGTCTCCATAATTTAATAGCATATTACAATTCATTACATAAAATATCTATTGACATTCTACGCATGTGCTGATGTGCAAATGGAACGAACACACATATATAATATATTATCTTTCACCATATTTCTAAACATAAAATCTACGTCGCTATCGTCACGAATAAGCCAAGGCAAATAGCTCGTTGTTTTCCACGTGTGTTCATCTCTATCTTCTCCCAGGTCTATGCAAGACATTTGAGTAAATAAGTGACGTGTATATTGATTTTCACCAAGATACTCAAAATATGTGTTAAGTTGTACCTTCAAATCATCAAGAGTGTCGGTCGGCGTTATCATAACCTTAATTGTCTTTTTGAAAGAAGAGTACCTTACACGGCCTTCAATTTTTGCAACCTCAGACATGTTTCGCTTCACAAAAGCTTTATGAAAAAAAAATCATACATTAGAATGAAATTAAATGAAACGTAATAACCGATAAAAAAATATATGAAATGCGTAAAGATTAATAACGAATAAAAAAGTATTGCACTAGTTCCACCACATAAAAGTCATGTTTTTGTATATTTATATAAATTACATAATGTTAGTTATATATTGGCCACAAAAAATTGATGTTACAATATCGACCCCAAAAAATATGTCGGTGTAATTTCTACCAAAAAATAGGATTAACAACGACAAAAAAATCATTCATATCACATCAAGTGAAATTGAATCTTCTTCATCTTCCCCAATAACTTCAAATTCTTGCTTTGCTTTTTCGGGAGTGTCACACAAAATAGGTTTAACTTCAAATTCTTCCATATTTGTTGACGTTCATTGTATACTTGCTTGATATTTGTCATGCAATCTTGTCTTTTGCTCTTCAAATTTAACAAAATATTTCTTGGAAGCGCCTTACTCTTGGTCAAGTCATGTACAATCTTCTTGTCATCCTCCTTTAATCTACCCGCAAGCATGTGTCCTTCTAAATCCGGCTCCATCACATGGTTGTGAACTCGATTAAGAATGTTCAATTTCCATTCATTTGTTTGCATACTAAGATATTCACTAACCATGAACATACACCCACATTTTCTTGAGCCCGTTGTCTCATGCTTTAGGTTTTTTTCGGCACTTTGTGAGCGCCACTCCTTTCACACACTAGTCGCAACATTGGATTGATCAAATTGCATCTTTGTATAACAATTGTAAATCCAGTCTTATTTGCTTGACGACGTACCCAATTAAGAAAATCATCCCTATCTTTCCATTTAACATCTTCGAAAAAAATGAGTTGTGTCAACTTTGTTGGCATCAAGCGGGACAAAACCGGAGTCAACATATAATGAAGCTTCAACGTGGACGGAAGCTCCATCAATATTTGGTTTGTCTTCAACCTTAGGCGGTTTGACATCTTCGAAACTTTCAACAAAATTTGGTTTTGTCTCACCCGGATCATCATCCGCGTTCTCAACCATTGCTATAAATATACAACACAAAACTATGAATTAACAACTAACTAATGCATACACATCAATTGCATAATGAATTAAAAAAAAACCCAAACGTTTTTTCAAAAACTGGTAGTAGCTTGCGTTTTTTGCAAGTTTCCCTTGGCAGTTAATTGTCGATGCTCCCATACCTCAGCACTTAAGTGTCGATGATCCCATGTCAGTGTTTTATGAAAACTAACAGCATAAATCCCAAAAACAGCAAAAAATAAACGGATTAAAAGCAACAATACCTTTTTTTTTACGTCAAAAGTGACCGCCTAGGATTGATGCTTCAATGATTTTGGAGCAAGATTTGATGAAAAATATTGGATTTTGAGGGTTTAGATGTAAGAGGAAGGAAAAGTTGATGATGAAATAGTGAGTAGGGGGAGCAACTGGCTTTTTCATCTGATGTAACAGTCCATTGACACTTAACTGCCGAGGTTTTCAAAAAACCGGCGGTAGTTAACTGTCGAGGTAATACCAAACCAGCGGCAGTTAACTGCCGAGGGGTATAATGATCATTTACCGGTTTTTTCCAGCCTTATTAAGCGTGTGAGCACTAATTTTTCTATCATTTTTTAAGTATGTTTGACTTAGGCCTTACAAATCCCGGTCCGACCTAACCCATTTCCATTCATATACCCATGATGTTGTATTTTTTTATTCCTATATTCCTTTCACTTGAGCTAAATTTATTCTAACAACAAATAATAACTTTCTTGTTTGATTTCGTGTTTGAATTTAGAAGGAGTAGGCAGTGAATGCAGAAGGAGTAGGCACGATAGTTACTCAATTAATATATCGAAATTCCAAAATAGTCTTTTATTGTACATTCTGTTAGTTAAAATAATTATGATGAAATAGTTTCTCAATGTTGACAATAACTCTTTTATTATTTATTATAGGGACTGATATGACAATAAATAAGTACTTGCAGAGGCATATATGACATTAAGTATATTGAGGGGCTTATATGATAGTATTAAGTATTAACAAATTATTTTAACGTCAAAGACTAATATTTTGATTAACGTAGTGCACAATCATAAACTACTTTGAAATTTCGATATATTTGAGGACTATTGTGGTCACTCGTTACATATTTAAGAACAAAAAAATGACAATTTTTTTTATCATAAGTATATCGGATACTAAATGTTTATATCTCTCTAATCCCATATTCGAGAGTCTCCTATATCTTCCGCTAGACCTAATCCAATGATTTTCTTATTTTAATTAGTCACATGAAATATTCAATGTGCGTGTGGGTGTGTTTGAGTTTGGGGTATGCAATAAATATATGATGCAACCTAATATGTGTTACAAATGTTTGCAATAGAAAGGACAAGTTCAGTTATCAATACCGTTACCACTCGGGCAAGGAACCACACAAAACATCAAATTAAACCCATCTGACAGAATCAAGAGTTAGAACAAAAAATTAAGGACAAGACGATATAGTTTGACAATGGTGGGTACTTGGATTTATTATGAGAAAAAGAGTTAGTGCTTAAACTCCAGTACTTGCTCACCAATTGTAAGTATAGCCAAAAAACATAAGTGGTCATACAACACTACAAAACGACACACTAGTATGGTATTGGCACAATCAATGTCTGGTAGATACCCATACTTTAGGTCGTGTTGGTTCGATCAATGACTCGTGTGTTTTTTAATTAAGGAAAAGAAAGGGTCAAAAATGAAATTGACAATGATAAGTGGGAAAAAAAGTTACCACATATATTTAAGAAAAGAAAATGTTTGATTAAAGATTTATGTGGGGATGAGAAAAGAGAACCACAGAAGCTGCTGTTAACGTGTCTTTCTCAATGTGTTACCCCATGATACATCAACCCGACAACGTGGGACCTTCAATACTTCCCTATCATCCTAGCTTTGGGACCTTCTACCACTTCAAATCTATCCATAGAGATAGGAGTGGGATCCAACAAAATCATCCTATGATATTGGGTAATTGATCTCGGTTATTGATTTGAGATCGAATAGATAATATTATAACATTTGTGATTTTAACTTCGATGATACTCATCATCTAATCGATATAATATTTACCACTTGTTGTCGAATAAGAAAATAAAACGAGTAATTCAACTTACAAGTGCTATTTATCGTGAATTATAATTTCACGACCCATAGCAACATGTGTAATCAACCATGACATTTTTTTGTTGACTTTCATTTTTCTCTAACTCCTTGTGAATTCCTTTAAGCCATGTTTTTACATTGGTTGATTGTCGTTCCACTGTGCTTTCCTGAAAATTTGTTTTGCTGTATATATCACTACTTTTCGACTAATAACTCTAAAGTTTTTTTCTCACTTCAAAAATAGGATCATGTCACTAATTATGCTTCTCAATTGCACGATCTTTAACTTTTTAAAAGAGTGTTAAGTTAAGAAATGGATGAAGAGAACTAATTAACTAAGAAGAACATAAATAAAGAGCTAGCATATAAAATATGACTAAATGCAAGTTAAATAAGTTTGTATAGTTTGAGGTGTGTTTAATGTGATATGTACATTTGCTAATTTTTGACAAAAATGTTAAAGCATAATTTCTACCAACCATGACTTTGGCAGACTCCATTTACATCACCCTACACTTAAAAATAAGAAATTGAGCACGGTATAATCAAAATTATTCAATCTGTTTAAAGGGTATAAAAGAGATGCATTCATCTAAAGGGAAAAAAAAATTATTTAAAAGGGCCAAAGAGAGAGATATATCAATCAGTTAAGGAAGGGAGTCTAATAAGCGACGAAAGAGACATTGCGACCGTGCAAATTGCATTATTTAACAAGACAATATTTTTGCATTATTGCAATCAAAACAAGCAAGGTTGAAAAGTCTTGGATTCATAGGGCCATGCAACTATTGCCAAGCTTGAAAATTTTAATTTTTACAACTTTTTTAGTTGTTGAAATTTGACAGCTTTGTTTAATTCCCTTGATGGGTAGTTGAATAATTTGTTAGACACCGAAAATTGAAATGACTTGGGTAGTTTTAAATTTTAATGATCTTGTCCATGAACAAATGATGTTACACCCGACATAAACATATCTAGCTAATTGCCATCTCTAATTGAAGCTGTCAATTAATGTTAAACGCAAGTCATGGAGTAAAGGGAATCAGGACCTGCTTAAGGGTCAAGCAAACCAAACAAGGGTTTTAGGTTTCAAAATTTTGGGTGAAAAAAAAGACCTTTAAAAAATTAATTTGGTTATAAATATATTTTATGACAGATAAATTACAAATATTTGTATAACTTAACTGATCAAAAAGGCCTCAATTACTTTTGGCCATAAATTCAAATTTTTGTCTCCATAAAATTGATTTTATTTAGACATTCTGTTAATAAAATAATTTTAAAGACCACGTTAAAATTTTTGCTTTAGACTTCTTAATCCGTTGGCCTGCCCCTGAAGGGAATCCCTTCTTTTTGGACACATCACATGGTGCCTAAAGCATCTACTATTGTCAATATTGATGCACCTTCTATGAGTTATCACTATTGTAGCCCAGAAAAATTAAAAACCCTTTATGTGACACTTCAATTTTGTAAGCATTATACGATACTTACAAATCCCACAAAGCTAAAAGAGCCAGTCAATAGTGCATGGCATGGTATCTATCTAGTTGTGGTCATCTAGGGCAACAACTTTCTTTCTCAATATATGAGCTGTATCATTCTAATGTCACACCTTATAGGACCAGCTCTGGTCAAATTATATTGGCCATTAATATTAGCTAGGGAATACCAAGTAAAGAGTTTCAATGAACATTTTTACTAATGTGGCTGCTTGACTCAAAATTATTTCATTTCGCAATTATAGATATTTTGTCAAGACCCTCCCCCTCATGTTAGATACAATTGAGCTTATTAGAGCGTGTATAATTTGGTGGGTGGTTTGGATGGACAAACTTTCATACCATATTAGATCCTGATGTGTGTTTGTTTTCAAGGTAGTTTTATCTTGGAATCACGGTGAACTACAATGATTTTTTTTAAAGCTACAAAGTGTAGATTTTAAAAATCATGGTGGTTCACCGCATTTTGACAAAGTCACTGTGATAACAAACATACACTATATTGAGTTTAAATCATTCTTATAAAACTAAGTTTTATTTTGAAGAGTGTCATACTTTATAAACTCTTTTAAAACTTTATCTTTTTCCATTCGAGAGTTGAATTTTTCTCAATATTGAGTCAAAATTAATTCAGATTCGGTGTGGTTAGCGAATCTCTACAATCATGTAGTAGGTAGTTCGGGTTGTGTTAATCTTATTGGACCAGTCAAATCATATTCTACTATTTAAGTAAATCATGGTTTTAACGATATTTAAAAAACTCGCTCAAAAATGAAGTGTTCGATCAAAATCAAACATTATACACACACACATATAAACATGATCAATTGACATCATGATGTCAAACTTACTATTATGACACATAGAATAATTCTTTCTCGTATATTCATGTTAGAAGATCCATTGTTAGAATGAAATTTATTAAAATATAGACCATAATTATAAAATTTCACATTAATCTTAAATCATTTGATATGTGAATGATATACAACAAAATTAACTTGTTTTTTTTTAAGTTTATCTCATGTATCAATTAAATAGATCAAAATTAAATGTTAATAAATTGAAATAGCAACACTTTTCTTCATTTAGTAACATTTTCAAGTGTTACTTAATCTCAAATATGTTATAGGAATACCGAGAGAAATCACACTTAACCCTCTTATATATAACTTACACACGAGAGAATCCATACCATACAGTATAAAACGAGCTAAAGATCCTCTTGGCCACATGTGTTAACCTAATAGGGTTATGAAATATTTTCTTTGTCAACATATATTTATCTCATTAGTGAGCACTTCTACCATCTTTTTCATCTTGTGGGGTCTCAATGTCCCTTATTGCTGTAGACACATACTTACAAGAAGTTGAAAAAGGAAAAAACACATCAGCCGCAGCAAGTGGGAGGCTTCAATCTAATCTACCTTAACAATTTCAATGGCAATTAGCTGCAGTCACTCACTCTGGCTAGATAGACTCCTCCTTAATTTGTTTTCTTCTTTCTTTTTAAGCTCTTGTTTTTTAGTGGTACAGATTTATATACTATTCTTTTTGCTTTTTTCTATGAGCATCGATCATAATCACTTTTTCTTTTTAAGAGAATAGTGTGTCGTATGTGTTTTGTCTATAGTATTAACAATTTCACACACTGTTATTCTGTATAAAGACATTACAGAAAAATGTACAGCATATTATATTTAATTAGTAATACCAAAATCGATCGCATTAATTTTAAAATAATTTTGTTTCCTAAAAGCATGAAAAATATTTTTTTTGTAATTTTGCTAAAATACTATCATGGGCTTTAAAATTTGCTAATCAATCTGCCAAGAACAGTGCCTTATCATCTCTATAAAAAAAAAACAGTGGCTTATCATGGTCTATCATCATATACCATTTCATAAGTAGTTAATCATGCTAATTTTCATTAAGAGAAGCTAGAGTTTTTTTTTTTTTTTGAGAGAAGAGAAGCTAGAGTTAATTCTGCCCTACCATGCTAATTTTCGTCATAAAATAAATTATTTTAATTGGTAATAAAAAATTTGTGTTCCTCTTTGTTGTAGCAGCATTGAAAGTGGACATTGTTAAAAGAAAAATACGGAAGTTTCTGCTAGACAGTTCATATGATGTAAAGCTTTATGTTTTCTGATAAGCGCTGTCCTGTTGCATGTATGATTCCAGTTCATTTGCACTATATATAACCACTACTATATTTTGAGGTTGATGTTTTTTGATAAAAATATTTTGAGGTTGATGAAAAGCAAAAAGTCTATTGCAATATTTTATTCACATGATGTTCGGTTTTTATTAGCCAAAAATACCAATTGACCATACAAATTAGGGTATCTAGGACAAATTAGGGTATCTTGGACAAATTAGGGTATAATAAATGTTTTTTTTAAGAAATTAAATTAGTCCACTCAAATTAACATCGAAAAGAATCGAGCATAAGACGTAGTGGAGGAGTACAACAGATCTTAAGTCAATGACACCAAAGAAATCCAGGTTAGTTCCCTGCAGCTAAATGATTATCCTTATATATTATATTTTTTCTTCTAATCCATCATAGTTTGTAGCAATGATCCTAATATGTTCAATATTTCTTCTATGACTTAGGCCCTTAAAACTTGTTATAAACTATAATTTTAAGAATCAAACTCAACTTGTTATAAACTATAATTTTTAGAATCAAACTCAAGTTCTCGAAAGAATTATGTTATCAATTATCTCAATAGAGTATATGGATCCGTCTCGTATGTCTCTCCAGAAGTTTTTATATCTACTTCTTCTTTTCATTAGTTATCCCAGTCGACCCCATGCAAAATTAGGTTTGTTTAACAAATAATTTAAAGCTAGTTGGGACAACGAGATCAATTCAACATATACAGTGATAGAAGTAGGTATTAAAAGGTTTTCTCTTACTTTGAAAACTTCCTTCATAATAGATCATAATATGTCATGCCAATCATAACTTTCACTTCAAAAAAAAATAGTTAACATAATTTTATATCATAATACGATGAATCGTTTTGTCTCTCTATCAAGTTGGATCAAGGTGCTAGACTGCTAGTACAATTACACAAACTTTTTTGAGCAAAATTTATAAAGAGCTTAAAATGAAATATTTTTCAATTAATTGGAGTTGTTAAAATGTGTAAAACTAGGTTCCCAGAGTAGTCACCCACCTTGCTCAAAACAAAAACAAAAAAAAAGTTAGTCACCCCACCATTGATGTGTCCATTTGTCAAAGATTGGCGTGCATCGCATGGATTAATGGGCACTATGAATTTGACACGACAAAATGTGTCTCCAACTTTAGATAATTATTGACTGAAAAAATACAAAAGGTGATATACGGATTTTTTATGTGTTTGATTGTATGATTAGTAGACTAATCCAATTGATTATCATGTTCCCCTTTTTGAAATAAAAAACTGTTGTGTGACAAGAAAATTTGTGTATACCTCAGCTGTCATCATATAACCTACCCATTTGGTGGGCTTGATTGAAATCCTTACTTTTCTTGATTCAGTTTGAAGAAAATTCTTTTAGGCAGTAAAGGAGAAAACGACTTTGGAGTATACACTAGAATTTGAATCAAAACTTTGTATCCGTGCCATGTAGAAATAAATTGTGTTAGAATAATATTTTTATATGAATAACTTGTATTATACTAAGATTTGTAAAGTGTTCCTCTGCAAACATGAAGTGCTTACTGGATTCTTATGTTTTGGAAATCTCAAATTATATTATACTAATTCAGATTAAAATGTGTCACTTATGGTTTAACTTTTGTCCTAACCATGAAAGAAGCAGCAGAAGAGGTTGTGAATATTTTGAAAACCTAATTTTTGCATACTTTATTTAGAATTTAACTACTACTCTTATCTTTAAAAGGTAATGCACAACAATGTCATGTCTCTTAGGTTCATGAACATTGTGTTTACGAGAATTGATTTAGCCATCTAAAAAGGTCTAATGATGCAGCTTGTTATCCGTTCAGTTGCTTACCTTCTATTCATGTGTAATTAATCTTTGATATATAAAAATAAAACCTAACACGAGTGATAAACATTATTATGTTAAAATTTACACTATCATCCCTTAAGGAGGACACTTCAATTCATTCCAACTTAAACAAATATTTTAATTGTTATGCAATGGGATTGATCTTGTTTTAATTTTGATTTTTCAATCCTCCAACCATTAAGAATTTAGTGGTGGCTCTTCTTCAAAAAAGAGTTTAATCATTGTTCTCTCCTCGTCCCCGAAAGAAATTTGAAAGACCTTTGGAAGAGATTGAGATTTAGTGAATTTAAGGCGAAAAAGTCAGTAAATTTGTGTGTTTTATGAAAGACGGAAATGAAAAAAAAAATATGAAAGAAAATAATATAAGAGAGATAAACACAAAATCATCGTGACTTTCCCATCCTAAAGTCACTTGATCTCAATCCCTTTGGAAGTGTATTGAGAAACTTAAACATGGTATGGCTAATCGTATCATTCATTGACAACCATGGTAAAACATCGTACGTAGAACAATTGAACCTGGTTGAACTATATGATTTTTAAGACGGTTTCAAAATATGCCGTTGAGTAACAAAAATTATTCAAGATGGTATCATTCATAAAATGTTCTGCAACTAGATTATATTTCGTTTTCGAATAACCTTTTAATTTCTTTGAAATAAATATCTATGAAGAGCGTAATAGAAAATGAAATTACTTTTTATTGCACCAAAATAGTATATACGATTACATACTATTCGTAATAAACATAAATTTTGTTTTGTTACTTACATTTAAAACTAAAGAGAATAAGAAAACTGAAAGAGAATGAAAAAATTGTTATCATCAACGCCATTTCAATTAATAAATGAAAAATGTTAACAAAGCGCACTAGTTAAAAAATTATAAGAGAAATATTTTACGACTAAAACATAAAATTTAGCTGTAAATAGTTTTCTTATTGCCTCCGGTACTTTTTCCAAATTTTATTTTATCTTTTACTGCCTAGTTAATTTTTTTAGTTACAATTGCCTAGTTGATTGATAGTAGGGATTCAAAAATATATGCAAATATTGTGTATAAACAATAATAGAGAATCAAATAGTTGTGCATATTCATAATTCCAATATTGGGCTCCATGTGACAGTAGGAAAAAGGCTCTGTAGTTCATACAGAACCAAATAGTTGTACATATTCAGATTGGTTAAGATATGGACAAGACTAGAAAAAACACTGGGGCAACCCAAACAAATGAGAACAAAATTGGTGGCTTTCTCTCAACAAACACAAAAGTTGTTCAATAGGAACCTCAATTTCGCTTTGGATCGGGTCAAAACTTTTGACCGTCTATGTGCAAAATCCGACCGGATCGTAACTCCCGTCTGTTTTCTGTCCAGTCAAGTGAGCCATTTTAAGATGCCTATTAAGCCATCAACAAACACTCACGACACAAACACATAGACCCACGCATCATGTGAAAATTGTCATTCAGCTTTATCAATATTGGCTTGCTTTAAGCATGCACTCAACAAATAGAAACAAGAGGCGGGCCAAATGGTGACACAACAAAACAGTGACAAAACATCCTACCAAGAATCTTATATGGCACACGTGAGGTTCACCAAGTGCATGCACGATTAGTAAATTGTATGTAATATATGGTCCCTTAACCAATTGTCCTCATGTAATACTAATAATGTAGTGAACAAATCATAGAAGCAAATTTATTTGGACTACGAAACCACAAGTAGTACCTATTAGAATGGGAGCCACAGCCCAAAGATGGCGTTTTAAATAATATTCGCAATGATAAATTTCCAGTGATGTAATTCAACATGACCGAGAGTCTGAGACAGATGCAATGATTGATTTTAATCCAGTTTTCCTCAAAGTTAATATCTTCTGCAGGAGCAGAAGATTATGGAGATAGCTTAAAATGCAACACAATTTAAAGCAGATTATTGTTTTCTTCAATAGTTATGCCCCGTGTTTCTTATAACACAGGCTGTAATGTGCTTAGAAATTGAGTATATACACTTTAGTGTGGCTTGTGTATTAGGAAAATTGACAAGTACTACTACTATTATTAAACTTGGTTCACTCATCAACATTTTGATAGCACCCATACCGTGCTCAGCTTAGAAAACTGAACACTTGTATGATGTGCTTGTCCAATATCAGATTCCTGTGTTACAATTTTCTGCGTGTTCCGACACCAATATAACGGATATAAAAATTCACTATAGCAATGAGTAGATCTGCTCTACCCAAATGGGAGTGGAGTGGGCTAAGATAAGGAACTAATCTATAATATGATGATCGAATCCATGATTGTAAGTTCATTCCATTTAGGAGAACGAACAGGCATTTGTTTTTTTACACGTCTCATTATTTAAAACCATATATCACCCCCTTTTGTCATAAGCTATCGATAACTAAGTTTAACTGTCCATTTTTTTTTTTGTTGATAAAATGTATATAAGCTATCAAGTAATTCACTGCCATCATCAAGCTTGATCAAATCTGCTATCTTTGACTTTGCGTTGAATTTCACATTCAATGTCTTTAAGAATGTCTAGGACACCAAGAATACCCAAAAGCACTAGTCCACCTGAAAAATTACCACCGCCGCCTCCTCCATTACCACCGTTGCCATCATCGTCGCGAGGTGGCAATCCAGGCCCATTGTCATCAAGTCTAATCTTTTTGTCTGCCATTTCAGGAAAATGATAGCAAATTATATTTGTATACATAGACATGGAACATATAATTATTCAGAACATAAAGAATAAAAGATCAATTAAGGGTGAAACAACATTTACATGTACATAATTGCTAATTTTTGTGCATAAGGTAAATGAATAGAGTTGAGTTGTGGATTTCAATAGTATCCATCCACATATTATGCCAAATGCTATATATATTATTTATTTACAAAATGTCAAGTCGTGCAATTTGTAGTAAATGTTTCCAGTACTATAAAAGAAACCTCCATAAGAAACCATCAAACAAACACACTTGGACGAGTAAAATAAAGGCAATAAAACTGCAACGAAACCATCCTAGGAAACAGACTACAAAACACCATCTACAGAATGGAAAAACTAACAAGATTGTAGGAGCACCAAAAAATAAAAATCCCCTGTTCCCTTCAGTTAAGTAGACAGATTTAAAACAATTTATTTCAACCTTCTAATATCAAAATCTTTTATAAATTTACTGTTGTTGCTACTCATTTAAGTTCCTTATCTAGCTTCTTTGCATTGCAGGTAATAAGCAAGAAAACTACCTCTATTGCCTAAACCAACTATATCCCATTGAGTCGTGGAGGGCCATATCAATCACTAGGATGCATGATTGTAAAGGAAAAGACCAAGAAAGCCATTACTTACGCACTTTAAATGACTTCTATTTGAAAGAAACAAACATTTGAGTGTGCATACCTTAATTATCAAATATTCATATTTGTTTCTCCCATAAAAAACCTACACTTCGATATTGATTTAGTTATTACAATAAAGACACACTGATGAATGGCAGAAGAGAGAAGAATGAAATTTATATACATAAACTATTTACTACTATGCACATGATGACTAGTATAGAAAATGGAAGAGGCCAACCCATTGGGAGGTGCTAAATGGTTCCAGTTTGCTGTCCCAGTGTAAAACAAACAATACAATTTAGCAATCTAACACAATATATATTTTCTCTAACAGCATTTTTTGGCAAAAGTTTTTTGAGTTGGACTTATTACCAGGAGTAACTGTAATTGTGGGAGCATCGCGGGTTACAGTTTGGGATGCAGAAGCAGCAGCACATGTAACATTCTGTAGAAAGGGGTGCCATACAAGACATCAGGATATGAGCACCACACAAGACATCAGAATATCGTAGATCAAGAAACAATTTTGGATAAGTTTTTCTATTAGTCAATGATCCACCAATAAAATCCAAAATTTCCATGATTTGGATTGAAAGTAAGAACAAAAGATCAAACAACATTTACTTCCATATTCCATCCTATAAAAAATGACTAAAGAAAAATCAATGGAACATGCAGCGAATCAATCAACAGTCAACAAAAAAACATTAAACTTCTTTACTTAAAAAATTTCATATGTATGAGAGTGGTACAAGAGGCAATGAAGAAATTTGAACTAAGAAGAGACTAAAGTGGAGGATTCAGATAGAAGAGAAACAGTGTAAACAGTTAGCAGCATGTGACGGGTAAGGATCTAGATAGGAAAGTGATAGGATTCAACAGAAGTCAAAGGAAAATAACAAGAATCGAACTGTTAGTTACATTTCTGTCTCTACATAATACATTACTCCTCCTAACATAGACCTTTTGCACAAAAGGTGCACAAAAGGTCAAAAGGTCTCCTATCAGAAACAGACCTGAATGGTCACTGGTTTTGGTTGCAGACTGCCGGCTTGTTGCAGTCTCTGCTAGGTATCATTTTATAATCTATTTTCCTATTCTATCTGGGTTTTCGATTAGGTTTCTTCTATAGTAAGGAGCATTGTTGCCAATGGCGAAGAGCAAAAATCCTACCATACCGGCCACTTTGTGGCACCATTATATTGGATTATGACAGAAAATCCCGCCATATTGGCCGAAATTGGGCATGGCGGTGAGCCCAAAAGCCGTCACCAATATCCGCCATGGCCGATATTTGACAACACCGGTAAGGAGTTAAGCTCTCCTTGCAAGATAAAAATTATTCATCATTTAACAGTTTTATTTTGGAACCTTAACAACTTATCAAAAAGGACTCATGCAACAACACAAAACGCTGTTTACAGTTTCCGACAGGAATAACATGTAGCATAAAGAAATCAAACAATCAACAGAATATAACAAATTCCAAAATAAAAAACCATACCATAGCAGCATCACATTTTAATCGAGGTGATATACTTTGAAAACCTGAAGTCTGAAGCTGCCCTTTTTTTATGTTATATGGTAAGCGTCTCATTGCAACAATGTTTGGTCTGGAATGCTTAAGACTTGCTTGAGTCCGACTTGCACTACTAACTGCATACAAGAAAATACCAACAAAAAAAAAAACTATGAATGATTTATATAAATTAAAATACACATTTCAAAAACCTAAGTTGCTAAAACTATCTCAACTACTGATATATATAAAATCTTGTACCTGGCGGTGGTATTAACAGAGGTGAAATGCCAACAATATTGTGCATTGGTGTCAACATCTTTATTATGACCAAATGTTACTACCTGTTTGCATAACAACGCCGATAAAACAAATTATTAGTTTCAAATTCAATGTAATCCCTTCGTTTCTATCATCTACAAATTTTTCTACATACTCTTTAGGGTGCAATTTCGGAATTGTGGCCAATTTAGGGTACAATCGAATAATATCGGTAAATTTAGGGTGCAATAGCAGAAAAGCGTTCAATTTAAAAGGCAATAGCAGTATCGCGACCAATATAGAGCGCAATCAAGGAATATTTGAGAAAAGTGGTGGCGGCTATCGCTGCCGGAAAACACATCCTCGCCGCCATACAGAAGAGGATAAGGAAAATACGAAATATTCAAATTAAAGAAAGAAGTGGACACGGAATTTCTCACCGTTTCTTGCGTCCGACGAAAAACTCCGACGGCGTTTCACGGCCGGTTCGGTGGAGTGTGACGCCGACTTGTTTCGAAGTGATGATGATTCGAGAATGTGCTCAGAGCGACTCAAACTATGTTGAAGATGCTTTTTTTTTTTTTTTTTGTATTTGATGTGAATGACGGCGATTCATGATGGGGCAGAAATGGATTGGGCTTCGAATTAAAATTAATCCTAAAATATTGCTCTTTAGGCACCCATATTTTGCTTTCAGACATTTAGGATTGATCTTGGAGTGTGCTCCCCTCAAAAACTCAGATTCGATTTTCCTAGTGTCAATTTTGTAGACTAGTTTGACCTATTACAAAACCAAAAAAATATTGTTTGCTCACTCATCGGCGGAAATTAATTGTTGTTTCGCACTCATCATATATCATATGCAAAAACAAAACCTCCACATATTATAAAAGGCTCAAAACACATATCATAATCCTTCTAAACTCCAAGACATCAAACTCCATAAAAAATACCCACTTGAACAAACATTAAAGTTAATAGTTTAACTTAGCAAGTATGCACCCCACAGAGAGAGATAACTATTATACTCAAACTTCTTAACCTTTAGCTCAAATTAATTGAGTTACCCCAACCTCCTTATAAATATAGATAATAGGTGGTTATTATTTGTTGGCAAAGATCCTTTAGAGTGAGAATAGCATAAAGTAAGAAAATTAAGGATTGTTATTGTAACAAATCTATAATTTGTTATAATATACTTACAATATCTAATTTTAATGTTTAATCTTTAATTAACATTTGGTTCTGTCCACTTTACACTTTAAAATGAGCAGTGAGTTGCTCACTTTATAATAGTTGGTTACATTATTTGTCTTTAGTTAAGAAAAGAGTTTTGAAATGCGGTTATAGGTAGGTATTGGTGTTCTATTTGAATGTTGTAAAATTTGATTGAACCCACTAAGAAAAATTCAAAACAAAAACTAAGTCTTTTTCCCTTTTATACCGAGATTTAGTTCTTCTCAAATTGGAATAATTAGTTTTATCTATTATCACATTGTATGTATCATTGGTGTTTTCACTCTCGATCTCACTCCAGCCTACTGGTAGATATTTTTTGACGATAGATATTTTGCTGCAAATGGTACATATGTGTGAGAGAAAATTGATGGAGGCACTTATGGCGTTGTGTTCGCAATGGTGGCTTCGGCGGTACCATCGTCACCCACAGTCAAACTGAGAATTGTTTGTTGTTGACGGCTTCGGCACTAATCTTTTTTGATCCGAGGAGAATAGTGACTAATTTATTAATTATGTAATAATAGTAAATAGATAGTTATTATTTGTATGCAGAAAATGGATTGAGAAAGGTAATTACAGAAAATTATTGGTATGTTCTATTTAAATGTTGTAAAACTTGAACCAATAAGAAATAATTCATAACAAAAATCAAGTTTTTTTCCCCCTTTTTCATGGAGACTTAATTATTCATTCTTGAAATAATTAACTCTATCTCTGATCACCCTGTATCAGATTTCTTACTCAAAACGAATTTCATAATCCCACATGTTATTCTCATGTCTACTTATACTATTTGCATGTGCAAAAAATATCACTTTTGTTCATGATTTGGTGCTCCCCATTTACTCAAATGCAACTTTGCTCTTTCGGCCTGTAAATTGTTAACAGTCAAATTAGTAAGATAAATAAATGAGAATGCAAAGACATCAATAAAACATGTGTTAAAAATGTATTTACCTCTTTGTTCCAGTCACAACGAATGGTAATCCAAGCCAATATCAAAGTTTGAATTGCTGGTCCACCACAAACTAACCCCGCCCAAAGTCCCTAATGATAAATTAACATAACCAATTGATTATGACAAAAAAATAACAATTAATATTACCATTATGCCAGGACAAATCAATTTGAAGTGAGTGTGCTTAACTCAGTTGATAGAGGTATGCATAATATATACGGAGGTTGAGATTTGAATCCCGAACATCTCACTTATTCATCTTATAAAGAGGAATTTCTAATCACTAGATTACTTAATGAAAAAAAAAAATCAAATTGAAGTGTCGCACTTATCATAAATTTTGTGTTGTTTGAAAGTAAAATTTCAGACATGTTATATTATCTAAAAGTACACTTCTATAAACATGTAAAAACTTTTAGATTATATGATGGGTGAACAAGTAGGATTACTACTCTTCTCGCTCATGAAATTGCGCATTCATTAGCGCTAGTTAATTGCCGCTAAGCATTTCAGCAATCGTCGTGCAGTTTTTAGACCGGATCAATAACCTTTTAAGTTGGTTCGGCCGATTTTAAAAGTGTTTAACAGCAGTTAACTGCCATTGAAAATGCCGAGCAACAGTTAACTACCGTTGATGTAATGAATGAACAATTTTATAAAGAAGAAGAGTAATTTTCAAAAATTAGAACTCCAAGAAGAAATGTACACAACTTACCTGAACTCCAAATTGAAAAACAAATCCCATCAAAAACCCAAGTGGCATCCCAATAAGATAGTAGCAACCCAAGTCAATGTAGGCCACATATTTTTGCCACCCAGATCCAATAGCCACCCCTATTTGATATATTAATTGAAACATATAAAAAAGATGCAATATATATTTAGTCAAACACTCATTCCTAAAATCAAATAAATAAAAAATGGATGGTAGAAGAAGTTGGATTATATAATACCTGAGAGAACAGGTTGAACACTATTGAGAAGAATGGTGAAACCCAAGAGGGGTGACAACTTATTTACTTCTTCAATGACAAGTTCACTTGAAGTGAATACATAGCCAATTTGTCTACGAAAGATCATAATCAAGAGCCAGAAGAAAACACTTATTATAATTGATGTCACCACTGCCACTGCTGAAGCAAATTTGGCTGCTTCACCATTTCCTGCTCCTAGCTCGTTTGCTACCCTTACTCTGCACATACAATGTTTTAAAAATTGAGTCGAATAAATCGGTTCAATCGGTTGAACCTTAAACGATTTTTCCAAACGTGTGAAAAATCAATGTAAATAGTAGTATAGAGTATAGATGACGGATAGACAATGTTTTAAAATTTGAGTTGAATAAAACGGTCCAATCAGTTGAACCTAAACCGTTTATCACAATAGTCCGATTATTTTGGTGGTTTGGTCATGGTTTTGTCTTATTCGAGTAGTTTAAGACATACGAACTTTTGTTGTTGTAAATACACAAAAATATTAGCAAAAGGGGAAAGTTAAGATGCATTGTTACCCAGTTGCAGCAAGAAATCCCAGAGGAAACATCAACTCCCATATATTTATGGTCAAGCTGCCACATCAAACAAAGCAACAATAAAAACAATAGAAAATTCCTCTAAAAAAAAACAGTACAAAATTAGAACCAGAATAATATCCGTATGGACTAATAGATATTCTCACTTGCTTACCATATGGTTAAAGCCTCAACAAATTTCTTTGCATTATGTAGATTTCCAGTCATCAACATGAGTACTTTGTCATACCAAACCTCCAAGCTGTAAAAGAATTTCCAACAGCTCATTATGAAAATACAATTGAAAAAGAGACTGTATAATAATTTAATCAATTATGTAAAGTTTTCAAAAACATGAAACTATACTTGAGACCCTTAAACTAAATGGTAGGGCTCAATAGTTAAACGAGCTCCAATGAAGGTCAAATCTTAATCGACCGAAAGTACCAGCATTCAAACTCCAGCTAAAATAATTATTAGTCAGATTTTACTTATCTTCCATCGAATTATGGATTATTATGACCATAAAAAGGCTAAGATAAAAAGAAAATATGTCTGAGTCGTGTTCGGAAAATATGTATATAGACGCGTTTTAAACGGTGACATGAATATTACTTTATCTTTGTGAGTGCAATGCAATGACAATTAAGTGAGAAATTGCTTATGAAAATAAAAAGAGTACCAGAGCATAACCCCAGAAGCAGCAGAGAGTTTAGCAAACTCCCAAAGACCAAAGAAAGCCTCCATAGAAAAACCAGTCCAAGTTAAGGGACAACCACCCAAAACAGCATACCCAAAAAAACCAAACACCAAAACAAGCCAAGCCACATTTCCAGAAGCAACAAGAGCAATAACACCAAGCTTCAACTTCACAACAACCAACCAACAAAGAAAAACATGAACCAAGAAAGCAAAAAGAGAAACCCAACCAATGATGTTATTCTTGAGCTGACTTTGCAAGAAGAAATAAAGAGGAAAAAAGAATGCATAAGCCAAGTGAGTTGGTATTAGCCACATTGAAATCATTCCAGCTAGCTCAGATATCTCTTGTGGTTGTCCAAAAAAGTTTAAGATTGGTGTTGCAAAGATAAAAAGAGGTAAAAGGAGAATTCCTGTGATGAAAAGAACGATCCATGAACGTTGCATGTAAATTCCTAACATGTTGAATTGTTTGGCTCCAAATGCTTGTCCACATAGAGTTTCCAAGGCGCTTGACATACCCAACTGATGCAAAAACAGAATGTTATTTACTTGTTTAGTACCAACTACCAAGCAAAATATTATTATCAAAATCATTACCAATAGAAGAAATGCATGAAAGTAAATGGATGACATGACATGTACAAAATTAATTTTCAAATCAACTTAACTAGTACAATCTCTTAGTAGTATTCAAATTTTTTTTTAATTAAAGAACAGTATTAAAGTCTACTTATTATAAATCTTTATCATCTTAGTGTTAAACTACCAATGATACTTCCTACCTATAAGATGATAATAACAACATTAAAAATATTTGTATTAAATATTATTTTGGCTTAAATGCATTTTTCACCCCTTATGTTTCAAAAAGTTGCGATTTTGGCCCTCTTTAAAAAAAATGGATATTTTGACCCCCTAACTTTTGGCCCTCTTTTGACTAGAAGTGTGGTGGTCTTATGGCAAACTTCAGTTTGATTTTACGGTAGTGTAGGTTTATCCGATATTTTAGATGCAGATTTAACATGAATTACTCTTTGTTAGGAAGCATATTTAACAAAGTCGTATGCTTTAATGATTCACTTCCTAGTTCCTATCGTTCTGCTTTACTAATTCAATTCATGTCGTTTAAAATTTTAGCGAAGGAAATACCGAAGTTTGATTATTATGTTAACCTCTTGGAGCTACTTCGGAGTTATCTAACTAAGGATTGAGATATCCCCATCTACCATACTCCAAGAGAGAGAAATCCTTGTACAAATGTTCTTGCAAATTTCTTACTTAACCATAAAGGATCTTGTCTTGGTGCATGAACTAATGCCTAGTTTTTCTTTGGTACTATTAGCTGATGTTATAGGAATGTCCTTTGTTAGGAGGTAGTTTTTTTTTTCTTTGCTCTTTTTTTTCACATGTCACAAAAAAAGAAGTTAAATTTTACAATAAATTTTGCATCAAAATTGTTTACATGTATTTGAAATACAAACAGGACCAGCCTAAGATAAAAACAAATCCATTGATTTTAGGCCTCAAGCAGAGATGAATCTATGATCAAGAGCTACTGCTATCAAGATTTAAATAATGACAATTAATAACTTTATACTCCTTCCGTCCTAATATTTAAGCAAAAATTAGTCAACAAAAGTTGATGTATTTGGTTTAAAATTTGTACCAAATACATCAACTTATGTTGACTCATTTTTGCTTACATTTTGAGATGGAGGGGATATGTCAGTGTACTAGCTGATCTCAGTTTTTTTTTTTTTGACATAGCATGCATATCTCATCCTTAACATCACAAAAACTTCACATTAATCTGTTTAGTGTTTGATTTTAAATTTCACATATGTTAGGCACATCTCAATACCAAAACACAAATCTAAATCATTTTATATGTCAAACTCAATTTTAAGTAAATCAATTTTTTAACACCGATTTCATTCAAAATTAATTATATTGTCAAACACTCATCTAAACAAATATGCTACTCTCTAACAACAATCATATAACACAAAAGAAAATGTTGAGATTCATTTATTTCTCTTGCAAATTAAAACCAAAATGAAAACTTGAACTTTACCATAATGCCCAAGTCGAGGCCCAAAATGAGATTCATAGCAATGGAAGTGGCAGCCAACTCCATGTCACCTAGGTGACCAGCAAAGACTTGAGTGATGACTAACATGCTATAGTTTGAAACACGGTTGAAGATTGCAGGGCCTGCTATGTGCCAAAGCTTCTTGGACTCATTCCAAACCCTTCTTACCAAAACCTCATTTTCATGTTCATCAACATTATTTTTCAACAATGGAATTTTTGCTTCCACTAATGCTTCTGATGCTTCCACGTTTGACATTATTTTGCTACAAAAAAATTGACAATATCAGGTGAAAGGATACATGCAAAAAAACTTGACAATTTCTTTGGACAAATTTTTTTGATAATAACCCTAGAGACATAACCCACAAGGAATGAAAGCATACTTTACCTGCGGCTCTAAGGTGTTTTTCCTGCGGTCTTTATGTTCCTATGAATCACTCTTGATGAGGTTGTTTTTAAGAACAACTCATTTGCTCGAACGTTATTGTTAGATTTTAAAATTATCCTTTTGACTTTTTAAAACAAAATACCATCCTTTAATTAATAATATTTTAGTTAAATAATGACACTACAAGATAAAATTAATTACGGGTATTTTTTATAAAAAAAATAAATAGCCAATGCATTTGATAATTTGAAGAAAAAAAAATGTATTTCAAAATACTATTTTTTTTCAAATGGGTTTTTATTTGAGTTCAAATGTAATAAATTTCTTACTTATAATATAATCGTTGATTGTATTTATTCTTTGACAGCTTGATTTCTTAATAATAAAATACTACTATAATATATATATATATATATATATATATATATATATATATATATATATATATTATGAATACTATAATATAATATCTTACATAATATAGCTGCTTATTGATGTAATGATTAAATTACCATCTCCTCTAAAATGTGTTCATTGAACATTAAAAGAAAAAAAAGGTTGTTCATTGAACCGATTACAAATGTCCATGTTCTTTTTACCAACAAATGTCCATGAGATTACAGCACGACAGTAAAAGGATATCATTGTCATCTCAATGATAAATTTCAAATTTATTTGAGAGAAATCGTAAAATGATTATTAATATCATTTAAATTAATAATAATTTCTTGCTTTCTACTTTTTCAATGTAAAAATTAAATTTTTTGTCTAAAATAAATATCTTTCATGTGTAAATGTAGAGACTAATATCGTAAGTTAGATAAAATCGCAAAGAGGGACAAATCTCAAAAAAAATAATAAAATAAAAAGTCAATTACAATATATAACTTTTCTTCAAAAAATATTAAAATGAATAACGGAATTAAGAGTATATCAAATTTATCTTACATGTATAACTAAATTAAATCGGACAATTATTTAATATAATTATTTTATCAAATGAATGATGTTAAATGGTAGATATTTTTTTAAGGATCAAATGCTAGATATATGTATTATTGCATTAAATTATAATATTGGTAACAAATTGTAATATTGGATAGAGAGGAGCTGTGGTTTAGACTTTTGACCGCTAGATATGGTCTGGCGGGGGGTCGGTTACAGGCGGTGGGAGAGATGGGTCGGTGTGGTGGAGGGAGATAATTAAAATTCGTGACGATGTTGGTCCAGCTCTGGGTAGTTGGTTTTTCGATAATACCCATCTAAATGTCGGTAGCGGTGTCAGTACTTTATTCTGGTTTGATAGGTGGGTCGGTGATGTCCCCTTATGAGTTAGATTTCGTCGTTTGTTTGACTTGTCAGAAAATAAATTGTTAACTGTGGCGCAAATTTTTGAGTTGGGGTGGGGAGAGAGAGAGGAGGCGTGGAAGCGGCAGCGAAGATTATGGACATGGGAGGAGGAGATGATAGATGAATGTAGGTCTTTGTTGTTGTCTGTTGTGTTGCAGGTTGTAACACCACGTTTTCTCAACTTTAAACTAACATAGATCAATCAGAGTTTTTCAACTTAAAAATAGAGTGTCACATTCAACTTTACAAAAATCCAACAAATATAAATATAGCTAAATTGCTATTTATTAAAACTTTTGCTTTTATAAAAATTTAACAAACATGCAGCGGAAATAATTTCAACATCTTAAATAGATTCTCATAAAAATAGTTCAACATTGTTTAAAAGGAAATACGTAACAAGGAAACATGCAACAAAACAATCCCCATCCTGTTACGTATCAGAGCATCCTAGACGACACGACGGAGATTACTCTCAACTACACTATTCTTGGTCACCTGCAAGTTACTCATACGAAGAGCAACATTTCCAAGCAGAAGGGGTGAGATTTCACATTCTATAATAATAAGCATATAATTCTTTAAAAGAATTTAACAACATAAATAACAACAAATTTAACAATGTTAAACAACAATTATACAACATAGATGCTTCACATAATTACTCATTAATCAACTCATTAAATATAATGGTAACTTGACAACACGACAACAACATCGACTACTTATGCAACGACAACTTTATCAACTTGAGAACTTAATATCAACGACATATGCAACAACAACTTCATCAACTTGACAACTTATATGCATGTGGTACCAATCAGAGCATAAGCCCTCGTCGCTTTTGAGCATAAATATACTCCTAGGGCATGAGCCCTCGTCGCTATTGAGCAAAAGCTCCTAGGGCATAAGCCCTCGTCGTGTTAGAGTAATAACTCTCAAGGCCATCAACCCTCATCTTTTAGAGTAAAACTCTCAGGGCCATCAGCCCTCATCTTTAATGATTATGCATGGACTCATTGACCAATACTTTGACGACCAACAAACTTCAACGACATCGAAAAACAACATACAACTTAAACAACATTGACAAACTACTTACAACTTTGAAGACATTGACGACAACTGTGGTAACGACAACGACTTCACATCATAATTTCATATCCATCAATCATAAACAACGTCATATAACATCGTATTTAAACATCAACAATTCATCATATAACATCATATTCAAACATCAACAATTCATCATATAACATCGTATTCAAACATCAACAATTCATCATGTGTTTTTGTAAAAACATAATAAATTATACATAACATATTTTCATGTCAAATCAAGGATACTAGAAAGATATCACAATTATCAACAACTTTCATGTTTATACCAAAGACCAATTTAAAACAGAGACGTGTGAAAAAGACGCAAAAACATGAAACAGAGAATGCTGTCACCGTACAATTTCGCTAAGACTTCCTTGGAGTATTTTCATCATAACTCAAAACTAAAAGTCATTTTTACGTCAAACCAAAGACACTGGAAAGCTAACAAAATTATCTAAAACTTTCATGTTTACCCCCAAGGCCAATTTTGTACCGATCAATACCATTTTTCGTTTCAAATTCGAAAAAGTTGTGCAGAAAGTCCATAAAAATTCACTGTGACCTATGTGCAGTAATTTGACCATAACTCAAGTTATATAAATCTTTTTGACGTCATACCAACGGCATTAGAAAACTAACATCCATACCTACAACTTTTGTGTTTACACCCAAGACCAATTCTGCACCGATCAATACCAGTTTTCATTTCAAAATTCGAGGAAGAGATAAAAAAAATCAGAAAAAGGCAACTTATATTATTCAAACTTCACATTCATTCAAAATCATCACAATCAACAACAACTCAATATAATTCATACCCAATTCATAACATGACATTAACAACAACAATCATCAACAATTCATTTATCAACAAATTAACATTCTCAAACATATCACTACAACTAGAGCACGAATTTCATCAATTAAATTGCAACTCAAAACCCTAACTTCTTTTCAAACCCTAACTTCTCTAATCATCAAAATAAAACAACAACAAACATGTTAAACCCTATTTCAGAACCATATACTTATGATTAAAGAAGGTTAGTCCCACTCTTACCTTAGATTTACTCCTGAACTAGCAGCAGCGTTCTTCTCTCATAAGGTCTTCTCTATTTTTCTCCAAAACTCTTGTACGTGTTTCTGTTTTCTAACTTTTCTATTCTCTACCTAATATAATAACTCTAATTTCTCTTACACCCCAAAACTACTCTTTTCCTCATAATCTTATTTATTTCTAAATTAAATATATCTCTCCCCCACTTAATAATAATAATACATCAAATAACAAATATATCTCTACACAAAATAACAAATATATTTCTATACTAGATAACATATATATTTCCACACAAAATAACAAATATATTTCTACACCAGATAACATATATATTATACAAATAAATACCAACATATAACATAACAAAATATCACTTCATCAAAATAAATCGACTAAATTATAAAAAGACATTTAATCTCAATAAAATAATAAATAATAAAAGTAGGGCGTTACACAAGTTGATATAGCTGATGTTCGAACGTGGATCTCGGATCCTTCAGCAAGGTATACGGTTAGAGGGGCTTATCACACCCTCACATACAGGGCGCCCTTCATCAATGGAGATTCGATACATGTGGACGTACTATGGCGGAAGTAAGTCCCGCTTAAGGTTTTGTTTTTCGTTTGGCGTCTTTTTCGGGACAGATTACCAACTAAGACGAATCTGTTTCGATGATGCATTATCCAAACCGAGGATCAGTTGTGTATTAACGGTTGCGGACTTCATGAATAAATTGTTCACTTGTTCTTATCTTGTGGTTTTTTGTCAGATTTGGCAACATGTTCGTAATTGGTTGGGTATTTATTCTGCTGATTCTTCAACTATTGTGGCTCATTTTCTACAGTTTCGTACCTCTTCTGGGTATGTAAAATCAAGATGCTCTTTCATGACTGTGATCTGGTTTGCGACTTCCTGAGTTCTTTGGAAGGAGAGAAACGATAGGATTTTCAGAGGAAAAGAGAAATCTATTTATCAGCTTATGGAAATTATCAAGCTTCTTTCTTTTTGGTGGTTCAAAGCCAAGTTTGCTTTGTTCCCTTATAAGTTTGATGATTGGTGTCAACACCTTTTTTTATGCTTGGGTGTTGGCTTACTGTTATTATTATTGTTAAACATGTGATGTAACTTTTCGACTATTTTTTCTAGCACACCTTGTGCTGGGGAAATAGTTTTTCGGATTAATAAATAATTCATTTTGATCTTTTCAATATATATATATATATATATATATATATATATATATATTGGTAACAAATTCCTTATTAGTAGACTAATTCTAAAAGAAAAAATAGTTGAAGTCTAGTTTCGGATATATAAAATAAGAAAAATGACAGACTGCACAAATATATTTAAAACAAATTCATTATTTATTTTTTTCGAAGAAAAAAAACTCCTTATTATATTTTCTCATTTTGTACTTTTTTAATTTTCTATAATTTCCTTTAATTGGAGGCAATTTTATTAACCGCAGGTACTTCTTTCAGTTAAAATTTGAAATTTTTGTTCATCACATTGTAAGAGTATAATCCCTTTTATTACGTACAATCCACATTCACCTAAAAAAAAAATACAATTAATTTTCCATAATTTCCCTTAATTGAAGGCAATATTATTAACTGCAGGTACTTCTCTCGGTTAAAATTTGAAATTTTGTTCATCACATTTACATTGTAAGAGTTAGTCCCTTTTATTACGTGCAATCCACATTCACCCAAACAATAAAAGATACAAAAAAAAATTTGGTTACACAATGAAAGATACAATTCATATTGTATGTACCTTTTAATTTTATTTACTTAAAAATAAAATAAGTGTTACCTCTCAACTATTCAAAACCAAGGGAAAAAAAGTGTTTATTCTAGTGTCTAAACGAAATTACGGTAGAAAATTCAAATAGTTATTTTTTTTTTCAATTCAAAAAAATAAATAGAGTTATCAGAATTAGTGTGGTCGGTCATGCCCAAACATCTTCTCTTGACATGCCCAAACCACCTAAGCTTAGTTTCCATGATCTTTAATACTATAGGGTATACCCCGACTCTTTATTTAATGTTATCATTTCTAAATGTATATCATATTCTCTTACGACACATCTAATACAATATCTCAATGATATCTTCTACGCTTAATTTATTTTCTTGGTTATTGACATCCCAACACTTTTTCTCATACATTATCTTTGGTCTTACAACTACTCGGTATGATTTCACCTCCAACTTGTGCGGTACTTTCTTGTCACATAAAATACTTGATGGTTATCCTCCATTTCCCCCATCCAGTTGGTATTCAATGGTTCATATCTCCCCCTAAAGTGTGACTCACCCACATCACTAGGATGATCCATACTAGGATCCCGCTCCCACTCCCCTAGCAAGCCTAACCAAGCTCTGATACCAGTTTGTTGGGGAGTCCAGGGAGCGCTTGGAGCGGCAATAGGCTAAACGTATATGATCCGCTAAGAGAGAGACACCACACTCTTACCCAAAACCATTAAGTGTGGTGTCTCTCTCTTAGAGGGTCATAGACGTTTAGCCCATCGTTCCTTCAAGCGCTCCCCAGACTCCCCAACAAACTGGTATCAGAGTCTGGTTAGGTTTGTTGGGGGAGTGGGAGTGAGATCCTAATGTGGATCATCCTAGTGATGTGGGTGAGTCAAACTTAAGGAGGAGATTGTTGGAAATCAAGTGTGAGTGATTATGTCCTACATCGACTAGAAATGGTGAAAATGTTGGATATTTAAGAGAGGAGACCCATAAACCATATTGCCTTAGGGTTTTGGGTAAGAGTGTTGTGTCTCTCTCCTAGCGGGTCCTAGACGTTTAGCCCATTACCGCTCCAAGAGCTCCCCATAATGCCCAACAAACTGGTATCATAGCTGGTTCAAATTTGTTCAGGCGGGAATGATAACTAGAGGTAAAAGTTTGAAAGTCGACAAATTCATTGGGAGGAATAATTTTAGTTTGTGGCAGATCAAAATCTGGGCGTTGCTTAAACAACAGGTTCTATGGACACCTTTGTTAAAGCCTGCATTAAATCATCTGCATGTTGATATCGCCACTCTGGAGGAGAAGGCACATTCTATGTTGCTTCTTGCTTTGGAAGATCATCTCATCACTGGGTTGCTGAAGAGGATACCGTTGTTGGTCTATGGTGTAAGCTAGAGAGTCTATACATGACGAAGAGCTTAACCAACAAGTTGATCTGAAAGCAACGTCTGTTCAGTCTGCGTATACAAGAAGGTATGTGCCTGAGAGAATATCTAGATCAATTGAATTCAATATTATTAGATTTGCGTAATATTGACATTAAGATTGACGATGAGGATGATGCCTTGATTCGGTTAGTTTCTTTACCATTTTCATATGAGAACTTTAGGGAGTCTTTCATTAGTGGTAAATATTCATTGTCTCTGGAAGAAGTTAGGTATGCCCTTCACAGTAGAGAACTGCGACATAGGTGCAGTGGCACTGTTTCGGATGGTCGTGTTGTTAGGCTAATAGCAAGCAGCAATCAGGAATATGATAAATCAAGGAGAAAAAAGTTTTCTAAGAAACCAACCAGTAGGGGTCTGAAATCGACTGATATTTGCAATTACTGTAAAAAGAAGGGGATTGGAAGAATGATTGTCCCAATAAGAGGATGATGCAACAATGAAAGGCATCAGGTACTGTCGCTGTTGTCGAGGATGGTACATATTTCGAAGAGGATATCATCTTACCTGATAATGGTCACACACATTACACAGATAATGGTTTTCATCCTATGAGCAGTTGGATGGTGGAAATAATAGTAAAAGACAGAATGAAAAAAAAAAAAAACTGACACAAGATATAACGTGGTATCCAACAATGTGCTGACTAATCCACGGACAGAGCCACTGAAAAGAATTCCGTTATAATCGATAATTACATATATTGAATAGTAGAGGTAATTGCAGCTATAGCAAAATCCACACACTATTGGTGCAATAAATGCCAACACACAAAGCTTTTATTCATATGGCCAAGTCTTTGCATATTTCTTCATATTATCTGATGTGGAATATTTTCCCAACACTAAATCAAGGCATATTTCAACAAATCCCCACCTTGACTTGAATCCTATCCAAATAATCAGATGTGCCAAATGTATTACAAAGAATGCCCAGATAAGCCTGCTCTACCTCAGGCCTTCCCCTTCCAAGGGCAATCAAAAACTTCTAACATTGAGCAAGTTCAAACAATGTTTAAACTTGCTCTGCGGTACTGGCTTGGTAAACACCCTTGTTGAAATGACTAACTTTATCGCCTCATGTTTCTCCTTAAAAAAAGTCCATAGTGTAAGGAGGAAAGGATGACATAGAAGAATAAACATAGTATATATGGATATAAATGAATCCCTCGTAAGGAAAAAGAGTAGACGCGAGAGAATAATATGGAATAAAATAATGGTCCAAGTTACTATCGGTCCAACAAGTAATTTTTTTTATATATCAAACTTAGTTCATTTCGTTCATAATATGGGTATTGATATAATTGCGCACGTTAGGGATTAAGCAGAAACTAGGAAGAGATCATGTGACCATCTTAACTAAATTTTAGACAACCTCCTTCACTTGTCTCCTAGTAAACTCAATCCTAGAGTTTGCAAAATGTGAACAAAGTATTCTACGACAATCTTGAAGGAAACTCCTAAATCCGAATAGTCCCCTCCCTTGTTGTGATGATTGAACACCATATTCTTAGAGTCTAGTTCAAAATCTACATTTGTAAGGTGCAAATCTAGAACCCATTGCAAAGTTGGCGAGAAACTCCATTTTAGCCAACACAAAGCATGTGTGTTCATTCCTTATGCAAATTTCTATACCAACATTGTTTTGAGTAGTGGTGAAACCATATATTGGATTTTAAAAACGGACTTCTTGATTCATTACAATTTATATTGGACTTAAATAAAACTATAATTTACTTTTCGACAATAGAGCTGTAGTAATTTATTGATCTAAATATTTTTAAGAATGAATAATAGTAATTTTAACCCTTCAAAAAAAGAAGTAATTATATAGTTTCGATGAATAAATCCCAGAACAAAATATTCCAATTCCTATCCATCTTGCTTACGAAGAGAAACATCAGCTTAGTTGTTGTTGTTTTCGATCTGACCACTTTGTTATATGTAATTTTGCTTTCTCTGCCTGTAATTTTAGCCAACACAATGAGGAAATAAAATTAGATTATCCAAATTCAAAACCAATATACCACACGTAAGAAACCAAAGAATACAAAGAGATTGCAGTAGTTCTAATAAAATGTCAAATGTTAGTGTAAATCTTAATTGCATAGATGATACATATCTTTTAGATCTAATGATCACAAAATTAAATCTATAATGTCTAGGTAAACACAATGAACTACTTCTTTTAGCGATAGAGAAAAAATTATTTGACATTTTAGAGAGAAGTGTCCTTTGTATGCATGCGCCTAAACGTCGTATACTTGATCTTGTGATTATACAAGACTACCTCTATCTTTTAGGGTTATGTTAACTTTGTTCTAAAGACATAAGTTAAAAACCTAAAAATTGAATGTATGTATTAAAAATGACAAGTCTTAAACTTTAAAAAGTTGAATGTAAAATTTTCAACGCAATTTTTCTAAA
This sequence comes from Medicago arabica, assembly GCA_946800305.1. Classification (NCBI taxonomy): domain Eukaryota; kingdom Viridiplantae; phylum Streptophyta; class Magnoliopsida; order Fabales; family Fabaceae; genus Medicago; species Medicago arabica. The sequence continues at coordinate 43,382,042 of OX326970.1, forward strand.
TTTGGTTCGCTAAATTGTGCCTACAAAATGACATTGGATAAATAGATAGTTAGTTAATTACCTCTTTGTCCCAATCACATCGAAGTGTAATCAAACACAAAATTAATGTTTGAGTTGCTGTTCCACCAAAAATCATCCCTGCCCAGATTCCCTGATTGTTCAATTTCAATACCAATTAGTTTACATTCTAGCAAAAAATACTTGATAAACAAATTTTAGAAACTAAGACAAGAAAAAAAAAGGAGTAAATAAAGAAATTGAACATACCATAACACCTTGGTCGAAGTACCAACCCATTAAAAATCCAAGAGGAACCCCAATCATATAGTAGCACCCCAAATTTATATATGCAACATATGATTGCCACCCTGACCCAACAGCCACACCTATTTTTACATCGTCAATCAATCATAATCGTCAGATCATTAAAACGTTTGATTTACATCATAACTATTTTTAAAATCATGTATATATTTGAGATTAAATATTTGAAATTGAAATGTTAATTGTTGAGGTGATACCTGATAGAACTGGTTGGACACTGTTGAGAAGAATTGTGAATGCTAATAGAAGAGAAAGCTTGCTTACTTCATCAAGAACAGGTTTACTGGTAGAGAATATGTAGCCAAATTTATCGTGAAATATCATAATCAACATCCAGAAGAAAAGTCCAATTATTAATGATGTCACCACAGATACTATAGTAGCAAATTTTGCTCCTTTTCCATTTCCAGCTCCAAGCTCGTTCGCAACCCTAACTCTGCAATATTGCATTGACTTACATTGTTATTACTTCTATTTTTAATTTAGTTCGTAATACCATATAATTTTTTCTCTCTTTAAAGACATTCTTAGAATGTTTTTTTTTTTAAGAACCATTTTAAAAATGTTTTTTTATATTTTTTTGGTGAATTCTTAGAATGTTATTCTATCAAAAAGAAAATGAAAATTGTTTTTTTAAAAAAAAAATACCGTAAGTAGGTCATAAGTTTCATCTTAAAACTCGTAATCTCTCACAGTTATCCTTGTGCACTAAAAGTCTTTTGGTTGGTTATATATATATATATATATATATATATATATAGGGTTAATGGTGTTTTACCCTGTAACATAAATCATCTTCGGCTTTACACCCTGTAAATTTTTTTTTACTTACCCCCTTTAAAAAAAATTGTTTTGATTTACCCCCTAATAGGTCATTCCAAAACCAAAATTTCTAGATTTTTTTTTTTGGTTTTTGGATACCTATTAGTAGGGTAAATCAAAACAATTTTTTTTACAGAGGATAAATAAAATAAAAATTTACATGGTGTAAAACCGGAAATGACCTATATTACATAGGTAAGATATTATGAACCTTTTATAATATATAAATATATATATTCATTTTGGTTTGTTAAAAAAGACTTTTAATTTCCCCTCAAGAGTGTGTATTATTCGAAGAGTGAATCACATTTTAATCCTCCCCGACAAACTAAACACTGCTTAAATAATTGTGCCTAAGGTTAAATAATATACTACTATTTAGTATATTATGATATATTCTTTTATTAAAAAAATGGTATATGATATATTCCTCACTAAGTATTCTTTGTAACATGAAATATAAACAAAAATGATTCAAAATATCAGGTGTATTTGATTCAAATTTGACTTTATGAATATTTATATTTTATTCCAAATTGAGTAATCAATAAATTAGGTCATAGGATTAATTAAAAGTAAGTAAGTAAGTAAGGATTTTGTATAACATCATTAGGAAGGTGGAAAACAAGAGTAGCACTCAATATATAATTGTAATTCAAGTTCTTTTTTGCTTCAAAAAGTTATGGCTCTATTCATAAAGTCTTTTGTCTTTATTCCAGTAATACTATTTAATGGATATCAATATTCTAGTACCACACTTGAATGGAAATCAAGTACTAATATTGAATGTCAAATAAAATTGGTGGTTGTATGGAAACATATACGTGGCCGTCAAGTATACCAATTAGTGACCAAAGCAAACATTTTTTCTTAGTCTTCCCATATGATGATTCATTGAATTCATGAAAACTACACCAAATGGAATGTGACAACCTCCAATATGTAGTAGCCATCACAAAATTCAATAATATATATAGGTTTGTCCCGTTCACAAAAGGAAACCTAGAATATTTATTTATAATACTAAATTAAAGTTGGTCAAGTAGTTGGAGCTCACACATTTAAATATGGAGAAGTGTGGTGTCAGGGTTCGAACCCTACCTTTACATAAAATATGCAATGTCCCTATCAATTAAGCTAACGATATTAAATTAAAGTTATTAACAAGAAATGGGAAACACAAACACGCAATAAATCATTGTCGTCTTATTTATATTATGAGGCTAAGGTAGTACTTTACTACCAAAATCTAGGGACTTCAAATCATAGAAAACCATTCATATTTTTTTACTTAGATTATACACAATATCTTTGTTTGACTAGGTACCTACAATTTTTTTCTATGGCACTTATATTATGTTGTTTAAAACCTTATTGGTATTGATACATCGTCATAGATTCCGTGTGTTATTTGTATTTTTGCACAACGTACAAAAGTCTCAATCACGACCGCAATTTAATTTTGGCCTATATTGTTGTTAGATAATTATTCGGTATGTCATGTTAAATATTAATCATCCAGCCAATGAGATTGTGCAAGTTTGGTCTCATTATGTTTTAATCTTAGCCATGAGTTTGATGAGACCTTCATTTTTTTAAAGAAGAAAAATCAACAAGAAAAAAAACAAGAACTACAAAATTTAAAATAGCATGTTAAATTAAAATGAAAAAAATAAAATAAGAAAAGCATGTTACCCTGTTGCAGCAAAGAATGCCAATGGAATCATCATTTCCAACCCATTTATTGTCATACTACCAAACAAAACATACTATGGATCAGCACAAAAATAATCATCATGATAAAAACAAAAATTGTAAGTTGGAAAAATAGGCCATATGGACAATATTAAAAAATGGAAACACTCAAATTTAATCAATTTCCATTTTCTCGATCGACCCACAAAATAAACTATCAAAAATTAAATTACCATATGGATAGAGCATCTACTGCAATCTCTGCATTTGGAAGATTCCCGGTCATTAATATCAGAATTCTATAATACCAATTCTCCAAACTGCAAATACACGAAAAATCAAAAAACCCTAGAAACAAAACAAACATACTTCGTTGATACATTACTTATTGAATGAACCTAAAAACAAATATTTTCTTATATACGAGACAAGAGAAAGTAACTACTAGGTTATGTATCCGAAGGAAGAAAAAAAAAAGAGAAAAACTTACCATAGCATAACACCAGAAGCAGCAGAAAGTTTAACAAATTCCCAAAGCCCAGAAAAAGCCTCCATAGAAAACCCATTCCAAGTCAAAGGACAACCACCCCAAATAGTGTAACAAAAAAGCCCTACAGTAAGGGCCCACCAAGAGAAATTCAAAGTAGCAGCAGTTCCAATTACACCAAACTGAAACTTAAACACAAACAACCAGCTAACAAAAACATGAACCAAAAGTGCAAACAAAGACACCCAAGCTATAGCAGCTGTTTTGAGCTGGCTTTGTAAGAACCTATTGAGAGGAAACTGAAATGCAAATGCAAAATGTAACGGTATCAGCCACATTGAGACTTGTCCAGATAATACGGCTAAATCCTCTGGTTGGCCCAATAGTCTTAACACTGGGGTTGCAAAAAGGTAAATTGGTAAGAGAAAAATACAACATATGAATAGTACTATCCATGATCGTTGCATGTATACTCCTAACATGTAATATTGTTTTGCTCCATATGCTTGTCCACATAATGTTTCTAATGCACTTGCCATTCCCAACTGAAAAATCATAAAACAAAAATTGATTAGTTCAATAGTAGAAAAAAAAACGTAAGCCATGAGGATACGTTGAGGCGGTTACCCACGGGGTAAAAGAGGAATTATAATTATGTACAATAAGAGATTCATGTATTCACAGAATCAGTACATCGGTAATCGCTGAATCAATATTAGACTAGGTTTTAAACTTCGTATTTTATTTTTTTTAATAAAATAAATCAAATTTTACATTGAAACGAATCAAACGACCACTGATGTATTGATTGCTTGAATACAACGATTGTCGATTGCAGGGAACCCTATTTTTCAAAGAATCTAGTTATGGTGGATCGTAAACAAATATACAAAAATAAAGCATAAATAAATGGATTGCTAAGCTCTTTATTTATTTGTGCTACGTTTTTTAAATGAAGTACTAGTATATTATAATGGAATAGTGTTATGTAAACGTACCAAGAGGCCAAAATCAAAGCCAACAACAACATTATTGGCTATGGAGATAGCTGCAAGTTCAAGGTCACCAAGATGACCAGCAAAGGATTGAGTGATGACCAACATCATATAAGATGCAATACGGCTGAAAATTGCAGGGCCAACTATATGCCATAGCTTCTTTGATTCAATCCAAACCTTTCTTGTAAGATCTTGTTCTTCTTCTTCATTTGTTGTTGAAAGATGATTTTGTGATAATAATGGAACCTTTGTTTCACCTAATGGTGAAGCTAGTTCCTTGCTTGGCATAGCTAGCTAGGTCTTCGTGCGTGTAGCACGAGGGGTGGTAAAGTTTGTTTGGTTAATGAAAATCCCAAAAAGTGAAGGAAAAAAATAAAGATGAGTAGAATGAATGATTGGAGAGGTTCACTATTTCATTTGTGTAAAGTGGCTTTTAAAGGAAATTGGTTTTTGTCGGATTCTAAATTATGTTTGTCTAAAATTAAAACAAGAATTTCTTTTAATAAAATAAGTGCATTAGTTGTGATCAGTTGCAAATTTTAATGCTCTCTCCGTACTATCGTAATCACCACCCTGATCATTTCAACAACTTAACAAAAATGAATGAAAAAGAGTAGTAACTATTAGCAGTACGTGCATTCATATTAAAAATAAATGAAAAATTATATATACAAATAAATTAATTAATTTTTTTTTTAAAAATTAGAAATATTTATAGAAAATACATAGTTATTAGTAAAGTTAGACCATTCTTGTGGTTCAGAAATCATATGGGTAGGAGGGTGTGATTGTTTTGGAGATGATGAGTTACTTGTTTGTACGTTGCACAAACACAAAGAACACGAACATAAAGATCCAAGAATCGCGAAAATCTAAGTGGGTCAAGACAAGGCAAACTGGCAAAGAAAAGGCTGAGACTGTCACACACTGTACACTAAGCCACAAACAAAGTCTTGCCTCACAAACAAAGTCTTGCCTTGCTTCTTTAAAATAAAAAAATGCCTTGCCTTACCCTTGCGCATAGAGTCATTGCTTACGCACGTTACTTTTATACATGAATACATAAAAATATTATAGTGTAGCCCACGTGGACAATCATAAACTACTTATTCGATTACCGCGCGTCTTATGAGACCATGTACAATGGTTTTTTTTTTCCAACACCATTCAACACCCATTTTTTCAATTTCCAACACTCCACATCATTTTTTCTCTCTTAATTCAACATTCATTCAATTTTAACCACTCCAATGATTTTTCATTCAACACCCTACCCCACCATATTTTATTTCTTATTCTTATTTAATTTTATATTTTTGTTTTTATAATATTTTTGTTTTTATAATTACATAAAAATACAATTATCGTTTATAATTAAATTAAAAAACGCTTAATTTTTAATTTTTTTTTGTAAAAACAAAATGTATTTAAATAATTTATTTTTATTTTCTTAACTTAAAATGCAATACAACAACAAACTAAACACGCGGCACACAAATTACTTAAAATGCAAAACAATAAACTAAGCACACAACACACAAATAATTTATTTACTAGGATACAAATCATCTTCAATCACGAAACATTCCAAACTTTGTCCATATGTGCTTCACTAGATCTGCTTGCAATTCGTGATGAACATTTGTATCATGCAACTCGAATCTTGTACGCACGTGATTTGCAAAAGCAGGTAACACCTCGGTCGAGTATGGTTGCGGTGTACTAGATCCACTTCCCTCAGATTGCTCAAAATCAGTCCAACGTTGAGCATATGTATCTCGTTCATCCTCAACAATCATATTATGTAATATGATGCATGACCTCATGATGATACCCAAATCTTCTATGTCCCACAAGCGAGCTGGTTCACGGATGATTTTAAATCGAGCTTGAAGCACTCCAAATGCACGTTCGATGTCCTTCCGACATCCCTCCTGAACTTGTGCGAATAACTTATCGGGTTCACTTTGAGGAAGTCTAATCGATTTGACGAAAGTTGGATAAGAAGGGTAGATACCATCTGCTAGATAGTATGTCATATTATAGGGACGTTGGTTCACAACGAAATTAACCCTTGGAGCTCTTCCCTGTTCCACATCATCAAACACTGGTGACCGGTCTAGAACGTTTATATCGTTCAACGTTCCCGGACATCCAAAAAAGGCATGTCAGATCCATAGATCATGAGAAGCAACTGCTTCAAGAATAACTGTGGTGGTTCCCTTATCCCCCTGGTAAATTGACCTTCCCATGCTTTAGGACAATTTTTCCACTCCCAGTGCATGCAGTCAATACTCCCGATCATCCCTGGGAACCCCCGCATTTCACTAACATGTAGTATTCTTTGCAGGTCATCTTGGGTTGGTGCTCTCAGGTACTGTTGCTCATACAATCGTATGATTCCTTTACAGAATCTACGCAAGCACTCCAATGTTGTAGTACCTCCTATTTTGATGTATTCATTGACCGCATCTGCCGCCACACCATATGCTAACATTCGCATTGCTGTCGTACATTTTCCTAAGGGTGATATACCTTCTTTATTGGTTGCATCAACTCATTGGGTGAAGTAGTTATCACTACTTGAAAGGTCTCCAACGATTCGAAGGAAAACATGTTTTTGCATCTGGTACCGACGACGAAACATTGCATCGTCATATGTAGGCTCATTGGCAAAGTAGTCGTCAATTAGCCTTTGGTTTGCCGCTGCATGATCTCTTTTTAAATATTTTCTAGTACGAGATGTACTATCCTCCTCTCTTTTTTTTCGACGCTCAATAAATCGGTTGACGATATAAGTGTCTTCAATAGCACGGTTTCGGAAGTAGGCTTCGATATCAAAAGGATCCATTGATAGTTTTTTGGAAGTAGAGTATTAGAGAGATTTTTGTGATATTTAGAAGTAGATTGAAAGAGAGTTGTGATATTTAGAAGTAGATTGAAAGAGAGTTGTGATATTGGAAGTAGATATGAGTCCCTATATAAGTACATTATGTGGTGGACATTGACGGATTCGAAATAAGTTATGGAATACATTTAATTATCAGATAAGGACTACATTCAAATTGGGTGGTACATATTCAAACATAATAACCCATACATTAAAGTCAAAAGTCACAGGGGACTAGACAATACTGAAAATTATTAAAGAAACATTGTGGATTAGACAACACTGACAATTATTAAAGCAAACAACACAATAACCCATACATTAAAGCCAAAAGTCACGGGGGACTAGACAATACTGAAAATTATTAAAGAAAATTATTAAAGTCACGGGGGACTAGTCACTGACAAAGAAACACTGTGGTGAATTATTAAAGAAAATTATTAAAGTCACGGGGGACTAGTCACTGACAATTGATTGAAATTAATTTGGAAACAGCTCACGCGTCAACTTTTCCAACAGCTCTTTCTTTCGGTCATCGAGATGCTCTTCGGAACTCAACTTTACATACATTTTCATTTTCTTCAAATTGTTTTTCTCCTGTTGCACCAAGGTGAACTCTTTCAAATGTTCAATCTCTTGCTCCTTGATTGCTTTGAATTGAACCCACTCCTTTTCCACCTCATCCAAGGCAGCAACATCCTTGATTTTCTTTTTGCCCTTTTTTTTTAGCTGCCTCCCTACCCATTGGGCGAGCACTAAATCCTACAGAGTTTGAGCCACAAGCATCACTATCGTGAGATCTCTTAGATCCACTACTTCCTGAGCCAATACTTCCTCCTACTTGACTACCATAACGTGGTTGATCACGGAGAGTGTGCCATTCTTGCATTAAAGTAAATTGAACATTCTTCCCACATGCATATAATTCCTGCGCTTTTGCCAAAACATCATTCTCCGACCAACCACTTTCTTGAAAACGCTTAGCGCCTTCATAAGCGCCAATCCATTTATTCAAAATTTTGCTCATATAATTAAAACGATTTCGGCATGCAACTCCATCGCGCGGAGGATCAAAAGAGCAATACTCATTACAATACTCTGCAATTTTACCCCAATATGTGTCACCTTTCTGGTTTCTCCCGACAACGCTACTTGTTCCATATTTAATCCACCCACTAATTAGCACCATATTTTGTTCAGTGTTCCATGCTGGTTGCTGGGTTTTCTTGCTCCTAGGAGTTGAATCCTCTGGATCTGGAGTGACTTCATTAGCAACTCCCATGCCACTAGGAGTTATTTGAGTTGAAAATTCGGGATATTCAGATGCATTCGGAAAATTTTCATTCACCATTGGCATATAACCATTAAATGGGGGTGTTTGAGATGGATATCTCATCATAGATCCATAATATGGAGGAAAGTTTGAAACAGAGGATGACTGGTTGAAATTTGGTGCAAAACCAAAATTAGGTATGTTTTGAGGATGTTGGTTGGAAAATTGATTTAGATTTTGATAATTTTTGGGATTTTGGTAGTTAAATGGATAAGTAAAAGAATTTTGGGTGTTGAAACGATTATTATTGGGATCCATTTCACCAAAATGAAGTTTAAAACTTCAAAGAATACCTAATAGAAGGATAATAAGAAAATTAAGATAGTGAAAAATTTGGTTTTTTTTTCTGTGTCCAAATCAAATGAACCAAGTCTCTATTTATAGAGAAAAATAAATCATGAATTTTGGTATTTTTTTATTTTTATTTTTTAAATTAATTTACAATGAAATAATTGAGTTTAAATTATTAAGATGATAAAAATCCAGACAGCCAATCAAACAATAACACGTGTCCAGCTTATCCTCTCCCCCATTCTCTCTCTCCGCGTCACCCTCTCATCCACTCGCCTTTGTCGGCGCGTGTTGCACACACGCCTGTGCCAACCAACCAAAGCTTGCCACGCGTCCTCTGCTTGCAGGTTCAACAATGTTGAATGGCTTCAACCTCTCTCTCATCCACATCATTCTTTAACACTCTTTCAACACTACCATTGGAGCAAAACATGTGTTGAAAGGCAACTTCAACATACCCATTGCATATGGTCTGAATGAATGTTCCCGATAAATTAAGAATGACAATGTTAAGTTGTGTCCTCAAATATACATGTTAAATACTTATTATAGAATACACATATATGCATGTATTTAATTTCTTAAAAGTTATCATATTGTATTTTTCAATACAAAATTACTCCTTTTATATTGTTTAACATGTGCCCTTGAGGCAAAAGTTAACGTGATCCGTTAAGAAAATTATTCTTTCAAAAAGTTAATATTCTAATTTTCAATTTATCGAATACATTGTTTTTTTATATTTATAAAACTTACCTTTTAAGATTTTCAAAAAGTGCACCAAAAACATTGTTTGCCTTTAAAAAAACTTCCAATTTTTTTTTTGAGGAAAAAAAAACTTCCTATTAAATTCTTATTATAAACTAGACTAAATAATACTTAGGTTCATTATTCAAAAAAAAAATACTTAGGTTCATGGAATAATTAATATATTCAGTTACATTTATAGACCAAATATATTAGTTAATCAATAAATCTAAAAAATTGTGTTTTACTTATAAATATGACCGAATGAAGTACATTTTAAGTTCATTAAATTTTACATTTGTATTAGATTAATTCCTTTAAAATAATTGAGCTTTAAATTCATCTTTTAAACGTTACCTTTCTTCATTTACGTTAAGAGATGCTTATGTGTGTTAATTGATGACATGGTAAGTACAAATCATTAAAAACAAATTAGAGAGGACTTTATGATTTCATTTTTATTAAACAAAAAAAAGTAAAATATTAACCACTCATTTTCGGGGTTTTCTATGATCTTCATCCTCTTCATGTACATCAACATTCACCATCTTCTCTCCTTTTTCAAAGTTAAACCCAGTAAAAAAATCATCATTATAGAATATAGTGCCTCTCTCTCAATAATCACTAACTCATTGATTCCGTCGTCAGTAACCTCAACAACAATAATATCTCACTGCCGCAGCGAATTACCTCAAAAACAACAACCAAGATTCTTGTTCCATCCTTCCTTCAAAAAAAAAAGATTCTTGTTCCATCCTCAGTTCCTCACCATCTAGATCCATTCACCTTTTTCACCAAACGATGTTGTCGTTGTTGTTGTCTGGGTTTGATTCCTTCACCCCTCTAAAAATCCCAACATTATTGTTGTTAGGTTTGAGGTTAATTTGTGCTGTAGTCATTTTGAGAGGGAAAAGTGTATGAGTTTAATCCTTCACCTCTTCTAGTCTTGCCTTATGCGACCACAACGACGAGGAGATTGTGACATATCTATGTGCTGAACATAAACTTCACGATGGTGAAGGATATATCCAACAATTTCTTTTGTTTCTACTAGATGCTCCTTGTAAGGGAGGAAAATATGCATATGCATATGCATTAATATACATTTAAATAAAAGGATTTTGCTTCGTGAGTGGAGTGGAGTAGAGTAGTAGACTCTATTGTTTGCTTAATTCAGTTCTAGCATTTATTCATTCCTTGTTTGTGTTTACATATAATCATTGCAATCATTGGCAACTGTGAATACAAGGTAGTAGTACTAAATCATTTGGAAAAACAACTTCCTACGAATATAAGTTTGGGTCGATTTTATCCTCTTTTCGAGCTCTTCGCTCACATGAGATAAAATCTTAATTCTCTCCCTCAACAAGGCTATTCGACATAAAGAATATTATTTCTACAATGATACAGCTCTACAAATTCATGGGTGTTCGCTTTGCAACAAGGACAACACTCAATAATTCGGCTAAGCTACGCCACTCTACTAGAAGAAAAAAAAAACATTATCTCCTTGCTACACTTTAAAAAAAAACCATCAAAGTAAAAACTGCTCTCTCCTCAGAGCATAATACAAATCCTCCTAGGATTATGATCGTACTCAAAGTATCACAAAAATCTTCTTCAGATCGTTTCTAACACAATCAAATCGACATCTCCTTTCTTATTTGTCGTCATTCAAAGTCATCACTTCGAACATCTCGAACTAACGACTTGGGGGGCTTATTTTCTAAACTAGTCAAAAGCATAGCACACCACAAATTTAGGCCCATTTACTCAGAGGCCCGACAAGCAAAGCCTACCTTGAGACATCAAGATTTCTGCTCTTCAACCAACACATTTTGCTCGTGCTCAACTGAAATACCTAAACTACCCCTGCGTTACTTAACTAACGCAAGTGCAAAAATTTGCGCAAGTTAAGTAACGCAGCGTCAGTTAAGATACGCTGGGAGAAGAGCAAAAATTCTTAATTTGTACACTTTATTCTAATTTATTTATTTACTTTATTCAAATTAAGTTATTTAGGTTATTCTAAATTATTTGTTTGTTTTATTCTAATTTATTCATGCACTGAAAATAAATATTTATTCGAATTTATTCATTAAATAAATACAAATCTAAATACAAAGAAATGAACTAAATTAATATTTAATCGGATTTATTCATTAAATACAAAATCAGAAAATAAAAGCAAATATAAATAAAAAGAAATGAACAAAATAAATAGATATAACAACATCTCATTTTATTAATAGAATTGGTACAATAATTGATACATTTATTTGAATTCACTAAATAATCTACTTATTTTCTTTTTACCCTCTCGGGGTAAAAAGTTATTTTTACCCGTTTGGGGTAAAAAGTGAGCAGCCTTCTTGGGGCAAAGTAGTGACCAACCATCTTGGGGGAAAAGACATTATCAACTTGGGGTAAATTTAAATCTGGTTCTTTTTATACCCAAGAAGATTCTTTTTACCCACAGTAAAAAGTTTTTGGATAAAAAGAAGGAAATTTAATTTTACCTCAAATGTTGATCTCCTTTTCCCTAAACGGACTAGTCACTACTTTGCCCTAAGAAGTCTGCTCAATTTTGCCCCCAAAAAGACTATTGACAAAAAAATAAAAATAGAGGGAGAGAGTGAGGATGGAGAGAAAGTGATATGTTGTGAGGAAATATGGAAGTATGGAGGGGTATTTATAGGTGGGAATGGTAGTATAGGTTATAACCACCTTAAATGTAGTCAAAAAAACGTGTAAAGAGTGTAAAAAAACGTGTGGATTGAAGGTTGAAAACCTGACCACCGTCCAAAAAACATTTGTTCATGAGCTCTGACCACCGGCCAACGTGCGTGAGTTAACTCGCGCCCAGGCCAGTTGTGCGTGACTTAAGTCACGCATAACTTATAAGGTGCATGAGTTAAGTCACGCAACATGACTTAACTCACACAAGGGCATAACAGGAAATAATGCTGAGCGCGGGCAAAATTTGCTGGGTGAAGAGCAGAAATCAGACATCAAATCCTCTCTGACCAATAAATAGCCCGTCACAAATTTAGGCCCATTTACTCAGAGACCCTGCAAGCAAAGCCTACCCTGAGACATGAAATCTTCTCTGACCAATAATAGTATATAAAAGGCTCCAAATAGTATGTATCCTTAACAACCATTCAATTTCATGATTAACGGATGTCTTTCATAATGGTTGCCCCATCATCACACAGTTACTACATAACAGTTTCTTCGATCCTATATAAGGAGCTCTTAACCAGCTCACATGATAACACCATCTTTCCCCCAACGGGATGTGACCATCACATCCTCATAGCACCGCCATCAGCGATCGGATCACAAACTTCCATAGATCCACCACCACTATGAGTATATTTACCTTCCTCGGGTAAATTTTTTGTTTGTTTTGAACAAAAAATTATAAGATACATACATAAGATGAATTCTCTCATCTCAATCAAATTTTTTGAGTGATGAATTTTATCCCTCACTATATATTTTGTTATTTTCTTATCTAACATTCACTTTTATTAGTTTAAAATTTATTTGGATGACCTCTAGTAGATCCGATCAAGCTATGAATGTGTCATAAATGATAAAACTGATCAAAAACAAAATTAATCATATAAAAAAGTTAGAGGGGACCATTCTAACTTGCCTTTGTAAATCTGGAAAAAGTCGCGTGACGACATACAAGAAATAAGAAGAATCACAAACAATGTTAATTTCGTATCCCATTTATTGGTGATGATGGTCATTACTACATTAGCGATCCTGCCATAGCTAAAGAGGACGAGAGTATGTATAGGCTGTTATGTTTATTTCATTTCGGGATTTATAAAGTGACATCTATGTCCTTTTGATGGTTTGATTTTTTTTTTGACCCGTTTCAAGGACGGACCTATAATTTTAAGTAGGGTAGACAATATATATAATTATGCATAAGTAAAATATGTATATTGTCAGGTTAGCTCGGACGTTGCATAATTTATGTAGGGGCAGGGGTTCGAACCCCTTATACCCCACTTAGTTCTATCTAAAATGACATACTCTGAAGGAGAGAGTAGCTCTCTGATCCACTATTTTAAAAGTGATATAAGGAGGTTGCAAGAAATTAGCTTAAAAGCTCTCAAAGAACAAACCTTAATTTCAATCCATTTTTAAGTCATTTACACTCATAAATGAATCTTAAGAGAAAAATACTAAATGAAGCTTTTTGATCCTTCCAATAATGAAATCTCACTACCCAAGATGTTTACAAATGTTTTCCAACCTAAAAATTAAACTCTCATCAAAGACACTCAACCATAAAATTCCCTCCTTTGGTTTCCCAAGTTTCTCTATCCTGAGCTCTTCGAAAACATGAAAAATGAAGTCTTAAATAGTGCACATGTCTTAAGAAAATCGTGTCCCGATTTTCTAATATCGGTCCACGATTTTAGTTCTTACACGGTATGAATTGACCGTTATCCATTAAATCGTGTTACAATTTCTTCCCTTCGTGACACGATTTTTGCCGAGCTAAAAACTCCAAAACCTTAACCAAATTGTGTCACGATTTTACCAAATCGTGACATGATTTTTGACGACACTCCATGCATCAATTTTGAGTAAAAAACAATTTCATTTATAAAAAAAAAAATCAATATGCATCATAATTATTATCTACGATTATTCATATTTTAAAAACATCAAGTGATTTTCTCATTTTGAATTTCAATAAATTGAGAAGAAAACCAAATCTCCCGGTTTTATGTGTGATTGTGTGGATGTTGCTTCTCTTTAGAATTGAGAAAATTGAGATTTCTCTTATTTTCGTTTTTGACTAAAATTGGGGTTCACATTCTACAATTTGTTGATTGGGTAAAAATAAGTTGATTGAGGTTTTTATTTTCATTATGCAATTTTTATTTCTTTTTGGTAGATAGACGAAGTAACAATAACCACTTTAAAATTCACGCACATAAATCGAGGATCCGAATATTCAAATTCAGACGACGACATCCAACCAAGCAATATTAATTAGATATATTTTTTTCACCCTATAAGAGTGTGAATGTTAAAATGTGTAATAAAGAGAGTGTCTATAACACTCCTCATTTCTTCAAATGAAAACTTCCATTTTGTTTTGAGAAATTAAGAGGATTTGGGGAAAAATTGTTACCAGTGTGATTTGCAAATCATCGTCTCATCTTCATTACCTGCTAATAATGCACCGAACGGTTTTGCTTGGATGTGCTACTGATGCAGCCCCCTTAGCATATGCATCCATGAGGAGTGCTCTTTAGGCACCTATCAATTGCTCACATGCATATACTAAACGAAAATTAATTGTCATTCGTTGTCGAATGGTAGTTAACTATCGTTCACCACTTAAACCGATTTAAAAATAATGTGAACGGTGGTTATCTATGGTTGGAGACATTTTCGAAATTTTGAGGTATGTATGAGCAATTGTTAGGTGCCTAAAAAGCAATCCACGGTTTCCTTTGTGAAATCAATTGAGGATTTGGGTTTGTGCCCTGTCTGAAACAATTTCCTACTCCACTTTATGATTGAGTCTCATTCATCCATGCCACAAATTGCTCTGTAGGCACCCATGAAAATTGAATGGTGGTTAACTACAGTTTGAAAACACTTTTTAAATTGGATGAACCGATTTAAAATGTGTTTCCACCTATCTAAAAAAATGTTGAACGGTAACTGCCATTCAATGGATGTCTGAGAACAATCACTGGATGTTTAAAGAGCAGTGGTCTATCCATTCTAAACATTGACATTTTCATCCATCCATGTCTTTGATCGTTGATCAATAAGAGGTTTTTTTTTTTTTTTTAAGTTTAGTGATCGATCAAAATATGTTTTAAGAAATATTGTTTTTCTACATCCCTGTACCAAACTTCACTCAAGGGGAGTACACAACTCTTCATTATGACTTCAGCTATGTTTATTCCACTATTGCTGTTCCACATGCCAACCTAAGATCGATCTATGATTTGTTCAAGTTTTTTACAAACCAAGTAGTCTTTAAGATGATTTATAGTCTCAGAGTCGATAAAAATCGAAATCGAAAAAATAAGGATAGAAATCGAAATAAATAATTCTCTCGGCCCAGAATCAAAAAAATAAGAGTTTGGTGTATTAAAAAACTTGTATCCATAGAACATCTGCCGTAAGATAGATAATAAATAAATAGGAGTTAATATCATTCCAATTGCGGTTACAAAAGTAATTAGTATTTTCATCATGAAAAGATATTTTTGACTAGTAATTATTCCAAAAAAAAAACTATCAATTCGGCAACAAAACCGCTCATGCCCGGCAATGCAAGAGATAAATCACATTTGACAATCATTTTTCTCTTTTTTTTCTTCCTTCGAAGTTCAAACATATATAATCAAATCAGAGCAATTTTAGTGAAATTACCTCATGGAACAATGGTCAAATGCACAATATTATGTCTTGTTTGGTAACACAGTGTGTTTACAAAATCAGGAGGAGCCATCGTGATTTCGACAAACTCAATACAATGGCCAACATGCACATGTAGTTGAGTAGATGCTATTCAAAGTTAATTTTCTTTTTGACAAATATTTTTACTTTTTTTAAATAAAAATTGTGAAAGAGAAAATTATTATTATTAATAATGTGAAACTGATGATTATTTTAAAACTTAAAAAAAATAAATTAAAACTGTGTCACATGTAAGATTTGGACCATATCATTTGAGATTACAAAGGCAAACTCTTACCTTGAACAGATATGATGAGCACAATGAAGACCCCATGAGAAGATTTCTGTAAAACATAGTCTTTGAGAAGGTTGGAAACTTAGTATGATGTTCACAAAGGCTATAGAAGATTCTGAATCCATACTTTACGAGAAGCAAGAATCGTGATATGATCCGCACCTTGATACTGACAAGCAAGGTTTTAAATAACGATCGCGGTTTCGACTGCGGTCGCGTTAAGGTTGTCGCGATTTCGACCGTTACGGATGTTGCGTTACAGATTGCGGTCATCGCGGTGTGAATTAATCACAACAATTTACAAATATTATTAAATTATTTATTCTATCATATAATGTAAAATAACTTAAATTGAACTATTATTTTATATATTATAAGATGGTTAAAATAAATATAATAATTAAAACATTACAACACTATATGATATAATATGAGATATTATTGGCTCATCACAATCTTCCATTATCTATTTTTCATTGTTGTTTTCACAGTTCAAAAATCAGTTTTACTACCAAAGGAATTACCGGGTTGAGTCACGACCAGGTCGCTCTCTGGTGCCTCCATAGCTCTTTCACTACTAGAAAAAAGACTTTTAACATCATGGTTTTAACCTCA
The DNA here is from genome assembly GCA_946800305.1 of Medicago arabica. Lineage (NCBI taxonomy): Eukaryota > Viridiplantae > Streptophyta > Magnoliopsida > Fabales > Fabaceae > Medicago > Medicago arabica. The sequence continues at coordinate 43,398,998 of OX326970.1, forward strand.
GTCAGTAAATACCTGAAGTGAAAAATAGTGCGGTGGCAATTTTGTAATTATTGCAAAATATACATGTCTTCACATCGGCAGATAGGATACCTGAAGGGAAAAATCTGGACGGTGGCATTTTCACATAAGTGGCAGTAATGCATGAGGGGAAAAAGCCTCCCTATTGAAATTCCACTTTCCCACTTTTACTTGTAAAAACTTAGAAACAATCGTATCCCTTCCTCAACCCTAATTTCTCACACCTTTTCTCTCAAAAATGTCAAATGTTGCGTATCCCTCCCTCAACCCTAATTCCTCAACCCTAATTTCTCACACCTTTTCTCTCAAAAATGTCAAATGCCGCCGCCGTACGCGTATCCCTCCCTCAACCCTAATTTCTCAAATGTTGCTGCTGTCGCCGCCGTACGATCGACCGCCGACACCCTCTGAACGTAAACCCTAATTTCTCACACAAACCCTTTCCCTAAAAAACGATCCAACATAGATCTAAGAACTCAAACCTTTTCTTCTTGGTATCATCACTTACGGCGCTCAAAATCTCTTCTCCTTCAGGTTCCTTTTCTTTCTCCTTTTTTAGGTTTTCTTTTGAATGACAGTGTTTGATAATTGATGGAATTTTAGTTGCGAATTTTTGAATGTTATGTTTTTGAATAATTGAATTTTAGTTACTCTTTTCATGATATGACAAGAGAGAACAGAGAGAAAGAGAGGGAAAAATTCTTAGATCTAAACTGTGATTTTCACATACTATGAAGATTAAGGACATTGATTAAAGTTATAGCACAAGATAACATGGGATTGGTGGCTAAAAATACTACTTTGATTTAGAGATTAACTCTATTATATTATATGAATGCATAAAAAATTGTTGAGCCATATGATATAGAGGGGTAATTTAAGAAAATCGAAGGAGGTGTGAGGAATGGTGATTGATTCATAATTTGTCTTTTGAGGTAGTGTGGTTGGGGTGCTCGACGAGGGACTGTTTTAAGGCGTTTTGATCAGTTTGTGTAGTCCTATGCAGCTCTTTTGTCACATGCTGAGGCTGCTTTGATTTGTTTTTAGGTGATGTTTTGATCTGCTATTTTGTTGTGCGGATTTCTGGTATTTTCGGCTGTATTTTTGTGTTGATTATGAAGCCTATGTGTGTGCGCTGGGTTGTATTGTTGTCCGGTTTCCTGACCGTCTTTGCAGTGCTTTTGCAGTCGTCCTGTCATATATAATATGATGTTTTCTAAATTGTCTTGATAATTTGATTTTACTAAATAAGTCATTAAGTGTCTAGAGTACTAAGGAGACGAAATAGGTTATTGAAAAGAAAGAGTAGTTATAATTTAGGAAGAGTAGTGAACCTTGCCTGAATAGAAAGAATATACAGTAGGAATAACATTTGAGTATAACAATGAAGTTAAAATTGACAATAATCTTAGTGTTGTTGAGTTGATAGATGTGCTATATATATAAATGGCCATTTGGAGACAATTCCATCAATTGTTATCGATTAATTGAAAAAAACTATTGTGCATTTGGGTTTACCTATATCATTTTTAAAAATTATGTTGTGTCCACTCTTCGATGAATTTTTCTAGTTGAGACTCTATATAATACCTTACTTTTGCATTGATATTTATATTAGTTGTTATCTTTTGGATTGATATTTAAGTTGCTGTCCTTGTGAAAACTGTGATGATTGATTCTTATGTTATATTTCGGCTAGCATCCTGACGCACCTCAATGTTGCTTTTATGTATTTTGCTTTGATGCTTTGATATTTTCGAACAAACTGAATTCTCAATCTAAAGTTTGGAAATGGTTTAATTTAAAAACAGAGCTCGCAAGCACATCTCTTCCATTGCTGATTAGGAAGATAGCAAAAAGGTAGCTCTAGAAGCTGGTCTAAAAAAAATAGAGGTGATTACTAACTTGATTCTCAAATTTTGCTAATCTCAAGGTTCAAGAGAGTTTAATAGTTTGAAACTATTTCAAACTATTAGACTTAAGATGCATATTGGGAAAAAAAGAGTAATCTAAAAATGATATTTTATGATGGAACAACATGTCGCAGAGACACAGACTATATTTTTGTAAGCTTGATGCGTGGTAGGAAAAATTTGCAATGTTTTCTAATAATACATAATCACAATTCACAACTAGTGAGTTTAATTAGATAAGAATGCTAACTGAGGGTTCTAGCTTTATTGATGGATGTCAATTGAGGCCAGCATTCAAAAAATTTAGTCAGTACAAAACCTTGCTTATTCTAATGTTACTTTTGGGGTCCCAGTTATGGATTGCATCAATATACTTGGATTCATAACCCAATACCATCATACTAACAAGAGCTAAATTGGAAAATCCAGCCTTTCGAGATTCTAAAGGTTTTCTTTAATAATATATAATCTTCTACACAATCTCATGTGCATGATTTAAGATTAAGTTGGTAGTAATATATTCATAAAAAGCACAACTGAGATGATGGATCAATTTTATCTCCGCCGTCACGTCATGACAAATGGAATAGAGCACGACAAAAGAAAGGGGGGAGAATACACGACAGAGGCTGCACGAGTTGTTGCTGAGAAAATTGTAAGTAATATGAGTAATTACTCACTCTCATATCATAATTTTATATTTGATATAAAATGGAAAAGATGAATTTAAAGAATTGTTGATTGGTGGATTATATGATCTTATTGTTGAGCTAAAACTGTCAAGGCCAACCTTGAGAAGAATAATCATACTTTCTGTTTTATTTAATTATTATTGGTTAGAGGTAGAAGAAGCTGATGTGACATATTATTACTCTTGATTATTAGGTATCCTATCTTCCATTATTAATAATTCTGTGAGTTGAAACTTTATTGTGACAAGAGTATGCAAATTGTGTAGGGGTGGACAAACGGTCGGTTTCGGTCGACGACGGACCGAAAACACCGATCCGAATGTACCCACGGTTGGAGTATACCAGCCCATCACCGTCCGTCAAAGGTCTAGGTTAGTTCGGATCACAGTTTGTTCGGATTACGGGTGTAGCGGGTGGGTAGATTCGGATTGACAGAAAGACAAAAAAAGATGAAAAAAATATATGAGTGCCGCTACTCCAAATTCAATAGAGCATAAACATTTATCAGTTGTAGTTTCTGCAATACAAACTCAACTCATTGATGTGTGAGTGAAGTTGAAAGAGTAAGAGGATATGAATAGTTATATTTTAATTGCAAGGACCTTAAAAGAGTAATTGTGATAGCTAGTTAAACATAGGTTGAGCTGGGTAGTTTTTGTGTTAGCACGTGGAGGAGAAAAGAAAGATGGAAAGTGGGAAAAGTAAGGTGGTGGTGGTTGTGTCTCTCGTTACAGTTTTACATGAAAGAAAAAAATAACAAGACTTGAAAGAGTAGAGTAATAGATAATCTTAGAGTTTCTATAAAAAACAATTAATTTATTATAGTAGTGTATTGACTGTATTCTTTGAAAAAAAAATTATAAAAGATGAGACGTATCACTGAATGAGTGGGGTGCCAGTGTCTTACTTGCTTTGGTAACATAAAGATATATGAGAAAAAGTAATCTTTCAGCTATTTTCTTTGACTAATAGCATTGAATATACTAATTGTGTATGCCTTGTGATATGTTTTAAAGCATGGAATTGCAAATTGTGTATGCCTTATGATATGTTTTTGGGTTGTAATTTGGATATGTGTGTTTTGCAAATGTAGGACTCGTTGGTTGAAAAAACTGAAAAGGGAACATTTGTACCACAAGGACGTGATGATATCTTAACAAAGGATATTGGAACATCCGAGCATGGTGGTCGTGTCTGTGGTGTTGGAAGAGGTGCTACTATAAGCAATTATTTTGGAAGGTCTTCATTTCCATCGCAAACCATAAATGTCAGTGAGATTGAAGCAAAAATTGAAGAAAAACTTGCAGCAAAAATTAAAGCGGAATGCAAAGTAGAGTTCGAAGAACAGATGGTCACGATGCAAAAATCATTTATGGAGACACTCAAGACTATGAGCTTATCTGATACCTCCCAACCAAACAAACAAATTGAACCTTGTTCTGAAAAAGTTGTTGTGTTAGGAAGCGCAAAAGGTTCTTGTTCTGCAGCACAAGAAAATCAAAAGGATGACTGGACCACTGACAATGTTTAGAAAGTGTTATGCATGATTTTGAAAGAGAAGCAATATATAAGGTTAAAATTAGAAAATGGTCCGGAAGTCATAAATTTCTGTATTGCACCAAAATGTATTACAGACTTGTTGGTTGGCAGTGTGTGGCTTGACTATTCTATTCTACAAGTTTGGTGCACGTAAGTACATTTTTTTTTGCTTAATGCTATCATTAACTATTAATGTTACTGTTATGTCTCAGGACTACAATATTTAATATTGATTTCAAATTTATTCAAGTGTATGCACCGTCTCTGTATTGAAACAAACAAATCAGATGTGTTTGGATTTTTAGACCCAACAAAATTGAGTTTTAATGTAAAGTTCGTAAAGACTGTAGAACCAGTCAAAACCTACATAAAAACTAGGTTGCGTGATATGAACAAAGTGTGTTACTTGGCACCGTTTCTTATGGCGTAAGTATATATAAATTTGTGTTTTCTCTTATTTATGCTTGTTAATTTAAACGTTAATAATTGTTCTTTTACGCGTATAGAGGGCATTGGAAATTAATTGTCATTTGTCCAAAGGATAATACATTGGTAGTCCTTTGTTCTTTTAACGAAGATCTTGACACAACAATGAAGGAAATTGTTTCAAAGTAAGTGTATTTTTATGTTGCATTTGTTATATTATAACACTAAAAGATAGAACTTACTTTGATGATTTTTTTGACCTAGTACTATGGAGGTTCATCAATTAGCAACAAACGGTAATAGAAAAAAGGCTCGTTGGCTTCGTCCTAAGGAATGTGTAGACAAGATGGTTACATTTGTAGTCAATTTTTTTTTTTTTTTATTCACTATATAAAAATTAAATTCATTTGTAGGCAAAGATGCAACCTAACACAAATGATTGTGGATATTATGTAATGAAGAACATGCTAGACATCGTCTCTGCTAATATTACTAACTCTTGGATGAAGGTATGTACCATATGTTTGCACCATATATATTTCCAAATTAAGATAAACATATCCCAATTGTTACTAATTACTTATTTTAATCTATTGTACAAATTGTAGGTGTTTAATGATACAACAGCATTAACAGAAGATGAGCTGTATGATTTGCGAAACGATTGGGCAACTTGTTTTCTTGAATTGTATGGAACTTAGGAATTATTAAGATATGCTTCAATGTAATTTAGTACTGCGTTGGTTTGTTATTTCTAGTTGAGAGATCTGTTGGGCACTTGAAGAGAGAGCCCTCTTTTTTTTTTGGTGTGTTTTGCTACTACTACTGATATAACATGACTTGTTCTATGTTTATACCTTGTTTGTTATGGATGGATGTTACTTCTTGTTTTTTGTTTGCTGGTTACCTAGATTTTTTAAAGGTTTTGTTTGCTGATTGTATGACTATTAAATTTTGTCAATTCAAAGAAAAAAGACAGGTTTGATTTGGTACTGTATCTGACGTAGTCAGAAGAAAAAAAAGAGAGTCATAATTCACATCGGTGAGTATCCAACTGATGTGAAATGTGTTCCAGTAAACAGGAATTCACATCCTTGCAATTTACACCCGATGTGAATTACATGTATGTGACATCGGCCGCATTTGGATAACCGATGTGAAATCATATGTTTTCAGACTATTGGCTCAAATATCACATCATTGACTGAGTACCCGATGTGTTTTAACACATACCACAACGGTTCTACCCCCGATGTGAGAAGTGGATGCCATATAACCTCACCTTTAGGTACATCGGTTGAAACCCGATGTGAAATCGCATTTGTGTAGTAGTGTTTGGTTGTCTTTTCTTCAAAATTTCATATGGAGAAATTTTGTTCTTAGTTTTTGGTACTCTGTTTAGCACATAGCTAACAGTCAATAAAATTTCTCCCCACCAATGAGGCGTTGCACCAGAATTAAGCATGATAGCAACTACTAACTCAGTAAAGGTTCTATTTTTTTTTTTTCCGTTTTACCGTTCATTTCAGGGGAATAAGGTGCAATAGTTTCATGAATTATTCCGAGCTCTTTATAATACTCATTGGATGCATGTGATAAATATTCGGTGCCTCTGTCACTACGATAACGCTTGATTCTCTTATTGAATTGATTTTCAATTTCTTTAATAAATATTTTAAACATATCAAGCGCATCACTTTTATTTTTCATTAAATACACATAAGTGTAATCAGAGCAATCATCGATGAAGGTGATAAAATATCTTTGTCCATTTCTAGTTAAGTTACCATCAAGTTCGCATATATCAGAGTGTATTAAGTCAAATGATTCATTTTCTCTTGTCACTGTTTTATGTGATTCTTTTGTTATTTTTGCTTGACTACAAAATTGACATTTTTCAAATTCGTTAGATGATAATTTTGGAATTAAACCAAGACCGCTCATATTAGAAATGATTCGTTTGTTAACGTGACAGAGTCGTGCATGCCAAATATTAAAATCACACAACATATAAGCAGAAGAAGAAATTTTATTCATAAGATTTAATTTAAATATGCCATCAGTGGCGTACCCTTTCCCAACAAAAACCCCATCCTTAGTAATAGAGTACATATCAGATGCTATAATCTGTTCAAAACCAGCCTTATTTAAAAGAAAACCAGAAACTAATTTTTTCCTAATTCTTGGAGTGTGCATCACATCCTTCAAAATGAGAGTCTTCCCAGAGGTGAACTTTAGTTCCACATCTCCTATTCCAGCAACTTCAGTGGTGTGAGAATCTCCCAGCAGCACCTTCTGATCTTCAGCAGTAGTGTATGTCTTAAACATAGCTCGTTCAAAGCAGACACGGCGTGAGGCGCCAGTGTCTATCCACCATCCATCAGATCCACCTACCAAGTTGATTTCAGTTATCATAGCAGTATACGGCTGCTCCTCATTTGTTGTCAAGTGAGCTTGAGCCGGTCTAGTAGATGGATTTCTGCACTTTCGTGCCATGTGACCTGGTTGACCACAATTGTAGCAATTGAATGGTTGAGCAGCGTCATTCTTTGGTGGTTGCTGTTTTGGGACCTTTTGAGGGTTCCCATTCTTATTCCGATTGGAATTCTTATTTGCAGGACGGTTCTGATTCTGATTTTTAAACTGTTTGCCATTAGGCTTCAGAACAGCACCTACAAATTTCTTTTTAGCGTTGTTGTTCGAGACAGCAAACACTTCTTCATTCAGTTCTTGTTTCCTTGCATCTTCTTCAATTCGAAGTCGAGTAATCAGACTTTCAAGTGAGAACTCCTTAGTTTTATATCTAAGGGTATTCTTGAAGTCCTTCTAGGCTGGGGGCAGTTTGTCAATCACAACAGCGATTTGAAACTGTTTGGGTAATAGAATCTCTTCAACAAAAATCTCATGAGCTATATTCTGAAGCTCCTGAGATTGTTCTTCGACAGACTTATTATCTGTCATCTTATAGTTCAGGTACCGGCTCACAACAAACTTTTTCGAGCCAGCCTCTTCAGTATTGTACTTATTCTGAAGAGCATCCCAAACTTTCTTAGCAGTATCGTGGATAAGGTACAGATCGTACAGATGATCCGCGAGACCGTTCAAAATGAAATTTTTGCATAAATAATCATTTTCTTTCCAGAGGAGTATTTCTAAATTGGTCTGTTTCACCTTTTCAGTGTGTTCAGCAGTAAGCCTTTCCAACTCAGCATTGTTTGTAGAACCAGAAGCATCTGTATCCACTGCTGTCTTGCCGCTACTATTCGATCCCGTAGGAATCGATAGCTCTGGTATCACAGGTATGTCCTCCTTCAAGACGTAGGCAACTTTTTTCGTGGTTAAGAAAAAGAGCATCTTTGTTTGCCAACGCTTGGAGTGACTGCCGTGAAACTTAAACGGTTTGTTGAAATCGAGAGTTGTTCCAGACATTATAATTTCGTTGGTAGTCATGGTGTTTTTTATTAGAAACGTCTTAAAATTGTTGTTTTCACATTGTGTTTTTTTTTTATCCAACTTCTCACTAGATTTAACTAGTGTTCCAACATTCCTTATGAATGGTGTTGTGTTTTACGCTTCCGTAATGGTGTGTGGCATTCGTAACGGAGTTTTAAGGTTGTATCGGCTTTTTGTCACGGTCGAAACGGGCGTTTCAATGTGATTTTTCATCTCACCCTGAGAACAGGTAAAAACGACACCAGTGACTACCTTTACCTTTTTGTCGCGGCCGTTTTCGCAGTAACGGACCCGTATTTAAAACCTTACTGACAAGTGACAATGTCACAATCGCATAAGAGTTATGACTTATGAGCGTCTTAGATAAACTGATAAGCTCGAAGAACCAAATTGTAATAGTTATACGAATCTAATTGTTACCCTCTCAAATTGTAATAGTAATCGAATCATCCTCTATATTATCAGGAATTGAGGGTTGCAACTTGCAAGGTATTGAGATCTTAAATCATACATAGGATATTAGGATCTATATTTGAGGGTAGAGTAAGGAAATACATATTATCTATATTGTGCATGACTGGCACAAACATTCTCTCATATGTTGTGAGTTAAATGGCTGCTGCTAATGTTATGAAAGATTTGCATACTACATGGACTAGGAAAGGTTATTAGGCAGTTTTTTGATAAGATAAAAATTAGGGGTAGTGGAGGGTGTTTCAGTCCAAAAAAAAGATAAGATCTTAGTTTAAAGAGCAATTACATGGATATTTACATTTAGCTTCCTTCAATGACACTAGCAAGACTTGAATTCTAAACCTCTAGATCCAAGATTATCGTCGTGGTGTTATTGATCATTCTTCCACGGTTTGTGTGGTAGGGTGTGGTTTGTTGGAAACATCAAATCATTTATTTTCATATTGTAATTTTTTTGGGTCAATTTGGCATTTAATTTACAAATGGATAGGCATCTCAACGGCTGTCCCGAATTATGTGTCAGATCATTATAATCAATTCAGTTTCAGTGGTGGTATTGCCGGAATGCGTTGCACAATTGTACAGGTCATTTGGTGTGTTGCGGTGTGGGAAATTTGGAAGGAAAGAAATAATAGGCTCTTCAATAACAAAGTTTGCTCGATTCTTCAGGTGGTAGATAAGACTAAGCCACTTGCTTTAACGTGGTCGAAGGCTAAATTTGTTTCTCTCCCTTTCAATTACCATGGGTGGTGGCTTAGTCCGTTTTCCATTATGGGCATAGGCTAGTGGTTATTTTCTTTCCGGTTTATCTTGCACCGGTTCCCTTTGTAAATATTGTTTCGACTTTGTTGTCTTCTCCTATGTACATCTTGTGCTAGGAAAGTCACTTTGTTTTTGATAATATATTCCATTTTAACTTTAAAAAAAAACTTTCTTTTTACCATTAAATCATTCAACTTATGGAAATTTAAGTCACGGCCTTTGGATAATTGTGTTTAATTTAGTTGTAATTTTTGTTTGCAATAGCTTAGTGTTGGAAGTATGTGTTAAGCTTCCACATTAAGGTTAACTTTAGCAAGAAAAAAAAAAGTAATGTAAGTCCATTTATAGACCTTGGATCAAGGTTCCAGCTATGAGCTATGTCCCACTTCCGATAACTGCATGGAAGTTCTCATTTGGGATTAACTTCCGGATGAATCAAAATTTTCATTTAATGAAATTGTGAGCGAGCAATGAGTCTTCTTTGGTTCTTATCAATGATATTTTTATTATGAGTTCTGCTATTTGTCGTGACGTACATTATCGCAAAGCATTCACAAACAATGTTCTAGATTGTGGCACATTCTTCATCTTCTCAACCCAACTTCTCTTTTCTTTTGTTACTTTGACTCAAGAAATTACTTGATTAGATTTTTCATCTCTTTATTTTATACAAAGATTTTTTATGTTGTACCACAACAAAAAATGATAATAATTTGAGAAGTGCACACTGACGTAGTGACGTATACATCCCCTAACCACTTAACAAGTGTTTCATCATATCCTTTCTCCTACAGAAAACACATATTTATCAATATTAAAAGTGAGAATTTTTTTGTAAAACATTATTTGCTCTAGGAAAAATAATACTTGCATGCATGTATCAATCAAACAAAATAAAAGAGAAAAATCCTGAAAATAGTGAAAGAATTATTGTATAAGTATAAACTATTAAACTTTAACCAACGGAAAAACGAAAATATACAGAGAAAAAATGGATAAAGAGAAAATAAGGAAGTGATAATTGGGAGGATAATGGCAGTAATGTTGGAATGGTATTAAGGGTCGTTGGAACGAAAGTTAACTTTCATTCGGTAGAAGCGACAGGTAACTGTCGTTGGATGTATTTTTGTCTTTTCTGGGTGTGTGTGTGAGAAACTTTGAAAGCTTTAAGAACAATTATTTTACATGAAGCTATCCATTGCCATCGATATTCAATCCATATATTGGGCCCTTTAAGTCTCACACGAAAGTATGCAGAAAATTTCGCAGCTTCTTTTTCCACATACCAATTTCTCGCGCATCCAACGAATTTATGGATTTTATAATTCGAATAGCGTTTAACTTCCTTCAAACCCTTCACAACACGTTAAAACACCTTCAGAAACCCTCAATTTTCAGAATTTTATAATCTGAATAGGGCGCACGAGAAGAAAGAAGGGTGAAAAAAGAAATAGCCAAAAAATTTATCCTCCTCCTCCCTTCCTTATTTTGGCCCTCTTTTAATTAATCAATTCGGACGTGATTTGTTTAAGAAATTATCATAAGAAGTTTAACATATCATGAGTGTTTCATTAGATCCTTTCTCCTATAGAAAACACATTATTGATCAATATTGAGAAGAAAAAAATGTAAAATATTAGTTGTTCTAGGTAAAATAATACTTGCATGCATGTATCAACCAAACAAAATAAAAGAGAAAAATCCTAAAAATGGTAAAAGAATTATTGTATAAACTATTAAACATTATCCAACGGAAGAACGAAAATATACAGTGAAAAAATGGATAAATTGAAAATAAGAAAGTGATAGTAGGGAGGATAGTGTTGGAACGGTATTAAGTGCCGTTGAATGGAAGTTAACTGTCATTCGATAGCAGACGACTGCTAACTATTGTTGGAGGTATTTTTGTGTTTTTTGGATGTCCGGGAGAAATTTTGAAAGTTTTAAGAACAATTCTCTTACACGAAGCTATCCATTGCCATCGATAATGAATATATATATTGGGCCCTTTAAGTATCACACAAAAGTATGCAGAAAATTTTGCAGCTTCTTTTTCCACCTACTAATTTCTCACACGTCCTAAGAATTTATGGCTTTTATAATTCGAATAGCATTAAACGTCCTTCAAACCCTTCAAAACACGTTAACAAACCTTCAAAAATCCTCCATTTTTTTGAATTTTATAATTTGAATTCGAGAAGAAAGGAGGGTGGGAAAAGAAATTGCCAAAAAATTTATCATCCTCCTCCCTCCCTTATTTTGGCACTCTTTAAATTAACCAATTCATACGTGATTTGTTTTTAAAATTATCATAAGAAGTTTAACATCTCATACTTAACTACAAAATTTACAAGATTTTTTACACCTCTTAATCGATTAATCTAGAGGTGTAAAAAAATGATTACTTAAATTTTTATATTTTTTACACATGAATAAGCCATTATGAAGATGTAAAATGTTATTTTTTTAAATTTTTTACCCCTTCATATTGGTCAATTCAAAGTGTGCACCTATAGGACAAGTGTGCGCCAATTATCAAATTGATCAACTAAGAATCAATTAGGGGATGTATTGGATTGAGATTTTTCGATCATGCACATACCTTGCCGAAAACTATTCTTAAGCAGGGTTGTTACTAGTTGGTCAGCCATCTAATTGTAATCAAGCCACATGAATAGGATTGACCTATAATTTGAGAAATGATATTTTGACAATCACTTTAGATAACTTAACTAATAGACAACCTTTTACGCAAATTCATTTTACATTTTTTTTAACAATTGTTTGATTGTTTTAGTTTCGGTGCCAATATTCAGATGATTGCCTTGTATATCTTTAGTTATCTCATGCATTGTCAAAAAAATAGTTGTTTAAATAATATACGTCTATAATTCAAGCTCACAGCCTTGATATAGTTTGATTCTTTCTCATCATAATGTGTTTTTATTTTTTTACCAATTTGATTACTGCAACACTCGATGATGAAGTTAAAAAGAAAGGATTTTTGTATGTTAAGCACAAATATAGAGAATGAATCGTTTCATTCCATAGGAACGAGTCTGTGTAATGCTGGTGTTAGTGTGCTACGGGGATATATGAAACAATCAACGAACTAATTAACTTGATTACCAGGACAATTTCCTGAACATTTTAAACTTTTAGATTCTCCGGTTCATAGGTGTGTGTGAACAAATAATTATATGCAATAGGGATATGTGAATTCGCTTTCATGACACTTTGAAAACCTTGAAGGGAATTGCACATTCACTTCCATTGTATCAATCAATGATATTCAAACGTATCAATCAATATACAAAACATGTAAAAGTAAGTTTTGTTTAAACATATTGAAGTATTTAGACGTTGGACTTGCTCTACCAAAACTTACTAAACAATCTAATAAAAAGTCTTACCAAGTTCAAGGTGAGTTTTATTAGGCAACAAGTTAACCTAACCGAATTGCACATTCCTTGACAAGGGCATTTTTTTTCTTTTTTCTTTTCTAGTTGCCATTAGTTTGATTAAATGTCACCGGTATTGATGATCTTGTTTTAAATGAAATGCTTGTAAAAAAAAAGTTACAAGAGTCTTTGTACATCCCTTTAAAAAAAAATCTATGTACATTAGCATTTGTGTGATGAAGAAACTTTTGTTGAGTGCATATTAGGACACGAGAGGCAACCTAATTACATTAATATATTAACCATAGTCATAGTACCAGTATAAAAAAATTACTCCGGTAACCACACGGAATCCACTAAATTAATGAAGTTAATTGTTATTTGTTAGCAAGATAACTGATCGTTGATCAGATCCCAAATTGATTGCAATAATACAAACTCTTATTGGTAGTATCTATTTGGCTACTGGCTAGTACGTGCTTGCCACTTTTCATAGAAAATATTATTATATTTAAAATAATTGATCTTGGCATGTCAATTTTGCATGGAATTGAATCAATTGATTAGATTAAACTCGTTATACTAGCATTGAGAAGAAAAGACGTGTACCCACGTCATATGCTTAGGAAGTTTATAACCTTTTTATAAAAAATTAAGTAATTTATTTGTTTGTAACCTTCCGAGAAAAAATGGGCTTCATGTTTAATCGAAATATAAATAAAGTTTGATAAAGAATTGTTAATTTAGATCAAATTTAGATTTTCTTGAACAATTTGTAAGTTAGTGAAACTCATTAACAATTTGAGTTCAATTACTTAGTTAAAATTAAACAAATTAGATACTAATAAAAAAAGTTAGACTCATACAAAATAGAGAATTATGATTTGAATCACACTCAAAATATATATTCATACTTAGTATCCGAGAAATATTTAAGAGTTGAGAGGATAAATAACATGCTTCCATTTAAGAACTGCCTTTTTTTCTTCTTCTGCACATCCAACATATGGGAACCACCCTTATATAATTTAATCAATGTGTCAAAGGTTATAAAGTAGGCTCAATCATCATACTAACATCTATGTTGTTTTTATACCAAAATAATTCACTCAGCTTTATGGCTTGATCACATGTGAAAAAATAACTAATTTCTTCCTACAGTGCGAAAACCAAAGGTTGAGGTTTCATGACGTATATCTCCTTTCAATTGGTTAGGTAATAATTATATAAACAAAACATGTTGGACCTTGATAGGAGTTCAGATGATTATCCATATTGGATCAAAAATGATTACACAAGTGAGTAGAACTGTACATCTTAACTTGAAATCTTAAGGCGTTGAGATTATAGATCATCTCAATTATTTATTGTTCAACCTTCATTTTTATAAGCAACGTAAGACTTCAAATTCATATCACACTTGTCATAACAATCTCCTCCTAAAGAGTTGGTCATTAATTAATTATGCTCCTCCTTCAAGAAGAAGCTCTTTCATCCACATACGTTTGCACTTGCACCGCCGTTGGCTGCACTCAACAAGACACGCCTCATGACCACTATTGTGAGAAAGACTTTCTACAAAGGAGTTAGTTGAACCCTTTGTCGAACCATCGACTCTAATTCCACAGTTTAGTCATGAGGAGATCCTGCGAGGTCATCTACATTGGACCAAGAGCAACCATACATGTTAGTTGGACACCACATCTTAACCCAAATCAAGAGTTTCTTGTCTTCTAGATGAGTGACTTAAATGTGACTTTTCTCTTCTTTTCAACTAAAAAGTTATCACATTTCTTCAAGTTTAATTTCTCATGTCAAATAACCCATCCCTCTTGCTTAACTCAATCATGTATTTCCCGGTCATATGATACAACCCCTTATGTCATAACTCAACTTTGCCATCCGGTTCCATTACATGCACATATTTGATTATTTTTACATGTGTCACGTAAAGGTTAAAACATTTGTACCTCTAACGACAATTATAGAACCCTTGGTAAGTTTCCACGACTCTTGTAAGAACAAGTTATCATAACCTTCATCGCATAATTTAGCCACCAAAAAAAAATTCATCTAGATATCTAAAACATGTTTCACATCCTTGAGAGTTTTTTTTAAGAAGCCAAATTAACCCACTTAAATTGACACCAAGGAGAACTGAATCGGAGACCATAAGAAGAGCACACTCCAAAATCTCAAACCAACACCACTAAACCAACCTAAGTGAATTACATCCTTGAGAGTTAACGTTGTGTCATTGGACATCTCCAAATTACCTTCCCCAAGGCTACCACACTTTAACACGCCTTCATAAGTCAACTTCACATCACGAAATTCACTTAACATATATGAGAAAAACATATCTCTCGTGAAAGTCACATGTATTGAAGCACCATTATCAATCACCCAGTTGTATGAACTATCAATAATATTAGCAGTATCATGCTCTTCAACTATAAGCACATTAACACACCTTCATGAGCTAACTTCACATCACAAAATTCACCTGAAATATGTGAGAAGAAAATATATTTTCTGAAAATGACATATATTGAAGTACCACTATCGATAACCCAATTAAATGAACTATCAACAACAATAGCAATATCATACTCTTCAATAAGAAACACATCATCATATATCATATTAGCACTATCATCATCCGAATCTTCTTCTTTCTTTTTACCTTTACCTTTGTCCTCATTTTCTTTTTTCAAAACAAATAATTTTCTTATTATGCCCATTTTAGCTACAATTGTAGCACTTAACTACTTTGTACCTACTTTTTTAATTGTTTCTGCTTTGGTGCCTTTAACAAGTGTATGTGGATGAAAAAGATTTGGTTGAGGGGTAATGAATTTATGACTCACAATTGAAGGGGAGATTATTGTGGCAATTGCAAGGTGAGTTAGAAGTCCCATATTGATTGGAAAAATTGAGGTTGAACAACATATAAGTGAGAGGACCTACAAATCCAATGTCTTAAGATTTTTGGGTTAAAATGTTATGTTGAAATCATTTGTATTTGTATGGTTTCTCTTCATTCAATATAGATGATCCTATTAGGCTTCCCTGATGGCCCAACACAATAATAGATTTCATGTAATATAGTAAAATAAACTTTGTAGTTACGATATAAGGAACAATGTATGTGCAAGGCCTTGAGGTATGGGGTCCATCAAATTAGCAAGACTCTGACATGAATTGTTAGTGTGCTAACATTATTTTCACTCTATGCCTTTCAAAATCTCTCTTGATTTCCAAAAATACCCTTTTTTGGATTATAGAGTTTGAAACCTAAAAACATGTCGTGGATTCCAAAATCCGAATTATTGTAAACAATAGTAAACTATCTTTTGAGAGTCAATATGACTATTTTGACCTAATTCCATACATTTTGTAGGGTTTATTCGTCCAAGATACATAGATCGGATAGAATCAATGATTATGCGTTCGATGGAATTCGCTTAGAAAGCTAGAAGCGAGCCTAGTCAGAAAGTATGAAGTGAGTCTAATCAAAGATACATAGATTGGATAAAATCAAAGATAAATTTTAGATATGGAAAGACCCTACAAAATATATGAAATTGGGACAAAGAAGTTATATTGGCTCTCAAAATCTTGTTTACTAATGTTTACAATAATTTGAAATTTTTTCCTTAGATTACTTGTAAACAAAGTCAATAAATGCCGATAAAATATATGTAAAATTACGTAAATTTCCAGTTTATCAATGTTACTTCATATCAAAGATACAAGGATTGAATTAGAGAATAGTATCTCCAACCCATAGAATTTAGGGGTGAAGATCCTCTCCATTTCCTAAATAAAATGGAAATGTCAATTACTATAGTATTTGAAGTAAATTAATGATATAAATGCACACATTTCAAGAATTGAAGACATTGATTACATATTTATACACCAAAATTTTGGTAATGAAACAAATAGAGAGAACTTAAAATAGAGAGTATCTCCGACCCATAGAATTTAGTTAGGTATTCACCCAGATATATTTCTTCGTCAGGTTCCTTTTCTCTAGGAAGCTATATTCTTGCTACGCATGACTAGTGGCCAATTAATCCATCCATTTTAATTAAAATTAACAAAATACATCAAATCATTAATATATATAAGCCTTAATTGTGACAATATCCCTACTTTGCTTTTGGTTTAACATTTTGTGATAATAACGATGCCTCCTATGTCACAACAATCTTCAACATCAAAGCTTTCTTCAACCAAACAACAAAATCTTCCTAAGGCCTTTTTGGATTGATTTATGTGAAATATCCAATGACATAAGTTTTAGAATACCACTCTTCACCCGGCACAAAACACTTCCGCCCAGCCAAACTACCCAAAATGCCCCTACGCAAGTTAAGTCACGCAGCGTGACTTAACTTGCGCAAGTTATGCGCCCTGCGCAAGTTAACTCACGCACCCTCTGGCACGTGCGCATGTTAACCTACGCACGTTGGCCGGCGGTCAAAACAGATGATCAAACGTTTTTGGACAGTGGTCAGTTGTTCAACATTCAATCTACACGTTTTTAACACCATTTACACGTTTTTTTTTATCACATTTATGTTTTTTATAACTTATACTACCATTCCCACCTATAAATACCCCTCCATACTTTCCTATTCCCTCACACCATCTCATTTTCTCTCCCTCTTCACTCTATCCCTCTAATTTTTTCCTTTCAATAGTCTCTAGTCATTTCGGGTAAATGGTGATTAGTTTTGAGGAAAATGGTGAGTAGGCGACTTGGGGAAGTGATCGACCCTTGAGATAAAATTAAATTTGCTTCTTTTTACCCAAAATCTTTTTACCGTGGGTAAAAAGAATCTTCTTGGGTTATAAAAAGAACCAGATTTAGATTTAGCTCAAGGGTTGATGATGTATTCCCCAAGAAGGCTGCTCACTATCTTCCCCAAGACTGATCACTATTTACCCCAAGTGGGTAAAAAGAATTTTTTACCCCAAGAAGGTTAAAAGAAAATAAGTAGATTATTTAGTGAATTCAAATAAATGTATCAATTATTGTACCAATTCTATTAATAAAATGAGATGTTGTTATATGTATTTATTTTGTTCATTTCTTTTTATTTATATTTGCTTTTATTTTATGTTTATGATTATGTATTGAATAAAAAAATATTCTACTTAATGGTATCAAATTTATTTGTATTGAATTTATTTATATCGGATTTATTTTCTAATTTCGTATTTATTTTCATATTGAATAAATAAATTCGAATAAAAAGTCTAATTAAATTCAGCGTGAAATCGAATAAAGAATTCTAATAAATCAAATCGAATAAAGTTACGTATTGAATAAATTCGAATAAAAAGTTTAATTAAACTCAACGTGGAATCGAATAATGTTGCGTATTGAATAAATAAATTCGAATAAAAAGTCTAATTAAACTCAACGTGAAATAGAATAAAGAATTCTAATAAATAAAATCGAATAAAGTTGCGTATGGAATAAATTCGAATAAAAGTTACATTTAAATTACATTACATAAAGTTCCTAAATATGGTCATGACATTACTGTCGGAATTGCACCTTTCAACTACAACAATTGTGTTACCTCTGAATAGTGCAAATTCAAAGTTGCTAAGCAGCAGGACTCCACCATCCGTCCTGAAAGTGCTTCTGTTCCATTCAAAATGTTAAATTCTCGTTGGTCTTGGTTTAAATGATAGTATCCAAGTGTCAACGGAATGATGTCCATACCTTGACACTTCAATACCATCATTTAAACGAAGCCAACAAGAATTTAACATTTCGAATGAAACAAAAGCACTTTCGGACGAATGTTGGAGTCCTGCCGTTTAACAAGTTTGAATTGCCCCATCCAGAGTAACACAATTGTTGTGGTTTGAAGGTGCATTTCCTACCTAATCACGACCGCCACCTAATCAAGATCTTTTGGCGGAATCAGACTTTTGATGATATTTTCAGCTGATCTCACCAACGTTGCTCGCATATCGATCCGCTGGAACATGTTGTGCTCCCAAAACATGGTCGTCACGTTTTTGTCGTTCGTCAATTCCACACAAGTGAACGATACTCTTCCATCGTCGAGCATTGGACGTTTATACCGAACGTATTTCACCTTCCTTGTGTCTCGGGGGTTGACTCCTTTGTTGAATTCATCCAGCTGATCCTTGAGACCTCTTAACGTTACACCAAGGCACCGAACCTTCAACCTTTGAGGTTCTCCGCCGTTGAATTGTGCACGAACGTCGATCCACCCGGCCATTGTTTCAAATCTAAACAATAAGAAATTAAAAATAATCAATGAAAAATCTCTAAAACAAACCCTAAATCTAAAAAAAAATCTCTAAAACTCAAAACCTACAACATAAACATGCAAACATCTAAACATTTAAGCAACACACATCATTTTCATGTAAACATTGTATGATTTCTTGACAAAAAAACAAAAATTTAAACAAACCCTAAATCTTAAAAATTTCTAATTTAAGAGAAAAAATCTAACATAAAGGTTGATTGTGTTTGATTATGAAAACTTACTTGTTATCAAAGTGTGGTTTGATTTGAACTTGAAGGAATTTTGGATTTGGTGATTTTAGAGAGATTTTGGAGAATTGTTGATGTTTAGGTGATGAATGAGGCGTTCTGCCTTGTATAAGACAGATTGATGCGCGAGTTAACTAGCGCTGCGCTAGTTAACTCACGCAGCGCATGTTAACTAGCGCAGCCTGCAGGGCGGTAGTGTATTTTGCAGGGGGGGAGTGGCTTTCTAAGTTTTATGAGATCGTTTGAGAGAACTTATGAAATGATCCATATCATTCTTTATAAGTTATTTTTTTGCTTATTTTTATAAATTTTCTATATAACTTATGAATATGTTAATCATGATAAAAGTTTGTGTTATGAACTCTAAATAAGTCGTCGTTTATTCATGCATCAAAACCATAAAAGCGTTCTTAGCCGCCCTTGATCATTGATAGCCAAGTTAAAGCCTAATAGAGTATCATCTTCCCTTTTGGTAGGTGGAATTACCCATCTAATCTCCTTATCACCATTTGGCCCCACTAAGTCCTAACTACAACAACAAAATCACAAATTTGAGCTGCCATAATTATGAGCCCCTCCTTTGATCAAATCACACATCCAAAATCCCCTATACCATTTAACCCACCATTGGACCACTGCCATTGTCTTGTACCTCTATACACAACATCATTGATAAAAAAAATCGACCACATCACTCTATCAATGTCTCCACATTGGTCGTGAAATATCTCGTGAACAAATTAAATTAACTGGGCACATTATTTTAAATGAAGGTAGTCATACCAAAAATTACTTTCGATGATAATGTGATTTTGTTCAGGTTTCCAAAATATACATTTGATATCATGGTGTATTTTTTGAAATCAAAATGAATCACAGTCATTTTGCTAAACTATGACTTTGTCAAACTTGACACAAATTCAACCATGCACCTAACTCAAATAATTCTCTCAACCAAAATCGCTTTCATTAATTAGAAGGAGATAATCGCAAGTTAACCCAAAATGTGATTCAATACTAGTTTTTTTTTTCTCACCAAATGCAATCCAACACTAGAGAAAAATTATAAATTTCTCACCGAATCTAATTAGTGATAAAGAAATTCAACACTAGTTTTTTCTTCTTCTTTTTCCCTAACTACGTTTTTTTGCCAATAATATTTTTTTTTTCTCCCTAACTACGTTTTTTTGCCAATAATATTTTTTTCTTTCTAATAATATTATGAGACCACATCAAAATACACTAGCCGAGGTGTATCCTAGCTAAGTTTCTGACCTTAGGTGTAACCAAAAATCCTACAATTGCAGCCATATCAAATGCATTTGCTTGTACTTTTTTTGTTGTTGCAATATCATGAGATAGAGGTAACCAGAGCCCTAATTTTAAACATTGGACTATAAATTGATCTACTTCATAAAGCAATCTCCAATGACGCAATTAAATGAATAATTTTGCATTTTTTTCTCATAAAGGATTCTGATAATTAGAAATTCATCATCTTATGTGAATAATTGAGATGTTTGAAGTTCGAATCTCAATTATTACAATGTCTTTAACAACTGAATTATGGTTTACGAAGACAATTTTGCATCTTATCTTTATAGGAGTATTAAACATAATTCAGTCAAAAATAATAAGAAAAGTTGACACAAGATAAGTAAAAAGAATGACAAACAGTTTTATTCTATGAATTAATGGATGTACAATGAAATGAAATCATCATCACGGTCATCTACATACACGTGTGAACACCAAAACAATGAATCACAAAATAAATCATCATCATAATCATGAAGATCGATCCCGTCCGTCGAATCAACAAACACATCAACGACAAGTATAAATAGAAAGATAATAATAACACATCAAAACAAAAACACTAACTCAAAAAAAAAAAACCAGAGGAAAATAAATCAAATAGATCCCGTCCGTCCGTCAAAGAAAAGTAAGATCAACGGCCAAAGAGCCTCCACGTAGATAAACCCTAGAAAACAATGGCGAATAAAGCAGCAGAGAGAGCAGTTGCAGCCATGATGGGTTTGCTGAAGGAGAATGCTGCTGAGGGTGAAGGTGGGCTATCAGCACCACCGTTGGGACCGGGTGCTGAAGCACCGGGACCGGGTGCTGGAGGAGAGGAGGAAGTAGAACCTGGAGTGGGTGCATCAGAAGTAGGTGTTGGTGCTGGAGGGGAAGTTGCTGGAGAGGTAGCTGGTGCAGGAGTGGTTGGAGTGGGAGCAGCTGCAGTTGGTGGTGTTGCTGTTGGAGGAGTAGCTGTTGGTGGAGTAGCTACAGGTGCTGGAGATTTTGGTGCTGGGGTTGGTGGTGTTGGGGTTGCTGATGGTGGTTGTGTTGGTGCAGCACCAGGTGCTTGTGCAAAACATGAGGTGGCTAGAAGACCTAAGATGAGAAAAACTTGTACTGCTGCAGAGGAAGCCATTTTTGTGATGGAGAGAGGTTTTGAAGAAAGGAGAGAAAGGATGAGAAGTTTGAGAGTAGTAGTGGACAATGAATGGAAAAGGAAGAGAATATATAAAAAGAGGGGTAAGGTTTAGAAAGTGGGGGACTTGAAACAAAGAAGTGGATGGACAGCTATGAATGCATCAATAATAATGGGGTTAAGATTCCTCCAAATTTGTGAGTATTATAAAATTGAAATGCTAGCTATTTTCATATACTCCTATGCAAATGGTTAAAAGCATCTTGTATTATATTCTAGGTATATTGCTAAAAGAAAAGATAAAGTATTCTAGTTCTATAGAAATAAAAGTTTTTCTTCTTTTTTACAATAACTTAGTATGTATTCAATGACTTCATCCAAGCACAAGACATACTTCCTTTTAGTTTAGCCTCATAAAAATATTTATTCAAAGTTTGATGTATCACTTCAAAAAGTTATTGTGGTAATTTTTTGAAGGAGTAATTGTGATAATTGTTAACTTTCATATGCTGATCAGAAACAAAAAAACACTAATAACAAGTTTTGGAAAATTCAACTAAACTTTTTTATCGATACATGATTTTTTTATATAACTAGACAATGTGAATTTTATTAAAGAATGCTGTTATAGGGTCCTGTATCTCGGTGTCAATGTTACTACTCATGACTTAAATTAATTGCTTTATATGTCCCATATAAAATTGAATTATAATTTACCCAATAATGTGCAATGTCCAACACTACCACTTAAATTATGTTGCCTGCACATGTGCGCCAACCTTTGTATCGTGGACTTACTCTGGCCGGTGTGACGTGTATAATTATAATGTGTCAACATCTATTATACAAACATTTACAAGATATAATTCTTTGATTCCTTAAAAAAAAATACAATTTGTGATGTGAACCACATACCTATTACGCGCAAATGCATAAACTAATTCTTTAGTTGAATCGTACTAATATGTAACAAAACAAAAAATTTAACACGGTTTTATTCGCAAACTAAATTCAAATATAACACTTACAACTAAGTTGAAAGAGATTTTTTATTGTCTCAATCAAATATTCTTAAAATACTTTCTTCATTTGATTTGTTTTCCACGAGCACATGGACAAATTAATTTACACTGTCATTGCATCAATTACTAGCTGGCAGATGTTGAGCCGTGTCTAAATTGGGTATTTCATATTTGGCAGCAGGCATTATGGTTTTTATGAGTGTACTTGTTTGTCTTGTTGTTTATTTGTAGTTGTTGAATATTACCTGAACCACCCTTTAGATCACGGACATGTGTCGGTTCTAAGGGTAAGTGAGCAGTCCTTGTCTTACGGCACTACTGTTTCAAAGTACAGTAATTTTCCAGCCACTTTCCTTTCCTAATCTAATTTTATTTTTATCAACAACCTTCCCACTTTGTCTTCCTCATTCATGACTTCATCTTTTCTCTCAAATGAACTTTTTACATCACTTTAGCATCCAACTATGGTTTTATAGTTTAAAGTACGATCATGTTCTAGCAATAAATAGATCAAGGCCACACGCGTGGCAGTTCGTTTGATGTGTTTGTTATTGTCAATATGGCATAGGACAAGATAACGTTTCTTTTTCTAGTACCTTTTACATCACTTTAGCTTAGGATACTTTGCATTAGCATTAGCATTAGGGAGTTTAATATTTTCTCTCAAAAAAAAAAATGGAGTTTAATATTTCTTCTTTTTTACTTTACAAAAAATAGGACGGGCTTAGTAAATAAAAAAAATGGGTTTTGAAATTTATGCATCTTTTCCTACCGGTCCAAATCAGCAAAACCCAACTTAACTTTGAGGTTAAATACTTTTTTAAGAATAATTATAATTTAGGTGAAGACTTTCATACTAATATGTGTTGGGTTACCGAGGGAGCTCGAATGATTGTCCATGTCGAGGTTAAAACAACAACACAAGTGAGAGAGACGTCACACTCTTACCCAAAACTTAAGGTAATGGGTTTATGAGGTGTTCAAGCTTTACTTTTATATTCGATGTGAGACATATAATTCACACTTACACACAACAACATGATCCTTCTTAAATTTTGTATAAAACTTATTATCAAATTAGTCATTGGACTACATCACTTGCTAGCAAATTATTAGTCAATAAATTATATCACTTTGTTGAATGTGACTGATAAGCATAGAAGAAGGGCAATGGAGTTGGAGCTAGCACATCGTTGTAGAGACTTCCTTCACTTTTGCCCGTGTTTGGCACAAACGTGTGTTACACCCAATTGTTTACTGTGGGGCGATAACCCTCATAGTATGGTTCAGAGGTTTTGTTTTAATTTGAAATGTAGTATATTATATATATATATATATATATATATATATATATATATAGTAATGCTAAATAGCGCGACAAATTACCCCCACGAATTGCACGAATGCGCTAAAAAGCATGGACTATCTTTTATAATAATATTTGATGAATAATAACTTCTTTAGTTTTTGATATCCCTTGTACCAAATTATCTTTTCATTGTCAACACCGCATGGATGAGCTAATATGTAGTTATAACTTCTTCACAAACAAAAAATGTAGCTATAGCTGCCACCATTATCAACAACTCACCGCTTACACGGTACTAGATAACACACGATGTCATAAACCAATGATCATTGGATTGAAATTATGTTGTCTTTCAATGTTAAATTAGTCATAGGAGGCTTTATTGGCAATTCATCATTAAACAAGCTTTCAATATTGTGTGCAACATCATTCTTGGGATTCACACGACAAAGTTTGTCGTGCACAAAAACATTTTCCATATATATATATATATATATATATATATATATATATATATATATATATATATATATATATATGGTGTATCAAATGAGAGGACATCTTATTGTGAGAGGCTTTAATCATGACCCTTTGATTAATATTAACGGTCAGATGCAGTTTACTTGTTCAAAATACTCATGTCTGCTTGCATGCAGCTAATCATTCAGTTTCCGCCTCTTCTGTCCAATCCAATTCCCCCACCCCCCACATGAAGATGTTGGGTTTTCATAAAATTAAAAATCTGCAATTCGTTAGATTGGCAAAACAATTTCGTTTCTTTTTTTTAAACCGGTTGAATTTCTTTTTAAAATCTGCAATTGTTTTTTTGTTCAAACCGATTTCCTTTTATTTTATGTGCCTCCTCTGGTAACCGCTTCATCTACTTCTGTTTGAATGTCAAAAATTCGCATATAAGAGCTTATATATACAACAACGGGAAGTATGCTAGAACAAGAGTAGATCTATTTCCCTTTCTGCAATTTCTCTTCTAATTGAGTGTTTTAATAAAAAAAATTGAACAAATTCATCGAACAAGCCTTGCCCATGAATTGAAAAAGTCAAAATGAAAAAAAGCTGCAATAGTAACACACCAGATATAAGATGCAGAAGGTGATTCTTAATTTTAATTTTTTTGATATTGACGAGAGAGAAAAGGATGTAGAAGCAAAAGGAGATGACGGTGGTTGAGAAAATTACCAAGCGGTCGTTAAAACTAATTACCACAGTACAGATTAATCCAAGGGTCATGATTAAAGCCTCTCATCTCTCACAATAAAATGTCCTCTCACTTGATACACCCTCTATATATATATATATATGTATGTTTGCTACAATAGACCCGCTCATTTTCATGAAGGTCTATTTTAGCAACCATCACCTTTTCACTTGGACACAAAGACCCTTTATTGATTTTTGAAAAAATTAAAATTGAAGGGCAAAAAGGTAATTTTCAATTAACTTTTAATTTTCTTTTTTTTTTCCTTCCCCGAGAACAGCAAAGGTTGCACCTTATTCTCTTCTCTTTCTTCCTTCTCTTCTCTGACTCTATTACGTTTGGTTTCCAAACATTACCTTCCTTCCATGTTGTGCTTGCCATGTTTCACACAATAGCATCTTATAAATGTTCTTGCCAATAAATAGTTGTTTTAAATACTGTTTATTTTATATTGTTCTTGCAAATAATTAGTTGCTTTTGCATTCATGTTACAGGTGCTTTTTCTTTTTCTTTCTTTAATCTATATTATGTAATGCTCACAATCAGTAATGGACAAATTTGGTGGAATTTAATGAAGTATTCATTGAAATATGAAGATGATGAAATAATAGATTCTCTGACCACTATAATAGAGCCACAACATGGACCTTTGCAGCAGCTTGTGTTTTCTGGTTTATGCTTTGTCAGTATATGCTCTTGTAACAACGTCTTATGTAGCAGCACTTTATGCTTTGTGCAGCAGCTTGTTCTTGTTTATATGTTTGGTTTCAGCTTGCCGAGAAGGCTCTCTTGTAGCAACGACTTATGTAGCAGCAGTTTATGTTTTGTGCAGCAGAATGTCGTTGCTTATATTTTGTAACCGCGGTTTCGAGCAGCATAATGTTTTTGCTTATATTTTGTAGTCGCAGTTTGTAGCAGCAGAATGTTGTTGCTTATATTTTGTAACCGCGGTTTCGAGTAGCAGAATGGTTTTGCTTATATTTTGTATCCGCCGTTTGTAGAATGTTGAACCTTTTTTTTCATGTGTATGCTTAAACAAAATTGAAGTAATGATGCAAATGTTGAATTTTTTGGTTATATTTTATGCATTGCCTAAATGAAAAATTCCTCCAATTCAAGCCACGGCTAGGCCTAAAAACTACATCAATGATAATGTGACATTTGCAAATAAAAACTCCAAAATTGAGTGGAGGTGAAAATTGTAAAAAAGAAACTGATATTGCAATTTGCAATATGGAATCATCTACAAAAGAAACTAATATCGCAATTTGCAGACATCAATAGGATTCTCAATTGTATGCTTAGTTAACTTACTGTTTTTATTAATAAAAATTATGGGCATATGTTATGCCAAATTACAAGCATCATTTCAATAGCTTTGTGCAATATAGCATACGTCATCAATACCATGAAACCAAACTACGCATAAGACATAAGACATTATTCCACTACATCTTGATAACTAGTATACAATTCTCAACTATGACAGTAATAATTACACAGCTATAGCTCTTCTTTCCAATTTTCTTTATTGACATGTAGCACCTGATTTGAATCAAAGTTCAATAACAAACCATTTGTAGAACAAGAATTGCTTCCAATATTTAGAACTGTTACCAAAATTCACATTTGGTTTTGCAGAGTCCAAAATTCACAAACACATTTATGAGAGGACAACATGCAACTGAGATTAGAGATACAAAGGGATGGTAAATCCGAAATCGAAAACCGAAATTCCAAATTAAAATAAAAAAACATGACTAAATTTTGTGTTTTTGGGATTTAGGGTTTCAACTGTTTCTCTGCAAAACAGAAATCGAAAACAAGATTCAGGGGAAGAAGTCGAAAATTCATAAGGTTTAAGAGAAGAGTTTGCTAGTGAAAAGATGGAGTTTCAATGAGAGAAAGATGGGTATGGAAACCAAAAACTCGGAGAAGAGGGAGATACGCGAACTGATGGTGGAGAGAAAAATTAGAAAACAAAAAAGAATTGCTTTTACCTTTTTGCCCTTCAGTTTTAATTTTTCCAAAAAACAAAAATAAGGGTATTTGTGTCCAAGTGAAAAGGTGTTGGTTGCTGAAATAGACCTTCATGAAAATGAGTGGGTCTATTGTAGCAAACCCTACATATATATAGAGAGAGATATATATATAGAAACATATTGACAAAATAAATATACGGAACAATGGCTATTCTGTAAACGTAAAAGTAGGCACACTTGACCGAATTATGTAAACAAACGACCATGTTCCAATTTTTGCGATTTACCTATTTTTATCTTCTTTTACTGGTTGATGCGCTAACACTTTAATGTTTAACTCGTCTTGACATGTTAAAAGAAGGACCAAATTTTTTTTGGTAGTGTAAAGAAGGACCAAATTTGGTAACGCCATTCAAAGTTAAAGTATTTTTTTGCCTATTTGCAATTTTCAATTGGGTAAATGCTTGACATCTACAACTACAAGACGTGCATTGTTGATTTACTAGAGTCTTGTTTGATATAATATCCAACATCTAGTTATTTGTTGTCATGTTATTTTTTAAATATTTAATTATTTTGAAGCAAATTAAAAATTTTAAATCATTTTGAGTATGATACCCTAAAATTTCTATGGAATAAACCTAACTAGCAAGAGAAATTTATATAACCAAAACTTTTAATTCATCTATAAATTCATCACAAAATTGTTGTCGTTAATTTTATTTTATTTCAAATAGTGAATCAACATATTCAAAAATTAACCCATTTGGGTTGGCCCACTGGTATTGGCTTGGGACCTAGGAGTGTGCTCCTCCTCGAGGTCTCAGGTTCGATTCCCTCCGGTGTCAAGTTAGGTGGGCTAGTTTAGCTTCTTAAAAAAAAAACATATTCACAAATCATATTTCCAGATTAAGAGTGTAGGTGTCAAAAAGTTTATGATTAAAGATGATGTAGACAAGCCTTCATGTTGGCTCATGTTTGTATTCCTCTTTAGTGTCATGTTGCTCTTGTCCATTGAGCCAAGTTGGTGTGTGACTCCCGTCTTTTCTAGCCCCCGACCCAAAGTTGAGGGGGTATGATTAATTCGAGTGGTAAGTATTAAAAAGAACTGAGTTTCATACTCAACCCGAAAAAAAAGGAGCAATGGTTTAAGTGGCAGATTTGATTATTCTTGCCTGAACCCGATACAAGAACCCCTCTACATAGTATGAGTAAATTTTGACAAGACCAAAATTTTATATTTGAATAAGTACACACACTCAACAATTTCACCATGTGATGATTTAATTCGGATTGGGTTAGTGTAGGATTGGCTAGGTTAACTTGAAGTACAAGTAAAATAAATTTATAATGTATACACTAATATTTATGAGAGGTGTACTTCACTATAATTTAGGTCGTTGTCATTAAAAAACAATAATATTATATAATTAATTTTACATATGTGAATTTTTTATAAACAAAATAGAATATGTGATCACCCTACACATATCAAGAGATCTCTTCCAATTTAACTAAGTTGTATGCAAATACAACATGTTAAAAAAAATATCATTCAAAAGAAATGCGTCAAGATTTAAATATTAGATTAAAAAGAATGACAAAAAATGCTAATCAAAATGATATGTGTGCAGTGTGCATATATGACGAATCTGACATGAAGGTTAAGCTCAACTTGCTCCCAATTCGATATTCGATATACTAGATAGTAAAATGAGATTTTATATATTATCCTCATTTTTCGGGCACAATAGGATCAAACTCAACTCTATATTGTTAGTTTGTTAGCCTAAAAAAAACTCAACCTAATATATGTAGGCGCCTTCTACGGTACACTCGAATATATGTATGTATCGATACTCCAAACTAAAATGACCAATAGTTTTATTTTGACAGCATAGAACAAGTAAGTTTGACCAGATTATATATTTAGCACCACCAAACTTGTGAGTTTTGCACTTTTAGGTTTTTATTTTATTTAATTAAATTTGATTTAATCGAAAACAAATATGAATCTTTAAACTCCATTCAGCTTCTTCTCCTTCAGAACCAACATTTCAAGCGAAATTAATGGAGAGAAAGAAACGAAAGAATGAACATAGTACCATAGTGAGAAAGAATTAATGCTATTAATTAAATGAAGTTTTATTCAAAGATCTGAGAGATGAAATTGGTATATAGATGAACTTTTGTGTGTTCCAAAAAGGAAAAAGAGAGTACGTTTCATTTCAATGATGAAGGTTGGAGAGGAAATTGTGACGGCGGTTACTGATTTTGCATTTCAGATGATGAAGGTTGGAGAGAAAACAGTGATGGCGGTAACTGATTTTGTTTAGTTTTAAATTAAAAAAATTAATTAATTAATTTCTGAATAAATAATTTGTACAATTTCTGAGGGTTAAATTGAATAATGCTGACATGAATTATTTAATTGAAATGCCACTCTTTTATTGGTCAAATATTTAGGAGTACCGAAACACTCAATTTTGTTAGGAGTACAGTAGAAATTGTCATATATGTATTAGAATATGGCCAAAAATTCCATTTTAAACGGATTATCTAAATCTTTTTCTAAAGATATAGCATTGCTCTTTTCTTTATTTTTAAACGTTATTTATTGGTTTCGTAAAATGTCCCGACATGATATACGAGGAACCTCTTAATCTTATGCCAATTCTCAACTGACTTAAAAACTCGTAATCTTATGCCAATTCTCAACTGACTTAAAAACTCGTGTTAAGAGCATGCTTAAAATATTACTTTGTGTATGTTTTATGCTAGTTTTTTTTTTCTTGGAAGATTATGCTAGTTTGTTGTTAAAACCCGACTTAATTGTTTGATTATTATTTTCTTAAAACTTATTTTTTGTTTGTTTTATAATAAACAATTACAACTAAGATACATGAAGATTGTCAATGAAAGTTTGCTCAATTAGTAAGAAGTTTATTTACACACAACGTCGTGAATTCAACTTATGTTGTTGATGTGAGGAACTCTTTAATGGATGATTTATAAATACATCTGTAAACGCTCTTTGAGTGGGTTCAACTTATATTATCGATGCATGAACTCATTAATCATTAAACACATGAACAACAACGTTTAAAACCACTTCACTAGCTATTAGCTAACATAAAAACTAGAAAAACATTTAACACTAAAATGTTGCATTTGTTAGAACAATCATTGTGTTCTACGCAGCAGAAGTGCTTATGAAAATAAGTTGTTTTAAGCAAGATGAGAAAATTACAGAAAGTTGTTAAAAACTAAAGAGAGAATATGGAGAGAATAATTCTGTAATGTGAATGTTATTCATTAGTTATGAGTTTCACAATTACAAAGCATTATATAGGCATAAAGGGTTGCTTGCTTGCTATGCAAGTAATCTCACTAACGAATAGGAAATTGCCAACAAACTTAACTAACTATTAGTTGTATGGCAGTTATTATTAATACACTAATACTCACCCTTAATCATAACTGCTTAACATCACAAACACCTAATTTCTTCCTTAAGAATTCAAATATGTCAAGCTTTACTGCTTTTGTAAAGCCATCAGCAAGTTGCAGTTCTGTGGGGCAATAATGCAGCTCAATCATTCCATTAGTCACCTGCTCTCTAATGAAATAAAATTTGGTCTCAATGTGTTTGCTTCTGCCATGTGAGATTGGATTCTTGGCAAGACTTATAGCTGATTTGCTGTAAATCTTCAGTGTTAGAGGTTTCATTACTTCACACTTAAGTTCCTTCATCACTGCAAGTAGCAAATGTTCCTGAAATGTATTCAGCTTCACATGATGAGAGTGCAGTGACTGGTTTCTTCTTTGTGCACCATGAGATTGCAGCATCATTGAATTTAAATACATAGCCTAAAGGGCTTCTCCTATTAGTTAGGTCTCCACACCAATCATTGTCTGAATAACCTATGAGCTCATTCACTTCACTTTGAGCTCCATAAGGAAATAGCACACGAAAATCCATGGTGCCCTTGATGTATCTAAGGATTATTTTTGCAGTTGTCAGATGAGATTTCCTTGGATCATGCATAAACTTGCTAATCACACTAACTGAGTAGCATTGTTTAGCCTGCTATTGCATAAGTACCTTAGTGATCCAACAATTTTTCTAAACATAGTTGAATCCAGTTTATCTTCTTCGCTGCATTCATCAAGCTTTGAGTTTGTTTCTAATGGATTTGAGACTGAATTGTAGTCTTTCATCTCAAATTTTTCCAACAATTCATCAATATACTTTTGCTGATGCATTACTATCCCAGCTCTCAGTTTCACAAATTCCATTCCTAAGAAGAATGAGAGCTCACCAAGATCATTCATTTAAAATTTCTGCTTCAATTTGTCTTTAACTTTCTTAATCTCTAATATTGAGCTACCTGTGATGAGTAAATCATCAACATACAGACAAATTATGATAGTTTCTTCATCACTAAGCTTATGAACATATACACCAAATTCAGCTGAGCACTTCTTAAAGCCTATTTGGATCATAACTTGATCAATTTTCTTGTTCCATGCTCTAGGAGCCTGCTTTAATCCATATAATGCTTTATGCAGTTTGTACACCATATTTTCCTTCCCAACAGTCTCAAAACCTGGTGGATGTGACACAAACACTAACTCTTCCAATGGACCATTTAGAAATGTTGAGTTAACATCCAATTGATAGAGTGACCATTCATTCTTGCAAGCAATAGCAATTACCAGTCTCACAATTTCAATTCTACCAACTGCAGCAAACACCTCATTGTAGTCAATGTCTTGCTTTTGTAGAAAACCTCTAGCAACTAATCTTGTTTTGTGCTTAGAAACTTGCCCATCAGCATTCAACTTCACTTTGAATACCCACTTGACATCAATCTTCTTTTTCTTGTCTGGCAAGTTAACTAGCCCCCATGTTTGATTTTTCTCAATTGATTGTAGTTCTTCAATCATAGCACTTTTCCACACATCAATCTTCAATTCTTCATTGTTGTTTATTGGTTCAGAGTCTACTAATAATGCAAAGTGAGTGAGGTCACCTTCTTAATTAACTACATTATCAAGAATGACTTCAGAGTCATTCAATCTTGTTGGTATTTGCATGTTCCTTTGAGGCCTTGTTGGTGTTGTAACTTCCACTGGATTATTTTCAACAACAAGTTGATCCTCTTCATCTTCTGATTCATCATTTGAATCATGATATATGTATGTTTCCTTGACTTCACTATTATACTCAGGCTCACTTTCCCATTTCCATTTTTCAGCTTCATTCACTATCGCATCTCTACTGATATGAACTTTCTGAGTCACAAGGTTATAGAGTTTGTATGCACCAGTTGGATGATACCATATAAGTATCATAATCTCACTTTTATCTTCTAACTTGCTTCTTCTAGCATCTGGTACATGCTTATAGCACAAAGAGCCAACCACCTTAAAATGCTTAACACTTGGCTATCTTTTAACACCATGCTTCTTCTGGTACCTTCAAATTCAACTTCTTAGTAGGACATTTGTTTAGAATGTAAGCAGCAATAATGACTGCTTCACCCCAAAACTTGTGTGGTAAGTTCTTCTGCTTAACCATGCTTCTAGTTATGTTTAGCAGGGTCTTATTCCTTCTTTCTGCAAGTCCATTATGTTGAGGTGTATATGGAGATGTTACTTCATGTGCAATTCTTTGACTTGTGCAGAAAGCTTCAAACTCTTTTGATTTATAATCACCTCCACCATATGTCCTCAAAATTTTAATAGATTTATCACTTTCCTTTTCTACTAAGATTTTGAATCATTTGAAAATTTCTAAAGCTTCACTTTTAAGCTTAATAGTATAAACCCAAATCATTCTTGTGAATTCATCAACAAAGGTAATGAAGTACTTACCACCACCAAGAAAAACTACTTCAAAAGGGCCACAAATATAATAATCAATCATCTTCAGTGCCTCATTTTCTCTTTTAGATGCCTCAGACACAAATAGTGATCTGCTTTGTTTTGGTCTTCACACAGGTTTCACTTATAGATTTTTTGATATTTAACTTTGGTAAACCATGCACCAATTCTTTAGAGTTCAAATCACTAAGACTTCTAAAATGTAAATGGACATACCTCAGATGCCACAAAGCTTCAATATCTTCACTGGTTGTTGCAGACATACACATCATTTTATCATTTGATATGTTGCATTTATAGGTTCTATTCTTTGACAAAGCAGAATTTAGCACCAAAATCTTCTTTGCATCAAACAATTTCAATGAATCGTCTTCCACTGTTATTAAGAACCCCTTCTCCACTAATTGACCTATGCTCATCATATTGCACTTCATATCCGGAACATAGAACACATCTTCAATTATTACTTTACCACAAAGATTGCTCTTAATCACTATGTTTCCACTTCCTTCTTATGCAAGTTTCCTGCTATCTGTAAACTTGATGTTGGTTTTCTTGCTCGCATCAAAGTTAGTTAACCATTCCATATGAGCTGTCATGTGATTAGAACACCCTGAATTAAGATACCACTCTTCATCTATCATCTTGTCTTCACATGTAGCAGCCATCAATAAAACTGCATCAGGATCACTTCCATGAGCAATGTTGGCTTCTTCAGTCTTTTGATCCTTCTTGAACCAACATTCATCAGAAAAATGCCCAAACTTATCACAATTATAACACTGAACCTTACTCTTGTCAAAATCCTTCTTCTTGTTATGATTTTTACCAAAACCTTCTCTTTTAGAAGATTCAGTTTTGGATTTTTTCAGAGTTTGACCAGTTGGTTTTACCCTTTCCCTTCTTGCAATTCTTAAAATTTCCCTCTTTCTTGGTTGTTTGAACTTGAAAGGCTTGTTGAACTGATCTCTCTGAACTTCTATCAATCACCAACATTTCATGTGCTTCAACAGAATTCTGCAATTGTTCAATTTTCATAGTTTTCACATCCTTTCCTTCTTGGATTGCTACAACTATGAAATCAAACTTCTGACTTAAGGATCTCAAAACTTTCTCAACTACCATCTCATCTGAGATGTTTTCACCATAATTCTTCATCAAATTTACAATCTCACTTATCTTGGAGAAATAGTCACTCACCTTATGATTTTCTTCCATTTGCATCATCTCATACTTCCTCCAATATGACTGTAACTTGACTTGCTTCACTTTTTCTCCCCTATTGTGATAATTCTCTAGTATGTCCCATGTTTCCTTGGATCTTGTAGCTTTTGAAATCTTCTCAAAGTGTTGATTATCAACATTTTGTTGAATGTAAAACAGTGACTTGCAATCTTTCTTCTTGTGTTCTTTGAAAGCTGCTCTCTGCACTTCTGTGGCATTTGCTGCAAGATATTCATACTCATTATCAACCAAATCAAGAACATCTTGAGCTCCAAATAATGACTTCATTAAAGAACTACATCGTTCCCAGTTCTTGCCATCAAGAACCAAGATGTTTGATCCAAAACCATTTGTGTTCATCTTGCTTAATTCTCAAGGAATCAGAGAAATCAATACACACATCTCATTCAGTGTTTCCCAATGATGATTCCCCTCTCTTTTTACTCATGTTTCCCTAAAATATAACCCAAGCTCTCTATACCAATTGTTAGAACAATCATTGTATTCTACGCAGCAGAAGTGCTTATGAAAATAAGTTGTTTTAAGCAAGATGAGAAAATTACAAAAAGTTGTTAAAAACTAAAGAGAGAATATGGAGAGAATAATTTTGTAATGTGAATGTTATTGATTAGTTATGAGTTTCACAATTAAAAAGCCTTATATAGGCACAAAGGGTTGCTTGCTTGATATGCAAGTAATCTCACTAACTAATAGGAAATTGCCAACAAACTTAACTAACTATTAGTTATATAGCAGTTATTATTAATACACTAATAGCATTAAGGTACAAATATACATATTTATACATGGACAATAGACACATGAGTGAACACCAAGGGACATACATGGCAATATCCTCCCAAACGTGCTCAACGAAAACAACCGGAAGAACAAGCATCAGAGTGAAATTTATAGAGTAACAAAGGTAATAGGTGAAGTCGATGTGTGAGAGAGAACAAGGAGACAATAAGAAACGAAGAAGGGGGCGACGACGAGAGACGGCGAAAAGGACAACAACAATAGGAACAATAGTTTCGTTCAAAATGGGAGAGTATATAAATATAGCAGGACCTTTGTTACACGACTTAATATGTATATTTTAAAGGGGTTGTCTAAATAAGCGGCTTAAATGTATAATATCGTTTTCAGCTTAATTTCTAAAATGTCAATGTGCAATTGTTTTAAGCTGGTGTTTAGACAACTAATTTAAAAACGAGTTTTTTGTGATCCTTTTCTTTTTGCACCCGAAATTAAATCAATTTCGTGTAAAATCGGACTCAGATATTATAATTTAATTACAAAATGCATTGCATTCATATTTGAACACGATTATCTTGTTTTTTTTTTTAATAGCAAATATTATTCTTGTCGGAAAAAAGGTGAAACAATACAATACGGCTCCGCATATATTCGGAACACCTTGATCCAAAGGCCAACACACCACTCCAAATAATGAAGCAATACTATACATGCTAACAAGTGCACGCATATCACTGCTTCACCACCCAAACAAACGAATCAGAAAAAACAGCAGCAGATGGAGTGAAAAAGCAGCTGCAGGAACACCAAAAACTGCTGCAGGGATACACCAGCAGGCCAAAAAAACGCAACCCTGCAGCTCCCAAGTTAAACCATCAACACAGCCGCCAAAACCAATGAAACAAGGCTACATCACCCATATTGGAAGGTCACAAACACCCATATTTCAGACGTAAGTTGAACTTTGAAGTCTCAAGCTTGCTAAATAGATTCCTTATTTTTGTGGAAAATGACTTTTTTTTATGATATGTATGAAAAGAATGTTAGATCTATAATAAAAAAAACTGTCAATCATAGTATTGTTATTATATGAATCATAAATAAATATTAATTACCCTTGCATGAATTACAAACCTTCGAGCAGATAAAAAAAAGCCCTCCTTTATATTTGGAAATGTTAACCTTATATAAAAGATTAATTACACATGAATATACACAAGACAATCGGATAATAAGGTACGTTGTTAAACCTTTTCAAATGGCAAAATCAATCATCATACACAATATTTATAGACTTATGAAAGTTTTTTT
The DNA here is from genome assembly GCA_946800305.1 of Medicago arabica. NCBI lineage: Eukaryota > Viridiplantae > Streptophyta > Magnoliopsida > Fabales > Fabaceae > Medicago > Medicago arabica. Next base: position 43,435,381 of record OX326970.1, read on the forward strand.
TTCTTTTTAAGATAAAACATGACATTTTAAACTCTATGTAAAATGTCAACATCATTTAATTCATTTTCTGGTTTGCATTTTTCTGTTGACAAATTTGGTAGATATATGCTAATATGTTAGTTGGGAATGAAGGAGCAAATAATATTTAAATTCTTTTTAACAAGACAAAATGAGATATATATTAAGAAACAAAAATGTTTGCTTCCAAGCACAATGAACGCCTAGAAACGCAAAATAGAGTTACAACAATTCGATCTTAAGAACAAAAAGACATGAAATTAAAGCATCAGTCAATAATAATAATAATAATAATATTTAAATTAACCGCTGCTAAGTGGAAAACAACTAACATGTTCGTCTTCCAATTCAACAATATAAAATATACAACTTTATTTTCACGCAGTATAAAATATCTAATCTCCTTACCTAAAAACAAAAACATATACTAATATAAATGTATGTTTAGATTGATAATAATTTTGTAGAATTAAAAAATCCTATTATTTAATTTTGTCAAAAATTACATTTTAGAATCTATATTATATATATTTGAGGAGTTTTCTCAAACATATATATGAAAATATTTTTGTCACTTTCTCTTTTCCTTGACACTTGACACCTTGAACCAAATCAAGCAATTTCATGCGTTTAGTATTTAACGAAATGAACTAATTTTTATTTTTAATTTCATAATCATAATAATAATAATAATAATAATAATAATAATAATAATAAGGTTTAATTGAACCTTTAGTCCTCTAATTTATTTATTGTTTTTAATTTGGTCTCATAACTCTAACTTTTTTCTTTTCGATCCTTTATCTATATTTCTGTCAGTCAAATTGATCTCTCCGTTAGTTTTTTAATGCCTAATATTTTAAATATCATTTCAACTATTAGATTGCAGTTCCATTGTATGTAAAAGTGGAAGTGGTGAAAGTGGTGTTGGGATTTTGCTAGAGGTAGTTCTTGGTTAGAAGATGATAACAATGATGAATATGTATGAAGATGTTGATGATGAAGGTGAAGAAGGGAAAATATACAATTTGGTGTTGGTTGTGCACCCTAAGATACAATATACTTGTATGATTTAACAATTTTCTTTTTAGAAAAAACAATCAGAGGGTTAAAATTAAAAATTTAATAAGGTCTATAGTGGACCATTTATAATGTTGGTCCACCTTAAATTAGCCAGTTTGTCTCCAAAGGGGACTCAGGCGCCAAGGACAAGCTAATCACCACTATAAGTCAGCATATCCTTATTGGGCCGAGGAACAGGATGGGGCCAAGTTTCAGAAGCGAACTAGTTTTGAGTAAAACTAACAATATTGTGGAGCACGCTGCCAAGATTAACACAAAAGTTTAGAGTTAGCAGCTACAGATCATTTCAAAATGTCCCACGATATTCCGACCTCAACTCTAAGGGAAGTTTTGAGCCAATGTGATATGGATGAGGGTGTTAGCCATAAGGTGGAAACGATTCGGAATTCTCCCATTGACTAGGAGAATAATACTTGAAGAGTCATATGACCGTTTTCTGGTGGATAATATGTGGCATAAACATGTTCCTTTAAAAGGGTATCTTTTTGCATGACGCCTGTTTTGTAACTATCTACCAACAAAGGACAATTTACTACGATGTGGCATTATTCAAGCATAATCTACTTTGTGTGTGGCGGCTGTGCCCTAATTACTAAATAAAATTGAGCTACAATATTTTTGGCGGTTGAAGGCAAAAAATCGTCATTTTGCTTTTGATTATCATGTTCTCTTGCTTAATCCTCTACTGTACAAGTTTTTCTTCTATTCTATTTTCCTTCGACTTGATTTTGTTATTTTGTTCTTGTACAACAAAAAAAAAGATCAATATGATTGAAGTCAAATATCTTTAATAGTGAAATGCTAACAAGTATCTTTAGAGCGTTTGATAAGAACTTTAAGAATAACCCTTTTTAATAATCCAACTATTTTTTTTTATAAGGAGTAACTCTTAATTTTTTTTCAACTTTTAAAAAAATGTAAAATATATCACTCCCTCTTCCGTCCCTTATTAGATGACCTGTTTGACAATTTGCATTTTTGACCTGACATACTTTGATCATATTTTTCTACTAATATACAAACATAAATAATATCATATATAGGGGTGGGAATAGTCTAGGCCGCCCGTCAGAAGCCTATGACTCGACCTAATAAAAGTTTGGTTCGGCCTAACTCGTTTAATAAATAAGTCAAGCTTGAGCTTTTTAAAAAGTCTATTAATTTAAATAGATCGGGCTTAGGCATATAAAAAAGCTTATGAAACCTATCAGGCCGACCCGTATATATGTATATTACATTTTCCCACTTTTATTATTTATATTTATTTTTATATTTCAGTTTTTTTTGTTAGTGCAAGATGGCTTGAGCAAGATTAAGGATATTAGATTAAGTTTGAAATCCTTGTTGTTATCAGACATGATTATTCTTGGGTATCTATCCATCTATAAATTTTACAATTGTGTTTTATTAGTTTAATTTGTATCTAATTAATGTTTATCTCTATATTAAATCCATCTATAATGTTTATCTCTATATTAAGTACGTTGAAAAGAAGGAAAAAAAATTGATGAACAGACTTTGTTTGAAATTTTAACACAAACTAGGTTTTTAGACATGCTAATAGGTCAGGCCAGACTTTTAAAAAGGTCAGGTCAGGCTTAAAATAAAGTCTTTGACAGGTAAAAGGCCAAGACTTAGGCCTTAGTTTTTTCAACTAGGCGTAGCCTATTTAAGCAAAGCCCGGCTCGGCCTGACTCATTCCCACCCCTAATCATATAAGATGTTGTCGGATTCGTCTTGATTAATATTTTCAAAATATAAAATTTTCATAATTTTTTCAAATAGATAATTAAAGATATTAAAGATAAAATATATGCATTGGTATGTGTGTCTGAGTCAACTAGGTCATCTAATATAAGACCGAGAGAGTCTTTTTTTTTTTCTTTTCTTTCTTTCTTGTTGAAGTAGTAAAATATATTACCTGAAAACAAGAAAATGTGACATGTCATGATTATGTCGGTTGAGGCAATAAAATCCAACATGAACTGTAGTACTAAGAAGAAATTGACAGCATCATGGAAGAACAAAGTCAGAAGAAACCCAAAATCCTCTGCCTCCATGGATTCAGGACCAGTGGTGAAATCCTCAAGAAACTAGTCTTACGTTGGCCCGAAACCGTAATACAAGAATTGGACCTCGCTTTCCTCGATGGTCCCTTTCCAGCACAAGGAAAATCAGATGTTGAAGGCATTTTCGATCCTCCTTATTATGAATGGTTCCAATCCAATGAGGTTATTGTTTTAACAATGAATCATAATCTTCTGCATTTATTTGTCTTTGTGCTTAAATAATATTTTATTTAATTGTGTGTAGAATTTCACTGAGTATAGGAATTTTGAAGAATGTTTAGCATACATTGAAGATTATATGCTGAAAAATGGTCCTTTTGATGGTGTGCTTGGATTTTCTCAGGTATGATTTTTTTTTTTTTGAAGGATCTCAGGTATGATTTTGATTACTTGGATGATAAAAAATGCAGAGTTTATTGTTTTTGATTGATTATGAATTGATGTCATCCCAGGGAGCATTTTTAGCGGCTGCATTGCCAGGAATGCAAGCACAGGTACTTATTTATTAACAATGAAACACAATATTTTTACTTAATTGTTGGATTCACTTTTTTGTTTAATGATATAGGAGATTCTAGAAATATGAAATTAGTTTTGACATGTTTTAGGTATTCTTGAATAGATAGATATGTTTGTCTTTTTAAATTCTAATTTGTAACACACACCATGTGTTTGGTTGTGAAGTAACGAAATAGATTTTGACTTAATTGATTTTATAAAATTGATTTAAGCGTGTGTTTGGAAACATTTTTTCCACGCTTGAAACTCATGGCGAGCCAAAAGCTACTTCACATAGCTTCAACCTGAACGCACGTCTAGTGATAGTCAATTAGTTTCCAAACACACAAGTAGTTGAAATTGAGTATCATGTAGGGTGATTTATGTTTTAATGCATATACGAAAAAAGTGATTTCTATCAATTTATGGTTTGATAGTTTTGATCACAATTACTTTTGTATGTATAAATTAGCTTTTAGGTTGAATTGATTTTGAGGCAAAAATTAATTTTGTCATTGGAAATCAAACATATAAATTTGCTGTTAAATCATGTTTAACTAACCCAAAAGTGATTCTAGATAGTTCAAAAGTGGAACTAAACACAGACTTAGAATTTAAACCTAAGAACATGACTAATAATCTATAACTATAGCCTATGTTTGGTTTGGCTAGCAACTGCGAAATGCACGGTGATCGGGCATTCTACCATGAAAGCAAAAAACAAACATAAACTATTTTACATTTAACTCACTTTTAATCAATTTAACATTGAAATGATGATGATGATGATGATTTTAGGGAATAGCACTTCAGAAGGTAAACAAGATCAAGTTCCTGATTCTGATTTCAGGTGCCAAGTTTGGCGGCATGAACTACGGAACACCTAAACTAGCTTCCAATGCACTTTCAGAACCAATTGATTGTCCCTCTCTTCACATTATAGGTAGTTTCAATAAACAATCTCTTCTAATTATTTTTCAATCAATTTTTCCTTTACCTTTTGCCTTGAAAAGTCGCATTGGCATCTTATATTGTTATTCAGCGCAGTATTGTACTTACCAATATACTTCATTCATATAATGTGATTCAGGGGACATGGATTTCTTGAAGCTGGAAAGCATTATTTTGCGAGAGGCTTTTGTCGACCCTGTTGTGATTCATCATCCAAAAGGACATACAATCCCAAGACTTGGTAAGTCATTTAGCATCCTTGACTTTAATTGATAATTTTGTGCACTTCAAAAATGCATGTTTCTAGCTAGGATGTATTTGAATACTATTTGTTTTATGTGTACAAAAATTGTTTGGTGCTTCTTTGTTCCAGATGAAAAAAGTCTTCCAACCATGCTTGGTTTTATTAACACAATTCAAGGGATGCTGCCAGATGATCGGAGCCAGAATTGAATCTTGAAGTAGAATTTTTGTTTCCTTTATCGAGACTATGAAACTTCATCAAAATATATAATGATTTTGTGGGAGGAATGTCTTTATTCTGTTATAACTACTGCTTCTGTTGAATCTATAAATAGGGGTCTATGATTCACTGTGAGTCTGTGAGCATTGCAGAAACAATTAGAAATAAGAGTTTAAGATTGTTCACATTTCATATAGTGAAATTTCTTGTTGCCTATAGACATAGTCCAACTTGGGTGAACCACCTAATTTCGATGTGTCTTGATAAGCTATGAAGATTGACCTGATAAGTAGCAATGATAAGTGGTTAGCTACCTGTTAGTTAGTTATCTAGCAGTATCAGTTATGACGGTTAGTAGCTGATTTCTCATGTATAAATACCGCAAAACCTCTCCTTCGTTCATGAATGAGCATCAGATTGCTCATTCATATCACTTCTTTGCTATTTTGTTAATCTGGTATCATTGGTATTTTGAGAGCTTTCCTCTGCTGCACTCTCATCATGCCTCGAAACTCTTGACTTTATTCCACCATTTCCACCATTCTCATTAATGGGAATGTTGTTTCCGATCCAAGCGAAAGTCCTCTTGCGACAATCTTGGTTGAGCTATTAATAGTCTAATTGTGGTCATCTTGAAGAGATGTTTGGTTGATCTCTAAATATATGCTGCTAAAAAATCATTTGGTTGAACTGGTGTAAAAATCCAAGATGGATATGATTCTTTTAGCATCTCTTATTTTAGAGGTTTTACCATCTTAGGTTCAAGTTCAGCTTCGTTAGTTGAAAAAGATGGTCTAAATTGGAAAATTTTGTGGCACATGCATTGCTGGAACTTGGAATTATGAAGGAAAAGAATGAAGTCTTCAAACTTTTCAAGCAACACTAATTTGGTTGAAAATAAATAAATAAATCCTCATCCAAGGTAGAAGACCTTGAAATGGACTATATCTTCAAATCTTCCTCTTCATGTTCAACATATTTTGCCAAGAAAAAGAAATTGTGAGGCATCACTCTCTAAAAAAGAACGCACAACATAATTGTGTTGTTGAGAATATTCCAAAATGTTGTCACGCGTAGGTAACTCAGTTAGTCAGCTAAGAGACGATGAAGGAGTCTGAAGGGAGAGTTCTTGGGTTCGATCCTCAAAAACTAACATTTCTAACTACTAATATTACATTTGACTATAAAATATAAACTCCAAGATGTTGGCACACCAAAAGGTCTATTTGCATTTTGCACCCAAATTTCAATGTAAATGAGATAAATGTTACAAGGAAAATCGGAGAGTAATAGACTCAGTTCCTCCTCCTTTATAGAAACACCTAGCCATTGCCTCAATGTGTCAACCATACGCTATTTCACATTAGCACAAACTGCTATAAATAAGATTAGTATGACAAGAAACACAACAAGTCTTTCACTTTCAAATAATAACCACTCACTTTCACTCATTCTGATTTGACAAATTTCCTACATTTATGCATTTATCTCTTTCTTGTATAAATCATTCGTAAATGCTCTTTTAATTCCATACTTGAAAGAAAGTGACGATAATGAGATACAAGAAAGATTTATACAAGAGCATTGTATAACCTTGTATTAGTCTCCTAAATAAAAAAATTACATTCAACTATTTTAGAAAATGATGAGATACATTGTTAAGGATAATATCATTAGCTGTAAGTAATCCTCATTCCTATATGGGCTATAGTGGAGCAATGAGCTTAGTGTCTCATTTCTATTCCTCTGGTTTTTTGTTTTTAGGATTTTATTATGGGCTATAGTGGAGCAATGAGCTTAGTGTCTCATTTCTATTCCTCTGGTTTTTTGTTTTTAGGATTTTATTCTTCTCACTCTCAGTTTTGTCTCCACACACCGCATAAATACCAAAATACCTCCAAAACAACTAACTGCAGCTCTACAAATATTGATGGAGAGCGAGCAACAGTTAACTGCCATTGGCAGTATTTTGATATTTTCAAGGTGTTTGAAGAGAAAAAATAAAAGTGAAAATAATAGTTATCTTGTTTTTAATATGGGTAGAGAAGACAACATAGTGGCCCTTTTTTTTCTTTAAGATTGCTCTTTAGACTTCAAAGACGAGTATCACACATCTGAAATGATCTTCAATATCTCTAACTGCAGTTCGCTGCTTAATTTTCTCTTTTGAAGTGAACGGCGCAGTTAATAGTTATTTTAATTATTTCTAATTGTGTGATAACAAATCTTCTAGTATAAACAACAATTTTTTTTTTTAACAAAAAGTGACCCATTTGTTGTCACAACCTTTGCTCTTGTAGAGCCGTATAGCTTTCTTTGACAAAAAAAAAAATATAGGTTTTGGTATAGAAGATAGAGAAACTTTAATATCCTTCACCTTCAAAAATGGACTACTTAAAAATGTTTAAAATTTTAATGTTGATGGACATCATCTTCGATAATAAATGTTAACGATCCTCTTCATTTTTACAATTTGTTTTTTGTTACAAAGGTTAAAGAGCAAGGAAAAGAAAAGAAACAGATAGAGAACTAAACATAAATATATAATTCGTATTGAATCAACATCACATCTAAACCGTGAATATGAGATACACCATAAACTTTTATTTACAAGTAGTATCATAGTCCACCGTTGAAAGTTTTGATAATTTGAAATATCTGATCCACCGATCCACGGTTGATCACTTGTAAAGATGGTCCATCAAACAACTCATGAAAAAGATAAACCTCTTATCGTTATGTAATACCGTAACTTCACTATAATCACAAATCTAGACTATTGTTACCAATATCATAGTTTCAAACATTCATTTAATCAAACTATTTGAGTTTATTGAACATATACAGTATTTATTTTTTAAGAAAAATATCGTATTTTTAATTTCGGTGTTACTACGCGGCTATCGTTTTATTATCACGTTATTCACCAAAGAATTTTATTATCACGTTGTTTTTTAATGCAAACAGGGATGTGCTATTATTCATTCCAAAATCGATGTTTTGAAAGTCATATCCCTAATCATATCTTTTACTATTATGAGTTTGCTTTCAAACTCTCAATGATTACACAAAGGCATATTTACTTTTGCTTATGAAGTCAACAAGAAGATGCAGAAAAATAAATAAGTGGGACTTTATTATTTTTCTAGAAACAAGTCCCCAATCCTTCAATGGCAGTATCCCTTCTTGTGCAGAATAGAGAACAGACACGTCTCATATTTCATTTTCAATAATTTACCACATTATCATAAAAATTCGATAAACATAGGTGCGTTTGGAATCTGGATATATACATTTTTTTTTATAAGATACCTTTTAGCAAGTTATTCCATAAGTATTTACTAAAAAGTCGTTCAGTAAATTATAACTAAAAAATTGATAATCACACATTGATGTGTGAATTACTAAAAGACAGTTGCATACGTGCCTTCTAGCAAAACCATATATATATATGCATACATATATATATATATATAGACACACACACACACACATATATATATATATATATATATATATATATACCGGAAGTTTTTTTATTTTTTATATAACATATGATTCCTTAGAATGAATTTGTTGCACATGGAACCCCCAACATCCAATCGATAATGTCAAATCATTTTCTTATATTTAATTATTTTAAAATAAATTTAAATTAGTTTTGATTAATTCGGTCCCTCTATCAAGTCTCATCGTTAACAATGTTGACGTGTCACGTTAACTACCGACATATAGTTCCAAAAGGATGTGTCTACCATTGGTTTTATTTAAACACATTCTTTCAGTTTTTTGTATTTATTTGACGTTATAATTCAGAGAACAATTTGATAATGAATTATAGACCAATTTGATTTTCAATGAATAATTCAGTGATCGATTTGACATTGTAACAATTTGTAATTACTTTCATTTAAAAAAAAGTCCCAAAAAAAATCAATCAAATTCGTCTCATTACACGTGGAAGCTGACTTAAAACTCCACGTCAGCGTTTAATGTGACATGTCAGCATCGGTAATTGTGAGGCTTAACAAAAGAACTAAATTGATTGACATTTATAAAATTTAGGAACGTATTGCCTATTTCAAAAAATTGGAGAATGAATTATTACAAAAAAGTAAAATAATTGAAGAATGAAATTGACCGACTTACAAATTTAAGGACGAAAAACCTATTCACTTTGAAAGTAACCCATGTCAAACATATGGATCTATCATAAACTATCTTTCTTTTTTTTAACAAGGTAAATTAGCTCATCCATATAGATTATTTACCTATTAATCTTAGAATTTGGGTTAAGTTTAATTTAATCCTACAAACTCGATTTATGCATTAAAACTTTTAACAATGTTAAAATCAACTTATACCCTTGTCCGTCATTTATAAACATATTTTCAAATCTTATTTCATCAAATTGACGCTCTTAACAATTAAGAAAAGAAAAGATGATATTCATTTCACTATAAAAAGAACCTCCTAAATTTTTCTAAGTGGGTCAGTGATTAATCATCATTACAAACTTCTATTGATCCCATTTTTCCCTAGTTCCTACCCGCTTAGTCGAAAGGTTGTTGTCTAAACCCTTTTAATTAAATGAATAAGTAAAATCTTAAATAGTGCCTTGTGGCAAGAAATCATTTGCTACTAGTCTATGAAGTATTCCTTTAAGTGGAAAAAAGAAAAACCACAATAAACTAGGCCGGTGTTTAAGGCCTGACAATGGCCTATACAAATCAAATAGCAATTCATAATTTAGAGAATTCCTTGAATTTTTCCTCTCTGATGCTAAATCCACAAAGTGGGGGGCATTGTATATCCCATTTTCGCTCTTTTAGCATCTAAGTAAAATGCTTTGCACTAATCATTTTTAGATTGCTATGATTATTGAACATGTAATGTCTTAATCAAGGAATCCAGTTAACTGTGCATAAAGTATGATTAGACGACCCACTACATCTTTCATTTGCATGCGGGAATGTCATTTCTTAAGATTTTCATCACTTTATATAGTTACATCTTTATGTTAAATTAAAGCTGCAAGTAAAAAAGTGAAACCAAAGCAAAACAATTATTTTAGGGAAGCATGCAATGGTAGTGTAGTACCATTTAAAGCTAATGCTTAACTGCTACATAACCATGATTTAATTTAAAGAAAATTGACCTTTAGCCCATAGTTCCTATTGATTAATCAGCTATACAAAAAGTCAATTCTTGAACAAGAACATGTAAAACAATTCATACATTTTATTTCTAATGGATGATGGGTTTATAAATGGTTAACCTTTTCAGTTCGTGTATAACTAAATGTGTCTTATAAATAATTAGCCTCAAGGAAAATTAGTTGTTTGAAATGTTATTTTACCATCCATCTATTCTAACATAGTATCCAATATTTGGCTCATTGTCCTTTGATTATCTTGGTTACCTTTTAACGATGTTGGTTGCTTTGGAATAGGTTTTTAAAGTTCATTTATAACTAATGTGTCTAACTAATAATTAGCCTCAAAGACATTAAGTGTGGGAAAATTTATTTTACCATCTAATAGTGTCCAATATTTGGCCCGTTGCCTTTTTATTATCTTCACATGTTTATCATTAAATCATAGTTCCGTTCAAATAATAATAATAATAATAATAATAACCATTTATTCAAAAAAAAAAATAATAATAACTTTATCTCATATATAATATAGTTTCATACTTATATAGACAAATTTTAACGTGGATCATTTTGATAGGTAGTCCATCATTATTCCATATTTAAAAATCATTGAAAAGTTTAACGATGATAGATGTCATCTTTCAAGTGACAACCATTTAAGGTTCTCTTTATTCGCAAGCAAAGACAACCATTTAAGTAATACCGATTTGACAAAAATAAATGAAAATGAATATATGTATTTCAAAATTCAACTCATATTATGATTCATCTTCTCCAATTGCTAAGGTGGAAGGCCTCCTTCCATATCCAAAGAGAGGTTGATATGTGTGCTGACGCTTTAGCTCTTAGAGGTCATAGTGGGGAGTATTCTCTTCATGTGCTTAAAGAGATGTAACCAAGTCTTGTTTTGTTATTTTGACATTGATAATAAGGGACTTAATGCTCCTATTGGTGATGTATCGTTTTTGTGTTTCTTTGTTTTTTTTAATCAAAAAAGCAAAATAAAATCAAGTCATATTCACTTTTTGTTTGTTGTACACTAGCATCGCTCAAATTGTCATTTCAATCGATCTCTCAGATCATGATTTCAATTGTAAAGATGAGAAACACTAAATTTTTATTTTCAAAATAGTCCGTCATATAGAACCCATCTACTTATAGATTGTAAAATTACTTACTATTGAAAATTGAAGTGTCTAGACATTTTTTTAAATAAATATTGTAACTTGAAATCCTTAGCAAAACCCTAATATGTACCTGGTCCTTTCCCTGCTGTCTTTTTTGCTTTTTTAAATGCTTTTTCCGAGCAAGAGTAGATCCTAGATAGAGTAATTAAGGATGGTTAGGGAATATGATTGTGTTTACCAACAATGCCTACTTAAATATCCCATTTTTTGTGGAACAGTATCATAGTGTTTTAATCATACCACAACAGTGGCCTCACCTATTTAAACAAGTTTATTATATGGTATTGTCACACACCAAAGAATGTGATTCCTCTGTGTCACTAAAATCATTGTACTTCTGCTAATGATTCGGTAGTTTGCTTTACGATCAATCCAACAAATATCGTTGTTAGTTAATGTCGGTGTGCTCTATGTATGGCCTTTTTCTTGACTTTGTTGAAATCTATTAATGTTTTTTGTTTCAACATGGGTGTGTGTCTAAATTTTCTATTATATCTGGGCCCTTGAATTATTACAATGTTAAGATCACTCTGGAGTGTAACGTAGTATTTTTTCTCATTAGTCATTACATCTTTAATTAATTCTTTATTGCATATATGGGTAGGAAGGGGCAACTTAGGTAGACATGCCGCCTTAAATTTTATTCTGTCATTTCGTTGTCAAAACATATGTTATAAGGGGTTTTTTTAGGGAGTTATAAGGTGGTTTTATAAATAAATCAAATTTACAATCAATTTAACATCTATTGAATTATCTACTATCGGACCAATTAAGTTACACTTTAATAAAGATGTCTAAAATCGAATCAACCTAATAGAAAATTGAAAACTAAACTATTTCAAACTGAGAACTGCAAAAAAAAAAAAAAAAAAAAAAAAACCGTATTAGGGTTGAATATATCCATCCAGACATATTTTTCATTCATGAGATTTGGTTTGGAGTTTTTGTTTTGCCGCCCGAATCAAACCACAAGTTTATAGCGCATTAAATTAGTAACTCAAATTAAACGATCAACCGTTTTCACACACGCTCTTCACTTCACATGTTCATTAGTAACACTCACAAATCATAGTGTTTCTCTTCCGTTTTAAAAAATGTTTGTCTCCTACATCGTATCAAAGACTAAAATTAGTAACTCTCTTTCATTTTTCGCTGTTAGTCTCTCTCCCTCTCCCTCACACAGACATCTATGTCGCCATATAAAAGAAGGAGTTAAGAATTTGTGCTAACAGTATTGAAAGTGAAGACTAGACAAGAATAAATATTTAAGATTTTAGAGGCATCCTCAAAAAAAATAGTTTAGGGGCACCACCATGCAAATGTCATAAATTTACACATGGTGGTGGTCATTATGCCAGGGATGGGCGTGGATGAGGAATTTGATTACACGCAAGAAATGAATAGTCACCTGTTAGGGCAACATCTTCCATTTAGATGTAAGCTGAATACTAGTGGAACGAGCATTTGACTTTGTCACTCCAAATACAGTAACATATTATTAAGTGTTTGAGGTTCGTTTTCCCTTTTCACCAAGATATTCTACATCATTTCGAACGGTAAGTCAAAACGATGTTTTGGAGAACCCGAGTTTTACTTTTGATGGTAGTCAAAACAATTTTTTATCGGACTTTACATACTTCTTAACCTAACACTATTAGCGCCCTTTCCTTGATCATTGGAGGGCTAACACCATAAAATAAGTTAACCTTTGTTGTTCCAGTACCCTTTGGCCTTTTCGCTCCCTCTCAAGTAAACAAGGTTTGCACATTTCATTTTCACCTTCCGTGTGTGTTCCCCTTTGCAAGAAAAGCTTCTTTCATGTTTTTCCTTTATTCACCTCACTCTACTACAAATTGTTGGCGTCTGTTTGTTTCTTTCAACCTACAATTCGTTGTTGTGACGTTGCAAAAGTAGGTTTATATTTTTATATTTGGATCTAAATGCGTTTCACAATTTAATATAAAGATAGTAAATATGCATATCCTTTGGATCATCCTAGAAATATCCAAAAAAAATATTATTATTCTATAAAAAAAAAAATAGATATCGCTTGAATATGTTTGAGATATATAAAACTCTTTTTAACAATTTTTTTGATACATTTGTTTAAAGATTAAGGGTTTTGTTAACTAATGTCTTCTGGACATTAGTTAAAGAAGCAAAAAGAACTAACTTTTGCAATAAAAAAAACATTTTTCGCACTTTTAAAGGTTAATTGTACAAGCTTTAATATATTATTACTATATTTACTTTCTTAACTAGTATATTTATGGCACTAGTTAGTATTTCTAAACATTAACTATAATTTTTAAAGTATTTATTTTTTATATATAGAAAGAAAAAACATTCTACTCACTAAACAAGAGAAACTCAATAGTCCACAACCACGTCAAAATATTTTTATTTAATAAAAAACTCTACAATTTTTCCATAGATTAGTAGTGAATTATTAATGTTTCTTATGCATCTATATATGTTTTTTTTTTAAGTTTTAGGTTAAATATTATTTGTGGTCCCTTAAGTTAGATGATTATAATAAGTTAATCATTTTATGTTTTTTTGTTATAAATTGGTCATTTTAAGTCATCAAATATTGGTTAAAAAGTTTTAATGTTACGTTTAATGCCAAGTCTGTGTGCTCAAATTCACTGTTATCAAAATTAGGGTTCATAGATGTATTATTTAGTCTTGATTTGATAAATAAAATTCATGGATTACTTGATTTAATTTTGTTGATGAATATGTATCAAAAAAATTATATTTGAATTTAAAAACAAGAAGAAGATGTGTATAAGTAATCAGTTTTTATATCATGAGCACTTTTGAACTTACCACCACAATTTTAAATGGTTCCTAAGCACTTTTTAACGAAATTAGCTGAAAAAAATGTGTGATAGTGTAAATATAGTATGATTTGAAGAACCGTGGGAGTTGTTTGCCTAAATTTTATCACCCTATTTTGACTTGAATTTCAAAATTTATGTGTATCGATGTATATGTATATCGTATCGCACATGGACTCCATTTATGTACTATTATAAGGTGGAAATGTCACATGACATTAGCCAATACAATTGTGATACATATGTCAATTTAGCTATTCTATTTCTCTCTTTTTCACATCATTTTATGTGTGTTAGTGTGTATACACACACACACACATATATTGTCACAATTGAATTGATCAATATCATGTAACATTATATCACACAAGTGCAATCCATTGCAAGTAATCTTGTATATGCTTAGGCTTCATGGTTGTTTACATGTATATGATGGATGATGAGATTTCTTGCATTTTAGTTTTATATTTGAATATTGTTTGCATGGATGAATTATATTGGACCTGATAGTGGTGTTGCGAGAGCCGAGAAGCAAGCTGAATTCTAGGGCAACAGTTTTCAGTGTATATACTTACGTATACATGTACTATAGCATGAGAGAAAAAAGCTGCAGAAGAATGTAGAAATATGCAAATCACGGTCGTCCCATTCTTTTTGTTTTGTCTTGTCACCATCTTCCTTCTCTTTTTTCCGCAATATTCTCTCTCTCTCCCCCTCCATTTGCATTGCAAGTTGCAACCTCCACGGAGAGAGAACTTTAACTCTTTCCTTCATGGATATATTCTTCTGTAATGTCGACTTTGTCCATTTTTTAGAGGAAAAAGAAAAGTGAACGAAGAATGGCGTCATGCATGGCGTTTTAGCGTGTAAGGAAGAAATTAAAGAGTTTAACGGTTGGTTACTTGGTTTCAATCATGGTCATAGTGGTTACTTGGTCTCATTCTGTTTTGTGTTTTATGTGGTTTCCATTAACTACAATAATAAGATATCAAAATTATACAAATTATAGATATCAATATTTTTAAAATAAACTATCAATTTAATCCATTAACCATCACATTTTTCCCCAATTTAATCTCTAAATTATGTAAATAAATAAGTAAGGGATTTACTGAGACACACCCACTAGTTTTTACATGCGAGTGTTTTAGCAAGTTATAACTAAAAAAAAATTGATAACTACTCCATGAGGTGTATGTTGTTATAATACACCTAAAAAAATAAGTGGGCGTATGTCAGCAACTCCTGTACACATTTGTAAGAATACATTCACTTAATTTTTAGAATAATTTTTAGAATGAGTGTTTTAACACGTGATAACTAAAAAATGGTTAAATGCACCTTAAGGTAGCTTGCTAAAACACTATCACATAAAAACTAGTGGATGTGTCCTACCAAATTCTATTAAGCAATCTTTCAATTATAAAATGGTTCAATTTAATTTCTGCTAGCAATATGTTGGGAACTTAATTGACTGATTTTTTTTTTAGAGATAATTGACTGATTTTTATATACTTTAAGAATTAATTGATGAATTTTTTTTTCTATATGAAATATTTCAGGCAGGAGATCGAAGGGAAGGGTGGGAAGCTCGGGCTCCGATGGGTATGTTAGGGTTCCGGTGGAACGCTGCCTCACAGTGAGCGAATGAGAAGAAACAACGAGGCCGTTTTGGTCTTTTCCATCGCTCACCAGCGCCATTTCTCTGCACACCGTCGTTTTGGTTGTTCCAAAAATTAGGGTTTGAGTTCCTAATCTGTATGTTTTGAGTTCCTGACATGCTCTCCAGCTTACACTAGTTTCTCGTCCTTCGTATCTCAATTTTTTTTTAGCTCCCTGTCTCAATTTTGAAAGTACATTTTTTCTAACATGTTTTCTTGGTTCTCTTCAAATATAATAATAATTTGACCCATTTCTCCACATTTAAACTTTCTTTGAGTCTTTGTCTTTCTAATTTTTTTTTTCATAAATAGAGATAAATTTCAAGAGGTAGGCATTTCTAGAGTTTTGGAGGAGTTTCTATCTTCTCCTTGATTTTCTGGCGTATGTATTTATCTTTAGTAAAAAAAATTAGTTACCATGTGTAAATAACTCTTTTAAGGTTAGAGTTCTAAGATGAACATCTATTTATTTTTGTTGGATATTTATTTAATTTAATGTCGTTTATATTTTATTTATATTTTGTTCGCTATTTAGTTTTATTATGAATTTAGTTTATTTCTGTAGTAATGCAACCAATAAGTGACCATGTGATAAAAAAAAATTAAAGAACATTAAGAAAAAAGAAGTGGAAAATTGCTTACCAACGTGGATTGCCTCCCATGAAGTGCTTTTTTAGCTTCATTAGCTTGACTCGTCAACCACTGTTAAGGTGACATATATGGTACAAAGAATGCATCATCCTTCTTCTTCCTTTTGTTGGGTAAGAACTTCATGAACTTGAGAAATAGATGATGTTGCTTACATATCCTTTTCAAGTGGACATTAATGAACAAGAGAGAAATGACATCTAGGACTTCATCGATTTCTTACTTTTTTGCTGCCTTGTTGCTAAAAAACTTGGATGAATGATTTATTGAAGAATTTTTCGTTAGACATCTAAATCTCTCCAAAGTTGAGACTTTTAAGTTTCCGTACAAACTAGATAATCCTCAACATTTATTAATTTCCCCTTGTCTTTCTTTTCCACAACAATGAACTCTCCGATCTCCAACTTCTCAAAATCAACCACCTGTTTAAATAACCTCTCACATTGACTCAGAAATCTTTCAATTGAAACTTGATTATTATTCATGAATTCAATCATTGTTTTAGTGATTCATTTCCACACACAAAAAAAATGTTAAAAAATTGTAGTGTGAAAAAAATATATTTAGTGTATTATATATGATTTTTATTTGCGGTAGAGTCTTATGGTTGTTCTTAATAACGTCGATGGTATTAAAAAAATACTAGCTATATTTATGTGTAACCCCTTTCGTTCTTAGGAAAAAGCAGCATTGATAATCTAGAGTTCGGTTGAGAAGTAAATAAATTTTGACCTAAATTTAGTATATTATATTATTCTTGTTTCTTTCAAAAGATATAAAAAATTCACTAATCAGTTAATCATTAACAAATATTCAATCTGTGTAATAATGGTATGATCCAAGTGTCATTTTTAATGAATTATTTAGGGAACAAAAACATTAAAACAATAAAGTGTGCAAAAATTATAATCGTTGTATTATAACTATTCTCTTTTTATGTCTAATATATTAAGATTTTTTATTATAAGTAATTATTTAGTTACACACATTTGTTCCATATATGATTTTTATGATAACGTAAAAATAATGACACGACTATTTACCATTTTTATAATAAATAAAAATGTATATACAAATTGAATTTTTTTTAAATTGTTAAAGAAACGTGTGTCAAAGAATGAAATTGATTTACCCATTCGACTATTATTTTTTGAAATTCTTAGGTCCATAGTAGATGCTAGATATTAAAAAATTGATTTACCCATTCGACTATTATTTTTTTATTTTTTTGCTTTACCCTTATCTAGGGAAATCAATTTAAGTTTAATCAGAAAAATAATAAAAAATAGATATGATTGGATTGGAAGTTTCAGGGATTAGTAGATAGAGTTCATCATGTGATTCTCCAAATGCAAAAACAGCCAAAACGGACGGATGGACGTCTGATGAGACATTCTGACACAGCCACATAGTGGAGGACTCAATCTCCTTGTCGTGTACCCATGAAATATATTTAATTTTATTGTATTTCATAAGAGGAATTTTAAAACATATTGATTTTATAAAAATTGGATGTTAAATTGTGATAGGAAAAAAAATTGAAGAAGCTAAGTGATTATATTAAAGACCAAAAAAACTCCTCTAGTATAAGGCGTATAAAAAAAGCTAAAATGTCCGAATAATACAATTACACAAACAAGCTATTACTTGACAAAATTATGTTACTGACTCAAAGTACAACAAATGAGTCAATCTCTAAACCGTGTACTCAAAATCGAAAAGGGCATGATACGATTTTAACCACCAATAAGCTTGAAGTTTAACATTTTTCAATAAAGAGGAAAATTGGTTTGTGTTATTATGAAAATGCCTCATATTTTGATCCTTCCAAGTAATAAAAAGAGTTGAAATCCAACTTATGTTAAAAGTCAAAGAAGACGTGTTGGAAAAGCCCCCAAGACCTTCAAATTGAGTAAAATGCTTAATTAACGAATCATGAGGAGCTGTAGAAAAACCTAGTCAACCCGATATCAAAAAACAAAGTTGATTATAGAAAGCACACGTAAAAAACAAATGGTCTTAATCCTCCACAATGCCACAAGCAACCGTGCACAAAGAATCATTGTAATCCAGAATGTTTATGCTAAACAGATTCATTTTTGTTCCTAATCTATTTAGGAACAAATGCCAAAAAAATATATTGACCTTAAGTGGAATTTGTTTAAGCCACAAAACATGAGTAAAACGGTCATCAACACCAACTTCAAAAGTTGTCAAAAGATTATACACACTTTTGATTGTGTATCGATGGGAAGAATGAAGCTTCTAAATCCATTTGACAGTCACACCTACCTGCAAAACCACAAGAGACGGCTGCTCTGCACACTCCCTCACCAACCCCTCCTCTCATTCAAACAATCTTCTACGCCACTCTCACGCTTCACCATTTGATTCCCACCCCAAAGAAAACATCTTCGCAACTGTGGATAATTTATTAACAACAAGATCAAACAACCTAGCATATTTAACATCAAAAGATATACCATCGAACCACGGGTCCTTCCAAAACAAAGCAGAAGCCCCATCCCCCACCAGTCTAATAATATTAACCGACAACCACCTGTCATCTAACAAACCACTCCTCATTCGAATGTGATGCAAGTGATGCCACCACACTGAACCTCCTCCTCCACCAACACATAGTCACCCCCTCCTCTCCATATTTTGCACAAAGCACAATATACCACATACTTTCTCTCTCCTCCAACATCCTCCACACCTATTTACCAAGTAAAGTTAAATTAAACTCCTTCAACCTTCTAACCTCCACACCTCCATTCTCCTTTTTTAGACAAAAAGTGTCCCATTTAACCCAAGACAATTTCCTAAACTCCTCACAACCACCGCCCAAAAAAAAAATTAGAAACAATAGAGTAAAGGGTAGGAATGATAACTGAGGTAGCTTTGAAAAAGGAAATAAAATTGACCAAAATGGAGGACAATACAGATTTCATGAGAATCAACCGATCACCCAAGGAAAGATTTTTACTCTTCCAAACATACAATCTACCTCTAATACGATCAACCAAAGGATACCAAAACATAAGCTTTCTCGGATCACCACTAATAAACAACCCCAAATATACAAAAGGAAGACTATCATGCTTACAATTCATCATAATTGTCGGCTCATGAAGCCAAGAACCCACCACATTAATTTCAAACAACATGCTTTTGTGGAAATTGACTCTCAACCTAAAAATCTTTTCAAACAAAAGCAGAACATTTTTTAAAGCACGAACATTCGCCCAATTTTTTCATCAATTAAAAGGGTATCATCATCAAATTGTAAATAGGTAACAGACAAAGAGGCTTGCACCCCCACCTTATAACCAATAAATAAACCATTTTTCACCATCGCAATCATCATTACATTCAGACCTTCGACGTATAATAAAAAAAGAAAAGGGGAATAAATTCTTAGCACTCATTTGACAAAAATAATTTGATTACTCTACTATGTTCAAATATTTATTTTTAGAGAAATACTTGCAAAGGAACAAACTCATATATAAAAAGTTTAGGCATACTCACACAAATGCTTTTTTTTAAAAGATAAATTGATTTAATGATGCGACTAATTTATTTATCATTTAATTTTCTTCGTTGTTGTGTGTATGCTTAAATAATTTTATTTATGTTTGTATATATGTAAGACTTTCTCTTATTTTTGTCATCGTCGACAAAAATAAAATATGTTAAAAACAATTTGATTTTGTGTGTGAATACGATTTGATTATTAGCTTAAGTATATTGCTGGTATATGTTATAAATAATGGAAATGTTAACGATTGTTTATCATACATTTTTTAAGGAACTTAAATGGTATTGTACTATCGTTCCTTTAAAATTAGGATTTTCTAAACTTAGTCATTACTTAATTTTAATAGTTTTTTTAGTTTCTATAAAAAGAAAAATCTGCATCTAGTTTTAGTCTTTACTAAATCCAATTTTTTTTTTTTTGAAATAAAATCCAATTTTTTTTATTACGCTAAACTCTTAAGTTTTTGAACAATCTTTGGCACATATGCAAGAACATTACTAAAAGTTTGTCCACAAAAATTATCTCAAAATTTGATTTCTACGTCAATATTTTTGTTGCTTTTATCTTGAATTTTTATGGTTTAAAAAAATAATATTTAATTTTCTTCATTTTAAAAATTTCTAAATATTAGTAAATGAACCTTTTCGTAATGTTCTAAACCTGTCTCAAAAGAATCATTCAAAAATTTAAGAGTTTAAGGATGATTAAACAAAATTTGTTACAACATGGACTAAAATTATATGTAAATTTTTCGGTAGGGACTAAAAAAACTATTAAAATTAAGTAAGGATTAAACTTTAAAAAAATTAATTTTATAAGGACCAAAATCATATTTAACCTCTTTTTTTTTTAAGTAATTTAACCTCATTTTTTGTTACTTTCTTTTTGAAAGGCAAATTTATAATATAATATATAATAACTAGAGGTGGAAACCCCACAAAGTACAAAAAGATCTGCCATAAAACTAGCATGAGAGACACAAGAGATATCCCAACAAGCAAAGAAAAAAGAAGAAGAAATACTAGCTACAAAATACAAAATAGTAAAGACACCAAAACTCATCAAACAACACCCCAAAAAGAAACAACGCACCCACGAAAGGTCAGGAGGAGAGACAATAGCAGATAGGCGTTCGAGAATCAAATGTCCAACCACACAAAACACATCAAGACCTGGCCCCGAAACCACATTCAAGCACTTGGCAGGGAAGACCACTCTCTCATAAAAGGAGCAGAGGCTACCAGGTTTTTACCCAGATACCACTCCCATGAAGAAAATTTCGCAGTCCACCAAATCCTTGACATAAGTAGAACCCCCCACAAATATTATATCGTTACGAGGGCTCCAAATAATCCACATAACAACATGACAAACAAGGGTCAACCTTAATCTCACCTAATATTTTGAAATCCGAACCAATGATCGACCTTGGCAATATACTGGATCAGTGGTCAGACCAGTGGGTCGCTGGTCGGACTGTATGACTATTAACCCGGTCTAAATAAAAAATAAAAAATATTCATGACTTAAACTTCATAACTACAAAATTTAATAAAAAAAACTTATGTGAAAAATATTAACAAAAATTCATAAACTTAACAACAAAATTAATAAGAAACTTGAGAAATTAACAATATTTTTCGATACATGGTAGATAAAAATTAGAAAAAGATATAAGTGATGGTTAAAAATC
Source organism: Medicago arabica (assembly GCA_946800305.1). Classification (NCBI taxonomy): domain Eukaryota; kingdom Viridiplantae; phylum Streptophyta; class Magnoliopsida; order Fabales; family Fabaceae; genus Medicago; species Medicago arabica. Next base: position 43,457,197 of record OX326970.1, read on the forward strand.
AAAAGTAAATAAAAATATAGTTTTAAAAGCCAGCTCGGACCGGCCGATCAAACCGATCCATTGGGAACTGGTGGGTATACTAAGTTGAGCCATATTTTGGATCGGTTATACAATTAGACTAGTGGAAACCGGTGAAACCCGTTAAAAATGGACAGAAGATATGACTCGGCTTGTTTTTGAATCAAACCGGTTTAATATATATATTAATGTTTGACTTTTGCGGAAAATTCCAGAATTTGAAAAAAAATTCAAGTCTAAGGGAATCAAACCATGTACATCAAGGTTCATAACAAGGAACTTGACCACTGCACCATCTTACTTTCGGTACCAAATTGTAAATTAAACCATATATATTATTACATCCACATTTTTTCCCTTCAAAATAACATATAATTTTTTTTCAAAAGAGCACATCAAATTTTTTAAAAGGAAAAGGAGCACATCATTATTAAATATAATATTTATATTATAATATACATTTTATCAAAAAATAATAATATACATATTATTATTTTTTTCGAAAATATGCATATTATATTAATATTAATATTAACATATATGCAAAAGAAAATATAGTTTCTCTCAACAAAATATAATTATACAAATATTGAAATATATATTACATGTCATTTTTTTAGATTTTAAGTTGTCGAGTCATCGGTTCAATATGATTTAATATAGATAAATACCTATAGAAATGTAACCTTAAGACCGAGTGATCTAACCGAGTTATCTGATTCAATCATACGGTTCAACCAGTGATTCGCCATTGACCAAGTGACCCAGCTCATCTGTCGAGTCGGGAGGAGTTTTAAAACTATGACTCAAAAAAGGTGTCTAAATTTAAAATATAAAAGAAAAAAGGAAAAAAAATAGATACAAGCTTGTTTATTAAAATTGATATTACATGTTTCTTAATGAAAGTATTAAGTATATTTAACTTGCATGCAATATTATCAAATGAGTTGACTTGGCTTGGTGGTTAAGATTAAGAGAAACAAGTTTTTGGTATGGAGTTTGATCATCTCTAGCACTAGTATGTAATTTATTTATTTATAAATTTACATTAAAGCAGCAAAATAGTTTGGTTCAGGTTAGGTTGCCAGTTCACACCGGTTTCTTTGCAAATCTAATCCTATGTGTTGCTTGAACTGGCCACCCCTTTGGTTTTAGATCCGACTGGCCGATTTGGTCCTAGTTTAAAACACTGATCTCGCCTGTTTACTAGAACCCAATCCCATGAAAGAAAAGAAAAAAACGAATGAAACCCAAATGATCCCCACAAAAACTAAACCCAGTACCCCCCATCACCATCCTACCTAAGAAGATTAACTTTTGTAGGGATTCTATCTTGGAGAAATTTCCAAACAAACAATCACTTTAGACGGAGCCTGGAACTTCCAAACCTTATCAAGCGCCTCCAGTATCTCATCTGAAAGGCTCCCAACCTTTTACCTACTCTTAGCAAGAGCCTCATACGCATGCCTAATCGAGTATCCACCCTTAGGGTTATGCTTCCACCACCAAACATCCACTTTTTTTTTATTACTAATAACTAATGATTTGATCTAATTGTCGGTTAGCCAAGCAAATTGCGTATGTCTGATTTCATGGTAAATCATTCACTTCTACATTCTTAAGAACAATGTTAATCACTTAAAAAAAAGTAGTGTTAACACCAAATGAAGTCGAGTCTCATAGAAGAAATTAAACTCCCACATCATAGCAAATTAATATTCGAAATACTCACATTTAGCCTTTAGTACACTTTGAATATGATTACTTCCGATGAATGGAATCTATGAAAAACTTTTAAAAAAAAACGAGTGCAAACAAACATCTAAGCCAATCGTCGGTTTTTTTTAACATTTTTTGTCTTATTTATTAAAAGGTTAATAAATCTTTACCCCCTGTAATTTTGGGCGAGCGGTTTACCCCCCTGTAAAAAAAAATTTAGATTCCAACACTGTAATTTAAGATTCTTTCGTTTTAGACCCTGAGGTCAGCTGACTGGACAAAAAGCTGACGTGGCATGCTGAGTGGCGCACTGACTGTGCATATATGATTATGTGGCACGTTGACTGTATAATTAATTTTGTTTTTTTTATTTTTTTAAGGGCACACGTGGCATTCTGCCTATTTTTTTAAAAATAATATAAATAAAATTATATTGATTTAAAAATATGAAAATTAATTTTCAAAAATAAAAAAATCGTAAAAACAATATATTTTCGAAAAAGAATCGAATTTTCTATAAAAAAAAAAATCTGGAATTGAATTTGAAACAAAATTCTGGAATTTAAAAAAAAAACAAAATTTAGAAAAACAAATTTGAAATTAAAAAAAAATTCAGATTTTTTTCGAAATAAAAAAGTTTTTTAAAATTTTATCTTCCAAAAACAAAAATTCAGGAATTATTTTTAATTTTTGAAATCTGAATATAATTTTTTTATAATTCAGATTAAAATATGAAAATTATATAATTTGAAAAAATATGAAAATTTTATCGCCGGTTTCATCAGTCTCTGTATGCTCAACCATAAATATTGAGAGATGTAGAGAGAGAAAGAGCTAGAGAAGGAGAAAATGATTTTGGGAGAAGAAGAGCTTGGAGAGCTTGAAGAGGGTAGAGATTGAGGAGCTAAAATGAAGCTTCAAACTAGGATTGTGTTCAATTGAGGTAAGGGGATAGTGTACATTCACAACTGAAGTTTTAATCACTCTTTCAACTTAATTCAATAAGTGCTTATTTTGTGAAATTTTGTTATTATGAATTTTAAATGATGAATTTCGTGTACCCACTTTGATACTAAGTTTATGTATGTGAAATTGATGCTAAACATGTTGTTGTTGTTGTTGTTGTTGAATTTACATGTTTGAATTGTGTTTACATGAAACTTTGTTGATTTTTGCTCAAATGAGTGTAAAGTTATGTTGTTGTAATTGTTGATAAATTCATAGTCTAATGATGTTGTTATTGTTGGGAAATGTTGTTGTTGTTGAATTATACCATGGATGTTTCAATTTGTGAGATTATGATTTGAATAGTGAAGTTATGTTAAGTTTTGTGTGTGTGAGACTAAAATAAACTTTTGATATATGAGGTTGTTGATTGAGTGTTGTGGTTATGTTGTTGTATGAGTTAGACCTAGTAGAATTTTCGTTTTCATGTTGTGGTTATGTTAGTCAAGTCGTTTGGGAGAAAACGGGATTTTCGTGTGATAAATCGATGTTTAAGCTTTTTCGAAAATAAACGATTATGTGAGGTTTTGGAAATCTATTTTGGGATGGTTGAAACTTCAATTTCTCTGTAGAATATGATAATCCTAAGTGTTAGGAGCGTGTAGGCGAAAACGGCATTGAAAATGGATTAATGGTTTGAATTTTACGCGCGAATTGGTGAAACGACAAAAATCAGAAAATTTGTGCTATCTGACGAGCACGACCGTCCGCCCTACAGGCACGAACCGTGCGTGTCCTTTGCTATTGCATGCTGCCAGAATTTCAGTTTTTGTGTTTTTTAGCCTTTTTCACGCTTTTCTGTTTTGAATTGGTTTTTGATGTAAACATGAAAGTTATAGATATGAATGTTGACTTTCTAATGTCTTTGGTTTGACTTGAAATAAGTTTTAGATTTTTAGTTATGATGAAAATACTTCAAGTAGATCTTGGTGAAATTTTACAAAAATTTAGCATAACTATTTTTAAGTCAACCCAAAACTTATGGTTTGTTTCCAAACTTCAAAACTTGAGTATTACGAGTTCAATTAAGCTTTTAAGAGTGTCATAGCTTGGTTCTATCTTGGTTTACAATTGGTTTTCATTTGTGTCGAATTAACTTTGTTTTTGATCTAAAAACCGTCGAATTTGGCATTTTAATCGCAATTAGCCAGTGAGACACACATGTATATGTAACTGCACATAATTGTGACTATTGTATATGCATAGTTGAGGCAAATGAATTGTTTTCCTTGTTTTCTTAAGTTAATCGGAAAATGTAGATTTTTGCCGAAATAAACAAACTTTGTCGAAAATGATTTTTGAGACCGGATAACTTGCAAACGTTTTTGGGAATAAGTTATTATGACTTAATGAAGATGAATGAATGGTTAATAGGTGTTGAAAATGATGTTTATCATAGTGTGATATATGATCCTTTTACTTGAATTATGAGAAATTAGATGAAGTTGTTGTTTTGTGGTGATGTTGTTGATGTGAATGAATTGATGATGTTTTGATATTTGATGTGGTGAATACCATAATGTGGATCAAGGTGTTAAATGATGATGATGATGATGATGATGTTGATTGTGGTTAAAGTTGATTGTGGTCAATGATAGTTGTTGATGATGATTCTTTAGTGACTTAAAATTAATAGTTAGTGACGACTTTTGTTGAATATGACTTGTCAATCGTAAGGTGAAGATGTTTTTTTTTGTGATGAATATTTGACAAATGTATGGTGATAAACATGTTTATGTTTTTGTGTTGATTATGACGATGATGAATTATGTTGTTGAATTATTACATGCAAATGATGGTGATATTGATAGTGAATGCATGTATGCAAAATTAAGGTGATTTAGGATGTTTATATCCAAGAAGGTGGAAATGACGGGGAATTTGTTGTTGAACATGTGCATAGTGTGTCATATGTTCATGCATCATAAGTATTAGGATATTTATATCAAATGAAGGTGATTTAGGATGTTTACATCCAATGAAGGTGATTAGGATATTTATATCCAATGAAGGTGATCAAATACTTTGTATTCAAAATGAAGGTGATTATGATGTTATGTTTGCATCATGAGGTGATGACCTTGTTGGAGAATGGTACCACATGTATATATGAGTCGTGTCTAGGCGCATTGCATGATTTGACATGAGTCATATTTGCTATGTGTTGATGAAAGTGTATTGATGAATACGTACTTGGTGATTATTTGCTTTGATAATTATAATACTTGGTGAATGAGATATTTGTCGGTTGTTGGCGAACTTGTGATCATGTGAATATACAAGTGTTGAATAATAATTATTGATGTTGAGAATGCTTAATCATTTTGAACTTAGCCTTGATGTTTTAAACTTCATATGATTATGCTTATGTATGTTAATGTGAACTAACCCCCCAATGGTTGTTTGGTCACCGCCTCACTATATTGAAATATGGTGTAGACGGCGTGCATGATTAGGTTGTCTTTGTTTGATGAGTTGCTAGAGGATAACATTGATGCTACCTCGTTTTATCTCCTTTGGAGCCTGTAGTCTAGGGCACTGATTTAGGATGTCGGTTTTTTCTTTATTTTGATGTCGACTCTGTGGTTGAGATTTTTACTCATATGTTGAGATTGGTGACTTATATTACTATGTGTTTATGATGCTTATGACATGGCTATTTGGGAGTTGTATGCTATTTATCCGCTGCAACGTTTGAGAAATTTTATGCATGCTATTTGAGGTTTATTGAAGATGTGACATCTATTTCTTGAATATTTATATTATTCGCGTGTTTTATCGCTTTAATAGAAGTAGACGTTCCAATAACAACTTCATACGTAAACAAAAAAAATACCTTTTTTTAGGGAAACTATTTTCCACTTTTTAAACAAACATTTTTCTTCAATATAATCGAAAGGAATTCTTCTTGTTACCAAAAAAAAAAGAATTCTTCTACCAAAACAAAATTAAAGGAATTCGAGGTTACATGAGCAAAATCAACATGTACGGATATTGTACATCTTTAAATTTTAAATTTAAATCTAAACGAGTAATATTTCGTAAATTTTTTTAATATAATTAAAAATTATACTAGTCGAATGACATTTGTTAAATTAAAGTGTGTAAATAACATTCATTTATTTTTTATCACTAACTAACAGTTGTAAATGTTGAATATTTTTAATAAAAAATATACAATGTATAATATTATAAATAATGAAATGATTTCTGCATGTAATTATTTTTCTTCAGGTACAAAAATTTATAAATAGTTGTTTGATTCACATACACGATCGTCTATCTTTTATTTTATTTTTTTGTTACAAGAAGAGGGCAGAGCCCAATCAAAAACAATTAAGCAATTAAACAAATATTTTGAGGCATGCAAGCGCCAAAAATATCATAAAAAATGAGACTTTGAAGCTTTATGGAAGGAGTCTCAATAACATGTAAATCAAAGGAGTTCAAAGATAGATTAAAATTAGCTAGCCAATTTACCGATTTGTTTCCTTCACGCCATGTTTGGTTGATTTGAACTTGCCAACTCATGTTTTATAGGTTACGAATGCGCCAAATCAAGGTAGGAACATTCCCATTGATGTTACATTTTCTTGTTACCATGTTGACTAAAACTATTGAGTCGCTCTCCACTTGCAGGTGTGTGATCCTTGTCTTTGAGCTATATTGATACCAATATACATGCCCCATATCTACATGTAGTGTGTCACACGAAGCAATCTTTACGAGCATAATTATTCAAACAATTTCCATTGATATCAGAAAGAAGGCTGCCACATTCTGAAAGACTAACTGAGCTTTTATGCGCACCACCACAGTTAAGTTTAACCCAAACCTCCCACGTTCTCTTCCAACCAATGAAAATAATATCAATGTGCTAAGGTTATCCAATTACGCATGTTTGTTCACAATTATCAATCTATGTAACCATCTTTGGAATCACATCAATTGGATTGAAAGGAGCGATGTAACTCCTTTTAAAAAAATGCTCTTATTCCTCCACATCCATAAGTGCCAACAAGTCACCATAAGATAGTTTGTCACTAACTCTTGTATGCTCATATCTTCTTGTTGTTGAGATTGTCAAGAATCCAATCCATGCAATTCAAAGAAAATAAATTAGTAATGTGATTAAAAGCTACTAACCTAAGTGAAACTCGGGTTGATTGCATACAATCTCTTATAGCATGGACGATTGTTTCATCTTCATTTCCATAGATTGAACACAGAGGGGATATTCCACTTCCCCATCTACCTTTAAAAGTTTGAATTGTGTGAGGCTCTTTCCAACTCACTTGTCTTTGTTAGCGTGTCCTTCATAATATGTGTTAACAAGGGTGTGCTGGGTAGATCGATTTATAAGAGAGTGACCATCGGGCAATTATTAAGCCGACAATTTATTTCTTAACCATCTCACACCTACCAAACTGTATGTCTTTTGAATTGGTCTGAAATACCCGTTAAGGCTTTCCACAAGGGGGAGGTGTCGAACTGAGAAGTAATAGAACTCGAAGATTCTTATTTCTACCATACTTACTGTAAAGGACCTTGTACCAAAGATCGTCAGGTCTATTAAATATGTTCCACAACATTTTCATAAGCCAAGCTTCATTCATTTTTTTTTGGGGTTCCTAATACCAAGACCCCATCACCTTTAGTCAAGCAACAAATTTCTCAAATAATCAAACGAGGTTTGCGAATTTGATCTATACCCCCATAAGAAGCCTCTTTAGATCTTCTCTATCTCATCACACAAAGTCTTCAAAAGTTTGTCATACTCCATGTAATAGTAAGAGATAGAGCTAAAAACAGACTTGGAGAGAGTAAGTCTTTCAGCTAAGCTAAGACACTGATGTTTTCAGCCGCTCAGTCTGCTTTGAAGTTTCGCAATAATATGATTGAATTTTCCTCCTGTGGCCCTCCTAGGATCAATATTGGTCCTTCCATGATCATTTATTAATTAGGTGAAGAAATAAATGTATTGGAACCCTTGTAGACGTTCAATTATTTAAATGCCCAATATTGCACATATTTTTAACTAAATTTCATATGATATTATTATAGAAATATATTTTGAAATGAAATTGGAATATTATTATAGGAGTATATGCTATTAGGGCAAAAGTTAAAGAGTACCTTAAATTAATTTCACAGCTCGACTAAACAGACAGCATTATTACAGGGGTATATGCTATTAGGGCACAGGTTAATTTCTGATCTACACTATACAGACAGCAAATTTACCTCATATGGAAATGACATAAAACACTTCCATTTGTCCATGGATTGGTCACTTTGGATCTTGTAAGAGGATTAGCAAGAACCCTCTTCTCTCTTCTCCTGATATTTTTCCCAGCACTGTTTTATAGTTATTGTCTTTATTTGTTTATTTACTTTTTTTTAGAAAGTTTATTTTTATTACTTGTTTTGGCTAAAGTTTCTCTCACTCGATGAAATGATAGAAAGTTAAAAAGTTTGACATTTAATTTTGCTTGCGATTTATATGAAGCGACAATGGATTCAGACCATGACCTGTGCCCCAGTGATCACAATTATCTTCTCCAATGTCCTTTTTGAGTGAATAATATTTGTCCCCTTAATACGTCCAAATTACATTTATCTACTTTTGATAAGTACAAAGTTTATGGTAGTATAAATACTTTGAATAAGAAATCACCAAAAAGAAAATGAAAGGGTTTTTTGACAAAAGAAGAAACTAAAAGATTAACGTCCTGAATAAAGGATATATATGACAAACATGGAAGATTTGATGGCTATTTGATCCAAGGGTAGGGGTCATAAGTTGCATATATAATTGCAATTCAAGAGTTCTAATATGATAATCATAATCTACCAAACAAAGTAAGGAGTCGTGTAACCCCATTCTGCATCCATAACTGGGGGCCGTTTGTTGATTTTGGTGTGATTAGACTGTCCAATCCCATGCCCCATCATCTCCTATTTCCAACAATTTCATTTTTTTAGATTATTCAACTAAAAAATTGTTAATCAACTCCCTCAATTTGTGAAAGCAGTTGCAATTACATTATTGATTTTAGAGAACCAACTAAGCAAATTTATTTAACAATTTAGGGATTTATATTACAAATTATTTCAAAGCTTCAAGAATTTATGAGATTCAACTAGAAGTATTTCAAAAATTCAATACAAGATTTTCATTTTCGTTCCATTAGGTACATCATGTGTTTGGATGTGGTTATTTTAAGTATCTTTCGTGTTTGAAAATAAAATTTAAGTTTAAAATTATTTATAACAGTTCAAAAATGTTTGAAAAAAAAGAGTAGTTGTTTATAAAATGTTACACCTTCCGGTCATTATTATAAACAAAAAACAACATTTTAAATTCATTTATTAAATAATATATGATCTATAATAAAAATTATATGTATAATTAAATAAATAAATAAAAAATATTTATTTTTACTTATAATAATGATTGAAAGATGTACTTTAATAAAAAAGACAATGATTAAACCACTTCCGCTCGTAAAATAGTTCAATAATCTTTGAAGTTATTATAATCCAATATTTATGGCATTTGTTAATACTTATCTGTTTTATTCAGATAGATTAAAGTGATGTTAACTTGTACTCTAAAACCTTAAAGCACGTGTTAAACAATCCAAGTAAAAATATTCTTTTAAATTTCATGCATTCAATTAATTAAAAGTAAAAAGATAAATCTAAATGCATTAATTTCAACAAAATATTTTTATTTTTGATTCATTAACTTGTGTAGCATAAGTTAATATTCCTTTAAATTAGTAAATGATAATATTCCATTAAACCCTTGCACATAAATAAATGAGTCGAAATTCAACCATATCAACTTATGGGTTAAACTATGATAGAATAACATCTCTTTAATTAAGGAAAATGTTATTTATTTAGAAAAATAGCATCAAGAATTTTTCAAGACACAGTTGGCAAATTTTAATTGCATGATTTATTTGTTCATTTCCTATTTTTCAGCCACACCTCTTCGAATTGTGATAAATAGTGCATTATGATTGACTGTATTTTATTCTTAAAGAATTTTTGATTTTTTTTTTTTTTTGAGATATAACATTGCTAATTTATTAAATTGGAGAATTAAGTAAAGGTAGTGAATGATGCATGATGACGCAAAACACTGGTCACACATGTCGGAGAAGACCACGCACTTTAACATTTTATAATCTCCAAAATCTATAAATTCTTATGTCCCTGTCTATCTCCTCTTACAACTATGCCATGCTACACTAGTGCCTAGTAGTAGTATCTAATGTTAATAACGACGTAAACCACCACGTTACTCCATTTGATTCCTCCCATGTAGGAGCAACAAACAGAAAACAAATTTTACATAACTCAACGCGCCATCCCACGCGCCACCATCAACAGGTCCAATCCACGTCAGTTTGTTAAAGGAACGGGGATGCGTGAACTATGGAAGCACCCTGAAATTAGCTTACAGCCTTTCGGTTTCAGTGTAGGAGTACTGTTTTGTGTCTGGAGTTTCCATGAGGGCATGCCACGTGGCAAAGTTTGTTTTGTTTTCATAATTTTTTCTGTACTTTTGATCTTCGCATTTTGAGCAGCTCACGAAAATGGTCACATCTCTTTCAAATCGAACAAAACCGTCTATAAACTATTATGTTTTTTGCATTTTAGTCTTAACCTTAATTTTAATCTCAAGAAACACTGATGTATCCAATTTTTTTGATGATCTGGCCAAAACAACTCTTACGTGGCAATTCCAACATAAAAAATGACGTTGACATGTCATCAAATATTTTTTTTAATTGAAAAATAATTATAACATTTCTAAAATTAAAAAAATCTTTGAAAATTAAAAGTTCAAATAAAATAAATTTTGGGTTTCCAACGATAAAACTAAAAACCAAGAATATTCATTTTCTTCATTGTTTTTTATCTTCAACCTAGGATAAAATTCATCTCTCTTTTCTCTCATCTCACATCTCTCCTTAAAGCATCATCCTCTTCACATAAGCAATCTCAAATCAAAATCATATATCACAAATTTACAAATTCCTCTTCACAAAACCCTATTCCCATTCCAATCAAAATCACATATTAAAAAAAAAAATCAAAATCTGAAATCAAAGAGGATAGCATCAAAGAGATTCATGGTTATCAAAAACCAAATCCAAATCTGAAACCACCAAATCCGAATCGAGGTGACGCTTGCCGGTGTTCTTTCAATGAAGTATGTTGGGTTTTTATTGTTTTTTATTGTTGATTTGTGCCTTCAAATGTAGGTTCCTTGTTTCCATGCCCATGTCAATGATATTGTTGTTGTTGTTACAGTATCAGATATGGGGTAGGGGTTTTGTTTTAAGGAAAAGGAAGGGAAAAGTTTGGATTGGGTGAAAGTGAAGGAGTGATAGTGGAGAGTGTACGTTGGTGTTGCATTTGTGTTGTTGAGAGATAGAATTCATGCTTTGCTCCCTAATATTGCTTCCTTGATGAATGGATTTGAATGATAATGCTATGGACGGTCATGGTTTAGCTGAAAATTTCTCGGCCCAAACTTGATGATGATGACAGTAAAGAGATTGAAAAGAGAGTTGGTGATTTATGGGTTTGATTAATGATTTTAAGAACCCTAATTATTTAGTTTAGGTTTTCATATTTTTAATTTGTGAAATATATTACGTATTTTCCAATTAAAAAAATTTGATTTGAAATGTTTTTGTTTTAATTTCTGAAATATTTTAATTATTTTTCGATTAAAATAGCAAGTTACATTTTGGAGATTCTTTTCTCTAGTCAGTGAAAGCCCTCGATGAATATCATGAAGTTCCATAAAAAGTGATCGTACCTGATCTAAGGTGACTGTCGGTACTCTTTAATGCGATGGATGCTGGTGGTGGAAATGCGTCAGTTTATGCACTGGAACAGCGGGGGGAGGAGGGGGTGTACCTGCAGACACTCCGACGCTCAAGTCAGTAGAGGTCAGAAATTGGGGGATGAGAGAGATTCTCCCTTGAGGACTGCGAGAAGTCCCCTTTATATAGAGGTGGGTGTTTGCAGAGCCGTTGTAAGGCACACGTGTGCTCAACGGCTACGAATTCGTAGGAAGTGTAACCGTCTAGGAGAGAATCGCGGGAACATGGGATAAAGACGTTACAGTTTGTTTGAACTGGTCTCTGTTGCTCCAAGCACCCCCATCGTGGGGAAGAGGTGTGTTGCAAGTAATATTGTCAAATGTAGCATTTGGGCTATAATTGTTATTTGGTCTAAGCAAATTGGGCCTAAGGTATCTGACCGGTCCAGAACAAAAAGGATATCGACGGTACCTGCAATGTAGCTTAAGAAACTGGAAGGCATAATTAGCCCATGTAGCTCAATGTGATGGGGTTACCGAGCCAACAGTCATCCACATTGGTAATCATGAAGATACGGTTAGAGGAGTTTCACTAGATCCATCTATCTTAAATGCTAGTAGTCGACGCGTGATGGAAGTAAGAAATCAGCGTGGAAGACAAATTTCTAGCTTCCATGGCATGATTGTAAGTAGAGATCAGAGCGTTTGAGAAACAAGTAGAATTTCTATTTCTCCATGACCACCACACTCCACCAGAGAGGATGCTGACATTGAGGGAGGGAATGCCAATCTTTAACCACTCATGGGGCGCCATATTGTTGAAAAAATTAGCAGATTTGTAACCTAGAGAATGCCATAGATTTTTGGAGGTCATACAATCTCTAATGAAATAGAGAAAGGACTCACTAAAGTATGAACAATGAGGACGGAGGTGGTTTTTGGCAATGTTCTCGTGATTCAGCAAAGATAAAGTGAAAGCAAGCATACCTTATCCAAGACCATGAAAAAGTTGTGGCATCTGCATAATAAGTGTCAAATTACCGTTATTTTCTCTGACAATTATCAACTTATTTTGCAAATAAACCAGTATAAACACCCCCAATCATATCCAAATATAGTTTTATTATAAATTATGTCAGAAAGTTATTACTTTCTATTTCCCAATTTTTGTGTGTAGATTTTTGACATGATTACAAATGAACAGAACAACGCGATGCAAATACACTCGCTGGAAGGTAGGCCATAGCATCTAACAGACATTTAGGCAAAACCTGATTCACCATGCGAGTTGTGGCAAAGTGAAAGAGGGCCAACACATAGAGTTTTAGGGAGATTTGCCAAAGTTGGATTGCCATGCGAGCATCGATTCGCTAGGCGTGAGCAACACCATATGAGGGTTAGGAAGCTTGTTGATGCCTCCCCGACAACAATAAACCTTCACTTGTTAATTATGCTCTATATGGGTAACTAAATTCTCTTTTGTGTTGGGATTAGATGTAAATAGATAAGATTTTATATAGTAGTTTTAATCTGATTGGTTTTATGTAATTAATATATTCAATATAATCTTTGGTATAAATATGTTCTTAATTCTTTTCTGACGAGCACTCCGCAAATGCACTTTTGACTTAATTTCAGCAAGGAATTGTCATTTTATCTAAAGGATATTGATAATTGGCAAAATAGTTGGTTATCATGTTGCACGTATCTCCCATAATGAACGAGAATTTGAGTGAATGCATTGCCAAAAGCATTTAATCAGTGCCTATTTAGGATTTTATAGTTTTAATTAGTTTTTAGCATTATTTAATCATTTTGAACTAGTAATGCTTGTTGTGGATGTTTGATGATACATGATGAGGGTTAGAACTGGAGATCTGGGAAGTTGCAACGTGGATCAAGATGTTTCGCTGATGATATGGAAAGATACAACACCCTAGATCGCTAGCCGGGTCGTACAATTGTACTGACACATGAAACCACTTTTGGACATAGCTTAAGGATTAAGAATTATGAGTTGACACCAATAACTGGAGTACAAGGAATATGCCATGAGTAGGTAGGATAAGATAAGGAAAACCATAGGGTAAATTACCAAAGGGTCCAAAAAATTGATAGTGAATTGGAGAGGCCAAGTTATAGCTAGGGTTAGTAGCTTTAGAGTTCTAACCCAATCTCATATTCTCCATAGATGAGCACGAGTGCTAGTTTTTAGAGAATTAGACTTAGGATTACTTAGAGATACTTTTAGCTCACCTTTCTCCTTCAAAGATTGTAATCTTCTACTAGCTTTATTCAATATATATTAATTTGGATTTTCATTTATGTTTTATTTCATCTTCATCTTTGAGGTTGACCTCACCATGAGTAAAATCTCTTCTTGTGGTTTAGACATGGTGAGATTGCGATACTCTTTCCTTAAGATTTACAAAGTTATAGCTTCACGCTTCTTTCAAACAAATTGATTTAACTCAAAATCTTTGAAAGTAAATTTTTATCTTTTTTACTTTCAATGTTATAGTTTCCTCAGATCAAGAGGGTATGTGAATGAAACATGTTTATTTTATTCGAGTTAGTCCCTATGCATCAAGAGGTGAGCGATCAAGATAGATTAATTTACAAGAGTACTAGATCTTGGAAGAGCCTTTTAAGCGTTCCGATCTTGGAAAATGTTGATGACCTAACATAGCCATGTTGCATGTTAATATTATATGATTGTACTCCTTGTTGGAACAAAATTGGAATTGTATAATTCCTTTGAAGTTTTGATGAGCTAAAGTTGTTGATAAGTTCACTCAAAGATGAATATTTAAGAGAATCTAAATTTGATTTCTGATAAAAATAATTATTAATCAGATTTTACTTACTACCTTCCAATCAAACTTAAGATTACTATGATCATTTTCCTTTAAAAATCAAAAGGTTAAAAAAAAAAAAGTCAGTAATTCAAGGGTTCACCAACATTAGAGAGGATCTTAGAGTTCAACTAGCGTTAACATGCATTTTTATAAATCTTCTATTATAAACACCATCCCACCAACAACAAAAGTTGAATCTGCAACTTTATATAGAGACAAACATACTTATTTTTAACCAAGTCAACTTTTATCGGCAACATAATAATTATGTACATTAAACAAAGAAAAAAAATTATTGCTGTGTATAAAGAACAATAGTTTGTTTATTAGTTGTTTTGTTGTTTTCCTCTTTTGTGATTCGTCCTTTGCCTCATGCTACTGCTGCTACCAGAGCAGAGTACTATTGTCCCTAAAAAAGTGAAAAAGTTAAAACCTTCACAGTTAAATTTACTCATTCATCTCCACCAGTTAAAAAAACCTAAAGTTACCAAGTAACCGGACATAGCCGGTAAAAGGTCATCATCAATGGTCCAAGACAAAGCAAGAGAGAGATAGAGAGAGAGAATTTGTATTTGTATATGCTGTTTGTTTATTTAGATTAAGACCACACATAACACAGAACCTCAAAAGTATATGAATATCAAATGAAGATTGAAATTTTCCTTTGAACAAATAAAAAAGCACATAGAGAAAAAGAGTGAAAGTGAGAGTGAATGTTCCTTTGTTTTCTTTCTTCTTTCAGCTCAAATTATTATTCACTACATCAAAGCAACCATTGATAACCTAACTTCAAATTTCGCTACAAAAATGGATTTTGATGAAGATCAAGAAGAGGAACAAGAGGAAGAATTATGTATGGGTGGAGGAAATTATGACTCTTTACCAAACTCATCAAGAGTTGTTAAGATGCCTGGTGGAACTGAACCTATCATGGTGACTCATCCACTCAGAAACATCCTCAACAACAACAACAACAACAACAACAACAACAATGGAAACAGCAACATGGGTGGTGTTGGTGTTGGAAATGGAAAAGCAAGGTATAGAGAGTGTCTAAAGAATCATGCTGTAGGTATTGGTGGTCATGCTCTTGATGGTTGCGGTGAGTTTATGCCAGCAGGAAGTGAAGGAACTTTAGAGTCACTAAAATGTGCTGCTTGTAACTGCCACCGTAACTTCCACAGAAAAGAGTCATCGGCAGATGTTACTGCCGGTGACCCTTTTCTGTTGACACACCATCATCATCATCCACCACCTCCACCGCAGTTCGCGGCTTATTATCGAACTCCAGCGGGGTATTTGCATGTTTCTGGACAGCAGAGGACTGGGACACTTGCTTTGCCGTCTACTTCTGGTGGCGGTGGAGGGACGCAGAGTACGAGGGAAGAGCTTGAAGATGTTTCGAATCCAAGCGGTGGTGGTGGAAGTGGGTCGAGTAAGAAGAGGCATAGGACAAAATTCACGCAGGAACAGAAGGATAAGATGTTGGAGTTAGCTGAGAAATTGGGTTGGAGAATTCAGAAACATGATGAAGGTTTGGTTCAAGAATTCTGTAATGAAAGTGGTGTTAAGCGTCATGTTCTTAAGGTTTGGATGCATAACAACAAACACACTCTTGGTAAGAAGCCCTAGATATGAAAACAAAAACCCAAATAACAAAATTTGAAAATTTTCTTTCCTAGGGTTTATTGAATATTCCATGTCATTTGATGATAAGATAAGGGTGCAAGTGGAATGGAACATTATAAATATTTATGCTACTTAATTTGTCTTAGTGTTTAACGTTTAGGTAAGATTCTAGTACTATAATTTGATTAGATGATCTTATTATTGTTGATGAACTAATTTGAGTTTAATTTTATCTAGACTTTTGGTCATGATTTAGTTTCATTTGTACAATGTACATGTTCTAGTGTTTTTTAATTTTATTATGGTTGTGTTGTGGTGGTGGTGATGAATATGAATGCATTTGGATTTGGAGTGTGGGATGACATCATGTAGTGGTAGGTTAAGATTTAAGAATATGAGATTTATGATGATAAATTGATAATGAAGCTAAAAATAGATGACCCCTCTAGTTTTAATTTTGTTTGTCTATATTTTGATACACTCCATTTTATGACAGTTGTTCTCGAAAGCATCAATGTCGTTTTAGCACACACACCTGCATTTTCCGTTTTTCATGTCTTTCTCTACCTATTTGCTTGTCTCTTTTTCTTTAACTTCTTCATCTAATGGCAAAACCTTTTTGGCTCTTTCCACACACCTGGAACAGTGAGAAAAATCTTCCTTCTAGCCAGTGTCTAATTTAGTGCATTTGGAATTTACCTGAATTTGAAGAAAATAAGGTCATAATGAGATTTTGTCAAAATTTTAAAATGTAATCTTTGCTAAAATTACTGTCACATTGTTATTTCGTACTTACCTTGTTTGTAAAAAAAAAACTATAATCTCAATCAAGCATTTTCCTTTTTTTTTTTTTGTTTAATTGAAAAGAATGAATTTGCAAATACGTTGCTCAGATATGTTTGTTTTGTTTTCAGATCTTTGTAGAGTCAATAATGTAACTAATTTATTTACTCATTATTTTTTGAAAGGAGAAATTGATAACTATATTTGACAATATATGGAGTATATAGGACACACATCCTGGGAAACAGTTTTTTGTTAGTATTATCAATAGTTGGGATTTTCATTTCATCTTTTTCTGGATGATACAAGGAACTATGCTAATTAATATTATATTTTATATCATGTGATTTGTATTAAATTTGAGAAGTACTACAATTAATTTGTCCATGTTTTCTTTGTGTTGGGGAAGAAAAGTTGGTAGACTCATATAAACCCAGACGTGAAGTAATTAAACTCATCTGTTGTAGAAATACTTCATAGAATATTAATTGTTAGTGACTAAAGAAAGAACATATTTGTTCCCTTAAAAAAAAAACATATTTGTTTGGAGTACTAAAAAAAAAGAACAGTATTGTACCCAAAAAAAGAACAATATACTGTTTTCACCTATTTTTCTTATAAAAAGGAATAACAACTTTTATCAAGGGGGTCTTAGAAATAAGAACGGAAGTAATAATATTTATTTTATTCAAAAAAATATAGTAATATTTATTATAGTTTCACTCAATTAAAACTTAATTACATTAATATTAAAAAATTATTAACACATTTCTTATTATTTATTTAATATTATTTTTCCTGTCAAAAAAATTTATATAATGTTATTTTGTAGTAAAGAAGAAATTTTGTCTATGTTCTTGATTTGAGTCAGGTAGAGACTGACATTTTTCACCCTTGCCCTGAATTTCCCAATTTTTTTACTGTAATTGTTGTCAGTCCATTTAAACCGTTGGATAATATATCACTGGCTTACATTGTTTCTTACATAGTAACTCAAAATTTTAGCCGTTTGTGGTGGTGATGATTGTCGATGGCAATGGCAATGGCATGGTGGTGGGTGTATTTGTTTTCTTTCTCTTCCTTTTTTTTTCGTTCTATATCTGTTACTTCACTTTGAAAATAATTATCTTTCCCATTTTGACCAACCCTACTCTTCTATAAGTTAAAAACCAAGCTATATGCAAATAGATGTAAAATAGAACAATAGGGACATGACTTTTATTTTGCAGCTTTCCAACTACTACCATCAATGGCGTTTTGAGAGACATGGGGTAGAGAGAATCTATTAGGATCCCTAGAATCTCTGTTATGTCAGTTCTCTCCTTCATCACAAATTTACAATCATGGTAAACCTGTTGACTTGTTGCATTTAATTGACTGTAGGATGGTGGAGCACTAATTAATTCAATAAAGTTATAAAGTACTAGTAGTAATACATGTAACTAGCTAGTAATCAATGGATTTCAGATTTGTTGCAATTTGCAATCAAGTGAATTCACGTAGTAAAAAATATCCGCTAGTGTTAGGATTGAAATTGGATGATCTATATTCTAAATTTGATATTTTAGTGTGTGTCTATATATATATATATATATATATATATATATATATATATATATATATATATATATATATATATTAAATCAAAAGACAGTTTGGTTTTAGCTATGGTATGATTTATCATTTCTGGACGTTGATAAGATCCTTCCATCTAGCAGCACCATAGGATGGCATAGACTTCAAGTTAAGGGCGAGGTTCAAACGAGGAAAGGCTTATGGTGGATACCTCGGCACCCAGAGACGAGGAAGGGCGTAGTAAGCGACGAAATGCTTCGGGGAGTTGAAAATAAGCATAGATCCGAGGATTCTCGAATAGGTCAACCTTTCGAACTGCTGCTGAATTCACGAGCAGACAAGAGACAACCTGGCGAACTGAAACATCTTAGTAGCCAGAGGAAAAGAAAGCAAAAGCGACTCCCGTAATAGCGGCGAGCGAAATGGGAACAACCTATGAAATTTGAATTATCGATTTCTATCTAACAATCACTGGTATTTTTTAATGCTTGAATGTGGGAAAAATTTTTGAGAGAAAATGCGTGAATTATCAACGTTAACAACTACTGCTAAGAATGAGAACTATTATAAATGGTTCATCATAGACACGTACTTTGAAATTGTTTGAAACATACGACAACGACCAATGTCACAATTATAAAGACTAGAGTCTTTAATGTCTTTGTGATTAAGATAATTTTTGTTTACCATTAAAAAACATATGTATACTACCAAGAAAAGAGATGACTCGATCATAAGACAAAATGAATATAATTAGTTTTGAACCACTTATATTAATTTATCTTAGCTTTTGTTGAATCACACCGATTAGGTCATTGTTTTAATCCTGAATATGAGTTATCGTCTGAGTTTTAATTTTCGGAGATCGACACAGTCATTGTTAGAATCAACATTTTTGGCATGATACTTGGTCGGGGTGAAATCTCTTCAACTTTTTCAATATTATTTAAGTAGTCCATGCAAACCAATCTTAAGGTAAACCAAATGGGGAGTTGACTCGACGACGAATAGCATTGGGAACTCCAATGGATTAGGGGTATATTTGATAGGGAGGAGCAAGTTTCGAGTGCGCGTTAAAATTCATTTTAGCGAGTCAACAATTTGGTAACTCCGAAATGGATAAGTGGAGTTGGGTGCTTAAAACATCAAAAATATTTTCGGCTAAGTCTCAATATGTTGTGTTGAGTGGGAAACTTCTTTTGCCTTCTTTAAATGACATTTGTCGAAAGGGTTTAAGGGAAATTTGGACTAGTTTTGCTCCTAAAAAGTTTAGACTTTTTCTTTGCAACTCATCCTTGGTAGAATTCGAACCCGTGGAAATTTGAGAAATAAGGGGTGTTGTTGGAAGGAGTGTGCTCAAATTGTGTGTGGTGTCCCAGAACAACGACGGCGGAGGACCACTTGTTTGGTAGGTGTTCGTTCTTTCGTCGAAAACGTTTGGTATGCAGTTTTTAAGTGGATTCGAACATGAGAGATTTTACTCAGAAATATTGTCTTTCTTCTTGAATGCGTCTCTTCTTTGTCTTGGAACAAAAAACGCCGAAAAATAGCTAACTCTTATTTGAAATGTAACTATTTGAAAGATTTGGAGCCTCGAAACGGGGTTATTTTTTCTGCAAAAATTCCAGAGGTAGAAGATATTGTAGATAGCAATAAATTTATCACTTGGAGGTTGTTTCTCGTTAGAAAAAACGGGGGACCTTTTTTGTATTTGGAATGGTTTTTAAACCCACTTTTTTGTCTCACCTCTTGAATCAGGGTGTTAAATACTCTTTGTACTTTTATCCTTCATCAAATAAAATTTTGTTGTTAAAAAAATATACAAGATTTTCGTCACCTAGATGATGCAAGTCAAGTAATGAATGTAACTTGCTAATGAAATAGCTTTATGGGTCAGCTTTAATATGCACGCTAAAGGGGGCACTTGGTTGATTACTTAAGGAAAGAAGAAGAAACGTGCTTAGTTTGGAAGCTTTCCTATAAAAACACACAATAGGGGGGTTGATGTTTCAAGTATAGTAGCACAGGATATACTTTTGTTGTAGACAGCTTGCTTGTTAAGTAGTCCAAACCTTGCCCATTACCAATACACGTATAAGATGCTTTGCTTGTTTTGGGGGGTTTTCAGCATCAAATAAAGCTGTGTGTTTCATGATCCATCTTGTGGTCCACACATAACATTATAATGGAACCCTTGTTTGTTGCTTGGTGCTAAGTTTAGGCTGTGAGCCTGTGATAAGTCAGATATAATTGGCCTACATACAAGTATCCCATCCCTTCCTATATGTGTTAACATGTTCATGACTTGACGGGTTTTGTCCATCCCTTTGAAATTGATCATTCATTTAATTTAACCATGGTTTCAGATTGCCGTTGCATTTTAACAAAGTGTACGGTCAAAAATTTAAGGGTTAAATATGTTTTTGGTCCTTGCATTTTGTCATTCTTTGACAAATAGTCCTTACATTTTAATAAATGTTTTTAAAATCCCTACATTTTTCTTCCGTTAGCACAAATAATCCTTGCTGTCAAATAATTAACGAGAAGCTGACGTGACAGCTAGTGAACCCCATTTTTTAAAGGTTAAATATGTTTTTGGTTCTTATATTTTGCGTGACTTTGAACAATAGTCCTTACATTTCAATAATGATTTTAAAATCCCTACATTTTTCCACCATTAACAAAATTGGTCCCTGTCATCCATTTTCGTTGACCGGAAAAACAGAACATGCCACGTAGATGTCACCAAGGACATTTTAGTAATTTACAATAAAGTCAGAGACATAATTGATTTTTCAGCCGAACCTTCTCTCTCGTCTTCATCCTCTCTCCGCGTTTTCTCTATTTCTCCCCAACCACCATCAACCACACACACTCATCCTCAACCACCATCGTCTTGTCGCTGCCGACGACATCCTCTTCTCCCTCACGCTATCAAGGAACCATTCAAACTGCAAGTGACAACGACTGTGAGGACCAGATTGAAGTTAAAGTTGGAATTTTGTGAGTAATGTTTTGGGTAAAGGTGAATTATGCCCCTGCACTTTTTTGGAAATTACTAAAATGTCCATCGTGGCATCTATGTGACATGTTTTGTTTGTCCGGTCAGTGAAAATAGACGGCAGGGATCAATTTTGTTAACGGTGAAAAAATATAGGGACTTTAAAAACTTTTATTGAAATGTAAGGACTATTCTTCAAAGTCACGTAAAATATAAGGACTAAAAACATATTTAACCCTTAAAAAACGGGGTCCACTACCTGTCACGTCAGCTTCTCGTTAATTATTCGACAGTAGAGACTATTTGTGCTAACGGGGAAAAATGTAAGGATTTTAAAAACATTTATTGAAATATAAGGACTATTTGTCAAAGGAGGGCAAAATGTAGGGACCAAACCAAAAATTGAAAGAATGGTACGAATGTTGTTTGTTCTTGTATAATTGGTTGATCAAAATATGGCTTGAACATGTCTTTAAAAGTGTGGACAATCCTCACATCATAAATCGGTTTTGTAGGTTGTGTCAGACCTAACCACAATTTTTAAGATGATATCATAGTCTCTCAGAGATCCATTGGGTCACCTGCTATCACATTTTTGCTATCGAACCATCCACCATGTTTTCGCTATCGAGCACCCACTATTTATGTCGACAAACCAAGCACAATAGTGTTGCTCGTCAGGGTGTGTTAAAGAGTCTCACATCTGACAAAGAGATGGCTAATGAAGTTGCAATTGCGGTCATAATGTCTTTGTACATAAATTTAACATGACATATTCAATTTATTACAACATTAAACTAAAACCTTGTATGTGCATTCTTGGTCTATTGCGCAATAATTTTAGCAAAAATTTGCAATGGTAAAATGAGAAATGAGTACTAGAAGTATTCAAACTCCAAACTCCATTATACAAAGTAAAAGTACGAACAAAGGACAAAGTAGAACAACCCAAAATAAAGGGGATCCAAAAACAACCTAAAACAAAGGTCAACAACAAAACAAGCGGTCCAACAAAGTGTGCCACAACAAAAAAGAACAAGGTGAGCAAACAAAGAACCATCTTAAGAAGCACAAGAAGACCTTTGACAAATTATTCGAAAACCACTACCAAGAAAAGAACTTAACTTAATCCACGATTTATTAAAGGAAATAACATCATTTCGCATCTTCCAAGTTGACCATACCACATGATGTCAAGCACAATGTGTTTTAGTTGAGGGTCACCTTCAAAAGAACAAAAATATCGACTTTCAATCTTTATCGACGATATTGTATTGACAATTGGCTATATCAAATCTATTTTAACTATATATTAGCCTCTCCAAATGTGCGTAGATAACACTGGATTTACACTATAATTATATGCATTGCTTATGTTGGATTAGTTAGTAATATATTAATAGCTTAGTTTGATTATTCTTTATGACGTGAGAGCATAGTGATTATGTTTGTTAAGATGTGAACGATATAGTTTAATTTTCATGCATTGTTAGTGTAACTTTTTTTAACACTAAGATAAGTTACCCACTAATGATATTGAGGATTAAATGTTGCAATATTGTGTCTAAATGTAATCTTTGTGACTCGTAGATAGAAACTACTTTCATCTTTAATGTGATTGTCCATGTGCTGCGAATATCTAGGGTTGGTTGCGAAATACCATTGGTATTGTAGAAATACGTGCAGGTTTCAAGGTCATCTTATCTGTTGGAAGACTTCCATCAATATTATCGTTTCAAATTTTTATGAGTTGTAATTACACTAATATTGTTGTTTCTCCTAACATATACTATGATTTTATGATCCTTAAAGTTTTCTTTGTTAAGACTACCCTCCTAATGCTCCTAAGATCAAAAAGTTGATGTGGCTCCCTCTGATATACCCTTGGAATAAGTGTAACATTGATGGCGCTGCTCATGATAGTCTCACTTCATGTGGTGGTATCTTTAGAGATTACCAAACTAATTTTCTTGGTTGTTTTGCTTTTAATATTGGTTATATGTATGTTTTGAGTGCTGAAATTATGATATTTATTCTTACTAATGAGTTAGCTCATAAGAAAGGCTGGGTTTATATTTTTCAAAAATATTGGTCCTAAATATTGGTCCTAAATATTCCTTGAGTGATGAAAATAATGCTATTCAATAATTAATAATTAATTGGTTTCAATATTAAATTAAAAGCGGTCTTAGTATAATGTTGAAGGTGTAATGCTCGAATGATTATCTATAATGTAGTAGTATATCAAACAATTGTAGCTAAATCTATTTTATCAAGAGGCGGCATGATTGTTAATTTGTCTTACACAAATTTGGACGGTGTCACGAAACAGTTTAAAGAGAAGGCGTTATATCACAACTCAACCCAGTAAAAACTTCGATTGATGTTTTTTTAAAATATACTTTGGAAACCTAAATATTACCGGACTGATTTATATTTTTCTTTCCTTCGATCTTGGAATTATCATTTTGAGCTCTAAATAGTATTTTATTTTTTTGACAAAATTCATGCGCTCTAAACTTACCACGATCCTTTGGTGGGTGATCATTGTTTCTTTTTTTCTAAACTTTAGTGAGTTGTGTTGAACATCAAGCAAATAAATAGTGTGACTCATTTCTGCTTGATGTGTCATGCTACTCTTTCTCTTCCCTACGTGGTTAAGCCTTTGCACATATAAGAGCCGTACACAACAAGTTATGTTTTTTTTTTTTGAAGAACAAATTATGTTAATTACAAATTGTATATAGTATTCATTATTATTTTCTTTCTCTTTTGTGAAGGATAAAGAGAAAGAAAATAATGTGCATAATGTATGGTTCTGAATTCTCCATGAAGGTCAACTAAAATATGCAAAGGAAGAAACTAAGAAGAGGAGGGACCGGTTATAGATTCGGTTGGATTACAAACTTTTTCCAAAGCAAAATTGATGATTCGAAAGAGAAAAGTTTCCAATGAATTTGGTTTTGTCACCTTACATTGTGTTGTGTCCCTTGTGAAGAATCCTTGCTTTGGCATGCTGGCAGGGTAGCTGCCTTACCAACGACCTTAAAAATTGGTCGTCCCTACTATGGTTCCCAATATCCAAACAATGATATTTAGTCATCACAATGATTCCAGGAGTAATGTTTGGGGAGCCCAATTGGCCCACGGTGTGACTAATTTCTCTTTGAAAATAGAAAGGAACAAAAAAACATAGACACAATGCGGTTATGGTGTTATACGTACAAAAATTGCTAGCACCAACCAAGATTATGTTGGTTTAGTTGAAGCTTTACTTGAATTTCTTAAGCAAAATTTCAGATTGGAATTTTGTAGATAAAAAAAATTGAAGGTGCTATTAAAAGTAGTCATTTATGAAGATGATATCAATTATCAACAAAATTGATAGAAACTTTTACGATGAGTGACTCGTTTGACTATTTCAAATTGATTAATAAAATTGTATAAATAAAAAGAGATAATATTTGACTATTTCAAATTGATTAATAAAATTGTATAAATAAAAAGAGATAATATTTTTAATAAATTATATTTGTCAAGTATTAATGTATTTACCATTATTAGGAAGAAATACCAATGTGAATGCAAGTCATGTTGTGAAGAAAGCAAGACATGTAAGTAATTTTTGGAAGGGCATGTGTGTGGTCTAGGAGGATTCTTGCAAAGGGTTACTTGGAGGCTTGGATCGGGACATTTGGTAGAATTTTGGAATGATTTGCGTATCAATTCCGTCCTCTTACGATGTATTTGATTTGCTAAAAGGTAGGTACCGGATAGAACACAATATGAGGCAGAACATTATATGACAAACTTTTATGTTATTGAACAATTTCTTGTCTTATACCATGTTTGGTGGAAGAAAAAAGAGAAGCTATTTTAATATTTCATCCAATTTATACTTGAGACAAAAAGTTGTGATGTGGTTTAGGAGGGACAACAATTTTGGTTTTTGTCATGTCTTTAGAACAATTTTACAATCAAACACAGTAAAACTCAAGTTGTCATGTCCTTTGTTTTGCAGTGGATCAAACGCACCCTTAAAGCTTATACCACGAGGGATCTTATTAATGGTGATTCTCATCGACCACTTGCTAGTTATATGGATATATCATGACAACACTTTTTCCTTAGCTTATTCGTACCAACGCTTGACCGCCTTCGGTAACCGTAACGTTCATCTCTTCCATAAACTCATTTGGAGGTGGAAGAGTCCATTTAGGATTCAATGTTTTCTGAAGAAGTTAAGTCACACATCTTTGCTAACTAATGCCAATAGAGTTTGTAGAAGAATGACAACTAGTGATGTGTGCCCCTTATGCAAGAATATTGCTAATGAAGACCACTTTCATTCTTTATGAGATTGCTTGATGTGCCCCCCTTATGTCGATTCTTTTCTCACCAAATTCCCATGTCTGAAGTGGAAATGTTCCACCATTCTACTTAAATGATTTAAAAAAATTACATGTAGTCATGACCTATTAAATCCTTCGCAGGAGCATTCTATTGACAATAATTTTGTGAATAGATGTATTTGATCAATGCATGGAGCAATGGCTTTTTAACACATATAGAGGAGTGCTTAAAGATGATAACATAAATTTTATTTGTGATTTTGCAGCAAAATTATGTGTGTTATGTCCTTGAAAAATCTTGTAGAGACATAGTTTTGAAAAATCTTCATGTTTTAGAAAATTGCTCTTTAGGCACATATTTACCTGAACAACTAGGAACCGTTCGAACTCAGCCAAATGGTAGAAACAATAATTAATTGTCGTTCAACTCCATATTGAGAGAGTCATCATCAAGGCATTTGCTGGACAATGGCTTGTACAAGAGTTGCTATGAACGACATTTATAATCTTTCTTCACCCTTCAGAGCCCTTAGATTGTCTCGTTTTTGTTGTCACACTTATCTCTTTGCAATCACACATCTAAGGTTTTGTTTGGGAGTTTGGAGGAGGAGAAGAGTGCTTTGGAGGGATGAGATTAGGGGAAAAAAATAGGTAAATCTTTCAAATTTTTTAAGCGAGTGTTTTTCTAGTGAATGATAAAAGAATACCTAGGATTAATGTATTGGATTTAGAAAATTTACTCAAAACCCTCAAAATCCTACTCCAATAATTTTGTAGTTCTCCCAAATTAAAAAGATTTTGTATTATGAAGAAAAATAAGCCTCTCAAAACCCACAAAACATGGGTGTCTAAAGAGCAAGTTTCCAAGTTAATCCATATCCAACCCATATTAATATCGTTATAAGGCCCCATCTTGGGTTTAGATATTTCACACCTACTTTTTTCATTTTCACAACTTCTAAAAAATTTATATTATCTTTTTTCTTTTAACTATTTTCTTTCACACATTCTTACCCCTTTTTAATCCTCATTTTTATATAATACATAGTGAATAGTTTAAGCTTTTCGGTTCAAAACACAGGGTACAGAAAACTAAAATTTTATAAAATTCCAAATTTGATTTTCCAATTTTTTGAGAAAATTGGAAAGTCGGTTTTTTGGGTTTACAAAGTATTTCGTAAAATAAAAAATTTGAGTTTTATATAAGAGTTTAATTTGTATATACTTGTTGACGTGAAAATATATCCTCTCAGCAAATGAATTTGATGATCAATTTAAGACTCAAAATAAATTTTTAGGAGATTCTTAATTGAAAGGTTTAAAGTCTCAAGTCTTATTTTAAAGTCGAAGAAACCCGTGACCAAGAAACTGTTATGAAAATTAAAGAAGAAAGTCGAGCGAAAACAACAAAAGTGTAGAAACATAGAATAAAAGGGTAAGATTATGGTATTATTATTATGACAAGTAAAACCGAGTTATATACATCCTTCAGATCAAACAACCAGTGTTATCTAGTAGGCATTAGAGCATGAAAGAAACTAACTTCTATAGTACATGAATATCACAAGTGTCTCTAACTAACTTGGAAAACTTCTGCTGCAAGTTTCTTCTAGTATTTTTAATTATGAACATTGAAGGCTTCCCAAGTATAACCACTTCTTTTAAAACTTCTTCTATACACTTGTGATGCGGTAGTTATTTTGTAAATTTAGAAACTTTGAGTCTTCGAATGTCTTCAGGGACTTTTATCTTCGAGTTCATCTATATTGGTCTTCAAATTCTTGTGCTTGTAGTAGAAAAAGACCACTTTGAATGTTAATTTGCAAGGAGTAGCATTATTCATTTTTCAAAAACTATAATGTTAGGAACATCAAGATTTCACTCGCTTCTCAAGTAACTGATAACCTTTGAAAATCTTGTCAACCCCATGTTTCTTGAGGCCATTAAGAAAGCTTTTAGATCGATGTCCGGTAATGCCAATCCCCAAAAGCCATCTGCTAAGAAATTTTTTACAGAAGGTTTGTATATTTCTTGTCTCAATCGTGTAGAAGAACAAAAAGCCTCATTTTGAAAGAAAATAGTCATATATGATTTTGTTATGCTTAGTAAGTCTAACTTTTATTACAACTTTCCCCAAGTGTTTAGTGTCCTTTATTTTTGGGATCCATCGTACCACACCTTCCACACTCCTTATAGGATGTTGATTGTTACCTTGTTCGATGCAGCCCCCGTCCCTAGCATTTTATAAGTATTAGGCCAAGTTTGAGAAAATGACCCCTTTATATAATCATATCAATTTTTTATTTATAAACGATGAATGAGACATACATTAATCATGACGGTTGACATATCATCTATGATGTTACCCCGAGTCACCATAATACCATAATACGATGTTTTGAAACCCAGCTATTCTGATGCCCGAAAACATCGTGTCAAATGCACTTTGTCTGATATATTATTAATAAAAAAGAATAACCAAACAATTTTTTTTAGGGATCAAATCAAAACAAGCAAAGCTAAGTAAAACAATAGGTAGACAGACGAAGCTTTGTATAAGTTTTATTATCTGAGTTGATAATTCAGATGATTTACTACCTCTAAAATATCTCAAATAGCTTCATAATCATTTATGACCATAAATCTATAATAGTATAAAGGGCTAATTAAGTTTTTGGTCCCTATAAATATTCACAGTTTTGTTTTTAGTCCCTACAAAATAAAATTACACTTTTTAGTCCCTATAAAAATTTTCATCAGCATTTTTAGTCCCTATAAATTTTTCTATCAACACTTTTAGTCCCTATAAAAAAATTCCATCAACAGTTTTAGTCCCTAAAATGATTAAGGAAAATGTCACAGGGACTAAAAAGTGTGATTTTATTTTGTAGGGACTAAAAACAAAACTGTGAATATTTATAGGGACTAAAAACTTAATTAACCCTAGTATAAAATACTCTTCTCTCAAACCCAATAACATGAAAACATTTTATCATTTGTCAATAAAATGTGATGTTACTTATAATAAATCACACGAGACCAAATTTGGTGTTGCAAACATGAAATTTTCATGATGAAAGTCATATTATATTATGAAATTTAAATACAAATTCAGGTTAGCTTCATTTTAAAACACCAAAAAGTATCCTCAAATAAAAAACAAATATAGTCTCTAAAAAGGAGTAGATATTTTGCCTTTTATGTGTGGCTTCTGCATTTTACTTTATGTTTTAATTTTTAAGTTTAGCGTTTTGGCCAATGTCAATGGGTATGAAAATGAAAGAGTTGGGCTGTGAAAATGAAATGATGTTGAGTTGTAAAATAAAAAAGGTGAAGGCCTATTAGACCGAAGAATGATAAATAATTGGGCCTTCTTTGCAATTTTTGCTCTATATAACCCCTATAAAACAAGTTTTCTATATGCACCCCACGTACATTTTTTTTGCCCCTATGGATATGGGCCCTAGACCGCCGCACACCCGGCCGATGCCTTGGGGCGGCCCTGGTTCGATATAGCTGCCATCATAGGTCTTAAACCTACAAGTAAGATTTTAACTCCTTTTGTGGAACCCAAAAACAATATTGATCCCATTCTAAACTTATCAAGTTATAACCATTTGATTCAGAACAATTATTCGTCATTAAAGGATGTCTTGGATAGCAAACATGCCGCCTTCCTTTTGTTTTGACTTCATAATTATGTCTTTTGCTCGAAATATATTACCATTGGAAAATTCTTACTTCCGTTGGTTAGACTTGTTCAAAATTTGCATATAACAACACTAGTGTAAAAAACTTTACAATGTCATTAAATTACGAATTTATAACCAATTAAATGAATAATTTTAAAAGTAGTCATAAATAAAGTCAACTATTCCTTAAAAAAAATAAAGTCAATTATTTTAAATGATCTCATGATTATGATTGATTGACGGTGTGTAAAACATATTAACTCTTTCAATTCTCCTTCGGCAACACCCTTAACTTCAACCACCTCTCCACCCTTGCTCATGACACCAATAAATGTACTCTCCCACCCACAACCAAAATCCCCCTCCGATAATTGCATCTTAGGTATGTCTCGAGTTCCATCAAGTCATCACATCTCACAATGGCGCAAAACATCTCCTCATTGCCATAATTTTGATGGAGTACCTCTAACCCGACTTAGTGTGTGATTGCCCCCACTTGCACATTTAGACACAAAGCGTCCTCCTCTAAAGTCATCATAGCATTTTTGTGGTTTGGTCTCTTCATTGATGGTTTAAGATCTAACATCTATTTAGTTCTTGGTGTTTTATGTTTTCCCTATTTTGCTTTCTATTTGGGTGTTTTAATGTTATTTTTAGTTGCTCAATATGTATATCCGTGGTGTTCTTTTGAAAAGCCCCATAGGTGTGTGACCATCTTAGAAGTGCATTTTTCATTCAAAGTTAATGGTGGCTGACGCGTCAGCCAACTTCAGTATTTGTTTAGACAATTTGTTGTAGCTGTTCATGTTAACACTACTTAAATTTGACATCATAACGTCACACATTGTATTCATCAAAACAACTTCATTCATTTCTAATCAGAAAAATTCATCTCAAAATAACACTGTATATATATATAAGGGTTTTGTTAGCGAGTGCCCTGGACACTCTTTAAGGATCCTAAATTTAACAATTATTCTTTCAAAATGTCAACTGTTACAATTTCCAATACATTATATACACAACTTTTCATAAAAAAAACTTACCATTTAAAGTGTTTAAAGAGTGCCCCAAAGACACCCCAGTATATAATTATTCCTTCATACAAGGCATAGTAAGAAATACAAAATCCAATTTAAAAAAGCAAGAAAACAAACCAAAAAAATTGAGCTTTAAACCTTCCACACCAATTGAAGTAGCTTCTTATCCTCACTTGCATTTTTTCCCCTTATCATTATTTTATCCTTTTGCTTTGATCTAACATATGATCCTTTTACAGGAATAGGGCTTGAACCTGCCCTCAAACTCTTCTCCCAATCAATCTTCTTCACTTCTTTCAAACATTTTTTGGGTCTAAAATTTGGTGTTAAAGCACAACCCTTTTTATTTGCTTCTTTGATAACCTCCTTGATTTCAATTTTAGTTCCTCCTTCCATTCTCATTCTTATAATCACCTCAGAAAGTGCTCTAATTTTGTTATCTACTTTATCAAATGCTGCCTCTTTTGCATCTCTCTCCTTCCTCTGCTGAAAAATCCGGAGCAATCGATGAGCAAGATTGTATAAACCTTCTTTAATCTCCTCTTCTAAATCTCTTTCAATCATCATTGCAAGCTCACTTCGTATCTTCAACTCCTCTGCTGAAATAGGAACCTCAAGAACATTTTTATTTGACATATCTACAAAAATTAAATAAAAAAACAGTAAGAATTTTATCAACAAAACTTTGAATAATGAAAAAAAAAAACGAATTTAATTGAGTGAAGCTAGAATTTCATTTCACCTTTGGTGTACATTCCATGATGATCCATGTTATTTCAATCAAATATATAATTGTATTTAGTGCAACATTGAATATATGCATAATTTATATACTAGCAATATGATTTGGACATGGTGAGATGGGACCAGTGTGACACTATGTAAGGAATATGACACAACATAGGGTGCTTAGATAAAATGTGACAGTAAGAGATGTTTCAGTTGGCTCCTACAAAATTAGACACCAAATAGCTCTTACAGGATTAGCATAGATTTCGCCTTGCATGGGTGATAACGAGGAGACACAATTAATTTTCCAAAATTAATTGAAAATTCTGCTTTACGTGGAAGAAATAAGGCTGGTTGGGTTGCCCTTAAAGCACAATCAATCAATAACAGGGTAGAATCTGCACATGTTTGATGTATCTCATTGGATGTGTACCCTTTTCTCCCACTTGTTAACATTATAATTTTTGTTTGAAGAAATGCAAAATTTATTTTCACCCCCTTAACTTTGTGTTTTTTATTTTTAATAATTTTAGGGACCAATTCCACCGTTCGCTGGTGGGAGGATTAAATTGAAGTCACAATAAAGTCTTGTATTGATTTAGTCAACACATGAATTGTTAGCATTATGTGGATTCGAACATGAGGCTTAGAGATAAATGCAGTATGAAGTTCCAAACGCATACCACCAGACCAACCCAACAAAGTTTTGACCCTTAAATTTAATTTCAAGTAATATCTTAGTGTTAACAATACGGAAGAAAATAGATTCGACTGAATTAAGCCTTGAACTATCAAAATGGACAAGGCACAAAGCCAAAACAATCTGGTCTTTTTGACACACCCTAATTAGTTTGAATTATTTTGGGTTGGGTTGGACCAATCCATTAGCAACATTACAATGTAATTTTTAAGAAACTAATATTAGAATGAAGCTTTAATAATTATTATCTAGTTTAAAATATATTTAAATATGTAAAATTAATAAAAAAGAGATACATTAATTAGTATAATCTTTTTTTTAAAGACATTTAGTAAAATCTTTTAAAATTAGAGTTTATAAATTATTAATTTGTGAACGAATACACATGTGCATCTAATAATACCTCAAAAATAGATAACGCTTCGAAATTAGTATATCATGCTATAAAAAAAATGAAATGAGTGAATAAACGAAAAAGGGGTAGACTAGTTCATTGACTGCATAGCCCACAGTGGATGATTAATAACTGAAAATTGCTCTTCGCTAATCCAAATTTGATCTCTCCTAATATAATGTGATCAAAATATCTTCACACAAGTGTTATAACAAACATGACTTAAGTTACATTAGAATACAACCTACATGACTTGACTCTCCGTTCTTCAATTTCTAATCAAAGAAGAGCAATTTCTTCCATCCACCGCACCGCCGTTCTCCTTCTAACCTAATAATAATAATTTATGTCTATGGTGCTCCATCCTTCGGTTGTTTAATGCCTTTGCCCCTTTGCTTTATATATTCATCACTTATACATGTGATGATGGCATTTTTGGACGTGTTTCAATGAACAAAGGGAAGGAAATAGAAAAGAAAACAAATGGAAGGAAATAGAAAAGAAAGAATAATGGACTTAGAAAAGAAAAGAAAACGGAGGATTATGAGTTTTTGCGGCGGACATATCTGAAGGATATTCTTGAGTTTTTGGCCGCCGTTCTCTTTTCCCCTTTAGATATGTGGCTTCCTTTTTTTGTTTAAATATAGGACTTCATGTATTAAATCACCGTTCTCTAAAATAAAGAGAACCAGTTTTTTAAGAAGCTATGCAGCGGTTGATGGAAGATAGAATGACGGAGGAAACTGCGTTGAAGGAGAACTGAAAGTGAAAGTCGTCACGTAGGTTGTTTCATAATAATTTCGACTCAATAACGAGCAAATTGGCCTAATATGGCCCATTTATTTAATCAAGCTCGGGATATTTTACCCTATACGCCTACGCTTACACTCACCCCTACAAAACATAGTCAAATTCCAATTGTACCCTCTTTAAATATTCACGTCACACAACAAGAGTTTTTTAAAAAGCTTAAAAGTGGTAAAACATACCCATAATTCATGGACCAAGTGTGTTTTCAACTAAAACAATCTCTGCCATCCAACTATGATCAGACGGCCATCACTGATTACAGCACCCTGCTGTAACAGCAGGGAATCTCATTCCATAATTCATCAACAAAGGGTCTAATCATAAAAATTAATTAAACATGACCAAGACGACCCCTTAATTCCATCAATTACATAAACCCCCTTCTAGATCATTTTCTTCTTTTGAATTTCACTCTTCTATAGGTTTATCGAGTTTTTTTTTTATTTCCATTTTTCCTCTATATCTTCATTCTTCCCATCATTCTTTTTTTAAATTATTGTTTTTATTATATTTTCTGGGAATCTATTGTTCTCCAATATCTTGATTTAGGGATGAGGTTTGGACATGAAAGAGAATTGAAGAGGGAAGATTAAAAGGGTTTTTGAGATGAGTTTTTTGTTGTTCTTGTTCAATGTTTGAAATTTGAGTATGTTGTTGTTGTTGTGTGGGATGATTAGTTTAGAAGAAGGGAAAGATGACTTAGATTGAAAATTGATTATCAAGGAAAAAGTTGATTGAAAATTGGTTGCAGTTGCGGAGAAAAAATTGTGGTTGTGTAGTTATTGGGAGTTGTAGAAATAAATTGGTAGTTGGTGAGCGAAAGAGAAGAAGATTGGGAGAGGAACAAATCGAAATAAAAAAAAAAAGGATAATCCAGACAACTTTTATAAGAAATTTTTTGTCGGATGAAATCAAACAACAAGAAGGATAAAATTGAAATTTTAAATGATTTGTAGGGGTAAAGGTACAAGTGTAGAGGTATGGGGTAAATCATATCTTCCTCAAGCTCGTCACATCAGAGTGGATTGGATCGATCTGACCCATTTAATATATCTACCCAAGTTTAGTCCGGTCAAAAAGTTCAAGTCATATATATATATATATATATGTGTGTGTGTGTGTGTGTGTTTTTCTAGTTGTTGCAGTGTGGATAGCGAGGCTAGTGTTTGCTTCTGTTTTCACCGGGAGTATACGAGAACCTCACTGTATTTTTATGGTTGCTGTTTTTCTGTGGTTATTTGGGGTTTTAGTTTCAGTTTTTTTCCTCCATGTGTGGTGTGGATGTGACTGTTTTTTGGTGTATTGACTTCCTTTTTCAAGCGCAACTGTTTGTATTGTTCCTTTTCTTTTGACTGCGAGCATTTGTGTGTTTTGCACAATCTCGACGTAAATAAAATTTGTCGATTAAAAAAAAATGCTCAGCTTATTACTCATCATAAACTAATCTTGAGGGTAAAGCCTAGACTTTTTAAAAGCTTAGCACGACTTTTTTTTTAAAAGAAAAAGCTTGGCATGACTTGTTAGCGTATATTTTTTTTTTGAAGAACTTGTTACCCTATATAAATGCATGTTTTATATTACTATGTTGGTATCTTATAACAGTCACATTTCATTTGCAACACCGTTAATTATATTAAAATAAAAATAGGAAAAGTACAATACGAGAAGATT
This sequence comes from Medicago arabica, assembly GCA_946800305.1. Taxonomy (NCBI): domain Eukaryota; kingdom Viridiplantae; phylum Streptophyta; class Magnoliopsida; order Fabales; family Fabaceae; genus Medicago; species Medicago arabica. The sequence goes on from OX326970.1 coordinate 43,492,024, forward strand.
AGGCAAAAACCAAAAAAAAACACTTGTAAATACTAAAAGCAATTTTCTCATTAAAAACATTAATAGAAAACTGAATAAGATAAACCTTAGTGACGGAAAAAGAGTGTAGTACATAAGAATTATGGAAGATGTTTTTTTATGAAATTTTTATTTTGATTAAAACTAATAATATAAATGTTTGTTACTTTCAAGTTATAACAAATAATACTAACCATGATTATTTATTTCAATGACACCAACAATAAAACAAAAAATATATAATTTAAATTCTTTTTTCTAATGACACCAACAACAATCTTTCTTAGAGAAAAAATTGTTTAAAGGTATAATTGGGATAATGAAAAAGTAAGTATAAATATACTCACATAGTTTGTTACATTTTATTAATATTTAAATTTATTCTTATATATTTGTTACATGTTTATTTGTATTAAAAATTGAAGGTATTTTTTGAAAGAGAAAAAGTCAACTTAAAAGAGTTGAAATGAGTTATTTTCTTTACATATAGCATAGATTATATATTTTTAAAAAATATTATATTTGTTATATTTTTTTAAAGATATTATATTTGTTATATTGTTAGTATCACTAAAAAAGATAAGTATAGTTTGTTATATAATGATAGTGCAAAATATCTATTATCTATACCTATAATTTTAATCAAAATTTCATAAAAACTATTGTATGTAATTTATACCCTTGAAATTTTTTGACTATAAAAATGTTATTTTGTTGGTGTCATTTGAAAAGATAAAAATTTATATTATATTATATTTGTTATGTTATTTTATATTTGTTATATTTGTTGGTATCATTGAAAAAGATAACTATAGTTTGTTCAATGAATTAATCCCTAAAGGTAATGAGCAAAAAACCATGACGGATTGGAGGCCGATTGCCTTATGTAATGTCTTGTATAAATTGGTGGCAAAAGTACTTGCTAATCGACTAAAAAAATCTTGCATAAATGTATCTCTGAGAGTCAGTAAGCTTTTGCACCAGAGCGTTTTATTCTTGATAATATTGCTATTGAGGTGGTGCATCATATGAAAGTTGGTAAGAGAGTTAGAGATAAAAATGTTGTACTTAAATTAGATATTAGCAAGGCGTATGATAAAATTGATTGACTATACCTCAAGGAAGTGATGCTTAAAATGGGTTTTGACAGTAAATGGGTTCAATGGATTATGATTTGTGTTGAAATTGTCGACTACTATGTGATTGTTAACAATGAGTTGGTAGGTCCAATTATACCATGTAGAGGTTTGAGACAAGGTAACCCGTTGTTGCCTTATTTATTTATTTTGTGTGCTGAAGGCTTATCCGCCCTTATCCGTAAAGCAGAACGAAGTGGAGACCTCCATGGCGTGTCTATTTGTACTAATGCACCTACTATTTCTCACCTCTTATTTGCAGATGACTGCTTTTTGTTTTTCAGGGCTGATGATAATGAGGCGCAAGTGATGAAGAATATTCTTCATACTTATGAACTAGCGTCGGGGCAAGCTATTAGCCTTCCTAAGTCCGAGGTTTTCTTCAGCAGTGTTGTTCCATTGCCTTTGAAGAAAACTATTACAAATATTTTAGGTGTTAGAGCGGTGATGGGCACAGGTAAATATCTCGGCCTTCTGTCTATGGTGGGTAGAAGCAAAGAGGCAACTTTTGGTTATATAAAGGACCGTATTTGGCACAAAATTAATAGTTGGAGCTGTAAGTGTTTGTCCAAGGCTAGTCGAGAGGTAATGATTGAAACGGTACTACAATCTATCTCATCTTATATTATGAGCATTTTTTTACTTCCAAATAAGCTTGTTGTTGCAATAGAAAAAAAGATTAATGCTTTTTGGTGGGGCCACGACGGTAATATGCGTCGCGGATTACATTGGATATCTTGGGAAAGATTGTCTTTTCATAAAAAATTTGGAGGTATGGGTTTTGAGGATTTGACCTCTTTTAATGTGGCTATGTTAGGGAAACAGGGGTGGAGGTTCTAAACTGATTCTAGAAGCCTTGTTTGTCGCTTATTTAAGACTAGATATTTTCCTAATTCTGATTTTATTGGGTCCAAAATTGGGCATAACCCAAGCTATGTTTGGCGAAGCATTTTTAGTGCAAAAGTTGTGGTAAAACAGGATGCACGATGGCGGATCGGTACAAGGGTCAATATACCTTTCTTGGGCACCCCTTGGCTCAAGGATGGCTTGACTATATCCATCACTAATCCTATTTGTGAGCCTTTGATGCATGTGAAATTATGTGATTTTATTGATCAAGATTTAAAAATGTGGAAGAAGTCTCTCATCCGTAGTTTGTTTGATGCGCAAACTACGCAGTTCATCCTTAACATGCCGTTGTAGCCACTTGTATTGGAGGACAAAATGATATGGAAAGGGGAAAGGAGTGGTAAGTATTATGTCAAGAGAGCTTATAGACTTTGTGTTACTGAAATTGCAGACAACTCTCATATGCATGCTCATGGCCGATGGAACCTCATTTGGAAGCTTAAAGTGCCTCCTAAAATCAAGAATTTTCTTTGGCGTGTGTGTCGTGGTTGTTTTCCAACTCGTGCTCGCTTAAATAATAGAGGAGTCTCTTGCCCACTTGATTGTGTTCATTGTAATCATAATTATGAAGATAGCATACATATCCTTATTGAGTGTCCTAAAGCTGTTCAGGTTTGGCGGAATGAGAATTTATGGGACATAATTGACAGGGTGATCCATCAAGATTATAATATTAGTGCTCTCATTTTCACTCTTTTATAGAATTTATCTTCAGGGCAATGTGAGTTGATGGCAACAATTATGTGGAGCCTTTGGAAATGTAGAAACATGAAACTTTGGCAGCAATAACTCGAAACCGACTCACTGGTGTTTCAACGTGCAACTCATGTACTTGAAGAATGGCGAACAGCCCAAAGAATTAGATCTAGGAGCAGTAATCAATCCATAACTCCACAGGTTCAACCGTTGAGACAAGAGGAAGGTGTTTGGAAGAAACTAGCACCTGGCAGGTATAAATGCAACATTGATGCATCTTTTTTCACTTCTCTTAACATGGTTGGTTTGGGCATGTGCCTTAGGAATGATGGTGGTGCTTTTGTTCTTGCAAGAACATAATAGTTTGCCCCTCTTTGTGATATAGATGTGGGGATAGGTGTTGGACTGCACAAAAATTTGGATTGGCTCTCTAATCAACAGTTTGATAATATAGATTTTGTTCTTGATTGTAAAAGGGTTGTTGGTTGTGTCAATTCTAGCTTAGATGATAGTAGCGAGTTTGGATGTATTATCACGGTTTGTAAACAGCTGCTAGTAGATAGTTTTCAGAACTCTCATGTCGAGTTCAGTAGGAGGCAAGCAAATAGGGTACGAGTTAGCTCAGGCAGCCCTGTCTAATCCTAGCCCACATGTTATTGATGATGTACCTACATGTATTTAACATATTTTAGCTAATGAAATGCAATGATTTGCTTTCTTCAAAAAAAAAAAAGTATAGTTTGTTATAACATGAAAGTGCAAAATATTCATTATCTATACATATAACTTTAATCAAAATTTCATAAAAATGACTGTTTGTACTAGTTTATAGGCATTAGCGCAATAAGAAGACAAGACAGATGGTGTCCGTTTGAACGCTAATAGATATATAGATTTTGCACTTTTATGTTGTAACAAACTATTTTTTTTTTCTTTCTAAAAAACTATATTTTTTAGAGTAGCAGCAAAATATACTTGCCTTCCTCTCAAACAAAATTATACTTGTAACAACAATATAACAAATATAATATAAATTCGTACATAACACCTAAAATATAGGTGAGACCTAGACTGCCTTTGAAAACAAATGGGTAATTTATCCATGTGACTCTGGACCAATGAAATACAAACACTTGTACTCCACTAACCATTTTATATTTATGATTATTTTATGGATTTTAACACATACATTTTGTTATTTGCGCATTCACCCCATTTACGATTATTGTTGTTTATTATTTTCAACCATCTCATCACTTTCCTCAACACATACAATACAATCACATTCACAGTGGTAATGGCAAGAATCTTCATCCTCAAACTTGGTGTAATCATGAAAAACGACAGTTAGATCTTTGCACTATGAAATATTATAATACACTAATCTTCCAAAAATAGTTTCAATAACATTCCACCAAATTTGGTGTGGGACTGTTGAGAAGAAGAAATACAGAGATGGCATCAAGAACTTTTTTTCTGGAAAATCCAAAAGTGATTTTTTATGGTCCAAGATAAAATAACCCATTTTTAATTTGTGGTAAAGAACCAGTATGTGTGTTTGGCTTGTTCCCGTGTTTTTCTAATACTTGGTTTCAATAGCTACCATGTTATTCTTCTCCAATCATCCATCATCTTTAAAAAAAAATTATAATTAAAACATCACCAGTAACTACTCAAATTTGCAGTCAATTTATTTTTCACAAAACACCACAACTTAGCCCTTAATCCACTCTAAAGCAGATACCCCAGATATGTCAAATTATAAAAACCACAACATCCCCTATAACTAGATGTCACAGTGTTTCCATGGCATTATCCTTTCATTCTCGCTGAGGGACACAGCTGACCCATCACACGCTGTCTTCTACATCGTGAACACCTATATCCCTATCCACATTGGCGTCTTTGTATGTGTTTTGACAGCTCAAAATCTCGTCACAACCGCTTAATTGCATAAACCATCCATTTGTTATGGCACGTGCGTGAGACTGGATGAAGAGGTGGGTGGGACTAATTAAAGTTAAGTTATTTACAAAGCCCGTATAAGTGATGCGAGTACGATACAAGTACGTATTTAGAATATGATATGGTTAAGACACGTTAATATTTTTTTTTATACTAAAATTTATTTATATGCATGTAAAATACTTGAAAAAAGCAAGCATCAATTGCTTTTCATTGTTAAATACTCATTTTGTCTCAAAATAAAAGTCGTTGAAGGTTTATGCATGATTTTTAAAGATATGATTAATTGTGTTGATTTTAATGGTAAAATTAGTATCATTTACTAAAATATCATCATTAATTGTAGTTATTATAGTAGTTAGATTGGATGAAATTCAATAAATAAGAGTATAAAAGTAGAAGAAAAAAATGGTGCATTGATATTCTAAAGTGACAATTATTTTTAAATAGAAAAAAAAAATGTTAAAGAGACAATTATTTTAAGATGGATGGAGTAATTATAAAAGTCTCAATTTATGAAAAATAAAACATGTGATCAAAATAAAATAAAAGTGTGATGTTTCGGTATAAATCATATTATATTTTTATTTGGATGTTAAGATGTCAACAAAAGCATCATTAAAAGGGCTCAAAACAAATTGTGTCCAATGTTGATCGATTTAATCCCCCCCCCCCCCCCCCCCCCCCCTCTCTCTACCTTCATCGAGAAATATTATATTGTGTTAAGATGTCAACTTGTGTCCAATGTTGATCGATTAAATCTCCCCCCCCTCCCCCCCCCCCCCCCCCCCCTCTCTCTACCTTCATCGAGAAATAATTATATTAATTCATATCTTAAATTGAATTATATATACCTTTAGTGAATTTTCTCAGCATTGTTTCACTTTTCTACCCTTCATCTTTATAGGATACATAATTGTGAAGTATCTTATAAGTATTCGTGTGTGTATGCGGAGTATCCTATAACTATAAGTATCCTACAAAATATATTTTTTAAATTTAAATAATTAATATGATACTCTAATCGGTGAGTCTCGAAGAAATATCGGTATATGATGGGTACGTCTCCATCTATGGAATATCCGAGCTTCATAGGTGTTTGTTTAACTTTTTTCCAATAATAAAAATAAAAAATTGAGAACTTTTACAGTAAACTTGTAAATTGTGGTGTATTTGTACTCTTGTTTCCTAGATCTATAAATTAACGATCATTTATTGAAGTATATTCTCTTTTTCTTCTTTTTTTTTTCCTAATTATGATACTTTTATTTTTTATTTTTTTACGATTACTTTTTCCTGATTATTGTGGATTAAATTTTTTTGAGGTTTCTGGTTCACCTCCAAGACAAATCATTTTTTATGTTTGACAGGGGATTGTTCAAGGCTCAATAATGTTTGTTGTTGATACTGCAGGAAGTTGATGGTATGTGATCCATTTATGAGTTGATGGTCGGTTCATTCAACAGTTGGTTGAGTTATATTTGATAACGTTAGTCGGCTGGATCCTTTTTAATTCGAGAAGAAATGTTTTTTCATGTTGACTAGCTAGGTTTCTGAAGGGATGATTTGTCGGATAAACATATACGGACAATCCTAATTGTCAAAATTCAAGTTCCTAGTTTGTTCAAAGTTTAATTATGTCATATTCAATGGTCAAATTGATTATATTTGATATCGTTAATTTGTTGTGTTTGTTTTAGTCATTGGAGAAGTGTTATTCCATGTTGACTAGGTTTTTTATGAGATAGTTTGTCAGATTGACATATACCAAATATTGCAGTCGTCAAAGTTTGAGTTGCTTGTTCGTTCTTAGTTCAAATAGGGCTCATTAATCGTCTGGATTGATTATATTTGTTATCTTTAGTTGGTTGGGTCCTTTTAGTCGTCAGAAAAGTGTCCTTTTACGTTAACTAAGTTTTGAAGGGACGGTTTGTTGGACATATATTGAAGATTATGATCATCGAAGTTCGAGTTCCTAGTTCATTCCAAGTTCAATTAAGTCATATTCAATGGTCGAATTGATTATATTTGATACCGTTAGTCAGTTGGCTCAGTTTTAGTCGTCAAAGAAGTGTCCTTCCATGTTGACTAGATTTATGAAGGGACAGTTTCTCCGATTGACATACACTAGAGAATTTGATCGTCAAAATTTGAGTTCATAGTTCGTTACTAGTTCAAATTGGTCCTGATAAATGTTTGGATTGATTATTTGATATCGTTAGTCGGTTAGATCCATTTTAGTTGTCGGGAAGTGCCTTCTAAGTTGACTAGTTTTTTCAAAGGATAGTTTGTCTGATTAACTTATACAAAAGATACTGATCGTAAAAATACGAGTTTTTGGTTCATTCTTAGTTCAATTAAATCCTATCCAACAATCAAATTTATTATATTTGATAGTATTATCTGGTTAGTACCGTTTTAGTCACCAAAAAAGTGTCTTTTCGTGTTGACTAAGTTTCTAAAGAGATATTTTGTCGTATTAACTTATACGAAGATTCTAATTGTTGAAATTAGAGTTCCTAGTTCTTCTTAATCTATTCAACGATCAAATTTATTTTCTAATTTTACATAACTGATTATTTATGTAAGATTGAGTTTTAATTTTCTTTGTTTGTTTTCAAGCTCACGAAAATCTAGGTTTTATGGATTTCCAACAACACCATCCTTTTATCATTTTTTATTTCTGATCTAAAATCATATTTTCTTCCTCAGAAACCAAAAACTCATAACCATTTCACTTAACCCAAACAATAATCTAATTAATTCTGCAGCAAATCCATGATGAATTGATGATTTGGGTTCGTTCCATTCTTTCATTCCCTCTTAAAATTCGTGCATTGCTCTTCTTGTTCAATAAATTAAAAAAGAGAAGAGGGAATTAACTTAGAGAAAATCTAATAATGGAAAAAACAAGAAGCATCTCTAACTATATATTTAATGGCCGAAGAAGAAAATAGAGAGGGACAAATTTTTCTTCTTGTTCAATGGCTGAAGAAGAAAATCGTGGGGGTCAATGTGAAAATAATAAAAAGTATCTCCAATTATATATTTAATATTTATAAATTTGAGAGGTATTGTAAATTACACTTGTCCGTTCTTAATTGGTGTTACACCATGATGAGCAATTTGCCTATCTCTTTGTCAAGGTAATTTAGAAAAAACCTAAAATATAACATTGGACTCCCTCAAATTTGAAGTTTCCTTATAACAATAGGAAGTTGAAGATTCATTCATAATCAGCCGTAGAAAACAATAGATACCGGCACCATAGAAAAAGTGCACACCAATTTTCCCATTCTCTTTTGTTTTGCTTTCATATTTCATTTGAAAACACATGATCATTAAATTCATATATGTCACCTCAAAAAAACAACAAAAAGTACCTAACCAAACCGAACCTTAAACAAACAAAACAAAACCTTCGTATTCTGTTCCTACGATCACGATTCTCATATTCATTCATGAATACGCACGTGATCACCCCTAACCTCACCACCACCCTTCATCATCATCATCATCATGTGCATGGTTTAACGAATTCTTCACACCGTTACACCAAAACCAACCATCGTCTCTTCCATTCATTCAAAGTCTCTAACAACGTTCGTGTCTTTTCAGAGCTGAAGAGTCAGAACAAAATTGATTACAATGATCCTGATTGGAAAGATAAGTTTAAAGAAGATTTTGAGGCACGGTTTAGACTCCCTCATGTTACTGATATTTTCCCTGATGCTTCTTCTATGCGTTCTACTTTTTGTCTCAAAATGAGGTTTGTAATTCTTTTCTTAGTTGGCCCATATGCTTGACAATTTAATCATAACCACTTTGATTGTGATTTGTTGACCATGTAAACTTGTTTAAGATTTATCAAAATTTAACTCTTTTTGTTATCATGTAATTCATATATACTTTAGTGTTCATGATTTATACACACCACATTTTCTTGAAATTTGAATCCGTCCTCTTACATAGTTAACTGCTAGATTGTGCACGTGGTGTGTGGTTGTTTGCTCCGTATTTGGAACGTTTCTTTAGGTTGTTTGTAACGCACGCTTTTTAGTGCTTTTTTGCTTTCACTGGCTCAGGTTTTATGTCCTCGGTTGGAAACTTCCTTTATATTTTAATCTATTTAGGGTGTTTTAGTCATGTGTACCCCTAAAAAAATATATACTTTAGTTTAAAAGAATAACACGGGCAATCAATTGTAATTGTCAATTCAATTTAAATGTTTGACTTTCATGGCGACTATTTTTAAAGTTATATGTATATGATTGATTGTGATTTGTTGATGTTTGGAAGAAAAAAAATTACTAGTGGTAAATGAAAATTAAACTCTTTTGTTTTTGTTTGATGACAGGGCTCCTATAACTAGAGACTTTCATGGGAATTATGATTCTGGTGAGGAATGGAATGGATACATTAGTGATAATGACAGAGTGCTTCTTAAGGTAGTTTGCATTATTTGGCTTTTGTGTTGTTTGAACTTTGAACTGAAATTGATTCAATGTTCTCGATGCGGAATATGGTGGAAGGCCAAAAATCATCCATATAAATACGCCATTGCGGCATGTGGCGCCACCATGGTGGGAATTCCTTCACAAACTTGCTATGGCAGTTGTTCAAAAAACCGCCATTCCATTCTGTCATGGCGGCACCATGACCGCCATTTAACAACAATGAATTGATTATGAAGAGGTGGCTCGATAGCTGTTGTTAATTTAGATATTGTTTTAGGTGGATCTTTGTATTCATATCTCATTTCAAGTCATCTCAAATTGTGTCTTATTAGCTGTGACTGTGATATTTGATTTTTTTCTAAGATTTTCAATCATATTAGTCCTCTTTATGGAAAACTTTGTGCTATGTCTGTCAACTATAAACTTCGCGTTTGAGGATGGAATGCCTCGCGAAGTGTTTTAGTTGCGGTTCAAAGCCGTTTCGGATAATAAATAATCGCTCAAATTGTTGCCTTAAGTTGGAATCTGATGTCTGGTTCATTGGTTAAAATTGGTCTCTATGTTGTTAACACTTTGATGTTACATAGTAGCTATAGTGACAATATATCGCCATAACGTGGTAGGATTTTGGACAAACCACAATTCTTTCCACGATACGCTATTTAGTACAAAATGTTGTCAAATAGTGGCTAGTGACATTATAGCACTATTGTGAGGCAGAATTTTAACAACCCTCTATTTTCCCCTATCTGTGATTGACTACATTGATTAAAACATTTGTTCGTTCTTGGTTTTCCAATTAAGCTAATATTTGTCTTGTGAGAGAGATTTTTTTTTTTTACAACTGCAAATCCTTTTTCCCCAGTTCAAATCCGGGTGTCGCCTGATCGATAAGAGAATTTTCAAATAGTTTATTTCGTTTGTTGATATAGAAAACTTTTTCTTTTTTTTCCAGCGCAAGCTAGTGTGGGAATAAGGGACTAGTTTGATGCTAAATTCTAAGCATCGGGAGTTTGTTCTCTAAAACTCTAAAATGTTGTAAATATTTTCGTCTCAAGATTCAACGAAAAATTCATTAGAGGGGTGAAAAGGAATAGATCAATCTTGAGATGATAGTCCTTTTATTTCACTAGTATACTATTGTAATGTCCATCTACTTTTTGGGTCTTTAATTAGATTGAATAGGGATAGGTCGGATGGGGAATAGAATTCCATTTTTAGTTAGGGAAGGTTTTGAAGAAAAACCTTGTATACAAACTTATGGTAAAGTACATGAACGCTTCTTCATTTATTCCATATTAGTTATAGATTAATGAAATTGAATATCGAATTAGTATTATTAAAATTCTATAAAATAAAAAAATCCAATTCAAAAAGAATCCATTTTTTTCTAATCTCTAGTAAAAGAATTTTAGAGGATGTTTTCCAATTGTTTTAGAGAACGAATCGGGAGACAATCAAATGGAAATAAGAGATGCAAATAAGAGTCTGATATTTTTCACTTATCCCGCTTTGGAATGTCTTTTGTCATTGTAATCGAATTGAAGTGAAATGCTGGACTTGGATATTAACTGATGATCTTATTCATCAATTATGTTTAAAATACATGTTTTTCGCATTGCAAAATGCTAATTTTTTTATTTGCTTTGATCTTTCAGACAATATACCATTCATCACCTACATCTGCTGGCGCTCAGTGCATTGATCCTGGCTGTAATTGGGTAGAACAATGGTAAAGTATTTGATTTTCCTAATGTCAATCTGGGATTTAATGTTGCTACATTGAGTATAATGATTGCAAGCAGCTTGTTTTTCGGAAAGGGAAAGAATGTATGATTTAGAGATGAACATTCTCCGGAAAATTATGAACAATAGTTATTTATTCTTTCTTTTTAGTTACAAAATGGTTGTGTTGCAATGTTTAGATTACATGACTTTTTTCCAAGTCTTCATGATACATATAATTTGTTTTATGACTAGCATAAAGAGGTATGGTAAAAGGTTCTGAAATCTTTGTAGGGTTCATCGAGCTGGACCTCGGAAAAATATATACTTCAAACCAGAAGAAGTAAAGGCAGCCATTGTTACTTGTGGAGGACTGTGTCCTGGTCTTAACGATGTCATTAGACAGGTTTGCTTCTGATCAAATTGTTTCTGATATGGCTTTGACAAGTTTTTAGAATGCTTGTTTAAAATTTTGAAAAAAAAAATCACATTTCTGATTATTTTAAGAAGTTAGTTTGAGTAGCTTCTGGGAAGTGAAATGCTTTTATCCCTTAGTTATTGGCAGACCTCAAATATATTCGTTAACGTCATGTACGTTTTATTGGTATGCATTTAAATTTGTTCCTGAATGTTTGATTCAGTAATTAATGTGCTGCAGATTGTAATCACACTTGAAATATATGGTGTAACCGAGATTGTTGGTATTCCTTTTGGCTATCGCGGCTTTTCTGACAAAGAGTTGATAGAAATACCGGTAATCTCATATTTCCCTTCTAAACAACAATTGATTCGACTAAAGTTTGATACTAAGTCTATTGAACTTGAGCTCTTTCTAATGCTATCTAGTAATATTGTGATTACATTTACAGCTGTCAAGGAAAGTTGTTCAAAACATTCATCTCTCAGGTGGCAGCCTATTAGGAGTTTCACGCGGAGGACCTGGAGTTAGTGAAATTGTGGATAGTTTGGAAGTTAGTGATCGATCCATTCTATTAATGAAATTGATCATTCCATACAGAAGTAATATTTGTCTGTGTACTCGCGCTTGTGTGTGCACACTGTAGTATATTTACCGTGATTTTATTCTATATGTATATCATTGATTGATTGCAGGAAAGAGGGATCAACATGCTCTTTGTATTGGGTGGAAATGGTACACATGCTGGTGCAAATGCAATTCACAACGAGGTTTTTAATCCTTTAACCCTTATACTAGTTAATTGCATTTGTTTAGATCATTTTGTAATCTATGACTTCTTAAGGAAATCATCTCTTTGGATTTGATTTGTTGAAGTTCTCATATATAAGCATATCTTGAAAATCGAATGATTTTAAGATTTTATTGTTTTCAGTGCTGTAAAAGACGGATTAAAGTGTGTGTTATTGGAGTGCCGAAAACTATAGACAAGGATATTCTATTGATGGACAAAACTTTTGGCTTTGACACCGCGGTTGAAGAAGCACAAAGAGCAATAAATTCTGCATATATAGAGGTAATTTACTTGATAATGAATCAATTTGACAAACCCCGTATTGTTTTCTATTTAATAAATACTATCATATTTAAATCTTTTACTCGTCTTAATAGGCGCATAGTGCATATCACGGAATCGGGATTGTGAAATTAATGGGCCGTAGCAGTGGATTCATAGCAATGCAATCATCCTTAGCTAGTGGACAGATCGATGTATGCCTAATTCCTGAGGTATGTAAGTTAAAAATTGCGCCTAGCTCTTTGTCTCTGTCCTATAGATAAACTGATACAAGTTCTATCTGCGTTTCAAAGGTTCCTTTCAATTTGCATGGACCTCATGGAGTTTTGAGTCATCTCAAGTACCTTATAGAATCAAAGGGATCAGCTGTAGTTTGTGTGGCAGAGGGAGCAGGACAGGTGATTAAGATTTTGTAATCACTTTCGCAAATAAAACATTGACAAAACTCGCATCCCTGAAGAAAAAAAATTCCGAAGAATATATCATCAGACATAGAAACACAAACTTGCTAATAAATTTTATCTTCCTGATGCAGAATTTACTTGAAAAAACTAATGATACTGATGCCTCCGGGAATGCTAAACTTGGAGATATCGGGGTTTATATCCAACAAGAGGTTTGCTATTATTTGTTTATGGTGCTTACAATAATTTAAATGGGCTGAAACTTTATGAAAATTGGATATATACTATTGTTTTTTCTTATATAGATGAAGTATCCATCCAAATATAATGAAAGAAACTGTAAGATGTCTAGAATTAACATAAAAACAAGGGACGGACGGTGATTTTAATATTTTTGGATAAGCTTATTCACATTTTCTTCACAATGCATGTATGCTTTCTGAAATAAGTGAGACATGACGTATTTTTATACTCGTTGTGATCTTGATCTGCTCTCCTAGTTTTATTTCTGTTAAAACTAAAATTCAAACAGCATATTTTGAGCTATAAGAAAAATATCGTGTTGAGTTATTTTGTAATGTCGTTCCAACAACTGTTTTTTTTCAGACGAAAAATTATTTCAAGGAGAATGGTATTCATACTGATGTGAAATATATTGATCCAACATACATGATTCGAGCATGTAGAGCAAATGCTTCAGATGGAATTTTATGCACTGTACTTGGACAAAATGCGGTTAGTCAATCTTCCTCTCTATCTTTGCCCATTGTTGTATATATGTATGATTTCACTTTTATTATTGGTTCTCAATTCTCATATGGAAGTTTATCAGCCTTGTAATCATATCAACTCTTTACTGCTGAGGGCAGACCAGAGTTGTTAAATAGCATCTATAGCGTAACAGAATTTCAAGAAATCGCAATTATGCCATGTTACGCTATTTAGTAAAAAAAATTGTGAAATATCTGCGCTTTAGAACTGTTGTATTGTATAGCAGAATTTCAACAAATCACCTATTCCGCGATCCACAATTGACAACATTACTCCTAACCACTTCTAGCTTTATATTATTTAATACTTCACCCAAGGATGAAAAATGTAGATCTCAGTTGAAGTTACTAAGTTTCTTTTGATATACTGTTTTCAGAGAAAGGTATATACTATATATGTAAATATTATTGAAATGTCAAATATGAATATTTACAATAAACTGTGGTAAATGGAACACTGGAGTACAATAGGGATTGCATTACCCTTGTAAATCATGTTATGTCTACTCATCTTTGTGATTCTTTTTGTCCTCCATATAAGATTGCTGCTTTAGAGACTAGTTTATGCTTTATAAGATTTGGAGGGTCCACTATCTTTAATGCTTTTTCTAGTTTGTGAATATTTATTTCCACTGAAATGTCCATATCTAGTTGTTGGTGATACGGTTCAAGGTAATTTTGTAAACTGAACCGTAGTATTTAAACACAAGTTCTAATATCAAACTCTACGTTGAAAAATAAAAACTACAACAGACATTTTGCAGCCGGAGACATAAGCATAATTGACTGAACTCCGTGATCATATTTCACGTGTTCTACGTTTGCATTTTAGTCTATGTTTCCTTTCGAATCAAGCATTCTGTTCTAAAACTAGTACCGTACATTTGTTATTCGATATTGATTCTCGGTTATGGTATTGCAGGTTCATGGTGCATTTGCTGGATATAGTGGCATTACAGTAGGCATATGTAACACACATTATGCTTATTTTCCAATCACCGAAGTAATATCGCATCCTCAGCTGGTGGATCCAAACAGTCGAATGTGGCATCGATGCTTAACTTCGACCGGTCAACCCGACTTCATTTGATTATTTTCTATTTTTGAATTAATATATTCAATAGGCTTGGAAATTCAGGCTTCCACAGATTATATCATAGGAATATGGATTCAAAAGGTATTTTTGGTTAATCTACCCATCATTATTGGAATAATAGAAAGGAAGGCATTTCTTCCTTATACGAAAAATTGGTTATTTGTATAGCAAGGAAAATTCACAGTCCTGCCAATTGCATTCAAAATAAAACTTGAGGAAATAACCAAGCATAAAAAATGCTTGATTTTGATCTACTGTGACATTTCTTGTACCTATAATAAGGCCTAAATCTAGTGAGAATGCATATCAGATTTAATTGTTGCTTTCTGTTTGTACTCATGCCTCAGTTATTGGATTGCCTGTTCGTATCTGCACGTACTTCTCATGCATTGAATATTCAAAGAAAGTATTTTAACTTTCTTGATAGCAATCACAAGCAGTAGAGGTTAATAGCTGCTCCCTTAGTCCCTTAACGTTAATATCTTAGCATTTTGAAGATTGAGGATAAATGGGGATGTGAAATATGTGTATGGAAGTCACCAAAATTATGTTTATCATTTTTCTTGTAAAATGGTATCAATACATGAAAAGATATAATTTATTTGAGGTCCCAATAGCTAAGAAACTCAACAACTTAAGGAAATGGTCAAAACTTACTTGATCTTTAACTCATGTTCAAAGAAAACTCGATTGAAAAAGGAGGATCCATCTTGTGTGTCCAACACATTTCTTGTGAGTACCTATAACATAATTATTAAAAAACGTTCATTCTTATTTTGACCAACCATTTTAAAATAATTTTCCTATCTCTAATACTATGGATAAATTTTAAGAATACCTGACAATTAGTTCTTCAATTAATTCTTTCAAATTGATAAATGTTAACGTCGTTATTTTACTAGTGTTTAATTTGTCCGCTCTTTTTATTGAACTAACACGTATAAATTATGAATATTTCTCATGAAATTTTAATTTTAGTTAAAATTATATATATATAATTGAAATTTGACATACATGCATGCAAGATATTTAGGATAAAAAAGTTGAGCCGTGTGAAAAATGACCCTTTTTTGCCCCCACTAGACTGAATCCTTCCCGTATGAAGCCAATAAAGACTTACCTAAAAACGTACCCTTCTGGTGATAGTATTATTAATACTTGATGGTTATGATAAGATAAAGTTTGTGCAGCCTTATTTGGAACAACATTTCTGAAAATTTGCTTCACATAATAATGGAACATATCCATCCTCACCTTATTCTTGTTGTACATTAGTCAATAAGGACTTTAGTCAAAGATTAGAAAAAAATGTGCATGAATATACTTACCCCGTCACTGTCTCTATTGTATATTAATACTATAAATTTGGCCAAAGAAATTAGTAAAATTATACACTTTTCTGTCAAAGTGAATCCACCAAAGTCAGCCCTAGTGAACAAATGATCTTTATACATATATTCTTCTCTCTTTCTTTATTTTATTACTATTCCTTTTTCTCTCTCAAGGGTAGCTAAGCCCAAAATTGTTCCTTGCTTTATAACTTTTTTTTTTAATAGACAAATTTATTCTCGACGAGATTGTACGAGCAGCACAACAACATACAAAAAAAAATGAAAGAATACAAAAAGCTTCGTATAAAGGTGGAACATTTTCCAAGTTGTGACGCAGAACGGAAACAAAGGTTAGCAAGCGCTAAGCTTAAAAGATAAACAGATAGGTTGCAAGTGACTAACCTACTCCCTCCGTCTCACAATTATTGTCTCTTTAGCATTTTTTCTTTTTCTCAAAATAATTTTCTAAGTTGCTGCATTTAATATGTGTATTTAATCATTTTCTTAATAACCGTGCACAAACCTCAAACGACTAATATTGTGAGACTGAGGGAGTATTAAATAAGGGTTTCCGGAATCCCATATAATTGAGAGAAATTTTTTGAATATTTATATTAAATGAAAAAGTATCTCTTAGGCTGCATAAGTTCTGAATACTAAAAGAGATAACAAACTCGTATGGGCCGGAAAATAACAAACTGAAATAAAATAGAAAATTTTAGAATATGTTGAAATATTAAAAGACGGTTTCGGGCCTTCAGACGATCTCGAATGACTAAATTAACCCCTACAACATAGCAAAGCAATGCATTTTGCTCGTGAGGTCCGGGACTTTCCGAAAAGGTATAATTCGCACCACCAACTTGAATCATTTTCTATAATCACCATTTTTAATGTTAGATTCCTTTGTGGAATAACCATAACTTAAATCGTCTACCCTCTGCTGTTCGCATGGGACATGCAACAATTGTAAAGTTGTTAGGTCAAAGTTCATTTTTGTCTTTGATCCAAAAAACTTGTAGCTGCTGCATATGCATATGCAGTGTTGTAGATGATTCAATCATGGCTACATTGATGCAACTGTCATAGATGCATATGATCTGAATTTCAAATTAACGTGTAATATAAAACTATGATTCTTTTTTACATATATGACTGATGACTGAATTCTTTTACAGTCTTATACAATATTTTAATTTGTAAAAAAGAAGGAAAGTTAAGTGCTGCATGGTTTTGTGAATTCAATAAATAACTGCTTCTGGGTGAAAGCTATTTTTGATTGGTCAATGGTCAGTGATAACAGCTACCAACAACACTACATCACACTATGACCAGTTTTTTACATATAAGTTCTAAACCACTAGAGGCAGAACTTGGAAATTGGTAGATAAAGAGCTTGAGTGCTAGCTTGACCATGTGTAAACGTGAGAGATAAAGTCAGAATGGGCACTTAAAATACATCGTCACTGCATTCACTATAAGCTGTAAAACTTTCACCAACCTTGGTCAGTGTATGGCAGTGCCATTGACCATATAAGTTTGGGTCCCTACTACCAAACACTGCACAGAATTACACATGCATTGAGTGAGTCTAAACTCTAAACACAACTTACACAAGAAAGATAGCTCAGAAAACAGACATAGAAAAGAAGATAATTCTCCTTGCAAACTTTGCATGCCAACTCTCTTTTAGTCCGGAGAAATATCAAAAAATCCAATTTAGTCCTTAAGAAAATTAAAAACAATTTTAGTCCTTCAGAAAAGAAAAAAAAGTGTGAACTTAATGTCTCCATTCTTTAATCTTTGTTTGATTGATGTAGGAAAGAGAAAAAAGTGAAAAAAAATAAGATGATTATTTAGTAGTTTGGTCTAGACTCAAAATGTCGAGGATTGAACGTGCAACAACTAGTTCTTATATGACTAAGATTGAGGTGTGATAATAGCTATTATGTAATATATTTTTTTTGTGTTACAAGGCTAATAAAAAAAAACAAAAACAGCAAAAAGAAAAGGACAAGAAAGAAAAAACAACTAATCTCTAGAAAAGAAGGTTCAGGCTTCCAGCCACATCAATTTTGAGAAGATGCGTTAGATCATCGGAAGGAGAATCAAGAAGTGAGAATTTGATGTTCAATGAGGCTTCTAACTTGACCATGACATCCGCACATTGATTTCCCTCGCAAAGAGTGTGAAAAATAGTGACATTTGTTTGCAATATTAACTCATTTATCTCTTGTATCAAAACCACATAGACATGAAACTTCATAGAAGCTTCTTGAATGAGATTGACACAATGCAATGAATCAAAGTAACAAACGATGTCAATAAAATTCAAGTCTTTGGCAAGCAGAAGGCCTCGGTAAATAGCATATTTGTCCTTAAACAAAAATCAATATGGTAAAAAGAATAATAATAATATTTTGTTACAATCAACTAAAACTATAAACAAAACAAGAAAAATAAAGAGAACAAAAATATAAATATATTTTGCAACAAAAAATAATTTTGTACGTTTACATACTATATATGAGTTAAAAATTATAAACTTAAGTTTAATAGAGGTATTTATTTTCCTTCTAATTTTTATTTTTTTTAAGAAGCCAAAATGAGATTATATAATCACCAAAAGTAATTCATCTCGCACAAGGCGTGCATATAGAATCATTCCTCAAAAGAATACAAAAACGAGTTATATATTGCCAAACAATACAAACACAAAAAGAAGGGAAAAAAAACACTACTCCATAACACACATACAAATTAAAGGGTGCCGTCACCGGTCATTATAGCTGAAAGCTGAAGTTAATCTATTAGACTTTAACCAAGAAAAAGACACAAACTTTACTTTGTCTAATTGTTGTGCCAAATTATCTGCTTTGTCTTTGAAAATCCTGTTGTTTCTTTCCTTCCAAACAATCCAAACGCAAGCATGCCAGATCACTTTGAAGAAAGAATGTGTATATCGCGGTAACCCCGCCATGTGACCAAACTGGTGAAAATGGTCAAGGACAGAGTCTGGAGACATGAATGAAATACCGAACCATTGATAAACCTTGTGCCATACACTGCCAAAGATGTCGCATCGGAAAAGGAGGCGGAATGTCGACTCCGGGACACCGCAGCTACCTATGCAATAAATGTCGTCGTGATGAAGAGCCCTCGACAAGATTGTCTTTGGTGGGAAGTCTGTTGCGTAGGAGCCACCAAACAAATATAGAAACCTTTAATGGAACATGATTCAGCCACGCTGCATCATAAAGACTGCGCTCGAGAGATGTGTCAGAAAGCGTAAGAAACTCATAAGTCCCCTTAACGGAGTAACCGTTAATAGGATCCAGAATTCATCGCTACATGTCAAGAACATGATCCTGCAAAACAATAGAACACAACAAGGAAGAGCACTTTGTAACCGACTCCTCTTCCCACGCCAGTAGACGCCTCCGCCACTTTCATGCGTCCCCTCCATCCACCCTCCCTCTCCTAGCCATCTCCCTCACTGTCACCCCTTTGTTTTCAGCCAAATCAAATAAGCAAGGAAAACGCACACTTAAAGGAGTGCCCCCACCAGTTGTCGAGCCAAAAATAGGTGTAACTCTCTCCACCAACCACTCTACGAATATTCTCCTCAAACCAGCTCCCCTCCCCCAATTCGACACCGCTACGGATACCAGACAACATCCTCCACCACATCGAACTATCCCCCCTCTCTCCTTCAACCGCCCTCCCTCCTCCCGTACCTAGCCTTTAAGACTCGATACCATAACCCCTATTTATCCACTAACATACGCCAACACCACTTCCTGAGTAAAGCAACATTAAATTCCCTCAACCTCCGAACGCCTAACCCTCCCTCCTCTTTTGTTAGACAAACAAAATTCCAATTCACCCAAGCAATTTTTCTATATCCTCTCCACCCCCCAAAAAAATAAAAATAAAGATTCGATAAAAGAAACTATACTTGTGGGAGCCTTGAAGAAGGAAAGAAAGTAAACCAAAATAGATGACAGGACAAATTTTAGAAAAATCAGACAACCATCAAACGAAAGAAATTTACTTTTTCAATTCGACAATCGAGAAATGATGCATGTCATAACCGGTCTCTAAAAATCTAACTTCTGCGGATCCCCACCTATAGGCAACCCCAGATACACAAACGGAAAGGCACTGACTCATCAGTGTAAGACCCTTGCAGCCTCAAACAACCAAGATTCTAAAATGTTAACTCCCGTAAGCATACTTTTGTGAAAATTAACCTTCAGCCCAGACATTTGTTCTAAAATCAACACAACTCGTATTGATCGCACATTCAACCAACTCTTTTGTCCAATAACCAACGTATCGCCAACGAACTGTAGATGTGACAGGGCATGGAATTGTCACGCCCCACAACATATTCATGGAACAATCCCACCTCCAACAATGACAACATAAGGACATTAAATTCTTCGGCCGCCGACAAAAAAAGGAACGGAGAAAGAGGATCACCCTGACGCAAACCTCTTTCCATAGGAAATTCATCTGTAGGACACCCATTAACCAACACCGAAGTCGTAACAGTTCCGACACACGTAGACATATCCATTTCCTCCAGAGTGTAGGAAAATTCATTCTCTTCATAACCATGTCCAAGTAATTCAAGTCCACCGAGTCATACACATTTTCGAAGTCCACCTTAAACAACAACATTTCCTTCTTAAGGCGGTGAGCCTCATCCACCGCCTCATTTGCCACCAAAATATCATCCAACATCTGCTTGCCTTTAACAAACGTTGACTGAGAATCTGACACCACACTACCAATAATAGCCTGTAACCTGTTTGCGAGAATCTTTATCAGCACCTTATACAATTTAAAAGTATTGATGTATTTACTTTCTACCCAATTTAAAAGTATTAATTTTTATTGTGGATCTCATCACACTTTTTTCATTCTTTTATGCTCAAATTCTTTTAAAGGAGGGAAAAATTTTATGACTAATAGTTATTTTATTTATTTCACTAACTAAATTGAGTCTCGTAAAAAAAAAATTAATTTTTATTGGTCTAGTAATCTAGTGGTTGGAGTTCACACATTTACATGTGGATAAATGTGTGTCCGGGTTTGAACTCCTATCCCTGTATAAATTAACAATGTCCCTACCAATTAATATAAGCTCATATGAACAGATTTTTTCAATTGCTAAAACGAGTCTTCAATCTAAAAATGAGTTATACCAAATTAGAAAGAAGAAAATAGATTTAAAAAAAAAACTAACGATAATATTTTTTATAATTCATTACTCGTAGATGTAAATGCATAAGATATTTCAAAAATATATTTATTAATAATATATTTATTAACAGTATATATGATTTATTAAATTGAAGATTTTTAATGAATGTCTTTTTATTTTTTTTATTTATTTTACTTTTCTTATTACATTTTGAAATTTTACTTGATTGTAGTGAATTTTTTTATTCTTTTTATCATATTAAATTTTGTTTAAGGACATTTATATGCCATTTTATAAATACAACTATTTAATTTCTACCACCATTGCCTCTCAATTTTCGGAAGAAAAAAAAAATCATTTCGTCTCATAAAACTACTACTATCATCTTTGTTTTCTTTCCTCTATCTTTTCTTCATCAATCAAACAAAATATAAGACAGGTGGGGTTGCCCTGGTTTATTTTTCAGCTCGGAAACTAAAATATAAAACAATGGTGAACATGTATAAAACACAGAAGAGAAAGAAGAAGAGCAAAGGAGCGAATACACTTTCCACGAAGATTTCAATAGAAATGAGAAAAACGAGTGAAACAACAATAGAGTATATTCCTTCAAAATAAAAAAAAAATAGAGTATATACACTAAAGGTCGGAAAATACCAAACTACCCTTGTATATAAAGATACAATAAAGCTTTATAACATAACTATTGTCTAATATCTTCCCTAAAATTTGCGATGCATTAACAAGATGTCAACAAGAGTTTGTCAATCAAGAAACCAAAACGCTTAACATAATGCTTCTTAGTGAATAAATCAACAATCTACAAAGAGGAAGAGACAAACACGAGTGTAACTGCTCTATACTGACTACTGTTAAGCAGTCAAAGACAAAAACGACAATTTGCCCGATAAAATTTACACAAAAGATACAAAATACTCTCAATTGATCGGCGACTATAAAGTCTGGATACTCCAAAACGGAGACGTACCCATATCAGATACTGATATTTCACGGATACTCGTGGATATATGTACCTATGAAGTATCAAAATTAATTATTTTAATTTTTAAAAAATATTTTATTTGATACTTATAGATACTTCACGTATACGTATCCTAGAAAAGATGAAAGATAAAAGTGAGACAATGTTGTAAAAATTCAGTAGAGCTGTATATGATTCAATTTTAGTTATGCATCATTAGAATTGTTTCTCGATAAACCACTTAAAATTATATTTCTTGTGGATGAAAGTAACAAGATATGTGATTCAATTAATCAACATTGAATAATAAAATGTGTTGAATGCTTCTCTAAAACTTTACATACATATAATATGAAGGGTAATCAATGCTTCAAGTATTTTACATGCATATAAGTTTTGTATTTTACATACATATAATTTTAGTATAAATTTTTGTTGATGTATCTTAACCGTATCAAATCCTTAATTTTAAAAATTTCGTGTATCCACGTACCCGCATCCGGGCTTCATAAATCACAAATAATTGTATATGTGAATTTACCATATTTATGATCAAAATCAAATATTTTAATAATGTAGAATTTTTATGTTTAATTATGAAAAATCACTTAGTGAAAAGTTTTTATCCAGAAAACATTTAAAAATAAAAATAAAAGGCATCATATTTTTCTTTCTTTCTAAAAATGAGTAAATGTTATTTCATCGAACCTAGGGAGTGCCCTTATATAATAGAACAGTGCCCTAACAAGCAGAAGTGAATTTTTGTTTTGTTTATTTGTCTGGCCACAAAGACCAATACATAACTGTTGACCAGTCAAAGAATCGAAACAAAAGCTACAGTGTGGGGCTTTTCCATTATGGATGTTTCTAATCCCAATATACAGCAAAGACGAATTTTGGGTTCCCTGTGTAGATCTTGGTCGCCTATACAGATAAAACAATCACCCAACAAACTATACTCCAAACGTTAGTTACGTTAAATCCTCAAATAATACACGTGACACCAATGAAACCATGTATTATGACATGTCTACCCTTATCAAAAATACTAGGAGTATATATTATGAGATGCCTACCCTTTTGAAAATTTGGATTAATTATAGGCTCCTAAAATGTGACAATTTTTTTCTTCCCTTCAAAATAGTTGAGAAAATATATGTGCTAAAAACTATAAAAAAAATAAATAAAATATAATTGACACATGGCAGATGGAAATGTTGACATGTGGTGTAATCTGAAAAATTAAGTGTTATTTTTTTAATATTATTATATTATTATATGTGTGTGTGTGTATGATGATGATGATATGATGATATATACATGATGATGATGATGGTAGGTTGATAATGATTTTTAAAACAACCCATAAACAAATTGTTTTTTATATTGATTTTCTTATGAAATGAGAAGTTAGGAGAGATTTACATGTGACAACACAATTATAACCTCTCAAATATTACATTCTCACTAGACAAATGTTATGCCTCAACAACATTGTTTCATCAAAATTTTCTCTACCAACCGCATCTCTGCAGTATTTTTTTGCAGCTGATCTGTAATAATCTGACTATAAACAACATCTTAGCCCACCTTAAATTTCTATCATCTTATTCATCCAAACATGGCTCTTTCAAATGGACTTTTGGTGAAGAAAAGAAAATTCACATAATCATTGTGAAGTTCCACTTGAAGGTCCATCAAATTTGATCCTTTTAGCATTTGGACTACTATGTGAAGAATTTGGAAATGATCCATCACTCTTAAAACTCATGCACCCTGCATCAAGCACCCCTATAGGGCTTTGAGGCACAAATGGTGCAAAATTATTGCCACCAACCTTGATCAAGGAAAGATCTCTTATCAATTCGACACATTTTAGAACTCTCTCCTGCACGATTCAACAAAGGAAACATGACATCAAACACAAGGACAAAACTAAAAGCAGAAAATTTGTTGTTTGTTCTTGTTCACTGTTTTTATGTGGGAACCACGGACCCAGATTCCCTGTGGTAGAAGTTCAATTACACAATTATCAATCTTGACCATTAACTTAGATTGGACGATCGAGATCTGTAACTGCATAGTAGGGAATCCATTTCCGGGAACCACACATCATCTCACCTTATCTACAATGAAGAAATCAGTTATGGCCTTATCAACTTCTTGTGCTGGTAGTTCCTTTAAGGAAATAGCCACCGCTGCAGCGATTTCAGAAGGTCTGAATTCCAAGAAGTCAATACCTGCAATGCAATTGAATTTTCCAACAACAACTCTTCAAATTCATTACTCCTTAAGACAATGTAGTACACAAGGACAAAATATTTAGAGTAATGAGAATGAATAGTATACCCTTGATTATGTGAAGGATAAGCTGAACTGATCTTGCAATCGATGACTTTTCGGGATACTTCTCGCAACTGATCTTAGCAAGGAAGTAGTCTATGAAGGAACAAGGAGTTAACGTCCGCATTTTCCATCCTAATGAGCTTAATATCATTAGTTCCATTCTCTGAATTGTTTTAGCTTCGAATACAAATTTCGGTTCTCCAACCTGTGCATTATCATTCAATGAGAAAATTAGATTCTAACAAAACAAAATCATATGTAACAGCAATCTTAGAAGATTATATGATTCTTCTATACCTGTAAATCTACAGAATGAGGAACTTTAACCTCTTCCATTTTAGCTGCAAGTGAGAAGCAAGCTACAGCTAACAATTGCACTGTCCAAGTCACACCTCTCTGAACATGCCATACACAACAATTAGGCTTTCAACAAGAGATCAGAGTAATAAACCAAGCAAAAAACACAAGCAAACATCGATATTTGATAATCAATCTTACCGGTAATTGAAAAACCGATAGGAATCGATCCAAGTAGTTCACAGATAGGCAAAGACTCAAGGGTCCAAATCCATAATAAGCATGAGCCTGTTGATCACATTACAGAAAGCAAAATTCAGTAATTTGATAACCCAATTACAATACAAGATTGAGCACTTTCATCACACAGTTCAAACCAGTAAAAAAACCAAATTCAAATAACGAAGAACCAAAATGGAAATCAATCTAGAACTTCAACAAGTTGCCACATAATTAGTTGAGCAAGCAAATTCACTGAAAATCCAATTAAAACTCAATGACATTGCATACTAATTGATTTTGATATTAAAGTCACAATCTAAAACCACAAAAAAACACATTTTTGATGACTAAATTCACATTAGAATCGCTTAAACCACCTAGTTAAGAATCACATAAACATTTAACCAAAAAAATCATATAAAAATTATTTTTTTTCATAAATAAGAAATTAAAACAAAAAACCAACCTTCCAAATCCAATCAAGAGCCTCTCTTCTAACACTCAAATCCAAATCACCACTACGCAATCTTATCAAATAATCCTCTCTAGGCAAATGATCCTTCTCTTTCTCAACCATAACCTTCACAATTTCCTCACTTTGTGCAACAAAACATAGAAATGAATCCGATCCAACGTTGTCCAAGTTAACATTTGTGTGGTCCCAAGAAGGTGAGATTCCAGAACCATCAAAAACAACATCATCAAAACATGTGCTATTGTTTTCACTACATAAAAGATTAGATTCAGCACTGTCAAAGCTTTCAGCCATTGAAAGAGAGGTTGATTAAAAGGGTGCTAATGATGAAACTTCATGAAAAGGGGTTATTAAAAAAACAAAACTTTATTGATGGGTTTTATGTGATTAGATGAAAAAATTGAAATGGCACTGGTTGAACATGGAAGGAGAGTGTGAGAGTGATGAAAGAGATGAAGAGGTTTATGTAGGAAATGGGTTTGTGTGTTTTAGGGTAAAAAGAATAGAGAGAGATTTATGGGGCAAAAATGATGATGGGTATCCATTGACATAGCCAAGACCCAAAGAGAAAGGAAAATAAAACATGACAAAAAGGTTTTATGGTTATGGTGGGTTCCCAATAAAAATAAAACACAAAAAGAAAATTAGTTGTGTGATTTTGTTAAAATGGAAATAGTTCCAAGCACAAAAAGAATGTTATTGAGAGCAAAATATCGGGATTTCTTTTTTTAATATAAGTTTTTAATTATTTTAGAAAAATATTTAGGTGAGTTGACTTTCGATTCAATAGATATAAAGATAACGTTCTTAAGAGTTTCGACAAAGATAATTACGTTGAACTTCTCACGTTGATAAGATGAATCAATCTCACGTCTTTGTAGAACGTACACAAATTTTTTATCAAATGGATCAACTTGAGTTTCATGAATATTCATATAATTTGTGATAAAGAAGTTGTACGAAGAGTAAACATTATTTTATTTTCAATTTTTAATATATACATATATTATTCGATAAAAGTTAATCACGACTTAAGACTCAACGTTGTTTTTTGAGATAAGAATAAAAAGAATTAGGAAGGATATTTTTTTTAGATTTAGTAAGAATTTAATTATTATGCACAAATACTATGAATTTAATATGTCCAATTTTTTTTTTTTACTAACGTCCAATTATATTTATAATGTAGATATATTTTTTAAAATAAGTTAAATTAGTCCACCTAAATTGGCACCAGAGAAAATTATAATGTAGATATTTGTTTAAGTATTTTCCTCTCAAAAATATGTGTATAGGTATTTTTTTAAAAAATATCACAATATGACACCACTGTGAGATATAATTTTTTTGGTGTGTGAGATATAATTGGAGTTTGTGTAAAACTGATATTTTTTACATTATCAGTGAATGCTTTTTTTTTTTGGAAAGAATCAGTGAATACTTATTAAGCTCCATTTTAAAAGTATGAATGTTTTTATATAAGATAGTAAAAACTATACTGGTAATATGAAGGTAATTCAACTTATACTCTTTAAAAAGAAGGTAATTCAACTTATTTTAACTCTGTAAATTATTTTCTTGGATTGTGACAATTACAAAGGGTGAAATAATTAATGAGCTATGAAGAACTTTCCTTTATTACGTACATGAACCATCGTGACCTTTCTCTTTTTTTATGTTATATTTTTCATTTTATACAAACATAAATGTACTCTAATTCCTCTCCAAAAAAAAACACAATGTGCTCTAATTGTTATTCCATATTCCCATGGTTTTTGAAATAATACTCTAAATCACAGTATTTACTTCAATTTATTATGTTTACGCATAGGTCAAATACTAAAAAATTTAAAAAAAAAACAAGTTAAACAATACGGAAAAGAGAAATGAGAGTTTGTTTTAGGCAAAAGAGAAATGAAAGTTATTATTGATAAACTAAGAATATCGCTGAGTCGAAAAAACTAAGGATGTGATCAAATAAAAAGATAAACTAAGTTATTAATCTACAACTACATATACAGTTTACCTGCATTGCCTGAAAAAAAATTGTTTGCATGCATCTCCTTTTTTCTTTATTCTGATGATCTGATTTTCATGGAAAGAGAACCTTGATAATGAATGAGGTGGGAAGATAATTAAAATTTTAAAATATACATCAATCTACAATATCATTTTATGATATTACTATATAGGGTTAATATGTCTTTACCTTTTGTAATTTGGGCGAGTGCGGTTTATCCTTGTAAAAAAAGTTTAGATATCAACCCTGTAATTTAAGATTCTTTCGTTTTAGATCATGAGGTCATCTGATTGAACAAAATGCTGACGTGACGCGTTGATTGTGCATATCTGATTATGTGGCGCGCTGGCTATATAATTAATTTTTTTTTCAACGGTACACGTGACATCTTGCCTATTTTTTTAAATAAAAAATGAAAAAAAAATAATATAAATGAAGTTATATTAATTTAAAAAATTTGAAAAACAATTTTTGAAAATAAAAAAAATCGTACAAAACAACATATTTTCGAAAAAAATAAAAAAATTATGGAATTTAATTTTTCAAAAAAATTAGAAAACAAATTTGAAATTAAAAAAAAAGTTTAGGAAAATAAAAAAATTGTAAAAATATGAAAGAAAAATCTGGAATTTTGATTTTACGAAAAATATTTTTTTAAATTACTACGAAAAATATTTTCCAAAAATTTTAATTTTTGTATAAAAATTAAAATCAAACTTTATAATTTGGAAAGAAAAATCTGAACTTTCTCGAATTATATTTTCTAATTCTTTTCAAAAAATTTGACATGCATTAAGTTTCATAATTTTTCATTTTCGTAAAAAATAATTATTTTTTTCCTAATATTTTAATTTCGAAAAAGATTTTATAAAATTTTCGAAAAAAAAATATGAATTTTTTTATTTTTTGAAAAAAAATCTGAATTTGTTATTTATTTTCTAATTTTTAAATTTCAAAAAAATGATTTTTTTTTCTGATTTTTTCAATTTTGAAAAAAATAATCGGAATTTTTTTCTATTTTTAAAATTAATTTTCAGTTTTTTTAAAAATATATAAATGAAAATAAAAAAATTAAAAACAAAATTAATTATACAGTCAGCACGCAACATCATCCAAAAATGTTGATTCAGCGTGCCACGTCATCATGTTTGCACAGTTAGATGGTCTCATGGTCTAAAACGAAATAATCTTCAAATTACACGGTCTATTTTGAAAGAATCATAAAATTATAAGGTTGAAATCTAAACTTTTTTTTACAGAAGGGTAAACCGAAACTCCCCCAAATTACAGACGATAAAGACATATTAACCCTACTATATATACACGAAGAAATATGACTAAGATCAATATAAAAAAAAAGTTATGTTTAATTAATTGATTTATTCCACATATACACAAAACTTCCAAAACAAAGTATACATTACCCAAATAATATCAAATTGACTAGACTTATCTCATGTAAACCTCTCTTTTTTCCGATCATATATGAACTTCGCATTGTATTTATGTGTTTACTTCGCGACAGGTTGCTGACAAAAAACAACCTCCTTCACCGCGGTATTATAACAGGCGCAAACACCTATTGCCTGACGGGATGTGGTCATGTCGAAACTGCTCGGCATTTGTTTCTTCATTGTGATATGTATAGTTCTCTTTGGCAGCAGGTTCGGTCTTGAATTGGCGTTTCTAGTGTAGATCATCAAAGTATTCAAGCTCACTTTGTCCAATTTACTAATTATTTAGGTGCTCTAAAGGAGCGTCAATCCTTTTTACGGTTGTTATGGCTTCTTTGTATCTAGCTAGTATGTAATGAACGAAATAATAGATTATTTAATAATTCTCATAGCTCCACTATGAAACTTATGGAGAAGGTTAAATTTTATTCCTACCGGTGGTTGAGGGCTAATAATGTCACTTTTTTTTATGGTTGTTAGCAGTGGTGGTCGAACCCGTTGACTTGTTTGGGTATCGGCTAACCGCTTGTTTTTTGCTTTATTTTGACAGCTACTTTGTATCTTTGAGAACCCTCTTTGGTACGCCTTGTGCTAAGGAGATGAATATATTCCATTTTTGTTTCTTAAAAAATATATATATAGTAAATTATTCAATTTGATTTAACTTAAAATATTGAAGAATTTGAAGGATAAAATATGTTAGAAAAACTAAACATAAGATATATATAGATGAGAAAGAGATAGCGGTAAATATTAAATATTACCAGAACCGGTATCATTCTTTCACAAGTGAAGAGTCTTTTATAGAAGTGATCTCAATGAAAGCTTTGTTACATAATATCTGCATAAGAGTAGAAACAAAGTAACACGAGGAGCTCTTTATTTTTTATTTTTTTGGCTTGTACAAAAAATTATAACCTGTGAAAAAGCTCTGGTTTATCCCAATTGTTCCAACATATGTTTGTTTCGACTCAAAATTTCCCCATCACAAGAAAATGAAACATAGGTGAATCAAATTTTCTCTTTTTTTTTCTTTTACTAAATAACCATTTATGTTTTTTTTATATATAAAAAATAAATTAAGTTATTTATTATTCAATAATGTTTTTGAGAAAATAAATGATAAAAATTGTAAGCATAACACTGCAATAAATAAGAGCCCCGCACCTCATCACTTTTTCGTACAACCTGGCTAGTTGGTAACAACGCCTCGAATGAGTTGGTGGCAATTCACACCAAACATGTAAATGAGTTCCATAACTTTCTCTTGCTAATAGCCAATTCCATTTTATTTCTTTTTTTTTTATAAGGAAAATTTATAGTTAATAAACGATGTTCTAGTCCAAAGTAGGAATTTCATTTTTTAATAATAATAGTAATAAAATAAAAAAGTAGGTGATTTGATTTGAATTTCTTAAGGTAATGGAAAATGTAATTATCTTCACTTAATTGCAACTAAATAGAAACTTATTTTATAACGATTTTGATGTATTTGTGGAAGTGGCGGAACGATCGATTTTTTAGGCAGATTTCTATAGATTGTCGAACTCAACTTTGGTAACCCATAAGTTCACGAGATATATAGAAGACAATACCATGAATTAAATGGATAGAAGAACTTGCTAGAAAGACATTATTTACCAAATGGAAGCAACCTTGTATTGGATTGGTTAAACTCAACAATAATTGTGAAAAGATGATCTTAGACCTCCATTGAAGAATAGAAAAGCTTGCAAACATGCAAAGAGCTAGAGAAGAAGCGTGATAAGAGGAAAATTCTACTTCACCAATCTGATATACTATCTATATATAGAGTTTTTTTTCTTCTGTAAGATACACATATAGATGTTGGTTCTCTTGATTCAAATAATACAAAGCTTTCTCAACACTCCCCTTCAAGCCTAACTTAGCTCGATTGTGATTTGCCTTCAATAATAAGTATTTCCAAACAAGAAAAAAAATCCATATGCCTTGAAATTAAATAAACTTCTGGCTAGCAAAAAAAAAAACTAACTTATATTAAAATCTCTATATTGAAATATATAAGTTGATAAAGAAAAAGGGAATAATGATCTCTAAACAATGTAAATAATTTAGTTATATTTAATTTTTAACACAATATCACGATTCAATAAGAAAATATAATATATTGGTATATCTTTTATAAACGTGATTTGATTCTTTACAAACTAACAATGAATAAATAAGTAAGTGAAATAAAACATAAAATTTAGTGTTTTCAAGCAATACACCTAACGATTTAAAAATTATTCAAGATGAATTGTCATGCACAAGAATCATGTGTTAAGTTTTGATGATTTAAGAAATTACTCACGTAAAATTTATGTTTTCATGATAAATATGACTGACCTTGTTTGTGAGGCTCTAACTTGAAACCACCAACTAACGACTTATTATACACAAACACAATCAAAACATAACGTGTATGAATTGTGACATTATTGAATGTGGATGGAGTTTTTTTGTTGTTCGATATTTCTTTATTTATATAGAAAAAATAGGATGAGAATGATTTGTTCGTTCAAAAGAAAAAGATATTAAGACTCAAAAACACGTAATAAGAAGATATTTACATTTATTAACCCTTTCAAGACATTGAAGTTTAAATCAACAACCTTCGAATTTAAAACCTGTCTTTTTATCATAAGAATAAACTTTTTTTTAAGGAAATCATTGAATAAGCTTAGAGTTAACTTTTTTAATCGGATTGCAACAAATGACAACTTGTTTAGGAGAAATATTATTGTTGCTTCTTATAATCATTGTTCGACTAATTACGGTTGTATGGAAGACATAGAGAATTTGTTGACTTTTATCGTCACCTCTAGAATTATATACTTAGGTTTTAAAATAGCTTCTCATGAAAATTTATTAGATCATTTTCTTCAATTTGGGGGACCATTAGATTTTTCTAAAAACACTCGTTTGACTTTCAATATAATTTGGATATTAGTGTTGTACATCATATGGAATGACATGAATGTGAGAATTTTCAACCAAAAGGCTGATCTCTCACAACTCTTCTCGAAAAAGTAAAGAGCCAGGCGTATTGGTGGTTAAAATCGTTTTATATTCTATTTAATTTTGACTACCAAACTTAAAAGCAAGATCCTTTGATGTGTTTAAAGACAGCTTTCTAATTTTGTTTTTGTTATTACGGTTGTTCTTTGATGTAATATACTTTGACTTGTTATCTCCCTCATACACTTTGTGCTATAGAGACATCTTTTGTTGGTATCATGTATTTATCTTTAGCCTTTTAAAAAAAAAAAAAATTATTATTTAGATTGTTTATGAGACTATTAGGTGAAACGTACTACCTGTACATAAGCTACCATTTATCACCGTTGACTCTGGTTTAGTCGAGTACGTATAGTATTGTATATCAACTACATTAGTTAATGTCTACCTCTTGATATTAAGCATCATCAAACAAACGACTGCCAAGACGGCGTCTTATAAAGTTGTGGAAGCTGTTGCTCCCTATTCTATTCCTCACCCACAATAAAAACAATTGGCCCACTCACAATTTTTCTTTAAATATCTCCTATTTTTATTTGAAATACTTACGCTATTTATTTTTAGATAAACCTAGGCAAATACATGCGAGGTATTTAATTGAATCTCCCTTTGATGGATGTTTCTTTCAAGTGATATCTAAAAGACGCACGCTCTTTCTTTTTTTAACTTTAGTTAACACAAATTCCAAACCCTTTTATTCTCCTAGAGATGCTCCCTCTTTTACCCTCTCTTTCATAACCTTTGCAGTTGCATCCACCTCTTCTATGGTTTTGTCTCCCAAAAATTCCCCTTATGGCCATATATGGTTAACTTTATAACACATACCAAATCACGTGTATGATCAATTTTAATAGCTCACTATATGTCAATACACATATTTGGATTTGTACTGCATGAGAATTAAAATGGTGGTCCAAACTAGGCTTTATAGTATTAATAATTTGCTTGATCTTGTAGATCACAAAAAGAATATCTGCCTTTTGCAGATAAATGCTACCTCACGTGTTTCCCTTATGCCTTGCCACTTGTGAATTAGAAAAACTTTACAACCACTTTGAATCTTGGATTGCAAAAGTTTTGTAGTTTATCATCCCATCCAAGATAAAAGACAACTATATTCTGGTACATACCGAAGAAGGAATTTGGATGAATTGTTATTGACCAACCATATATTTTAAAAAATTATTTGTTTTGCATCAGCTTTGAATTGTTATAATAGATTGAAGCGTTCAGAGCGACCACAATTTTTCGTGTTAAGGAATATCTTATGCATGCAACTACATAGAATAATTCCTTGAGATGGGTCGGTCCATAATTTGCAACAAATTAGTTAAGTTCTCTCTCAAGAGATTTATCATTGTCATACTTCAATGATGAATTCAAACTCAAGACTTTTAGTTAAGTTGGAAGATATTCAACACTATTTTATCCAAACGCTAATGCGTACGAGGAGATGGATTTAATACCTTATTCCATGGAGTGTTTGTGAAGATATGTAAACATAAAATAAAATAAGGAGCTCTATTAGATGCTATTCCAAGTACTTGTGTTTGTCTTTTGAAACATGAATTACTTTCTCGTGTTAAGATTCCCCTTCTAAATGGCCTTAATAAGGAACCTGAAATTTTATGGTCAAAGACTCAAAGTTATGATGATGATGATGATGATTCATTGTCCTTGAATGAGGACAAACTTTTTCATCTTGTAACATCGTTGATTGAGTATGGGATTGGTTTGGTTTTCCGAGACCACACACACAGCCTTGACAATTGATCTTTGGTTATGATATATTGGAACTTCCCTCTACTATATGAATCCATTGGTTTGAATGAAAGAAACTTTGTCCATGTAACATCAATGATCCGTGTGAGTTTTAGTAGTTTCTTGGAATATGAATTGGTTAGAGTTCTTTAGAGAAAATGATGAGGTTTCTGCCTTGTTTTTAGGGATTCTAAAGTGCCCCACAAGTGGGAGCCAAAGTTTTGTTGGTAGTAACTTGAAATCTTGAATTGACCATGACCAATATATTGTTCTTGACTTATTGCTAGAAATATATGATAAAAAATATGGAAAGAACTAGCTTCCCAAACCCTGAATTTTTTCATGTTATTTGTGAATGCAAACTTTAAACCTATTCAAAATACGATGATTACTTTTTAGATATTTAGTTATTGCTGCATCCATCGAACGACAACTAACTGTTGTCAGTACTTTTAAGATCGATAGAGATACTTTTTAAATCGGTTCATCTTTTTTTAAAAATGTTTCGAATGATACTTAACTACCATTCAACTTACTTTGAATAAGAGCAATCCCAAAAAAAACATTAGTAAGCATGGCTAAATCAGTATGGCATCGATTAACATTTATAGCACATACCATGCACACTTGGGTAGCCCATGCTCCTCCCTTTAAGGGAAAGTTGGCTTGTTAGCCCAACCTATGACAAAGATCATCCATACCATGCACACTTGTTTGAAATTTTTAGATTTTTGAGGAATTTTTAAAAAGTATTTGTTTATCTTATTTTATTTTTTTAGCTTATTTTTTATTTATAAATGAATTTAATAAGTGTGAACTTTCTTGTTATATTACATCAACTCGCGAATAAATGGAGAGTCTTCATACAAACGTGACAAAATGGTCAAATACGATGAGTATAAGTAAAATATTGAATTAAATGTTTTTACTCCTATAATTATCTCAATTTTCTTTTATCTCGTATCCATTTTAGTGTCTAAAAATAAAGTAATTACATGCTTTTCAACATCAAAAAATATTGGGCAAAAATAATTATAGGGACTAAATAAATATAATTAATTTAGGGTTATGTATTCCTACTTGCTCTACTTCGGTTTGGCGTCTCGTGCATGGGTTGTGGTTGGCGAGCAACTTTGGCATAAGTTCTCTTGATGTGGAGATGCGGATTCTCACAATTGTAGATATGGTGAAGTCTTGAAGTATCATAATCATTATGTTTTACCTCTTCTCTAAGAGTTGTTAACTCTTATACAACGAAAACAATAACAATGTGAGATCCAACCTGTGTTTTTCGTAAAGTTAATTGTTGCACAGACAAACTTGCAAACATTGGTCATGGTGGAGAGTTTTGCTACTTGTAACTGCTTAATCTTCCCTCTTCTATTAAGTTAATATTATTTGATGTTTGTAGAGGGATCTTCTTCCCTCGTTTTGTTTATTAGCTTTCGTTATTATCAAACACTTTTTCTTTCATACTCTTCATTTTTCATTCTCTTCATGAAAAAAACAATTTTTTTAAAATGATTTATAAAATAGATTTTAAAAACTAAAAAACGAAAGAGATTCAAACCAGCCCTAATTCTTCTTATTCTGTGGGTGGGATAAAGGATGTCAGTCCCCCAAAAAGCTCTAGTCAATGTTTTATCTTAAAACTAGACAAAGGATATTGTTACATGAATTCATTGATTAGTTCAGTTGGTAAAAATTTGATTCACCCACAATTTTTTGAGTTCAATTACTCATGTCGATATGAGGATCTCTTCAGTGGATGATCTGCAAGCATTCTTTAAACTTGAGTCCCCCCGTGACCTGGTGAACGGCCGATCATTCCGCTGGCATCTTGCATTCACGCCTCTGTTTGACTGCCGCTCGGGGATGGAGTTGTAGATACGTTAGTCTTAGCGGATCGTTGGCTCCACCTGTTATCTCCTTCTACGACATGTTGTTGTCGTCGCCATATGTGGCAGGGAATGAAAGCACTCCTTTAATAGCAAAATAGAGAAAAAAAAATTAGAGCTAGGGGCAGGCCATCTATTCCGGCTTTACTTTCTTAAAAGATTAGATCTCTTTCTCGGTCGAGGTCTTTCGCTGGCGGGCTTTCGTCATCCATCACTGTCTGGGCCGTCGTTTTAAAGACGCGCATCCGTACAGACAGTATGCCTAGGCTCCTTTAAAAAAGGCATGTTTTTCCACTGATGACAAAATTACCTTCTATCCTCTTCTAGGGATATGCCTTGCTGACGTATCATTGGAAAGTGCATTAACATGAATACCGCAGTAAGAAGAGGTAATACAAAAGTATGTAAACTATAAAAACGAGTCAAGGTAGATTGTCCCACACTAGCGCTTCCGCGCAATAACTCTACCACCGAGGATCCTATTACAGGAATAACGTCGGGTACACCTGTTACAATTTTTACTGCCCAATAACCAATTTGGTCCCAAGGTTATTGGGCTAGGTTAAGTTGGAGGTCGTACATTTCACCAGACTGTGGGACAGACACGTCCCAAAATCCGCTCTCCCCCCTTCTGGTTATAATAGACCCAGAACCCCTGCATACCTTTTTTCTACCATAAGGAGTTCAGATTCAAGTCGGTTCAGTGAGGGCGAACGCGAAAGTCAGCGAATGGGTCAGTCGCGCAATGGCTTTCTCTGATAGGGACTCGCTTCTTCAAGCTCTGCCCAACCTATACAAGGTGCTGCTCGCTTTCTCTCAGCCACCAGTGTCGCAATATGCTCTTTATGATCTTGGCTCATGATTCAATTGCCATGTATTTAGCTATTGAGCCTCAAAGTTTATGTTTTTATATGATGGCAACATCAAAAAGAAGGAAAAGTCGAAAAAGGAAGGGGGGAGGAGACTCGCCTCAATACTACGCCGGAGTCCAACTCACATAAAAAAATATTAGAAGTAAAAAAAAAAAATTATTTCATTGAGCCTAAAACAATGTTTAAGAATTACCCTAAAATAATTTGGGTGTTTTTTCCTTCAAAAAATAACTTATTTTCGATGTCCAAATATATGAACGTTTGGGCTGCCGACGAAAAATTTCAATTACACACCCAAAATGTATCTCCTTCCCCCACAAACATTGCAAAATATCTAAATTATCATTCATCTAATCTAAATAAATAAATAAGGCGCAATTTATTTTCAAGAAGTTTGTTCGGACGAACAAGTGGGTATGTAGATTCTTTTACTCTTATGGTAATTTACGTTTCAACTTTGCCGGAATAAAAGTGTGGTCAGTCAAAGTGATATTTTGAATTTATCATAGTTCCGACAATTTCACTTTCAAATTTATCGATGTAGAAACGTGAGAAACTTGAACTAAGGATGTCAAAATTATGGTAAAGTCAAAATATTAGAATTCCAAAATAATTTTGTTCCAAAAGATCAACATTGAGATTGTCGAATTTCTAGTGAAGTTAAAATGTCATTCACCTGAACATATTTTCTAAAAATAAATTAATCATTAATAGAATATTGTTATTTTATCCTTTGTAGCGGTTAAAAGTAGAGAAAGAAATGGTGTAGTCCTTCAAGGAGGGCAGATAACGCTGCTCGACTAACTCATCACCAACAAGAAGAGGATATTTATGCAGCAGCATGTGTAGTAAAACCTTTGTTCTTACAACTTATAAGTAGGATAAATGTGTAGTCCATGATCATGAATTGCGTAAAAACCTTTTGACATAACCCAATGAGATTCCAAAGGGTTGGACATGAATTGGCACACTTTGTTGTCAAAAAACAAAAACTTAGGACGAGTTATGGAGGCATATTGGACAGATCCAACAATTAAGAGATACATGAAGGTATCTTCCAACGAATTAGGGCAAACTTTGCTAAGTTTGCAAATGGACTACATATATAAGACTCTAAGCTGGACTTGATTCAAGCATGTTGGTCTTAGAGAGTAAATCTCTAACATAGTTTGATGGAGTGAGAGGTAAGGACCTATTAGACTGTTTCCCTTTACTTCTTTGGCTAGAAATAAGTCTAAGTTGATAAAAACAAAGTTAGTGTTTAACCATGAATCACTAGATACAAGTTATAGCATATCATCAATAATAAAGAATGAATAAATGTTTTCATAAGTGTAATAATATATGATAAGTCACAAGAGGATAAAAAATATTAAATCACATTCATCCTTATGCTTAGAGCCAATGACTTTTGATTGATGACTTCACGAGAATATCTTATAATATAGTCATCTCAAAGTATTCATGAATACAGAATAAGCAATTATAAATAAACATATATGAGACTTTAATTATAAATCAATATGATTTATATAGGAATTTAGACACAAGGATGATATTTGGTTTCAAATTGCCCCAATTTTTAATAAGTTGTTTTGATAATATTTAACTGATAAATAACAGAGGCATGCAAATTTTAATTCATAATTAGAATTTTAGCATAAAAAGTGCAACAATGCATTATTCACTATATATAAAATATATAGTTTAATATTATTACCATCCAAATATTTAATTGCGACAAGACACATAACACATAATTAGATAGTTAATGGTGTTTCTAACAAAATTTAGAGTAATAAATTACACGTCTGAGTTAGAGAGTATAGTAGATACTATAAGAATGTATATTAAAGAGAAATATGTCAATTTTAGATTCAATTAATATAAATGGCATATACAAACAAAATATTATCAGGACCTTTAAATCAATTTGTGACAAGAATCAGAGACAAATGTCTAAGATTAAATATGTCGCAAAAAAGAATGATTGATTAGAAAACTTTGGATATTTATGCTAAGACAATATGAAAGAAAGAATATATATTAATTCAATATATTTGGCATTAGAATTAATAAAATTGAGCCTTTTATAAATTCACAATAGTAAAATTTTAATTTATTAGATAGTTAGTGTTACTAATATAAGAGAGAAATTTCAAAATAGTGTAAGCTCAAATATTGAGAATATATGATTTTGAAAGAAATATTCTCAGTTTAATTGATATGATCCTTTCAAGATTTAACGAAATTATTCTTGACAGAAGAAATAATTTTTGAGGGCAACAAATCCCAAAATATATTAATTTATATAGAATATTTGATGCAAGAATATATAAGAGCGAGTCTAAGAATTTTCATAATCATAACACTTTAAAAGAATATTTTTCCTAAATGTTATTACCATAAAAAGTATTTTTACATAAAATATTTTAGACTCAAATATAGAGATATATGATTTAAAAGAGTATATGATTCTCATGTTAATTTACATCAAAATTAAGAGATTCATAAAGTAATTTAAATCCCAAATTTTAAGGGTATAGAATAAATTAAATCTTCCAAATATTTTGGGTAAAAGAGAAAGAAAAACAAAATTCTCAAAGGTTAACCGGGGTTGCGAAATTCGACACATCAATCTTAGTTTTGGGAGATTGAAATTTCTCATAAATGTCATAAAAGTAAGAAATCTTCACAATAATATGATATTTTAGAAAACACATTATCCCCAAATAATAACATATAAAATATATATAATTGCAAAATAATTCCAAAATTTATGCCAAATTAATCAAAATAATAATTAATAATTGATAGGCACAAAATAAAAATAAATTTTGGAATATTTGGCTTGACCCGGATCAGCATATGTCGGTCTGTAACTTCTCGCGGTAAGGCAACAGTTTTAATTGGGTTTTGTTGCTTTAGGTAACACATCAAAATGAATCAAGAGGGTTTATACAAAATTGTGATCGTTACACAGCAAAATCAACAAAGCAATTGTATTATAAATTATTTAAAGATTAGTCATTACTTGTATTTATTAGACTCTGATACCAACCGATAAAAGATTTAGAATTAAGTCATAGATCACTAGATACAAGTTATAACATATAATCGATAATAAAAAGGAATATAGAAATTATGTACCTTTGAATTAGGTTGATGAAGGATAATCGGCCGACAAGACCGACAACTATGAGAGGAATAACTACTCTTATTCCGTCTGGCTTTAGGTTTCACAATGTTAGTTCACAATCATTAATCGTCTGATGGGATGACATTTAAATAGCTAAACGACTGAGGGCAGGGACCTCTCATTGGGCTTAGCTAAATGGTCCAACCCATCACGGTCCATTTAGAAAGAATAGCCTAATGAGAGGTCCGTGCCCTCAGCCGTTTAACTATTTAAACGTCATCCCATCAGACGATTAATGATTCTGAACAATATTGTGAAACCTAAAGCTGGACAGAATAGGGGTAGTTATCCCTCTCATAGTTGTCGGTCTTATCGGCCGGTTATCCTTCATCAATTGATGAATTCAAGAATTTTCGATTTCTCTCAAATCACTTTTGATTTTAAATCATTTTGGTGTTATTCATGCATAATTGCATACCTCTTTGTTGTATATTAGTTAAATATTATCAATACAACTTATTAAAAATTGGGGAAATTTTAAACCAAATATCATCCTTGTGTCTAAATTCCTTTTATAATTAAAGTCTAACATATGTTTATTTATAATTGTTTATTTTGTATTCATGAATACTTTGAGATGACTGTATTATAAGATATTCTTGTTAAGTCATCAAAAGTCATTGGCTCTAAGCATAAGGATGAATGTCACACGTTGCGAGGTAAATCGTGATTTAATATTTTGTATTCTCTTGTGACTTATCATGTATTATTGCACTAATTATGAAGACATTTATTTCATTCTTTATTATTGATGATATGTTATAACTTGTATCTAGTGATCCATGGCTAAACACTAAAAAATTTATCAATTGGTCTTCACATGACTTCTTCATCAACCTAATTCATAGGTACACATTCTATATTCCTTTTTATTATCGATTATATACTATAACTTGTATCTAGTGATCCATGGCTTAATTCTAAATCTTTTATCATAAGTCACCCATGTGCTTAAGAGAGAAAGCTGCATTAAGCTTACCGATGAGATTTTAAAGTGGGAAAGTAGATTAATCAGTGATGATGATATCATCAATCTATATAGACTAATAGATAAATAATCTGATTGATCAAGGAAAAAAAATGAATAAGGAGGGATCACATTTGTTTTTACACACCATCTAGGGATCACCATTTTATCAAAACCTTGGGTTGATGCATATACAATTCTTCATCAAGCAAGCCATTGAGGAAAGCATTATTCATGTTATGTTGTTGAAGAGACCACTTATGTATGACCACAAGTGGGAGCACTAGTATGATAGTAATGCTTTGACCACAGGGGAAGAGGTCTCATTGAAATCAAACCCTAGCATTTGAATTAGCCTTTTGCAACCAATTTTTCTTTGAACCTATTACACTGCCATCTGCATTTTTCTTAACCCAAAAAGTGCACTTGCATCCAATTGGATGTCTATTAGAGAGTAGAGAAATCAATGTCTCAGTTTGATTATGTTTATGATACACCCACAAGTGTACATGTATATTGTTGTAATAAAAAGTTATTGGTCTCCAAGGACTTGTGATCATCAAGGTTACATTTTCTCATAAGTATGCAATTATAAAGTATTTTTTAGTTTTAAAAGATTGATGATTGATTTTTGGTGGCAGATATATAATTGATAACAGCATATTGGAATCATTAGAGGTTTGAAAGTTTGACCGTTATTGTATTTATGTTGACCTTTCTAGCACAATTAGTACAATGTTGTCATTAGAGTTTTGGAGAACAAGTGTGTTATACATTTACTATCTTGCTCATATTCAACCATTTTTTCTCCAAATCTAAAGGAGGTGTGTATATTTTATACATCTATGATTGTACCTGAAGTAGTAAGAAATGGCCTACCAAGGATAATGGGCATGTCATTATCTTCCTTAATATTCATAATCATAAACTTGGTAGGATTACTAGATTACGTACCTTTACAGTTATGTCTCTTAAAATACCACTAGATTTTGTGGAAGACCTATCCACAAGTTGTAAATGAGAATTAGTTATATCCATGGTGCTATCACCTTTTCAATTCTTTTATATATTGAGTATGTCAAGATATTTTTAATAAACACAAGAGGAATTTTTAATAAACATTTCATCCTCTCCAATTAAACAACAAGGTATTGTGAACATGCTCATATTTTGTATCTTAGAAGGTATCTCGCAATGGTTGATAACATTTAATTGTTCAAATTTTTATGACGTTTAAATGTTTTAAATTTATTTTTTTAAATCAAGTTTTTCAATTAATTTTTCTGAATTCGGTAATAGAAACGAGTGTTTATAAATGTCATTGTCCACTGCTCAAAAAATCCACTAATATTTGGGTGGGTAAAATATGGGTATGTATGTCACGCCACTCTCTTTTTTCTTCCATTCTTTTTATCTCTTAACGCTGATCTCTTTAGCATCTATCTTTTAAGTATGTTCCCCACCTAAGGTGTTATTTATGGGGATTTATTTTCAGGTACTAGGTGCTTTAGATGGTGAGGCAGCTTGATGGAAGGTTTGGGAGATCTAATTTATTTTTCTTTTAAGTATGTAGTCCGTATTGAAAGCTTAAAATTGGATAGCATCCATTATCAAGATATTTTGTTCTTTAATCTCTTTGAATTGTCTCCTAACCTCTTCATGATGCTTAGATTGTTGGTATTAAATTGATTACCCATCCATCCATGATTTTGAAAATTGTTTCCCCCTGGAGAATTGTTCGGATTCTTCCAGTTAGATCCCATATGCCTATTTGCTCCTATTAGACATTTTATGGGAAGGTTGCCAAATATCTTGCAAGTTTCACGAGGAGAAGCATTGGACACAACGAGGTTAGCCCTTATCTTATCAACATTATCCAACACAAGATTCAAGCTTTTAGAAATATAACCAAATTCATACTTGCCTCCATCATCGGAGGGTGCCGCCTGCCCTTCTTGGCAAACACATCTCTCTAATTCACGGTGTAGGGCTTGTTGGCCATGGTGTTTTGCTACCTTTCAAAGGATGGTCACTTGCCATGATGATGAACAAAACAAAACAAATAAAAATAAAAATTCTAAAGCAGGTTAAAAAAAAAAAATCACCTCAATTTTCAACAAGTCCTTGACAACAACTCAAAAACTTATACTCTCGCAAGTGTACAGGTATATTTTTCGAAATAAAAATTTTTCTCTTAAGTATGCAACTAAAAATTATTTGAGTTTTGAAAGACTGACAATTGATTTTTGGTTAAAAATATGCAATGATAAAGACGTCTTGGAATCATTGGAATACCTGAAGTCGTTACAAATACATACATATACACATTTACTACATGGCAAAAGATTAAAGCCACAATATTCATCTACGAAATTTAGTCAATAAGAACCCTTTTGGATTTTATAATTTTATAAATAAGGTTAACCCTCGCACAAACCTACTATCAGCCAGCATATGGAAGCCTGCAAGTGCAAATAGTTCATGAAACAAGATCAGTAAACAAAATACAGTTTTCATCTATACTTACATGATTTCTTTATAAAATAAAATCTCTACTTACATCATTAAAAATGTACATAATTTCTTTAAAAAAAAATTATTCAGGGTAAGAAATAAAAACTAGCAAGTTTTTATACTTTACAATTGATAATTAATTTTTTATAGTAAACTCATGTTTAGTCATTTTTATGTGGGTGAAAATTAACCAGTTTCTTTTAGAGGAAAAATTAGCAAGTTATAACTGCCAACTTGTAAAATACACATGTAATTATATGAAATGACAAATTGAATGAAATGGTATAATAATGTGCTAATTAAAGTGATCTAACCCCAATTTGAGCGAGGTGTCCGAGCTCTCATAGTCTTGTGGAGGACCAGTAGAGTTGTAAACATTGGTGACCGATTCTGAAGATTGACCTTCTTCAGTAACTACGTTCTCGGATTCAACTCCTCCAAGCATTTTACCATTAAACATGTCCCCCACCTAACACATACAAGTGATTTTATATCAAATGTACAAATGTATTATAAAACAAGTAAATATTACTTGCAAAATGTAAGAAAAAATAAACACGTATGAAAAAATGTACGTACGTGAGAAAAAATAATAGAAAATATATAAATGTATGAAATTTTATCACACGTCATTAAAAAAATATCTTAGATTAAAAAAAAAAGTCCGCATGAGATAAAATAGACACAAAAAAAACCATA
The DNA here is from genome assembly GCA_946800305.1 of Medicago arabica. Classification (NCBI taxonomy): domain Eukaryota; kingdom Viridiplantae; phylum Streptophyta; class Magnoliopsida; order Fabales; family Fabaceae; genus Medicago; species Medicago arabica. The sequence goes on from OX326970.1 coordinate 43,535,984, forward strand.
CATGTCGTTTTAGTCGGTTGTTCTCTTCCATCAGTTGCCTTCCCTGCAAGTTTAGTAAGAGTGTTTTTTTTAATGAATATAAGAGTTATAAGTTGAATGTATGAAGAAATTAAACACACCTAAATACAATTTAGGCTTATTCAATCATCCGATCCTTTAACTTAATTGATTGTCTCAATTTGGTCCCTAACTATAATTTGTACCCATTTGGTCCCCTATGTTTTGCCCCGTTACTAGTCTTAGTCCTTTCTGTTAGTTTCTCTCAAAAAAACGTTAACTTATGTACCAATATGGTCCATTATGTTTTATTCCGTTACTAGTTTTAGTCATTTCTGTTAACGTTTTTTTGAGAAAAACTAACAGAAAGGACTAAAACTAGTAACGGGCTAAACATAGGAGACCAAATTGATACAAATTATAGTTAAAGGACCAAATTGAGACAATCAATTTAGTTAAGGGACCAAGTGATTGAATAAACCTACAATTTATTTAATAAATATAAAATATTGATTATGATATGATGAATTGTTCTTGGTTACCAACACAGCTAAATATAATTGGTGGTGGAATTCGAATGAATGTTAAAATAGGTATTTTTCGAGAGTTTATTTAGGTTCAGTTGTGAAAATTCAATGTAATGTGATGTTATAGATGTTTTGATCTGTTTGATAGTTTATTGGAAAAAATTTGGTTTGGGTAACGGATATGTGTTTGGAAGTTTTTTTTAGGTCATTCAGGATGAAGTTTAAGGTTTTTGGCTCAAGTGTGGTTTATATTGTTATGTGAGGGTTTGGATTTGATTTTGGTGTTGGCTTAGTTGAGGTCTTTATTGTTGTTTTTGAAGTACAAGATGTATGAATTTTCCTACGTCTAACCAACGCTGGTATGTGTTGTTGAATTTTTTATTGTTTAAATAACATCAATCTTATTAAAAAGTTACATCAATTTATTCTAAGGAGAAAAAGATACATAATCTTTGCTTGTATCCAACTGGTATCTCCATCGGCTCTAGCTAATTAAATTTAGTCGTCCAATTAATATACTAGTTTGAGTGCATTTGATTATTTCTAACCTTTGTTTGGAGCTCATTGATCTCCATCATAATCTTCTCTCCCTGAAAAATCGAAAGATGTTTTAGAGAAATATTAATAAATATAATCATGAGAAGAATTAATTAAATAAAAAAAAAAGTTGATAGAATTGAAGACCTTGGTTTCAATTACACGGCCCAATCCAATTTCAAGAGATTTCTCCAATCGTTGTAATTCTTCCAGACTCAAACCTTGGAGATCTTCTCCCCTCATCTGCCTAAGTTGATGGCTCTTCTGAGCAACTTCCTTGCTCAATCTAGAACAGTTGCTGTTTTCAACTAGCTGCAGTACAAAAAAAACCATGAGAAATATTTCACCATATATAAAGAATATTGTACACATTACTTTCCTCCTGTCCAAAGATTTTGTAATTTTTTAAACAATTAATGTCGGTATGTTAATTACTTTATTTGTTAGTATTTTTACCATAAATGGGAATTGAACTCGAGACCAACTTTATCACTCCACTTATTAACTCTCGCGCCCCAACCATCAAGTCAATCTTATATCCCCTGCGGAAGCATCTTATTATTTCTTGATTTTCAAATAACCCTAACGCACACAAGCCTATTATTAATTTGATAGAGAACAATAGACTCTCAATCAACGGAAGATATCCATGAACACTTGTCCATACACAGGATACTCGAAAAACATATGATTTGTGGTTTAAGGTAACTCACATCCACCCTCGCACATTTGAGAAGCTACCTGAGTTGCTATTCGCAGAGTCAAATTATCTTTTGTCGGAAGTCTTGCGTTCAAAAACGCCATGCCAGCATAGATACCTTCAGTTGTACCAATCTATTCAATATTTTCTTTTTCTAGTGACGATCAATACATGTTCATTTTGTTACATAAAAAATCGTGATTCAATTCAATTATTATTTCCAGAAGACATATAGTGATTCAATACTAAGTGTACAAATACGACCAACCTGCAACTCCAGCGACGGTTCTTCAAGCTTTGCCAGATTCTTAGAGTGCAAATGATGTCTTTCAAGTATTTCCCTCATGCTTCATTGCACAAATATCATTGTCAAATTATAGATCAAAACATCAAGTTGAAAACTACCCTAATTAGTGTCAGGTCCAAAATAAAAAGTACTAAACAAATGCACAAATGTTATAAAAGCATTAAAATTACATAAATGCAACTGCATTACAAAGTAAGAACGGTGAAGCCTAATACAGGAAATAGAAATGAAATTTACATCAGAAATCTTCACAAACAAATGAAATACAAACACTTTATATTAAAAGTGTGTTAATATGGGTCGGTATCCGTTGACACCGATATAATGTAGTGGAATTAGATATCTAATCGCTTATATTTTCTTAAAGACAAATGTTAACTTGTGCCCTTAAGGGCATATGTTAAGGAACTTATTATAGAAATATACGTATTAAAAGTTGTGCAGTCAACTTCTTAAAAGTTAAATAATCATGTTTTTCAATACAAAATTATTCATTTTAGGTTCCTTAACATATGCTCTTAGGGCACAAGTTAACATGACTCTTCCTTAAATTATTTTACTGATTTCCATCAACTTCGTGTTAGGTGTCCATGGCGTAGGCTGTGTAAGTGATTCATTGGTACAGAGCCTTCATCAAAACCTATTAAAGCAAGCCTACTTGTAAACTACAATGGCTAGTCTTCTGTTCATAATTAGTTCTGATAAAGAGAGATAATATGATATTTAAACATTAAAATTTTTATGTCAAATGCAGTTTTTCTTTTATTTTTACACGTGTATTTTAAAAGAGAAATGATATTTAAACACTTATTTTTATGATAATTTTATTTCTCATATTCACATTGTATTTTTATTATCTCTCTATTATTTTGGTTTTTGTGTTAATACTCATAGATACAATAAACCCTTACATTTGTACACCTTTAGTTTTCCTACTTTCATTCAACACTTTATTTTCTCTTTATCTTTCTCTTTCTATCACAACATTTTCTTATCACATAGATCACATCACTCTCTATTTCTATCTCTATCTCTTGTGTAGAATAGGTAATGGATATACATAAATAATTTTCCTAGATACATGTTTACATAATTTTAAGACCGTGAAAAATAAAAGTATCAAAACAAAGTATTCTAATTCTATTCAGTAATACTAATCAACACAGTTTGGAATGGTTTAATTAGTGAAAATAATAGTAATGGGCTTTTCCTTCATTAATTTGAGTTAGAGAGAGAGAGAGAAAGACCTTAAGTTAGAGTATTCAAAGAGTTTCCCAGTGGAAGAGAAAATGATGAGAGCAACATCAGCATCACACAGAACTGAGAGTTCTTCAGCCTTTTTGATTAATCCTCTTCTTCTCTTTGAAAAAGTCACTTGCCTTGCCGTTGAGTTTTCAATCTTCTTTATCTGAATCTTCTCACGAGCCATATCTTCTTTACCTTAATTTTTCCTCTTTTGGATAAAATAATAATAACAGAAAGATAGTTAACACCTTTATTTTTTGCTACATATATGAATGAATGATAATAACACACAGAATGAACCAGTGTACAATTAAAAGAGATAAAGAAAACTAACCTAAAAAAAGATGAGACAAAAGCACAAGAAGGAAATGAAAGATGTGTAAGTTGACTATTTATGGTGTATTTTTTTTTGTTTAAAGCAAAAGCAAAGAAAAGTAGAAAAGTGCTTTTATAAGAAACATGAAGCAGATTTTTAGCTAATTTTAGTTTTGTTTTAAGAATTTCTAGTCTCTGAAGTGATGAAGAAATTGATTCTTCCTTCCTCTTTTGCACGGAGAAGAAATTAACTAGTGAACAAATGGTGGTTTTATTTATTTTTGGAGAGAATTAATATTGAAATTGTGTGGTGGGTGGTGAGGGTTTGGAAGGGTGAATTGTACTTTGTGGATTTTACTTTCCTTTTTGAGGGAAAGGCGTTGGTATTTGGAATGATAAAGAAAAGAAACTTAGGTTTTGGAGCTTTTGTTTGTTTGGCTCGTGAGGTCTTTATCTTGATCAAAGCCACCAATGAAAAGAGAGAAAAATGAGTGTGAATGTGTGCAAGTGTGAAAAAAGTAGACCCCTTTATGGTAAGGTGTCTGTCTCGCTTGTCTTTCAAAGGTCGCAAGGGTTTGTGACTATTCATAATCAAACACATAGGTAAATGAGTTTAAGTATATTAGATAGATAAATTAGGATTCAAAATAATCACTATGTGAAATAAATATGTTTCTTAAAAGAAAATTTTATCTTAGAAGTTATGTTTTTTTTAGTTTAATTTTTCATTTTCAACACAAATTCTAAAAAAATTAGGGATAAACAAAAATTCGGCATTCTTTTCTTTTGCATAAGCCAAATCTTTAGACCATTTTTCATAAGTTTATATTAAACATACTCGATATTTGTGAGTTTAATTCAGTTGGTATGAATCTTACATAATATATATGAGGTTGGCATTCAAACCTCGATCACCATCAAAAAAAAATATTAAACGCACTCATATTAACTAGTTTGAATGAAGTAGTCTCTAAAATTGGCAAATTTAATTAAATCTTTTAAAATTAAACATTTTAATTATACTAGTCATTTTTAATCAATCATAGAACATAAAATTGTATAACTAACACTCGTCACTTACCAAATAACAACAAAAAAAAATCACTTACAATATAATTAAATTAACGAGAGAGAAATAGTATAATCTCTTCCAAATATATCATCAAATTCGTACTGTGTTACAAATTACAGTCATAATGCTCTTGAGGCACAGCCAACCAGGGACGAAACTACACTAAGGAAAATGTTTTTTAAGAATGAATTATGTGTATATGATCATTTATCATGTATCTTTATTGGTAAGAAACTTTTTTCAAGTCTTATAAGATTCGATGTCTCGTTTAAAATCATTAATCTTAAGTGGAACTCACACTTTTTAATATTAAAAAATTAAAATGTGATGATATAAAATTATTTATAGTTGATTAGTGGGTCTCATTTAAAAAATAAATGTGAGATGTTGGGTTGGAGAAATTAGGTATTTGTTAAATACTACTATTAAAAATTATAATTGAATGATATGTACACATAAGACTATAATTAAGTATTAAAAAATGAATGTCTCTATGATGGATGCTCTTATATGAGCTTTTTAGTGAGAACATAAGTGGTTGTTATACAAGCTTTCTAGGGAGACTATAATTTTAATATAAACTTAATGTTATAGATTAATATGCATTGTGTTGCCGTGAGTTTAACTCAAGTGATAAGGACTTGCATAATATATTTAGGGTTGAAGTTTGAATTATGGACACTTCATTTATTTATCTTAAAAGAATAAATTTATAGTCACTAAATTAATTGACAAAAAAATTAATGTAAATCATAATTCTACGACTCAAAATTTTAGATAAATGATATATGTACAACTATTTTATGACAATTCACTCCTAAACTTACATTATGTTTTTATTTTCTCATTCTTTTTTCTCTTTATTGTTTTTAATCAATAAAAAAACGAAACAGAGGATTTTACTATTATTATTTTTTGTGGTCAGGGTTCGAATCCCGAACCTTACATATATTTTGTGGAGGTCAGGGTTCGAACCCCGGACGTTACATATATTATGCATTGTTCATACCGACTGAACTAAGCTCACAAGGACAAAGGATTTTACTATATGTAAAAGGAATAGAAGATTTCACGATGACTTTTATTATTTATATTTTACCCTTATTAACTTAACTTATTTTCAATTTTAAATTTAAATTCAAATGCAAATTTACACCATAATTTTAGAGAATTTTTTCCATTTTGAACCTTTTTTGTTATAATTCTTTTCAAATTCAAATTTACATAGAATTAAATTGAATATTAAAAATGAAATTTAAATAATTTTTGGTGATATTATTGTTTTTTTAAAAGAATATTATTGTTATTTAGAAGTGCTAACTAATTTCTCTATAACAGTGTTACACTAAAACTTATATAATCAATTCTTCATAAATAAATATAAAAAGTGTTGTTTTCATCTTAAAATTTACTTTTATTTTTTTACTTTCTCAGATAGAATGACCCTTGTTATTTCACGTAGAAAATAATCAATTCTTCAAAAATAAATATAAAAAGTGTTTTCTTCGTCTTAAAATTTACTTTTGTTTTTTTACTTTCCCAGATAGCATGACCCTTGTTATTTCACGTAGAAAAGATGTCTATGATTGCATAAAAAATTACTATCCCCTTTCTATCCATCCATCCAATTAACCTACCAACTACTGGTTCTAGTTCTGGTTATAGTTCTAGGCTTATAGCTATCTACAGCCTACGTTGCTACTAGATGTTCATTGTCTATTGTGTAAGTCAAATAGACAATGGTTCAGTCCAAGCAAAATATGTTCGTTTTGTTATTGTCATGAACATGGACTCTGATACTGAAGTCTTTACCCCTCATTTTTCGGTACTTTATTCTGAGATGTACTTATCTTATTATACTATTATTGCTCAGATGGGACATTGGGTTGGACATGAGATAGACTTCATGATTTGGCTCTCTCTTTACAACCCTATGCAACGGTAAATACCATTCAACAAATTTCAACACTCGATTTTTTCAATTTTCAACACTCCACATCATTTTATCTCTCTTTATTTAACATTCATTCAATTTTTACACTCTTTAATAATTTTTTTTTTCAACACTCTACCTCACGACTTTTTATTTCATATTCATATTTATTTTTATATTTTTTTTTTTATTACATAAAATTCCAATTATCTATTACTGGTTGAAATTTGGTGCAAAACCAAAATTAGACATGTGGATGTTTTGAGGTTGTTGGTTGGAAAATTGATTTGGATGTTGATAATTGTTGGAATTTTGGTAGCTAAATGGGTAATCAGAAGAATGATGGGTGTTGAAATTATTATTATTGGGATCCATTTCACTAAAAAAAAAAGACTAAAACTTCAAAAGAATGGCTAATAGAAAGTTAATAATAAGATTAAGATAGTGAAAAACTTGAGTTTTTTTCTGTGTCCAAATCAAATGATCCAAGTCTCTATTTATAGACAAAAAAAATTATGAATTTTGGTAAAAAAAATTAAAAAAAATTATTTACAATGAAATAATTGAGTTTGAATTATTAAGATGATAAAAATTCAAGTCGTCAATCGAGTACTGCCACGTGTCAGTATTCAACATGATTATGTTAATCACTTCTCTCCTCCAACTCACTTTTCTCCCATTTTCAATACCCCAACTCCAATGGTTCAACACGTTGGATATTGCCTTCAATACCCCCATTGCATATGGTCTTAAAGAGAGTGTCAGATCACAGTTATTTTACCTAGCCAATCATGTTCTTGTTACCACTTACTAATAATTAAGTTAGTGGTTTTGATACAATTAGTGTGGTTGGTATGACGTTGGTGAGAATTGTTTTTGATAGAATTGAGTTTGAGATAATTGATTTTGGTTAAAAGTGAGTTTGAGGTGAATTGATTATGTTTGGATACACATGTTTAAAAATGATTCTTATCGGTTGATGTTGTTTGGATAGTTTGAATCAAAATTGATTTTGAATGTAAAATGACCAATTATCCTTTTAGTTGTATTTAAAACTAAATATCATTTTCATTTTAGATAATTATTTTAATTTATTTAAAATCATAAATTCATTTTTATTGATTCATGAATTCATTTTAAATAGATATTAGTGTACAAGAGTTTTTTTTAATTTGTTTTATAAATTGTATTATTTTTAATATAATATAAGAATAAAGGGTGTCAAAAGAAAACAAACGTTTGTAAGATATTCAAATGGGTTTAAAAATAAATAAAAAAATAGAGTGGGCCTTATTTGGATTCTTTGTTTTCTGAAGCAATGAGAAACACATTGATCTTCCTTTCCTGATCTCTAGAAACGGCACTGTAGCAAGAACCCAGTAGGGAAAACGCATCAGAAAAACTGGGGTAAAACTGGAAAAGAATTTGGGGCTTCTGCACAATTGATTCTAAAAACGCAGAAGCTTGGAATTGCAGCTTCAGTTCAACCCGCGTTTGGAAAAGAAAACGTACATTTCAGATCCAGTTTTAATCTTTCCCAAACATGACAGAAAAGATGGAAACCGCATTTTGAGGCGGAAACAGGGTTTGGGGAGCGAAAAACGCTCTACCAAACATGGATAAATATTCAGTGAAACATAGATAATTTTTGCGAAAATTCTTTAAAAAGTAAGATATTTCGAATTACAATGAATTGAATGCACACATTTTCATAAAGACTCATCTCTTATGCTTTTTAAAGAATGTGCGAGCACTCGTTAGCATTTTTTCAAAAAAGAAATGTGACACCGTTTTTTTTACAAAAACAAATTATCATCATTAACATTCAGAGTAATACATTTTCTAATTGAAATTTTATCTTCATTCATTCATGTTATTTATTAATAAAATGATATTTGTACAATTATTTTATAACAACCTTTGAAGCACGTCTCTTTTTCATACTCCTATTGTCTTCTTACTCTTTCTCTCTATGATAGTTTTTTTTTTAGGAACGTGAAGCGAGAGCTCTCTCTCCAAATCACCGTCGTCACCCATTAGAGCTAACAATCCACCACCGCCATACCTACCTACCTTCCTTCAATTCCTATCTCTAAACACTCTCTACTGATCTTCTTGTCGTACCTACCTTCCTCCATATCCAAAACCTACAAGGTTCACCCTCTGCACCACCAGCGCCTCTCCTCCTGTACAATTGTCCTCTGTTCCAGATTATCTGTCCTCAGATCCGACTCGAGGGGTTTGCAAGCTCTTCTCCGTCATATCTTGTCGAAGTCCTGTCGTCGGTTGATGGATATATTCTGGTTTGGGGTAGTTGTGGTGGGTGGTGGCGGCGCCGCCTCTTTCAACAAATATTAGCATATCCAATTGACTATTTTCAATACTTTGTTATCATCAAAACTCAAAGGGTACTGTTTTAAACACACTTTGTTCCAACATACTGGAGTCCTGGCGTTTAGCAAGTTTGAATTTCCATTTTAGAGTAAGATAATTATTGTAGTTGGAAGGTGCATTCCCTACCCCCACCTAATCACGACCTTCTGACGGAATCAGACTTTTGATGATATCTTCAGTTGATCTCACCAACGTTGCTCACATATCGATCCACTGGAACATGTTGTGCTCCCAAAACATAGTCGTCACATTTTCGTCGTTCGTCAATTCCACCCAAATGAATGATACTCTCCCATCGTCGAGCGTTGGACGTTTATACCGAACGTATTCCACCTTCCTTGTGCCTCCGGGGTTGACTCCTTGGTTGAATTCATCCAGCTGATCCTTGAGACCTCTTAGCGTTATACCAAGGTACTGAACCTTCAACCTATGAGGTTCTCCGCCGTTGAATTGTGCATGAACGTCGATCCATCCGGCCATTGTTTCAAATCTACACAATAAGAAATTAAAAACAATCAATGAAAAACTCATTCAAAGGTTTCATCAAACACTTTATTTTACATAAACCCTAAAAATCATAAAAATAACCCTAAACTCTAAAAAAAATACACAAATGCATAAAGTATAACAAAATTATTCAACTTATATCTACTCTTAAAATAAATCATATACTCTTACATGTAAATCTACTTAAAAACTAATATAAAAAAAATAAATATAAAACACCAAAATAAAAAAAAATAACCCTAAAATTTTAAACTATAACATAAGCATCATGCAAACATTTTAACTAAATTAATCAACTAACATACACTCCAAAAATGAATTATAACATGTAAATCTACTCAAAAACAAAAATAAAATAAATCTACTCAAAAACTAATTTATAACAACTAAAATGTAAGTTAATAGCATTATAATTACTTACTTGTGATTTTGTTGAACAAATTTGGTTGGATTTGGTTGGGTTTTTTAGAGAGGTTTTAGAGAGAGATTTCGATTTTTTTTGGTAAAATGAGAGTAATAATGGATGAGAGAGCTTCTGCGAGATATGTAGCAGGACCGCATCGACAGTTAACTGCCGATAAAACCTCGGCAGTTAACTGCAGCCGGTATAAAAATTCCTCGGCAGTTAACTGCTGTCGGGGCTTTTCGTCTTTTACATGTGTTTCTCAGCCTTCTCAAGTGTGTGTACAACAATTTTCAATTGAAAGTGACATTCATTGTGAAACAATTTTTTGACTAAAACGACACTCATTTTGAAACGGATGGAGTAGTTTATTCTTTAATAATATTATTTTAAATTTTAATTCAAAAAATTAAATCTCATTAAAATATAGGAAATATCCCATTAAAACAGGAAACACCCCACTATAGTATGAATAATATTATCAATATTATATATGAAGGGGATAGAGATTTTGGGCTGAAGTTTTTATAATTTCAATTATACCCTTAAACAAATTTTCCCAAATCAATGTTCAGGGCCTGCCCTCGTTCATAGGTGGGGGATGCAACGGCCTAGGATCCTTGCCGGTAAGGGGGCCAATTTTTTTGTAGAGGGGGTGTATATATAAATATTTAGATTATGGGGGGTATATATAGTAAAGTTCACATCAAGGCCCTAGACATTGACCTGATGAAGGGCTGGACTGAAGTATGTTAATACTACGATTAACTATATGTACCCCCATATAACAAAAGATTTCTATATACACCTCCCTATAAAAAAATTGGTTGTTTTTAATAATGTGTCAAAAAAATTATAATCGAAGAAATTAGTGATATTTGTTGGGCCCTTTGTTTCTAATAATGTGTTTCAATAATATTAAAAATATTGGTGATATTTATTATCCAATAAATTGGGATAATTTTCATAACAAAATAAATTATATTTTAGTTGAAAATGAACCTGCTAGAGAAATTAATCTTAATCTTATCTTTCAAAGGTTCCAAAAAAATAATTTACATCAATATTGTAATGTTAACTTTCTTGAATTGATTGAAAGGGTTCCTTAGTTGAATTTTATAATGCAATATCATGCGAGACACATTCATGTATTATCATAATGAACTTGTTAGAGATACTTATAACACATAAAAAGAGGAATGACGTACTTCTAGTATACAAAGAAGTTCTTGTATCTATGATTCCTCTAAAAAGTCTAACACTAATTTTGCATCATGTATTATTATTGTTATGAGTTTAACATTGGATAATTTTGCATCCAAAAGTTTAAAATTTAGTTAATTCCGTGTTGATATACTTTTACTTTTTTGGTGTTATTATTCTTAGGTGCTAAAATTTCAGTCTACTTCGCATGTGCTATTGTTCTATACTTCTACAATATTTTATTTTGTTTTGGTGTCCATGGAGTATTTGATTTACTTTCAAATGTTGCCTAAAAACCATTTATTTGGTAGTAGAAAGAAAGAAAAAAGAATGAAAAGAAGAGTTAATAAAATCACAACAATGAGCTAACAAACTTTATGATTTATTATGTAAGGAGTCAATTTCTCATATTATGCCTAAGGCCCTTAAAACTCTAGAAACAATCTTGTTAAGTTATATTGTTGGTGGTATTAAAAAAGATAAGGATTTATATTATATTTGTTAAATCATTGTTGTTATTGAAAAAGATAAACATGTTTTTTGGGTTTGTTACAATTTAAAAGTCACAAATATTTGTACTTATAATTTTTAATCAAAATCAAAATTTCATATAACATACGGTTCATAATTTACACGCGTTAGTGTGCCCGTCTTTTTACTAGTTAAAAATAATATGTTTGGTAATGTTAGTTATTAAAAAAACTGATAAATATAAAAAACAAAAAAAGACATGTTTGTTTAATTTGTTTTTTTTATAAATTACTATATACATAATTTTTTCCTTAATTTGTTTCCTTTTAAATAGTTATATTTATTTCAAATTACTCTTATCTCAAAAAAGAAAAACATGTTTTATGAATTCCATTAACATATTTTTAACTAAACTTGCTTCACATTCTATTGTACGTTTTATTTAAAATTATGTATTAAATTATATAAATTAAGAACAAGGTAGGAAAAAAAAGTAATAATAGAAAATGTAAAAAACTACAACATCGGTTGTATACCATTGTACGTGTATTAACATGCAAGAGGCTAGTTGCACTCAAATTTAAAAAGTGGGTAGTTACGTATCAATATGGATAATTGTTTTTATTAAAAAATAAATAAATTATTAAGGTTAAAATTGGAAGATAATATAAAAAGCTACAAGTTATTAGTTCAAAAGCTATTTGAAATAGCATCTAAAAAAACTTTAAGTTCATGAAAAAAGTTTGTTACAAAACACGCCCGTTCTGTTTGGCAAGGCCAATAAACTAGTTTATAGCGGATACTTATAAACTCGTCTGGAAAAAAAAAACCTTGTTTGATACTCGTATTTTCACCACGAGCTTATAGCTTGTTTTTCAAACGCTATTCCAAATAGTGTTTGAGTTTATAGTTTATAGCTTATTGTTTTTCTTCCACTTTTAACCTTACTGTTTTATTTAAAATCCATTTTTACCCTTTATAATTTATTATAAAATTAAATAAAGATTTACTCCCTCTGTTGCTAATTATAAGCGAATTTGACTTTTTAGGTTCATTTAATTAATGATGCATGTGGTCCGTGGACCACACGGACCACATGCATCATTAATTAAATGAACCTAAAAAATCAAATTTGCTTATAATTGATAACGGAAGGAGTGTATATTAAATGCACATCCAAGTTTCTTCGCTTTTTTGAACTGATATATATATCTTCTTAATTATACTTCAATCAATTCTTTTTCAAGGGAATACTTCATTCGATTCTTGTTTGTGATTCTTTTTATCACCATAATAAAATTTGATAAAATAAAAAGTATAATGTTCAGCATGATGGTTGACAACATGAGAGTAAATTCAATGTGTTAACTGTGACTCTAATCATGAGGATTTACCTCACATTTTTTTCCGAATGTCCTTTTACTCTTCATGTTTGGTCTATGGCAAATATGTGGCACGAAATTTAGAATGCAGTGGCAACATCTGTATCGGCTATTGAATTTATTTTCTCATTGTTGCATTAATTATCTCCCACGCTTTCTCAAAGGATGACTGCACATTTTTGGAGTATTAAGAAGCATAATAATGTCAAAGTGTGGGAAGACATAACAGAAACTTGTGTGACGGTGGTTGAAAGAGCTAGGTCCGTGGTTGAAGATTGGAAGCTCGCGAATGTCCCTTGTGTCAACGGGCAAGTTGCGCCTATGATCAAATTACAACAGCTGCACCCAACTCCTAATGTCACGGCCACTGTTCAGGTTCGTCGGCAGCCTCCCGCGCAAGGTTGAATGAAATGTAATATTGATGCTGCATTTTTAAACCATCGTAATAGAACCGACATTGGTATCTATCTCCGAGATGAAGGTGGTGTTTTTGTACTGGCCAAAACAATCAACTTTGTTAGTGTTTGCTCGGTTGATATTGGTGAGGCTTTGGGTCTCTATCAAGCTTTGCAATGGGTGAGTGACATGCAACTCGACAATATTAACTTTGAAACTGGTTCCAAAACCACGAAAGATGTTGTTTACTCAGTAGGGAAGACATCTCTGAATTAGGTGATATTATACGGCTTTTTGGGTTCTTCTCTCTTTCAAGTTCAATAACTATCAGATAAAGTTTTTAGGAGATAAACAAATGTGGTTGCTCATACTCTTGCAGGAGAGGTCACGTTTCTAGCTAATTTCGTTGTTTATTTTCATATACCTTATTGTATTGAAACTTTGATTATTACTAATATCCTATAGACACGTTTGTTTAAAAAAAAACATTAGCGTAAATTAAAATAAATTTTTAAGGCTTCCTATAGTATTTGGATAATGAAAAAAACTAAGTTTTTTTTAACGATTTAAAAAGGAATGTTGTTCTTTTTGGCTTCATATGTTAAATAAAAATATGATAATATTTAAATAAAAAGGCATGTTGTTCTTTTTATTTTATTTTTAATATAAAAGACATGTTGTTTTTGTCTTCATGAAATCTAGAATGAAATAAAAATGTTATTTTATGTCATTTTACATTTATCAATTAGTTGAACCGCTAATTTTATCAAACACTTTAATTAGCTTATCAACTATTAGTCATCAACCATCAGCTATAAGCTACCAATTATCAGTCACCAGCGATAAGTTATCGGCTAGCTCATCAGCTATCCGCTAATTTTACCAAAAAGAGTCGTCGTATTTTGATCCAACAAACTTATAAGTTAATTCAAAAAACTATAAGCTAACCTCGCGTCGTTATAATAAAGCCTTACATTATCAAACATATTAGTTACTTCAGCCATATTATGAAAAGCTTGCTTACCACAGTTTAAAAACATGCTCAAATTCAACCTTTCAATGGATCAACAAGTTTAATGGCTCATTATCACCGTAATAAGCAAGCAAAACATTATATTTAATTTTATTTTTGTTGTACATTATTATAGGACAATAAACATTATTTTATCAATCATCTTTTGTTATTAATAAATTGTCCTAAGTTTGATATAAGTATCTATCTTCCCACTGTATTAATATTTTACACCAAAAGTCTTAGTTGTAGCAAGGATGAAAACCAAATTGTTTAGTGTCTTGTATTTTTGTACACTACTTATGTTTGTTGTGGAAATCGAGCATTCCAAAGAAGGGAAACAATGTATATTAAAATAAAACTAGTTTCCATGTATGCATACTTTCTTTCTTATTTTATTTTTAATAAATTTTATTGTTTGTTTATTTATAGTTCGTGAAACAGAAAAATCAAAGACAAATACTAGAGTTGATGGCTATGGAGTATGGCCAAGCGGATTTGGAATCTGGTATAAGCCTGGTGGAAACACAAATGGAGGCGGTAGCGGAAACATCATAAACTTTCCCGGTAGTGGAAAACGGGGCGGTGATGCAAATATAAATAGGGAACGCAAGTCAAGCCTCGGGAAAGTATGCATAGAAAACTAGTCGCATGTACTTGTGTGATGTATTCCTTGTTGACACAATACTAAATGTTGTAATAAGTATAGACTAAGTTTGAACTTTATAGTTATAAACCGCATATCAAGAAATTTAGCGAATTTATTTTCGCTATAAACGGTATTTTCCATACAATTATTTGGTGAACTTTCAATTTAACATTGCGATAGTCTCTTGATATTAATGTGTCTTGATTGTTATATTTTTCACTGTTAGCTCATTGGTAACTCACATATCTCTCTAATGCATTTTAGATTCTCATGCTCGTATTGAACCATGTATCATCTCTAGACACCAATTGCATGCTTCATTGGTTGACTGCTTTTGTGTTGTGAGGTTATTAAAACTTAAGTGTATTCCATTTGTTTGTCATGTTAAAATCATTATGCAAAGTCTAGCAGCGTCACTACTGCATTGTATAATTTTCTTTCATCAATTAGATGTGCTAATTTATCTCTTGTGGCTCTTTTTTGGTTGAAATTGTTATGAAATTATAGGTCATTGAAATAATTATTAGGATGTCCTTAAATCAGGGAAGGTTTGCCATGATAGATTGATAATTTGTGTGCATGTCATAATCAAAATGGGGTCGTGACAACTTCATTCATAATATAAAAGTCATGATTACAAAGATTGATATGCATGCCCTTATTTAACCTTTTAATGACTTAACAGGGACGAATGACCCACCATTATAACATAAGCAAGCCAAACATTATATTTTATTTTATTTTTGTTGTACAAATATTACCTTTGTTTTATTGGACAATATATATTATTTCATCAAGCACGTTTGTTTTTAATTATATTTAACTTGCCCTAAGTTCGCTATAAATATTTAGCTTCTATTCATTCATGTTTTGTACAATTTTTCTACTCTTAATAAGAATGAAAATCAAGTTGTTTGTAGCCTGGTACTTTTGGACATTGCTTCTTATTTATGTCACTGCAACTGAGCCTTTTGAATATGGGAAACAATGTATATATATAATTAGTTTTCATATATGCACATTTTCTTTCGTCTTTCATATTTAATAAAAAAAAATTGTTTACTTGTAGTTGATGAAATAGAAGAATCAAAGACAAACACCGTGGTTGATGGCCATGCAATCTGGCCAGGTGGAGGTGCAGTCTGGCACGACCCCGATGAAAACACAAACAAAGGAGGTGGTGGAAATACAAACAGAGGCAGTTGTGGAATCGTCATAAATTTTTCTGGTGGTGATAAATGGGGTGGATGTGAAAACGTCATAAACTTTCATGACGATGGAAAAGGTAGAGGCAATGGAAAATAGATGGGGGATGCAAGTAAAACATTGAAAAATCCTTCACAGTAAACTAGACGCATATACATGTATGTTGTATCTCATGTTGACACGATACAAATATCGTAAGAAATATAAAATAAAGATTGATGTGACATGCTAAACATGAAAGTATCGTATCTAATAATGTGTAGTTTAAGAAGGTAATACTATATACTTAAAATATAAATTTCCAAAAACTTTTCACGAAAAGAAATAATTTTCACTATTCACGTCGTCATTTAATACACCACAAGAATCAATGACAAAATTGATTAAACTAAACGATTGTATCTCATAGTGTTAAATAGCATTTTGATTTGTTAATTTTTTTTGAAATAGACATATAAATGAATCTAAATACATAGAATAATAATCACGACATAATGTCACCTCTTATGGTGGGAATCTATCTATTTCTATATAATATAAGAAAGGAAGGTGCTCTAGAAAACCCAATTTTGTCATTATTTGTTTTTTTTGCCGCATCATCAGTTTTGAGGTAAATTATGTTCAAAATTTACTTTCTGTGACCAAATGATATCATGGGACTATAATGATGTATTTGGTTCAAACGCAATTTCTGATTTAACTCTTTAACACTCATACTAATGTCTAAGACAAAGTGTCATTCTCTTTTGAATTTCAAATTTCATTCATTCCACTCTTTCTTTATTTTTATAAAGAACCTTTTAACATGGAATATTATTAGACTAATATGAAATATTTTGTTTGGGCTTAAATTGAAAAAAGGAAAAAAAATATGTTTAATTCTTTTTTCATGCTTCACAAATTGGGTTTGAAAAATTTGGGATGGTAAAGCGGATCGGCTCGTATCATTTAGACATGTCACATTTAAACCTACCAAAAAACGGGACGAGACGATGCGAGTCAATTTAGGTGATCGAGTTCAAAATCCCACCCTCCACCACTTAGTGGCGGACTGACGAGTTGGTGGGTCGGTTTGTCAAACAAATTGTGAGACAAATCCAGCACCATCAAACAATTAAACAACATAATTAACAAACTCAAGATCATATTTAACAACAGTCATAATTAATTAATAGCAGGAATCTCACTATCACAACTTATAATCCAACAACATTAAACAAATCTCAAAATTCTACTAAAAAAAAAATCTCAAAATAAAAGAAATTCGTCAACATAAAACAAAACCAAAAATAAATCAAGAACAAAAATAAGTCTCAGAATAAATCCACCAACGTAATTTTTCTAGTAAGTCAATCATTTAAGTAAATTAATCAAGTCAATAATCATATATTAGGATAGTAGTGTGAGCCAGTTCCCCCTGCTTTGGTTCATCTCGTTTAAATCCGCTCAAAAATGGGACGAGACGAGCCGAGTCAAATTAAGTAACCGAGTTTAAACTTTGTCTCAGCCCACCAAAAATAGCAGGCTAAATGGGTCACCCTGTTGAGTCAATCCCATTTTCCTACCCTGATAAGTGCTCAAAAGTGATCTAATTCATGTGTCAGTTTCGGCATTTTGGTGATTTGTTTTACAAGTTATCGATGGAAAAGCTTCAATTATGTGCATTGATGCTATTTATGCTTTGCATGCCTTATTCTACCCCTTTTTGTGCTGGAAAATACAAGTAAGGATAAAAAATAGCCAAAGTTCACAAGAAACTCGCTAGTAGCGAGATTTTTGCCATTAGCCAAAAAGATCCAGAGCAAGCACGCTATTAGCGAAAATTCAAGCAAGGCTCTGAAGCAGAATTGAAGAATTTCGCTATTAGCGAGTATTTCGATGATATTGAAATTGGTCCAGGGAGTATTCGCCATTAATGAAGTTTTGGCAAGATCAAGAAGTTCAAACAGGATAAGGGCCACGTGGAGCAATCCCATTGGTGCAGAAGCAGATTTCCTGCATCTCGCTGATAGCGAAATATTTGGCTATTAGCGAAATTGTGCAGACTTGACCCATATAAATAGATTCGTCTTCTCTTTCCATTCATACTTGTACTATTTTATTCACATTTTCTGGTTTTAGAGAGAGAAATTAAGACATTTTTAGAGAGAAACACGGAGCAAGGGTGTTAGGAGTAGATTCCTCCAAAGATTTGTTGAGACATCATGAATCTTAGCATGTAATCTTCATGTTTCTTTCATATTTTGCCAAGCTTTCATAGACATATGTAGCTACATCTACCCTTGTGGGTTTTGAGGTATTCAAACAAGCTATTATGTAAACTCTTGATTATTTAATATACGGTTCTACCTTATTTATTCAATATTGTTATTATTCTTGCATTTAATGTTTTATTTAAGATTTGAAATGTTATTGACAAATACTTTTGAATCTAAGGTTATAATAATTATCTATCAAAGTTTTTGTTCTAGACATAGAGTTTAAGTTTTGATAATCACTTGTAATCAAGAACTTAATGCTTTTGGATCGTTTAATAGATTGGGAAATCATCAATTAAACGATCCGATTGAACTCATGAAATTATTTAGACATAAATAATTATTGAAATCATGACATTATTTAGACATGAATAATGTTGTTGAGTGATTGTGATAATATCGTTTAAAGAGCTAGAATCTGTTATTTGATCGAGAGATTGCAGTTGTTACGCTTGATTGATTATCTCTGACCCCAAGCGAAATGACCCTATTTCATCTCTATTTATTTTTATGTCGAATAGAAAAAAGAAACAAACAAACATCTATACTAAAACACTTAAGATGATAAATGTCGTTAAAATGCTTATGAGATACGCTAGTCTCTATGGAAACGATTTTAATATACTCACGTGTAAATAGGAATTAGACATGTAAAAATCTTACATCATATCCCTAGAAAAAGAGGCCCATGTTTTTTATTTGGGTTCCTTCCTAAGTAAATTTTTTCATTGATTAACATATAACTAAGTTGCTAAGTATGAAAAAAAGTGGAGGGAATGGCGAAGGAAGAAGGCTAGGCCATGTCTAGGTGGTGGAAGGACATTTTCCTTGTTTAGAGAGACGTTGGTTTACTTTTAAGAAGTTGGTTTGATGATAATTTAGTGAATGTTGTGAGTGATGGTACCAAGACCCTCTTTTGGGTATATTAGTGGCTAGAGGGTGGTGTGTTGAGAGACATGTTTAGAAGGTATCTATCATCAAACAACGATGACAGTGACATATATGTGTTCTTTAGGGAGGGGAGAAGGTGAGGATTGTAACACCCCGTTCTCCCAACATCAATAATTAACAAATTAAATTAGAGTTTTTCACCAAAATGGAATGCTACATTTTCTTTCAATTAAAATCTCCAAATTAATAGATAAATAATTATTCTCCATAAAAATAGTCAATAAGAATTAACCTTCAAAACTTCGCAGCAGAATTAATTTAAAAACAACAAAATAAGTCTTTGGCACGCAGGCCTCATCAAAATCTCATAATTCAAACAATACGTAAGGAAAGAGAAACAAGTAATAAGATTTCCATCCCGTTACGTATCAGAGCCCTAAGACACTTTGAGCCGACATCTCTACTAATCTTTGTTACCTGCACTTGCCCACAAGGCGGCAATTCCAGCAGAAGGGGTGAGATTCACAAACAACAATGGATATTATAATTCATCAATTAATTCAACAACAACAGTATAATGATAGTCAACTATCAGTTTGTAATTTAAACAATTCAACAACATCATCAACTACGACACCGACGACTCAACCAACAACAACAACGACAACAACTACAACGACAACAATGCGACTAATGCAAATGCATGTGGTACCATTTTACGCGCGTTGAATGATAAGCATTTCGGGGCATAAGCCCCCAACATTTGAATGACATAACATTCCAAGGCATAAGCCCTCAACGATTGAGTGAAAACACTCCAGGGCATGAGCCCTCAACAAGGTATGAGCATGAATGGACTCACTAGTGTATATCTGCATCCAACTCGACAACAACAACAACAACTACCATATGCATAATCAGCTATGACATAAGACTTCAACTTAATTCGACAGGACACAACAAAAGGGCACAGCAAAGCCTCGCAACAAAATTCAACAATTAGGCATGGTACAGTATTACTCGCCGTGGCGAGTTCAAGAATTTGAGCTACTCGCTATGGCGAGTTGGGGGCGAGCTCAAGGCGAGCAAAAGTGGTTGCTCTCGGCATTTTTGACATTTTTCACCTAAAATCTTCATTTTTAAGTTCCCAAAACCCAAATTTGATTTTGTAAAAAGGTGCCATTCATCCCTAAACACATTAAGGCACTCAAATTGATATAAAAATTTGCCCAAAAACCTCATTAAGACAATTAACGACTTTTTAATTAAGCAACTCGTCGTGGCGAGTGCATCTGCTCGCTGTGGCGAGCTATGGGGTTTCACTGCTCGCCTCGCGAGTGGGTCTGCTCGCTGTGGCGAGCTACACAGGCATTGCTCGCCTGGCGAGTGGGTTTGCTCGCTGTGGCGAGCGGCGATTGACAGAACCACGAACTGTACGAACAAACTTCTCTTTTTCAACCCTAAACCCCAAATTCAACACCTAAAGGCTCAATTTTGATGAATTTCATCACCCCTATGTATTCTAACATCAGAACAGCAATAACAACAACAATTCTCATGAATTAATCAAGTTATTAGCATCAATTCATCTTTAACCTAATTCAATTCATCAACCCTAACAACCCTACATAAATCAACGAATTATAGAATCTAAAGTTGAATGTTAGCCTCACCCTTACCTTAGATTATTTCCTGAATTCAACTGCGTTCTTCTCTCCTCTTGCTTCTTCTCTCCTGTTCTAGGTTTTCTCTCTTTTTCTCTGTTTCTCACTGTTTCTACGTGAAAACTGTTTCTGACTATTCTTTCCTTCTAACTCCTATTAATACCACTTAATTCCTTCTTAATTCTAATTAACTCCCATTAAAATATTAAATAATTCATTTTAATCCCCAACCTTCTAATAATTATAATTCTCATCTATTTTAATTAAATAATCAAAATAATCATATAATAAAATATAACACACCATAAAATCAACATAAATTATTTAAAATCATATAAACTTATTAAAATCAACTGAAATTAAATAATCGACAACTAGGGCGTTACAAGGATGGTTGGAAGTGGTGATGCAGACTATTGGCGTAGAAGGAGGAACAAATTGGGGGTGTAGCTTGTTATTGTCTAATATTTTCTTGCATAAGGGGGTGGAAGACAAATGGTAATGGAGTTTTGATCCAAGCAAATGTTCGAGTGGCTTATCATTCACTCTATTATGTGATGCAAGATGAGACATTGGAAAACCATTACATGGTGTTGAAGAAAGAGGCGTCTTTAAAGGTTTTGTTATTGACTTATAGGTTGTTATTAAATCATCTTCCTATGAAATATAATTCGATATATCGTGGAATCATTATCATTTCACAATCATTAGGCCAATGTGTGAGTGGTTATGATCATTCTGAAAGTGCATATCATTTATTTGTAGGTTGTGCTTTCTACGGAAACATGTCGATGCATATTTGGATTTAACTTGGTATGCAAGCGGTAGATATGTTATCAAATTTTCATCATTTTCACCATTCTACTTACATATAGGGCAACTATAAAAATGTATGTGTTGCTCTTCATGTGATTTAATTATTGAATGTTTAGATTATTTAGAAGGATAATAATAGTCGTATCTTGTGGCATATAAACCAATCATTACAACAAATGATGGATACTGTGAAACTCTCTTCTTTCAGATGGTTACAAGCAAGTAATAGTAATTTAACATTTGATTTTCATTACTGGTGGACCAATCTCATTCAGTGTTTTACCTTGATTTGTAGATAGATCTTGTGTATTAAAATAGTAGTGGTTTTAGCCCCTTGTTGATCGATTGTAATTAATGTAATTGTTGTTAAGTCTTAGCCTAGCACTTCTTGTGCCGGAGTTGAGTTTTGTTGGTTAATATATCGATTTTTACTTCTTAAAAAAATAATGAATTATTTACAAGAATGCCCTGATTTAACCTTTCAATGACTCAACAGGCGTTGATGACCCGTTATCATTGCAATTAGCTAGTCAAACATTATATTCAATTATATTTTTGTTGCACAAATATAATCTTTGTTCTATTAGACAATATATATTATTTTAACGAGCAATTTTTTGTTTTTAATTGCATTTACTTGTCTTATGTTCACCGTAAATAACTAACTGCAAATTGTATTCATTTTTAATAAGAAACTCTTAGTTGTAGTAAAAATGAAAATCAAGTTGTTTGTTGTCATGTACTTTTGGGCACTACTTTTTATCTATGTTGCAACAATTGCGCCTTCTGAATATGGAAAAAATTGTGTGTGTGTGTATGAGACTAGTTTCCATATATGTATAATTGCTTGTGTTTGATTTTAAATTATAAATTTTGTTTATTTACAGTTGTTAAAATAGAAGAATCAAATACATACATTGAGGTTGATGGCCTTGCAGCCTGGTCAGGCGGAGGTGCAATATGGAAAAGCCCCTTTAAATACTCCAACAGAGGTGGCGGAGGAAACATAAATGAAGGTGGTGGTGGAATCGTTGTAAATTTTCCTAGTGGTGGTAAAAGAGGCAGAGGTGTAAACGTGATAGATTTTCCCAGTGGTGGAAAGGGGGGCAAGCCAAGCATTGAGAAAGCCTACATAGAAAACTAGAAGCATATACATGTATGATGTATCCCATGCTGATGCAATATCAAATGTTGAAAGAAATGTAAAATAAAATTTACACCTTGTAGTGATACATGAATTGATAATAAGATTGGTGTTATACACCACACTTAACCCTCTTCTTGAGGTAATCATCATCCTCAAACGTAGTTTTTGTGCATCATTATTTTCATAAACTTAGTTCGTCATTTACAAATTCAATTTGCTGTAACATTCAAAAATTTTATGTTCAAGTATGTATCAACAACGTACATATGAAAACTTGGTTATTTTTAAGAAATGTAGTTTTCAATTGATACATGTAAGCATAAAGATTCAAATGATGAAGATATGTAATTTTTTCATCATATTGAATTATAATGAAGTCTTAGTGAGGGAAGTTTCCGAAGTTGAAAGTCATGATAAGGTGGGATAATAACTTTAAATTAGAGTGAAGTTAAGATTAGAAGAATGGCCGATGTAAAGATGACGATGAATGTGAGAACGAGGTAGTAAGATATAAAATCGCTTTAATGAGAAGAATAAGTAAGAAAAAGTTAATGATGATGGTGAGAAATAACCTAGTTGTATGGAAAGGAGACGTTATATATAATGATGATGAATAAAAATACATCTCCAGAATAAGAATGAGGGATAAGGTATGAAATCAGAAATAAAGTATACATAGAGCCTAGAATAGGTGAGAGAATATAGTATGTTTGTAAAGTGAATAATAAAATAAAATAGAGTGATGTTAACATAGAAATGAGTCACGTGTGAGGATTGGATTAATGAAGGCGGTAATGTGGTGGTATAAATGGTTGATACAGAGTAATGATTAGGAATCCTATAACAGTGACAAAGAGTGATGACAATTGATATTATATCTATGTAAATGAATAAATACGATGAGAATGATGATGTAATATTATAATAATGAAATTAACGAATATGTCTTGTCGTACCCTAATTTTTGACCAATTTTTTTTTTTTTTTTTCGTACGTTGATTGTTTTTCAGTTGTCCGTTCGCGCGCTAATTTTTGTAATATCTGTTTTTATTCGTACTTGTGGTCACATTTTTTTTTCGTTCGTCGTTTATTTTTAATGTTGCTCGCGTATCAATTTTCGTAATTTTTTGCTCGCGTTTTGTGCGTATCTTAGTGTAGCGTAACGTTTGCGTTCATAAAGTTCATTTTATTCACGTCGTCGTTTTATTGTTTTAATTAGCGTAAAAAGCCGCGTAATCTCAGTCGTATCAGACGAAATTTCGGCAGAGAGGTATTTTAAAATACCTCATTTTTTGGTTCCGACGGGACATTTTTTTATTTATTATTTAATTTTCGTTTTTATTTTTAATTATTTATTTAATTATTTATTTGTCCATTTATTTAATCTGTTTTTTATTCATTTATCAGTTTTATTATTTTTTTTAAAGTCATTGTCCACTTGTCAATTTATCATTGGTTCAGTCAAACTTTTTCTCCAAGAAACTGCAGGGGTAATTTTGTCATTGTTAATGCATCAGTGAACAGTACTATAAAAGTACTGTTCACGCGTCAGAATGGTCCCCCAAGTCAGATCAGTCACCAATCACAATCTCAAACCCTAATTTTCTCTTTTCCTTCTCTTTCCAAAATCAAACCACAAAAAAAAATCAAAAAAAAGATGAACATGAAGAACAACATGAATTTCATGAACTCTTAGACTCAAAATTTCAACCAACAAAAATCTCATAAACCACAAATTCGAAATCACCAACACTAAACTTTCGGATCCAAATCACAATACCAAATCCGAACCAACCAACACACAAACATAAACATCACAAATCCAAAACCGAATTCAAAACGCAAGGCTAAACCAAATCCAAAAACAACTCACATCAACATCACGTGGGAGAACATTTTCGATCCTTATACTCACATGAATCAAAATCCGAACCGAAGCAACAATGACAACAAAGAATCCAACGGAACAAAGGCTAGGCCGAAATAGGAAAAGGAAAAAACGCAAAGGAATGAGGTAAAACGGAAACACAAGAACAAAGAGGGACGAACTCCAAGCAAGGCAAAAACATAAAGAAACCGAACGTGAAAGAAGAGTAAGATTGAAGTAGTTTTCTCTTGTTTTTTTTGGTTTTCTTATGATTGTTGTTTGTTAGATCTAGGCTTATATGGGAGTTTTTTTGAAAATCCAAGGGTAGATTCATGCTTAGGATAACAAGAGGGAGAGAAAAGTGAAAAAAAATCAAAAAAAAAGAGGAGGGGAATCTTTTCCGGCGGCGGCGCCACCATCCTAGGGTGGCCGGCCACCGCGCCGGAGCGAGTCTTACTCGCCGGAGAAGATGAAGACTCATCTTCTCCAGCCACCTTCATGAGGCTTCCGGCGAGCCATTTCTAGAGAGAGGGAGGAGAGGCTTTTTATGTTTGTTTTTAGAGAGAAGTAGGTTTGTGAAAAATGAATGAAAATGAGAGAAAACCCCTTTTATACTCCCTGGAGCTGGGCGGGTCACCCATGGGTTGACCCAGTACCCGCCCCAGCTCCATTACCCTGTACCCAGCCCATGTTTGCTTTTGCTTTACTGCTTGCACCCCTATCCCTGCTGCTTGTACCCCCCTGCCTTTGTGTAGTAATTTTTTTTTTTTTCATTTTACATGCGTTTATCTTTTTAATTAGTTCACATAAGTGTTAGATTAGATTTTTATGCATTTTTATTAGTGTCTTAATCTTCATATCATGCATTTTTTATTTGTTTATTTAAATTTTATCTCTTAGGTTTTAGTTCATTTTAAGCTTTGAAGTAATATTTTATATTTTTTCTATTTTTGTCTAATGTTTTAATTATCATGCAATTATTATCTTTTGGTCTATTTAATAGTTTAAGTCATATCTCATGCATTGTGTTTAGTTAGCATTTTAAATATCATGCATTGTATAGTTTACTTATTAATTTAATCTCAAACTCATGCATTTTTTTAACTAATATTTTTTTTTTTGAAAACTTGCATTTTATATTTTTTAAATATGCTTCATGTCATGCATTTTATTTGGTAGTTATTCTAGGATGTGATGTTCTTTTATGCTTAATGTTTCGGTATATTTCGTTTTTTTACATTATCTCTAGTATAATATCATGCATCTTTTAATTTTTTGTTATGTATTTATTTATCATACTTAGTGTGTAATTAGGGAATTGATGTAATTTATTTTCGCGCATTTTTTCCTTTTGAGACCATAGAATGTATTTAGGGTATGTAATATGTAACCGGCACACGCACTGACACGCGCACCGACACTTCACTTTATTTATCGCTTTACGCTTATTTTTTTTTCCGTCGTTACGCGATTTCGTCGTTAGTTTAGAAAAATATTTTCTTCAAAAAATCAATCAAGTTAAATTCAATTTTCTTTTAAGTAAACCTTGGTATGTAATCCAAGTGTTTTTTTTTTTTCTTAATCAAATGTTAATTAATTTAATATTCACATTAGACATGGATTTCGTACAATTAAAATTAACCGACTTCATCGTATTTTCTTCTCATGCC
Organism: Medicago arabica; assembly: GCA_946800305.1. Taxonomy (NCBI): domain Eukaryota; kingdom Viridiplantae; phylum Streptophyta; class Magnoliopsida; order Fabales; family Fabaceae; genus Medicago; species Medicago arabica. Next base: position 43,562,553 of record OX326970.1, read on the forward strand.
TTGAGGCCTCTCATCTCTTCTTAAAATCTTTTCAAAAAATGTTAAAATCAATTCAACTCATCAAATAAGTTCTTTAGCCGAACTACTTGATTTTGATCCCGATTTATTTGGGTAAGTAGGCAAAGGGTTTCAACCCTTCCAAATCAATAAAAATAACCAAAAACATGCTTCATCTTTCTCCTTTCTTTCACTTTAACTCTTAACTTTTTTAATAAGTAAAACCAATTTAGCGCAAGATTAGAGAATAGGTAGAAGGTTCCTATGGGATACCATAGTCAGTTCGGGTGCCTAACACCTTCCCCAATCGAAACCGACCTCCGAATCCAAGGCCTATAAGGGTTTTTACTCACTTTTTCCCTTCCCGCGAATAAAAGTTGAGAGTTCAATGATTAAAGGTTCAAATCCGATCAATGATTTTGATACCCGAAAATCACGAGCACAGAAATGGCGACTTCACTGGGGACCTTTTTTAGGGTTAAGCCTATTTTATCTTTCTTTACTTTTGCGCTTTATTTGCTTATACCTTTGTAAATACGTGCCTAATTGTTTACCTTTTTACGTGAGTGGCGAGATAAGCCCTACACCCGGGTTTGAGTGAAATATAAGATAGGAGTGGTAGAATCATAGTGACATGCCGAGAGTATTCTCGTGTGGTGGAACATGTGATATAACCACACTTAGCGGAGGATCTTGAAGTGATATACGTCGGCGTGTGTTGTCGCGCTTAGACATTATTGCTTTTAAGTTTCCGTCGAAGCTAAGGACCTTAGTTACCTTTAACCCATCTTGGCCATTAGGATGTAGTGCGGTGGCTAACCAAGTGTTGTCTTGGTCTTAGTCGATACGCGATGCTACACTCAAACTAGACTCTCCTACGGACGCTGTTGGACCGGGTGTCGTCTCGGGAATCCAATAAAGTTCGGAGGGGGTTGTAATTTGGGAACTGTGTTAGAACCCGGGTTACAAGTGCATCTGAAACCTTAGTCCTTACCAAATGGCGTGTTTACCCTCAGCTCCAACTTTTGTGTACTTAACCTCACCATGTTTTCTATGTTCTTTAGCATAATCATGCATACATGCATTCATACATAGATATTTTTTTGCATCCATTAAAACATCGAAGGACTTATGTAATCTTTTTTTTTGTAAACATATTAGATATGGAGGGTGTTGTGAAGAAAATTGTGAAGAGGACTAAGAAGTATGATTTCAAGAAACCGGATTTGGAGAATTTAAGGAAGCTAGCAAGGAGGTTGACTAGCCCGGACCACTTTCGTGAGCGGTATGGTTATTTGCTTAGTATTCTCAAGACAGATGTCGATGAAGGGCTCCTCCATACTTTGGTCCAGTTCTATGACCCACTTTACCACTGTTTTACTTTCCCGGATTATCAGCTTATGCCTACACTTGAAGAGTACTCTTATTGGATCGGTTTACCCATACTCGACAAAGTACCTTTCCATGGTCTTGAACCCGCACCCAAGTATTCAACCATCGCGGCTGCTCTTCATCTTGAAATCTCCGAGATAAAAGCCAATCTCACCCTTAAAGGAGGTCTCCAATGCCTACCCTTCAATTTCCTATACCAAAAAGCCACCACTTTCTCCGAGAGATCCAATGCCGATGCCTTTGAGGCCATCCTTGCTTTACTTATCTATGGTATTGTGCTTTTCCCGAATGTTGACAACTTCGTTGACATGAATGCTATCCAGATTTTTCTTACCCAGAACCCTGTCCCTACCTTGCTTGCTGATACCTACTTGTCCATCCATGACCGTACCTCTAAAGGACGTGGAGTTATCATTTGTTGTACACCCTTACTCTACACCTGGTTTACCTCACATTTACCTCGCCCTAAAAATCGATCTGAATTCATTCCATGGTCGGAGAAACTCATGGCTCTCACCCCAGATGATATAGTGTGGTACAACTCGGCTTATGATACTGGAATGATTATTGACCATTGTGGGGAGTTCTCCAATGTGCCTCTTCTTGGTATACACGGGGGCATCAGTTATAACCCGCTTCTTGCCAGACGTCAGTTTGGGTACCCTATGAGGATGAGACCTGCTTACCTCTTCTTATCCAGTGAGTTTTTCTTGTACAAGGAGGATGTTAACGATAAGAGAATGCAGTTTGTGCAAGCTTGGCGATCCATTATCAGGTTGAACAAGAGCCAGTTGAAGTATAAGTCAAGTGTAACTCATGAATCTTATATCGATTGGGTCATTGATAGAGCTGCTCAGATAGGGATGCCTTACCCCCTGCTAAGATCTTTAACTGCAACTATTCCAACAATACCAGTGCCTTTACCTCCGAAGACCATGGAGGAGTATCAGGCACGTTTGGTTGAGTCAGAGCGCGAAAGTGCCGATTGGAAAGAGAAATATCATGCAGCTAAGCGTGAGAATGACACTCTCATGGGACTTTTAGAAGAAGAGAATCGGAAAAATCATAAGAAAGATCAAGAGATTGCTGAGCTGAAAGAGCGTATCAGAGTGAAGGATGCTATACTTGAACAGGTTCCCAGGAGTAAGAAGAAACGCATGGATTTCTTCGCTGGTCCGCATTCAGATTTGGAGGAGTAGTCTGCTTCAAGAGCTTGAGATCTTCATCTTTTGTTTCCTTTTATTGTATTTTCTTAGTTTTCTATTATGTACTTTGAAGTCTATCCCTTGGCTCAGTTTGTTAAAAGGGAATTATCTTGTTTTTGCTTTTTATTTTTGTAATGAATGTTTAAGATTGTTATGTTTACAAAAGATTGTTTCTATAAGTTCTTCGATGAATCAAAAAATTGCATTGTTTTTGCATTTAGCATATCATGCATCATACTGCATCCATAAACTGTCAAAACCGAGTCTCATAATTCTCTCATTTCTGCCTCAGTCAAGGAAAGTGGCCCGGCGTATTCAGTACAAGTCTTCTCGCATCCACAACACTCGGGCAATTGTTAAAAGGAAGATGGATTTGATAGAACAAGAGAACAGGGATCTCAAAGAACAGGTTATTACACTCAGGGAAGGGATGGATAAGTTAACGGTTATGATGGAAGCTATAATGGCCAATCAGGCACAAGCGGCAGCTACCCAACCGATTCTTGATGTTATCCCGGTCCAACCAGTTCTTGATGCTCAGCCAATTCCTGTTGTTGTGTCTGCTGCACATAATTCTCCTGTGGTTGTTTCGTCTGCCCAGACTGGTCCTACACAACCGATCCTTACTGCTACGGCTGCTGGCACTGCACAGCCCACCCCGGCTGGTTTTTCTTTTGGAGATGCATCAAATATGTACAATGAAGGTCTTCGTCCTCCTGGTTTTGCTTATCACCCTCAGAACTACATGTCCAAAGAGTATCCTTAGAGTATGCCTCTTACAGCTAATGAAGGTGTACGCTTTGCTGGCCCAGAAATGCCAACTCCTTATGGACAGCAAGCAACGCCACTTTTTCATCATGGACAATTATTCCCTCAAGCTGTCATGAATCATACGGCACCCATTGTGCATACTGCCCAGCAAGATGAAGGACCAATTTATCATTCGGGTAGTGTAGTAGGAGATGACAGAATGGTAAGTCTGGAAGAAAAGTACGACGTAGTGCATAAAGAACTAAGGGCTCTTCGTGGTAAAGACATCTATGGTCAGAATGTGCACGATCTTTGTTTGGTCCCAAATGTGGTACTGCCTCCCAAGTTCAAGACTCCGGATTTCGTCAAATATGAAGGGAACACCTGCCCACAGAGTCATCTGGTTATGTATGTAAGGAAGATGACAGCCTACAAGGATAATGAACCTTTGCTCATTCATTGTTTCCAAGACAGTTTGACTGGTCCCACACAAATATGGTACATGAATCTGAAGGGCATCACCACCTTCGAAGAATTGGCCAGGGCTTTCATACAGCAGTATCGGTATAACATACATCTGGGGCCCACCCGAAGGGAACTGCAAGCTATGGCTCAAAAGGATAAAGAGTCTTTCAAGGAGTATGCTCTCCGCTTTATTCAAAAATCGGCCCAAGTTCGCCCAGCTCTGGAGGAAAGAGAAATGGCTGATTTGTTCTTTGAAACTTTGAGTCCCTACTACTCAGAGAAAATGATTGGTTGCGCGTCGCAGAAGTTTACTGAGATGGTTGACGCGGGGGTTCGCATTGAAGATTTGGTCCGTAAAGGAATTTTGGCCAAAGAAGGTAGTGTGTCAAGTGCTTCGTCAGGTGGGTCGTCTAATGGATCCAAGAAATTTGGAAACAGTTATCCAAAGAAGAGTGTTCAGGAAGTCAGTATGGTAGCTCAGGGTGGATCCCAGCCAATATATCCAAACTATCCCTTCATTGCCAATATTCCACCACCTTTTTCAGCTCCACAAAATCAACATTACCACCCACAAACGCCCCAAAGGCCTCCACCATTCTATCCACCACTATATCAACAACCGTATCCGCAACCTTTCTACCAACAACCATATTACCCACCACCACCTCAACAACAACAACCTTGTAATCGAGCCCCACAACAGCCAAATCGCCTTCCCAGAAAAGAGTTTCCCCCCATACCCATGTTGTATGCAGACTTGCTACCCTCTTTATTAGCAAGGAATCTTGTGCAGACTAGGCAGCCTCCTCGCCTACAGAACCCACTACCTCCATGGCACCGTGCTGACCTTACCTGTGCCTTTCACCAAGGGGCACCGGGGCATGATGTTGAGCATTGCTACCCGCTCAAAGAAGAAGTTCAGAGATTGATTCAAAGCAAAGAGTTGTCCTTCGAGGACACCAATTCCAATACTCAGAATAATCCTTTGCCATCTCATGGACCGGCTGTTAATATGATTCAGGAGGATCAAGATTTGAGTCTAATTCTCAGGGCTCAAGATATCAGAACTCCTTTGGTCCCGATTCATGCCAAGATGTGCAAAGCCAACATGTTTAACCACGATCACGATGCTTGTGAAGTGTGTTCTGTGGATCCCCGAGGGTGTGAGAAAGTCCAGGAGGATATACAATGACTGATTGACAGAAAAGAGCTGATTGTCAAGAAGGAATCCAGGAATGTTTGTGTTATTACCCCGGTGTTTAAGAATCTTGAGGTAGTCCGTGATAATGTGAAGTCAGACGTAACTCCTCTAGTGATCCGCTTGCCAGGACCTGTTCTCTATACTTCTCAGAAGGCCATACCCTACAGGTATGAGGCAACTATTGTGGAGAATGGTAAAGAGATCCCTCTGCACTCTGCAGATGCTGTCATAAATATAGCAGGTGTGGGTAAAGTAATGAGAAGTGGGCGTATTCTCCCTACTGTTGTGCGCAACGAGAATACTGCTCCGAATGTGCCAGTGCAGAATCTTGATAAGGGTAAAGGTGCTAGCTAACCTGAGGGGATCATTCAGGAAGGTAATGATGAGATCTTGAAGCTGATCAAAAAGAGTGAATACAAGATAATCGATCAGTTGTTGCAAACCCCGTCCAAAATTTCCATAATGTCTTTACTAATGAACTCTGGAGCTCATAGGGACACTCTGATGAAGATTTTAGCTCAAGCATATGTGGATCCCGATGTTACCCTGGGGCAATTCGGGAGCATAGTTGGGAATGTAACTGCGTGTAATAACCTGAGCTTTAGTGATGAAGACCTCCCGACGGAGGGAAGAAACCACAACTGGGCTTTGCACATTTCTGTCCTTTGTAAGTCAGACTCGATGTTGAATGTGTTGATAGACACCGGTTCCGCCCTCAATGTGATGGCAAAAACTACTTTGGAAAGGCTGGCATACCGTGGCGCTCAATTGAGGCCAAGTGCAGTGATGGTAAAAGCATTCGATGGATCTAGGAAGTCGGTGATTGGGACATAGACTTGCCTATCACGGTGGGCCCTCATACCTTCAAGGTTACATTCCAAGTCATGGACATTCAAGCTTCATACAGTTGCTTACTTGGAAGACCGTGGATCCATGAGGCTGGAGCAGTGACCTCCACTCTTCATCAGAGGCTGAAGTTTGTAAGTTGCGGAAAGCTGATAACGGTAATTGGTGAATCAGCCTTGTTGGTTAGTCATTTGTCTGCTTTCTCCTATATTGGTGCTGATGATGTGGAAGGAACTTCTTTTCAGGGGTTCTCTGCGGAAGAAGGAGCTGCTAAGAAGGGTGAGACTTGTATGGCCTCCTTGAAGGATGCCCGAAAGCTTGTACAAGATGGTAAAACAGGAGGCTGGGGTCAATTGGTACAGCTGCCCGAGAACAAGCGGAAAGAGGGTCTCGGTTTTCTCTACCAGTCAATCGAGCGCATTTTCCAAGCCAACTGAGGGCATTTTTCATAGCGCCGGGTTTATTCATGCGCCACCGGAAACCAATGTTATCCTTGAGGATCAGTCGGAAGAGGTTGCACCTGTCTTTGTGACACCCGGAGGAGCCTGCTGTAATTGGATCGCTGTGGATATTCCTTCTGTGATGCATGTGTCTAAGTAATATGTTTGTCTACTTTTTTGGTTTTTTTAAGAAAACTCTTTTCGTCCTGCCCCAGACGAAAATGAACTCTTGTAGGGCTTTTGGTTTTATCTTCAAGTATTGTCGTTATTAATGAAAAAACGTCGTTTCTATCATGACTGTTATATTTTTTATTTACTGCTTTTTCTGGAAAAATGGTAAAAGAAAAATCCCAAAAAAAATTTATTCTCTTTTTCTTTTTAAATCAATCAAATTCAAAAGTCTGCATTTACTCATTTACTAAAATCAATCATAAATCATGTGCAGACTGAACATACATAAGCCCGTTGAACACAGTGACCCTATGCTTCTGCCCAACTTTGAATCCCCTGTTTACGAGGCTATGGTAGAGGAGGATGATGAGATTCCTGATGAGATCAGATGGATGTTAGAGCAAGAGAAAAAGATCATTCAGCCTCATGAGGAAGAGTTAGAATTGATCAATCTGGGTACTGAGGAGGATAGAAAAGAGATCAAGATTGGAGCGTCATTAGAGATTACCGTCAAAGAAAAGGTGATTGAACTGCTCAGGGAGTACGCTGACATATTTGCTTGGTCATACAAAGACATGCCAGGATTAGATCATGAAGTTGTAGAACATCGCTTGCCTTTGAAACCAGAGTGTCCTCCAGTCAAACAGAAGCTCAGAAGGTCTCATCCTGATATTGCTCTCAAGATCAAAGAAGAAGTACGGAAGCAGATTGATGCAGGCTTTCTAGTTACATCCGAGTATCCTCAGTGGTTGGCTAACATTGTGCCTGTTCCAAAGAAAGATGGTAAGGTCCGAATGTGTGTTGATTACCGAGATTTGAACAAGGCAAGTCCGAAGGATGATTTCCCTCTACCTCATATTGATGTATTGGTTGATAGTACTGCTCAATGCAAAGTTTTCTCCTTCATGGACGGGTTCTCTGGTTACAATCAGATCAAGATGGCTCCTGAAGATAGAGAAAAGACATCTTTCATCACGCCGTGGGGCGCTTTCTGTTATGTAGTCATGCCATTTGGTTTGATAAATGCTGGTGCCACTTATTAGAGGGGTATGACCAAGATATTCCATGATATGATGCACAAAGAGATAGAAGTTTATGTGGATGATATGATTGTCAAGTATGGTACTGAAGAAGAACATGTTGAGTATTTGTTGAAGATGTTCCAACGGTTGAGAAAGTACAAGCTCCGTTTGAATCCTAATAAATGTACTTTCGGTGTCCGATCAGGGAAACTTTTGGGCTTCATTGTTAGTCAGAAGGGTATTGAAGTAGATCCCGACAAAGTCAGAGCCATCCGGGATATGCCCGTTCCAAAAACAGAGAAACAAGTCAGAGGTTTTCTCGGAAGACTGAATTATATCTCCAGGTTTATCTCTAATATGACTGCTACTTGTGGGCCGATATTCAAGCTACTCCGCAAAGATCAAAGGATTATTTGGACGGAAGATTGTCAGAAAGCCTTCGACAGTATCAAGGAGTATTTGTTAGAACCTCCAATTCTTGTCCCTCCGGTTGAAGGAAGACCGTTGATCATGTACTTGACTGTGTTAGAAGATTCCATGGGTTGTGTACTCGGACAGCAAGATGAAACTGGTAGAAAAGAGCATGCAATTTATTACTTAAGCAAGAAGTTCACAGATTGTGAATCCCGGTACTCGGCACTTGAGAAGACTTGTTGTGCTTTAGCCTGGGCTACCAAACGTCTTCGGCACTATATGATCAATCATACCACTTGGTTGATATCCAAAATGGATCCAATCAAGTATCTCCTGGAGAATTCGTCGATATCAGGAAGAATTGCTCGTTGGCAAATGTTGTTGGCCGAGTTTGATATTGAATACCATACTCAGAAAGCGATCAAAGGGAGTATCCTTGCAGATCACTTGGCTCATCAACCGGTTGAAGATTACCAGCCTGTTAAGTTTGATTTCCCTGATGAAGAGGTCATGTATTTGAAGATGAAAGATTATGATGAACCGTTGTTTGGTGAAGGTCCAGATCCTGAGTCTAAATGGGGTTTGATATTTGATGGGGCCGTTAATGCTTATGGCAATGGAGTCGGGGCACTCCTTGTCACACCTGAGGGTACTCACATCCCTTTTACTGCAAGGCTACGATTTGATTGTACAAACAATATGGCATAATATGAAGCTTGCATCATGGGCATTGAAGAAGCAATCAATATGAGGATTAAGAATATTGACATATGTGGAGATTCAGCCTTGGTGATTAATCAGATCAAAGGGAAGTGGGAAACTCATCATGCTGGTTTGATCCCTTACAGAGATTATGCAAGGCGGTTGTTAACCTTCTTTAACAAAGTGGAGTTGCGTCACATTCCCCGTGATGAGAATCAGATGGCAGATGATTTGGCCACCTTGTCTTCGATGATCAAAGTAAATCGTCACAATGATGTGCCATTAATCAGTGTGCAGTTCCTTAAAAGGCCCGTTTATGTGTTTGCAGTCGAAGTACTTACTGATGGTAAGCCATGGTTTCATGATATCAAGGTTTTCCTTCAAACTCAAGAATATCCGCTTGGGGCATCTCACAAAGATAAGAGGACTTTGAGAAGACTATCTGGTAATTTCTTCCTGAATGAAGATGTATTGTACAAAAGAAACTTTGATGCAATGTTGCTCAGGTGTGTGGATGAACGTGAAGCAGATTTATTGATGCATGAGATACATGAAGGTCCATTTGGCACTCATTCCAGTGGACATGCAATGGCTAAGAAAGCATTGAGAGCAGGTTATTACTGGATAACGATGCAAGCTGATTGTTATAATCATGCCAAGAAGTGCCACAAATGTCAGATTTATGCAGATAAGAGCCATGTACCACCATCTATGCTCAACGTTATCTCTTCTCCGTGGCCCTTCTCCATGTGGGGCATTGATATGATTGGTCGGATTGAACCAAAAGCTTCCAATGGACATCGTTTCATACTAGTGGCTATTGATTACTTCACCAAGTGGGTTGAAGCGGCATCTTTCGCCAATGTTACCAAGCAAGTAATGGTTCGGTTCATCAAGAATAATATCATCTGCCGTTACGGTATTCCTAACAAGATCATCACGGATAATGGTACAAACTTGAACAACAATATGATGAAAGAATTGTGCGATGACTTCAAGATTGAACATCACAACTCTTCTCCATACAGACCTCAGATGAATAGTGCGGTTGAGGCTGCAAATAAGAATATCAAGAAGATTGTGCAAAAGATGGTGGTTACCTACAAAGATTGGCATGAGATGTTACCCTATGCTTTGCATGGATATCGTACCTCAGTGCGTACTTCAACAGGGGCAACCCCGTTCTCTTTGGTATATGGTATGGAAGCAGTGCTCCCTGTGGAGGTGGAAATCCCATCTTTGAGAGTCTTGATGGAGGCTGAATTGACTGAAGCTGAGTGGTGCCAGAGTAGGTATGATCAATTGAATTTGATTGAAGAGAAACGCATGACCGCTTTGTGTCACGGACAACTATATCAGTCAAGGATGAAACAGGCGTTTGACAAAAAGGTTCATCCCCGTGAATTCAAAGAAGGAGACCTTGTGATCAAGTGTATCAAATCTTTCCAACCGGATCCCAGGGGCAAGTGGTCTCCGAATTATGAAGGTCCTTATGTGGTCAAGAGAGCGTTCTCTGGTGGTGCTTTAATCCTTACAAATATGGATGGAGAAGATTTACCTCGTCCTGTGAATTCTGATGCAGTCAAGAAATACTTTGTCTAAAGATATATGAAAAGAACAGCTCGGTAGGTCGAAAACCCGAAAGGGCGGCCTAAACCAAAAAAGAGCGTCTCGGTAAGTCGAAAACCCGAAAGGGCGGCTTAGGCAAAAATTAGAGACACAAAAAAAAGAAGAAAAAAGAATTGAAGAAAAAAAAGAGTTTATCCTGATAGGTCGAAAACCCGAAAGGGCGGCCTATGCAAAAGTTAAGGACTATGACAAAGTAACTGCACCAGATCAAGCATCACCCATTTGGGGCACCTTTGCTGTCAGAAGTCCCCCGACACTAAAGCATCTAAACAGTGGTTCAAAGTTGTTAGGGAATGTAGTGGTTATGGTGTTCAATGTACCTTCCCATGTAATTACCATTTTCCAACTTTTGTAATCCGTGGAGCCATGCCTTTGGCCGGTGACCACCCTATTACATTAATTTGAGCCGGTGCACTCTTTTGGAATTCTTGTTTATTCTATATGCAATTTTTTCTTCTTCCATTTTTAATGTCAATACTTGAAGTAAAAACTTTAAAAATTCTTTTACTTTTTATGTTTTCTTTTGGAAAAAACAAAAAAATTGACAAACATATTATCTGTAGATTCATGTATCATGGAAACATATGTCAACATCCATTCAAACACAGGTGAATTCAACAGAGTGGATCGTAGTCTTGCAAAAAAAAAGAGATATATGAAAAGAAAAGCTCGCTAAGTCGAAAACCCGAAAGGGCGGCTTAAGCCAAAAATGAGCGTCCCGGTGGATCGAAAACCCGAAAGGGCGGTCCAGGCAAAAATTTAGGGACATACAAAAAAAATATATTCCCGGTGGATTGAAAACCCGAAAGGGCGGTCCAGGCAAAAGTTAGGGATTTCAAAGAGAAAAGAATACAAAAAAAGCAATGACTATGTGAAGCACGATTTTGAGAAGGTACCTTGGTTCAGTTCAGAAATGGCGACCTCAGCCAGGTTTTTGTGTTGTGTGTTCCTTACCCAGCATTGGTTCGGTTAACGGGTAGTACCCCGATGGTGTTTCGATTCATCTCCAGTGATATTATCCCCAGTGAAGAATGCTAAGTGTTGGCACTGTAATACCGGGTCACTATCCTTACGACCTGACCAATCTTGTCTCATTAGTTTCACCAATATATTTTCATACATGTCATTCATTCATGCATACATATCATGCATACTGATATCATTCATATGCATTTTACCTGTGTGTCTTACTCCATGTGTATCCAGTAAAATTTGTCATCACCAATGTGTTCATTTCGGTCTGTTTACCAATTAAGTTTCTTTCAAGTGGCAGGTCCCACCTTTCAATCTTCCCCAGTATCTTGTTTAAGCTACATTTCGTACGAAGAGTACTCGTTTGTACCATGTTTTTGTTTGGCTAAATTGCCTCAGTAATAGTAACGCATCACCAGTATTTCAGTTTGTATGTTCGTCGTTACCCCAGTAAAGGTAATTGACAGTTTTACCCTTCGTATGTTTGTCGTTACCCCAGTAAAGGTAATTGACAGTTTTACCCTTCGTATGTTTGTCTTTACCCCAGTAAAGGTAATTGACATTTTTACCCTTCGTATGTTTGTCTTTACCCCAGTAAAGGTAATTGACAGTTTAACCCTTTCGTATGTTTGTCTTTACCCCAGTAAAGGTAATTGACAGTTTTACCCTTTCGTATGTTTGTCTTTACCCCAGTAAAGGTAATTGACAGTTTTACCCTTCGTATGTTTGTCGTTACCCCAGTAAAGGTAATTGACAGTTTTACCCTTTCGTATGTTCGTCATTACCCCAGTAAAGGTAATTGACAGTTTTACCCTTCGTATGTTTGTCTTTACCCCAGTAAAGGTAATTGACAGTTTTACCCTTTCGTATGTTCGTCATTACCCTAGTAAAGGTAATTGACAGTTTTACATTCCATGTTGTTCGTCATTACCCCAGTAAAGGTAATTGACAGTTTTACCCTTCGTATGTTTGTCTTTACCCCAGTAAAGGTAATTGACAGTTTTACCCTTTCGTATGTTCGTCATTACCCCAGTAAAGGTAATTGACAGTTTTACATTCCATGTTGTTCGTCGTTACCCCAGTAAAGGTAATTAACATTTTTACCCTTCGTATGTTCGTCATTACCCCAGTAAAGGTAATGACCAGTATTTCTTTTCGTATGTTCGTCTTTACCCCAGTAAAGGTAATAGACATTTTTTTTCTCCCCAGTAACACTTCATTTGGTTCTCGAGTTAGTATTCTCGTCGTCATTGCATTCGTACTTGCATAACAGACAACTCATATCATTACATCCATAGAGCTTTCTCGATTTCTGAGTTGGTCAAAAATTGATGTACTTGATATTTAAGTCTCTCCGACCCGTCGTTTCAAAAAATCTTCGTCTTTTTAAACCCTCGTGACGGAGAAACTTAAATAGGGGCATCTGTCATACCCTAATTTTTGACCAATTTATTTTTAGTTTTTTTCGTACGTTGATTGTTTTTCAGTTGTCCGTTCGCGCGCTAATTTTTGTAATATCTGTTTTTATTCGTACTTGTGGTCACATTTTTTTTTCGTTCGTCGTTTATTTTTAATGTTGCTCGCGTATCAATTTTCGTAATTTTTTGCTCGCGTTTTGTGCGTATCTTAGTGTAGCGTAACGTTTGCGTTCTTAAAGTTCATTTTATTCACGTCGTCGTTTTATTGTTTTAATTAGCGTAAAAAGCCGCGTAATCTCAGTCGTATCAGACGAAATTTCGGCAGAGAGGTATTTTAAAATACCTCATTTTTTGGTTCCGACGGGACATTTTTTTATTTATTATTTAATTTTCGTTTTTATTTTTAATTATTTATTTAATTATTTATTTGTCCATTTATTTAATCTGTTTTTTATTCATTTATCAGTTTTATTATTTTTTTTAAAGTCATTGTCCACTTGTCAATTTATCATTGGTTCAGTCCAACTTTTTCTCCAAGAAACTGCAGGGGTAATTTTGTCATTGTTAATGCATCAGTGAACAGTACTATAAAAGTACTGTTCACGCGTCAGAATGGTCCCCCAAGTCAGATCAGTCACCAATCACAATCTCAAACCCTAATTTTCTCTTTTCCTTCTCTTTCCAAAATCAAACCACAAAAAAAATTCAAAAAAAAGATGAACATGAAGAACAACATGAATTTCATGAACTCTTAGACTCAAAATTTCAACCAACAAAAATCTCATAAACCACAAATTCGAAATCACCAACACTAAACTTTCGGATCCAAATCACAATACCAAATCCGAACCAACCAACACACAAACATAAACATCACAAATCCAAAACCGAATTCAAAACGCAAGGCTAAACCAAATCCAAAAACAACTCACATCAACATCACGTGGGAGAACATTTTCGATCCTTATACTCACATGAATCAAAATCCGAACCGAAGCAACAATGACAGCAAAGAATCCGAACGGAACAAAGGCTAGGCCGAAATAGGAAAAGGAAAAAACGCAAAGGAAGGAGGTAAAACGGAAACACAAGAACAAAGAGGGACGAACTCCAAGCAAGGCAAAAACATAAAGAAACCGAACGTGAAAGAAGAGTAAGATTGAAGTAGTTTTCTCTTGTTTTTTTTGGTTTTCTTATGATTGTTGTTTGTTAGATCTAGGCTTATATGGGAGTTTTTTTGAAAATCCAAGGGTAGATTCATGCTTAGGATAACAAGAGGGAGAGAAAAGTGAAAAAAAATCAAAAATAAGAGGAGGGGAATCTTTTCCGGCGGCGGCGCCACCACCCTAGGGTGGCCGGCCACCGCGCCGGAGCGAGTCTTACTCGCCGGAGAAGATGAAGACTCATCTTCTCCAGCCACCTTCATGAGGCTTCCGGCGAGCCATTTCTAGAGAGAGGGAGGAGAGGCTTTTTATGTTTGTTTTTAGAGAGAAGTAGGTTTGTGAAAAATGAATGAAAATGAGAGAAAACCCCTTTTATACTCCCTGGAGCTGGGCGGGTCACCCATGGGTTGACCCAGTACCCGCCCCAGCTCCATTACCCTGTACCCAGCCCATGTTTGCTTTTGCTTTACTGCTTGCACCCCTATCCCTGCTGCTTGTACCCCCCTGCCTTTGTGTAGTAATTTTTTTTTTTTTTTCATTTTTCATGCTTTATCTTTTTAATTAGTTCACATAAGTGTTAGATTAGATTTTTATGCATTTTTATTAGTGTCTTAATCTTCATATCATGCATTTTTTATTTGTTTATTTAAATTTTATCTCTTAGGTTTTAGTTCATTTTAAGCTTTGAAGTAATATTTTATATTTTTTCTATTTTTGTCTAATGTTTTAATTATCATGCAATTATTATCTTTTGGTCTATTTAATAGTTTAAGTCATATCTCATGCATTGTGTTTAGTTAGCATTTTAAATATCATGCATTGTATAGTTTACTTATTAATTTAATCTCAAACTCATGCATTTTTTTAACTAATATTTTTTTTTTTTGAAAACTTGCATTTTATATTTTTTAAATATGCTTCATGTCATGCATTTTATTTGGTAGTTATTCTAGGATGTGATGTTCTTTTATGCTTAATGTTTCGGTATATTTCGTTTTTTTACATTATCTCTAGTATAATCTCATGCATCTTTTAATTTTTTGTTATGTATTTATTTATCATACTTAGTGTGTAATTAGGGAATTGATGTAATTTATTTTCGCGCATTTTTTCCTTTTGAGACCATAGAATGTATTTAGGGTATGTAATATGTAACCGGCACACGCACTGACACGAGCACCGACACTTCACTTTATTTATCGCTTTACGCTTATTTTTTATTTTTATTTATTTTTTCCGTCGTTACGCGATTTCGTCGTTAGTTTAGAAAAATATTTTCTTCAAAAAATCAATCAAGTTAAATTCAATTTTCTTTTAAGTAAACCTTGGTATGTAATCCAAGTGTTTTTTTTTTCTCAATCAAATGTTAATTAATTTAATATCCACATTAGACATGGATTTCGTACAATTAAAATTAACCGACTTCATCGTATTTTCTTCTCATGCCTTGAGGCCTCTCATCTCTTCTTAAAATCTTTTCAAAAAATGTTAAAATCAATTCAACTCATCAAATAAGTTCTTTAGCCGAACTACTTGATTTTGATCCCGATTTATTTGGGTAAGTAGGCAAAGGGTTTCAACCCTTCCAAATCAATAAAAATAACCAAAAACATGCTTCATCTTTCTCCTTTCTTTCACTTTAACTCTTAACTTTTTTAATAAGTAAAACCAATTTAGCGTAAGATTAGAGAATAGGTAGAAGGTTCCTATGGGATACCATAGTCGGTTCGGGTGCCTAACACCTTCCCCAATCGAAACCGACCTCCGAATCCAAGGCCTATAAGGGTTTTTACTCACTTTTTCCCTTCCCGCGAATAAAAGTTGAGAGTTCAATGATTAAAGGTTCAAATCCGATCAATGATTTTGATACCCGAAAATCACGAGCACATGTCTACATTGTTGTGATGATGAGAGTGTCGATGATTAAACTATGAGGATGAAGAGAATGATAATGATAATGTTCATATTTTAGTGATGTTGATAATGACGATAACTATATTATGATGATGATGAGAGTGGTGGTGTTTTGTGTGCTTGCCTTAGAGTCGTGCATTTTAGGGGAAATCTCGCATTAATATATGGATTATGCGACTGTGTGTATACGTGTATTACTTGTCGAATTTAATTATTTGTGTTCATATAGAGTCTAGAGCATTGTGTCGTGCATTGTTGACGAGAAAAGTCTAGTAACATAACTCTGGTAAACTATGACGAGTAGGTGTGGTACCACATTCATACAAGTCTTACAATTAGCTCATATGCATTAAATGATGATACTTGTTTTTTATGTTAAAATCGTGGAATGAAGTGAGATGATGAAATGAGTGATATGTTGAGGATAAAATATTGGTTGATGTTCTTACGACAACATAATATTTTTACTATCTTTATTTTAATGGTTTGTGCTTGTTTTCCTAATAATATGTTATGTTTGGATTCCTCACCCCTTTCTTATTGTTGTATTTATGGTGTTTGTGCCCGTGGGGTACATATACTTAGGATGAGGAGATCTAGTTGCGGGGCGTCTAGTAGGTTGCGACAGAAATTGTCTTCCACCAATTTATAGCAATGATCAGACATATAGTTGAATATGAACTCTGATTTGTAACACCATGGGTTGAGGTTGACGTTTAATTTAATTTTTTTGTTAGTTTGAATCTTGGAACTAATGTTATTTCCTATTATGATCTTGTATAATAATGATAAATTTTATTAATGAGAACAATGAAATGTTTCCGCTGTTGAAATTATTAATTAGAAAGAAAATTTATATTATTTTTTTGATAAAATATCGAGTTTTGTAACATCCTCTTTATTTAATAGATTACTATTATGCAATAATTATCGACGGGAATTACAGTGTTACAGTATCCCCCCAATGATTTTTTCGCGGTGTTAGTAGTGTACATAAGATTATGATAAACGTAAGCCAAGGTCGTCCCACCCCATGACATTAATGCATCGTGCTCAAGTCCCACATCGTCGCAAGATATATCACCTCAATGTGCATGTTGCTTTTATCAGTGAACAACATACATTCGAGCATATAAAATAAGAAACTCCTCATGCACGACAATCGACAATTATCCCTCTCCACTGTCTTCTCTCTCGTAGTTGGATTTTCCAAATTAGTAGGTAAAGTAAGGTGATCATCATAAATTTGCCTTAGCCAAGAATAAGTCATATCAGTGAAATATTCTTTTATGACAACAACCTCAAAACACTGACCAACTCAGTCATAAGCGCAACTCCTATCTCATGGAAGACTTTTTTATTGTGACTCAATGACCTCCCTTTAATGGGGATGTGTAGTTAACACACCACATCATCCAATTTGACGGTCATCTCCTCCACATGCAAATAAAAACTAATAGTCTCCTCATGCTACCTCTCAGACAAGACAATAAGCATGTCATGACTCACATTCAGGAACCCCGTAAAAAGCAATGGAAAGAAACCCATAAGCATGAATGAGACCCCAAAATCATAGCAGATGATGTGCCGAGCGTGAAGATCTTCTACGTTATCTCCATGTCCAATGTTGCAGAGTACACACTTTTCTCGAATCTGAAATATAAAATAAAACAGTTAATTGAAAAGAAACGATAACATAAAAAAAAATACTATAACACTTAAAAATTAAAAAGTTAAATGAACAAGGACAAATATTAAACACTTACATCTTTGGCATCATTCCAAATCTTGAAAGCAATATGCTTTGTGAATGAGGGCAACAAAGATTGACCAGAAGGCCCTTCATGAAATTCATCAAGTGTTGGTGGGATTGTCGGGTCCTTGTCCTAAACCTCTGCGTTATGCTCAAGTTGAACTTCCTCATCACGGTAATGTTGCTCGACATCATTGTAGAACTCTCTTGATTCACGTGGTACCGATCCTGTTTAGGATCAACAACTCGTGATATATCCGACTGTTAGCTCTCTACCCAATTGGGGTTCCTACACCCCCTTCCCCTCTTATGCATATAGTGTACCACCATTCTCTCCCTGCAAGTATTATTGGTCATGGTCACTTTGCTGAGTCAGTGTCTATGCAGGTTCTCAGATATATCTACACGACTAAAAAGCAATGAAAAATCAATTAAAAACTCATTCAGACATTTCATAAAACACTTAGAGTACAAAATAAACAACATCGATTCATTGTGTTATTTCAACTTGTAAACAACCATGTTGAACGTAGACCTATGTTACAATCACAACATTTAAATATGTGATCACAAACTAACCTAAAAAACATTTATTTCTACAAAACACTAACATTTCACCGTTTTAATTCAAAATAACAAACATATAAAACAAAAATTATGATAACAATATAAATTTAGAACACTTACTTGTAATTTGATTGATGAGATGCTTGAAGTTGAAGAAAATAGATGAAGTTGGTTTGAGGGAGTTTGATTGTGTTTTTTATGTTTTGAACATATGTGAGGGTTGTTGTTCTAAAATAAATTCAGATCGCAACAACAATTTACTGCCGCTGCGAGAATGATAGTTAACTACCGCTTGATCAATAAAAACGACACTTAATTATTATTGGAAGCATTTCAGTCTTTTACCGGTTGGTTCATGTGAGCAATTTTACGCGTGACAAGCAATTTTCATAAAATGTTGATGTAATTGAACGAGTTGTATTTTATTTTATTTTATGGAAAATTGTTGATGTTGAATGTGATTGTGTATTTTTCTTTTCTTTTTTTTGGTGTAATGGAGCATCATATTTTTCTCATTAAAAAAAGTGTTAATTTATCAAAATAAAAAGTTGTCGGAAAAAACAAAAGAAATAAAAAATTGAAAATGGAGAAAAAAAAAAGCTTGAAAACCCTAGAAGCCATTTTGTATATAAGGGGCGAGAAATCCCTTCTCTTCAACTCACCTCTTCCTTCACAATTCACAAATGGGGCATTGTACAGTTCAGCCTCTCACTCTTTCCAAACTTCCCAATTCCTTCGCTTTTCACCATAAACCCTCTTTTCCTCCGAAACATGCACTCTTATCTCGTACGTTCTTCAATCTTTACCAAAAACTAGGGTTTTCATTTTTTCATTTCGTTTTCTCTATCGTTTTTTATATTAATTTTGTTTTAATGCATACCCTTTTGCTTGTTTTGAGATTTAAGCTTATGTTAATGTTTTACTTTTAAAAAAAATTATTTTTGTGATAAGGTGTGGAAAATTTGATGCAATACTTTGAATTTTCTTGTTAATTAAGCCTTTTGAGCAAATGGGTTGTTGTGTTTATTGTCCAAATTGCATTTTTAAGTTCATAGATACGAAGAGAAAGTGTTGATTTTAAATTTTTGCTTTTTATGTTATTATAAAACATTCATATGTTGTGGTGTGGAGTATTGATGCAATACTATGATTCTTAACCATGTTAATCAAGCTTCTGGATCAAATGGGTTGTTGTGTTTATCGTAAAAATTACATTTTTAATTGGATTAAATTAAGGGGAATTGGTAAGTTTTAATTTGTGTTTTTATGTTATAATAAAACATTCATGTGCAATGGTGTGGAAAATTGATGCACTACTTGATTCTTACTCTGTTAATTAAGCATTTGTGGCGTACTGGTTGTTGTGTTTATTGTCAAAATTGATTTTTTAACTGCTTAAAAATGCATGGGAAGTGTTGAGTTTTAATTTGCGTTTTACGTTATTTCAGGCTCAGTTTTCCTTAGAAATGTAAGGGCAACAGCGTCTGAGGAGAATTCAAGTGGTGCTGGTAAATTGTTCAATGAAAAACGTGATGGTGTGATAACCTTAGAGGCTGATAAAAATGGATACAATGAAACTGTGGAGAATGAAGACCCAAAGGAAGCCTTGCCTTCTGATGGAGAAGGCCTGCCGTTGGATTTGCTAGATAAGCTTAATGTAAAAGTTGCTCTGCCTTTCCCTTTTAGTATTCCTAATCTGAGTAGCGTGTATAATATGATGCATGTGGTTTTTTATGCTGTTTTTATTGCCATGATGCATGTGCTTTTTTATGCTGTTTTTATTGCCATGTTGAGTTGCAATGATGATACTACAGTTTATTGATGGTATTCATAGAATGCTTTGTGATACTTCGGCACTCGTGTCGAACCTGAGCGGTTAACTGACCAACTCTTCATTGTTTCCATGTTTGATTGTGTTTGTAGTATGACTAGTTGTTCAAATTTTACTTGAGCTTTCCCTGTACTATGCAATAACTTGATTGGTTTATACGAGACATGGTGAAAATTTACTGCTTTTATAGCCACTTGTGGAGAGAAGGTTCAGTGTAATTTTTGCCGAATAACAAGCTTAATGTAAAAGTCGCTTTAACCTCGTTGCCTATTCGTGTGTGTAATAATCTGTTTAGCTCTATCGACACTACTTTAGTGATTGTGAGTTTGGTAGATTGATGAAGATGCTTGTGTCTGTTTTTCTTTCCACTGTTTTAGATTGGTTTGTATTTCCATGTTGTGTTGCTATGATGAAACTCAGTTTTATTGATGGTATTCATTGAGTGCTTGATGATGCTTTGGCATTCATGTCGAACCTGAGCGGTTACCTGAGCAACTCTACATTGTATTAATTTTCACGTGTTTGGCGGATTGATGAAGATGCTTGTGTTTGTTTGTCTTTTGACTGTTTTACATTGGTTTGTATTTCCATGCTGTGTTGTTATGATGAAAGTCAGTTTTTTGACGGCATTCATCTGAATCTTGATGATACTTCGGCATTTGTGTCGAACCTGAGTGGTTAGCTGAGCAACTTCTCATTGTTTCAATTTTTGTTTCTCTTTGAAAGTGTTTTTAGTTATGACATGTTAGTTGTGAAAATAATACTTGAGCCTTCCCAGTACTATGCAGTATAAATGGGTTATTGAATGTTCTGTTTAACTCAATAACTCAATGATATATCATTGATAAATTGGTTCATATGTGACATTGTGAAAACTGATTACTTCTCTTTGCACGTGTTGAGAGAAGGTTCACTGTGATTTTGCTAGATAAGCTTAGTGCAGAGATCACTTCAATCTCATTATCTTTGCAGTGTTTGCAATCTGTTTAGTTCTATGCACACTAGTCTGGTGACTCAGAGTTTGATTGATTGATGATGTATTTGTTTTTTCTTTCCACTTTTTTTGATTGTTTTGTATTTCCATGTTGTTTTGCTGTGATGAAACTCAGTTTATTGATGGCATTTATTGAGTGCTTGATGATACTTCGGCATTCATGTCGAACCTGAGCGGTTAGCTGAGCAACTCTACATTGTATTAATTTTCGTGTGTTTGATTGGTTGATGAAGATTCCTGTGTTTGTCTTTAGACTATTTTAGATTAGTTTTTATTTCCATGTTGTGTTGCTATGATGATACTCAGATTATTGATGGCATTCGTAGAGTGCTTGATGATACTTCGGCATTCATGTCGAACCTGAGCGGTTAGCTGAGCAACTCTACATTGTATTAATTTTCGTGTGTTTGATTGGTTGATGAAGATGCCTGTGTTTGTTTTTGACTATTTTTAGATTAGTTTGTATTTCCATGTTGTGTTGCTATGATGATACTCAGTTTATTGATGGCATTTGTAGAGTGCTTGATGATACTTCGGCATTCATGTCGAATCTGAGCGGTTACCTGAGCAACTCTTCATTGATTAAATTTTTGTTTTTCTTTACCATTTTTCCTTGAAAGTATTGGTGGTTATGAATGGATTGTTTGTTTTGATAGTTTTTCGCAAGCCTTCCCTGTAGGTGATTGTATGTTTTTTTTCTTTCTTTGAACAATGTGATTGTATGTTATGTTGAACTCAATGATTGTATGTTATGTTGAGCTCAATGATATAGCATCAATAATGTATGCGGATCCTCTCCACAGAATATTGTCTCAACTGCTACAATTTCAAATTTCAACCACTTAATTAATCCAATGGTTGAAAGATTAAAAAAAAACTTAATTTAAAATTAACTTTCTCTTGATAATCTCTCTCGATAATTTCAACCACTTCATGTGTTTGGTGTATTCAGGAAGATGCTTGTGATTATTTATGTTTCCACTGTTTTAGATTGATTTGTATTTCCATGTTTTGTGGCTATGATGAAACTCAGTTTCTTGACGGCATTCATAAAGTGCTTAATGATACTTCGGCATTCTTGTCGAACCTGAGCGGTTACCTGAGCAACTATACATTAAAAATTGCGTGCTTTTGTGTTTTTTCTGTTCATTGCTTATTAATTTTATCATAGTAATGACTTGTGACGATTTTACTTGAGCCTTCCCCAAACTGAAAAATATTTTTAACCTACTGCTTCTCATGCTATCTATCTCTCAGACTTTTGTCTGTGTTCGCTTGATATTCTTCGTATGTTTTCCTTTGTAACATATATCTTTTACATCTTTTAAATCAGAATCTAATATGATAGTGAATTAAGCTGCACTGTTGCATGAGTAATCGACTTATCTAGACTATTGACCCAGTCTTACCTCTCCTTTCAATCTTTACAGTTTGACATAAACGACACCACTTCTCTTGCCGTTTATGGTGGTGGCGCTATAGTGGCCCTGTGGCTATCTTCGGCTGTCGTTGGTGCTATTGATTCCATCCCAGTGGTATGTATCCCTGTTACTTAATCAGTAAATGTTCCTAACCAAAAACCAACTTTTGTTATTACTAACTTTTTTGTTGGTTCATTCTTATGCCAGATTCCCAAACTGTTTGAAGTTGTAGGGCTTGGATATTCATTATGGTTCACTTACCGTTATTTGCTTTTCAAGGTATGTTTGCCTAATGTTAGTTATAGTATTTGCTGATACGTCCATGTTGGTTACCTAAGATTATTAATTGAATTTTTTAAACTGCAGAGAAACAGAGAGGAGCTGTCCAATAAAATAGAGGAACTCAAGGAACAAGTTCTTGGTTCAGAAGATTAATAGTTGTTATGAAATGATGAAATTATATTTACAACGCGCTAAAGAAATATGAATGTATGTACAGTTACATTTGGTCTAGTTAAGGGAATTTGTTGATTTGCTTCCATTCCTCGCAGCTCTCTTCCCTTACTCTGCTACACCTGTGGTTTTGCTTCCAGGTGCATTGTTGTTGCCTTTTATGTTGGTGATAAGCCTTAATTGCTTCTCCTATAAAAAAAGAGAGTGAAGACTCATTCACAATTTTCTCTAGGCTGAATTTAGTCCCTAACAAAAAAAAATTAATCCAACTAGTCTACGATACATTTATACAAGGGATGAATTAGTACCTTTGTTATAATGAATCAGGTACTAATCTGTCCTCTACTTAAAAATGTCAAGACTAATGTGTGTTAATTTTCTGTCGGGACTGAATTCGATAGAGAAAGTTGCAAGGGACAGACGGTCTTCACTAAAAAATGCAACAGGTGTGAATTGAAAGTGACTTATTAAACGGACTAATTCATGTCTAACTTACTCCTAGAATAATTAAGTGTCATGAGATATGCAAGTTAAGGAACTAAAAAATGAATCAAGTAAATTTCGTTGAATTTTTAAAACATTGAATACGTTAATTTTCAAAAAAATACCAAGAAAAGTATCTCACGCTTAATTACACTTTTGGTCCTCGCGTTTTGATAATTTAAGGACGGTTTTGTTCAATTTAAAAGAGGCAGAACCATTTTCGTGAGTTGGTCAAAACGCAATGACCAAAAGTGTAATTAAGCCCTAAAACATTGAATATACAATTTTCAAAAATTCTTTCAAACAAATTTCAAGAAAAGATTTCTATCTTAATTTTCTTAACGAAATTAGGTCTAACCAACATCAGTTGTTCCTTGTTTTCAATGTCAAATTCAAATGGGAGGAACTTGGTGCTATTATTCTGTTTTCAATGTCAAATTCAAATGGGAGGGTCACGAGATTATGAAAATAATTATTGACCGGCCAGTTTAAGGAAAATGTTAATAACATTTGTTGAGAAAATTCTGTCTTAGAAATTTTATCAATTAAAATATTTTCTATTTATAATAGTTTTACAACGCGGACCGGTGATCGATCCGGTCAAGGTATTGAGCTGCAATCTTGCAAGTTAATTTCTTAAGTGCGACACTATTCAATTTCGAGTTAATTCTAATACAAATTCAAATGAACTCGTTTACTGCATAAAAAATCTCACCAATAAGTTCTAATTCATATTCCATCTTTAAAAGTTAAAACATAGTATGTTCTAAACATTGTTGGAAATCAAAATATAACAGACTTGCAAACCTAAGTAAGTTCTGAACATAGTCAACAAACAATATTTTTGTCTTTATAAATGCCTCACCTTTTCATTTTTTTTTAAACAGGTCGGGTCGAGTGGGTTAAACTGGTTTATCGGTCGGGTCACATTGGGTTTCAACGGGCTAATTGCATATTCAGTCCAGTAGCATGTCCGAATCGCTGCACCCTTCGGTTCCCGATCTGACCGGTCCAACTGGCCGGATCGGTCCGGGTTTTAAAACACTGACATCATTAACTAGGACACATGTTAGTATGACCGTAATAATAATACATTAAATATTACTCAAATTTCGAACACTTCATATAAGAAGTTTATATTCTACGTGGATTTCAGGGTGAAGGTTCAATCGAATCACTCACCGGTTAACCACTTTAAAGAGTAATTATTAATCATTTGATCCATCTGTCACGCACATTTTATTATACACTGTATGCACCACATCACAACTATCTTCTTCCTCCTCTTCCTCCCAGGCCTCTTGCTCCTAAACCTTGTCTCGGTTGAGCCCTAAAAGTGCATCTTTCATAATGAGTTATTTTAATTTAATTTGATTCAAATCCTATTATACATAATGAGTTATTTTAATTTAATTTGATTCAAATCTCCTATTATAATGAGTTGCCAATTACATGATATTTACAGGAAAAATGTTAAATTCAAATCAATAGCTTTCCTAAGATTAAGCTTCCGAGACCTTTACCGTAAAAATGTTAATAGTGTTATTTCAAAATTTATTTTGAGAATTTCTACCGAAAAATTAAAACTGATAACCTACTGCATGTTTTCAAAAACGCATATAGAAGAAATTGCAATTATTATTATTTTCCTTAATTATTATTTTGTTTACAAAATTCAAGATTCACCCCGGGTCAGAGACATCAAAGGGGTTCAGATTTATTGGGAAAAAATGGAACATATTGGCTATCATTAAAAAAAGAAGATTGAGAGTAGTCCTCTTTATTGATTTGGAGAGAAAATCTATCCTCGACCTATGATGTTCTTTCAAAGGATACTCTTGGAGTTTTGATTACACTGTATGTGCTATGTCTGTGTTCTATTATTTTGATGTTTTACTTTGGTCTATTATGGTAATGGCTATGTCAGGTTTGAGGCAGAGATGGGGAAGACGGAAGAGAAGAGAGGGAAAATAAAAATAGAAAGGAATGTTGTGATGTGGTGCATGAAGTGCACAGTAAGATGTGTGAGATAGATTGATCTATTGCCTCTTAATTATTCTTTAAAATGATTCATCGGTGATGGATTTAATTGAACTCTCTTCCTAAAATTCACCTTAATTCCATCTGATATATATTTATTTAAATATAAGTCAAATCAAATCTGCAAATGAAAGCCCTAGTTGTATCAGGTTTTTCTTTTTTGTTAATAGTAAAAAGTCAACTAAGTTAATTCCTACCAGCATACTATATATTTATTTAAATATAAGTCAAATCAAATTTGCAACTGAAAGCCCTAGTTGCATCAGGTTTTTCTTTTTTGTTAATAGTAAAAAGTCAACTAAGTTAATTCCTACTAGCATACTATATATTTATTTAAATATAAATCAAATCAAATTTGCAAATGAAAGCCTCAGTTGTATCAGGTTTTCTTTTTCTGTTAATTGTAAAAGGTCAACTAAAGTATCAAATTGGGTGTTTATTCCTAAAGTTTAAAATTGAGCGTTTATTCCTAGTTTTTAATCATCATATATGGTCCACCAGTCTATGCAATTTAAAATAAATGGTTGTCTTCTGTGTCACAACTTGGGTGGATTCTAAGGCGAGGGAGCAATTAAATCCCTCACCGATGGACCACTTGTTTTATACCATTGGATCTATTAAAACAATTTAAAGGTTAAGATTTTGTTAGAAATAAAAAAGTAACACCTTTATGTTCTCCCACCCAATCTTTGCTATTTTTCTTTGTCCCAACAAAACCTCCTTTAACTGCTTAATTATCATTATTAAACTTATACTTAAAAAGAAGATCCAAATTTTATTTAAGTTGAATTTCAATTAAAATTTCACAAAATCGGAAATTCTACATGAAAAAATTAATAAGTGGAAGACATTTTTAGGTTTTCAAGTTCAATTCTTGCTATTAAGTTTGATTTATCAATTTCAACCTACTGAATCCCATTGATATAACAATCTAAACACCTCAATTCTCTAAGGAAACATGGCCAAACTGAATTTATTTCGTTTATGTTTTTCAATTCATAAGCAGTTTCCATAACAATAGTATTTCTGATCTTGCTTTTTGATTTTTTCCTTTTTTTTTTGTTTTCCATGGATTTAGGTGTAGCTTCCATGGTCATGAGAGATAAAAAAAGAGAGAAGAAACCCAGAAAATAAAATAGAAGGAAACAAAATCATGGGTCTCAAAAATTGAAAAGAAAGAAACAAAATTAACTGTTTAAGAACCACCATGCAATTTGCTTTATTTACGTTTGGAATATGATAGAAATACTGATGTTATGAAGATTGGGTGGAAGAACACATATGTGTTGCTTTTTTATTTCCAACGGATCTTTACCCTTAAATTCTTTTAAATAAATTCAATGGAATAATATAAATGGTACACCGGTGAGAGACTTAATTGCTCCCTCTCCTTAAAATCCACCCACAACTTGAGTGTTTATTTTAGTGTCTTTTTGATGAATGACCAATAAAAATACAAGTGTTGAATAAAAAAAATTGAAGCAGTGCATGGGAGATAAGTCTATTTTGAAAACTAAAGTTAAAGAGAGTGTCGTGTCTGTGTAGTTTAAACAGATTTGGGTAGAATTAAAACTAAAAGGGTGTCGATGTCGTTTAAAGAGACTTGGATAGAGGTAAGTGCAATTTCTCCTAGTTTTATTTATGTGGTCGATCCCAATCCTAACATGCACTATTTTTGTACTCACTCTCCTTTCATGCACTGTTTTTGTACTTGCTCTTTTTTCTTTTTTAAAATTGTTCTTCTTCCTTTTAAAATTACTCATTTCCTTAATTTATCGGAAGTTATTTCTTGTTCGGCATTTTATAGCGTAAGTTAACTTACGTAGACACGTTTAAGATTGGTTCAATCACTTTTTAAACCGGTTCAACCAATCTTAAAAATGTCAGCATATGTTAACTCACGCTGCAAAAATGCAGAATGGAAGTTAACTCCCACCGTCCATTGAGTTAAGGGAATGAGTAATTTTGAAAAGGAGAAGAACAATTTTCTCCTGTTTTTGATGCTTCTCCCACTCTCTTATTGACAAACCCGATTGAATACTATACATGTTTATCAGTTCTATCTAATGCATTTGAACTATAAACATTTGTAAAAAGAAACGCGGAATCAGTCATACATGGTTAATATTACAACAAAGAAAAAATAAGTTAAAAGTTCAAATTTTCGTTATTCAATCAATCCTTTTTTTTTGACAAAGTTATTGAATACGGAAAACCCTCCCAAATTAACTGAGTTTTTGATCTAACATCTTCCTTTGAAGTTTTGAACTTGCATCAGATTTGAGCTCACCTGTTTTTTCTAATATAGCTGCCTTTTTTCTTGCAAAAATCAAAATGTCAAATGTTTGTTGTTATGTATTTATTTAGTCTGGTCAGGTAGCTTGATGACTAGATTCACACACTATGTGTGAAGAAGTGAGAAATATGAGATTTGAACCCCGACTCCTACTCATGATATCCCTAGTAGCTACACTTTAGTAGAGGGAGTTGAACTAATGATCGCTGCTACTCTTATGTTCCTCTTTGAGGGATGGATAAAAAAAATTGATTAGTGGAGTCAAAATTATATACTATAAATATTCATACGAAAAACATATGATAAAACAATGTCATCTTTATTGAATTTTTTCTGGCCAAATTTCATCTTCAACCAAATATTTGAGAATACAAAATTTTACCATTTTATATCCCAATCGAAGACATATTAATATCTATGAGTTATAATTATTCTCTATGTGTTTTTATATTTCAAAGGTGTTGTAGGATTGTCTCCTAAGTAGAACTCATATGATAAAATAAAGATTTTTGATATATGTTGCATGGGTTCGAACTTGTAATATCTCTTTTCTCCAACCCACGATTGATTTTGATCGGAAAGAGACTGCATGCAATCCGGATCCGTGCTTCTCTTACACTTGGTTTAATTGTTTATCACTTTTCTTTCCCTCCATTCTACAACTCTACTGTTTCGGCCATGGAAACCCCATCTTGCACGGTGGCTATGGGAACACCGACATGTTGAGAGCATTTGAAGATTTAGTGATCATGAAACAAAATATGGGTACAATAAGACTTTGTTGTGCTCTTTTAGTATATATTATATCTACCATATATAATATGTCATTTATTGATTATGGTGTATCAATGCTTCTTTGGTGTTTCGATCTCCTACAAAAGATGTAAGGACTATTAGATTTAGTGAGAAGAAGTTTTTTCTCTTTAAATCTAACGGTATGAGTTTATATGCCACTTGTGTTTGGCACAGGTGTCTGTATGAACCTTCCACTAAATTCGCTGTGAGTTGGATTTTGAGGGTGACAAATTAAAGCTATCTAATCATTTACCCATTCAATTACCCTCTTTTGCAAATAACTATTAATGGATTGTAGTCAATCAATCTATTTCTTTTAATCCAATGGATAACCTAAAATGATAATATAAATTCATTGAACAAAATTTAAAACATTTTTTTAAAATAGTTTAAGGAATAACTATTAAAAATTGAAGAAAAAGAGGGCATGCCACCCGGTGTGCTGCTTGAACGGACACCGTCACAATGATGTAACCCTGACATCTGAATCATAAGAACGTCGCTGCAAAAACCGTTGAAGCACCAATGTATATTGACCTGACTATCACCACCGACCACCCTTGAATTTATATAATTTTTTGATAAAAAAATAATTTAACTATGAATATGGATGAATTGTATTATTCTTGAATATTAAGTGGATTGTAAATATACCAATAAATTATTTTGATCCATTCATTACAGTCCAATTTAAACTCATTCACGTTCGGATTCAAGAACACAATTCTCCAATTAATTAATAGATTATAATAAATTAATTATGAATATTCAATAAGGTCGGATAGTTCTCTTTAACCTTGATTGATAGTATTAGACTAGTGAACCCCCTTAATCCAAATTTCTATATGTAAAAAGGAAAAAGCTTATAGTGCGAGAACACTTTGTCAAATGTAACTTTCAAACCACTTTTGGTATAGATTAATCTTTTGATGTTAGTTGAATTTTCTTGCTCTATATTAGTACTAGTTTTGATTTGCGGTCAAGTATTGCTTTGTAACTTTCTCTTGGTAATTTATTATTTTTAGGCTTTCAGTATAGTAGCTTGATTTTGCTGGATAGATTAGACTGGTGCAAATTAATTCACATAAGAAATTTGATACAATATGAAATCCACTTGATACTCTAGTGTACAATTGGGTGGTCTAGTTTGGTTAATTTCAAGTAGTTGAAAATGATCGATCTAGACATTAATGAATGGAAGAAAAACCCCAACATATTTTTAGTGAACCTCTTCTAATTGCAACTAGCTAGGAAATTTCCTTCAATCTAAATAGCCAATTGCTGTGTAGTGTACATCCCCAACGATCAAAAAATTTGCATCAAGCTTGCACTTTTTAGCCACCCTTTGAAAATTGATAGATTCTTGCACATGCATAGTTATCGATAAATTTTAGTCAAAAATACACTTGCTTCATTTTTTAGAAATATTTTATAGTTTCTTTAATTTAGAAGTGAAAGATAAGTCATCTCTCCATCCTTTAAAAAAAAAAAAGCATCTCTCCAATTTTTCTTCAAAATTCTCCATCCAAAGGTACCCATAATAAATTGTTGGCTTGATTTAGCATCTGCTAGTACGTGCTAATGAGTTATTAAATGTTTTCTGGCTAAGGAATGGACTTTTTAACTTCAAGAATAAAAAGGATTCTAGCATCCCAGACTTAAAAAAAATAAAATATAAAGAGGAACTTACCTTGTTCCATGATAGTACCATAGAAGAAATAATCCTCGTAATCTCAATTCATCTATATCCTTTTTTTTCTTTAAAAAAAAAATCTCTATCAGTTTTATTCTTGCTCAAGATTTGATGACTATGTATTGGAAGAGAAACCTAATGAGAGAGAGATTATTTATATACGCCTTAGAGATACTCATAACTCCTACAAGCTATTAACAATAATACGAAATTTCCAATTTCTAACATTAACTACTCCTTGTACTAACTACTTTATTAAATCACATAATACCGTACATAAGTTGGTCTGAAGCACCACTCATTGCTGAAAAAATAAGAGTGGAATGGTGGTTTAAAAATAATATTCATACTTCCCAATCTAGAGAGTTATGCATAAAAGTCTCGATTGACTAGAGAGTTATGCATAAAAGTCTTTCTTTGCTTAGTAATTGAAGTCAAATGTTATAAACAACACACAAACTTCTTAATCCAACCAAATACCTTTTGACAAAAAATGAAACGGTGAGGGCTAACACACAACATCTAAAGCAGACAATATCTCAAAAAAAGTGGTGTTGCAAACTTTAGGTTGATTTAATCGTCATAATTAATTAATTAATTGTTTCTTATAGATATGAGAATAAATTCGTTGTTATTCAAGATAATCCTCCATTCATGAATTCTCTTTGATAAATGTCACATGAGTCTTCTTCACTCAAAAAGATTTTTTCATTTGGTTTTATCCTTTCTCTATGTAACAAAAAAAACTTTTTCCGTTTAGGGTAAACTCAAAAATATATATTTTTTCCCTTATCTTTTCCCTAGGCAACTAAAAAAGCTTTCCACAAAGAGCAAAAGAGTACGATTACGTTTGCAACGCACATTTATGAAAGAAACAACTCATTTTCATCCATAAAATGACAATTATTTGTGGTCTTGCAAAGCTAAACAAACAGATCAAATTATTCTAGGATGAAGATAGAGACAGAATCCTTATGACGAAGCATTGCCTAATTGGTATATTGAGCTTGTGGTGCAGAGTGGTCTAATTGCATGATTGGTATGTAAACATATTGCAAAAACGTGAATGTAAGAATATAATATTTGTGATCTTGGTCAGTGGCGGATCGCAGTAAGCGATGAAGGTGTTGAACTTGCAACCTTTAGGATATTATGGCACCCCTTTTCACTGCAGCAGTCCCAATCTAATTGATAAATTATTACATCTAATATAATATATAAGGCAAATCTGAGGGATGCTGTGGCCCCCGCAGGTCTCTTAAGAGATCCGCCACTAATCTTGGTGTGAATTCCAAATATATTTTAAAAATTACTTATTTTTAAGAATATAATTACAAATGTATTCTCTATTTTCATATATTCTCCTATGAATAAATTATTCTAAAATTCAAATGACTATATTTTCTCGTGCAAACAATTAAGGATATCAAGTTTTAAACATACTTAATTGTTATATACACGCACACTTTTTTATTAATAGGACCGCTCTACACGATAGAGGAAAAACAAATTTCGTTTCTAAGGATGTGCTTGTTTAATGGATTCAAAAATTATTTTTGAAATTAGCTTTTTTAAGAATTCTATTGTCGGAAATATTTTTCCACAAATCCGTTGGTAAATTCTTGATATTTTTAGAAAAGTGTATAGTTATTGATAGTTGTGTTTTATTTTTGAGAAAAAAAAAAATTTCATCCTCTAAACATGAGAAAAAAAAGGTCGAGGCATTGGTTCGCCAAGTCATCCAATCCAGTTAGCTATAATGTTCTAATATTCTTTTTGTGTGAGTACAATAATCTTTCTAAATTCTAATAGCTAATAATGAGTTAACTATCTAATTAGGACAAAAAAATTGTGACTGTCGTACAATTTGAGACTCCAAATTTATGAAAAAGCAAGTTCATCTCTAAGATCAAGTCGGTCAAAATGCTCCCTCCATCAAATAATTATGTTAAGGGTGTTGAAATGTCACATTAAATGACATGTGATATAGACCAATTTCAAGATTTATACATTGCGGGTTTAAGGATGCATTTGTCATTAAGTATGAAATTTTAGGGAGCATCTTGCTTGCAGGTTTGTAAATTGTAGATAACATTTTGACTTTAAAAGCATTTGGCTAAATTTTAAGACGTGGTATGGATTTGAAATCAAGCCACCACATATTAGAAAACTCGCCTTTTCCACAAGTTGTTAGTGGATCAATACCCTTCATAGGACTAACACCTTTAACATACTAAACAGAGCAATCGGGTCTCACAAAATCATCGAGACACAATTATTTTATAGGTTTACATCAATGGTGGAGTCAAAAGTAATTTTTGAAGGGGCAATTTATTCAGTGTGTATATATTATTTCTCACAATAAATATTTATATAAACATTATAGGTATAGTGATATATACTATTGGAATTTATGTCAGGTACTCATGGTTCAACACTTGTATTGTGCATTTTTTATGGTATCCAAATTCTCCATCGGAATAGGGCGCGCCTTTACCAATGCATTAGACCAAGCACATGTGATTAATTTACAAAGATTGATTTATATAATATAACATTTAGTTAAAAAAAATAGCTCTGGACCGGTGTGACACTTACTACGTCGGGACTAGCCCAGGTCTGCCCCTTTCAAAGCCTCTTATAAGAGTTCAATTTCATTATCATAGAACATCAAAGTGTATGAAATATTTTTTATTACTTATATATATGAGATATGATATAGTAATCTTTTATAAGTGGATCTAACTAGTGTCAGACTTTTTTTTTTTGAGGAATAGTGTCGAACATTATTTAGAAATTAAGTGACTTAGTTTGATTTCGTGCATTATTTGTTAGAACTTAAGCTTGTTCTTATGCGCAACAATAAGTGCTTATGGAAATAAGCAGTTTTAGCAAGATGAACAAAACATAAAAATATAAAACTGAGGGAGAAAGAATGAATGGATAAGAATTGAAAATGGTATGTATTATGATTGTTGTATAGAGCTTCACACAAGTCACTTGCTTGTGGGGTAAGTAAACTAACTAACTCTTAATTTTTTTGAAACAAACCTATCTAAAGTTAGTTACAAATGCAGTTATTGATTAATATCTAATACTCCCCCTTAATCATAACTGCTGAATATAAAAAACACCTAGATTCTTCCTCAAAAACTTAAATCTATCAAGCTTTACTGCTTTTGTAAAGCCATCCGCAAGTTGTAATTCTGTTGGACAATAGTGCAGCTCAATCATTTCATTAGTAACCTTCTCCCTAATGAAATGGAATCTAGTCTCAACGTGCTTGCTTCTTCCATGAGAGATTGGATTCTTAGCAACACTTATAGTAGATTTGTTATTAATCTTCAGTGTTAGAGGCTTCTTCACTTCACACTTGAGCTCCTTCATCACTGAATCCAACAATAAAGCTTGACAAGTAGAAAATGTTCTTGCAATATACTTAGCTTCACATGATGAGAGTGTAGTGACTAGTTGCTTCTTTGTACACCAAGATATTGCTGCATCATTGTATTTGAACACATAGCCTGATGTGCTTCTTCTATTAGTTAGGTCTTCACACCAATCACTATCTGAGTAGCCCATGAGCTCATTCACTTCACTCTTAGCTCCATTAGCAAATAGCAGACCAAAATCCATGGTGCCCTTGATGTATCTAAAGATTCCCATTGCAGCTGTCAAATGAGATTTCCTTGGATCATGCATAAACTTGCTAATCACACTAATTAAGTAGCATATGTCTGGCCTGCTGTTGCACAGGTACCTCAGTGATTCAACAATTTGTCTAAACATAGTTGAATCCACTTTATCTTGTTCACTGCATTCATCAAGCTTTGAGTTTATTTCTGATGGATTTGAGACTGAATTGCAGTCTTTCATCTCAAATTTTTCAAACAATTCACCAATGTACTTTTGCCGATGCATTACCATCACAACTCTCAGTTTCACAAATTCCATTCCTAAGAAGAATGAGAGCTCACCCAGATCAATCATTTCAAACTCCTGCTTCAATTTGTCGTTAACTTTCTTAATCTTTGATGTTGAGCTACCAGTGATGAGTAATTCATCAACATACAAACATATTATGATAGTTTCTTCATCACTAAGCTTCTGAACATATACACCAAATTCAACTGAGCACTTCTTAAAGCCTAATTGGATCAGAACTTGATCAATTTTCTTGTTCCATGCTCTAGGAGCATGCTTTAATCCATAAAGTGCTTTATGCAGTTTATACACCATATTTTCCTTCCCATCAATCTCAAAACCTGGTGGTTGTGACACAAACAATAAATCTTCCAGTGGACCATTTAGAAATGATGACTTAACATCTAAATGATAAAGTGACCATTCATTCTTGCAAGCAATAGCAATTACTAGTCTCACAGTTTCAATTCTAGCAACTAGAGCAAACACCTCATTGTAGTCAATGCCTTGCTTTTGCAGAAAACCTCTAGCAATTAATCTTGCTTTGTGCTTAGAAACTTGTCCATCAGCATTCAACTTCACTTTGAATACCCACTTGACATCAATCTTCTTTTTTTTGTCTGGCAAGTCAACTAGCTCACATGTTTGATTTTTCTCAATTGACTGTAGTTTTTCAATCATAGCACTTTTCCACACATCAATCTTCATTTCTTCTTTGTAGTTTATTGGTTCAGAGTCTTATAATAATGCAAAGTGAGTGAGTTCACCATCATCATTCACTGCATTATCAGAAATGACTTCAAAGTCATTCAGTCTTGTTGGTGCCTGTTTGTTCCTTTGAGACCTTGATGGTGCTGTGACTTCCTCTATATCATTTTCAACAACATCTTGATCCTCGTCATCTTCTGATTCATCACTTGAATCTTCTGATTCACTATCATACACATGCTCACTTTTCCATTTCCACTTTTCAGTTTCATTCACTATCACATCTCTACTTATATGAACTTTATGAATCACAGAGTTATAAAGTTTGTATGCACCAGTTGGATGACACCCTATGGGTATCATAATCTCACTTTTATCTTCTAGCTTGCTTCTTCTAGCATCTGGTACATGCTTATAACACAAAGAGCCAAATACCTTGAAATGCTTAACACTTGGCTTTCTTCCACATAGGGTTGGGAATAGGCCAGGCCGGCCTACAGGGGCGTACGGCCTGGCCTGTTTAGGCCTGGCCTGTTTAGGCCTGGCCTGGCCTGTTTATGTAAGAGGCTAGGCTTAGGCTTTTGAAAAAGCCTATTTAAGTAAATAGGTCAGGCTTAGGCTATCAAAAAAAACCTATGAAGCCTAATAAGCCGGCCTATTTATGCATATTATTAAAATTTATTTTTTTATATTAAAATATAATTTATATTAAACATAAAAATCATTAAAAAAACTCAAAAAATGAACTTTTTAAATAGGATTTAAGACCTTATATCGAAATAGGCTTTTAAGGCATTATAGTGATAGAGAGACCTTACAGTGAAATAGGCTTTAAGGCCAATTAGGCCTATTTAAAAGTAGATAAAATTGAATATTTAATGACTTTTATATGAAGTAGGCCTGTAAATAGGCTTCTAGGTCATGTCAGGCTTTTAAATAGGCCAGACCAAAAAAGTAGGCCTCTGATAGGCCATAGGCCAGGCTCAGGCTTGCAAAACTGTTTGTAGGCCAGGCTCAGGCCTATCAAAGCCTGGCCTGGCCTATTCCCACCCCTACTTCCACACCAAGCTTCTTCTGGTACCATCAAATTCAACTTCTTAGTATGACATTTGTTTAGAACGTAAGAAGCAGTCGTGATTGCTTCACCTAAAAACTTGTGTGGCAAGTTCTTCATCTAAAAACTTGAGGGGGAGAGAGAATGGATGGATAAGAATTGGAAATGATATGTATTATGATTGTTGTATAGAGTTTCATATTACAAAGCTCTTATATAGGCACACAAGTCACTTGCTTGTGGAGCAAGTAAACTAGCTAACTCTTAGAAAATTTGAAACAAACCTATCTAAAGTTAGTTACAACTGCAATTATTGATTAATATCTAATATTATTCACATAATATATTTTTATACATTATAAAAAAAATGATATTAGGTTTTGAGTCTTTTATACAATGTCTTTTTGTAAAAAAAAAAAGAAAAGAAATGTCTTTCGCATTTTCCTTAATAGATTTATAATCTCAACTTATTTTGCACTCATAATTTGGGGTCCCAATTTAGTGTTTCACTCAACTAATAATAGTTCCGCGACAATAACACGCACCTAGTAGTTTTGGCGCATGCAGATGAGTGAGATATTTTGCCCGTGATTTGGGTCCCAATGCCTCAAAATTATATGAGCACAGCAGCCAAAGATTTGGAGATCAGAATTATTCCACTAATAATGAAACAATACGTTGAATCTGACACCAATGGAAGTTGTGTGAGGAGGAATGCTTCAGCACTAGCTACACCAATAGGATCATTAATCAACGTTTCACCTCAAAATAAACTATGTTTCCTTTCATTCTTTTTTGGTTTCTCAATCTTAGTTGTTCGTATTAAAAAGAGTAAATAAAGATTCGTTATAACATGGGTCGCACTTTCCTTTCAAAACATGAAAGGAAAAATACAAGTTTGGAACCTTCAACTATCTAATAATTACGTACACGCAATTCCTTTCTTGCATTAAAAAACATTCACACAAAAAATGCTGCTTTGCTGTCACAAACAGTCAAAGTCCCTATTTGTAAAAACATTTAACATGTTTAATATTTTACTAATTGCCTAACATCAAGATTATAAATGTTTCATAAAATCAAAACTTTACACGTTCAAAATAAATTAGGTGATTAATATGAATAACGTAAGTAGCATTAACCACATTTTCTTGTGTTTTGTCATATTCCAATATAAGATTTGCACATCAATTTAAAATCATGGTTTTCATTAATCAAAATTACCATCTAGAACAAACACATCAGAACACAAAAATTAAAACAGAGTTTATTGGAATCAAATTAAAAACTAAACATCTTCGCCATCATCAATTTAGCAACTCAGAAATCCTTCAACAACTTGCGAACTTGCTCCAAAGTAACAAACAGAACAACAGTGAAAGGTCCCTGCCTCGAAATTGTAGGAATAAATCCCTTGTAAAGAGCCATAGGACCCTCAGCACGAACTGTCTTCAAAGCACAATCCAAAGCACCAGCATAAGGTGGTTCCTTTCCAGCCTCAACCTTCATGTTCATCACCCTTGTTTTAATAACATCCACCGGATTCGACGCAACCGCCGCCACAAATCCCGCCGCAAAACTAGCTGTCACATGGGTCCCAAGTCCATCACGCATAACACCCTTCTCAAGAATCATCTCCTTGAATTGATCATATGAAGCCAGCTGTGAAGCTGTGACCAGCATGGCGCGGTTCACAGTCAATGATGATCCGCGCCAGAGACTGGTCACACCTTCCTGCTTTGCCATTCTAGTAATGGCGTCGACAACAGATTTGTAGTTTCTCTGCTGAGCTGGTGGGAGTCTCCCATCGGCTTGCATTCGAACCATGGCAACGTCGGCAGGGTTACCAATAGCAGCACCAACCCCGCCAGCAATAAGCCCAGCCTCGATCTTGCGAACCAGCGGCATAGTGCCACCAGCTTCACGATCTGTCCACTTATTTTTTAGAACCTCATAGAGTCCCATCCTGGTGGTGGAGTAAAGTGTCTGCCTGAGCACGGTGGCGGAGATACCGGAGAACAAAGCTGTTACACCTTCTTGTTGAACAAGACGGACTCCGACTGAGATAAGACCAGCACGAGGCTGAGGAACAGGAGTAGACCCAACATGGATCGTGGTTGTTCCGGTTTGACCGAAAGCAAGAGCCGGTCGAAGGATCTGAACCGGGTTCGGTTTAGGCGCGTTTTCGCCTTGAAGTTGCATGCGAACTTTAATAAGATCTAGTGGATGTGTGGAACATCCTGCAATGATTGAAGCAATACCACCTTCAACAAAACCTTTGACACCCATGATGTTGTTTTTTAGTTAGTATAGGAAAAGAAGGGTTTAAAGTTTGAAAGAATAAAAATGAATATTGGGGGGTGTAATAATGAATTAAATTAGTTCTACTGGGAATTGGAAAAAGACCAATTAGAGTTAGAGCTCATCTCACTGGAAACCAGGAGATGGGAATGAAGGCCACAGGCTATGGAAGAAGAGTGAGGAACGTTAGGTCTTTGAGACATATGCTAAGAAACTATGAATGTTGTTTTGGTGTGGAGAAGAGAAGAGATATGAGGGAGTATTTATAGTTGGGGTATTTTTTGGAAGCATCTAGGTGACTGCTTCTACGCGATTATGGGATGGATGGATGCATAATTGGTGGAGTCATCATACACGGTAACTAGTCCAAAATGAGGTGTAATTAATTCACGCGTTTCTGGAACGGTCCTTTTTCAAAGGCACAAATCAAAGATTTTTATTTATTTTCAAGATTTTGAAAAATAATATAGCAATTATAGAGATTTTTTTCAAAATATTTTGTTGAAGAGGCGAATTTTTTCAAAATATTATTTATAAATATTCAGAGAACGAGTTTTATATAAAAAAAAAATTGTGGAAAAAAGTTTCTAGAAAAAAAAAAGAAACATTAATGATTTGATTTGACTTAATTTAAAAAAAATATATGTGATTTGACTTCTTTTTTTATTGTAAACACTCCTCCTGTTATCAGGGAAATGATCTTTAGTAAACCGAATTTTGATCAAGAGGTCATTAAAGCCTAATCGAGAATTGTTCTTACCAAAAATTGAATAATGTTATTTCGAACAATTCATTTTAGTGGAAGCTTATTATCAGCTTGAACTCGGTTACTTTAGTTGATTTGATTTTGACGGAAAATGATGATTTTTTTGTCAAGAAAATGATGATTTAGTTTGTAGGAGTATGTATTGTCACTATAATTTTTTATACATGCATCTAATCATATTTTAATTGGATGTAATAAAGTAAAATTTTACATGGTTTTTTATTCGTGAACATTTTAAACATTTTTTTTAAGAAGCTAAGCGAAATTATATTGAAAATCAAAGAGTCCCTCAAACACAAAAAGTGTCGAAAGAGACTGAAAAGTGATCAATTACACACCTGTTAGACTACAAAATTAGCCAAAAAAAAAAACAATATAAAAAATAGGTTAAAATATGATTTTGATCCCTGCAAATATGTCTAGTTTTGATTTTAGTCCCTGTAAATTTTTTGTTTTGTTTTTGGTCCCTGCAAATATGTCTCGTTTTGGTTTTGGTCCCTGACCCCACTTTTGTGATGATTTGCACACGTGGCACATGATGACTGAACCCATTTATTAGATAAATAGTCCCTGCAAAATCTTTTGATTTTGAAAAAGGTCCCTGCAAAATATTTTACTTTTGAAAATAGTCCATGGAGGGACTATTTTCAAAAACAAAATATTTTGCAGGGATCAAAAACAATTTTTTTTTACAGGGACTAAAACCAAAACTAGGCATATTTGCAGGGACCAAAACCATATTTTAGCCTAAAAAATAAAACAACAGCTTGTAAGCAACGCACGTGGTTGAGCCTCCAAGAAAGATAGTCGAAATCGAACAGAATAAAGTACGCTTTCAACCATCAATAAGTTTGGAGCTTAACCTTTTCCGCTAGCGACACAAGCTGATCCATCTTATTGTGGAAAATCCTTCTGATACGATTTTTCCATATAACAAAAAGAACCAAAATCCAAATAATGGTAAATGTCGTCCTATAATTCTTGAAAAATCCATCGAGTCTTCCAAAATGAGTTGCATGAGATAGGATATTCTGATGAGCTACTGTAGAAATGCTTAACCAAACCGATATCAGAAGGCAAAGACGACTGTAATAATCACATTTGAAGAACAAATGTCACTGTCCTCTAACCCACCACACAAAGCCGAGCAAGAAACTTGGGAAACGTTTAGAATATGTCTACTACACAGATTGTCCTTCATAACAAATCTATTCATATACAAACGCCAAACAAAAATATCCACCTTCAATGGAACCGCCTTGAGCCACAACAAATTATTAAAACCTTCATTGGAGACATTGTCAACTCTAGTTCAGTAATTATAAGCTGATTTAATCGTGTAAATATATGAAGAATGAAGCTTCCACACCCACCTATCATCCACTCCAACCTGCAAAATAATAGAAGACAAACGGTCCGCACACTCTCCAACCAACTCTTCATCCCGCGTAAATAACTTATGCCCCCACTTGCACGCCTCTCCAATCAATCTTCCATCCTAACAAAAATATTTCATCCACCGTGATTAGCTTATTTTCCGCTAACTCAAATAGTCTACTAAAAGACCTATCTAAAATTTTTAAGATTAATTTTGATTTTTTTTTTTAGAGAAGGAGTAAATTTTATTTATTAAAGTGGTGTGAATAGCCATTTTACGACCGTTCTTACCGGAATTTGAAGTTGCAAAATTCCACTCAGCTAACATCTCAAATTTTAAACATTGATTTTCTTTTAGTATATTTCAAAAAGTAAAATGTGGTAACTCTTAACGAGTCAATGTTACTGGTATTTTTTTTATTTAATTTGACTTTGAGAAAAAGTAAAATGCAACTCAATAAAAAATTAACATTAAACTATTACAGATAAAAAGGCTGCTATACAATTCACCATTTAATTAATGTTACTATCGAACATTCTATTTTTTTTTTTGTCAAAAGGTTATTATTATTTATAAAAATTAAGCCTTTCTTTGCATCAAGTTGTTCTAACGTTGTCTTTATTGTCAATTCAGTTTAAGTTTTTTCTTAAAAAAAAAATCAGTTTAATTCTAACGGACCCTTCGAACTTAACATTTTAACCTTTTCAAAGAAAAAAATAGATTAGATTCACGTAGAGAAATAAAATCAACCAAACTCATACCAAAAGCTAAAATAAAATATTAGCTAAAGTTCAATAATTTTAGAGGGATCTCCTTTCGTTTTTAATAGCTACGATAACCATGTTAATCATTTTTTCGAAAAAAAGAAATTAATGATTTGATTTGACTTTGAAGTAAAATAATAAGGATTTAGAGAGAGGTATTTTATAACTTTCAAGATTAAAAATGACACTCATTGTCGTCGTTTAGCTTCATCCATGATCGCTGGTTTTTTTCTTCATCTCTCTGTTATGTGATCGATCCTAGGATGCTCATCTAGGATTCTTATGTGAGGGTTTTTGTTTGTCAAATCGTTTAGAGAAACTCTTCAAAACATTGAAGTTGTTTGTGAACCTTAATAAGATATAGTAAATATCGTACGCCTAGGATCCTATTTAGGGTTCCCATATGAAAGAAAATCAAGGGATATGATAAGATATAGTAAATATTGTACGCCTAAGATCCTATTTAGGGTTCCCATTTGAAAGAAAATCAAGGGATAGGATAGGATACAAAAGGGTTAATCTAACGTCTCAAATCGCGCCTTCAGAATGTAACCGCTCTCAAATGTTCTATGTGAATCACCTTCAGAGCTACACACGCATGAGACACGTGTAGACAATCAACACATGAAATGTCGCTTCAGTTCCGTGTGCATTTAATACCAGCTACCCCCACTCAAAGGGATTTTCTCTTTTTTTGCAGGTTTTTTCCCCTCGTCGAAAACTCTCTTCCACTACACCAGAGAACACCTTTCGTCGTATTAGAAACAGTCTTGTTCAAGCACTTTCACTAGTTACTCATCGTTCTCGTCTACTTCGGAACGCGAGGATATCATAGAAATTAATCAAGAGTACCTATATGAATATGAGTATATTATTTTAAAATGTATAATTATTTTATATATTTTTTTACAAATGATTCTTTTATGTTTTTGTCTTACAACTTTTCGATAGAGTTCCTCGAACCAAATTTGATCAACAATCAAACCAAACTCAAAACCAATCCCTGTCCTGCCAAAAATCTAGAGGCAATGCATTTTTCAGAAATAATGTTCCACACCGCAGTGAGCAAAGAGAACAAGCATGATAAGTCGCCATGCCTCCTTGCATTCTACGAGAATTAATCATCAGAAACTCAT
Source organism: Medicago arabica (assembly GCA_946800305.1). Taxonomy (NCBI): domain Eukaryota; kingdom Viridiplantae; phylum Streptophyta; class Magnoliopsida; order Fabales; family Fabaceae; genus Medicago; species Medicago arabica. The sequence continues at coordinate 43,604,611 of OX326970.1, forward strand.
GAGCTATTTTTCAAAGAAGAAAATGAGTATGCTCAAGACCTTTCCACCTTCTAATCCACTTAAATATTTATGGCTTAAGCTTCGACTCTAACCCTCAAATATGATAGGAAGTTGATTTGGATGAAAATATTTCATCATTAGCACTATGCCATACAATCACATATGTACTAGTAGCACTAAGTGGAGGAACCAATGCTATAAATTTTATTCACAACTCCAAAGGAATGTGTTGAATCATTTTTTGCACATCTCACTGCACTTCTAACACAAAACTTCTAACATTATTGTTTAACTCAACATCAATGATGATATTAACAATTGAATCCAAAATACAACATCCGTGAAGAATCTAACGATCACACCAAAAATTAACATTGACCTCGTCTCCTAATTATCGTGCAACATAGCAAATCAAATAATCGAGAAACTACAAAGACCTGACCAAAAATTAGATTCAACCTTATAAGTAATAACATTTGGAATCACACAATAACCCCACTTATACTTTGATTGAATAGTATGAACCCAAAGATCTTGAAGTCTCAGCATAGGATATAATTAAGCCAACTTTCATCATGCAAGTTTTATTGATATCCGTAGTTTTGCGTAATCCTAGACCATCAAAATTTTAGGGTGGCAAAATTTTTCTCGAGAAATCAAGTGAACCTTATAAACATGTTCAGATTTTTGTCAAAAGAAATATGTACACATTTTATTCACAACATGATAAACAAATCGAGGCAAATGAGCATATTGCAAAACATAGCTACGGAGAGCTCGAACCACTAATTTAACTAAAATAAACCATCCGGTAAAAGACATAGTTCCGACCTTTTAAGACCATCCAAAATAGTAAGGTTTTATTCCATAAAATTTGGTACATATTAGGTACCATTATTATGGGGATTTTTTTTGAATACCTAATGAGTTTGGAGGTCTAAAAAAAAGCATCTCATTTACTTGCGGGTCTTACATATTTTTGATGTTAAAAAAATAAAATATATTGATATAGAGTTATTGACTAATAATAAATGATTTATGGATCATGTTTAAAAAATTTGTGTGAGGTGTTAGGATGAAGTGATTGATTGTTTATTATATACTACTACTTGAAACATTATAAATACTAGAAAATGGATTTCTTGTGTGGAGGATCTAAGTGCTTATTCTTTGACCCACTTAATCAATCATAAAACTAAAATAATGCTTGCTAACCCGCTTGTTAAACAAAGGCACATCGAGATATTTCTTTAGATCACTTGTCAGTTGGAACTTGGATTCCTCACATATTTGTTGCCGCACATTCGAAGCACCATTTCAAGAAAAATAAACTTAGTATTCTCTTGACTAACTTTAAACTCAATTAATGAAATGGCTTAATTTTGTTTTTATAATCAATAAAAAAAATGTCCTCCCTCCGTCTCTAAATTATAGTCGTTTAGGTTTGTGCACGATTATTAAGGAAATGATCGATTGTGTTGATTTCATTGGTAAAATTAATATCATTTACTCAAATACCCCTATTAATTGTAGTTAGTGAAGTAATTAAGTTAGATGAAATTCAATAAATAAGTGTATAATAAAGGAAAAAAATAATAAATGTTGCATTGGTATTCTAAAGTGACAATTATTTTGAAAAAAAGAAAAAATACTAAAGAGACTATTATTGTGAGACGGAGGGAGTACATGCATGCAATTGTTTTTGAATCTTAACCATTTATGATATCGTATGGCCAAGTTTCACTCATCTTCCTCTATAACAAGAAGGACTCTCACACTTGATATGCTTCCACATGCACATACATTTATATGCTTTCATTTTCCATCATTAATGTTAGACGAGGGATAGGAACTCACAAGGATGAACTTTCGTAAGTGACCTAATTAATTAAATTCAACTGTGAAAGAGAACCATTCACCACAAATTTAATCTACTAAAGTCTCAACTTTTGACAAAGAGAATCGGTCAGAACAACTATATGCCTATTGTCAAAACAAAAAACAAAACTATATGAAAATGTGAAGCACCATGGCGAAGAGTTCAATGGTTAAAAAACTTTTATTGAAGAGGATCATATTCTATTCTTTATTCTTCTTGACTTTACGGTTGATATCGCTATCTTCAAACGTGAACCAAAATTGTCGTCGACAAGAATAACATGTGCATCTCCAAGTGTCCTTGATGCTGGGAATGACTGACTAAGATAATGACCAACTTGACCAAGTGATTTTTTTTTTTGAAAAGAACTTGACCAAGTGAATTATATATATACGCAGTAGTGGAACCAATATTTTATTTCAGATAATACTTATTGTGTTAAAAATTAAATTGAAAATAGTTGCTTGTGGTTACAAGAATTTTATGCAAATTGGACTTTTTATACATATAGAGAAAAAAATATTAGAAAAGTAATCATAATTTTTTAACTTATATATATATTTGGTATCACGATAAGTACGTTAGAATCACGACGAGCTTCAAAATCACGATGATTCACCTTAATTCTAACAATTTCATCGTCATAACAAACAATCTCTTTATAAATTAAAATTTATATAAAATCCATCAAACTTGTATGAAATCCTCATGAATTGATGAGACAATGAGTTTTAACAAATAAATAAAGGCGACAATTAGTTGTCAAAGAATTAATCATTTTTTTCTCTTTTAGAAAAGTGAATAAAATAGTATATTTTCATATTTTGTTTAAAAAAACATAAGTTTTTCATGTAAAATCACTTGATTTTAATTTTGTACACTATCAATGCAAAATTGGTTACAAAATCAACAAATTAGAATCAATCATATATGTGATATTAAAAGTATTTATAATCAAAATTAAATATTTTTAATAATTTGACGATTATGATTGATTAATGATGTAAAATAATTACATTGAAAGCTTATATATAAATATAAATTAAATCCAAATCAATTTATGATAATCATCTATATCCTTTTTTTTTATATATGAAAATGTAAAGAAATGTTTAAGGAACTAAATATATTAAAATTATCTTGAAATTTATGTAGTCAATTTTTTAAAAGTGTAAAAATGTTTCAATATAATCTTTTTGTTATTTTTCTTGACAAATTTCCCATAATCACTAGTTTTTTTGTTGCTGAAAGGATCACATAAACACATGACCATATGTTATAATATATCATCCATATGGTTTAAACCAAACTAAAAAACAATAATGATTGCATATATAATTGAAGAAGTCTTGATAGAAATGAAAAAAACAATGCATTTATTTGGAGGAATTAGGATTAGGATAGAGGTAGTGTCTGGGGTAGGCTGCAGGCAGAAGGCAACAGGCAACCAACCCGAAAACAAACAAAACCTTCCCCAGTTACAACTCGCACCATTGTGGTCCCTACTTCTTCAAAAATAAAAGAGCCAAAAAAAATTGCAAAACGTCGCCTGGGAGATTCGAACTCTCGCGGGGAAACCCCATGTACTTAGCAGGCACACGCCTTAACCACTCGGCCAAAGCGACTTTGTTGTGAATATTCGCAATACATACGTATTTAACTATTTTACTTAACTGAAAGTAAATGCTAAAAATGAATCGTATTCTTATTCATGCTACAGCTGTTAAAACTTGTTACTTGCTTGGTTGTGAACTTTTTTAGTCATGGCAAAAAACTACAATGAATATGAGCTTTACATTTGGTGTTCAAGTCTAACCTATGCAGACTTTTTGGATAGGCATATATATGTTATTTGTGATTAAAGTTACATAATTCTTTTAACTGGCTACATAATTTACTTTAAAAAATTACATAATTTTCTATCATTTGAAAATAGCGCCCGTTCCGCTCCCTGCTCTCTCGCTCCGCTCCAATTTTTAGGGTGGTCGTGTCGCTCATATACAAAAGTTACTCTAGTATTCTAAGGATAGTATGAATGGTCAACATACATGGTGCCACTCTGCAAATTTACACCATTTGTCCGGATGTAAGATTGATATGTTTAGATGGAAGATTAACCATCAAAGTCTATGTTATTCTGAAAAGGAAACAAACCTTACCCAACCTCCTTCCTCCTCCATCTTCTTGTACCACATGTTTAACACTAGGTGTTTAATTATTTTGTATAATAAGTTTCAATGACGATGTAAATATACTATAAAAGATATGATATGTTAATAAAGTTTTATTTATTTGTCTCTTTACATTTTTTCAACGCTATTATGTAAATCAACGTTGTTTTGTAAATCTGGGAAATACAAGTTTTTAGATTATACAAGCAGAAATATTGTTTGAATTATAGAATCCGAACAAAGAGTATTTTGAGAGAAAAAAATATGGCGTGTGAGAAACTCATAAGTGGAAAAAATAGTCTTATTTTTTTTATATAAATTTTTTACGGATACATCTTGGATACCGTTGAGAGCTCAATATTTCAATTTAATGCAATCATATTTTAAAATTACTCTTCTCACTTCTCAAGTTGCTCTTTTTTTTTCAATTATCGTTAGCCTAACAATAGCTAATTATCATTTGATACTTTTAAAATTAGTTAAACCGATATAAAAAAATAATTTAACTACTTTAAAAAATTTCTAAAGACACTTAACTGCTGTTGAAAAGCTTAACAGTTGTTAACCACCGTTTGAGATGTTTGGGAGCAATTTCAAAAATAAGAAGAATAACTTTCATCATATTAAGCCTATAGTGAGGGCCCAACATGAACACACCCATATATATCAGGAGATTTTAGGCAGTTTTGAAAATTGCTCTTCCGCACCCCATTCCAGTAGGAAATCAATTTTTCCAACAAAATCAAAATTTCTACGTAAACTATATGACCTTTCCCGAATTCTATAAAAAAAAAAAAAGATTTTACCAAAAATAAAATATGACCTTTCCCGAGCTCATTTAAGTGGGAATTGAATTTTTCTTTTCCAATCCTCGTATTTTTTTTACCAAGCAAATCTAAGCAATATCATTAATAACTAGACTTTTCACCCGTGCACGCACGGGTCCTATCGACCATAATAGAAATCGATAAATGATCTTTGACCTGTGAGATACACATGCATCTATCAATAAACACAAATTAGATTATTAGAGATCAAATATCGCAATCAAATTCGTCTCAATATGTTCTTAATGTCATTTAATAGAAAAAAACATAATCTATTAAAGACTACAATATAAGTATTTGGGCAATTATTCTCTTTTTTCTTTATAATTAAAAAAACAATCTCTTAATGCAGCATTTTAGAGGAAAATTATTAAGTTAAGTTGCTGCATACCTAATAAAATTAATAAATAAGGAAAAAAGTCTAGAGAAACAATAGACATATACAAACGATGACACAACATGATATGAATGAAAAAGTTCATCAGTGAGGAGAAAAAGTAGGGATTGCTGCATTTTAGAGGGAATTTGTTAGGTTAAATTGGTGCGCTGCATTTTAGATAGAATTTGTTAGGTTAAATTGTTGCTAACCTAATGCAACATTTAGAGGAAAATTATTAGGTTAAGTTGTTGCAAACCTAACAAAATTAATAAATAAGGATAAAAAAAAGAAAAAAGGCATAAGTGTACAAAATATTGAGAAAAAAAAACAACATGATATGAAAGAAATTGATGCGATGCATTTTTTTAGTATTAAATAAGTGCGGAAAAATATTAGGTTAAGTTGCTGCAGACTTAATAAAATTAATAAATAAGGATAAGTGTACAAAATATTATCAAAAAAAAGATGCATTTTTTTAGTATTAAAGAAGTGTACAAAATATTGTGAAAAAAAGGCAAGGGGATAAAAAAAGATGCATTTTTTTAGTATTAAAGAAGTGTACAAAATATTGTGAAAAAAAGGCAAGGGGATAGGAACGACGCATTTTTTAGGTGTTAAAGAAGTGTACAAAATATTGTGAAAAAACAAAAAGGCAAGAGGATAGGAACGATGCATTTTTTAAGTATTAAATAAGTGTACATAATATTGTCAAAAAGAAAAAGGTAAGAGAATAGAAATGAAATTGGTGCGATGCATTTTTTTAGATGAAATTTTTTAGGTTAGGTTAAATCACTGCTAACCTAATACAGAAAATGAGAGGGAAAATATTAAGTTAAAATGCTGCAGATTTAACAAAATTAATAAATAAAGATAAGTGTACAAAATATTGTAAAAAAAAAGATGTATTTTTTAGTATTAAACAAGTGTACAAAATATTGTGAAAAAAAGGCAAGATGATAGGAACGATGCATTTTTTAGGTATTAAAAAGTGTACAAAATATTGTGGAAAAAAAGACAAGAGGATAGGAACGATGCATTTTTTAGGTATTAAATAAGTGTACAAAATATTGTCAAAATAAAAAGGCAAAAGGATATGAATAAAATTGGTGCGATACATTTTTTTAGATGGAATTTGTTAGGTTAGGTTAAATTACTGCTAACCTAATACGAAACATGAGAGGGATAATATTAGGTTAAAACTAGACCATAGACCCGTGCTAACGCACGAGTCATATCGAATGTAATATTTGACAGTAATAGCTAATAAAATAGTTTAGATGAATATCATGATTGTCATATAGTATTTCATAAAAATTAGGTTAAAATTAGGTTAAGTATAGCGAGACGGATAAACATTTATAAGTAAGAGATTTACAATTTGATTAAAATAAATTTAGGGTTAATATAGTAAAATCAGACGATAGAATTAGGTTAAATCTAGGGTTAATATTGTGATCGGGTTAACATTTAAAAATAAGAGATGATTAAAATAAATCTAGGGTTAATATAGTAAAATCAGACGATAGAATTAGGTTAAATCTAGGGTTAATATTGTGTTCGGGTTAACATTTAAAAATAAGAGATGATTAAAATAAATCTAGGGTTAATATAGTAAAATCAGACGATAGAATTAGGTTAAATCTAGGGTTAATATTGTGTTCGGGTTAACATTTAAAAATAAGAGATAAGTAAGAGATTAATTTAAATCTACGATTAATATAGTGAAATCAGGCGATAGAATTAAGTTAAATCTAGGGTTAACATAGTGTTCGGGTTAACATTTATAAATAAGAGATAAGCAAGAGATTAACATTTTGATTAAATTAAATCTAGGGTTAATATAGTAAAATCAGGTGATATAATTAGGTTAAATCTAGGGTTAATATTGTGTTCGAGTTAACATTTATAAATAAGAGATAAGTAAGAGATTAACATTTTGATTAAATTAAATCTAGGGTTAATATAGTAAAATCAGGCGATAAAATTTGGTTAAATTTAGAGTTAATATTGCGTTCGGATTAACATTTATAAATAAATAAAAGTAAGAGATTAACATTTTGATTAAATTAAATCTAGGGTTAATATAGTAAAATCAGGCGATAAAATTAGGTTAAATCTAGGGTTAATATGGCGTTCGGGTTAACATTTAGAAATAAGAGATAAGTAAAAGATTAACATTTTGATTAAATTAAATCTATGGTTAATATAGTAAAATCAGACGATAGAATTAGGTTAAATCTAGGGTTAATATTGCGTTCGGGTTAACATTTATAAATAAGAGATAAGTAAGAGATTAACATTTTGATTAAATTAAATCTATGGTTAATATAGTAAAATCAGACGATAAAATTAAGTTAAATCTAGGGTTAATATGACGTTTGGATTAACATTTAGAAATAAGAGATGTTACAGACTTAACAAAATTAATAGATAATGATAATCAAAATCAAATAAAAAATTGAAATCAGTCACAATTTTAGAGAATAACAGTATATGTAGTTATTCCTTCTAAAGTGTGAGTCACTACACAAACTTTTCTCCTTAGAAGGTTCTACTGAATAGTTGTGAAAAGAAGAACATATATCACACTTCTACATATTCACTTCAAGATGAATATGTAAGTTGTTTGGGGTTCGAATCTCAATGATCTATCAATACTATTCACTAATTTATCTCCTCTAATTAAGTTTGAAGTAATAAAGAAGAAAGAGTAAAAAAATTGGTTTATACTACTAATGTTAACACCAATTTAACATTACATTTATGGACTTATGTACAAACCAATGGTTTGAAAAATTCAAAAATTGAATCCAAATCAATTGATTGGGTTCTAATTTTTCATGTTTAAATCTGAATCTGGCATACCAATCAAATCAGACATGTATTAGTTTGAGGTATCAATTTCATGTAATCTATAACCGATTACCCAAAACCCAAGTGACACCACTATATATAACACTATATATATATTTTTTTGTTTAAAATTCACTTTTTTTAAGATGAATAAATGAGGCGTTCGAGGTTCGAACTGCACGTAACAATGCATATTTATGCCAACTGAACTATACTCACGAGGACATATAACACTATATTAATAGTGTTGTCTTAAAATATATTTTATATCCATGTAATTTTTTAATCATCATATATTATTTTTCTCATTTTAGCTTATTACATGTTTTAAAAGTATAAACAATTTATAATATTTGAATAATTTCTTATTTTTTAGGTTTTTTTAAAACAAATTTCTTGAATTTTTAAAAACATAAATCATATTGATCAAACCAACTTGTTCTTCATCGATTTGATTCAAATTTCAAGAGATTTTTTTTTTCAAAAGCTGAACCAAATCAAATCGACTATTTTTTTTATTGGTTTGTACTTTTCTCCCTAAAAAACCGACCAAACCGGCTAGTTACACCCATATATATATATATATATATATGATACATTATTCTAATCAAATTGATTATGAGGTCAATTGTTGATTTAGTCGGTCCTAATAGAGAATATGTTCTTTAAAACACAAGGCTTTACTTACATCTGACTCCCATCAGTATTGTAACCAAGTGATTAAACTCAAATTGCTAATGAGTTTCATCTAAGGACGAATCATTTGGAAGAATTTAAATTCGATTTCTAGATCCAACAACTTTTTACCAAAGTTTCCTTATCTCCTAAGTGAACTCCAAATTACCATGACACATTTCCATAGGAACTAAAGGGTTAACACCAAACACTGATTGTTGGTGGTTTAAAATAGGAAAATGCTAACAAGTGCACTTCTGGCATTTGTTAAAATGGAGTACTTATTAAGGAGATTAACGAGAAAACTTTATCTTGAGGATTGTGCATTCATTACATTGTAACTTTGAAAATTAACTTTTGTTTCATCATATTTTGTCTTTTTAACAAGTGTCCTAGGGACATTTATTAGCAAAACCCTTTAAAATATGTAAGATAATAGTGGCAAGAGCATATTCAAGATGAACAATCGCTTAACCTACTTAGATTGGTCTAGTGGTATTAACTTGAGACCTGAGAGTGTGCTCCTCTCCGAGGTTTTAGGTTCAATTCCCTCTGCTGCCAATTTATGCGAACTAGTTTAGCTTTTTTGCTTGATGCATAGATTTGTGGAAGGCATCCATCGTTATTTTTGAGTTAAACACAAAAGCAACGTTGTCAAATTGTACATCATAAACCTAGTTTATAGCATGATAAAGACACAAATTTACCCAAATCAATTATAGACTCCGGAGATAACCACATAGTTTAGACGAGTAGGAATGCACCTTCAACATCTCTAAAACACATACATCAAAAATACCATCCGATCTTAGAAGTAGCATAATTTGAGCACAATTTAATTTTAAAATTTCACGCAATTGAATCACCGAGCATCCACTGTTTTTTGGGCATACCCCTTTATTTTATTGACTAAAATTTACGTAAGCTCTACCATTTGAAAATGGTCTATGTAAAGTATATTTTCAACAGATGAGAAAGTCAAAGTTGAAAGAAAAGTCATATTGACTGTTGAGAACTTTCTCATGATTATCCAACTTTCTTATTGAAGCAAAACTCACCTGCCACAATAATACTAGTTAGTAATTCTAATCCAGTTCTAGTTTGTTAGTACTTGTAAATAGTTGCAAAAAGTACATTAAGGCATTCGAGATTCCGCGGTTTCTTTCTTAAAATATACAAAGATTATTTTCTACTCCTCTATCCTACTACCAAGTACCAACCATCACAAAAATCTTCAAACCATTAATATGATGAAATGAAGTGTTGAACTTCAACAACAACAACACTATTGGTAGGTACAAAAAAAAGAGCCCAAAAAGTAGGTAAATATTTTAATTCCACTAACGTTTCAATTAAACAATAAACATAACATTATCAAACCATTAAATTAAATTAAAGAGTTAAAACGTTAGTGTTAGAATTAGGTAATAAGACTTCAATACTTAGATACGATGACATAAGTCTCTAATAGTTTAACTCGAAACAACAAGTATGCAACATCGTTAAAATTACTTTTTAAAAGGGTCTATGTACGATACATGTGAGTTAGATATAACTTGAGATTAGTTTTTAGAGTTGCGCGCGGAAATATCCGATTTCGGAAGAAAAAACATGATGTAAGAAGAGAAAGACAGTAGAAACGACAAAAGATCGCTGTGTCGCACCATTTTCACAATTCGTCAACAAAACAAAAGAAAAAAAAACATTCAAAGACAGAACAAAAAAAAAAACACATAATCCAAGCTTCAGTTTCTAGTGACGGTTTCTGTTGTGTCACTTTGTTCTTCATCTTCTCACCGACGCAACTATCTTTCCCATTTTGCCCTTATAGGATAACCCTTTTGCTCTATGCGTGGAAAAGTTGTGATTTTTCCGTGGATCCTGTGTTGGGGACCAGGATAAGAAGAAGATTTCAACAATGGTGGTGTTTGAGATTTTAGGGTTTCAAGGTTTGGTTTATTTGTTGTTGGTTTTGGGTTTTGTGGTGATTCGTTATTTTTGGAGAAATGCTGAAGAGAAGAGAGAAGAGGTTATGAGGTTGGTACAAGATACTACTGCTTCTATGGCTCATATGGAAGCTTATGGTGATGATTCAGATGAAATTTCATTTTCAGCTCCAAATTCAGCTCCTTTTGAATCATTGAATCCAGTTCCTGTTTCAGTTTCTCATGGGTATCAATGTGCTGTTTGTTATTCTCCTACCACCATGCGTTGTTCGCGCTGCAAAGCCGTTAGATATTGGTTTGTTTCTTGATTCTTTTTTGAATTGAAAATAGCTTCTTTTTCATGTTATGCATGTGTTTGTTTGAAATTGATAATTGAGTGTGGTACCATTAGGCTATGAACATAGAAATTTTGAAGCTTTTTAGGTTATGACAAAAAGAGAGATAGGGAAAATGAGTTTTGAATGACTGTTGGGAGTTAGGGGTGCCCTGATAGAATCACCCAACAAAATTAGGGTATTCTTGATTGAGGGTTTTGGAGGTCTAAGTCTATATTTTGGTATATATTTGAGAATTTTAAAGAATTGAAGGAATAACATGAATGATGATCATATAACATTTTATGACACTTTGGTTATTTTGAGAAACATATCCTTAGTGTTTTGTGTGTGTTTGTTGTTGAAATTTGAACGATGTTATTTATTCCGAGAGATTTAGCCAATGAAATTTGCTGCTGGCCGGAAAACACGGGGCAAGAAATTTGCTGCTGGCCGGAAAACACAGGGCAAGAAATTTGCTGCTGGCAGGAAAACACGGGGCAAAAGTGGGGTTAGTTAATGAGAGACAGTATTTAGTAATTGACTCGTGATATTGTCGTGGGGCTTTCTCTCGTGACAAGTAGCAATTTCCTTGAAATTTATCTCTTGAATTTTAATTTTAATTTTTTATTGCAGTGCGTAGTTTTACAAGTGATTTGACATTGTTGCATCCCTGAATATCTCTAGTTTTTTTTTTTTGTGCCTATGTTTCTCCTCTCTTCAGTTACATATCTCCAGACATCTCTTGTTGTTATTCATTTACACAAGCATGCTTTCTTGTAGTTCGGGTAAGTGTCAAATTAGTCACTGGAGACAAGGTCACAAGGACGAATGTTGTCCTTCGGTTACCACCGCCAGGGAGGTCAACGACGAGAATGTTACATCTAGGGCATCGGTCTCAGGAACAGAATTTGGTCTTCATGGTAATGTCTTTGATTAGAAATATTATTATTTCAAGAGTCATATCATCATATATGGTATTAATTTTGTTAGGTTTTTTGCAGAAAGCAAAGGAAATCATGTTGGTGTTGGATCTTACAACGATTTGCATTCCAGCATTAACCCTTCTGTTGCTGCAAGAGAATCATTTGATGATAACCGTCACGAGACTCATGACTCATTTACAAAACCTGTCAGTGATGATACTGCTAACGACACATGTGTAGCTTCCACTGACAATGATGGAACCATGTTGCACTCCTCATTTCCTTTAGAATCTAAAAATCCTGTCAATATTGAAGTTAAGAATTATTGTTCAAGTAAAAGAAGTAAGAAAAAGTCTAGCAACACTACTGATGAGACTGGATTTGAATCAAAAGTTCCAAAAGCTAAATCCAACACATATCATGATGAGGCATCAAAGTTGGGTGGCCATCAACACAAAAGAAGAGTTTCGTTTGTTGAAAAGCCAATAACAGATACCTCTAAGTGCAGGACTGTGCCTTCATTGAGTAATTCAAATACTGATGTTCTAGCTGACGATGTGGAAGAATCGCATTTGTCCAGGTACAAAGAAGCACGGAGATCATCATCAAGTTCTCGTGATCGAATACCTTCAACTACTAAGGAGGATTTGATTTCACATTCCAAGTCTACAAAAACGGACAATTATCATGCCTTGCCTTCAAAAGTTAGCGTTGTTCCAAATCTTCAACAAAATGTCCGGAATGGTTTGAAAACATCAATGCAGAAAGTTGTCCAGCAGTTTAGAAGCTCAAAAGAGTCAAGATCCAATCTAACATCTGTTGAAAATGAGGTTGTGAATATATTGGACTTATTTATTTAGAAATTGACGATTATTATTATTATTATTATTATTATTATTATCATTATCATCACCATTATTATTACTATTATTACTTTTGTCGCTTCTGATTTAAAATTTGTTGTTTTGGCAGTTGGGCTTTCCTTATGAACTTTTCGTGGAACTTTATTGTTATGACAAGGTGAAACTATTTCCCTTTGGCCTTACAAACTGTGGGAACAGGTACTTTAGAGTTCTTTTTGCTTTACATTGATTGCTAGTTTTATGTGATGTAACTGCTCTGGTAAGAGGGATGAGAGATTAAAGGGGATAGTGAGGAGTCTGATACTTTTTTGTTGTTGTGAATATTTATGTTCCTCTATTTTTTTCTTTCTATGAGTACTCTATTGTGTTGTATAGTCCTACACTTATTATAAATAATAGCATACAATACTCGTGATGAACGAAATACTTGTGAATCAAGCAGGCCTTCAAACCACTTTTGTCAGAACGTTTAGGAAACATTCTAGTTGTTGGCTGGCTGAATTTTCTTATTTGTATTCAATTGTTTCGATTTTGTGTTTTTTTGTGTAGTTCAATAGAGATGCATCAAGTGCTTTTTGACATAGAAATGATTTTTGTTTCTTTGATTCTTAATTACATACCCTCTTGTTAATGAAATTCCTCTACTGCAGCTGTTACGCTAATGCAGCACTCCAATGCTTGGCGTATACTCAGCCTCTAACATCGTATCTTTTGCAAGGGTTCCATTCAAAACGATGCAAGTACCTCTTAATAACATCTTCATGATTTAACTTGTTCAACTATTAGGACCTTTAATTAATTGAATCTTCACAATGTTCTCAATAGGTCAGAAGAAGGGATGGTGTTTTATGTGCGAGTTTGAATATCTAATTCAGAAGGCAAAAGAAGGGACTTCTCCACTTTCTCCTATTGGGATATTATCTAAGATACACAAGATTGGAAGTCATCTTGGACATGGGAGAGAGGAAGATGCACATGAATTTTTGAGGTGAGCCAAATAATTCTGATGCTCGTTCTTTGTCAATACTATTGGATCCTTAGCTGCCACTTCAAAACAAAATCTTTTATGCATTAGCTATATGAGAAATTGGTCTATCGACAGGGGTGCAGTTGAAACTATGCAATATATCTGCCTCAAGGAAGCCGGTGTATCAAGTCCTTTGACAGAAGAAACAACTCTCATTGGATACACTTTTGGAGGATATCTACGATCTAAGGTAGTTTTCAATCTAACAATCTATTTTATGGTGCTTTCAGCTTTATGTTTTCAAATTTTATTGAGCAGGAAAGGGATGGAAAAGAATACCTTGCATAAATGTTGAAGTTTCTTTTTGCTGCAAAATGCAGATAAAGTGCTTAAGGTGCCTGGGGAAATCTGAGAGGTATGAGAGAATGATGGATCTTACTGTTGAGATTGATGGAGATATTGAAACTTTGGAGGAGGCTCTTGGACAATTTACAGCGCCTGAAATATTGGATAAAGATAATAAGTATAATTGTGGCAGGTTTGTCACTTTTCCTTGCATGTCACATTTATTTAAGTCTTAACTATTATTTTTTATCATGTTACCGTGCTTGGTTTTCTTTTATCACACATTGCTGTTAATTACCACATACTATGACTACTATAACAGGCTGTTATAGTAGTCATAGTATGCGGTAATTAAATTTATTTCCTTTTCTCAAATGGTGGAAATTATAAGTAGATTTTAAACTATTTATTCAAGACAAAGTAGGATTTGAAGTACATTTATTACAGAGAAAAATTGGATCTAGGTTATCATTAGCGCCACGATCGCTCCGTTGCGCCACAGAACAGTGGCTGGCCGCCACGGTGAGGCCAGTTGCGCCGCGCATTAAGAGTGTGAGCGCTATACCAGGCTTCTCAGTAAGAACGGCGCTGTGCAGTTTGCGCCCATAGCCGCGCACCAGGGCCGCCCTGGAAGAGGGGATGAAAAAGTCGATGAATGAAACGATTTCTCACCGTTTATGGCCAAATCTGAGTTTTCCGGCAACAAATATCTTCGTTTCATGGCCAGATCTGCTCGTTCTGTGCGGCTGCTATGCTGTGTGCGGCTTGTTCTGTTGTGTGCGTTTTCTTCATCTTTGTGGCTGCTCGTTGTGTGTGGTTGTTGCTGCCTCATGATTTAAGCCAGGTTAAGGGAGTAAAAGACAACTTTTGGACCCTTAAGGCCCACTGCAGAAAAAATAGGGAGCTTCTTTCCCCCCCACCCCCACTATTCTTTAAAACCGCTTCCCTCAGGATTTATCCATCTGGACAGGGAAAAAACTGTTTAAAAAAATCATCGTGGTAAAAGTAGCTCTTGAAAAAATTACTTAAAAAGGCACTATCAATCAAACTGGGCTTTAGATCACTCAGTCTTTAGAATAAAATAGTAGTAGTAGTAATAATCCAATAATAAGATGATAATATAAATCTCATAAATAATAACCAAATAAATATAACATAATCAGATCTCATTAAATTAACATTTAGTATGTGTATATATACAACAATAATTACCAAGCCTTATCCCACTAAGTGTGTGTATATACATACAGTATTAATTATAATTAATTCAAATAATGGCTATCACGTTATCCTGCTATCCCAATCTCGGATCAGCTGGGTTAGATGTAAATATTCAGTCTTTGGACCAATGTTGACAATCGCGGATAGTGGAAAATAGTGGATTGTTAAAATTCCGCTACACAACAGTGCTATACTGTCACTGCAACGGCTATTTGTCAACATTTTGTACTCAATAGTTTATCGCGGAATAAAATCGGTGTGTCCAAATTCCGCTACGCTATAGTGGTATAGCGCCTCTATAGCTGCCACTTAACAACACTGCTTTGGACTTAACACATGACACGATTCATGACTTTTTGGCTTTGATTGATGCACTTAACCAGCTCCACCTAGTAGGAAAATGCTTGGTTGTTGTTTTGTATTCAATTTCTGTTTTGCAGTTAAACTTGAGCTTGAAAAATCACCAAATACTTATAGTTAAAATGGTCAATGCGGATAATGAGTTAAATTCTTAAATTGAATGAGCAATTACTTATTTAGTCTCTGATGCTTGAATAATTAGTTAAATTACAGTTCTAAGATACAATTCATTATTCATCCTTGCATACACAGTGATAAACTACCCAAATGGGTGTTGGGCTTTAAAAACTAAGAGAAGGGTCATAAACCTCTTGGAAGGTTAAATTTTAAAGCTTTATTGAGAGGGGCTAAACTTACCAAAACCTTAAAAAATTGACAACAACATCTATTTGAAGTTTGTGAATGTTTTTCAGATGTGAATTCGTGGACTATTACCTACTTCCGGGCTTTGATAGAATCCTGTCAAATTGATTTAAATAGTCATCTTTTAATGGTTTTCCGGATTCTCTTTGAAGTCATGCCACTGCAATGAGACAAATGGGTAGTTTGAACAATATTTTGTGGAATTTGGGGAAAGAATGCTGTGGAATCTTGCGATTAGCTGAGCTGTTCTGTTTGATGAATATCTTGTGATTGACACTCGTTAGCATTTCCCTTTTATTAGGACATCTGTTGACTTCATCAACAATTGATTGCTGTTGGTTCATCTAATTCAATTATATTAAACTAGATGTATTCATATGATCATAGTTCCATCTTTTAGTATTTTACTAGATATTTAGAGCTTTAGCTACTAAGCACAATGCCAATTCTGTCCCATGGGTTTTATGACCTTAAGTTGACTTTGTATATTCTGATTTATGAACATTGAGGTGTAGTGTTACAAATGTTTAGAGGGGCACAGATGGTTCTATATTACTTCCTGTGGTCCTATTTATATGAAGCAAAAGACTAAATCACAAAAACCAAGGAAGCACATTCAAAGATGCTAACTTCGTTCCCATAAATACCGCTAACGCTCATTTAATAAGACCCACTTGCACAGGGAAGATGGACTTCTATAAAACTCACAATAAAGTAAGGGTGCAAAAGGAATTTCAATAATTAATACACTTAAAATATGTTCTATGTTTATGTTTAGGACAAAAAAAACCTATTTGTCTCTTATAAATTGGACTAGAGGGAGTATTAATGAGCATGAGATTTAAACTCCTAGATTTTTATGTTCAACTTTCATATGGGACACATTGTATTTACAAAATCGTTTTATTTGTTTTTTCTTGCTATGTAGATGTAAATCGTACGAGAAAGCCAAGAAGAAGTTGACAGTACTGGAGGCACCAAATATTCTTACAATCGTATTAAAACGATTTCAGGTGCATGTTCAATATTAATTTTGATGTTTTTCTTATGTACATTGTTTATTGATTTGTAATTTTGTTTTATATTAGGTTTTCTAATGCATGTTCTGTTGTTTATTTCGACAGTCTGGTAACTTTGAAAAGTTGAATAAGTCAGTTCAGTTCCCTGAAGTCCTGGATATGACTCCATACATGAGCGGAAGAAAGGATAAATCTCCATTTTACAGTCTTTATGCAGTGGTTGTCCATTTGGATATCATGAATGCTTCATTTTCAGGCCATTATGTTTGTTATGTGAAGAACATTCAAGGGGAATGGTTCAGGACTGATGACAGCAGGGTGAGAACTTTTAAACATATCTTTTGTGTGTCTAAAGGTCTCTTTTCCTCTCCTCCCCCCTAAAATGAGATTATACAAGTGATGATGTTGTTGTTCAACTCATTCAATTTTTGGATTTCATACACGCATGTCTTCTTATCCTCAACCTATAACCTAAACTTAGTTCATTAAGAATCAATTTGGGGAGGGTCCTGTTTTGTTCTTAGAAGCTTGTGTCATTCAGAATTGATTTGAATAGGAAATTGGTCCTGAGTCCTCGTTTTATGTTTGTCCAAAGAGGAAGGAGAACATTTGACTAAATTTGAGAGAAAAAAAATTACTTTATCAGTGCCTTCTACAACTCTAGTTATAAACAGGCGAAAGTTTAAAATTTGAAGTATATCTAGTATATGTCACAAGGTTGTAAGGGTTTGATCAATTCTTAGAAACTTGTTTACCCATTAAAAGTGGTTTGTAGTTTTGCACTTTCTAGGCTTAAGAAGCTATGGCATTATAGAGATGCTTTGAAAGCTACTTGTGCCTTTTGTTTTTCAAATTTAAAGGAATATCAAAGCCTTCTAAAGAAATTGCAATGCATTATTCTAAGTTTATTTATTGCAACTTGTGTCATTGATTTTTAAGACACCTTTTGATAAGGACTGGCAATTGACAACATTGAAAATACATACTTCATTTATGAGATGAATTTCTGTATGTAAATTGAGGATGGTATTTGTGCTTCTCTTCAGGTAGAACCTGTCGAATTGTCAAGAGTCTTATCAGAAAGCGCATACATGCTTCTTTATGCAAGGTAATAATGCTTTAGAGGTTGATGTGTACTTTTCTATTCGATATGACTTCTAATTTTATTTCAGTGTCTCGGCAGAAATAATAACATTTTTTATGCTCATTTGAAAATTTACAGGCACTCTCCAAAACCCCTGGGTTCAGTAAGTAGCAATGCAACCTTTTCAACGGGAAAGTTCAAGAGGAGAAGCTTGGAAGCCATTCCTGCTGTTTCTAAGACGCGGTCGAATTCCATGGCTACAAATGCTGATTCTCCCTCCGTACAGCAGAAGCAGGGGCAGCACTCTCACCGAAATGCCGTGGATGATTCCTTTAATAATGAATCTGTATACCCAGAAGAATGGAGATTCAACTATCGGGGAAGAAATACCATGGTGGATTCTGCTAGCGAAAGCTCGCTTTTCAGCTCTTCTGATGCAAGCTCTTGCAGTACTGCAAGTACTAAGGACTCGGCTAGTACTGCTGACTTTTCAGATTACATTTTTGGTGAGGCAGGGTCCAATTGGCATGGCCAGTATGGAACTTCTTCCAACTCGGCTGCATCTTCTTCCTATGATAACTTGCATAAAGATTTTTCAGTGGGCAATGATGCTGATAGGAGGCTCCAGCAAGACTCGGAAGATAAAGCAATTTTATATGCTAACAAAAACAAAAATCATAGTGGTAGATGGGGAATTGACCTTAAAAAATTTGTCACTGCTAAGCACCATGACAAAAGTTCTGCTGTACATGTGAGAAGAACAAGTAGAGATGCATCAGCTCAAACATTTTATTGAGTTTGAGTTGAGATAGAATCAAACATCTGGAATATTTTTGGTACAGTGAAAATCAATATTTCACTAATATAAGTAGAATGGGGGAATTCTTGTTTTGATGTTCAGTATTAGCTCAAGAATTCTTGTGTACAAGTAAGGATGAATAACAAATTGAGATGCAGTAGCTCAAACGTTTTGTTGAGTTTGAGTTGAGACATCAATCACCTCTAATAATTTTTGGTACAGTGTATATCATTAAGTGCTTCTCTACCTGTTTTATGTTCATTTTCTATTCAAGATCAAATTTACTAATTTATAAAGTAAAACTGGAATTTGCTGCTTAACATCTTGTCTTACAAACAAATTACATGATAATCTGTCATGTAATTTCACACTTCATCTCAAGAGTTGAATATGATATTCATATACTTAGTAAAAGCTGAATGTTTCTTGTAAAAGTAAACATGAGTAATAAATCCCCTAAAGTCATTATTATGTATTCCTCAAACCTAGAAAAAAACATGTAATTAGCTTTACATGGTATAGTTCTTAAGTCAGTACTCTACCACCACCATAAGAAGTCATTAGCAAGAGAATCCTATCCTACTACAAGAACACCTATTGAGTATAACGTCTCATCTTAAAGCTTGGCTTATGCATAACAACTTTCAAAGTACTCTTGAGCATTCCCAGACCTTCATTTTCAACACCTTGCACCCATAACACACTTCTGGTTCTTCCACCCACTGTCACCATCTCAACCTTAACAACTTTGGCTTTCATTGAGAATAGTGCTCTTGATATAGATGACATCAATCCTGGTCTATCCTCACAACTTAATGTAGCCTTCACTAGACCCTCATCATCATTACACTTTTCCAAATTCAACTTGTCTGCCCCACTAGGAAACTTGATCTCCTTTGAGGTACCATGGTTATCTTCTAGTTTTGATGCTTTTTTCTTCAACTCCTTCACTTGCTTGATAGTCTCCACTAGTATTGATGCCTTGTCCTTCTGTTAATCAGTAACAAATTATAAATTTAGCAAGCTTGTTTAGGAAAATCACAAGGACCAAAATTAAAAACCACGATTTAGACTGCATCGTGATTGCAATTGCGGCCACATCAACATATTTAACCGTTTTTCCTTACAATAATAGTGATAGAGAAAACGATAATAGTTCAAAAACTTGTAATAAACACAAAAATATAAGAAAATTTGTTTTATAAAGTTGGTTTAATTTTTCACGAATGACACTAACTTTGGTTAAGTTGGGGAGGATACTGCGGAGGGTGTCATATTGACCATTGATTCGCATTCTACGTCTCTTTTCTGCTTCACTATGTTTCTTAGCTGCCAGTAATTTGTTGTCTGCCTTTGATCTTTGCTTCGAGAAACTGCTTTTGAATGTTTGCGAGATGAATGAACTTGGAAAGTTGCTTCTTAGCATTTGAGCTTCTCCGTTATAGTAATTTCGAACATGCTGCATGCCCTGTGTTCTAACTATTTTAGTAAAACACTATGAAAGGAAACAAGTTTAAACAAAGAAACTTTCAATAATCTTACCTGTCGAAGTAAAACCATTTTGCTTCCCAAATAAACCTTTGTGCTAAAAGAGGCAAGTGAAATGCAATTACAGCAAAAGCAAGGATGATAGATGTTTGGCCATTATTTAGTCACTTTATAAAACGGAATAAGCAAATCAAGGACTTTATGATAGGATTTTGAAATTAATGTTGGGATCATGCCTATGTTAAATGTTCATAATGATCTTCTGATATACCATTTTTATAAGATAGAGTTTCGCGATCTTATTGATTTGCAAAAATATATTTTGGATTTGCAATTACATCTTTAATTTTATCTTCGTTAAATCATTAAGGAAATCGAATATCTATTAGAATCTTCTTATAAATTAGCCAAATAGTTGCACTAAAGACAAATATCTCTCTTCTTTCTTGTTTCTTCTCAAACCTTAGTATTCTTTTTCTTTAGAGTTTAGAACTAGGAATTCCTCAATTTAGCTCAAGTGTTAATGAATTGTTAAAGAGAACCTAAGTTCAATTACTAGGTAGAATAGTTCTTGGTAAGACTTTACTTATCTTCCATCAAACTTCGGATTACTAGGACTCGTTTTTGTCGAGAACTGAGAACTATAGGGTTACACAAACAAAACAAAAAAATTCCTCTCAAGAAAAAAATCTATGTAACAGGAATTGACTAATTTGTTTATAACCTATTTTTAGCCAGTTTGATTTCTCTTTTTAAGAGCTGTTTTTTATTTTAAAAAAAAAATTAAAAAAGAAAAAGCTAATTTGATGAAAAACAAATTTTGTGATCAACAAGAGAAGTGAATAAAAAACTCAATACATCCTCTTCAGTCTTAGCTATATTCATAAGGGACCTACTTAAAAACAGAGTTAATCTTAACTATTTTCCCATTCATCTTCTTCATCCTTCCCCTTATCAAAAGCTTTGTAACCTCTTCAGTCTTCACCTTCTCTAGTCATCTTCCGTGGCAGCCGCTAATTCATTTCACTGAAACTTAGTGACCTTACTTTCCATTCACTGAATCATTCACACAAATTTTGGTGTCCACATTACACTAACTTGCCACTTTCTTTTTTGTTATTATATTAAAAACTTCACCAAAATTTATTAACTTATATCTTCTAAATTTAAGATTTTGTGATGCCTATCATTTAGTTTATGCAGACTGCTGTTTTTTGTTGTTGCAATATACTGAATCTTCATTGTTGATTTGTTTTTGTTTGTGTAATGCGTAGGGCTTTTAGAAGTTGGAATAGAAATTTCAGCCGGGTAGAAGCTTAGATGGAGCATGAGAAGGAGGAAAAACAAGAACAAGCTAAATATGAATGTGGCTATTGAGGTTAGAGAAACGGCTCATAGGGATCATAATTTGGCAAATAATGGGAAGGATGGGCACGCTAGTCTTTCTGAAATGGGGATGAAAAAACTTCCAACTTTGAAATTGCAAATACATGATGAAAGATGAAGAAGAGGTTACAAAGCTTTTTTCAGAAGGGGAAAGATGAAAACATAATCCTTCAATTTAGTCACTACGACGCATCAAAGACGTGACTCGATAGGTGGAGTACCATAGAGCTAATGCATTGTAATGAAAACATTTGACGAAAATGATCAAACTGGTTGACGCCTTACAATTTCAGAGATGTGCTTATTTGCAAAGTTTACGGAGTAAAATGGCTTAACTTTGCAATCTCAGAGACAAAATTGATGATTTCCTCAAAGAAAATCTCCAGAAAACTATCATAACATAAAAACCAATTCACTCATAGCATGAACAAACATCTAGACTAAAACTATTGAATCGGAGACCAAATATTTTCTTTTCAAGAAAAAGTGGCATTACAAAAATGGTGAGATATAAACAATGCAATGCCTCCCCACTAAGATGCACATAATCAAAATTCAAAAACTATACTATCAACCTCCATCACAGTCATTTTTCTCCACCCAAAATCTATCTATGCAAAACATTTTCTAACAACAATACTACACACTTGTTGCCTATATCATACCACTAGACCTAACCAACAAAAACTTTCATCATCCATTAAACCTCACCCCAACAAAGACATCATCAGCACCTTCAGTAAACTCCAATTCACAATCCTTTCCATCCAAACCCAAATCATTACCAAAATCAAATCTTGTCATTCTGTTCACAACACTCTTCCTTGCCACAGTCTTCACCCTCATCTTTCGTTTATCGTTCCCCTGCGTTGTTGTTTCCACTGTTTGATTCACCTTCTCAAAACCTTCATTTCTCACACCACCATCACCCACATTCCCCCATTCTTTCTCCCAATCACCATCATCATCAGAAACATAAACAAATTCAGCTTCATTTTCATCCATTAAGCTCTCATTACCGTCTTTCACTTCGTAGAATTTCAACGGCACTCTTGCCCTACACTTATAATACTGCCTCTTCTCCTCCCCTTCTACGACGGTTGCACCAACTTTCACCGGTGACTTCACCGCCACGCCGTGAAAAGTTTTCTTACAAGTTTGACACATCAGAGAACAATCTTCGTATTTTTTCTCATACTGATACAAATTCCAACAATAAGGACAAGCAGTCCAAAACGCCGCGGTGGCGGTGGCGGCGCCACCGCGGTCATAAACAGCGCGTTTTCCAGGGTCAGAGAGAACGTGCCAGGCTTCACGAACACGAGCTAGGGCTTCATCTTGAAAAGGGAATTTCTCGGAGCTAGTGGGATCTAAGAGGATTGCGAATTTGGCGTAATGCTGGCGAGCTAGGTCACGGTTGACGGATTCAGAGCGGGGGAGACGGAGGACGGAGTAGTGGTCGGCGGCGGAGAGAACGTCGGCGATTGTGAGGATACGGCCGATTGAATCGGAGAGTGGTAAGTGACGGGCGAAGTCGCTGGCGGCGGTGAAGTTGCGGGCGGAGAGGAGGTTGATGCATGTTGCGATCGGGTTTTCGGATCCGGATTCGGATCCTTTGAAAGGATCCATTTTGGGTTTTTGGTTTGTTGTGTGAGTTGTGATGCACAGTGAGGGAGAAGTAAAGGGTTAAAGAGATAGAGAGAGTGAAGAAGGGTGGTTTGGTCATTTTAGTGATTTGCTTGTTTGGATTGTATTCATGTGCTGTTGATTTGATTCTTTTTCGGGGTTCTTACCTTAGTTTATGAATTAATGAATGGTCAACGGCAATAATTTGATTGGAAAATTTTATTTATTTACTATGTTTAGAAGAGGTTAATCTAGCATGGTTAAGAAAGTCTTTTTGACCATCACAGCAGGGCATAATCCAGTCTTTCGGTTGCTTGCATGTGGAGTTAAATTTTTAAAGAGAAGATAATGTAAACCTAATTAAAAATCTCGTCTCATATTCATTTTTTTTTAAATGAGTTAAAATGACATAATTGGTAAAAGAATATATCTTTCTATTTAAGTTACAAGACGATCATTTAGTGACTGATCACCCATTTTGTTACATAGGTTACTCCTCACAACTTTCATAGCTGAAAAAACACGTTCAACACTTGCAGTTGCTACCGGCAAAAGCAAAGTCACAATCGAGCACTCATTGCCATTTTGGACCGGATGGGTCACTTGGCCTAAATGTCCATCATTGCCTAAAACCAAGTCGAAGAACTAGGAAGCCCACAATCGAGCACCAAGGCCACGTGGCTTAGGAGTTAGGGCTCCATTAGCTTAGGGTGAGGATTAAGGAACACAGAAGCGATTGAAATTTCACCTTAGTAACCAGACATACTTGAGAAGCAAGTAGCCACCCTCAATTATAGGGAGAACTATTGAACCTTCAGGGGAAAAAAATCACAATCCTTCTCTTTATAATGAGGTCTCTAGCTAAACCCTAATGAATCCATTATTTATCCTCAAATATCTAAACACTAGCAGCATAACACCAAAGACATTTCTTAATCTGATCTAAAGTTCTCAAGTGAGAACATTTGGCGCCTACCATAGGACAACAATGTAGTTATCTCCCTGACCTTGCTTTATTAACTTGAACTATATGGCGTGACCGAGAAATAATGAGATGTTGCAGAACATACATGAGGATTGAAGATGAGTAGCTATTGGACAATAATTTGAGATAATATAACCTTGTAACTGTCATCTTATGAATGATGATGGGGTATGAAACGTTATGGGTTGCAATAATCCTAAGTGTATGCCTGTTAGAACATTGTAGAGTTCAAATAAAGAGGAGGAAAATATTTAAGCCTTGCAGGAATGAACAATCGTTTTTGGGCTCCTACTAGTTGATTAATGAGAGGGTTCAAAGTTGTGTTATAGGTTTACATTGACTTAGGCAAGTATTTGAAGTATGGACCAGTGAGGGCCGCCTTGGGAAGTCAAGAACATGGTCTCCCCAAGTTATAAATCTTGTACTATAAGAGTGGTGAGTTTGTGTAGTTCGACATGAGCGAATATGTTAATATGTCGAACATGATATGTTTGTGAAATAAGATTTTTGAAACTTAAATAGTGATCTCACGGGGAGATAACATCTTATCAAATGATAACGACCACATGGAGAGAGGGACTTAGATTGAAGTTGGTGCCCTACGAGGAGAGTGTTTTCAAGGACATCTTTAAAGTGTTCGGATTGTGTGACCTCGCGGAGTGACCAAAAGGTTGATGATTTGTGACTTACACTATTTGTTGAAGTTGATTTACAAATGTGGTATTTTCCAACAATAATCATCGTTTTTGGAAACGTTTTTGAAAGAAAAAGATTTACTTTGATTTTAAATTAAAGTTGATCGTGAATATTTTAGTGCAATGTTTCTAGTTTGTTTTAAAATGAACAAAAAAAAATGCATGTTCGTTGTTAAAATTTAGGTGCTACAAAAAGCTTTGGTGGGCTTCTCATGAGAACAAGCAAATGCCAAAGCTTGGTGGAGACTCCTCTTTCATCATATAACATCATCGCAGGTCGTTCAACTCTCAATACGCTTCATGCCACCTTTATCAACCATGTACCTAACATTGAAATGCACACTCGATAATGGTAAGATGAGAATATTGAAGAGACCAGGGACTAGAGGGACATTGCTACTTGTATAGTTTGAAGAAGGGCAAACTTCTACTTCCGATAAGCTCATGAAACGTGAACTTTACCGAACATGAGGAGTAGGAAGAAGGACCTCATCGGAAAGCATCATTTGCAAACAGGAGCTACTAAAAACAAGGCATCTCCTCATAATCAGTAGCTCAAAGTGTTGACATCAAAATCTCTAATATTATAAAGTTGAATTTCTTCTCATATTGAACTACTATCTTTCTCTCCACATCCCTCAACCAAAAAAAATCTTTCTCTCCACTAGTTTTGTTGTTTGCACGATACTATTTGCAAAATGAGTGGCACTTAATGAATGGCATTTAATACTCGGAGGAGAAAAATGTTTTGTTCTTTTTTTTTTTGACAAAAAAATATTTTGTTCTTAATAGTCTTCTAGAAGCCATTCATAATTACTACACCATACAAATAAATCTAATGATTTTATTTTAATCAACATGGTTTAACTGGTTGTTGTTCAATCATGTCGACCAAATGTGGTACCTGAGATAATCAATTTATTAACCGATTTTCAAACAGCTACTCCATCTGTTGTTAATCATAACTAAGTTTGATTTTGTAGGTTTATTTAATTAATTAATAATGCATGCATATGATTCATATTATGGCAGGGGCGGATCCAGACTTGTGATACATGTGGGGCTAAATTTTCAACGAAAAAATAATGCAAATTATATTAAAAATAAGAAATAACATTTTGATACAATACATTACAATGAAAATCTCGTATCCTATCCATTTGTTGAAAAATGAGCTAAAATGACATCATTGCTAATTGCTAAAAAAATATCTCTTTCTATATATGTAACATCCCGATATTTTCTATACATTATATATGACATTCATTATATTTTGCTTGATTTATAATTTATTCAACAACTCCTTTTTGTGTGTAGACTATTTAAGAAAATCTTGACGTTTTCTACTTTGGTTAATTAATCAATTAGAATTAGAATTTTATCCCATCTACTTCATTTTTATTAATCAAAATTTGGTGTGACAAAAATATGATAATTATATCCTACATGATTTCCTTTTTATTCTAGCCCTATGTTGTGGTATTTTTAATTGTGATTTACTCTTGGATTATATTAATTAGTCTTTATGTTGACATATCATCCATATAATACGATGTTATTTTATTGCCTAATTGCCCAATTAATTACGTTGTGAATAACCTCCTAATTATTCGGATTCAGTGGCCTCAGGTGAGGGAAACAATAGATAACAAACCATGACCCTTTTATTTTGGTTATTATTATAATTATGATAATATTAATTAGAGATTTTAGTTGCCAATGGAGTATCACCCAACGTGCAGATTTTGTTTCTTCTAAATGCCACTTTATTCCTTGAATTGTGGAGTCGATAGTCAAAATTGAGAACATAGGCTAGCATTCGCACACGTGAAAAACAATTAAAATTCAAGTCAATATACGCATATGAGGTAACTAACCGAAACTGGTTTCCCTAATTTCACTAGCCTCATTCTCTTATTCTTATCCTTCACCAGTTTCTTTGAAAAGTTTATTCAGCAGATAAATTGATTTTATTACCTAAGTAATGAGTATACTCAATTATACAGTGCACACACGTTCTTCTTTACAACATACAACCCTAACCTAGAAACACTAATGATTCCCTCTTAATCTAACTCCCCTCTTAGTTGAAAGAGAGGTATGTTGTACCACTTTTCATTTGCCTCAAATCTCATTCATTCCCATGAATTGGTTCTAATTTAACTAGGAGCAATGTTTTAGTTTATTATCCTATTGCCAACAAGAAGTATATAGCCTATCTCCCATATCAGCAAACTCACGCCTCTTTCATTGAGTTTACACACTGTTTATACCATTTAGATTCCTATGCCTCCACCACTTGGTTCATCCAAAAGACTTGTTAAGTCTCTCACAAGTATTCATCTAGCAATCTTTTTCTAAAAATTAATCATGTCTGTACCACGCTATTTCTTGGTTTCTACGGTTCAATCTTCAAGATAATTACTGGGGTGTGAGGAATTGTACTTAGACCGTAGCTGCAAATTTGAGGTATAGAGCTGTGGCTTAGGAAGGGAAGCAGTCTAAGGGCTTTTTCCCATACGATCTTACTAAGTGCTAGGACTGTGTTATTAAGTAGAGGTAGTAATTCTTGTCTTTTAAAAAGAAAAATAATTAAAACGTATTTTCATGGTAAAATTAATCTTTCCTAAAAGTGATTATTATTAATGATGAGTGATTATTCTTAATTATGTTTTATATGGAAGTTATGTATGATAATGGGGTGTGAATTGATATATTTTATATTATTATGCTTTATATGTTTTTGTGACGTTGGAAAAGAAATGTTACTTTGTCATACCTCATTTTTGTTTCGATTCGGGTCCTCTTCTCTCTTTATTTTATTTTTTGTCTTTTATTTCAATTCATTTCCATATTTTATTTTTCATTTTTTTTTACCTTTATTTTTATTTCACCTTTTATGTTATTTATCGGTTTATTTGTTTTATAAGTCAAAAAAGAGTCCAAATCAAAAAGAGTCTGTCAGTCAAGCATCCAAATCCAAGTCCAGCATAGGCGTTCTCTTATTCTAATCCCAGCCAGGTTTTCAACTAAACCTCAAATCATCCACTATAAATGCAACCTGCGAATACACAGAAAAGGGGAGGCCGAAATTCATAGAAAAAGCCAGCCAAAAACCTGCAAAATCTCAAACACCAAATTCATGAGCAACAACAAACTTTCACAACCAAAGTGCCATAAATCAATACTCAATCAGCAACGCGCGAACCCACACATCAGACCCTCAAACTCATCGCAAACGCAAATCAAAGGGAGCAACAGATCTAGAAACAACATCAACTCGAAGCCACACATCTGATCCGGTCACGTCACAAACACCCCGGGCACCGTCAGAATCGAAATCGTTCACACACACACGGGACTGCAAGCCTCGAAACCGAATCAAAGACAAAGGTAGTTCGTTTTTTTGTGTTTTGTAGATCTAGGCCTCTGGCTTTTGTTTTAGGATCTTTTAGGTTAAGAATCGAAATTAGGAGATGAATAGGAGTAGAAAGAGCTAAAAAAAATAAAAAAAGAAAGACCTTTTAGGTCCGACGCGGTGGCGCCGCCAATCCGGCCGGCCAACCACCGCGCCGGAGACTATTTCAGCCGCCACCCCTCGCCGGAAAACTGTTAGCATGAAGAACATATGAGAGAGGGAAGAGAGACGACGACGAAGAAAGAAAAAGAAGAGAGAGAAACAAATTGTAAAAATGAAAGAAAATGGGTCTTACACCCTTTATATAGACCCCTTTGAACCGGTTTGGTTCGTCTAGTCCGACCCAGACTTGAACCGAACCGGCCCCAACCCGTACCTTGAACCCAATTTCTTTGTTTACTCTCTGCACACCCCCACCTTATGTTTGGACCCCATCCTTTTATTTGTAGTCTTTCATGCATTTTTAGTTCTCTTTAGCATTTTACTTTTGTTCCTCATGCATTATTATTAGTTTAGGTTTATTCGTACCTTCCCTTTATGTAACCAACCCCCGAACCCTTAATCTTTAAAATGTGGTATTTGAACTTTTTTCCACTTTCTTTCAAAAAATTAAATGTTCAGTCGCGAAATAAAATAGTGAGTCAAACGTTAATCAAATAGCCTTGATCTCCGAAAAACGACGCGACATACTTTTTTGATGAATTAAAGAAGAGAAAGAAAATGTGAGTTTGTGAAATGATTAACTTTTGGTTTGTGTACTTGATGATGCATTAATACTTGACTGTAATTGCCTTAGTGGCGGGATAATATCATATTTCTTAGTGGTGTCTAAGTGGTGGGATTTAGTTTGCATTTCTTAGCGGTGCCTAAGTGGCGGGATTTAGTTTTTCATTATCATTATCATGCATGGCATATGCATAGTATCTAAGAGCATGCATTTTACACATCATTGCATTACATTGGGTCTTTAGTTATACATCTGTGTGTTGATAAGTGATTGTGTGTTGATAAGTGATTAAACTGTTATATATACAAAAGAAATATGTATGAACTTTACCTTAAAGACTTAAATGTATTTTTCTTATTTCTTTTTGATCGAGAAGTTTTGATACTATCTATTTTGTGGCATTGTTCTTTTGCTTTGAGTATGAACCAATTTGGATAAGGAAATTGACCCTTACACTAATATTTTAGGTATCAAAGAAGACATGGTGTATGCTTTGGTGTTTTTGCTTGAAGCGCGTGCAGAAACGAAATTGGGTTTTTATTGAATTGTAATTTTAGAAATAATTTTGAAGGATTGGGTTTTTATTGAATTGTAATTTTAGAAGTAATTTTGAAGGATATTAGTTTTAAGAATTTTAATTAAATTATGTTAAGAGTTTTGTATAGGTTTTGCTAGAATATATATTATTGATGAAATAAATAAATAGTAGTGTTTTTCAGAAAAAGAAGATGATTTAGGCGTAATGTCTTGGATCAAAATCCGGGGCGTTACAATATAAGTTACAAGACGGTCATTTATGTTAAAAATGATTTTGCAGAATTCAAACATGAAACACACTGTAAAATGGATAGTTTACTTATTTACCGATTTATTCTTTTGCGTTATAACTATTATAAAAAAAAAATAGGGAAAAGAGCCCCACATAGGCCACACATGCATCCACCCCTGTATTATGGTCCACATTCATTATTAATTAAATGAATATAACAAATCAGGGATAATTAAATTGAGAGGAAAAAAATGAGATTTAGCTGAATATACCTCAAAGAATTTCAATTAAACTAGTTTGGAGCCCGTGTCAAGCACGGGTAAAGATTGTCATTTTGAATTATACATAAAAAATTATTTTTCATAAAATATTTTTATATAGTTTTTAATGTTATGTTATTAGTATGTATAGTTATAGGGAGTTAGGTAGCTCATTTGATTTGACTTAAGAGATATAAAGTTGGAGGACCTAGGTTCAAACTCGACAAATGAGTAAAAAAAATTGTAGGTAACATCAAATTTATTTAGGTAACAAAATGAGTAAATATTTTAATCTAAAAACTAATTAATAATATTTGTCATTTAAAAAGCATGTACGGTTGTAGGGGGTTTGAGTTTAAAGTGTTGGGAGGTCCTAGGCACGACAATGGGGCGAGGCAAGGACATGTTTTACCTTCTCCGTCTTCATCCCCGACTTCCATAGACTTACTTGTTACCCTACCCATACCTAACATGGATGATAAATTGAATCTCATCCTAGTTCCTGATGGATTCAGGTATCCCCGCCACATCCCCGTCCTCGCATTAAATCATTTTTTACATTAAAAAGAAGTTTTTTTCGAGCCTCAAGAGTGACTCGCATTGTAAGGTAGGGTAATAGGAGTGAACAGGGAATAGTGTATATGAGGTATCTAAATTATGAAATTCACCCTAGCTAGGTGGATTCTCCGTCTATGACATCACGTGTAAGAAGGGGTAAATAGGGATACTGTTTACCGGAGTTAATCTATCTCCGCCTTACCACATAATTTTTTTAGAATACTTTAGGTTATCAGATGTTTCCCATGTTCAGTAACTTAATTAGTGAAGTCACCTATATGTACGTTATTTCGAGTTTAATTAATTGTTGTTTGTAAATTCTTATTTTGTGTTTATGTCTTTATTTGAAATTCTTGTTCATTGACAAAATTGTGTTTTATCCTATTTGAAAAGCTCACCGAGACGATCAATATCTCTGTATTTTTCCAAGTCAATTTCCATTTGAAAAGAAAGTGTTTAAACTCTGATCATTCAAAATCAGGACGTTGCATTTTCGTATCAGAGTAGGTTGTTTCATTTTGTCATTTGAGTCGAGTCTAGTTGTGATCCGGCTGGGGAGTCATTTTAGAGAAATGATATTTATATAACCATTTTAGCATAAATTTTGGGACAACCATTTCCTTCCTTATATTTTGAGACAAAAACAATAGAGAGAGAAATAGAAAGAGAGGCCGAGAAAGAGAGTAAAAACACAATAAAATTATAAAAGAGGAAGTTATTTCAAAAGTTATCCCATATTGATTGTGCATATATCATTTCTTATATATCTATGACCATGTGAATATTTGATTAAAAATGGTAAATGAAGCAAATTAAATCATTTATAGGTTTTCTATAAGAAAATGTCATTAATTAATACACTATTTTGGGTCTTGTTTATTTTTTCCTTCTTATTTTTTGACTCCTTATTGTACAAATTGAATATATGACTTCTATTATGTTAAAAACTATATTACCAACCAAAAAGAAAGAAAAAAAAAACAAATTATAGATTTGATTTTAGACTAAAAGATGTTGTCAACATGTGATTGATTCCTCTATTGCACATATTTTCCCTAGACTATAAATTTGTTGAAAATTGATATTTACTCACTTATTCTTAAAATCTCATCCCATTATCAGTACCAAACACTTATCCTCATATTTCTAATGCGGTAAAGTCGCCTCATGATCTGAAAGCATGTAATGCATGAGATAATTATCACCTAAAAAAATGAAACACAGACATGAATATTAAAAATAAATTAAATGAAAATCTGAAAAAATCAATTAAATGAATTGAAAATAAACCAAAATGAAAGTAAAAGACATAAAAAAATGCCGTTACATTTTTTTTTGGTTTAATAGCTTAGTGGCTGGTGCATAAAATATGCAATGTCCCCACCAACTGAACCAAGCTCACGGGAACATATCTTTACATTTCTATCTAATGTCTAAAGTAGCTTATAAGCTGAAGGTAGCCATAACAATAATATCTTTGAAAGTTCCTCATGATTAAACAAATTAAAAAAGTATTTTTTAGATTAAGATTGAATCTCATAAAAAAGGTTAAAACAAAAAATAATAACCTTGAATCATCATGGTAAAAAAGATCAAAAGGGAAACACAGCCAAAGAAAAATTATTATATTTAAAGTACTCAATTGTGTCACTACTATTTTTCTGTTTGATTTAAATTAACAAAATGAGAAACAAAATAAGAGCTACAAATCTGGTCCAAAAATATAACTACAAATATTTACCTCAAAAATGCTATGGTCGTGCTTTTTCTCCCGTTTTATGAAAGAAAACTTAAAAATGGGTAAGAAGAATACCTGAATGAAGAGAGAGCTCTTCATCAATTTTATTTTCATTACTATTGTTATAGACATCATATTTTTAACACTTTCTTTAACACTCATTTTCTTGTTGGGTGAAATTCTTATGAGTACCACATTTTGAAAATTGAACTCGCATAAAATAGTGAGACCCACATAGATATCACCGGAATAAAGAAAAATGAATGTTAAAGATAATGTTAGAAAAAGAGTGTTCATAGCATTTATCTTTTAATATAGATAAAATAGTCTTAAATATGAATTAATTATTTTTTTAAGAGGCTAAAATGGATATATTACTAAAAAAAAGGCGTCTTCCTTAGGACAAGATGTACTAAGAAAGCGACACCAAAGTCAAAAACAATATTTACAACAGAAACCTGTACAAAGAAAAAGACAGAGGAACAAAAATAAACTCTAGCCTATGCCCAAAATGGTGAATGGACTAAGCCACCAGCCATGGTAGTTAAAGGGAAGTGAGACAAATTTCGCATTCAGCCACGAATAAGAAAGAGACTTAATCTTTTCTACCACCTGAATAATCGAGCATACTTTATCATTGAATAGCCTGTTATTTCGTTCCTTCCAGATTTTCCACACCGTGGCAAACCATATAACCTGAACAATTGAGCAGCGTACTTTGGAGATACCACCACTGACACTGAATTGATTAAAATGGTCTAACACATAAAAGGGGGCAGCCGCGGGTGTGCCAATCCACCTATTAATGAAGTGTCAAATTGACCCAAAAATATTGCAATGTAAAAATAAATGATTTGAAGTTTCCGTCGATCCACAGCCTGAAACACACAACATGGAGGCTTGGTCTAGAACACCACGACGATGAAGATTGTCCTTAGTAGGCAACCTATCACGGAACAGCCGCCAAGCAAAGAACACAACCTTCAAAGGAACATCTTTATGCCACATAGAGGAAACAAGCACCTGTAACTCAATCGGGGGCTGAGAAGTAAAGGTTTTATAAGTACTTCTAACAGAGAAAACATGGGATGATTCCAAAGACCAAAGCCATCTGTCATCCTTGTCTACCTGCAAAAACACATTCTGAAGAAGTAACGTAAGATCCCCCAACATCTCCTTCTCCCACACAAACAACCTCCGCCTCCATCTCCACGCTTCACCATCAAGACCCCACCCACCCTGAAACATATCTGACACTGAAGCCTCCCTATCCAACGACAGAGCATATAACCTGCTAAACCTGACGCTAAAAGCCGCCCCACCAAGCCACCCGTCCACCCAAAAGAGTTTTCCTACCATTACCCACCGAACGATTAACATGATCAGAAAACCACTCCTCTCCACACAACGCAAAAATATCACGCCACCAAAGGGAAGCATCACGGCCTCCCCTCATGATCAGAATAACATGAACTAATTATTAATTCTGATATGATATTAAAAGTAATGTCAAGTTGTCATACCCCAAATTTTGACCAATTTATTTTTTATTTATTCGTACGTTGATCGTTTTCAGTCGTTCGTTCGCGCGCTAATTCCCGTAATATCTGCTTTTATTCGTTTTGTGATCGCATTTATTTTTCGTTCGTCGTTTATTTTTTAATGTCACTCGCGTATTAATTTCTTAATTTTTACTTGCGTTTTATGCGTATTTTTATTTAGCGTAAAGTTTGCGTTTTTAAAGTTCATTTTATTCACGTCGTTGATTTATTATTTTATTAGTGTTAAAAAAGCTGCGTATTTCAGTCGTATCAGACGAAATTTCGGCAGAGAGGTATTTTAAAATACCTCATTTTTTGGTTCCGACGGGAATTTTTTTCCTTTTATTAGTAATTTTCGTTTTTAATTTATTCATTTATTTAAGGATTTCTTTTTTTTATTTTATTTAGTTGTTGTTATTAAGTTATTTATCAGATTTTATTTTTCTCCAAGAAACAGCAGGGGTATTTTCGTCATTTTCAGTGTATCAGAGACTCAGTACTATAAAAGTACTGTTCACGCGTCAGAATAGTCCCCAAGGGTCAGAATCAGTCACAACCAAGTCAGAAAAGTCAAAAATCATCAAAAAACACAAAATCACTTTCTCTTTCCAAAATTTTGGATCAAAACTCATAAAATACTCAAGAACCTTCATGAACATTCATGAACACCAATCATCCAAACTTTCATAAACCACAAATCCGTACCAAAACCAACACTACTCATCACAAACTTGACATTTTTGAACAAAACATAAGCCAAAGGGGTTAACACCAAACCGAACCGAACCGGGACACAAAGGGGACGAACCGAACCGAACCGGAATACGACGGAAAACGCGAAAACCGAACGGTACACACACAACCGAACGAAAAACGCAAGGAAAGGGATCGGAAAGGAAGAAGAAAGGCTCGAAAAAACTCAAATAAAGGAAGAAACGAGCAGATCGGAACTACTAGAGGTATTTACCATGTTCTTTTTCGTTTTTGTACAAACCTTTGTTGAGCTTCAAGTTTAGATCTACTCCAATTGAGACCTCTTTTCGAAAAACTAAGTTCAGATTTGAGAAGTAGAAGAAAATGGATGTTTAAAAATGTAAATTTTTTTTGAATCGGACAGCTTTGATTTTTCCGGCGCGGCGGCGCCGCCCTGTTGGGCCGGCCACCACCGCGCCGGAGTGGAGGAGGCTGATCGGAGAAGATGGGTTGCGGCAGCTCCGGCCGTCTGGTTTCTAGAGAGAAGCCAGAGCTTCTCTCTCTAAAACTAGGAGAGGAGAGTTTTTTTTTTACTATGTGTTTTTTTGTTTAAGCTTTGCTTTTATACTACTTCTTATTCATGTAATCCTGTGCCTGCAAGCTTGCAATGTTCCTGCGTTCCTTTATGATCGAAACCATCATATTTGGACAATTCCAAGATCTGACGGCTAAAGTTTAATTTATGTTCTAATCTGGTGTATATTTTTTTTGTTGCCTGCTGTGTTCCATCGCTTTGCTTGCCTTCTGATTATAATCTTGTGGCCATGGCGAATTGATACTGTGATTGAATCCGGACCTTTTTGTTCATCAAATGGTCCAGATTCATCTAGCCTTTTTTTTTATTTTTTATTTGTTATCATTCTTCTTTTCTCTACTATTTTCCCATTAATACCCCATTTCCTCTTAAAATCTTTTTTCTTCATCTTTATTTTTAAAATTATTTCTACTTTGTTCATTTTATTTGCTTAGTGTTCTTTTATTATGTGTTTTTTTTATGATTGCATTATTATTATTTACCATCTCATGCATATTTTTTTCCTTGTCATTTATTTTATTGTCATTAATTTTTAGTAGATATAATAGAGTTTGTTGTAATTATTGCATGCATATTTAATTCTTTTTGTCATTTATTTTATTATTGCTATTTGGTTTAGTTTGTAATTAGGAAATTGATGTAATTTATTTTCGTGCATTTTTTTTTCTTTTTGAGACCATATAATGTATTTAGGGTATGTAATATGTAACCGGCACACGCACTGACACGCGCACCGACACTTCACTTTATTTATCGCTTTACGCTTATTTTTCCGCCGTTACGCGAATTCATCGTTAGCTTAGAAAATATTTTCATTCAAAAAAATAAAAAAAAACAAATTCAATTTTCTTTTAAGTAAACCTTGGTTTGTAATCCAAGTGTCTTCCTTTTTATTTTCTTTAATCAAATGTTAATCAATTTAATATCCACATTAGACATGGATTTCGTGTAATTAAAATTAACCAACTTCACCGTATTTTCTTCTCATGCCTTGAGGCCTCTCATCTCTTCTTAAAATCTTTTTTTCAAAAAATGTTAAAATCAATTCAACTCATCAAATAAGTTCTTTAGCCGAACTATTTGATTTTGATCCCGATTTATTTGGGTAAGTAGGCAAAGGGTTTCGACCCTTCCAAATCAATAAAAATAAACCAAAAACATGCTTCATCTTTCTCTTTTCTTTCACTTTAACTCTTAAACTTTTTTAATAAGTAAAATTAATTTAGCGCAAGATTAGAGAATAGGTAGAAGGTTCCTATGGGATACCATAGTCGGTTCGGGTGCCTAACACCTTCCCAAATCAAAACCAACCCCCGGATCCAAGGTCTTATAAGGGTTTTTACTCATTTTTTCCCTTCCCGCGAATAAAAGTTGAGAGTTCAAAGATTAAAGGTTCAAATCCGATTAATGATTTTGATACCCGAAAATCGAGAGCACACAAGTTTTAATGGTTCCCTAAAAAAAAAAAGTTTTAATGGTAAATTCTCAATGGGAAAGAGACAGCAAGACCCTTGTTGATGCCATTCAATCTACCTCCACTCGCCTCAAAGAATTTTAAGACATTATCGTACAACGTAGGAAACTTTTTGATTACAAATACTGACTTTAGAGTGTCGTACGTTGAGGGCAAACTAATAGGGTTGAATATAGTATAGTATACCGACTTTGGACTCTGATGGTGATATAAAAAAAAATTATGGAAAGAGAATTCTATGAAAATGAATTGCAATTAAATGAGGAATATATATAGGAGGGTATGTTTTGAAATGGCTTCATTGTTGGTTTAATATTATTTGATTTGTTTTTTTCTTTGATTTGTTTTTGTACACAATTCATTTCCTTTTGCTTGTAGGTGATTTAATGGAATTAAAAAATACATAATTGTCTGATTCAATGTGATATTAAAAGTTGTCATAAAATTGTCATATTAAAAGTACGCTGGATTGGAAAATAAGCTGATCAAATCCTTGATATGTAACCTCTCTCCTTGAATTGAAAAAGTATTAAATTACGATTAAGCCTAAAACATGTCACCTGTGCTATTTTATAGAGAAGCCTAAACTGCTTGGGTTGACGTGGGGATTTTTTTGAATGAGATAAATATGTCAGAACAATGTCACGTGTATTTTTTTTTTTTTGTTACACATCACGTGTACTTTAGAATAAAAGATGATTGATTTTTTTAGGTCATAAGTGCAAATGTTAGAGATTTAACGAAACTTAATTTTTAATTTTTTGAAAACAAATTTGCACAATTGTCAATGCATAATTTATAATTCTGAAACCTTACCGGCATTTCCCTTTTTATAATGTAGAATTGTAAAACTGAAATTAGAAGCCTCAATAATTTTCAATGGACTTTTTGATTAAATTTTTGTTTTAAATAGCCTTCCTCTCACCAAAATATTTCGGTAGATTCTCATTTTTTTTTATTTCTTTTTATGTTCTTACGTCTCTCTTCTCTTCTCCTATGGCTTTCCCATTTCTCTATCTCATATATTTATGGTTTTCTACTATGTATCAACATTACTGTATCATCAAACAACCTTGATCCAAGTAGATGAAATTGACATCGTTCCAAAATAACTAGAAAATAATTCTTTTTTGTAGATAGAGATATATTTTTTTATTCACAATATGGATAAAAACTATATTAATCAAATAACCACCTATAATCAAAACCAATTTGTATTGTCACTATATTCTTGTAAAATAAGTTATCAAAAACCAATGACGTTTCATCAAAATTTATAATAAATTTCTACACTACCTCACCAACTACGTTAAACTCACATGGACAAACCAAGATTTAACTAAATACACCTCAAAGAATATACATTGATAATATACAATTATAAATTATGAATTGAGAAAGTTGACCCAAGTGTAATTTATACAAAGGAAACCTTAACTAACAACTAAAAATAAAGAATCTAACTAAACTGAATAAATAAACTATAACTAGTTATAGAAATTAAAAGTAAGAATTTCTTTAAAAAGAAAAAAATTTAAAAGTAAGAATAGACTTTATTCAATAATGCAGTGTCCCATGATTTTTACATAAATAAAGGTCTGTTTGAATTGAGCTTATGAAGAAGAAATTATACAAATAATTAAGTTTTAATGTTAATTCATAAGATCTTATTAAAAAAAATTGTATATTCATAAGTTGTTTTTTCATAAACTATCTTCACAAATTTATAAATAATACATTAATGCTTATTTATTTACATAAACTGCTTTCATAAACTCTAAAATAAGTCAACTCAAATGGATAGACTCAGAGGAGTGATTAACTCTAAAAAAAAAAGAAAAAGAACTAAATGAATTAAAAATGTTGAATGAACTAAATTATAGGGTGAGAGTGATTCAATGAAAAAGTGACACGTCACTAAGCAAAGTGTCTTGATAGCCAAGTTAGTATCCTTCTAGAACATTCTCAAGCCATTTTTCACTACAAAAACCCTAAAAGCAAGCGATAAAGAGAAAAATCTCACTCTGTCAACTCTCAACACAATGGCATTTTTCCGCCTCCTCTCTTCCTCCTACCACTCTTTTTGAAATTGCCTCTGGAATAGGTACCACTTAACCATTGATGATGCCACACAATCCAAGTTATTTGGGATTTATGCTAGGGTTCTTGTTGATGTTGACCTTTCAGGCAAATTGAAAGGGTTTAGGCCGTCAGGAACGTAACTCCGTTAATTAATGGTGCCTTTTTCAACAAAAATACCACCTGAATGGTTTCAAATAGCTAAAAAAGTAGCGACTAGAAAACCGTCGAAAATGTACGTTTGCGAGGGCTTTTTTGTAGTGCTAGTAATAGAATGATTTTGAGTGTTCAAAGATAATTTTCCTAAATAGAATATGTTTTTTCTTACCTTGAGAAATTCCTGGCAATAATTGTTTGATTATTTGTTTTAATTAAAGACAAAATCTACTTTGTTGATAACATTTACCATGCTTCTAGAGTGGCATACCAAAGCTTAAAAGAAGGCTCCAATATCTACTAGATTCCGACAAGGTAAGACTTTCACTTATGAAAAATTATGTATTTTATACTTTAAAAATTGAAGTATTTAATTTTTTTTATAAGAATAATTTCTTAATTTAGAATTCTTAAAATTATCCCAAATTACTTGTTAATAAGACCCAATAAACAAACATGTAACATGTAAGAGGAGTAGGCATTTACAAATTACAAATTATGAATTGAGAAAGTTAGACAAGGGACATCTTAAGTAAGAGCTGAAATAAAAAATAAGGAATTTAACTAAATTAAATAAAGAAGCTAAATATTCAGTTATAGAAAGCCAACATACTAATTAGAGCCAACATTCAATTATACAAAAGCCAACATACTAATTAGAGCCAACATACGATAAGAAAGCCAACATACAATTAATTAATTTAATGAAACGAAGACTCAGTGACATCACATTAGGAGGGCACTATAAATACACTCAATTTGGAAACACACGTCCTACACTATAAATCCTTCACAATCAAAAATTTCAACAAAGCAAAAATGGCAAACACGGAAATTCAAGTTGTTGTGGAAGCTCCTCTCACCGTGGAATGCATCCAGGGATGCTACCGCTCACTTCGTCGGAGCATTGCCGTAGAGTTGGTGAAAGGAGCGATAAGTTTTGGTATAGGCGCTGCATTGGTGAGTGCCAATTCATCTTCTATTTTTTTATACTTCACAAGAAAGCTTGCTGAGGAACCACGCATCTTGCAGACATATTTCTTGAAGAAGAACCACGCATGAAGGAAGAAGAAAGCTTGCTGAGTTAGAGTGGGAGCTTAATTTATGAATAATTTGGTCATTTAAATTTTATGTAAATATAAGCTGTTTTCTTTTCTGCTCTGTTATAATATAAGAGTTATGCTTCTTTTCTTCATTGAAACAGATATGCTTCTTTTCCTAATAGGTCATTCCAATCAAAATCAATATTATGATTATTATGATTAAAATGGAAAGTGGATTAATTTATTGGCTGATGAGAACAAAGTAACTAATTATCTAAGGCGTTAGGATATGGCACAAGTGTTCTGGTCAATAGCATTTATCATTGAATTGAATATATTGTAGTTTCTAAATGCAAAGTGAATTTTAGGAGCAATTCAAGAGTTAAAATCGAAAGTGAATTAATTTTTGGTTGATCAGAGCCGAGTATTATCTAGTCAATAATATTTTAGTTACACCCCATTCATATGACATTACTAACTTAATCTTTAGTATTTAAAAAGTAATCTTTTTTTTCAATTGTATTTTCAGACAAACCGATTAACCGAATCAAATTATATATCATCGATTTATTTTAATTCAGTTCCACTTATGAATAATGTTGAAAATTGTACCTAACCAAGCTTATGTAAATTTGGTCTGTTTGAACATTTTTCTGACTAAGAACTGATTCAAACTCAACCTCTACACCCCAATGACTACTTAACACTCATAACATATGTTTAATGAGACACTTTAGTTCTTCTTATGCAATGGAATTAAATTGTTTGTTCGTATACAAAATGACAAACATCATTGAAACTTACACAATCAATAATGGTATTGTCAGTTGAATTACGTCTAAACCTTAACTCTAATCAACCTCTGATTCATTATTTTTATTAAAGAGTGATTTTAAAATCGTATAAAGGTAGTATGAATCCTTGTTGCAACCACTCTCTTCTTCAATATGGGGTGGTACGTCCGTTTCCATACCATACCCACTCTGCTCCCTCATTTCTCACTCCAAACCCCTTCTCCACTATCATTCGAGTGGCAAAAAATGGTGCACCCAAAATTACTCACACTCAACTTATCAATGTGCATTGACACGGATTTTGTTTGCGGATTATCACTAGTGAATTTATGCCTTTGACCTTTTTCTAGAACTGATTTTGGCATTACTATCAAGGAACAAGGTGGGAGATCATAGAAGAGAAAGGGGGGATTCTGAGTGTCTTTGGTAGTGTGGTAAGATGGGTTCAACTTTGTAATAATTGGGTAATGATATATTTTCGTCATTGTGATAGCTTATCCTGTCCGTGAAGAAATTTGTGTACCATGGTTTAGGTAAAACAATTGGATGTTTGTCCAACCCCTTTTTGTCCAGTCTCATGGTCAACATTCAAACCAAACATGAGAGGAATATTTTTCTTCCCCATCTATTACCTCATTTTATTGCAAATCAACACACCCTAAGACTGAATTCCACTATATACGCAGAGACTAAACATATATTTTAACCTTAGCAAAGTAATCCATAATATTTCATAAACTGTTATGTTAAGAAAACTTGTAATTCAAAATAAAGAAATAAAAACTTAATTTAATTTCATCTCCCACACCTCACTCTCCTTCATCCTTTACTCAATGAAAACTCCACATGTCATAGTTTAATTGACGTGGTTTGATGGTTTATGGATTGAACATGAGTGGTTCTCTAGGTGCACGTGACAATGAACTTGATAGAGGGTTGGAGAAGATGCATTGCATTTGTTATTGAGAACAGAATACAAAACAAGAATAACCATAACTTTGTTCTACGATTTTTGCTTTTAAAGCTAAAAAAACAATTATATTTTTCTCTGACAGTTTACACAAGAACATTGCTTTCAAACAAGATTTTTCATCTGTTTGAAAGCATAAAAAACGGCATCAACAGTATGTACTTTAATCTAAAGGTTAGGTCATGAAATGTGTATAAAAACCCAGTTCAGTTTGCAAATTGGCATCAACAGTATGGTTCTTTGTAGATGGGTTTCGTTCAGTTCTAAATTCTCTCCTAAAGCATCTCCATATTTTTCACTTTGTCATGCACCCGGAAAATTAAAAGAATCAAAAACAACATTCACTTACTAACCAAGCACTAAAAGTCAAAATTGTTGTTTGACTGTAATAATAAAATTTTCATTAACATGTATGATCAAGTACCCTTCTCCTTGCTAGTTCTGGAAAAACTCTTTCTCAGCCAGAAAAGCACTGTATATGTATAAATCATGGTTGTGACGACAATGAAGACCCCAATATAGACGCATGCAGTTGCCGCACAGACATAAAGGTACCTACAGAACAATTTGACGGTGTTTTACAAGGTTAAATGATATCCATGAACAAAATGTCAGAAAATCATAATTATTAATCTTTATTACTTTAATAAATCGCAAAGAATAATAATTGTCTCAATCATTCATCAACGTCTAGGAAGACTCACTTGGGAGAAAAGACGCTCCAAATAAATAAATGGTTTCTCATCAACACCAAAACAATAGTGTTTGCCGACAAGAGAATAGAGTTTATGCTCAGTGGTACTAGGCAAGGAAATCCAAGAAGAGACTTGAGAATTTCTCCAGAATTTCCACCTCCGGTAACTAGTGGACAGATTGTGACCTTCATAGAAATGTACATCACCAAAGAAAAAAAGAATAA
This sequence comes from Medicago arabica, assembly GCA_946800305.1. Classification (NCBI taxonomy): domain Eukaryota; kingdom Viridiplantae; phylum Streptophyta; class Magnoliopsida; order Fabales; family Fabaceae; genus Medicago; species Medicago arabica. Next base: position 43,647,516 of record OX326970.1, read on the forward strand.
CATTGGAGACGCATACGTAATGATGAACATTAGAACACCTGAAAGGAAGGTTGAGTGACTTGAAATTCCCTGCCAACAAAAGGTAATATTGCTGAGAAAATAGATATTTATGGAGAATTTAAATCTGAAATGCAGTGCAGAAAATAGTGTGCTCTTTTGGAAATATTAGCAAAAGAAAAATAGGAGACATTACAATAAAAGCTCCAGCTACATCAATGGTAGCTAGCGTATTACTGTTCCCAAGAGCAAAATGGCCTGCCGTTCCCAGATTGTACAGTGCGGTAATCTAACAAATGAACAGGAGTTTTAGTTTTACGTAAAAATGGAAAGCTGGGATGTTGGAATATTAACACATTATTAAACAAGAAACTACTTCCAAGATTGTATTGGAACCTTATCTCAAGCAATTCAGGAAATAAAATCTTCATATTCCTAAGTGTTTGAGATATATACAATTTTCTATTTAAATGCATGAAGCTCATAACTACTGTTGATTAGTCAGAATAGTTCGTTCTCTGTAAATCAAATTTTTAATGAAATACTCGATACATAGTTGAAATTTAATGAAAATTCCAAAAAGCAAAAAGAAGTAATGCTTGAAAAAACACAATTCTAACTGTGAACCCTAAACCATTATATCTTATAAAATACACACAGAAATCAAAACTCCATAAAGCGAAATTAAAGAACCCATATCTAGTTAGATTCTGGTGGAATCACTCTCAAAGCTAGCAGTGCCCCCTAGAACCCAAAACATAAACTTGCTAGAGTAAGAGACTAGGTGGTAACAACCAGATTCTATTTAGGAATAATCCAGTTTTCGAATTCACTCTTTGCTTTGAAGGCGCAGATGAAGAAAGGATGTCAAGAACGTAGAGGGGGTAGTAGGGAAGTCCTTTCTTTCTCTTTCCCAGGACTATAAGATTAGTAGCTAGGAGCTCAAGTCTGTTAACTTCACTCCGTCATTCCGAGAGAAGGAATGGAATCCGTCTCTTTTTAAAGGCCTTCACCAGGGTATAACCCTTTAATTAGGGTTAGACAGGAAAGAATATGCTTTTAATTCCCTTTGTTACTCCTTACTCCGAGACGTCACTAACCTTTCATATGAATCATACGAACATAAAATAAAAACCAATACTTATTCATGAATCTTACAACTTACCTCAACCCACTTCTTATGATGTGACCCACTAGAAGAAAAAACAAGCATGTAAGCCAAGATTTGAACATTGAGCAACAACAAAGGCATTGCATTAATAGGTCGCTGAAGCAACAACTGGAGAAGACACCAGGATGTTATGAACATGCACCCCATAACATATAAGGAATCTTTTAAAAGAAATATTGGTGTATTCTGGATTTCTGTGGGAACAGAAGCAGACATGTAGAGGTTCCATTTGGAGCACTTTTCACGAGTTTTCATAGGCATAACCCATGGCAAAACCAATACAGCTATAACAGTAGTAATTCCAATAATAGCATAGAAAGCTTGAATTGATAAGGTGGCGTCCTTATTGTATGAGGCAGACGTGTCCTGATGTTTCAGAAAATGTTGCAGTACCAACAAACCAGACAGTAAAAGGCTGAACCCAATAACTGTTACAACTTTTGTTTTGGACTGCAATAGGAATAATGCAAATATACCCAGCATGATGATCATGACACATGATGCTATCTTAATCCAGTTTATATATTGACTACCAGCCTGCTCAAACCAAGTAGAAATGTCCGGAAGGTTAGTCCAATTCACACCACCTTGATGCCAGCCTTTTAAAATTCTTCCACAAAAAAGAATCAGGAATAACAAACTAATTTGGTATCCTGATGTGCAGTTTTCTTTCTCTACTGAAATCAGATCACCAACTGCTTTGTTAAGGTTAATTGACTGTATTGCTTTCCGAAAAAATAACAAGTTAATTGTGGATGTTAGAAAATGCCAAATGTAATGCTCTTCCTCAATCATGGAACTTGATCCCATACTAATGACAAGGATGAGGATGCCAAACAAAATGAACACTTCATCCAACTTCCATGGCTTCATATAATTCTCAACATCTTGAATCCCCTGAGCAGGAACTTCTTTGTGGATAACAAATAGAAGCTTCAGTAGTATCAAACATGATGTGATCAAAGCAGCAACTCCAAAAGCAAGTAAACTAATTGGTCTCTGAACAAACACAATTGTCAAGAATCAAAAGAACAGAGAGTCATAAATCTCAAGAGAAACTCTAAACACAGAAAACAAATACATACATCAGTTGCTTTGTGTGATAGCCACTCGCTCGCTCTGCTTAGAAACTCATGATATGCTGCAACAGTGGTGTTGTAGCCTTCTGCATTATTAGATCTAAAAAATAAATGGCAAATGAAAAAATGTTAGCAAATATTTCTTGTAAAATTTATTAAAAACATGAAACAACAGAATTGTCGCATACTTGTTGCCTACTTCAGCCCTCCAGGCATCATGAAGAGTGGTAGCATTTAAATACAAGCAACAAAACAACTTCTCCTTGTTACCTTTGCATTCACTAATTGTGGGTCCATTATTAGTAATGAAAGAATCACACGGAAAATTTGTACAAGACAATTCAGGCAATTGTGCTTGAAGTAATCTGAATAACTGCCATGAGTTCAACTGCAGTGCCCTCAACTTTTGTTCATCTAGCTCCCCCAAGAAGGAAAAAAGATACAGTTACATAATTTTTCTGCTACAGCATATAACATTGCACAAAGAAACATTAGCTATAAAGCACCAATATTTGTGGGTTTAGGTGCATCAGCGTGTCCTACATGCGCAGGAAATTGACACCCAGACGACACGTGTCAAACACCTCAGACAAGTGGCCCAATAAAATTTATTTTTTTGCCTTCGATACTCCTTGAATACAGCTACAGTGAGAACGAACACATCTATGTTTTTATGCAAAAAGTGTGCGAAAGTAATATAATAGTTTTTTAATTAGCATTTGAACTGTTCCCACGTCTTCCTGCAAACACACATTCTCCAATCTTCATCTTTCCCAATTTCTCCTTTTGGGTTTCCCTTTTTCTGGCCTCTTATTTGATCTGTCATGGTCATCATCTTCATTATGTCTTGGTGGGCATTTGGCGGCCATTTTGACTCTCAATTTAAATCTTCTATAAATGATGCTATTTAATTTTGTAATTATGTTATACTATATATATCTGTGTTGGTGTCATATATTTTCGACATAAGCGGTGTTGATATATTTGTGTATGCTCTGTGTCTGGTGGTTTTCGTGTATGTGCTTCATATAACATCGGAAACAGATGGGGGAGGGGGGGGAATATCATATCACCTTAAGTTTAGTTTGTTTGATAAATAGACTGAGAGGGAAAGAGAACTAACCTGCCAGAGGGTCAACCATTTGAGAGATCAAAACACCAATATTGTTTTTGGGAATAGGCACACCAAAAAGTAAAGCTAATGTTGGCGCAATGTCAACCTGTTGTACAATACGATGTTGCATGTATAGTTATTAGTTAACCACCTACTCCCCAGGATATTTAGTTAAATGGGGTTCATGTTAAGTTCAAGATTGACAAACAAGAAAACTAAGAACAGTTACAAAGTCATTTAAAACATAAAAGGTTCTCCGCATTAGGAAGCATACAAACAAAAACCGGCTAATACACTCGATGCAAGAAGATTCTCTGATGGTTTGCTAACTGTTTTGGCAATACATTCAGGTTCAAAAGATGATATGAACAGTTCTTGTGATACAAGCACGAAGTATAGTTCCATTACCTGAAAAATTGTGTCATGATTGGATAACATGTAGTCAGAAGCATGGTTTTTTGGTCCAATGAATAGAGCTAGAGAGTCTGTTTCCTCGTACGATGAACCTCCATGATTACCATTTTCCGTCATTCCATGGTCACTGACTACAACCTGTATAGAAATTACAGCAGATACTATTTAAAACTGACTTCTTAAATGGACTTTGTCTTTACAATAATTAATTGAAAACACCCATAAAGAAAATTAGAAGACTATTTCACTTCAAAGTACATAACACCAAAGGTATATGATCCAAGTGCCATTCACCAGTAACTTAAAAATTAAAAAGCAAACATTTAGGTAGAACTCCAATATGTGTTTTGTTTTCTTATACAAGCCTGTGTGCAGGCTCACACATGCAAATACATCCTAAATGAAATCTCTACAAGTTGTACACATTGCAAGATATTGTCTACATTCTACACACGTCAATAAATAAGTCACGTGAATTCTGTAGTACACAATTCAAAAAAGCAACAAAAAGATAGTCACAAACCAGAAGTGTCTTCTCGTGATCATTTTCAAGATTTTGCAAGATATTTGTATGAATCATCTTCACTACTTCATCCATTTCGGAAAGTTTTGAAGCCATTAGTGCACTGAAACAGGAAATGTGCCAGTGAAGCTTAGAAAACAGAATGAAATTACATGTATAGCTCAGAGAGTTCGTGATGATACCTGTTGCGTCCACCAATATGACCAACATGATCCAAGCCTAAATAATGAAGTATCTAAAAAAACTCAGTCAAATGTGTACAGTTGAAATTAAATTTTCATCGAAAAGCATCATGCAATTCTGAAGTAGACCGAAAAACTCCACATTTGACATGTATAGTTAAACTATGTAACAGATGGGATCTTAATCTTAAATCTTAATTTCACTGAAATGTCAAAACCAACAATTTAGTGCTAAAGTAGATTAATATCTTCAAAGAAGTCATGAGTTGAAATAACTCTATTGATAAGAGATACAAAAAATAGTGTACTATCTAACCATAAACAAATTGATTAGAGTTTGGAGTAAATATTAAAAAGTAACGCCAAAAAAAATGTTATTTTTTCCTATTTGGTGTGATAAAAAAAGTAAAACCAAACTAACTTTTATAGAAGATAAAAAACAATATCGTTTGTTTGGTATGATTGACCCAAACCATCTTCCTTATGTGCATCCATAGAAAAAGTAGTGATATATAGTTAGGATTGAATGAAATGAAGGAAAAATGTTTTCATGCAGTTGAATTGCTTAAGTTCCAAACAGCAGCATAACCCACTAACTGTATTCTTTAATCTTCAAAAACTACCAACATATTTCAACTAATTCATATTGAAAGCTCATTCATGAAATCTATATGTATAGAAATAGTTTTCTTAAAAACAAAAAGCAGGGAATATAAATAAATTTTAAAATGCGTACACCCTGGACAGTTATTCTTATATCCAAAACTCAGAAATATATCACAGAATAAATGGTACTGTGACATTAGTAGAAAAACTTCAACCTTTTTGGCCGGAAAAAGACATGAATATAAGAGGGAGGAAAAAGGTAAAACCAACAGGTTTAAAGAAGAAAAAGTTAAAAACAATAAAGCAAATGGCATATTTTAAACCAGAAAAGCAACCGTGTAAAAGTTGGAATAGAGAAAAATCATTACAAAATGGGAATTCAAGTAACATTAGGTAGGAACAAAATTATGAAGTGCCTGTGCAATTACTTACGAGAAAATTCCAGTCATCCCTGCTAAGTTCATCACCAAGATGTCGAGACACATTGTGATCTACTTGTACAGTATCTTTAACCTATAGTGACAATTAGATTCAGAAAAACAATGTAAATTACAAAGCAACCATTATATATATAATACAACTCTTTATTTAAGGAAAAATATATGTACAACAAATTTAAGCGATTACTGATAACTAAATGAATACTCTGGCCTATATAGGGACACGAGGACATGTACATCAAAGACTTACAAAGAAACTGCTAACTCCATCGTGACGTGCAAAGAAACCAGGAAATAACTTCAGCCACGTATCATCACCATGCATAACCATTTTCCATCCAATCTTAAAGAATTGTGCTGCAGCAAGTAATGAGGGCATCAATACTAGTCCAAGAAAATTCAAATGATATGTTCAATTTTATCAACATGCTTAACTAACCAATAAGATTGTCATCTGAATAAGCCTGGGAGTTAAAGTTGGAAGCCACATCCAAGAAACCCCCAATTGCTCCAGAAACCATGGCCTGAAGAAAAACACAAGATAAAATAAGAAGTTGAAAAAGAAAAAGAAAAAAAAAAGGAAACTCGGATCATATGTTCTCTTCACACTTCCACATTTGAAACTGAAATTGACACTAACTTTCAAACGCGGCATGGTAACTGTTGGCGCTGCAGCTATTGCATGATATCCAACACCCATGCCATTTGCTAGCAATGACTGGGTGTATGGCATAGCTTCCATAAAAGCCTTGTTTGGTGGCTTACCATTCTTGCCAAGCACAAATTCTGCTGGAAGACCATCAATGACCTATAGTAAATTGCTTGTGTGAGACAAATTAATATTTTCAATGATGGCCACAGACCATAAATAACCAAAAATAAATAAAATGATAAAATCAAAGACCACAGAAAATATGAAGTTATGGCAGTTGTGTGTACCATTAAGATGAGTCGATCATATGAAGGAGGCATCTTTGATACTTCCTACACAGAACATTTTTCCAAACATTTCAGTAACAACAAAACTAGAAGCAGAAACGAGAATCAGATTAAATCAACTAATCAGCATTCATTATGAGCAAATCAAAGTCTCAAAGGGTATGTTTGGATTGAAAATTTAAAACAGGGGGCGGGGCTTACTTTTTTTTTTTAATTACGGACAATATAAAATGTTTTTCTTTCTAATAAATTAAGTGTGATTAAAGTTTTTTTCTTATAAATAAATTGAAGTATTATATGATTGTTTATCATGTTATTATTTCAACTTTTCAAAGTACATTTTATAGTGTCCAAAATTTAAAAAAGAAAAGTAAGCTCTCCTCTCCTCAACCCTCCGTCCAAACACATCAATAAGGCTCTGTTTGCGAGTTTGGAGGGGGGAGGGCTTTGGGTAAAAGGAATGAAGAAGCGGAAGGGATGAACGGATTGGAGGGTTTTATTTTTCTTCGCAATACAAAATCCCCTCAAAATGGGGGAACTCAAAAATGGTAATGTACGAAGATTTTGGAGGGTTTAGATAACTTCTTCAAATCAAATCTGTGTTGTTATAATACTCTCAAAATTAAAAATATTAATCATAAATATTCATTTATCATTCTCTACAAAACCACTATCTCAAAAAAGATGGAAGATTTCTCTATTTTCCTCTCTACTCCTCTCCTTCCAAAGCCTTCTCCTCACCTTCCCTCCAAACTCGCAACTAGATCCTAAGAATTATTTCCATATCGAAAAATTACAGCATAACATATGAACCTACCAACACTCACAAATGCAGCAAAACCTATGTAGCACTGGCACTTCAAATTAAACATGCGTACTGTCCAACATTTCTCAGTGTCAGTTACCGACACATGTGGTTACATAAATCTGAAGTGATAGCCAGTGGTAGCTGGTAAGAGCTTAGTGTTGTAACCTCAAGGTACAGAGTTCAAATCTCATCGGGGACGGTTGTAGAATGGTGTTGGTGTCGCTTTAATTAATGAAAATTTCCTCCTTCCCCAATTTAAAAAATATATAAATATCAGTTCTATTTTTTCAAATTATTACTGATGCATATAGGTTTGTTTGGTATGACATGTTTTTAAGTTTACAGTTTATGTCTTATAAGCTCATTTGACTAAAAAAGACCCGTTTGTAACTGTCACTTTCTCACAAGCTTATAGCGGTTTTTGATATGCTAATTCAAGTAGCTTATAGCTTAAAACTTATAGCTTATCATTTTTTATCTCAATTTTACCCCTACAATCTTAGTTGAAACAAACTAAATATTAATAAAATATATCTTTTTTATGTCATTTCATACTTATAAGCTAGTTCAACAGCTAATTTTACTAAACACTATAAATTCAATCAGCTAGCTTTTCCACTATCAGTTATAAGCTAGTTTATCAGCTATTCGCTATATGCTCATCCGCTATCAGCTATAGCCTATAAGCAAGTTTATTAGTTATTCGCTATATGTCTCGTCTGTTATAAGCTAGCTTATCAGCTATTCTCTATTATTAATTTACCAAACAGAGCTAAGTAAAAGTGTTGTGTCGAATGTCTGTGCGGGTGTTCCAAGTTCCAAGTATAACAAACAACTCCGGACAAAGATCATCTTAGACCATGATCTATTATCGAACTAAGCGTAATTATATGAATATCATCAACTATATGTCTAAAACCACAACAACAACAACAAAAATTAATATCATGAAACAGAAAAACCAAAGCAATTCGCAATTCAGTATGACAACCTGATACAAAAACCTCCGACGATCTGGAGACAGAGATGCTTCATTTGGATTGGCATCGCCATTGCGATCGCAATTTGGGCGTTGGAAACTCTCAGAACCACTAAGAATGAAAAGAAAGCGTGTGAGAAAGAGAATTGATGAGAGAAATTTGAAGATGAAGTGTTGTTAGTTACCTGTAACCGGAGAGAAGTGGTTTGACAGGGAAGAAAGCGAAGACGAAAAGGTAGAGACCGATGAGTTGGAGGATGATTGCTGCTATGGTGAATAGTGTTAGCTTTGTGCATGAAATTGAACGAGAAGAAGACATTGTAACGGTTTTTTGGATTGGATGGATCCAAATGCGCTCAGCAGAGAGTGTAAGAAGCTGCCGTGAGAATAGGAAGATGAGCGGAAAATGAAATTAATTCAATGTCAATGTAATTTTTTCATTTCATATCATTGTTTATTCTTTTTGACTCAAATGATAAAATACTTCAACGATATCTGATATGTTCGGACGCAGATTTCATCCTAAAATTTTCAATGTCTCGACATTGTGTGTGAATTTTAATTTTTATGTTAAACTCTTCGAAAAAATATATACATGGGTTGTCTTGATAAAATTTTAAGTTTTTACTTCTTTAAAAAAAATTATTTAGTTCCTTAGAACAATTTATGACTTTCATTTGTCAACAACTTATAGTCATATAAAAATTAAATAAGTTGTTTTCTTATTGAAATACTATCAAACTTTATGTATATTATGAGTAAACTCTCATTTGGGTTCCTGAAAGTGTTCCTCGCTATCAGGCACGTCCATGAATCAATGAAACGAACCAAAAACTCCTTCAATGTCTCTTCTGTTAGTCATTCACGTCCAAAACGTTAACTTGGTGTTAACTTGGTGTTAACGATGCTGACGTGTCTGTTACATTTGCCACTTCACTCGCATTGTTGGCCTTCCACGCTGGCAGGGACGTAATTGCATGGGATACCAGACATTACAACAATCATTTGTGTCCCTCCTTTATTCTCAATATTCTTCTTCTCTCCCTCATCAAACAAACAACCACAACCTCAATTCCAAATCCTAAAACCCCATTTTCAATCTCAATTTCTCCTCTCTCATTTTCAAAGTTAATACCCAAATTGAATTGAGTATGATGACAATCAGGAATATGATTTGGAGATCAATTTGTGTCTATTCTTTCTTCCTTTTCCCCTTCCCCATTCTTTTTTTGAAACAACAAAGATTTATTCAATTTAAAACAACATCACAAGATGAGATGAGTTGCTTGGCACAAACAAAGAAACATAGGAACATAAACAAAGAAACAGAGGCAAGGCACAAACAAAACAAACATCTAAGCCCCGTTATCACAACCACTGATACATAGACAATTATTCAAAGCATCACAGTAACAGAAAACATCACTTGTGGCCTCTACCCTCCAACAACATAACAACATAATTAAAAGCTAAAATCTTCCTTCATCACCGAATTCGTCGTAGATTCTCAACCCAAAATTCTTATCACACATAAATATTCAGAAGCATTTATTCAATCCCATTTCTAATAGACCGGGAAAAAATTAGGGTTAATTGAAAAAAAAAGAAAATTTAATTAGAAATTTGTTGTTGTTGATATTGTTGGTGGTGATGAAGTTTCACTCTGTGTTGTTCTTGTTGATCTTCACTTGATTGATAAACGAAGGTGAAGATGATAAATCGATTCCAATTTTGATTTTTTGGGGATTTTATGGATTTATTGATTTGTTTTTGGATTTAGAAGTTAGAGTTTTAATTTTTTGTTGATTTTGAGTTATCTCTGTGAATATGAAAATTTCTGGGTAGAGATGTTGGAGAATATGAGTTTATGAGTTGTGTTAAAGAAGAAGAAGGAATGGGAGGTGTTGGAGAAGATGAAGGCAGTACATAATTATGGTCATTTTGGTCTCTCTCGCCTACATGGACATCCATCAATTTAGTCCTTTGCCTGCGTGGAATGCCAATACAAGAGCTGAAGTGGCAAGTCTAGCAACCAGATCAGCACAGTTAACGTTTTGGACGTGAATGACTAACGGAAGAGACATTGGGGAAGTTTTTGGTTCGTTTCATTGATCCAGGGACGTGCCTAATAGCGAGGAACACTTTCAGGAACCTAAATGAGGGTTTACTCGTATATTATTGATGATTTGTTCAAAGCATAAAATTTGATTTTTTTTAGATCTAAATTTTTGTGATTTTAGTTTTTTAACCATCGCCGTTTCTAAAATATGTATGTGTGTGTGTGTGTGTGTCTATATATATATATATATATATATATATATATATATATAATTTCATGACGAAAAAATATTTGTGATTATTTATTGATCCTTTTATCCTTCACCGCATCAACTCGTCGACGTTCTTGTCAGAATCGTTATTCCCTTCTAATGAAATCAATGACAATTGAAAATCGTTCAATTATTTTTTTGTTACAAAGCAAAGAGAAACAAAAGGAAAAAAGAGAACAAAAATACAAAAAAGGAAAAGACTAAAGTTTACGGAACCACGTTCCCGCAGTGTATGAAACTAAGAGATATGATAATATTGTCGAAGGAGAGGTGCGAACAACATACTCCAATGTAGAAGAAGCATCAATCTTGGCTAGGAAATTTGCACATTTGTTTCCTTCTCGAAGAGTGTGATTAATAGAAGCTAGTCAGTCAAGATTAAGGAGATCCTTGATGTTTTGAATCAACGTAGCATACTTATGAAATCTATGGGTTGGCTCTTTAAGGATTTGATCACAATGGAGAGAATCTGTGTAACAGAAAACCTCTTGAAAGTTCATCTCATTAGCAAGTAACAATCCACGATGAATGGCATGAAGCTAAACAAGGAGGATGTCGGATGTGTCTGCAATGTAACCTGAAAAACCTGAAATCCAACATCCAGTTTGTTGTCGAAATAATCCTATAAATCCCGCTCTGATGGGATTTCCTAAACAATTATCATCAACATTAATAATGATACGAGATTGATTATAAGAGTTTCATAAAACCCATTTATCTGCAATCATTGGGATTGGAGAGCTAGAGAAGCAAGATATTAGGGTGGCATATAAGTTACGAGCTTCCATGGAAATACGGTGGGTAGGGATAGAAATATGAGAGAGAGAGAGAGAGAGAGAGATAGAGTTTCGATTTCTCCAAGACCACCACACTCATGCGACAAAGATATTGGAAATTAGGAGGTGAGTCCTTGCTTAAGCCAACATAAAGCCTCTGTATTAGAGTAAAAATCAACGAAGGTGAAGCCCAGAGTATGCCAGAGATGGGTGGAGGTTGCATAGTCTCTAATGCAATGACGGGAGGATTCTTCATATGAAGAGCAACGAGGACAAAGAGCATCAAGAGCAAGGTTCAGATGGTTAAAAAGAGATAGGGTAGGGATATAGTTGTTATGGGCCAACCAAACAAGAAAAATTATTTTTTCCGGAAGATGAAGACGCCAAATCCATGCCCATGATGTAGAAGTGACATCCCAGCCTCGTTGTTTCAAAAGCTAGGAAAATCCATCTTTGGTTGTATAAATTCCATTGGAGTTTTCATGCCAATTGAAAAGTATCTTCTGTGTTGGAGTTGCAATGCAGTTTGTGGTTAATGATTTCGTCCAAGATGTATGGAGGAAGAAAAGTATGAAGTATGTTGAGATTCAGAGGGGTAGTTGAATAAAATTCGTTGCTTTTCAAAGTCATGACATTTATATGCACATATGGGACATTAGCACAAAGGGATCCAAAGGAGGTCCAATGACTATACCAAAAAGAGGATTCATCCGAGCCAGCCCGCCAAGGGAAGCCGTTCTTGAGAAAATTCTTGGCTTTGATAATGCCAAGTGATTGAGCTAGGTGTAGAAGTGGAGTGATTGCGAATCATGGCGCCAAATGTGTACTTGTGAGATATGATGTAGACCCAAAGTTTATTGGTCCCCTGAACCAAATCTCAAACAAGTTTACCAAGACTGCTCCAAATCTTGGGTATAGCAATTTAATCCCAACTAACCAAATTGAGACCTTTGTGGTTAGCATTCTTCCAAATGAAATCATAGATTGTTCTATCAATGAGGTCACGGATATTCTAAGGGAGTCAAGTGATTTGCATGTAGTAAGAAGAGATGGAAGACAAAATTGAGGAAGCGAGAGATAACCTGCCAGGTTTATTAACAAGGCAGTGTTTCAAGAAACCTAGTTTGCATCTTTTCGATGATAAAGTTAAAATAACTTTTCTTACCTCTACCTTTAAAAAGAGTAAGATATCAAATTCATGATATATGAATTTATAAAATCAATTTATTTGTTTCGAAACTGAAAACCCTTCAAAATTAATTGAATTGTAGCCAATTCTCGGAGTATAGAAAAATAACAATTGTGTATGAACTAGAAGATGATTGTGTAATTGATATGGATGAAGAGGACACCATGCTTCCATTGTATTCTTTGGTTCCAGTGACAAAACAATTGTCTATGAAAATCTCACACGAATAAATAGAACAAACAATTATGGGCCTTTAGATTAAACCAAATAGGCTATTAATATTTGATTTGTTGTGAATTTGTTTAAAAAAATCACACCAATAAAACTACTTGATGTGTGGAGCAAATTAACCAAGCAACCAAAACAACGTGGGTAGCAATTATAAACACAAGCAAAAGTAGAAAAATAGCGAGAGAAAGAAAGAGAAAACACACGAAATTTGTTTACCCATCTCTAAAGACTCTACAAGATAATACACTCCACCTATATTTTATATAGTGGTGGGTGTACCATTAAGCGGGTACATAATCATGTCAACGAAATAAGCACTAACGAAAAAATATATTGATTTTTTTTAAGAAAACAAAAAAAAATTGATATATTTTATTATTTGAAATTGTAAATTAAATAATTAATTTAATCATTATTAGAAAATGTTTTCTTAGTCTCCAAGTTTTGTTAAAATATATTGGAGTGCAATTTGGAATGTTTTGGTGCAGAATGTAATATATTTTGGTACATGGTCTGAAATATATTTTGGTATTGAATATAATATATTTTGAGATATTTTTGTACTAGATTTAACAAGTGAGTTACTTGTTCCCGGTGTAACATGTGAATTACTTGTTTCCAAAGTTTCACACATATTAGCTATGAATTTTCTCTATAAATAGAGAGCTCACATAATTCATTTCAGACACCGAAAAATATTCTGAAACTTGAATCATTTTCTTCTTTCTCCCTATTTTATTTGTGTTGACGAGTCTTTCTTCTCTTCATCTTTTTTTTTTTTTGCCCCTTCGAAATTAAAAGTGTTATTAAAATCACAGTTCCTTTACAGTATAATGTCCCTTTGAAATTAAGGGTATAATCCCTCGATAACCTATGTCCCTTCGGAATAAAGATTTTTTTAAGATCATAGTATCTTTTCAAGAATAATGTCCTTTCTGAATTAATTTAAGATCATAGCTCCTAACGCCCTTTCGAAAATAGAATTTGAAAATCCAAATACAACAATTTATAAATTCACAAACCAACATTTTTAAATATGATAGGTTTTGTATAACTTAAATGTAGCTTTTAAAGGTATTATAAATTGTTTTTACAAATTTTTAAAACATTTAGTAAATGCTTATTGTCATACCCCGATTTTTGACCTAAAATCGTACATTCATACACCGACACGTGTCGTCTGTTTCTACACTCGTACGCCGTTCGATCATGATCAGTCTCTGTATTTTCAGTGAAAATTTCGGCAGAGAGGTATTTTAAAATACCTCATTTTTTTTTTGGTTCCGAATCGGGCCCTCATTCTTTATCCATTTATTGTTCTTTTCTTAATCTTTTACTTTGATCTTCTCTTATTATTATTTCTTATTATTAATTAGCCATTTTTTTTTATTACTTTCATGTTTATTTTGTTTTATTTAATTGTCTAAAATATCCGAAAATGAGTCAAAAGAATCGGTCCTGATCAAAACAGTTCCAGCATCAAACACAGCTGTACACATCCAAATTTCCAGGCCATTTCAATCCAAACCGCAGATATTTCTGCTCATCCGTAACAAACCCTAATCAAAACCTATGACTATAAAACAGAAGCCAGTAACACAAGAAAGGGGGATTTTTTCCAGAACACAAAAGACGGCCGAAAATTCACATAAGAACCTGCAAAAAAAACAGAAACAAAATTCACAAAGACAATTCCAGAACCACGATTGTTCCAAGTCCCACATCCATACAAACCCTCAGTAGCCGAAATCAACGACCCAGCAAGCATAAACATCCAGTAACGTGACCATTCAAATCGGCCATAAACACCACAACACGCAAACATCACAGACATCGTCACAAACGCATCACCACAGAACGCCAACAAAAGTCAAAGCCAGCCGGCCACAGACGAGAACCAACACACAACATAGCGGCATTTCCGAAGTTAAACAGCACGAATTCAAAAGGCTGAGTGACGACCAATCAAAATCCACATCGTACAACAACAACAAATACAGATCGGACTTCAAAAGCAATAAAGGTATAATCTTTCTCTTTTTTTCCTAAACTTAGATCTAGTGCTTTAGGGTTTGGTTTTGGAATTTTTGAGTTTGAAAACTTATAGAGGGAAAGAAAAGAAGAAGAAAACATAAAAAAAATTAGAAAAAAGGGAGGCTAGGGCTTCCGGCGCGGTGGCGCCGCCACCTTGGCCGGCCAACCACCGTCGCCGGAATCTGGATTCGTGGGAACCCCTCGCCGGAGAAAGGAAGAAGAAGAAGAACATGATAGAGAGAGAAGAGAGAAAATTAGAGAGAGGAAAGAGAAGAGAGAGAAAGTGAAGTTGAAAAATGAAGAAAAAACAGCCGCCGCCTATTTATAGGCTCGGCCGAATCAGGTGTGCGTGGGTACACTGCGTTAGCATGCACCCTCGCTCCCTGTACGTTCGATCCAGATCAAGGGCCCCTGATGCCCTGATTCCTGATCCAATCAGGGCCTTCTGATTTCAATCAGACGGCCCCTGCTGTGATCCTTCAGCCCACACGCGTCTGGCCTCCTCAGGCCCAATTTTCTTCTTTTTTTTCAAGTTCTGCACCCCTTTTTGCTGTTAACACCCCCCTGCTTGTAATTTTTTTTAATTCTTGCATTTTTTTATGTTCTCGTTCGCATCCCGTACTCATACATAACATATTTTAGTTACGTCATTTAATTTTATTTAACCTTATCGCGTGATTTTAGAATGTATATTTAGGCTTAATGTAATTTATCCATGCATTTTAATTTAGGTTTATTTTCTCGTAGACATTAGAATGTAATTTAGGCGTTGATGTAAGTTATTTATTTTCGTTTATTTCTCGCAGACCGTAAAATGTATAATAGGTTTTTATGTAATAGCTTAGGTGCATGTGTGTGTGTGTGGGCTATGCGTTGTCTTTTATGCTTTGTAGCTTAGGTCAAGGGTCCTCATGTGGTCCAAAGCCATTGTGGGTTCCCCGCGTTTTTATTATTTTCCGCTCCGTTAGTTTATTTTATTTTAGTTCAATATTTAAAAACAACAAAAACATTCAAAAACAATGAAACACAAAAAACATTTCCATAATAAACCTTGGTTGTTTAATCAAGTGATCCTTTTATTTCATCATTTCATAAATAAAAATTGCAATCAATCTAAATTTTATTTTCAGTCATTTCCTTTAATATTAAAAAACACAAACCAAATTCTTATTTGCCACTTGGCTTTTATTTTAAAACTTTTTTCAAAAACAAATAAAAAACACATAACAAATCAAACGACAATTTTTACCCCGAACTACGAGGTTTTGATCCCTCACGGGTACGTAGGCAAAGGACACTCGTCCTCTCAAATCAATAAAAAATGTAGATAATTAGGTCTTTGTTTTCTTAAACACTTTAAATCCATTTTCAAAAGCAAGCAAGTTTATAGCACAAAAATTAAATAAAACCAAGAGGTTCCCGTAGAGTACTACGGACATAAAGGGTGCTAATACCTTCCTTTTATGTAACTAACCCCCGAACCCTAAATCTTTCTTAAAGTGGTATTTGAACTTTTTCCACTTTCTTTCAAAAATTAAATGTTCAGTCGTGAAATAAAATAGTGAGTCAAACGCTAATCAAATAGCCTTGATCTCCGAAAAATGACGCGACAGAAATGGCGACTTCACTGGGGACACCCCTAAGAGGGTTGAGCCTAACTTGGCTTTATTTAAATTTTGTGCTATAACTTGTTTAAAAACAAAAACAAAAATGGAAATACGTGTATATATGTTCCTCCTTCTTCTTTCTCCAACGTGTGTGGTGAGATAAGTCCTAACCCGGGCTTGAGGGAAATATAGGATAGGAGTGGTAGAATCATAGCGACATACCGAGAGTATTCTCGTGTTTTGAAGCATGTGATATAACCACACTTAGCGGAGGA
The DNA here is from genome assembly GCA_946800305.1 of Medicago arabica. NCBI lineage: Eukaryota > Viridiplantae > Streptophyta > Magnoliopsida > Fabales > Fabaceae > Medicago > Medicago arabica. The sequence goes on from OX326970.1 coordinate 43,664,210, forward strand.
CCTTGAGGTGATGAATGTCGGCGTGTGTTGTCACGTTTAGACGTTATTACTTTTAAGTGTCCGTCGAAGCTAAGGACCTTAGTTACCTTTAACCCATCTTGGCCTCTAGAACGTAGTGCGGTGGCTAACCAAGTGTTGTCTTGGAATTAGTTGACATGCGATACTACACTCAAACGAGACTCTCCTACGAACGCTGTTGGACCGGGTGTTGTCCCGGGCATCCAACAAAGTTCGGAGGGGGTTGGACTTTGGGAACTTGATAGAACCCGTGATACAGGTACGCATGTAACCATAGCTCTTACCAAATGACGTACTCACCTTTGACTCCATCACTATGGACCTTTAACCTCACCATGTTTTCACTGTTTGTGTAGCATCATGCATACATGCATTCATCCATAAATATTCATTTTTGCATCCGTCGAAGGACTTATATATTTTTTTGTAAACATCATAGATATGGAGAGTACTAGGGAGGATACTATGGAAAGCGCCGTGAAGAAAGTTATGAAGAGAACTAGGAAGTATGATTTCAAGAAGCCAGATTTGGAAAACTTGAGGAAACTAGCCAGAAGGTTAACTAGCCCGGATCACTTTCGAGATCGGTATGGATATTTGCTTAGCATTCTCAAGACAGATATTGACGAAGGACTCCTCAATACTTTGGTCCAATTTTATGACCCACGGTATCACTGCTTTACTTTCCCGGATTACCAGCTCATGCCTACACTTGAAGAATACTCTTACTGGATCGGTTTACCCGTATTGGACAAAGTACCTTTCCATGGTCTTGAACCCATGCCCAAAATCCCCACCATTGCAGCTGCTCTTCATCTTGAGGCTTCCGAGATAAAAACCTGTCTTACCCTCAAAGGAGGTCTCCAATGCCTACCTTTCAATTTCCTTTACCAAAAAGCTACCATTTTCTTGGAAAGATCCAATGCAGATGCTTTCGAATCTATCCTCGCCTTACTTATCTATGGCATTGTGCTTTTCCCGAACGTTGACAACTTTGTTGACATGAACGCAATCCAGATCTTCTTAACCCAAAACCCTGTCCCTACTTTGCTTGCCGATACTTACCTCTCAATCCATGACCGTACCAATAAGAAGCGTGGACTTATCATCTGTTGCACACCTTTACTTTACACTTGGTTCACCTCCCACTTACCCCGTCCTAAGATTCGATCAGAGTTTGTCCCATGGTCTGAGAAAATTATGGCCCTCACCCCGGATGACATAGTGTGGTGTAACTTAGCTGATGACACCGGAGTAATTATTGATCATTGTGGAGATTTCGCTAATGTACCTCTTCTGGGCATACATGGGGGAATCAGCTATAGCCCGATGCTTGCTAAACGCCAGTTCGGATACCCTATGAGGATGAGACCTGCCTACCTCTTCCTCGAGAGTGAATTCTTCCTTTACAAAGAGGATGTTCAGAACAAGAGAAAACAATTTGTACAGGCGTGGCACTCCATTGTTAGGATGGACAGAAACCAGTTGAGAAGTAAGTCAAGGATAGCCCACGAATCCTACGTCCAATGGGTAATTGACAGGGCTGCACAGATAGGGATGCCTTATCCCCTGCTAAGGTCTTTAACCTTAACCATTCCGGAAACACCTCCGCCTTTACCCCTCAAGGATATGGAAGAATACCAGGCACGTTTGTTTGAGTTGGGACGCGAGAAAGCCGACTGGGAAGGAAAGTACCATGCAAAGGTTCGGGAGTGCGATGTCTTAATGGACCTGTTAGAGCAAGAAAATTGGAAAAACCACAAGAAAGACCAAGAAATTGCTGATTTAAAAGACCGTATCAGGGAGAAAGATGCCATACTTGACCAGGTTCCTGGGAGTAAGAAGAGGCGCATGGACTTCCTCGCCGGCACTCATCCAGATATTGAGGAGTAGACCACCTCAGGAGTTGAAGAGTTTCACAGTCTATTTATCATTTATGTCATTTTCTAACTTTTTGTAATGTACTTTGGAGTCCATCCCTTGGCTCAGTTTGTTAGAAAGGGAATTATCTTGTGATGTTTTAAATTATTATGAAACCTTCAACTATGATGTTTACAGAAATGCTTTTATAAATCCTTCGATAAAAATGTGTCTTTTTGCATAAACATATCATGCATCATTCTGCATTCATAGTTTCAAATCCCAAGTCTCACACAAATTCTTTATTCTTAAAGGTCAACCCGTTTGAAAAGTGGCCCGACGCATTCTCCACAAATCTACTCGCACTCACTACACTCGTGCAACTGTAAAGAAAAGAATGGACTCTCTCGAACAAGAAAACCGAGTACTCCGAGAAGCAAATGAGACCATGCAGGCCAAGATGGACGAACTGACTGAATTGGTGAAGACATTAACGGCCGCGCAAGATCAGCTGCCACCACCACCTCCTCCCCCTGGCAGTACTCAGGCTGAGGCAGGTCCCTCTTTTGTTACCTCACAGCAAGTGACATCAGAAGGTCGTCCTTGGAGCATGCCTTTTAGCTTTGGTGAAGTACTCCGTCCTCATGGCTCAGAAACTCTGGTGTCTACCGTTCACAGTGCATTTTCCACTCCGACTGCAACCTACTCAATACCGCTGGTTCATACTATGCCACAAAGAGAAGACCCTATCATTCCCTCAAGAAGTACAGGGGCCCATGACAAAGTGATCGACTTACAGGAGAAGTTTGAGATGATGAATCGGGAAATGCAAGCACTTCGTGGAAGGGAAATATTCGGGAAAGATGCTTATGATCTCTGCTTGGTACCAAATGTCCAGATACCCCACAAGTTCAAGCTCCCAGACTTTGAGAAATACAAGGGGACGTCCTGTCCTAAAGAGCATCTACGGATGTATATGAGAAAGATGTCCACGTATGTACGTGATGACCAGGTCCTCATTCACTACTTTCAAGACAGTTTAGCTGGTGCCGCACTGAAGTGGTACATAAATCTGGACCGTACAGAGGTCCGAACTTTCAATAGTCTGTGCGAAGCTTTTGTGCAGCAGTACAAGTTCAATGTAGACATGGCTCCAGACCGAAGTGATCTCCAAGCCATGACTCAGAAAGACAGAGAAACATTCAAGGAGTATGCCCAGCGATGGAGGGATGTTGCTGCCCAGGTTAGCCCAGGTATAGAAGAAAAGGAGATGACCAAACTGTTCTTGAAAACTCTAGGTCAGTTCTATTATGAGAGGATGGTTGGAAGTGCGCCCAGAGACTTCACAGAGATGGTCAACATGGGGGTGCAGTTGGAAGAAGGAGTCCGAGAAGGACGGTTAGTGAAAGAAAATACATCCACCGGCAGTACAAGAAAGTTCGGAAGTAGTTTTTCAAAGAAGAAGGAACAAGAGATCAACATGGTGACCCATCAACCAAATTATCCAACCTATAACCATATTGCTGCCATCACACCTGCCACCAACGCTACCCAACCACTAAATTATCAACTTCCCCAATTTCCTCAACAATATCTTCCCCAATATCCTCAACAATATCCCCAACAACCATACCAACAACGCCCATACCAACAACAACCACACCAACAGTATCCCCAACAACCATACCAACATTATCCCCAACAGCCATATCGACAACAACAACCACGACCACAAGCTCAAAGATTACAAATTGACCCAATTCCCATTACCTATGCAGAATTGCTTCCAGGGTTACTCAAACAGAATTTGATCCAAACTAGACCACCCCCTCCAGTGCCAGAAAAGCCATCACCAGGGTACAGACCAGACCAGACTTGTGCTTTTCACCAAGGAGCCCCAGGCCATAACATTGAGAATTGCTATTGTTTGAAGAATGCAGTCCAGAGGCTAATCAATGAAAAGAGAATAACCTTCACCGACTCAAACCCAAATGTTCAAACCAACCCTTTACCAAATCATGGTGCTCCAGCTGTCAACATGGTCGAAGACTGCCAAGAGACTTGCCTTGTTCTTAAAGTGCAACATATCCGAACACCATTGGTTCCATTACACGCCAAGTTATGTGAAGCATCTTTTTTCAAGCATGACCACACCGCCTGTGAGGTATGCCGTCTAGATCCGTGGGGTTGCCAGGAAGTAAAGGATGATATCCAAGGACTACTGAACCGGGGAGAATTAATTGTTGAAAGAAAATGTGACGATGTGTGTGTCATGACTCCTGAGCCTTTGGAAATATTCTTTGACAGTCGGAAGTCAGCTGCTCCTTTAGTGATTTGCTTACCAGGGCCAATGCCTTATGTCTCTGAAAAGGCCATACCGTACAAGTATAATGCCACTATGATAGAAGGAGGTCATGAGGTTCCTATACCATCTTTGCCATCTGTGGGTAATATTGCTGAAGATAGTAGAGTACTGAGGAACGGGCGTGTTATCCCTGCAGTGTTTCCAAAGAGGGTTAGCGCCCCGTTAATTGAAGAGGTTCAAGCTAAAGTTTCTAATGCACTCCAAGATGTAGGCCAGTCTAGTGGGGCCGGCACGAGTTCTGATTTCGATGAGGTGCTCAAGCTAATCAAGAGGAGCGACTATAAGATAATTGATCAACTGATGCAGACTCCGTCAAAAATATCAATAATGTCTTTACTGCTGAATTCAGAAGCTCATAGGGGAGCTTTAATGAGTGTGTTAGAGCAAGCATTTGTAGACCATGATGTGACTGTTGGTCAGTTTGGTGGAATAGTGGGGAATATCACTGCATGCAACAACTTGAGTTTCAGTGATGAAGAACTCCCAGAAGAAGGAAGGAACCATAATCGGGCGTTACACATATCAGTGAATTGCAAGACAGATGCTTTGTCGAATGTGTTGTTGGACACCGGGTCAGCCCTAAATGTGATGGCTAAAGCAACTTACAGCCAACTTTCCTACCAAGGCACACCGTTAAGACGAAGTGGAGTAATGGTAAAGGCCTTTGATGGTTCAAAGAAGACTGTTCTCGGAGAGGTGGATCTGCCCTTTACAATCGGGCCACATGTTTTCCAGGTTACTTTTCAAATAATGGACATACAAGCATCATACAGTTGTCTATTGGGCCGACCTTGGATTCATGGAGCTGGGGCAGTGACGTCAACCTTACATCAGAAAGTGAAGTTTGTGAAGAATGGGAAACTGGTAACTGTGAATGGAGAAGAGGCTTTGTTAGTAAGCCACCTGTCGACTTTCTCTTTCATTGGTGCCGACAATACCGAGGGATCTTTATTTCAAGGACTTTCTTTAGAAGAAGAGAATTCGAAGAAGAGTGGGGCATCTATTTCATCTTTCAAGGACGCTCAGAGGGTAGTCCAAGATGGTGTGTCTACAGGCTGGGGGCAAGTGTTAAGCTTACCAGAGAACAAGCATCGAGAAGGTCTCGGTTTCTCTTCACCAGCTAGAATCCCCGAGGCAGGTTTCGTCATTGAGCCACAGAGAGGGATTTTTCGCAGTGCTGGATTCATTCATTCTCCGCCAGAAACCAACGCAGTCATTGAAGACAACCCCGAAGGAATTCCATGCAACTTTGTGACGCAAGGAGGGTCTAACCATAACTGGGTTGCTGTCGACGTTCCTTTTGTTGCTCATTTGTCCAAGTAATGCACTTGTTTGTCTTTATGCTTTTAAAAAAAAAAATCCTTTCGTCCTGCCCCAAGCGAAAGTGAATTTATCTAGGGCTTTTTGCTTCAAAAATTACAATCATCAATAAAATGTCGTTTCGTCTCCGACTTTTGTTTTATTTTGTGCTTTTAAAGAAAAATGGTAATACAAAAAACCAAAAAAACATGATCACTTCAAAAAGGTCTGCATTTACACATTTCTTCTAAAATCAATCATTAAACATATGTGCAGGTTAATTATCAATAAACCCGTTGAACAACGTGACTCTATGATCTCTCCCAACTTTGAGTTCCCTGTATACGAAGCGGAAGAAGAAGAGGTTGAAGAGATTCCCGATGAGATTTCTCGTTTACTTGAACAAGAAAGAAGAGCTATTCAGCCTTATGGGGAAGCATTAGAAGTAATCAATCTAGGCTCTGAAGAAGACAAGAAAGAAATAAGGATCGGGGCGTCACTAGAAGCAAATGTCAAGAAACAAGTGATAAAACTTCTCAAAGAATATGTCGATGTGTTTGCTTGGTCGTATAAAGATATGCCGGGGCTGGATACTGATATTGTGGTACACCGTTTGCCTCTGAAGCCTGAATGTCCACCGGTCAAACAGAAATTGAGAAGAACTCACCCTGATATGGCTCTCAAGATCAAAGAGGAAGTACAAAAACAGATTGATGCAGGATTCCTCGTTACGTCAGAATACCCTCAATGGTTAGCCAACATAGTGCCCGTTCCGAAGAAAGATGGTAAGGTCAGAATGTGTGTTGATTATCGTGACTTGAACAAAGCTAGTCCCAAAGATGACTTCCCACTGCCTCATATTGATGTGTTAGTTGACAGTACTGCAAAATCCAAAGTTTTCTCCTTCATGGACGGTTTCTCCGGTTACAATCAAATTAAGATGGCACCTGAAGATAGAGAAAAAACATCCTTCATCACCCCTTGGGGCACTTTCTGTTACAAAGTAATGCCGTTTGGTTTGATAAACGCAGGAGCTACTTATCAGAGAGGTATGACTACCCTTTTTCATGACATGATGCACAAAGAAATTGAGGTTTATGTGGATGATATGATCGTCAAATCAAGCACTGAAGAAGAACATGTCGAATACTTGCTAAAGATGTTCCAACGACTGAGAAAATACCAACTTCGTCTGAACCCCAATAAATGCACTTTTGGTGTCAGATCCGGGAAGCTTCTGGGTTTCATTGTTAGTCAAAAAGGTATCGAAGTAGATCCGGACAAAGTCAAAGCCATCAGAGAAATGCCTGCTCCAAAAACAGAAAAACAAGTAAGAGGATTCCTCGGGCGTTTAAATTACATCTCCAGATTCATCTCTCATATGACTGCGACATGTGGACCGATATTCAAGTTACTCCGCAAGGATCAAGGGATTGTATGGACAGAAGATTGCCAGAAAGCCTTCGACAGCATCAAAGAGTACTTACTAGAACCGCCCATTCTTATCCCTCCAGTTGAAGGAAGACCGTTGATTATGTACCTAACTGTATTAGATGCTTCTATGGGTTGTGTGCTCGGGCAACAAGATGAGACCGGGAGAAAAGAGCACGCTATTTATTATCTAAGCAAGAAGTTTACTGATTGTGAGTCTCGTTATTCCATGCTCGAGAAGACTTGTTGTGCTTTAGCCTGGGCCGCCAAACGCCTCCGTCATTACATGGTTAATCATACCACTTGGTTGATATCTAAAATGGATCTGATCAAGTACATCTTCGAGAAGCCAGCTTTAACAGGAAGAATCGCCCGGTGGCAGATGTTGTTATCCGAGTATGATATTGAGTACCGTTCCCAGAAAGCAATCAAAGGTAGCATCCTTGCCGATCACCTGGCTCACCAACCGATCGAAGATTATCAGCCTATAAAGTTCGATTTCCCCGACGAAGAGATCATGTATTTGAAAATGAAAGATTGTGACGAGCCGTTGTTCGGGGAAGGCCCAGACCCTGAATCAAGATGGGGTTTGATATTTGACGGAGCTGTTAATGTTTATGGTAGCGGCATTGGAGCAGTCATTATTACTCCTAAAGGTACCCACATCCCATTCTCTGCCAGACTAACCTTCGACTGCACAAACAACATGGCAGAGTACGAAGCATGCATTATGGGTATTGAAGAAGCCATCGACCTAAGAATCAAGAACCTTGACATCTATGGTGATTCAGCTCTCGTGATCAATCAGATCAAAGGAGAATGGGAGACTCGCCACCCCGGCTTGATTCCATACAAAGACTACGCGAGACGGTTACTGACCTTCTTCAACAAGGTCGAATTGCACCACATCCCCCGTGATGAGAACCAAATGGCAGATGCTCTAGCTACCTTATCCTCAATGTACCAAGTAAACCGTCGAAATGAAGTACCATTAATCAGCATCAGGTGTCTTGAAAGACCTGCTCATGTATTTGCAACTGAAGAAGTGGTTGACGACAAACCATGGTACCACGACATCAAGTGTTTCCTTCAAAGTCAAGAGTATCCACCCGGAGCATGCAACAAAGACAAGAAAACTTTAAGAAGACTATCTGGCAACTTCTTCCTGAACGGAAACATTTTGTATAAAAGGAACTTTGACATGGTGTTGCTTAGATGTGTGGACGCCCGCGAAGCGGATTTATTGATGCATGAAATACACGAAGGATCTTTCGGTACTCACTCAAGTGGGCATGCAATGACCAAGAAGATATTAAGGGCAGGGTATTACTGGATGACGATGGAAGCGGATTGTTACAAGCACGCCAGGAGGTGTCATAAATGCCAAATCTATGCTGATAAGATTCATGTTCCGCCAACCACACTCAACGTTCTCTCTTCCCCGTGGCCATTCTCCATGTGGGGCATCGACATGATTGGTAGGATCGAACCCAAAGCTTCAAACGGGCACCGTTTCATCCTAGTGGCCATTGACTATTTCACCAAGTGGGTTGAAGCCGCATCTTATGCTAATGTGACCAAGCAAGTGGTGGTCAAGTTCATCAAGAATCAAATCATCTGCCGCTATGGCGTCCCTAGCAGAATCATTACAAACAATGGGACGAATCTGAACAACAATATGATGAAAGAACTGTGTGATGATTTCAAGATCGAGCATCATAACTCCTCTCCTTACAGGCCTCAGATGAATGGTGCTGTCGAAGCCGCAAACAAGAATATAAAGAAGATTGTCCAGAAAATGGTGGTAACTTACAAAGACTGGCATGAGATGCTTCCATTCGCATTACATGGATACCGTACTTCCGTACGCACATCGACAGGGGCAACCCCTTTCTCTTTGGTATATGGTATGGAGGCAGTACTTCCCGTAGAAGTCGAGGTCCCTTCAATGAGAGTTTTAATGGAAGCTGAGTTATCAGAAGCTGAATGGGCTCAAAGTAGGTATGATCAGTTGAACTTAATCGAGGAGAAACGCATGGCTGCTCTATGTCATGGACAACTATACCAAAGAAGGATGAAGCAGGCTTTCGACAAGAAAGTTCGTCCCCGCGAACTCAAAGAGGGTGATCTTGTGTTAAAAAAGATTTTGTCCTTCCAGCCCGACTCCAGGGGCAAGTGGACTCCTAACTATGAGGGCCCGTACGTCGTCAAAAGAGTCTTCTCCGGTGGTGCCATGACTCTTCAAACTATGGATGGTGAAGAACTTCTGCGTACTGTAAACACGGATGCAGTCAAGAAATATTTTGTCTAAAAAATACAAGAACAGCTCGGTAAGTCGAAAACCTGAAAAGGCGGCTGAGGCAAAAATGAGCGTCTCGGTGGACTGAAAACCCGAAAGGGCGGTCCAGGCAAAAATTAGAGACATCAAACAGAGATTATCCTGATAGACTGAAAACCCGAAAGGGCGGCCTATGCAAAAATTAAGGATAAAGAAAAAGACAAAGTAACTGCATCCGGTCAGACGCCACCGACTTGGGGCACACCTGTTACCAAAGAACCTTCAATCTGAAGCATCAGAACAGCAGAACTCGAAGTTGTTAGGGAAAATAGGGTCGCGAAGTTCAATGTACCCCTTCACAAATAAATTACCATTTTTTTTAAAAGATCTATGGAGTCATGCCATCGGCTGACCACCGTTCAATCAATAAAATTTGAGCCATTTCCCCTTATTTGAAATTCTCATTTATTCTATTTTTCACACTTTCTTCTATTTTTGATGGTAATATTGCGAAGCAAATTCTTAAAACTTTTTTCACGTCTCTCAAAAGCATAAACAAATAAGTGCTCCTTAAGACTCATGAGTAAAATGGAGCGTACGTCGACATTCTCCTCCAGGAACGTTTGGACCCTGCTAAACAAGCATGGCTAGACAATGTGGGGAGTTTTACAAAAGGAAACAAAAATACAAAAAGCTCGCTAAGTCGAAAACCTGAAAAGGCGGCTTAGGCAATAGAGAGCGTCCCGGTAGATTGAAAACCCGAAAGGGCGGTCCAGGCAAAAATTAGGGGCACAAAAAAGGAAATATACTCCCGGTGGACTGAAAACCCGAAAGGGCGGTCCAGGCAAAAGTTAGGGACTTCAAAAGAAAACAAGCAAACAAACAAAAACAAAAAGGAGCGTGACTGCTGAGGCATACCAATGGATAGACACTCTATGCGAAATGGCGACTCCTACCCAAAGTTTTGGTCGATAACGGGCTCCCTCCCTAGGAAACATTGAGAATTACTACCTTGTGCCAGGTTTCGCCATGAAATTTGTTCGATTAGTCCACAACAATGTTATCTTCAAGGAAGTTTGCCGAGTGTAGGTGCTGCGATGTCAGCCAGTCTCCCCATCCTACCTGCTTTGTCTCGTTCCGTCAAATTTACCTATCGCAACCCGGTTTACATACTCATACATTCATTCATACATTCTTACATTCATGCGTTATTATTTTCACTTATGCATAACACATACACAACATCATTCACACGTGGTTGCATCGGCCACCTGAAATCTTGTTTTGGCCGCACCCTGTCGTTCAAAACCTCAATCGTTTAAAGCCGACAGTCCTACGCAAGGGACCGCTTACATCTTACACTTTACTGCTTTCAAGCCGACAGTCCTACACAACGGACCGCTTACATCTTACACTTTACTGCTTTCAAGCCGACAGTCCTACACAACGGACCGCTTACACTTTATCCGCTTTCAAGCCGACAGTCCTACACAATGGACCGCTTACACATTATTCGTTTAAAGCAAACAATCCTACACAATGGACCGCTTACACTTTATCCGCTTTCAAGCCGACAATCCAACACAATGGACCGCTTACACTTTATCTGCTTTCAAGCCGACAGTCCCACACAACGGACCGTTTAAGTTTACCTTTTGCATTGTTTCAAGCTTTTAGTCCTAAACAACGGACACCCCGCGTCTATCCGTCATTCCCTCGAGTGTCATCCCCAGTGCGTCTAACCCGGAGATGCCATCAAAAGTTTTGTCTTCATTAAACCATCGTCCCAAACTAATACAATAGTGGACAATCACTTCCCCAGTGAAACTACATTCCTCCAACAGAGTCAGATCCCTTTCTATAAAGAGTTCGGGTGCCCCGTCGTTATTACTCGTCCCCAATCGAGTCATCCGTACCGTCTTGCATTCATAATTGCGCCACACGCATTCACACAACATCTTAAGGTCAAAAATAGGTGTACTTTGTATTTAAGTCCCTTCGATCCGTCAAATCGAAGATTTCATCTTCAAATCTTCGGACGAAGAAACTTAAATAGGGGCATCTGTCATACCCCGATTTTTGACCTAAAATCGTACATTCATACACCGACACGTGTCGTCTGTTTCTACACTCGTACGCCGTTCGATCATGATCAGTCTCTGTATTTTCAGTGAAAATTTCGGCAGAGAGGTATTTTAAAATACCTCTTTTTTTTTTTGGTTCCGAATCGGGCCCTCATTCTTTATCCATTTATTGTTCTTTTCTTAATCTTTTACTTTGATCTTCTCTTATTATTATTTCTTATTATTAATTAGCCATTTTTTTTTATTACTTTCATGTTTATTTTGTTTTATTTAATTGTCTAAAATATCCGAAAATGAGTCAAAAGAATCGGTCCTGATCAAAACAGTTCCAGCATCAAACACAGCTGTACACATCCAAATTTCCAGGCCATTTCAATCCAAACCGCAGATATTTCTGCTCATCCGTAACAAACCCTAATCAAAACCTATGACTATAAAACAGAAGCCAGTAACACAAGAAAGGGGGATTTTTTCCAGAACACAAAAGACGGCCGAAAATTCACATAAGAACCTGCAAAAAAAACAGAAACAAAATTCACAAAGACAATTCCAGAACCACGATTGTTCCAAGTCCCACATCCATACAAACCCTCAGTAGCCGAAATCAACGACCCAGCAAGCATAAACATCCAGTAACGTGACCATTCAAATCGGCCATAAACACCACAACACGCAAACATCACAGACATCGTCACAAACGCATCACCACAGAACGCCAACAAAAGTCAAAGCCAGCCGGCCACAGACGAGAACCAACACACAACATAGCGGCATTTCCGAAGTTAAACAGCACGAATTCAAAAGGCTGAGTGACGACCAATCAAAATCCACATCGTACAACAACAACAAATACAGATCGGACTTCAAAAGCAATAAAGGTATAATCTTTCTCTTTTTTTCCTAAACTTAGATCTAGTGCTTTAGGGTTTGGTTTTGGAATTTTTGAGTTTGAAAACTTATAGAGGGAAAGAAAAGAAGAAGAAAACATAAAAAAAATTAGAAAAAAGGGAGGCTAGGGCTTCCGGCGCGGTGGCGCCGCCACCTTGGCCGGCCAACCACCGTCGCCGGAATCTGGATTCGTGGGAACCCCTCGTCGGAGAAAGGAAGAAGAAGAAGAACATGATAGAGAGAGAAGAGAGAAAATTAGAGAGAGGAAAGAGAAGAGAGAGAAAGTGAAGTTGAAAAATGAAGAAAAAACAGCCGCCGCCTATTTATAGGCTCGGCCGAATCAGGTGTGCGTGGGTACACTGCGTTAGCATGCACCCTCGCTCCCTGTACGTTCGATCCAGATCAAGGGCCCCTGATGCCCTGATTCCTGATCCAATCAGGGCCTTCTGATTTCAATCAGACGGCCCCTGCTGTGATCCTTCAGCCCACACGCGTCTGGCCTCCTCAGGCCCAATTTTCTTCTTTTTTTTCAAGTTCTGCACCCCTTTTTGCTGTTAACACCCCCCTGCTTGTAATTTTTTTTGATTCTTGCATTTTTTTATGTTCTCGTTCGCATCCCGTACTCATACATAACATATTTTAGTTACGTCATTTAATTTTATTTAACCTTATCGCGTGATTTTAGAATGTATATTTAGGCTTAATGTAATTTATCCATGCATTTTAATTTAGGTTTATTTTCTCGTAGACATTAGAATGTAATTTAGGCGTTGATGTAAGTTATTTATTTTCGTTTATTTCTCGCAGACCGTAAAATGTATAATAGGTTTTTATGTAATAGCTTAGGTGCATGTGTGTGTGTGTGGGCTATGCGTTGTCTTTTATGCTTTGTAGCTTAGGTCAAGGGTCCTCATGTGGTCCAAAGCCATTGTGGGTTCCCCGCGTTTTTATTATTTTCCGCTCCGTTAGTTTATTTTATTTTAGTTCAATATTTAAAAACAACAAAAACATTCAAAAACAATGAAACACAAAAAACATTTCCATAATAAACCTTGGTTGTTTAATCAAGTGATCCTTTTATTTCATCATTTCATAAATAAAAATTGCAATCAATCTAAATTTTATTTTCAGTCATTTCCTTTAATATTAAAAAACACAAACCAAATTCTTATTTGCCACTTGGCTTTTATTTTAAAACTTTTTTCAAAAACAAATAAAAAACACATAACAAATCAAACGACAATTTTTACCCCGAACTACGAGGTTTTGATCCCTCACGGGTACGTAGGCAAAGGACACTCGTCCTCTCAAATCAATAAAAAATGTAGATAATTAGGTCTTTGTTTTCTTAAACACTTTAAATCCATTTTCAAAAGCAAGCAAGTTTATAGCACAAAAATTAAATAAAACCAAGAGGTTCCCGTAGAGTACTACGGACATAAAGGGTGCTAATACCTTCCTTTTATGTAACTAACCCCCGAACCCTAAATCTTTCTTAAAGTGGTATTTGAACTTTTTCCACTTTCTTTCAAAAATTAAATGTTCAGTCGTGAAATAAAATAGTGAGTCAAACGCTAATCAAATAGCCTTGATCTCCGAAAAATGACGCGACACTTATCCTGTGAATGTTTATTTCTTAATGTTGAATCGCTGTTAAAATCTTCTTGATGCATATACTTGTAATTCATTCTTGTTCAGATGACTCAAATTTGATATCAAAATTAATCAAAATATTTAATTTTTCGATTAAACAAAGCTGAAAGGAAAACCATTATAAATTTCACATTTTTTTCAATAATAAGGTATATTGCATAACCAAGTATTGGTTTCTAAAATTTGTCAAAAAAAAAAGTATAGGGTTCCAAAGATGTAATGTGGATACCTCCTTTTCAAGATCAAAAAACAAAGTTGGTCTAGTTGTATGTATTTGTGAAGAACAAGGTCAGTTTGGTTTGGCCAAGACAAAACGGATCTTGCCAATTCTTAATGTTGATGAGGTTGTAGCGTTAGGTCTTCTCTATATGGGTTAAAAAGCTTCATTTAAATAATGTGCATCACTTATGAATTAAACTCCAAAATAGTGGTGGATATTTTTAACAGTACAAAGTGGAATTGACTTTGGTGCTTTTATATCGGTTTAAATGTAACGTGGATGTCCACTTCTGCAAACTCGCATGTTGAGTTTATTCAAAGACAAACTAATAATGTTGCTCATTAACTCTCTAAGATGGCCACAACTTCAACTACTTTTCATGCAAAAAAAGAACAAAAATAAGTATGTTGTATTTATTCTTTTGAGAGGATGTTACATTTTTGGTGTCGAAATATTTGTTCTGGTATAAACTTACAACGAGGTAAGAGTTGCGGAGAGTTCATCACTAACATGAAGGAAAGGAACTTTAAGTTCAATAAGAGAAAAACATTTTAAAAAAATCAACATTGAGAACCTTCATTGAAGTTTAATGGCCAAGAAGCATATACCTTTGAGGAGCTTATGTATACATTTTCCCTTTTCTACGGAAAAGGGTTTGTTAATATAAATATCGTACCAACGATGTTCCCAAATATTTAGGTTCCAAAACATAACATTACATAGTCTCTTTAGAGATAATAAATTTGAAAGAATTTCATACATTAAAAATAGATTCGTTCATCCCTTTAGTGTTTAATATTGTCATAAAAATTTGGAACAAGGTTAGCACCTCAAATGACAACCCAAAAGGCTGAAGATGTGGTGAAAACCATGCATGCTTGCCAAAGGTTTTGTTTTAGGAAAAGATGCAATTAATAGAGCAAAATCCTTTGATAAATTCCATCAATTGCTATAATATAGGTTTGAGCGACAAACTAAGAACAGTAGCAGCTATAGTAAACGAAAAAAGTGAGACCAATAAATTAGAAGTTTCAGTTTTCTGAAAAAAAAAACAAAGTCTTCAATTGCTATTGCTACAAAAGTTTCAAATTTTCTTGTGCATTGTTCATGGCTTATTTTGGAACGGTGAGCATTGTTCATGGCTTGAAGTTTACTTGGTCCCAATTTGAATACTATTCAAAGGGTATCGGGACTTGGCTTACCGATTTGCCTATCCTTCACTGCATGTCGAGGCTGGTTTTGGGTCTACGCTATGGATGTTTCGTCCAATAACTTGCGGAGCAAGGCTCCCAGGATCATTAGGTTAGCAATAATGGTTTCGCTCATGTGTTCTTGCTGCTTGTTTACTTTTTAGGCATTGTGTTGTCTTTTGTGTTAGCTTTTCAATCTTCTGATGGTTCACTTGCATTTTAATTTACTCTTCCTGGTACCATATTTGTAGTATGGATGAAAGCTATAGGTTGTAATTTGTATTACTTACACTCCTCACTTGAATAATATATTTGTTTGCATCTATGGTTTGTATACTTTTGGATTCTTGTTGCTCTATTACAAAATTGATTGTTGCGATTTTTCCTCTACCATTGTTCATTAAATTTCGTTATGTATTTGTTCTTGATAATATACGTATCCTAGCGTTTTGATTATAAATTTGTTGATTTTAACGAGGTTTTGTTCATTATTTTTGTTTTGTTTTGTTTCAAAGTCACAAGAAGAAGCCAATCGATTCTATTTAAGGTCATTTCAAATTGGAATGACATAGTACATATATAATATGTGTTAAAGAAAGATAGAGCAAGTGAAATTGAAGCGGAACATGCATTGGATACACACGAAGTCATGACCAAAGAAGTAGATGTAGAGAAACAAAATTGCAATATGCATATAAGCATATTGATTTAAAGGAACTGAGATATACAACAAGGAAGAAAAATACAATTTACTCGTACTAACAAGGGTAGAGACAAAGAAATGATAATCAAGAAGTGGAGAAATATTATCTATCTATCTATCTATATCTTCTATATCTATCTATCTATCTATATATTATTATTATTATCTTTGAATTTGAAACTTGCTTCATTCTAATACTTGAATTGTGTCTATGTGGCATATCTAGAAAAGCTTATCATAACACCTCTAAAAAAACTTTACTATCTCCTCTTATTCTATCTCTTTTACTAATAATAATAATTAAATTAAATAAAAAAATCACATAAGTCATAACTTTCATTGAATTGTGTTTATGAACCCAATAAAAGTTAGATAGACAAATAGGCTAATAGATTACAAGCCAGTAATATCTTCCCACTTGCATATGACAAGTTATATGATAAAAGACCTACTCTTTATTATGCATCAATTACCTTTACTCTTTTATCATGACACAACTGTAACGTTCTCAACTTATAAACTAAAAAGGCTATGTTTTCATCCAAGACATTGGTTGATTTTTTTCCCTTCTCATAACACTCTTTTTTTATCCTTAAATTTATCTTTACCTGATGGACCCAATAAGCTTCACCTCCCAACACATACCTCGCCTCTATGGTGATGATCATCAAAAGTTAAGCTTCATTTTGTCTTAAGTCTCTATAAACTCAATTCATCATGACTGTCAAATTTCCAACAAGTGTCCTTGAATGAACTCTCAAATAATTTTTTAATGAATTATAAAAGGAACTTATTCAATCTGCTATGTTTTCTCTTTTCACAGTAGATGTACTCTTATTCCCTATCCTGGTAATTTTCTATTTCCATTGTTCTTCTAGCTAATTTTAGTATTTATATGATTTATTTAACAATAATTTGATTTTTTGAAGTTTGTTTTATAATAATCAATATTATTAACCGTTAAAGTGGAATTTTTTTAGCAGCTAGATGGATGACATGTTTATAAGAGGAGTAGCTATAGAATAAAATTCAATTAGATCTTTGAGGTTGTGCTTGTAGTCAAATTAACTATGCACGTTAGACATGTTCATTTACAATAGCAGGTTATTAATAATCATTACGTAAGATTTCCCCTAAAAAAAGAATAATCATCCGATAAGATATGTTCTAATGGAATATTTTGCAAACAGTAAACACTAATATAGCTATTATTTATATGGAAATTTAGAGAAGAGAGGTGTAAGTTGTTCATTGTAAAATTTCACAACATGGTACGAACTATTCTCCTATACCAATATTAACATTTCATGTATCCTTCATCGATAAAGATAATCAAGAACGTGAGTTATTTCAATTTCACATAAGTTATATATAAAAACACTCTGCTGCATAGGTATTGGTTTTTAAATTTAGTTTTAACAGTTTTAATAAATTCTTTGTAAAAAAAAAAACAGTTTTAATAAATTTAAAATATGTGCTTATTGGAAATAATCCTATGTAAAATATTTTGACCGTGTAATTATATCTTCTCATGGGGTTGTGATTGAATTAAAAGAATATGTGTCCCGTAAAAAGAAACAAAGTTGAAGAAGAATACATCTTCTTGACTTTATTTTTTAACTGTGATTTACATCTTTGAGTTATCAAAAAAATATGATCAAAATGATACTAAAAAGTTAGTCATAAGATTATCGTCAATTAAAAAAAATGCATTGACATACTCAACGATTCTTTGTACGTTATCTGATAAAGTAAATTGCAGGAGCTAAATTAAGTGAAATTTTTCTTCTTCATAGTTTGAATAAATAATGGTACTCCAATCAATAAATAAATTAAGAAAAAAATGATCAAAATTGCAATGTTGATTGTGATTTTATATTTAGAGATGATTGGTGCAATTAAATTGACTCTTATTATATTCTTTGAATAAAATGTCTTTGGCCTTTTAAGCTCCATACCCATTGAACATGTCTAACGTGCTCATTATACTCTTTTTTTAAGGAAACGTGCTCATTATGCATGTCAAATATTTCTTACATGACTATAGTAGTGCTATATAGGAAAACATAATAATAAAAATAAAAAAGTATTGGAGAACATAATTGTCATCAAGAAAAGAAAAATACTATGTAAAATGCAAGGTAAATCAAACCGTTAGACTTAAAAAATCCAAACTAATAAAAGTTTGAGTAGAATTCCTCAAAGTGAAGGTTTGATAGAAAATTTTAAAAGAAGTTAATTTATCAACACAAATTGTTTTTTTAATAAATATGATAGACCTTAAGTAAGATATGGAAAGTTAAAGTAAGTTGTTTCGTCATGTTGTATAATTTCCAAAGACATGTTCAAAAGATGTCATGTGGCATAATTTTTAAAAACACGATCGAAAGCTGAATAAAACGAAACTACCAAAGATTAATCATATGTTAACCAAAGCTTATTTAAACCTTTTTTATAAGCGACATTGACAACAGACATGACTATTTTGATCCTATAAAAGAAATATTGCAAACATATCTAAATCAAACTCGTGCAACGGACAGGTTATATACCTAGTTGATATTGATAAGACACTATATCATAAGGAAAATGCTATTTATCTAGAAAAATAGTATCAAGAATTTTTCAAGAAACAGTTGGCAAGTTTTAATTGCAAGATTTATTTGTTCACTTCCTATTTTTCAGCCACACCTCCTTGAATTGTGGCAAATAGTGCATTGTGATTGGTTCCTCTTTATTCTTGAAGAATTCTTGATGTTATTTTTCTCGTTATTGATAGAAAACTCAAACAAACAAGCGATTCTCAAAAACTCCAATTTAAATAACATGTGTTGTAAGTTACTGTGTTGTTTCATTCCATTGCTTCTTAGTCCAAGGAGGTAAATTTCAAGAGACATCCAAGTTTTAACTGCTGCATTTTTATTTTTATTTTTATTTGTATATTCTTTATACCAAATGAAAAAGTGAGAGTAAACATAAATTGTATGCACCAAGGAATTGAAAGATCACTTTTCTATAAAATATATATATATAATTGAAAGACCATTGAGATAATGGTTACGAGATCAGAATGTATCATGTCGATCGTAAAATAAGAATAATCAAGTTGGTTTGGTTCTTCTACGAGAACAAATCTTACTATGATTAAACCCAAAAAAAAATATGAATTTGGTCAAATAATGACTTAACGGTTGGAGCATAGATCTAAGATCTAAGTTCATAGGAGGAGCAAGTCTAGTTTGATTAAAACCGTAATATTTAGGAACAACGTTTACTGTACCCATGCGTCAGCATGGGTTTGTTGCTAGTTATTGTATACGACATCCCCAACGTTGAGAAAAAATATTAGAGACATGATTTATATCTGTGTATAACAGTTCTTACCCGTTTAAACAATATGAAAAACTGCAGCTATCGAAATAGCAAACAATGGAGATACAATTTTTCTAAAATGCATCAAACTACTCATAAGTTTTTCTATCCAACAATCTACGACGCAAAGTGACACCTCAAACTCAAGTACCAAAAACAATATAGAATATCCAAACAGCTTTATCATAAACGCCTAATTTTAATGTTTGAACCATTGTGCTGGAAAGCTCATCGCAGATTTGATAAAAAAAAAAATCAAATGAAGTTCATAACAACAAAATAACTTTTTAAAGCTGACAGTAATCCCAAGAGCCAACAATATTCACATGTTCATCTCTCGTTCAGAGTGTTCCACGCTAAGACGGAAAAGGTCATCTCCTAATACTTAATAAGGTTCTGTTTTGATCACACGAGATGGTTGGGAGGACGTCTGCAAGAAGCATTTTAAACAATTAGGAGGTATAGGCATAACCATGTAGCAGATAAACCATTCACTGGAGTCCCATGCAAAAATAATTAAAGCCTTTGAGAAAAGTACCTTGCTTTGAAGGCCAACTATTGTGGCTCTCAAGAGACCATCGTCTCGCACAATCAACCTCAACTTCTTCGCAAAATCATCACGAGTCATCCTTTTTGCCTGGTGATTACCAGGAAACAATGACAATTTATATTTTATATTAGAGATATCAATTAAGACAGAGACGGACATCCAGCAAAGCTAGTTTTACACTACATACCCTGAATTGCAGATAATGCATATTGATAACTTCCATATCCTTAGAAGAAACCTTGTTTCTGAGAGCATCAATAAGTACAGGAAAAGGCATTGAAGGGGATGTTGGACCTTTATGCGAACCAGATGCTATTCCCTGAGGTATCCCACAATTCAAAAATTGGTTCGACATTTTTTTTTTATCGACAACAAGTCTTAACAATAGAAGATTTCAAATCAAAAGCAAATTCAAAATCTAAAAGAACATAAAGGTGTTCTGCATTTAGCATTAACACACTAATACACACACACATTCGACTGTGGACTGATGCTTTTTTATCTGACTGAAACCTAGATTGCTCAGATAGTATAAACTATAAAGTGAACCTTCAAAACCATGAGTCAGAAATCTATAATAAAGCCTTCTCAAAAAAAAAAAATTAAAAAAACTTGTATCAATCATAAATTTTTATATTTATGCAGTATGTATAATATGATTTCAGAGAAGACCAACTAGAGTATGTCATGTGATACATGACTATCACATCATTATCACCACCATTCCTTTTACCAATGCAGTTACTCGGAAATTAAATCAATCTCCTGTCTCATCTAAATAATTTTTTTTCCTCCAAAACCCTAAATTATGCCTGCATATCTAGAACTGATCTGAACTCAAAAACTATCTTCTGCGTCAACTTTTCTTAGCACTGTAAGCAACACGCTTTCAACTTCCATCAAATTATCAATTCCTCTATATTCTGGAATTTACCCTTCTGAAGATTTGCTACTTATATAAAAGATGAAAGACATTGGCTATCTTAATATCAAGGATAATAATAAACTTTAACGAAGTAAAAAAAATATATATGAAAAAAGGAATGTGGCAGTTAAATATGATATATGCATTGCTTTTTACAAAGGAAATTTGGCATCGGAGGTTATGCTCAAAATATTGAAGAACTTACAGTGTCTACAGTAGAAGACTCTGAACGTGACAAGATTTTAGGACTTCGGGTAGCTGAGTTAACCCCAAAAATATTATTCTTAGTCTTACTTCCTAAAAGAAGACCTGTAAAAATGCATTATATATCAGTGATCAAGAAAGAAAGAAGTTTCCAAAAGGAAGGGCACTCGTACAGCTTAGCAGGGGAAACAGATGACTACGTCATAGACCAGACATGAAGTGATCTGTCAAATATGAAGGAGCTCAAGTGCCCAACCAGAAGGAGAAATCAACAAGCTAGGGATGAAACCCTCCATCCAAATGGAATGAACCGAATCATATATCAACAAGTTAGCCTCTGATCAACTCATTAAGTACCATATACCAATATTATAAAACGGAAATGGAAAGGATCTTATTTTTTGTTAGGAAAACATAAAAAAATAGAAGACATAAAAGAAATAAAAGAACAATATTTCACCTGCAGCATCAGAAGAGACCTTGAAACTAACAACATATTCTGGACAGATGTGGGTGTTCGTATTCATATTCCATACTATATAGTATCTTGGATTGTGGATGTCATCCACCCCACTATCAAGGTCACTACTACTGGGACGAAACTGTCTAGTGCCAGGACGGAGAAGCTCCATATTCCCCATTATTACACGGCAAAAGACCAAGTGTCGAACCCCGTTTTCGTCAATATCACAATGACTAGCACTGTAAATAAGCCAAACTTGAATCCCTTTCTTTCCATTACAACAGAATAATAATAATAAAAATACATAACTGATAAAATGATGAAGTACTAAAGTAGAATGTAAAGAAGACATTGATGTATAAATAAATATGGGGAAAAAGGTTCTTTCCTTTTTAAAGAGAATATATTGACAATTGACAGTAATATAGAACATTCATAATGCATTAAAAATATCAAATTTTTAGTATTATAGAACATTTTCAAGAAAAAAATATATTGACAATTGACAGTAATAGAAGTGGTAAAAAAAAATACCATGCAAAGATATATTAGTAGAACTCCATCCTAAAATAAATACTTGTATAAAAACCAAAAGAAAAAACTATTGAATTTCTATTCATATTTGCTTCAACAATAAATATGGGGAAAAAGGTTTTTTTTTTAAAGAGAATATATTGACAATTGACAGTAATATAGAACATTCATAATGCATTAAAAATATCAAATTTTTAGTATTATAGAACATTTTCAAGGAAAAAATATATTGACAATTGACAGTAATAGAAGTGGTAAAAAAAATAAAAAAATACCATGCAGAGATATATTAGTAGAACTCCATCCTTAAATGTAAAAACCAAAGGAAAAAACTATTGAATTTCTATTCATATTTGCTTCAACAATATTACTAGCACTTAAAAGATTTTATTGTTTAAATTTGATGATTAGAAATTAAACCTGGCAAAAGGAAAGGTAGCAGCTGCAAGATGAACACCAAAGCCATGTGTGCATTTAGATGTAGATATTCCACAATGACCAAGCCCACACTTCATCATAGTAGATAGTTCTCCTTTAGAAGAAGCAAGCCAAGCATATCGAACATTAGCATCCCCACGACAATTTTTCGTAATTTCAGCTTGCTTCTCAAACAGCTCCAATCGTGATTGCATCATTGTACTTGAGAAGGGGTAAATCTCAACTATGTCAGCACTACCAAAACTACTAGTTCCCTTAAGAAACATCTTCTGTACAGTATCCAAATCCAACCTTCCATATACAACTGCACTACCAACTATATTTTTATTTTGCATAACGGCTTCACCAACATTTCCATTTCCCATGTTATTGCTACTATCTTCAATTTCTAAATCATTTTGTTTAGCATCAAATTGAGTATGCTTCACTATAACATTGGACTCCCCAGTGCACTCCCCCAACTTGGAAGCATCGACTCCATTTATTTCAATTTCTAATTGTAATTTAATATCATTAGGATCTTGGAACAATGATTCCTGACTTTCTCCACTATCCTGATTGCAGGGATCATAAGGCCCTTCATCGGAATCAGCATAAATTTCAGGGAAAAAGCAGCACCCTGTCTCATCAATCCAAGCAATAGGACGCTGCAAACCAGATTTCAAATCCATCTGATACATGTGCAAAAAATTCAGCACAAGATGATGGCCATTTAACTCTACTTCGACAACTGCTTTCTTAGCATTAAAATCTTTCCTAACCAAGTCAACAACATCCCGAGGAAAGTCCTTCCATTCACCATTTTGATAGACCATCAAACGTTCTGGGCGTCCACTCTTCTTATAATTCATATAATACCTAACCAATGACCGTCCAATATGAGTCTCTGATTTCGTCGGTTTGCTCTTGTAACTGTTCAATTTCATCTGTTTGACAACTTTGTTTCTTGGAGATACAAGTGATGCCCATCGAGGTAACACTGGTCGCAGAGCTCCATTTGGACATGTAGCATGTGGATAAGCATGTTTCCGCTTCAGATTAAGCACAATCCTATCCGATGCCTTTTCGTTGTTTGCTTCCATGTTTATCTACTAGATCAATATCTATAAACAAGTTCAAATATAAAAGCTCAGGTGCAGCAACCAAACAGAATTCTGGTCCTTGGGAAGTTTCAAACAAACTGTGCTGGTGAGGAGCATGACATCAAGAATATTTGGAACTCCCTGGATATTTAAAAAAATTGGGAATATGGAACTAATGAATAGGATCATATACACATGATTTGTAAAGTTGACATGATAAATAATAAATTAATCAATAGAAGTATTCCATGTGTGACAAAACAATCAGTTAAAAGCACTTCGGCTTTCAGGTGAGTTTCTAAAAAACACCATCTCCAAGAAGATAAGAGAGATAATCATGTCCAAGAATACTCATCCATTTTAGTCCGTAGATTAATAGTATAGCATCGAATACTTTAACTAGTCATCTGGTCAATATTTCTTTGGTTTTATTAATCAATAGGAGTATATAGTAAGGAGAAAGACACATGCTTTCTTAAGTTTCAGGCACCATATCGGCTGCTATAAAATGTGAAACATATCAGCTTGACAATGTACTTCATTAAGACCCTAGAACAATTTATTCAGGGTTACTAACACACTCAGCCACCCCGATCATTCAGAGCCCAAGTATAACCTTTGGGCTTTGTTTGGGAGTTGGTGGAGAAATGGAGAGAAGGGATTTGAGGAGAAAGGGATGAGCAAGGGGACGGGAGAATAATCTCCCACCTTGCATGGAGGTTTATTTTTTCCCCATAGAACTAAACCTCCCCCGGTAGTGATCTCACAAAATACACTTTGGAAGGATTTGAAAACACATTCAAAACATTTCTCTCTCTTTACAAACAAAGAAAATACTAGTCACAAGACCTCTCCTCCAAAAACACCCCCAAAAGGTTGATGGATTTCACTCTTCTTCCCTGCCTGTCCCTCCTAACTTCCGAACAAAGCCTTTAAAGTTTATAGACCTTATGACAAGGTCACATGCTACTATTTAAAGGATAATATTTTTAAGGCTTAATTAATGATTTGGTCCCTTAAGTTATTTGTTGGTTACATTTTGGTCTCATAAGTTATTAACGTTACAATTTAGTCCCTTCTTAAGTTAGTATATGTTAGTCAAATAAATCTTCACTGTCAGTCTTTTGACAAAACGTTAAATATGCACATATGAACGGTGAGGTGACAACTTGCAATATGTATTCACCTTAGACATTGGGTTAACGGTTTTGACGGTGGAAATTTATTTGGTTGACGAAATATAACTTAAAGGGACCAAATTGTAACGTTAATAACTTATGGGACTAAAATGTAACCAACAAATAACTTAAGGGACCAAATCATTAATTAAGCCTATTTTTAAATAAAAACAGTAAAAACAGATCCGACAATGCAAAAACAAAATATTCTAGAAGATGCTCTATGTTGCTAAAAATTAAACATCTGATAGACATAGAATTATCTACTATCCAATTACAGGGACAGTTCGATTTTGCCAAAAATGTAAATACAGCAGTATTTTTCAACACAAGAATCAGTATCTCACTTCTCAAAAGTCCAAAAATGAATAAGCAAAATAATATCCTAACAATCCTATAGACAGATTATTACACGTTTCCTTGTTGCTATGTAATTATATGGTCAACATTTACTTACATTTAAAAAAGCTTATAACATGCTTATTTTAAAACATTTGACAAAATCAAATATTTTTAAATGTACACAATGAACATAAAATAAGATCAAAGAGAGAGCAGAAAGGAAACTGACAAAAATAACAAATTATAGTTATCCAATAAGATGGATCTTAACATATTCTTTTATCAAAAAAAAAAAAAAAAATATATATATATAAACTATCATAGCATATTCAGTATGGACTCTCAACACAAGTTAGAATCAAAAAATAAATATCACTTTATCATTTTCATAAAAAAAAGTGACTTTTATGAAAGTCAACAAACGGAAAATAGCTTCAGAATTTAAAACAAAATCATTTTTTTAAAGCTTAAACAAATCAACCCTTAGTTTAACCAATAACAATATAAGCCAGTCTTGAGGATTATTAAGTCTAAAACCAAAAACATCATTGAAGTATCCACAATCCATAAAAAAGCAGTATAGCATACCAATCAAAACTAGTATCAGTACTCAAATCCAAAGAGTAAAACATAACAACCAAGCCAAAAACAATTAGAGATCCATATATCAACCAAAATTAAGAACTACCACAATTAATTAAACGCATATCAACCAAAACTATACATACCAAGCACTGAAGTTACCCTCCATATTGTACATTCTTTTCTCCAAAACACCTATAATCCTGATCACAAAATCAAAAAGATAAAATACAAATCAGACAAAGCTAAGCTTAAAAAAAAAACATTTTTCTAAGCAAAGATTCATTTTTCATCTTTTAGAGGTTAATTGAATAATTGATGTATCATGTATCTGAATTATATTATAGATTAGGGAGTATCTATCAATAACCAAATCCTAATCAAATACCTAAACAACAGATCAATACATCAAAAAAAAAAACTCTATAATTCACTTCCAGCGACAAAATTAAGCTTAAAAAAATTCACGAAAACCGAAAAAATTGATACAGAAACTCATAAAAATTGAAATCAACGCCGATCTAGAAAATTCCAAGCTCAAACCGATAAAGTCAACAACACAGACATAAATTTCAAAAAGCATCATATAATATCATATCATAATCATAAAAACGAACAATTAATCAATTATTGAAATCAAAACTCAAAATCATGAAGATAAATTTGATTCGATTACCTCTTGGTCTCAAATTTTGACCATCGGAATTTTGTTCATGGATTTAGAATTTCAAGAAGTTAGGTTTATGAATAGGAGCTATGAACCCTAACCCTAGATGGAAGCGAGGCGGTGGAGAAAAGGTATAAATAACGACGCGCCTGAGTGAGAGATTGGGTGTGGTGGGGTTTTTAAGGGTGGCGGTTTTGAAGCATACCGTGCGTATTCGTTCACACTATTTTCCTCTTTTCCAAGTAACCTATTGATGAAGATTCTCAGATTGGTTTCGTTATCTCACGCGCTGTGGGTGTAGGTTGAGTCACGGCGTTATTTTATTGGATGGTGCTTGATATTTTTGGCCTTTTTTTTTCTATTTTTTGAAATTATTCGTCCTCATCTTCTAGAAATGTCTCCTTTTTTTAATTAAGTATGCAATAATGGTTTTTTTTTATTTGTTTTTTGGGTTAAATACTATTTTATTGCAATTGCAATAAACATTTAAATATTTTACCAACAAAAAAAATTAAATATTTATTTTTAAGATATGTTTAAAATATCAAGGGACAAGAACATGTTAAAACAACACAACATGACACAACTTGATAAGAACATGATAAAAAAACATATCACAACTTGATAAAAACAAGATAAAACAACACAACATAACATAGTTCAATAAGAACAAGGTAAAACAACCAACACAGCTTAATAAAAACATACAACAAATGATAAAAAAAATTGCTATCTAGTTTTTTGACTTAATAATTTTGATGGATAAAACAACTGTGTTTTAATTTAATGAGAGAAAAAAAAATCAGTTTTTGTTCTGTTTTTTACCCTAGTTTATCGACTCACTAAAAATATTGTCCTTCCAAGTCTTTATATGTTGTTTAACAACTTTAGTTTTTTTACAAACAACTACTAGTCTTGAAATCCTTAAAAAAAAAAAAAATCGGTATTAAATATTTTTCATCAACGTGTTAGTCATTAAATTTTCTAAATTTTGTTACGAAGTGGATGCATAACCGTCAAAGACCATTGCCATGTACAATTTTGATTTTTGAAGACATTTTTTTCGTTCGATATTTTCTTTGGCACCAGTTTACACGACTGATTGGAAATTTGGAGATTTTATAATCATTCAGTTTCAGACGATGAATAATAATTAAACTAACAAAAACATATGTTAATAATTCTGAAACATCTTGTATATACTTTGTAAGACAGTTTGATTTTTGGGTCGATTCTTTGATACATCTTATATTAAGGAGTTCTCATTGTCATTGTTAATATATCCCACTTTGATTTCTATATAAAAAAAAAATCTGAAACATTATACATCTTTAAAAACATTCATAAAATGTTCATAGTTCATGCTCATGCGTGTCCATTCATTTTAAACTTCATGGACCCCTGTTTTCTTCTTAAATTTATTTTAACATCAGATGTCTGCAGGTATCTATAAAATACACAACTTAGGTGTTCAATTATGTGTTCAAAGGAAGGAACAACTGGACTATGAATTGTTGTGCACCAAGCGTGAGTATGAAGTCTTGTATTGTTTGAGAAAATGAAGGTTTAGCAACATACAAGTGATAACCTTGAAAAGGGTTTTAAGTCAAGAGATTGATCAAAACTAATAAGTTAATCGGTCGTGAAGAATGAATAAGTATTGAGAGTAAAGAGAGATAGGTTATTTCACATAAAGCAATAGAGGATTCACCGACTTGATCATCTGTTTTAATCCAATTATCAAACCATTTTATTTTTTGTTATTTACTTTTTATTGTACCCAAATCTACTACCTAGGGAAAACTAAACAACCTTTACATATTCTAAAAAATAACATCATTGCTATAATTGAGATTAATACAGTCATTGTGAAACGATATTTATTACTACTTTGATAGTGTTTGGTACATTTGCCGAATCTCTATCAAGTTTTTTGTAAACTCATTGTCTTAAGATTTTTGGTAAATATGTGGATTTCAATCAATGTGTGATTGCTCAGACTCAATATCAATTTTCTTTGAACTCTTATTAAAATCAAACATGGATAACAACTTTCACTTACCTCCTAGCAAACTTCACTTTTTTTTTAAGATTGTTAAAACATGTTCGGGAGAGAGTGGCCAGTAAGAAGGCGTGTTCAATCGTTTTTCATGTAGTGTAGGAAAAAAATGTAAAGGTCGTTGAGGTTTGCAATATTATTGAAGGACGAAGAATGTAGTTGTGGAATGAAGAATGTAGTTGTGGAATGGGAGGATGAAGTTGTTTCAATGCGAGAAAGATTTTGTAAAGGAATCTAAGTATAATTATTGTTAACTAAGTGGAGTTTGAAGAGTTAGTTGAAGACAAGTTATAATGGAGTGGAGGATTTGGTTGGGGTGTAATGTAAAATCTGCACACATAGTGATTACTAAAGATATGGTGAATGAAGCATCAACGATGAACCAAAGTATGTGTAATGATTTTGTTCCATTCATGATTTCAGTCATGGTATGGTTCGGATGATGCTCCAAAATAGACTACCCATGAAAGACAATTTAACTAAGGAGGGGTGTTATATAAAGAGATGTCAGTCATCTTTTTTTAGTAGTTGGTATTTTGAACTTAGTGAGATAGATAAACAAAACGAGTGTGAGCATGGTATGAGAAAATAAAGGTATAACACATTTTATGAGGGGTTCTGCTTGGGCCATTTGAGGCTTAGCTCTGGGACTGAATTTCGAAGCCAATTTCGGATTTCATACTCATAGCTTACGCTGTTTTGGTTTGGTTGTTGTTGCTTGGTCTTTTTTTGGGTTTTCCTCCGCTTTTCGGTTTGGTTCTAGGTGGTTTTTGTTGCGTGATGTTACGCCTATATGCGACATTTTTGCATTTATTTTCCTCCGCCTCTTTGCGTCTTGCAAGATTGTTGGTTTAATAATATTTGCCGTTTAAAAAAAAAAAGGTATAACACATTTTAATCCATTTTTAGAAATGTTGAACCGTTGTAGAGTTGTTTTGTAGTAGCTCGTGAAGTGATTCAAAAATAAACATTAAAAAGAGGATCATAGGCAAGCAGGATACCCTTTAGATTTTGAGTGTGATGTAGTAAAAAATAAAATTGTGTAATTTGTGCACAAGTTCTAAGATTTAAAAAAATAAAAATCAAGATTTTGTACACACCTCTTCCTTCTGCACAAAACACTTCCGTCCTCCAGTCATGTCTAAAATACCATGCGCTAGTTAGCTAACGCAAGTGTAAAATTGTGCGTTAGTTAACTAGCACAACGTTAGTTAACTCACGCAACGTGCTGTTAAACAAGGTAGAACACCTCATTTCCTCATTTTTCATCTAAAATCTCAAAAAATCTCCAAAATCTTTCTCAAATCACCAAATCCAAAATTCCTTCAAGTTCAAATCAAACAACACTCCAATAACAAGTAAGTTTTCATAATCAAACATCATTAACCTTTTATGTTTATATGTTAGATTTTTTTCTATTAAATTAGAAATTTTCTAGATTTAGGGTTTGTTTAAATTTTGGTTTTTTTAGCAAGAAATCATACAATGTTTACATAAAAATGACATGTGTGGCTTAAATGTTTAGATGTTTGCATGTTTATGTTGTAGGTTTTGAGTTTTAGATAATTTTTTAGATTTAGGGTTTGTTTAAATTTTGATTTTGCTTGCAAGAAATGATACATGTAAATGACTTATGTTGCTTAATTATAGTTAGATGTTTGCATGTTAATGTTGTAGTTATGAGTTTTATGGTTTATGTATAATTTGCACTCCAAGTGTTTGATGAAATGTTTGAATGAGTTTTTCATTGATTGTTTTTAATTTCTTATTGTGTAGATTTGAAACAATGGCCGGGTGGATTGACATTCGTGTAGAATTCAACGGCGGAGAACCTCAGAGGTTGAAGGTTCGGTGCCTTGGTGTAACGCTAAAAGGTCTCAAGGATCATCTTAATGAATCCAACCAAGGAGTCAACCCCCAAGACACAAGGAAGGTGAAATACGTTCGGTATAAACGTCCAACGCTCGACGATGGGAGAGTATTATTCACTTGGGTGGAATTGACGAACGACGAAAACGTGACGACCATGGTTTGGGAGCACATCATGTTCCAATGGATCGATATGCGAGCAACGTTGGTGAGATCAACTGAAGATATCATCAAAAGTCTGATTCCGTCAGAAGATCGTGATTAGGTGCCGATTGTGATTAGGTAGTGAATGCACCTTCCAACTACAACAATTGTCTTACTCTAGATGGGGCAATTCAAACTTGTTAAACGGCAAGACTCCAGCATTTGCCCGAAAGTGCTTTTGGTCCATTCAAAAGGTTAAATTCTTGTTAGCTTCGTTTAAATGATGGTATTGAAGTGTCAAGGTCTGGACCTCATTCCGTTGGCACTTGGATACTATCATTTAAAACCAAGACCAACAAGAATTTAACCTTTTGAATGAACAAAAACACTTATGGACGAATGTTGAAGTCTTGCTGCTTAGCAAGTTTGAATTTGCCCCATTCGGAGTTAACACAATTGTTGTAGTTGAAAGGTGCAATTCTGAATGTAATGTCATGTAATGATAGGCCATATTTAGAAACTTTATATAATGTAATCTAACTTTTACATTATGATATCGAGTTCCTTCCTATAAGATTAATGTCACGGAATAGACCTCATTCTTTATTTGATGACCTGTCTTATAGGAGAAATTTCGATGTGATAACATATATAGTTGATTCTTTATGTAATGTAATGTAACTTTTATTCGAATTTATTTAATACCTAACTTTATTCGAATTTATTTATTTCAATTCTTTATTCGAATTCACGCTAAGTTTAATTAGTCTTTATTCGAATTTATTTATTCAATATGCAATAACAAAATAAATTCTTTATTCTAAATTATTTATTTGCTATATTCTAATTTATTTATGCACTTAAAATAAATTCGAAATTAGAAAATAAATTCGATTTTATTCTAATTCAATATTTATTCTAATTTATCAATTCATTAAATACAAAATTAGAAAATAAAAGCAAATATAAAAATAAAAGCAACATCTCATTTTATTAATCAACTTCATACAATAATCGATACATTGATACATTTATTCGAATTCACTAAATAATATACTTATTTTCTTTTTACCCTCTCTGAGGTAAAAAGTAACCATCCTTCATGGGGTAAAATAGTGAGCAGCCTTCTTGGGGAAAATACATCATCAACCCTTGAACTAAATCTAAATCTGGTTCTTTTTATACCACAAGAAGATTCTTTTTGCCCACGGTAAAAAGTTTTTGGGGTAAAAAGAAGCAAATTTAATTTTACCCCAAGAAGGCTGGATCACTTTTGCCCCCAAAGAGACTATTGAAAGAAACAAAAAAGAAGAGAAATAGAGGGAGAGAGTGAGGAGGGAGAGAAAATGAGATGGTGTGAGGAAATAGGAAAGTATGGAGGGGTATTTATGGATGAGAATTGTAGTATAAGTTATAAAAAAACACAAATGTGGTCAAAAAACGTGTAAATGGTGTAAAAAACGTGTAGATTGAAGGTTGAAAACTGACCACCGTCCACAAAAAACGTGTGTTCTTGAGTTCTGACCACCGGTTAACGTGCGTGAGTTAACTCGCGCACCTGCCAGTTGTGCGTGAGTTAAGTCACGCAGAGGTTATAAGGTGCGTGAGTTAAGTCACACTGCGTGACTTAACTCACGCAGGGGCTTTTTTGAAAATCATGCAGGACGTGAGTGTTTTGTGCAGAGGGAGAGCGGTAACCCTTATATTTAAGTATGAGATCTCAATAATCTGTGAACTTACAAATTTAAGGCTAGAATTTAGAAAATAAGTTAGAATTATGCTCTTTACCCAACACAAAACAGTCGCACCCAACTGAAATACCATATATACCCTTGCGTGAGTTAAGTCATGTTGCGTGACTTAACTTGTAACACCCCGTTCTCCCAACAGTATTAATTAACAAATTAAATCAGAGTTTTTCACCAAAAACGGAATGCTACATTTTCGTTCAAATAAAATCTCCAAATTAACGGATGAATAAATATTCTCCAATAAAATAGTCAATAATAATTAACTTCAAAACTTCGCAGCGGAATTAATTTAAAGCAACTAAATAATCTTTGGCACGCAGGCCTCATCAAAAGTTTCGTAAATCAAAATTAATACGTAAGGAAAGAGAAAACAAGCAACAAATTCCCGTCCCGTTACGTATCAGAGCCCTAAGACACTTGAGCCGACATCTCTACTAATCTTCAATACCTGCACTTGCCCACAAGGCGGCAATTCCAGCAGAAGGGGTGAGATTCACAAACAACAATAGATAACATAATTCACCAATTAAACTCAACAGCAACAGTATAATGAATAATCAATTATCATTTATAATTTGAACAATTCAACAACATGGTCAACAACGACACCGACAACTCAACCAACAACAACAACAACTACAACAACTACAACGACAACAACAATGCAACTAATGCAAATGCATGTGGTACCATTTTACGCGCGTTGAATGCTAAGCATTCCGGGGCATGAGCCCCCAACGGTTGAATGAAATAACATTCCAGGGCATAAGCCCTCAACGATTGAGTGTAAACACTCCAGGGCATAAGCCCTCAACAGTGGTATGAGTATGAAATGGACTCAATGGTGTATATATACATACAACCCAACGACAGCAACAACAACTACTATATGCATAATCAGCTATGGCATAAGACTCCAACTTAATTCGACAAGACACAACAAGGTCACAGCGAAGCATCACAACAAAATTCAACAACTTAAGTAACCTACAGTATTACTCGCCGTGGCGAGCTACTTTACTCGCCGTGGCGAGCTACTTTACTCGCCGTGGCGAGTTCAGAAAATTGAGCTCCTCGCCGTGGCGAGTTGGGGGCGAGCTCAAGGCGAGCAAAAGTGGTTGCTCTCGGCATTTTTGACATTTTTCACCTAAAATCTTCATTTTTAAGTTCCCAAAACCCGAATTTAATTCTGTAAAAAGATGTCATTCATCCCTAAACATATTAAGGCACTCAAATTGATATAAAAATTCACCCAAAAACCTCATTAAGACAATTAACAACTTTTTAATTAAGCAACTCGCCGTGGCGAGTGCATCTGCTCGCTGTGGCGAGCTGCGGGTGTTTCATTGCTCGCCTCGCGAGTAGGATTGCTCGTTGTGGCGAGTTACACAGGCACTGCTCGCCTGGCGAGTGGGTTTACTCGCCGTTGCGAGCGGCGATTGACAGAACTACGAACTGTACGAACAGACTTCTACTTTTCAACCCTAAACCCCAAATTCAACACCCAAAGGCTCAATTTTGATGAATTTCATCATCCCTATGCATTCTAACATCAGAACAGCATAAAACAACAACAATTACATGAATTCATTAAGTTATTAGCATCAATTCATCTTAACCTAATTCAATTTATCAACCCTAACAACTCTACATTCATCAACGAATTAAGAACCTAAAGTTGAGAGTTAGTCTCACCCTTACCTTAGATTATCTTCTTGAATTAAAAGCAGCGTTCTTCTCTCCTCTTGCTTCTTCTCTCTTCTTCTAGGTTTTCCCCCTTTTCTTGTTTTCTCACTGTTTCTACGTAAAACTGGTTCTGACTCTTTCTTCCCTTATTAATACCTATTAACTTCTCCTTAATTCTAATTAACTCCTATTAAATTATTAAATAATTCATTTTAATCCCCAACCTTCTAATAATTATAATTCTCACCTATTTTAATTAAATAATTCAAAATAATCATATATAAAATATATCACACCAAAAATCAACATAATTATTTAAAATCATAAAAACTTATTAAAATCAACTGAAATAAAATAATCGACAACTAGGGCGTTACATAACTCACGTACCTTATAGCTCTGCGTGACTTAAGTCACGCATCACTAGCCAGTGCGCGCGTTAACTTACGCACGTTGGCCGGTGGGTTTGAGCATAAGAATAAACGTTTTTTGGACGGTGATTAGCTTTTCAACCTTGATTCTACATGTTTTTTTACAAGTTTTACACGTTTTTCGACTGCATTTACTGTATTTATAACCTATGTTTACATTTCCATCTATAAATATCCCTCCAAACTTCCTCATTTCCTCACACCATCCCATGTTCAAGCTCTCCTCACTCTCCCCCTTATTTCTCTTCTCTTTTTCCTTTTCTTTAAGTCTCTCTAGTATCTTTTTACCCCTTTGAGGTATAAAGTGGTCAGGTTTGAGATAAAAAGTGGCTAGCCGGCTTGGGAAAAAAGAGATCAACCCTTGGGATAAAAGTAAATATTTTTCCTAAATATTTACTTTTTATCATGGGTAAAAAACTTTTTACCCATAATAAAAAGTAAATATTTATCCCAAGGATTCTTTTTACCCAAAAAACTTTTTACCATGGGTAAAAAGAATCTTCTTGGGGTATAAAAGAACCAAATGTAGATTTATCCCAAGGATTGATGATGTCCTTTCCCCCAAGAAGGTTGGTCACTATTTACCCTAAGGTTGATCGCTTTTTACCCCCAAGAGGGTAAAAAAAAACTTTTTACCCCTAGAGGGTAAAAAGAAAATAAGTAGATTTAGTGAATTTGAATAAATGTATCAAATATTGTATGAATTCTATGAATAAAATGAGATGTTGTTATATGTATTAATTTTCTTCATTTCTTTTTATTTATATTTGCATTTATTTTCTCATTTTGTATTTAATTAATAAATCCGAATAAACATTAATTTTGTTCATTTATTTTTATTTATATTGCATTTTTTCTCATTTTGTATTCAATGAATGAATTCGAATAAATATTAATTTGTTCCTTTCTTTTTATTTATATTGCATTTATTTAATGAATAAATTCGAATAAATATTTATTTTAAGTGAATAAATAAATTATAATAAAGTAATAAATAATTTAGAATAACGTTAATATTTTTTTTTGAATAAAGTGAATAAATAAATTTGTATAAATTGAATAAAGTAAAAAAATAAATTAGAATAAAGTGAACAAATTAATTAGAATAACGTAAATGAATAAATTTGATTTTAACAACACGCTGCGTGAGTTAAGTCACACAGCACAATTTAAGATGCATATATTTTAACACTTGCGTTACTTAACTAACGTAAGGTATTTTTGGCATTTCAGTTAGGCGCGAACAAAACTTGTTGGGAGAAGAGCAGAATTAAAAAAGTTAATGAAAGATAAATCTCTTAAACTTTTTACATGTGAATATACTCTAATTATGGTTAAGGCCACCATTATCCATAAGCTCCATTGAGATAATCTGATTAGAGATGTAAATGGATATTCATGGATACAGATAGTGTGATATCCGTATCCGCTTTGTTGGATAAATATGAAATCCGTCCCTATTCATATCTATGCGGATATCTGTATATCGGATAATCCGTGGATTTTGAGGTTTACACGGATTTATACAGATATCCATGAATAACGTTTATATAAAAAAATAAAAAATACATTGTCTTTTTTTATTTCGCTAAAATTTATGAACAAAGGTTCATCACATCCATTTTCTTTTCTTTTTAGCAAAACATGTTATCTATACATTACAATAACAACAATAATCATTGACTTAACAAAAACATAAATAAAATCTCTACATTTAATAAAAATAAAGTTCTTTGATTTAACAAAAGTTTAAGTAAAGCTCATCATATTAAACGAAAACAAAGCTTCTTGCTTCAACAATCACAACCACTTTCACTTCATTTTAAAGGAGCGTGATAACTAATAACACTCACAATACCGAGGGTTTTTGCTTAGCAAGTTGAAAGTTATTAGGTTATTTATGTAATTTACTTTGTTTAATAGCGGATATAAATATCTGCGGGTGCAGATACCATTAAATGCACATCAATATCAATTAATCAGCGGATAGTTAAAATATCCATTTATTTTATTTATGAATATCCATTAAGGTACTCGCTCCGTGTCTGAGACAGATTTTATCGGGAGATATACGCGGGTCCAGGTTTTCTTCATCCCTAAATCTGATAATGATATCTCTAACATTAACAAAGCTCGCTACACCAAAATAAGGCACAAATCAACAATTTCAATGCCAAAATGTTTAGGAAGCTGTGACATCCTTTTTCACAAAGGGTCATTGTGAACTAAGTCTCTTCTTTTAAGTTTTTGAATCATAACTTGTTTGAATTTTATAAATGTCTTACTTACGATTGTAATGTTCTCTCTAAACTTACAAATCTTGATTGTAACATCTTCCTTCTACCACCTTTTTTGTTTGTTTCTTCAAATTTTCTCATCCTTTAATCTTCCATTTTGTCTTTCTTAATCTTTTTCCTTGATTTTTATTCTTCTTTTTTTTAAACCCAAAAAAAATGTATCCCAAAATTCTATTCACGGTTTTTTGAGAAATGCATTCCCAAGTTTGATGTGAATGAAAAAATTTCTTCATGAGAAGTGTGAGTGAGTGAGTGGGCAAAGCTACTCCTTCGGTTTTTAGATTAGAACTTGTTCAATCTTTCATTGTTTCTCACTTGCTTTTACCACTTTCTTGATTTCTATCACACTTGTTGACTTTCTTTTAGTTTTCATATATCATCATTTTTTTTCTCACTAAACCACTAGTCCTCCTTCTGAAATTAAACGGTCAGGCACTTACCCTCTAAAATTTGTGAATAGGCAAAAAAATATTGTGATTTTGAATGACATTTGGCGCATTAGTTCTTCAAATAATGTGTATGGATCAATTTTGATATTTTAGAGACTAATAATTTCTATAAAGTAATATTATTCAAGAACCAACTTTACAACAAATTAACATAATGAACCAAGTTGTTCGACGTCATTCAAAATCAAGATTCTTATTGTCTATTCCAACCCATTCAATTTCAAGGGGGTGAAATGGTGATTTACCTTCTTTTTTTCTTGTTTTAGTTTTCCTTTGAATTTCTTCTACTTAACTTTGGTCATTGGCATGTGTTTTGGGTTTTGGCCTTTTCAATGTGAAGTTTTTTTTTTGCCGACCCTCTTTCTCAAAAAAATTCCAAATTTGACCCCCTATGAGAATTATTTTCCAAAATGACCCACTTTCAATTTTTTTTTTTTTTTTTGTCCTTTTCCTCCATTACCGCCATTTGAAATGGCTGTAATGAGCCACCCCTCTGACACGTGTCAGATGGTGACAGGCCGAAGCAGCTTTTGCTTTTTTTTTTTTGAATTTTTTTATTCAATACCGCCATTTTAAATGGCGGGAATGAATTTTTAATTTTTTTTTTCGTTTTTTTATTTTTTTGGACAAAGTGTGTTTATTTAAAAAACAAAAAAAATAATAAATAAATAAATATTAATGAATAAATAAATAAACAAACACTAATTATTTTAATTCGCCGCGGCAGAAGCAAAAACTACTTTCTCCGCGGCAGCCATTTACGCCAATGTAAACTATGACCTCCCGTGGCACATAATTTATCTTTTTTATTTCGTACGGGTCGTTGATCTTCCTCTTCTTCTCCTTCGTGTTCATCCTGTTCCACATCGTCATCAGGAATTTCAGCGTCGACATTAGTTTCCATTGTGACTTCATTTTGCACTTGTGAAGCTGAGTTTGTCCAGATTTCATTAACGAAGTCATCGTCATTAAACCCTGCAGCCAGACTTTCTATGGTATTAGTTTGTGAATTTGGCCATTGAGGTGTGTAGTTTGTTTGAGGATAGTTTACAATGTGTGGAGGGGTTGGTAGGTTGAAAGAGGAGTATTGTGATTGGTCTGGGTAACTGGTTTGTGTGGTTTACTGGGTTGGATTGAAGTCATCAAATGAATAGTTTGATGTTCGGGAGCTTTCTCCTTGATGACTTTGTTGAGAATAGGTTGGATATGGGATTGGGGTGTTATGTAAGTTTTGGTTTGTGGGTTGTGGCGGTGATTGGTAAGTTTGGTTGTAGTTGGTGTATGGGTCAAAGCTTTGGTCAAAATAAGTGGGTGGAGGTGTCATGAATTGGTTGTACGGTGGAGGTGTATTTGACCACATATTTTCATCTGGAACCGTATAGGTTTCTGGCGCTGCAGGATAGTCATGCGACAATCCTGGTAAAAGTCTTGCACATTCTTGCTTTGGGTTTGCCAATAATACTTCTCTAGAAAGCCACAGATGATCTCCGAAAAATTCCCAGTACCATGCAAAATATTGACGATTTGGATAAACCTCATGGATATACGGAACACCATGAAGTGCTAATTGATGACGTTGGTTCCAGTGTTGGATTTGACGATGATGCTTATCTTTCCACGAGCCTTTAATTTTATCTTTGACCAATGAAATTTTGTGGAAATCTATCAAATTATCTGGTAAGGCAGGTGGATGTTGTGGTAAGCCAAATTGAAGCTTTACTCTATCCGTCTGATGCCTCTCGACTATCTGAAAACAGATGAGATATGTGTTTGCAGACCAAATTTGACTTTCTTCTTCGTTAGTGTAATGAAAGTGGAGATAAGGCCTCCAGGAGAACTGTTTAAAAGAATGAATATTAGTCTTTAATTGTTGACTAAAAGGAAATCACAAAAGAAAAATATAATACCTGATCATATGTCATTGTGTCGATTTTTAAACGTGTAGATACGAGATTATGCTGAGGATTTTCCACGAATTTATTACCATGTTCTAGCCATCTATTTAATTTATAAAATGTTATAATTAATATAGGCTGGATAAATGTATTTAAAAATTAATAAAAAATAACATATTTATTTTACTTACATATTTGCCAAAGGAAGTTGTGTATCAGCTTGTGGTGGTTGCCTGGGCACGGGAGCTAAGCATGACATTCTTGACCACGCCCATGCTTGTAAGAGAATTGTACACCCAGGCATGTCGCTAGTGCCATATATTGCGCCGTCACACAAGGATCTATATAGCGTGGCCAAACAAGCTGAACCCCAACTGTACTGTCCAACCTCCTCAGGTGATTTATCCAACAATTGCAAAAACGATAAATGTACAAGGTTACCACTATAATTAGGCATTATTCGAGAGCCTATCAAGTATGAGACATAGGCTCTAAACATATGTAGAGGCGTGGGGGGACCTGCCATACCAACACCGTTGATATAATCTTGAAGCCATGATAATCTTATACTCTTCCCGTCACGTCGAATGTTTGATGGCTTACTTCCTAAAATAGGTTCAACAATCTCCCACCCAACTTCTGTTTTACCGGTAACCGGTTCACCATTAATCTTTAAAGCAAGAAGCATATGAACGTCTTCCAACGTTATTGTACTCTCGCCTGATGGAAAGAGAAATCTGTGTGTCTCTGGCCTCTATCTTTCACATAACGCGACAATTAAACGATTATCAACGTTGTATTTGTTTAATTTCGTAAAGTTCCATAATCCAGCTGCCCTTAAGCTATCTTCAATGGCTAGGGGCGCCGGGAAAATCTTACGATGACAGCGAACTCGAAGGTAATGTTGGTCTTCGTTCTACAAATAAATAAATACAATGAAAAATTAATAATTATACATAAATAAAATAATATTAATATAATTGAATTACAAGGAAAGAAAATATTAATAAAGAAATAGTATTAATAAAATTAATATTTATACATAAGAGAATACAAGGAAAAATTAATAATTATATATAAATAAACTAAATTAACTTACATTGATAGTTTTTGAAATATGACATGATCTATGTTTGTTGCCTAAATAAAGGATGTCTGCCATCTTTAGAAGGAAAGAAAATTGTGCAAGTATGTTATTTTTAACGAGGAAAGAAAGGTTTGATTGATAGCAATTCAATTCAATTTTGCAGTATGTATAATGTTGAACTACAACACTGATTTTATAGGAGAAAAATTGAAGTCCCATAACAGCTAGTTTCAATTATTCAGTGTAGTCATTTCAAGCAGTGTATTCATTTCAAGCAGGGATGCATGCAGAGTCCAGAGAATCTTAATCTTTTACATGTTAAAAGACTGCATTTCATTACAGCCATTCCAAATGGCGGTAATGCTCAGTGTGCAGACCCAGCTGACCAATCACGCGCCAGCATTTCCTGTAAACGCGCCAGATTTTTACTATTCACGCGCAGCCTTTTACTATTCACGCGCCTGCAAGGACTGACGGTTACTGTAGCGCGTGTTGAATTTTGGTCAATACCGCCAATTCAAATGGCGGTAATGAACTGGCCATTCAGATTTCGACACGTGGCACTGGATGCTACTTTGGTACACATGTTGAAAGCTATATAATCTCTTGTTAACACTTACGTTTTGCAAATATTGTAAAAACACAACACAACAACAATGACATCCACACCAGAGAATATTTTTCTCATTGTCCATTACAATGGAAAAGTTTCAAGAAATCAGTCTGGTTCATTTTTTGAAAGTGAACAAAGAAAATGTTTTTACGTTAGTATCAAAAGCACAATTGTTCATTTGAAAAAAAGAATAGAGCAGAAGCTACACCTTGATGAATCTCAGGTGATATCTAAAATTATATATCGAGCACCACAATGTTTTTCTGCAAGTCATATCCAGTATAATGACACAGAAATATGTGACAACGATGACATTGCAGATATGTTCGCCAATCACAAATATTTTAATTCAATCAGTTCCATTGCAGTTAGTTCCATTGAGTTATCAGTTACGATTGAAAACCGGGATATTCCACAACCTCGTCAAACACCGCCACCCAATCAAACACCACGATATGAGTATCAACCCCCATCTTCATCGCAACAATTACCATACACCCAATTGTTTTCTCAAACACAATATGAATATGAACCCCCATCTTCATCACAACAATTACCATACACCCAATCGTTCTCTCAAACACAATATGAATTTGAACCCTCTTCTTCACAACCGCCGCCGCAAACACAACCACAAACACAAACCCGCCTGGAGGATCTTTTCGTTCATCAGTTTGAAGACTTGCCAGACAACATTCAAGAAGAAGAAGAAGCTAGTAGTGAAAGTGACGAAGAGGAGGCACTTTAGCATGATACAAATGAAGAAGACGAACACCAAAACAGAAATGAAGAGGAAGATATTTGGGGGAACATTATGTCTGGCACACAACCACCGCAACAGGCAGTGCCGATCAGAGCCGCTTATTGTCCCTCATTGCATATGCGTAACGTTGACGTTGCTGCATATGATGCTCTATCTACCGACAATCACTGGAATACGAATGTTCCCGTCGATGGAGTTATAGAGGAAGGAATGACATTTCACAGCAAAGAAGATTGTTTGCATGCCATCAAGTCTTTCCACATCCGACAATCGTTGGATTACGATGTTGTACAATCTGATCCAAGAAGATATGTCATTCAATGTACCCAGGAAACTTGTCGATTTAATTTGAGAGCGTCCTTCAGAAAAAGGAATGGTAGATGGAAGATTGGGACCATGGCGGGTCCACACAACTGCACATCGGCTTTACTGTCACAAGATCATCGCAAGCTCAACTACAAACTTATAAGCCAGAGCATCAAAACACTTGTGCATGCAGATGCCTCAATAAAGCCAAAGCTGATCATTGCGCACATACAACAAAAATTTAACTACACAACCACGTATCGAAAGGCGTGGTTGGCAAAGAACGCGGCAATCGAATCTATTTATGGGAAATGGGAGGAATCTTATAATGATCTTCCGCAATGGTTGAATGTGATGAAGGAGACAATGCCAGGGACTATCTTTGATTTAAAAACAAGAATTGGCGACAATGGTGAAACACAGTTTCATCGTCTTTTCTGGGCCTTCTATCCATGCATCCATGGGTTTAAGTATTGTAAACCAGTTGTCCATGTCGACGGGACATGGTTGTATGGCAAGTACAAAGGGACATTGTTGCTTGCGGTGTCACAAGATGGAAACAACAAAACGATTCCAATCGCCTTTGCACTTGTCGAAGGTGAGACAAAGGAGGGATGGAGTTTTTTTTTGAAAAATCTAAGAAGGCATGTCACACAAGGACAATCCGTCTGCATGGTCTCCGACAGACATGAATCAATTAAAAGCGCATTCAATGACCCAAGGAATGGTTGGCAAGAAACTGGTTCAACTCATGTGTACTGCATTCGACACATTAAGCAAAATTTCATGAGGACTATCAAGGATGGAGATCTTAAGGATGTAGTAAATAATATGGGTAAATATATTATCTTACGTCTTTTTTATTTTGTGTTACTACTAAACATGTTCACTTTCTAACTAATTGTCTTTTCTTAACGTGCAGGATATGCCCTTAACGTACCTTTGTTCGATTACTACCGTGGTATAATCCTAAAGGCAAATCAACGTGCATTAGATTGGGTGGACAGTATACCAAAGGAAAAATGGACTCAAGCATATGATGAGGGTCGACGATGGGGCCACATGACAAGCAACATCGTTGAGTCGTGGAACTCTGTGTTTAAGGGAACCCGCAACCTACCTGTTACACCTATAGTCCAATCAACCTACTATAGGCTGGCATGTCTCTTTGCTGATAGAGCTCAAAAAGCATTTGCAAGGGTAGGCTCCGGAGATGTGTTCATTGAATATTGCCAGAATGCGATTAAGGATGACATTGTTAAGTCCAACACCCATCATGTCGAACAGTTTGACCGAGAAAGATACACCTTCTCAGTCCGTGAGACCGTCAACTACAGGGAGGGAAGACCAATGGGAACTTTCAAGGTGGACCTACAAAAGGGGTGGTGTGATTGTGGGAAATATCAAGCTTTACATTTGCCTTGTTCC
This sequence comes from Medicago arabica, assembly GCA_946800305.1. NCBI lineage: Eukaryota > Viridiplantae > Streptophyta > Magnoliopsida > Fabales > Fabaceae > Medicago > Medicago arabica. The sequence goes on from OX326970.1 coordinate 43,707,314, forward strand.
CATGTCATAGCCGCGTGTTCTTCATTTCACCATGACTACACAACCATTATTCCAGATGTGTTCAAAAACGAGAGTGTTTACTCGATCTACAACACATCATTCAAAGTAGTCCACGACAAGAGTTATTGGCCCCCATACGACGGTCCTGTGCTTTGCCATAATCCAAACATGCGAAGACTAAAGAAAGGTCGACCCAATAGTACTCGCATAAGGACTGAAATGGATGAGGAGGTGGTAGAGAGGACTCCGACACCGAGACAGTGTGGGTTGTGTCGGCATACCGGTCATATTAGGAGAAATTGTCCGAGTATAAATAACCGGTAGTTAATAATGTTATGTATTATGTGTTCAAATAAATTAATATATATTATCATTAATATTTATTTAGTTATTTATATTTATTTATTATTTTTTTTGTTTTTTAAATAAACACACTTTGTCCAAAAAAATAAAAAAACGAAGAAAAAAAATTAAAAATTCATTCCCGCCATTTAAAATGGCGGTATTGAATAAAAAAATTCAAAAAAAAAAAAGCAAAAGCTGCTTCGGCCTGTCACCATCTGACACGTGTCAGAGGGGTGGCTCATTACAGCCATTTCAAATGGCGGTAATGGAGGAAAAGGACAAAAAAAAAAAAAAAATTTGAAAGTGGGTCATTTTGGAAAATAATTCTCATAGGGGGTCAAATTTGGAATTTTTTTGAGAAAGAGGGTCGGCAAAAAAAAAACTTCTTTCAATGTTGCCTCTTCTTTCCCTTTCACAGATTGGTTTAGTTGGAAAAATGAATCTTGGTTATGTCCTTCCATGTAGTCCATTGATATGTCATTCCCTCTAGTCCATGTATTTAGGTGTATGACTTGGAATATTATGAGTTAACAATTTTGGTAGGTAGTTAAAAGGATTTGTAGCATGACACCACTTTTCTTAGAAAATTTTGGGGTCATCACATTTTGACTTGTCTGTCTTAGGGTTCGTTTTTCTGAGTCTGATTGAATGGAAAACTTTTTAGAAGGATAAATTATTCAATATATCTACTTTGGGGCACATTGCCTAAGAACTGTGAACTTTTTAGAAGTGATAATCTTGCTAAGATTGGAAAACAAAATAATGAACTAAAAAATAACAAGGTTGAACTTGAAACAAATATTTCATTTTGAGACCAAAAGTTCATGAGGGATAAAAGTGTTAATGCACTAGATGTAATCTAATAACAGAATTTGGTTGATGAATTCCATTTAACAAAATGTCGTTTCCTTTGCATACATGTTTCAATGTATAATATAATAAATTCAAAAGATCTACCATTTCATCCCCAAAGCTTCACAGATTAGTCCTAGGCAGTATTTAGAACCAGTGGAAATTCAGAAACTGCATGTGGCAGCAAGCTAGACAATATCCCACAAAAAAGTTATATATCCATGTACTTGGAGCTACTAAGTTATATTATATACGCTAGTTTAAATTAAATTATAAATTTGTTAATTTTAAAGTATTTTAAGCTTATTAGTTTATATTATTTTTTATATATTTAAATGTATTATTATAAATTAGAATTGAAATATGATATAACATTTAATAAAGTTATCTAAAACTTCAAGTTAAAATATTGAAAGAGAGTTTAATATCATTGATTTATTAGCTCACTTGTCTATTTAACATTAGATCGCATTATTTATTTAAATATGGTCATATGAAATAGGCATTTAAAGAGGTTAAGAGGCCTAATCAAACTTTCAGAAGGTCAAACTCAGACCCAAAAAATAAGCCTATAACAAGCCGTAAGCTAGACTTAGACCTTAAAAAAAATTAACACACCAAACTTAGGCCTTGCATAGCTTAGCTCGGTCTAACCTATTCACATTCCTATATGTCCGATATGAGTTTGCCTGCTGCTCACATATTGACATGAAGGCAAAACTGTCCAATCAAATAGGAAAACTACGGATTGAAATTATTGTATTGACAAATGCTACAATGTGCCATTATCAAGGGCAAATGTTAAATAATTTGATTTAATATAAAAACTCACAATATCATGTATTCTGTTATGAAATCAATCAAAAATATTGTTGAATGTTGTATTAATATTGTTGAATGTTCTATTGTATAGAGGAGTAGAGGGAATTGAATAAAGGGAGAACAAGAAATTGCGATTCTTTGCGGTTAGCGAAAAGACGCAGTCACGCTATCGGAAAAATCTCAATAATTCAATCTATTTCACGGTTCTGATCTTGTGCTTCTCTATTTTTCCATCATAAGGGCAAAACATATGATTGTAAAGCCAAGTTTGTCATCTTCTCTAATATGTACTAGTTCTTTTCCTTAAATGGAACCCTTTGTTCCCATACTCATGTTGTGGCCAATTCATGCCAACCCAGTCAAATTCTGTCATACCAATTTCTTCAATTTCATAGTGGCTAGTTCTAGCAATCCATGTGAAATTACTCAATTTTAACTTGACAATTTTCTTTAACAATGTCAATTGTGAGTGGTTCTTGCAATTCATATAAGTTTTTCAATTGCACAACGACTTTTTCTTCGCACACAGTGTCCACCGCCGACACACCTCGTCATCTAAGTCAAACGTCATGAAATGGTTGTTTATAGTGGTTTGTATTGTATCTAAACTACAAAATTAATTATTATTTTTTTATTTTAAAAACTCCATTTAAATCAAAGATTAATAGACCTTTTTGTTGAAGATGAAGACAAACAAATGAAATGAATTTGCATCGGTGATGGTAAGACATGAAACAAATACACGTCGGAGAGAAAAGAGAAGATTGAATGCAAGTCGTTTTGAACATACGAAGAAAAATAAGAAAAGTAATATCTGGACCGTGAAATAGATCGGATGGCTGATATATTTTTGACTGTGTGATTGCAGTATTTTGTGACTGCCGTAAATCATCTCATTTTATTTTAACATACATGTTTTTTTTTAGAGAAATTTTAACATACGTTTTAAAGAGATAAGTTAGCAAAATTCAATTATAATACCTTCGTCTTAACAGAAAACAAAGACTTAACCTTTTTTCTTGACGCGGACTTAACCTTAACCTACCACCTCCAATTCAATTCAGTTCCATTATTGTATCAAAAACATCACCTTATCTTTTTTCTTTAATCAAAAACATCACCTTACCTTAACTACGAGTAAATGGTAACAAGGACAAGATTTGCAGGGTAAAATACAGTAACTGGTGATCTGACACTCTCTAACTGTAGACGTAAACTAAAAGGAGAACTAAATCATAAATTTTATCTCAAGTCCAATCTAATGTCCCATCTGATCAATAATATATATAAGTAAGATAAGTACATGTAAGAACAAGGTACCGAAAAATAAGGGGTAAAGGGATTTCAGTTTCACGTTCATGAATCATGACAAAAACAAAACGAACAAATTTTGCTTGGATTGCACCACTGTCTCCTTGTCTTAACATGCTACATCTCTAGCAACGTAGGCTGTATGTAACTAGAAACTAGAGCTAGAATAATAACTATTGGTTGGTTGTTCTTTTAACTGAAACGAGTATACAGTGGTAATTTACTATTCAATTAGGTAGGTTTTTCTTTAAATTATGTTATGTCATGAATTTTTATAAGAGCATCCGCAATCAAAACACATGTTTTTGGGTTATTAAATGATGTACATATTATTTATTTATAATTTTTTAATAATAATATTTAATAAACATTCAATCCCTTCGATTATCAATAACTTTATATTTCAATTTTTTAATATTAAAAAAGTGTGAATCCTGCTTAAAATTGAGAGTCTTAAGTGAGACTCAGTGTCTTAAGTTTCTTTACGAAGGAATACCTAATAGGGATCAAGTCTTAAATGTTTAAGAGTCTCGCATTGGAGATGGTTTAAGTTTTTTTTTTATGAGAAAAATACTCAATCCAATCATTGTTATAAATAAATTTATTTTTCAAATTTAATGAATATATGATATGATGTATTAGGCAAAAATATTTTAAAGTAACTTTAATGTAAAAATTCCTCAAATTCTTTAATCTTTCTTACATGACTTTCATATATAGACAACATTGTGTTCATGGCAAGAACGCTAAGATATAAAGGTTCTTGTTATATTTTGACCTGCTTTATATATTATTTGAAAAATGCTGATAAATACTTTAATGCATTCATCTCAAGGAAAAAAAAACACTTAATAGTATTGTTTTAGCACTCAAAAGTTTGATTTACATGCTAATATTTATATTGATATATTAGTTAAAAAGTTATTGATAGAATTTTATTTTTTTTGACCTTGTTTGCTAAAAAAATTCCAAATCTGATCCCCTATCAGAATTATTTTTTAAAATGACACACTTTCATTTTTTTTTTGTCGTTTTCCTCATTTCCGCCATTTGAAACGGTGGGAATGAGCCACCCCCTGACACATGTCACATCGTGACAGGCCACCAGCATGTTTGATTTTTTTTTCCATTACCACCGTTTGAAATGGCAGGATTCAATTTTTTTTCTTTTGTTTTTTGATTTTTTTGGGACAACATATGTTTATTTAAAACACAAATAATAATAAATAAATACATATTAATGATGATAATTATTAATTTAAAAACACTAATTATTTTACTCATAAGAAATAGAAGCAAAAACTACTTTCTCCGCGGCAGCCATTTACGCCAATGTAAACTATGACCTTCCGTAGCACATAATTTATCTTTTTTATTTCGTACGGGTCGTTGATCTTGATCTTCCTCTCCCTCGTGCTCTTCCTATTCCACATCGTCATCAGGAATTTCAGCATCAACATTAGTTTCCATAGTGACTTCATTTTGCACTTGTGAAGCTGAGTTGGTACAGATTTCATTAACGAAGTCATCGTCATTAAACCCTGCAGCCAGACTTTCTATGGTATTAGTTTGTGAATTTGGCCATTGAGGTGTGTAGTTTGTTTGAGGATAGTTTACAATGTGTGGAGGGATTGGTAGGTTGAACGAGGAGTACTGTGATTGGTCTGGGTAACTGGTTTGTGTGGTGTACTGAGTTGGATTGAAGTCAACAAATGAATAGTTTGATGTTCGGGAGCTTTCTCCTTGATGACTTTGTTGAGAATAGGTTGGATATGAGATTGTGGTGTTATGTAAGTTTTGGTTTGTGGCGGTGATTGGTAAGTTTGATTGTAGTTGGTGTATGGGTCAAAGCTTTGGTCAAAATAAGTGGGTGGAGGTGTCATGAATTGGTTGTACGGTGGAGGTGTATTTGACCACGTATTTTCATCTGGAACCGTATAGGTTTCTGGCGCTGCAGGATAGTCACGCGACAATCCTGGTAAAAGTCTTGCACATTCTTGCTTTGTGTTTGTCAATAATACTTCTCTAGAAAACCATAGACGATCTCCGAAAAATTCTCAATACCATGCAAAATATTGACGATTTGGATAAACCTCATGGTTATACGGAACACCGTGAAGTGCTAATTAATGACGTTGGTTCCAGTTTTGGACTTGACGATGATGCTTATCTTTCCACGAGCCTTTAATTTTATCTTTGACCAATGAAATTTTGTGGAAATCTTTCAAATTATCTGGTAAGGCATGTGGATGTTGTGGTAAGCCAAATTGAAGCTTTACTCTATCTGTCTGATGCCTCTCGACTATCTTGAAAACAAATGAGATATGTGTTTGCAGACCAAACTTGACTTTCTTCTTCGTTAGTGTAATGGAAGTGGAGATAAGGCCTCCACGAGAACTGTTTAAAAGAATGAATATTAGTCTTTAATTGTTGACTAAAAAGCAATCACAAAAGAAAAATATAATACCTGATCATATGTCATTGTGTCGATTTTTAAACGTGTAGATACGAGATTATGTCGAGGATTTTCCACGAATTTATTACCATGTTCTAGCCATCTATTTAATTTATAAAATGTTATAATTAATATAGGCTCGGTAAATGTATTTAAAAATTAATAAAAAAATAACATATTTATTTTACTTACATATTTGCCAAAGGAAGTTGTGTATCAGCTTGTGGTGGTTGCTTGAGCACGGGAGCTAAGCATGACATTCTTGACCACACCCATGCTTGTAAAAGAACTGTACACCCAGGCATGTCGCTAGTGCCATATATTGCGCCGTCACACAAGGATCTATATAGCGTGGCCAAACAAGTCGAACCCCAATTGTACTGTCCAACCTCCTCAGGTGATTTATCCAACAATTGCAAAAACGATAAATGTACAAGGTTACCACTATAATTAGACATTATTCGAGAGCCTATCAAGTATAAGACATATGCTCTAATCATATGTAGAGTCGTGGGGGGACCAGTCATACCAACATCATTGATATAATCTTGAAGCCATGATAATCTTATACTCTTCCCGTCATGTCGAATGTTTGATGGCTTACTTCCTAAAATAGGTTCAACAATCTCCCACCCTACTTCTGTTTTACCGGTAACCGGTTCACCGTTAATTTTTAAAGCAAGAAGCATATGAATGTCTTCCAACGTTATTGTACACTCACCTGATGGAAAGAGAAACGTGTGTGTCTCCGACCTCCATCTTTCACATAACGCGACAATTAAACGATTATCAACATTGTATTTGTTTAATTTAGTAAAGTCCCATAATCCGGCTGACCTTAGGCTATCTTTGATGGCTGGGGGCACCGGGAAAATCTTACGATGACAACAAACTCGAAGGTAATGTTGGTCTTCGTTCTACAAATAAATAAATACAATGAAAAATTAATAATTATACATAAATAAAATAGGATTAATATAATTGAATTACAAGGAAAAATAATATTAATAAAGAAATAGTATTAATTATACATAAATAAAATAATATTAATAAAATTAATATTTATACATAAAAGAATACAAGGAAAAATTAATAATTATACATAAATAAACTAAATTAACTTACGTTGATAGTTTTTGAAATATGACATGATCTATGTTTGTTGCCTAAATAAAGGATGTCTCCCATCTTTAAATTAGAAGGAAAGAAAAGTTTTGCAGTATGTTATTTTTAACAAGGAAAGAAAGGTTTGATTGAGAGCAATTCTATTCACAACGTGTATAGTGTTCAACTACAACACTGATTTTATAGAAGAAAAATTTAAGTCCCATTAGAGCTAGTTTCAATAATTCAGTGTGGTCTTTTCAAGCAGACATGCAAAGTCTAAAGAATCTTAATTTTTTACACGCTTTCAGACTGAATTTCATTACCGTCATTCCAAACGGCAGGAATGCCCAATTTGCAGACCAGCTGGCCAATCACGCGCCAGCTTTCTCTGTACACGCGCCAGCTTTTCACTGTTCACGCGCCTGCATGCACTGACAGGTACTGTAGCGCGTGCTTGATTTTTGTTCATTACCGCCAATTCAAATGGCGGGAATGAATTGGCCACTCAAAGTTTGACACGTGGCAATGTTGGCTTATTTGGAACACATGCATTCGTCTATATATTCTTTTGTTAACACTTAGCATTTGCAAATATTGTCAACACACAACAACAATGACATCCACACCAGAGAATATACTTCTCATATTCCACAACCTCGTCAAACACCGCCACCCAGTCAAATACCACAACAAAATCAAACACCACGATATGAGTATGAACCCCCATCTTCATCACAACAATTACCATACACCCAATTGTTTTCTCAAACACAATATGAATATAAATCCCCATCTTCATCACAACAATTACCATACACCCAATCGTTCTCTCAAACACAATATGAATTTGAACCCTCATCTTCACAACCACCACCGCAAACGCAACCACAAACACAAACCCGCCTGGAGTATCTTTTCGTTCATCAGTTTGAAGACTTGTCAGACAACATTCAAGAAGAAGAAGAAGCTAGCAGTGAACGTGACGAAGAGGATGTACTTCAGCATGATACAGATGAAGAAGACGAACACCAAAACAGAAATGAAGAGGAAGATATTTGGGGTAACATTATGTCTGGCACACAACCACAACCACCGCAACAGGTAGTACCGATCAGAGCCGCTTATTGTCCCCCGTTGCATATGCGTAACGTTGACGTTGCTGCATATGATGCTCTATCTACCGACGATCACTGGAATACGAATGTTCCCGTCGATGGAGCTATAAAGGAAGGAATGACATTTCACAGCAAAGAAGATTGTTTGCATGCCATCAAGTCTTTCCACATCCGACAATCGTTGGATTACGATGTTGTACAATCTGATCCAAGAAGATATGTCATTCAATGTACCCAGGAGACTTGTCGATTTATTTTGAGAGCGTCCTTCAGAAAAAGGAGTGGCAAATGGAAGATTGGGACCATGGTGGGTCCACACAACTGCACATCGACTTTACTGTCACAAGATCATCACAAGCTCAACTACAAACTTATAAGCCAGAGCATCAAAACACTTGTGCATGCAAATGCCTCAATAAAGCCAAAATTGATCATTGCGCACATTTAACAAAAATTTAACTACACAACCACATATCGAAAGACGTGGTTGGCAAAGAATGCGGCAATCGAATCTATTTATGGGAAATAGGAGGAATCTTATAATGATCTTCCACAATGGTTGAATGTGATGAAGGAGACAATGCCAGAGACTATCTTTGATTTAAAAACACGAATTGGCAAGAGGGGTGAAACACAGTTTCATCGTCTATTCTGGGCCTTCTATCCATGCATCCATGGGTTTAAGTATTGTAAACCAGTTGTCCATGTCGACGGGACATGGTTGTATGGCAAGTACAAAGGGACATTGTTGCTTGCGGTGTCACAAGATGGAAACAACAAAACGATTTCAACCGCCTTTGCGCTTGTCGAAGGTGAGACAAAGGAGGGATGGAGTTTTTTTTTTGAAAAATCTAAGAAGGCATGTCACACAAGGACGATCCGTCTGCATGGTCTCCGACATACATGAATCAATTAAAAGCGCATTCAATGACCCAAGGAATGGTGGACAAGAAACTGGTTCAACTCATGTGTACTGCATTTGACACATTAAGCAAAATTTCATGAGGACTATCAAGGATGGAGATCTTAAGGATGTAGTAAATAATATGGGTAAATATATTATCTTACGTCTTTTTTATTTTGTGTTATTATCAAACATGTTCACTTTCTAACTAACTGTCTTTTCTTAACGTGCAGAACATGCCCTAAACGTACCCTTGTTTGATTACTACCGTGGTATAATCCAACATGCAAAGCAGCGTGCATTAGATTGGGTGGACAATATACCAAAGGAAAAATGAACTCAAGCATATGATGAGGGTCGACGATGGGGCCACATGACAAGCAACATCGTTGAGTCGTGGAACTCTGTGTTTAAGGGAACCTGCAACCTACCTGTTACACCTATAGTCCAATCAACCTACTATGAGCTGGCACATCTCTTTGCTAATAGAGCTCAAAAAGCGTTTGCAAGGGTAGGCTCCAAGATGTGTTCAGTGAATATTGCCAGAATGCAATTAAGGATGACATTGTTAAGTCCAACACTCATCATGTCGAACAGTTTGACTGAGAAAGATATATCTTCTCAGTCCGTGAGACCGTCAACTACAGGGAGGGAAGACCAATGAGAACTTTCAAGGTGGACCTACCAAAGGGGTGGTGTGATTGTGGGAAATATCAAGCTTTACATTTGCCTTGTTCCCATGTCATAGCCGCGTGTTCTTCATTTCACCATGACTACACAACCATTATTCCAGATGTGTTCAAAAACGAGAGTGTTTACTCGATCTACAACACATCATTCAAAGTAGTCCACGACAAGAGTTATTGGCCCTCATACGACGGTCATGTGCTTTGCCATAATCCAAACATGCGAAGACTAAAGAAAAGTCGACCCAATAATACTCGCATAAGGACTGAAATGGATGAGGAGGTGGTAGAGTGGACTCCGACACCGAGACAGTGTGGGTTGTGTCGGCATACCGGTCATATTAGGAGAATTTGTCCGAGTATAAATAACCGGTAGTTAATAACATTATGTATTATGTGTTCAAATAAATTAATATTTATAATCATTATCATTAATATTTATTTAGTTATTTTTATTTTGACAATATTTATTTATTTATTATTATTTGTGTTTTAAATAAACATATGTTGTCCTAAAAAAAATCAAAAAACGAAAAAAAATAAAATTGAATCCCGCCATTTCAAATGGCGGTAATGGAAAAAAAAATTCAAAAAAAAAGTCAAACCTGCTGGTGGTCTGTCACGATGTGACATGTGTCGGGGGGATAGCTCATTCCCGCCGTTTCAAAAGGCGGGAATGAGAAAAACGACAAAAAATAAAATGAAAGTGGGTCATTTTGGAAAATAATTTTGATAGGGGTCAGACTTAGAATTTTTTTGACAAACAAGGTAAAAAAATAATTCTTATTGATACAATTCGAACAGTATATTACATGTTTTGTATTGATAAATTGTAAAAATATGATATGCATTTTAAAATGGATTCAATTATTTGTGTTCCAATAGCATGTGTTTTGTTTTTGTTTTGAAGCAAGCATTTTTGTTGTTGGTTGATTGTAACCAAAATCATATTCATTCATTGATTAGTCATCCTCATACCCTTGTGACCTTTGGAAGACGAGCGAGACACATTGCTTTGCCTTACCATAAAGGGGTTTACTTTTTTCAACACTTCCCCACACACACAACCTTTTTTCTTTCTGACTCTCTTTTCATTGGTGGCTTTGATCAAGATCAAGATCTCACTAGCCAAATAAACATCACCAAAAACCCACGTTTATTATTGTTCCTCAAAAAGGAAAGTAAAATCCACAAAGTACATTTCACACTACTCTTCAATTCCTCCTAAGTCCTAACCCACCACCATAATTCATCCAAAAATAAATATAGAAACCATCCATTTGTTCACCAGTTTCTTCTCCCTAGAGGATCTAAATGAGGAAGGAAACAATCCATTTCATAATTTTTCAGAGACTATAAATTCTTAACAAAACTAAAATTAGGTAAATGCCTGCATGACTGCATCATATCTCTTCTTTTGCTATCATATGTCCATTTCATCATACTAGAAAGAAGAAGAAAAAAACCATAAATAGTTAACTACACATCTTTCCTTCACTTCTCTTGCTTTTGTCTCTTCTTTTTTAGGTTATTTTTCTTTCTTTCTCTCTCTCTCTTTCTTTCAATTGTATGCTGGTTCATTCCTTGTATCATTACATTCATTAAACTCAATACTCATTCATATATATCAAAAAAAGGCTTAAAAGGTGTTAACTTTCTTTTTATATTATTATTATTTTATCCAAAAGAGGAAAAATTAAGGTAAAGAAGATATGGCTCGTGAGAAGATTCAGATAAAGAAGATTGAAAACTCAACGGCGAGGCAAGTGACTTTTTCAAAGAGAAGAAGAGGATTGATAAAAAAGGCTGAAGAACTCTCAGTTTTGTGTGATGCTGATGTTGCTCTCATCATTTTCTCTTCTACTGGGAAACTCTTTGAATACTCTAACTTAAGGTCTTTCTTTATCTCATGAATGAAAATTAGAGTTAGAACACTGTTTTTTTTGGTACTTTTAATTTTTATAATCTTAAAGTTTATGTGTGCATCAATGGAAGCAGGCTATAAAATATGAAAGGAAGTCTATAATTACATTTTCAGAAATAATGAAAACAATGTTTTAATTTTTTTTCTTTTGAGGGAATGTTTTGATATTTTTTAAATTTCTAAAAATGCTAGATCTTTTTTCAATGGTAAAGAAAATATTCTTCTAAATTCTCTTATGCTTATTAAAAGTGAAAACAAACACAGAAAACATGGAAAGTAGACAAACTTCTATACGTTGTGCATTTGTTTAGAACTTTTTTTTTTCAACTTTTATTTCAACCAACTGCAACATTGATACTCGATCTATGACTTAGTTAGTCACACCTAAAACTCTATGTTAGTATAATTTATTTTTTAATAACAACAACAAAATCTTATTCCACTAAGTGACGTCGATTAAATAGATCGAATTATGCCATAATGTTTGATCATAAATCATCTTTTGGTCCAACTCAAAAAAAATTAATTTTGTCCTTCCTCAAAATGTGTTTTGTGTGAATTTAAATCTAGATATTTTTATCCACTCGTAAAGGTCATTGAACCTTGTCAATTGAGCCACTCTTGTACAAAAAAATATATAAACCTAAACCACTTGGTGCACATAATGCCCTATGCAATGTTCACATGGATAAACCTTATAGCTAATGTTAGACGGTAATAGTATAAATTAGCCGTTGTCATGTTAATTTGACATCGATCATGTGTTATCATTCATTGTTATTTATTTGGTAGAATTTGACTTGGATATTTGTGTTATGATGAAGCATGAGGGAAATACTTGAAAGGCATCATTTGCACTCAAAGAACCTGGCTAAGCTGGAAGAACCGTCTCTCGAGTTACAGGTTGGTTTTGTTTGAACATATTTTGTGAAAAATTGTTGAATTGAATCACGATAGTTTATGTGCCAAAATGAACTAATAAAACATTGATGATGGTCACTACTAAAACAAAATCATAAGTTCATTATTGTTGAAACAGATTTTGATGCTTAAATAAACTGCAGCTAGTTGAAAACAGCAACTATTCTAGATTGAGCAAGGAAGTTGCTAAGAAGAGCCATCAACTAAGGCAGATGAGGGGAGAAGATCTTGAAGGTTTGAATGTGGAAGAATTACAACAATTGGAGAGGTCTCTTGAAATTGGGTTGGGCCGTGTAATAGAAAACAAGGTCTTCAATTCTACATACTAGTACAATTTTTTTTTTTTAAAATTTATCTCATGATTATATATATTTATCTAATGATTCGTTTTGTTTTTTCAGGGAGAGAAGATCATGATGGAGATCAATGATCTCCAAAGAAAGGTTAGAAATATTCAAAGACACTCAACATGTTAGTTGTATTAATTGGACGAGTAAAATTTAATTTGATAGAGTCGATGGAGGAGTCAGAAATGATAAAAAAGATTGATGTTATTGAAACTTTAAAAAAATATCACAATTAATAAAATATTACTTATATTCTCCACTTTGATTGTTAAAAAAAGGTAACAAATGGCATTTGTAATTTTTTTTTGGTTAAATATGCATTTCTAATTTAAATAAAATATGTGTATTTGAGTTTTCTAGTTGGTATTGTTATTTTGTTTAGAGAAATGTTAGGATCACATCCACTAATACTCTCTTTTAACACACCCATTCATTATTAACCATGTCATCCACTTTTTTAATTCATTTTACCTGGTAACCTTTGTTACCATTACTGTATTGAATGTAAACCAAAGTAGAAGTATACTAAAATCGTTAATGCAAAAATCTGCACAAAATACCAACATAATTGCAAAAGAATGTTTATTTTGATTTTCGGTTACTATAATCTAAAACAAAACCCATTGGAAATTCCCAAAAAAAAACCATTTGAAATATATTCTTGAACAATTTTGTTTCCTTAGGATACAAACAATAGAGAAGAAACTAAAATGAGAACATATAAAAAAAGGAAACAGATTGACAAAAGGAAATCAAAATAGAGATGGCCAGAACGGAAGAAAGCAAGATGCCATATCAGAAGTAATGAGAAAGACGATAAAGGAAGATGAGAGGCTTTTTGTTTAGCAACTTGTACTTCCGGTTGCTGGTAAAAGAGATTAAATAAGTTAATGATGTGGCTAATTTAGATTGGTGTGTGTTAAAAGAGTGTTAATGGGTGTGATCCTAACATTTCTCTTTTGTTTATCTACTAAAAAGTTGTCCACAAATCTTAATTCAACTGACAATGCAAAATTGTTAGTATTGACGTCGTGAACTGTGTTTGAAACCAGAGATTCTTCCACTTGTGTGTCTAAGTTTTCAAATGATTATTGTCATTCCATCTATCTATTAAAATAATATTAAATTAAATTAAAAAAATCTTTTAAAAGTTAAAATAAAACAAACTCATTGTTAAAAAATACTCAATAAATTATATTTTTAGTTTTGTGTTGGTTTATAAGTATATAACTAAGAAAGTTTCATCATATCATTACTTGCCAATTTAGATTATCAGCCAGATATATCTATATTTATTTTAGCTTCTTTGCTACAACCCTTACTTTCATCCCTAAAACAACCAACTTTTAATGAACCTGTAGGGAAGGCAACTGATGGATGAGAACAACCGACTAAAGCAACATGTATGATGTTCTTTCTCTTTTCTGTCTATCTTTTTCTATTCTAACATAAGTTTTCTTAATGATACATGTAACATGACATAAATTCATACATCTGTCTTTTTTTCTCTCTCTCTCACATAAGCTCAAAATTTGCATGAAAATTATACCAGTTTTAGAATAAACTTTTACATTAGCTAATAAATTACTTGTATATGATGTATCATAAGGTTGCGGGCATGATTAACGACAGAATGGTTGGAGGTGATGAATTTGAGAATGTGGTTAATGAAGGTCAATCCTCAGAATCTGTCACTAACGTTTACAACTCCATTGGTCCTCCCCAAGATTATGAGAGTTCAGATACATCGCTTAAGTTGGGGTGAGTTCAATTTAATTACCACAATAGTTCACTTAATGCATTCTACATTTTGAATAGGGGTGTAAAAAACATGGTAATTATAGGTAAATTATTACTAACATTGTTGATAATTATTTTGCCCTTTTCCTCTTCATAATTCATTTATATGTCTCCTTAACTAATCAATCAAACTACCTACCTGCATGAGACAATATTTATATATATGTGCATATTATTCATGTATAGGCTTAATAATGTTGAGCAAATTCAAGTCTCTCGGTAAATCATAAATATAATTTATTAAGAATGACATTCATACCTGTGTATGTAGTTTTCTAAAAGTAAGTTCCACGTAATTTCAAAATTAAGTGTACCATTATATTAGTATTAAAAAAGTTAAATTCACAATGAAAATTTTTAGATAGAAAAACAAGGCATTGTCTCTAATTCTCTTAAAATGTTGACAAGTTTTATTTTTTCATATTCTTGTGTAAGTAGTTTTTTTTTTTTTTTTTTTAAGGATTGTGTAAGTAGAGTTGAAAGCTATATTTTGTTAACCGATCTTGTTTAATTTTTTAACGCTTTCATGTACTATTTGCAGACTCCCATATGCCGGCTGAAGGAATGTTTGTGTGCGAGGGATTAGCCTTAGAGGCTTGTGATTAACAAGGATTATATGATTGGCTGAATTTTCTAAATGACTGCGATTTAAATAGTAAATATGTACCTATAGTAATTTAGTAATATGACTTCTGAGGATACTCTCTATATTATCTCATTTCAAAATTGTTAACGTGAAAGAAATTGATTTCCACTTAGAGTTTTAATCCATGAAGCACGGATATGAATATTGAATACGATACGGACACTGACACGTCGTCGACACCGATTTGAAAATTCACATAATTTAGTGTAACTGGCTAACTATTAAATTTAAGTTTGAGGACAAGACTCCAAGTAAATTGGCATGAAACTAGAACTGTGTTGAGAAGTATGACATCCAATTGTAAGTTGGTAATATCTATTTTTGACAAAAAGTTAACAAACTTGTCTTATATCCTTCAACAATCAAAAACATGGATGTTATTAAGCATACAGAAAGAATGTTATTGGAAATTGTATAACCGTCACATTTCCTCCCATCATCAAGCAACTCATATGGCAAGAAAACATGGAATATACTAGAGTTTTTGTTGCTTAAAGGCATTTCTATTCATTATCTTAGGATGTGTACTGTGTAGCAACATCTGGAAACACAAAAGCAAATGACAAGGAAGAATACACTGAGACGATAGACATTCCCAACAGGGTTGAACCAAATAAAACTATGCTGCAATGTGGCATCCAATTGACACAACAAGTAGAGCAATATACCTTAACATGCAAATTTATTAAGAATAAAAAGATAAATAGAACACCTTAGGGAAAAAAATGTAAATAAAGAATTTCAGGATACCATGACTCATCGCCAGACTTTTGTGAAATTTGAGTGTTATTACAACTAAAAAGCCTAGTATATTTTTGCAATTGCTTGTAACTTACAAGCAATTCAAACCAGTTGAAATATATATAAATTCTACACAAACTATGACTCATCTTAAGAGCATACTTAAACACTTCTTTCATTTAGCTAGTGAAAATTAAAATGTCCTGAATTGCTCGTCGTGTCCTTTACACAACTCTCACAGGTGAAAACGATGATGCTATTGTACACCATAATTGGCTAGTTCTTAAGATGACGATGATGTACACAATCCGTGTTTTCGACCGCGTAGAGTGGAGAAGGACAAATCTATATGCAATGTCGTTCAACTTGAGCTATTGTAATTTCGTTTCATTATATTATGTTGAATCCTGCTCTCCTTCCTGCAAAATCCACTCCCGCCCTGCAGGCAGGACGAAAATACCCTTGCGCAAGTTAACTAGCGCAAGTGTAAAACTGTGCGCTAGTTAACATGCGCTGCGTGACTTAAGTCACGCATGTGTTAAACATTGCGTGACTTAAGCCAGACACTGCGCAAGTTAACTTACGCACATATTTAACACATGCGCAAGTTAACTTGCGCAGTGTCTGTGCAGCAAATATAACGTGCGCAAGTTAAGTCACGCTGCGTGACTTAACTTGCGCACTTATTTATGCAAAACAACTTTGAGGATCTCTTTTTTCAAAACAACTTATTTGAAACAGTTTACTTATACAAAACAGAGATCCTAATAAGTCCTTTTGCATAAAAAAGATGTTCTGAACAAGTTGTTTTGAAAAGTGAGATCTTGATAAGCTGTTTTGCATAAATAAGCTGATTTGAATAAGTTATTTTGAAAAAAGAGATCCAAATAAGCTATTTTGCATAAATAAGTTGTTTTGAGTAAGTTGTTTTGAAAAAAGAGATTCTAATAAGCTGTTTTGCATAAATAAGCTAATTTGAATAAGTTATTTTGAAAAAAGAGATCCAAATAAGCTGTTTTGCATAAATAGTCTGTTTTGAATAAGTTGTTTTGACAAAAGAGATTCTAATAAGCTGTTTTGTATAAATAGGCTGTTTTGAATAAGTTGTTTTTTAAAAAGAGATCCTAATAAGTTGTTTTGCATAAATAAGTTGTTTTGAATAACATATTTTGTAAAAAAAAGATCCTAATTAGCTGTATTGCACAACAAAGTTGTTTTGGATAAGTTGTTTTGAAAAAGATATCTTAATAAGCTGTTTTGCATAAATAAGCTGTTTTGAATAAGTTGTTTTGAAAAAAGAGATCCAAATAAGTTGTTTTGCATAAATAAGTTGTTTTGAATAAGATATTTTGTAAAAAAAGATCCTAATTAGCTGTATTGCACAACAAAGTTGTTTTGAAAAAGATATCTTAATAAGCTGTTTTGCATAAATAAGCTGTTTTGAATAAGTTGTTTTGAAAAAAGAGATCCAAATAAGTTGTTTTGCATAAATAAGTTGTTTTGAAAAAGTTGTTTTGAAAAAAGAGATTCTAATAAGTTGTTTTGCATAAATAAGCTAATTTGAATAAGTTATTCTGAAAAAAGAGATCCTAATAAGCTGTTTTGCATAAATAAGCTAATTTGAATAAGTTATTCTGAAAACAGAGATCCTAATAAGCTGTTTTGCATAAATAAGCTGTTTTGAATAAGTTATTTTGAAAAAAGAGATCCTAATAAGCTGTTTTGCATAAATAAGCTAATTTGAATAAGTTATTCTGAAAACAGAGATCCTAATAAGCTGTTTTGCATAAATAAGCTGTTTTGAATAAGTTATTTTGAAAAAAGAGATCCTAATAAGCTGTTTTGCATAACTAACACACGTGTAAAACTGTGCGTTAGTTAACATGCGCTGCGTGACTTAAGTCAGACACTGCGCAAGTTAACTTGCGCACAGATTTAACACATGCGCAAGTTAACTTGCGCAGTGTTTGTGCAGCAAATATAACATGCGCAAGTTAAGTCACGCTGCGTGACTTAACTTACGCAGGGACATTTTAGTCATTTTGGCTGGGCGGAAGTGTATTTTGCTGGGTGAAGAGTGACATTCTATTATGTTTTATGTACTATTTGTTTAACTTGTGTTTTTGTGTATGTTTCATCTATATGGATTTTGGCGGGCCCATGAACAATTTGAAGAGGGTCATAGAGCATAGTATTACTTTTCCACTCTGTAGAATTCTGGCGCGTCCTATTTTTTTTTTCTTCCAAAAATACCTCAAGTTCGAAAAATATAATTTAAACTTATTTTCGGAAAATGAGTTCCGGACAAATTTGTGGATTTGACACTTAAACCACCCTGATGGATGTTGATGCAATGTGCAATGGATGAATTCGGATTACATAATCCGGACAGTTTTTACACTTTCTGGGTTATGTAATTCGAAATGCGTAAATTACCCCGTTGAAAGTCAATAAAAGGGGTGGAAAATGATGTTTCCAGATAACATAATCCGGAAAGTGTTAAAACTGTCTGGATTATGTAATCCGAGCTGCATCAGCACAGAGGCAGAAGTCATCTGTTTTGGTCGAGCCTCTGTTATAGAGCAAGTTTAGTCAATTTTTTTGGCCTTTGACCATATGCAAACAAAAATATCAAGTTATAACATCAAAATTAACAACACAATATAATTTTCAAACATTCAAACATTAATAAAAAACATAATTATCCAAATGTTACATAACATAATTATCCAAAATATTCAAACAATAACATTAAATAGAATACATTCAACCCCTTATAACTACGTCACCACCCCTACCACCACCTCTGGCACCCCTGTCACCCTCAGTAGCTCCCTGACTTCAGTAAACCTTCCCATCATGCACCTCTTTCAAGATCTCCTGCAAATGTTCTTATTCCTCAAACCTTTGCGGCACCAGACTACTGGATATCACAGCATAAACATGATCTTTGATGCGGCTCGACCTTCCGCTAAGCTGTAAGTACCCAAGCTCTCCATCCTCCTGAGCAGCAAGCGCATCAATGACCTCACGCTCCGGTGGCCTCAGCACCGGTACCGACATGTTTGGAAGAATCATGCCTGGATGAGACCGATGATAAAACCACTCGATGTATCTGTCTACTAACTCCCAAGTCTGCAACAATGATAACCACATATAAGTTTAACATTAATAAATACCTCGCCCTCAGGCGCCTTCCTAGCAACGTGCACAAGGTACCTCCACAGCAGGCTAGTGTCATGCTGACCATCGGGATAGTCATCAAGAGGCTTAGGGTCCACCGCATGCTTCTTCCTACTCCGCCTTCGCGGCGGATCGCCGTTTTCCATGTCCTCCTCCATTGCCTCAAGCTCCTCCTCCTTCGTTTGCTGTTGTTGCTGCACGTCCATCTCATCCAGCCGAGGCTCGACATCAGCATGACGTCCCCTGCCACCCCGACGCCTCAAAACAACACCATCCTCCCCCATCCGTTGAAGACGCTTTCTCATACGGGAAGCATGCCCTGCCTCCCTTACGCGCTGAGTAGAGGAGGAACCTTATGTAACATGCACAAAACGAAATCAGCACAAACACATTAGAAAACATAAGATTAAAAATCATACTAGGTGTTTCCATATTTTATTTTTCGGATTGCAACAATCTGGTCAGGAAAACGAAATCTGGATTGCTTCAGTGCATCAGAAGAAAATAAAAACGATACAATGAACTTGCATGCATGGAGAAATCGAACTAACCTTCCATTTGATGATTATCAAGGGTTGGAATGCGGTCCTTTTGAGCGAAAAATACCAACTTTGGTTCGATTGTTGTAGTTCAGATTTTGGGATAAGAGGGAAAGAGAGTGAAAGTGAAACTGTAAAATTGGAGGGTGAACTTCCTTTTATACTTCGAAGCTGTCCGGATTTTGTAATCCGAACAAAGGGTATTTTGGAAAAAAAAACACAGGGCGCGTGAGTAGGCAACAAGATGGAAAAAGTAACTCTTCATAGAGCAAATAAAACCCTAAAATAACAATAATTAGCTCGAACACATATTAATTTGACCGGTTGGTTTCAGTTTATTTGATTTTTTCGAACCAATTTCAATATTGGTTTTTAATTGAACTAGATGAACCGAACAATTTGTTTTTCTTTTTGTCAAATATCATATTGATTGGCTTACACATTTTAAATGAAGTTCGAACAATAACCTCTATATATATATATTTGTTCTTGCAACTACCAACTGAACCACAACAATTGGCGCAGTTTTTAACGTATTTTAACATTGATAAAACTATACTTTATACATACAAATTACAATGCATCTCTAGTTTTTTTTTCTTTCTTTGAGACAAAAAAAATAACTCAATGACTAGGGGTGGGCAAAAATAACCAAAGACCGAACCGAACCATATTAAAATTAATTGAACCAATTCACAAATTTTTGAACTGAACCATTATTTTGATAATAGTTAATTAACCGAACCGTACCATTAATAACCACAGTTATTCAAACCAAACTGAACCGAACCATAACCATACAACACAATTAACATTACTACCCAAAATACTATATTTCCATTCATTGTTTCTGTTGCACAAATTTTGTCAAAACTTTCATGTCCGTTCATTGTGATTGGCCTGAACTATGGTGAATAGTCGTCGTTCTTGTCAACATCATCAAGAACATCACCATCATCTTTAATATGATCTTTTTGTAAGGATCCGTGAATTGAATATCATCCATGCTATTTTGTTGTTTGAAAAAATGGATTCCAATTTCTTTTAGTGCTTCCACCTTCGGATGTTCACATGTAACCTCGGCATGGATCCATTCATTTTTTAAAATTATTTCGTTCATGTTGAATAATTCCTCAAATTCTAGCTGCATATCATTCAAATATGTATGATGAGTCGACATTATATAAAACTGAGACATCAGAGATCGAAGACGAAATTTACGGCCATTGATGAGTAGATTGGGTATTTCAATATAGCAATTACTCTAGGTTTCAGCAACCGATTTAGTAGAAAAACAGAGAGCCATGGAAGGGAGCTTGTTACGAAACCAAAAAGAAATTGTTTGTCCCATGTTTTGGTGCTCAAACCACTCAGGAATCCTTGCAAATCCTGAAACACAAAAGACGGTTCTTCCAGCCTCATGCAGTTCCTTTTAGCCATAAATAATTCATAGAGTAAACAATCTAATAAAATATCAAGTCAAATAGAAGGGGAAAAAAAATACCTGATTCAATAACATGTTTTTGGTTCGATTAAAAAGGATAAAAAAATGGAAACTTCTACGGTACACCCGCAAATTAAGGTGTACCGGCACTCCTACTCCAAAAATCTTTAAATTAACTATTATTTTTATGGAATAAAGAGCTAACTATTGATATTTATATTTTAAAAAATGTCATTTCATAAGAAAAAACATCATTTCATTGTTTATAAAAATTATACTAATTTTTTAAAAAATTTATCGTAAAAGATAATCAAAATTCTCTATTATGAGTTCTAAAAATTCAGAAAAATTAAATTTTATTTCGTTGACGTTTTTGGTAAATAAGATTTGATTATAGGTGATAGAAAACAATTTTTCTCTTCAAAAAATAACACATTTAAATATTAATTTATTGATTTGGTGTACCAATACACTCAAATTTTTAGGTGTACCGTAGAAATTGTCTAAAAAAATACATTTCGATTCAAAATTTTGGTTTTGGTTCAGTTCAATTTGATTAATAGACAAGCAAACGGTTAACCGAATCATAACTTTGGTTCAGTTCGGTTAATTCCAAGCCTTAAACAGTTCAGTTATTTGAACCATTTCAACACTTCAGTTCGATTCGGTTAATATGGTTAACCGAACCCAATTGACTATCAATCTAATTAAGAATTGAATGTCTTTTTTTTTTTTTTTTTTTGAGAGAACGTGGTTGGGTCACCGCCCTACTGTGAAAGAAAACTTAACCCTACTCACAACTTTTCCTTCCTGCATCGTTTTCTCTTCGCGAGGTCGCACAACTTCAACAGGTAATCGAATCTGATTCGCGCAATGCATCTCTTTATCTCTCTCTCTGAAACTTAACTAATTCAAACGACAGACATTTTCTAAATAGCACCCCCAGGGCGCCGCAATCGCGCCACACGCAGCAGATGGTCTGTATTTTGTGTGGCTGCGCCTCTACTGTAGAAGTTTTGAGTAATTTTTTCAGCAATTATGTGTTTATTAATTGTCAGTAGTATTAACCAAACATAGACACTCTTTGGATTAGGCATGTCCGGTTTAGTGTCCCAAATCTAGAATGTCAGATAATTCAAACAAGTGTATTATAAACCTCTAAGACCCTGTTATGTTAAGAATAATGTTGGTTAGTGTTTGTTGATAATTAGCTAGTTAGTTAGTTTGATTGTTGGTTAACTGTCAAATATGCTTCATAAATAGAGCCATTCTAACCCACATGGGTTGGCCTAATGGCGTAGGCGTGGGACCTTGGAGTGTTCCCTTCTCAAGGTTTGAATCCTCCCGGTGCCAATTTCTGTGGGATAGTCCATATTGGCTTTAAATGTAGAATGCAATATTTTTATCAGGGGGAATAGCAGCTGATATTGATCTAATAGCAAAACTAGGAAAGGATCACAGTTTTTGTAGCGAATCCATCAAAATCCTCTATACTGCAGCGCTGCTATTTGACAACACTAAATAATATTTGTAGAGCTCATTTTGCTATACAGGTCAGGTTGATTGATGCATATTATCTACTTCGAATGTGTAATTTCACACTTAAACTTGTAACATGAAATTACTTTTTCTGAAGAAAGCTTCTTTCTAAATATCTCAAAGATTACCTATAAATTAACTCACTTTTTTATTTGGTATTATTTCACTGCGGTCCTCCCCTAGCCGCCAAATTGCAGCATTTGGGTTGCCTTTATTCCAACCTCCGACACCTTCGTTGTGTTGGGTGTGAAGGGGTGGATTTAGTCCCACATTCCCTAGAGATATGGACTGTGTAGTGTTTATACAGTTTGGGCAACCCTCACCTTATATGCCGGGTTTTATAAGGTTGAGTTAGGCCCAACCCAAATTCTAAAAAATTAAAAATAAAAGTTGTTTACCATCATTAGAGCAGTTTGTATAGTAAGAAAGTGTGTATAGCTCTTCAAAACTATGTCAAGACTTTATTGTACTTTCACTAGTTGAGCTCTATGGTTACATAGGTGATCAAGTTGAAACTTTCACCATTGTGTGCTACTATGTTTTATTACCGTCTAGCTCTAGAAGTTCTGTTTGGGTATGTAAAATGAAACTTTTATCATTTTTATTTGAAAATTATGATGCATATGTCTTCCTTTTTGATCTTTTGCACTTGTGTGATTGGATCTTGTAGTTATTGCTCAAATTTCTTTTGACTGAAGCCTTTTCTTTTATACCTTATATTGGTGTCATAGTCTATTGTTATACTTATGTAGATCTAGCAACAATTGAATTTCTTAATCTTTTCATCTAGTTTAATTTGTGAAATTGACCCTGTTCTAATAAGAAATTTAGCAGTTAACTTATTTATAGTTGATGCTACTGATCATGATAACCTGCAATATAACAAGAAAGCAAACTGCGTGATTTGTGAAGTGAACAATCATTGAGTGCTATTCTTTGTAGATATTGGGAAACAAGATTGACATATTAGGGGCACCGTTTTAACAATATTTGCAGTTGTAATTTTTCTTCTTCTTTTGCATAATTTTTTTAGTCTTTTCATAATAGAGGTTTTGGATGAGATGCAGAATTCTGGGGAATAGTTTTCAAATGTGAACCGCTATTTAATACAACATAGAATAAAATAAAATTGTGTTGGTCGATACTTGGTTTCCTTCCTCTTTCTCTTGCTGCATCTTCATTTGGTTTGAAATGAATTACTTATTTTGATTAGTTCAATGAAAAGTTTTAAAGAGTGCTTTTGTAGTTCTGCATGTTCTCTTTTAGCTTGTGACATCCAAAATAAATTCTTAAAAGTTTAAGTTTTGAAAGTTTAAAGATAAATATAATGGTTTTCATTGAATTCTTAATCAAATTGGTTTTAGTCCTAATGGAAGTCATTGGTTTAAATTATGGGTTGTCGGTCAAATAAAAGCATACACTGTATTTGTTTTATCGCCTTATAATTAGGGTCGTGTGTGTGTTCAAATTGTTATATTATTGTATGCAATTATTTTCGGTTGTTGTTTCTCTGGAAGATGTTAATTCATATTATGATAATGAATGACGGTAGATGTAATAGGTTTTAGATAACAATTTAGAATTGTATGCCCTGACCCTTGTGCCATGGGTTACTTTAGATTTAAATCCTATACAATACGTAAGTCCAAAGTACTCGTAAATAGGGTAGTTCTATATGCCACTTAAAAAACCTCTTGATTGTAATCTAAGATACGCACCTTAAAATCAATTACGAACCGTTTTAATCAAAAAGCGCAACAGAAAGAGTTGCATAACTAGGAAGCCTTTTACAAGCATTACAGAAAATTAAATCAACTCAGTAGTATTTTTTTTTTCTATTTTGTTTATATGTTTATACAACATATTTGGTTTTGGGTGGAATTTCCTTTTGGTAGATGAAATGAGTAATTTGGAGTCTAAGAAATTGTTATGCTTTAAAAGTACTCGGCTCTTTTCTATTCCAGTTGCATATATTTTGCACACACCCTTACATCCTCAAATGTTTTGCTTTATGAACTGTGCAATTGTTTATTTTGGGCAACAATACGTATCAAGGTAGAAACATCTAAAATTTAGTGAGTTTTGCTTGGATTGGTAAATTTAGGGGACAAAATTCATTTTAACGGGGGTAAAATGTAATATCCCAAACCATTTAGAGTTAAAATTAGTGCTTAAGCAGGTGTAATTATAAGTGTAGTTAAGAGTGTTAGTAGTTTTGAAATAGAATAAATTAGAGCTAACAATATCTAAGGGGTAAAATATGGAAGTATAAAAATCTCGTTGATTTTTTCAGTACCTGATAAATTCTGCAAAGAATTAGCAACTATCCTTTTGACCCCTTAAACGATATAATCTGCCCAAAATCACGGGAGCGCAGGACTTTGTCCTGCGTTTTTCTCAGAGGCTCGTTTCTATGTGAATTAGTATGGTCTACTCTTTTGTTGAAATCTACTTAAGTGAGGGCACATTCGTAACTTCAACATAAACCCATAAATAAGCAATTCAAGAGAGAAAATCAGAATTTCAGAATTTCCTCTTCTCTTCTCTCTCGCCAGAATCAACAAAGAAACACAATCCTCTACCATTCCAAACAAAAATCAACAAAGCTCACATGCAAATCATAAATTAGAGTGTTTATGTTATTGTAAGGCAAGGGATACCTAGAGGAAGTGATTCAAGGGCTGTGTAAGCAAAAAGATTGGAAAAGATCTAGGTTTGTTGAAATTATGAGAAATTGAGGAAAAACTTTATTCAAGAGCCAACAGAGAACATTAGGAGCAGATGAAAGCAAATTTCAAACATTGAATCATCATCTTTAACCTAGGATTAGAGGTGAGTTCCCCTTTAGTAACCATAAATCCAAGCATATGTTTTATTATTTTAGTTGTTCAGATGTGGTATTTCTCTTAGATTGAGTAATTTATTTTATATGTATCTCATATGTGTCACTTTGAAGGTACTGAGAACCTTCATCATTATTAAAGAATTATGATTCATAATATGCCTATGAGATGTTTGTGAAATGTTCTATGTGAGTATTAGTGTGTAGATTAGATGATTTATTAGAGTTAATTAGTAATGATATTGTTACTTAATGTTACTTGTGTATTTGACATTGATAGTTCATGGATTTAAAGAAGTATATGGGTGATTAGTAATAAAAAGAACATATAAAGTTATACCACGATATGTGTATAGATAATTTAAGGACTTGTCTGGAATTGGATTAAGATGGTGATTGATGGAATGTTTATGAATTGTTATTGCAATAATGTGAAAGTTGATGTGTTGATTAGATGGATGCTAGGTAAATTGTACTTAGTATGAGAATAAACTTAAACTGCAAATGTTTAATTCTTGTAATGAAATAATGAAGATGATAGCATAGTTGTATATGCATTATACTTAATTACTATTTGATTGTTATACTTGATGATGCTACTTATGTATACTATATATATGTGCAGAGTAAGTTGAAGCATGGGATATTTCCTAGTTAGTCGGATTTATGTATACTATATATAACTAGTTATGGAAATGCTAAGTGTGAATGATAATATATGATGAAAGAACAAGTAAGTTAGAGGTATTCAAGATTACTAGATGTGTAATATGCATCTAGGTAGTACAAGAGTGAATGATAAAAATGATCATTCAATTGTGGGGTAGATAAGGTAATCTCAGAAAACAGTAAAGTAGATGGGGCACCACTTACCGTTTTTTAGCATACTTTACTGGTAGGTAACTATCTTGGGTATACCCACACTCGAGAGAAGTTACGAACACAATTACAAATGAACGAAATAACGAATAAATCTTACGATCAGATTATGAGATATGTCTATGTTCTTCGTTAAACTTAAAGCACAAAGTTAACTAATTTATACTTTGATAGAAAGAAGATTTAATTTTATCTATGAGTTTTGATTAATGATTTTCTAAGGACAAATTTATACTTCATCCCTCTTTGGGAACTCACTGAGATAGTAAATCTCATCATATGTTGTTTATTTTCAGGTATTAATTCATTGGAGGACTGAAGAGTACATAAGAGACTCGTTAGCCATCCAATGTGTTAGTCGGAGCTGGATCACAGTTTGAGTCTAGGGTTAGGGTCTTCATATTGTACCCTTCACTTTCAACGGTTTTGTAAAAAAAATAAAAAATTATTAAGTTTCATTTGAAGTGGAAGGAAGTTTGTTGAAGTATTTCAACTATTTTTATGTTTTTACAAGATTTTTCCTTTAAGATATTCATAAAAGAATTATGTAGCTTCAAAATTTATTATCTTGTATAAGTTATTTTACAAGAATTTTTTATTTAAAGTTAGATGTCATATTCTGTCTCTATCTTTATTGTAAATAATTTGCATTTGGCCTAAATCTGCAGAGTTATATGCTTATGAATGGCGGCTTTGCTGAAGCTTGGAAAGAAGGTAAGTTGACTTTTATAAAAAGCACCAGCTCCTTTCATTTTAAATTGTGCAAAATACCACAATTATCCATGTTGCAGGGGGTTTTATTTTTCCTATAATAATTAGTGTCTATAGCTCATTAAGTTTCTGATAATACCCTTTTTATTATCTGAATGCAGAGAATATATATGAACTTTACCAGAGCTTTGGCTACAACATCATGTAGGCATGTGGTAGGGTCAAGTTTTGCATCTATATTTGCTTCACAATCTGTTTATGCATCAGCAAGATGCATGCCTGGTAATTGATGTCATTTATGCTTATAATGTTTCATTTCCAGCACTTGTTTATTGTATACTATTATACTTACACGTACTTCACATTATCTGATGCAGATTTCATCAATCACTCATGTATAGGCGTGGCTGGTTATAGTAGTGGGACTAAAGAATGTGGAATACGGTGAGACAGTACTCAAATTTCAAGTTTTAAAATGAACAAATGATAGCATTACAGTTTGGGTGGTTTAAGGATGATAGCATCATTTGGCCTATGCATGGTGAGTAGGGCTAGGAGAAGTTAGTTTACTTTTAAAGATATGCATAAAATTACAGAGGGATGGGGGCACTTTTAAGAGGCCGTAATTTATGTACTGCTTTGTGGGTTGATAGGTATACTACATCGGTGATAATATTCCTGATTGGTAGATTGGGTTGGGTTTATTTACATGCTAATAATACTGTAATAAATGGTCCTGAATTTTTCAAGCATCTCTCGGCTGTAGACGAAAATGCCAACGCTAAAATTTGTGTGATTGCACATGGAAGAAAGAAGTGACATGTTGAAAATTTGGTACTCATACGTAAAGAGCTGGACAACTGTAAAAACAAAAAGCTAGATGTAATTAGTTTTGTTTTTCGTTGGCAGGTGCTTCCATGCTAGCTCACAAGTCTGGTCAAGAAGTGATGCAGCGTATGGTTTGAAGCCCCCAAAGAGGGAAAAGTATGTGAGAAAAGGCAGTAGAAACCAGCCTCCTGTTGACGCTCCACACGTCCCTTGTAAAGTCACTGCAACCAAATCTAATCCTGATAAAACGATAGAAATATTTGAAGGCATGACCCTTGTTGAACTGGCAAAGCGTTCTGGAAAATCAGTATCTTCTTTGCAAGATATCCTCACAACTGTTGGTGAAAAAATTCAATCAGAGTTTGAGCCTCTCAGTATGGATATTTCTGAGCTTGCTGCAATGGTATATCCTTCTTAGTCATAGATGATGTTAAATCAGTGAATATAGGAAACCAGTATCGTCTTTTGATTCCAATACCTGTTTGTTAGCCTTTTCCCATTTGTAAATGACAGCTTGTTTGGGAAAAAAGTATTTTGCTCATACTCTACTCATTGTCTCATTCTGCTTCACTTGGAGCATATAAGAATCAAAGTTATCTTTAATAATTTTTTAGTTGCTCGAGATAAAGGCTGCTAGCAATGTTTTGATGGAAATCAATGGAGTTTGAGATATACTTTTCTTTAAATTGATAGTTGGCATTGGTAGATTTTGTGCATCTCCCCATTTGTCGTAAGGCACAATATGCATAGGAAAGTAAAAGGAAAATAAGTAATCGATAGTACTAGGCCTAGAGTCTTGGTAGGTAGGTTTGGGGAAATATTTAGCTTCAATCCATCATTGTAGCATTATTATACTTGGGTATTCTTACACCTTTTTTTGTTTGCCTTATTTCTGGATCATTGACTCGCAAGTGTCTCCGCCACTCTCCAATCCCCCCCTCCTCCTTTTTGTTTTGAACTACATGATGATTTTTTAGGTTCCTGTTTGTGGATATTTGTTTTCTTTCACTTAATTTGTTCATTTCTGTTGCAGGAAGTTGGCGTCAATGTTAAGAGGTTACATTCAACTGAAGGTAAAGAAGTTTTACCACGTCCTCCAGTTGTAACAGTGATGGGTCATGTTGATCACGGAAAAACTTCCCTTCTTGATGCCTTGCGTCAAACGTCAGTGGCAGCCAAGGAAGCTGGTGGCATTACTCAGCATCTAGGTGCCTTTGTGGTGGGCATGTCATCAGGAGCATCAATCACATTTCTTGACACTCCTGGTCACGCTGCATTTAGTGCCATGCGAGCAAGAGGTGCAGCAGTCACAGATATAGTAGTGCTAGTTGTTGCTGCAGATGACGGTGTAATGCCCCAAACACTTGAAGCTGTGTCCCATGCAAAATCAGCTAATGTACCAGTTGTAGTTGCAGTCAATAAATGTGATAAACCAGGTGCAAATCCTGAAAAAGTAAAACTACAGCTTGCTTCAGAGGGCTTGCTGTTAGAGGAGATGGGTGGGGATATTCAGGTTGTTGAAGTTTCTGCGCTTAAAAAGACTGGACTGGATAACCTAGAGGAAGCTTTACTCCTTCAGGCTGATATGATGGATCTTAAAGCACGATTTGATGGTCCTGCTCAAGCATATGTGGTTGAAGCAAGACTTGACAAAGGACGGGGTCCATTGGTGACTACTATAGTGAAGGCAGGGACTCTAATTTGTGGACAGCATGTGGTTGTAGGCTCGCAGTGGGGAAAAATAAGGGCTATTAAAGATGCAGCAGGGAGGTTAACTCAACGAGCAACTCCGGCAATGCCTGTGGAGATTGAAGGGCTTCGAGGGCTGCCAATGGCCGGTGACGATGTCATTGTTGTTCATTCTGAGGAGCGGGCTAGAATGCTTAGTTCTGGTAGGAAAAAGAAATTTGAAGAGGACAGGCTTAGGGGTAAAATAGTGCATATCCCAACTACTTCAGATGATACTGAGGAGGTTCCAAAGAGGGTTGAAATGGCAGTAATTGTAAAAGGAGATGTTCAGGGAACTGTTCAAGCTGTTACAGATGCATTGACAACTTTGAATAGTCCTCAGGTATGTGATGGTTATTATAACTATAATATGGTAAACTTTTCTTTTTGCATACACGCACATGCTCGCCCGCACAAAGAACAAGGACGTGGAAGGCTATCAACAACATATATTGTATTAATTGGAAATTATTACGTCAGTTACAAGTAAATATAAAACAGTAGGTTTTAAACATAAGTATTTGTGATATTTAACTAAGATCACATTAATCAGCATGGATGTAAGAGCTTAACCTTTTTCCCTTTTTTTCTGTTGAAGCATCTTTGATCAAGTTATTATTAGCCTTTGTCCAAATGTTGAGATATAAATTAAAAATTCTGATAAGTTTAGTGTTGTTTTATTAATATTTTATTTGCTATTTGTTGCTATATAAAATAACCATTCTGTAATTTCATTGTTAGGTTTCTGTGAATGTTGTCCATGTTGGCGTGGGGCCTATTTCTCAATCCGACGTGGACCTAGCACAGGCTTGCGGTGCATGCATAGTTGGATTCAATGTCAAGAGTCCACCTATTTCTCTTACCCAAGCAGCAACTCGTGCTAGTATCAAGGTATTTTAAGCCTTTTCCCGTATTGAGTAATCAATGATTTAGTCCCTAAGATTATAAGACGTCAACTTAATCTCTGAAATTAGCGAAGTTTCAAAATATTCCGAAATATGAAAATTTTCAGTCACGTTATTTTTATTAATAAAATTCAGGTACTAAGTTGACGCCATACAATTTTAAAGACTAAATTGGTGATTTACTCATTTAGCTATTTAGTGATTGAAATTTTTTATTTCTATTTGATATCTGTTTGGTTTGGTTTGTAGGTCATTATGCACCGTGTGATTTACCACGTATTGGAAGACGTAGCCAATTTGATAATAGAGAAGGCCCCAGGTACACCCGAGACTCAGGTGGCTGGGCAAGCAGAAGTGCTTAATATCTTTGAAGTGAAAGGGAGCAAATCTAAGGGACCTGATGTGAAAATAGCTGGTTGCAAAGTTGTTGAAGGTTTTGTGAACAGGTCAGCAACCATGAGGCTTCTAAGGAGTGGTGAAATGGTGTTTGAAGGACCTTGTTCGTCTCTTAAGAGGGAGAAGCAGGATGTGGATTCTGTGAAGAAAGGAAATGAGTGTGGACTAGTAATCAGTAACTGTTGTGATTTTCAGATTGGTGATGTTATACAGTGCTTAGAACAAGTAGTTAGGAAGCCCAAGTTTATTAAGTCGGAGAGTGGTGCTGTTCGAATAGAGTGCTGATGAAAAGCTGGTACTTCTTTCAGCACACATTTTTGTGGTAAAGTTATACCTGAGCTGCCAAAATAACTGTTAAATACAGATGGATTGTTATAATATTGAATTAATTTATTGAAGCCTTTAAGTAGTTTGTATACTAAGTTTTTTGATATGTGCATTGCACGTATGCTGACATGCGTTCATGAATTACATGTTAGACCGCAGCTCTAGCAAAGTATGGAACCGTGTTAATTATATACCATTTCAAAAGGAAGCTACTACCTTCTTATAAGAAGTATTATGAGAGGAAAAGAATTTGATCCCGGCAGTGTAGTTATTAGTTATTTAATTGCAGTTATAATTAGTTACTTTGCAGTTTGTGTATTTTTTGTTTGCTAGGAATAAATAAGGAAAGACAAGACATAGTCAGTCATCCTAGAATATTTGAGTGGGTTATTTGGAAAGGGAGAGGTCCAAGGCTCTCAGATCTTTGGCAGGAATCGTGCCTTTGCCTTTCTGTTCTATGTAACATTTCATTCGTGTTCAAGTTTGTAATTGTATATTCTATGATTGAGGACCTTTCTCCAGAGATTTTTCAATAATAACTAGTTATTCAGTAATGTATAATGTTGGTACTAGTTTCTATCAATTCGTATCAGATCATCAATCTTGAAATTGTGGTACATAATGCTAGAAATGCGTATTTCAGTGTTTGACGGTGTCAACAATGCCTACTGGTGGGTATTTTGCATCGATAAAAATATTTTGTTGCGAAGGGCATCTGAGACGGAGAAGTTGGCACAAGTTGTGACTGCAATGCATGGATGTGCTTGTATTTGGTGGCACTAACGTTATCCACAGTCAGGTTGAAAATCATTTGTAACTGCCTTTCTGTGGTGTTTTAAAGTAGAGCATGGAGAAGTTTTGCCGCTAACGGGCGACAAGGATGGCAGAGGAGGTCAAAGATGAGAAATTAAGGATTCATCTTGAAGGAGAAATGGTAAAAGAATCAGATCCCTATGTCGACACTAATTTCACTGTAGATTCTGATTCATTATCTTCCATTCTTCCAATATCATGTGCCTACTGTCAGATTTTGGTACCAAGCCTCACCTTGTATCACTCAATTTGGCATATCGTCCAACTTTGATTTTTGAATCTCACAACCCCACTTCGTGTTACAAAATTGTCCAAGAACCAAACTCTTACGATGATGTTGATTCCATCGTTAGTCCTGATTATGCTCACTTCAAGGCAAGTATAATTCATATCATACAATGAAAATGCACATGGAGTGGACCCAGTTTTTACAAAATGAGGAAGTACGGAAACGTACTTATACCAACTGTTATTAATTATTTAGTAGCAGCTGTAGTTACTACAGTTTGTGTGTATTTTCTGTCTAAACTATGAACAAATAAGGAAAGACAAGACATAGTTAGTCATCGTAGAATATTTGTATGTCTGTTCTATGCAACATTTCAATCTTGTTCAAGTTATTAGTTGTATATTTTATCTCTGATTGAAAACCCTTCTCTAGAGATTGTTCAACTATAAATAGTTTTTACTCAAAAAGTGTTATACTGTTACTAGTTTCTATCACCTTACAAGGATCTTGGTGTATATTTAATCAATGAAGCTAAATTCAGAAAACAATAATATGAAGATTTCAAAATTGAATTTTTAAGATAATGTATAATAGCCTCTTCAAAAAAAAAAAAAAAGTATAATAGCCCTTACAAAAAGATAATGTATAATAAGATATCTAAATATACTTTACGAGTAAGTCATACGTACGTACTTTATTTACTCAGATATTTTCTAGCTTAACTAAAGGTTTTGAGTTCGAATATAACCCTGAAAATGCAACAGTGTCAAACCATTTGAGAGAATGTTCTCTATAGTTGTGCATAAAGGATATTTGGTTCACATAAAAATTTTATTTAGAATTTTTATCAAATATAAATATAATTAGTCGAAAAACATCAAAAGTAAATATAAATAATCCAACTATTGAATCACAAGATTTAATTATATGAAGAGTACAATCTTGAAATTTAAATAAAAGCTAAATAATCAATTGGTTTTAAATTATATAAACTATTGAGTAATAACTTCAAACAAATCAATGGTTGAAGACTTGAAGTAATTGAAAATAAAAAATGAATAAAAAATTGTTGAATGTTGATCGGTTTTAGTGGATTTTCCCTTTTAGGAGTAAGTGGATACCAGATTATGTCTTATTTTTTACACATATACTTTCTGCAAGAAAAATACTTTTCTTTTTGTTACTATAAAGCGGCTATAAACATGGACAGCTACTTGTGTTGTTGGGAGGACCTGGCTTCTTGGATATATTTTATTTCTCTTACAAGATATGAGAATTTTTTATTTTTTTTTGACAAAAATAAGATATGAGAAATGTTATGTTTATAACTTTTTAGATGTTCAAATCTAAATATAAAAATAGACGTTCAAGACCGAATGTGTACACATTATACATACTATTTCATTTTTTTTTATCTAGTTGTTCATAATCATATCAATAATTAAAAATGATTATACGATTGTCAAATATTCGTTGATTTTTAAATGTTCCAATAACATTATTTTTGAGACATATAGCACTGCATGCACTGCCCTAGAGCTGTCAAAACAGGCCGGATCTGCCGGACCGGACGGTAAAAGTCCAAAAAATACCGGGTTTGAACATAAAAATTAGGCCCGTTTAAAAATCGGACCTTTTAGTCCGATTCAGTTGAGGCCCTTAGCCCGGCCGAACCGCAAGTAACTCGTTTATTTTATAAATATTTTTTAGTTTATAATTTCCTACAACCTACCCACCATCAGGGTCAGGAAGAAAAGAAAAAAATAACACTGTTGCCTAAGCCCAAGCCCAACCCAAATGCATAATTCACAAAGGAACCCACTTCAGTAATACGTTTCACGGTTTCTTTCACTTCAGACTTTCTTTCACGTTTTCAAAGAAAATCATGAGCGACGAACCCTAACTTTGTCACCGTCGCACATAACTCATCCTCTGACCTCCACTCTTGTTCTTCCTCAGTCTCACGCCTCTACCTAACTCTTCCTCATCGTCGCGCCACCATCTCAACCACCACACGATAAGGGCTTCATCATTTTCAATTCTGTGGTGAGTAGGACTGGCAATGAACCGAACCAACTCGAAAATAGTTCGAGATTCGATTCGATAATTGATTCGTTGAACTTGGTTCATGAACCTAATGAGTAGAACTTGAGTTTAAAATTAAGCTCGTTAAATAAATGAGTTGAACTTGAGCTAAGTATGGTTCGACTCGTTTGGTTCATGAACCAGCCCGATGTATATATATATGTATATATAAATATATGTATGTATATATGTGTGTGTGTTCGTTCTCTAATATATATATATATATATATATATATATATATATAGATATATGTGTGTGTGTGTTTATATAATATGTAATTTATTACAAGCTTCATCTAATAATTATGTACTTTTTCATGAGAATTATTACAAATTTGATTAAAAATTAAGGAACATTATAATAATAGAGAGAGGAAAAAATGAAGCTAATAGTTTATACAAGCTTTCAAACAAACATATGCTCTAAAATAGTCCCACATCGGGGAGTTTACAAAATATTGGAGAGGTCAGTGTATATACACACACACACAAGAGGAGTGCATTACAATTACAATGTAAAAGCTATACATGTAGTATATGGATTGTGCTACAGTAGCAAAAGCTATGTACGCTTCATAGTTTTATTAGTTATATTTTTATTTTTTTAAATATGTCAAAGCATATATTTTTGACAAAAAAAAACTTGTAAGATATACAATTCGAGCAAACGAGCCGAACCGAACTGTTCGTGAACTTTAAACGAGCCGAACTCGAGCTAAAAAAAATGTTCGTTTCGAACTCGAGTCGAGTTTCGAGCTGAATCAATTCTTATCGAGTCGAGCTCAGACGAGTTCAATTCGACTCGGCTCATTTCAAGCCCTAGCGGTGAGTTATCCTCTCTTCTCTAATCAATCTCACTTTTTGATCACTTCTCTACCCTTTCTACTTCTCTAATCATGTTCATACCTTAATACTCTTTTGTTATATTTGCAATAAAAGTTAATAATTAAAGACGGTGAATCCACTTAGATTGATTTGACGATGTTGGTTTAGGAACTTGAAGTGTGTTCATTCTTAATGTCTTAACGTTCAATTCTCTCTGGTGTTAATTTAGTTTCTTCAAAGATAATAATAATTAAAGATGGTGTAATATGGACATTCAATAAAGAGTTGAGATGCGTTGTTGAAGAAATTGTGATTGATTGAGAATTGGGTGAGTTTAGATGGAGCTAGACGTTGGTTGTTTTAGTGGGATGTGAAACTATGTTCTTTGTTACTTGGTAAAGTTATTTTGCAAGAAAACATGTTGGATATAAAGACTTTGAAAAATATATTTGATGCAAGTTTTTAGTCAAATGAACTTAGATGTCCCATTTGTTCGATCTTGTGTGAAATAAAGTTGTAATGGTGAAATACTCCGTGTGTGTGAAGATTATTACAAAATAGACATCTCACAAAAGATAACATGCCATGGAACAATCTTTTTCAGTTTTCATTGTGCTAGTGGTTATGGTTTACTTAAAGTTCATCTCTAAAAATGAATAAGTGAGATGTTTGAAATTCAACCTTCGCCCTTACATATATTATACAAACCAACCAACTGAACTAAACTTACGGAGACAACATAAATTACAATACACTATATAAAAAACTCGCAATGACTGAATAATGTAAAAATGTACACTATATAATATCTACAATATAATATATCATTTCAAAACATATAATATATTAGATGTCGGTATAAAAATGTACACTATTATAATATCTAGTGTTTAGAAAATAATTTCTTGAATGAATTAATATGATAGAAATAGGACCCCATGCATTCCTTATGTATGATAAAAATAGTATCCAACGCGGGCACCACCAGCTTGCAACAAATTGACCCATCAACCTCTAATCTTCAATCAATTTTGGATACATATAAGTCTTTGATTGGAACTCTATCGTCCCTACAAAGAGGACCCATATATTATGGACAAGGGCAATGTATGTATATCTAGCCATGAAGATCCTGCAAACAAAAAGAGAACTCACAACATTCCATTTTTACATCAATAATGCGTATCTCACATTTTCCATAACTTGAGTACTTCAACTAGGATATAGTAGTAGTATTCCTCGTGTAATATGCATGGAATAAAATAAAATAAAATAAAATAAAATCCATTTCTGTCATCATCACTCTTGTGTAAAAGATAGTAAATTCAAAACTGAATAGTTTTTAGTCACGTACAATTTATCTTTGTTCCTTATAATTTTCCTTTTAATTTAATATTTCTAAAAGTTGTAGGTTTTGTTTACGATTCCTATAAAATGAGAGGATTCCCTATAATTTTCCTTTTAATTTAATATTTCTAAAATTTGTAAGTATTGGTCACGATTTCTATAAAATGAGAGAATTCCCTATAATTTTTCTTTTAATGTAATATTTCTAAAACTTGTAAGTATTGTTCACGATTCCTATAAAATGAGAGAATTTTGATATTTAGAGATTTACTATAATCTTAAGACTTTTTCGTTCTCCAATTCATTAAGATTTTGTGGCGTCATTGCTCTCCAATTTTTTCATGACCTCCCTTATATTTTTTTTAGGACTTCTCCATTTCTTTAATATAGAAGTTTATCTTTGTTCTAAAAAAAAGAGAGTCTATCTTCCTCTTTGGGGTCTTTAAGAAACGACATGAGTTTAGTTAAAATGGTCTTTAAGAAATGACATGAGTATCAATGAAGATTGACTCAGTTAGTAAAAAGTTGACTCATCTATAAGATTGTGGATTAAGCTGTCGATGTAATGAATGATTTACAATTATCTCTCTTAACACTCGTTGAGTCTTAAAGTCTGCCCCAACGTGATGCACTCTCATAACCCAATTCATCTAAACGTTATAATATATTAATCATTCAAAGGATCAAACTAATAATAATAAGACCTTTATTCATATAATTCAGAATATTTGGCGTTGATACATTGATCCAACTGACTCCGAGTTGATATAGGTAGAGAAACGACCTCATTCTCCACGAACAAAAATGTTAAGTCGGGGTAACTCAATTCATTCATCAAAGTGTCTCAATGGTATATCTCACATTTTTACACTACACTTTTAACGTAAATGCTTCTGTGTAAAAAAAAAAAAAAAACTTGCTTTTCTGAAAATAACTTTGCTCAAAACAATCATAATTGTCTGATATTTTATGTAAAAATTTACGCGAGCATCTTCCATTGCTTTGCTTTGCTTTCTAAATAAAGAAAAAGGCAGCGCAAATGTCGCAAAAAAGAGTAAAAGGTAAATAAATCCTGTTACCCCTTTATTATTTATGATCAGCAAACACAAAACAGAAACGACAAATCATTAATTCATTGTTGAATAATAAAAAATAAAAAATAAAGATCTCATTAATTTCATTGCTTACAGCTACAGTTTTCACACTCACTCACAACATCTGTCAATTGGTCACCACATGCAGAATTATTTTGCATCTTACTCAAGCCATAAAATATGCAACCATTCCATTAATGTGCCAACTTACTAATAGCTCATTTACACTGTCAAAAAAAAAGTAACAGATCGTATTTATAAATTAAAACATTATCAATTAATGTACTATTTGACAAATTAAATGTGGGCCTTCCCGGAACTTCACTAGCAATCTAGCATGATACTATATCGTGTTTGTTCATATTAAATATGTTAGTATTATTCTTTGTATATGGGAAAAGATCTTGACCAGCTTTTGATTTTAATGCACTAAATACTGAAAATAATCCACCCAGGATCTGATTCAGATCGTTGAAATTGAACTTGGACTCTTGTATGGGCATGTGAAAGAATAAAATAATTGTTAAACAATTCAGTGTATGGTACGGAATTCTTAAAACTTGAGAATAGTATAAAAAGATGTTCAACATTATTAATTTAAAATATAAATTTTATGAATTGCGGCAAATTTATATTTGTAACTATATATTAGTTTGGTAGGAGTAAAATATTAAATTTATAAACTATTTTTTTAAGATATCATTAACTATTTAGCATACGTTTTTCTTATGAAATCTTTTCAAGTACGATATTTACATATAACGCTATTCTATGAGATTGAGTTTTTTTCAACACACACCTTCGCACCTATCATTATTGAGTTTGGTGTGTAGCTCTTTACACTTAGTCTCTATGAATTCTCTATTTAGACTCTTTAGAACATAAAAAATATGTATAGATGTATGCATACACACCTTTTTTTTGTTTTTTATACTCTATACATATGCTTCTTTTTTATTATTCATATTTGTTTCAAACCAAGTGATTCATTTAAATAGTTCTAAAATAAACAGCATCAGTGAATAAGTCTGTTGAAGAATGAAGCCTTACAGACGTATAGAAGGAAGAGGTACGAGCAGACAAAGAAGGTACAAATGGAATACTTGTAACGAGCCGGAGAGACGGGGTGTAGATTTTGATTTTGGAGGTAACGTACTGTAGTTATAATGCCTTCGATACGGTTGAGGCTTCTACTTTTCTTCGGTCTCAGCCCAACAATCAAGCCGAATGTAACTTCAAATTTGTACTACTAGTAATTTTTTTTTTTGTAGAAGCTTTGTACTACTAGTAATTAATAAATACTATTGGATCTTCCCTAATCAATGTATTTATACTTGTTTGGACACAAACCTTAATAAATATATTTGGACACATACACAAAACCAAAAATAAATAAAAGAGAATATAATTGAATAATGTTAATTGACACAACTAAATAATTTTTCTTAATTGTTTTTCATTTCATATAAGGGTGCCTAGACAATATTTGTGAATGTCTCCATTGAAAGATTTTCTTGTATTTTTAACGTTTGTGCCTATGATAAGGATGAATATATTATTTATGCACGGGGAGGGAGAAGGTAAAAAGTACAGTTTGTCCAAAATAAAATAAATTTTGATTACCCTCATGTCATGTGTACTAAGACTAAGACATTGAACTTTTCTTCAGATCAATAATCTAATCAAAAGTGTACAAACTTCCATAATTTCTCTAGTGCTGGTACATTGGTAAACAAAAATTTACAGGATGTTTCGCTAAAGAAAGTTTTTTAAAAGTCGTGTAGATTGTCATTAGAGACTATCTTTTATCCTTTATCGATGAAGGTGTTGGAATTGAAAGAAATCTATATTCAATCAATCAATTCCTTGAGCCACTCCTTTTATAGACTATTTTGCCTAAAATCACTTGTTTCATGGGAAAAAAAAAGTAGTTTATAGGAGATATGTATTTTTTACAACTATGTTAAAAGTATGAAATATTTATAATATGAATGAACTCTCATATACAAAAGTCAAGAATCGAATATCTACTAACTTAAAATGTTTGGGCTCTCTATACCATTCAATCAACCAACATCTTAATAATTCTAAAAATATCCAAAAGTGTCTATTATGGACTCAGTTATCCTAATCACTTAGGTTAAAAAAATTGAAAGCTATTGCCTCATTAAAATCCAACCTCTAACCAACCAATGGCTCCATCTACATTACTACAAAAACAGTGATCGTTCATGGTGAAAGGGTAGATTCTCATGCTTGGTTGTTGAAGGTGGAAAGATAGTGTCCAATTTTACCACCTTGGATGTGTCGGTGGTCACAGTCACACAAAACAACAAACAAAGGAAAAAGGGGTTGCCTATTGCATTGTGTTGTTGTAAACTCGTGAGTGAGTGAAATTAATATAAAAACATTTCCACATCCACACACAACGGTCTAATCTACCACTACCCCAAAATACAATGCATCATCTTTCAACACCTGTGACTCTCTTTCGTGATTCCTATTTCTCTCACCTTTCTTATTAACATTATTAATTTAATAATTAAACTTTAGCTATCATATATCGATAAAGTTCATAAAGCGTGATCTATATAATATATTGATTTAAGTGGTAATCAACTTTAACCTCAAGTAAATGGTTAGAAGTTCAATATTTGATTATTGCTTATGGAAAAAAAATATTGAAATGAGAGAACATATTTTGTATGCCTTATAAGTTTGTCATAGAAGACTAATTATTGATAATAATGGTAGAAATTTCGTACTAATAATATATTAATGCAGACTAAAGTTGATGAAAAGTTGATTCATGTTATATTTAAACTTCAACTCATATCATTAGAATTTTGTTGATGAACAATTTATACGTATTTACATTAATACTTCGAGGGACCAGAATTCTTTGCAATAAGACAAACTACAAAATCATCTAGTTATTGTGTTCGAAGTCGTCTATTCTTGATCAGACGATCCAACTCTAAGTTTTAAATATCTATATTTGTAAAATAAAAGCAAATCTATATTTTTCTCAACTTACAATTAAGATCGAGCGACTCAACATACATGAAAATTTTCTTAGTTACATATAATCTACATGCATACTTATATCGTTAAAGATGCTCTAACCCTGATGAGCCGAACCATCGAGTCGACTAACCTTTGAAACACTAAAGAAAATCCTAAGTTTATGCTGCATATTATGATAGTGGGGCCCAGCTGATAAAGACTCCAACCTCCCCTAATTATTAAATTCGGTGACTTAAGCCAGGTGTCCATATTCACAAAATTAACTTTCACAAAAAAACTAAAAACATTTCACTCACATAACTCCAAAGAACACACTATATATATAAATACAAGATCATCATAATCATAATTTCATTTGGATTTCCTTCCTCTGTTCTCTTCTTCTCTTCTTCTTCAACATTCACATTCCTCAAATTCTTCTGAAAGGTCAAAACCGTCATTTTCTAGATCCGAGGTTGAGCTCCTTTTACCTTAACCATGGAGCTTAGCTTCCTTAACAGAGGAGCAACACTTGTTGTTTCTCTTTCTTTATTCCTTTTCATTCATCATGTCTCTTCATCTTCTATGTACTCGGTAAGTTTAATAAATCTTCATCTTTTTTTTACTTTTTCTAATTTGGGCGGAACAGTAACATTACCGTTATGTCTTTTATTTCATTTTCAGTAATGTTTTTTTTTCCGTGGATTATTTTATGTGTGTGTTTGTTTAATTAATTTTTTGAGTAATTTACTTTGGTAAGTGTTTTTTCTGATTTAGTTGGTTTTATTTTATTATTAGAAATCTTGAGTTTCAATTTAGAAACTGGGGTCTGTTTGATCAATATTTGTGTGTGTTTTTGGGGTGGTGGTGAAAGAAATTATATGGGGTTTAGTTTTATTGCTATTGTTTTAGAAGAAATTAGGCAAAATAATATGAACCGTTTAGATCATAATAAGTGTTTAGATTATTTGTTTGATGTTGTTTAGAGTTAAGATTAATTTTTGGATAGTGAAGAAATTGAATTTGACAGCTTAGAAAATGAAAGTAGTGACAGAAAGGTATAATGGAATTAATTGGGTTGACTGAGTTAGCTAAATTTGTGTAACTAATTTAACAGCCTATTAATTATATATCACATGCTTTAGGACATCTTATTACTCATTTTGGTGTGGTGGGTGAGGTTCTTTGTTGGATAGTTACTTGCAATTAATTTGAGGAAATCTCAATTGACAAAAAAAGGGAATTAGGAAAATAAAATAAAATTGAAGAGGCAGAATTAGGAATTGTTTCAGTAAATATTACAAAATTGTGTCTAATGGAAGGCTTACTAATGATATTGAAAAAAAATTGTCAAAAAATTAATAATTATATAATGCTTGGTTAACTTTTGGTCCTTGTGTTGGAATCAACATTGCAACTTGCTACAGGAAAGTTTTTTTCTTAACTAAGTTGTTGCTAGGGGTCTCAAGGTTCGATTTTCCCGGTGCCAATTTTGTTTGGCTAGTTTGACTTCTTCAACAAAAAAAAGTTGATAGGGTCGTGCATTTTATTCCGATGGTCATAGTTCTTGCCTTGTAAAAGTCACATATTCTTGTTTAGATAAACAACTTAATTAAGTGCTTATGGCATAAGCACTTACCATCTAGTGCTTATATATAAGCTATTTTTGTTGAAAATGATAAATTAAAGTCAAATTGTTCTTGTATAAGCTATAACCTGTCTATAAACTATC
Source organism: Medicago arabica (assembly GCA_946800305.1). Lineage (NCBI taxonomy): Eukaryota > Viridiplantae > Streptophyta > Magnoliopsida > Fabales > Fabaceae > Medicago > Medicago arabica. Next base: position 43,749,742 of record OX326970.1, read on the forward strand.
TTGAAATATATGGAATTGGAAAGAAGCTGAAGACAACTTATACACTTGTAATAAGCTATTTCTATAAGCTCTCCCAAACAGTCTCACAAGTACTTATCTTAGTAGATAAGCTCAAATAGACCAATATCTATTAGAATGCATAACATCTGTTCATCATGTTCATACTGTTTCATTCCTAGTTTTTTTTTCTTTCTCTCGTGCCTTCACATCTCGTTATGATTTTAGTTTATTGGTTTTCCACACCTTATAACTTGGAACTTGCTTTATGTAGGAAATGAATCCTATAAAACCTAGACACTCACGCCTTCTGAGGAGCGCTGTGCAGCGTGAAACAGTAAGTTAATTTAGCAGCGAATGCTTTCTTTAAACAACTTTTATTTTGGTTTTGTTAGTTTTGGTTTTCATTTTATATATTTTATAATTTGTTATTGTTTTCTCCTCGTGAAGCCAATATCACAGCTTTCCGAAATATGGACACCGCTAGAAAATCAAGGATGGAAATCTTGCGATGAATCGGAAAATAGGCCAAGTGAGTGAAAATTACTTTATGTTATCTTTGAGAACACATGATGTTTGGTTATGTATATTTCTTTATCTAATCATTTTGTGACTGGAATTTGAATTGAAGCAGCATTACCAGAGAAGTCTGAAGGATACATCCAGGTATTTCTTGATGGAGGTCTGAACCAACAAAGGATGGGGGTACGTATTTTAAAGCCTGTCAATTAGATCAAGCTTTTTCTTTCGTGTACGTGAAAGGTTTGTAATTTTTACTCGGTGTTTAATTATTTTTTTAGATATGTGATGCAGTTGCTGTTGCGAAGATACTGAATGCAACTCTTGTGATCCCATACCTTGAATTAAATCCTGTGTGGAAGGATTCAAGGTAATGTCAGAAATTAGAATTACAATTTATTGTATTATTTTGTTCCATGGATTGTGCACTATGTAATGTACTGATCGATGTTGCTTATGTTTCTCTGCAGCTCATTCGAGGATATATTTGACGTGGATCATTTCATTGATGTATTGAAAGATGATGTTTCTATAGTTAAAGAGCTTCCTGAAGTGTACTCGTGGAGCACTAGGGAGTACTATGCATTGGCTATTCGAGATACCAGAATCAAGGCTGCACCTGTACATGCAACAGCCAACTGGTATCTGGAAAATGTTTTGCCTGTCCTACAAAGGTTAGTAGTTACCTGAATCTGTACTTCAAATGCTAGTGCATTCATGACTTGAATGTTCCAAAACGATAACTTTAACATTAGTTGATTCATTGACTAAGATAGACATTTTTATTCATAATTGCAATTGCAATTGCGCAACCGCTTTAGCATTTATATAATGTTATCAATTACATAACCTGTGCTGAACATTCTGAAGATTATTACTTCTTTGTTCTTTAAATGCTCTTGCATCGATTTAAATGAAGATATGACCGAGTTTAAGGTGTATATGACATGGATACCATCACAGTATAATCTCTTTGAATTTTGAAATTCTAATATCATGGTGTTTTTCTTTGATGCAGTTATGGTGTTGCTGCAATCTCTCCATTTTCTCACCGCCTGAGTTTTGATAACTTGCCTATGGATATCCAACACCTGCGCTGTAAAGTCAACTTTCAAGCTTTAGACTTTGTTCCCCATATCAGAGCACTTGGAGATTCCCTCATCAGCCGCCTTCGCAATCCTCAGCGCTCGTCTGAAGAAATGAACTCCAACTACCTTCAAGAGGTCACAAATGTAGATGATAATAAAAATGCAGGGAAATTTGTTGTTCTGCACCTCCGATTTGATAAGGTATTTATCTTTTTTTCTCATTTATCATCATCATCATCTGTACATACAATGTTGTAAACTTTGTCTCTGTTTGTTTCTTAATTTTTCTTTTTTGTTGGTATAACTATCTTGACGTTACAGGAGTGCTAGCAACACACTCCCTGCCCTATTGTTACATGCATTTGTCTGTAAATTGAGAAAGTTTGTGTATTAATATTTTATGGCAGGATATGGCAGCCCATTCAGCCTGTGATTTTGGTGGGGGAAAAGCTGAAAAATTGGCTCTTGCAAAGTATAGACAGGTGATTTGGCAGGGAAGGGTTCTTAATTCCCAATTCACTGATGAAGAGTTGAGAAGTCAGGGACGTTGCCCAATGACTCCCGAGGAGGTCGGATTGTTGTTAGCTGCTTTGGGATTCGACAACAGCACTCGTTTATATCTTGCCTCTCATAAGGTTTAACCATGATATTTTTTAGTTTGAAACAGTAGTCTCAATCATTTTAATTATTAGTGCTTGTTCTAAAATGATTGTGTTTTTCTAAAATATCTTCCCTTTTCCAGGTCTATGGTGGAGCAGCAAGGATTTCTACTTTGAAGGAATTGTTTCCTCTGATGGAAGACAAAAAAAGCCTTACTTTGCCTTTTGAGCGTGCTCTGATAAAGGGAAAAGCTTCTCTATTAGCCGCACTTGACTACTACATTAGTATACATAGTGACATCTTCATTTCTGCTTCACCAGGAAATATGCACAATGCATTGGTGAGTTCTCCCCAAGATTTACCATTTACATGACTCCAATGCATACGCATTGCCAATATTAGTAACTAGTCTAGAATACTGATAATGGACCTTGACTTAACCATGTTGAGGCCATGTTCATATTCAATTATTCATTATGAGATGCATTTGGCCATACAAACAGAATTCCTGTGAACATGGGACATTAATGAGTTTGTCATATAACAATTAATTACTCCCTCCCTCTCATATTTAGAGTATTGTTTGGCTCACATTATTTGTCATTTTAAAATACCAATATAACATTAATTATTTTTTTCTACTGATATACTCTTATTTAGTAAATGAAACACATTTTATCATAGATATTACTAGTACACGGAATAATTTTCTTAAAAAGTGTGTATAACTATAAATGACAATGACACTTAATATATGAGATGGAGGGAGTAACACTATCAGAAATCTATGTTTAGAACTGTCTAGACAACATATTTATGATGGTACTGCAAGGCTGTTGAAACAGTTGAATTGAATTTATAAATGATAATGAATGCTTTGTTGATGATAGGTTGGACACAGGACATACTTGAACTTGAAGACTATAAGACCAAACATGGCATTGATGGGTCAACTGTTCTTGAACAAAACCATGGAGTGGTCAGAGTTTGAGCATGCAGTGGTTGAAGGTCATGAAAGTAGACAAGGTCAACTCAGGCTTAGAAAGCCTAAACAATCCATATACACATACCCTGTTCCTGATTGCATGTGCCAAGCTTAATAGATTGCTTACAGATTAGTAGGCTCTATAATATATAGTTCAGTGTCTTATTATTTGACATCTGCATCTGGTTAATAAAATAATTATCACTAATCCTATTCACGAAGTTTTATTTTTTATTTTTTACGTTTATGATGTTCTTGGTAAGAGTGCTTGATAATAGTAGTATAGTAGTTGTCTTGTGTGAGAGATGTATGTATGAGATGATGGCATTCTTAGCAGGAGCAATATTATTTATAATGCAATAACAGGAGCCATATTGTTGTTTATCATTCATATATTATTATGCTTTTTTGCTTGAATCACGTTACAGTGTAGAATAAACAATACAAGAAAAAGTGTTTATTGATCCGTCTTTGCAAATCAACCAAATGGTTAAGAGTTTAAACAGTATTTCTACGAAATTTTTGTACTTCAGCAGATGTTACATTTTTTGTCTTGAATTACAAGTGTCTTGCAATGCCAAAAAAAACATCGATCTTTCTTTTTCCATTTTACTTTTTACCATTTATTACTTCATCTTTTTCCTTTTCTGTCATCTTTCTCATACCAAAATAAATTCATAATTTCTTTTTGCATATAACTGCATAAAGAAACTCATAATTTCTCTTTATCATATAATACTAATCATGTAACCAAATAAGATATAATACTAATCAAATTTCTTAAATTTTATAAAATCGTTAAGTGACTTATAATATGAAACGGGGGAGTAATTGTTCTTCAAATCTGCATCTTATGTTTTTTTTTTAGTTACAATCTGCATCTTATATTAAATGTACTTATGATGTGAATCTTTTTATTTCTATTTTTTTTGAAGAAACTTTTTTATTTTTTTAATATCACGCTATAATAAAAAAATATGCCATATTTGTGCTATGTCCGTATATAAGTTTTTTATTTTGAGGGGACCGTATATAAGTTATATAATCGAAAATAATGGAAAATGATGATGACTGGTCTCAAATAATTATATATCAAGACATGTCAGTGTCGTGTTTTTTTAATTTTTAAACATAAGATAAGATCCAAACTTATTTTATTCTTTTTTCTCATTCCTGATCTTGGCTAGTAAGAAAAATCCATGATAGTAAATTGGCAGTATAACAGAATCATACATGCATTGCTGAAACAGCAAAAACAGTGAATTAATATTACAATAAACCTCAAGACCTTTGAGGGGTATATGAATTACATGAGGTGATAGTATATACAGCCTCTCAGTGATGAGAACGTGCTTCAAATTTTCAGCAGTGTACTTAAAAGTTGGAAGACTAAGCAAGCCTTCAAACAACTACCTAGTTAAACTCACTGTAACTAAAAATTCCTCTAGTGGCAACTACAATCTTACTTTACATTCCCATCTGAAGCCTTTGGAGATCCATTTCCACCCTGGGATGCAGCCATTTCCTTTGTCTCTTGAGTTGTCACAGTGTCAATCTCATCATTGATAGGAAGTGTTCTCTTTGATCCATCCAATGCAACACCTAGAACTATATTCTCTTCAAGAACAGGCCTGGGTGCAGCAGGTTTCCTTTCTCCTTGCTGTTTTGTTGGCATATTTCCATTGGCTTTGTCGGTGTTGTTTGTTGATGAGGAAACTAGATTGTCTGAGTCGACGTTCGGCTTGGTGTTTTTAACTGTTTGACCCTTGGATTGTTTGACATGGATGTCCTTCATGGTTGAATTATCTACTTCCAAACCAGTTACTTTGGAGTTAGAAGTAGAAGGCATTTCCGGCATCTCCACGTTTGCCTTGTTTGAATTTGATTTCAGTGGCTTGTTTTCACCCACATCAGAGTTAGATGCCATGACTTTGGCATCCACCTCAGAGTCATCTTGAGTTCCTCTAACCTTAGCATCTGGTGCTCCAATTGGTTTAACCTTATCGTCTGTATTGGTATCGAGTTTAGTCCGCACAGTTGTCTTGTCATCTTGATCAACAGTTGCATGTGCCGATCGACTTTTCGTTTTATCATCTGCGTTGTTCTTGTAAGGTGAATCAATCACTAATAATGGACGGTTAGATACTGGTCCAGCACCATTAAATGTGGAATCTGCGTATGGTATATTGTCCAAGTCGGCATCAGCATATATTTTCAGCAGGGTACGGACTGGTGTTGCAAGCCGGGCCCGGTGATGGCTGATAACTCTAAGAAGATCCAACAGTATAGTTTCCTGTTGTTAAAATCCAATATATGGAAAATCAGCTTAATCCTTGAGCAAATATAAACTGCTGCCAGAACTAAGATCATATTTCGAGTATCATGTCAAGCCAACAAACAAACACGAACACGTTTCTAGAACACTATAAACTGGTAAACCAGAATTAGGAAAGTTTAGCTACATCATCATAATTCATCACAATTTAAAGAATAATTCAACATTTTTTACTTTTTTTTTTTTTGAGAGGCTGTTTACTTCTTTATGGTTTTAATTATTTAAGACGATTTAAACTTTCACGCATCTGATATAGGATGATTGGAAAGCAAGTTCTACATATAGCCGTTAAATGAATTACATCTTAAATCCTTAAGTCTTAAAGTTCAAATGCAAATCAATAAATCCAAGATTGAACATAAAATAAATGCAAATTAGGGTTGGAATCACCCGATCTTGAAGCATCAACGACTGCAATTTTATGGCTTGATTTTTCTATCAATGGCTATAACTCATTCAAAGGAGCCAGATCCAAGCTACAAATATGAAGCAGTCATCGCTCACAGTATATCCATCTTCTACTGATTACTACTAGACTAGAAAATAGTGTAAGCAAGATGCAAGTTGCAACACCAGACTGTTGATTGTAAGGTTCAACGAGTGGCACGTGGAAGGGCCTGTGGCCTGATTACTCATGAGTTCTATTCAAATGATCAAATCTATTTTGTAGGAATTCTCAAGCTTAATCAAGAGCTTTGCAGGAGAAGTACTTGTTTTATCTGATTATTTACTGTCTATCAATAGGTTCCAACAACTCTTTGATTCACATTTGCAAGTTGAGTTATGAGTTATGACTGTGTGAGAAAAGTATCATAAAACGTGCATATTGTACATAAATAAGAAGTATTCTTACCTTAACACACAAATATTCTTCAAAATGTGAGGTCTTGACAAAACACGAAATCAGAATCTGTGAAAATAAATAAAGAATATATTATATTTTATATATAAATACATAACTATCATAAGATAGCACATTGATGATAATATGGGTAATAGTTTGATTTGATCATAACCAACAAATGTTCCTACCAGTGAAATGTGGGTACACAAATCTGATTTGGGAGAACAAAAAAAGAAAGGTACAGAGGCAAGTGCAACTGGTCAAGCTTATGCACGTACATTCACACGTAATTAAGGCAGGCTTAAGTTTATGCAAGCTCCTCTGTTGTATGAATATGATGTACTGTAGTGTTCAAATATGCACTATTACTTCTTTATTTTTGTAAGGCTTTAGACGCTAAATTGTACAAATTATCAATTTATTTGGTTCAAGTATTTATTAATCTTTTTAAGTTTTAGATGCGAAAATTTGAATCTACCCTATTTTGGCAGTGAATACATTATTAATAAAAGTACCCCAAGTATTTGACCACGGCATTTACAATGTAACCTCAGGGCAGCCCGGTGCACTAAAGCTCCCGCATATGCAGGGTCCGGAAAGAGATCCCACCGTTTGGTGTATTGTACGCAGTAAAACATTACACGTAAAATGTTATTTAGGATATGTTATTGTCATGTATGCTAAGCTATGAAGTACGGACACTCCTCGGATTAGGCGTGTCCCAGTGTCGGACACGTGTCGTGTCCGACACCGACACTTGTAATTACACTGAATTATGTGATTTTTTCAAATTATCAGTTGTGTCGGCGTGTCAGTGTCCGTGTCGTGTCGGTGTCCGTGTCCATGTCGTGTCGGTGTCCGTGCTTCATAGATGCTAAGTATAAAGCATTACACTTGATTCTATCTAGGATATGTTATTTAAAGCATAATCAACGAAAGCACTCGAAGGTCGACTGCAGGTTAAAATATACACGTAATTCTGTCCTGGTATTGATAGCTACCTCAATCTAAACAAACAGAAGGAATTTTTCCTCTATATTTTTTATGGTGCAACCATGTTTGTGACTAACAACTTCTATTAAGAGGAATGAAGAACTATTCTTATTTATGACCCCTGTAATTTAGCACGGAATCATTGATTGCAAGATACTGTAACCAGTTCATACATACCATAAGCGCCTGATTTTCAGGGTTTATGTTGTCCAAAAACACTCTCCTGTGCAACCTCTGCTGCTCAACTTGAGGATTTTTGGCTAATACTTTCCGCATGTCAGCAACAATGTTCTGCAGAAGCATTAAACCATTTGTCATTGGGAAAAATATCATAAAACAATATTGGTGAAAAGTAATTTCAATATAAACAACAAAATAATTTCTTACATTAATCTTATTTACATCCAAATGGCTAATGGCTAGGTGGGTTTTGATTCTCCAATGTGTTTTTTGAGTGAGGTTCCGCACAACATTCACTGTAAATTTGTGGTTTGGAATGTGTACAGCTTCACGATCTTCACCTCGTATGATTGTTGGGGACCACCAGCCAACATGCTGTATAGCAGGAAAAACAGACATGCCTTATTGAGAGATCTCAAATCATAATTTCTTTCTACTAAATTATTATTTAAACAGAACATGATACATGTTTAATGTATAATTCCCACATTCAATAGTTAAAATGTGCAATTTAACTCACCTCAACAGTTCCAGACACCTCATATCCTTCAATCTTCGTTTGAATCCATTCATTTACCACAAAAGGCCGAGTTGCATGAATCATCGCGCTTGAAAGGAAGTTTGTAAATATCTAAACATATAATATTGAGTGTCAATAAGTTCCACAGTATCATAGGTAGCTACCACTAGAATAGTAAAGTACAAAAGAATTGGGATGATTACAAGCAAAGATAAATCTCAAACCTCACGACCAGCAAGAGTCAACAAAACTGTCCCAAAACCTCCTGCTGTGACCCATTTCTGGGTAGAAAAGCCCAGCAATTCCATAAACAATGAAAAAGCAGCAATCCATACTGCAGAATAAACAGCTTTGCCTGCAAATTGGAATCCCATCTGACAAAAACAGATAATTCATTATACGTATGAAATTGAACCACAACTATAAAGCAAGCAATTAACTGAAATACAGGTTTCTACGGTTGTTATCTTCAATACATAGTAGTTGCAAAACTACTAATCTTCTATAAAAATATCTCATCTAAATGCATACGCAGCCATAATGAATTATTTTAGCTCCTATACCTGGGAGCTGTCATATATCATATTCATGTGCTTCCGGTTCTACATGCTTTTCTTTCGGTAAGTTAAAATTAATCTAGTGAATTGCTAATAGTCACTATCTGTGATACAAATTCATAGAAATAAATGGTAAATCTAGAAACCTAAACAAATACACCAATACTTCATCCGGTCTCAATTATAAGCAAAAATACCTAAAGTCACCCTACTTAAGACTTTTTGTTAACTGCGATTATATTTCTTAAAGTAATAAAAAAAAAATAGTATTTTCTAAACTACCCTCCATGAGAACTAGTTCCATAGAAAATAAAATATACATTATATGCATGTAATTTCAGGAATGACGTCATTAAATATGGCGAAGCTAGTTGAGATTTACTTCTACTTTTTATCACTGAATATGATTATTTTTACTTAAAATCAATACCGGGCAAAGTATATAGATGGGTAACTAACTACATTGCACAACTTTTGTTACCAACTAAACGATATCAATTAATATATGGGATTGATCAAATGAGAGTAGTTAAAATAAGAGATGCGAGGAGTACATAATAGCCATTAGATCAAATTAATGGTTAGGATTAAATTCAGTTTTAAAGTGTGCTGCCCCCTTCTGATCTCTCTCTCTCGCTGCCTACAATTTTTTTTTCCTTCGTATTCTCTTCCCTTCAATATTTGTGATAAACGTCGCAGATCCAACCCAACAAAATCATATGAGTTGATTGCTACTTTTTTTTGGATATGTGATTGTGAACGATATCAGCCATGTTTATTCCCCCAAAGTTGTGACCTTTTTATTAGGGGGACTAGTGTTCATTAGTTGCAACAAAGGGAGTCCACAACAAATGTGTGATTCAACAAGATCAAGCCACCGCAGTGGAGGTAGGATCGGATAATGTACGATTAATAGACACAACGAAAAAAAGGGAATATTACGAATCCATTTTTCGACATAATTTAGGAGAAATGACCGAGACTCAATTTTTTGAAGTAATAATAATTCTCGGTCACAATCATAATTAAGTCAAATGGAGAAAGGACTAGGAGATTAGAAGAAATCTTAATGGGTTCCCTTGCTTACTGACAGTGGTGAATTATGGGCAGTGACCTGCAGGAAGAGAAAAAGCAGAAACTGAAGAGGCATAAGCGAGAGAGATTAGTAGGGGCCGGGCAACACACTTTAAAACTGAATTTAATTCTAACCATTAATTTGATCTAATGGCTATTATGTACTCCTCTCATCTCTCAATTTAACTACTCTTATATATATATATATATATATCTGTTCATATTAGACTATAACACTAGTTGCCTTTACATATAGAAAAGGTACCAACATTTCTTGTCTCGCTTGCATCTACATTCTCTGTTACAATTTTCTGTGCTTGTTGAATTACACTGCAAAAGAATAGCACACAACAATTAGTTTACGAAAGCAAAACATAATAGGCACTGCAAATTGGATCCAAAGATTTGGGAAAGTTCTCAACCATGCTACAATACTGATGTATCTTGGAAACATTCAGTCATATTGTTCAATAGAGCAAAACAAAAACAAAGCAGTTAGACAAAAAAACAGGTGTCACAATTTGTTAAAATAATAGACAATCGGATAAGGCTTCTGATGAAAGGGGGATGAAAATCCCGAAATAGCTTAATTAACTAGGCGCACAACTAAGTGACCAAACAAGTCATCAATTTGAACAGATATTCTGAAGGTAAGGAAATAGGCATACCTTGATAAACAATAGGCAAAAGCCACTACAGTCGACAACGATTTAACAAAATTCAAAAGTCGTTCCTTAACAGCCTGGCTAGTTTCTGAAGGTAGAATTACTGGCTCAAATGCTCTGCAATTAGCAAAACAATTTAGTAACTGGAGAATAAGTTAATCAAAATAAGATATAACACATTCATCATCAGATAAAGTTATTATTTTGTGATAGTGAAACCTGCAAATAAGTACGGCTCCAGTCCATAACAGTAGTGGTCGAAGGTATGAAGTTACTATGTAATGAGTGGTACTTTTTTTCCAACTATTATCACTTTTCTGCAGAATACATTGTATACTGTTAAACTTACGTGTCAAAAGCATTGAATATTTAGCACAAAGCTGAATTATAAAATGATTACTAAATAACCTGAAAAAACAGTTTCCTTGTCTGAAACATTAATGGGCCAACACCCCATACTGCAAAAATGATAATGCCAACAGCGGGAATCAACTTTACAATGACTGGACTATTTTGTAACACATTACAGCACCTGCAGAAAAGTATATTAGTGCATACCAATTAAAAGATAGAGCACTTAAACTTGTGTGCTTGATGCTGCAAAATCACAAAGTTCACCTTGTCAGTACTGTAGTAGCCACCTTAACAGAAGGAAGTGCAATTCCTTCACCTGGCACTAAAAAACAATGACATTTAAAAGAGCGTGATTTGCGAGACAATCTATGTGTTGACCTATTTATATGATGGAGGTGTTGAAGACCCCTGTAGTCCTGTTTCATAAACTGCAACGGAAGATTGTCAACAGTTACTTTCTAGTCATGTAATTTCTTTATTCTTGAAAAGGCATTACTTTTTCATCTAATCTTAGTAAAGTATACATTATCGACATTCAACCATCATTAAATACAGAGTACAGGCATATAAGTAGCACAATAACATTAATGCCTGACAATGTTACAAATACTGGAAGAATGCTGATTGGGTCATTCATCGAAGTAAGAAGAGAAAAATACGTTGTGAAATTTTATGCTCATGATGGGCTAATGAATCTTGGGATTCTGTTTATCAAAGTGTTGGCCGTAACCATGTAGGCTCAAGACCCATTATTCCATCAGCTACACATAATACCCTTTGCTGATGGGTGTGTTACTTCAAATTACATCGGCAAAAGATTAGCTAAAACAAGCAAATAACAAACGATTGAATTTGTGTACAAAATCAAACCGTACCAAGAATTCTAGGGTTTGAGCCCTGGAAACTAACATATTACTACTAAGTTAGGAACATTTGATTATAAAAAAAAGTGCCACGAAATCTATAAATAATTCAAATAAATGGACACAGTTAAATGCCAGGCTACAGTTTACAACAACACTACAAATTGAATTAACAATAAGCAACATGACCCTATCTCATTGTTTTAAGAACATACCGAAACAGGATAGGAAGGGCATGCATTGAATAACTGCATCTTGCATCTCCCCTTTACCCTCTGCAAACCATAAAATGGTAAAAAAAGGTGAGAAGTATGCAAAACTGAACCCTGAACAACGAACATAGAACTGAAGAGGATATTTCTAGTACCCGATCTTTATTGCTGTTGAGGTTCCTGCAAAGTCCCAGCCCATGAGACAATTGCAGGGAACCAGGAAGAGCCATTATTGTATCAAAATTGATGGGCAAGGAGTAGTATTGTATGCTTTGGTATATATACTCTATAAAGATAGAGATGTATTGACGCAGATAGACTTTGACAAATTTTCAATTTCCTGCAGTTAAACTGATCTTAATCAAAGGTTAACGATTTCAAACATGTAAACTTTACTTAGTGTAACTAAATTTTGCCATCTGCAATTAAAAACACTGAATAAAGCTCACATTTGGGATTTATAACTAACTTACCCTAAAATTATTTTGCACCTAAAAAAACTAACTTAGCCTAAAATTGTTTACTAACAAATGGAAAATTTGATACGTTAAACATTAAAATTAAGTTAAATAGATAGACAGAGAAGCACATGAATTGAATTAAATGAAATAACGAATATGACATGAATTGGAAAATTGTAATTAAAGAATTGAAAAATACGGTAAAATTTAGAGAATTGATTGATTACCTGTGATGAAGATGAAGAGTTTGTTTGTGACCAAACAATGGATTTTTGTCTATCTGTTTCTACGAGGCGCAATGAAAATTCAAGCAAGAACACAACAACGTAATAATAATCTTGTCTAAAATAAAATAATAATAATCTATTTTGTTTTTTATTTAATTATTTAAAAAAATTACAATTGATTATTCCAACCGAAAGTGTCGAAATTGTGCGCCAGAATTTTCATCTTGTCGTGTCAGCCGCGGATTTGATTTCCACGTGTCTACTTCAAACGTTCACGTTTCTGTACTTCTGCTTCAAACGCCAATTGTTTTTTGCCCATATTTTTTTTATTGTCTAATAATTGTTGTTTTTCATTTTTTGGATAATAAGTTAATACAATCATTATCTTATGGCATTAAGGCATATGCTAGTAGGAGTACTATTTTCAAGATAAGTTCATTCGAAAGTTGGATCATAGTGTGCTTGCTTCATAGTGCAATCCATGATAACTAAGAAAATGACATTTTAATTTTTTTTCATATATGTATATTATTATTAACCAAACTTCTCATTTAAATTATTAAGATGTATCACTCGCCTTACAAACCAATTTTTATGTCGAATCGTTGTATGTTTTAATTAGAGTTGTGTTAGTTGAACAACTGTTTGATTAACAACTTTTAAAACAATCATAATTTTACATAGAAATAATGTCTATTATTTAGTCAAGTTTGAAGCAAAGTCTACTAGTAATTTGATGATTGTTCTTGATCCTCAAACAATTATTTGTTTGCTGCTTTCCACGAACAAAATGAATACAGCTTATCATTGTGGACAGTAGTCTTTTTGTTTGTTGTTTTTGTGCTTTTGTCTTTTCTATTGTAATAAAAAAAAATTGTTACTAAATATCTCGACTTTGATGATAGAGCCTAATATGATTGATTTAATGATTTTCAAAAATGATTAATAATACATATTTTTATGACACAAATATTTGTAAGTTAAACAATGGGTTTCCTATAAAATGTGAAATTATAATGAAATTTTTGAAGGAAATGTACAATATTTGATTAAAACTAAAATCTAAAAATATTTTGGAAGATAAAAATCAATTGCAAGAAGAAGAAAAAAGGTACCGATACAATTCCAGAAACTAGAATAGGTTAAACTATGGAAGCTTATTGTTCTGGACCAACTAGGACGTCCAATCCCAGAAAGCCACGTGGATTAACTTCTCGGAACATGGCACAACGTCTTGAGGGAGCACGCTAATTCCAATATGGATTAGCGTCTTGGAACACGCCCTTTGCCACTCCTGTAATGTACACGTGGCCTCCAACGGCTCCCTAATGAGGCGCTGCATTTCACGGAAGCCGTTAGCCCCACTTTCACCTATATAAGGGTGACTCAGCATCGTCCTCAAGAGACGATTCATTCACACTCACACTTAGACATATACAACCTCATTTCTTACATAGACTTGGATGTTGGAGTGCTAACGTTCGCTCCGCTGTGAAGACTACACCACTACCGTACAGGAACACCGCATACAACTGTTGCCTCTATCTAATCACTACCGGACAAATCACTTATAAAAACAAACTACACCAATTTGTGGAACAATTGCATTGAAACACAACAAAAATAATATACATACATGAGCTAAAACAAATAAATTCCATATATATTATACAATCTAGTGAAATGATCATATACTTAAAACTATCTACATAACAACTATCAACATAAAAAAAAACATCTACCTACATGACTATTTTGCTAACATACTTAACTTATATACATTCCATTTCCATTCCTCTAGGATTTGACAAATCTTTTTTCTATTGCAACTTATTATCAAGTTCCACAAATGGTGACCTTATATCAGATAAACTTTCAGGTTTATTTAACCCTGTAGGAGAATGTATCATGTTCTCTTTTACAAACAATCCATCATCATTTTTTAAATTCATTCCTCCTACACATTCTTTCTCGACAGATTGAACTAAGCTTCTCAACACATGAACGAGATTAGTATCTGCAGTTGTGCAATCACTTATTTTATCGCCTAATCCCATAATAAAACTCAACAAATTTTCCCTTTCTAGTGACAATCTTGCACCATTGTCAAGCAAACTTCTATTCTCAGTCTTGATTTTTTGAAGCAAAACATCAGAGCCCCTTAGCTTATTTTCCAATTGATCATTCAACTGCTTTATTTTCAACTGTTTTGCATCAATTTCCATTTCAATATCACATGCAAGTAGTTTTAACTGGCTCAAATTCTCTTCCTGCAATTTTAGCTTATTTTCCATGTCATTAATATCATCCTCAAGTTCTTCTATCATTAACTTTTTCTCTTCAAATTCAATAATAGCTAGAGCTTCAGCTTCTGTTATCTTATCACAAACTTCTTGGACCTGAATAATTTCAGCATGCTTCTCCATTAGTTGTGAATTAAAGGGTATCAATGAGCTAATGAACTCTTTTTTCAATGAAGTAACATACTTCATGAGTTCGTTTTTTGCCGTATTTTTTCCCTTTATAGGAATCTCTTTCTCAAACTCATTGATTCTTTCCACATTGCATTTTTCAATCACAACACTATCAAACTCTCTTCTAAATTGTTCTTGTTCAGAAGCTTTTGTGTCCTTTTCTTTTAGCGCTTGCTCCAATACAAAAAGATGTAGTTGTAGATAATTTATTTTATTCTCTTCCTCTTCCAACTTATGTTCCAAGCTATCTATCTTTTGCTTGAGTCTTACGTTAAAATCTACTTGAGCAAGTAGTGAATTTTCAAGTGCTTTTCGCATTACGCGGTTTTCTTCAAGATCGTTCTTCAAACTTTTGACAAAGGACTTCCACATTTGTAATTCAAATTCCATTTCACTTATTTCACATGTTCTATCATCCAATTCAATGTTTGGTTTGTCTAGAGCATTATAAACTTCGAAAAGTTGTTCCTTCAAATCCATTTTGGTTTTACACTTTGTTGATTCTTCAACCATATCCTTGTGGATATTATGTTCATTACGCTGCAAATTCTGTAATTCATTGTGCTCATAAACTCCTTCCTTTAACACTAGCAGCATAACAAACATTTCTTCGTTGAGCAACATCATCTCAATATTAAAAGAATGAGAACATTCCAACTCCTTCTTGAGCTTTTCGATTGTTGCAGCTTTAACTTCTAACGCATAACGATAGTTGTCAATGTTTTCTGACATTTGTTCTAGTTGAAAGCTCCATTCAACTTGTCTAGCCTTGAAAATTTTGACACACTCTCTGTGAGTTTTTTGCAAACCTCTAAGATTGGATCGTAGCATCGAAATAGAATACGAAGCTCTCGCGTCTTGGGATTCCTGAAGTTCTCTTAGAGACTTCCTTAACTGGTGATTTTCTTGCTCTAATTTCTCATTTGAGTATTTTGATTCTTTATAATACGCCTCTTGTGTTTTCAATGCCTTCCTAAGATCTTCAATATCTTTGTCTTTCTGAGAATTGAATCCTTCAGATTGTGATTTCAAATCTAAAACTTCAACTTCTATAGACTTTCTCTGGCTTTCTTCATGTGCAAGTAATTGCTTACACATGTGTAACTGATGTTGTAGATCTTGTGATACTTTTATATGAGAATCTAACTTGGATTTCAAAAAGGAAATTTCATCAAGCAATGTAGATTTTTCCGACTCACATTCTTTCGTACATGGCTTAAACTGTTTTAATTGATCATTGGCCCTTTGTTGCTCGCGGTGCTCCACCAAACTCAAATTTGAGTTGTGATATTCATGTATTTGGTCTGCATAAATGAATTCATCTGCTTTTTGTAGTAGTTCTTGTTCAAGCTTCTCGACATTGGAAATAGCTTCTTGTATTTGATTGACTTGTGCATCATGTGATCTCTTCAAGTTCTTATATGAACTTTTTTTACCTCTAAGTTCTGCCTTGAGTTTTTTAATTTCACCTTTAGCTTCATCTAGCTCTTCATAAACATTATTCATTGTTTTCTACATTCAAAAAATTTGTTTTCTACCTATGCATAAAAAAAATAAACAATGACAGTTAGTAACATTAAAGTTTGTAGCTAAAGAGGTAAAGATTGAATTATTAGTGCCAAAAATCAGAGGTTATGAAACATGATTTCAACTGAGTTTGAGAACATATTCCACATATTTCATACTATCTAGGTAAACTGTATAATATCAATAACATATGTCAAAGATAACACATAAATAACTTTTTCAAGTCATTATAATGTACCCTAATTGAACATAATGATAACAAGGTTTATCATATATAAAAAAAATATTTAATTATGTGTTACCCTAATTGATTCAAACTTATGATAGTGTTACCCTAATTTTCTATTCAATTATTTATGTGTCGTATTTATTTGTTCATATAGATGACAAAATACATTCTTAATTAATTAAAACATAACATGTATAATAGGTTTCAATTTTTGTTTCATTTGATTAGATTACATTGGCCATGACATTGAACCCTAACATTCAAAATTGGTTACAAGGAAAATATTTGCATGGCTAGAAATGTTAAACCAAATAACTTGAAGGAGGAAAAGAACATACCATAGATACACGTGAAATCCAGAAAGTGTCCTGAGTTTGTTGAAGCAAAGTGTTGGGTAAAGAATGTGAAAGGAAAATGGAAGAAGAACAAGAGAAATGGGAAGAAGATGACGATGATTCCATGTTACGTTTCATAACCATTAATAGATTTTAACATCATGTATTAACCGTTTTCCAAAACATAAAAACAAAAAGTTTGTTTTTAATACGGTCCTTGAAATGAAAAATTAACCATTTCTTTTGACCGGATGAAAAACTAACCACACTAGTTTTTTGGCACAATATTGTTTGGAGCAATGTTTTACGATTCGAGAGTTTACCTCAACTTATTTTGCCTAGGTAAACTCGACTCAATAACTCGTACGAGTTTACCTAACATTAAAGTTATATAAAATTTATTATATGCAAGACATATATAAGCTAATATAATAGTGTAAATAGGTCAATAGTGTCAAAAATAACTTAATTACAAATGCAAATTATACCAAGCTACCATAACAAAACCTTATGCTCAACTTAGCATCAAAATATAAAAATTAACGCAAAAAATCATAAGTTTCATAAGTATTCCATCCATAAATTACCATTAAAAAAAAACAAGTTTCTAAAGTTGTTAATAAATGGGCCAGTAAAAAGGGCCAATTTTTATTTTATTTTTTTTAAATGTAAACTCGTAAAACTCGGTCGAGTTTACACGAGTTTACTGAGTGTTAACTCGGTCAAACTCGTCAAACCTTCTGATTTTACCAGAAACCGAGTTTACCTCAGAGTTAACACGATTTTGGTACCTAAAAACGTAAACTCGGAGTGTTAATACTCGATTTGCGAAACAATGGTTTAGAGATAAGATTCACACCCGAAAACATATTTTCTTTTTTCTTTTTCTTTGACATGCTAATTTTTATGTCTATTACTTTTCGGGTCTTGCTAACGGGTGCCCTCCAGACACATGTTAAGGATACTAAAAAAGGAAGTTGTATAGTAATTATGAAATCCGAACCATATTATAGAAAATTTCGGATTATGAAATCTGAAGCAGAGTAAAACCAAATAAATGTATCGTGATTGATATCAAACGAATCTGCATTTTATGTGTGTTTATATATATATATATATATATATATATATATATATATATATATATATATTCTCGTATGATTTAGATTATATAATCTAAAACATGTTTTTACCATTCAAATTATATAGTTCAAACGGGTAAAATCAAAAAATTAGAGGGTGTGCAAGGGGTAGAGGGTGGAAAAAGAAATTTTCCAAAAGCTTTACATAACTAAAGTAATTTATTGATTAGTGTTGGCTCATGTCTCAAACCTTAGGGAAGTGGTATCCATACTCCCTTTTTCTACATGCATTACTCCCATATTTTATTTGAAAAATTCTAACATACCACTCTCATATATTTCCCACCAAAAATCCCTAGCAGTGGAGGTATTTTGATGAGGCCAAAATTCATATAAATTTCTTATATGTTTTTTCATGTGGTTCTTTACGTAAAATACTCATAACCATCAATTATTTTTCAAATTTGTAATTTTCTCAAATATTGTTTTAACCACAAAAAATGTATTCTATGTGAAAAATCATATGAAAAACATGTTAGAAAATACATCTAAGTTTCGTCTTTTAGATAAATAAGACTGGGAGAGTGTGAATAGAAAAAGAGGGTGTAACAAACATTTCCTAAAGCCTTAAATTTAAGGATAAGAGTAGAATTGGAGTTTGTTCATAAAGCATGGTCTTACCGATCGAATTGTACTACTCTCATCAATAATAAATAAACAAATAAAAGGCTTAATTGCAGTTTTGGTCCCTTGTTTTTACCATTTTGTAAATTTGGTACACCTGTTTTAAAATTTGACAGTTTTGGTCTCCCTATATAATATTTTGACTAAAATATGATCATATAATATGTTTTAAATTAAGTTTTTAACGTAATTTTCTTACGGTTTCATCGATGTTGATATTTTCTCATCTTCATATCATATTCTAAAACATTTAAAATCTATAAAAGAGATGATGTAGTGAGACCAATTTTACAAAAAGATGAAAATATAGGAACCAAAACTGCAATTAAACCTAAATAAAACAATGAAACATCAAAACTAAAACGAATAAATCCTCAATTTAATCTCCAAACTACTGTTCTCTCTTCAATTTGGTTCCTAAAGTAAACTAAAATATTAAACAGTCCTTAACCTATTTTTCCATCCTTCAATTTCATTACTCCATTAACTTTGACCGTTAAGTCCCGAGTTGGCACCCCTTTTCTCTTTCTTACATGTAAATAATCACATCACTTTATTTTTAGCAAAAATAATCACATAACTAAAGTGTAATATTTTGGTTGTGTAATTTATAGCCACAATAATTTTTGAATGTATCAAAATTTTAAAATAGTATTTGATTATACAATTCGTTAGTCAAAATAGTCTCAGAATTAAAATAATCCCTTGATGTTGACAATATTTTTTTTCTTATAAGGATTGATACGAAAATAAGTAAATATTTATAGAGATTGATATTATACTAAGTAAGTATTTTAGGTACATTAATAAAATATTTTAACGTGAGTGATTATTTTAACTAACAAAATTCACAATGACTACTTTGCAATTTCCAGGTTAGATAGATATATTCAATCTTGAAATCGTTAATAGTTTACTTATGTAACAATTTTCTATTTGTGGTGGTCCTTAAAAACAATTTTCTATTTTCATACTTTTTCCTTTTTATTTGATGTGGTCTTATATGATTAATTTTATTAGTTTGTGCGTGAAGACATATTTTGGTACTGCTACTTCATGTTATGTCATTGAAGAACATGATGAGTTCAAATTTTGGTTTGATATTTCTACACCTTATTGCTTTATCTCTGAATAAAGCATAGTAGTAAGCAAGGCCTTATTCGTTAGTTTGATTCCTTTGTTTACCTCATTAACTTATTATGTCTAAAATTGTTTAATTTTTCTGGTTTTGTTGAAGGATTAAAATGATGTATTTATCATATTTTAGGGAATAAAAGGATGTATTTTTTCATAGTATCGGGACTAAATAAATATATTTTGTTTATAGTTTATGGACTAATGTGATGTATTTTTTCATAGTATAGGGACTATTTAATATTTTAGTATACTTTAGGAACCAAATTAAAGAGAGAATAATAGTTTAGGAACTAAATTGAGGGTTTACTTAAATCAAAACAATCCTTAGTTGTTGTAACTTTTGAGCTAAATAAAACCGACTAAATTGAGGTACCAAATTAAACCGACTTAATAAACATAAAAGATTTTTTTTTTTTACCTGTGGTCTGACTTTTTACTATTTAAATAAGACTTCTTCAAATATATCAACTATCTTTGTTTAACAAAAGAGTCTGCATAAATTAACATAGACTAAATTATAGACTCCTATCGACCGATCAACCCTATTCCCGGAAGTTGTTTGACTTGTTTTCATTTGGTGTTTTTTAGTTGACTAAGTTATAATTGTTGGATTAATATTTTTAATTAATCAATTATGGATTGACAATAATCAAATATTATAAGTTAATATTATATTATAAATTATGGTCTATTGTGTTAAACACTAATTAGTTGATGAATATGTGTGATTGGGTTATTCTTTCTAAGTGGACCGTGATGGGTTGGACCATCTAGCTAAGCCCAATGAGAGGTCTCTGCCCTCAGCCGTTTAGCTATTTAAATGTCATCTCATCAGACGGTTAATTATTCTAAACATTCTTAAACGGAATGAGGGTAGTTATCCCTTTCATCCTTCTCTTCTGACAGTTATCCTTAATCAACTTAATACAAGATACACAATTTCTTATTCCTTTCTTTGTTGCTGATGATATGCTATAATTTGTATCTAGTATGCTTAAGTCTTAAAACTTTTATCAATTGGTATCAATTGGTATCAGAGCCAACTAAATACATGTTATGGCTGTATATTCTTAAATTGAATTGGTGGATGATTGTTTTCTTCGTATGATTCATTCTAATTGTTGTTGATCGTATATTATTGTATGTTGAATTTATTATCTCTTAATCCTAAAATATATGGATCATCATTTTGTGTCCTTATGCGATTCTAATCAACATAGTAAAAATTAAAATCCATGAATAAGCAATTGATTCTTAAAGTTGGTCTATGCTTTTGCTTTGTTACTGAATTGCTGTTAAAACCCATTTGATATCCTAGTGTTACGAGGAATCCTAAGTTTTCAATCCAAGATTTCTCTTGTTAGCCTCATAATTCACTAAATTAATACGTGGCTTCTTTTGTCTATCAACCCAATCAAAACTGCTGCCTTACGGCGAGAACAGGTCAAAGCCAAATATTCTCAAAATTTTATTATTCTTTATGCCAATTAAATATTAAATTAAATGTTAATTATCATTCTGTTCAATTTGGCTTAAATTTCGGAACTATTTTGACAACTATAGATATTATATACTATTGTTATTTAGGGAACAAACTATTTTTTTAGAATATCATATTCTCGTGAATTTCTTACACATTTTTTGAGAAATCTCATTCTCTTAAACTGAGATTGATGTGTCATTGAGGGATTTTTAAACCCATAATTGACTAGTAAATGTTATACTATTTTGAGATAAAAATATAATTTCTCTTGTATCCAAAATATTCGAAAGATTTGATTTATTCTATACTCTTAAAATTTGGGATTTATATTATTTTAAGAAATCTCTTAAGATTTGATGTTAATTAATATGAGAGTCATATACTCTTTTGAATCATATATTCTCAATATTTGAGCCTACACTATTTTGAAATTTCTCTCTTATATTAGTAACACTAACTATCTAATAAATTAAAATGTTACTATTGTGAATTTATAGAATGCTCAATCTTATTAATTCTAATGCTAAATATATTGAATATAATATATTCTTTAATTCATATTGTCTTAGCATAAAGATCCAAAATTTACTAATTGATCATTCTTTTTTGCGACATATATAAACTTAGACATTTTTCTCTCACTCTTGTCACAAATCAATTTAAAGGGTACTAATAATATTTTATTTTTTAAAATGAGTATAGTGATATATATATATATATATATATATATATATATTATATGCCATTTATATTGAATCTAAAATTGGTATATTTCTCTTTAATATACATTATACTTTCTGCTATAATCTAGACCCATAATTTATTACTTTAAATTTTAAGACAAATACTATTAACTCTTTAATTATGTGTTTTGTCGCAATTAAATATTTGGATCACAATAATGTTAAACTATGTATTTTATATATAGTGAATGATGTGTTGTGACATTTTTTTATGCTAAAATTCTAATGATGAATTAAAATTTGTAAGCCTCCTTGTTGTTTATCCGTTAAATATTATCAAAACAATATATTAAGAATTCAGACATTTTTAGACCAACCTTACAACTGAACACTTATATAAATCATAATGATTTTATAATTAGAGTCTTATATATGTTTAGTTATAATGACTTATTCTCTATTCATGATTATTTTGAGATGACTATATTATAAGATATTCTCATTAAGTCATCAAAAGACATTGATTTAATTAATTTATCCTCTTGTGACTTACCGTATATTATTGCGCATACGTAAACATTTATTCATTCTTCTCTTTTGTTGTGATATTCTATATAGAAGTAAAATCCCGTTTCTAGAATATTTTAAATAGAACTCTATAATTCTTATATATTCTTATTATAATACTCCATTTTGTATTTATATTCTAATTCTAATTTATAGTGGGAGTATTTAAAATTTTATTCTAAGAGTTCTATTCTGGATAAATTAGAAATCTAATTGACACACTTGTATTCTAAATAATAACTCTTGTTATTATACTATTTCACATAAATAAATTCTAAAGTCATATTTATGATATGCTAATTTAAAATATTGTTAAGCATGTCATTCTATTATTTGAATATGACCGAAGTTGAGTAAATTAAATACAGTTGTTTATGCATGATATTATTTTATCATATTCTTTTAAGCATAAACATGATTGATTTTTATAATTGTAATCTCACCTATCGTGGATGCAATTATGCAAATTTTGTTAAATAGATTAGCATTATATTGGTGACAATCATACCCTATCGGTGTGTTGTTATTAATATAATTGCTATTATTCAATGTACCTAATTTTTATACTTATGTCAAATATAATTAGAGTACCCTGTCAACAATATTTAATTTAAGACATAAGAATTGTATATTGTGATGATATAGTTCTTACTTATTATCCTTAAGATCCTTGAATGGGATTACAATAAGTAAGTTACTTTGTTAAAAGTCATGTAGAAAACTATATAGATTTTGCAATCCAATATTATTCTAATTTTAAATTAAATTTCTACTTATATGTTATTTTTATATATATAAATATTTTGGATTGCTACTATCCCTTTGTTATGTGAGTGACGGACATACCCTATCGGTGTGACGTTACTTAACATATCATTTTGTGATAGAGAAATTGTTGAATATTTTAATTTAAAATATCTTTTAAACCTTTTAATTAAACTAACTTTATATATTCTCTATCAAGTGGGAAAATCCTTGCTATGTATTGTGTAATGTGATGGCCATACCCTATCGGTATGACATTACTTAACATAATCATTCTTTTGTGGGTAAGAAAAATACTTTATTAGTTTAACTATCATTTTCCACCAAGTGAAGAAAATATCATTCTTTAACAAGCGGGGAAAAATTCTACATGTCAATTAACTATATTTCATAAACAAATATATTTACAAATATATTTATTTGTTTCAAATATATTTATTTGTTTCATACTTCTAGATATAAAATTATTGTAGAGACTTATATTGAGCATATTAATTATATTATTTTCTCATAAATTATTATACACTTCCATATCCTTTTATATTATTTTACCATTTTCACTATATTTTGACATATTTCATGCTATTGTTATTCTTTAATACCGATGCTATTGTTATTCTTTAATACCGATGGAAGTTTATAATTATTTTCTCTTATATCCTCAATAATAATAATAAAAGTATAAGTCTCGTGTATTTCCGCTGCGTGTAACCTGATCCTTTTCTCAAATGTGTGTAGTTATAATTGTAGCATTTAAGTTTTGAGTGAGTTACCAAAATTGTGAATAGAGTCTCATATCTTATTTTATAATACTAGGGACTTATCTCACTCATATATATGATGATAAACCTTTTATATAATCATCATACTCTATCATATGAAAGTTACTATATTTATAAATTCTTTGAATATTTTAATTGTGAAAAGGAGATCTGTGTTATAAAATTCTTAAATGAAAATTTACATTCTCCTTAATTCTAAATGCAGAATATGTGATTAACTACGAAACTCAATTCTTGATAATATCTACCATTAATAAATTATATATTCATGGGGTTTTATACTATTATTGAGATACCACTTGTGTTAATAATTCTACTATACTCATGTGCAAAATATGTGGTTGAGTTCATGAA
Organism: Medicago arabica; assembly: GCA_946800305.1. Classification (NCBI taxonomy): domain Eukaryota; kingdom Viridiplantae; phylum Streptophyta; class Magnoliopsida; order Fabales; family Fabaceae; genus Medicago; species Medicago arabica. The sequence continues at coordinate 43,774,318 of OX326970.1, forward strand.
ACTTTATTAGTTAAAATTATATAACCACTTATGTTGATAATCTTGCACTAGTAATCAGGTATCCCAATGTTGAATTGAATATTACATTATTAAAATATTTCCACTTACTCTTGTTTATATATATGTGGATCAGTGGGAGTTTGTACACAACACTATATACTATGAGCGAGCTCAAATGAGGAATCTCACTCTTGTTTATATATGTGAGCTCAAGTGAAATGTGTATACAATATTATATAAATACAATTTAAAATTCTTGTCATTGTCATATTCTCTTGTGCACACTATAAAATATGACATATCTTAAGAGACTTTAAACATAGTCTCATTCTATTATATTGAGATATATATTAAAATTCTTTTAATCTCAATAAGCATCATAATTGAATGCTTAAGTCAATTTTGTTGGAATATGCACAATAACCTCTTAGCATGCAAATAAATATTGTGCTTCTCTTTTATCAACATTCCACATTTTATGAAGTAATAAATAATAAGAAAAATGTATAATATCAATACTCCTATCGAGTATGATATTGTGTTCTTGAAGTACTTATAAACTCAGATAATCATAAATGTTCGTTCATTATAGACATTCTAGTGGCCACATTAATCCACATTTCATTTTCTTTAAACTACGTGTCTACGTCGATCCATTTTCGGAGATTCTTGAATTTCCTATTTTCTTATGGATTTTCATAGTCACGTTTTTTGCTAAAACTCGGATTAATTGAATGTCAAAGAACATTTATTGATTTTGACTAAATGTAATTACACTCTCTTAATAGGTTATCCATATAAGTAATTACTATTCTTACACCTATGTGGATATATGACTTTTTTATAAAATTGAAAACTCACTGGCAGAACTACTAACCACAAACTTATATATATGAGTATTATAACTCATAATGATTTGATCAAGTCTATGATATTTTGGGTTAGTGAGAGTTTGTTATAGCATTTCTAAAATGCTTGGGCCATTCTTTAATGACACATTCTTTTTAATTCAAATGTGTCACTATAAATTCATCATTTGTTAGAAAAGTGAGTCTTTGACCTGTATGATTTGGTTTCCCTATCGGATTCAATTTATGCAGCATTAAATCTTACTTCTCTTTTGAATGATCAGTGCTTTGACCATACATATAATTTTAAAATTATTCTTTATGATAAGTGAAATTTTATATTCTTTTGTAATTGAGTATTGTCATCCAAGTGGGAGAATGTTGGATTAATATTTTTAATTAATCAATTATGGATTGACAATAATCAAATATTATAAGTTAATATTATATTATAAATTATGATCTATTGTGTTAAACACTAATTAGTTGATGAATATGTGTGATTGGGCTGTTCTTTCTAAATGGATCGTGATGGGTTGAACCATCTAGCTAAGCCCAATGAGAGGTCTCTGCCCTCAGCCGTTTAGCTATTTAAACGTCATCCCATCAGACGGTTAATTATTCTAAACATTCTGCTGTTAAACGGAATGAGGGTAGTTATCCCTCTCATCCTTATCTTCTGACAGTTATCCTTAATCAACTTAATACAAGGTACACAATTTCTTATTTCTTTCTTTGTTGCTGATGATATGCTATAATTTGTATCTAGTATGCTTAAGTCTTAAACCTTTTATCAATAATATCTAAAATTTCCCAATAATTAAACAGAAAAGTGCAATGTGATTGGCCATTAACTAATAGTTGAAGCCTTTCTACCATTCATAGCACATAATTGATAAGTCATGATGAAATAGAAAGGGCAACTACGGGAAGATAGATGATTGTGCACTAGGCACTTCAAAACAAAGTCCATGTGACATGTTGCAGCTATATATCTGATTGGTAAAATAGTTTTTGTGCATCTATTACACCTTGATGATAGTGATTCATTCACTAATGAGTAGTGTACAATTTGATTAGAGTCGTTCCAAGTTGTAATGAAATGTGACTTCATGTGTCTTGGACACCACATACATGTTCCCTTCTATCCGGGAGCATGCCCTTTTGTTTGAGCACTCCCTTTTGGCTGCATTGACCCCTCACCAAGGCATATTCTTACTCTTTTTTTTGTCGTTTGTAAATTCACCAACTATTGTAGTTTTTGAATTTTTTTTTCAATCACAAATGTTAGTACTTGATGATTAGAAATGTTAGTGCAAAGAGTTGAATTCACGGTCATTATCTCTCTAAACCACGTAGAAGTGTTGTATTCATTCCACAAACCACCTATCACACATTCCATTTAAATTTTTAGTGGTAGTTTAATGAATTTTTGTTGATCTTCTTGTGTTATTTACCCTCTACGGTATAAGACTCACATTTAGGGTTTGGATTCTTTTCCAATGCAAGTTGAAGCATAGAGAGACGAAAGCATCATCAAGCATAAAAAGTGCTCCAACACTTTGTCTTTTTTAAGGAGATTAAGTAAAGGAAAAATCATCATGATGCAAATAAAGCCAAAAATACGTCACTATATTCCTAAAACACTTCTTCAACGGTAAGCCATAGGGTGACCAAATATATTATCAATGATCACTATATTCAAGTGGCTAGCTTCGGTTGATTGTAAGTATAGCATATCAAGAATCAGTCAAGTTCTATCTCATATATTACCATTCAAGAAGACATTAACACATTGGTTACTAGAAGAATGTGAATTCAACGTATAATGCTCAAGCGTATTCTATGTTAGTATAATGGGTTGAAGTATTCTTGTACTCAATTTCAACAGAATTTTTCTTGTAAAAAAAGTATAGAAAATATAAATAAAAAATACTTATTTTGTTGTTTGGAGTCCAAGGCACATGGAGTGCTCAAGTGAGGAAGGTAAAGAGTTGCCCGCAAGTTACAAAAAGTCAAGTTACCTTCAAAGATGGTGGTTGTGTCCCACAACCCATGTTTGGACAAAAGGCAAGTGGCCACAATTTGATTTAACAATTGTACTTTGCGGCTAATTGATTACCTCAATTCATGTAGACCCATATATATTACAAAGATAGCAATAAAAAAAAGTTGGAATTTGTGGCAATGGTTGTTTTTACTTTTTCCCCTCAACTAATCAAAAGCACATCAAAGTGAAAGAAAATAAAATAGAACAAAAAATGGTGGTTGAGTATTACTTAATCTTGTTAAAGATACTTTACATACAAAGGTCAACTTCAGCAAAACATAGGATACTATACATGGAAATATCATGTACGAGACATGTGAAGAAAAAAAAGGAAACATAAATATTTGAAAAGGTAAAAGGTTCATAATCATTTCAAAATAAAATGAAATGTATGTGAGACATAACCAAAACTTACATTGTAATATATTTAGGTTTGTTTCAAAATATATTTAGGTCACTTTAGAATTTTAATTTTTTCTAACCATAATTTGATTATTAGTAGAAAACAAAATTTTTACAATCATGATATATATGCTTTTTTGCTTATTAGAAGTGAGAAAACAATTTCTTTTTAACAATAACTCGAGAAATCAAACCTTTTAATCTGTATTAAAAAAAAAAGGTTTGATTCTACTTTTCTCAAAAGTAATTGACATGATTAACTTTTTCTTTTCCTAATAAATATATTTTCTCTTTTTCCCATCACACTATTTTCTACACAATATCAATCATCCTTAATCCTAGATGCTTAATTAATTATAATGGAGTAACAATATTCTCTATTTTTCAGCGCATGTCAGTCTTCAATCATTTTTCGAATATGGATATGTGGGGGACATGACCTCTAGCCCTCTAAAAGTAAGACTATATTCTTGGTGCACTTAGTCAAGGAATTTCTCAATAACTTCTTAATAAATTATTCAACCAAATCTAATGTTTGTGCTAACCGCTATCCTAACGAGGAAATGTAGATTATTTGTTCTTAAGGTGAAGGATGAGTTGGATAGTTTAATTGGTTTGAGTTAAGCGTTGAGTTGGAGGTCCATGTTAAAGTTATGTCAAGAAGACGAAACTAATAACAATTAACATATTAATATATGTCAAAAAATGTTTTTAGGGTGTATTAATTTTGACATCATTTGGTTTCAAATTAGGCAATGAATGGGGCTTATTTTAGCGGAAATTTTTCATGTGTATGATCATGTTTGGTTAGCCGCCGTTGTTTGGGTTAGTTGAATAGAAAGGAATTTATGTTGTTTGCGACAAAAAGAAGAGACAATCGCTCAATTGTTTGCTCGAGTTAAGTTGCTATCTTTTTTGTAGTTGAAAGCAGTAAATACGAGTTTATTTGTTTTATATTAATTAGTGTTGGGTTACTCCTTTAGTGTATATGGGGTAGTGTAGGTGTTTTTCATATTATTGTTTTTTTGGTGATTTTGTAAGAAACATTTTGTTCTTCAGTTCTTCCTAAACACATCTTATACTAGAAAGAACCTTTCATTGATTTTATAATTTCATTTTGACTTGATAAAAGAATATTTTTTTATAGATATTATCATTGATGCGTAACAATTATCTTACACCCTTAAAAAAATAGTTATCTTATAATATTGTCTGCAGGGGAAGAATGCAATCTAAAATCGAAAAACTCTTGTATGTTTGGTATCTTGTTTCCTCGATTGACATGACTTTTGCGGTGTCATGGGCGTGTTGTTTCCTCCCCCTATGTCGATTTGTGCTTGTTTCAAAGGAAGTTTGAAGCACATATCTCATTAACTGATCCTTCCCAAAGTGTCGTCGCACATGTTGTTGCTTTACCTCTCGTCAACCACCATCCACTCCCATGGCCAAAGCCGCTCTTTAATTTTCCGCAGACAACCACCACGACTCTTTACCCTTCTCTCATTTAAGTTATTCGTTTCTTTAGGAACCATGCCCATAAAGTCACACCAACAAGCAAAGACGAAGCCATGAATTTAAAGCTAGGGGTATGAGTATAAGGAGCATAATTTGATTAAAAACTTATTTATTTTTTTAACAAAATTAACTTATTAAAACTTTTATTCTCTTATTTTCATTTAAAATTTATCCTAAGTGTAAAATGTGCTAATATGATAATCTATGTGATTCCTTCAAGAAAAAAGAATATTTACTCTCCTGGCTTTTTTTCTTTCTTTTTTGGTACGACAAAGTTGTCATTGTTTTGGATATGTTATTTGGCAATTGGCTATAGGCTATTTTTGAAGATTATAACTTTGTTGCCATATTCTATATATATTCTTTGAGTACCACTCCACGGATACCCACCTCCAGTTTCTTCCCATAGAAAAATTGATAACTGACTTCAAATCATTTTCGTAGAAACTTGCTGATCAATTCCCACCAAGGTGTGTCTTAGCTTCTTAAAATTGAAAATGATTTGTCCAATATAACTTCACAGGCATCACATCACACAAACTAACAGTTACCAATTCATTGTTATTTTTTTATGGGAAATTTGTTGTTTTTTATAGGATGGAAGTTTATTGTTCATTAAAATTATAAACTTTTCTAAATTAATTCTTATGCGTCTGAAATCAAACATCACTCCAAGTTATCATGTTTATATATTTAATTAACATATCTAAAGTTAATTTTAAATATGTCTATAAGACATAACTAAACTACAATATCGATATTGTTATGTTGAATATTTTCATTCCATTTCAAACTCAAAAAATCATAGTTGTAGGTGTGAGTTTCATGTATCACTTCAATTATAGAAAAAAATAATCTAAAAAGGATACTTAAAATGGTGATAATGATGTCATTAATTACCTAGCCAGTATAACTATTGATGGTGATGGAACTTACTTCATAATTTTTTTTTTTTAAGTTTTGAGCCTAAGAGAGATCTCTCCTCACTTAGCACTTGTTTAGGATAGCATTAGTTCACCTTCAACATGCGTTTAAAACCATTTAACCATGAGAATTTAGAAGCTACTAGTTGAAGCATTAGGCTAGACAAACATTCAATGTTATTTTCACTGATAAAACAAGCATATACTTAAAATTATGAGGTCTATTAAGGCTCTGTTTGGGAAAAAAAAAAGGATAGCTTATAAGCTAGCTGATAGCTGATGACCGATAGCTTATAGCTGATAACCAATAGCTGATAAGCTAGTTGAATTGTTTGGTAAAATTAACGGTTCAACTAACTGATTAATGTAAAATTACATAAAAGGACATTCTTAGTCCGTAATAAAATTTATATAAGTTAATACACAAGTATTTAGAATTTAGTAATTTAAATTTATCAATTTAACTTATCTTTTATATTATATTATTAATTATTTTTTACTCATTAAAATTTATTTTATATCTGTAATAAAATTATTTGTTTTCAATTCATAATAAAATTTATTCTGTAAAAAAATTCATAATTAAATCTATATCAATTAATATAAATTTATTTTAAAAGGACATTTTAATTTATAATATAAATTAATTTTTCTTAGCTAAAATTTATTTTCTATTAAATGTTTATACGTTATTAAAAATGTTAAACATAATAAAAACACCTGAATGTATAATCATATTTTTGAATTGACTTATCAAGATGTATTATCTTTTGTCAAAAAAAAAAAAGATGTATTATCTATAAATAATATTATATAAAAATATGTAGCTTTCATAAGAAGAAAAAAAATTGCCAACAAACCACGTGTTGTTAAGTTATCGTGAAAAAAAAAAAGGTTATCATAGGAAAAATAAACATCGGAGGATTATCGAGTAATTTAATGCAATGGTTCAGTGCAATTACCAAAATATTAGTTATAAAGGATATAGTTGTATTTTGCTTTGAATAATAAGGGTTAAAATGGAAGGAAAAATGAAAAGCTATAAGCTATAAGCTCAAACGCTACTTGGAATAACGTCTGAAAAATAGCTTATAAGCTCATGAAATAAGCTATAAGCTTGTGGTGAAAAATCATTACCAAACAGAAACTTTTTTTGTCAAAGGAGTTTATAAACTATCCGCTATAAGCTATAAGCTTGTTTTTTTGTCTTACCAAACAGACCCTAAAACTACTCTTATTTTAGAGTGGAGAGATCTCTCTCTTTTAATGTTTTGTTATCGTATATAAGCCTCCTTTACTTTAATGTTTGTCGGACACTAAAATACATTTTTCGATCAAAAATCAATACTTCATCATATTAGAAGAGTTTAACTCATTCTTTTTTAGTTACAATCGAACACTCATATAATTTAACTAAATCAAATTTATTTTTCTGACAAGTTAATTTAACTTAATCATAATCCCTTAATATTTCATTGTGATCTTCTACACCATTTTCACCTAACAAAAAACAACATATGAATCTCTTTAAACATAATTCAGTTTGACAGAAACTTCCAATATGTAGAGTTGAAACCTTAAACTCTTCCCTAATTCATCTCAAGATGAATTTCTAGCTACTTACCAAAAAAAAGTTGAAATATCAGATTCTTCCTTAATTCATCTCAATGAATTTTTAGCTACTTTTAACAAAGGAAAGAAGAAACAACATATTCATTTTTATCTGACATTATAGACACGTGTCAACCAAATGAACCGTACATGCACATGTTGATGGTCAGCCACGTCAGCAAATTTGGACGGTTCCAATCCCTTTCATCACAAGGAATCAACGTCCAAAAAATTTTAATTAAAAAAAATATTTATTCATTTAAATATAAACCACAACACCCTGATTCAGAGTGCATGATAATATCATAAACCTCCAAATCCAACCGTTGATTAAACATCCAATTCAATAAGAACCGTTGAATATAACAACATAGACAAAAAATCACTCTATAAATCCAGAAGAAGACGGGTTTCATAGTAATTGGGGGATTTTCTTCCGTGTAATTCGCGAGTTAGGGTTTCGAATTCGACTCACTGAGTCTTCTTCTATACATTGTTCCCGGTTTTTTTATTTACACCGGAGAAATTCTCGCTCCGATCTTCCTTAATTTTGTTTCTGGTAGTGTAAATGATCGGATTTTCCGGCGAGAAATTTGGGATTTTTTCCGATGATTCTTTGAGTGTGTGTGGAAATTTCCAATTTTGACCCTAAAGCTAAGGTCTTTACTCGAAAGTGTTTACTGGGTTTCTTCCTGTTTACTGGATTTCTTTGACTGTTCCATTTTGAATCAGAATATGAGATATTGGGTTTCTATTTTTGATGAATAAAATTTCAAAAAAATCATTTTTTTTAGTTGGATTGGATAATTTTTATTATTTTTAGGGATAATTTCTTGGAGGATTGTGGTGTGTGTTTGAGAATTTTTGGTGACATTCAATTTTGGGAAATGGGTCAGTAAAATCCAGTCAAATTAATTTCTTCAATTTGCTTAATTGGGTTTGATATTTAAGGAAACCTTGTCTTTGATCAATTTATTGCATCAGTTTCATAATTGCTTATGTTTTTTAATTTATGATTATAATAGAAACAATTTCAATTTTGGCTTTTATGAATTGGTATTGATACCATTTTTTGGGTTCATAAATGGATCATAATTTTTTCTAATATATTGGCCATTCTATGTCTCAAATTTTTTTGGCTTTCAATAATTCAATTCTTTCTCAAGTTCCTTGGGTGAGTGGTTAGTCTCTACAGTTGTGTGCCGATATACCGGGTTCACACCAAAAAATTCCATGACTTCCTAAATACTTCATCACTCATAGTTGTGTAACCCTTAAGTTTTGCAAGAAAAAATTGTAACTATGGCTGTGTCTTTGACACGTTTGTCTTGTTGGTTATGGAGAGGTAGTAAGGAGAAAGAGCCTATTGTTAATGGAAATCCATCTTCTGAATGGAGTTTTTCATTGAAAGAAATAGAGTCTTTGAAGTTTCCTTTGATGAAGGGAGCAAATAATCAAAGGAAGATTAGGAAGAAGTGGCAGAGTAGGGAGGAGAGGAGAGTTGATAGAGAGTATGATGTTGTTTTAGTATCATCTGATGGTGGTGGTGGTTGTTTGTCAGGCTCTGAATCTGATGACTCAGATTGGTCTATTGGGTGGTTAGAGCCTCATGGTTCTGATTTTCAGAGTGATGATGAGTCTGAATCTGATAGTAGTTTTGCTGTTTTGGTTCCTTGTTATAGACCAGGTTGCAAGGAAGTTGAAAGCTCAAATAATCATCTTTTGAGTGCTATCAAGAAGAATCTACCAAATGAATTTTCTTCTGGTAAGATTTGGAACTTGCTATTAAAATTTGTGAATTTTCTGAGCTGATTTACTTAGATGCCTGAATAATCTGTCATAAAATTGGTTTGTTTGGCCTTTTTGATGATTTTGATCCTGATGAAGAAATGTGTGTGTCATTATCATCATGGTTATTGTGTTTGTGATTGTGATTTTGCTATATTGGTAGTTTGGTAATAATTCAATTGTAAGTGCAATGATGATTAGGTTTTTTTGGCTAAAGTTAAATCCAAAAGTATAATGCATGACAAACAATTCTGTTTTTTTTATTCTTGGAAATGTCTTCAAATGCATCATTCTCTGTGAAGCCTAGATACGGGTACAGGTACGATACAGATACACGGATACGTGAATTTTTTACAATTTAGGATACGATAGGGGTAAAATACGTCAACAAATTTTTTATATTAAAATCTATATATATGTAAATATACTTGAAGAAAATAAGCATTGATTACCCTTATTATATGCATGTAAAGTTTTCTTATAAACCATAATATATTTTCATTTGTTGTGATACGGAGAGAAGCATTCAACACAAATTTGATTAAATGTTGATTAATTGAATCACCTCTTTCGTTACCTTCATCCATAAGAAGTATAATTTTAAGTGGTTCATCGAGAAACAATTCTACCGATGCATATCTAAAATTGAATCATATACATCTCTACTGAATTTCTAAAACATTGTCTCACTTTTTTCCTTTTATCTTTTCTAGGATACATATTTATGAAGTATCTTATAAGTATCCTTGTGTATCTTTGAAGTATCCAATAAGTATCGGATAAAATATATTTTAAAAATTAAAATAATTAATTCCGATACTTCGTGGGTACATATCCGCGAGAATCCGTGGAGTATCGGTATCCGATACGGGCACAACTCCATTTTGGAGTATCCGGGCTTCATAGATCAATCTCCTGGGTTATTGTTTTATGATTTTTATATTTTAATGTTTGGTGTGTGTAACTATGTATGAAACTGCGGATACTATAGAAGCATGCTATTCTAGTCTTGTGTGTTTTTTTGGCCCTGTTATATTGTCAGTGCTGTCATGTCCAATTTGCACAGATACATATATTCCCTCTGGTTTTTGGTTACTTATACTCTGTTGAGTACGGTTGAATATAAGCTCTTGGCCTCCCCTAAAAAAAAGCTTAAACGATCCATTGGTCCCTTAACTTAATTGTTTTTTTCAAAATAGTCATTTAACTAAAAAATGTCTTTGGCCTGAGTAGTATTAATAGATTTTACTTATCATGCATGTTAAATAGTTACAGAACAAACCTTTATCTTATCTAATCTTAGAACTGTTTTTTACGTCCATGCTTAAATCATCTTATATGATGGACCAAGAGAGTTGAACTTAATTAGTAGCAATTGTATACTTCAAACTGCAAGTTGGGTAATTCTATTTTAATTGAGCTGTTTGTTCTTTTGTACAAATCAAAATTAGGGAAAGTTGTGATGTAATTAATGATGGCAACCCTTTTAACTCTACGTACTAATTTGGTACCTTCATCTCTATCTGTATCCATGCTTATTGTTTTTTGGATTACGAATTGAATTTGCAGCTGGCAACAATTACATGGAACAATGGTTGGCTTCACTTCAGAATTTTGAAGCGTAGAGAACCACTTCCAGTGTGTTTGTTAACTTTGATCTCCACTGCGCCTCGATCGATGGCAGTGCGTGGTGGAAGGATTTCTAACACGTTTCCAAGCACACACAGCTTCATCTTTTATGATTAAGGACCTTTCTGACTACCTTTTAGATGTAGAGGAAGCAAAAATAATCCAGTATGCATCTAATGTAATTTTTTTGTACATAGAATCCATTTCTCTTCTTACTGTAAAAGCTCAATTTGCAATGCAATATATGGAGCTAGAACATACTATATATGGCCGATCCACTACTGCAATAAAAAATTACGGTGGTTTTGTTTCTACTCAAATAATTTACCTTTTTTTTTTTTCTTCTTAAGCAACTTGAATATTTTAATAAACTTACTGAACACAATTTATAAAATATTTTAATTTGTTATGTTTTTTACTTTCTTGATTATTTACCTTATCAGTATCGCATCATAAATCTTTAGGGTCCGTTTGGCGCACATGATATGATAGAGACATGATATGATAAGAAAATGAATAAGGTTATGATAGGATAGACATTTATCATATTATGTGTTTGGTGCACACATGATAAGAAAGATGATTGAGAACAAAAAATTTATATCCTTTAATTAAGATTATGAGGAATTGAACTTTATTGAATATTATGGGAATTGATATTAATTTAAATCGATAACGAACCCCTAACTCAGCTACTTGAAGAAAGAATTGATATTGAAATAAAAAAAACACAACAATATTGCATGTCATCGAAATCATCATGAGGAATTGAATTGAAATAAAAAAAATTGAATTGAAAACAAAAAATTGAACTGAAGAGAAGAAGAAGACCACGAAATGAAATCTATGGATAAAAAGGTTTAAATTATCATTGAAAAATTGAATTGTATAGAAGAAGAAGATCACGAATTGAAGAGAAGAAGAAAATCAGGTTGAAAGCAACAAGAGATTTCGTTGGAGTTGAAATCAATTGGGAAGAAAATCAATAAAAAATGAAAAAAGAAAAAAACATGAAGAAAAGTAGAAGCACGGGGAGTCGAAGGAGGTATTGCAAAAATACATGATACCAGTGTTTGATAGTTTATGCTATCAGGTTGCTAACCCACCAAAAATTAAGGATAAAATTAACAAAGGAGGAGTAGGATATGATTAAAAACAGGTTTAAATTATCCTTTCATGTTGGTGCACCAAACAGCGGATTGAAACAGGATATGATAGGCTTATTATATCATGTCTTCCTATCCTATGCACCAAACGGCCCCTTAGTGTTTTGACAAATTAATTACGAAATGTAATAAATGTGAGAAGTTATTGAAAGAAATGTTATACATGTTGATACTATGTAATCAAGTGCAAAAATTTGGTGAGTAACAAGAGGACCTTTCTTTTTGAAAGCTTTGGAGTAAGTAAAAGTGGAAGTTTAAATTCCTTCTTACGAGTTACGATCATTATTCATTAATGTTAATTTAATCCATAATAATTGAATCTTTCTTAGTAACAGAACTAGACCCATAATTCCAGTTATTCATAGCGCAGTTTGTGCAGCACGGCCACGGGCAAGTTGTTGAAAGCAAATAGCATGACATCGTTGGAAGATTAGTGACTATTGTCAAAATTTAGGGTAACAACTATTTTGGTTGTTAGATGTGTAATTCGTTGTCAATAATGGTATCTGACTTAGAACAAAAAACACAAAGTTCTACGATCTATTAGTTACTTTGGTCCCCAATGTTAGATTTGATTGATATCTAATAAGAAAAGGTGAGCTGAAATCTTCTTTTGCCGGCAAAGAGTGTAACTTAACATTAGGGACGAAAACATATATTTGGGTTCACTTTAAATCTTAGAATCCTAGTTCATTCCCTCCCTTAATCAATTCCAAATCCCTAATCTTACTCCTTCGTCCTCCTAATTCCATCCAATCTTTCATTGATCTTAATTGAATAAAATGATGATCGGTGGTGGTGCAAACTCGTCGCAATTGAGCATTGCTCATTCGTCAAGAACTTGTGTTGCACAAACTCCAAATAGAATTGTCAAAAATGAACTGATAAGTAAATAAAAACCGTCAAAAATATAGGCAGAACTTGTAGCGGCAGGAACTGTGTTCTTAAAGTTCACATATGTTTGATATAGCATATAGTATATATAAAACAATAGGCAAAAACAATTTGTATAATTTCAGATTACATAGTACAAAATTTTCAGCTCACAAAAATGCAGGGCTTAAGCACTCAAATTTATGAACAAAATGGAGTGTACTTGGGCTGCAAATGTTTCAAAAGAATTATGGCACAAAATGCATAAAATTGTCTGCATAATTTCAGCATGAGTTTGCTGTGTAAGCATTACGACAGTGATGTGCACATTTAGAGACCAAAATGACGGTTTATCCTTAAATTTAGGTGCGGGTGAGTCATGGGTCAAGGGTGGGACTGCTTCAATTTTGCTTTTTGTTGTTTTTGCAATTGCTCCATCTTGAATTGTTGTACTTTGGATTTCCAAATCCTATTTTGAAAAAGAATTTTCATCTATTACTAGGTTGAGTCACAACTCTTTATTTCGTGACACTGTTCAAAATTGTGCAAGACAGGTTATCAACCACGTCGCCTCCATTCCAAGATAAAATAAGTTCAGCTGCAACTATGCGCTTAACTACTGTGTAGAAAACTGTTCGAGAATTGCATCCTCAAATATGGCTATTAAAGCCACTCAAATTTAATGCTGAAACCACTCTAATATGGTACTATGACCATTCTATTATGGTATTGAGACCACTCATTTATGGTGTTTCCACCGTTCTAATTTTTAACTTCTCTAACTATGATACTATGATCATTCAAATATGATGTCACACCATCCTTCTAACCTCTAACTTCAAACTTCTACAAGGAATGAAAATACCAAAATGAACTATATTTTTAAGATCTTTCTTAATTCTGAAGGGATATTATTCATAAAAAAAGGACTATGATCTTAAAAATACTTTTTATTATGAAGGGACAAAAATTATCGAAGAGACTATACTCTTAAGACCGTTCTTTATTTCCAAGGGACATTATACTAAAAGAAATTACGGTCTTAAGAACACACTTTGGGTTGGTTTGATAGTGTTGGTGTGAAACCTTAAAGTGTGTGCTCTCTCAAGGTTTTAGTTTCGATTCTCCTCGGCGCCAATTTCGACGAGCTTGCTTGGCTTCTTAAAAAAAATGTTATCATGGCCATTAGAATTTCACACACGTTAAATATTAGTTTTTAACTTCTAACGTTTGAGTTTGAGTTTGTTTGCAACGAAGGTCGAAAACATCCTTCAATCATACCTAGGCATGGCAATGGGGCGGGGTGGGGACGGGTTTTGCCTTCCCCATTCCCATCCCCCTACTTCCATATACTTACCCGTTACCCTACCCATACTCAACGGGATGCGAAATTGAATCCCAACCCTGTCCCCAATGGGTTCGGGTATTCCCGCCTCATCCCCGTCCCCGCAGTGAATCACTTATTTTAAATAAAATAAGTTTTTTTAAGCTTCAATGGTAATTTTGTAATGCATTATCCAACAATTTGCGCTCATTTTAACATTTCCTTATCGAATAATTTGGTTGCTCCTTTAACTATCAATGAAAGTTCTTATATCATGACAATCATCAAACCAAATAACATGACATATCATAATCAACTCCCTCAACAAAAACAAAAACATGACATTTCTACATTCGGGTAGGGTTTGGGTATGGGTTCGGCGTGGGTACATATATCCCTGTTACCCGTCCCATACCCGTATTATAAAATCGGGGAAAACTCAAACCCATATCCAAACCCAATCAAATCGGGGAAAACCCATCAAATCAGGGTTGGTTTGGATGGATATCCATGAGCACGGGTTTTGTTGTCATGCCTTCGTACCTACTTGTTCAAACCCATCCCTTAACTTCCTGATCTATATGTCGTAAGGAACATTGGTAAAGTATAAGGATTTTGCAGCAGTACTACCTTCAAAATTCGAACTCGTAATAGTTATTTTGTTTAGGTTGTGTTCTTTTGGACCGCGATGCACACAACATGAGTGTTATGTTGTGTATGCAATTTCGATTGTGAACCTGCGACCTGATGAAGCCCGTAGGACCTAAAACCTTGAACACAGTGGTGATCGGTAAACCTTTTGAGATTTTACATACAATTCTTATTTTGGGTACAATTTTCTGTAGGCGAAAGTGAACGGCAACATAGCTATTGTCTCCATAGTCCAAATACAACATAATACATATTTTCTATTTAGGGCTCCTCTAAAAAAAAAAATTGTTAATCCTTCTGTTCTTTGAAGAAAAGGGTCTTAAGAATATGAAGTTCGACCGAATATTTTGTTAAGAGACGAACTAAAATCATTCGTAACAATTTCTATTTCAAGCACCTCCTCTCAAGCTTTAGTAAAAGCTTTCTTGCACAAAAAGTGTCAACTTTCCGTGACAAAAGCCGGCCACCTTCCCATCACATTACTAGAAGCTTTACTAGCCTACTTTTTGTGCGATGAAATTTAGGAATAGATGCTTAAAGAAGACACAGATAAAGTTCATAGAAATTATGTTAGGAGATCAAAACATGAACGTCAATTATGCTGTTCTTTGTTTTTTATGCATATGTTTAATATATGTGCAAAGTCTAGACCATAAAAAGTAAGAGGCTCATATAAACGCATACATTATCAAACACAATGTTAGTATTGTGATGTGATGTTTAAATAATACATGTTATAATATTAAACAAAAAATTAACTAATACATTTTACGGAAAAATAAAAAGAATGCTAATAAAAAATAAACAAACAAGATATAAAAACATAATGTAGTTTGAGTGGTAAACAACTTTAATTTCTTAGAGAAGAATGATACTTATCGCGATGGATATCCTCGTGAGGATATCACAATTGTGTATTTCATATATGCCTTTTCTAATTTACACACATTTCCTCCATTAATTTCTATCAAAAAAATATATTTTGTTAAATATACGACTAACTAGTTACGGCATTTATTAAAAATAAAAGAGCTAATTTAGGCTAGCATTCAAATTTTTGTAACAACCATCTTTGAAAATTTTGAACTTTGATCCTCTTTAAAAACATTGATTTCCTTAATAAAAATCCTAATTAACTCCAAAGATATTGAGATCTTTTTTGTTTTTGAGGCAAAGATATAGAGATCTTAAAAAAAAAAATTGCTAAGAAAAGAAAAATAAGAGGTGGATGTAAAAAAGCAAAAGGGGGAGGTGCTCATGGTTGTGTGGGTGGTGTGAACTGGCAAAGCTGGAACATTGCCACCAGCACGTGGGTCATCGCTCATGTCATGCAAACATTATTTATTTATTCTTTTTTTGAAGAAGAATTCTTTATTTTCTTTTCTTTTTAAAATTTAATTTGTATGTATGAACCAATCAAAAATTTATACAAAATTTTTAGACTAAATACTTAATTATTTTGCTTTTATTTTCATAACTTTTGATTTGGATGATATAATTTTTTTTATCAAGTAGTCTAGAGACTATAACACACATTTAAGATTGGAACCTCGATTTCTGGTATTGTCAACCAAGCTCACCAGACAAATGATATGATTCATTGGATGTATATTTAAATTTTTATGTTTTCTTTCTATTGTCACACTTTTTTCCAAAGGAAATATATTTTGACATTAAATTCGTGCGAAGTTTGCTCCCCTCCATCATCTCATAATTAGCACAATAACATCTTACACGTTTTCTCTCTGTCTCACTTTCTCAATGTCTTTCTCTATCTTTCATCGAAAATCTTTTTCTTTTCTTTTCTTTTCTTCATAGTTACTTCTTTTTATATTTTCTTCTCTTGGTCCTTTCCATCATGGATTCCATGTCTTCTCTTCCCTATCTTTTCATAGATAGAGTAAAAGAACAAGAAACACGGTTTGCATGTTTTTGACTCTCACACGTTATAGTTAACATAATAATAAGATCTCAATATCATCAAGGACCAAGGGAAAACCAAACAAACATAACAAAGAAAAAATGTTGCAGAGAGCAGCTAGCAATGCATATTCATGGTGGTGGGCTAGTCACATCAGAACAAAGCAATCAAAATGGATGGAGCAAAACCTTCAAGGTTCATTATTAGCTTATAATAATATTTTCATTCTCTTTTTCATGCTTTGGTTTTAACGTTATATATGTAAACATATAGTATATGTTTTTTTATCATGAATTTCAATATATGTTATTAAGAAATGACAAAACAGTATCTTATGTACAATATATTTTTTTTCTGTTTCTGCATGAGTGGAGAGGTTTAAGGAAGATGTTCTGTGGTTTAATTGTTTGATTGTTTTTAGGAACAGACACAGTGTCTAATATACTCAATAGGTTTAATTGTTGTACATGATTCTTACTGTGCTTCTCTGCTTACTCCAATTTCCAAAATTTGACCTCAACTTATCAAAAGCTTTTACTCCCTCAGTCCCTTTGTATAAGAACACCCAACAAAAATCATGTGTAGTTAGGGGCGAGGGGAGTACATTTTATTAGTTGCTTCGTAACTTTGGTGCATGACAAACTGAAATGTATATGCTAAACTGCAGATATGGCAGAGAAGGTGCAGAGTGCTATAAAACTCATAGAGGAAGATGGAGACTCATTTGCAAAGAGAGCAGAAATGTATTACAAAAAGAGACCAGAGCTAATAAACTTTGTTGAAGAAACATACAAGGCTTACCGAGCTTTAGCCGAACGATATGATCACATATCAAAAGAGTTGCAGAATGCCAACACCACCATTGCTTCTGCCTTTCCAGATCGAGTCCCATTTATGGATGAAGAAGATGACGGTGGATCGCCGAGAACCCCAAGAAGAATACCAGAAGGGTTCAAAACAAACATCCCAAAGCCTCCACTTAAAGATTTAAAAAGTGTAGAAACAGCAGCCACAAAGAAATTCAACACCAAAAAGATCGCCACAGCGGCGGCTACTTCTGAAGTTCCTAAATCTGGATTGAGCAGAAAGGAAGCACTTGAAGAGGTTGGCAAGCTACAGAAACAGATTTTATCTCTACAAACAGTGAAGGAGTTCGTGAAAAGCTCGTATGATAATTCCATTGCTAGGTACTGGGAAACTGAAGATAAGATCAAGGAATTACAAGAGAGAGTTTCCGTTCTGCAAGATGAACTCGGAGAAGGTATCGTTATCGAAGATGATGAAGCGCGCCGTTTGATGGCAGAAGCTGCTCTTAAATCATGCCAAGAGACATTAGAGCAATTGCAAGAGAAACAGGAAAGGTCAGTTGATGAAATCAAAATTGAATCCAAAAGGATAAAAGATGTTAAGGCCAAATTAGGCTCTCTCATGAATGAGTTCCAATATGATCAGAGCAAATCCAAAGAGCCGGGGGTCAAAAGAGATGTAAAAAGGGTAGAAGAGAGAAAGGACCTGGAAGAAGATGAGGGTCGATTGACTCAACAGATACAAGACTTGCAGTTGTTACAGGAGACTGTAAAAGTGCGCTTTGAGGCTAGCTCCAATTCTTCTCTTGCTGCGACAGAAATGGCTGAGAAGATTGACGAGCTTGTGAGCAAAGTGATTAGCTTGGAGACTGCAGTTTCATCTCAGACTGCTCTCGTATATAGTTTGAGAACAGAAACTGATGAACTTCAAGGCCATATTCAAACTCTAGAAGGTGATAAAGAAAGTCTGATAAAAGATAAAGATAAATTGAACGATCAACTGAGAGAAATGGAACAAAAGATGCTTGCAGTACAAGATTTAAACCAAACTGTTGAAGATCAGAATTGCAACCTCCAAACTCATTTCACCGAAACACGTTGCAATATTAATAGCCTCTCGGTGGAAGTCCAAAGTGTCCAGCCAAGTGAGGAGGTTAAGGTTCCAGATTCATCACAGATACAAAAGAATTCATCAGGTCAGGCTGAATCAAAACACGAAGCTGAAGGGAAAGTTCCATTGAATCAAGAAGACAATGTCTTGAAGAATGATGAGAAGAAGTCTGAAAAGGAACGTACTGGTTTATTAGAAGATGCATTAAATTCAGATAAAGAGCAGCCAAATGAAGAGGTTAAGATTGCAGGTTCATCGGAGATACAAAAGAATTCATCAGGCCAGGATGAATCAAAACATGAACCTGAAGGAGAAGTTCCTTTGATTCAAGACAGTGTCTTACTGAATGATGTAAGGAAGTCAGAAAAGGAACAAAATGCTTTGTTAGAAGATGCAGTAAATTCAGATGAAAAGCAGCCAAATGAGGAGGTTAAGGTTGCAGATTCATCGCAGATACAAAAGAATTCATCTGGCCAGGCTGAATCAAAATATGAACCTGAAGGGAAAGTTCCATTGTATCAAGAAGACAGTGTCTTTCTGAATGATGTAAAGAAGTCAGAAAAGGAACACACTGTTTTGTTAGAAGATGCAGTAAATTCAGGCGAGGATCTTAAGATTGCCAATAACGCAGAAGATAAGGTAACATCAGATACCAAGTTCAAGGTAATTGATTCATCACAAAATGGTGTACAGCAACAACCAAGCCTTATCCCACAAAATGGTCTACACACAGAAAATAATCTTAAGGTCTCTAGTACCTTAGAAATGGAAGAAGCGACCGCAGTGGAAAACAAACCACTAAAAGAGTTAAAAGATCAAGAAAAGACTCTTAACCTTGGTAATAGTGATGGAAAAGAAACAGTTGCTATGAGTACAGTTACAACTACCGAAAATCAGGAAGTCAGTCAGCACCCAACAAGCAACAAGGCAGATCATAGTTTTTCGGAGAGTTTTGAGAAACTGCAAGAAAATGATGCCAAACAAGGTCCATCTAAGACGGAGAATAATCTTGGAGTTGATCACAAAGAGCAGGAAACAACACCAGATGATGAACCTGATTGGCGGAAAATGTTTCTGGATGGAATGCAGGATAGAGAAAAAGCACTTCTAACCGAGTACACTAATACTCTTCGGAATTATAAAGACGTTAAGAAGAAGCTCGCCGAAATAGAGGACAAAAATCAAGACAAACATTTGGATTCTTGTTTTCAATTGCAGTTGAATGAACTGAAGACATCTAATTCCTTGAAAGATCAAGAGATAAGAATTTTACATCAGAAACTTAGTCTTTTGCAGATAACCATGGAAGGAAATGAGGACTTCGCTGTCTCAACTTCAGTTCTACCGCAAGAAGAACATGACATTGAGAAACTACTAAAAATTGATCAACCTGCATCTCCATCAGCTATCGAAGAGAAGTTCCGGTCCAATATGGATGAAATTCTAGAGGAGAACTTGACTTTCTGGTTAAAATTTAGTACAACTTATGCTGAGATACAGAGATTTGAAACCACTATCAAAGATTTGCAAACCGAGGTATCAAAACTCGAGGAAAACGGAAAGTCTCCTGAAGGTAGTGCAGGCATAAAGCATTCTCTAAAATCAGATGCACGACCAATATACAAACACCTGACAGAGATTCAAAGTGAAATAACAGTCTGGGTGGAGAAGAGCGCCTTGATGAAAGAAGAACTGCAACGTAGATTATCATCTTTGTGTGTCATCCAAGAGGAAATAACAAATGCATTGAAAGCCAGTGCTGAAGATGACGACTTCAGGTTCACGAGCTATCAAGCAGCCAAGTTCCAAGGTGAGGTTTTGAACATGAAACATGAAAACAATAAAGTTGCTGATGAACTTCAAGCAGGTCTAGATATTGCAACATCCCTTCAACTTGAAATTGAAAAGGCACTTGTAAAGTTGAATGAGCAATATGGGTTTTCAACTTCAAAGCGACAAGAAAGTGGACAACTAAGAGAGTCAGAAACTCGAGCCAGGGTTCCTCTTAGGACATTTATCTTTGGTGTGAAACCAAAGAAACAATCCATATTCTCCTACATGACCCCTCGAATGCATAGGAAGTTCAACTCTGCCTCTGCCAGGGATCAGAGTCGTCTGTAAAATATTATCCTAGTTTCATATTTTGTTTCTTTGATCATTCATCTCTTTTTGAAAATACTTTTTGTAGTTTCATTAGGTAGTGGATTGAGAGTGTATTTTGACCCTAAAGGAAGAGATTCATTTTTTATTTTTTTCTTCATTTTTATTACTTGTCCGTAAGCAGGAAGTATGGCAAAATGTAGTGTTTGGTTTACTTGTGTTTTGAGCTATCTTTTTCAACATATATCAATGATCCCGTTTTCTGTTTATTTTTTTTTTGGCTTTAATATGTTATTCGTCCTTGCAAATAGAGGTCGTTTAAAAAATGGTCCATGTATTCGCTAATCCTTGCAAATTAGCCCTGCAATGTTTAATCACTTAAAATTTGGCTCCTTGACCCACTTAATGAAGTCCACGTCATGTGATTACTTATGTGGCACTGCGTAATTGGATTTTCACCTGTATGACTCAGCAGAAGGGCACGCGAAAGGACAAATATGCCCCTCCTCTTATGAGACGTGACGGAAAAGACAAAAATGCCCTCCGACCCTTCATTTGGCTTGTTCTGATTCTGGGAATCGAAAATCTAGGGTTTGGAAAGGGAAAAAACACCGTTTTCAGATTGTTATTGCTCTATGATAGAATCGAACCAAATGAAGTGGTCTAACTCGTTTTCGACGGCGAATCCAATGCAGGTATCAATTTCGAGTTCGAAGAACGCAGCGTATGGAGAATCATCACGAAAAAATACGGGTATGTTCATTAAGGAGAATCATCTCTAGCAACTAATATCGTTGATTTAAAGGCTTCAGATATGTTGTTCATTAAGACATCACATTTAGGGTAATAAGACAGAGCATACATTTTAGGGTCATGTGTCATTAACCACTCCCAAGCTTTCAAGTCAATCTTCTTCAGCTCATCCATCTTTGACTTCCAAGCTCTCTGAAGCCTTTAAATCAACAATATTAGTTGCTAGAGATGATTCTCCTTAATGAACATACCCGTATTTTTTCGTGATGATTCTCCATACGCTGCGTTCTTCGAACTCGAAATTGATAACTGCATTGGATTCGCCGTCGAAAACGAGTTAGACCACTTCATTTGGTTCGATTCTATCATAGAGCAATAACAATCTGAAAACAATGTTTTTTCCCTTTCCAAACCCTAGATTTTCGATTCTCAGAATCAGAACAAGCCAAATGAAGGGTCAGAGGGCATTTTCGTCTTTTCCATCACGTCTCAGAAGAGGAGGGGAATATTTGTCCTTTCGCGTGCCCTTCTGATGAGTCATACGGGTGAAAATCCAATTACACAGTGCCACGTAAGTAATCACATGACGTGGACTTCATTAACTGGGTCAAGGGACCAAATTTTAAGTGATTAAACATTGCAGGGCTAATTTGCAAGGATTAGCGAATACAGATATCATTTTTTAAACGACCCCTATTTGCAAGGACGAATAAAAGCCTTTTTTCTTTAATATCAAACTACCTGTGAATGAAACCTTTTATCTTGAAGTGTTATGATGTCCTTGATGAAGGCAAAAGCAACAAAATTCAATGACAAAATCACACTGCACATGCACACTTGCATATATCCAAATTCTACTATTCTAGTATATATATAATAAAGCTAAATATGTTTGTGGTCCCTGTGAAATGAATGAATTTTGGCTTTGATCCCTATAAAATCTTTCACTTTTATTTTGAAATGATCACTTTACAACTTGATATCTCTTTTTTGTGATCTGTAGTTTCATTTTTGGGGATGATTTTTTTTTGGATGGTAACATGCTAACATACGTTATTGATTAGATGTTATTTGAAATGACCGCGTGGCATTTCATAAAGACATAGTTAACCAACATCACATAACAACAAGAACCATCTGTCAAAAAAAAACAAGAACCAAAAAACAATACTTCCATATTTCAGAGGGATGGAAATCTTTTTACAGACCAAAACTAAAATTCACTTTTTTTAAAGAAAGAAATCACTATTGACATGTACCAAAAACATTGAACCCAGTTATTATTCAAAAGCTAAAGGTAATTATCGTCTTACCATCTTAAACAACTGCACTGTAGTTTGCATTGTTACTTACAGATCAATTTAACATTATTTGTAAAACTTGTTGAAATCTAAAGCTAAAAATTAATATAAAATTTATCCTTGAAAGATTATCAAAACTTTGAAAAATTAGATACTGGAATCAAACCCAAGAATTCCAGGACTTGGTTAGTTATTCTAGGAAGAGGAAAACTGGTAGTAAGAGAAAAACTAACCTCTAAGCTGCCAGGTTGGTTAGTATGCTTCGTGCAATAGTTAGAATGAGCCAATAAGAGGCTGTTTTGTTAGGGATGATGGCATATAGGTTGACTGGCTGGACTGGGAATTGAATCCCTAAGGAGCCTTGAACTATTGGAAGAGATTCTTTGTGCTCTTATCAGTATGCTTTCTTGTTATCTTTTTAATATAAAGCTTATGTAACAAAGCATGGTTAACAACATGAACCGGGAATCGGATAACGGGTAACTTACAATATCATGGCTAGCAATCCAGCCTCAACAGGGAAACAGTAGTTACTAATCCCAAAATTAAATTAAAAAAAAAAGGTAATCATCAAACTGATTACAGTGGATAGCAAAAAATTGACATAAATAATGATCTTGCAAGTAAATACCAGCAATACCCGGCAGATATCGCTTCTGTAGGGTTTAATTCATTCCGAAACTACCATACACAATCCAAATTGTGCGTAATAATTCAACAAAATAACCTTTTTTTTCTGATTTACATGTATTTGAAAATAAGGTTATCCTACTTTCGAATTTACCAAGGCCAAATAACTTGCTACATCTATATATAGGTTCTCTTGCTTTTCTCTCAAACAAGGCAAGGAAATAACACGGTTCTTAACAAATCTAGCACCAACACCTGGTACAATCCCACCTTGAGAGTAGGCATTCCCAATATGCTATCAGCCGACTATGTGACTACCTTCCGGGAAAAAAATCCTGGTTAACAGGTTATGCAACATTTCATCACCTGGAGACTACCCTATTTGAGAACCCATCAACTTTATAAACCTCGGCAAAAACTCTAGCAACAACATAACATAACATCACTTGCCCTTCTTAGCATCTTGTGGGAACTGCACCCCCATGAGCCCAAGCAAATTGGATGCAGGACCAGGAAGCCCTTGTTGGGAAGAAAAGGAATCAAGCAAGCTTTTTACTAAATTTACATCCACATCTACAGGAGAGAAGTCCTCATCCATATCTTCTGCTGCATGTGATGTTCCCTGAAAGAAAAACAAAAATAAAAAGAATCAGTCATATAACTGCATTCAAGCACTGACTAAAGTTTGTCAATGAAAACTACCCTACAGGTGCCCACGCTCGTCAAACTACTTATAAATAAAACCCATGTTAAGACTGATGACCAAAATGAAATATCTTTGCATCTTTATGAGACAAACTACTTATATTTCATTTTTTTTCCCTTTCAATGGACTGTGTGGTTTGGTCGCATTTATACATCCATAAATAAACATTAATATTTAGAATTAGAACATTATTTACTCGTGCAAACCCAAACAAAATACCTCATCCTTCTTTGGAATTTGTTCATTAGCACGAACAAAACTTTTCTGAAGTGTTGTTGCCTTTAGTTGTTCGTTCATAGCATCAGAATAAGACTGCACGAAAGTATCCTCTTCATCATCATTATCCTCAGCAGATTCAACACCATCACTCTCGTCAGAATCATCATCTATATAATCATCAATAAAAATATCAAAACCCACAAGAGATGCCAAGGTGGAAGGAACACACAATAATTTTGACTAATGAAGTGATCGTCTTTTTGGTTGAATTCTAGTAATCAATTAATTTGCTAGCCCTACAGTTCTATTCATACTAAAACTCAGGTACCAGTTACCTATCACAGCATCACAAACAATTAAGAAAATGTATTGGTCAATGTTACATTATTCAACAACAAATATGAAGACATAATCAATGCCCAACTTCAAACCAAATGGGAGGTCAAACCTGAAAGATAGGAACCAAAGTGTGTGTGCATGCATAGCACAACATCAAAAAGATAAATGCAATACAGCTCTTCCACAAATAATTCATTAGCAAAAATAAAGACAAGTTCAACATAAAGCAAGAGAGGATCTATTTAAGTAAAATTTCACAATTAGATAAAAAAAATAAAACACTAAAACTATTGAAGTTTAAAAAATAAACACAGACATAAAAATCTTACCGAAGTCCAAGTCAGATGACGATCCTTCTTCAATATTACTGTTGTCAGCTTCACCTGGACGCTTCATTACCGATTCCATCTCTTTGAGAAATTGATCCACATCAAAGTTCACTTCCTTATTCCTTCACAAGTCCCAATGTAAATAGATATCATTATAATGAAGCAAAACCACAAACGTAACGTTAGAAAACCGGTAATTTGGTTTGGATAGAAAATTAAGATTTGACTGAATTTCAATATAAAAATGAAATAAAATTATTCCAACTGTTGTTGGGTGAACAAGGGAAGAAGAAATCCAGTGACTCACTACAAGAAAATGATAAACATGATAGATGAGAAATAAAATTTGAAAAAGAAAAAAAAAATTAATAAGCAACACTTCCAAGGGCAGCAAAAGAACCCTTAATACCCTCTTCCCCTTAGACTTCCCTAGTTTTCCCTTATATTTTAAACCAACTCACCCATACACTCCGTTATCGTCTCTCCACTCACATTCTATTATTACAATAATCCCTATTCCTAATCACTCAAACATGCAGTTATATCAAATTAACAGTAATCCTATTCTTGCTCCTTATTGTTCCCACTCTCATCCTTGCTAGCATGCTGCTTCTTCCTATGTATACTTGGATAATTGATGGTATAACAGAAAACAAATTAAATCTCACCCAAATGTGTATATATTGTGAATGCGATAACATAAATTAATTAGTAGCGGGAAAAACCGCTGCTCAGCTTATTGATATTATCATATATCAAATGGAACAAGTTGTTTAAAACAAGATATCAACACCTACTTTACCCTAAGTCAGTTTCTGTTTAAAAACGAAAAAATGTGTACTGATTATAGTATTATAGTAGAATTAGTTAAATAAGCTGCAATGTTATGTTAGTGCGATCTAAAGTAAGCTACATAACATTTGAATAGGCACTTTGAGAAAAGCTTATTGCAGAATAAAATTTCAACAAGGTTAAATTGGTAAGAAACTATTTTAAAGTTCTAATTTTTAGGTTATTAAAATAATAAGCTCATTCGTGCAGGATAGAAATAAGCTCATTCGTGCGGGATAGAAATACTTCATGAGTAGTTTATTTGGCACAA
Source organism: Medicago arabica (assembly GCA_946800305.1). Classification (NCBI taxonomy): domain Eukaryota; kingdom Viridiplantae; phylum Streptophyta; class Magnoliopsida; order Fabales; family Fabaceae; genus Medicago; species Medicago arabica. The sequence goes on from OX326970.1 coordinate 43,800,415, forward strand.
TACTTCATTAGTACTTGCTGCAGTAGATAAGCCTATATAATCTGAAATTTAATCTCATTTAAACAGGACACGTTGACTTGTCTGAATCTCAGTCTTAATCAAAAGGTTGGAGTTTTTGACTTGAATTTTATAAATATGTGGAACTTAATCCACACTAATAGCCAAACATCGTGGTAAAATAAACCCTTTCATGACCCAAATTCTCTCACAGAAAAAATTCATATACAACAACCGTTCGAACATGGAAGCATGCACATCAAACATGTAATACTTAAATGAATATGTATGCAGTGAAACTGACCTGTCTTCAGGAGCTTCAGCACCCTCAAAACTTGACACCATGTCAACAAATGCCCGCATGCTTTTTGCTACATCACTAGGATCAAACTCATCAGCATTTGAACCAGTATCTTGACCCTTTTTCTCTTTCCCTTTACTTTTGTGTTTTAAGTCATAAAGTTCCATCTCCTTTTGTCTTTCCATAAGAGCCGAATTTAACTCTTCCTCTCCGTTGTAAAGCCAAGAATCATCATCAGATGGAGGAACCTCCTGACCTTTAAATTCATCCACCGAATAAGGCAAAGCAAGAATTTCATCGATGCGTCTAACAGGAGCACTCATCAGGTCACTGCAACAAATTTTCAACTTAGCAAATAGCAATGATAAAAGAACAGAAGTCCACTGTTGAAAATTAAAACATATTAATACTCCACTTTCCAAGTAGCTTAGGTTAATTGTATAGCAAGTAGGCTAAGTTCAAAGTATCTTAGAAAATAGTGCTAGCATAACTGCTCCCTTCTAAATTTGCATTTGTTCATTTATTATCATTGTAATTACCATGTGTTTATAAACTAAGCATGCTGCTGAGTGCAAAGAAACTCAAGCACATTCAGAAAACTTCTCTTTCTATTATTTATGACATGGTTACACAAGCTCCTGATCTAGGGGACTCTACTTCCGTATACAACTCCTATGAAAATCTGGCTATGTAGTTTTTGCGGTCAGCATCCTCTTGACTGGGGACTGCACACCAACAATTTATCCTATTAACCACCATTAATAATTTTCCGAAAACCGTTCGTACACTTTTGGCAGCCATCTGTACATTTCACGGCCAGTTTAAACGGTGATGTTCCTCTATATTTGACTTTGTTTGCGCTCTAGTATCTATAGGGTTAAGTTGGACTTCTGCAAGACCCATAATAGTCTAACTGTGTCTATAACAAATGCAATGTGCCTGGATAAGTTTGAAGACTTAGGTATCTCATTTTTTTTTTTTGGTCTTTTACCAAGTAGGAAGTTTAGTATAGGTAGAATGCAAGGATACAAAAAGTGGCTTGTTGACTTTGTTTGCGCTCTAGTATCTATGGAGGAGATGATGAATCCATTTGCTCAAGGAGGAAGCTCTCAACTCCAGAATAATCAGTCAGAGAACTCCAGAGCATTCAGCTTGCCTATTGGCTAAAAGTAAACTCAGTCACTTAACTGGTACTGGACTAATTGAGGATGACCCAACATGTATTACATGGGATGAGGAAGACTCGATGATTATGGAATGACTATGAAACTCGACGATTCAATAGATCAGTGATATAAGGCAAAAGATGTTGCCCAAGTCTATCATGTGAAGGTTAAAACAGCTGCTGCTAAGCAAGGAAACAACAAATCGGTTACTGAATTTGTCAACCAATTGAAATCTTTGGTTTTCAACTAGCAGCTGCTGTTATGATTTTGAATCGTAATCAATCAGTTCATCATCAACTCTTACCTTGCTAGCTCTTCTTGCATTTTCGTTTGTGCATCTTACATTAGCCTTTGTGTGTCATGTGAGCCATAAATTTATTACATAATTATCATAAAATCATTTTGTGAAGTATGAAACTGCCTACAAGTTTTATACACTCGGGAAAAATATATATATCAACCATATATGTGACTAATTTTCTGTATTATATTTCATTGAATGGGATATCATATATATCCGAGTATCTAATTACAGCATATATAATATACTTGGAACTAGAGCTCTGGTGAGTGTGATTATATGATCAATTTGTGAAAATAAATTTCTAGTTAAATTAAGGCTATACGGAGCTATTGAAATCAATCCAAACTTCTATTTTATAGATGAAAGCAAGCACGCAATTCTTCTCAGTTGAAATCTTTGGATGGACGGAATTGGATCATTATAGCGATGAAGACTCGTTGTGCAGCAGACTCAGCAGTCTGTAAGCAGTTTATTGAACAAGATAGATTCTATGGCTTTCTTGTGGGACTAAAACCTAAATTTGATTGATTAAGTAACAATTCAGATTTCTATCCATTCAGACGAAATATCAATTATAACAAAAGCAAAGAACATGTATCCTATCCATTCTAACTGGATCTCTGACCAAGTCATGTTAACCGAATAGTATTTCCAGCCTTAGCTCAGCAATGATAAAATAACAAAAACTAAGTAAACTCACGAGCTAAGAACAAATAATATCACAAACTAATCCAACTTAAAAACAAGACTTGATTTGAAAGTTGAAACACAATGTATATTCAATATTAAGAGTAATGGTAAATCTAAGGAAAATTTCCGGTATCTATCTATTCTTATAATTTCTATTATATTCTATCAAATAGAATGAGTCCAAATAAAGGTAAACCATGCATGTGAGTGAAGAAAGAGTCAAAGAACAGCTCACTAACCTGGATTTGGAGTGTAGAGAAGTGTTTCTATAATACTCTTGAGCATTCTGCATCAACCTCTGATACTCACTGGAACCCGGAAGCAACCCTTGAAAGTAACCACTTTTCTCCAAACTCTGCCTAAACGCTTCCCAGGTAGAACCCTTCCCTTCAACCCCGTCACGCTTCCGCTGCTGATACATCATTTCCATCCCACAAGCAATCTTCAACCCCAACTCCGCCTCTGCATACTCCTCCCTATGGTCTCTACTCGGGAGCTCTGGATAAACCTTTGGTGCCCGAAACGTCTGCTGAACAAGCTGGGCATACATAGCCCTCGACATCTTCACACAAATGCAAACCAACTCCTCCTCCCTCCCTTTCTCCAAAAATTTATCCATCTTGGCCGCAAATTTCATGGAATCAATGTCCCTGTCGTAGAAACCTTCCACTGCCAATGAAATCAAGCACGGCTCATGTTTAAGAACCATTGCAACTGACACCGGAACCCTAACCCTAACCGTATGCATATTCTTCTTAGCCCGATCTGGGTAATCCTTAATCCGGTTCATAACAGCGGTCTGAACCTGTTCAGAGGCTCTTGATTCGGACTCAGAGGTTTTTAGGAAGTTAAGTGAATCCATTAGGGATGGGCAAGGGAAACGGTTACGGGGGATGATGTGGATATGGCCGTTACGGATGAAGATACGGTTGTCGGAGTTTTCAGGGTCAAGCCACCGAGGAAGATGAAAGGCGGCTTCGATGAGGAGAAACTCACCGTCGGAGTCCCAAACGCGTATTGAAAGGGAAGGGAAGTGGCGGGAGATAAGGAAGAGGAGGAAGACAGTGAACCATTCGTCATCGAGGTTGTCACCATAGCGGAGGTGGCCATGGAGGTGAGGGAAGTTAGAGGAGGTAGGGTTTGGGGGAATGGAGAGAGAGAGGGTGAAGGGTTGGTGTTGCCAGATGTAGTCAGTGGTGAAGGGTGAGATGGTTTGTAGGATTTGAAGGTGGAGGGATTGGAGGATGGCGGGTGTAGTGGTGGTGAGGGAATCAGGGTATATGGCATAGAAAACGGTGTCGTTTGATCGCATTGTAGTGGAGGAAGAAGGATGAAACTCCATTTTTATCCTAACTATTCCAACTTCTCCACTAAACCTCGTGGCTAAGATGTTTCCCCTGCTGCAAATATGTTAAAGTAAGCAAATGAATCAGTGATTCAAATAAAAATGAATTAATGTTTCATGAAACATAGGGTCCGTTTGGATTGGCTTATTTTTGAGTTTATGAAAAAAAGCTTATGCAAATAAATAAGCTTTTATTTTAATTCATAAGTTCTTACTAACGAAAATAGTATCTACATAAGCTGTTTTTTCGTAAACTACCTTGATAAGTTTATCAATAATAATTCATAAAAGCTTATTTATGGAATGCAAATAAGCTCAAAAATAAGCCAATTCAAACAGGCTAATAGTGTGCATAATCACCACCCCTAAACCCTAAACCCTAACCACAGAATTTTCCCTCAAGAAACATAGTGTTGAAAACCAAGCACACAATCTCCTTCCCACGTTCAACATTTTCCACATTAATAAAAATTAAAACCCAAACTCTTAAACAGATACTGAGAAAGAAGATTGTAGTGGTTATAATTACGATGATAAAAATAAAAATCGGAACCCAGTTCTAATGGCAGAGAGTAAGAAGGGGAAGACAAACCTGGAAGCGAAAAGTGATGAACGAACAAAAATAAACTACTCAGATTGATTTGCAACTCAGTTAAATATATTTTTTATTCTTATAAAATTAATCCTTACGAGTCAAATTTGCATTTTTTTTTATTTTTGTTACTTTTGGTCTTGAATCTTGGGAATTTGGATCACCTCCTGCACCTTATTTGTACTGCCATCGTCCTGCCCTAATCCAACGGCTGAGAATTAAAGTAGATAAAAAATAAAAAAGAATAGTTTTATAGAGAGAGAGAGAAAGCATCATCCCCGTTTTTCGTTGCACATCGGTATCTATTTCTTTGGACAAGGATTTTGGCCAACAAAGGACACACCGCCGTCGCCGTAAAAACTTACCCTCAACCGCCATGTAAACGTGGGGAGATCAGGCGTATACACCATTTCCAGTCCCTTTCTTTCATCCCTTCGGTGGCGCCGTCGATATCGTCGTCGTTCAATTCAAATCATCACCATGGTATGTTGGGTTCGGTAAATTCCAAGGTGTTTTAAAATCCTTCAAATCAATGTTAATGATGTTGAAGCTGATTTTCAAATGTATCTTGATAACAAAGGAGAAGCATTTTTTTCTTAGAGAAGTTGATGTTGATGAAGCAATTTTGATTGATCCGTTAGAATCTGGTGTGATGACATTGATGATCAATCTTTGAGGTCTAAGAGTAGTAATTTTTTTGGTTCTGAGGATGGGAACATTGTAGGGAGATACTTAATATTATTGATTGCATTTTGTAATTTTTTTTTTAATTTCTCTCATTTAATGTTGGATTGATCCAACGATGGGAAAGGGTGCAGGAGAGATGGCATGAGACAACAAACAGGAGAGGATCCGGATCCTGAATCTTGATAGATTAAAATTTGTTTATTTGTTGTTTTTTTTTTTGGTTACATGAGAAAGAAAAAATATTTTTTGGTTACATGAGAGAAAAAGAAGAAAGAAAGAAAAATTACGTCCTAATAAAAAACATTCCTACAGCATTGGCTAGAAGTGTTAAAGAAAGACATAGCACTTGCTCATGCACCTTTACAAGAGGTCTCTTATGATTAGCTCCCTTCTTGGCAAAATATATGCACAAGAGTTTCCTTCTCGAAGAAGGTGGTGGATGGATATGTCCCAATCTTTCACTAGACAGTTTTGAATTAGTTCCAAGAAGTTGGCATAATAATGAAACTTCAATGTCTCCTTTGCCACTAACTGAACTACATGGAGGGAGTCAGAAAAGCACGTAATTTTCTTGAAGCCCGCTTCCCAACAAAGAGTAATTCATGTTAACAAAGTTTGGATTTCTGCATGTATAATGTTTGACAAGCCCACACTGCCATAAAAAACAAACAAAAATTTGCCATCAGAGTTACGCACAATGCCACCATAGTCTGCTTGACGGGGGTTCGTTAATGCACTGCCATCAACATTTAAGACCAAGGTATCATTGTCACCATGCTGCCAACACACTTCCCTCGGTGTTTGTGTCAAGGAAAGGGAGCTCAAGGTAGACGTGGTCACTAACTGTGTTCCTTCAAAGACAAGTTTATTCCTTGTACATCAAATGTTTCACATGATCAAAGGAGTTATGATTCCTACCTCGATAACCAGTTTTTCCATAACAGTTAAGAAGCTCATATTGTCATCTTCAAGAAACCTTGTAGGGATATCAGGAAAGCCGCATGCACACCAAAACTTGTTTACTTGTCCTTTAAATCTAAAAAAAATTAACAATTTTTTGCACACTTGTTTAGAACAATAAAAAAGCTTATTTACGAAAATTTAATTTTTTTATCATAAGATGGATTAGGTATGAATTTTTTAATCGTTAAAAGTTCAAGATAAAAGCTTGTTAGAGACTAAACTTGTGAAAAAATAATATTATAAGGACTAAAAAGCTATTCAAATTAAGTAAAGAATAGACTTGGACAGTCCTCGTTTTACATGGATGAAAAAAATATTTAATTTTATGTAAAAAGAGTTAGAAACCATCCTTTCCAACGGTTTTCAAATTTTGCCGTAAACTATTCTTACACCGTTGAAAATCTGAACCACCACACATTATGTGATTGCTGAAGTATTTTTTTTTTTGTTTTGCCAAAAGCATCATATTTCAAGTATTTTTCAAACATCAAACATAAGGCAATGTTGCATTTCTTCGTTCTATTGTTCTTTAATTTGTTTTTTCCTAGGTGTTAAACGTGTTCAAATTATGTTCAAATTATATAAGGGTGTATTGAATTAGGATTTTAAAGGATAATTTTTGTTTAAAAAAGTCTTGAGGATTTTAAAAGACTTTGCAGGATTTTAATGACTTTGATGATTTTAAAAGACTTTTAAGGATTTCAACGGATTTAATTCATAAGATTTTAAAGGATTTGAAATGATATTATGGATTTCAAGAGATTTGAACAGATTTTATGAATTTTATGAAATAATTAAAAAACAAATGATCATAAACACTCTCATTCACAAAATCTCAATAAAGACTCTTTTATTTATTTTACTTTATTTTTTACGGGGGGAAGCTAGAGAGAGAGTGAGAGAGAGAAAGAGAAGGAAGGAGAGAGAGAGAGGGGAAGAGAGAATAGAGAGAGAGAGAGGAAGAGAGGAAAAGAGAGAGAGGGAAGACGAAAAGAGAGTAAGAGAGAATGAAGGAGAGAGGGAGAGAGATAATAAAATCTTTAAAAAAAACAATCCTAAGAAATCTCATCTTTTCATGAAAGACTTTTTCATGATAAAATTTCACTAGAAAATCCCACAAAATCCATCAAAATCTGATTTATTAAACAATCCTTCGAAATTTGAATGATTTTGAATATCACTAGACTTTTTTTAAGTGATTAAGAGTCTTGATTGAATACCACAAGACTTTTTTTAAATGACAAAGAATCTTGATTGAATAACACAAGACTTTTTTTAAATTGGAAAGAGTCTTGATTGAATACCACAAGACTTTTTGATGATTAAAAAGTCTTTTAAAATCTCATAGAATCATGATCCAATACACCCCCCTAAGTTAAATTTGATTGTTCGTCTTTCTGTATTATGTGTTGTTGTTAGAGCGAGTTAGAGAATATTTTCATAAATTTGTTTAGGGTTTTTTATAACGATTTAATTTGTATCCATCATTGTTTTATATGGTCACTTAATCAGAATTGTTTGATCATTTCAAACGTTTGATGTTAATCATAACTACTTTTAAAACTATTTATTTAATTAATTATGATTTATTGATAATGTAAAACTTTTTATACATATGGTGTATGCAAACTTTTTCTTCAATCAATGTGGTGCATACCAATCAAACTCTTTTATTATCAATATTTTATGATCATTTCCCCTAAAAAAATTGTGATCAGTATTCATCGTAATCGATAAATTAATCCATAAAAGGATTAACATGTTCGACGATCATTTTCTTTAATCAATCTAAAAATGAAAGGCAAAAAGTTAGAGACTGATTTCTTATTTGCAAAATTTGAAAAAACTCAATTGTCTTGAATCTAAATTTCAACACGATTTACCTTTTTTTTCCTAACAAATATACGACTCACTCTATCATATAATATATAGTTTGATATTTAATTAAAATAATTTTAACATCAACAACTAGCCTTTGCCTAAATTTTAATCATCTACCTCTATCTAAAGCCAAAATAAGAGTGAGACCAATAAGGACCTTGTGAAAATTGACGTGTATTTTATGAAAGTATTTTTTTATTTAATGGGTTAGCATTTCGTTGCAACCAGTAGATACTTGAAGGCTTGATTGAAGCTAAAGAAAAAAGGCAACCAAGTTGTTTACTTTGTCATAATTTTCCACCGAAAAGTTATCTCAGTAAAATAAAATAAAACAAAAAAGTTTAACACAACACGCATTAAAATTAAGCAAAAAAAAATACATAGAAACAAAAGAGAATGGAGAAAGTGATAAGGCAAGAGAAACATTTTTTTTTTCACCAAGAGCCAAGAGAAGCTTAAATTTCACATATATCACTGCAACCAACGGCCATGATTAAAAGTCATTTTAGAAAATCCGAACCCACTTCTTTAACCGACGACTACTATATATGTGTTAAGATCATATCCATTTAGTACCTTTTTCATTTCACTCTCTCAACTCTTGTAAGCCTCCTACTCATTTTTTTCCCTATATATTCAAAAGAAAATTCTTTCCATAAACGCCTATCATTTTGTTAAAAAAAAAAAATGTCGATGGAAATTGGGTCGAACTCAAAATCATTGAACAAAAGAGGTTGGAATCCTCTCAATTATTCAAAAGATAGATCCAATTTTGTTTCAAACATCGATCACAATCCAAAAAACTTAAATTCATGGGCTAAGAAAACCGATTTTGTACTTGATTACTCAGGAGAAGCAGGGTCAAGTGAAAGTGAAAAGTTTGAACTTTTTCAATTGAGAAGAAGAGCGTCTTCATCTTCTCCTGAGATAGAGAAAGATTCAATTGTGGGGAGGATAGGATATGACAAGGATATTGAAATACAACCTCCTCAAGCTCGTTGTTGCCCTTGGCTCAAGTGTTTGGGAGTCTAATATGAAATCTTCACTTATGATGCATGTGACGTGGATAACATAAATCTTCCCTTTGTAACTTCTTTATGTTTTTCTTACTTGGACTTTGTTGGATCTTATAGCTTAGTCCTTGTGTGTGTTTATTAATATCTTGACTTTATTTTAACTAAAGACACGTTGAAATTATAAGCCAGGTCAACTATAATGCATAATAATTCTAATTGAACAGTAGTTGACATTAATAATGAGAAATTTACATTATTTAGAGAGAACGGTAACATTTTGAGAGAAAATTGAATGAACTTCTCAAGTTTCATAACATTAGATGGGTGGTTCTAGTTGATTATCGATGTCTATAAATCATCTCATGTGGACATTTTCAATACAAGAGTCTTAAACTCGAAAATAGCGATGATGTGAGAACAATGTTCTTCGTAATAACTCACTATGAAAAAAAGGACAAATTGAGTTAGATGTACGTTTGTCAAATCTATGTATGCTGTTGGGGTTTGTTTGGTTCTTCAAGGACTGTTGGAGAAATAATGTTGTACAAATTAAGCCTTATCAAAAAAACTACATTATCTAGTGAGAATGTTACTAGCTTAGCACGACCACAAATCGTGTCATTGTTATGAATGTTACGTTGTTGGGATGGTCAGAACTAATTATTATTATTATTAACAACCAGTGCATCCATGTTTACCTACCAATCTAGGTAAGTACTGTGTGATCCAAATTCCAAAGTGGATATAAATACGCAAAATTAATGTTTATGGGTTTTGAGAAATGAGACTGGAGGAGAAATTGTCCAGAAAGTAAGGAAAAATGCCCAACAAAATAGCAAAAGTAAAATACTAACAAAATACAAAAGATAAAAATTAATCATAACTTTCTATATTTGATATCATCGAGAACCATCAATCAACATATCCAAACGCTAAAGTCATATTTGACTGTCAAACACCACACATGCATCTTCATGTCGTCATCTTCAACAACCACCATTATTATTAAAAATATTAGTGAATACATTATAAGTTTATAATATTTTAATCAATAGTAATTTTTAATGAAGTATTTTAATATTTTAGATTTCAACTATTATAGTGCTTTTGTGTAGAAAAAGCAGGTGTAGTGCATTTTACAAGCTAAAGAAACTTACCATTATAGTTTTCTTGTGGTAAGATAGATGTTTGGTGAGATAGATTTCAGACTGAAATAATTTTTTGTCATTTTTATTTATTTGTATTTGTACGTGTCAACGATAATTTTTTTAGAGTTAAATATGTTTTTGATCCCTATAAATATACCAACTTTTATTTTAGTCCCTCTAAAAAATTTATTAAACTTTTAGTCCCTCAAAAAATTTCCATAACTATTTTTGGCCCATACTTTTTAGTCAACTCATGTCATATTTATCAATAAAATTTTTCATAAATATGTAGAATATTATGACAAAATAACTCCAAAATATTAGATTTTTTTAACAAAATGTAAATTAATTATGAATTTTTAAATTCATTAAAAATTCATATTTAATAAAAATGCATGCTAATGTAACGCCCCAATTTCCTTAACATTGGAAAATAGTGTTACGTCTTAATACCTAAATATCTAATGCGGATCAAATTCATAAATCTTGCCTTTACTAGTAAATTAATTAGGTTATTTAAAATTTAATTTAAGTAAATATATTTCTTGCATATTTTTTCTTTCTTTCATTAAGTTCAAGTCTTAGTTCTCCATCGTAGAACATAAAAATAAATAAAACATAGGTATATAAAATATGCATCATATATATCATACATATCATGGTCATGCCCATAGGCTTACATATTTGAGCTTGTCAGGGTAGTTAGATATTTTACAACACTTGCAAGTTAGTACGTCCTACTTAAGTTAAATTAATTAAACATAATCATTTGTCATATTCCTTGTCACCCGGAAGTCACTACCACAAAAGAAAAGATCATACGAGCATATAGTTATTTAGTCTATTAAGTACTTATTTAGTCTAGTAAGTACTTGAAATAGCTCCACAACTCTAACCCACTAAAAGTCAATATTTACATATCGGATAAAATACTACTAATGACTATTAGGGAGATACTCGTTAGCAATTGATGACATACCATCTTACGTCATTTCTAACTTGTTTTTCAGTCATTTTCAGCAGGTTTTAGCAGCAAAAAAGAGGAGTATTAGAACGACTGTCTATTATTTCAGGAGATTTGTAATGTTTTCTATATTTGAGTTTGTAATTCTAGTTTTCCCGAAACATAGCAATTTTAAGGGGTTTTTGAAGTAATTCACGAAGAAATCATGCAAAATCGGCAAATCAAGAACATCTGAAGACTTAGGAATACCAAGAATTAAGATTCAAGAGGCCTCAAGAGACTTACATGAGGGAGGAATTATGTTCCCGAATTTCAAGGTAGGTTATTTGAAGACGAAGACCTAAAACGATGCAAAATCGGAGAAACTAGGCCCGAAAAAGAGTGTCATGCGCCTAGCACATTTACCATGCACCTAGGGCATGATTTTTACAAACCATGTGCCTAGCACATGGCCAAGCGCCTAGGGCATGGTTTTTGCCATACACTCATGTGCTAGGCACACACTGTTCATGTGTCCCGTGCATCTGAAAAGCGTCAGGCGCAAACGTCTTTTTCTGTTTTTTGTGGGTTAAACCTGCAATTTTAACCCAAATCCAGGTAGAAACTCTCACTATAAATATCAGTCTTCCTCATTCATAATTTTTCGTTCAGAACTGGTGCAGTTCAAGAGGGAGGCATTTCTAGAGCTTTGAATGAGTTTCTATCTTCTCCTTGATTTGAAATTAAAGAAATTAGGGATTTGGTTGATTTGAGAGAGTTTTTGAAGATTTTAGATGTGAAAGAGGAAATAAGTTGTTGTCTGATCTTTAAAAGGGCACATAACGTGAGTTAACTCACATTGGATTTGAGCGTGACTTAACTCACGCAGGTTGTAACTCAACATGACCTAAGTCACGTTGCGTTTAACACATGCGTGACTCAATTGTCACATGGAGGTATTTTTCGAAAGTTTGTATGAGAATGAAAAAAACGTGACGAGAAAAGAGCAATTTTCTACAGAGAATGGTAGGAGTCCAAAACATGTACTTAAATATTGCGAGTTCTGTGAATGGGGTGTTTTGGAGTGGGGGGAGCAAAAACATCCTAGCAGCATTGATCTAAAGCTAAGTCATAATGCGTTAGTTGACATAGAGCTTGAAATGGGAGAAAATAAGGTAAGTCTTGAATTTTTAAAATATTTATACAACAAAACTTGTATCTTTATTATACAAATAGAAACACATGAAAACTAAAAAAGAAACTAAATGTTAATAATCTATTTTAGCCAAAAATCAAAACTTGTCCCTTAAAACCAAGGTGATTCAATATACTAGATTATGATGTAAGTAGTGTATATTCTAACTGTTTTTTTTTTTTTTTTTTATTTTAAACATTGCCTGAAAAACCAAGTTTTGGGATAAAGTTCATATAAGCAAACAATCAAACAGGTTGAGACTGCAAAAGTAAAGAGAAACAAGAAATTGATTGGAGAGAGTATGTTGTCTATTAAGCAAAACTCGGACACATGACACGATTAGCAACACACAAAGTAGATAAGCTCGACAACTACATTATAATCAAAACTAATTCTAAAATCAAACAATGGTGTGAATGAAGTTGCTACCATGGCAAAATAAAACCAATTTGCAAAGTGTGTTGCTTCATTGAATCACAATATTTTTATTTTACATAATAACTCATATTCTCTATAAATAAGAAAATTAAAGACATAAACATTTGTTCATCATTAGCGGAAACAATTTAAGAAAGCCTAAACAATCATTTATAGCAAGGATGAAACAAAAAGCAACAAATGAAGGCAAATATAAACTTGTGCCCTCAAGGGCATATGTTAATGAACTTATTATAGAAATATAGTATATATTAAAAGCCGTGTAGTCAATTTCTTAAGAGCTACTAGATTATCATATTTTCCAATGCAAAATTACTCATTTTGGGTTCCTTAACATGTGTCTTTGGGGCACAAGTTAACATGACTCATAAATGAATAATGAAGGAAATGGAAAATGAAGGTCACCTCTTACCTAAGGAGAATTGCAGATGTTGGGAAAAACAATGCACACTCTGACGTTGATAAGAACGAAGCGATTTTTGAATGGAAATTTACTCAAAAATTATAGAAGTCAATTCAAACTAATTTGTTATTAGTTAAAAATAAATTTTGACATTCACTAACTTAAATATTCATTGTTAGAGACTTTACAAAATAAAATCACGTATTTTTTTCTGTCAAAAAGACATCTTTCAAAAATTATTTATAAAAAGTTATTTGAAATATACTTTAGAGATTTTTTAAAATTTTAGTATCAAAAAAATATTATAACAAAATGGTTAAATATTTAAAAAGACATTTTAAGAGAAGTCGTTCAAACGAACTTTTTATTTGAAACTTTCTTAAAAAATTCTTAGTTAAAAACTTTATAGCAAAAAAATATTATATTATAATAATCAATTTTTTAAAAAACTATAACAAACATACCTAATTTTCTAGAGCCTACACATACTAAAAATAAGCATATTAACTAATACTTTTTGAAACTTTTGTAAAAGTTAAACCACACAAATTTCAAGATCATTTTATTATATTTGAGTTCTTAACCAATACTTAAGAGAAAATTGTTAACATAATTCTTAATTTTTTTTACCCAAAACATCATTTCTCTTTTTGAAGTAAAGGAAAAAAGAGAGAAGCTTGAATGACACATTTCAACCAACTGCCACACTTTAGGGTCATTTTAGTAAATCCACTTCCATCTTCTTCACCAGTCACTCTCACTTCCTTAAAAAAGCTCTCAAATTTCCACTGTATGCATTTTCTCTCATACACTTTTTTCTGTTCATGTAATAATAAAAATCCAATCTTTATTATTCATTCCACAACATTGTATTGATTTCATCACTTCAAATTTCTTCAAGAAAAAGTGTATATGGAAAACAAAGCTGAACCAAAAGTTGCACCTTTTGTTCCAAAAACTGGTTACAACCCAAGAGAATTACGTTCATGGGCTAAGAAAACTGGGTTTGTTTCTGATTATTCAGGTGAAGCAGGGACTAGTGGAAGTGAAAAGTTTGAACCTTTTCATCATAGAGGAAGAGGGTCATCTTCTTCTCCTAAGACAGAGATAGATCCAACTAGGGGTGTTGAGATCCAACCAGCTTCACAATCACAAGCAAGTGTTTTGGAGGAGAATGTGAGGAAAGAGAATGAACCTGTTTTGCCTTTGAATGGTGATGGTGAAAGAAAAGTTGGTTCAAGAGGGAATGGTGTTAATGGTAATGGTGGTAATGGCCATGGTGGTAATGGTCATGGTGTATCTGCAGTTGCTCCTGTGACAGAGGAAAAAGATGAGGAGAATGTGGTACATGGTGATGGTGAAGTTAAGGTTAATGTGTTTCCAGAAGGAGTTGAATTTGGAGATGGTGGATGGAAAGGACCATCTGAATTGAAGTGTGGACTTAAAGAAAATCCGGGTTTTGGTTAGTTTTTATGTTTATTGTTTTTCTATTAGTTATGATTTTGAATCATGTTTCATATGGTTTTGTATGACTTATAAGTTACAATAGTTTATATTTTAGTTTAGAATGCTAGTTTTGGTTGGTTTGAATTGAAAGTAGTTTGGCTTAACTTGAATAGATATGTGGAAAAAATTGATGTCTTGTGAACATTTGAACTGTAATTTTAAGAAATGTGAATTGAATGTGGTTAACTCTGTGTTTGTGTGAAGTATATTATATTGTTCAAGATTAGATTATGAAGGATGCCATATTGCCATGACTGTTATTTGGATTTGGGCTCAAATACTATTACCTGCTTTGAGTTCTAGTTTATTTACTACTTTTCTTTACAACCATTGCTTATGAGTTCTTTGCGTAGAAGAGAACATATGAATATGAATGAGGAAAAAAAGAAGATAAAAGATGTCTAGAATTCAAGGAATTAATAAAATTGCTCGCCATGATAAGCTTATTCCATTCTTTCCCCTTTAAGTAGAATATTTGCTCAATAATTAGTTGATCTAACTCTGACCCTGCATGAGTTTTGCCATGTCTGAATGCTGGCGCACAACCAAGAATGTCCCTCTCAACACCTCCAAGCCTTTATCTAGAAATGGAATCATTCTTGGTTGTGCGCCAGCATCAGACATGATTCCGAAGCCGAGTTTAAAATAGCAGTCACGGTAATTCCACGCCGCGATCCTTGTATTGCAGAGAGTTTTGGTTAAATGCAACCGATGCAACCTCAATTGTATTTGCATTGTGGCTTCGGCAACATAAATAATAGTTATGTCGGGTCCTAAATCACAGTCATGGACCGTTGTTTGAAACCCTACATGGGCCTTGTCAATTCAGATTATTGGCCTGAAACCAACAAGTTCAATTCTAGTTGCAATACGAATCCCTTTGAATCCTGTCTATATAGGGAAAGAAGTTTTGAGAGAAAGATCTAGTTGAATC
This sequence comes from Medicago arabica, assembly GCA_946800305.1. NCBI lineage: Eukaryota > Viridiplantae > Streptophyta > Magnoliopsida > Fabales > Fabaceae > Medicago > Medicago arabica. The sequence goes on from OX326970.1 coordinate 43,815,924, forward strand.
ATGAATCCTAGTCGAGAATACTATTACTTGATGTGCCTCAACACGACTTATATAACTTATTATGAAAGTACAAAAGTGAGGGACCATGTCTCTGATCAATTATCATATTTTCCACCTCTAAAACTGTTTACAAGTTGTTTTTTTTTTTTTTTTGTTTTAATCTAAAAAACAGGTTTTCAAAATTGTATTGCAGAATAATATTTGAAAAGAGCAAAGCTAGATAGTCATACTTAATACGAAAAAGTATTGAAATTCTTTTGACCAATGAGATGAATGCAAGTGTTTATGGCTTCTAACCATTCACTGATAAAAGCAACTTAATAAGGATGAACACATAAGATTCGTACTATTCGTTTAAAAATAGTTTGTAATAACCAACCTGCATTTTCCTTTTAAAAAATAAATGAGAAGATAATCAAATAGCCCCCCTGGGTTTTCCCAGTTTCTATATACATATCACTGTCACAACTAACTACTGTCTCGTTATTAACAAGTTAAATTAACATGATTATGTTCTTGGTAATTTGCCCAAAAAGCAATAATTTCGTATCTTCAATTGCAGTATCTCTTATCTATTATGGCTTACAGCACTATCTATCATTGGCTGGTTCACTTGTATTAATCCCATTAGTCATGGTACCAGTCATGGGTGGAACAGATGTAAGTGTATGATGTTATTTACCATTTATTACTCTCTAGTCGATAGTTCCTCAAATTTTATCTATTCACATTTACATTATTCTGATGACAGAAGGATACTGCTACCGTGATTTCTACAATGTTGTTTCTTTCTGGCATCACAACTATACTGCACTCTTACTTTGGTACTCGACTTCCTTTAGTGCAAGGGAGCTCGTTTGTGTATTTAGCACCGGCATTAGTCGTTATAAATGCTCAAGAATATCGGAATCTTACAGAACACGTAAGTTCCTACCACATTTACAAACAGAACATCTTAATTCAGCAAGAACTCAAGGCTTTTTTTAAGCATAAATATCATTATATAAGTAACAACATTTAGATATCCTGTTACAAATCTCGTTAAAATTTGGTTTTTATCCTGTTCGTTTGAATATATTCTCAATTCCCATATTAAATCTTGCATATTTCAATTGCAGAAATTTAGGCACATAATGAGGGAACTCCAAGGTGCTATAATTGTTGGTTCAATATGCCAATGTATCTTGGGATTTAGTGGCTTGATGTCTATCCTACTCAGGTAACAAAAAGTTTCATGCCATATCTTCCTTGTGTTCACCAAAATGTCTTTTTTCTTGTGTTGAATTGTTTACAATGTGTGTGTAGTAACATGCGAGATAACGAGACACATGATATTCGTCAATGAAGCTGTTAGAAAAAAAAATATCCGATAATATCTTGATATTACTCTAGAATATCCTGATTTGTCCCTTAGGGTCAGTTTTCAATCTTATCTTAGATCATCTCCTAGGATTAATTTTCATATCTTTTACTTATTGATATTGTTATTGTTTCCATTCAGTAAAAAAATATGGTTTCCTTATTTCCATATTATTAATCTTTTGTATCAAGCTACATCAAGCCAGTATCATCTTATTATCAATAATATTCAAATTCAAAGTTATTTTCTCTCTTTGTTTTATCTAACATCCCACAACTTCAGCAAAAGCAATGAAAAATATTGAACTTTTATCAATAAGAGGTGTCACAATTTCAGTCTCGTATGTTAATCATTTACAATTTGTCATAGGTTAATCAACCCTGTTGTGGTTGCGCCAACGGTTGCTGCTGTAGGTTTAGCGTTTTTCAGTTACGGTTTCCCACAAGCTGGTATTTGCTTGGAAATCACTGTTCCACAAATTGCACTGGTTCTATTATTCACTCTGGTGAGTCATGCAGTACCAATGCAGGGTTCTTCAGTTATCTGAAAAGTTTTCTGTGGTTTTGATTTATAAAGTTACTGCTTGATTTATAAACATGTCACAGTATTTTGAAATTTTATTAAATAATTGATGTTTAGAAACTCATCATTTCTATTTTTTGGTCATGTTTGAAGCATCTTCGAGGAATATCTATCTCTGGACGCCACTTATTTCGAATCTATGCTGTAAGTATTCTTAAATTAGGACGTTCTTTCTTCATTTTATATTCAGAATATGTGATTATAGCCTAAAATAACAAACACTTATGAATTACTTTTAAATATTTGCAGGTTCCGTTGAGCGCAACAATAACTTGGATATTTGCATCCCTTTTAACAGCTGGGGGTGTATATAATTACAAAGAATGCAATCCCGATGTACCAAGTTCAAACATTCTTACTGATGCGTGTAGAAAACATGCATATACCATGAAGCATTGCAGGGCTGATGTTTCCGATGCATTGTCTACTGCTGCATGGGTCAGAATTCCTTATCCTTTACAGTGGGGTATCCCTATTTTCCACTTCAGGACTTCCATAATCATGGTCATAGTGTCACTGATTGCTTCTGTAGATTCGGTAAGTATCATATTTACATTTTTAGATGGATTTTCATGTTGAAAGCAAGGATCGCATTTGGTGGCGTATCAAGTCTCTGAGTCACTGGTTTATCCTTTTTGCAGGTTGGAACTTATCGTACTACGTCGCTTCAAGTTAATTCAAGGCCTCCAACTCCAGGAGTTGTGAGCCGAGGAATTGCATTGGAGGGTTTCTGTAGTATATTGGCTGGTCTTTGGGGTTCAGGTACCGGTTCAACGACTTTGACAGAAAACATGCACACAATTAACATCACAAAGGTGGCAAGTAGGAGAGTAGTGGAACTTGGAGCAGTTTTCTTGATCCTGTTCTCATTTGTAGGTAAAGTAACAACACTTGGTGACCAAAATCCGTAATTGCAGAATTATATTATTAACTAATATTTTAATGCCTAACACCTGAATTGAAGTTCAAATATTTCTTTATACAGGCTGAACATACATTTGAATTGTATTTTTTTATTTTTTTTGGTAGGAAAAGTGGGTGCTCTCCTTGCTTCCATTCCACAGGCCTTGGCTGCTGCTATACTTTGTTTCATGTGGGCTCTTACTGTGGCATTGGGTCTGTCGACTTTACAGTATGGTCAATCAGCCAGCTTCAGGAACATGACAATCGTCGGTGTTGCATTGTTCCTTGGAATGTCCATTCCATCTTATTTTCAACAATACCAGCCTGAGTCAAGTCTTATACTGCCCAGTTATCTGGTTCCTTATGCGGCAGCATCAAGTGGGCCATTCCATTCAGGCCTTAAACAAGTAAGTCATGTCGAATCATATTTTATTATTTTGACACCTCATTGCTGTACTACACAAACACTTGTTTAGACGGTGTTAGTGTATAATTAAATACAGTTGGATAATGTTAAGATGAGCTAAGCTGTCGTTCTCTTTGTCCAAAACTTGTCAGCTTGATTTTGCTATCAACGCTCTTATGTCCATGAACATGGTGGTTACACTGTTGGTGGCATTTCTACTGGACAACACTGTCCCGGGAAGTAAACAAGAACGAGGAGTGTATACATGGTCGAAAGCTGAAGACATCGTCGCGGATGCCTCACTGCAATCTGAATATTCGCTGCCAAAGAAACTTGCGTGGTGTTGCTGTTGGTTGAAGTGATTGGGAGTCTAATACTTTGGACATTAACAAATAGGTATTGCAGATCATGAAGAAAAAGGTAAATGTACATTGTAATATAGTTATTATTAGCAACATTAAATTGGAAAAAGCTTCGAATTATTCATTATGCTTGGAAAGTTGCATAGTTACTTTGACATGTCAGTCAAATTGTCTGTTAAAAATTATTATGTACTTAAATATTTAATTATTTTTATCGATAAATATTTTATTTTTTTTGAATTTTCACATTGAGTATTTAAGAGTTCTAGCAAGTCACCAACAAGGGGAAAAATGCAACTAAGTTTAGAGTTGGTAGAAATTTCCAAAGTGTACTTTTGAATGCATAAATTATTTGAACTTCTGGATGGCTTAAAATTTGTGTTTCTTTCATGTGTACTGTCTACATTTTTTTTATAAGTAAAAATCAAACTCGGTATTTCAAGATTTACAACACTTACACACTCTGCACACCAACCACTTGCGCTAAACTCGTAGTCAGGCGCACACATATCAACTCATGTTGAGGGAATTTCTTTCCCATATTTAAATTTTTTCAGGCTAAAATTGTTAAAAAATGTTTATGATAAGGAAAAGTCAGTCACAATTCTCAATTTAACTGTACAAAATCCAATGGACCAAAAATATATTGGCATTAATTTGCAATTTTAGCTGATTTATTGCTCTGCCATTCCTCAAGGAAGGAACGTAGTATATGATTTGGTGTAAGGGATGTATGCTTCAGCCTTAAATTTGTCATAGGTGATGTATCATGCCCCGAATGCAACCACTGTTCTATTGCTTCCAGTTCATAAGAAAATCCATCTGCTGCCACATGTGGATTTTTCATTACCTCCTGTTCACCCAACATCATAAGAAAACATTAGTAGTGTAAACAAATAAACAAATTTTATATTAACGTCTAGTTATATTCTATACTTATAACAATGTAGGTATTAAAAAGCAATCTTTGAAGAAAAAGGTATTAAAAAATAGGTTAAATTGTATTTTTGGTCCCTTAACTATTTAGGTAATATCACTTTGGTCCTTTAATTAAAATTCGATTTATTTTGGTCCCTTAACTTTTCTCTGTTACACATTTTGGTCATTTCCGTTGAGTTTTCTTCATTTTCTTCTGGATTTTTTTTTTGGGTTCTTGTTGTTGAAAGTTGATGAAGATGATATGAAGATGAAAAAAAGGAGAAGAAGATGAAGAAAATCTAACATTTTTGAATTAAAACTTATGGAAATGACCAAAATATGTAACAGAAAGAAGTTAAGGGACCAAAATAAAGCAAATTTTCATTAAGGGACCAAAACGATACTACCTAAATAGTTAAGAGACCAAAAATGCAATTTAGCTTAAAAAATATCAGAGTGATAAGATAGTTATAGATGGTTAAGTATCTATATACATTTTGTTTGTACTATTATTGTATAATTATCAAACGCTTGAATTATATACAACACTATAAATAGGTTTTAGATAGTTGTTTGATCATATATTATCATCTAGTTTTGATAAAACTGTTATTCTATTGTGAAAGCGACCATTGGGATCTTCGACTATGTCAGATGGTGTCAATGCAGTCATTGAATGTATCCAAATTACAAAAACATCTTGTGTATATTTCTCTAGTTTGGTCTTCAAATTTGTCTTTTATTAGCTAGTTTGATCATGAAACATGTCTTCTGTTTGTTATTTTAGGCTACAAAATTACTAACAAAAGAAACATTTATATGTTTTTGAAGTTTTGATACATTCAAGACTATACTGACACCTCCTCGCACATTTAGAAACCGAAATCACTATTTACTACGTAAAATTAGAAGATCAAGAGACCAACCTGAAGGATAGGGCAAAGGAAAACACTAGGCACATCACTAGAGCCCTCTCTATCTATGCATCCACCAATAATTACCTTTCTATCTTCCTTTGCAACTATTTCATCACCCTTTCTTCTTATCTTATTGAGCTCCTCTAAGACCCTTGCAATGCTTAGATTTGGGTTGGGTTTGGTTTTCACAGACATGCAAATCATAGCCAGACCCACAAGTTCTTTTGCTAGATCCAATGGCCATTGTCCAGCCATGTCATCAAGAATGTTAACCAAAGTCTCTCTATCCATGCCCACAGTCATGGGCTCATCAACGGGCCCGGCCCAATTTCTTCCAGTCAAAAGCTGCATCAATAGAACCCCTAAGGCCCGTAAATCTGACTCGACGTTGCATTCCTTGTCATCATCACACTCTTGAAGCCCAAAGCCTGTGATTTTTGCAACTAAATTTCGGTCTAGGAGGATGTGGGCCGGGCTCAAATGACAATGAACAATGGGCCTTTGTGAAGATGAATTAAGAAAGCCCAGGCCCGAGCAAACTTCGGTCGCTATCCGTATTCGATCGTGCCACCGTAAGCCCCGGTTTCTTCTCCTAGAAAACAACATGTCTTGTAAGCTTCCATTGCCCATGAATTCCAAAATTATGCATTTGGGCTTGGAGCAGAAGCCCACCATGGCAACTACATGCGGTTGCCTAATGTCACCAAGAAACCTCACCTAAATTGTAGTAATCATTAGTAAAGTCATGCTAATAGTAAAGGTAGGAACTGAATAAAATAAACTGATGTTTTATTGTGGAGGGGCTAGGACTGTTCATGGTTCAGTTCAGAAAGAAAATATCGAACTGAATATTTTGGTAAATCTGAATTGAAGCAAATATTATTACGGTTTAAAACTAAACCGGAAAAAACTGAGCTTGCTCAATTTAGTTTGTGAACAGCCTGTCATAATTCGATTCTTTTCAATTCAGTTCAAATTTTAGATTTCTTGCCATCCCTATTTCTTGCATAACATAAAGGAGTTTAATCACCTTGGACTGGAACTCCTCTTGAGACCAAGAATGAAAAGAAGACATCATCTTAATTGCAACAGTGGAATGATTGAACCGTCCTCTATACACATTAGTCCAGTCCCTACCAGACTTCAACCTCAACCGCTCCGAGAAGTTATCGGTCGCCAACCTCAGTTCCTCCTCACTGTACTCCCTCATTCCAATACTCGTGATGTTGTCACTCAGCCTCGCTGCCATGCCTATTATTGGATATAAAGTTAGTTAGTAATTAGTTACGAGTTAGTTATCTTTGTCATCTTTGCCTAATTTGGTGTGCCTAGTAGTAGTATTTTCTTTTTCTTTCAAAACTTTGTGTTTAAGCAATATCAAATTTAAAGTTAGTTAATACCTATTGCATCCTTCTGCTTGCAAAATTCAATCCTTCTATTCAACACATCTCTTTGCTTCCTCAACTCCTCTATCTCTCTCACCATTTCGGTTCTCTCCCTCACTGCTCTCTCTACTTGTGTCTCTGCTCTTGATCTTGCCATTGTTGACAATTGAAGCTTGTTTGATAGTTCTGATTGAAGCTCTACCAATGAACTCATCCTTTGTTTTTTCTCTTTAATTTCTGTTCTCATTTCTTCTCTTTGCTCTTTCTCCAATTGTAATTCCTTGTTTAGGTTCTCCTTTGTACCCACTTCTTCCCTTATTCTACCTTCAATCTCTTCAGCCTAAAAATGCACCATAATTAATTGTGGCATGTATGAAAATAAAAATAAAAATTCACATGTGCCTCCAAATTGGTTTTTGACATAATATAAACATTTTAGGTCCCCAAAAGTCAAAATGACATATTGTTTGCATTGTTCTCTAGAAGTGTGTGCATGAGAATTAGTTTATGAGAATATTTATTTGATTGAATATATGTTTAAAACTTTTCAATTGTTGTCTATTTTTATTTTCAATTTTAATTTTTCTTTTACACTAGTTAGATACTTAGATGTTGAATATTACCCTGCTGTTGGATAGGCTAATTGCCCATTCAGCTTTTGTGCGTCTTTCTATATTTTCCTTAGCCTCTTTCCTCTTCAACTCAATGGTTTTGCGGGCTTCATTTAGCTTATTTTTCAGCATCTCTATTTTTTCTGTAGTACTCTGTATGAGAAAAATCAAGCAAATATTTTGATCAACAAAAACATAATGTGGAATTAACTCTGAAAAAAAATCATAATATGACATCATAAAAAAAATGAAATGTCAAACGTTTGGCATTGAAGAACTTTTTGTATCCAAAAGCAAAAATGGACAGCTAATCACGGATTTAGGACAAGATAGAGATTTGAAAATGTAGTCCATACTTTGTGACCTAAAGTCCTAAACAGACTCTAAGTTCAAATTGGGTCCCTATAGTTTTTTTATCTACATATCAAATGCTGATAGAGTCAAAGTGTTGGATTTTTAAGAAAAGTAAAAATAATCACTTGAATGTGATGGCCAATTTAGATTTTAGAAAACAAGTTATCAAAAAATAATACCGAAGAAGAAAACTTAGGTGCAATTTATTGTTTTTTTTTTTATTACCTCTGGTTTTTCCAATTCAATACAACAACTGAGAATCAAATAATATAAATAAAATTACAATCTATAAAAAAAAAAATAAGTCCTATAAATACAACTCATATGATAAAAAGTTAGAAAGACATTTGTATGTTAGAAACGCAGATACAAACCTAAGATTTCCTAACTCTAAGCATTCGATTCCCTAAAGCTAGAATTTTTAGAAAAAATATTTTAAAATGAAGCATTAACAAATTTTATCCAATTTTTCAGTATTGTACGGTGAAACCAATTATCCAAGTATCTAACAACTCCAAGAACAAAAGAACAAAGCAAAGCAAAACAAAACAAAAGAGAACAGATAAATATTAACATTAATCAAGGGCCACATATTTTAATGAAAAAATCAATCTATCTATAGTTTAGTATTACCTTGTTAGAATTGTTCAATTCAGTGATGTGTGGCTCAATTTTTGGACAAACGTGCGAGCCATCATTTTCCTGCACGTAGCTTCCTTCCTCCAAATTTGAAGATAGCAACTCTTGATAATAATTTTCTATGTCTTGAAGATAAAACTCCCATTGATTTTGGACCAAATTGGTTGATGAAGGAGATGCACTTAATCTATTCTGAGAACAATCATTTGTTTTGTCACTGAACATTTTGTCTAGCCAATCTTTAAAAGTTACCTTTTCTCTCATTTTAGCAACCATGACTCCACTATCATCCTCCATGATTTTTTCATCATTGTTTCCCCTTAGAAAAACTTGTTTGCCGCCACATATAATGAATAATTCACATAAACTAGGCTTGTGTTGATGAACATAGAACAATCCACTAATAGCACCTTTTGATTTCCTAAGTAAAAAAAATAAGGAAAAGGAAACATTTAGAAAGAAAAAAAAATCCATGAATTTAGAAACTTTCAAGATTAGATGAGCAAGGAATGAAGATTTACATACAAAGAAGGCTTCATGAATGAAAATCCCATGACTAGTTTGGTAATTCCTAGCTCCGATATCAAGTCTATTACGCGTTTTTGCATATGTTCGTCAAATTTCTCAACTTCAAGAATTTCTGCTGACACCTGAAATATACAATTTAACTTCGTTTCAAAGCTTATTTGCTTTGAGAAAACATTTTCTATTTTCATACGTGCTTTCTTTGAATAGACAAAATCGCCATCTTATTTCCTTATATCAAAGAAATGAAAAAACAATTCAAAAAATTAACTTTTTTATATGACATGAGCAATTGAACTTTGTTATTCAAGAACTAAGATGAACACACCTTGCCACAGAAAGCAATATATTTATAAAACAACTTCTTGATTCTCTCTTTCTCATCTTTCCTTAAAGCTTCTAGCTTCTCATCATTCAAAGATCTTGCTGGAAGTTTCCCAACTACAACAACACAAATACACAATCACAAAACTAAGCTAAACTCAATTGAATTTCAAAATAAACAAGGAAAAAATAATCTTATGCACAAGCCAAACTTACATGGTGTATAGACATAATCCTTAGAAATGTTATGAGTCACATGGAGAATAACAATGGAAATTGGATGAGATTTCCATTTCTTGAGTGCCCAATTCAAAGTATTAAATCCATCTTGTGCATCATCACCAACAGCAACATAGATTTTCTCTGCTTGTGTTGCATCCATTGACTAGATTGTGTTGGAAGAGGTCTAGTGTGAAAATAACCTTATAAAAGGAAACAAAAAATGTTGGTATGTTATCATCAATTTCAAGGCTTTCATTTGTGAATTTTTTTGTAAGTGTTTGGTTTGAAAGTCTATATTATTATAAATATAGTTATTATCATGAATTGAAAAAGAAGAGTCTTAAGGAAACGGCCAGGTTTGGACTTTTGTGTATGGCATGTCATGATTGGCAAATGGAGCTGGGGTCATATCTGTTTTCAATGCCTATGGTAATATTTATAAATAGGTTATATATGTTTTTTATCATTATAAATACGTCAACTTTTAATTTTAATCCTCTAAAATAATTCACTTTTGTCTTCTATGGAGTAAAATAAATAAGCCGTGTGAAATTACTAGTTTCACAACGGTTCTATAATTATTATTTTTGAACTACTTCACTAGCATAAATTTAAATTGTACAATACCGAGAGGAGTGAGTGAAGTATGCACTTTCTCAACAAATGGCTTCAACAACATATAAATGATATGTTTTTAACAATTATTATTTTCGTCTGCTTGCGAAAACGAGATTATAAAAAACGAGATTATACAAATAAATAAAATTTTATAAATAATAAGTTTTCACTGAGGATTTATTTTTTTGAGCAACAACAAAATAACTGCATTTCATTTAAAATCAGAGAATACAACTTAGTAGTAGGAACATCATAAGGGGTTAGGATTAGATATAGCAGCCCTAGCAATATTGTGAGCTACACTATTTATTTGCCTTCTTACAAATGAAACTGCATAATCGGGATTACTTAAGAAGAGAGTTTTATATTTCAAAACTAAATCACCAATTTCATTGAAGAGAATATTGATGTTTCCAAGTAAATTAACCAAGAGTTTGCTATATGTTTCAAATGTAACATGGTGAATATCTTTGGAAATTGCCATTTTGAGAGATTCCAAGAGACCTATAACTTCAGTCTCCAAGATGGTGACCGACAAGAGTTTGAAATATGACTTACTGAAGAGAAGATAACCTGAAGAGTCGCGAAAATTGTGTCTTTATAAATTGTTTTCTTTTATATACTATATAGACAAACTTATGAATAATACATAGGTTACGTAAACAGAGCAGTCCAGTAATTTTTCTAAAGTTAAATATGTTTTTAGTTTCTATAAATATTTCAAATATTTATTTTAGTCATTCTCAAAATTTTCTTCAACTTTTAGTACCCAAAACATTTTCATCCACACTTTTGATCTCTACCTTTAAATCAAGTCATGTGTATCAATCAAATTTTTAAATGTGTTTTTGCAGAAATATTATAAGAATCTCTTCAACAAAAACTTAGAATATTATAAATGTGTTTTTTGCAGGAATACTTAGAATATTATAACAATCTCTCAAAAAAATTAGAATGTTTTAACAAAACATGAACTAAATATGATTTTTTTTTCTTTAAAACTTGGTATCTTGACAAAGATCGACTAATTTGAGGAGTTGAATCTCACCTTCCAGTTGTGGGGCTCCATTTAAACCCAGAAGAAAACTCTTTGTGGACTAGACCGCCGAAAAGTAGCACTAGGGGAACTTAAACCTGAGACCTTAAGAAGAACACACTTCAATGTTCCAAGCCAACACCATAAGACCAACTCAAGTAGTGTATGAATTTTTAAGCGCAAAAAACATAAAAAATACATATTTTGTTAAAAAAATCTTTTTTTTTAGAGAATCTTATAATATTATAAACATGACCACTTTTGGTCTGCGCTTTTGAGTCAGGTCATACATAGCCTTTACATTTTTTAATGAGTTTTTTCAAGAATGTTTAGAATAATACACTAACCTCTCCCAATTTTTTTGAATTAAATATGAATTTTTAAACGCCACAAACATAAAAGTTTATATTTAATTCATCCCTTGTCAAAAAATTCTAAACTTTTGCAATAGTGAATTATATATTATACTAAACATAAGTGCGACAATTTTTTTTTAAAATTTTAAAAGATATACATGAGTTGATTTAAACGTACCAAACAAAAGTTGTGACAGTTATAATATTGAGATCGCATCCACCATAATTGGCCACATGATTTTATTTGGGATTACCTATTGGTGGAAACCCGCGGAGATTGTCATTTTGGGAACCTGTAGTTAGCCGTATAAAATCTAGATTGTCTGGTTGGCAAAGTCGATTTCTTTTCTTCGATGATCGTTTGATTCTTCTAAAGTTTGTTTTGACCGTTCTTCTTGTCTATGCTCTTTCCTTCTTCAAGGCTCGATCAGGTGTAATCTCTTTTGATTAATTTTTTTTTTTTTTTTTTGGGGGGGGGGGGGAGTGAGGATCATAGGAAAATTTCTTGGGTATGATGGAGGTATGTTTGTATGCGAAATGAGTATGGTGGTTTGGGTGTTAGACAGTTGAAGGAGTTTAATGAGGTGTTAGGTAAGTGGTGTTGGAGATTGTTAGTTGATAGAGAGGGGTTGTGGTATCGAATGTTGGTGGCTAGATATGGTGAGGAGGACGGGAGGTTGGAGGAGGCCCGAAGTGGTTCTATGTGGTGGAAGGAGGTTGTAAAGATTAGGGATGGGGTAGGGGCGACATTGGGTGGAAGATGGGGAAGCTACATTTTTTTGGCATGATCGTTGGTGTGGTGATGTTTCTTTTTGGGAGCGCTTTAACAAGTTATTTGATTTAGCGGTGAATAAATCAGTAACGATTAAAAACACATTTTTACGAGGTTGGGGGAAGGGGTGAGGCCTGGAAGTGGCGTAGGAGGTTGTGGGTGTGGGAGGAAGAACTACTAGAGGAGTGTAAGTTTTTACTTCTTGATGTTTATTTGCAGCCTCTTTCTTATGTTGTGTGGCAGTGGTTATCGGACCCTTCAGGAGGTTACTTTGTTCTTGGTGTGTATGCTATGATCACAACTCAGGAGACTCCACATATTTTGCAGGATGTCAATTTAATTTGGCATAAATAGGTTCCCCTAAAGGTGTCTATTTTTGCTTGGCGGTTGCTCCGTGATGGCCTTCCTACTAAATCAAATTTGGCATCGCGGGTGTTATTGATGCAGAGGTGTGTCCGTGTGTTTCTGGATGCAGCCAGGTGAAGAATGCCCGTCACTTATTTCTGGCATGCTCTTGCTTTGGGTCACTGTGGCCTTTAGTGCGTTTGTGGATTGGTTTCGATGGTGTAGACCATCAAGAGATTTCTGATCACTTTATTCAGTTTACTCATTATACAGGTGATTTCAAATCGTGGATGTCCTTTCTTCAACTTACTGCAGTATTAATATAATCCATTTTTGCTTGTTAAAGAAAAAGGAATGAAACAAAACAACTATTACGATACTCATGAAACTCATTAAATTTAAATTTTTTGATAAATAAATTTTTAGACAATATGAATATGTCAAATTTCTTGTAAAAAAAATGAATATCTCAAATTCTAAAAGAGATATACTTACTTTTTCTTTAGGAAAATATACACGAGTTTACTTAAAATAAAATTATTTATCCCTTTATTTCTCGTCCATTTTCATGTTTTTATTTTAACGCGTCATACTTTATGTGACTAATTAAATCAAAGAACATGCTAGAAGTATACATTGTTTTTTAATTGATTTGACTTTTTTATAATATTTTTTAGACGTTTGTTGATAATAAATTGATTTGACTTAAGTTTGTAAAAAAAAATATTTTAAAGAAAAAAAAATTGATTTGACTTTTCTTTTGGGTACAATTGGTTTGACTTTAATTAGTGATATTATACAAATAATCAACCGGGGTATAAAGATTGATCAAATTATTATGAATAATTATAAAAAGAGTTAAACTCATTAAATAACATTCTACTAAATAAACATTCTGCAAAATAAATCGTTTAACTGAAATTTACTACTTCAAATTTTTTACTATCTTATAGATAATTGTAAAGTTCAACATTAGCTTATAAGCATAATTAATCTCCTGTATCATCAAGATGAGTCACAAGATTAACATCAATGATGTAATTGCATTTAACATTAATCTTGACAGAAATATCTTCATGGCTTGGAAAATGATTATAGATTAATTTTAAGTTACCCTTATGATTTATATGATAGTTTAATCCAACAATAATTTGAACAATGTTACATCATTCAATAACATTTACTAATACATATTATTTTTAAAAATATTACAAGTTGGATAGAAAGTTTATATAATACTATTCGATCATCGTTATAATTTTTTACATAAATTTAAAATCATTTTATATAATAGTTTTATATATGATTGGAATTAAAGGCAGAACGATTGATTCAACTTTAACTAAACTTCATTAGTAGTATAAGTCAAACTATGAATGACAATGAACCAAACCAACTCGAACAAAGTATGAGATTCGATTCAACAACGCATTCGTTAAACTTGAACTTGGTTCATGAAGCAAATGAGTTTTGAGCTAAAAAGAAAGTTCGTTAATCTAATGAGTTGAACTTGAGCTATATACAAGTCAACTTATTTAAAAAAAGAAAAGAATATACACATAAAATAATCAACAAAATTTAAAATTTGTTACACAATACTAAGTCTATTAAGCAAGTTAGATGTGGAACAAGACTTCCTCTAACATTTATGTAGGTTGTTTTTTTAAAGAAATAACTAATACTAGTTTAATTCTTAAAAAAACTAATACTAATTTAATTAAAATTTTAACAATTATATATAAAAAAACTAAGTCCAACACGAATCAATAATAAGATAAATAATTTTGAACTAATGTGTTGGTTTAAGACCTTAGAGTATTGTCTTTTTCAAAGTCTTAGATTTAATTTCTGATACCAATTTAGATGCGTTGGTTTAATTTATAAAAAAGAAAGATAAATACTAGTCATATCCTTGATAGACCAACCGTAATAGCATTGGTACTGCTCTACTCTACCTTATTTTAATGGGAAAAATAAATTTGTGCCTTAAAAACACATTTTAATAAAACTAATTATAAAAATATAGTATTGAAAATTGTGCATTCAACATCTATAAAATTTAAAAATTTATCTTCTCATTGCAAAATTTATCTTTCATTTTCTTTTTTAGTTCTTAACTTGTATCATTAGGTCACAAGTTAACATGACCCTATTTTAATAAGCTTTCAAGCGAATTGTCCCCCAGGAGAAGTTTTGAAAAATAGAGAAGATTATTTTATCTAAAAAAGCAACAATGTATGACAGGAAAGGCACTCTTAGTGTGAGTCTACACTGCAGTATTATCTATTTAGTGTAGTTTCGTCATTGTTTTGACTTTTTTGATAAAAAATATATCAATATATTATTATTCCTAGAGATGAGTTAAACCTAACAATTTAAACTCAATTATACATAAACTTTAAATGAGTTGAATTCAAATTAAAAAATATGTTTGTTTCAAACTTAAATCGAATTTCAATCAGAATCAATTTTTATCTAATCTAAATGAACTTAAATGAGTTTAAATTGACTCGTCATTTTTTACGACTCTAAGTCTAATCAGTTGTTCGCATATTTATTCAACAATATCTTTTTATCATAATTGCATGTTGGGTATGTGGGAGTTGTCTACGAGCATCACTGCACCAACAAGTGGGTCAAAAATAGCCTTAATGTAGTTTTTTTCTTTAATATAGTTTTTTTAACCAATTTTATTTTGTTTGATTAAGATTCTCTTCTACCTTGTGAAATAATTTTTTTTAAGATTCTCTTCTTTTTTAACCAACAGAAAAAATTGCTTTTACAATAACAATTTCCAAAAAAAGAAAAAAAATTATTAGACGCAAAAGGTGAAATAAGTGATATTAGATATGATAGTAGTTGTAGGCACACCTTGTGCTTGCAAGTGCTATGGTTTAGTAATATAAACCCATTTTGATTTCTTAAAAAAAAAAAGTGATATTAGATATACCAAAAATATGTTATGTATGAACAAATATAAACACACAGCACAAGGATATAAATACACCAAGGTTTTCTTCTACCTGCATTGAGACACAGAGTTACATGAAAATTGATGAAAGAAATCGTTTGCAAGAGAAAACACAAGCTATAGTTGTGAATAAGGAATACATAGAAAAAATTATCATTGTTAAATAACGAAACTTTAGGGGATATAATGAAACAAATCAAAATCCTACATTACAAGAAGAAAAAGTTAATGATAACTAGGGTAAAATGAAGGGTTAAATATGTTTTTGGTCCCTATAAATATATCAACTTTTTGTTTTAGTCCCTCTAAAAATTTCCTTCAACTTTTTGTTTTAGTCCCTCTAAAAATTTCCTTCAACTTTTAGTCCCTATAAAATTTTCAATCACCACTTTTGGTCCCTCCTTTAAAGTAAATTCATATGTAGAATTCATATTTTTGAATGAGACTTTGCAGAAAAATCATAATATTATAAGAATCACTCCAAGAAAAATTAGAATTCTTTAACAAAACATGAATTTAATATGAATTTTTTATATTTTTTTGCGGTTAAAAATTCATATTTAATTTATGTTTAGTTAAAAAAATCTAGTATTTTTTGAGAAAGATTTTTACAATATTCTTCACATTTCTGTATAATTTCATTAATAAAAACTAAAATTAAATTTAAAATAGGGACCAAAAGTAGTAATTGAAAATTTTATAGGGACTAAAAGTTGAAGGAAAATTTTAGAGGGACTAAAACGAAAAGTTGGTATATTTATAAGGATAAAATCATATTTAACCCTAAAATGAATGATATACTTACTTAACATCGTGAATGAACACAATGTACATGTGTTATCTTTGAAAGCATACTACAATTAGTGTGAAAATGAATACAATTAACTTAAGAAGCTAAGCCATTAATAGTAATAAAACTACTAATAGAAATAAACTAGAAATGACCCACATTTGACACGCAACGTCTTGCAACATAGTGTTAGTGTTTCAAACAAATAGTCCCACATGGAATACTTGTGAAAAACATAGGAAAACACTATCTATAAAACCAAAAATGTATGAGAATGGAATATCAATTTTGGATTTGAGGTTACAGGGCGTCTTCATTGGCCGACGTAAAGTCATCATCCATTGACTTCATTAGCGGGCATTTACATATTTCTATTTGGTTCGTGTTAGTAGAACGAAAAGGGAAAGAATAAAGGGAAATGAGGGTTGATTTAGTGGTGGTGGAGTACCACCGCAATCCAACTCTCCTTTTTCTTTCTCTTTCCTTTTTCTTCTCTATATCTACCATTTCTGCCATAACCTGGAGGTGGTTTCGGCCATATTGGTTTGCGCGAACTGCCATCTAAAATATGTTTGGGACATTCAGTAAATTGACCATCCAAAATAATTAGTGTTATGAGGTATTCTAGAAATTTTAACATATGAATTCAAATTTACTTGTTCCCTTTAAACATGATAAAGCACGAATCAACCAAAATACATGTACATATGTTAGAACTTCTTTTTTATTTAACCAAAAAAAGAGGAGCAGGAAAAGACTGCTACCTCAAAACTTCATTAGAAAGATGAGAAATACCAAAAAGGAGGGGGCATAGAGCCAAAACCTCCTAACAGTTGATAAACCTATAACTAGGCATACCAGGGCGATTCTTAACATAAAACTCTCTAATATCAAGAGGCACTTCTGACGAAATTGTGAGATTTGGGATGGTTAGACCTAAGGCTGCCAATCTATCCGCATAGTGGTTTCCCTATCTGTAAATATGGGAAACAATAAAATTCATGCCATTTAACATTAATCTACAATTATTCCACCTGTTTCTAAGATTATAAGGAATTAAAGTGACGTTTTTTAAAGCCATTACTACTAAAGCCGAGTCTGTTTCAATCCAAAGATTCATCCAACTTCTTTGGTTAGCTATCTCAATAGCTCTAAGCACTCCTAAGATCTCAGCATGGTAAGCGGTATCTCCTCCAGAGTTCCTGAAAATACCTCCACAAGAAGAAGAGGTTGTGTTCGAAGCACCATCAGTATTGCACTTCATCCAATTTACAATAGGAGGTTGCCGGATTACTTCCTTGATGACTGGGGCTTTTGGAGCATGAATTGTTATATTGAGCTTTTTCAAGATGACAAGATCTCTAACAGATGAATTTGAGGCCTTTGAAGTGTTGTTACCTGACAAAGCCACATTAGAAATTATGCCATTGATTGCTAATCTCCAATGAGTGGTTTTAGAGTGGAATCTAGCCTAGTTTCTATAAAATCAAATAGAGGATATGATGTTCACAATGGCAGCTGTCACCGCTATCTTGCACTGCAGGGACCAACCTCTATCACACAAAGTCCAAATGTTAGAACTTCAACACTCCTATTTATAGAAACTAATATATTTGCAATGGGAAAAAAGGTAACGTGAACATTAGTGGACATGGATTCTCCTGCGAAGTTTTCACTAGAGCAGGTCCAGTATACACCCACACCATTAATTTATTTTTAATTATTAAAACTGCATTGATTACAAGGAAAACATAAGATGATCCTCTCCCAACATTAGTAACGTTGATCTAAGTTAAAGATGAAAAGTCAAATCAGGTACTCGCCGTATTTTCATCTAAAATTTGAATTATATCTTTTAAAGCTCAACCTACTGCATTTTCTACGATCTTACAATGATTCCTGTCTAACAATTTTTTTTCCCATATCTTCTACCAAATCATATAATGGCGCATTACCATACTCACTTAATTTTATGAGAGATTTTTCCACCAACACAATAATTTGATCTTTATGATATCACCATGATGAGCATGAAGTATTTCTTCGACCCTTTTCAATTTATATCTTTTGAAGCAACATGCATGCAATGTCAAGAGAAAAACAAACTTCTCTTCTTCCTGCAAAGCATCAAAGCTCGTTTGAAGTATTGTTTGGAATTTCTAATCATGAATTTTTTCGTATTGATCTAGTGCATATTTAAATTGTTTATAGCCTTTTATATTATCTCTCGATTTTAACCTTGTTATTTTGGTTGAAATTCTTTTGACAGAACTAAATATATTGTCAATAGCATTAACCAGTTCCACCAATGATGAAGGATTGTTATCTACTGCATCCAAACCGATTTTATTTTGGTTGATTAAGATTCTCTTCTACCTGCATTGAGAAACCAATTAACAAGAAAGCAATTACTTTCATGACAGATAATTTGCTTTTGCAATAACAATTTCCAAAAAAAGAAAATAAATATTTTACGCAAAGGGTGAAATAAGGGATATTAGATACCAAGAATATGCTAAGTATGAAGAAAGTTACATGAAAGAAATCATTTGCAAGAGAAAACTCAAGCTATAACTGTGAATAAGGAATACATAGAAGAAAATTTATAATTATTAAATAATGAAACTTTAGGGGATACAATGAAACAAATCAATCCTACACTACAAGAAGAAAAGTTTATGATAACTAGGGTAAAATGAATTATATACTTACTTCAACATCGTATTCGTGAATGAACACAATTTACTTTGTGTTATCTTTGAAAGCATACTACAATTATATGATGAAGTCTCATGATTGTTATAGCTCATTTCATTCCCTTTTTTCCACATCAGAATCAATTCCTCAGACCAACCAATAACTCAATTGTGTTTTAACGGTTGAGAGTCAGCATCATTCTATGAGTTGGTGAACCTAAATTCAAGAGAGCTTTAGCTATCTCCCTGCCGTGAAACCTTCTAGCGCGGCAATGGTAAGTTTGGATCACACCAAATGTCAATGACATTGAAACCAAACGTGCCGGAGGAGGCAACATCACCACAGGTGGAGCATAAAAAGTGAGAAGAGGTTGAGAGTACAATGGCAAAATTGAGGAGCCAAAACTACCACCATCGGAAATGGTGGATGTGGCAGAACCATAGTGACCTGATTCGCAATTCCTTTTAATATGTTGATGGGTATACATAGTTTAGGAGAGGGGTATACATGGTTAGTATGTTGTAATATTTTAACGTGTATGATATTGATAATTTTATATCTAATCTACTTAAAAACAAGAAAAATGTTAACGAGTGCTCCGGGCACTCTTTAAGCATCTAAAGTAAAAATTTTACTTTTTTTAAAGAATAATTTTTTCATAAGAAATACTAAAGAGTATTTCGGAAGCACTTGTTAACAAAACCCTAAAAACAACAAGTCGCATGTTAAAAATATAAATATCATCGATAAAATTAATAAGATATTAAAAGAAAAATTAGTGTGAAGATGAATACAATTAACTTAAGAAACTAATACATCAATAATAATAAAAGTACTAATAAAAATAAATTAGAAATGACCCACATTTGACACACAGCGCCTAACAACATAGTGTTTTTAGTGTTTCAAACAAATAGTCCCACTTGGAATACTTTGAAAATCAGAGGAGAATACTATCTATAAAACCAGAAACGTGTGAGAATGGCATATCAATTTCGGATTTGAGGTTACTACGCGTCTTCGTTGGCCGGCATAAAGTCATCCTCCATTGTCCTCATTAATGGGCATTTACATTGAGCGAAAAGGGATAGGATAAAGGGAAAGGAGGGTTGGATTGCAGTAGTGGTGGAATATTACTGCAATCCAACTCTCCTTCCTCTTTTTCTTTTTCTGTTTCTCCATTGTCTACTACTTCTGCTGAAGGTGGTTTCGGCCATATTGATTTGCGCGAACTGCCATCCAAAATATGTTTGGGACATTCAGTAAATTGAGCGTCCAAAATAATTAGTGTTATGAGGTATTCCAGGAGTTTTGACATATGATTTCAATTTTATTTGTTCCCTTTAAACATGATAAAGCACAAATCAACCAAAATACATTTACATGTACATATGTTAGAACTTCAACACTCCTATTTATAGAAATTAACATATTGGCAATGGGAAAAAAAAGGTAACGTGAACATTAGGAACATTAATGTAAGTTAAAGCTGAAAAGTCAAACCATGTCACTATTATTCTTTACTCACCGTATTTTCTTCTAAAATTTAAACTATATCTTTTAAATCTCATAACTGTGTTTTCTACGATCTTACAATGATTCTTGTCTAACAACTTTTTTCCCATATCTTGTACCAAATCATGTAATGGCACATTACCATACTCACTTATTTTTATGAGATATTTTTCCACCAACACAATAATTTGATCTTTTCATGGTATCACCATGATGAGCTTGAAGTATTTCTCCGACCCTTGTCAATTTATATCCTTTGAAGCAACATGCAATGTCAAGAGAAAAACAAGCTTCTCTTCTTCCTACAAAGTATCAAAGCTCGTTTGAAGTATTGTTTGGATTTTCTAATCATGAATCATTTTGCAACGATCAAGTGCATTTTAAATTGTTCTTTTGTCTTGTTAATAAAAGGAGAACCTATGACTTCCAAAGCGGGTGGAAGGCCAGAAGCATATGCTATGACATGTTTCAAAACATCCTCATAACAAAAAACTTTGTCGGTCTTAAAATCTTTCATTTGAAGTTGTCAAAGTTCTCTATTTGCAATACTACAGTGCCATTTTCTCTGCTAAAATGGATTAAAAAAATTAGCTGTTATGCTTTCATTGCCTTTTTATGCTAGGTGCATTCTCTTATTGTCTTATTAAATAATATTGCCTGAGAAATTAGGATTAGTATTATTGAGTTGTTCGATCCTATTATGAATTAAGGTGTACGGAGAAATTTCACAAATCTTTTAATCATGAATTAGTATTAAACTATTTCACCAACTTAAAACCACATTAATAAAAAATATTTAACTTTTCATTTAAAAACTTATGATTTTAGGTTTAAAAAATATGATTCTATTAGATATTATTTTGTGCTTTATAATTTTTTTTTTCTATTAGAACATTTTTCTGGCTCCGTTATTGGTGGCAAAGTTGTCCTTCAAAAGATTTAACATTGTTTCATTCTTAAAACTAAATTCGAACTCAAGACATGATTAAGTTGAAAGGGATCAATTACCATCTCAGCCAAGTGTTCTTGAATATACCATAAGATATTCAATGAATGTATATAACTATTTTAAATTGTCAATGTGGGTATCCATTAAAAATCATATATGTATTTTTTTTTTTAGACCAAATAGTAAATATAATAAATAAAAAGAAAGTGATACAAAGACTGGGGGACATAAGACATGACCTAGGAATAACCCAATCGAAAACAGGTTTCTCTTGGCCTAGCGGTTTATGCTTGATGGATGATTTGAATGACCTGTGTTCAACTCCTGCCGAGTTGCAGTTTTAAGTCCAAGTGAATCAACTCTAATCTATCCTAACAAAAGTTCATTAATCACATTCGCAACCCAGCGAACCCGCATAAGTATAATTATGGCGCATGGATTGACCACCAACACGGTAACAGCTCCCTGATCAACAACAAGCTTAAAATGATCTTTCGAGCAAAACAACGCGTAAGAACTCTGAACACACCAGACCCTAACGGATTTACGAACTCATATATGTATTCACATTTACGCTAGCTATATATAAACATTTGAATATCTTATTATTCTCATTAACTTAAAAAAAAATTAAAATAATTTAATTAAAATGAATGATAATATAATTTATCTTTTCATAAAACCCAAAATCACGCATTTTAAAATAAATAATCTAAAACGTTTGTTATTAATGTGATTTATATTGTTTAACAAAGTGAGAAGAAGAAAAAGAAGGTAAATTTGATATGTTGACTGCTGAGTAATTATTTGTAATTTTATAAACATACTTGAAAAAGTATGTTGACTTGACAACAAAGATTAAACCCACTTGCAAAATAAATTAGTAGGGATTAAAATATATTATTTTTATGGAGATAAATACTCTTCCAAGTCCCCCTTAAAATATAACCTCCCTTGTATTTTACAATCCAAAGTGTTTTTTATGTTTAGATTTTAGAATTCGAACATTATATGCGGTATGAATCCATCTTTTTTCCCTTACTTCTCCATTTTCATTTTTAGTTACAAAAGACATTTAAAAATCCTTCAAATATGAAACCTACTGCATTGTGTCGTTCTTCATCAAAACTTGCCGGAGTCCATCACCCAAAAAAGGCAATTTCTTTTTCCACCATATATCTTCTTGTGTATCCTATTGTGAATTATAAAATCGGAAATGTTTTAACGTATTTTGAAGGATTTTTAAACGTATTTACGTTTTTCATGTTATAAAATCTAAAATCTATCAGCCTTGTGTGAAATTAATAAGGTGGGAAAAGAAAGTGACTTGCATTAATTGTCTAGTCTCTTTTAACTGGGCCAAACTTCAAAACATGTGGCAGAGGAAAAACATATGTAAGGGAATTACTATATGGACCCTTTGAATTGCTCAAAATTTTACAAAAACAATCATCGGTCTCTATAGAGTAAATGTCTTTCGATAATTTTTATCCAATAAATGAAAAATATTTATTGAGCGGTTTATTCATCAATCATCTATTATTAATTGCCTATTTTAGTTTACATGGTCCGAAATTTCTTATGCATGCATCAAAGTCTGAAACCAAAGAAAAAAATGCATGGGAGTTAGTACATCTAATTGGAACTTCCTTTCGTACTAATTCTAACTTAATCTTGATTTCAAAGTTTTAGCTGAGATCGATACTGCTCTATAGCCTTGTTTAATCTAAAATTTTAATCATAAGAAAATATAAAATTTTCATACCAAGTCTCCTTTGAAAGTGGACAAGCCTACAATATTTATAATGCCAAGCTTTATATCTTGAATATAGTTTAGTTTCGATATTCTCATGTGAAATGAACTTGCTAATGTAATTTCTTAATTTATTTCCCATTAAAGGGAAAAATAAATTAAGTCCAATGGGATACGGGGAACTATACGGAGAATAATGTATAAACTCGATAGCATTGTTTGGTCGAGTTGTTGTTAGCAAACTCAATACATGCAAAGCTCTTAAAGTAGATTTCCAAAAGTTTATCGGCAGTCTCTGGCCATTTTGCCATGGAATGACTAGCACTACTAAAAAATATCTTAAATTATAGAAGAAAAAAAAATCAGAGAGGGAAAACAAGCTCTCTAATTGTCACAAAATCTAGTTATAAAAAATTAGAGTTTTTTTTCTTCTTCCATTCACTAATTTTCTAACTGGGCCATGGCACGATAACACTTTAGAATAAGAAAGTTGCTCATTAAGCTTCAAAAATTGTTCTTTTGCAGATATGTTGCTAGCATTTTTCAATTATATCAGATGATACTCGTAACATACATTTCAGCACACGCTAATAAGAGAAACAACCACATTAAATTGATATATCTTGAGACGATGCGGGACTTGGACACGATGCATGAGTCCGTGGTCACGAGGTGGGATGACTTTGGCTTACCTTTATCAATATTATCTAAAGGAATGTATTGTTGCCAAGAAAAAATTGATGGGGGATACATGACCCTTTTGCATGTAATAATTTATATTTCTTATGTTTGTGTATCTGATTTTTCGGACATGAGTTATGGAGCATTTAAAGTTTTATATCCATTTTAGGATAATTTATACTGGACCCCATACTTATCACGCGTTGTTTCGTTCATTCCTAAGAGGGGTCACACTAATTTGGGGCAGTATCAATTGCTCTTGTATCGTGTGGACATGGATGACGTGATATTCATACCTTATGATATGCATAAGAAGGTCTAGGCATTCAAGGAGATATGCTGGTATGCATAAAAAGGTTTATGCATTCGAGGAGATATGTTGATATTTTGGATGGATTATGTGCGGATGAGGGAAGGTGTATCGTCGCTTGCCTGAATCAGTGAAGAGGCAATATGGATATGTGCAGGACATTCATAGACATCCATGATCGGTGCATGTTATTGGTCTATCCCAGATAGTTCATGCTTTCTTGGAATTCTACGTGCACGTCATAGCTTAGGCTGAGTACATGCCGAGGTATGTGGCGTGGTACTTTCGGGTATCTGACCCAAAGGTACTGCCATATATTAAGGGAGATCCTCCCATGTCGGCTAATGAGGAGCATATCATTAAGTATGAGTATGCCAGATATATGCCTGATTCACCAAGTATCATCAGAACTTGCAACAACTTGGCAAAGATATGCTTGAGTCGTGACTTGAAAGTCGAGGAGTATCATGATGTCTTGGTGGGGATTAGGATGACGTGCATGTCAGCCATTATGTATTTGATGACCAAAACAAGGAAACAAGTGAGGAGACATGACATGGCACCATTAATTTTTAGTTTATTTAACTTCATGTAATTTGAATGATATTGGTTTTAATTTGATGTAAATTAATGACATAATTATTTCTTTTACTATTGAATGACTTTGGTTTTATTATGGAATAATTTGAATGATGGAATGCATGTATGATAACTCTATGAATTATTGAATCAATGTATGAATGAATGATCGTTGTGATGATAAAAAAACCAAGTAGTTCAGGCAAGAATGTTGTTATGCCTCCGTAACCAGTGTGCAACGTCAGTTAATTGTCGTTGGTGCCAACTGCAGCTAACTGTTGTTGGTGTCAGCTGCAGTTACTTGTCATTGCAGGAAATTTTGTGTGATTGAGGTTGCGCCGACCATTTTTGTGGTCTACGATGCATAGAAACTTCTATAAATAGGTTGCTTGCTTCATTTGTTGTAAAGTCAATAGAGAACTATGGAAAATTATCGGGCGACGCTGAAAATGAAGGGGTTCTTTTGAACTTGATCTCGTTTCTCTATCAATAGAAATATGTCAGTTGGCAAGTTGGCTGGATCAAACTCATAACAACATCTCCAAACACCTTCCCTTTCATCGTCACTCATCTTATAAACACTTATATGACGAATCAGAATACAAAGATGTTGGTTTGAACTTGATCTAGTTGTCATGCCAATAGAAATATGTCAGTTGACGGGGCAGTTAGATCAAGTTTATAACAACATCTTTGAACATATTCCCTTTCATCATCATTTATGTTATATATTTAACATTAACATATTAACCTTCTTTAATTGTGTTTATCTACTAATCTTATATATTCGAAATTTATCATTTTATATTGATTTACATGCAATGTTTGTATCTAGGTCATTTCATTTCATCTTAAAAATTATAATTCTACTGATCATATCTCATTTCCTATTTGCTTTGAAGAAGTCTGAGAATGTGATTTGTTGTTCTGATATAAGCCAGAGCTCAACGACAGTTAATTGTCGCTGACGGAACTGCAGTTATACAACTAAGTAGTGAACAACAATTAACTGACGTTATGTGTAGAATGATAATTTTGAGGTGCAAGAGCATAATTTTGGCAGCTTAAAGAGCAATTTTCTTAGAATAATACGGCCATGGGCTGGTTTTAGAGATGAGTTCTTGGACCAACGAAAAGTTTGGTGTTAACTGATTTTGAGAAATAATATTTATGATAATTTTATTTCTCATACTTACATTATATTTTTACTTTCTCTCTATAACTTTAGTTTTTATGCAAATATCACATTTTCTTTTTAAATTATTACTATCTCATAAATCGTCATTGAAATGACTTTTCAAATAACACAAGTCATTGATCTGGTATGCATGTAATGAATGTACGTGAGTTAAATAAAAAGATTATTAAACGTTATATGTATGGGGTGAGTGTGTGTGATGTTTATAGAGGTGTTGAGCAAGCAACAACGATGAATCTACGATATACTTATCGTTTGTCACAATAAATTACTATATACATGGCTTGCTACTTCCATTAAGGTCAAAAGAAGAAGCTTTAATTTCAACTTAGTTTAGGCATGTCACGTGCATTTTTGGGACCACTTGAACTTACTAGTATATCATATCATTAACGTGACTTTACACTAAAAAATTAACAGCGGGATTAATTTAAGGGAGTAAGGGGATATATTCAAAGCAAATTAAAATAATCAAAGTGTAATAAACAATGTATTAAGTTGAACAGTTTAGGCATGATTATGTTAGTACATGTCGGGACAAGGGAGTGCACGTGCGTCGCCGAAATCATCGTTGTGCATTTTTGAAAGAGTAAATAAAGCTAGGGCACGTGCCTTTCAGTCAACGGTCAAAAGCTAGGGCTTAATTAAGCTTTACAGAAAGAAGATGAGAACGATGATTAGGATCCCTTGGTCCCCTAGTTTATTTTTAAGAATATACTTCCTCATCATCACCGTTCAATAATTTTAATCACATACCTATAATGATCAGGGGCTTCACTAATCAAATTATGCCAAGATACTGTTTGGATTTTAATATTAGAAGTAGTATGTTCTAAAATAATTGTCTTCTCTTAAACCTTTTTCACACACTGATTAACAAAATATACATAAATTGAAGAATATTGCAATTTTATATAATATATTTGTTTTTTTTACGTTAACATAATTATACTCTTTGATAAACACAGTTATATTTTTTTTTTTAGTAAAACATAGTTATATTTGTTAACAGTTGGTCATTAGTTGTGATAAATAGCTAGTGATATAGTACAGCGATTTAAAAGTATTGTAGAAAAACATTAACTTAAGAGTATAATTAGAAGGAAAATATTTAATGTCTCATTGAAAAACAAAACAACACTTATTTTAAAATATTTTTAAAAAAACACTTATTTTAAAAGAGATCGATAGATTAGTATAAAAAAGAATGCATGAGGTTTTGAAATTAAAATAAAATTTTATAGTCATTGACGATTTCGTTTAAAGTGATTTTTTTTAAATAAAAATTCTTCAACAAATATTGCAAATTTTTAGATTTCTTAGAATTTTAACTAACTATGTAAAAGATAAAATAAGTTAATTATAACATATACATTTATCCTTCAAAAACCATTTACATTTATCTATTTCTTTCTCTTTGATTTTCTATTTTCTTGTTTATATCATATTCCTTTCCTATCCCTAAAAAAATCATATTCCTTTCCTAGTTAACTTCCAAAGATAGCCATGCGTTGAGCTAATTCAAGTTGTGCGTACTAATTGTTAGGAAAGATCACATAATATATTAGATTTGGTTTGGCTTAATTAAAGACGTGGACTTCAAACTTTAGAGCATGCTTCTATTAAAGACTAAAACAAAAATCCAAATCAAGTTATATCCTTTTAAAATTTGATCTTTATGCACCAAAAAGAAGGAAAATAAAGACAAGTATGACGAACCGAAGATTTTGACACGAAGTAGAATAAAAATTTGTCATATAATGAAGCACAGCCACGTTTTGATTTGAATATTTAAAGTAACATATGCATATTTATTTAAGTTTAACTAACCAAATTGTATATATAGTACGTATAGAGGCAGTTTGCACATTCCTTTTGTCTGGGGTGCACCACGTGTGATGTCACATGTGAAAGAGCATAGCTAGACAAGAACAAGCAAAGCTAGCTATAGTCACCTAATTTGCAACTTGACGAGTCAAGAGAATCAAGTTAGACTCAAAGCTAGCAAAGTGTTGTGAATGTACGCAAGTTGTGCCTCCAATCAAATATTTATATTATCCTATGATATAGTTAATTATTTGTGTAAGTTAGGAGTATGTGTGTGTATACACACACTTGATTCAATATGCATGAAATATATATGGAAAGCGTTTACATTACATGATGTATAAAAAAGAAAGAAGTATAACACTGCAACAAATTTCATCACCTATGGAATGATAGACAAAAACTGCCAATAAAAACAAAATTTTGTAGGTAAAATCAATTTGACCTTGACCATTGGGTCGAAGTATCAAAACAAGTTTTATGTTTTAAGCTCAATTTGGGAATGAGAAACACTCCTAATTTATAGGAAAAAGTTTAACTTATTATATAAGTGTTTAAACTTGTTTATTTCTTGAGGGCTTCAACTTTCACAAGAACCCAATTGATTTGTATAATTGATGGAGTATATGACATCATTCAAAAATGGATAATCAACATTAAATGTTCTTCATTCTCCAAATTTTAATAAATTGTGAGTTTAACGGGGATCATTATCCTTGTATATATCGATTCTCTTCAAATTTACAATTGATTACAATCTTCAATATTAGGGTAGGATTAGTCAATCTTTAATATCGGGGCTAAACTAAGATATTAATCTTGCTCCAATATTGAAGATTGGAATCAATTGTAAATTTGGAGAGAGTCGAAATATAAAAAATTTATTAATATTAGTTAATTTGGAGGATAAGTTTGTACAAATAGAAAAGTTATCTTTCTTCATTGTCAAATTAAAGATATTTCATTTATTAATTTTGGTCTCCCAGTAGGGTCCAATTCGAAAAATGTGAAAACTAGGTTAACAATGATAGGTGTCCTTCGAAGGAAGGAGGTTTAGGTTGTAGAGGAATATGTATGTCAGTATTGAAGGCATGATCTTACTAATTAATTTGTCCTTGAAAGTATACCCAGTTTTTATGTGTCTTACTCCAATTTGTTTGTGGAATTGTGGAAAACCATAGTCAGGATTCAGAGAAGGGACCACGATTACTTACTTTAGGGTTTTTTGCACCAACGAGGGATCTCAAAAAAATTGAATGGTTTGGCACTAATATGGCACTCGGTAATTTGGCCAACATGAGTTGCGAGAAATGGTAAGATGTTATCCAATTTCAACTTAGCACATTTTGGAGTCGGTTTGGCACATCTGATGCAATCTCAAAAATAATCCTTGGTTAGGTCTAATAGGGAAATGTCTTTTCTATGAATGGTGTGTATCAGGACCGGCCTAAGCGTACGGTCGCTAAAGCCCTATCAATACCAAGAAAAATTTGTTTAGGCGAGACATAATTTGTCTGGATCTTAACTTTGTGTTGACGGTTGTGGAAACATAGAATCAATAAATCACTTGTATTTGCCTTGTAATGAGACGAGTTCTCGTTGGTCTCTTGTGCACAATTGGCTTAGTTTTAGTTCAGTTGATCCTCATTGATATTCGGATCATTTTACTCACTTTGGTTTCGTAGCAGGTGCCTCAAAAGCTAGGCGAGATGTTATGTATTTAGTTTGGCTTTATTGCTCTTGATTAATTTGGAAGAAAGGAATAACATGGTTTTTAGCAATAAAATAAGCTCTACCGATCAACTCCTAAAAAAAATCAACTGGCTATCTTTTTGTGGTTGAAGGTTAATAACGCTCATTTGACGCTATTTTTTTTAGGCTAAAGTGCACTTTTTACCCCTTGAGTTTTAAAAAGTTGCAATTTTGGCCCCCTACGAAAAAAATGACAAAAGTGACCCCCTGTGTTTAAGGAAATATGCTCTTTTGACCCATAACATAAGGGAAATATGATATTTTGACCCCTTATCTTCTCAAAAAGTTGCAATTATGGCTCCTTTTTTGGGACGTGTGGCGTCTTCTCAACATATTAAAACTTAGGGGTCGAAAAATACAGTTTAGCTTTTATTTATAATTGATAGCTTTGTCTATTTGTATATTCTAGGTATATAATCGCTTCTTTGTTATTCAAAAACAAAATTTTACACCAATATCTAATGACACTCGGTCCTAAGTGAACTCGGATTTATGTGGTACGCAAGTAAAAAGAAGAATAAATAGTTTAAGCATCATAATGGATTAGTCTTAAAATTTTGGTCCATTATTATAAACAAAATTTTGAAGAATCAAGTTCAACAACAACTTCATCACAAATGGATTCGAGGTTTATTAGTGGTTCACTTCTTTGTTGCGATTCAAATTCAAACATACCTTTTATTAGCTCGTTCATACGCAATTTCCTCCGTGCATAATCATTTTCATCAATACCATAATTTTATTGATTGTATACTTGAATATGGTCGCAAATAAGGGTAGGTGAGTTACTCATAGTTAATGTCAATTGTAGTAAAATTTACTAAGGAAATATTTTTAAAAAAATTGTCGACCAAGCATCTACGATAATTTAGTTGATTGATTGTAGTTTTTTTTTTAATAAGTGAAGTATCTTTTTTTTTCTTTTTTCTTTTCAAGTGATGCAAGGCATCACCAAAATATAATAAGTGAAGTATCTTAACACGATTAAGAAGAGTAATTCTTCAAATTGAATATTATTAAGTACATGATAAACTTCCACGTAAAAAATTTGAGACCCATTTCTACAATTTAATATATGGATGATCATATGTTTTGATTTGTGTGGGCAAAGAGTCCGCGCTATAAAAAATAGTTAATATTTTGGATTGGTATGGAAGTCAGAAGTTGGTTTGATGGTAATCTTAGAAAGATGGTTGGTGATGAGATTAATACCTCTTTTTTGGTGGATACGTTGGCGGGCGGTGTTCCTCCAAATGTGCGACATAGTTGGTTATATAAGCTGGTTGATAATAGGTTAATGACGATTGTTAGTTAGGTTGGAGGTATGGGGGAGATTCTTTGGAAGTGGAGGCGGAGCTTGTTTGCATGGGAGGAGAAGTTGGTTGGAGAGTATCGTGTTTTGCTTCACAATATTGTATTGCAAGTCGATGTTGCTGATAAATGGCAATGACTTTTTGTTCCGGTAAAAAGGTACTCAATAAGTGGGGCTTATCAACTATTAGTTATCTCTAAGGTCCTCGTTGAACCTATTGTGTCGATTAACATATGGCATAAGGAGGTTCATTTGAAGATATCGGTTTTTGTGTGGCTTCTCTTATGCGATCGTCTCCAATGGTAGAAAACTTAATTTGACGTGGAATCCTACATGTAGATTCTAATCTATGTCCTAGCAGGTGCAGAATGGATGGAAATGTTCATCATATGTTCTTACGGTGCAATCACTTCAGTAATATTATGTCTCTTATTCGAAATTGATTGGGAATTTCCTCAACTGATTTGTATTTCTTAACAAATCACTTGTTACAGTTTTTTCGGTTAGGCAGTTATTCAAGATCTCTTCAGTCTTCTTTGGAGTTGTTTTAGTTTTCGTGTGTTTTGGTGATTTGGACAAAAAAAATGAAATAACATGAATTTTAATCACAAAGAGGATAATTTGAATCAATTGTTAAACATGATCAAGCTCCTCTTTTTTAGTGGCTGAAAGCAAACAACCTTCTTTTGCTTTTGATTATCATAACTGGTGTCTCAATCCTTTGTCATGCATAGGTTTTCCCTTCTAATTATTTCTTTCTCCCTCGCCTCTTGTTTCGCTTGGTTTTGTAATTGCTGTAAATTTCTAGTGTCCTTCCATGGCACTTATTGTGCTTGGTAGCCCGTTTTGATTGTATTAATATATCTCATTTTGTCTTGTTAAAAAAATATATTATATACAATGTAAAAGAAAGAAGAAAAATGTTAACAAGTGTCTTTGGGGCAATGTTTAAACAATTTAATATAATAACTTTTGTGTAAAAAATTGTGTAATTATTACTACTGCTACTATTTTATGTGTTTAACTTACACTACTTTTGAAAAGTTGTATAATAACTTTTCAGTCAAGTCTTCAAAAGTCTAAAAAGTATTATTTAACTTATTTTCAACTTAATTTTTTTTTTTATAGGAGAATGTTAACCGTTGTCCCAAAAACATTGATTAAACATTCAAAACAAGTAAATTTTTATAAAAAGTTGTGTAATTATTACTTGTCAAAAGTAACATTTTATATTCTTAAAACAAAATTTCTATTTGTAGATTTCTTAACTATTGTCGGAGACACAAGTTATCAAAACCATTTTTTATTTGACTTCCTTAACCTGTGTTTAAGATGCACCGGTTAGCGTGACCATTAAGATAAATTATTTATTATAGATTCCTTAAACAATATCTTTAAATACTTGTTAGCATGAAGAAAAAAAATTATACAAAATTATACTATTTAACGAGGTGCTCCCTCCACACAGTTTCTTCCATATGGCATTGAACCTCTATTGAGTGTCATCCACTTGTCTCCTCCTTTATTGTTGATTTTCTATGAGGTAAACCTACTTGTTGTAACTTTTATTTTTATTTTCAATGTTACTGTCTTTGGTGTTATTTATAAAACAATTGATTTTTATTGAATAATTCATGTATTCAACAAATTTAGTTAATTATCTCTTATAATTCATGTTATAAAGACACTTTTTAACATTTTCGTTCTTATAAATAAGATTGAATGAAGCGGTCTTTATTATCTTTTCGTCCTTTTTATAACAAACAAAACACATAAATCACCAAAACCAATTAAACATTTTAAAAATTGTTATTCCATGAATACCACTATATTAATTATCATTAATTCCACAAACTTACTTATTTTTAATATCCTATCTCAAATAAGGATGAAAATTGAATTTAGTAGTAGTACATTTAAAATTTGGTCAATGTTTCTTATAAAAATGACAAAAAGTAGTTTGCAATCAAAGTCTCCAAAAGTAAAAAAAAAAATGTATATGTGTGATAGAATTCATTATTTTTTTAGTATTTTAAGGTCTAACGATTGGTAAAGAATATCTATATTAAATATTACTTTTAATATATATTAGAAATTAAAGTAATCTTAAAAAGGTTTTTGCAATATCGGGTCAAGCGAAAGAGATTAGACTCTAAGATCTTGATAAATCAAAGTTCAAATCTCGACGAGAAAAGATACTCATACTTAGTATATGATACATCTTAAATATAATTATTTTTAATTGAATGAACCTATGAAAAAAAAGCTCTTAATTTTCATGTTATTCTTTTTCAACACACTTAATAGACATCAATTTAAAACTAATTTTAGACCTGCAAATACATTGAGCCGATCTTATAATAGAATTATTTTAATTAAATGGGCCATGAAAAAGAAATCTCTTAATTTTTTTATGTTACATTATTCTTTCCCAACACACTTAAAATGTCTCAATTTAAAATCAGTTTTAGACCTACAATTACTTCGAGCCTATGAAACCCGGATACTCTAAAACAGAGACGTGTCTATCAGATACGTATTAGATACCGATACTTCACGGATACTCGTGGGTACGTACCGACGAAGTATCAGAGTTATAATACAAGATAAACAACTTATTTGCAGCTTATAACACTAGATTTATCATGATAAACGATTATGTATAAATTTGCATTAACTATTTTTACAGCAAAAGATAAAATAATGTTAAATTATTCTTCTATAAATTATATGTTGAAATACTTATGAAAATAAGTTGAAAAAAGCTCATCAAAATTGTTATAAGTCATTTTCATAAGTTCTTTCTAAGAGTCTTTCATAACTTATATTACTAAATAAGCTCGAATAAGTCAATCCAAACAAATTTTTAATCTTTTACTATGATCTATGAATCAAATTTTATTATTTATTATAAAACATAAGTTTAATTAAAGAAACATTGGATACTTGGAAGAGATATAGATTTAGAGAGGAAGCGTAGGTACTGCCGGTATTAGAATGCATTGCAGAGGTTGATGCGTATTCGTCGGCACTGCTTTATGAACTCATGTTTCCCGGCCAGTCGATTTTTATCTTAAAAGTGGCACATCCACAACATAGCTTATTAGTAAACTTTGGTCTTATTCTATAGCTAGGAGGGGGTGATGAATCAATTAAGCATTTTACTGCTCATGTTTCCCGTTTTCCTGGCTTGTGGTCTAGTTGTTTTTTGCGCAGTTTACGTTGCACTTTACTATTTTAATTTGAGACTAGAAAACTTGATGTTGCCATTTCTTAGGAACCAAGAGGCAAAAAGGAGTAAAGTTGTAACAACTACTATATGTTATGGACACAATACTTTTTTTTTGTTATAAACATAGTATGTTTAGTTAATTGCATGTGTGACTATGCTGGAAATAATTTTCTAATCAAATATATTTATTAATAATTGAGAGTAACTTACTCCCATCATTTTTAAAATTTTTCCAAATTAGATGTTTTTTTTTGTCAAGTAGCCTAATGGCTAGAGCTCACACAATTTAATTATAGAGAAGTGGAGTGTCCAAGGTTGAAACTCTAGCCCTGTATATAAAATACAATATCTCTACCAACTAAGTTAAACTCATGGGGATTCCAAATAGATGTTTTGCCTAGAGAGCAATGCATGCACCGGCTTCTCCTTTCATTGGTTACTCCAATGCTAGTTATTAAGTTTGACTGCAATGGGTATTAATTATTCATGTTGCCCCACTTGTCTAACATATAACTTTCAAATATAAGTTTGTCTAACATATATGCACTGGAATTTTTTTTGAGTTTTTCTATCATGTGCAAATTTGCATATGTTAAGAAGTTTAAAATAGTAGTATTGTATCGGAATTTGTGCATTTCATATTAAATATACAATTTTTAATAAATAATTGTTCATTTTCAATGTAAAGTTACTACTTTTAGTTCCTTTAACATGTGCAATATTGCACATGTTAGACAAACCCATTTTTTTTTAATGAAAAACAATAATTATTTATTGAAAAAATGTATATTTATTTGAAGGAAGAAAAAATGTATATTTAATAGTATTAAATATACAAGTTTAAATGCAAATTTACTTTTTTAAACTTCTTAACATGTGTAAATTTGCACATGATATAAAACTCATAACGATAAAAATTTAACTTGTTTGGAAAAATATTAGTGTGAGAAAAGATATTTAAAATAAGGGAAATGTTGGGTTGCACTTGTCTAATATAATGTTACATGGTATTTGTTGTAACTTGACTCAAAAATGAAGTTTTGGAAACAGAAGAAAATCGTGACACGATTTTCATACCGTGACACATTTTGGGATAAGGTTGCAGTATTGTACTGTGTACGAGACTTATCGTGACACAATTGTGACACAATTTTGACAGGCTTAGGGCACTACATAAGCATTCATTGTTCATTGTTTGAAGAGTGCTTCAAGAGACAAAAACTTGAGAAATCAAAGGAGGTAACTTTAAGGTTTAGTGTCTTTGGTGAGGTTCTCTTGAGAGGTTCTATTAATTGGGAAACATTTGTAAACACCTTGTGTGAGTGAAAATCATTGAGTATCTTGTTCATTGGAGAGATTGGGAAAAAGGTACAAATTAGGGTTTGTTATTTGCGAGCTTGTTGAAGCTAATTGCTTGTAACTCTTTTGTATCTCTTTGTAAAGAACTCATTGATAGTGGATTAGAGAGATCATTGTCTCCTCCATAGTAGGACAATTTGGACCAAACTAGGTAAACATTTCTTGGTATGTTTGTTTCTCTTCCCTCTTTGTATTTTGCTTATTGTTTTGTGCTTTTCACTTGATTCCTATATTAGATCTAGGTTTGTTATTGTTGTTGTTGCTTGAGGTTACTTTGATATATTGGTTACTTCTTTCCTTTGCTCAATACATATAAGTTTATTAGTGTGATTTTGAGACCGAATTCACAACAATTGGCGCTTACCATGGGGCAAAGGAGTGAATTGGTTAAGTGAGTATCATGGGTTCAAAGTGGGACATCAAGAAATTTACCGATGATACTAATTTTGGGTTATGGAAGGTAAAGTTTCAACCCTTTTTATACAAAAAAAAAGGTTAGAAAGCTTTGAAGGGTGAAAGTGTGTTGTCGGTCACTATTCACAAGCGGAGAAGACTAAGATGGTAGACAAGGCAAGGAGTTCTATTGTCTTGTTCCTTGAGGATAAGGTTTTGAAGGATGTGGCAAAGGAACCTACTGCGACATCGATGTGGTCAAAGTTTGAGTCGTTGATATGACCAAATATTTGGCTCATATGCAACTTCTAAAGCAACAACTTAACTCATTTAAGATGGTGGAGTCAAAGGCCATCATGGAGCAACTAACAGAGTTCATCAAAGTCCTTGATAAGTTGGAGAACATTGAGATGCATCTCTAAGATGAAGACAAGGTTATACTCTTGTTGTGTGCCCTACCGAGATCATTTCAATCCTTCGAGGATACCATGCTCTATGGCAAATAATACATTGTCACCTTGGAGGAAGTCCAAGTGTCTTTGAGAACCAAAGAGTTAATCAAGTGCAAAGACTTAAGAGCTAATGAAAACAATGAAGGCCTAAGTATGTCACGAGGGAATGGTGGAGGTAGAGGTAACCGAGGAAGCTCAAAGAGCGACAACAAGTCAAAGTAGGATAAAGGACTTATCGTGATGCCCGCAGACCAATATACGATGTCTCTGTAGCTTACGTTCGTCAAACAGGCTACGTGGATTGGCCAGGGTCTTCTTTGGCTAATGATACCTCGATCCCGAAGCCGAAGGATTATCTTTTTTTATAGGCGCCTCTATTTGTATGGGGAATTCGCTGCTGATAGATCCTTCCACGTGTCCTCCTCCTTCCCCTGCCGCCTTCCGACCCGCGGGATTATATGTACTTTAAGTGTCACAAGATGGGTCACTTCAAGAATGATTGTTCGGAGGACAATAATAACTCTGCGCAAGTAGTCTTTGAGGATTTTGAGGATGTAGGTGCTTTGGTTGTGTCTTGTTAGGGGGAATGAAGAAGGTGATGTTTCTCAACTTGGAAGTGATGCCTTATAGAGTGATGGTCGTCTGAAGAGACGTTAAACACTCAACATCAGCTTGGAGAGGCGGTGTGAAGGATACTCATGGTCAATCTGGAGAGGCAGAAGTAAGAATACTCGTGATTAACCTTAGAGGTGGAGCTGCAAGGTGAAGGTCATAATGGATGTACGTATTTGGAAGTTTAGGTAGAGAAAGCTCAACTTGAGGTGGAGTTGGTGACACCGGATGAAGGTGAGAAAAACACAAGAATGAGGGTTGAATTGTGTTTGCTTTTTCTAAAAACTTTTCTAAGTGTTTCAGAACTGGTCATAGTCTGATGGGTTCAGAGTCTGTATGCAGAGGAAATATCAAACACAAAGACGAGAGAGAGAGAGAGAGAGAGAGAGAGAGAGAGAGAGATAGAGAGAGAGAGAGACAAAGAGATAGCAAACAAAAAGCAGTTTATACTAGTTCCTCCTATAAAACATGAGTGTTCCAATATCATTGCACTTCCAAAGGATTTCACTATAATCCCACTAGATTACATTTGCTCAAGAACACTTCCAATTCTCAATCACAACTGAAAGAGACATCCAATGCTCAAGCACACAGGCAAGAGACTTTTAAGTGTTTATAAATAACACACAATTAACCTTCCATATCAAACTTTTGTAACAACAACGACCACCTAATCAACCTTGGCTTATCATTCATCTTAGCCATCAGATACCTAGTTGCAGCATGATCAATATAAACAATAATTTTAATTCCCGTAAGATAGGATCCAAACCTGTCAAAAGCAAATACTACAACCAAAAATCCTAAGTCGCTAGTGGTGTAGTTGAGTTGAACCTCAATCATTGTTCTACTTGTATAATAAATGGAGTGAAAGACCTTGTTAGGTCTTTGCCCCAATACGACACCCATATCATAATCACTTGCATCACACGTAATTCCAAATGGCTTGTTTCAATCAGGAACAATGATTATGGGTGTTTTCACTAATGTTTTCTTCAAAGATTCAAAAGATACAACACGTGCATCATCAAACTTAAAAGTTGTATCGTGATGTAGCAATTTACATAAGGGTTTATAAATTTGAGAAAAATCTTTGATGAATCTCCTGCAAAAACCAGCATGTCCTAGAAAACTTCTAACTCCCTTGACATTTATAGGTAGAGACGGCTTCTCAATAACATCAATTTTAGATTTGTCTACCTCCAAACCTTTTGTAGATACCATGTGTCCCAAGACCATTCCTTCTTGCAACATAAAATGACACTTTTCCCAGTTCAGCAAAAGATTGGTTTCCTCACACCTTTCAAGAATTTGATTTAGATTATGAAGGCATTTATGGAATGTTTCCCCAAAGACTGAGAAATCATCCATAAATACTTCACAAACTTTTCAATAGATTCATAAAATAAAACCATTATGCACCTTTGATAAGTTTTTGGAGCATTACATAGTCCAAATAACATTATTTTGAAAGCAAAGGTGCCACAAGGACATGTAAAAGTGGTCTTTTGATGGTTCTTAGGAACTATAGCTATCTGATTGTAGCCTGAGTAGCCATCCAAGAAATAGTATAATTCTTGCCCATCCAATCTATCAAGCATTTGGTTTAAGAAAGGCAAGGGAAAATGATCCTTTCTTGTAGCAAAGAATCGATTATGATAGAGCTCCACTAAGATCTATAGAGCTATAATTTTCTATGGCTTTGTGGCAACCTGGTGGCCTTTTGACATAGCCATCATGTTAAGCATGTGAAGACACGCGTTTACCGGGGTACAATCACAGTAATTAACATGCAACATTACTAGGTTGGTCATCAATAACTCTCTGACGGCAGAAGACGTTGAACTGTGGCCTATGACAAGAGTCCTGGTTAGATGTCAACGTTTCTCACGGCTCATTCAAGATCTAGCTGGCATTCAAGTAGTCTCTCTTGTTCCCGACACCTTAATCGGTACTTAGGGACATAACTCATATCAAACAAACATTTTCCATTCCTATCTCAATTGAGAATTAGGGAACTTAGCAAAAGAAATAAAAGTGATCAAGTTTTACTTCTAAAAATTAATTCGTTTGAAAGAAGCACAAAACTATAACTTTATAAATCTTAAGCAAAGAATATCATAACACTGTCATGAATAAACCACAAGAATGGGTTTAGCTTATGATGAGCTTAACCAGGAAGATGAAGATGAAATGAAACATAAATGAAAAATATGAAAATCTAAAAAAAATATTCATTTTATAAAGTTGTAAGAAAAAAATATACTTATTTGTTAGTGTAGTATCATGATGGTGATTTTGTCATTAAATAATTTGAACTTTGATTTTTGTTTTCCTTAAAAAATATATGATCAATTATTCATTTATTGTCATATAAACGAGGGTTAATCAAATTTAAAAATTTGATATATAATGAGAATTGATTTATGGCAATAATTGCTTGTTCATGGAACTTTTAAGAATGTTGTAGTGGCACGTGTAATATTACTCATGTAATTGTTTGTGAGATGTCATGCATACTTGTTATATTATTGAATCTCAAATGTATATTTAGGAGATTAATATCCAAATCAAAGGATTTTAAAAGAATAATTTGTAATGCATTTATTCAGAACCATGTATATTTTGTTTGGTAACCCTAAAAAATTATTCATTTTATAAGGTTGTAATAAAAAAAAATTAATTACTTGTTAGTGTAATATTATGATGTTGACTTTGGCATTAAATGATTTGTACTTTGATTTTTCCTTTTTTAAAATATATGATCAATTATTTATTTACTAGTCGTATAAACCAGGGTCAATCAAATTTAAAATTGCAATATATATGAGAATTGATTTATGGTAATAATTGCTTGTTTGTATAATGGAATTTTTAACATTATTGTGTGTCACGTGTAATACTACTCATGCAATTGTTTGGGAGATGTCATGTGTATTCGTTCTGTTGCTAGTTTGAAACCCGTGGTCTACACGGGAAAATTTGTGTTGATTTTTTTTTATATATATATTTTGATTTATGCTGATAATATTTGTTAAAAAAAATAAGTAAAATATATGTCAAAATGTATGTATATTTAGGGAATGCACATCTCTTTGAAGTAAAATTTTTATTCCATTGTTTTCATTTATGTAAACTATTTTATCATTTTGTGCTTCAGAGGTTTATCAGGGTTAGAGTAAGGCTCAAGGCTCAGTGAATGTTAGTAGAGGTGCTTTCATGTTATCTATCAAAGAGATCATCACATTGACAACGGGAGTTAAAAACACAACCTTGCGAATACGTTATCATCATACCAAGTGCACTATGCTATTTTTTATAATATATTAGAAAAGGAATCTATTAGAAAACACATACTTGTAACCACCTAAATCAATTGAACTGAAGAGAGAGAAAAACTCATGTTAGAGAGGGGGGGGGGGGGGGGGGGGGGGGGGGGGGGGAGAGATTTGAAAATTATGTAATTACCAATCGCAAGATAGGATTTAAGGAATGTAAAATCAATTCAATTGCAAATTTCACACCCTTTTTCATATTCTCTTCTATGCAACCTTTCGCTTCTTCAACACAATTTTGTGGAAAAATCTTCAATCAGCAAATCCTAACAACATTCATGAATTGATTATGTTGATGGACTATTTCAATAACAAAAAATGCTTACCTATTATGATCTAACTATACGACAACAATTTTGCCTTTAAGTTATTTCCAACATATTTTCTCTTTTTTTTCCTTCCAATAGCAGTTAGTAAACCAATAAAGTCTGAATAGAATTAACAATATTATCGTAAGTTTATATTATTACAATGAAGTTGTTTAATTTATATAAACAAATTCACCAACGGATAAGTGTTAGAAAGTGATATATTTTATGTGTTATTTTAGACACTTTAGTTACTTGTTTTGCAAGTTATCTAAGAAAATCTACAAATTGATGAATAAATGACAATTATGCTTTATATGCTTTACTCTATCCATTTGTGCAGGAAAATACAAGCAAGGACCAAAGAAATCATAAAAAATGCAAAGTTCAACTCGCCACAACGAGTTCAACTAGTCCAAAGCAAAAAAAAAAAGCAGAAAGTCCCAGGATTTCACACTTTCAACATGCCAGTAGTGAGTCGACAACAAGTTAACTCACCACAACGAGTCCAAAGCGAACACAAAGCTAAAAACCTCTAGAACCCTGATATTTTGAAGGCCAACTCGTCATAGCAAGTTGAACTCGCCGTAGCGAGTTATAGTGGCTTGGGAAGGTTACGTGGCAGTCATCATGTGGTGCAACAAGGCAACACGCTATAGCGAGTTTTCTCTTTTCAGACTCCTTTAAATGGTTTTTTCTCTCATTTTGTGAAAAAAGTATTGGATATTTTCTGTTAGTTTTAGAGATAGGGCATTTTAGAGAGAGAAACACGAAGCAAAAGTGTTAGAAGTGGATTTTCACAAGATTTGTAGAGAAATCAAGGATCTTGTCTTAGAATCTTCATCTTTTCTTCCTCTTTTGCAAGGCTAATATGAAAATATGTAGCTAAATCTACCCTTTTGGGTTTTGAGGCACTTGATCAAGCTAATATGTACTCTTTATGATCCTTAAATATATAGTTCTAGCAATTTTTCGTTGATATTGTTATTATTTTTGTGTTTTATGTTTTATTTATAATTTGAAATGATATTGAAAGGTACTTTTGAATCTAGGGTTAGAATAATAATCTATCAAAGCTTTTATTCTAGAACTAGGGTTTAGGTTTTGGTAATCACTTTAAATATCAAGAACTTAATGCTTTTGGATTGTTTAATAGATTGAGAAATCGTCAATTAAATGATACAATTGAAATCACGACAGTATTTAGACATGAATGATGTTGTCGAGTGATTGTGATAATATCGATTAAAATCTAGAATCCGTTTATGTGATCATGAGAAAACATATGTAACGCTTGGTTGACGAACTCTAACCCTAAGCGTTATATACCCCATCTTGTCTCTATTTAATTTAGGGTTAATTAAGTAAGTGGTCCATATAAATATTCAGAATTTTGTTTTTAGTCCCTACAAAATAAAATCACACTTTTTAGTCCCTGTGACATTTTCCTTTAGTATTTTAGGGACCAAAAATGCTGACGTAATTTTTTTACAGGGACTAAAAATCTTGACGGAAAATTTTACAGGGACTAAAAATAATGACAGAAAATTTTACAGGGACTAAAAAGTATGATTTTATTTTGTAGGGACTAAACAAAATTTTGAATTTTTATATGGACCAATTACTTAATTAACCCTTTAATTTAATGTAAATTAGTTTTTAAACAAACAAACTTTTAAACCATAAACTTGAGATGATATTTGATGTTGAATGGTTTATGGTTTGCACTAGTTCATGTGGAGACAATACTAATATACGTGCATGTAGATAAAAATAGGATGTACAAAAGTCATACATCAGCAACCAAAAAATCTATGTCAAAATCATCTTCTTCTTGGAAGATACCAACCCGTGGAGTGAAATGATATAAATTTCATGGTAAATCATTATTGTCAACCCTGGTAAATTTAGTGTCTTGCACTTTGTCTATCTTGAAGTTGTCTCTAAGTAATAGCCCGACATTCTCACGTGTTCTTAACAACACATTCTTACAATTGTTTTACAAACATGTATATGAGCCTCTTTTTGGCTATTGCATGAATTTGGTTTCCCTAAACATCAAAAATTAGATTTATCAAGAAACACTTTTAATATGGTAAAAGAACATTAAAAACAACAAATTAATGATAACCTCAAAAAATCCATTAGGACCATTTCAAATGAGTATGACTCATGATATTTTAACATTTTAGTCACAAGGCACATTCTAACAATCCTCGACATCAGAAAATAATCCCAAGTAGAGCATATGATGTTAGAAATCATGACACTACGACATTTGAGTTGGCATTCATTGGTGCAAATCATGATCATAATAAAAAAAAAGTATAAGTGAAAAAAACATAAAAGAATAGTTTAGGAAAAATAAATAGAAAAAAACACATCGTAATCAAAACACAAAGAAATCTCCTTTTTATTTATTAAGACGAGTTGACCTAAACATCTTGCCTTCCCGCCTTTGTTACTTATATATTTACAGGATGTGAATACCCCTCTTAGAGTCCAAAGAAAATTCAAATCGATTAGCAATAATACGCCAATTAAATGAAATTTAAGTTACCATTCAAAAGTAATCACCAATTGCTGATTAGAAACAACAATTTCTCTATGCATTGAAATACAAATTTTTGACGATGCATCTTTAATGAAATGATAAATTACATTGATTATAAAATATTATCCATTTATAAAATTTTCAGTTATTATTTCCAACTCAAGGGATATTTTTTTCTTTCTTTTGGGTGTGTGTGTATATATATATATATATGTTTTGCAAACCCTTCAATGCATACGGAGTAGGGGTCCTAGTAATCTGGAGTTCGACCAGGAAGTAAATCTTGACCAAAAAGTATTCCTCCCAAAAATCGAATTTAGACTCTTTTGACCAATTTATCATTTGATGGGATCCACTAACCACTTTATAATCATTCTATATTTTTTTACACAATTTTTTTTCTATTTAGTAAGATCTTATACTTGAGTTCATAAAATAAATAATGTATTATAATTTAAACTCTTATTTCAGACCAAAAAGGTAAAAAAAAAAAAAAATCCCTGAAATAAAAAGAAGAAAAAAAATATCAAAACCTAAAATTTAAGACAAATCTTAAATGAAATACGTCCTCACGACTTTACAGTAATTTTTAACATTCTATTCTAGATTTGGAACATGCTTAAATGAAAACACCCGTTAAAAGAAAAGATTAAAATGAAATATATATGAGAATTGATTTATGATAATAATTGCTTGTTTGTATAATGAAATTTTTAAGAATATTGTGAGATGTCATGTGTTTTCATTTCGTTCTGTTATTAATACTCAAATATATGTTTGGGAGATTAATATCTAAATTAAAATAGGTTTAAAAGAATAATGTTCAATGCATTTATTTAGAACCATGTATATTCAGTTTGGTAAACCAAAAAAAATATATTTATTTTATAAGATTGTAATAAAAAAAAAGTACTTAGTTGTTAGTGTAGTGTCATTATGTTGATTTTGGCATTAAATGATTTGCACTTTGGTTTTTTCTTTCCTTAACAATATATGATCAACTATTTATTTACTTCCCTATAATTGAGGGTCAATCAAATATAAAACCGTAAGATATAATGAAAATTAATTTATGGTAATAATTGCCTGATTGTATAATGAAATTTTCATGAATGATGTAGTGCCACTGCCACATGTAATATTACTCATGTAATTGCTCGTTAGATGTCATGTATACTTATTCTGTTATTGATTTTCAAATGCATGTGTAGGAGATTAATATCCAAATTAAAAGATTTTTAAAAGAATAATGTTCAATGCATTTATTAAGAACCATGTATATTCAGTTTGGTAGCAATTTTTTTATTCATTTTATAATGTTGTAATAAAAAAAATTGTACTTATTTGTTAGTGTAATAGTATCATGATGTTGTTTTTGGCATTATATGATTTTTGCTTTCATTAACAATATATAATCAACTATTCATTTACTGTTATATAAATAAAGGTCAATCAAATTTAAAATTGCGATAAACAATGAGAATTGATTCATGGTAATAATTGTTTGCTCGTATTATGGAATTTTAAAGAATGTTGTAGTGTCACGTGTAATATTACTCATGTAATTGTTTGTGAGATGTCATGTGTACTTGTTATGTTACTGATTCACAAATATATGTTTAGGAGATTCAAACAATACTTCTCTTCGCTTTTGTTTATCATTTAATACTTAATTGATTCCTTGTACAATCAATCTCTTTTCCATACTTAAAACTATAATATCGCACGAGTCTCCATTGATACGG
Organism: Medicago arabica; assembly: GCA_946800305.1. Taxonomy (NCBI): domain Eukaryota; kingdom Viridiplantae; phylum Streptophyta; class Magnoliopsida; order Fabales; family Fabaceae; genus Medicago; species Medicago arabica. The sequence continues at coordinate 43,860,883 of OX326970.1, forward strand.
TAACTTTATATATTTATCCTTTGACCTAAAATAACTACATCATCAGTGGTTTCTCCAAGCCTGTTAGGATTAAACAATATATGATCCTTCTTGTAGAAGATATGTGAGGTGTTTTATCAAAGCCATTGAGGCTATAAGACTTGAATGGTGAGGTTGGAGTCAGAGTGGTTAACGACATAAACGTTCAACAACATTAGGCGTTGTAGACCTTGAAGGTGAGAAAAACACAAGAAGGAGGGGTTGAATTGTGTTAACTTTTTCGCGTCTCTTAAAAAGGTTGATTCTGTTTTCCAGGATCAGAGTCTGAACAAGTTTAGGTTCTGATGGAAGTTCAGAGTCTGTTACAGCGGAATAAAGTAAAGAGATAAGGGAGAGAGAGAACACAAGCAATTATACAGGTTCCTTCCACAAACCAGAAGTAGTCATGTCCCCCTTGCACTTCCAAGGAGAGTTCACTAAAATGTAAAAATCAATTACAAGTTGCTCAAACACACAACAAGAGACTTCCAAATGCTCAAGCACGCAGGCAAGAGACTTCAAATGCTCAAAGACACACCTAAGAGACTTCTATTGCTCAAGCACACAAGCAAGAGACTTCTGACACAATTTACAAAAAAATTGAATAAGAGTTTGAACACTTGATATACAATCAGTGGTGTTCTAAATACAAAACAATAAGACTCCGTTTTCTGTGACACTTAGAAATTCTAGGATAAATAAGTTTGTAAGAATTTCCTAAGTTGTTGATGTGTTTGCTTGACTCAGGGAGAATAACAAAATAGCGTAATAACTCAAATAATTCGTTCAGAGTCAGTAGTCTATTCTCCAAGTCTTCACTCCTTTATATAGACGTTGTAGAGAGACGTTGAGACAATCCAGCACATCACAAAGTCATCTAGAAGCTTGATCAAATATTGTTGATCTGTTACTTGATATGGTAATCGTCATTCAATACAGATTTTGAATTCCATTCCATTTGAAGCAATAATACCAGTAGACACAGCTGCCAGTAGTACAAGTAGTGGAGTAGTGGAAACATGGTTCATACACATTACTCTGTCCTTTTCCTGCATTCTTTGTCGCAAAGCATCTCATGATTAAGTTGACTTGAAATTAGCCGTTACTCCATATGAACGTTACTTTTGCAGTCGAAATGCCTTCAAAGATTCATTCAAACAAATTCTTAAATTGCAATCTTCAGATTCTCTGTAGAACTTTTAGACTCTGTTTGAGCTTCAGACTCTCTTCAGCTCCTTCAGACTCTCCTTTTTCTTCAGACGCTCTGAGTCTTCAGAACCTCTTGTTTTGCGCTTCTTCGAAACAGCTTCTTCAGACTCTCCGAGTCTTGTACTTCTTCGAAACGGCTTCGTCAGATTCTCTAAGTTTTCAGAACCTCTTGAAACAGCTTCTGATAATTCTTCAGGCTCTCTAAGTCTTCAGAATCACTTGCAACAAGCTTCTTAAGGATTTTGCTCTTCATTTGTTCTTACAGAATACTTTTTAAGATTAAGATCTTTGACTAAGATCCTGCACACTTAAACAAATATTAGCATATCAAATTGAAATTTTTTAATACCTTGTTATCATCAAAACTAAAAGTGGTATTGTTAAACACCCTTTGTTCCAACAAGCCTTTTGTGGCGATTCATGATAGATAGTCGTGGGAACCTTGACCTTTTGGAGGGTTTGTATATTCTCCTTCTGCAAGATTTTGGAGAAGGAATATTGTTTCATCAACGATATCTTACCGATCATTGACTCTACGTTGTGACACTTTCTCATACGAATGAGTAATATTGGCTTTCCACTTGATCTGGGAACAATTTATTATTCTTAATGACGCAATTTTATTTCTACAATTCCTGATTTAAGTTGTGAAGTATAACCTATATTCCTTCCATCAGGATTGACAGTGTCACCACTAATAGTTATGGTACCCTCGTTTATTGTGGAGTATTGAATGGAAATGCTATACTAGTTGTTCCATATAACAGAGTAGGACGAGTGGCGACAATTTAGAGACGGTTGTGATGATTGATATTCGATATCCATGTAAGGTGTTTTGGGTTTTTGGGGGAGTTTCGATCTTTAGGGGAAAGGATGGGGGGAACTTTAGATTTTCACTAACAACGTCACTAATCTAGAGTGATAAAAAAAGGCTCAAATCATTAAGAGAGCAAGATATGAGGTATGTATCTTTTGTTGATGGTCATAGGCGCCTTTTATAGGCATTGTCAACGTGCAATTGTAAAGTTGATGATAGGTCGTTATGATTGACCCTCCATCAACGTAGGATATTGGCGTTAATTTGGAGTCGTTGAAATGTTACAATATGGAATAATGTAATGATAAACTGTTGATGTTTGATGAGACAAATAGGATTTGAGAATGTTGTGTAAGATCTCATTGTGATTTGGTCTTTCTTATGCTTGTGCTTATGTTCGGTCTATTGTGTTCGGACCATGGTACTTTTGGGCCTTATATGAAAAGATTTTGGGGCCTTTGGCAAGTCTATAAGAAATACCAATGCAAACTATTTAACACCCTTTATTCTTTGAAATGGATAAACGAATGAGAGCATAAAGAAATTTTAGCAATTATCACGTCATAAATTTATATATATATTTTTTCTTATAATGAAGACATATAGTATTGTCGAACTTTTCTTATAAATAACTTCACCCCAACATCAAACCCTAATTTCCTTCATTCCTTTACCTTTCTCCACCCACCGCACTCATCCGCCCACAGTCAGAAAAATTGGTCGTGATCAAACAAAAAACATCAAGAAATCCTCAAGCCAATTCATTAAGACGCACTACTCTCGAATAACCCTAGATTCCACACCAACAAAAAAATACTTGAAGAAGTTCCACTCATCTCATGAAGTGGATCTAGAAAGCGCGTATTGTTGAATCTCATTGGATCTACAAAAGTGTAGATGCATGTGTCCCATATGGACTTCGATCCCAATGTTTCCCCCATTAGGACTGTGAAAATATTATAGCTTTAGCCCTTTGATTAGTTTGCAAAGCCATAAATTTAGAAAAGATAAAACCAATTGATAACACTACTTAAAGTCAATAAGATTGATTAGGCCATAAGAAGAACTCAATGCTGATGTTGGTGGCATCACATTGAGTCCTCCAGTTGCTGCTGATTTTGTAGCGCCATCATTGGCATTAGCATGAAAATGCTGAAAGAGGTTGTGATGATAGTAAGCCGTATTCGAGTCATACAAAATCCCATAAGGGATTGAAGCAATTGGTTGCTGATGGAGAATGATCTCTTTTGACACCCTAGATATGCTCTTCACTCTTGGTATTTATTAAATTCCTAATTAATATTGATTTTGTTTATGTTCAGCAGATTCACATCAATCGTGGTAACGACAACGCATAAGGTTTTTAAGATTAATTAGAGAACTTTGATTATTTTATTTATTAAAAACTCATTTATTGTTTTTCCTAATTCACAAGGTTTAGGAATAAAATTGTTGGATTGCCCACTCATCACATGAAGCGGATTCAAAAACGATGGCTTGTGGAATCTCGTTAAAGCTACAAAAGAGGAGGAGCGTGTGTCCTATATTGACTTCGATTCCAATGTTTCTACCACTAGGACTATGCATATCGAGGTTGATTAGGAAACCCAAGATGAGCTCGTCAGTCTTGGTACGGATGAATTCCCAAATTCAGCAGATTGATTTTGTTCTCCTTCAACAGATCCCCTTCGGTCGCAGTGGTGACGACGACATCATGAGGTTTTTAAGATTTAATTACAGTACTTTGGATATTGTTTTTTATTTATTGAACTTTATTTTCTAATTTTTGGGTTTTGAAAAATATTAAGCTATTGTTTTTATTTATTTATTAAGTTTGTTTTTAAAATTATACTTAGTTTTAGAATTCTATTTGCATGAGGTAATTATCATGTTTCATATTTCATATTTCAACCTTCATGTTTTATATAATAGTATAATCATTATAAAAAATAACACAAATTTTTAAAAATATTGTTAATTTAGTTATTTTTTTAAAATAGCTTACTTTCAAAATTACTCTCTCCCTTCTCAATTATAAGAAACTTTTTACTTTTTAAGTTCATTGAATAAATAATGTACGTTGCCAACCATATTGGCCATTTATTCAATGAACTTGAAAAATTAAAAATTGTTTATAATTAATACCGAAAGGGAGTAATTTCTACTCACTTTATTTATTTATTTATATGAAATAAATATCACAAAAAATTGAAAATTAGGGCGCCATGCATTAAAAGTTAAAAATACTATCTCTACGCCAATTATAAGTCTCATTTACAAATAAAAATACTATAATATAAGAAAATAAAACTAAATTATCATAAGTCTCATTTAAAAAATATAGAAGAGAATGAAATTAAATTAAGATTTTATTAATATTATAAAACTATGCTTAAAAAAATTAATACGGTAAAACTAAACAATTTGTTATTAAAATGATTTTGGGAAAGATGGATGAGTTTGGGAGATATGGATGAGTTTTTCTCTGTGATTCTTTTTTTTATGGGAAAGCATGAGTTTTTCTTTCATAAAAAATAGACGCATCTAGTTACGTCCTCATTCCCTCTTTTTGGCGTTGAATATGAAAAATAACACACAAAAAAGGGATCATCAATCAAAGAGTAAGAAAAGTGTGGAAATACATGAGTTACCATTACACATATTGGAAAACGGGACCCAATCCAAACTAGTTCTTCGGAGAGGTGTATTGCATGTAAGACAAGTGTGTAAAACGACAACACACTTTTAATAGGTTTCTCCTTAAAATAAAAGTAAAGTACTCCTTCCGTTTTATTATCAATGGGACAACCCACAATTTTTGTCCTAACATTGTAATTAGCTGTCACATTGATCTTTGAATGTATCAAATTTGTAAATATATTCGCAAGTCTTTTTTTTATTAATTAGAATTTAATACACTTTTGACTCTATATCTTAAAAAAAAATGAAGTTTTGCTCTTCATATTCTAAAAATTGAATTTTTGATCGTTCTATTTAGCCTTTTTCAGAAATTTGGTCCCTCATATTTTATGATCATTTTTTGATGACGTGCTTTCTTAATTTATGATTTGGAAATGCAGTTTACGCACATTTGTGCTAATATAGATATTTAGCATGACCTAATAATTATATTATAAATGAATATATTACATCATAAGAAACGACACAAAAATTAAGCGGGGGACCAAAATAAAAAAAGGAATATAGGCGATCATAAGAAACGGCACAAAAATTAAACAGGGGGACCAAAATTTAAAAAAAAAAGGAATATAGGGGGGTCAAAAAAATCGATTTATAAAATAGGAGGACCAAGATTTTATATATATTTCTTTAAAGGAGAATGCTAACCATTGCCTTTGGGACATTGAATAAGGGAATAAAAATAGAAATATAGTATTGGAAAATGGTGAAAAGTGATAAATTTAACTTTTTAAAAGTTGTTGAAACCAATGCAAACATGCTACTTTTGGCTTAACCATTGCCTAGGGCAATGGTTAGCAAGACCCTTCCTTACAATAGAATGACTAAAAGCGTATTTAGGCTTATTAATTATTATGGTCATTCAATCTATTTCTAGATAGTCAATTTAGTCATCACAAGTGTCTTTCCTCTAAAAATAGCAAAATATGCACATATATAGGGGCGACAAAAATACCGATGCCCACGGATACCTGTGGGTAAAAATCCGTCACGGGCACGAGCCGGGTAGCTAAACTGGTATCCATGAGTTTAATAAACGGCTATTTGACTACTCATTAGTATATGGATACATACAAGGATTTGATCGTACTCATACCCGATAATAAATTAATTAAATTACTAAAACATCCTTATATATCTTATCTTATTACTTAAAGTTGTTACCTTATTGAAGAAAATTTTACCGTCCACCTAAGATTCCTCGTTAATAACCTTTTTAATTCATCTTATTAAGTTCACCGTTTTCACTTCATTCACATCATAAAACATATCTTATGGATTATGTAAGAATTATGAATTTTCTATGGATTATGTATGATTTATGAAATTTTGAATGGATGTTTAAAACTTGAAATTTTTTTGGTAATTAAAAAAAGTGATTATTTGTACCCAAAAAAATCAAAAATTCATGGGTATCTATGAATACCCATGGATACCTAAATACCCGCGGGTACCCGAATCATGGGTACTCAGGAGGGTATGGGACAGACACGGGTATCATATTTATCTAACGGAACGAGGACGAGTTTCATACTATCCGTACCCATTGACATCCCTACACATATAACTATAGTGATTACATCTCACACATAGACCAATTATTTTTACCCATTATTACTGTCATATTATTTTTTTGGCCTTTTTTTTATGATGTGATTTGTTAATTTATAATCTGGCAATGCTTTTTATGTACATTTTTGCTGACAAAGATATGTGTAGCATTTGACTGACATAGAATTGGTGACATCAGTCAATCACAATGTAACAAGTGATTTTCTCTCTCTATCTTTCACAAGGATTGTGACATTGTGATTGACCAATATCATTAATTCTATGTCACTCAAGTGCTACCTCATAGTATTTGGTATCCATACCTAATAATCCCATCATAAATGAATATGTTACATCATAAAAAATGACACAAATAAAATAGGGGACCAAAATTAAAAGAAGAAGTAATATAGGAACAAAAAAATCGATTTTTTAAATAGGAGGACCAAATCTTTAATTTTTTAATACAAAACGGTCAAAATTGCATTTACGTCTATTAATTATTTTGGTCATTCAATTTATTTCTAGATAGTCAAATTAGTCGTCACAATGGTTTTTTCGATAAAAAAAGTATTTTTATTAGTCAATTTAAGTTATAAAATATTAGCAAAATATGCACAAATACCTATAGTGACTACAACTCACACATTGATGGATGAAAATCGTTTTTTAACTTTTTTTTAACGGCAAAATATATTTTATATATAAGGGGATTAAATCCTAAGTAATACACCAAAAAGAGAAAATAAAAACACCAAAAACCCCTAAAGAAAAACCACCAACATCGCCAATCGTTTTTTACCATTATTACGGTCATATTTTTAGTCATGCATCGTTCTTAAAATAATAATCAATTGCGTTAATTTTAATTATAAAATAAATTATATATATTTATTAAAACATTTTTATTAATTATAGTTAATTAAAATATATATCACTTAAAAAAAAATAAAAAATAAGAGACTTTTGAGAGAGTAAAAACAAAAGGTTATTTTAGTAAAAAAAAAATGAACAATCTCCTAAACCATGTAACCTATCAAACAAATCCTTCAATTTTCCGCCAGCCCGGATCTTTCGCAACCGTGTTTCAGACCATTTTTCTTCCCCGCAGAGCCAAAAGTCACTTCTCTTCATTTTTTTAATATATTTATTTTTTAATTATTTTTTTCATCTCCAACTTATAATTTTTTACTATATTTTTTCTTGGCTTTCTAGTTTCCACTGCCTATAACTCGAATCAAGCTCTCTGCTTTTACGCTGAAACTCTTGCTGTTATAATAACTCTCTCTCTATCTTTTTCTCTCTCAAACCAACCTTCTTTTCTTGCATGCATTCCACCTTCACCTTCTTCATTTTTCTTCATTTTTCTCTTATAAACTTATATTAACTTTTATCTAATAATATTAACATTAACATTAACTACACTACCCTCAAACGGTGTTAGAAGTTTCAAAAAGAAACGCCAAAGGGTGCGTGTGTTGTGTTAAACTCGTTTTGTTTTTTTGTTATGATGATTTAAAACTGTAGTTTCTGTTTCAAAGACTTTGTGAGTATATTTATCTAGTAAATCATATTTTTATTTTTTTACCATTCAAACATCATCAAAATGGCTCGTGCTACTACTACAAATTCAAATAATAACTGGCTATCATTTTCACTTTCACCCATGGAAATGCCTCAGTTTGTTCAATATGACCAAGCTTCTTCCGTTACTACTAACTCCTCTCATCAAAATCATCATCACTATTTCCTTGACAACTTGTATACTCATAATGGTAAGTCCATCTTAATTATAACCTAGCCCTAATATACCAAATGTTTCTGTAGCTATCAACTGAGTTGTACTTAACGTCGTTTAACAACGGCTAGAAAAGTAGAAAATAACACCGACCTATATGAATATTTTGTTTTTTTCTACACATTTTATTTGTTTCATTTGATTTTAATTAATGTAATTAGTTTTGCTTTGACTATTTATACTAGGGTGGGGAAACGGAACCAAAGCAGAAGAACAAGAACAATCAATCTGGTTTGTGGATTCATCAAACACTGTTAACCACACTCCACCACCAAAGCTAGAAGATTTTCTAGGTGATAGTCAAACCGAAACACAAGATTCATCACTCACAAACATGTATGATCATCATCACTACTTTGGTGGGGACCACTCCCAGCACCAGCACCAACACCACCACCAGGATCTTACTGGTTTTCAAGCTTTTTCAAACAACAACTCTGGCTCTGAAGTTGATGATTCTGGTTCAATAGGGAAATCAGGACAAGCTGCATGTGGGAATGAGTTTGGAACAACTCATTGTGTTGAGTCTGTGAATGAGTATGCTTACTCCACCGCTGCTGCGGCAGCGGTGGGGGCTAATGGAACTCTGTCGTTAGGTGTAGCTCAGAGTTCTGAGGAAACTGCTATTGTTGCTGTTGCTGCTGATTCTGATAGCTCTAAGAAGATTGTTGATACTTTTGGTCAAAGAACTTCAATTTACCGTGGTGTCACTAGGTATACTAACTCAAGCTCTTATTTTTAATTTTAGTTAGAAAATAAATAATTAATTTCATTGTTTTGTTTTCTATGTTATGTTATGTGTTTGAAATGATGAAATTAAAAATGAAGTTAATTAGTTTTTGAATTCAAAGGATCTTTTTTTATTTGTTTGATTGAAAATCCAAAGGATCTTTTGTTGTCACTATTTGGTACTTTTGATAAAAAGATTTGTAGCTAGCTATAGCTATTGATTTACTCAGTTGGTGTCAATCATGAAAATATTATGATAGTGATTTAATTTATTTATTTAATTTAATTATATATTTTTTGACTATGTTATGTTGGTGTTCGTGAGAATGAAGTCAAGTTCATAGATTTGATTTGGGATCTTTCTCAGTGATATTTCATTTTCATCTTAGATTATTATTGTTATTAAAATAAAAAATATTATTTTAATTTATTTATGATTTTAATTTGGGGATTTTGCAGGCATAGATGGACAGGAAGATATGAAGCCCATCTATGGGATAACAGCTGTAGAAGGGAAGGTCAAGCTAGGAAGGGTCGTCAAGGTTAATTTCTCTCTCTGTATTTTTTTCTATAATATTTTTTTATGGTTGTGTTGAATTAAAAAGAGTAATAAATTAAACAGTGTTTGATTCTGGGAGTGAAAAGTGTCTTGCATGCATTGAAGTTGCATTAATGATTTTAGAGTAGTAGGACACCTGGGTTACTTATTAGTACTATGATTGATTTGATGGTATGGTGATATATTATATTTTCATAATGTATAATATATGCTTTTTCATGTGGTACTTTGTGACACTGTTGTACTGAAAATTTTCTATCAAATTTCAATTGATTTGATAAAATGTGTCGCCATTTTGCTGCACCATGTGAATTGGGTGCCTTTGCTTTCTTGTCTGTTCAGATAGTTATGAAGAGACTAGACTCATAATCTGAATTTTTTCTGTGCTTCTTCTATTCCAAGTGATTAATTCCGTACTAATATTCATAACTGTGATCATATATTTGTGTTACTACTAAAATTAAAATGGCTTTTTTAATTTATTTTTATCTTTTACTTTTTGCTTTCAACTTAGCAGAGAAAAGCTGCGTTTGACCACATCACCTATCACACCACTCACTGTATTGAAATTTGTACTTTAACTTACACTTATGAGGTAGTGAAACGTTCACTGTTACATGAAAGGTTTTGTCACATTGCCTCTCTCAGAACAAACTCACGGGACTTGTTATTAGATTTCAAATTTTGCAGATAGATATCAATGACATCAAAATCAAATTTAATCTAAAATAATAATTTGTCAAAGAAAGAGCAAAAAAGTTTTCTCTATGTTCATATTTTGTCCAATGAGAAATAGACAATTTTTTTTTTATCATGTTTCAGATATGTTTTTTTGACTAACCAATAGTATTTTGTTAACATGAAAACTACTTTATACAATCAATTTTTTAATTTTAATGCTGTACATATGGTTTGAACTTTGTAGTACAAATAAAATTTGATGAGTCCTTGTAGTAAAAAAGGGGATTGAATTGATGAGATTTCATGATTCTCATCCAATGTACAGTAGTTTTCTATCCTACGTAGCAAGCTATAAAGAGAGAGAGATAAAATTAAAGGGAAAAAAGTTCTATTGCGCATGCAACTGTGATTGGCAAACATATATACTTTTATTTTGGTCATTTTGCATTTTTAGATTATAAAGTAATTTTTGGCAGTTAAATTTGACTATATGCCATAAGGGTGATATTTGATATTCTTGGCTTTTCCTTTGCATGGAACGTCACTTGGTGCATTGCTGGCTGTCATTTATCTTTTTGACTCATCTACAGTCTATTTGGGTAAGCTGTGCTTTTATTTCTTAATTCTTTAATAATGTTTATCAATATCTATCATAATCTTATTTATTCATATTGTTTATATTGTTTTTGAGATATGGTTTTTGTAACATTGTAAATTGTCATGGCATGGTTTGTAGGTGGATATGACAAAGAAGAAAAGGCCGCAAGATCCTATGATTTGGCTGCTCTAAAGTATTGGGGGCCCACTGCTACTACCAACTTCCCTGTAAGAGAGTCACTTCTTTGTTTAGTTTCCAATTCCAATGTACAATGAAATCATATGGTATATGCTATAGAAGATGAGATTCCATTGAATTAAGAATAATTTTTAAGTCTTATTCATGGTTAAGTATGTGTGAACATATATACCATATATAATTGTTTGCTTAAAAGAATGTGTTTAATGTGAAAGAAATATGCTTTACTTGGTACACAATTTTGAGGCTAAGGTGCCAAAGTGAATTTGGTATCTTAATAAGAGAAATTGAAAATCTTCTACATGCAACTTTACTGTGAAGTCATCATCAGTTGTGGACCGTTAGATTAAGAAATAAAATTTAATTTCTTAATCCAAAGAGCTACACCAAACTGCACTGTAAAGTTGATTGTAGAAAATCCATTTTGAAATTACAAGGATTGTTGTGACGACCATGCCTATGCATTATGTAATCAATATTGCACCTTTCATGACTTACCTTATATTTTGTTTTTTTCTTTCCAATATCTTAGGTTTCCAATTATGCAAAAGAATTGGAAGAGATGAAGAATGTAACAAAGCAAGAATTCATTGCTTCATTGAGAAGGTTTGTATGAGTTAGCCTATTAAAATTGTAACAAATACTTATTATGAACAGGTGCTAAAATTTGGTTATCTCTTATTGCAGGAAGAGTAGTGGCTTCTCAAGAGGAGCTTCCATCTACCGGGGTGTCACAAGGTTTGGAATTTTAATCGATGTAACATGTTGAAGTGTACAAATTGTGTTGCAAGGCTTGTTGTTTAACATTTTTTTTTTTGGTTCCTGCAGGCATCACCAACAGGGTAGGTGGCAAGCGAGAATTGGCCGTGTTGCCGGGAACAAAGACTTGTATCTCGGAACATTCGGTAAACATTTTACCTTAAAGTATTAGATTTGAAATTGATAGTTTTGTAAATTGTCAAGTTTAGCAACTTATCCTCATCATCATGCAAAACACATAAAGATAATTAGAATAGATATATTATAGGCCATGACATATAAAGTGTAAATGTATGGTTTTTAAACAATGGTGGTCGCTTCGCGATCCTTTATATCTTTTTTTTATTGTTATGTAGGATTATCTAATAGTTAGTGATCCCATATTGATAAATTGATAATATTATGCCAAACCATTACCATTTTAATTAGTATCTTGTCTTAAAAGTCATTGTGATGATAATAAGCTGTATTGAAATATTGATTGTGTCTATTTAACATGGTAACAGCAACTGAAGAGGAAGCTGCAGAGGCCTACGACATTGCGGCCATAAAGTTCCGAGGTGCAAATGCGGTGACAAACTTTGAGATGAACAGATATGACGTGGAAGCGATAATGAAGAGCTCTCTTCCAGTTGGTGGGGCAGCTAAACGCCTGAAGCGTTCTCTAGAATCAGAACAGAAAGCTTCTGCTGACAACAACATTCAGCAGAACAACCCTCAACAAAGTGCTGCAAACTTGACTAACAGCAGCAGCAGCAACAACATCAACTTCTCAGCCATTCAACATCAGCAACCAATGACCTCAATCCCCTATGGTATTCCGTATGACTCGAATACGGCTTACTATCATCACAATCTCTTCCAGCATTTTCATGCTAGTACCAATGATGGCGCTGCGGAATCAGCAGCAAATGGAGGACTCAATGCCATGCCACCAACATCGGCTGAGTTCTATTTATGGCCAAATCAGTCTTATTGACTTGAAGTAGTGTTTAGGTTTATCTTTTCCTAATTTCTTGCTTTGCTGACTAATGAAAAACTAAAGCTATAATCTCTAGCACAGTTTTAGCTGACAATATTTTATGATCTTCTCTATATGATATGATTAACCATTTAGCAACTAATCCATGTTATATGCTGTTTTTTGAGTTTGCTAATATTAGTTACAGTGGGAAGCTGGATTATGTAACTAGTTAACTACTCAGAAAATGAGGAATATTTTTAGTCATGCATATTCCTAAATGCTTCTCTTAACTTGTAGAATTTGTGTGGTGATGCTTAGTACTTGTTCCCTCCATTGATCACAATAATCTAAGAATATTAGGGACATTTTTTCTTAATATAATTAATCTGAATAAATTATTTGAAATTGAAAGGAGTAAGGTAACATGTACCTTTTTTATGTCACATACTCACATGCTTCTGCCATTCTGTTGGTAACAATTTGTTTTTTTGAACAATAAATAAATTTCTAGATGTTTTTAAAATTAAGTTTTGAAACCAAATTTGGTGGACACAGTTGATACACTCTAAAATTTTCTCACCTTGCAATGGTAGATTGGTGATTAGCTTTTAATCAAGAGTTTATATTATTGGATAGACTATGGTATTAGATTTACACATTGCGAGTGTTTGGTTGTGCAGTGATGAAAGTTGACTTTGATTTTGTAAAGTAATTTATGTTTGCGTATTTTCAAAAATAAAAGCGATTCGTATGAAGGAAATGTTTAAGTATTTTGTGTCACAATTGCTTTTGATTGTGTAAATGATCAAAACAGATTTAAACATTTGCGCATACTTGGGAAAAAAATTGAAAGACGGAGAAATTAAAGGAATGGTGTAGGAATTTTAATAAACCGGAAGATATAAGTGCTTTAGCTTCTCACTAGAAGCTTCAATTCCTAGCTTCAACCTAGAAGTGCTTTTGGACTTAGAATTGATTCTGAAAGAAGCCGAACATCAAAATATTCAAGTTAAACCACATTTTGACACTACCAAAAACACCTTTCTAATAGTTTCAAACAGACGCATAGTAACTAATGCTTTTCTAATAAATAAAAAACAAGAATATCTAATTTGGTATTGCTGCTTAATGATATTAAAAAGCCAGATCAATTAGTTTTGTTGCGTGCAGAGCATATCCATTTTAAAAAAAAATTAAACATTTGAAAGTTTTTATTTTTTTTGAGAGAATTTGAAAATTTCTATTCTTATTATGTTTCAAACAAAATACTCAAGAGAGTACAAGTTTTTTGTTTTTTTTTTTGTTTTGACAAAAGAGTACAAGAAGCTATTGTTAATGCATCTTGTGATTTCCATCAAACACGGTGTAAACAGTCTCTTGGTTCTCTACAAAAATGTCTCTTGTGAGATTTACTCGGTTAATATTATAATAAAGACTTTTATTTTATTTTTTTGAGGGGAAAGACTTTTAATAAAAAGTAAAGACTTTTACTTTTTATTAATTATTATATTGTTATTTGGATTAATTATTTATTGTAAAAAAAATTGGATTAATAATTATTTCTTTATACAAGTATTTCAAACAAATTTTGGCACTAGCACATGCATTGCATAATATATAATATATGCAATGATCGAGATTCGAACATTAGTCACACCACGAGCAAGTCTTGCATAGACACAAACCCTAATCACATTTATTTGGACATACACATATGATTGATAAAATTTAAAAGAGAAATGAAATTAAGTGATGAGACTAAATTATTTCTCTTTTAAATTTTATCATTCACGTAAGTGTGTCTAAATACTTTCAATTTGAGGTTGTGTCTAACTAAATATTTCTTGTCACACCACTTGATCACTTTTATTTTTTCCTTTGACAAGACCACTTATTCAATTTAAAAAATGAATTTTTAATCACTAGAGTATTTAACACAAAAATAAGATTTCAAACAAAATTGGATTAATTATTTCTTTATATAAGTATTTCAAACATGAAAAAAAAAAGTATTTCAAACATAAAAAGATAAATTTCTGTCTCCGATGAGGATTGGTCTAAAGAGTGTAAGAAGTCGATAGTCAAATTATGAAGGCCAATAACGATAGTAACTTTGAAAGATTAACATACATTTTTTTGTTGGACTAATATGGGGTTAGGAGTGTTCTGTTGGCAGTGCGGTTTAGCCGATTGTATGAGTTATGTGTCAATAAATTGTGCTCGATGGGGGATATGTTTGTGTCAGGCTGGGAGGAGGGGGAGCGGCGTGGCAGTGGAGACGGAGGTTGTGGAAGTGGGAGGATGAGTTATTAAGAGAGTGTAGGTTGTTGTTGTCTGATGTTACTTTGCAGGTTCAAACCTCTGATCAGAGAAGGTGGAGGCTTGAGACTAGCGGTGTTTATTCAGTCCGTAGTGCTTACCATATGCTCACAACATATGACAGTCATATTGTGGACGCAGTTTCAGATAAGATATGACACAAACATGTCTCAATTAAGGTGTCTATTTTTGCTTAAAGACTTCTCCGCAACAAGTTGCCAACCAAGACGAATCTTGTGGCTCGTGGGATCCTCTCTCAGGAGGCACAGATGTGCGTGACCGGGTGCAGAGAGGTGGAATTAGCTCATCATTTATTCTTCTCTTGTTCTATATTCAGAGATTTATGGCATTTAGTTCGTGATTAGATTGGGGTCTCTGGGGCTGATCCGTATGACGGTGCTGACAATTTTCTCCAGTTTACTTATTTGTCAAGCGGGTCGGCAACTAGAAGATCATTTATGCAACTCATGTGGCTTTTGTATGTTTGGGTTATATGGACCGAACGTAATAATCAATTGTTTAAAAATACGGTAAATACCATTCATCAGTTGTTGGAAAAAGTTAAAATTCATTCCTATTGTAGAATGCGACAACGCCGTTTTTGTATTAGGGGTTCATAGTTGGCTAGCGTGCCCTCTTGCTTGTTTGGGCATTTGTTAGTCTTGTTTTTTTATTTTTATGATTTGGACTCTTTGTGTACTCTTTTCAAATTCTTTAGGTACGTCTTGTGTTGAAGATGCGACTTCGTTGTTGTTCATATATATTCCATTTTTGCCTGATAAAAAAAACATCATTAGTATATTTAGTGTTATAAATAAGTAAACTGTTTAATAATTTATAAATAAATGAATGGATCTTATTCCTTAAAAAAAAAAAAGTAAATGGGTCTTATATTAAAGGATGGAGGGATCAATGCATTTTTTTCTTCTTCTATTCAATCTTCTATAAAGGTTCATTAATTGAAAATAATCTTACTTAGACGTATGGCCAACAAAATACGCATATCGCTCTGATTTAAATCTTAATTTTTTTTTAAACCAAAAGGATGAGCAGCAAAGGACTGCTATCTCAAAAGATTATATAGATGAAAGGTAGAATAAAAACAAAGGAGGGGACATAAACCAAAACCTCCTTTACAATTTACAAACCTAAAATTTGGTAACGCATGACCAAAAAGGCTGTTAAGGAAGGTAAGGACTTCAAGCCAAATAGTGATACCTTGAATACTAAGACCTGTGGAAGCAAGCTTATCCGCACAATTTTTTCCTTCTCTGTAAATGTGGGTGGTGATGCATTGCATTTGCCCTAAAATGACAAGACAATTCTTCCATCTATTTCTTAAGGAGCAAGGAACAAGGTCCATGTTGGAAGTAGCTAAAACCACCAATGATGAGTCAGTTTCAATCCAAAGTTTCCTCCATCTTCTATGGTTAGCCAGCTCTATAGCTCTCATTAATGCTGAGAGCTCCGCATGAAAGGCAGTGCCACCACCTAGGTTCTCAGCAAAGCAAAGTAAGAATGCCGAGTTGGAGTCCCTGAAAATTCCTCCACACGATGAGGATGCTGAACTAGAAGACCCATCTGTATTACATTTAATCCAGTCACCTAAAGGTGGAGACCAAAAGACTTCTTTTATATCAGGAGGTTTAGGCGGCCTGACAATAATATTAATTTTTTTTTAGCAAGATGAGGTTACTAACTGAGGAGTTTGAAGACTTTAGAGTGTTGTTTCCTGAAAGAGTTACAACAGAAGTGATGGAGTTAATAGCTAGTCTCCAGTTTGGTTTAGCTTCTTGATTGGTTTCTAGTATACCAAATTGTGCTAATAATATTAACAATGGAAGCTGATAGGTATTTTAGCAAGTGTACCAAAAACTATCGAAGTAAAATAAATTCGTATCCATGAGGACTGTGTTAATTTCAATTTGGAAATAAAGTAAATATTTAAGATGTATATATTATTTTGTAAAATATCGGTAGTAGATTTGATTTGATTGCATAAAATTAAATAACATAAAATAAATATTCTGTTAGAAAATATAGATTTAGTCAGAAAATATAGATTCGGTTGGAAAATATATATTCCGTTAGCAAATATAGATTCAGTTAGAAAATATAGATTTGGTTAGAAAATATGAAGAGAGATGAGATCAGGTCTTTCGAATCATCTAAGTTCCCCTAATTGGTATACTGCACCTATTCTTATGAATGATTTTCTAGTTCCACGATAGTTAACGAAATAGCCCTAATCAATCCCTTGACTTAGGACCCTCTTCTCAAACTACAACGCCTAATTCCTTAGGTGGTCTAAAATCTTTGAAGGTTTTATGAACATTAACCTATTATCACTAATAAAGGATTATCCATTCCTAGACTAACCATGTTTATTAGAACAACTCAATTTTGTATAAGTTGAAAGCTAGGGTCAGTAGTAATTCATTCTCACTAAATCATGTTTATATTTGATCAGAATATAAAAAGCATTAAGAACAATTAAATTGAATAAAAACTAGATTGTCATTCACAATAAATAGAGTTTCACAGCAACATGGTTCAATTATGGTTACAAAATATCATCTCAGACCTAATCTCTAAGAGATTTAGCTACTCATAATCGAGTTTACAAATAACATAATCAATAATGGAATCAAAACACACATGAACTGAAAGAAGGTTGAAGAATTCGCCCTCTTAACCGTCTTTAGGTCTCAAAATCGCACTTTGCTCTCTCAATTTCGTAACCCTTGTTTCTGGATTTGGCTTCAGCTTAAATAGGCATCTTTGTCTAGGTCAAAAATCGCGCCACGATTCTGCAAAATCGCGCCACGCCACCAGAAATCGTACCACGATTTCCGTGGCAGAACCAAACCTTCATTCTGGTCACAAAATCGCGCCACGCAACTCAAAATCGCACCATGATTTGGTACTTTCAGCATTTCCAAATTTCTTGTTTTTAACACCCCTGGATACCTCATTTTGCCTCAGAACTCTATAAAATGTCAAAATAAATCCTAAAAATTATGTAATGACAACATGTCATCACAACCATAAACTTGAACCATTCCTTGTCCTCAAGGAATTTACTTGCAATATTGACAATCGACAATAAAATAACAATTACCTGATCAAGCGATAGTACCCAAAAGTTCAACTCCTTACTAGCTAAAGATGAGCCAGTTTGACTTGTTAGCATCCACCAATTCACAACTCCACGCAACAAATTGAATAGGGTTCACACACAGTCGACATGCAATCTACATATTACCATATGCCTGAAGAGTTTCTAGACGTCAATCAAAATCAATGTCAATGCACACTTTGAGGTCTTTAAGGGTTATAACGGGGCTTAGATGAAGGTGGGATAATATTTGGATAAGTAGGCTACACAAAATCATGAGTTAGGCACTCCTACAGAAATTAAAGCATGGATTCAATCCCTTAATTCACCCTTGAAACAACAATTTGTAAAGGTACTAGAGAACATTTGTAACTTTTTGGGACGATCGAGTTTAAAGTTACTCGAATTTTCAATGATATGTCCCTTTTTCATTCTATTTTTTTTGATACACCATTTTTGTGTGTATTTTTCATTCATTTTTTTTTAAAGTTCTTTCTTTGTTCTTTAGTACTCCCACCCCAAACTTAATTGGTTGCAAATTCCAATAGCAACCCCAAACTTATTATTTAGCAACATTTTACAATCCCTAACTCAGGTAAAACAAATTGGGATAAATCCTAAAAGTCTCTAATCTTGTAATGTAGTTTGTCATCGAACAAAAAGTTCTAAACCTACCGGCTCAATTTGGCTAAAAAGATGATATAAATTCAATATAAACTGGGTAGGCTTTAAAAATGCTCACAGGACCAAGCACTTTTGCCTCAGTGTGCTAATGACAAAGATCAATCGACAGTAGAGAAACAATGCAAATTATAGAAATGTAAAAGCATGGAACACTCTTATATAAGTAAATTGGAAAAATAAAATTTGGACATGAACCTCACAGTGTTTAGATTTGTGGGAGTTGTGACCACCTATCTTTAACTGCCGTACACTTCACCTTTGAACACAAGTCACTCCTCCTTTTGAACTTTTGGAATACCACTTGAACAAACAATTGTTACTAAACTGAAAAAAGTCAACAAACAAGCAAATTCATCAATAATAAACAAGTTCAGATTCAATTACATAACAGGGGATACAACTGAGAAAATTAAAGAAAAATTGTTTGACTCAACAATAGAAATAAAATACTGAAAATAAAAACATAAGAAAAGGATGGGTTGCCTCCCACCAAGCGCTTTCTTTTACGTCATTGAGTTTGATGCTTCAACCACTGTTAGGGTGGCAAATATGTCAGAAAGAACACATCATCCTTCTTCTTCCTCTTGTTTGGTAGGCATTCATGAATTTGGTACAAAGAATCAGATACTCCCCTGCACCCACTGTTAAACCTTTAGAATTTTAACTCTCCCACCTTAGATAAGGACATGCATCCATTTGCATATGAGTGATTTCCTTAACCCCCACTGGTTCAGACTTCGGGAAAATATCAACACTCCTCACTGTAGGATTTTCTTACACCCCAACCTCGTGACACTCAATTTCCATCTGAACCAATTTCCTCTGAGACTCATGTGCTTTCTCAACAAGATCACCACACACTGAACATCAAACTTCTCAAATGAAACTTGATTTGACACCAAGAAATTATCTAAAATATTTTGAAGTTGAGTATTGTAATCGATGTTGATCACCTCTTTCTTCCTTTCACAATTATTACCTGGTTGATTCGTCTCATAACAACCACATATCTCATTTAATCTCGAGATTCTATTGTCCAAATATTTTATCTTCAATGATAACATATATTTTACATACTGCAACGTAACAATCTCTTTTGTGTCATAAAGACGTAACCTGTCTACTAACCTGTCTATCATAGCTGCAAAACTTGGACAAACTTTTTAGTAGCAAAGTACAAGGAGATGAACATGAAGGGAATTTTTTTTTAATATATAAACAAAAATATAAATGACAGAAATCCTAAATAAAAACAAAATTTCCAAGTTGAAATGATTTAACACTCCCCGGCAGTGGCGCCATAGGTATTTTAGCAAGTGTACCAAAAACATAAAATAAGTTCGTATCCACGAGGACTGTGTTAATCTCAATTTGGAAATAAAGTAAATATTTAGGATGTATATATTATTTTGTAAAATATAGGTAGTAGATTTGATTTGATTGCTTAAAATTAAATAACATAAAATAAAGATTCTGTTAGAAAATATAGATTCAGTCAGAAAATATAGATTCGGTTAGAAAATATATATTCCGTTAGCAAATATAGATTTGGTTATAAAATATGAAGAGAGATGAGATCAGGTCTTTCGAATCATCTAAGTTCCCTTAATTGGTATACTGCTGCACTATTCTTATGAATGATTTTTTAGTTCCACGATAGTTAACAAAATAGCCCTAATCAATCCCTTGACTTATGACCCTCTTCTCAAACTACAACCCCTAGGTGGTCTAATAATCTTTGAAGGTTTCATGAACGTTAACCTATTATCACTAATAAACGATTATTCATTCCTAGACTAACCATGTTTATTAGAACAACTCAATTCTGTCTAAGTTGAAAGCTAGGGTCAGTAGTCATTCATTCTCACTAAATCATGTTTATATTTGATCAGGATATAAAAAGCATTAAGAACAATTAAATTGAATAAAAACTAGATTGTCATTCACAATAAATAGAGTTTCACAACAACATGATTCAATTATGGTTCCAAAGAATCATCTCAGACCTAATCTCTAAGAGATTTAGCTACTCATAATCGAGTTTACAAATAACATAATCAATAATGGAATCAAAACATACATGGACTGATAGAAGGTTGAAGAATTCTCTCTCCTAACTGTCTTTAGGTCTCAAAATCGCACTTTGCACCGACAATTTAACTACCATTGTAGAGATTCTTTCGTGTGGTTCAAATTGCACCGACAATTTATATGGTCTATAATGCACGTAAACTTCTATAAATTGTTGTGTTACATTAATTTGTTATAGAATACAACAAAGTAACATGAATATTTATCCAATAGATATGAACACTAAGTGAGATGCAATTTACTACAACAGAAGAAAACCCAATATGTCCTAGGTCCGGGTTGATATCTCACTTTCTGGGTTGAAGGATGAAATGGACTAAATCTATCGCTGACTTAACCACAAAGACACAAGGAAGGTGAACAATGTTGAGTATCACTGTCCATTGTCCGACTCAAATGGCAGCGTCTGGTTCACACAAATGAAGCTCATAAACGACGACGACGTGAGAGCCATGTTCTCATTATTTGATCAATATAGTTCTAAAGGACCGATCTAGTTAGATGACCAATCCAGTTGGACACTTCTTTGGTCGGATCTTTCGAATATGTTCAGGAAAGTTTGATTCGGCGCATGACCTATGAAGAAAGTCGAGCATGCATAGAATAACCAAATGAAAAATTTAGTTTGACTGATCCGTGGTCTATTTTGTGTTTTACATAGTTGAGTTATGTTTAATGTATGATCTTGTTGTTGTCTTGCATGCATATTGAGTGGTCTTGTCCAATTATAATTAGAAGCATTGTCTCATCTTTGAATATCCCTTTGCTTGTGTTATATACAAATGCTTAAAGTGGTCTTTGAATACCATTTGTGTTCTTGTTTGGAATGCATTTTCCCTCTAGAATTGATAGTTAACTATCGTAGGTGCCAACAACAGTAACTATTGTTCCTGGAACAACGGTTAACTACCTTAGATTCACTATCGTTGGCACCTACGATAGTTAACTATCAACTTTAAAGGAGAATGCATTTCAAACAAGAACACGTACAAATGGGTATTCAAAGATCACTTAATGCATTTATATATAACACAAGCAAAGGGATATTCAAAGATGAGACAATGCTTCTCATAATTTGTCCACTCAATATCCATGCAAGACAACAACAAGGTCCCCAACGGCATATATGTACTGACAAAGGTAGTTAACTATCAATTATATATGGAAACAAGAACCTTGCAATTGATTGAAACTGATGAAATTGGGATTGAAACAATAGCATTGCAGAGTCAAAAAGAAGATAAACACTCTGCTGGCATCATTTCTATCCATTACATTGTTGATGCACCCTACAGGTTCATGCTAGATTACAAGCCTACTTAGCTTGAACAAAAACACAGGCCTGCGATGACTTCAGATTCAGCCACACACAAACTACTACGACAATGATCATTCCATACCCTTAACACACACATATATATATATATACAAAGGGAGGCACAAGATATCTCAAAATGCAGAACATAGCACACATGAAAGACTAATAAAGGATCACTCCATGACTAATTCCCTATGGCGGTTGAGATCCTTCAAGTAACTAGAGCAAGTATAATCTTCTAAGTCACATGCCTCTAACGAGAGTGATCTTGAAGCACCTGATTTATGTTTGGAATCTATAATTGCTTCCTCGCCCTTCAGTAGTTGCGCAACCTTTAGCACGGAAAGAAACGAATCAGGTTCAGTGACACCAACACATGTGTTTACATTTAATCATTTTTGTTTACTTAAATTATTATTTGTGTCCACATGTAAGTATTGTGTCCAATGTATGTGTCAGTGCTTCATAGAAAAGGATGTTTATTTTCTTACTTGTTTCATGAATGGCCGCTTGGAGGATGAATGGTGGACGCACAAGGAAGCTGTCGCCATGGCTCGGTTCATTTCAGTGGGATCATATTTCTCTTCCAATCTAGGATCTGCTAGCTCTTGGACATTTTTTGAGTCAAGAAGTGGCTTGGCCTGACAATAGTAGATCATGTTCATATCTTGTCACACTCAAATTAAATTAAATAGGAAACAAACTTCATCAGAACATTGTAACCTATTGCATTCACCTAGAAGCTATAATATAAACATCTAAGTACTGCTCACCCAAATCACAAGACTTTGCTTACTATCGGAATCAACTGCACGACGACCGGTTATGAGTTCGAGTAGTAAAACGCCGAATGCGAATACATCTGTCTTCTCATCCACAATACCATGCATAAAGTACTCTGGAGCTAAATACCTACAGACAGACATTGACACATCCAATGTCTTAGAAAATGGTTATAACTAGAAGAAAATTTACAAGAGTCAAAGTGGCTACAATACTAACCCAAATGTGCCTTCTATAGGAAAAACAACGTGGTGTGCCCAATTATTTGGAAGCCACTTAGCCAGTCCAAAATCTGATATCTGAAGTTTGATGTACAAGGAAATTAGAAATGTATATTATACTAAGGTTCTACAGATACAGTTAATAACTAACATCGGTCATTTAAAAAAAAAACTGAAGTGCTACTAAAAGTACCTCGGCTTCATAATTATCATTGAGTAATATGTTTGAGGCTTTGATGTCCCTATGAATTATTCGTCTGGGGCAATCTTGATGGAGATAATGCAACCCATCGGCTACTCCGATAACCACCTTGTACCTTGTCTTCCACTCTAAGCACTCAGAACCTAACAGGTTGATCATAATTGTGTTACCAAAATCAATGCTAATATAAAAAAACAAGGTCTAGAAAATGGAGAAGTAAGATGGAAGCAGCGCTGCGCACCAAATAACAAAGAAGAAAGACTTCCATATGGTGCTAATTGTAGGACAAAATAGAGGCCGCGGTCGATACCAAACCCGACAAGGCGTGTAGCGTTCTGGTGATTAACGTGGGCAATGATTCCAAGCTCTGTTAAGAAATCGCCTGCTCTATCCGCGAAATCTTTGTCGTTCTTCATTAGTCTCTTTACTGCGACAACTTGACCATCTGATAAGTGTCCTTTGTATACTTCAGCATGACCACCTTTTCCAATCAAGTTCTCTATGTAGCAAAAATACCAAACATTATAAGTTATAACAATTGTTATATCAAGAGTTTTCAATAATTGTTACTGATGGTGGATCTTCTAAATTCAGACATATAAACACTAAAGGTGAATTATTTCGTTTACTTCAATTGGGACAAAAAGGAAAATCTCACAGGTTCACCTACTTCCCATGGAGTTTAGACTTTGACTTAGAAGCACAACATGAATGCTAATTTCCAAGCCAAGATTTTACAAAATGGATCGTGCTAACAAGTTCCCTTAAGACACTTGTTAAGGAATTGTATACCATAATTTTGTATTGAAAAGAGTACATTTTAGAATTTCAAAACATTAACTACACACATTCGAAGACACAATCACTATATATGGTTCTTTAACAAATGCACTTAGTAAAGTAAATACAAACATATTATATTGGTAAATGGAGTAAAAATTTAATCAAAAAATATAATTTTTTTTCTTTGTTATTTAGTGTTAGTTGAATGTTGCTTAAGCAACTAAATCACTTAGTATTTTATTTGTTAACCATGTTAGTAGTAGGAAGTATCTACCCGCTATAATGATGATTAATATCCATTAGGAAATATGGTTTGCCACCTTTGGTTGAATTTATTCACATTATTCGAACACAAAACCTTGTTTAAGGGATTCGAATCCCGTTCTACTCGATCCAATATAACGTTATTAACCTGGTAATATATGGAACAGTATGAACATTTCAAATTCAATACTTAATTATGCCAATTTTAAAAAAAATTAGAAACACTTTTTATAAGCAAAAGAAAACTATGATATGAGACATGGCGGGCCAAATCTTACATGGTTGAATGAATCTACCCCCAGAATGGAAACCAACTTATCATCATAATGCATAGTATTGATTATAACAGGTCCTGACCAAATAATTCAACAGTGGTGTGTACAGATTGGTAGCAATTGAAACCACCTACCAACCATTTTTCACACCATTTAATGAACATAGCTTGATTTTCAAGGGCTTACACTATTAAATTAAGTGTTGTACGCTGCACAACTTTTTCCTATCATTTGAATAAAGAGATCCATCAAATATTAACAATTTTCACATGTATGTTTGTTTTTCAAATGACTTATTATCAAATAGATTTTTATTTTTTTTGACAAAATCAAATAGATATTTATTTACACCGAAAGTGTAAGAGTTAAGACACGTGCTTTTCCTTTTGCAAGTATAAATGGTGCACGAGACACAAACACATGCTAAATCTTGTCGTCGGCAAATGGACATCCCTTAGATCTGTTTTCTAAGGTAGTTTTTTTTAGGTAATCTTTGATAGTTTTTGTATAGTTCTTAATTTAATTATCTATCATTTTCTCATGTTCAAATTACGAGTCTTCTCACTTATATATTGATCAACATCGCTCACATTTTCATCTAATATAAGACTTCATATTTACATAAGAATATGATAATAGATGAAAAATACGAGTGTTGAAAACTATATAAATAAGAGAATCTATCTATGCAGTTAATATTTTAAATTTTTAGATTAAGATGCGATAAATGATTGTTTAAAGTACAATATGATATTCATCACACCCCCTCATGACCCAACATCATCCCATAAGCTTGTGTGGCATATTCATATTATTTCTTGAGGACCATCTCCTTTATTTACTCGATGTGCCTCATTTCAATGGACACACTGCCCAACTTCATAAAGGCCAATGTGGGACATCCTTCAATGTCGTAGTTGGGTCGACAACCAAAAGCATTAGCAAACAGCATGACTGTGCATTTCTATTTTACAAAAATAATATGAAAACAGTAATTATTATTTCTGATGAAAACACTCTTGGATTTGTTGGTTTGTTTGTAAAGGTATATTCAACTTGTACATAAAATACATACTAACTTAATTCAATTTTATGTGATTCTTATTTTTCTAATCTAGTAGGAGTACACTTACTATATTTTATATCATATTTAAATTTATTAAGTTTTTTTTACTTAAAAATCATAGACTCAACAATACATACATGCATACAAATCATACAAATTACAAGCTAATCATTATAGTATTTACTTACCAGAAGAAGAAAAAAAC
This sequence comes from Medicago arabica, assembly GCA_946800305.1. Lineage (NCBI taxonomy): Eukaryota > Viridiplantae > Streptophyta > Magnoliopsida > Fabales > Fabaceae > Medicago > Medicago arabica. The sequence goes on from OX326970.1 coordinate 43,886,793, forward strand.
CTAATTTTATTTGATGGTTAGCTATCATGAGGCAGGTGCAGACTGCAGACAACACCGATAAAGAAGGGGTTGTGGGGCCATCATAAGTTATATGTCCTTGTCCAAGGACAAGAAAAACAGAAGCCCAACTTATGTTTTGGTCAAAATGATCGTCTATTTCTTCTAGTCTATCCTTCTTTTCCAACACAACAATAACATTTGGCCCTAAAATCAACCAACTCCCTAGTTGACCACCGAGTCATAAATTGATTGAAAACTCAAACTGTTTTAGGGTTGCAAATTACAAAATATTCCTTACAAATTCTTAAAAAAACTACTTTAGTTTCCAAAAAAAAAACTACTTTATAGTTAGTACTAACTAACACAATAGATTATACAAAAATGGAATAGGATTATTTTTAACACAACTAGGAATAGGAAGTTACTATTTCCCACTTTATTTAAAGTAACATAGTATAGAAAATCAACTAATTTTGTCAAAGAATCTATTATACTAATAAAAATCAAATTCTCTAAGTCAAATTCGACAAAAGACTATGCTTGAATAAACAACTTAGCAAGTGTTTGATTTTACGTACAGGGCGATCTTAGAAAATGAGAAGCTACATATTGTAGTTTTAGGGTTCTAGAGTAATGCTATGTCTATAAAAAAATAACATCAATAATTTTTTAAGAATAAAGAGCAGCCAATCATACAATTAAATCATACAATTAAAATTTGTCAGCTGTGTCTTGAACAAATAAATCATACAATTAAAATTTGTCAGTTGTGTCTTAAATTAGAGAAATATCATTTTCCAGGGTTCTAACATTGTTATGGTGCTTCGTAAAAAAATGAGAAGCTACAAATTGTAGCAAATACATGTCTATCCAATTCTCATCGTCAATCAATCTTTTACGACATAGACATAAACTCGTAATTAAGTATAAGTTATTTCTATAATAAAATATAAAATAACCTCAAATTATTTTTATAAGCTATCCAAATAGTTTCATAGCTACTTACTATAAAAATAAACAATAGATAAACTCAAATAAATCAATCAGATACCGAGTTAGAAGATACCTGAACTGAAATCATTCGTAGCAGCAGCAAGTTCATCATAATCAAAATTCCTCCAAGAAGGTTTAGTAGGAATAGCACCAATATCGATACCTTCTTCAGCACTTCGAATCCTAGCCAATTTCTTAGTCAAACCTTTCTTAGCAATATCATTGTTAACAGCAGCAAGCAAAGGAATAGCTGTTAATTTTCTCACTGACTTGAACTTGAAAACATCAATCATTGATTTCCATTGCATCATGTTACTTTCCTTCCATCCTAATTTTCCTTCCACCGTTGATTCTACCGGCGGTGAATTCTCCGGTGAGTATGAGGAGAAACTACTGCTTCCACTGTTGTCTGACTCTGTTCCTGAAACAGGGGTTTCTAGTATTGCTCTTGGTGATGCTTCATCGTCGCTTGAAAACTCTTTTTTGTTATTCTCCTTTGATTCCATTTCTGGGTTTTTCTTCTCTTCCTTTTTCCCTCTCTTTTCAATCTCTGCTACAATCACCAAACACCAGATTTTACAGAGAAAACAGAGGAAAATATGAACAAAATAAAATGAAAACTATATGAATATAAACAAATTAAATATGAATTTATTGGTGTTATTTTATTACCTATTTTCTATGTTGACTGTTTTGTTTCTATGTATTGTGTAACAAAAACAGAGGAAACTATTGAATTTGAAATGAAAGCTTACCTTAAACAAACAAGGTTGATTTTGCTATGTTGTCAAAAATTTCAACCAGAAATATCCCGTGCCTTCACCTTAAATCTGTAAGAAGGATTTTTGATCCTTCTTTACATTTGGTGAAGGTATGAGGAAAAAAGAAACAGAGGAGGAAAAGGTATGAAGATTGAAAAGAGAAGTTGGTGAATGGAAAGAGAAGGTATAACAAAGAAGAAGGGTTTTCTGATTCTAAATTGGTTTGTTTTATGAGCGGTGCTTATTCTTGGGAAGAGAAGAACGTGTAAATTCTAGCTTTGGAATTGGGAGGGAGTGTTGGAGATTTTGCTATATTTATACACCCTAAGGGTTTTTTCTTTTTTATTTTCGATGTATTCATTTTTTTTATTTGGTTTGTTTTGGGTATTTTAATTTGGTTCAGGTTTTGTATTATGTATTATGAGGCCTAAGTTTTATTTTAATCACATGTATTTCATTAATTTTGGGTGGAGGAACCTCAGGGGTAAGTCATTTTGATGTCTACTTTTTATATTTATATGGGACACCAACTTGTAATTTCACATAAAGAGAACCATGTTTAGTCTTCACATGAAGAACTTTTTTTTTAATGTTTACGAGGAGTAGCCTCATAATTCTTAGTTTTGGATTTGATTCATATAAATAAACGGCATATTATATTATAAAAACAATGTCACCTTTGTGTTTGGAGATGTTAAATGTGTTGGTCCAGGCCAACCTATTCTAAATTCAAATGGATCAAACTGTTTCGAATCATTTATTATTAAGTTATACATTATAAGTTTGATCCGACCAATGAAGACTAATGTGTCAGTCCGACCATTTCATTTTTTATTTATGTTCATTCTAACATCTATAATGGGGTAAGTTCAACTCTCATTTTTAATTGAGGGTTTTGTTTGTGATACTCGATAAGAATTTTTATCATCTTTCTATGAATATTGAGATTTGTCTTGACCTTTATGAACACATAGGCTCAAGACTCGTGTTTTTTATCATAAAAAGTACCTTTGTTTTATAATGTGGTTAAAATTAACATTAAATTGCCAATAGATGTCAATGTGTTATAAATATCAATCTTAATTAAGATTGTTAAAATTCTGAGTTAATTCATGGAATTGTATGTGTGATTGACTATGTTATAAGAGATATTTTTACAAATATTTACTTGTATTTATTTCAAAGGTCAAATACCTCCCCCGATCCTTTAAGTTTCTAAGGTTTCAGATAGGTTCTTTAAGTTTCAAGTTTGTTTCAGATAGGTCCTTTAAGTTTCTAATGTTTAGATAAGTCCTTTAAGTTTCAAGTTTGTTTCAGATAGGTCATTTATATCAACCTCCGCTAAACCAAAACTGATATGTCCGTTAAGTCAAACTCGAAACTTAAAAGACTTATCTGAAACCTTAAAAACTTAAAGGACATATCCGAAACAAACTCGGAACTTAAAGGACCTATCTGAAACAAACTCGAAACTTAAAGGACCCAGAGAGAGGTATTTGGCCTATTTAAAATTATCATTCTAAAAGTAAACTTTGATGAAATGATTATCTAAAGCTAAAATAGAGCCACTTTTAAAGTTTTACATAAGTGTTACATTGATTCAAAACATCAAGGACCTTCTTATTTTTGATTAGACAACATCTATTACCCACGCCTTTCGAGAAAGTAATAGTTGTGTCGATACCTAAAATTTGGAGTTACTTCCTCTTCGGATATCATAATTCACACTTCTTAACAAGTTTTGTGGTAACTTTTCCTAGATTCTGTAAAAACCAGGGATGAGGTTGTTTTTAAGCTGGAACATGTGAACACTAGGAATCCACAACATCACTATGAATAAAAAACAGTAATAATTTTAAAATGGTTTTGAATTTTTTTACTTTTTACTTTAATCTAGTATTATATCTATATCAAAATATTTATAAAAAAAACACTCAAATTTATATAACATGTAAAAAAATAGAAGTACATCCAATTAAATTACACTATTACGCCATTTTCATACACCAAAGTTCATAAAATAATTTTATAAATATGGAACTTATAATATGTAACTGAATGCATATTTAAAAAAGCATTCACAATGTGTCAAAAAAAGTATATACGGTTCTACACCTGCTCAAAAAAAAAAAGTACACGTAAGTAGACATGCACCTTAATGACAAATGAAGTGTAGTTCGTGACATCTGCCGTAACAAACGCACCTGCAAAGTGGAGACTTGCGTGGCCAAATAGTGACAATAAATAAAGAGTCATAAATAAATAATCTTAGGGGTTGGGGTATGCATTTAGAATGAGGATTTAACAAAACACATTTTTTACTTCTCTAATGTTATCGTGGTACTGTTGAAACACTAAAAAACAACATCTCTAACAATTAACAATTAGAATATACAACAAGTACTCATAGAAAATGGTAATATTTTTTTACTCACTAACAATTGAGCATATTTTTTTCTATGTCAGAATTTCATCACAATTTTGGAGATAATAATATGTAGTTACCTCTATTAACATGTGAGTTCTATATGGATCTTTTTCCTGATAAACTCTATTGAAAGAATTGCAAAAATATGAAGATAATTGAGTCATATAAATTGAAATAATAGGCTCGTATTTAAAATAGTATTTCCTAATAGTTTTAATTTCTTCAAAATCTTTGAATCTAACTCGATTGTCACCTTAGTTGGTCCGAGCTCAATTGTCCAATGAACAATATATTAGAGGCTTAGTTCATAATCACAACGTAAACGATCAAAGCAATTAGGGACATATGTCTCTTGGGGTCATGGGGGGAGACAGTAGTTGGTTGAAGACAGTAGACAATAGTTGAGTTTGTTACCACTACTGTGCTTGTACTGTTGACTAGCAGCATCATTGTACATTGGCGGGTGAAAGCACCTCCTTCTCCATGTGTTTCATAATTTTTACTTTAGTTAGTGAAATCACATTTTTTCTTTTTTTAAGAATAGTAGGAATCATAAAGTAGCACATGTAATGTAACATGTAGTCATGAACCAATATCACTGTGTTCCAACAAGCAAGAACCACTTTGTTTCAGACCTAGATTTTGCTATTATCCTACAATTCTTCGGGAAAGTTACAGGAACACTAAGATATTTGTTAACTTTAACATGCTCTTTTTTTTGGGTGAAATCACACTCATTTTACATGATGTTTCTCCGTGCAATGCGATTGATCCATGCATTAATGCATATGTGACATATTGATTTTTTTTGTTATTGGTGCATATGACATATTGAATGTTAACTAAATATTTCAAAAAGAAAACATGTCCAAATTAACATATGCAAGATCAAATTGTCAAATTATTCACACATTAATTGATATTAATCTACGAGCGTGCATGAACAAGACTTGAATAGTTGAATTTCTTATTGATCAAGACTCCGCATTCATCACGTACGTACATTGGCATGCTTGTAAATGCATTGTGACCTGTTTGTTTTACTTTTAACTTTTCAATTTAATTTTATAATTACTTATAGCAATTTTGTCTTTGTCTGGTTGAACTAAGGTCATGCTCCTTGAATTGTACCCGCAAACTTTGCGCCAAAATCAAAGGAAAAAAAAGCTCATTATACCAAAACCAGCATAAAGAAAAATTAAACTAAGGAGTTAAGAACCAATAGAAAAAGTTGAAAAATGAAGCTGATATCATATCCACTCTAACGGTGTGTTTGGTTATGTCACTATCGCACGCAAGAAATTAAGAGCTTAAATTAAGGGCATGGTGCACCCTTGGTTAATTTGGTGAACCAAACCCCGTTCGTGTTGTTTTAATTAAGTTATGAATATGAATTAAATTATAACCCCACCACCACTATACGTACCAACCTCACCAAGTCACCCATATATCACTTTGGTTAGAGAAGTGGGCTTAACTAAATTCTATTGACGTAATTAAAGCATAAGTCAAATTAGTAGCATTACATAACGATATGTGGGGACCATTAATTTTATAATATGGTTAAACAAAAGTTCAACTTCAAACTGTCTAGTTTTTGACTGGTTTTGTTAATCAAAATTCAAGGTGGGGCTACCAACTTAGAGATATACATGGATTACATAGAAGATCTTTAGGGGATGATAACAATGAGGGTTAGTTATGCAACTACAATGGATTTGATCTAATGACTATTCAGTTAGGAAAATGGACATCCACACTATAATGTTTTTTAAAAATCAATCAATTTTTTCACGTCTAAATACATACTTATTTTTGTGATCATCATACACACTTACAAAAATATGAGAAGTTTTTAGTAGGAAAATTAAAGGGCAAAACCACATCTTACAGACTAGTAGATCTTATATACTCAAGCAAATCTTGAAAGTTGTTGTAAGAAGAACCACCCGGACTCACACTCTTGGATGCTAACTTAGCCAAATCGATTGCTGATTTTACAAACTCCTCCTTCCTATTTACCATAACATCATTCACCATATTCTCCACAACCTTCCTATCACAAACATCCTTCATATCTAACCCAATTTTCCAAACCTCACTCACAAACCTACTATTAATTTGTTGATCAGCAAAATAAGGCCAACATATCATAGGCACCCCACAAACCACACTCTCCAAAGTAGAGTTCCACCCACTATGTGTCAAAAAAGCACCAATTGCTTTGTGTGACAAAACTTCCTCTTGTGGAACCCACCCCACAATCATCCCTTTCTCTTTAGCAGTCCCTTCCTCAAGCTCCTTCAATAGTCCTTTTTCTTGGACCATGTTTGGCCTAATCACCCATAAAAATGGTTGTTTGCTATTCAATAAACCGTGCCAAATCTCAATGATTTCTTCTCCCTTCATTGGGGTGATGCTACCAAAGCTAACATATACAACTGATTTCAACGGTTGAGATTCGAGCCACACCATGCAAGTTCTATCCACTTCGAAGAAATTGCTCTTGGTGGATGATGATGATGTTTTTTTTGTGGTATTGAGGTGGTGGTGGAGAGGGCCAATGGTGTAGAGTTTGGTAGCATGAAGACGAATTTGGGAGAGAACTGGAGATTCTAGATTCTCGAACGTGTTGAGTATTAATGCATTGCTTTTAAGTGATTGTTGGGTCAGAAGTACAACCATGTCTAATATGGTATCACTATCACCCATTTTACGGAAACTTGGAAGATCTCTACATCGAAGCAAGTTTTCCATGCCTGGCACGTTTCTTATGATGCGATCCATGTCCTCTTCTCCTATAAATTAAACCAGAACACACGTATAACTCATTTTATTTGAATAAATATACGATCATATTATTTGCATCAGTCGCATTTATTCACATTTTGTCACCATCAACTCTATATGTGTCATATGTTCATCTATAACACCTTCTGTTACAAGTGTTTCATAATCAGTATGTACCAATGTGTAGCAAAATTCATCTATAACACTGACTGTTAGAAGTCTTTCATATTCACTATGTACCTAAAGTTATAGAAAAAAGCTAAATACATTTTGTTGCGTTAGAAGAAACCTAAAACATACCTAGTTAATTCAAAGGTTGCGTGTGTGTCTATATAAAAATATCTTTGAAGCTGTTTTTATTTTCCTACCTAGAGTAGATGAGAATAGTCATTGAAAACTTACATAACTGGATGAGCTAGGGTTCAAACCCCGTTCACGATATCAAATCTAACAATTTCTGTATTTTTATTAGTTTAGTTAGGATTTGTGGACATCTATCTAACTATTTAGTTAAAGGAAAAGTAAAGATGTATACAGGCATATGTTTATCCATGATAAAATGAAATAATTCAACGTTATAATAACCGATTTAGATTATCTACTACTGCTTCACCTACTAGATCCCTAAGAAGGTGTTTTGAGGGGAACATTTTTTACTCAATTATTCTGGCAAAGAGATGTTTCAGAGTTATATACCTCTAATGGGAAGTTCTTTGCACTCCAAGAGCTTTGGAACAGATAAATAAGCCCAAAAGCAACAAGCACTAACAGTACGAAAATGAATCAATTGTATCCCAAACTCAGCAGCCAAATCAGTAGCAAGATCACCAAATATTCCATCCAAAATAATGCAACTTATTTTCTCAGAGACAATAATATCTCTCAACAAAGGCTTACCATACAAACTCAATGACACAATTACATCACCTACCCTTTCTCCAAATCCAGGATGCTTCTCCCTATTGTGAAAATCAGAGATGGTCTTGAATTGAAGCTTAGAGTAACATTCTAAAAGAGCTTGAATATCATCATTGAAACTAATGAGACGGTTGTGGATGTACTCTGTGTTGAGGAAAGTTATATGGAGATTTTGAATTGCAAGAAGTTCAGCTAGCTTTAGCATTGGATTTACATGGCCTTGTGCTGGACATGGGAAGATTAGCACATGTGGTAAGGATTTTTTCTTAGGTTGTATATCCATCGATTTTTTTTTCAATTTTTCAACAATTATAAAGACCTATAAGAAAAATTGAAAAATATCTTAAAAGACCTATAACATGATAGTGCTATAGCACTGTTACAAAATATCTTGATGTTTTTTTTTTTCTTTTTTTGGTACAAATATCTTGATGTCTTTATTGAACAGAAACGTGTATATGGTACAATAATTGAATTTTTGCAAATATATAAACTTATTATATATATATATATATTACAGTGTTGGAACACAGTTAATTATAGTGAAAAGTTGGATAGAAAAACACAACGTAAGAACTAGTGTATGTGACTTGAAAATATCCCACATTGGTGAGCCACACCAACTAGCAAGTGTTTATATAAGGATGGGGTGACCTCCAAGGGTGTGTGCTTGGGCTACTTTTGTGAACGGGTGAGTGCTTAGAAAAATATATATATCACACGCGCGACGCCGCCGTCCATCTGGGCTGGGCTTGGGTCAAAAAGATATTTATTTTTTATCACTTGAAAATGATAAATTAATTATTTAATTAATCATTGTCCGAAATGTAAGTTCAGATTGTAACCTAAGAGGGGGTGAATTAGGTTTCTAGGAATATTGGTTAATTTTTCTTAGTTTAGCGTTATTGATAATTTTTCAGATAAATAATGATGAAGGTATGAATGCGGAAAAATAAAAGAGTAAGAGAAGAAGAAAAGACACAAGAGAATTATAGTGGTTCCCCTCTAAATCTTAGGGTACTCCACTTCCTTCACACCCCGCGAAGGATTTCATTATGTAAAGAATCTTTGTTACAAAGCAACCTTAATCCCAAAGGCCCCATAACAATATATCTATACACACCAAGATAGCACCCCACTATCTTTTACAACAAGAATCTTCACCAAACCTATGATGAAATTCTCACAAAGAAACAAGATAGCACTCCACTATCTTTTACAACAATTCCACCAACAAATGATGAGAAACTTTACAACAATGTTGTCATACCCCAATTTTTGACCCAAGATCCCACCGACACGTGTCATCTGTCATACCTCTTCTCACTTTTTTTTTAGTCTTTTTAATTTTAATTTTTAATTCATTTCATCTTTTATTTTCTATTTCACTTTTTAATTTAATTTTAGTTTAAACACATTTATCTTTTATTTATTTTTATTCATAGATGATAGGTCCAATTATTTTATCTATTCTTTTTCTATTTTTAATGTCCGATAAGTCCAAGAATTACAGCTGTTCACGGCTCATCCAAATCCAGAAAAAAGTCTTGCAACAAACTTCTTTTCATCCAAATCCAGAAAAAGGTCTTGTAACAAACTCCCTTTCATCCCAATCCAAATCATCCCAATCCAAAGCCACAATTTTCGGCAGTTTTCAACAAACCCTAGGTCTAATCCTTCACTATAAATACAACTTGCAAAACACACATTAGGAGGCCAAAAATTAATTCACAACCTGCAAAGAAACCATTCTCAGAGGCTCACTCTCGTTCATAACCCGCATCAACATCACAAGTACCAATTTTTGCATAAAACAGCCAACCGAACACCAATTTTCGCACAAACAGCAAATCAACCACCAATTTTCGCACAAACAGCAATCCAAACAGAAGTTTCTTCACACAGACAGCAAACCAAACAGAAGTTTCTTCGCACAGACAACAGACCAAACAAAAGCTTTTTCTCACAGACAGCAAACCAAACACCAATCTTCTCACATGCAGCAAACCAAACAGAAGGTTTTTTCTCACAGACAGCAAACCAAACAGAAAGGTAGTACTTTTTTCTTTTCCCTTTTAAAAAATTAGATTTAGACTGCATATTTATCATTCACTTATTTATTTTATTTATTGCGTATTTATTTTACAGCAAAGATTTTAGAATGTAAATAGGTGTTCATGTAATTTATTTATCTATTTTCCGCAGACCTTATAATGTATTAATAGGTTTAATGTAATAGTTGTAGGTGCATGTGTGCGTGTGTGGGTGTATGCTTTATTTTCCCGCTTCTAGTTTAGGTTAAAGGTCCTCGTGGTGGTCCAACACCACCATGTGGTACCTGCGCTTTTACTTTCTCGCTCCGTTTGATTTAATTTTCGTCTAATTATTAAAAAAAAAAAAAACATTGCAAATAACAAAACACAAAAAACATTTTCATAAATAAACCTTGATCCAAGATCAAGTGATCCTTTTTATTATTTTCTTAATCAAATCTCAATCAACTTAATTTTTACTTTGATTTATTTCCTTTAATATCAAAAAACACAAACAAATTCTTATTTGCCACTTGGCTCTTTATTTTTAAACTTTTTCAAAACGGATAAAAAACACATAACAAATCAAACGCAATTTCTACCCCGAACTACGAGGTTTTGATCCCTCACGGGTACGTAGGTAAAGGACCTTGTCCTCTCAAATCAATAAAAATGTAGATAATTAGGTTTTTTTCTTAATCATTTTAAATTTCTTTTATCAAAGCAAGTAAGTTATAGCACAAGAATTAAATAAAACCAAGAGGTTCTCGTAGAGTACTACGGACGGACATAAAGGGTGCTAATACCTTCCCTTTATGTAACCAACCCCCGAACCCTTAATCTTTAAAATGTGGTATTTGAACTTTTTTCCACTTTCTTTCAAATAATTAAATGTTCAGCCGTGAAATGTGGTATTTGAACTTTTTTCCACTTTCTTTCAAAAAATTAAATGTTCAGTCGTGAAATAAAATAGTGAGTCAAACGCTAATCAAATAGCCTTGATCTCCGAAAAATGACGCGACAAATGTAATTGAAGAATATCAAATGTGTATGGTTGTATACTTTTATCAATGTCACTCTTAAACAAATGAACTTAGTGCTCAGAAAACTTTTTAATAAATGTTAAAGCGTAAGCAAAGTTTTCCAAACAATTTGAATGAAAGTTTGAAAGCAAGTGATATTGAAAATGTGAGTTTGTTATCATCAATATCACTCTTAAACAAATGGACTTATGCACTAATCTTTATTCTTAATCTTCATCTTGTGCCTCCATAGCTTTTCTTCTTTTGTGATGTGAGTTTGTTATCATCAAAACCCAGCCAAGTCTACGAAGGAAATCTTCTTCACACGAAAGCAATACGCGTAACAAATAAAATTGTTACCATCCGATACGATCCAAGTTTGGTGCTAAAAAATTTGATTCCTTAAAGACGTGAATGTCTCCTCCTCCTCAGCTAAATATCACTCTGCTGGCGGAATTCCTCTGGGGTATATTTTTAGACGGCGAATTGCTTAGCTTTTTATTGTTTTCCTTATTAAAAAAAATCCACCAAAAATATATATATTTTTTGAAACAAAATCAACCAAAAATATATTTTTTTTTGAAACAAAATCCACCAAAAAGATCTGTTACACTCACGTTACTTTTTTTTGCACCAATCATTTTTTCTTTCTATATTTTGTCTTCTCTCTTTATGTACCCCAGATAATTTTTTTCAAAACCAAAACGAATGCCTTCTATGGTGACCACTCCCACATCCTTGAATTTTATTGGGTATACTACCCAACAACAAAGCATTAGAAGCCGTGTCATTTCTTCTTATTTAATTATTTTTTGAAGAAATCCTAGGTTTGAAGAAGGTAATCGAAAGGGTTTGAAGAATCGTAATTTATTTAATTTTATTTAATAAAAATATTTTAAAAAATAAATTATTATAATTCTACCTGTACTCGCCACGTCAGCATTGTTACATGATATCAAGTGTTTTTTAAACAGAAAATGGAATGAAAAAGAAAAACTTTTGCACGTTTCAAATTATAAAGACCATAAACAATAAAGTATAAAAAATTTATGAAGAGAAGAAAAAATTATGCATATAGGTGATTCTTAACCAAAAAATGACTCAAAGCCACTCATCTATGATAAACTAAAAAGTAATTGGACACAAATGAAATGTTGACAAAAAAAAAAACAAAAAAGACATGACAATGATCAAATTATGTTATGAAGATATTGTCTCCGTCCCTCGATGTTTTTGAAGTATGTATTTAAATACATACTTCTTTTTGTGATATTGATAGACATGAAAATATGAGAAGTTTTTAGTAGGAGAATGGCATGGGAAACCTCATATTTTATGGGCTAATAGACCTTATATACTGAATCAAATTTTGGAGGTTGTTGTAGGAGGAACCATCAGGATTTACACTCTTGGAAGCCAAATCCGCCATTTTAGTAGCAGATCTTGAAAACTCATCCTTCTTGTTCACCATAATATCATTCACCATATTCTCAACAACATTCCTATCACAAACATCTTTCATATCCAATCCAAGCTTCCAAACCTCACTTACAAACCTACTATTAAGCGGTTGATCAGAAAAATAAGGCCAACAAATCATAGGCACACCACAAACCACACTCTCTAAAGTTGAATTCCATCCACTATGTGTCAAAAAAGCACCAATTGCCTTGTGTGCCAGAACTTCCTCTTGTGGAACCCACTCCACAATCAAACCTCTCTCCTTACTAGTCCTTTCCTCAAGTTCTTTTATTAGTTCTTTTGCTTGTACCATGTTTGGTCTAATCACCCACAAGAATGTTTTTTTGCTGTTCAACAAACCTTGCCAAAACTCAAGTATTTCTTCTCTCGTCATTGTTGTGGTACTTCCAAAGCTAACATATACAACTGACTTCAATGGTTGAGATTCGAGCCATGCCATGCAGGTTCTATCCACTTTGAAGAAATTGGAGTTGAAAGATGATGATGTTGTTTTTTTCATGGTATTGAGGTGGTGGTGAAGTGGGCCAATAGTGTAAAGTTTAGGGAAGTGGAGACGAATTTGGGAGAGAATTGGAGACTCTAGATCTTCAAATGTGTTGAGTATTACTGCATTGCCTTTAAGTGATGCTTGGGTTAGTTGTAAAACTTTATCTAAAACGATATGGTCCATTTTGTTTGATGTACCGAAACGTGGAAGATCTCTACATCGAAGTATATTCTCCATGCCTGGCACATTTCTTATGATATGATCCATGTCCTCGTCTCCTATAAATTAAACAACTAGAACACGCATTTAACTCATATTATTTGCATTAATATACAACCAAAGTTTTGAATATTAAGTAAAAAAAATAGAAAGGTGTATAAAATAAAAGGAGCGCTAGCTAACAATATGTTGGGAACACTTTCTCAAATATCTACTCTTTTATTAAATAAAACTTATGTAGGTCTGATACTTTAAAAATAGATCTCACATAAAGTAGGGAGACTCGCATAGATTGTTTAGAGTGAGTATTAGAGAAAATGTTAAAAAAAATTGTATTAACCTATATTTATTTATTTACCCAATCTCTTTTACAAAGTCTTATGATAGTACTATATATAAGCCCACGTAAGCTAAGCCAATCCAAACGGATCTACACGTACAAGATGTTCATCTCTAACATTCACTTTAGAAGTGTTTTACATTCATTATTATGTGCAATGTACTTTAGAAGTGTTTCATATTCATTATGTGCAATGTGTATCAAAATAAGCCAAACAATAATTAAGCCAAAAACTCTAGGAGCAGTTTGCGATTACATATATTATATACTTTGGCCTTGCATATGTATAAGTATAATAATTAAATCAAGAAATTAGGGGAAATTAAAAAGAAGAAGAAAAAAATTATGATTAAAATTCTAAGAGCAGTTTCAGAGTGCGTAGTATACCTCTAATGGGAATCTCGTTGCACTCCAAGAGTTTGGGCATACAGAAATAAATCCAGACGCTACTAGCAGCAACAGTACGAAAATGTATCAATTGTATCCCAAACTCATGAGCCAAATCAGTAGCAAGGTCACCAAAACCTCCATCCAAAATAATGCAACTTATTTTCTCAGAGACAATAATATCTCTCAAAGAAGGCTTACCATACATATTTATGGAAGAAATTACATCTACAATATTTTCACCAAATCCAGGATGCTTCTCCTTATTTTGAAAATCAGAGATGGTCTTGAATTGAAGCTTAGGGTAACATTGTGAAATTGATTTAACATCATCATTCAAACTAATGAGTCTGTTGTGGATGTACTCAGTGTTTAGGAATGTTATGTGAAGATTTTGAATCAAAAGAAGTTCAGCTAGCTTGAGCATTGTGTTTACATGGCCTTGTGCTGGACATGGGAAGATTAACACATGTGGTGTTTCCATTGATTTTTCCATTTTTCAACAATCTCAATTTTGTGATTTATAAGATAAGATAAGATATGCTATTTGGAAGTAGGTTTTTACACTGTATGTAACTTGTCTTTGTAAAACAAACTTATAAAATGAGTAATACTTCTTTTGTCTAAAAATAATGGGTTAACATGTTTCTACCCTGTAATTTGGGCGAGTTCCGATTTACCCTTCTGTAAAAGAAAAAAGTTTAGATTTCAACCATATAAAATAAGACTCTTTGATTTCAACCCATGACCCATGTGACTGTGCAGAATTGCTGACGTGGCAAGCTGAGTGTTGACTGTATAATTAATTGTTTTTCATTTTTTTAAAGGTACACATGGCATTTATGTCTATTTTTAAAAAAATAAAAATCAGGATTTTTTTTTATTACGAAAAATATTTTTAAAAATTATATTTTTCGAAAATTCTAAAATTTATAATTTACGAAAAGAAATTCAAATTATTTTTGAAAAATTGGAAATATATATTTTTCGAAATTTAAAATAGATTTTTTTTTCGAAAAAGAAGTTTTTTAAATTTTTTGAACATAAAAAAAATCTGGAAAATATTTTTATTTTTCAAATTTTTTTATACGATGTGTTACAGATTTGAGAATATTTTTTAATATTTAAAATTGAGGATAAAAAAAAACTGAATTTTTTTTAGTGTTTAAATTTATTTTTATCCATTTGTTACTTTTGTTATTTGTATTGAAAATTGAGGGCATTTTGAAAAGAAACAGTCAGTCCAAAATAGCTGAAATGAGTTGTTTTCTTTATATATACTAGCGGAAAGACTGGCATTATCGTGTCCGTCTGTCCGCTCTTTCTACCGTGCTAACGTATGTGATTATTCTATTATGTTTGTATAATTTTGACTAAAATTATTTTAAAATATTAATGGAAATTATTGATATATTGATTTATAAACAAAATATTGTCAACATATAACAAAATTATTTTTGAACTCAACATACTTTAGTTTGTCTGCATATAAAATTAAGATAAAATAATGATCATTTATTGTTTATTCTAATAGTAGTTAGTAAAATCAAACCAATCTTTTAACTTAAAATGATAATTGGTGTCGAACGGTCCGTGATATCGCACTAGCCCTGAGGAGACGATACATATAATACTTACTTTTGATTGATAGAAAAATACTACATCATCTTCTAAAAACATATGCAATGCCTTTTACTTGATTTGACTTGATTGTGTTTGGATTGTTTGGCGTCACAGAAATGCTAGAATTTTTCAACAACAAGGGGAATCTATTCATCATCACCTTATAGACAAAATTAAGCTTCAATCATATTGGTGGCCGAAGGCAAATCACCCTAATTTTGCTTTCAATTACCATATGTGGTGGCTTAATCCCCTATTTTGTTTCAAAGTTCTTCTCTAGCTTCATTTTCTCCTTTGCATTCTTTCCGCCGCCTGTTTTGCAGCTTTACTCTTTTATTTCCATTGGATTCTTGTTGTAACAGATATTTATTTTCCTTATTTCTCTTCTGTCACTTCTTGTGATAGAAAGACTAACATGGTTGGTTAATATATTTTATTTTAGCTTCTTAAAAAAAATATCACGGTAAATATAAATGCAAAGGTTCTAGATATGAATAAGTGAAAACAGTCATGATGTTTGTTCCTTGTAATTTTTTCTACGTGGTGCTAAAACATCTTATATAATAAAAATGGCAATGTGCTTTTCAACTATCTAAGATAAATAGTTCCCTTATGTGTAACTCACATTAAATCATATTTGCTTCAATTTATAGTGATTTTGTTTTTGTTTTTAAAGGCTAAAAAGATATATATTATAAAACCCAAACAATAGTCTCTCCAGCACAAGTGTCAGAGAAACTAACAATCTAACATAGTCACATTACAGAAAACAACGAAGAGAATTTTTTTAAAGAGAAACTAGGAAGCAACTGTTAAGTAAGACAAATAATTATGCCATCAAACAAGATAATCAAAATCGAACATAACATAAGTCAATTTTAACCACCAGAAAATCTGAAGTTTAACCTTTTCACTTTAACTTTTAAGGGTGTCGGCCTTATGTTGAAAAATTCTTCCATTTATCTCCTTCCATATGACCCAAATAACATAAATTCAAATGATATTGAAAGTCAACCGAGCATTTTTCGAAAATCCTCCTAGACCACCAAACTGAAGAAGATGATCCTGTAAATTGCCATGAAAAGTCATTGAGAAGCCTAACCAACTAGAAATCAATGACCTAATGCTACCATATAAATCACATTTAGTATACAAATGATTTCTATCTTCCACACACCCACAAACTGTTGAACAATTAGCATCTAAAATAAACAATATTTGTCGCCTAAACAAATTATCCTTTGTTGGAATTATATTCAGAAACAACTGCCAAACAAAAATGTTGATTTTTAGCATAATCGCCTTAAGCCACGACACATGATTAAAATCCATATTAAAATGAACTTTAGCTTTAGTCAAGTTGTTATAAGCACTTTTGAATGTATGCTGTTGAGAACAATGAAGTCTCCAACACTACATTCTCCATTTCCAGGCGTACCCTAAAAAAACAAACACTAAAAATAGATTCAATACCTAAAGGAGTTTAGAAGAAGGAAAAAAAAAATATTTAGTTTACTTTATGCTTTTAGACATTTGACCTAATAATCTATGCTAAGCAATGTGTCCATGTTGAATTATTTATTGAACACTTTAAACTGTTGATGCGTCTATTGAACGCTTGGAATTATTTCTAAAAAAAATCAAACTTAAACACAAAAAAAATAATTTTGTTAGATAAATATTTTGGATTGAGTCGTGGATTATATCATTCTCTTTAAGGCGTTTTGCGGCTCTACCTTAACGGTGCAATAGTTATTTCCTGCCTCGTCGTCTCCATGATAAAAGAGCACTTGCAAACTTCAGTATAAGTACTTTCTGCACAAAGATAACTCACCAAACCAACACCCCCCTAATCCAACCAAAACTACTCGATATTCTTTTCTTATAGACACCTTATTAATTTTTTTTCCTTTCTTAATTATGATAATAAGCATGATCACCTTAAGCGATCTGCCTCTTTTCGATCCCTGGTTGCTTTACTAATATAGATAAAAGAACATATATCATATTCATTTGTGAAGTAACAATATTTAATGGAATTGAAAGCCATTGTAAAAGGAATTGAATAAAAATAGGCGGTTTCCAAATACTTAAAGGCACCGTTGATAAAAAAGAAGTTATAATTCAAAACCTAAATCAATACTCCAATGTAGTGATGTTGTATATATATATATATATATATATTATATTAATTTTAAAAAAAAATTAACAACCCCACTGGATTTTATTAAAATCATTCATCGAATAGTAAGGTTATCCGGTGTAAGATTGTACATAAACAATAGTGTAAGTAGACTTGAACTATTTGCGTAGTGATGGTGCTTCTAAATATACTAGAGTGATTCGTAGTCTTGAACTCCATCTCATACAACATTACATGCTCAATCTTTCAAAGTGTAGTTCAATAGCTCGTCCATTACGGTCATACACGTTATACCAGTATAGTGAACGCTTTATAAACTTTACCAAAATTTCATCGGAAGCGTCAAACCTCAACATTTGCATAGGTGGGTCTATCAAAAGTACTCATGTAGCTCCGTACTCCACTCTATATGGAGTATGGAACTCATTAAGAAATTTAATTTAACCTTGGCTTAATACATGCTTTGGTCCTTGAATTTATTTTTCGATTTCATTTTGGTCCCCTAACTTTAAACTATCTCAATTTGGTCCCATAAGTATCCCTCTGTTTACCCAAGTAGTCCTTTCTGTTAGTTTTTTTTTCTTTTCAAAAAACGCTAACTGTGTCCAACTTGGCTCTCCATGTGGGCCTATCATTAGATTACATGGAAAACCTTGGCAACAATATAAAAGGGGAAAGATTAGTGAAAATTAGGTTTTTTTTCCTCGTCCACCATTCCTCTTCTTCTCCATCGTGACTCATCCTTCTCCCTCTTCCACCATTCTTTTTCTTCTTCATTCTACAGATTTCCACCCAGAATTTCGAACCACACAACACCTTCACATGAAATCTCGAACCAGACATCAAAAACTCTACGGGTTCACGAAAACTCGTATGCATCTGGATCTGTTGGGTCAAGTTTGAGAAGAAGGACAATACCAAATTGTAGGTGTAGAGAAACACTTGTAATTCGAACTGTAACTGATGCATTGAATCCTAATTGTGGGAAGAAATTTTGGGGTTGTAGAAACTACAAGAAGTCGAGTGACAAAGGATGCAACTACTTTAAGTGAGTTAATGATGATGATGTTATGGATGAAAGGGATTTGAATATTGAAAAACAGAAGTTGGAGATTGAAAAACAAAAGAAAAAGAAAAACAAGTTGAAGAGTGAGTTATCAAGAACAAGGTAATGGTTGATAATGACGTTAATTTTTGGATTTGTATGCTATGGGATTGTGTTGGTATTAGGAACAATGTTAGTTTGCAAAACCACATCCATTTTGAGTGGATTTTATTTGAAATAGGAGCAATGATGTATTTAGGTTTTGTTATGAATGAATATAATGTTTTAAAGTCTTGTTATGAATGTAATGTTTAGGTTGATTATGAATGAATGTACGTATTGTGTTTGATGAATGTAATGTATTGAGTATGATGAATGAATGCAATAGTTTGTTTTTGTTCAGTTTAAGCATATAATGTTGACATGAAGCTTTTAAGCTGCTATAATGCTATAACATGAACTGATATAAACTGCTACAATTATGTTGAATTAAATAAGGCTATAACAGAAATTGTATAATAAGCTTTCCAAATTAGTGCATTCAAAAGGGCTTAATAGCACATCATTCCATATATTCATAAGAGCATTATAGCACAAAATACATCAAACCAGTAGCAATGTTACAACACTAAGTGATTAACAGTCAAAAAGTGCATACACATTGCTAACCAAAAATAAATTCAAATGTGCTTAATATCAGTCAATAGCACATATTACATCAAATAGTACTTACTAAGCTACTTAATACCAGTTAACCAAAAAGACATTCAAAAGTGCTTAATAGCACATACTACATTCAAAAAGTCATTCTTTCCTTTCTAAAGTTAACCAAAAAGACATTCAAAAGTGCTTAATTTTTAAGGCTGGGATGCAGATCCTGACTTCTTTGATACCTTCTTTCCTTTATTTTTTGCTTGTGCTGGTTGAGTTGCAGCAACTTTGTACACATTCTTTCTTTTCCTAGGTGATCTCATTTTCTTCTGAATTGGTGGCTAAGAAGCTTGTGCATGAGATGGTTGTGCATGTGGCTGAGATGGTTGTGTTTGGTCCACATTCTTTCTTTTTCTAGGTGATCTCATTTTTTTCTGAGTTGGTGGTTGAGATGAATGTGCATGAGATGGTTTTGATTGTGGCTGAGAAGCTTACGTTTGAGATGGTTGTGCTTGTTGATGAGAAGCATGTGCTGGTTGTGCCTGAGAAGATGGTGGCTGAGATGATTGTGTCTGAGTTGTTGCTTGAGTTTCTGATTCAGGTGGTGGGGTTGGTGGTGGAGGTAGTGGGCATGTTGACTTGTTGTGTCCAGTTTACTTGCACCTACTACACTTAATTCCATATGTAGCTCTCTTCATTTGTGAGTTATCCCTCATTAGCTCACTTGCATCCAATCTCCTCTTCTTTTTAGGTCTACATGGTTGCCTTTTCACAAGTGGTGGTTGAAGATTAGTGAATTTTGTCCTCACCCATAGATCTTGGCCATTGACAGGAAAAATGATGTTGGAATAGCATTCTGCATATTGCTCTTTCTTGAATATTGATGGCACATAGTCAGCTATCTTGTAATATTTTTTGTTTCATGCAAGAAATGGCATAACGTCATGGCAGTCCTGTCAACAACCATTTCCTACAATCACACACTTTGTCCAACAAGTTTACATCATACTTGTCTCTGGTGTTTGATATATGTGTAACTTGGAAATCATGATCTCCACCTTGCCTACATTAAGATTAACCAGATGACTATAAACACCAGATGAATATAAATAAAAGAAGTGAATCATTAAGTTACTCATACCTTACTAGCCAGTTATTGGTAGAAGAAGATTCCTTTTTTAGTTTTTTCTTGATATTTGGCAGAACTTCACCATCAACATACTTAACAATTTTCTCCCTATTGATCTTCCACATTTCCATCACATACACTCTGATATCCTCCAACATAGAAACAACAGGCTTGGACCTTGGAACAACAATAACAAAATTAAATGCTACTGATATGTTATTCATTAGTGTGTCACACTTTGAATGACCTTTAAACATTGCCCTAGTCCAATGCTTTGGTTCAATTTCACACAAATAATTAAAAGCTTCCTCACTAATTGCCTTGATTTCCATCATTTCCCTCTCAAATGCACTTTTGTTCATCGTTGTAACTTTCGAGTACAATGGGAAACTTTTGATAATAATCAATCATCACAATAATTTAGAGGTGGAAAACATTTGGTAGTATAATATTTGGTTCATGGAAATTTTAAATTTACTCCATGACCCTCTCTCAATAACACACTACTGCCAATAATTAGTAAACCATCATTGTAACTTCCATACCTAACAAATATCATCCTTGTAGAAAACAGGCTTAATGAAGGTTGTCAATGATGTTCAGATACTCAAATTTATTAACACTATCATTAGTGTTAATAACAAATTTCATTAGTGCATTGTGTAATAACATATTTCTCAAAAAAAAAAATCTTCAAACCGGTTGATGTAAATTTCATCTTCTTATTCATCAAAACATATTACTAGAATCACATTTTCTAACAATATACTCTTTCCTTGAAAAAATACACTCAAAAAAAATAAAACCCCCACTATTTTCTCAATTTAAACAAAAAATTATCTTTATACAAAGTAGCATATTTGATTCAATAATAATCATCTCTATTATCATAACAAGAACTTGTCTCAAAAACAAGTTTTTTCTAGATTACATTTAAAGAATGATGGGTAAATGAATGGTGGGTAATTTACTCACCAACCAATAAAAATGAGCAATTTATTGGTGGAGTCAAGATAGTTCATAGATACTACTTAAAAATACGTTTATGTGGTTAATGTTTATTGGTTAAGGTAAATTATCCAATTTTCATAGGTAACTTAGTTGTCACCCAAAAACAAACATTAATATGTTCCACTATTGTTCTTGTAAAAAAAAAAATTATTCCACTGTTGCTAATTATTTTCTGCGAAAACGATCCTAGCATACTACTTAAAGCGAAAAGTATTATTCCGAAAATATCACGATGCCTATATTGGTGTATGCCTGACCCACCTCTTTATTATAATACCAATCATATTTTCCACTAAGATGAAAATCCAATGGATAAAAACCATTCGCTATAAATTCTGGATATTTTTTCTCGGAACATATAGTAGCTCTCTTTTTATATCACTTTTAAGGGTAACGGTTTCATTAAACAAAATAAATTGCATGCTCACAGTATTGTGTTTCAGATGTATGAACCATTTCCATTCATTTCAAGATAATAATAACAAGGCATGTCATTGTCAAACAAATACCAAACCATCTTACAAAGACCGTATAGATTTTTTTTCTTCATAAAAGTAATCTATCAAATAATTCCAAATTAATATATGATCGAAACACATCATAAGCTCAACTATAGTTTGATTAATTTCAACCTTCTACAATATCAAATTATTTGTAAGGGCATACAAATAGACCAAATAGTTTGACTAAACTAACATTTGTTAAATCTTTTTCATTTTTCGAGTATACATAACATCTTTACAATTCACAATCTTTTTGCAAGATATGCAACATTAACGTCCAAGTCATTTATTGAATCTACAATTGATCAGAGGTGGTATTTCAATTTGAACTAACTGAGCATCTCAATAAGACGGAAAATCAAACATGATCACACGCAGACGACGAACAAAACAATGTCAAACTTAGATGATGAAATCATACACACAAAAATACACAAGAAAAACTTTATATATGTGAAAATCACTTATTTGCATAAAAAGTGAAGAAAATAGTGTGCAAATAGGTGATTCTTAACCAAAAAATGACTCAACCACTTATCTTCGATAAATTGAAAAGTAATTGAACACAAATGAAATGTTAAAAAAAATACGTTATGAAGGTATTGTCCCCATCCCTCGATGTTTTTGAAGTATGTATTTCAAATACATACTTCTTTTTGTGATAATTGTAGAGGAAACCCCATATTTTATGGGCTAGTAGACCTTACATAGTGAATCAAATTTTGAAGGTTGTTGTAGGAGGAACCATTATGACTTACACTCTTGGAAGCCAAATCCGCCATTTCAATAGCAGATCTTGAAAACTCCTCCTTCTTGTTCACCATAATATCAATCACCATTTTCTCAACAACATTCCTATCACAAACATCTTTCATATCCAACCCAAGTTTCCAAACCTCACTCACAAACCTACTATTAATTTGTTGATCAGCAAAATAAGGCCAACAAATCATAGGCACACCACAAACCACACTCTCTAAAGTAGAATTCCATCCACTATGTGTCAAAAAAGCACCAATTGCCTTGTGTGACAAAACTTCCTCTTGTGGAACCCACTCCACAATCAAACCTCTCTCCTTACTAGTTTTTTCCTCAAGTTCTTTTATTAGCCCTTTTTCTTGTACCATGTTTGGTCTAATCACCCACAAGAATGATTGTTTGCTGTTCAACAAACCGTGCCAAAACTCAAGTATTTCTTCTCTTGTAATTGTCGTGATGCTGCCAAAGCTAACATATACAACTGATTTTGATGGTTGAGAATCAAGCCATGTCATGCAGGTTTTATCCACTTTGAAGAAATTGCACTTGAAAGAAGATGTTGTTTTTTTTATGGTATTAAGGTGGTGGTGAAGGGGGCCAATAGTGTAGAGTTTGGGGACTTGGAGACGAATTTGGGAGAGAATTGGAGACTCTAGATCTTCAAATGTGTTGAGTATTAATGCATCGACTTTAAACGATTGTCGGGTTAGTTGTAGAACTTTATCTAAAACAATATGGTCCTCTTTGTTTGTTGTGCCGAAACGTGGTAGATCTCTACATCGAAGTATGTTCTCTATGCCTAGCACGTTTCTTAAGATGCGATCCATGTCCTCGTCTCCTATAAATTAAACAATCAGAACACACAGTCACATATAACTCATATTATTTGCATAAATATACAACCAAGGTTTTGAATTGTGGTATGTAATAGTAGATAAGGTTTTTTGAAGGAGTAATAGTAGATAAGTTTATTAAGTAAAAAAAAAAAGATAGGTGTATAAAATAAGAGGAGCGCTAGCTATGAATAATTTATTATAAACACTCTCTCGAACACATATTTTTTTATTAGATAAAACTTATGTGGGTCTTATTCTTTAGAAATATATTTCACATAAAGTAGTGAGATCCATATAGATTATCCAATAAAAAAGTGAATATTAGAAAAATGTTAAAAAAGAAAGTGTTTTTAAAGTTTCTCGTAAAATTAAAGATAAGTTTAAAAAAAATGAGGCACGTAGAAAACTCTAAGAGCAATAATAAGCTAAACATTAGTTAAGCTAAAAACTCTAAAAGCAGTTTGAGACTGCATATATTATATACTTTGACCTTGCATGTGTATAATAATTAAATCAAGAAATTAGGGGAAATTAAAAAGAAGAAAAAAAAATAACTAAAATTCTAAAAGCAAATTGAGAGTGGAGTATATTATGCTCCTTTCGTTTCTATTTATAAAAGATATCTAGATAAACAAAAATTAATATATTTAGTTAAAAAATTAGACTAGATAGATTAACTTTTGTTGAACCAGTTGTCCATTATAAATAAGACAGTATTATATAGTATACCTCTAATGGGAAGCTCGTTGCACTCCAAGAGCTTGGGCATACAGAAATAAGTCCAGACGGCACAAGCAGCAACAGTACGAAAATGTATCAATTGTATCCCAAACTCACGAGCCAAATCAGTAGCAAGGTCACCAAAACCTCCATCCAAAATAATGCAACTTATTTTCTCAGAGACAATAATATCTCTCAAAGAAGGCTTACCATGCATATTTATGGAGGAAATTACATCTACAATATTTTCACCAAATCCAGGATGCTTCTCCTTATTTTGAAAATCAGGGATGGTCTTGAATTGAAGCTTAGGGTAACATTCTGAAAATGATTTAACTTCATCATTGAAACTAATGACTCGGTTGTGGATGTATTCAGTGTTTAGGAATGTTATGTGAAGATTTTGAATTGCAAGAAGTTCAGCTAGCTTGAGCATTGAGTTTACATGGCCTTGTCCGGGACATGGGAAGATTAACACATGTGGTGTTTCCATTTTTCAACAATCTCAATTTTGTGATCTACAAGATAAGAAGACATTTTGGTAGTAGGTTTTTATAATTGTCCTGTAATACTTCTTTTGTCTTAAAATAATTGTCTATTTAATATTTTTTCTTTGTATTAAAATAATTGTCACTTATTTCCATAAGTCATAGCTCAACTTGCAAAAAAGCCGAAATTGTTAGGTCGCACGTCATGATTGGGATACCTCCATTTTGTATGTGAGTTTATGATAACTTTGTCATCTCATCTATCTAGTACTCCCTCCGTCTCACAATAATTATCTCTTTACTCATTTTTCTTTTTCTCAAAATAATTGTCACTTTAGAATATCAATGCAACATTTATTATTATTTTTCCATTAGTATACCCCTATTTATTGTTTCATCCAACTTAACCACTCCACTAACTACAATTAATATGGGTGTTTTAGTAAATGATACTAATTTTACCATCAAAATCAACATAATCAATCATTTTCTTAGTAATCGTGCATAAACTTTAAACGACTATTTTTTAGAGATAGATGGAATAATAATTACACACATTTAAAGACAACTTTATTACTCCAAACCATTTTTTATCATTAAAATCAACACAATTAATCATTCATTAAAAAATTATACACAAACCTAAAATGACTTACTCCCTTCGTATCAAAATATAAGCAAAATTTACTTTTTAGGTTCATTCAATTAATGATGTATGTGGTTCATATTATGGATCACATACATCATTAATTGAATGAACCTAAAATTTTTGTTTATATTTTGATACGGTGGGAGTACTATTTTAAGATGTGCGAAGTGTCTCTCTTCATAGATTTTTATGGGCAATTTTTGTCCAATGATTACATGTAATTAATGTTGTCGGGATGCATATTTGTTGAGCGGTGGATAATGATGATTCGTGGACGAGTAGTTGATAACACCGACACATATTGATGTGTATTTATTGAAGGGTGCAAGGCTGTCTTAATTTAATGGTACTAGTACATGTTTTGATCGTGCCCATTTTTCTTACTATCTAAATTCACAGTACCGTGAAATTTGAAAGAGATTCCAATATTGCCCAAGTTTAGGTCTTATATTTGGCTAACATAGAGTCAAACATACTCCCTCAGTCCCAATTTAACTAAGCATTTTTGCACATAGAGAGATGAAATTAATAGTATTAATATAAGTAGAATATATTAATTAGAGTTATAATTGAAAAATAATTAATATTATATTAAAAAGTGAAATAAATCAGTTATTTTAAAACAATATTTTTTTTTACAGAACTACTATTAGTACGGATGGTTACGTACGAAACTTCACAGAACGCGTGTAAATGTCCATTTTCCACGCATTCCAGTTTTTGCAATTTTTTTAAATAATAATAATAAATTATAGAATTGTTTAACCCACACCCATCAACCGTTTCCAAAACGAAAAGCACACCTACTTGTCAGCACTTCTCTTTATTATGTGTTGCTTCCTTCCTCTTCTTTCCATGTTCTCTAATGTTTGTTATCACCTTCAAACATAATGAAGGTGCAAAGAAACGATGTGCAAATGAAGGGGCTCCATATCAAATTAAAATGATGCTAGGCTTGTAATTACACATGTATTAGGATATTTCCATTGAAGCTAGATTTTGTAAGCATTGATGGATACGGCTGATTTTTGCAGCAATGTTGAACACAAAGATCTTGCAATAATTTAAATCTCTTGATGCTAATGTGTATATGTGTATATCATAATATTTAGTTTTGCTTCACAAAGATTAATAGCAATTGTGATGGTATAAAGAGGAACACAAGCACGTGATGATAAATATGATGAGACAGAGAGAGTATGGTCAACAATGCAGAAACAAAGGTTAATTTGTGCTCTTACGGTTAAGAGCACAAAATAAAGATCTTAAAATAAAATTAAATAATAAATATTGCATTGAAAAAATGAGTTTTTAAGGTTATAAATGCATAATTTTCAAGATGAAATTTCTACATTTAATTTTTTATCTTGTGCAATAAATATTCCACCCATAGTTTTATTATATAGTAATAATTAATTCAATTTCATTTATCAATCTTTTCCCTAAAAATAATGCAGAAATTACTATAGCGCATTGAAAAGAAGCTTTCCCACGTGTCCGTGAAATTTCGCGTGCAAACATCCGTACCATAAAGCATTTACCTTAAAATCATTTTCCTTAAACTATTAAACATACTTTCCTAAAATCATTGAATTTTGATGGGTATTGTTTGTTTAAATTATATGCAAGTATACAAGGTCAAACAAGTAATTAAATGATAAGAAAATACTGTTTTCACACTTATTTAAATTCTAACATTTTTTTTTGACAAATTTAAATTCTAAAATTGTTTACTTTTAACAACTAGTTACTGATATAAACAAACGAGTAAAAATATTTATTGATTTTAGTTTAACTCACATTAAATCATATTTGCTTTAGTTTAGAGTGATCCAATATTTTTTTTGAAAAGGCTAAATAGATACATATTAATAAACCTGAACAATAATCTCTTTAGCATAAGGAGTGTCAGAGAAACTAACAATCCAACAGAGTCACGTTACAAAAAACAACGAAGAGAAAAAAACTAGGAAATGACTGTTAAGCAAGACAAAGGATTATGTCGCCAGATAAGATCATCAAAATTGAACATAGCATAGGTTGCCTTAAACCACTAGAAAGAGTGAAGCTTGATCTTTTCGCTTAAATTTTGAAAGGTGTCTGCCTTATGTTGAAAAATTCTCTCATCTATCTCCTTCCATCCAAGAAGATGATCTTGTACATTGCCATGAAAATTCGTTGAGAATCCTAACCAACCATAAATCAATGACCAAAGGCTACCGTACAAATCATATTTAGTAAACAAATGATTTTTATCTTTCACACACCCACAAACTGGTGAACAATTAACATCAGAAATAGACAATATCTGCCACCTAAACAAATTATCTTTTGTTGGAATCCTATTCAGGAACAACCGCCAGACAAAAATGTTGATTTGCAATGGAATTGCCTTAACCCACGACACATGATTAAAATCCTTATTAAAATTAACTTCAGCTTTAGTCAAGTTATTATAAGCATTTTTGGTTGTATATCATTAAGAATAATAAAGTCTTTATACCCAGCGATCAACCACATTAACATGCAAAACAACATAATTCAACCTATCCACACACTCCCCCACCAGCTCCTCCTCCCAAACAAGTAATCTCCTACGCCATTTTCACGCTTCATCATTCACTCGTCACCCCAAAGAATGCATATCAGCAATAGTTGCCAATTTATTATCTGTTAAATCAAAAAAAATTCTAAATCTAACTTCCAAAGAAGATCCATCAAGCCACATGTCTCGCCAAAACAAAGTAGAGGACCCGTCTCCCACCTCGCGATGAGCATTATCCAATAACCACCCTTCATCTAGTGTCCCTACTGCCTCTCTAATTTTATGCAAATTCAGTCACCACACTGATCCTCTCCCACCCCTAAAACATAATCTTCCTCACCATATCACGCACATAACACTTTGTACCAGAAACTCTCCATTTTCTCCAACACCTTCCACACCCATTTACCAAGAAGATATAAATTAAATTATTTCAACCTCTTAACCCCCAACTATTCATTATCCCTTTCCAAGCATAACATTTAATCTAAGATATTTTCCTAAAAACAGAACCCCCTCCCCCACCCCCCACCCAAAAAGAAAAACACTAAAAATAAACTCAAGAGAAGAAATCATACCTGAGAAAGTCTTGAATAAAGAAAATAATAAGTTTAGTTTACTCTATGTTTTTAGAGATTTCACCTAATAATTCAGGCTAAGTAATATGTCCACCATATTACTTAGTTCACCATATTAAAAATCTCTTGAATCTATTTATTAAATTCCTTTTCATATTCAATAAACATGTTTTTGAACCAAGGTGATCAAATTAAGCACAAACATATAAAACAAAGCCCGCAAGGATTAAAAATACTAGAATACACATAACATAGATTGAACCAAACTAGTTATTGCAAGTAATCACATCCTAACAAAACGAAGATTATTATTGAATTTGTGGATGTACTCGGTATTGAGCAAGGTCATGTGGAGATTTTGAATTGTGAAACGCATAGTTTAAGCATTGAGTTTACATCGCCTTGTTGAAGTAGATAAAATAGTCACAAAGAAGGGGGTTTGAATTGTGACCCTTTAAAATTAAACTTGTAACTTAAAAATGATTCTTAAGTTGAGAACTTGGAATGGTTAAGTTAACAGACTGACTTCAGAAAGTTCTGAATTATTAGTGTAAAAATAGTTTAAATAATTAAATGTGTTTGTGTGTGTTGTGTTTACTGAAAGTAAAGAGTATAGGGAAGAAAGAAAGAACACGCATAAAATTATAGTGGTTCACTCAATGTGGGTTAGTCCACTCCTCACAATCTTGTGAAATTTTTCATTATGATGCTTGAAATAACCTCTCAAATTCTGCATCTTACACCTCAACAATTACACCTTAAATCCTGCACGTCAACAATTACAAAACTGAGTAATCAAAAGATAAATAGAGAATAGAGCAACACAGAGAGTTATTTTGGTTCACCCCACAATATGAGGTTGATCTAGTCCTTTTGCACTTTCAAGAGATTTTTCAATATAATCAGACAAGATTACAACTTAATTAAACACACAAGTCTAAATTTTGTTGCCTCTCCTTGAGGACTTCTTACAATAAGAGTTTACAATTAATTTGGTTATGTTTACACTTAAGACTCAAAGGGTAAACTAAAGTTAAGCTCAATTTAATTATGGACACTTTAGAAATTTTTCTAAGTGTTGAGTTTTAGCACAATTTGAATATGTGAAGCCTCTTTTTGATTCTTAAAGTGCTAAAGGTCTTTTTAAAAGGAAAATTGAATAGATTTGTTGTTTGAAGAAGTGCCAACACATTAATCTTCTTAGAGAAGCTTTGATCAGGTTTGAATGTTTTGTCTCTAATGGATAATTTTGTTGAATAGTATAATAGTATTAGAGGTATTCTTTACTTCTTTTGGAATGATCTGTTGCATTCTCTTTGTCTTGAAAAAAAAACTTTTGTCTGTTTCTTCTCGTGTTAATAAGAAGACAAATTGTACTGCAGAACTTAGACATTGACGTTCCATCAAAAGAAGATAAAATTGGTCATGTGATCTTCAGAGTGTTAACCGTTGACTTTATCCATAAGAGTTTGCTTTTAGATCAGAGCTTTGACTTTTTATTGTTGACCGTCCAGAATCTATTGTGGGCATCAGAGTTTCTCTTATTTGTTGTTAGAATTATTGACTTTAGAGTCAGAATTTTATTCTATTGTCCCTCACACTTGAACAAACATTAGAGTACTCAATTGTTCTATCATACATTGTTATTATCAAAACCTTAGAGATATTGTTCTAAAACCCACTTTGCTTCAACACAAACCTCCATAAAATTTCCAGATTTGTTTTGTGCTTCTATACTTTTCAAACTGACAATTTTAAAGAATGATTTTTGTAGTGACACAATTTGGTTAACATAAAATTGTAGGGTCGAGGTACAATAATTGTGGGGTATGAGTCTTTTCTAGATGTAAACTTGAGAAAAAATACAAAAAAGAAAGCCCAATAATCAAATTATTTTATGGGGCTACCTTAATAAAAACATCTTTTTAAAAATATACATTCGAAAAGATCACTAAATTTTATACATCCAACTATGTGCTTAAGAATAATTTGTGTAAATGTGGAGGAATCATCGTATCCAATTTGACTAAGAGAAGCAACCACATAAATAGTCTAAACATCACATCTTTATTCAAAGCTTAAGGTATTTAATATATGGATCCCTTTATTTGATATATTATTCAACACTTAAATTTTGATTCAATGTGAAACTCTTATACTCATACATGTTTGACATAATTCAAAAAATAAGAGAAGGTTTTACTAGTGAGGCATGGAAAATGCAATGCCCTTGTTTTACGGAATAGTAGACCTTATATATTGAATTAAATCTTGAAAGTTGTTGTAGGAGGAACCACCAGGACTCACACTCTTGGATGCCAACTTAGCCATATCCATGGTTGATTTTACAAACTCCTCCTTCCTATTCACCATAACATCATTCACCATATTCTCCACAATCTTCCTATCACAAACATCCTTCATATCTAACCCAAGTTTCCAAACCTCACTCACAAACCTACTATTAATTTGTTGATCAGCAAAATAAGGCCAACAAATCATAGGCACACCACAAACCACACTTTCCAAAGTTGAATTCCACCCATTATGTGTCAAAAAAGCACCAATTGCCTTATGTGACAAAACTTCCTCTTGTGGGACCCACCCAACAATCAACCCTTTTTCCTTACTAGTCCCTTCCTCAAGTTCACTTAATAATCCTTTTTCTTGTAGCATGTTTGGCCTAATCACCCACAAAAACTGTTTTTTGCTATTCAATAAACCATGCCAAATCTCAATTATTTCTTCTTTCTTCATTGGTGTAGTGCTTCCAAAGCTAACATATATAACTGATTTTAATGGTTGAGAGTCAAGCCACGCCATGCAGGTTCTATCCACTTTGAAGAAATTGCTCTTAAAGAAAAAAGATGATGGAAATGATGATTTTTTGGTGGTATTGAGGAGGTGGTGAAGAGGGCCTATGGTGTAGAGTTTAGGGAAGTGAATACGAATTTGGGAGAGGACTGAGGCTTCTAGATCCTCAAATGTGTTGAGTATGAATGCATTTGCTTTAAGTGATTGTTTGGTTCGAAGTACAACCTCGTCTAAACGAATGTGGTCTTTTTTGTTTACTCGACAAAAACTTGGAAGATCTCTACATCGAAGTAAGTTTTCCATGCCTGGAATGTTTGTTATGATGCGATCCATGTCATCCTCTCCTAAAAATTAATTCTAACAAATAGTCAACTTATATCAATCAATGTGTTTGAGCGTAATGTTAGAAACACTCTTTTTTTGAACACTCTCTTTAATACTCATTTTTTTATTGGTTTAAATTATTGTAAATCTACACTTTGAAAATTGAACCTACACAAAATGTTGGAAAACATACATTGACTTCATCTAATAAAATAATGAGTGGTAGAGACTGTGTTGAAAAGTGAGTATTGCTAACATCCCTCGTGTGTTTGTATAGAATAAATTAGATAGTCAATTTTGCTGCGTTAGAAAAAAATCTAAAAGAAACATGCCAAGTGAATAAGGTCTAGTGTGTGTATATGGATTTTTGAATCAATGCAGTTTGATTGCATGCGGTCATCATATTTAGACCGTGCAATCTTAATAAGACGGTTCCCATTTTAAATTCGGATTTAGATTGTTTTTAAATTTAAAATTCAGACTAAAGATGTGAATGGTTCGTTCAAAATGAACGGTCCATGTATGTCTAACTAGAGTGCAGTCATAGTCTCTTATTGCATAAAAACACAGTTCGTGTATATATACACTTGAAATAAAATTTAATAGCAACAAAAGACAAGTTAAATTATTGATCTAGCTATTTAGTTAAATTAAAAGGTAATAATTAAACTATTAAAACAAAAAATTGATCTCCCTAAAATTTGGGTCATGCTATTAAAAAAAAAAAGAATTAACAAATTTTATGTAAAAAGAATTGTTTTTTAAAAGTTCAATGGGTCGAATACACCATTCTTAATATAAATTTCTTCTTTAAACTTTTTAGTAAGAAAAAAGAAGAATACATATTTTTTTCAATTATTCTGTCTGAAATTAACATCAATTTTGCAGTCCGGGTGTAATTATGTAAAAATGAAATCAAGAGAATAGGGAATATTAAAAGATAAAGAAATTTGATAATTAAATTTCTAAGAGTGGATATATATACCTCTAATGGGAAGTTCATTGCACTCCAAGAGCTTTGGAACACAGAAATAAGCCCAAAAGCAACAAGAACTAATAGTACGAAAATGAATCAATTGTATCCCAAACTCAGCAGCCAAATCAGTAGCTAGGTCACCAAATATTCCATCCAAAATAATGCAACTTATTTTCTCAGACACAATAATATCTCTTAAAAAAGACTTACCATACAAACTCAGTGACACAATTACATCACCTATCCTTTCTCCAAATCCTGGATGCTTGTCTTCACTATGAAAATCAGAGATAGTCTTGAATCGAAGCTTAGGGTAACATTCTAAAAGAGCTTGAATATCATCATTGAATTGAATGAGTCGGTTATGGATGTATTCGGTGTTGAGGAAAGTTATGTAGATGTTTTGAATTGCAAGAAGTTCAGCTAGCTTTAGCATTGAATTTACATGGCCTTGTGCTGGACATGGGAAGATTAACACATGTGGAGAAGATTTTTCCTTAGGTTGTGTTTCCATTTTTCAAAAAAATCTTAATTTTGTGACCTATAACTTTCTTGCATATATATATATACATATATATATATATATATATAATTAATGTTGTGGAGTTATTATGTTTTAAGGTTGCATAATTTCTAACGACAATTTGTGATGATTTTTGAGTGGTGGATAATGATTAGTACTTGATATGACCGACACATGTTGCTGTCTTTATTGGACACAAACATGGTACATAAACTATTGCAAGCGGTTTTAATTTGGTGGTATATATATTGGGTCTTGTTAACAAGTGTTTTCGGATACTTTTTAAGGGTCTAAAAAATTAATATTTTAATTTCTAATATATTGATTTATACATTTTCATATGATCCTTTAAAGGTTATAAAGAGTGTCCAGAAACGACACGACTCGTTTATATTTCCCATACATGTAGTTTCAATATTGGGTGTGAAAAATAATTATCAATAGATGAGTGGAGTGGAAATGTTTGTCGTTTCCAAATTCACTGCACCGTGATTTTATTTAATGGCAGATTCACTGCACCGTTGAAAGAGGTTCCACACCGTCAAAAATATCCATCTACTTTTATCTTTTGCATGAAGCCAAATTAGTTTTGGGTAGTGCAGTATACATAGATATATTAGTTTGTTGGGCAAAACTTGGTGCTTAGCCGACTAATTGTATGGTTAATTGATTAGTTGTTTGCTTCTTTGATCGTGATGTGCTCAGTTGATAAGATGATATATTGACCAACTTGCACTTATGAAAATATCTTCTTTTTTATCAAATGAAACATTGAAAAATGGATTTCCAAACTACGTTTCTCAACTACTACTTCGTGCTCGTTTTATTCAAACGCGAGTTTGGATCAGGAAACTATAAGTTTGTCAATAAAATTAGTGTTTGGTTTTCATCTTTTCAAATAGCTTTTGCCCTCAAACGTGAGTCAACTTGGAAGCTGGTAATAGTAGCTTCTGCGACTTTGAAAATCGATTCTCACCGGTTGTATTTGTTTATTATTAATTATTCTTTGTTTCCCCTTTCATTGAGTGTACAAAGTTAACTTATTTGCTAAAAATAATTTTATTTTTTTTAAGGATATTTGCTTAAAATAATTAAAATGAATGAAAACAAAATTGAGTTCAATAATATATTAACCTAATTAATAATAAAATGTTTTATCCTTAAAAAAATGTTTTAAAAATAATATTTAAACAATTTTTTTTGGGTGTATTGTACATAATATAATATATATATATATATATATACTGTATTTAATATTTATCTCTTATAGTAGTAAATTGAAGAAATCAAACACAAATAAATTAAAAGAAAAATATATGCAATGAAATAAACATACAAACCTATTTTGGTAATTACATACTCAAAAGTAATTTTAGTCCAAACTATCCAAACAATATAAATTTTTAAAATCACTTTTGTAGTTAAGGTATCCAAACATAAATCACGTTAGATTCAACTCACTTTTAACCAAAATCAATTATACAAAATCAATTCATTCTAAATCAATTTTTGCTACCGTAAAACCAAACACACACTTCATAGACGGTTTAGTATTGAAGGTTGAGTTTTTTTTTTTAAGCTAAAGGGGTGCAGAAGGAAAACCTACTGCAATGCCCTAAATATATATATATATATAAAGAGAAAGAAAAAAAAGAAAAGGACCAAGTTAAAATAAAAAGAACAACAACAAAAACATAACCAAAAAAAGGAAGGAAATCAATCTGGAAGCCTGCCCCTAGAGCGGGTAAAATGAACCGGAAAACCCTTTTGCTTCTTTTTTTTTTTTTCTTGGATACTACCTCAATGAAAGGCTCTTCCATAGCAGCAAGACGATTCTTTAAATAATTTAAGGTTGCTGCTCTCTCTTCCTCGTCGGTATAAACTCGAGGCACACTAGCACTGACCTCTTTACCCTTCCAATATGATTGCAGAATCTCCATGTCATGAGCGACAGTGGGATTTAGGTCATCTTCTCGGATATAATCTAAATCTTTCACTGCATCGCTCCATTGCCCACTGATACACAAGCCAGGAAAATTGTTACTTTGATGATCCTCCGCTTGTTTCGCTAACATGATGAGTTAATAATTAGTGTTTTTAATATATTATTTGAGTATATTTTATTTAGATTTTATATGTTTTTATTTAATCTCTAGAGCTGTTTTACTTCAATTGTAAGTTATTTAATTTCAGGAACAAATATTTGAAAGATTGAGTCTTGGAGCAAAAGAAAGGAGATTTGAAGTTGATTCTGGTCAAAAATATGAAGATCTTGTGCAAAAATATACAACACTCCTTTTGCTGCTTTTGTTTCCTATTCAAGTTGTCTTTTTAGTTTATTTCTGACTTAAAGCCCATGGTTTCTTGTAGAATATTCTATTGAAGTATTTTTTGGGGATTAAGTTAGTTTTAGGCTATAAATAGAATAGCTAGCAATCATATATTTTCATCTTTTGTTCTTGGAAATAATAAGTGACAATTGTTTCTTTTAATAAAAGTTCTTCCTTTTTATTTATTTCTTTTATGTTCTTCTTCTCTTCCATGTCTACAATGAACATGAGTGAGTAGACTCTACTTGTATTAGAATTGTTAGATGAGTCTAATGACCTAATCTATATCAAACCAAGCCTTGAACCCTAATTTCATGTAAATCTATTTTCTAATCTAATTTCACCGTTTTTATAATGAATTAACAAGTATCTAATTCATAAAGCGACAACGGAGGGTTAGTACTTGTTAATTCATAATCACAAATATTAAGCAAAATATCAAAAGATGAAGTTTTAATATTGGAACAAGTAAAATTAGACAAGGATTGCGAAACATGAGAATAGTCTAGCAAACCTTGAGACACTAAAGTTTCGTTCTTCAAGGATTTCAATAGCAATCAATCATGAGAATAAGCTTGGTTGCTAGAGAAACACACTTACTGACACTGAAAGGAGATGTGATAGGCTAAAGAGAAACTTGTTTTTAGAAAATAGGTCCAACATAAAGTTCTAGGTTTAAGGTTTGATTTGTGAAGGATTTGTCACCATGACAAACCAATAATCCCAAGGCGCTTTTATTATTATTATTATTATTATTATTATTATTATTATTATTATTATTATTATTATTCAATTAAATATCCAAACATTTTAATCTCAAACTCTCTTCTAATCATTCATTAAAAGTTAATTGAATTCAACAACTCTCTGCCGGAACGATGCTCTTTTATTACTACTTCGGTAAACCGTGCACTTGCAAATTTACCCCATCATAACACTAGTATGTGATATCTCTATCTCATGAGAAAAAATATCTCTTACATAATTTGTAACTTCCATGTCCTTGGACCTTATTATTTCAGAAAGAAGAGGATCCTCTTTTATAACAATTTTGCCTGCCGCAATGTTTGGAACTAGACTTAAAGGTCTGACCTCAACATACTTTTCAGCTTCAACATTTGACATAGGCTTAGCCACCTGCTGTTTGTGTACAGCTACTGAACTTGTAGAAGTTTTTGGGATTTGATACATGTAGTTTGCCACAGTGTGTCCGATTATCTGACATGAGTAGCAGAAAGGAGGAAGTTTTTCATACTCAATATCAACATAAAAATCAAAGCTTTCCCTTTCAACAAGAATTTGTTCGTGCAAAACAGAATTTAGATTAACTTCTACTAGTATCCTAGCAAAGTGGCCGAAAGTCTGTTAGTGGCTTCATCAAGAGACAAATGAGTGCCTAACACACCTGCAATCTCAAACAAAGTTGTGGGCTGCCAATACTCACGGGAAAGACCATGAAGGCGGATCCATATTTGAGCATTGGTTTGTTGCACAGTCAGAGGATTAAAATCAGCTGTCCATGCAAAAGTTCTCAACAAACCCGATGCAAGATTCCAAGATCATATGGATCTTACTGCACTTAGGTTTTCCAAAGATGAAAATTCAAATTCAAAGTAGCCTTTACCCAGAGACGCCATAGACCAAGGCGCATTTTATTGAAGGTTGAGTTATCATCTAAGAAATTTATATAAAAAATAAAGCGAAACACTAATATTATATAAATATTACTCCCTCCGTCTTATAATAACCAAGTCATTAGTAAAAAAATATTGTCTCAAGAATATTGACCTATTTCAATTTTTAATACAACATTAATTACTTTTTTCCAATTACTCTAATTAATATTGTTTTCTCCACTCTCACTTCAATACTCCCTCCGTTCCAAATTGCATGACATTTTGGCAGGGGTGGCAAAACGGGTTCAACCCGCCGGGTCGGTCCGTTTAGCTCGCTACTTTTGGCGGAATGAGTCGAAGTTTTGAATTCACTTCTTATAGTTGGCTTGCCCCGCTTAACTCGTTGAAAAAGCAGAGCGATCACGGGACGTGGCGGCCCGCTTAACTCGTTTTTCTTTTTAGATTTTTTTCCTCCTTTCAAATTTTATTTTGGTTGTTGGTTTTATTTTAGGATTTGTTTTATGTTGCGGATTTGTTTTACGTTGACGGATTTACTTTATTTTGCTATTAAGTTTGATGTTTAGTTCGACAATTTGTTAATTATTCTGTGTTTACCATAAATTTATTTGATGCCTATTCTTTTATTTTACTTTTTTATGATAAAAGCAACATAGTTTTTTTGTAACAATTATGTTGTACACAAAATGCATTAAAAAGTTGATTTTTTTTCTCTCTAGAAAAATAAGTTTTTTGTTTGGCGTGCCGGTCCGCCAACTTGTATGTTCGCCACTAAACGGGACGGGGTGAGATTTTAGACTCGGTCATTTAATTTGACTCGGCTTGTCTCGTCGCATTTTTAGCTAGCTTAGGCGGGGTGGGCCTAAACGGGGCGGGCCGGTCCGCTTTGTCATCCTTACGTTTTGGGCATTTCACACGTTTTAAGAAATATAATTAATTTTGTTTAGGAAAAATTATTCAGAGTTGTTTTATAAAATTGTCCTTGATAGATGGTATGGGAAAAATAAATTAAAGAATTGAAAAAATAGAGTAATAAATAGTTAATGATATAATAGAAAAAACAACATTAATGTTTGATCAGTATTGTAAAGTGACATATAATTTGAGACAATTTTTTCCCAAAGCGACATATAATTTGGGACGGGATGAGGATATTCTACTTTACATTTATGATAAAGATGAATGACCAATATTTGACAAAGGCACTCAAAACAATTTATCTGTCTCTTTCATTTATACTCCTTCCGTCCCTATATGTAACCCTCCTTTGTTTTTTTTTCTTCACATTTCTTAAAAAATGTTGTCAGTGTAATTAATGTGTCTGTTATGTGTGTTATTATTACCAAATTGTCCTTTATTTGTCTTTGTCTTTTCAAATTTCAAGACAAGTTAGTAGTATTAATTAAAGGTATGTTTAGGAAAAAAGTAATAAATGTTTCTAGTAATTTGAAAAAGGGTTTACAATTAGAAACAAAAACAAAATTAAATGAGTGCTTAAATATAGGGACAGTGTACAATTTTTGGTCAATTGACTCAATTAAACGGAAACGAAGGGAGTATATCATAGGACTGACAACACTTACGTAAATAGGTAGTCGACAGCAGAGTTGCAACCTAAAACTATTTCATCCACGGGTAATTAAACTCAATCTAAACCAATCACATCCTCCATATATAACCCTATTATTTTAAGAAAATATGTCTTTTTTTTATTTTTCTTCGAATAATCTAAGGGTTAGAATTCACCTTTTTCAAAAAGAATAAATGAGGTGTTCGGAGTTCGAACCCCGACCATTACATATAATAATGCATGTCCCTACTAACTGAACTATACTCACAGATAAAAAATGAGTCGTTTTATTTCACGTATATTATACGTATTTTATTTTAATTTATTAAAGCAATGAACTAAAATCATTCAAAAAATATGTAATAAATCATTCAAAAATTTGAAACGACATGCAAATTGACTTGTACATGAACTAAAATTTTGTAATCTAACCCTTTCAAAAAATATGTCAATGATCATTTTCAATTCCATTTTTAATACTCACTTTGTTTCTCATATTTGCTTTCTCCAAACAATGTATGTGATTAATTATTATGTGAGAGTGACTCTAATGAATAAATAAGTTATAAAGATAAATGAAATTCGTACAACCATTTTATGATAACTTTTATACACATATTACTAGTGTGTATACCCGTGCATCGCACATGATGCATGAATGATAGAAACAAATACTGCATGTTATACTGACAAAATGAATGATGATATATCTCGCAAAACAAATATGATCGCGAATTAAGTCAAGTGTTTATGACAGAACTCTACTTTGATAATAGGTGTGTCACTAACGTTAATTGGCACGAAAAGATGAAATGGCCGACGATTGTAGACATATCGTATAATAGAAGTAGAAGATAAAGATCTAAAAAGTTCTCAATTCAATCTCAAAGTTATCGTGATGTTCGAATCCACTACACTTAGCATTTTCCTTATAAAATTTTATAAAATATGTTTCGTATAAAAACATCTTATAAAATCAAAATCATACATATCGTGCTTGCTCTACGTCCAAAATAAAACATTGTACACCATGTTGTTTTGTTTGGTATAAAAAATTTGGACTTCAACACTTGCATGCACTTTCTATTGTTAAGAGCTTTCAAAGATAACAAAGCTTCCTTAAATAAATGAAGACTCTCAGCCTGTGAGAAGAAATAAATCAATCGTGAATTCATGAACACCATGCAATCATATGTACAAATGTAAATTCAAAAATAGAGAGCTTCAACTCAAGAAATATATTGTATCGAGTATGAACGTGTGCCTCTACAATCTACATATCCATTGATATACATTCCTATACACATTGTAAAGCAAAGACACTTCTAAGAATTAATACATCTATTGAGCTCAAGTTATTCACTGCATTGATAAAAGAAATTACATCAAGCAATTAACATACAAAGAGACAATTATGTTCTCAAGTTTAGGAGAGTAAGGATTTGGTAGAATCTAGTTATTTACACCGTCAAACATGTACTTGAAGGCCCCTTTTCTGTCTTGGCTAATCTCAGTACTTGCTTGAGCTGGTAAGACATTCCATGTTCCTCTTGCCATCTACATATATCTTAAAAATAAAAAAGTAAGCTAGTTCATTAAACGATGAAAAATTTCAAACTTGTTAGCTTTAGAAAATAACAGCAGTATTCTAGCAAGAAATAAGTGATGTTGTGACCAAATTAAACTAAGCACAAAGTAAACAAAGACATTATACTTTTTTTTCCGAAGGAAACAAAGACATTATACATGTCAATAGTTGTTTGCCAAAAATATTGAATTAGAGGAGGAATGCACCCATGTCCTTTCACTACAAAAACATTATAACATTAACCAAGTTCGGTTACTTGTACCCAAAAAGAAAAAAGGTAAACAAAAAACCCCCAAACGCACCCCTAAAAGAAATAAAACCCCGAACAATTGATACCATAAAAATAATCAATAGATATTTTGTTTGCCTTGACATCTCTTATGACATATAGTAACCTTTTCAAATGATCAAATGGATGATAATAGATAATAGAAGGCTAAAGATTATAGATATGAGAAATTTA
Organism: Medicago arabica; assembly: GCA_946800305.1. Classification (NCBI taxonomy): domain Eukaryota; kingdom Viridiplantae; phylum Streptophyta; class Magnoliopsida; order Fabales; family Fabaceae; genus Medicago; species Medicago arabica. The sequence goes on from OX326970.1 coordinate 43,927,555, forward strand.
ATGATAATAGAAAAGAGAATGCTAAAGAATATCGATAAGATGAATGAGAAATTAAAAGAATGTTAACCTTATGTATTTCCTTGCTGAACATGCAATCCCATTTTAGAAAACAATATGTATTCACCATTAGAAGATCCCAAAATGAAGGAAGAGCATGAGCTATTATAGAGAAGAAAAAAGAGTTATAATAAAAAATATATAATAATAAAATAAGAGACAAAGCTACAATCATAGATATGGAAATCTTCCATTTTGCAATCTGGCGACACCTAGATAAGAGATTGACCAAAAAATAACAAAAATTGAATAAAAAGAAGAATGTATCAACAAACAAAGAAGATAGTAACAAAAATGAAAGTGAGAAAGAAGGTGGAGAACTGATGTGAAAGAAAAAAAAAAGATGAGATAGAAGCACAAAAGAGAAACAATGTGAAGAATGGCAAAGTAGAACGTAATGCTAAATGGTTAGAGAACTTTTGTACTTGTAAGTTGTAACTTGTAAGCAAGAGCACTAAATTGGGCTATTGTACATTGGAAACTAAAACATTTCATTAAACTCCCACTTACACATTGGAAAGCAAAAAGATGTCCACAAAGAGTTTAATTTTGTGGTGTTCCAAGATGAAAGTTTCAAATTCTCAATTAGTAATATACAGCTACCAATGTTATTCTCAAATTTAATTAGTTAAATAAAAAAATAAAGAAATACAATAGTTTCCTTATTAAGCAATAGTTAGGAAGAGTATTAAGGAAGGATGCTCTTAGAAGATGACAAATGTCACACTTACCCAAAAACTAACCTTCCTTTATTATATTGTATGATGATGTTTTTAATTTTTCTCTCTGTTGTTTTGATTTCCATGTCAATATCTGTTTTTCTTTGTAAATTTATGGTTTTTTTCAAAAGTTGTCACACAAATGGTTGTTCAAATAATACACCTTTAAGTTAAATATGTTTTTAGTCCACATAAATATACAACTTTTCATTTTAGTCTCTAAAAACAAGCTTCTAGAAGTTGGAACATTCAATTTAACAATACAATTGAAAAGTTCAATTTTGTTAAATGTGAAGAAGAACTTTGTGGAAAAACATGAATTAAATATATTTTTTTATGTTTTTCGCGCTTAAAAATTCATACTTAATTCATCTTTTGTTTAATTTTTTTATTTTTTTGTAGAAAATTGTTATAATATTCTACACTTTCTTATAAGATTTCATTAGAAGATATGAAGTCTACACATAAATTGACCCACACTTGCATTAGATTGTTCTTGACAAATGCAACATCAAAGTATTCATCAACACTATGTTGCATCAATGACTTCAGTAACCTTCACCTTATTGGCTTTTTCTAATCGAATAATTAATGGTGGAAACATCAACACAAAAGCTATTCGATTGAGGTTAAAGGACCAATGAATTCATATTAAAGGACAAATACAATAAAAGAGTCAAACTTACCGCAACCGTAATTTTGTTTAAAAAAAGTTTAATGGATATGCTATATCAGTGTATGTTAATTTTACACTCATATCCAATATGAATCAACTATTTTTCCACATCAAACTAAAGTGTGGTGAGTAGAATCAGCAGCAGACTCACATTAGCCACTATGTAGGCCAATGCCCTCACTTCCATTTCTCATTTATTTGCTTATTTCTCATGCATAAATTTGGCACAACCTCCGAAAGAGAAAAGGTGATATATATATGTACCATCTCTTGCCTCTTTTTTTTTGGAAAGAATCTCTTGCTCTTTTGTTGTGTTTTTAATTAATATTTTAATTATTGGTAAGAGTGTTCATTTGATGAGATATGGTACGATACTATAGTTATAAGTGTGGGCAATTCTCACCTTATAAGTGATTCTATAAGGTTGAGTTATGTTTATTGGGCTATTTAAGATTGTATTATAGTCTATCCAGAATCCGTTGGACTATTTGCTTATGCTATCGACCTGTTTGTGTCACGCTCCAAATGTTCAGGGATGATTAAAAGTTTCAACCATTTTTTAGGGTTTGAGTTAGGCCATAAGTAAATTTTGTTCTCACTATATAGAAGTTACGGGTCTGTCACTTAGTCTATACAAAAGTTTTGGAGTATATGGTTACTATTGAACGATGGTTCAAAATTGTTTTACACTGTGGGTGCGTATATTCTTTTTTTAAAGAAATAAAGAAACTTTTTTATAGGCTGGAAACTACTACACTACCCTTGGGCTAGCATGAAAATTACAACATGGCCACTTTCATTTTTGCCTTCTCCTTCTTCCTTCTAGCGAGCAGAGCAATGGCTGCGACGCCCATCATCTGGCAATAATCACACACACACACACACATCTCATCTCTGAACTCTACGTCGAATATCACAAACACATCTCATTCATCTTCTCTTTGTATCAATCCACTTCATCTGTCTTCATCTCTCCACGAACCCTAACTAAGTTACTGTAAGGTACCTGATTCTGATTCTGATTCTGATTCAATTTCTTTTGTTTGGTACTCTTTCTGATTCCGTTTCCTTTTTTTGTTAATTAATTTTGTTTCACTTTCAATTTTCCCCTAACCCTAATCAAAACAAAAGGGGAAAGAGGGAAGGGAAATTAAAACTGTGTTATTTGATTTTGTTTTTGAAACTGGCTGAATTTGAATGGAACAAAGGGAAATATAAATTGCTCAATTTTGAATGAAATTGAAACCATGTATCTTTTATGTTATTTGTATGAAATTGAAACTGAATGAACCATGTTAAATTAAAATTGAAACTGGTTGAAATCGAGTATTGAAAGGGCAGTGTTGTTAGTTCACTGGTTTCTAGTTTCTAGTTCACTGGTTTAAGTCAACTTTAAAAGCTTTGATTATAGTGTTGTGAAAAAGTTTATGTGACATTAACAAATTCACTGAACAAAGTGAGAGGGAATCTCGTCACTAAACCATATAAATGTGTTAATTTTAAATGTTTGTATACAAATACAATGTGATTTATATACTTTAGTTTATTTTGATGGCGGCCACCCCAAATTTTTTGTCCGACTCCGCCACTGTTTGTATCAGAAACACAAGTTGGAGTCGCACGGAACTCAGCTTCGCCGGAAACTGCAGGCGGAGTTGGTCGTCGACTGCCACAAACAACGACAAAATCGTTCAGGTTTTCCTTTTTCCTCAATTTCAATTCAAAGAATTTTCCTTCCCCTATCCTGTAGCATGCGATTCGCAGCATGTGAATGAAATTAGGATTGTTCTGCTCATGTGAAATCAGTGTTTGAGTTTCAATTAGGGTTTGTTTTTTCATTGATTTTGTAAAATGCATGGAGAAATGATTGCTTGCAGAATATTTTCAAAAGCACTGACACTAACACGTCAACATTAGAAATATTTTTAAAGCTCAATTAGTTTAAGGTGATCACATTTCTAACACGTCAGACACGCCTTCGACCAAAAGTGCCAGTGCTTTCCAATGAAGATATTGTTTTAGTTTGAATTAGGTGTTCTTATGCTGTTTCAATGCTATTATTTTTTTATGATGTTGTTCATGGTTATATTGTGTTTTATATAACTTGAAATTAGTTTGGACATGTTTATGGTTAGTGACTGGGTTAATTGAGTTTTTAAAATGAAATATAATAATATTATGACAGGTTTGTTATCGGGTTAATTGAGTTTTTGAAGAACTATAATGATGTTTAAATGTTAAAGGAAATCAAAAGATTAATTAACTGAGTGATCTGGTTTTTGGGATCATAACATGGCATGTAGTCATTGAGTTCTGGTCAACCTGATCTTGGCTTAGTTGAACCCAGCATCTGTTTAACCTAGAAGAAACCATCAATTTAGTCCCTAAACCATGTAAATGTAATAAGTAATCACTGATTTATATGAAATTCGTCAATTTAGTCCCTCATATTAAGCTGTTAGGGACTAAATTGAAAGATTTTCATATATTTTAAGGACTAAATTGACAGATTTCATATAGTTTAGGAACTGCTTACTATGTTTTATAGTCTAGGGACAACATTGGAGAGAAAATGATATGTTAGGGATTGAATTGATGTTTATTCATTTAACCTCTGTATATCATTGGGTTTGATCGAGTTTAGGGTCTGGTTCAGGTTCCACAATTGGCCTGGTTAAAGTTTAGGGCCTAGTAGCAGTAAGGAACAAGCATAACCCGTCCCAACCTGTCCTACAAACACCCCTACTTTATTCTCAGTTTCCCCCCAATATTTCCCTGGTAATCACTTTCTTCTCCATTTATTTGGTTTTTGGGAAAACATTGAAAATTTGAAACAACAAAGAAGAAAATGAATGTTATTTCAACTCACAAATAAAAAATACGTGGTTTTGTAATGCTATTTTAGGTTACCCTTTTAGTTGTATTTACATAAAATAGTTTGTTTCCCCTTTTTCAGGTTGGTACCAAAATGCCGGATGTTCATACCCTTGTTAATGAATTTTTGAATCAGCTTAAAAAACGGTAAATTGTTTCTTCATTGGCACTGTTTCAGTTCGGTGAATTGTGTATTAGGAACATTTTGTGACTTTTGAGGTTTAAGAACTGATTCATTTTTTCTTTTTTTGGGTGATTTTCTACGTGTTTGTGAATGTTGTTTTAATTAATGTATTTATTTATTGGTGTGTGATGCTAGTAAAATTGAAGGTTCTCAGGCCACAGCAAAACAGGCAGCAGAGTTGCTTCGGTCTGTGATTTCACAGCAGAGGTTGCCTCAAACACACCAGGCTACAGCTCTGATTAATGCAGTAAGGGCTGTGGGGGAGAAGCTTATCGCTGCTAACCCTGTTGGTATGCTGAGATGGAATTTTTACTTTTTTTATACTACAATTAAGCATTATGTATGGACTGTGTTCATTGTCTTTATGGAAGTCAAACATGTGTTTTGGGTTTATTGCTGCCTGATTACCCAAGGCTAGTTTGAATGAATTTCTAGCTTGTGGAAACTTTTCAATTAACTATATTTATTATGGTTCTTTCCGTATGATAAAGTGTTTACAAACTTATAAGTGTTTATGGAACAGTTAAATGATAGGAAGCCTTTTATTAGCAATGTGTGTGTGAAATGATAGGAGGCCTTTTATTAGCAATGTTTATGTGATGGAGAAGGGGGAGAATAGGAGAAACTAATTGAATGTAACAGCCGTAACTACCAACTATTCCAACAGAATGTACCAAATAGACAGAAGGGATGGGGTTAGAGTTAGTTTTAGGCAGATAGTCAGAACAAGGAAAAAAATGTACTCTCATTCATTGCTCAAGATCACATTGATCTGAAGGATTAACAATAAGTTTCTGCTGGTTTTTCAATCTTTCTCCTCAAATACCTGTTGATCTTATCATTAAATCAGATGATTTTTTAAAAAGTGAGATGCTAAAACTAGTTTCAAATCATGCCAAGCTTGTTTAAAATACTCATGGTTATTGCAATGTATTTTTAATATTTTTTTGTTCATAAATTTTCAAGGAGAAGTTTATCCAAACTATCTCTATGCCTAGTTTTACTTTTGTTGAAGGTTAATTTATGGTTACATCGTCATTCACATTTTTTTTTTCTGTGGGTTCGCCAAGCCATTGCTATAGTGCAACACTGAGGCAATGCTTGAGAAGCCCTCTTCCCCTCAAGAACTTAATTTAATACCGTGTGGACCGTTGACCCACGTATTAGATATTAAACTGATATCGTCATGCACAATGATTTCTTGTGATTCGTGGTTAATGGAGATTGATTTATCGTTTGCCTATCATAAAATGTTATGTATGTGATCGCAGAGCTTGCTGTGGGAAATATTGTGAGGCGCGTTTTGCACATTATAAGAGAGGAGGATCTTTCCCTTGCTACAGCTGCTATAGATGGTTTGGAGCTATCAGCTGTAAGTGATGATGAAGATGATGTGGAGCGAGATGATTATCCTGTTTTGTCTGCTGCTGCTGTTGCAGCTGCTGCAAGAAGCACCTTGCGTCCACCATCACTGCAAACTCTTCTAGAGGATACACCTATTTCATCTGCCATTCCACACGCATCTTCTTCAGGGGGTGATTCTGAAGGGAAAAGTAGATGTGAGTATGGCTCCAGGCTATAAGATTGAGAGTGTTAAAAAATAACTTTTACAATATTGTTGACCATGTTGTATTTTTCTTTTCTTTTTTGCCTGCTAACTTGATGTGAAGGGAATCATGCTTGTGTCTTTACTTGATATCCAGCGGAGAAACTACTATTTTTTCTGTTTCTTATTTAATCTTTTACTTGCCAAAAATCATACTAAGGCACAAGTTTTTGTTTTTAATAAAGATAACCTTCTTGGGTAGAATTAATGCTTAGATGTAATGCAATACGTTTCCTGGCTTTTTCTAATGACATCAGAATGCTTCATTGACATTACTGTATACTTTAATTGTTGATCCTTGTGATTATTGTTTATTATCCATTCATTCCTATTTATGGCGAGACTTTGCACAATGGAATACTCCTGCCTTGCAACTTGGAGGTCATGAGTTCAAATCTTGGACACAGCCTCTCTGCTTGCGGTGGAAAGATTACATACATCTCCCAAACTGCATTTGGTGGGAGCATTGTGCACTGGGCCACCCTTTATTTTATTTTATTTTATTTTCCTTCTAGTGGCATTTGATAGTGAAATTTTTGTTGTTCTGATATTCAATTGCTTGTGTCATTTTGAGTTTGAGTTTTCTTTTTCTTTGTTTCAGCTGTTGATAAGAGTTCAAGAGGTCGGAAGTTGAAGCATGATGTCATTGAAGCAGTTAATGAACTTATTCAAGACATATCTACTTGCTATGAACAAATAGCTGAGCAGGCAGTAGAGCACATTCATCAAAAGTTGGTTTCACCTTAATCTACTCTAAGATGTGTGTGTGTGTGTGTGTTTATCTTTTGCCTGTCTGTTTGAAACATTATATACCTGCTCACCATAGGCACGATTGGTAGTTGACTCTGAAAGGCTTATATGGTTATTTGTACATATTTGCACGCCAATTTTATGAGTTTACCCTGTGCCAAGAGTCGTGCCATTTTATTTTGTAGCCATTGCTAAGATCTCTTTACTCTGCTCTAAATAGACATTTGATAGATTATTCCAATACCGAAGAATTCTTCACATGGTTGATTGAAAGCTTTAGTTTCTAGAGTGGAGTATTCTATACTATGCCATATGGTGAACATACAACTATTTCTAGATGGGTTAAATTCTTAATCATAAGCGAAACTGTTATTGTTCTTTATAACAATTAGATAAGAAACAATGTCTATGTTAAAAGTCCAGTGCTTTGTTTTTGAGTATTTTCTACTCTATTTTAGAAGTGGCGAGGATTGGACTGAAATTATGAAGACTGATAAAACTTTAAGATCCCGAAGAATTTTATTTAACTATTTGTATGGTCAAATTTATCAAGCCCCACTTTAGGTAAAGCTTTTCATGGAGGCTGTTTAAGATTAAATTAAGGCTGTTTGAGATTAAATTACCTTAATGTATAAGCATGGTTGCGGTATTGGTCTTGAATGTAAAACAAAAAAAGTAACGAGTAATTATTTTATTAATGTGACAGTGTATTGCTGGGGATACCTACTATTGGCTGATATAATGGTCAAAGTGTAATTTTCAGTTACATCACATAGTATTAACTTTGAAGGTCATACATATGTTCAATAAATGCCATGTAATTTGCTAAACAGCCAAATCTTCTTGAGAATAACTTTCTCGTGGTTTGTTGTTTTTTGTTTATTTGGATCATGAGCTATTTTGTTCATATCTATATCTGAAGTTGCTGAGGGTTACTTACCTATAGGACTAACATTTGGCTCTTCACTTATTATTATTAAGCAAAATTACACTTGTCGTCCCTTAAACTTAATTTGAACTTTATATTTTTCACGTCATTTTCGTCCTTTTGGTCAATTTGCATATGAATTTTCAAGATTCAAATATGTGATTTTATTTCAAAACGAGCTCTTAATGTTCAAATCTATAGTTCTTCACTCATGTTTTCATATGAATTTTAGATTTGATGCTTGAAATATTCATATGCGAACGGACCAAAAGAACGAAAATGACGTGAAAAAAAGATAAATGATGAAATCGTTATCTGAAATTAAGTTAAGGGGCGATGTTTCCTTATTATTATTTTATTTCTATTATTATTATTTCATGCTCCTCTCATCCATATTAATCAACACAAATGTTCTGTTGATTTATGGGATTATGTCTTGATAGATAGGAAGAGGATGATCTTTTTCTTTTAAAGATAAAAGACTTTTTTTTCTTTTTTCTTGTTTGTTACACTTCATTTCCATGATTTTCAGTGAGGTAATATTAACTCTAGGAAGTTCAAAGACCGTGTTGGAATTTCTTTGTGCTGCGAAAGAGAAAAAGAGATCATTTAAGGTCTTTGTTGCTGAAGGTGCCCCAAGGTTGGTAGTTGTAGCTCTCTTACATTTGCAGTTGATGGTGATGTCCATTTATTAAAGTATTTTTTATACTATTCATATGACCATTTAATGTTGACGTTACATGCGATCAGATATCAGGGGCATCTCCTTGCAAAGGAATTGGCTGCAAGAGGCTTACAAACCACAGTGATTACGGATTCTGCAGTTTTTGCCATGATTTCTCGAGTGAACATGGTATGTGAAAATGCCACCATTATATAGGTTATAGTTGGATGTCATTGAAGTGGATTTAACCTGATTTCAACTTACAAAGCTGATATGAGTGGTAGAGTTAATCCTGAGTGAACATATCTAAAAATCCTGCCATTATATAGGTTATAGTTGGAGCTCATGCTGTCATGGCTAATGGTGGAGTAATTGCCCCAGTTGGATTAAATATGGTTGCACTTGCAGCTCAAAGGCACGCTGTTCCTTTTGTTGTACTTGCTGGAAGTCACAAGGTGAAATGCTAACTTATAGTATCTAAATTTATCTCACAATTATTGTTTACCAAATCTTCTTACAATTATTCTTGTTCTGTTAAATATGGAAACTGGTTATTGTGTACCAATCTGTGGGAAGCAAAGAATTCAGCATGTTCTTTCCAAATAGAAAACTTGCAATTTCGGAGACTGAAATATCAGAATCAAAATATTTCATCAACGTGCTGTTTTTCTAACTTGTTTTATTGCATTTCAAGATGAATAATCACGGAATATTATTTGATAGTTCATATTTGATATTTCCATAGTACTCAATCTGAGATTACGGTGCGTAGCGGCTGACCCAGGGACGGATCTATGTACAAAGCTATGTAGGCTTGTGCCTGCACTAACTTTGTAGATTTTTTTTTTTTTAGGTGGTAGTGATATAGTAATAGTTGAAATGTTGACCAAATGGCCCACACAAACTACATAACACTTTTCTTTTGGCCCACACATATACACACACCTTGACACAACAACACAACCTTGTCTAAAATTGGATGTGAAATCGCATGGGAGATGAGTGATTAAACAATTATTTAGTTACTTATATAGGGAGAGATACTTTTGTTGGTATTGAAAATGAAAAAATCATTCAATATTTTTAGAATATGGAGAATCGCGGAGAACAAAAATGAAATTATATAATATATATGTGTGTGTGTGTGTGTGTGTGTTTAATATTACAAATTTATATATGTGTGATGCCCCAATTTTCCAAAATTCTTGGATCCGTCACTGGGCTGACCCCAAAAGTGGGATTGCGGGATAGCGTATAGCGGTATATGACAAATAGCGGTCACCGATATTTGATTATTTTTTGGACAAATTACATGAATAATACTATAAAGTATATATAAACTTATATATTTCTCAACAAAAAAAAACTTATATTTAATATAAAATTAAATATAACACTCAAATCTCATGAGACATTCATAAATCAAACCACCAAAAAACAAAAGACAGAGGAACATATAAAAAAATCATAAAACAAGAGAAACTATAAGATAGATGATAGAAGAGTGTGCTTCGTGGCACAGGTGAGAAGAGAGAAAAAGTTGAAAAATGTTAAAAGTCTTACGAAATCCTCAAAATACCCTGAAAAAGGTTTTAAAAATAGGGCCAATTTGAAAATTTCCTATTAAAATCAAGGGTAGTGTTAACTTGTGCCCTTAGGGCACATGTTAAGAAACCCAAAAGAAGAAATGTTCCATAAAATTTTGTGCATTCAATTCATTAAAAAATTAAAAATTAAATATAATGCACATATTTCAATAAAGTATTTCTATATTTGATTAATTAACTTGTGCCTTAAGGGCACAAGTTAACATTTCCCTAAAATCAAATAGCGGCTGAAGTGGCCGCTATTTGATTCTGCACCGCTACGATGATTACCGTAGCGGTTCGTCGCTGCTACGCTACGCGCGGCCATTATAGCGCCGCTATCATCCGCTATTGACTACTATGGATGTTTCAAATTTATATGGGATATGTGGCACTAGTTCAGGTTTTAAACCTTTCTATTTTAGTAGAAATGAAGGATAATATAGTTAACCAATTATGAACAGTCAAACCAAAATAAATGTTTATAAACATAGCGTATAATTGTTTGATATCATCTTTTAGAGTATCTTCGACAATCACTTAAGATTAGTTTTCATGTTTGTTAGTTATCATCATGATTTATTTCCTTTTTAATTAGGATTTGAAGTCTTGCGTTGGTATAAATAAGTGTTAGTTTTTCTTCAAAAAAAAAGTGTGTTTTAGTCTTTTTGTTCACAAATCAGATTATTGAACATATCAAACCATAATCACAATTTGAAGTCCTAGCTCACTCTTCCATTTGCAACGAGGTGATGTTGAAACATGTTATTTTTAATAGATATATCCTTATGGATCTAAGTTATTCCGGTTGTATAAATTTTGAAGATATCCGAGTATACAGGGTGCCAATATTTTTTTAAATCTAGTTAATTATTCTGTAGTTGGCTACACATAGTATACATCTATCTCTAAACGAATTTGTTTGAAGTTTAGTTATTTCTTTATGTTCCAATTGGTTCAAATATTCCTGACGTAATGATAGGATTGGTAGATTGGAAAATTGAACTGCACAATATTATCATTTTGTATTATGATAATGAAATGGCCACTTCCTAGTTGTTGGTTCAGTTAAGATGTATCCAGATTATGATAATATTACCAATACATAATATCTCTAGGCTTTTTGTTAATCGCTAGCAAGGAAACTTTGGTGCCATAAACCCTGTTTTGGAATTAAATTTTGATCTAGTTCCTCTTAACAGTTGCCCAATGTTAGGCTTTTGTTGAATGTGGCTTTATCTTATTGACAGTTGTGCCCTTTATATCCACACAATCCTGAAGTCCTATTGAATGAGCTGAGATCCCCGTCTGAGCTACTTGACTTTGGGGAGTTCTCGGATTGCATGGATTCTGCAAGTGGAGGTTCACTTCATGTCGTTAACCCAACATTCGATTATGTGCCACCAAAACTTGTTAGTCTCTTTATTACCGACACGTAAGTTGAACTGTAACTGATAGAAAATAAATTGTCTTGGTCATTATTAGAAAATGTGTACTAATTGGTTTCTTTCTTTGCTTTTGCTGGTTTGGAAATGACTTCTTCCCAGAGGAGGGCATAACCCATCATACATGTACCGGCTCATTGCTGACTACTACTCAGCTGATGATTTGGTGGTGAAACGAAGACCTGCCACCACGAGTTGAGTTCAGCTGCCCCAATTTTTGTCCTACAATGGTAAATAACTGATGCCTATTTACTTTTGTTTGTCATTGGGTGTATAGAATTATAACGAGAGTAAAGAGGACTGTGGAAGCAGCTGTGTAATTTATGAAACAAAAAGGATGAGTGTAGTGATATTTGCAATGAATTTTCTGTTTTAGAAGAGCATCTATTATCATGGAGTAATGACATCTCGATGCTCAATTTTCAGGGTGTCTGTGTTGTCCTCTGAAGAAATATGTTAAATGCGGGAGAAAATGAACCTTGTGTAGTGCTGAGAATTGGGAGGATGCATTTGTATACGGGAAATGATCTGTGAAAGAAGGAAAATTCCATTTTTGTGATTGCTTACCAGTGGGGCATAACCCTTATTTGTTTTACTTTTTTGTCCAATCGCAAGCTATCAAGGGTCCCCCCCTACTTTTTTGACTTGTATATCTTTTTCTACTCAGAAATGATAATGTATACATAAACTGTAGTTGTCTGAAATTTGAAAAATGACTGACAGTAGATTTTTATCAACATGAAGTATAAGTGGATTGTTTGTTTTATAATGTGTAGTAAATGGTAATGTTTTAATTGTTTGCTTGAGTGGATTAAAAGAACATGACGTTTAAGTGCAATAGTTACATAGATTAAAAAAAAAAGTGCAATAGTTACGTAGATAAACATAACTATTAATATTTTTAGACGTATAAGTGAATTATTTGCATAGTTTATATTTTTTATTCATATGTAGAAGTCTTTCTTTTTTTAATAATTATTACACCGTGCAAATCATAGTTTTACCGGTGCATTGTAAAAGAATAGCTCATTTGTTTGTAATGACATAATGTCAATAACTCAACGGCCCGTTCTTATTAAACAGGTTTCCTTCAACGACAAAAAACGTTATAATAAAAGAAGTGTTTTGCGTAAAACTGAATAGATTAGTATGTGTATATTGTTAACTGAGCAAATATTACAACACTTTATGATTGAGACTGTATTGTTGACATAATTTGTTGAAATCTAAACAAGGGATCAACATATTAAAATTTGCTTACTAATTGTGGGAAATGAATCCTCACAAATTGGTATACATCTTACCATTGAATAGAAAAAATTGTGAGATGAGTTATTAATATAAAAGCTGAGTTCAAAACTTTAATGGAGAGCTTGGTAGACAGTAGACACCATCCCTTTGCATGTTTCTGGACACTGGAACTTGGATTGAACATCCCTACCGAAGTTAAGAACGTCGTAAGGTGCCTTTGCAGAAATTGTATCTCGACCCAAGATTATCTTAGAACTTAGTTTTTATTGTCAATTAGTTTGCTTCACTCTGTGGAGTTGAGATTGAGAATGCTCCACATGTATTCTACACATGTGATCGCAAATACGGGTGTAGATCAAGGTTGATTATAAAATAGTGCTATATGAAATTGTTGAGTGAGATGTCTTTAAGTTCCTCGGATATTGCATCGGATGGTATTGTAAAATTAAAATAAAATTTCACTTTTTCAAAAGATACTACATAAGACTCTATTGCAAAATTTATTGTCCATTTTTTCAAGACCCTTATCAAAATTCAAGATGCATTTTGCAAGTCCTGTCCTTGTCCATAATTGTTAACCTTTGTCGTTTGTTGGCTTTATCGGACCCCAGACTGGAATTTCAATTTTATTGAGGTGTACGTCGGGCACTATGAAGAAAATGGATGTGACGGAATGTAATCACATGTGTCGGTGTTGGACACCAGACACACCCAACTAAAAGGGAGGGAAATATATGTTATCATTGGTAGGGGTGGACATGATCCTTTTTTAAAAAACAAAAGAGAATTGAGCTGAACTAAACTAGTACTATGGATCATTTTATGAATGTGTATAATAATAGAGCAAAATTTAATCGGATGATACAGTTTTGTATGTAACTGATGTTTTTTCAATATTCTTGCATTCACAAAGTTTATACTTATTTAGATCTGACTGTTTACTATTTTGTTTAAGAAAGTAATGCAATGTCATTGTAATATCAAAATTAATTTTGAAGAATCAACAAAAGCCTATACATTTCCACATTGTGCTTATGGATACTACATCTAACTTAGTCAACGAATCAAAAACAGACATTGCCTTTTCTACATTTCCACATTTTCCATACAAATGAATCAGTGCAGCATCAACATACGTGTTTCCATCAACACCTAGTTTCATGGTTAAGACATGGATTTGTTCCCTGCTTCAAGCATTGCAAGGTTTGAACAAATACTAGACAATGTGAAATGATTCGGACTTATCGAACGCCGAATCATTTCCCTAAACATCGACAAAGCAACATCCTCTCTGCCATTCTGCACAAGACCAACTGTAAAAGATGTTCAAGTCACATGGCTTGCGTAAGCAAGTTGATTAAACAACTTTATGGAATCCTCAACCATGCTGCATTTTGAATGCATAGTAAGAAGCGAAGTCTGCGAAGCAACAACAGATTTCAAACCAGACTTAACAACGGGACAATGAATCAATTTACCATTAACTAAATCTCCTAGATTACCCAAAACACTCGCCGAAGTATATTCATTAAGCTTAATTCTACTACCGAACATATCCTCAAAAACCTCCAAAGCTTCACCATCAAGACCATGTTGATTATACCCAACAATCAATGCAGTGAACAAGCCGACATCTTTATCCAAAACACAGTCAAACACAAAATGGGCATCCGTCATTTTACCAATTTCCGCGTACATATCAACAATGCCAATTGCAACAAACCCATCTGACACCTCAAAACCCAAAACTACAGCCAACCCATGCGCCTTCTTCCCCTCACGTAAAAACCCATCTCCGAGAAAGCCTTAAATCGCAGAGAACGTGTAAGCATCGGGTAAAACACCATCAAAGAGCATGTTGTTGTAAAGCTCAATAGCTTCTTTGGTCTTTCCACGGCTGACATTGGATGAAATCATTGAAATCCAAGTAACTATGTGTCTGTTTGGTAAATAATAAGTCGACACTCTTCATTTAATTCATCTTTAAGCATCGCATAAATTAAGTTATGTTCAGGCCAACAACAGCTCTCACAACCCGTAGTCCATCTTTCACCACCTAGATAGAATTTGTAACGAGAACTGAAAGTGATTTGCTTAAGCAAACTCGCATTCCTTAAAAGGTGACTTGCTAACTCAATCACATTTATGGTGCAAACACAGCCACGTAACTCGACATATTTCAAATCATTATGTAAAAAAAAACCTGTGTATTCTCTTTGCCTCTGAAATCCAACCATATGTGAATTTCTAATCTGAAAATGCAAAAAATAAAGATTGTGATTTTATGTATATAATAAGTTTTTAAAACAACCCAAAAGACATATAACACCAATGCAGTGCAGGACTTTTGATTATTTTAGCTGAAATAGGAGGTTATTGTGATTTAGGCACAATGTTTGGTAAATTCAAATTATATGCTTATAAGTTATAATGGGCAAATAAGATTTTATAAAGTGTATGTTTGGAAATACGTTTTCCTCCTCCTAACATGCGTTTTCATTGCCAGACGCCATTCTCATCTTTTTTTTTTTACTTGTTTGGATGACAGAAAAAGTGAATGAGTATTCAAGTAGATGGTAAACTCGCGTAGACTTGTACAGACTCGCGAGTCTATGACAAGTTTGAGTCAATGAGTTTTTTTTATTTTTTTTTTTAAATTCCAAAAAAGCTCAAACTAAACAAAATTTGAAAAAGACAATAAACATTTAGAATTCTCTTTTCTTTTTCGCTCACTCTTAATTTAGAAACAAAACCCTCACTCTCACCGAAGATATAAGAATTAAGGTCACGCTCACATTCGTCCACGATTTTTTCCTCTTCATTCATTGACAACTTTATGTTATTGTGTATAGAAATGTTGTGGAAACTGATGTTGTTAATAATGATATGCAAAATGATGGTGGAGGTAATGTTGAATTAGGTAAAGGTCAAAAAAAAATTAAGTTAGGTTTCAATTAATGATGAATGCAATGTTTTATCTGGTGTGTTGAGTTTGATGATGATGGTCAAGATGTTGGTGATTTGATGAACAACAAGATTTCACAGGAGATTTGGATGTTTGAAGTCAATAGCATATATGTTTTATGAAATATTTAGTATATGTAGTAGCCAATTTGAAAACGTTAAAGCGTTTAATAAGGAAATAAAAGTTCTAGCTCAAGTCAAGATTGAATTTCGGTCAAAAATAAAATTCCAAAGATTGATTTACATATACTATCTAGAAAACTGTTATTCATAAAAAGTTAAAGTTGAATAGCTGACCATGAGAGAGAGTTTGTGGGGATGTTGAGAAGCCATTGCAATGTCTAAAATCCAAAAGTAGTTCATATTTGGATCATATGGTCCCTTGATAAATAACTCCATGTTGTCGAAAATTTTGAAATTGAACCAAGATCCCCGTTAATTCCGCTGTCTGATTACACCAGCAACATTAAAGTGAAATGGCATATATATCTTCATACATTTTATTTTAATAAAATATTATTGGTTTGATAATTTTAAATGAAAAATATAATAAATAATTGAGAGATTGCACTTACCTCTTCTCATTTTTGTTCAAATGTCACTCAAACCCTCTATTTTCTCTAATCACTCACCTCCTTACGATCTAAAGTTGTCTATCTACCGTTAAAAAAAACTAAACCATCATGTCTTCTAATGTGTCTTAGGATATGATATCCTGGACCGCGGACTCAAACCCGCAATACCACGTTTCTTGACACTTAATGTGTGAGCTTTGTAGTTAGATTCTTTGAAACTCAAAAATAAAAATTGTCAAGGTATCCGGAACCGTTTAGCTCAATATCAACAAGAATGGAGAGGCTTAGACTAACAAATTCCTAGACCAAGAAGAAAAACCAAAATCCAAAAATAAGGTGACATATTGTGGCTCACACTCGAGGAGACAATACCATGCATGAAAGTTGTGAATGACTATTCAAGTTGTAAATGAGTATGCGCATAAGGAGAGGAGGAGAGCAAAATGTAGAGGGGGCAAAAGGTTTTCAGCTTCTATTCCTTATTTTCAAAACTAGGATGAAAAACCGATAAATTTTTAAAACCAAAATGCAGGGGCAAAAGGTTTTCAGCTTCTATTCCTTATTTTCAAAATAATAAAGTGTTGTCCCTCTATTTTAAAAATCGATTTTTCTCCCTAATTTTACTTTTTTCTGAATTTTCATCTCTCATTTTTGGGTCATTTTGCTAATATGTCCTACTCATGAATGATGCTTATTAGGCAGCTTTTGCTGACATGAATAGGGTGCATCAGCAAAAATTACCCCAATATAGGATGGGAGTGTAAATTTTAGAAAAATATGAAATTGGGGAACAAAAAAATGGTTTTTAAAATTATTTTATACGTAAACAATTATATTAACAGTTAGTATTTAGATATAGAGCTTATATAGAGAGTAGAGACAATAAACATCAACTAGGAAGCAAACATGGTTTTTGAGTCACCTGTGAAAAGTTCAAGATCATAGCTAAAATCTCAATATGTTGTAATCTTGCAATTGGACCAAAGAGAGGTGGATTTTTCTCTCGCCTAGCTGCATTCCAAAAAACCTTCGATAACCTTGGAGCATTAACAGAGATGAATTTTCCTATGTTACAACTAAATTCAAAGGATAAGAGATTCAATGCATCAATAATCACCCTCCAAGGATAGATGTCTCTATCTCCACAGTCAAATATTTCCAAATGACGCAGCTTCGGACTGATAATTTTCAAATCACACACGATCTTGCAGTTCTTAAAGGTGACGTCTTCAAGTTGGAGACATTCAGAAAACAAAAGAGGCACGACATCAATCTGGAGACAACATAAATAGATCCCATCCAACACAACTGTTGTCACATTTTTGAGTCTAGAAAACTCAAAATGTCAAGGAATTTGACAACCTCTGAAGCTAAACTTGGATAGCATATGAGCCTTAATGTTCATCGAGTGTACATCGCTACCATTACAAGAATATTCAATGGATGTGAGATTTGATGTGACGATATCTATATTCTTCGGCCAATAGTCAACCCAACAGTTAACAATGTTCAAATGAAACAATGTCGGACTGATTATTTTCAAGTCAGAATTGAACTGACAGTCATCAAGGGTGAAGTCTGCAAGATGGTTGCAGTTGGAAAACAGACCCTGGAGAATATCTTGCGTCACACGAACTACATGCAACACAAAAGTTCTCAGATTCTTAAATCCAGAGAAGTCCATAGGTGCTACAATGCGGCAGTTCTGTAGGTGCAAATGCGCCATAGAAAGAGTGTTAGACAAGAGTGTAAAGGAAAATTTATATGGCTCCATTTCTAGATCAGTGTCATATGAGAAGAGCAATTCAATATGATTGACACCTTTAGCAATTCCTTGGGAAATCAATCAATCTATCAATGGCATAACTATGGTCGTCGCCTAATGGAAACTTTACTTTGATTGAATGGATGGTGGCACCGTGATAATGTTGCATGAATTGATTCAATCTTGTGGCAAATTCAGATTGGAAGAGTGGAATGCTTTCTTGTAACTCTTGAGTTGTACTATGGTCAAACATGTTTTGGAGATCAAAATTGAGGTCCATTCTTAATCCCCATTCGGGAAGCCATCGTTTGGACAATACGCTGGTTTTCACCAAATCCTTCAAACCTAACTTTGAAAAGATATAGGATATAACACAATCAGGCAGATCAGTCTCAAGCTTTTACCACCTCTTCATTGTTTCTGCAAGCAATAATGAATATACACAGGCGCACACTAGAATCCAAATATGAAGTAGGGTTTGTTTTCGATATGATAGAGAGAATATATTAACTGGTCCAAGGTCAAGAGGAACAACTAACTTTGTAACTCATGTACTTGTAATTGTGCAAATGTCCTCCTGTTGTATCATTAATTTTTATTTAAACTCCAACCATCCCATGTATTCCGGCAAATGGGTGTTACACTATTATATTTTTGTTAAAAAAATGGGAGTTATACTTTTTAAGTGATTCAGTTCCAATTTTCGTGGAATTTCGCATACTCGTGGTTCGCACTACATAGCAGTGTTCAACTCACGGGGATCTAATAACTCGGACAATATATTGGTGGCACTTCATTTAAATATGTTTTGGCTTTTTTTTAAAGAGAAAATAAGTTGGATGTTATGTATATAATTTTTAAAGTATAAATTAAAAAGTTCACATATACATAGGAGGAATTAAATCACCGAATCAATCAATTAATATCAATAGTATCGATTTTATGTCATTTACTGATTTCACGTTTATTCTCAATATTTGTAGTATTATTTTTTAATTTTTAAAGCTAATATTTTATTTGACATCAATATCTCAACAAATTTCGTATATTAATTTGATCTTGTCAACTAAATATTTTATTTGAGTTTTTAATTTATTTTTTATATTTATGTTGCATAAATATCTAAACAAGAGTACTTATTATATTTTAAAAAATTTAATCAATCAATAGTCTATAGGTGCGATCATACCAATAAAATACTTATGCACCGGATCCTATCACAACTCAACACTTATGCATTGGATTTCATCACAACTCCGCAGTTAAACGTGTTTGGCCGAGAGCAGTAGTGGGATGGGTGACTTCCTAAGAAGCCTTTGTATTAAACCTCATGTGTCAAAAAAATCAATCAATAATCTATCTTTTATTTTCTATTTATGAAAGTTAATCGCCAACAAAAACACAATTTTGTCTCATACTAATCATTTAACGCCTCAACATATTTTCATCTTTTGTAACAAAAACTCCTATCTTAAGGAGAGAGAAAATAACTGTTGAAGTGATTTTGTGACAAAAATTTCTTTTATATTGTTGTATTAAACAAACTAAATTACTTTTTAAAAAAATATATTTTATCACAATAAACAAACACAAATTAGATTATGAATTTTTTTGTAAGATCTTAAAAAATCTCTAAATTATTGAATGACAGAATTAATTTTATTCTAATTTATAACAAACAGGCTCTATGAGACCATTTGTTATAACTTAAAAAAAAAATAACTTTAAAAGCATTGTACATGTTTGGATGACATATTTGGAGATTTCAACAAATCAAGGCGCCTGTATTGAGCTCAAGTTACGTTATCCTCCTTATTGGACATCATAAAATAAAATGCAATAATATGTGTTAAACAACTTGATGTATTTCGGATAAGGCCAGGAAATAAAATGCAGGAGAGTACGTCAACTCGGTAAAAGCGACACCAATAAACTTAAGCAATAAAAGACGGTATTTGTTGGTTTTATGAATGGAATCCATCACAAACACAATAGAAAATGTGTTAAACAACTTGATGTATTTTGGATAAGGCCGAGAAATATCTCTGACATTTCAGAATTAACATACTTCCTATAGTGATACACATACTTCCCCTCATATGTGATCTCAAACCCTTGCTAGAGAGTCTTTTCTTGTCACATGCATTACAAATATGTTTGATATTAGTTGCAGTTGGAAAATTTCTATTCTTTAAAATGGTCTGAATATTTCTTAGAAGAACCATCGAGTTTGTCAACTCACGTATAAGCCTATTCTCATTCGGTCTTAGACGTCCAACAATTTTATATGCCTGCAACATCACAACCATCTCATGGTTGTGTTTTCCATCCATAACTTTAAAGCTCCAATCACAAACACTAAACCAATAACCTCTCAATTGAAACAGACACTCACATTTCACTAACCAGCTTTTTTACACCTGGGAAACTTCTTGTACTCTGTACATAAACTTTTTATTTCACATATTAATGTAACAGATATTTTCCTTCCATCTTTCCATTATCTGATCTTTCGATAAAAACGGCAAATCTTAGCCATAGATTTTTCCTTTGTATAATTCGAAGGAGGAAAAACATACATCAGAGCGTTAAATTTGAACTGAGATTTTTTGTGCAAAAGAGGCCACATGAGAGGTTCGACATGGTGAAATACACTTTTCGGATTTCATAATCCAAAAACAACTTCAAATTATAAAATTCGAACATGGGCATTTTGGTCAATTTAGAGGACACGCGAGAAAAGTCAAGAATAGGAAAAGAAATTACAAGATAAATAGCCGAGAAACTAACATTTTCTCTTGTTTGACACACGAGAAGAGAGACAAATATAAGGTGGGCCCCACTTATTTTTTCTTCTCTCCATAACAACGAAGAAAGGCAACGGAAGTTGCTGATTTTGTTTTTTTTACTTTTCTACCCTTTAATTTGTGATGTAACGTAACAGCCCTTCTCTGTTTTTTTTTTTTGACTCAATAGCCTTATCTTGTACTCCATACATAGTATGCTGTTATTATATCATATGATGTGACAATTTTTTTCTTGGGTTCATTTAATCAATAAACCATTAATAATGGTTTATTGATTAAATTAAAATTAAAAATAAATTCAGTTTAATAATTGAGGCATTCAATTGATTAACTGAATTAAAAATAAATTAGTTTGATGACAGAATTTTTAATTGAATTAAAAATAAAGGTATTGTTAACCGGTGTCTCCGGAGCAGTGGTTAAGAAATTAAAAGTAAAAAAAGTGTGTTATAATTTACATTGAAGAGAGTAATTTTTTAACTTTTTGAATATAAAATACATAATTTTTAAAAAACATGTTTTTCCTTTATAACTCCTTAATGATTATCCCGGAGTACCGGTTAACATTTCCGTCAAAATAATAACACTTCTCTCTCCTCAATCTCAATGTTATCTATTTCTGACATCATTGTCTGTTCTGATACATGTTTCTCTCTTTACAACTTACGAAACAGTGGAAGGGTAGATAGTCAAGTTAAAGTCAAGACCCATGAAATGCTGACATAAACAAAATCAAAGAGAGTAAGTATGTCTCTACTGGGGTCTGACGGACGAGGCTACGACCTTGCTTGCAACCTGGAAACCCATGGAGTATGGCGAAAATGGCTCGGCGATTCCAATTACACAAACTTCCTACCTTTTCTCTCTTCACCTTCTTCTTGGGATTCTTTCATGAAAACCGATTCTTCCAAATCTACCCTTCACATTCATCTTCAACTCAGAGTTCGTGCTCTTCTCTTTGATAAAGCTGCTTCCTCCATTTCTCTCTCTTCTAACCCTAATCTCTCCAAACTTAACCCTAATTTCCTTCTTTTGCATCCTGATGATGTTTACTTCACTCTTGATAACAATAATGCTCCTACTTCTTCCAACTCCAAGGTTTTGTTTCTTATTCAGATTTTCAATTATTGTGATTATCAATTTGTTTTTTGAAATTGTATGACTAGCTAATTGTGAATTAAATTTACTAAATCACAATTTAATTTCTGAAATTGAATTAGTTTCTATGTGAATTGATTATGATACATTTTGATTTGTTTGTTAGTAGGTTTAGGTGGTTTGAGAATACCGGGAGATTATATAGTAAGGAGAGTAGATCATAAGTAGTCAAATCACTAGAGGCAGAGGAAGACTTTGAAAAACTAATCGAGAAACTATTAGGAAAGATCTAGAGATTAATTAGTTGATACAACATTATGATTTTTGACCTTCAATGATTTAGAGGATTTTAAGAAAAGCAGACTGTTTTGTGTTTGCTTATCACCATTTTCAACCGAATATGACTCAGAACAGCTTCTCAATTTAAGCACTTCTCAGATTTTCTTCACATTTTCACTTTTTAAAAGTGGTAACACAGACCAGTCAAAAAAAAAAACTCTTATCACAAAAAACTCCTAAAAGTGGTTATTTAAAACATGATTTTAAAAACACAAACTTTAACAAATGAGTACTGATTGAAGAGATGAATTTAAATTTGAGTATGCTATAGACAACTGAAATTTAAAAAATTTAAATTTCAGAGCTGAATTTGTCATTTCTTATTTTTGGAGGAATAACATGGTGATTTACACAGTTATTAGTTGTGTACTGTAGGACCAAAATATTAAGCTTTTTTTTTTTTTTTTGTAATGCAGGTTGGATCGAGATATGTTGATTCTGAGTTGCCTGAAACGTGGTATAATCAAGTAATTGAGAATTATAAAGCTAACAAGAAGTTAGTTATGTGGGACAGAGAATTGTCACCGAAGCGTTCTCCGGTGGAAATGGCTTCCTATATTATGCGTAGTAGCAACCGTAAAAAGAGGCGTGTAGTGTTTAATGAAGAACAACATCAGGGTATGGAACAATCAAACGGTGGTAATTTAGTTGATGGTGATGATGATGAGTTTGTTTTTCCGGAGATAATGTATGCGTGGAACTCTGTACCTGAGAGTGCAATTCCAGTGACCGAAAGGGTGGAGAATAATAATAATAACCAGAAAGAGAGGATAGTTAGTGTGCTTGATACATTGCCTCTTGTTATGACTCGGAGTGCGGACTATGTTAACGGGAAACACGGGGGAGGGTTGTACCGTGGGAAGTTGGTAAGTGAGGGAAATGAAATAGTTCTTGGTCGTGAGCAAGCAGCGAAGCTCTCTCAGAAGGTAGTGGCTCGCGTTTTGTTGGGTGCGGGATTTGAAGCTGCCATGGAAGGTCCAACTGAATACTTGTCTGAAGTGATGAGCAAACGTATTGTTAAAATAGGAACCAATTTGAAAGTACTTGCTGATAGTTATAACCAACAGTGCTCTGCCATTGATCTTCTAAAGATGTTGCTTAAAACTGTGGGATTTAGGTATGTTTGATATTCTTGTTGAAATTCCTATGATTATGAAAAGGGAGAATAAGTTCTCCAAAAGAAAATGAACACCCCCATCCCCCAAAAAGTAACTCTTACATTATTTGAAAATAAATTTTCTTATATCCAAGTTTCCTTTGTCGAGTTTTCTATTCTTGTATACTGGTCTACCTTATCTGTTTGGGATAGAAATATCTGACAATAAAATGCGGTTCTGCTGTAAACTTTTTTATGCTCAAGTGTATTATGTGTGCATTTTGTAGACAAATATTTCCCTGATTTGTAGTTTGCTTTTGAATCAAGTTATCTTAGTTTGCAAATCAAGATATCTTAACTTAAACATGGAATGGATCCATTTTAACTTTTTCCCTTTGTGCTCACAGTAATTTTGTGCCATTAGTGGATGTGGTTAAAGATGACTCCAGAAATATTGTACAACAAGGTCAGCAACGTCCTCATGGAATTCAGTCACAGTTTCAGCAACAGCAGAACTCCCTTCGACTACCTCAGCAAGTACTTATATCTACTTCTTTCTGCATTGTTTGATGTTGCAAGATACCGGTGAATGGTGTGCAGCATGGACATGAAAATGGCACATGCATCATCGAGCACCGAGTTCTTTTCAGGATCATTAGTATTTTCCTAGATGTACCTAGTGCTTTTTCAAAACAAAATTACTCCGCCTCAAGTAGAATTATAAATTTTTCTTAGATTAGTGACCAAAAGTTATTCATAGCATCTATCAAAATATTATTTTATATGCGTTGCATGTTATTTGGATACAATTGTGTCCAGTTAGGGGTGGTGGAAATCTAAGGTCACCTGTGCTTTGGACGAAACTGCACGTCACACGCCCTCTCTGATCGCTTTGCTGCATTTATCTTGCCTAATGTCCAATTTATGTGACACAGTTTCTTATTCATATTTGTGCATACCTTCTATTGTGTACTTCACTGTTGGGTTTTGTATTCATTTGGTCCGCTCTCCCCGTATGGGTGATATCTCTGAGTTAAACATGCGAACAATGTGGCAGGCTGCCCCCACCACCACATAAGAAACACCTCCCTCTCTTTTATTGTATCAGATCGAAATTGGGGTGATTGATTTATGATTTCAGTGTGTTGTAGTTTTACTCAATGTATTGTTAACGTGCAGGTTCAGATGCAAAGACAGATGCATCCACAGATGCAGCAGATGATTAATCCCCAAAATCTTGCTTTTCAGCAACAACAACAGCTGCACTTAGAAAGAATAAGAAGCCAACAATCTACTCCTCGCCCTGCTATGGATGTAAATAAGGACAGACCATTGGTTAAAGTCAAACTTGAAAACACATCAGATTTACCAAATGATAGTAATGCCTTCAATTCCATGCATCATCAAATGCAGTTTAGGCATCAACAGGCTGCTATGTCAAATTTCCATCCTCAATCTAATACCCAGTTTAGACAGATGGGTTCTCCACAGATTCCCTCACAGTAAGTAAATAAATTCAAATTCGAATGAATGAATGCATCTGCCAGGTGACTTTTAAGTTACATTTATTGAGACTGTTATTTCATTATTTGAATATAGGAACAATATTAGCATGGTTAGAGCACCTCCTGTGAAGGTGGAGGGCTTCTCGGAATTATTTGGTGGGGATTCTTCATCAAAGCATGACTCAGAAGAAAATAGACTGACTTCTCCCTCTAGTAAATAGCTTTACTAGTATTTTAGTCTGTCGTTATGTGCAGCTTGTTGAGCATGTATAGTTGGGTTGGTCTATGTCAAAATTGTCATACCCATGTTGTAATATATCTCATCTTCCTAACGTAGCCATCAACCACATTGGACATCACAGCAACTGCACCATGTTGGATCAAATGTATGTTTATTACTGATTTCTTGTTGTATTCTACTACATGTTAAAATTATCAGTTTTTGACTTTTGTTGACACATCCGTTTTTATGTTGCTGGTTATTTCACTGCGTCATAATTTTGGATGCAAAAATTTCACTGTACGCTTAAGCTTTTCGAAGATTACTCAAAATGGACAAGACTGAAACTTGTAGCCAAAATTGCATTTCTTTCCTTATCGTTTTCTTTTTCTCCGGTTTAAATGTGTGATTATTTAGCCGCATAAATTGTAAGGGAAATGTTCTAGGCTTGTAACCGTCATTAACTTCTCCCTCCTAACAATAATTTAAGAAACAAGCCTTTATGATACTAGCTAGTTGAGAGTGTGTTGGAGTGACAAAGGCGGTTAGTTTACACTTCCTTCTTTTTATAAGCACCCATTGACACATTTCACATATATTAAGAAAGATTGGTAGTATAACTAATGTGTATATTTTCTAAACTCCTAGATATATTTACTATTGACTTTTGGTATCCCAAAGAAAAGTAGCAGTATTAATTAGGAAATGTTTGAGGAAAAAAAAATTGCATCTAGAAACTTGAAAGAAGGCTTGTATCTAGGGCAAATTTTATTTCTCACAAGGTGCTTATAAGGGTAGGAGGGAGTAATTACATTGCTTAAAGAATGTGTTCTTCTATGAAGTTTGTATACAAGCACAATGTTCAGTTTCACTCTTATTCGTCCAACTGCTGTAGCTAGGTGGATATTTTCACTGCCCTCAAATTTAACATGGACTTCCTGAGCTGTATTATTGATATGGAACTCCTTGATATCCTGGGACCATATATGCCCGAGACTTCTCCCTTTTATCTATCAATTCATCAAGCCTTTCTACACTCATTTTTATTAAATTCTAAGCAAGAAAATTATCAAACTTGTAGATCAAGGGAATGAAGAAACTCATCAGAGTGTGTTATGCCTAAAATACATGTTACAATAATCAGTAATGTAGGTCTAAATATAACATTTCTTTGACGATGGACGAATTAGATAAGTCCTTGTAGTAGCTAAGCACTTGTCAACTTGTGGACACATGTAATAAGATGTCAAGTGATATTGTATAATTTAGTGACATGAAAAATTGATTTGATTTTTCATTGATTTGATTGCCCGCAAGTCGACAAACACTTGAAAGTCCACTCTAAGATAACTAACACAACGTGACCTTTATCATAATTATATCTTAAATTCAATAATGATAATAATCGAGATCTGATTTATATCTTTTTCTTACCCAGATTTGATTTATACTTCAGTTTCATAATACCCGACACAATAACAAGATAAGTGATTGCTCAATAAGCTTCACAAATTTCTCAAACAATGTCCATCGAGAGTTACGGCCTGATTGGTTGAGCAATTTGAGTAATCACCTACAACCTAATGCTCAATTTATCAAGCAGCAATCTACGTATAAAACACATCTTCCCAGCTTCAACTCCAAGAGTATAGGCTAAAAGAATCTGAATCAAAAGCATGATCACTGCCCAACCCTGATTATGATGGGATTGGAAAAGAGAGAAAACACCTACCCATGCTCCGCAGTTTTGCATGCAAGATGCAAAGTCTGGAAGAAATAAATATTTCATTTCATGGAAATATGGAGCTTGCACAAGAACCAAGTTCTACCAGTCTATCCCTTGCAATATTCTTGTAGTCTCAAATGGTACTATTTTTATGCATTCTAGACACATCAAAATGACAATTCTATAAATGATTGCAGCTAAGACTACATCAAAATTCTAATGAGTAGCAAATGATATTTGATCGACTTAACACACATTTTATTGCCAAAGCGTCATTAGGTGCTCAATTACAAACTGGATACGGAAAAACAAACAATAGAGATGCTTGTTAGAATATAGTACTAAACACTATTCTTATAGTCAACCATAATTATTATTACATAGTAATTAGGCTACAGCCTACAAGCTACTGATATTACGCGGAAAGTTAACCTATAATAAACTCGTAATTACTCTGCTTACTGATAGTAAACAAGCTATGAGATCATGTGTGCAGTGCACACAACACTTCTTCTCAGTAACTCTTTAAACAAGGTATCAGAACCTGCATGATCATGTTTTTTAGAATTCTATTTTTTGAGCTTTAACCCAATATTAAACGAATCGGACATTGAAGTGAGATTTTCAACTCCAAGTCATGGTTCAACAGCTTTCAACAACTTGAATAAGACGAAAGTGTGATCAAACCGCTCAAATAACCAAACGGTAGACGGTGTCAGTTCATAATTCAACCGGTTGAACTGTTTAGTTCGATTTCTAAAACATGGCGTTGACCTCATTCTTCTAAATAAAAGATGAACTCAACACAAGGTCGAGCCAAAAAAGCCACCGCCTCATGTGGTGTGTTATAGACCAAATTACTCGTTTGCCTCACCAAAAAGCTTAACGCCCAAGTGCAAAACACAAACTGGAAGGAAATAAACAAACATAAATTTCAGCTTATCAGTATAGCTATTTCAGGGAAAGTCTAAATATTGAATAGTTTTCGTAGGCAACTTTTTTTGCTTCAATTGTCATTGTGTTAGTGCTGACTTTTTTTTTTTTTGTGTATTCAACTCCTCAATTATGTTGAGACAAATGCGCGGAAGTTTATGAAGATTTTGTTAGAGCAACAGTGGCATGATAGTGGAAGGATATTAGGCTGCCATTTACTACAACTACTTGCATTTTAAATGGATGCTAATACCAATACCAATGGATCTTCAACTAAAATTCACTCGAGTCTTGTAACCGTAGTTGTAGATATAACAAAAGAATTGAACTATTAAAATCTCTGTGTCGTCTTACCACAGCTTCTGCTGTGGGACACAATAGTTGCCAAAGAATAGAATACCTATAAAATAAAATAGAATGGAAATTAGTGTTTTTTTCAGAAAAGGTAATAGGTCATTCAGTAGCTTTAATGGGTTAACTAGGCTCAGCGTTATAAAAAATATGTCAAAAGGACTGCAGCGTGGCTCAGGCAAACATGTTAATAATAACTTAGTTACATTTCTATATTGAACCAAAATAACTGAAATGCAGTGTTGTCAATCACAGATCGCGGAAAATAACAGTTTGTTCAAAGTTAGCTACGCTATAGCCGCTACTTGACAATACATTGTACTAAATTGCGTATCGTGGAACAATAGCAATTTGATAAAATTTCGCTACATTATAGCGCTAAAGCATTGCTATAGCCACTATTTGACAGCACTGATAAAATGGGCATCCACATAGTTAAGCAAATCATCAAACAACATTAAGACAAGATACATTAGTTTACCAATTCAAAGAACCAGAATTGAAAAAGAAAAAAAAAGCTCAACTTTGTTGTGCCAAAAGCCCTCTTATCAAGAAAATACATTTTCTTTCTTGTCCATTATACATCCATTAGCATTAAGTCATTAACTGAAGGAAAATAAATAATACAAACTACAAAGTTGTATCAAAAGATCTAATTCAAATTACTATAGCATTAAGTCCACTTTCTTTCTTTTTATGTATTTATATGTATTTCCCCACATCAACTCACTAATTTGAAGTTAAACCCAATGTCCCCCCAAAAATACGTGCAAGCAGACGTGATAACAACCAATAGGTCGTGTCCAATAAAACATGTGAAAATATTTATTGACTAAATTTTCCTGTTTGTTTCCAATGATGATGAATACCTTGAATCACACACATGTATTTTCTAAGACCAAGAGTAAAAACCAATTTCATATTCAATAGAAATTCGTAATGTGTAATATGATTCGAGTAAAGTAATGAAGAGGTTAACATATTCACAATTATTCATGCAAAAATAAAGCACTAACATTCTGAGATAAACTGAAATTAAAGTTACAAATTTGAATTGAGGCTTTATTGCATGATGAGAATAAAAGAATAAATAAGAATTTAAATAGTCGCTTGCCTCTTGGTCTTCTACAGAATGCTTGTCTGTGACAGTTAACTGTCAATGCAATTGCAGAAAAGAGCTGCTCACAGCTCACTTGTTGAGATATTGTAATTATGTTAAGAATGTATTGTGAAATTTCAGGTATTCCTCTATACAACAACCTTAGCCAGACTTATCAAAAGAAGAAATATCAATGGGAGGAATCCTTTTCCCCATTCCATTCCAAGAAAAATAAACAATCATGGCATTAATTTCCATTCAGTTCCTGACTTAACATAGTGTGCGTATCAGAATGTAAACGACAACCATTTTTCTCCATGATGTCCCGCAATTGCGAGCATTCATCAACATAACCCTTTCTAACTAAACCATCAAGTAGGACTTTCCAAACCACTTCGTCATAACTATACCCACAGCTTAATAAACTACGAAAGATTTCTTCGGCCTTCTCATGGTTACCTTGTTCAAATAGCCCACAAACGAGAAGCTTATAGGATTCTAGATGTGCTAAATGATTATACTCCATCATAGAATCCAGCAATCTCAATGCTTCTTCATGCATTCCCAACTTGCAGCAACTACTTAGAAGAGAATTATGAATATTTTCAGATGGAGAAATTCCACTTTCTTTCATATGGCTAAACAACCTAAAGGCTAATAACAAATGTTCCACTTTGCAAAGTCCTTTAATAAGCTTGCTGTAAGTGTTAACATTAGGCACACAGTCCTGTTCCACCATTTTCTCAAATACCATGGTTATGATTTCAAAGTCAGCTATCTTCCATATATCGGCATTATCAACTGAAATGTTAGTTGAATTCAAGTCAAGTCCCATGCCTTCCTTATTATATTTTTCAACTATTAGATGCTTCAATAGGATGGAATATGTTTGACGTGAAGGCTCACAACCAGTATCAAACATGCGTTTGAGAACACCAAATGCACTGTCTAGTTGTCCTATACACCCATATGCATTAATCAGTAAATCATAGATGAAGGAGTCGAGTAATACCCCTTCTTCTTTAATCTTGACCACCATCTCTTCAGCTTCCAGTAATCTTCCTTGGCTACAATATGCTTTAATAAATGCAGTATATGTGATCACATTAGGTTGATATCCAGATGAAATCATTTGGTCGAGAAACCTATTAGCATGGTCAAAGTCACTTTCCCTCAATACTTCCTCAATGAGAATTGTATATGTGTGAACGGTGGGCTTCGCATCAAAATTTCCCATGACATCTACCAACAACATCGCATCTTCCACTTTCCCCTCTTTGCGCAAGCCATCTAACAATACGTTGAACGTAATAGAGTTCGGCAAACATCCCTCAACAAGCATCCTTTTGAATAGTAAGTGAGCATCATTAAATTTCTCAGCCTTGCAGTATCCGTCAATCAAGGCTGTGTATACAAATTCATTCGCTTCAGCGTGTTTTTCCTTAAGAGACTCAAAGACTTGATGTGCTTGTTCTACTTTTCCCATTTTACAGAGGCAGTCTATAAAAGCACAAAAAGTCCTCTGATCAGGAACAAAGCCATCTTTAATCATCAAATGATGCAGGCGCCAAGCGCTATCTACCACACCCGCTTTACACAGCCCGTGGATTAATGTGTTATATGTGACGAGGTCGGGTGACAGCTTGTTTTCATACATTTTATTCAGCAATGCCATCGCCCTGTCCATGCTTTTTCTTCTACAAAACCCACAAATTAGTTCATTATAAGTACGAGCATTTGGACAAACTTTATTCAACTTCATCGAATCCAAAACACAGATGGCATCCTCCATCATCCCTCGTTTACAATAACCATCAATCAAGGCATTAAACGGTACAACACTAGAAACCAACCCTTTCTTCAACATTGTACTCAACATTTCCATCCCCTCATCCATCTTACCAACTTTGCAGAAATAATCAATTAACACAGTGTAAGTATAAACATTTGGCTCACAACCATTTTCCACCATCTCCTCAAAAAACTTCAAAGCTTCCGTCTCCTTACCCAACTCACAAAACGCAGCTACAAGAATGGTATAAGTTCGAACATCAGGAAAACAACCATCCTCCTTCATTTGAAAGAACAACTTGAGAGCCTCGTCAATCTTCCCAACTTCACAGAAACCATGAATAAGATTACTATATGTAACCTCGTTCCTCCCACAACCCTCTTGCGGCATTATCTCAAACACCTTATAAGCATCCTCCAATTCATGATTTTTACAATAACCCAATATCAACGAAGTATATGTAAACGAATCACAACAAAAACCACTCTTTATCAAACAACAAAAATAACCCTTCGCCGCAACCACATTACCAATCTTACAATGAGCATTCACCATAGTATTAAAACTAATCAAATTAGGTTCAACCTCATCATTCAACATATCCTTAAACAAACAATTCAATTCATCAATCAATCCGAACCGCGACAAAACCATAAAAAGCCTATTATACGAAGTAACAGAGAGGCTAAACTGATGATGGGTCAAAAGGTTCAAAACAAACCGTGCTTCATGTGATGAAACACAAGCTTTAATCATTGAATTTCGTACATTTTCTGCAGCACGAAGAAACCCATTTCGAATAAGAATGAAAAGAAGGGGTTGGTAGGAATGAACGGTGTGAATGAAACCATGTTGGTAATGGATCCATTTGAAGAAGTTTAAGGCGGTGAGAGGGTGGAGATTGGGGTTGTTGAAGAGAGAAGAGAGATGGGTTGGGGTTAAAGATGGGATTAAAGTGTTAAAGGAAGGATTTTTACGCCATTGGGGTTGTGAGAGAATGGTGAAGATCTGTGAAGGAAGATCTTGGTGGGAGAGAGATGAAAAGGGTTTAAGGAGAAGAGTGAAAAGGGGTTTAGATTTTTTCATTTAAAAGCCATCAATCAACAAAAGGGTTTTGTTTTGTGTTTGGGGTTTTATGTATTCATTTGGAAGAGAGAGGAATCAATGACTTTTGGAAGCTGCGAAGGAATTTGGTGAGTGTTAATTGGGCCAACAAGTTAGGAGGTTTGAGTTTGAAATCGTGGCTAGTCTATAGCCATGGGGTTTTGCTTCTACACTCATTTGGGTTGTGACGTAGGGATGCTTTCTTGCATCACATGTGTGTGTGTGTGTTAAGTTCTTTTGTCCCCCTCAACCAATATGCCAATATGATTTTTTTTCCCATGGAAGTTCATGTATTATTTTTTTAGGTTTTTTGGGTTTTTGAGTGCTTAGTTAGATCCCGTTGATGATGGAGCTTCATGTTAAAGAGTCTTACATTGGATAAAATATGGTATAAACATGTGTCTATAAGTGGAGACAATCTTCAACTCACAAGTCAGTTTTGTAAGATGAGTCAGGTTCCAAGTTCTAAGATAGTATCAGAGCATTCTTCAAGATCTATTGGGTCACTTGCAATCAAGTTTCTGTTATTAGGTCACCTACCATTTATATCCACGCACCAAGTCCAATAGTGTTAGGCGTGAGGGGTTCGTTAAAGAGTCCCACTTTGAACAAAATATGGCATGAACATGTGTTTATAAGTGGATGCAATTCTCAACTCACAAGCCGGCAACCATATGATCAAGTAGAAGGAAAAAATACTCTTTATTGATAAGGACATTGAAGTGGCAACCATATGATGGTTTTTTGGGTTAAAGTGTGGTTGATGATGGGTTGGATGCAAAACTAGACATCATTATTTCTTATTGGTAAATTGGATCCATGATATCTCGCATTAACTGGAGCATTACTCCTTGACACATGTCTTCCTTGAGGCTTACCAAGTATTGAATGTGTTTGTCAAATTAGAGTCTTCAAATGGTTATTTCTTATATAACATTTGATGTTATTCTTAATTTTGCCTCTTTTGTGTTATTGGTTGAAAGAAGTGGTATTGCCTTTTCTAGAGGTTATTGGTATCTCTTTTATGTTTGATTATGATGTTAGGGTTTAACCCTTTTCTTTCGTGAAAAGTAAAATTTGTGAAATATTAAAATGTTTTTGAAAGTTGGAGGTGAATTAATTGAAAGAGATTTATAATGTCCACAAGCGGACTAAGTGATGCACTATTTAATAAAAAACATTACTGCTAGATGATAAGATCCCATAAAATAACAGTACGTCTTCTACAACAAATCCACTATCTTTTTCCCCTTCCTTATCCTCATCCTCCCCTTCCCTCATCAACATTACACCTCCACGCCATTCACAGAAGCCAAACTAATTGATGCCACCTTTTTTATAAGCAATTTCAATTGCATTCATGGCACCAAGAAACTCAACAATAATTGTATATGAGACTCTTAAATTAATTGTATAGCGGTCTAAGAAGTTAGCATGTCTATTTCTAAAAATGCCTCTACAAGTAAGGAAGGGATGTTGTTAAATCACTTCTATTATATCAGGTGTCTTTGAATGATGAATTCTAACATTCAAAGCCTTTAGAGTCATAAAATTGGCCATTAAAGAATTGACAGATAATAGTGTTATTACCAGATAGAGAGGTATTTAATATGATCAATTTGATAATAGGTCATGTTATCATTATTGTTTATTTTTTATTTTTTATTTCTGTTATACCAAATGATATAATGATGTTGACAATTGCATAAAGAATCACCACTTTACAAGTCTAGATAAATTAAGCATAAGAACAACTATAGAAGAGGTATGAGCAAGTTTCAACATTAGCACCACGAAGGCTACAAAGATTGCAACCTCTATTAGAAATGTTCGCATCACTAAGGAGCTTATTGTGAAATAACCATCAAAGTAATAAGAGAAGATAAAACCACAATTAATACTTTGTTAATTTTAAATTAAAATTAAATAGATCACACAACGAATTGATTTATCCTCATTCTAATGAGTTAAATATGTCTCTAGGAGTCATGCATTCCAATCACATTGAACATCACCAATTACTTACATGACACCACCAATATATTTTTTAAAGAGTATATATATCACTCATTCTTCATGTATTAAATATGACTTTTGAAGTCATACATATCATGTGAGAATAAATATTATATATGTTAAAAATACGAAGTGCATGTAAATTTTAAACCATATTACATTTATGTATTATGTATATATTACTTATCAAGTAACTATTTTTTTCAAATCATCGCATTTAATTTTATAGTGTTATATTATTTCATGAAAAAAAGAATTATAACTTACATCAAATTTTATAGTGTTATATTATTTCATGAAAAAAAGAATTATAACTTACATCAGTTACTATGTTAAACTTAGAAGAGGAATAACATCAACATTGCTTATTTGTTTCATCTCTTATCGATCTTTACGTATTATTTTGTATTTTATTGGCTTAATTGAACCTTTAGCCCCCTAGCTTATTTCTTGTTTTTAATTTGGTCCAATAACTTTAAAAAATTTCTTTTTGGTCCTAAAATATATCTTTGTTCGTCAATTTGGTCCACTTCAATTAACTTTAACCACAAATGTTTAAGATGGACCAACATTATAAGTGGTTCATCGTAGACTTTATTAAATTGTTTAGTTTAAACTGTTTGATCATCTTTTTAAATACAACTATTATATCATGCTTGTCTACTATAACTAATCGTGCACCATCACCAACTAATTGTTTTCCCTCTTTCTTCATCTTCTTCCTCTCCTTCTTCATCATCTTCAAACTAACTTCGTAAACCTTCAAAACATCCCAGAAATTCAAAACCTTCAAATATCCAAAAAAAAAAAAACCCATAAAAAATTCCATAAATTCATTAACAACATCATTGTCGTCATCTTTGATGTCTTTAACAACTCTCTCTACACTTTCTTCATTTTTTCCCATTTTTTCTCTCATTTCAACCTTATAAAAAAAGCCTCACTCTTTTTTTGAATTTGTCGGTGAAATCACAGTTACACTACTTCGTCAGAAAATAAAAAACTTCACTCTTTTCTAGTTTTTCCGTTGTAATCAATGTAACCCAGTTTCTAAAATATCACTATTAGATCCTCCTTCGCCGCAAAATCATTCTTTTTATCTCATTTTCTGGCGAAACCACCGTGACCCAGTATCTCCGACGACCCATTTTCCAGCAACAATGTCAATCTTAGACAAAACATTCCTCAACACGCAGCTCTCCAAACACACATCGATATTTGGTCTCTGTTTATGGGTCATCATCAGAATCTTAATCGGCGACGCAGTCGCTTTCATCCTCATAATCTCTCTGTGTAGTTTCATGCCACCGTCACCGCCGCATCAGAGACTACAAGATTACTGGAGCTACACCAGCTAAAGAAGTCCAAGAGATCTTGCATGTTCCAGGTCCACACATGCTCATCAACCAACTCTGGTAGCGGAGATCCACGTCGACATCAGAAGACAAGAACATAGGGTGGTTGTTAAATCTGGTTTCTAGTGGTGAGAGTGAGGGGACAGTGGGAAGTGGGTGTAGAAATTAGTTGGTGTTTAAAGTTTGAGTTTTGCTCATGCTTGAAATTTCTATGTATAGTTTGTGAAGTTTGACTTTTGCTTATGCTTGATTAAAGATAGCAATTTGAGTTTTGTTTATACCTGCATATCCATCCTTCTTTTATTTGAACAAAACTTGGTTGGAAATTTTACTTATAACAAATTTTGGGGTGAAAACTATTTTAAATAAAGTTTATCGCCATAATGAGTTTTAGACATGTAGGGCTGACAATAAACGGAATCAACTCGAAAATAGTTCGAGGTTTGATTCGATAATTAATTCGATGAATTATGTTCACAAACCAAATGAGTCAAATTTGAGTTAAAAATTAGGCTCGTTAAATACATGAGCCAAACTTAAATCATATATAATCTGACTCGTTTGATTTGTGAACCAACTCGATATATATAATTCCATATATTTCTTTTAGAATTGTTATTTTTATGTTGATTTCTCAATTCTATACCTAACTTCCAACACAAAAAGCAGGTCATAAAAAATCCAATTGTCTCTTTAGTTCAAACTTCACAATATCATGGAAAAAAATGCAGGTCACAACGAATCTAAATGTCACTATGAATTCCGTATGATAATCCTATTTATCCATCCATAAAAAAATAGTGTAGCTATCCAAGAATAAGGTAGATTGTAGTGAGAACAGGCATTTGTCCCACATCAAACAAAGAACAATATTGCTGTAAAATAATGGCTAGAAATATTGATTAGTGCTATGATAAATTCAGAGTACTGCATTTATTACCCTTTACCTGAGTGCTCTTGAGACCGGTTGCAAGCTTTTGAGCTATTTTTGTGTTCATTTGATATCTTTTTTTGTCCTTTTGTTTTTTTTCCGACCTATCGATCCGAACCGAGTGCTTCATGGGTTTGAATCGGGTCGAGTTCGATCTAGAAAAAAGTTCGTGTCGAATTCGAGTCGAATTTTAAGTTGATCTAATTCTTATCAAATCGAGCCGAACTGAACAAAGTTTGACTCAACTTGACTCGTTTTCAACCCTATCTAAAAGTCTTTTTGCTCGCATGAATCAATTCATATAATGTAAATGACATATCAAATCAATTTCTTCCAAACAAAATGTTTCAAAACAATTTTGAATCAATTCATACGTTGTTTAAGAGGTTATGAATTGACATCCCAATCAAATCATTCTTTATATAGACTCGTAATCTCCTATACAACATATTCAAATGCATTATACCTACCAAATGAGCTATGCTTATGTGATAGTAAATTTAACTATCTATTTTTTTTAAGGAAGATGTAACTATTTATTATCGAACATAATGCACAAAATATTAATATAAAGTGCAAACAAAAATTTGATATATTCAAAAACATTGTGGAATTAGTTTATCATATACACGTGTCAGAAAATAGGCTAGTCATTTCATCGTAAAAAAGAGGTTAGCCACATATTGATATCTTGAGAACCGTATGATAATGTTAATATCTACGACCAAAGTTTCTTTTAGTGATATCACACAGATCGATCTAGATAATCGTAGAATATTATCTCTATCTACGGTCAGAGCTTCTTTTAGTGATATCACGCAGATCGATCATGAAAACTGTAGGATATTACTGCTATATACAACCATAGTTTCTTTTAGTAATATCACACGGATCGATCTCGATAACCGTAAGATATTATCTCTATCTACGAACATAGCTTCTTTTAGTAGTATCACGCGGATTGATCATGAAAATTGTAGGATATTACTGTTATCTACGACCAGAGTTTCTTTTAGTAATATCACGCAGTTTGTTCTCGAAAACTGTAGGATCTTGTATGTATCTACGATCATAGTTCATTTAACGCGGAAGGATATATAAACAACATGTCACTCTGAATAAAAATCCAAAAAGAAAAAGCTATTAAATTTGTCTCTCTAATCGGAGCTTCGGTAACTTCACCGATCCACTCATCCCTGCCGACCACCAAATCTCAATCTCACCAACATGTCAAAACATAGTCGAAGCGTATTTTTGAGTTTAAAAACATAAGCTAGATAATCATGGTCCTAAAAATCTAGAGCTTAAGAAACATATACTTCTTAACAAGCTGTTAAGAAAAGAGAATTCAATGTCCATTAGATAAAGCTTAAAATCTAGACAACATGCAAATGCCATAAAGAGTTTAATCGCTTCAAGGTGAGTTGTGGGAACATGTCTTCTCATAGTCGACACCCTCTTCTTGGTTATATCCTTTTGCTACAGAAAGTGCCTTGTTTTCTCGTAATAATTCAATTCTCATCTTATTTGTTCTAAAACATTCATTTAGTATAATATAATTACTTTTATGACATGAAACTAAGTCTCATATGTCGATTATCTTAAACTTATTGAGTTCTTCTTGCATATCATGCCTCCGACCTTCATTGATTATAGATTCCTTAATGGTTTTAGGTTTAGCTTGAGAGATAAAAGCAAAATAGTTATATAAATTGTTTACGTGAGACCTAGTACTTGTACATCTTCCCAAAAAAAATTCATTAGTTTTTTTCTTCATCGTGTAGATGAAATGATAAATACCACATAAAATCAATCTTATCGGTTGGATCGGATGATACTTTACACACAACAAATTCTAATTCTCATAGTATATACAACTAAAACTTAAACCGAAGATATGAGCTACATAACACAATTTGTTGAAAATCATATTCATTATCGAGGAAATGCTAACAAAGTTAGATTAATTATTACAGTTACCCACATTAACCAAGCTGTAATAACACAACACAATTACACTGTTCCATTGGCTAGCAGACAAAACAAAAACCTTAATTTCAAGCTTGTCAACAAATAAAGCCAAACACACAGAATAACACTAAAAACAAAACCAATCCTTCACAATACCCTTTTCATTCCATTTCAACTTTCTCACTCTATTTCATTTTCATTCCCAAACAAATCTCCTTTTCGCCATGACAATTTCTTAAATCATCACAACCCATTAACGTTTACTTCATCAAAACGCAAAACCCATTTCAAAAGTCACAGACTTTTCGCAATCTCATTCGAAAATGCAAGACCCCACTTTCTCCGCCGCCGTTGAAACTACCGATCACCACCACCTACAACCACCGTTGAAACGGAACAACCGAAAACGACCCGTTTTCAAACTTCTACCGGGTCAGATCGCGTTTCGTTTGGTCTGTCATTCGTCAACGGTTGGTGGGTTGATCGGAAGTTCAGGGTCAATCGTTTCTCAGCTCCGGCGAGAAACCGGATGCAAAATCCACTGCGAGGATGCGGTGGTTGGGACGGATGATAGGGTTATTTTGGTAATTGGGTCGATGTCGGATCGAAAAGGGATTGTTTTGGGTGATAGGGAAATTGAGGTTTCTAATGCACAAGAAGGTGTTGTTAGGGTTTTTGATAGGGTTTGGGGGCTTGAAAGTGAGAAAGGGGGAAATGGTGAAGTTTATGGGAAATTGTTGGCACATAGTTCTCAAATTGGTGCTATTGTTGGGAAAGGAGGGAAGAATATAAGTAATATTAGGAATAATAGTGGTTCTAATATTAGGGTTTGTCCTGCTCCACATTGTGCTGCTAAAGATGAGGAGTTAATTCTTGTGAGTTTTGCTTTTGCTTATTATTACACTATTAATAGGATTTAATTTGTATTTAAAACTTTTTTACACGGACATTTATTTAAATATTAATAATTAGTTGTTAGATTGGCGGTTTTCCGTTGTCTGGTTTGAACCGGATCTCCAACTCCTTAGCTCAAACCGGTTGAGCTTCCCAACCACCCGTAAATATTTATAGATATATTTTATGGATAGCCATAGCCTTAAAAATTATGTATAAAAAAGGTTCACACGACGGAGGGTCTAAATTAATCACTAATGACTTGTTAATTACTAATTAATATTATTACTATTGATTAGGCACGGTAAATGCAATTGGATTTCACTCTAAGTTGAGCTCTTTGAATTAAGATAACTCAATCATTAATTAATGTTTTAATATAAAGTTTAAATCCACGTATGCGATTGTAAAATAGTTTTACACCGACATGAAATCTAATGTTAGGCCGTTATTTTTCAATGTCATTACCACCTAGGGACAGAGGCAGCCCCGTAGAGGCGGTTGAGCTTAAAAAAAATGCAAATATACATCTATATATTTTGCATTTTGAAGCCCCTGATTTTATTTTCCCTCAAAGAAGTCAAAAGTCTAAACCCTTTGGGTTAGGGTCTTGGATCCGCCACCGATACTACCGATTTCAAAATACATTCGTAAAAGTGGCTTGATCTTGCAAAATTGTGGATTTTCATCGGATATTAATGTAAAAATGTTCTATAATGACAATGCATATCCTTCAAATCATTTACTATATCTATGATTTGTTATGCGGAGAATGTAATAGTAGTATTTTTTATATTTTTGTTTCTCAATTGTTGGAATTCTTTCCTTTTGGTTAAGATTGAAAATTATTTGTTGAAAAATGTAGTATTCAATAAAATAACAAAGGTAATTAAATACCGCGCATTTTATTGATTTTTCTTATAAAAATCCTTAAGAAAGGAGATTGGTTATCATTTGTATTATTTTTTTTTTTTACTAATCATTTGTATTATTATTATTATGAGAAATTTGGGATAAGGATTCATTCATACTAAGTGGAATTCATGTCAAGTATTATGTTTTTATTAATGGTCAGGGAAATCATGATCTTTTTTTCTTCCTATATTTTGGCATGAAAATCATATTACTATGTGTATGTTATATAAGTGAATTGGAACTTCAATTTTGGGATTGTAAGTCTGTGGCCCTTGTGATAAACTAGAATGTCTAAGTGGAGGAAACTGGCAAGTAGTCAACCATATTAAATCTGATCTTTCATTTAACTGAATGTCTTATAATGATTCAACCAAATATATTTTCAAGAACTGCGCAAATAACACCATTCACTTGTCATTGAACTGACTATTTAATATTCTTGTTCTTTATCTGGGAACTTGTTTGATTGGCAGATAACTGGTGAAAGCTTGGCTGTAAAGAAAGCACTGATTTATGTATCTTATTGTCTTCAAGATTGTCCACCGATGGGCAAAGTATCTTTGAACACACCGCCACCTATTAACTCGTCTGATAGGTCAACCTCTTACACACATGAGGATCTTTTTCCTCACCTTAATTCATGGTTACCTTCAATGGAAGGTTTATCTATAAACGATGCTTCAAAACAGACAACAAACGCTAACGGAAACTCTAGCCTTGACTCAAAAGGTTCCGGGCACGCAGTTGTTTTCAGACTCCTTTGCTCTAACAACGTAGCTGGTAGTGTGATCGGCAAAAAAGGGTCTATAGTCAGAACTTTTGAAATCCAAACTGGGGCTTCTATTGTCTTTGCCCCTCCTTTAGGTCAGTATGAAGAGCGCATTGTCACCATTTCTGCTTTTGAGGTTAGTCATGTGATTTTGATACTCATTTTGAATTGCCATAATTTTCTATTATTGATCTAGATTTGTTTATTTATTTTTTCCGTCCAGAACCTTGAATCAAGTAATTCTCCTGCACAAGATGCTGTTATTCTTGTCTTCACTAGAATTGCTGAAGATCACATTCGAAATGGATTTCAGCCAGCCACTGCTGTGGAATCACCTGTAACTGCAAGGCTTTTAATCACAACAAGCACACTACATTTATTGACTGGTAATGAAGGTCAGGTAATTTCAGAATTGAGAGAAGTGAGTGGGGCTGATATTCAACTACTACATGGAGAGCCACTTCCTAATGCTTCAGATAATGATGTGGTAGTCCAGGTACAATTATATGTATCTTGTATAATTCAAGACAGCTACACTTTTTTTTAAGGTTCTCAAGAGTTTATATATGTTACTTTACACTGAGCTTCTGTAATTGTTTAGATCTTGATTTTATTATCATATATGCTGATATCCTTCATGATAAAAGGATAACTTTTGTTAGTTGCTTAATTTCCAATTTGAAGGTCCTTAATATGGGAAACAGTTAATTATACTTGACTAGTAGAAGTGCTACCTAACTTACGCAAATATATTTCAGGTCCTGTTTGGATAAACAGTTCAATCAAGTGTTTACAGCTAAAACAGTTAATTTATTGACTTGTGAATTTGTTTTCAGCTTATTTGCGTAACAAAAGATAAAATAAAGTCAAACTTTTATATAAGCTATCCTGGAAAGCTTATGAAAATAAACCGAAAACAATTTATATACATTTCATAAGCTGTTTGCGTAGGCTTTCTCAAATAGACTCACAAGTGGTTATGTCACTAGATAAGTCAATCCAAACAGACCCTCAATAAAATACTTAAAAGTAGAAAAAGGCTATTGTATCCAACATAAAGGTCCTCTGTCTAATGTTTGTATACTTATTTTATAGTGTCTTTTCAATCCTTATTATATCTGCTTCGGTATTGCTGTAGAATTCTTCTTTTGCTGCCAGCTTAGTTAAGAATGTAATTGATAATAAATATCTTATTTTGCTGCACTGCGCTAGTGCTTTTACTACTGAGGCATTCATGTGGTCAGAATAGATTGATAACTTGTTTTGATAAACAACTTAATAAGCATTTATATCATAAGTACTAATGTGTGAGTTATATTTATAACAAGATAAATAAAATTAAATCAAAATGTTTTCATATAAACTGTATGCTGTTTTCATAAGTTATCTTGAAGAGCTTATGAAAATAAGTTGAAAACAACGTATGGACATGTCATAAGCTGTTTTCGTAAGCTCTCTCCTAGACAATCTCAGAAGCGCTCATGCCAATGGCTGAGTTTCTTGTCAGGGCTCCGACAATCTTTTCTTACTGTTTGCTAGTCATGTTTATACATAGAGAGGTATTTCATGCAGATCACTGGTGGATACAGATGCGTAGAAAATGCTCTACGTAAAATCACTTCTATAATTAGGGATAATCCTTTGCCCAATGAGGTGCTTGCTGAAGCAAGAATCAAACCAAGTTTTCCTTTAAATAAAGATACTGTTAGGAGTAAGTTCATTACCCGCAAAAAATCTTCCTTTCCTTTTGCGAGGTTTCCACCACAGGTATTCTTCACCTCCTTTATTTTAACCATCTTTTGATATTCTATTATATCTCTTGTTTTCCAAGGGTTTTTAGAACTAGATTGTTGAGAATCTTGTATATTTGCAGAATGCAGGGGTGTATCAAGCTAAAAAGGTCACAGAAAATGGGGAATCACATATGAATTTAATCGAGAATGCGGAACCTGGCAGGTCAGTATAATCCAGCTGGGAGTATGCGCCTTTGCTGTGATTCTTTCTCCCTTTCCCTTAGTAAAATCTTAGATTCCTATAATTATTAGATGTAGAAGCCAATGGCATGATAAACATTCACTATAAATCAATAAAAATAATATATTGCTGGATAAACAAATAACTCAATCTGTGAAGACATCTTCCTGCTTCTGATCTTTTTTCAACCTTTCTGTTTTGGTAAAATCTTTTGGCAGAGGAAACATTGTTGCCACTGTGACAAACACTACCGTGGAGATTATAGTCTCAGAGCATGTCTTTGGTTCTGTTTATGGTGAAGATGGCGGCAATTTAGATCGAATTAGACAGGTGTGCGATTATTTATTCCCTTAGAAAGATGTCATTAATTATTGAATTTGCTGTGACTCGTGGTTGGGCTGTGTTAAACTTTCTTCTGATTATTTGGTGTGTTTTGAATCATTTGATCATTGTGGTTTTTGGAGTTACACCTGATCTGAGTATGAAATTTGCATTTCATTTTGTTACGTTTGTTGGTACTGTAACTACAAAAAATTTAGGGAATTTTGGCATTGTTTGCGCTATGTGAAATTTATTGGCCATTATCAAAGTTTAGACTTTGGTATCAAGAGCTTTCATTTTAACCCTTTTTATATTTAAACCATTTAATAAAAAAATGCAGATGCAGATATAATACTAATAGAAATGAAAGGTTAAAATTTTAATATACATAATTATTTTTAGATTGTATTTATTGTATATGGATTATGGTGTCCACGAGGGCTGAGTTTCAATCTCCATAAGGACGGTTGTAAAATGTTTATTCGTGTCACTTTAGTTATTAAAAAAGTCTCGCTTTCTCAATTTTTTTATTTGTATAAGGATTATGGAAATAGTATATCTATTAAAGATGATATTAATATGCTCTAGTGTTGTTTCTGGGAGCAGATTTCAGGTGCAGATGTTACTGTATTTGATCCCAGCAGCACCGGTACAAGTGGAGGGAAGGTTGTGATATCTGGAACACCTGATCAAACATTTGCAGCTCAGAGTTTGCTTCAAGCTTTCATTCAAACTGCACAAGTAAGCTGATGGATAGATGGCAAGCTGCATTTTATTTCATTTTAAAGTTCTTCCTTCAAAACAGGAGGAGGTGCCATTAGTGGTTGATGTACATACATATCACACGTTTTTACGAGTCACCTTCAACTTGTGAATAATATTATCATTATAGACTCACTCTTTCACTTCAAATGATATGATGGTTACCTCCTGTAGACTAACAGACACATTTTGTTAGATTTTGGTTTCTGACGTTTTATTAACCGTCTCTCTTGAAAGGGCCGTGGGATCTCCAGTTATACCGTTTATTGGTACTATCATTTTGGTCCAAGACCTATTTATAAAAGTTCATCCTTTTCCTTCGCTTTTTTAGCTAGTGATATTTATGTTCATATTATTAGAGATTTAGAGTCGGATTTTATAGAGTATCAGAAAATTGGATTCTAGTTCACGCTTGATGTGAAGGCGGGCATATTAGAGATTTATTTTGAATCTTTTGGGTTGATACATTTGTTGGGTACTGC
Organism: Medicago arabica; assembly: GCA_946800305.1. Lineage (NCBI taxonomy): Eukaryota > Viridiplantae > Streptophyta > Magnoliopsida > Fabales > Fabaceae > Medicago > Medicago arabica. The sequence goes on from OX326970.1 coordinate 43,972,059, forward strand.
AACTCCCAAATATTTATGGAATTTTGGCAGTTTGCACTATGTGAATTTGATTGGTCATTATCAAAGCTTAGCTTTGACATCAAGAACTTCCATTTCAACCCTTTAACAGTTCAACAATATCTTTGTTATTGAAAGTGAAACGTCCTCTCTCTCTCTCTCTAGTGGGGTATACTTATTAATTAGAGAATCCAAAAGGGTCTTTAGCAAATGTTTCGAAACCTCCATTGTCGTTATTGTTGAACTTTGGATATTGTACTTGGCGTTTGTTTGCTAGAAAATATAGATCTCATTCTTGTTTGTTGAACTAGACTCTTAAACTATGGCGTGATATGCTTATTGCTGCTTCTCATCTACTTATTTGCACTATGTTATGCATTCTTGTAAGTGCCTCCATGATTTGACGGTATGATTCATTATGTTGATCAATTTCGCTAGCTGATTCAGGTAAAAGAGAAAGGCAGTTCCAACATTAAAAGAAGTTCATTGATGAAATGGTTTGAAGATAAATAGGAGAAAATGATTTAGTTTTGGTTTGTAGGTTTTGAAAATTGTTGAGATATGATTCATGGCTGAGATCCTGATCCGCTTTGAATTCGTGAAACGTAGAAGTTAGTGCTGTGATCGAAAGTATAAATGATAAGAAATAGAAATTAATAGTAACAATCATTCTAATTAGAGAAAGGACATGTCTCATAAGAAAAAGAGGAAGACTAGAATTTTGTTTAATAGCTTGCTTAAATCATGGCTGGCTTACGTAATCTCACTCCCTTAACTTATTATTTTCTGTTTTTAATTTGGTCCTCTAACTATTAAACGTTTTAAATTGGTCATTTATCTTCTTTCCATCATTCAATTTGGTTCTATTTTATTCATTTTAACCCCAAAAAAAGGAGACTGTTGGATAGACGAAGTCTATCAGATCTAACTGTGTATCACTAACACCTGATTTATTTTATTTTCCTTCATCTTCTTTCCTCATCTTCGTCTTCATACAACCTTGATCAATCTTCATCATCTTCAACTTTTTTTTTTTGTTCTTTAAAAAATTAATCTATTTCAACTTCAACAAAAATTAATCTATTTCAACTTCAACAAACACCACGTAATCAAACTCTTAAAACTATAATTAACACCACAACAATCATCCAAAATCGGATCACAAACACCCATTCACTCCAAAAAGAAACTTTCATCCACCGAAATCCTTCCTCTTTGACCACCAAACAAAGAAAAGAAAAGTTCTCACAAATGGCACTCTGGCACTCTTCTGTCTCTCTTCCATTTTGCTTCCAACACATATCTCTCTCCGATTCTTCATCTTGGTACGTTTCTTTTTCCGTGCCTTTTTCTGTTTTTTTGGTTTTTTTTAATTCATGTCTTATAAGCTAGGAATTGATTCTGTATGTTTTGTTAGTTTTGATCATAAAGTTGCAATCTTTTATGTATATAAATTAAAGGGTCGTCGTTAGTTTATAATAATCCAATAAAAAATACCATAAAGTTATGATTTTTATTATTTTTGAATACTTTTTAGATCATAGGTTATTGATTAATTAATTGGGTTATTGATTAGTTAATTGAAGATGAGGAAAGAAGATGAAAAAAGTAAAATAAATTAGATGTTGGTCATACACAATTAGGGGTGAGCACAAAATCCGAACCCACCCACCAACCGATATATCCGAGTCACTTACGGGTCCACGGGGCGGGTTAAAACGGGTCTCGGGTGAAGAAAGACTAAAAAATAGGGTTTGTGTGGATTTAGACGGTCGGGTCCGGTTTTTACAAATTCAAAACCGTGTAAACCGAACCCGACAGACCTAAACAAAAATTACTCTACAAAGTCTAATCCAATATACATATTCATATCTGTCAACGCCTCTATTCTCCCAGTTCAATAATTTTCTTCTATTTCTCTAAATTAGAATTTCATCTTTGTCTTCCTCTCTCTCTCTCTCTCTCTCTTGCGATTGAATTAACATAGATTTTTTTTTTATTCATGTTGTGTGAGAGCACCTCCTACATGTAAGCATCTTTTGTTGATTTACTATGTAGATCTACTTAAACATGCAAACTTTTCTTTAGATTTAGCCATGATCTACTCATAGGTCCAGATATGTCCACGTCCAATGTGCAATATTTTAATTATGAACACGTGATATTAGGAACAAGAAAAACAATGATAACCGATCTCTGGCATTTTTCTTGTTAAATTTTTTATAACGTGATATTTTAATGATTGCTATGATACTCTTATCTACGGCATTTTTCTTGTTAATTTATTGATGAAAGTCTTGTTAAAAAATAGCCAAATAAACTTGAGATGAATAAAAAAATATTGGAGAAATAACGGAATCAACCCACCCGATCAAACCGAGACCCGTCCAAACCAAAACCGCACAAACCGTATTATTTTATGGACAGAATTGGGTCTTTAAATTGGATGTTCGGTTTCATACATCTTACCGAGTTCAGGCCCGAACCCGACCGATGCTCTACCCTAGTTCTATTTGCATGAGTAAGGGGGTCTGTGGTTTGTGGGTAAGGAGATTGAAGGAGTTTAACATTACTCTTCTTGGTAAATGGTGTTGGAGGTGTTTAGTGGATAGGGATGGTCTGTGGTTTAACGTTTTGTCTTCCTGTTATGAGGAGCATAGAGGGTGGTTGAGGGAGGGAGGTTTGACGGGGTCAACTTGGTGGAAGGAGATAGTAAAAATTCAACATGGGACAGGTGTGGAGGGTGGTAGTTGGTTTGAAGAGAGCATAACTAAGAGACTAGGAAATGGTTTGAATACTTCTTTTGGTCTGATTGCTGGGTGGGGACGGTGTCGTTATTGGAGAGATTTAGGAGGTTTTATGACTTATCGATTCATAAGAATTTGTCGGTGGGAGAGATGCACGCTTTAGGGTGGGGAGAAGATGGAGAGGCTTGGAAGTGGAAGTGTCGTTTGTTAGCTTAGGAGGAGATGTTAGCGGTGAAGATTAGGAATTTGCTTACTAACGTTAACTTGCAGGATGTTGAACCAGATGTCTGGCTTTGGCGGCCTAACATTGATGATAGTTACACTGTTCGTGGTGTGTATCAAATGCTCATGCGGCAGGAGATGCATAACCATGACCACGTTTCAGATGTTCCTTGGCATAAAAATGTCCCTTTGAAAGTATCTATTTGTGCGTGGCGTCTTGTCCGAAATAGATGGCTGACAAAGGATAACTTGGTGCGACGAGGTGTTATTACTAATGATTCCCTTTTGTGTGACATGATGTGGTCAGAATGAAACAATAGATCATTTAATTATTCATTGTCCTATATTTGGTAGTCTTTGGCAACAAATTAAGACTTGGATTGATGTGTTTTTTGTGGATCCTCATCATGTTTTGGATCACTATTATCAGTTTGTTTACTCTTCAGGTGGTTACGCGCCAAGGTCTTTCTTACATTTGATTTGGCTCTGCAGTATTTGGGTTCTTTGGAATGAAAGAAACCATAGACTGTTCGCCAATACAACAAAATCAACAACGCAATTACTTGAGAAGGTCAAGATTACATCTCTCAAATGGTTGAAAGTAAAAAAATGTGTGTTTTTCTTTTGGTTATCATATATGGTGGCAACTCCCCCTTATTTGTTTGAGGATTGGTTGATGTTTTTTTTTTATCTCTTTTGTTATGTACTGGTTTGACCGGAACTTTGTTGTAACTTTGTTTTGTTTCCTTTAGCATTCCTTGTGTTAGGGAGCAAAATACTTTGTTAATATATCTCATTTTGGCTTATTAAAAAAAAAGAAGTTAAATGACCAAATGATATATTAAACCTTAAACATAACTAATGGAAATATTTCTCAATTTGTTACAGACGAATACCCACTTCATGGGAATAGTGACTCCTCCTTTAAGAAAAAATAAAATGGGAATGACTCCTTATCATTGACCCAAACAAAGTTGCTTTAGCTTCCCTCCAATTAAATGAGAGGGTAAAATTGAAAGAAGATAGCTAAATAAAGGGAAAAATTGAAAGAAAATGTTACACCGAAACACAAATATATAAAGGAATATATTTTTTGGGTTGTATTTTTTCTTTTCAATTTTACTCTTTCATTTACCCTATTTTATTATTGTTGTTGTGAATTGTTCATATTTTAATGAAATTTAACTAATTTTTTAATTGTTGATAACATAATAACAGTAACAACAACAATAATAATAATAATAATAATAATACTTCAAATAATAATAATAATAATAATAATAATAATAATAATAATAATAATAAGACTCTTTCTAGTCTCACCCCATATAATTTTAGTTACATCCAAATTTATTTAAAATTTTACAATAATACCAAAATTGTCCTCTTCATGTAAATTTCTTAAAACATTTCTTTCATTATCATTCTGAACTCTCACCCTATTTCATCCACAAATGATCATAGATGTACAACCAAGATCAAAGATTGAATCAACATCTTTTTTATTGATTTGTACTTTATTCATAAAGGTTATTGAATTTCATTTTCTTATTATTTATTTTGGTATGATATATGCCTCTGTTAACCGTAACTTAGTTTTACGTAGCGAGAAGTTAGTGTAAATTCAGTTTACGTATGTATATAAGAGGAGTTTACGTATGTATATAAGAGGTTAGTGTAAACTCAGTTTACGTATGTATATGAGATGCTAGTGTAAATTCAATTTACGTATGTATATAAGAGGTTTACTTAAAATGAGTTTACGTATGTATATGAGAGGTTAGTGTAAATTCAGTTTACGTATGTATACAAGAAGTTAGTGTAAACTCAGTTTACGTATGTATATGAGAGGTTAATGTAAATTCAGTTTACGTATGTATATAAGAGGTTAATGTAAATTCAATTTGCGTATGTATATAAGAGGTTGGTATAAACTCAGTTTACGTATGTATATGAGAGGTTAATGTAAATTCAGTTTATGTATGTATATAAGAGGTTATTGTAAACTCAGTTTACGTATGTGTATAAGAGGTTAGTGTAAACTCAATTTACGTAGTTAATGTAAATTCAATTTACATATGCAGCTAAAGGGTATATTAGGTATTATGGGATGTAACTTAAATTTTTTGGAGTGTAAGTAGTATCTGTCTAATAATAATAGTAAGGTTTTTTTTTTTGTTTTTTTTATAGAATAGTGTATAATAAAATGTCGTGTGGATCACTCTTCACAAACAAAAATGTGCATTTTTTTTCAATAAATAATTTTTTTTTTATTAATAGTCATCAAACTCAACATCATTAGATGACACTCTTTCCACTTTCTATAAAGGGTTGGAATTGGAGTTGATACCCAATCATGTAATGGAGTAATATGAAAAGTATGTACATCAAAGTTCTTACACAACAAAATGTTAACTAAGATAACACCAAAGAAGGTGTTTCGAATGTGACGCATGTCAGTGTTCGATAACAGTGATGGAGTCAGAAAAAAAGTTCGGATGAGCCACTAAAATTAATTATAATATATAAACATAAATTAAAGTTGTAATAAACATTAAGTACGAAGTTGAAATGATGGAGTTTTACTAAAAAGTTAAGGTGGATACCTAAATAATTACATATTTAACAACTACTATATTATGAAACTTTTTTTGTACATTACAACTGTTAACTGAGAAACTTTTTAAGTTGACAGGACAATATGTGGGAGATTTGAAACCATGCAAATTCGAATGTCTATAAGCCTCCGCTAACATGCCAAGTATAAGCATCACAACATTCATGTATGCCACTTTTGAAACCGCATAAAACTATAACTGTTGAAAAATTGTTTAAATTCTCGCAACCTATAATTGAATTATTAATTTTTTTCGGGTGAGCCACCATACCACTTTGTGGAAATTTAGATCAGTCGAAACCTAAAACCGACACAAAATTGTATAAAATCTCACAAAATAGATTTATGATCGTTAACTTTTTAATTTTCCCAGATGGGTCATGACCCACTCTAACCCATGAAGGGCTTCGCCACTTTTCGACAATGACACACATGTAATTATATTAAAATCTTTTCTTTTTCTTCTAATTATTACCCGTGTCAACTTGCAATCGAGTCGGTCAACCTTTATTCTTTCCATTTTTACTCCTTGTTTAGCTAGTGCATCTAGTGATTAATTGGTTCCTAATTAACGTGAATGAACAAAACTGTTTAGAACTAATAGAATATATCTCAATTTGTTATAGACGAATATCATGGGAATGACTCCTTGTCCTTAAACCCAGACAAGTGTACTCTAGCCTCCAATTAAATTAGAAATCCATCACAAATTTGCTTCTCAAATTATGATAGAAGCAAATTTCTATCAATCGGTTCTCAAATTATGATAGAAGTAAATTTGCGATGGATTTCTTAGGTTGTTAATGTTACTTCTAATTAATTTTTTATAATTTAATGACGGCTTATTCAATCGGTCGGTCCCTTAACTTAATTGATTGTCTCAATTTGGTCGCTTAACTATAATTTGTACTAATTTGGTCCCCTATGTTTTGCTCTGTTACTAGTTTTAGTCCTTCCTGTTAGTTTCTCTTAAAAAAACGTTAACTTATGTACCAATTTGATCCTCTATGTTTTGTTCCATTACTAGTTTTAGTCCTTTCTGTTAACGTTTTTTTGAGAGAAACTAACAGAAAGGAATAAAACTAGTAACAAAGCAAAATATATGGAATCAAATTGGTACAAATTATAATTAAGGAACCAAATTGAAACAATCAATTAATTTAAGGGATCGAGTGCTTGAATAAGCCTTTAATGACTAATCCACTTATTTTATTTCTAAACAAATTAAGAATCGATTGTTCAACTTACATTTGAGACTGCAGTTGAACAATCGGTTCTTAATATAGCTTAAGGTTTTTATTCCAACAATTCAAAGATATATATCATCCATTAATCTGGAAACCGGAGGTAACCCACTTTGAACTGCCATGCAAAGAAAGGTGAAGTGCTCGAGGGTGGAAGACGATGGATATCAAAAGACATAGATTGAAAATAACTCTAGGAGAGAGCAAAATGACAATAAGGGAGTTGGTGTGCCGCTTCGTGATATAATAACATGACAATTAATGGCTCGAGCTATGCGAGCTATTCTTTTGCTCTTTGAAGACTTGTCTGGTTTAAAAGTAAACTTTTCTAAGAGTATGTTGGCAGGGGTGAATGTTAATGGCTCGTGGTTGTCTGAAGCAACGATGATTTTGAATTGTAAGGTTGACTCTATTCCATTTGTTTACCTTGGTTTGCCTATAGGTGGTAATGCATGTCGGTTGTTGTTTTGGGACCCTATCATTATGGTCGTATTAACTCTAGACTGTCGAGCTGGAGGTCGAGGTATTTGTCACTGGATGGCCGTCTGGTCTTGCTGAAGTCTGTCCTATCATCTCTGCCTGTTTATGCTCTTTCTTTTTTCAAGGCTCCATCAGGTATCGTTTCCTCTATTGAATCTATTTTAAATAATTTTTTTTGGGGGGGGGGGGGGGGGGGGGGGGAGTGTAGACCACAAGAAAATCATTTGGGTTGATTGACAGTCTATATGTCGGAGTCAGGAGGTTGGTAGTTTGGGGGTAAGGAGAATTAGAGAGTTTAATCTTTCTTTGCTAGGTAAATGGTGTTGGCGGTTGTTGGTGGATAGGGGTAGTTTGTGGTAAAGGGTGTTGTCGGCTCGGTATGGTGTGGAGGAAGGCCGCTGTTGCCAGGGTAGCCGTGACGGCTCTCTGTGGTGGAGGGACATTTGTCAGTTGCGTGAGGAGGGGTGGTTCAAAAATCATATTAGTCGCACTGTTGGTGACGGTCGTAATACGCTTTTTTGGACTGATGTTTGGGTGGATGGTGTGTCGTTACAGGACATATTTAGTAGATTATTTGAGTTGACGTTGTTGAAGGGGGAGTCTGTGTCTTTGATGTGCAGTTTAGGGTGGGGGAGAGATGGTGGAGCGTGGAAGTGGAGGCGTAGGCTGCACGTTTGGGAGGAGGAGATGGTGGAGGAAATTACCCTTTTACTTGTTAATGTTACTTTGCAGGTCACTAGGGAAGACAAATGGTTATGGAGGTTGGATTCGTCTTGCTATTATACGGTTCGTAGTGCATATCATTTCTGAATGAGCATCTTAATTAGGTGACTGAGGTCCAATTACCTTCTTTTTGGCATAAGGATGTTCCTTTAAAGGTCGGTCTGTTTGCTTGGCGTTTGTTTCGTGACAGACTTCCTACCAAGGACAATCTTCTCCGTCGTCGTGTAATTGATGTGGACGCTCAATCTTGTATAGGAGGATGTGATGTGGTGGAATAATCTTCTCACTTATTTTTACATTGTAATTTGTTTGGTCCTGTTTGACATTTTATTTACTGGTGGGTAGGTGTTTCTGCGGTCATGCCCGCTAATGTGGTTGATCATTTTACTCAATTTAGTCATATTGGTGGTGCTACTAAAACTAGGAGATCAATTTTACAGGTTATTTGGTTTGCAACAACGTGAGAATTATGGAAAGAAAGAAATAGCATAATATTTAATTCTATGGAGAGTACTATATCACAGGTGATCGACAAAATCAAGTCATTAACCTTTAGATGGTTGAAGGTGAAACTTGTTAATCTCCCCTTCAATTATCATGGTTGGTGGCTTAGTCCATTTACCATCCTTGGTATAGGCTAATTTTGTTTCTTTCTTTAGTTGTTTCTTTAGCCACTTTGATGTTGCCTTGTAAATATTACTGACATTGTTTATGTTTCTCTTGATGTTTCCTCCTCAGCACAACTTGTGTGAGGAGGACCAATTGTCGTGGTATATAATTCATTTTAGTTTATTCAAGAAAAAAATAATAACATGACAGTTCTGAAAATAAAACAATGCTTATCATTATTGTTGATAACTTACCAAAGCCTCGGCTTTCTATATAAAAATTATTGTTTGTGATTTATATGCATTAGCGTAATAAAAAAACAAATGATATTTATACAACTATTTTATAACAAGTTTTATACACTTTTGTCTCATACTCACTTTTTTTTTTGAAAAGCCAAAATGAGATATATATTAACAACCAAATAAGAGTCCCTCCAGCACAAGGTGTACCAAAGAGACTACATAAAGTTTGCAAAATTACAAACGAAACAAAAGCAGTATCAACCAATGCCCAAACAAGCTAACGGGTCTTACCACAAAAAAATGATAGCCAAAAGGAAAGTTAGCATACTTTGCCTTTAACCACCAAAAACAAATCAATTGTACTTTATCTAACAATTGCATACTTGAGCTTTCTTTTAATTTAAACAACCTATTATTTTTTTCTGTCCACAAGACCCACACTGATGCAAACCAAAATAATTGCAGAAAATTTCGGCGAGCACGAGAACCACCTATAGAGTGAGAGAAGTGAAAAAAATGATCCATAATATTATTAGGATCCATCAAATTATAACCAATCCAAGACCGCACTTGCATCCACACGGAACTGAATAAATTGCATTGAAGGAACAAATGCTAAGTTGATTCTATGTGACCCCAACCACTAACACAAAAATGATCCTCTGTTGAAATAATGCCTCGTCAAACCAAGTTATCCTTAGTCGACAATCTGTTGCACAAAAGGCGCTAAGCACAAATAGACACCTGCAACGTAATCTGTTTATGCCAAACATTGTCCAAGACCGTATCCAAGTGATGATCCTCATGATGAGTGAGCAACTAATAGGCGCCACAAACAGTGTAACCATCATCTTGATTGGGAAGCCACTTCCATTCATCCGGAGTATTAACCTGTAAAATGACATCAAGTAAAATAGCCCTACACTCATCACCTTCTTCTCCTCTCATGCAAACAATTGACGCCGCCATTTCCAAGCTTCTCCCCCTTCCCCCAACTTAACAAAAACATCTCAACCACTGACTATGGTTTATAATCAGACAAAAGGTAAAGACGACTAAATATCTCACACAAAGGCACCTCCCCCCAATGTTCTAGAGAGAGGTTTTATGCTTTCTCTCTAGAAACATAACCTAACAACTACAACTTCAGCTTCCGTCTATCACATATCTATTCTCCCTTTCATCCAAATCAACTCCACCAAAATGTAGTCTTGGTTATGGTGGTGCAATACCTTTTCATGGTCGTACCACCAACGCTTGGTGTCCGGCGCACCATTGGTGGCCCCCTTTGCTCCTATGGTTGTCTCTCCCTCCAGCTCCTCCGCCGTTCGAAGCTCTTCGTCTGATCTTTTTGTTCGTCGGATCTTGGTGTTTGTTTTTGTGGGTTGGTTTCTGGTTCAGGTTTTGCCTCCTCCACGGCGGTAGTTTGGGGGTGGCGGTTGTTGGTGGCTCCGCCGCGGTTGTGTTCTGTTTTGGGTGGCGGTTCTCTTGGGTCTTTTGATGTTTTTTTTTGTTTTTTTCTTTGTTTGTTCTGTTGTTTTGTGGTCTTGTATGTTCTCTTTGTTTTTCTCTTTGTTTGTTAGGTTGTGTTATGTTGTTTTGTTACTTCTATCGCGGTGGTTCGGTTTCATAAACCCGAAAGGGGTTAGGTGCATAGACGCTCCGTGTTGACGATAATAGTTGCTCATTGTACCTACAAAATTGTTCCGATTGCAGTTTCCTCGCACAGTTGGTGGTTTGTTGTCGATGAGACGCTGGTGGTGTCGGTGGCGGGGGTGGTGACCATTGTCGAGTTACCTTCATGCTAGTTCTGGTTATTGTTCCTTCTTTCTGGTCGTCCAAGCTTTTGTGCGCTTTCCCAATTTCCCCCTCGTCGTCGGTCTTTGGTCGGGGGCATCCTTTAGGTCTGCAAAGGGTCGTGCAGTTGTGGTGGATTCAGTCTCTGGATGATTTGAGATTTTTCTCCTCCGCGAATAAAGGTGGTTCAATGGTCCATAGGGTGGTGTTGAAAAGGTGTTCAGGGCGGTGCTTGTGGTGGTTGAGTTTGTGGCTTGTGTTGGTTTGTTTTTGTTTGAGCTGGATCAATTTGCGCAGTTGTTCCACCTTTTCTCTGTCTTCGAATTTGGCATTGGGTTTTTGGTGGGCCGAGTTTGGACATGTTTAGGTGTCTGCTCTGGTGGGTCGTAAGTTGAGGGGTGACTTATTGATTTGTGTCGGGAGTTTGGTGGGGTGATCACTTTTGATTCGAGACCGGGAGCTAGTTTTTAAACGCAATTTCTTTTAGGTTTTTTTGGTCGCTCCTCCGGCTTTTCAGATGTAGAGTGGTGGGCCGATCTGATCGTTTGATGCAACAAATCATCGTCGGCTGCTTTTTTGATCTCCGTTGGTGGTGATGGAAAATTGATTGTTGTTGATTTTTGAGTACTATCGCTTGATCAGGTACTTGTTATTTTATTGTTAATTTTCAAGTTCATAAGTAAATTCCTTGAGGACAAGGAATAGTTCAAGTTTGGGGTTGTGATGACACCTCGTCATTACGTAATTTTCTATGTATTTTGATCACAATTTAAAGTTCACAAGGTAACTTAAGCAGCAAGAAAAGCAGAAAAACTGAAGAAAATACAAAGGATCAAAACGTGTCACGTTTGGTATAAAACGTGACACGATCTGAGAAGATCAAAACACGCTCTCTGCCAAGGCAAAAACGTGTCACGTTGACCAAAACGTGACATGATTTGAAGAAACCCTAATTTAGAAGTTTGTTATACAAGGCAAAACGTGACACAATTCTACAAAAACGTGACACGATTTTAGGCGAATTTCTGTGCCTATTTAAGCTGAAGGCTATTCTGAAAACAAGGGTTACGATTTGAGAAGAGCAAAGTGCGATTTTGAGACCTAAAGACGGATGCAGGGGCGATTTCTTCACCTTGTAACCAATTCATGTATGTATTGTTACCTCTAATGATTATGTTATTTATAAACTCAATTATGAGTAGCTAAATCCATTAGAGGTTAGGTCTGAGATGATTCTTTGTAACCCTAATTGATACATGTTGCTGTGAAACTCTATTTATTGTGATTGACAATCTAGTTTTTATTCAATTCAATTGTTCTTAATGCTTTATATATTCTGATCACACACACACACACACACACACACACACACACATATATATATATATATATATATATATATATATATGATTTGGTGAGAACGAATGACTACTGACCATAGCTTTCGACTTTGACCTAATTGAATTGTTCTAATAATTATAATTGGTCTAGGAATGGATAATTCTTTCTTGTGATATTAGATTAACGTGCTTCAAACCTTCGAAGATTATTAGACCGCCTAAGGGATTAGGGGCTGTAATCTTAGAAGAGGGTCCTAACTCAAGGGATTGATTAGGACTATTTTGTTAACTATCGTGAAACTAGAAGATCATTCATAAGAATAGGTACAGTATACCCATTAGGGGAACTCAGATGATTCGAAAGACCTAAACTCATCTCTCTCTTATCTTTAACAATCAATTTACCTTCTGTTAATAAGTTTTATGCTATTAAACCAATCTACTACCTAGTGGCAAAACAAAACAACTTTTATTACATCCTAATTTAATAACGTACTTGACTTTTTGAGATTAAAATCAGTCCGTGTGGGAACGATATTTTTACTACTTCGATAGTATTTGGTACACTTGCCAAAATTCTATCAATAGTCATCATATAGACATATCAAAAATTCAATTCAACAACTTTCAAGTATACATTGCATAATATCACATTTATGTCAATCATTGAAGAAAATCAATCCAAATAATTGCGGCAAATCAAGAAGGAGCATACATAAAATTTATGAATGACATCAAATATCACATATTGACATAATTTAAATCAAGCAACAACTTAATAAATAATGTTTCTAAATCCTCTTTTAACCTCACACTTCTAAGTTTTCACATTAATTAATTATTATCTCAAAGGACTACGACTGTCACAGTGAGCCCCGAATGAACTTTGGAAAATACGATTTTTCCGTTCATCTCAATTAATTTACACTCATGATCTCGAACTCTTCTCTCTCACCCTCATACCTGGATTGAAGCTTTCACATACGAAGATGCATAGAGAACACAAAGCAACAACAACCCAATTAGCTGATGGAATACATGTCTCATCTTCATCAATTATCATGATTGCCCAACTATACTACCACGTCCATTTATGCTTTTCTGCTTTGTTAAGGTGATGTGGTTCCTTTTACTTTACTTTCCTTTATTTTTTGTGTTTGAGTTTACATTTTCGGTCCATAAATTGGTTGATATGTTTTCTCAAAAAGAAGTTCATATATGCCACACATATAACATAGAAGATTATATATAAAGAGCGCATTATTTTCTTAGATTATTGAAGTTTTATTCTTAGGTTTTATCCATAGCAATAGAGAGACGTGTGATTACTAAGATGTACTTTTAGCTATATGTCTTATGAATTTTTAAAATGCAATTTTATATCTATTCATTTTATTTTTCTTTCAAAAAATACCTATTAATTTATTTTAATAGTTTTTTTCCTTCTCATAACGATTTGTTGATGACCTTTTTGATAGTTGAGTCAAAGTATTTCTTTCCTCATGATTTATTATTGAAAACTAGTTACAAACGACGTTGAATAACATATCTTGTAAAAAAATTGTTCTAAAGAAAAAAATTATGATATAAAAAAAAGGAACAATTGAGTTATTCTTCCAAAGGCTATAATTTGAAATTCTGAAACAAATGTCATTGATTTAGATAACGCATCATATAATGGCCCAAGATCTAAGTGATGAAGATCAAAGGAACAATATTGAAGTACACAACTTATAGGAATATAGTAGTTAGTAGTGTCATGGAAGTAAAACTCAAAACACAATGCCATTGTCCGAGGCATAACATGTATTTACAACAAAATAGAAGACACGAAGAGGAACTTCATATGATATGTTTGTTAGTCCAAACCATTTACTATTCTTACTGGTGGACAATCTCAACAAATAGTGAATTAGAAAGGTCCTCAAGATCAAAGACTAAGCTATCCCCTTGATGCAATTTACTATCCTTCAGAAAATTGTGCCAATCTTCCCTAAATATTTTTCATTCGGACCCCTATTTGAGGTGATAAGCTTGCATTCATATTTTTTGCGTGTATTCCAATCCTGCAATGTAATACTTTCTTGTGTGTCTGGAATGACATTGATTGAGATCATATTGGGAAAGTGCTAGCAACAAAACAAAACCAACATGCTTTAGCAACCAACTAAATAATGAATAACTAAATTGCTAAGTTATGATAATATGAAACCTTTAGGAGTGTGCTAAATGACCATGATGCAATTTCGATTATAGTTTAAGTTGAAATGAAGTTCTATAAGTAGAATATATAGCTAAGAAAGTTGCCCAACATTGTGCACTTTGTTAGTCATGTTTTCCTGTTACCTATCCCATTCTAACTCTTTTAAGCTACAGCCTGGGATAATTTTTAAAAAATAAGAATACTAATGTAACAAAATCCCTACGTCTTAATATTATGAGAGTCCTAAGGTGGTGGAGTAAGGGTTACGTACCATCATTTGAGTTTTGCGTTTACTTGCTAAATCCTTAGTTACATTCTTTTCGAAATGAAACAAATATGAGTCGTAATAGTCTTCAATGTCCTCTGAATCTGAGTCGATTTCAATAACTTCATCCTTGATTATCACTTCCTCAGAAGAAGCATTGTTGTCCAGCACCTCAGCTATCTTGAACCTATTGAATTTACCGGTATACTCCAACTTAACATTAGTTGCCTTCTTCCATTCGAATGCTGCTGCAACATCTTTGCCAGAGGTTATGTAGTTTTTATTTTTGGATTGTCCATACCTCACCTTCACTCACTTTCCATTTGGATCCATGAGCCACGCATATCGATGCTTCATCAATTTGTTAAAGTAGCATTCGAAGAATTCAGGGCAGAAGCGAATTTTTTTCTGAAATTGTTCACAGATATATAGTTAATTTGATGTATAAATTAACTTGTTGGAAAAAAAATTGAGTAATGTATACTACTCTCATTCGAAATATACAAAATAGATTCAACAACTGGCATGGATAAACTGTTGTTTCAAAGCAATTGAACAACGTAGAGGAACGCAATTGTTCGGATATCCTGAAAACAACAAAATTATATGATTATGAGAAAGAACAAATTTACACTATGATCTGGTCTCACAAGATTATGTTCAAACATGAATAAGTGCAACACGATTAGACTCATTATGAGTTCAGTAGATTCATGAATGAATGCAATGAACCAAACATGAAATTAACATCATAATCTAAGTCTGAAACTCAACATTCCCAGCCCCAAACATGAAATTCCTCCCAAACATAAACAGATTTTGAATACCATTACTCAAAATAAGTTTGAATTCAATGTTAACATTTTTTCTAATTAATCTCTGTATGAATTGACATGTAATTTAATAGAGCTTGACTATGTGCCTGTGATCGGAAGTAATTTTTAAAAAACAAATATCAGCCAGAGAGCAAGGAAAAAATATAACATAAAGTTGTATGTGGAAAACTAAAAGCTCGTGGTAGCATTATAATTATGCCAAAGAGGAAGCGCCAAAATCATCGAAACCATGGCACAAGTAAGATTGCATCACACTTTCTGATAAGATAAATAAGTATCTTTTTTTTAAGGAAGATAAATAAGTATCTAGTATCTAGTAATAACATATGAGATCAGAAGAGACACCAAAATAAAATGTGATTTATTCATGTTCAAAATTTTGGGACCCTGATATAGGATTGTTGGATAAAAACGTAGACGTTGACTATATTGACTGCAAGATATGATTGGCATGTATTGTGCATATTAATTATGATAATTCCTGCTAGATAGGGATGACTTCCAGACATAACCCTCAAAAGAAGAGAGATCAAATAACCTAGCAAGTGTCGACCACTAAAAGTGCAACAGTGCTAAAAAGGTCAAGTTTTTTTGATATAAAAGTGACATATCTTAAGGCTCAAATGTTTTTGATATAAAATTATTTACTAATTCTATAATTAGTGGAGCTATAAAATCCTACAGCGATTTTATAAGAAAATAAGAACAGAAGGACAAGCATGTTTATGAAAGAAGAAAGTTAATCAAAAAACAATAACAAAATGGATGTCTTCTGTGGTAAACAAATTCAAATTTCAATATGAGCAAGTAAAGTCAGAAGTTTGATCAATATTACCCCAGTAATCCAATAGTACTGATAAATAGCATCAATGTATTCAGAAACTTCTAGATGATTACATTCATCATCTATACTTGGTAGGTTATCCTGCTCCCTAACTTCACCATTTTCCCTGAGAATCTGCAAATTAAGGCTTACTTTGATTTTTAAATTTCAGAGGATCTTAACAAAACGTGGTTTAATACATCAAGCTTGGTACCTTAGATTTTTCCATTAATGAAGTTGTATAAGATTTCCAACGACCGGAACTTTTTCTTGGAATCAACTCCGATAAATCCGTTTTCAGCCTGCACTCCCCATTAGATGGTCGATGTCTTTGTTTTGCGTCATCAGAAATGACAACTGAATTATTCTCAGGAATCAACTCAGGTAAATCTGTTTTCAGGCTGCACTCCGCATCAGATGGTTGATGTCTTTGGTTTGCATCATTAGAAAAGACCACTGAACTGTCATCAATATTATAAGCAAAGTTAGAGGAGTTGTTGATAATGCTAAAACTTATCATAATGAATTTGTGTATAAATGTGTAAACTAATTAACATTTGCAACTAACTAACAACTATATTGAACTGATTATCCAATTGATTTAATTTAAATTCCAAAGATCATTCAATTGTTTCAGTCAAACACACATAAGATTACAATAATGAAATGCTCCTTTTGTTCTAAATTTATCCTTTTCTTTTAATCTAAACTCATAAGATGGAAAAAGAAACAGTCCTAAAAAATAAGAATAAGCTTGAAAACAATCAAACATACATAAATGCACACGCCGACATAGGGAGGCATCAGCAAAGGTAAAGAATGATAATAAAATGAGCAAATAGTAAGAAGGGTATTGGAATAATCAGGGGTCCCTGTTTCTAACTTATAGTTTTCAACCGCTCCAGAGAGCTTCATAAAAAGGCTCCATAGTCAGAAATTAGACTTATAAGCAGTAGAAGATCCATATTCAAAACCTCCAATGACATTACCTGCCAACCCTTCAAGCATGCATTGCGCCAAAATACAGGGTTACAAATTGTATACCGCCATTTTCAACTCACACAAGAGGCTTTTCCCATATCATATGTAGTCATTCGAGCAAATACCTGCAAAATGTATTCAATAAATTTCTCTCTGAGACATTGCTCATATTTGATAATGATTTTTTAACCATAAACCTTTCTGATTCTTATTTTAAGAACAGTTTCTGTTCTCAAAGCAGTTAGAATCAACGATAATGCAATTTAATACTGTAAAAATGATGCCTTCTTTTAAGTTTCAAGTGTACAAAGAGCTTTGTTAATGTCTTCTAACGTTGTTTCATAAAATGACCAAACAGACCCACGCCAAATATCGCACATGAGTTATCTGAAGTATGAGCATACAACCGCAAACAAACCAACTACCGCACATTGTAACTGGTCTCACACCATATCAAAAAGACATGACCAAATAGTGTAGTTGCATACATCATGTGAAATACAATACCTCAAAGAGCAGCTCATCTGTTAAGCAACGGTGTAAAAGAGAAGAATCAACATGAGGCTTTCTACTTGCACTACCAAATGGCGCAACAGGTCTCACATTAACCCCATAAAGATCTTTAACCAAAACACATAAAAACTATAAGTGAATCTGACTGAGCCAAAAATACAACACAATAGTAAATAACCATGGTAGCTAGCAGCGTTGTAACCTTGAGCAACCCATGCAAAATATACCTACGTATCAGTTACTCATGCAGGATTTTATATTGTACCTATTGGTAAATATTTCTTATGAAAATTGCAGGCTTGGTTTCTTGTAATTAAAAAATATCATGATTTAATTACCTTGGTAGCATCACAGACAATGAGACCACCCTCTTTAGATGTAGTGATACCTTGTCACTAAACATAAAAAAATAAGAAATGAAAGCAGCAGGTGTCAATGCATCATTGGGTTTCAAGACTCACTATTTGTCAGCTTGCACTAATCTCCTGCATTGCATATAAAAAGATAATCAATTTTAGATTTGAATATCAACAATCAACAATAGCAAACAAATTAAAATAAACAACAGTTAAAATGCATATGGTCAGTAGTACCCACGTCATTTGATTATTATTAAGTGCAAGTTCTGCGTTTTGCTTCCAAAGTTTATGAAAATTGTTTTGATACTTCAGAAGCTCAGCTTTATATGATTCTATTACCACACTATAAACAGAACAAACCAAAGTAAACAAAAATTATACCTACATTGATTGCAGATAAAAAGGAATAAAATTAGACACAAAATGAACATAAAAAATTACTTTCTTTGACCTAAGAGCTTAAAGATTAATACAAAGATAATTAGTGGTGTATCTAATAAATTATTTTTGTGATTAATAAATTATTAGGAAGTGACAGATTCGAGTGAGCCACCATCTGCATCAGGTTTTTTGACATTTGGCCCTGAACTTGTAGCTGCATATGGAAACTTACACGTATCAGAACCTGCAATAGGGCACCCATATTCTCATCAGTTTTTTTCTTCCCAGTAATCAATGCAATAGTTGTAATATATATATATATATATATATATATATATATATATATATATATGCAAGTTTAAGTGCATTATTATTTTTTGGTTTTGTCTTTAGTGCATTATACACATAAACAGTAAGAAATTGCGGTTTTAAACTTATCAAATATCAAGTTTTATATGTTTAATACTCGCTCAAAAATCATGTGGATTATGCAGAGTAGTGCAGCATACAATAACTCCATCATGATCAGCCTTGTTATCAGTTCAGTAATCTCATGAATGCATACAACACAAATTCAGATGGAAAATATGCACACTTGCCTCATTTAAAAAATAGCAAATCAATCCCCTTAAACTATTAATTCATTGCAAATCAATCCCCCTACACCATTTTATTGTTTTTTTCTCTAAATTTTCTAGCTATATCAAAATCAAAACATTATATTGACCATAATTATGAGCTTGATTTATAAACATTGTAATTCTGCTAATATTTTTTCCTTTGCCACGTTTCCACAAACACCTTGTGGGTGCTAAAGTTCAAATCTCACATAACCCTTTTTAATTCTTTACACCATTCATTTAAGGAAAAAAAACAGTTACACACTAAATGATACAACCCAAATAACAGAACATGTCCAAAGAGCTTAGAAATTCATACCTCAATCATTGGTTCTTGCTTCTGTTTACATGTTCTCATTCCAAATAGCAGCAAAAACCACCTCTAATATCCCCTTGAAACCCTTTTTGATCACCCATAACCTTTGAACCAGCCCTAGTCTCAGAACAACTTATTCAGCTTAAATTTCAACTTTTATCTTATGCATCAACTTCCTTGATAAAGCCCTAGCTTTTTTTCAACCTTCCACTTCAACTTCAACTACTTCCTTTAGAGAATGAATCAGTACCCAAGTTGTTGCAGCAACCAAACAACACAACAAATCAGCCAGACTTCACATGCAATGTTTTGATGAGCTTAAACAATGAAATTTTCTAATTTTCATTCTCAAGGAGGGTTCGGATGAGAGGGATAAAAGGGAGAGGAAGAAATTTAAAGTTGGATTCTAATTTAGTTTGCCAATTGGAGTGTGAAAATGGACTGTTACAGGAACAGTGGTTATGATGATGAGCAATTGATAAAGGAACCTTAACGAAAGAACATTTTTTTTCTTTCAAAAACCTTTTCAACAATTTAATAGTCTATTCACATTCATTTTTGTATGATTAGTCATATCTTTGTTTCTACATAAAATACAAACCGAAAATATTTAAAATGGTTTTCTAAAAAAACATGTATTGTACTCCTATCTATCTGGAGGGTGAACTAACGTTAGACAAAAATTTAGAAAATAAGGGTGAATAAAATGAAAAAGTTCAATAAAAAAGGGTAAAATTGGAATTTTTGTTAATTTGTAAGGGTGAAAGTATAGATGCACGGGTATAGGATAAAATTTCCATTAATTTGTGTTAAAATAATGATAATATAATAAATCAATACTATCGGGTCGCGCATCAAATTTTGCGAGTTGGATCGAAGTAGATCTATAGATATCTGCATTCATGTAATTAGTGTTGGATCAGTTTGGGTCACCAGGTTTGTGGGTCGATCACATCATGAACACTCCTTAAACATAAAATCAAACAAGCATATATAAATTAACAATTCACAACGAAAATATTACGCCTAAACTTTTGATTACATTATGCAAAGGGTAGAAAAAGGAAAATATACATCAATCGCAGCTTAGTTAGATTAACACAACGATTGAAAAAGAGGGTAGGGAATAAATAGCAAGAAAGGTGTGTGATATAAATTACCAAAACCTCGCCTTTATTGAATTGAAATTACAGAGAACAAGAAAAACATTGAAACAACACACAGTAGCAGTTCCAACCAAAGATGGAAAGAATATAAAAACATTGCTTGAAAACAATTAACATAAAATCATCAGGCGGCTCGGTCACTCTTACTCCCCCTCTACCAGCAAGCTAGCTACTTCTTGTTCTTCAACAAAAGATATGTCTGTAAACAAACGCACAGAAAAAGGCACTGTTAGTTTTGAATGAAAATGATTTATTGACAAGTAGTAACAATAAACCACATACCATAAATGCTCCAACACCGAATCCAATGAATGATTTGAGGAGCTCCATGAAAAAAAATCTTCTAAAGAGGCGATAGTAATATTGGATCACAGCAAAGGTCAACGGCCTTAAAGGCAGAGGAGGGTGAGGTTGCTGTGCTGATTGAGGAGCCGGAAATGGTGGCTGTGGCGGAACAGAAAAAGGGAGAGCAGGGTTAGATGATTTTGGTATTGGTGGTGGTGGTGGAATATGGAGAGCATGGTGAGGTTGAAGTGGTGATGGAGGAGTTGGAAATGGCGGAGCAAGGATAGTAGGGTTGGTTAAGGTGGTGTGTTTGGGAACATTGTGAGTTCCTACTAGCTCGAGACTAGTTTGAGGTGAAGCCATTGCTATTTGCTGGTTAGGTGGTGTGTTTGGGAACATTGTGAGTTGAGTTATTTATAAGCGTGACTACGTGACATGAACCGTTGGATCAATCTATATGCATATATGCATGTGATGCGACTGATTCATACAATTTGACTATTTTTTACTCCATTTTTATTTATATTTTGGGATCACCACTATATTTCCCTTTTCATTTTCATGTCGAAGTAGTATTATTATATTAAGAGGTTAAAAGGAGAGTCTCTCTCTCTGCTACTTTTGTTGCTTCCACTAAATTATCACTTTTATTATCATTTTTTATTAATAAAAAAGTTGCGTCCCCAAGTCAAGGTAATGCCTGCCACTTTGTTTCTTTCATTTTTGGCACCAGAATGATATAATGGCATTGTGGATATTAAAACCAAAAGTTAGCGAGCATGAAGTAATTTGACAAAAATGATTGCTTACACCATTTGCTTTGTTTTCTTTGACTATATGAGAATATTTGATGAAGGTAATAATATTCTTTTCATAAAGTTTTCATTTCATATTTATCATTTGACTTTTTTATTAATTTGCAAAAAAATTGAATATGCAAACGAATGAATTAAATGATTTAAATAGATAATAGTAATCAATATTTTAAGGTTTAATGATAGCAATACACATTACTTTTTGAGTTGAATTCATAAATATAATTTTATTCACGTCAATTATTATTTTACTGTTTCATATTTATAATAACTGTAATTTTAGATAAACCTGATCATTTTCCACCGTTTTTGCGACACAAGTTTTGGTTGGATTAATTTCGCTTTTAAAATATATACTCACGAGCTTATTTTTAATTACACCTTATTAGCAAACCTCTAAAACAATCCTCCACTTCTTATCCCAACTTTTCAATTTCCAATAAACTTTAATTTTCTCTTACACTTATCATTTTTGATTCTTAAATATATTGGTTCAAACAATTATTTATATAAGTTGAAATTACATAATTAAATAGTTATTCCAGCTCCTAAGATCCGTGCGACGCACGGGTCATCAATCTAGTTAATCTGAATTTCAGATATACATGGCTTTTAGAGGGAAAT
Source organism: Medicago arabica (assembly GCA_946800305.1). Lineage (NCBI taxonomy): Eukaryota > Viridiplantae > Streptophyta > Magnoliopsida > Fabales > Fabaceae > Medicago > Medicago arabica. Next base: position 43,994,267 of record OX326970.1, read on the forward strand.
GTTATTAGGGTTGAGGTCATTAGCAATTAATGATGCAGTTTTAGAGCCAAATTATTAGGGTTAAGGTGTTGCAAACCTAACAACTTTTAACAATAAGGGATATCAACATCATCAAGTGACTTGAATATCTCCCGCTCGATGTAACATATCATCAAGTCATTGAACCACACATCGTTGATCATGTTGGTAACAATTCTTTCTCACAGGTTTATAAGATTATTTTACTAGCTTATTGACATGGCTTGATAACCGGCGTACTTCCAACTTTTGTTGGTGTTGGTAATTAGGGATGGAAATAAGGCGAGTCAAGTCGAACTTGTCTGAGCTCGACTCGACTCGATAAAAATTGGTTCGGCTCGAAACTCGACTCGAGTTCGAAACGAACTATCTTTTAGGCTCAAATTCGGCTCGTTTAAAGTTCACGAACAACTTGATTCGGCTCGTTAGGTTCAACTCGGCTACTCGAGCTACATAATTAATTTATTTCAAAAAATTCAATTTTTTTAATAAAAAAATCCTTTTAACTTTCTTGAAACCAAAGATGAAATTAAATTAAAAGCTATTGAACTTAACAAATAAAATGGACAAAGATACTGCAATTATATTAAAGGCGTGTCCTCATAATCCAATTTATATCATCCCGTGTCATGCTTTGATTTTATATACTTAAAAATAGTTTCAACTTTATATAATTCATTCCATATATTTAGCATACTTTTCTCTTAGACAACTCTTTTCTCTTAGTTCTCCAAGTCTTCCGATGTGGGCCATTTAGTTGCAAGGGGTTCACTATTAGCTTCTTTTTTAGGGATTATTATTTTTTATTATTTCCACAAGATGTTTGTCCCTTTATTTAAATCCATTTTTAATATCATAACTCGGCTACACACTCTCATTCTTAATTACCAAACCAAATAGCCAATGAATCATTTCACTTTCTTCTTATCTTCTTTTCTTTAATAAATCTTTCTTTTTATTTTCTTTTCTTTTGCTTTCCATTCTGATCCAAACAAAACAAACCTAAGATAAATCAGTTACGCTGTTCAATTTGCTCTCTCATGATACATTGTCAAGATAAATTGAATCCAATTGTAGTATATATATATATATATATATACTTAAAAACAGTTTCAACTTTATATAATTCATTCCATATATTTAAATAGTTTATCTTGATTTAGTTTTCAAAACTTCACATACTTAAGAATTATAAGCCACATTCAATTGAACATAATTTAATACCGAGTTATGTTTGTTAAATGACATTTTCTTTCTAGAATAAATGTTTAGTATGATTTTGGAAACTTGGCTGCAAGAGATCGTTTAGAAATTTGTAGTGGAAGTCTTAGAGAAGTAGTTCTAAGAGTGGAATAATTTGAATCAAGAATATATAGGTTTAAGAGTTGGTTGGATATGATTTAATTGTATTCGTTACACTGCAACCTAATACGAGTTAGAATAATTTAGTTATAGCACATAATGTATGCTGGGGGGAATGGAAATATAAGACCTTTGATTCAATTTGTTTGAGTGTTGCCATAATTCTTCACATCAGGTTTTTGGGAATTTTGTGGTGAGATATTTGAGGACTTTTATATAACATGGCATGGAGAGTAATTTAAAGGTTGGATGTGAGGAAGATGAAGTGGCTAGTGTACAAATTTACGAGGATGATACGACGCTTATAGGCAAGTAAAACATTAAGAGTTGAAGTAAGTATCTCATATGGTAAGTTCACAAAGATTAGTGCTTGAAGTTTTGTGAAATAATATGTAAGGATGTGGAGTTAAGTCTCTACGATAGGTTTCTTAAAAATAAAATAAAATGTATTTATGATAGGTGAGACGAAACTTGTACAGCGGTGAGTGAGTGACCAATAGGATTCCAATTATTGATAACTTTAGTGAATGTTACAAACGGTTGGAGACAAGTTAAGTAAAATGTTTCTTCCTATAAGATAGTATATAATATCCTTTATTATAAAAGCAACACTTACCATGGTGGGAGTGTTGCCCTAATCAATCCAGATTTTCCCTCCTTTGCCTACATTAACTGGTTTCTCAACTGCTAACTACCCTCTAAACCCTTCTGCATTAAACTTGACCTTCCATATACCTCCTTAAACTACACATGGTTTTCAAACTAACCAATCAGCGTCATTTGCTTACACACTTAAACTTGAACCAATCTCCACGTGCATTAATGTATTCATTCAAATGAACCATTTACTACATTTTTTGACCAACCAAGGCGTCAGGCTCACTTTTCTCCTTCCCCTTATTTCTCATTCCATCTCTTTCCCTTTTGTTTAGACGAGGTTTTCAGATCGCAACCACACCATCACTTCCGACCAAATCTCCATCGCAACCACCACAGTATCACTTCAGCGTGACTTCTTTTTGCTTTTGTGAACAAATTCTTTTTGGTAAGGAACAACATGCAACATCAACGAACCAGTGAAATACACAACAACAAAGACAATTCTATTGTTGTTCCATATCTTCTCTATGCTTCCAGATTTTCTTTTGATCCATTTTCTGTTTACTCTTTCAGGTTTCTTCATCTCATATCTTAATTCCCCTATTTTTGATTTAAGTTATCATGTTGAAAAATGAAACAGATATATGGTGATTGAGATTTAGGTTATCACACATGAGGGAGATCCGTAACGGAGAACGGTGTCGTACTGAAAGCTACTGATCTACGAAAATGGGACAATGCTGTTTATTCTTTTACTCTAATGTTTTAGCTTTAGATTGTTTTTAGGTTTCATCTTAAAGAATTGTGTATTGTTTATGATATGTGTATTGTTGAATACTTGAATTACAATTTTTCTTCGGTTGATTGTTGGATATATATTTTCGAATATTTTCAATAAATAAAACATTTTTTATTTTATTTTTAGGCCATTAATTGATGAAGAACAAAGGTTGCACATTCTGAAGGTGGTGTTGTGTGATGAAAGTAAAAGGGAAGGGATTACTATTGCAGACTATAGCTAACAAACATGTAGCCAGAGTTTTCAACTTTGCCTAAGTATGCTCATTCTAGAGTTTTCAACTTTGCCTAAGTATGCTCATTCTATTACTGTGATATGATCATTTGCAAGTGTAAATATATTGATGTTTAAATATAGTCACAATTCTCCTGAATCAGTTTGTTTTTTTCTCATGAATTGTCCTCTTCCATGATTTAATTACATTTTTTCATTGCAGCTATTGTAACACCCTCTTTAATTATTTAATTATTTTTATAGAGTTTAGAGTCCACTTTGATGATTTATGTGATTTTATATGATTAGGTGATGTGTTGATATTTTATTGATAGACTTATTTTACTATTTACTAGAATAAGATGTGAAAATTAGAGTAAATAATATGTTGAAGGGTTGTTTTGTGAATTTAGAGAGTTTTGGTGGAATTAAGAGAAATAAATAAGTTAAGAGGAAAGAGTAAGTTTTGGTGTGAGAAGAGAAATTAGGTTAAGATATAAAAAGGAAAACTAGGTTAGAATTGTACAGAAGGTACAATTCAGTTTTTGGAGAAAAAGGGAGAAAAGTGAGAAGTCAAAGAAAGAGGAGAATCTTGTGAGAAGAGGATCAATCTCGTGGAGTCCGATAGTCTAATCTAAGGTAAGGGTGGGATTTCCTTCAATAATCATAGTATAAAATTCTGAAATTTGATGAATTGTTGTGTTCTTGAATTAGGGTTAGAAAGTTTATGTTAATTGATAAAATGAGATGAATTGTGTTGTTTGATGCATGTTCCTATGTTGTTTTGATTTCTATATTGCCTATTTGACCTGTAAACATCATTGTAAATCATTTTGGGTGATTAAGGGATCAAAAATTGGGTTTTTGGAGTGAAAACTGTTCTTTCCCGTAAGCGAATTCGGCAACCGATTTTCTGAAAGCCAAAACTGGAAAAACACTCACTTTTCACCCGTTTCTGTTTTGAATTAGCTTTCGGTGTAAACACAAAAGTTGTAGGTATGGATGTTAGCTTTTTAATGCCATTGGTTTGACTTATAAATGATTTATAAAACTTGAGTTATGGTTAAATTACTGCACGTAGGTCAAAGTGAATATTTATGAATTTCAGCTCAACCATTCCCGAATTTGAAATGCAAACTGGTATTGATAGGTACAGAATTGGTATTAGGTGTAAACACGAAAATTGTAGGTATGGATGTTATCTGTTTAATGCCGTTGGTTTGACTTCTAAATGATTTATAGAACTTGAGTTATGGTCAAATTACTGCACGTAGGTCACAGTGAATATTTATGAATTTCAGCACAACCTTTCTCGAATTTGAAATGAAAATTGGTACTGATAAGTACAGAATTGGTCTTAGGTGTAAACATGAAAGTTGTAGGTATGGATGTTAGCTTTGTAATGCCGTTGGTCTGACTTCTAAATGATTTATAGAACTTGAGTTATGGTCATATTACTGCACGTAGGTCACAGTGAATATTTATGAATTTCAGCACAACCTTTCCCGAATTTGAAATAAAAACTGATATTGATAGGTACAGAATTGGCCTTTGGTTTGAACATGAAAGTTGTAGATAATTGTGTTAGCTGTCCGTTGGCTTTGGTTTGACTTGAAAATAATTTTTGGTGTTTGAGTTATGATGAAAATACTCCAAGGAGACTTTAGTGAATTATTATATGAATGTATATGTTGATGACAATATATGATGCTTTTTCCTGATTGATGAATTAATATATGAACGTATATGTTGATGAATATGATGTTATATGATGTGTTCATGATTGATGAATTATTATATGAATGTATAAGTTGATGAATATGATGTTACATGAAGTTGTTGTTGATTATCATTTGATTACTGTCATGATTAAGCTGCTGAATTCTGTTGTTGATTGATTTTATTATCATTAAGTTGCATGAGTCGGTCTATGAAATAAGAAGTTGATCCAAATTGTTGGAATCCTAAGATGTCGATGTTTTGTAAGTTGTATGATGTCGAGTCCATGCATAACCATTTCAGTTGGGGGTTTGATGCCCTGTGAGTTTTTACTCTACACGTTGGGGGCTTGATGCCCTGGAGCTTTAGCTCATTTGCGATGAGGGCTTGACGCCCTGGAAGTATATTAATACTTATTACGTTGAGGGCTTGACGCCCTGGGTTGGTACCACATGCATGAATAAGATGTCTAAGTTGCATAGTCGAGTTGAAGTTGCGTAGTCGATGTCGAAATTGTCGAGTTGATAATTATCAATGAATCGTTAATGAAGAGTTATATGTTGTTGTTTATGCGAAGTATCGTTAAAGATGATTTGAAGTTGATTGTTGCTTATGTTGTTTATATGAAGTATTATTAAAGATGAACTACGTGGTTATCTGTATTACTAATTGATGTTGTTATGATGATTACATAATGTTGCTTATGAGTTGTTAAAGAAGTACTATATGAAGAATTATTATTATTAATTGATGATGTCTATGTTGTTAAACGCATTTGATGAATTATATGCTTATTATTATTGTTTGTGAAATCTCACCCCTTCTGCTTGAAAATGTTGCCTTCCCTATGGGTAACTTGCAGGTAACCAAGAATAGTTGCGGTCATGTGAGGTATCTCTCGCGTGTGTCTTAGGTGCTCTGATACGTAACGGGATAGGAATTTTGTTGTCGTTTTCTATTCCTTATGTATTGTTTTATGAACATGTTGATGAACTAAATTTATGAGATTTTGTGTTGAGGCCCTTGTGCCAAAGATTGTTTTGAAAAGTTTGAAATATTTCCGCTGCGATGTATTAAAGGAATTTTATTCTATTTATGATTTTATGAAAAGAAGTGTGACATTCTGTTTACGTTGAATTACTCTGATATTATGTAAAAAGAAAGAATTTCAAGTTGGGAAAACGGGGTGTTACAGCTATTGTGGTAATTCTTCTTCCCTTGGTTTGTCTTCAGTTGTAAAAATCAATTAATTAGCAATTCTTACCGTCGATGATGTTGTCACCTGTGTTCGAACATCATCATCGTATAGAGGCTTCAGTCTGCTGCTGTCACTACTACAACAAGGCATTTATGTCAATTGTTGAGGTGATAAACTAATAACAGATCCATGTTAAGAATAAATTTTCTAAAGGAGCACTAATCTATTTTATATGCTATCTCTTGTATCTAGATATATTATGTTCCCTTGATTTTACTGTTAAATCCACTATATCAGCTGTCATTGCAGTGATCCCATGTTTTCGAATTTATAAGTTGTTTGGTTTTTTTTTTTTTTATATAAATTGCAATTTTGTTTAGTAGTTATAACACCAATTATTGAATTTAATGTTCAATGAATTTGCTACTTGATTTGGGTTAGCTACTTGATTTGGTAAGGGGCAGGCTTAGCCAACCGTGTATATTTTCTCCCTATTTTTTTTTCACCTTTGCAAGTTTGCCTTTTTGGTTAGATTGTGTTTATTGAGGGATATGCGTAGCTTGACTGTAATATTGATGTAGAACAAGAGGATTCATCACAATTTGTATTGGATAAAGCTTTAAATCGAGAGAAGCAAGAAGACTATATAGAAAACGTTTTGTATTGGGCAATATTTAATGAATCAATTTTGGTTTTCATGACAAACGTTTTGTATTGATTTTCATTTTGTACCTATTGTTACTCAAGCTTTTATCTTTCTGAGTTTTTAAAGTAAAACTGCGCTTTGACTCTGTTATGTTTTTCATGATTTATTTGTTGTTTTTATTTGTAGTTCTTGATTACTTCAATATAATCATGCACGAAAAAAAGATCGGAGGGGACTGAGAATGTGGCAGGTATATCACTTTGATGAGAAGGATGGTGGCGAAGCTAGGTTTGAGTTCATATGTCGAAGATGATGGAGAGTGAGACTTTGATGGGAAGGTGATGATTTGACAGATTTCTTCCCCCATCAGGCATTTCACTTTTTACTCTTTCCTGTTTGTTGTTTTGATGTCGTTTATGAAAGTTTTTTGTCTCATTTTGTTATTTGTCTTTATTTGTTAGGTATTTCATTTTTCAGAATTTGAGGCAGAATTTGAGATGCTGATTTTGTTTGAGCTTGAATCTGACGGAGAAAGGTTCTCATGGGTAAAGTTTATTCTATTTGTTTCTTTCTCATCTATTTTGCTATAGAAGAAACTAGAACAGTTAGATTTCTTCTTCATGTTTTCTTATTCTTATTTTTTCTCTTAAGATTTATTTTGTATTGAAATAGATCACACCAACTATAGCTATACTCATGAATTGCTACTGTGAAAACAAGTCAATTTTAATTTTTAAGCATTTTATCTGTGTCCGTGTGTATGATTGCATAAATAGTTGTAAAATCATTTCTTGGTTTTCCTTTTTTTTATTTGCTTTGTATGTCTCCATATCTATTTGAGTTATTGATCTCACTTTTATGTCCTATATCTTGAATCGTTTCAGTGCATAGGAATTTTACAAGCATTCAAATTCAGATGGGCTCTGTAAGATCTTAAATCGTTTGTGAAGGAATTTTTCTTTGTAACTGTCAGTGTGTTTATTCTGCACTGTGTGAGCTGGAGAGTTTTCCTGGTAGTATGTCTGCACTTTTTTCATTTGGGAGGTCTGCTGCTATGTCATGTTTTGCCAAGTTACTGCAGCAGTTTTTTTGGGCCATTTTTTCGGCTTCCGGTTTAGTTCTGATGCCTATTTGACTCCAATTTTTATGGTGTCAGAAGAAAATTTTGACGCCCGTTTTGGTATGAGGTAGCTAGAGTTTGTGTTATGCTGCATATGTGTTGTGGTTATGGTTTAGTTCCTTTAAAATATTGTGTTTGTATCAGGCCTTGCCTTGATTTAAAGTCTTTTATGTTTTGCTGTTTTTCACTTCTTTATCTATAGTACATCCTTTGTTGATGATATTAGTTGTAGTATCTTGCTTGACATATGTATTCCCTGTTAATTATTTAACATATGATTTTTTTTTAAATGAACATATGAATCTTTTTTGATTCTTTCATTGGCAGTATATCATATATTGATAGATCAATGGTTTGATTTGTCAAAGCTTAACGGCCGACTAAATAAAAGCATGATTTTTGCATAGTACTACAAATTAGTCTGCATGAAATTCTTTAAGATTAAGGATTTGTTTTTGGCATTGTTATGATGAGGAATTTCCTTCCGTACTATTCTCATTAGAATAATGAACCAGTATCTTTATAACAAGAACAATGAAAATAAGTATGATGTGTGTCTTATGAGATGGGCACACAACTATAACCAATAGATGAAATGAGCTGGATGAGTATAAATTTAATAATTTTTTTTTTAACCCTTAAATTTTTTGTTATTTATTTAAAAAAAAAATATTATCGTGATAATGAAAGTGTTACCAAGTTAACGTTTTAGAAAATGCTGAAAAACCTATATTTGGTAACAATTTCATATCATTTATATAATTTTTTTAAGAAGTTAAATTAGTCCACCGATATTGACAATAGGAGACTCGAAACATTGAGATGAGCACACTCTAAGGTCTTAAGGCAACACCATCACACCAACTCAAGCGGGTTATCATTTATATAGTTTATAAAACAAGTGTAATAAACTTTTTGAATTATGTTTCACCTTAAAGTGGAGCATTGGACTTTTGTAATTTCCTATGACTTATTTAACATAGATAAAAATATATAATATAATTTAATGATCTCTATTAGAGTCGATATGATCCACGCATCACACAAGTATTGACAATGTAGTATCCTTTGTTTCCCCTGTTTTACCCCATGAGGAAAGTATTAGCTTAAAATATATATAACATGTTACGGATGTGATAATCTTTAACATAAATTAATGGGTTAATTAAGTTTTTGGTACCTAAAATATCTGTAGTTTCGTTTTTAGTCCCTATAAAATAAAATCACACTTTTTAGTCCCTGTGACATTTTCCTTTAGCATTTTAGGGACCAAAAGTGCTGACGTAAACATTTTACAGGGACTAAAAATGTTGATGAAAATTTTTATAGGGACTAAAAATGCTGACGGAAAATTTTACAAGGACTAAAAAGTGTGATTTTATTTTATAAGGACTAAAAACGAAACTGCAGATATTTATAGGGATAAAAAACTTAATTAACCCTAAATTAATTATGTTAAACATGTTGACTGGAATAATGAATAAATTGATCGGATTGAAGCTAGAATTATGACAGAAAAAGTATTGACAATCTTGGTGCAAACTTTTACATTGTTATCATTGTCGTACAAGTGAACATGTTTTTAAATTTTTATGACTTTTATATATTAACTATATATGTTTACATTGTTGCGACTTATTCGTTTAAGCTCTGCTCGGTAGGACCCCTGCGGTAGCACGGGTCAAGAGTCCAGTTGAGTAAAAGGATGGCTTATCTTGGAGAGAAAGAATTAATTTTTTGTTAAGAGTTTTGAGGGGAAAAAAAAACTGGAAAATTAATCTTAAGGATGATTAAATAACCAGGCTGGGGAATAAATGTAGAGATGTGTACGGGTCATTCTAGATCATCCAACCGAGTGAACTCTTTTGCTTGATTCAAAACTGCTTTTTGTCGAAAATGTTAAGTCAGACGCGACCATTTTTTTTTCATACTCGGTACAGTTGAAGGAGGATTCATTTATTTATTCAGTACCTATGGTAAGGAATGGTGGTAGAAAGGTCAAGTTGCAAATAAACATGGAAATAGAATTGCAATCAGGCAACAACTTTCAAATAGAAGTAACGATTCAAATGAGTTAAAATTGAAAATAATTCATTCTTCAGTATTATATGTTAGAAAGATTATTATTTATGTTGTCCCGTTTAACCGTAATTACTCTAACTCAAATTGCTTTCTAAATTGCATTGGGGATTGATTATAAAATTTCATTTCTACAATTAGTTATTGGTGAATCTTACTTTAACCAAACCCCTTGAGTAGGAATTAGGAGTAACAGGAATTAGAAACTAAGTTAGTAATATTTAATTGTGAAGGTATAAAGGTATTGGAACAAAGACGATTCTTGCATTAGAAGTTTAAGAACTACTACTACAAAGGTAAGGGCATCACTTAACGCGCTTCTGTACGTGTATATGTGTATATATTTGTGTTTTGATAATTATCCTAGTGTTGTTGTTTTGAAATGAATGCTATGTGTTATATATTGGTGATGTGATAATTATCTTGGTGGTGTTGTTTTGGCATGAATATTATGTGTATTATTTTTGTGGTGTTGTTTTAACATATATACTATTTGTTTATGGGTGAAAAACCTTAAGCAACTAAAACGGTGATTCAGAATTATATCCAAAGGTGAGATACTAGACTTTTGATATTAAGAGATTACCCAACGGTGGGGTATTTACGGAGACATTCATGCATTAGATGACTCAGACAAATGCCCAATGGTGGGGGCACTGACCATCGAGTTTTAGGAGTTATTACCCAACGGTGGGCTAGTGGCGACTCATATGCATTAGGTGATTCAGAATAATGGCCAATGGTGGGGTACCGAACATCGAATTTTTAGGAGTTACTAGCGAAAAGACGGGCACTCCGTGCCCGTCTTTCCACTCTTTTTATTGCACTAAAATTTGAAAAATATGAACGGTATTTTTTTATGAAATTTTGGTTTTGATTAAAAGTAAAAATATAAATGTTGTTGCTTTTTTTAATGACACGAACAACAATCTTTATTATAGAAAAAATTATTTAAAAGTATAATTGAAATAATGAAAAAGTAAGTATAACTATACTCATCCAGTTTGTTATATTTTTTAAATGATAAAAGAAAAAAAATTGATATACATATATTCATTGTTTGTTACATTTGTTTTAATATTTAAATTTATTTTTATCTATTTGTTACATATGTGTTATTTGTATTTAATATTAAGGGTATTTTTGGAAAGAAAATTCCAACCCAAAAGTGTGCTGAAAGGGAGAGTTTTCTTTATATATAGTATAGAAGTAAGTATAAATATACTCATCCAGTTTGTTATATATTTTTTAAATGATAAAGGAAAAAAAGAGATATACATATATTCATATCATGTTTGTTACATTTGTTTTAATATTTAAATTTATTCTTATCTATTTACTACATGTGTTATTTGTATTTAATATTAAGGGTATTTTTGGAAAGAAAATTTCAACCAAAAAGTGTGCCCAATGGTGGGGTATATTGTCCAATGGTGGGACATTTGGCTCCGTTTAGAGGTGAAATCCGGATCATGAGCATTGGCATATAGACTGACCAATAGGGATTAACGCATTTTAGTCAAGTTGTAAATTAAGGCTAGGGGTGGTGATTAAGAAACCGAGGAATGTATCTTGTACTATTTATTTATTTATTTATTTTTGGTTATCTTTTGTTTAAATTTTTATTTGTTCAATTTAATAAGATACTTGTTCAGTTAAAAATCTGAAATTTCTCAAAGTAACTTATGATGAATACAATAAAGCACAAAATGATTTAAATACTTGAAGAAACCAACCTGTTTTTAGAACGACAACCCGAAAAATTTATCAATCAAGTCATATTGATAGGATATGAAAAGGAAAAAAATACAAATCAGCAAGAACAATAAAAAACAAAGAAAAGTAAACGGTTCAATTTCTCCAATTTAACAGCTAATGATCTTCTACCATTAGAGAAGCAGATGTTAGCATTACCTCAATCAGCCATTGTGTTCAGTGACACAAATGAAAAGGTGGAGGGATTTAGACGTAGTCATTGATAACTAATATGGATTTTGAGACAATTTCAAAACCTAAATCTAATAAAACACACAATTTTAACCCAAAACCAACGTGAGTGGTTAAAGTGAATTCCAATGAGACATTTCATCAAACATGTAAAAGGAGAAGAAATTGAAGCCAAAAAACTTACTCTAAATCAGAATTTGAAGATGAATGAAAAAAATTACTCATGTTTCTCAAGTTGCCGAATTTAAACCGCATCTAGGGAGGAAAGCTTGAAAATTGATAAAGTCTATGGAAACAAAATAAAATTGTATTATTAACGAACCTTTCAAGGGGATTCACGCATCATCAACATCTTGGTCTTTGGCAAATTATGACATAAGAGATGAAGAATTGAAGATTCAATTGAGAGAAAAGAAAGATGATTTGCAAATATAAAGTAGTGGCAGAGATTTCTAAACCCTAACAAATTGATAGAAATTAGAGAAAAATAGTGAGAGAAGGGGTGCCTAAAACTGATTCATGAACGACATCACGTTCCTGTTATAAACCGAAACACTTTGTTTCTCCAGAAAATCAAATTTCACCGAAGCTTCAGAAACATGCAATTGAAGCATGTACAGGTAAGAATCCACATTAGCATTTTCAGTGCCTAATCTCAGTAGATCCTCCACAGAATCCATGGAATCAGAAACCGAGTCAACTCGCTCTGAGTCGTAATCGTTTCCTGTTGCATCACACTTATTTTCACTATCTTCCTCTAGAAAACTATGCACAAGCTCAGAGAGAGACGGTGAAGAAGCACATTCGTCGGTGCCAGAATGTTGGAGGAGGAAAGTGTTTGGTATTGGAAACATAAGAGTGTATGCGAATAGCAAAAGAGTTGAGTGATTGGGGAGATAGACAGACACCTCGGGTAATACAAATTTATTTGAAAATTGGATGGACATTGAAGGTTCATTAGTGGGTAGTTGGCAGGTAGGGTCAGCACTTAATGCAAGCTTGGGCTGAGTTTGAAATTCAAATAAGAGATTAAGAGGGATTAGTGAGTAGTTAGGAGTTAAGGGTGTATTTAATGTTAGCTAAGGAGGCAAAAAAATGAGTGATTAGGGCAACACTGCCGGCATGGCAAGTGTGGCTTTTATAATAAATGATTACACCTTATTAGCAAACCTCTAAACCAGTCCCCCACTTCTTATCCCAACTTTTCAACTTTCAATAAACTTTAATTTTCTCTTACACTTATCATTTTTGGTTCTTAATTATATTGGTTCAAACAATTATTTATATAAGTTGAAATTACATAATTAAATAGTTATTCTAGCTCCTAAGACCCGTGCGGCGCACGGGTCATCCATCTAGTTAATCTGAATTTGAGATATACATGGTTTTTAGAGAGAAATGTTATTAGGGTTGAGGTCATTAGCAATTAATGATGCAGTTTTAGAGCCAAATTATCAAGGTTAAGGTGTTGCAAATCTAACAACTTTTAACAAAAAGGGATACATATGAAAAATCATACAACAATTTAAAATATTAAGGCGTGTATTTAAAAGCTTAGAGAAAACCTCACTCACCAGCATGCAAATATGAATTGTTACACTTCCCTCATTGCACAATGCACAAACAAAAAATCCTTAACAACCCTCAATTCACTTCACACCCACATCCTCAAATCCGGTTCCTTGTTTTCATTCTTTGGTCACAAGCTAATTGATGGTTACATCAAATGCAGCGTCATCACCGAAGCTCACAAGTTGTTCGATGAAATGCCCAACAGACACATAGTTACTTGGAATTCAATGATCTCTTCATGTTAGCCGCGGGAAGACCAAAGAAGCTATTGAGCTTTACAACAACATGCTCTTTGATGGTGTTTTACCGGATGTTTACACGTTCTCTGCAGTCTTTAAGGCTTTTTTCGGAGATGGGTGTTTTACATTGTGGACAGAAGGCTCATGGGTTGGCTGTGGTTTTGGGTTTTGAGGTGTCGGATGGGTTTGTTGCGACCGGCATTGTTGATATGTACACAAAATTTGGTAAAATGACGGACGCCCGTTTTGTGTTTGACCGTGTTTTGGATAAAGATGTTGTCTTGTTCACTGCATTGATTGTTGGGTATAATCAACATGGTTTTGATGGTGAAGCTTTGGAGGTTTTTGAGGATATGGTCGGTAGTAGAATTAAGCCTAATGAATATACTTCGACGAGTGTTTTTGTTAGTTGTGGTAATCTAGGAGATTTAGTTAATGGTAAATTGATTCATGGTTTTGTTGTTAAGTCTCGTTTGGAATCTGTTGTTGCTTCGCAGACTTCGCTTCTTACTATGTATTCAAAATGCAGCATGGTTGAGGATTCCATAAAGGTGTTTAATCAAGTTGCTTATGCAAGCCATGTGACTTGGACATCTTTTATAGTTGGTCTTGTGCAGAATGGGAGAGAGGAGGTTGCTTTGTCGATGTTTAGGGATATGATTCGGTGTTCGATAAGTCCGAATCATTTCACATTGTCTGGTATTCTTCATGCTTGTTCAAGCCTTGCAATGCTTGAAGCAGGGGGACAAATCCATACCGTAACCGTGAAACTAGGAGTTGATGGGAACAAGTATGTTGATGCTGCACTGATTCATTTGTATGGAAAATGTGGAAATATAGAAAAGGCATGGTCTGTTTTTGATTCGTTGACCGAGTTAGATGTAGTATCCATTAACACAATGATATATGCTTATGCGCAAAACGGTTTTGGGCATGAAGCTCTTGAGCTATTTGAAAGATTTAAAAAGTTGGGACTTGAACCTAATGTTGTGACATTTATTAGCATTCTCTTGGCATGTCATAATGCAGGGTTAATTGAAGAAGGGTGCCAAATATTTTCTCTTATCAGGAACAACCACAGTATTGAATTAACAAGAGATCGTTGTACTTGTATGATTGATCTGTTAGGAAGAGCCAAGAGATTTGAAGAGGCTGCGATGTTGATAGAGGAGGGGAAAAATCCGGATGTAATACAATAGAGGACACTGCTGAATGCATGTAAGATTCATGGAGAGGTAGAGATGGCGGAGAAATTTATGAGAAAAATGCTTGATCAAGCTCATAGGGATGGAGGAACTCATATTCTCTTGACAAATATTTATGCTTCAGCTGGAAAATGGGACAATGTGATCGAGATGAAAAGCGCAGGAAGAGATTTGAGGTTGAAGAAAAGTCCTGCCATGAGTTGGGTTGATATCGATCGAGAGTTTCATACTTTTATGGCAGGAGATTTATCTCAACCAAGAGCTCATGAAATATTAGAAATGTTGCACGAATTAATAGAGAAGGTTAAAACTTTGGTTTATGATCCTGATACCAAATTTGTGTTGCAGGATTTGGAGGAAGAGAAAAAGATTAGTGCTTTATATTATCACAGTGAAAAATTAGCTATTGCTTTTGCTTTATGGAAGACTTGTGGTAAGAATACTACTATCAGGATTTTCAAGAATCTTAGAGTTTGTGGGGACTGTCACAGTTGGATAAAATTTGTTTCTTTACTCACTGGGAGATATATAATTGCTAGAGATGCAAAGAGATTCCATCATTTTAAAGGAGGAATTTGTTCTTGTAAAGATTATTGGTGAATTATGAAATTATAATTATTATTATTATTCATCTTGCCCTTTTCTTCTTTTGGTTTCAAAGAGCTTAATGATGAGTTACGCACACCAAGTGGCAGAGAAGAGTGGTTTTTTTTGTGACAAGAGAGAATTATAGCCTTTCATTAACAATCAAATTGTGGATAGATCTAGGAATATCAGTAAAAATATGGAGGCTAACTAAAGACATGGCTACTCGAACAAGGTTATGAACAATCTCATTGACTTGTCTCCTAATAAACTCAACATTAGTGTTTGTGATAAAAGGCGAGAAAAAATATTTACAATCTTCGGTAATAACACAAAAGTCGGACTCATCCAACTTGTTACTGTTGAAACTATCCACCACACATTTAGAGTTCAGCTCAATACCATGTTCAAATGCAATTCCCGAACCCACTTCACAACAATTAATAAGCCTAAGGCCTCTCCAACATTAATATCAGTAAATGGTGAAACTCAGTTTTAGCCGGAAAAAAGCGACCTTGATCATCATTGACACAAACACCAATACCAACTTTGTTTCAAGATATTGAAAAGGAAGCGTTGGTGTTGCCCTTATAACTTCCTGTAGGCGGTCGATGCCATACAAGACTGTCTCGGGTCTGGGTTTGAGTGCTGTACCTCACTTGAGCTTCTTGCGCATTCCACCAACCTGTTAACAAAAATATACTCCGTTCGCAGACTGCATTCCTTTGGACAATTTCATTTCTCCAAATCACATAATTTCTTTGTTTCTATATTGACCAAAGAGTGCAAGCAAATAAGGCATTTTGGTTTGAATTTAAAAGTTGCAGAATATCCAGGATATTCTCTGCCACAGACTTGGTAGAATTCAAAACTTGTACCAATCATTACCATATACCAATTCTTTGCCAACATTGAACACTATTTTGGCAAATAAAAAATAGATGCATATTATCTTCAACACCGGAGTCGGAAAGCACACAATTATTCAGACCATCCAGACCTCTATCAAGCAACCGGACTCTTGTCGGTAAACAATTTCAACACACTCTCCAGAGAAGAATTTTAACTTTTGGAGGGGGTTTTGCATTCCAAATGAGATTCCATCTACTTGGGACCCTATTACGCTCCACATCAATGACTTCACCAACACAGTATCAATAGGCACTCCTCACTGAGTAGTGAATACATCCCGTTCTTTTCATAATTCTGTTTCAGTTTGTCATTTTGCACTGAATCAAACAGAGATGTATGCAACACTTACCAACCCTTGAAGCATACCAACATTCCAAACCTTCATGTTATATAAGATTAAGTCAGACACTGTTATATGATTCAAGACCGGATTCAAATTGGCAGGTTTATTGATCGAAGTACCGTCGTGCTTCCAAAAGGAAACGTGAAACAACAAACTTCAAACTGCAAATATTGCGCAAAACATAACTTGGGTTATGTCCAATATTAAGAAACTGAATTAAAAATGATATAATCAAAGGAAGACATCATTACATTGGAAAGATGAGAATAAAAAATACTTATTATTATAAGCATGATGGTTGCATGTTCTACTCCCTCCAGCAAAATTTGACTTCTATAATGCAACGATACACTTATGTAATCAAATATATTTTGCGCCAACAATAAAAAATTAAGCAACAATTATGATGATACATTAACTTATTTAAGTTACTTCAACAATATCTTTCAATCCAAAGAGGAGAAAAATATAAAACTTCTCTCTAATAAAGAAAAATATAAGACTTTTTTACAAATTCACTTTATAAGCCATAAAGAATCGCCACAATGTAACCTAAGCCATTGATAAGATTCACTTTATAAGTTCGAATCCTAGAACTAAAGAGTTTCATCCAAAATTATTTTTATTCATCATATGAAGGTAACATATAAATAGGAGCCATGGACTAATTAGTAAGAGCAAGGAAAAGCCACAATAACTAACATTAATCCTAATAACTCTCACTGATTAGCTTGTATCGTCTTTTAGGTGTTTTAGTGAAGATTTATGATTACATGACCATATTCACACAAAAATCATTTTGGGCATGTACCATTTATACGTTTACATTCTCCCAAAAAAATTCTATAGTTTTATTAAGAGTATGAGATGATGAAAAATTTCTACTTTTTGAGACGCCATATTTTTTTTGTTTGTTTAAAACAGAACGTGATGAAAAAGATGCTTGTTCAAAAAATAACATGATGAAAAATTTGAAGAAGTTGAAAAAAAACAAGAATACCCTAGTGAGTTCATCCTAGTTCCTTTCCTATATAAGAAGAATATCAATCAATATGGTAATTGCTAACTAACCATTCATTCAGTTACAATTCCAACAAACCCAATAACTTCCCAAACAAGTCTTCTCTTTCCCGCTTCTTTTCTCTTGTTCTTCTTCATCAAGAACATGAGGAGATTCTCCATCTTCAACCCATGGATCATACTTGCATTCATTGTAGTCCTTCCCGTTTTTCTCTCTCTCAGAAACCCACGAGGAGAACCAGAACCAGAAAACACCATAACACAAACAACTTCATCTTCTTTCTCTCATATTTCTTTTGGTTCAGTCATCTTAGCCAATACTTTTCCATTTGATTTCAATCAAAGAATCAGAGATGGTTCCAATCTTCAATATAATTTCTATAGGGATTCTTGCCCTCAAGCTGAAGATATTGTTCGTTCCGCTGTTACCGATATCTACTTTGATCATAGAGATCTTGCACCTTCTCTTCTTCGTCTCTTCTTTCACGATTGCTTCATCCAGGTATATTTAATTTTCTTTTTAATAACTGAATTCAAATAAATTTAGTCTCTTGATTTTTGTTAAGCATTTTCTGCTATTTCCTAAATTTTACAGGTTCTATGAAATAGTGAATAATAGATACCCTAAATTGTGTTTCTTATGTTATATTTACTGCATAGATCTTTGTTTCATTATGGTTTACTTTACTTTACTTTAATTGAAGAAAAAAAAGTGAAACTCTTATATATGCTGTTCTAACTATGTTTGCTAAATCATATTCTTGATTTCCTAATGGTTTTGATTTTCTGGTCTTACTACTTGTGGTATTGTGAAATCAGGGCTGTGATGCTTCCTTGCTATTGGAAGACAATGGTGATAGAAACGGTTCCTATGAGAAGCAAGCTATACCAAATCAAACATTGAAGGGTTTTGACAAAGTTGACTTGATTAAGGAGGAGGTGGAACAAGCATGTCCCGGCGTTGTGTCTTGTGCTGATATACTTGCTCTTGCTGCAAGAGATTCCGTTCTTTTGGTTTGTTCCTAACACCTATAAGTTTATAACATATTTCTTCTGTTAAAAGCTCTTAATTATGATGCATTTTCGCTTTAAATGCTATTTTGTGACTACTTTGATATGGTTTATGCTGGGAATTTCTAGCCTGCAGATTAAGGGTATGTTTACTTAAAAAAAGTTTTCACTTTTCTTTTTCTAAACTTTGTGTTCGTTTTAAATTACTAACAATGAGATGCAAAACTCGTGTAGTGAATAATTGTGACAGAGAAAAGATAGAAAGATTGTTAGGGAGAATGCATTTTGAGAAACAATGAAAACATTGTTTTGAATTTCCAAAATTTCTTAAAATGTTGAAGCTGTTACTTGTCTGATTTCTGCCTCATTTTGTTTCAATCAACTGTCTATTATCCTTGATACATGATACCCTTAATTCTTGCATGGATATCCTGACTTAGGGGTAGCAATGTGTTAGTAAGTTAATAATGTTTGCACCTATGATTTATTTATGGACATGGCCATCGCAGGGTGGTGGGCCTTTCTATCCAGTTTTAACTGGCAGACGAGATAGCCTGCAATCGTTTTTCCAGGAGGCAACTGATCAAATTCCAAGGCCAGACGATAATATTACGCGCACACTGCACCTCTTCAATCTTAGAGGATTCAACGCACGGGAAACAGTCAGCCTCCTTGGTAAATTACTTTACCCTTATGCATTTTGAATATAATATGATAAGGTATATTTTGTGGCTGCATTGCGAACTGTTGAGCTTGATGCAGCCTCAAATGTGGTCACAAAGACATCAAAAACCCTGATGTCGTAGCTGAGATTGCAATCTCAAACATTTTTTAAAACTTTGAATAAGGCTAATGAGATCTGTTGGTTTCTTGATAATCTACAGGAGGACACAACATTGGAAAAATCGGTTGCGATTTCATTCAGCAAAGGCTGTACGACTTTCAAGGAACAGGGCAACCAGACCCAAGTATACCTCTCGATTTTCTCAGTCAGATGAGGCTAAACTGTCCTGACAACAGTAAGAATAATATCAGCAGCAACGGCACGTTTTCGACGTTTACAGTTTCAAAGCCAATGAATGTTCATCACTCTAACAAAGGGATGTCATACATGCAAGCATTGTCATCTGCAGTTCCATCTGGAGCATCTTTTGACACTCACTACTATCAGAGTTTGTTGAGAGGAAGAGGGTTATTGTTTGCCGATCAACAGCTGATGGCTCAAGAGAAGACTGCCAGATTGGTTTCAGCTTATGCTTCAGATGACGGATCAACCTTTCGGATGGATTTTGCAAGGGTTATGTTGAAGTTGTCTAACCTTGATGTTTTGACTGGAAATCAAGGTCAGGTTCGTCTGAATTGCTCCCGTCCCGTAAGCTCTTAAGTGAGTTGGTTCATATATTTCATTCTGGTTTAGCAAATTTGTTCTCTTTCTATGTAAATTTCTCACGCACATTTAAGGGTGGTTTTGGCCATGTAAAGTTTACAGAATTTATAGATTTTGGTGGTACTGTGTTAAATGTTTACTCTAGTGTTGCAAGGCTGCAATAAATATCATTAAATCAAAGTGTTCTTCTATGCCTTATTAAAACTTGGATTCCAAGGTATTGAAGTATATTTTTGTATAAGCTCCCTATTCAACTCTTACAATTTGAGATCATGGAATGATTCTTAGATATGATATTGCAAGTCACAACTGCTTCTGTGATGGTTCATCTCCTATCCATGTAATGAAACCATAATGTTTAATGAATACATAATAGTAAGCAACAGTCCATCATGGACACTGCGCGGATATAAGGAATCAACTTTCACGTTGAACTTAATGTTAAATGTAGATTTAAATTTAAAGTATAAATGAAAATAAGAAAACTTGACACAAGTAATCAATATAATAGAAAGAATGGATATAATTTAGCTATAAGTTGATCTCCTCTCGCATTGGTATCGTGATGAGCATGAATTCCTACATCGGATTTGTTCCAAATGTGGTGTGATACTCAAAGAAGTAAGTGATATTTGAATATCCACTCTAGTGGGTCTACTCTGTCCATTTTCATCCATCTTACTTGTAATGACAGATTGGAATTGCGCAAGTATTTGGAGAATATAATCTAACTTTTCAGATTGGGATCCTTTGTAATGATTGTTATTAGCCTTGATGAGTAAAGAGAAAGAATGAGACTAGAAGTTTGAATTGTATTAGTTCTCTTTTTACCTGTTTTCATTTGTTTGAAAGTTTTCCTTTTACAGTTCTAACACAAAGGAAGAAAAAAGAATATCCAACTTCTATTTCACTCTTCCCTTTTTTCAAATTTCAAGAGAGATCTACTCTTACTTACGCCTGCCTCGACTCTCCATCCTTTCTGTGCTTCCTCTCTCAACATATGACAAAGGTCACTTCAGTGGCGGGAAATGACTACTGGATGGAGGAAGAGAGTTCTTGCCAAATGTCTGTTAAGTTCTTTACTCTCTTTTTTTTAACACATTCCTTTTGTAGGAAAAATAAGGAAATTGAAAAGTGGGAAGGTTGAAGATAGTAGTTGTTTGGTTATGGAAGATCAAAACCAATTTGATGAAGAATTAACTCACTACATTTTCTCCAACCCTAAGATTTTAGTCCCAAGGAGATTCCACCACAATAGAGTAGTTCATTAAGTATTAAGTAAGAGAGCACATAGACTTATAAGCTCCACTTTTAGGTGAGTCTCCTCCTAATAGAACTGCACCGTCATTCAAGAGGCGACAGTTTCACTCAACGACACTTGAACACTTCACTTATGTTGGTCAAAAACTTTTGTAGTTATGAGCATAAATCCGAGAGAGAGAGAGAGAGAGAGAGAGAGAGCTCATCTTAGAAAGATAATCTATAATATGACAGTTCCTAGACTTATAAGCCTCACTTTTTAGGTGAGACTCCTCAATGTGAGACTCATAGTTGAAGTAGACCAAGCAAATTTCAAAAAACAAACACAACAGAACTGCACAATCTTCTCTATTTCTGCATTAATCAACATGCAAGGTAGATTATGTGTGATGAGGGTATTAACAACTAGTTCTTTTAACCAAAACCAAAAAGAAATTCATAACCACTACTAGTTATCCAAATGGAACCTTGAAATGGATAGAAATGGTAATGGGAGGTGCGAAGAATACCATTAAACACGGAAATCATATGAACTTTTTATGGCAAAGATTAGACTGCAAGTTGCATAAACACAAATATGTGGGAACTATAAAATGTTGAAACAGAATCATAACAGGAATGCACAATCTTCACTATTATTAATCAACATGCAGGTAGATTGAATGTCGTATGAGGTTACTAAACAACTAGTTCTTTCAACCAAAACTGAAGAAAAACTACAGCATAACCACCCATTATCCAAAAGGAAGCTTGACAGGCTATACAATGTCCAAAGAGACAAGAACAAAGCTTCTATAACCATCAATTTCTAAAATCAGCAACTCTTTATGAATAGAGTCACTGCACAACATCAACAAATCAAAGTATTCGGTTCTGCCTTGTTAAACTAGGATTCCGAGATACTTGGTCAGACCCTCCTGTCGAACTCCGGATTATCAGGGGTCCTTTCCCTGAGAACCGGACGGTTAACACCAAAATAAACTAGGATTCCGACCTATTGAAGTATAGTTTCTTATCATCTCCCTATTCAACGCTCACAGTTACAGGTAGAGGAATGATTCTTAGATTTGATATGATGTCACAAGTCACAACCACTCTACAAAGCTAACATCATCTGGCGTGATAATGAAGTACTGACAAAGGCAAAGACAAAACACGACTTCAATCTGAAGTGTTTTGTGCTACGTAGATTATTAATCCATAGTTTCATTTCTTAAATCGCGGCTGTGTTGTAATTTGACAGATTTGAGCGAGATTTGAGCAATATAGCGTGGGAATTGACAATTGATCCATACTATTGAGTCTAATTCATGGTGCACATGATCTAGCAGACTAGCACAATATCTGAGGTGCACGAAAAAACCTTGTTCAAGCCACAAGTCTGGGAATGTCCAGACAGAAGGACTTATTTTCCACTAAAATTTGTTAAATATAAATAATAATATTATGTTATACCATGCAATTAAAGCGGAAAAATCAAATGCAAAATATACATGTCTATATTCAATGTGAAACATATTTAAAGGTGTTATTGTAAAATCAAGTTTAAAGAATGTATCATGTTAGATTTCAAAAAGATTTATACCATGCAAATAAAGCTGAAACATACCAAATGCAAAATAGAACTTTAAATAGCTTAACATGTCATAACAATGTTTAAAAAAAAGGTTAGACAAAAAAAAAAAGCTTATACCAAGTAATAGGCTAGCCTTGGATCTTGAATATTTTGAACAAGTCACATATATTTACAAAAAACCTAACACGGTTTAGCTTATTCTCACCCCTATTGATAAACTCCTGTTGACTTCGAGCCAGCTGAGATGCTTCATACTAAGAGCGTACGCAATTCAGGAAATGAGAGCACAAGTTCAAATCTTGAACGAATCGCATGCCAAGCCATCCATGAACTTGATTCCTCACAACATTACTTGTTGGACAAGAAAGAAAAAAAAAGTGTTGGGCAGATTCTGTGTTAGAATTGCAGAAAGCACAGCTGAGTTGGTGTTGAGCCGTCAGTATGCCTCTCGAACAAATTCTCCCTTGTTGCCAACCTGTCATGCAAAAGCCTCCAACAGAAAATAAGAATTTTGCTAAAAGTATTTAACTTCTCTTTCTCATATTATTAATGAAGGATGATTTTATAAAATCTTTCATAGTTTCTCTTTCCCATACAAAATTAATTTCATTTATTAGTATTAGTAAAAGTGTCATATACTAAAAGAAACAGAGGGAGTATAAATTCGATAATAATCAGGGAGTATTTGCTTGGTTGCATTATTGTCCCTGGATTCCTAAGAACACACACAACCTTCCAGTTGCACACATTAATGCTTAGCTATTTTTAGGATAAATGGAAATAAGTACTCACTAATGACCTCATTTTGAAATCCAAATTTATGCTAAACTATACTCCATTTTCTTATTGACTGAAACTTACGTGAGTCTTACACCTTAAAAATGAGTCACAAATAAAGTGGTGAGACATATATGAGTTTCATCGAATATAAAAGTGAATATTAGAGAGAATGTTAGTTTCTAGCATTTTTCTTTCAAAATATCAATGTGATCTGGTGAAATACAAAATGGTCATTAGATTTTAGTGTAAAACTATTTACATTACATTGTTGGTACATCTTCAATTATAAGATTTATTGTTGGTACATCTTCGATTTTAAGATTTAATTTCTATACACCAATATTGTAAATTTGTTTTACTTTTAAACATGCATCCAATATAATCACAATATGATGTCATTCTTTAGATATATTCATTATATATCTATAAATATATAATTAATGTGATTTGATTGGATGGACGTCTAAAAAAGTTATACATTGTTACTGCATATTTTTTTTCTAATTAACAAATGTTGTTTGTATTTTGTGGTCATCTATACCTAGATTCAATATGCCGAACTCATTGTTGAAGAAACAGTTTAATATCATTCATTGTACCCTTCAAAGGTTGAATTCAAGCGCGAGTCACAATTGCATAAAAGTGTGGAGCCTGGTATTTAACCTTTTTTCTTTTGGGTAATGTTTGATGGACATCCTATCCGTCCATTCTAATAAGTAAAGAATAAGAAAATTAAGTGACCGAACTCAAACGATTAATAAATTTTCTTTAGAATGAATTATTTTGGGATATTGATTTTTGGTTAAGGGATTAAAGTGATATTTCTCTACTTTTACTTTAGTCTCTATGACACCTCATATGTCATGTCATCGTAAAATTTGTGTCATATCATCACTTAACAAAATTATTCAATGACAAGGACTAAAGTGATAACGGAAATGCAGAGTCAGAGATTTCTTTGTATTTAATCCAAAGTCAAGTACCTTTGTGACAACGAGGTGCAGAATCAGGGGCTAAAGTGACTATTTCCTTTTGAAAAAAAGAATATATATTATACTTTTTTAATATATTGTTGGTGTCATAAAATAAATAATCATGTTTAGTTTGATTTGTTATAATTTGAAAACAAAAATAATTTTTATTTTTATTTCTTATAAAAAGAAAGCGGAAAAAGAGATGACAAGGCCATCATAAACTCATACACACAAAGTGGAGGTATCGGGGATGATAAAGCTATCATAAACTCATACGCACAAAGTGGAGGTATCGGGGTTTGAACCCCGGTCATGATGTTCGATCTAACAATTTCGACATTTTTGCCGGTTGAACTAGGACTTATGAGATAAATGTCCACTAGTTTTATATAAAGAAAATATTATCTATACTTTTCAACATTTTTGGGTTGGAATTTTCTTTTCAAAAATACCTTTAATTTTTCAATACAAATAGGACATGTCACAAATAGATAAGAATAAATTTAAATATTAAAACAAATGTAACAAACACGATATGAATATACGTATATATGTTTTTTTTTTCCTTTATCTTTTAAAAAATATAACAAACTAGATGAGTATATTTATACTTATTTTTGTATTATCTCAATTATACCATTAAACAATTTTTTTACTTAATCTTCAAACGTTTAGCGCAATGAAAAGAACAGAAAGACGGGTGCGGAGTGTCCGTTTTTCACTAGTATTTGATAAAAGAAAGGACAGTATGTTTACATAAATCAAACGACGGAATGAAATAGTCTTCCCTTTTGAGGAAGAACATAACAATTGTATTGTATCATGAAAATATGAATTTATACACTTCCCTCGTTGCACAATGCACACACAAAAAATCCTTAACTACCCTCAAATCACTTCACACCCACATCCTCAAATCCGGTTCCTTGTTTTCATTATTTGGACATAAGCTTATAGATGCCTACATCAAATGCGGTGTCATCACCGAAGCACGCAAGCTGTTTGATGATATTCCGAACAGACACATAGTTACTTGGAATTCAATGATCTCTTCTCATGTTAGCTGTGGAAAGACCAAACAAGCTATTGAGCTTTACAACAACATGCTCTTTGACGGTGTTTTACCTGATGCTTACACGTTCTCTGCAGTCTTTAAGGCTTTTTCGGATATGGGTGTTTTACGTGAGGGGCAAAAAGCACATGGGTTAGCTGTGGTTTTGGGTTTTGAGGTGTCGGATGGGTTTGTTGCGACCGGCATTGTTGATATGTATGCAAAACTTGGTAAAATGAAGGATGCCCGTTTTGTGTTTGACCGTGTTTTGGATAAAGATGTTGTCTTGTTCACTGCATTGATTGTTGGGTATAATCAACATGGTTTTGATGGTGAAGCTGTGGAGGTTTTTGAGGATATGGTCGGTAGTAGAATTAAGCCTAATGAATATACTTTGGCGAGTGTTTTGGTTAGTTGTGGTAATCTAGGAGATTTAGTTAATGGTAAATTGATTCATGGTCTTGTTGTTAAGTTTGGTTTGGAATCTGTTGTTGCTTCGCAGACTTCGCTTCTTACTATGTATTCAAAATGCAGCATGGTTGAGGATTCCATAAAGGTGTTTAATCAACTTGCTTATGCAAGCCATGTGACTTGGACATCTTTTATAGTTGGTCTTGTGCATAATGGTAGGGAGGAGGTTGCTTTGTCGATGTTTAAGGAAATGATTTGCTGTTCAATTAGTCCGAATCATTTCACAGTATCTAGTATTCTTCATGCTTGTTCCAGCCTTGCAATGCTTGAAGCAGGGGAACAAATCCATGCCGTAACCATGAAACTGGGTGTTGATGGAAACAAGTACGTTAATGCTGCACTGATTCATTTGTATGGAAAATGTGGAAATGTAGAAAAGGCAAGGTCTGTTTTTGATTCGTTGACTGAGTTAGACGTAGTATCCATAAACACAATGATCTATGCTTATGCACAAAACGGTTTTGGGCATGAAGCTCTTGAGCTATTTGAAAGATTTAAAAAGTTGGGACTTGAACCTAATGTCGTGACATTTATTAGCATTCTCTTGGCATGTAATAATGCAGGGTTAGTTGAAGAAGGGTGCCAAATATTTTCTCTCATCAGGAACAATCACAGTATTGAATTAACAAGAGATCATTATACTTGTATGATTGATCTGTTAGGAAGAGCTAAGAGATTTGAAGAGGCTGCGATGTTGATAGAGGAGGGGAAAAATCCGGATGTGATACAATGGAGGACGCTGCTGAATGCATGTAAGATTCATGGAGAGGTAGAGATGGCGGAGAAATTTATGAGAAAAATGCTTGATCAAGCTCCTAGGGATGGAGGAACTCATATTCTCTTGACAAATATTTATGCTTCAGCTGGAAAATGGGACAATGTCATCGAGATGAAAAGCGCAGGAAGAGATTTGAGGTTGAAGAAAAGTCCTGCCATGAGTTGGGTTGATATTGATCGAGAGGTTCATACTTTTATGGCAGGAGATTTATCTCACCCAAGAGCTTATGAAATTTTAGAAATGTTGCATGAATTAATAGAGAAGGTTAAAACTTTGGGTTATAATCCTGATACCAAATATGTGTTGCAGGATTTGGAGGAAGAGAAAAAGATTAGTGCTTTATATTATCACAGTGAAAAGTTAGCTATAGCTTTTGCTTTATGGAAGACTTGTGGTAGGAAAACTACTATCAGGATTTTCAAGAATCTTAGAGTTTGTGGGGACTGCCATAATTGGATTAAATTTGTTTCTTTACTTACTGAGAGAGATATAATTGCTAGAGATGCAAATAGATTCCATCATTTTAAAGGAGGAGTTTGTTCTTGTAAAGATTATTGGTGAATTATTAAATTATTGATGTTCATCTTGCCCCTTTCTTTTTTGGTTTCAATGAGCTTAACGATGAGATACGCAAACTAAGTGCGGAGAAGAGTGATTTTTTTTAATGTGACAAACAAGTGAGAATTATACCATTTCATTAATAATCAAATTCTGAATACATGTAATGTAAGAATATCAATAAAAATATGGAGGCTAACTAAAGACGTGGCTACTTGAGCAAGATTATAAACAACTTCATTGACTTATCTCTTAGTAAACTCAACATTAGTTTGTGGAAAAAGACGAGAAAAAATATTTACAATCTTTGATATTAGCGCCAAAGTCGGACTCATCCAACTTGTTAATGTTGAAATTATCGACCACAAATTTAGAGTCCAGCTCAATACCACGTTCAAATGCAATTCCTGATCCGACTTAACAACAATTAGTAAGCCTAAGGCCTCTCCAAACATTAATATCAGTAAATGGTGAAACTCAGTTTTAGCCGGAAAAATAGTGACCTTGATCATCTCTGACACAAATACCAATACCAACTTTGTTTCAAGATGTTTAAAAGGAAGCGCCGATGTTGCACTTATAACATCCTTGTTGGTGGTCATTTCCATACAAGACTGTCTAAGGCCTGGGTTTGAGTGTTGTACCTCACTCAAGCTTCTTGCACAATCCGCCAACCTGTCAACAAACATATTCCCCGTTCGCAGACTGCATTCCTTTGGACAATTTCATTTCTCCAAATCACATAGTTTCTTTGCTTCCATATTGACCAAATAGTGCAAGCAAATAAGGCATTTTGGTTTGAATTTAAAAATTGCAGAATATCCAGGATATTCTTGCCACAGACTTGGCAGAATTCAAAACCTGTACCAAACATTGCCATATACCAATTCTTTGCCAATATTGAACACTATTTTGGCAAATAAAAAATAGATGCATATTATCTTCAATGTCAGAGTCAGAAAGCACACAATTATTCGGACCATCCACTCCTCTATCAAGCAACCGGACTCTCATCGGTAGACAATTTCGACACACTCTCCAGACTCTTGTTGTGCTCCCAAAAGGAAATGTGAAACAACAAACTTCAAACTGCAAATGTTGCACC
Organism: Medicago arabica; assembly: GCA_946800305.1. Lineage (NCBI taxonomy): Eukaryota > Viridiplantae > Streptophyta > Magnoliopsida > Fabales > Fabaceae > Medicago > Medicago arabica. The sequence goes on from OX326970.1 coordinate 44,022,795, forward strand.
AAACATAACTTGGGTTATGTTCAATATTAGGAAAATATTTTGCTTTGAAGAGTGATATCGTGGATTCGAACTCACACCCTTACACATAAAATGTCTCGTAGTCATTTTACCATCTCACATGCACTTACAAGTTACGAGACATGTGTCCTTTTCTTGTCATGTATTTTACCTTATTATGGGATAGTAATTAGAAATTAGAACAATGAATATGGTATATTTCTATCAAAAGGGTTAGCCTATGCAAATATTGACAAGTTTATGGGTATCAGACTATACTGCTCATTTTACCCCATATATTCGTATGATATAATTGTTACATTTGTTTAATTATAATGTTAAGATTTTTATATATTCTTCAAATTAAGTTAGATGCATGTTTAAAAGGACCGCTCTTTCTTTTGTTGATTCTTCAAAATTAATTTTGATATTGCAATGACATTGTTTTACTTTCTTAAACAAAATAGTTAACAGTCAGATCCATATATCAGGTATGATTCACTCCAATGTTAATAGACTCAGACAGAATTTGAATTTTGAACAACACTAAAAATTGCACCAGCCTGAATTTTCAACGCATCAAAAAGCTTCATAGCAAATAAATAATAAAATATAAAACTTTGCAGATGCAAGAATATTGAAAAACTAGCTGTTACATACAAAGCTGTAACGTAGTTATTTACAGTGCCTCTCTGGGTTTACTATAACTGAAGTAAAGGGAGTATACAAAACAAGAGTGAGTCTTGATCTTTGTTTGGTTTCGCTTCCACACACGCTCAACTTGTATTCAGATGCGATCGGCCATGATTTAACAGAAGCTATAAACTGTAGCTTTGATCCTGACGCACGTTGGACATTCATCTACCGCAAAAACAACCAAGCACTTAGAATCAGTATTGGATGGTGTGATGGCGTAACCAGAGGTCATACATAACCATATGGAAAGCATCGTATCTGACTGGGGGCGAATTCCACTGGAAGTGTTTCTGAATCTGATACAAGATGACACAACTTTCTTGTGAGTTTCACCATATCAACAAGTAATTCAATTGCCAACTTTACATATAACTTTTTTTGAGTTCAACCACTAAGCAGTATGCATTAACGACATAAATCATTTTTACAGAATCATACAATTAAATTTTGCTCTGTCACTATATTATATTAATTCTTAAAATATGTCAACAAACATCTATATGACAAGATCTAATTAGATTGATTATGTAAAAACGTTTTACACCGTCATTGCCATAGTCTTTTAACTATTTTTTCTTCAAAAATTTAGGTGTACTTTTTTTGGGGGGTTATATACCAACCTAACATACTGATGAGTGATGACTTTACAAAAGACATAAATAATAAGAAATTCCAGAGTAAAATTTAAGCATGAAGCATTGAAATATTTCTTAAAATAAAGTAATGAGAAGATCACCTTTACTAAATTATTATGAAGTGCAACAAACTCATCCTGCGATTTGTTTTTGAGGATTTGTTTAAGCTGGTATACATCACTCTCCTTGAGTACAACAGCAAATCTTCTCCAGTCAAGAATATCATTAAAAGGAAGGTCATAGTAATTTGACAATATCACTGCAAACAACATTAGCTTCAGGTCAGTTACATGGTTTGGTAAAGACTCATACATCCCAATTTCATCCTTAAAGGCACAACATCAGAGTCAAAATTAAACACTCAATGATAAATCATTCAAGCCAAGTTATAGTTTAAATGTCGAGTGTGTAACAATTGGGCAGAAGTATACGTGCAATTCAATCGGTGAGGTATAATTGAATTTGAGATTTATTATCACCCAAGTATATGTTCAATTGGATAGGTGGGGTATAATTGAATTTGAGATTAATTATCACTCAATAATAAAGTACTTCAACCCAGTGTTGTCAAATACTCCCTTCATCCCAAATTATAAGTCATTTTGGAGAGAAAAATTGTCCCAAATTATAAGTCGCTTTACAATACCGGAAGTTGAACACACCACTATTGTTTCGTGAAACGCAATTTAGTACAAAGTGATGTCAAATAGCAACTATAGTGGCCCTATAACTGTAGGTAGCCGAATTTGAACAAACGGCTATTTTCTGCCATCTGCGTTTGACAACACTGTTTCAACCTTAGCTAAGGACTCCTAAATTGTGATTCCAAGGCACTCTTTGTATTCCACAACTAACCCCCATCCCCTCAGCACAATAAAAAGGAAGGATTGCAAGCTGCAATGGTTAATGTGAAGGACTGGTCATACTTCTCAGTTCCAATGGTGGGAATTCTATTCCATAAGGTGTGCCACAAAAACCCAGAAAAACAAACCAATTTGTAAATCAAGCTACACTACACGATAAAAAAACTATATTATCAAAACCAGTTCAAGAACATTAGCCTGTTTTATAAACAAGTTCAGTGTCTGTAATTGAATATGAGGGTAAAATCGATTAACTGGTTCTAACTCAACCAAAAACTATCTAACAAGTCCAAATTATAAGGTTGAATATTGGGGTAAAATCGATCAATTAAATGATTATAACTCAACCAAAAACTATCTGTACAAATCATAAACTCATAAACCTTAAAACCCCAAATTATAAGAACCCAAGCCATTCATCTAATGAATATGAGGCTATGAGTTGTTCATAAATACTGATACACTCTTTGCTAGAAACAGCAGGGGAGAGGTGATAGGACACTACACCCAATAGATATGATGACTGAATCAGTGGGCCACGCCTCACGCTCTTGCACCTTCTGGAAGAATATATAAGAGGGAATAAAAGTTAGTTGTTGCAATCCCTGATTTCAAGGGACAGGTTTGTTATAAGGAGAGTTGGGAGGTAGGGGAGGAGGCCTTAAGAAAAGAGCAGTGCTGGATATTACGAAACAATTAACACAAGAAAAGCAAGAATGTGTATCTGTCATGTTTTAGATAAGCTAAAAATTATCATGTCCGTCTTTGACAGAAATCAGGCACATGGTTGCGGTGAAAATCAACAGAGTACAACACTCTTGTGCGTTCGTTTTTTAATATTCTGTAACAATGAGCATTTCCCTTAAGAAAAATACTTTTAGTCAATTAGGAGAGAACTTCTCTGGTCAAGAGAAGAAATGCTCTGGAAGGAGTCTTAGGACTCTGGTATCTTTTCTTTTCTGTTAAGTTTCTTCCAATGTAGAGCTTTGCTCACCACATTTCCACCAATAATCCACAATTGTTTTTCATTGAAATTCTAAGTTCTATCAAGAGGCTTGAAATCGATGATTTGCAGACGTTGCAATTAGGAATATCTTTTTTTGTTGCTTTATGTGATAAAATGTGAATGATATTTTGGTTCCTCAGCTCGATATTCAACAAAGTTTCATTTCACCGGATGCTTGAATTTGTTTGTTGTGCAAACTCAGATTGTCATTGCAACTCTAAGTCAATTTTTCTATCCTTATGCATGCATAGAAAAATTATGTTTCCATTTTATTCTTTTTAGCATTCAAATCTGATCAGGCATTTTGATCCCCCCAAAACATCTTTTTTCACCCTCAATATTTGTTGACGGAATAATTTTGATTATGGGAGAAATTACCGGCTTGATATTAATGTTTTTATCTTATATAATTATAATTCTTGTTAATTTTTAAATTTTATTTGGTTAAATCTGAAGGTTTAAAACTGGTTCTGAATCAAACAGGTTCTAATCTCTTTAGAAATTGTTTGTTAACTGCTTCACAAAAGGTTAATCAGTATGGACAAGGATAGGGATCACATATGTTTGTTAACCAATAACAGATATACAACAGCAAGGTAAATTTAACATGACAATGGATTAGTTTGGCTTGACTTATTTGAACTTATCTACTGGCATAAACACCTGTGAGGCTGTTTGAGAGAGCTTATGACATGTCCTTAAGCTATTTTCAGCTTATATCGATAAACTATCCAGGATAGCTTATGAAAACAATTTATAGCTTCTATGAAAACAATTTGACTTTATTTTAGCTTTTGTTACAGAAATAGCTTAAACATAAACACTTAATTAAGTTGTTTATCCAAACAAGGCCAAAAACCATTCAGGAATAAATATCATGTTTGTATATGCTTGCATTGACATTTATCATATAGGCTTGTAGTTTTGAGAAGCTCAATATAAGCAACCACAAAATTAAAAGGTTAAAAAATATCAGAAAGGTTGACTTACCAGGTATGCATCCATAATGGATAGAATCTGCTATTCGAGCACTATTAACCTGTGATCCACCAGGGCATATACAAAACTTAGTGCTGTAAAATCTTTTCTGGTACACTAGATGCCCGGTAGCTCTACTAATTCGGTTATTTGAAATATCAAGTTCTGTGTCATTTTCCCATACACGTGCAAGAATAACTCTAATTTTAGAGTTACGATGACCAGCCCAAAATCCAAGACTAGTCCTGCAAACCACAAAATTATCAAATTTTCACAATGGAATGTAGAACTATTGTTTATCGAATATTGATCTTATATATCAACATACCAACAATATTTGTTTATCTTATGAAATAAAACATCCCCATCTAGTGGGAAAAGGTGTTGTTTTTCTTTGCTGTATGAAATAAATTATCTAATTATCTCAGCAACATTTTTCATATCTTGAGCTCTTTGAACGTATTAATTATTACTCCAAGGAAAATATTAAGACCCACAAGGTTTGTAATGTTAAACCAGGTCAAACAAATTTTGAAATTGACGTGCAACTATAGATCATTTTAGAAACTACAGACTTGTCTACTGTGAGTAAGTTTAGATAAAGGACCGCAACAAGATTGCCACGAAACTTAAAATAACATGATGATAACAATCTAAACAAGAAAAGTTTGATCCACAAAACATAATTTGAACCAATTTTAGTATAATAATCTAGCTAAATGGAAGAGGCAAAAAAAAGTAAATCTGAAGAGGCTTTACCTATTTTCTACATCATTCCCTCCAGCTGGAAGAGCAAATGGCTGCAGCACTTGAGGGAGAGCAACATCTTTGTGTGGAATGAATCCAACATCATAGCTGGGGGAGCACACTGCTCGAATGGAATTCTTCACAAGTAATGGAAGTCCTTCTGTTGCCCTTACACCAACATCATGACAAGTGACAAAGAAGTGATCAGCACCCAAGGTTCTGTTCCAATAAGGATACTTGGATATCAAGCCTTCCACGTAATTTTGTACAATTATGGTCATATTCTCATAAGATGTGCCCTGCATAATATCCAGGCATGAGTTTGACTACATTCAACTTAGAAGCAGGAACTTAGCCATCCAAGCTAAACATTCTAAAACTTTCTTACTACTTATCATTTCCTTTTTAGCTGTAAATTTACTGCCTCATGGTAACAAATCATGAACAAATAATCAGTTATTTCCATCTCAGAATCAGGGTTATAAGAGCACAAGACTTAGGTGCATTACTATAGATATCGTTGCTATGGTTTTACACTAAAATAATGCAAAAACACTCAGAAAACAGTTAACACAATTCACACCCTGAGAATAGGTGGAAAGAAATTAGTGACAGTTTTGGTATATCTTTAGTGGGGAACATAGCATAGAGGACATACGGATCTAGATGTAAGTTTAATCCTTTTAATAAAAAGCCCAAGACAAAACTAAAATCTAAGCCACAGCATCAAGATTTTTACAGATATTCTCATAAGATGAGCTCTGCACAGTATCCAAACATGAGACTGACTACATTCTATTCTACCTCGAAGCGGACACTTAAACATCCAAGCTAGACATTCTAAATCTTTCATATTACTTATCATTTCCTGTTTAGCTATATTTACAGCACCATAGTAATAGACCATGAACAAATAAGCAATTATTTCCATCTTAGGAGCAGGGTTTTAAAAGGATAAAACTTATGTACAGTACTATAGACATGGTTACTATAGATACCATTACTACAATTTTCCACTAACCAGATGCAAAAATACACGAAACATTTAACACAATTCACCCCTTAGAATTGGTGGAAAGCAATTGGTGACAGATTTGTTATTATTTTTATTGGGGAATAGGGTTTTAAATAAAGGTTCAAACCCTGATCTGGGCCGCAGCATAACAATTTTCTATGTTGCTGAAGCCTGCATTTGACCACGACTCTCTGTAATATCAAGGATCACGGCGCAAAAGCAACCATTACCTATATTTAATACCCTAGTAGGGGAATAAGGCATAAGGATCAATGCAGTCATCAATATTCTTTATGTCTATGCAATCAACACACACTATGATTCAGACACTGTATTTAACTACGATTCTCCGTGATATTAATGATTGCAACATAACAATTAAAAACCAAGCAATAAAGCACAGCATTATATATGGAAACAAAATGCAAAATGTGGTTACAATACCTTTCCACGCATCTTATGACACGAAATAGGAATGAAAAAAAGATGAGCCTGATCGGGATCAAGAGTCCGAAACCGACTCTCTCTAATATTCTGAAAAAAATACCCCTCACTAGCATACTTTCCAGTAAGCTTCCTTGGCGTCTGATAAAAAGTCTTGGAATCCCCATCTGGATATATATAAACCTTGAACCTCTTCTCCATCTCAGCGAAATTCAACTTAAACACACGAGGCGAATGATACACATCACCAAATTCATCACCACCATCATCTTCCTCCTCATTTCTTCCTGCATCTACCACCTTCACAGTAACTGATTCTGGCACCTAAGAAACAAAAAACCAAAAAGGTCATAAAAAAAACCATAAAAATGGAAAATTTAGAAATGGGTTGGGTTTAGATTTTAATTTTTGTTTACTTCATTTTCATGTTTTACTGCATCTACAAGCTTTGCAACTGATACCTAAGAAACAACAAAAAATCAAAAGGGTCATTGAGAAAACCGTAAAAAAACCAAAAGGGTCGTTGAAAAATGGAAAAATTGGAGAAATTTGATTTTATGTACCTGTGATGAAGGGGTTGAGTATTTGAGGGAAAGATAGGTGAATGAAAGAAGAGTGAGGATTGCTAGGGTTAGGAGTGAACCGCGAAGAGAGAAGAGAGTGTGGAATGAAGATTGTTGTTGATTTTGCTTCACGGAAGACATCATCAACAATGAAGAAGAAGATGATGATTCAGATGGATCTGTGATGTGAAGAAGAAGATGATGATTCAGATGGATCTGTGATGTGAAGAAGAAGAAGAAGAAGAAGAAGCTTTGCTTGTCAATGGAAACTTCTTTAACTGTTTCATCTCTCTCTGCTTTACTGCCTGTTTTCCTCTTCTTTTTTCCATTTACTCAAAAATAAATAATCACTTTTACAAAAAAATCACTTTTGGAAACTGTTATTCTTTGCTTATGTTTGGTTTTTATTTTATTAAATAATCACTTCAAAGCTCTCATTTTATTAATTAAATTAAAAAATTGTTTTTTTTTTAACAATAAAAAATGGAACTTACAACAAACAATTGACATTACTAGTTTTTAGCCACTAAAGAAAGTATTGTTTTACTTTATCTAACAACTGATCAATGGAACTACCTATATTGTTAAACAACTTTTGATTACGGTCATTCCAAATGATCCACACACAAAGCAACCAAACAAGCTGCATAAAAGAGCACCTTGCTCGCACGCCACCTGCTGAATGAGTAAACTGAAAGAAATGATCAGATACATTAATGGGGTCTGAACCTGAGACACCAAGCCAAGATCGGGCCTTATACCACAGAGTGCCATAAAATTCACAAGAAATGAATAAATGTTGAGAAGTCTCGTTGGCACCGCACCCTAACAGACAACCTGATGCGGTGTCAAAAAGGATACCATGATGCACCAAGTTTGTCCTTGTAGGCAACCGATTCTTTAACAACCTTCAAGCAAAAATTGAGACCTTAAGCGGAACATGTTTAAGCCAAACTAGAGCATCTGCATCTTCCACCTGAGGGCTGTCCTGAGAAGTCAATAACTGATAGGCGCTACGAACTGTATAACCTGCAGAATGATCCAGCAGCCATCTCCAAGTATCTTTCACATTAAACTGCAAATAACCACTACGAAGTAAAATAATACACTCCCCTAGCATCTCCTCCTCCCACACCCACAACCGCCTTCTCCAATTTCAACCCGCTCCCCCAACCTCCCACCCACTAGAAGACATGTACGCAACCGTACAAGATTTATTAACCGCAAGATCAAAAAGGCGCCTGAAGTGCACACAAAACGGCACACCACTTAACCACGAATCATGCCAAAATAAAGTATCTGCCTAATCTCCCACCATCCGAGCCCTCCTGAAACCACTCGCTAACCCATCTCTAATTTTGGTTATCTCTCGCCACCAAGAAGAACCACTCCGGCCCCCAACCTCCAACCTCTCATCCTCCTCACCATATCTCGCCACCAAAACCCTATACCATAAACTTCTCCTCTCCACTAATAAAAGCCAACACCATTTTCCTAACAACGCATCATTAAACTCCCTCAACATCCGCACTCTCAACCCTCCAAACTCCCTCCGAGAACAAATAGTGGTCCAAATGACCCAAGATAATTTCCTATGATCCTCACAACCCCCTCAAAAAAATTTAGTAAAATATAAATACGACCTATATAATTTCCTAGTGAGTGGGTTGTAATGTGATCATTCATGTACCTATATGTGTCCTATAAATAGGACCTACATTACGATTTATGACACACTTGAGAAGTAATATAACATGCTCTTTGTTCTCTTTTTATCCCTTTCTCTCTACTCTTCTATGTTGTACAATATCTTGCAATACTTTTGATTAATTTCATAACACGTTATCAGCACGAAGTTAGCTCTAACAATTTGATGTGATATCGATTTTTACTTGTTCTTGATATTATTTGTTCTGTTGTTTACATGTTCTTGATATTATTTGTTTTATTATATACATGTTTATGATGTAATTTATTGATTCTAAACTTTGCTTCCATGGAATGAATTTCTATCTCTAATTGAAAATATATTACCTTTGTATTTCTTCATCATGTTGTTGTCATGTTCTTTTGATCCAAAGTTCTTTCTTTCCTACTCAAAATTTGTATGTCTTGGTCACTTCATATGCTAAGGGTGCTTACTACCTTGTTGTTTTACGGTTTTTATAAATACCTATTAAATATAGTTATTAGACATGTTGCTGAAACATCAGCTGGTATCTTCATTTGTTTCTTATATGCTTTCGATTTTATCTATCAATTTTTTTTATTAAACTTGACAATTTATGAGATTGAGTATGATAAAGACTATGATATAGTCATAAACAAGATCAGAAGATTAATCACAATTGTTACGATGAAAAGTGTTGAAGGATTTAAAGAAGTAATGATGGTTCTAGACAATGATTCATGTTTGCTAATGGTTCATTACATCTCTATGTTTTTAATTTCTCATTTTGTTTAAAATTTGTTTGAATGAATTATCTACAACTTTTCAATTTCTCATTACAAAGGAAGATTACGCATTATCAGCACGAAGTTCTAACGATCCGAGGTAAAATTGATTCCTATTATTTTGGTATTGCTTGTTGTGTTATTCTATCATTGTTAATAATCCAAGCTTGTTATTCTAATAACTTAATATCAAACATTCGTGAAAGATTGCATAATAAAACTACTGTGATTGTGATTTCCTTTGTCATTGTTGATAGTGGTTTGTGTTCGAGTTTCTGATGAACAACACATTTAAAACATGATAAAAATTTATAAGATCTGTTTAATCTATAAAAATAAAAGAGAGAAAATAAAAGAGAGAAAATATGAGACAATATGTCTATTTCTATGCCATTCGAAATGTTCCTCAAGTAGCAAAATAAGTAAGTATCTTCAAAAATATTTTTGAAAGATTAGTCACATTTGTAATTGAACAAAGAGTGGCTCTTGATCAAAATTGTGAAAGGTCGCGTTGAACGTCATTCTCAGAAGTGAATGGTTCATACTATTAGTTTCATATAACCAATGTTGTGGTTATGGTAATTAATTTAGTAGAGTCTACTATTGATACAATACATGTCCAGATCATTAAATTCCATTAGTATGGACTTAGATCGTTTAGGAAATTAGTGTTTGATCAATGATTTTCTTGATACGATCATATTTCTATTATATGGATTGAAACGTGCAATATTATTTCCTTATTCTATGATCAAAGTTTGGTTATGATTTTCTTCTTTCTTATTGCATAAGACTTCTAGAAGGCCTGAATTACAAGGTAAGCAAACACAAACTCTTTTCTACATAACTCTTGAAAACATCTTCTATGAATTGACGTTCTCTTATTTACTTCTAAATCCTTCAAGATTATTATATGTTAGATATGTATATTTTCTTATGAAATAAATTTATTCGATTTTGATCTTACATACAATATAAAATTTGGAGATGTCAAACTTGAGAATATGTCTTACTGACAATATGTGATGTCTAAATTACTCACTTGATAAATGCATATGATTTATAAATTTTTATTTTTTGAAAAAATTGTGTTTAGTTCTTTTTATATTTGATATATCTATGATAATGCAAAAGATGATTCAAGTTTTTTTTTTTATATTTATTATATAATTTCATTTGAACATAATTATTTTAGCGTTCGCTATTGTTTCAAATGGATTAAAACAAATTAATCATATATTATTGTAAACCAAATGATTACAAATCATGTTTCAAAATGTCACTCTGAGTATATTAAACAATCCCTGAATGATTGCTTAAATAATGATTCATTTTGATCATTTTTGGTATATTTCCCGAAGAACTACAAGATCAATGAAGGCTCTTGAAGAGCTAAAATATTTTTACATGAAGGAACAAAGTTACACATTGAGATTGAATTATATTAATCTAAATCTCATAAAAATTCATTGAGTTTTAAGATATCCATCTAAATGGATATCATATTAAAAAAAAAAAGTGGAGATATTAAATATCTCCATATCTCGAGAAAATAAGTGTAGTGGAAAAGTTATTTTTGTCTTTGATTTGAGTGCACTTATATTTGTCCAATGAAATCACATATTATTGTAAACTTGAAGTTTACATATTATATTATTAGTGCAATAGAAGCACATATTATTGTAAACCAGAAGTTTACAAATTGTTGGCAAGACCGGTTGAGTTATCTCGTATATATTATGATGCAAAAACTAGATAAAAAATGGAGATTATTATGTCAACAAATTTGACTAAGAGTTTATTTTTTGAACTCTTCAGAAAGCATTTGATAAGTATCATTTGTCAATTGATATTGAACAACTAGTAGCATATGCTCAAAAAATGGACTTGAAGATCCATTCTTTAGACGTTTAAAGTTAATTGTATAGTTGATACTTATCATATTATACCTTATAAATTCTAGTTTAGTTACGAAACCATGTCTTATAATCTCTATTTTGAAAATCAATAATCTTGTTGAGATATTGATCTGCATCAAGCCAACAAATTACTATATTTAAGTCCTCCCCTTAATCTATCATTGGCTTTAGGTTAACAACCTAATATTTATCATCCAAGTGAATTTTGGATGTATCGTGTATATCACAATTACTCTAATATAATGCACTAAGATAAATATTGAAAGAATATTGGGAAAATATATTTGATATGAATCTCCATCTATCATTAGTTGTGCTGAGCCAACTTATCTACAACCCAGTAGGTTGATTATCAATTGATGGATTAGTTTTCCCAATATTAGAGGAAGAGATAATAAGCAACTGAAAATGTGAACCTGAAGTTCAAATAAATTATTTGAAAGAAATATTATCGTCTCATCTTGATCCAAGATATAACTCATTTGCAAAGTTAAACAAATCAAATATCAGCTGCTAATGCTCCAAATGAAATAGATATCCTTGTCAGATAATCTAATATGCAAATGAGTCTCAATCGTGCCTGAAGCACGGTAGATCAATCGGTTTCAAATATAAAAATCCTTGAATAAGAGAATGAGCTTAAAGGAAAGATAACCCAAACAAAAATAAAGATACTCTAAAAGAGTTTTATGACATAATTGATTTTTCCAGTTCCAGAAGAACTGATCAGGTACCTGAAACTTATGAAATATTAATAAATTATGTCATGAATGAAAGATCTCAATGAAATGAGATGGAACCGAAGTAAAGTCAACGTCGACGTGTTTTTGGATATAATATAGCGTTATATGTGATTACTAATAACGAGGATCATGAATTCAAGTCTATTAAAGATTATAGAAAAAGAAAATATCTGCAGATAGAAAGAGACAATTCCAGTGAAATCAAACTCGCTTTGTAAAGATGAATTTTTTGAACCTGTAGTCCGCACACTCAAAGAAATGAAGTTGATTAGATATGTATGATTTTTCGTGCGAAAAGAAAATTAGAATGGTAAAATACACACACACACACACATATATAGTTTGATATGTTCACCTGAAGTGAATTGGTAAAACTCTTGACCATTTATTTTTAAGAGACATATATTCTTTAGACACATATTCACCCGAAGTGAATTCAAGAACTTTTTCATACCTGATTAAGTTCAGTAGCACATGAAAGACTCAAATTATATAAAAGATGTGCTACAATATATTTGTATGGCTCACTTGATATTGATGATTATATTAAACTCCCTGAAGGATTTCATTTGCATAAGACATACTATCAAAATTATTGAAAAGATGACATCATTTAGATTTGAAAATGAATTCGTTATAATCGATTTTATGATAATGTTATAAAATATTATTAGAAATCCTGAAGAGATTCTAAAATTGGTTATTATATAAATGTTGATATGGACAAATCTAATTGTTTATGTACTAGAATGATTGTGATGTCACTTGATGTGAGTAAAGATCATGTCCTCAAGAACATTATGAAAAACTTAAGTTGGTAAAGTGAGGACACTAATGTATTTTTCTTATTATATATATCATGGTATTTTGGTTTTGTCAATATTAGTGAATACATGTATTGTAGCAAAGTCAATGATACAATTAGTACCTTAGAAAAAGAGCAATATCATCTAATTGTTTGAAAATACTAACACCACATCAAGGAAGTGGATAATGCTCTTTATTAAAGATTATGATTTTAGACATACAAGAAACTTGCGGTTTTCAAATTTTTTAAGGAGGTTCTTTCAACAACTCAATATGAAGATATCTCATGAGCCGTTAATTTGGAGAAGAGTATAGAGATAAATCATATCTTTCTACAGAGTCACCGCCAAGTAAAGATTTTGAGTAACAAGTATAAAAGATTATTGAAATTCCTTCGTTGTCTTTATGAGGGGGAGACAAAAATGTGTTCTGCACTTTTTTTCCCTTAACCATGGTTTTATCCCACTCTGTTTTCATGGTAAGATTTTTAATGAGGCAGATTATGAAACCAAACATACACTAAATGTACATAATGACAAAATTGAAAAATTTATATTAATTGAGAGATCTATGAGCATCAACAATAGAATTACTTAGTTTTGAGTACCTAAGGGGATCTTACTTATACCCATAATTCATTTATATATATATATATATATATATATATATAATAAAAAATCATTCAATCACTTCAACCCAAAGCATCTAAAAAAGTTTCAATGGATCACATTATTATTTTTATATTGAGAAATGCTACGGACAAACATTTTGTCACACACCAATCAACACACGCTTGCTTGTGAAGCCACGTCGCTCTTCTCAAAAAGTAAGTTACTTGTTTACTAACATACCAAGTTGAATAGTTTTTTACACTTTCATTTTTAAAAAATAGAAAAAAAAATTCAAATACTCTTATGCAATTGCAACTAGCACCACCAGAACCTTCATTTATTAATCACAACACTCACAGTAAATTCCAATCATCTTCCTTCGACCACCGTTTGACACCAAATAGCAACAATATTCATCAAAATTACCAACACCCTTCTTCAACAGTCGAACCAACATCTCTTATCATCTTTACAAACTGATACCCATTAATAAAAGATAGAGGAAGGAGGACAATTAAAGAAAATAAAGAAGTAATAGTCTAATTCTTCAAGCTTCAATCTTACCCTTTGTCATGCTTCCCCAGTCTATCTCAAGAAAAAAAAAATCAGATGAACAAAGTAAGATACACCTTCTGACTAATTTGGATGAAATCTAAATAATTTATGTAAAACCGTGAGGAATGGTGGCATGTGAATTTATGGCAACATTGAAATTTTCAACGAGGTTTCCAATATCATATATGTTTTGGTGAGAGAATTAAAAAAAAAAAAGAATGTAAAAAACAACTAAACTTGAATAGTCGGTAACCAAGCAAGGAGTGGAAACATGGACCAATATGTGAGCGTGTGTTCATTGGCGTGCGACAAAACGTTTGTCCGTAACATTCTCTTTTATATTTTTCTCGCAACGCTCAGCTTACATCCCATTAAAAATGGTCTAAATACAATCTTTTTAGTTTAATAATCTATTTAAAAATCTCCAAATAGTTAGAGACTTTGTAATATTAATAGAGGTCATTTTGTGTCGATTAAAGTACAAAAATGTACAACATTTATTTATTTATAGCTTAGGGAGTAAAAAGCAAAAGTTAAACGGTCCATTAATCAAAAGCATCAACGGTAACGAAATTCAAAATTGAAAGAACTCACCGCTCACACTTTCTCGTCATCTTTCTCTCGCGCTCTGATCTCTCTCAAACGAATTTCAAAATGGAATCGATTCAATCCAACGAATTTATCAATGACCCACAAACCCTAATCCCAAACCAACAAGAAGATTCAGTAATGGAAGATGCAAACGATTCCTTGTTCGATTCTATGCTTGCTGATTCAACTTCAAAACTCATTCAAAATGGGTTCACCAGATCTCAAAATTCAGGTTAGAATTTCACAATTTCAGTTCATAGTTTTTATGATTCACACACAATACGATCAAAATATGTAAAATTTGCTTTTCTTTTTCCCCTCCTTCTAAGTACAATTCCCAATCACAGTTAAGAAAACTTGCTTTTCAATCTGGGTTGTTTGAAAAATGTGTTTTTTTTTTTACAATTATTGACAAAAATGTTGGTAAGTAAATTAGGGTTTTAGAATTATTGTTTAGGTTTTGGTAAATTGTACATCTGGGTAGTTTGAAAAATGTAACACTAAAACTAGAATATTCCAAGAATTGCGAAATGACTCAAGATTAATATTATGTATTAATTTGTTAAATTAAGTGTTCACTTTTAATGTATATATTTTGAAGCAGAGGAGTGTGTAATGTTTGTAAACGCGGGAGGGGAAGCAACTAATGAAGGAGCTGATGGAGTGAAGTTTCTGAGTGACACTTTTTTTGACGGTGGCAATGTTTTCCACACGAATGAGGTGATAGTGGAAGGTGGAGATTACCCGTCGATTTATCAGTCAGCTCGGGTGGGAAGTTTTAGTTATAGAATTGATAACCTTCCTCCTGGACAATATCTTGTTGACCTGCATTTTGTTGAGATTATTAATGTAAATGGGCCGAAAGGAATGAGGGTGTTCAATGTTTACATACAAGAAGAAAAGGTGAGCTTTTTCGCAGAACTAATGCTTTTACATTTGTGAAACTTGTAGCTTGAATTCATTTTTTAATTGTAATAATATGGCTGGCAGGTTCTATCTGAATTGGATATCTATGCAGTTGTTGGAGTCAACAAGCCACTACAGCTGATTGATTGTCGGACCACTGTGAAGGATGATGGGGTGATTCTCGTAAGATTTGAGAGTTTAAATGGAAGCCCAGTTGTTAGTGGGATCTGCATTAGGAGAGCGACAAAAGAGTCAGGTACTTAATTTCTTCAGTTTACTGTGCTTGATTAGTTTTTCCGGTGGTATTGAAGTTACTCAGCAATTTGTTATTGTCTACAATATTTTGTTACACAGTTCCACCAGTGCCAAGCGATTTCATTGAATGTAACTACTGTGCTGCGATGATTGAAATTCCTTCATCACAGGTTAGAGGTGTACACTAGTTGATATGTGGCTGTTTCAAGTGTCAAGTATATCATAGGCTCACAGCATTTTGTTTTCCTGATTTTGGAATCTTTCAGATAAAAGTTATGCAGACAAAATCTACAGCAAAGTATGAAAATAAGATAAAGGAGCTTACTATGCAGTGCGAGCTCAAAGCAAAAGAATGCTATGAGGCGTGGACGTCATTAACTGAAATGAGTAGGAAAATGGAAAAAGTCCAGATGGAGCTTGATCAAGTGACATTTAAGTCACTCACTACAGGTATTGCACGACCTTCGAACAAGAAACATATAGAAATCGTAATCTTCGACCTTTCTCAGCTAGATTAATGTGATTTGTCAGAACAAACTGCCGAAAAACAAGCTGAGAACCTGAGGAGTATTGCTAACAGATATGAACTTGATAAGAAGAAATGGGCAGAAGCAATTATCAGTTTACAGGAAAAAGTAAAGGTAAATGACAAAGAATGATGTTTAGAGTTACTAACTTACTATCATTTTTTATAATTCTCAGAAACACATTAAGAGTATCGGCACTAAATTTGTTTTGCAGTTGATGAAGAGTGAGCAGTCTCGGCTTTCCTTTGAAGCACATGAATGTGTTGATTCAATCCCTGAATTAAATAAGATGGTTTATGCAGTAGAGGAGTTGGGTATGCTTCAGTTAAATTATTCATTCTCCATTTTTATTAATTAAGACTGTTTTTATTAATTAAGACTGAAAATTTGTACTTTTTTTTTGTTTTAAAGTAGTTTGAATCGTGTTAAAAGGGCTAGATTTTTATTTTTTTGTTGCAGTTAAGCAGTGTGAAGATCTCAAAGTGAAGTATTATGAAGAGATGACACAGAGAAAGAAGCTCTTCAATGAAGTTCAAGAGGCTAAAGGTATGTTATTGTTATCAAGTTTACTTATTCTATTTAGTATAAGTAGACTTTGTTTCTATTTGACAAGAATTATTATAAGTCAAAGGCGTTAAATTCTAATGTGCTTCTGTTATGAATACACAGGGAACATCAGAGTTTTTTGCCGTTGTCGACCATTGAATAAGATAGAAATGTCAGCTGGGTGTACAACAGTTGTGGATTTTGATGCAGCAAAAGATGGATGCCTTGGAATTTTGGCAACTGGCTCCTCTAAAAAATCATTCAGATTTGACAGGGTTTATACACCAAAAGATGATCAAGGTATGCGCAGAATGTGATACAAGAATTCTGTTTGCTTGACAATCATTAATCATTATTGTCATATTAGTTCGCGGTTCATATTATTTTTATTATTATTATTACTAGTTACTAACCTTGCACGGGTATGAGGAATGATTTAAGCTTATAATTGATTGAGCAAAATGATTACGTATCTTCAAAAAAAGTTATTTAATTTGTATAACAATAATTGTATTTAACCGAAGTTGGCATTGCGACTTGTTAATTGTCATAGGAAAAAAAACAATAATTGAAAATTGTTATCCTTGACAAAAAAAAATGAAAAAACCATCAATTTAACAGCTTAAACAAAAAACATCATTTTAACAACAGATGAAATAATGCTATCTAAACTGAGGTGCATCTCAAAGGATAGGGAAAGGAGTTAGGCATAACTAATGCCCAAACTGAAATATTCAATCTTGACTAAGCTAATTAGTATTGGCCATATGCCCATATCAGTACTCGACATATCCAAATCAGTACAATCATTTTTAACATAAGATATAAATATAAGGTTTTTTTAGAGGAAATAAATATAAGGTTAAATATTTTTTATAGTCCCTATAAAATTAAAACATTCCAAGTTTAGTCCCTGTTTTAAAAAAATAGGTATTCAAGTCCTTGAAATATTCATTTCTTAGACCTATTAATCCTCCAACTAGGTGCCAATGGTGCATGAAATGAATGTGGAGGACTAAAATATCAGTTTTTTAAATAGTGACTACTCATGGAAGACCTAAACTTTGTAGGATGAAAGCGTATTTAACCTGTAAATATAAAACACGTTATTACATGATTAGTATCATCCACCCTTGTGACTTGAGTTTTTGAATATATTCCATTGTTTTCATTTTGTATCGTCAACCCTTGTGACTTGAGTTTTTGAATATATTCCATTGTTTTCATTTTGTTATCACATATTGATTGCCTTGATACCCCTGCACACTCCATCCTTCACATGCTCAGAATCCCAAATTGTACCAAACATTCCTGCACAAATGGCTCACCAAGTGTGCCCAAATTGTACCCCTGCAACAGCAAATGTGGCTCACTATTAATGGTCCACAATGCAAATCAAATAATAAATTTCACTCTCGGGCAAAATTTTCAGGAGGCTTTACATTTGAATTAAGTTAAAATAAAATGAAGGAAGGTTTTTTTAATTTTAAATTAAATATATTTAAAAATATTCATAGAAAATCAAATTACTTCTCAAACACTTTAATAGGATTAAGATTCCTAGAAATAATGTTCCAAGGAATAATATTAATGGAAAGGGGTCCCTTCGGATGGATGTCTTTGATGCTATTCCACTGAAATAAAATGGTTAATATATTAGAAATTGCTTTCTTTAACTATAATGTTTTTGCAACAAATAAATTAAAACAAACTTAGTTGTAGTTTACATTTGTCCATTTATCTGTAGAACAAATTCACATAGAGAAAACCATTTCATGGAATCTTGCACCCAACTCTTTTGTAGTATCATTAGCAAGCATATGAATATAATTGTTCCACAGTGCAGGACATTTTAAGCCTCCTTGTAATTGATACTACAAATAGAAGAAAATGAATATGTCAAAATGGTTACAATGATGCATAGAGGCAAAATGCTATTGAATTTCTACTGAGATGAGAAGAATGATGTGGAAATTAAATTTCTACTATTATGTTACTATAGTTCAATTGTTTCCAATCAGAAAAAACATCAAACTACAACCTTTTAAAACCATATATAGACCAAAAATATAGTACAAAGGTGTTACCGAAGAAATTAAATCAGAGAATTCTAATGTAAAGGGATCAAAATCTGTGTACTTTCCATCAAAACAGAAATGAATTTGTAACAAAATCTTCCAATATGAGTCATCGTCGTCGTTTCCTGAACATGTTTGTAACCGGGTTGTATGGTTGGTAAATGGGATTGTGTGTAGTAACTTCTATATAGACCAAAATATATTATGTACTATGTAGATTACAATAAAGGATAAAGGGCTTTAATGAAGTGTTTACTCCATAAGATTGAATTTGAAGGAATGAAGAAATGGATAGAACAAACCTTTGTTTAAAAGAAGATAAGGAATGGAGAGAAACCGAATGGAATTGTTGTTGTAGAAAGGAAACAAAAAAAACTTCTACTAACCTCCCGTTCAGTAACCGATATTGAGTTTTTATTTTATTTTATTTTAATAATGGAATAAGGATAGGAATTTAAGTTTAAAACAATGTGATTAGATTTGTAAAAGGATAAATTAGTAACTTTGCTGGTATATTATATTAATTAGTAATTAGTAGATTCTTGTTGTTATTATTATGATTATTTACACAATTGGAAATTTTCTAAAAACAGTGTTGGTTTTGTTTAACAGTTGATGTTTTTGCTGATGCATCATCAATGGTAATCTCTGTGCTGGATGGCTACAACGTTTGCATCTTTGCTTATGGACAAACAGGAACAGGAAAAACATTTACTATGGAAGGAACAGAGCAGAATAGAGGTGTGAATTACAGGACTCTTGAGCATTTGTTTAGAGTTAGTAAGGAAAGGAGTGAAACATTTTCATACGACATATCTGTTAGTGTGCTCGAGGTTTACAATGAACAAATCAGAGACCTATTGGCTACGGGACCAACATCAAAAAGGTAACCTTTGTTGAGTTTGTCATTGATATTTCATTTGTGACAGTTTGGTAGTAAAGCTTTGTCAATCATGCTAGAATGTGAAATACTACTAGTTAACTATGAAAATATGGCAAGCTAAAATGAGTTGTATTGAAATTGTTATTAGGTTGGAGATAAAACAAAATTATGAAGGACACCATCATGTACCTGGTGTTGTAGAAGCCAAGGTTGACAACATAAGTGATGTGTGGACTGTGCTGCAAGCTGGAAGCAATGCTAGAGCAGTTGGAAGTAACAACGTTAATGAGCATAGTAGTCGATCTCATTGGTATCAAGCTAATGCATTTTCCCTATTTCTTTACAATTTCTAGTCTATAAGCTATACATCACTGCTAGTTTTTCTTTTTCTATACTTACCGATAATTACCACTTGTTTCTTGTTCAGCATGCTATGTATAACGGTAAAGACTAAAAATTTGATGAATGGCGAGTGTACCAAGAGCAAGCTCTGGCTTGTGGATTTGGCAGGCAGTGAGAGACTTGCAAAGACTGATGTGCAAGGAGAGCGACTTAAGGAGGCACAGAATATTAATCGATCTCTTTCTGCTCTTGGAGATGTGATATCCGCTTTAGCTGCCAAAAGTAGTCACATTCCGTATAGGTATACCTATTAATTACACTCTTTACTGTTACCAATCTTGTTATGTAAATGTTAGTTTCATCAATGCTATTTTTTTTGGATATTTCAGGAATTCTAAATTGACACATTTACTCCAAGACTCACTAGGTATGTCTAGCTATTGCCGCTTTCTTTGTGTGTGTTGTTTATTTGTTAGGAGTAAGATCCAGTTTTTTGTAGGATTATATTGGTGAAGCTTGTTGCATTGTATGTTTGTATCATATTGCAGGAGGTGACTCAAAAACTCTGATGTTTGTACAAATAAGTCCATCAGACCAGGATATTGGTGAGACTCTGAGCTCACTTAATTTTGCAACTAGAGTGAGGGGCGTTGAGTTAGGTCCTGTTAAGAAGCAAATTGATACAGGCGAACTTCAAAAGACAAAAGCAATGGTAGGTTGCTGATCCTTACTAAAACATATTAAATTTATCTCCTCATGCCTTATGAACAATTTATGATGAATTCTTCCTTATACACTTTGGCATAGCTTGACAAAGCACGAAGTGAGTGCAGAAGTAAAGAAGAATCCTTGAGGAAATTAGAAGAAAGTTTGCAAAACATTGAGAGTAAGGCCAAGGGAAAGGATAATATCCACAAAAATCTACAAGAAAAGATTAAAGAACTTGAAGGCCAGATTGAGCTCAAAACATCCATGCAAAACCAATCAGAGAAACAAGTTTCTCAATTATGTGAAAAGTTGAAGGGAAAAGAAGAAACCTGCTGTACTCTTCAACATAAGGTTGTTTTCTATTCAAGATTATTATTTGACATGTGGCTCATCTGTACATTTTTTAGTAACATTGGTTGTGTATCATGGTTTTGGTCTTGTAGTTTATAAACTGCAAATTTCATTTAAAGTTTTTCACAAATGTACCTATTACAAATGATAGTTAGTGTTTGAAGATATAGTTATAAATAAGTAGCATTGGTTCCTTGCTTTCGTTACTGGGTCATTTGACATTCATATCTAACAAGACACATGCTTATACTGAAGGTCAAAGAGCTAGAGAGAAAAATAAAAGAACAACTGCAGACAGAGACAGCAAATTTCCAACAGAAGGTTTGTAAGAAATTTGCAAAACTGTTTCCTCCACTCTTCTCTAATTCTTTATTCTTGCCAAAACCTTAGCATGAAGAACATGCAAACATAATAAGATGAATATATTGGAGATAAGTTTACCATTCTTTGTTTGACTGAAACAATTAGTTTGGTCTGAAAAAAGAGTTAAGTCAGTTCTTGTATGTTATGCAGGTTTGGGATCTAGAAAAGAAGCTGAAAGATCAGCTGCAAGGGTCTGAGTCTGAATCTTCCTTTCTAAAAGATAAGGTTGTCAAGCACTTCCTTTCTAATTGCTCATGCAGTGCGATATTCTTTGCCGTTGTAATGGGATATTTTGAGTGACCTCTTTTTGTGTTCATTGCTTCATATTCTTTAGATCAAAGAGCTTGAGAGGAAACTGAAAGAGCAGGAGCAGAACTCGGAATCCTTTCTTAAACAGCAGGTACTAATTTGTTCATGTTGCAACTACATTTGAAATGTTGTTTGATAACAGTCATATCTTCCTTTGAAAATGAGTACTATGTTTAATTTTTTACCATTTTCTATCTCTGGCATCTGTTGAGAGTTGTTTAATTTGTATTAACTAATAACTCATGTGGTAACATGTCATGGCAGATGAAGGAACTAGAAGAGAAATACAAAGAGCGAGAGCAACAGTGGCAGCAAACTCATTGTTATGTTGAAGCAGTAAAGGCAGCGGCCATACCTGATATAGGTACAAGACGCACAAGTGATGAATGTCCAAATGATATTGAGACTCGCATTTTATGTAGTTCAAACTCGGTAAACCGTCAGATAAGTCAAGAACAGATAAGTCAAGGTTCTGCTTTGTTAAAAGGGCCTGATTCTACTCATCAGATGAGAAACAAAAGGCAGTTAAGAAGCAATGACATTGAGAACAATTTTGTCGTGCCACCATCTTCCACGCTACGCGATAGAAGAATGACAAGGAAATCTGATCCGCCTAAAATTGTGAGAACTGGTAGGCTAACAACAAAACCGCCGGTCATTACTAGTCAAGCTCCTTTGTCTCATAAGAGAGCTAGCACAAGCAGAGATCAGTCTCAAGGAGTTAAAGAGAGGGATAGTAAGAAAAAGATATGGTCAAGATAGGAGATACATCTCATGTAACAACAGCTACTGATATTGGTTATTATTTGTGTGTAATTTTTACTTAGAATCTCCACCTTTTCTTGTGATGGATGAAAAACATGATTTGAAGTTGAATTTTATTGTGTCTAGAAAATACATTATACGAAGTCATGATTGTGTCATATTAAATGAGTACCACTATACTCTACCTCAAAATTATAATATGGGTGGTATTGTTTTGTAATTATGCTTTACTGTGATAATGTTATTTGTGCACATTTATAATGCTATCTCCATCTATTCCCTATATTCTGACTACTCTAAAATGACAAAAAATTAAATGAATAATTTCAGTATTTACATAATTCAGGAGAGGATAACCTCTCCATTTGCTAGAAATTCATTGTTATCAAAAGAGGCATTATCCATTTATTTTTAACAAATAGAGAAGATCTTAACTCGGGTTTGTGAACAGGACTTGTCAACAATTTGCTTTGAGGACATTAAATCGAGAATTGCCCAATTTATCGGTTGATTTTTTTATTTTTCAATCATAGCTTAGTTCAGGTTATTTTGAATAATTGATTAAATAAAGGCTAGTTCTATCAGATTTTATATTAGACCGATTGAATTAACTATATCATAATGTATAAGTTTGCTTATTTGATCTCTAATAATTTTAGAGTAGAGGTCTTCCAAGAAGGTAAGAAATATCCTTTCAAAAAAAAAGGTAAGAAATATATGACTCAAATTATTCTTTTATTGCTAAATCATCTAACCATATAGTTTCTTACAATTTGATATAGTTGCAACATAAAAAAATCCGTATATTCCTATCCACTTCCACCAAAATGAGCCTTTAACTTCTTCACTTGATCAAGATCAAGCAAAGTAGTTTGTGCAACTAAATTAGAAGCTAACTTATTGGCAAACAAAAGAAGATCAAGTTGTTGAACAGTAGGATTTTCACTACTATAAGCAGCAAAACCAGCAGCTGTTCCCTTGCCAGAGTTAACTACAAAATGCAACATCCCTTGCGGAATAACGAAAAGGTCACCCGATTTCAATGCTTTGGAATAAAACGAAGTTGGTGTCAAAAATCCAACAGTAATTTCACCTTGAACTACTATGATTAATTCGGTAGCACCCGGGTGAGTATGCATTGGAGCAAATCCACCTTCATCTATGTTTACACGCATCGCGGAGATTCCAAGTCCGTTAAGGGCGGGAAAATTGGTGACACTTGCGAGGGTGATTCCAAGTTTGAAAGAGTTGCTGGTGTTTGCAGCTACGAAGCCGTGAAAGACGAAATCGTCCGATGTGATGTTTGCTAGGGCTTTGCAGGGATAGGCTGAAAGAGTGTTTGGAGCCTTTAAATCTGCAACACAAAAATCATTGATAGAAGCATGAGAAATGGTGAATGAAAAAAAGGTGAAATAAAAAAGTATGTGAATAATCTTCATCTTATTATTGGATGATGATTATTAATCACTGAATTTGGTTTGAGTTAAGGTTGGATTTGGCTAATTATTTATAGAGTGGTAGTAAGGGGTGAAAATTTGAAAGAAATCATTCAGTCATTCCGTCATAATTTACATTTAACATACATATTCAAATTCTAACTTTACTTTTCTCCTCATATTGACTGTTGTTTTGGTACATTCTTACTTTTTTGGTACATATTGACCAAACATTAAATAACTGATACTCTACAACTATAAGACAAATTGTGAAATTGTTAAAAATCTCTTGAGGAATGCAACCTTAATAAAATTTTTGAGAGGGAGTTTTATAATTTATTACTATCCTATCTAACTGACAGAATTAGTCTCTACAATTATGTGTTGAGAATATGATTCACATAAAAAATCTGTCAAAAAGCTAAAATTCTTTGTGTTACAATCTTTACAATCAGCTTCATAACATATATATTTTATGGGAAATGCTAAAGAGTGCCCTTAGGACATTGGTTAAGAAGATAAATTTAGAAATGTTGTATTGAGAAATGGTGAAAAGTGATAGATTTGACTTTTTAAAAGTTAAAAAATTAAGGAATTCAATGCAAACTTACTATTTTTAGTTTCCTTAACTAGTGCCTTAAGGCACCGGTTAGCATAACCCATATTCTATTCTTAAAAACACACACACACACACACATATATATATATATATATATATATATATATATATATTCTAGTTTCTTTATTTTTTTTATATAAATAGAACTTTACCCCTAAAAGAAAAATATAAGTAGAACTTTATTTCTTTTATATTTGTGTTCAAGTAAGACTAGCTCATGATATATCATATTATGGTCAAAATCATTTTTTCTTTGGAGATATATACATTACATAATTTTTTTAAACTTAAGTACTCCCTTTGTTCCTTTTTAAGTGTCGTCCTGGTGTAAATTTTTTCTTTCCTATTTAACTGTCGTCTTAGTATTTTACGTGTATGATTTGTCAATTATACCCTTTATCAATTACTTTTATCCTTTTCAATAAAAATAATTAATGCTATTTATTTAGAAACTAGAGTTTTTTTTATAATTAATCCACTATAATAAACCGGTTATAACCACTAAGGTATCTCTTATTCCCTAGACTATACCTAAGATTTTCATAGACAGAGATATCTATGTCAAATAAGTCCTTTGCTCCTCAATGATCACGGTTTTAACAAATCCTTTGAGACTTCTACATAGCTCCTGATTGAACTTAAGTTTCTTCTTTGTGTGATTCTCAAAGATCTTAGTCCGACGGTCCTTTGATCCTAGTCCGACCGTCCTTTAATTTGAAATCATAGGTGTACAACATCTATTGAAAAATAGACTTCAAAAAAATTTAAGTGATGAAATAAAATTGATGGTAGAACAACATTCAATCAATTTCTGAATTTAAAGTAGAGAGACTAAAATCAAACTGCCCTAGAAAAATTAGAGACTATTACCACACATTGCTCAAATTAAAGGACTAATAAAAGTATATATAATCAAATAAACTAGTTATAAAGCCACGAATGAACTATGGTTCTCGAGTGTTCTAAGAAAATATGTTGGTCTTTGTTTGTATATATGGCATGCATGATTTTCCTTTATGATACATATGATTGCATGTATTTGGTTAGTGGAGGAAACTATCGAGTGATTAAAGTATGGTGGGGGCCAAAGTTTTCGGCGTAGTATAAGGGATGGGAATGAATGATGAAGAAGTATGGTATGGAGTATAGTTTTTGTTCTCGTACATTACATGTCATGAGCTTCTTGCACTATATGGAAGTTGTAAAATGACGGTTTGCTTGCACACACAATATAATTCAACAACTTATAAAAAAGTGTCTCTCTCAAACTCACGTTAATCATGCACTTTCATGTTCTTAGTTGCTTAGTTTCTCTCCTCTTGCGTGACTCATGTGATTCATTTGAACCCCCAACAAAATAACACACACAAACAAGTTGAAGATTTTCCCCTTGTTTATTTATTAAATATTTTATTTTAAGCTAAAAGTGAGATTTAACCAATGACCTATAATGAGTTTCAATTAATGACGAATAGCTCGATAAAACTCAAATTCTAAAACATTGTTTGACTAGACTTTACTAACATAACAACTTAACGGTAGATTATCATGTTCTCTTCCCTACAAACAAATTGTTAAGACAAAAAAAGTGAGATTTGTACAAGAAATTTTGTTTTTAATTTGCACTAATTGTTAAAAGTCATACATTGAATGTGATATGGTTTGAAAACAAATTTATAAGTTGGGGTAGTAATGAGTGTGAAAGGGTGTGTTAAGAGTTCTACATTGAAAGTGATATGACCACAACAAATATTCATAAGCGGATAAAATCTTTACCACACAAAGCGATTTTATAGTGGTGTGTTACTGTAAATTACTAAGACTAATTAGAAGAAATAAAATGAGGAATAATACAAACTTTTTATAATATTACCTAAAATCGAAAACAATATTAAATTAGGGATTAAAATTAGAGGAAATATATGAAATTCAACTCATTTTGTCACTAAATTTAATAACTAAAGAATAGAGATATTAATCAAACTTTTATTTATTTAAATTTGATTGTTAATTCTCCCTGAAAAAAAAAACTTTGATCGTTAATTCTATATGATGACCGGAGCACATGAAACCGTGCTAAAAAGTTTACACAAATTTTCAAATATTTACGTAACAAATTAATTATAATATCTAGATAATGTTTATTCTTTTATAATTCTCGGTAGATATTCATTAATTAAACTGTACAACTATATGGGTAAATTTGAGTAAATACGTTTTGCACAACACAAAGGGAAGATTGCATGAAAGTATATGTGTATAGATATACGTGAGGAATGAAGGAGTAAAGAGGTAGTAGCATATAATAATGCAAATCTTTTTACACATTTTGTGGGGTCTAAGTTCTTTCGAGCTAACAATGAAAGGGAAGAATAAAGACGACAAACAAGCAACAAAAGCAACATTCACTCACTGCTTTGCTTTTCCTCTCTCTGTACATGACACACTGTTGCAATGAGAAATCGATATTAATCGGTGCCAAAATAGCACGTATGAAATCAATGAATCAAGGGCTCATTCTCCAACACTATATATAAACCTATAAATTTAATTAAACATTTATTGTATTTTTGTTTTTCTTTTTGCTGCAAAAAACGAACCCTAAGCTTTATATTTATAGATGCCATGCATGTACTCCCTTCATACATCATTGAATGTTTAGATCAACAGTGAGTTTGTTAAATCAATATGACAGTGATTTTGTTGAAGTTCTAAAGTGTATTATTTACTAAAATTATGTTGGTTTACCATATAATTCTATCCGTTATATTGCTAATTCGACTATGCTCAGTGTGGCTTAAGACTGATCATACCTAACTATAGTTCTTCAAAAGTCATGGTTGGTGGCTTCGTCCTCTCGCAATGTTGGATCACATATAGTGTTTTTTTTTTCTTTTGCTTTTCTTTTTGTTGTTTTTTCTTTTCCTGATTTGTAAATATTGTTCAGATTCTTCATGTTTTTCCTGAGCACGTCTTGTGCTAGGATTGGCATATTCCATTTTAGCCTCTTAATTATTTTTTTAGATGTACTAATATTGTAAACTATTTTATACTACAATCGATCACAAACCATATTTTGCAAGACCTTTGCGTTAAATATGATTAGCAACGTAATATTGTTAGACGTGACATTTAAGCCCTATTTGGTAAGAAATAGTGGATAACAAACAAATCATTATAAATTTATAAGGAATAACAAATTGAATTTTAAATGTTTATTAGAATGAACGGTTGAATTAATCTCAATATGAAATGACATTAAACAAGTCTCCTATGAAATTAAACACAAGTCTCCTATGTGTTAATTTTATATTTATATGTCTGTTATTCAAATGGTGACAGTGCTTCATTCATTGAATTCACTTTACACCATCACTTTTTCAGACAGCACCAAATCACACTACACTACACTGCAACAATACAATAAGAAGAGAGAGAGAGAGAGAGAGAAGAGCAGTTAGCAGGGCTAAGGCTTGATATAGTGCAGGGCTAATAAGAGGGCAAGCAGCGAAAGCTACGGCCAGCCACTGCGTGTTTTGTGTTCTAGCTCAACAGCTTCAGACTCAGTTTTCTCATAGATACAGTAACAGACATATAATATAAGCTTTGTATATTTATCAATCAACTCAGCATAAAACAAATATAAGATATTACATTCATTGTGTTTCATTTTAATCCACAACACTCCAAAAATATCCTTCACAGATCCCAATATTACGGTGAGAGTAAATAGTGAAATTATCACATATAGAGTGGCTTCACAATATGCAATAGAGATACTAAACTGCACTTAATATTCAAAATAATAATTGAACAAAATTCTAATTAGTTACTCTCAAATCTTAATATATTGCAGCAAAATGCAGCTGATGCAACCATAGTTAAGGTTAGCACATCAATCCAGAGACTTCTAATACCTTTATATTGCAGTCGTAATTGCAGTTACACACCTCAATTAAAATATATAATTATCAATAATTTTAATAAAATAGTAGCAAGATTCTAATTGTGATTTATAATTGTGGGGTTAGCCTATTGAAGTTCATATGATATAGATTGCAAATAAGAAAAAAGCACAAATTATATATTGCTTTCTCTTTTATATAGGACTGATAATCAAGGAAACAATTAAATATGAAGGAGCATCCACATAAACAAAAAATTATTTGTAGGGCACAACAAATTAAGTAGGTACTATATGTATAGTACCATCAAATATTTGAGTAAGAATAAGATAGTATATCAACAAATGAGAATGATAATAATTAAGTTATATGACAAAACATTAATATGGTCTTAATTTTTCCATTTGTTACATTACATATAGTCATATATGTGTTCTTTTTAAAGCCAATGTAAACACCAATACATAATTATAATTATAACTAACATATACCTATTAATAATTTTCTTAATTCCTAAGTTTCTAGAAAAAGATCTACCTTGAATCTTGATCCTCCCCCTCAAGCAACTAGGGCAAAGTACTATATTGCTGTTGCACATCACTCCAACCATGAACACCACCACCATTCCAGTTGCTTCCACTATCATGTCCAGCTCCACCACTTGCAGTAGGAGTAGCAGCAGCTGAACCATAAGAATTTCCAAAAAACCACTCAGTTGCTGTGTCTCCACCATTTGTACCTTCTCCTCTTCTTGAATTTCCAACAGAAAAAGCTCTATCATCATGCTTTGCAACCTCAAGATTCTGAAACAAAATGGGTTGTAGTGGCTTCTCTGTATCTTTCTGATTTTCTCCACCACCAAAAAGCATAGATAATCTTTGTTGCTGTAGCTTCCAGTGCAAGTCTTGGTTCATAGAACTCAATGATTCAATAGAAGAAGCAATATTATTATTGCTATGATTAATATTCATTGAACTCATACCTTGTATTGCACCATTATAATTACCTGATGAAAAAGGATAGTTCATAGCAGCAACTGAATTTGAAGAAGCTTGATAGTTATTCATAGCAGAAGAAGTTTCTCCAAAAGATGAGAACTGGTTATACATGGGAGCAGTTGAAATTTGAGGGTGATTATGAAGTTGAAGTCTTGGGAAAGCTAAACCATTACCAAGATGAAAATCCATGGAAGGTGAAGAAAGAGAATGAAGGAATTTCAAGCCACCAACAAGCTCTGAAGAAGAAGAAGCTGAGTCTTTTGAATCACAAGAGAGTCTTGATGATGATGATGATTTCATTTTCTTGTTTTTTCTACATCCACCACCGATTGGAACGTTGCGTAAAGCTCCACCTTTTGTCCAATATCTTCTACATGTTTTGCAGAAATGTCTTGGTTGTGTTAAGCTATAGTTGTTGTAGTAGCAGAATTTTGTGTTGGGTGAGTCACATCTTGGACACTTCATGTTTTGTTCTGGTGGTTTTGCTGTTGAGGTAGAAGATGATGATGATGTTTTCTTACCACCAGAACCTTGTTGGTTATTGTTGTTTTTTTCTTTTGGAGATTTTGAGGTTTGTGTTTCATTTTGTGACATAGTTTATATTTTTTTAGAGAGGTGAATGAAAAAAAATGTGAAGGGTTTGAGTAAAATAAGGAACTTTAGCCTTATGGGGTGGAAAAAAGTAATTTTTGTTTTGTTTTGTTTTTATTTTGAGATTGGTTTTGATGAGTTAAAGATACTTACAAATTGAATGGTTTCATGCATGGATGGAGATGATGAAGAGAAATGGAAGGTTTTGTTGTTGAGTTGTACATGTGATTCTAATGAAAGAGGGTGAGTGAATGAGAAGTTTTTGTAAAAGGATGTATGTGAAGTTGGGTAAGTAGTCTTTTTCAGATCTAATGGAATAAAGAAAGCTGCATGTGTGTGTTGTGTATAGACATAATTGTGTATATATGGATATGGAAGAAGAGAGAGATATTGAGACAGAGAGAGTGGGGCATAGATGTCACTAGATGATCCAAAACAGTTGTGTCAGCATGAATGAAGTGATCCACCACTATAACAAAATTAGTATTAGACACAAAATCAAGATTAAAGACTAATAAACCATTTAGGTACTTCAATATGTTAAATACTACAAAAATATTTTTTGAAATATAATTTACTAGAAATTTTGGTCTTTAAATATGTCCGATGTTACTTTAATTTTCAAATATGCTTTCAATTGTTAAGTTTGGTTCATAAAACTACTCGCAAAAGATATTTTTAAAGACGAGTTTTTGAAGTTTTTATACATTTAAGGATTACATAAAGATATGTTTCTTTAAAAAGAAAAGGAATACATAAAGATATGGTCTTACACATTTAGGAACCAAAGTTATTGTTTCAACCTCATATTTTATGTGATCACTAGACTTTACATTTAGGGTGCGTTTGATTTGTAAAGCAGCAAGTACTTGATAGAACGATACAAGATAGATCAACACATGATAAATTTTTATGGGATTTGAATAATTTTTTGTGGACAAAATAATATTTTGGTATTTGAGACAAAAAGTTGTGTTGTGGTTTGGTGAAGGAAAAAAATTTCAGTTTTTATTATGTCCCTTACCTTTAGTTTGTCCTGATCTTTCAAACAGATTTTGCAAATCAAACGCATACAACTGAAGCCACATGCATATATACTTGAGATTTGTGACGGTTAAAAAACTGATTACTCATTAGTTCTCATCTTAATTATAATAAATCAGAGCTTAAAACTAGAATACACTCTAATGACATTGTTGCTTTGTATTGCGTGATTAGTACACATAACTTTCCATTCTCAGCTGGGACATGTTTAACAAACTTTTTCGTCACCATGCATGTCCTTTCTTTCTCTTTTAAGTTACATATAGACGTGGCTTTTAACACTTGTGCTTGCATAAAATTGAAAGATTCTTGGTCACAATGCGGACCAAAATTATAGTCACTTTATATTACTCTTGATGATTAATGTTTTTGCAATTGGTTTTTCGAAACTAGTCTTAAAAATGGTACAAAAAGGTCACTAGAAAATGTACCCCCAAATAAACGAGGGCATTGCCTCAATATTAAGTGTGCGATGAATTGGATATTTCAAAATAAAACTAATTTCTCGAGTTTCAACATCCCTAAATATATATTGCCATACTTAAATTCAAATTTGAAGAGACTATTAGTATGTTTTGATTCACTTTTGGGAGAGACAAAGCTATTCTAAAAGTTTAAAATTGATTATAGGGGTTCTTGATTAGAATTAATTTTGTCTATTCAACATTAATTCTAACTTAGACTATGATTTACTGGTTTTTTCTTAAAACATAATTTTTACACTAATTTGGTGTGTTTGGTTGAACGGTAGACAATAATCACCTTAAATTTGAAGATGTCCAATGCTACAGTGTGTAGCTTCTGATCCACTATGATTTTAGTGTTATCCAAACACACACTCATTCTATAATAAATATATCGATCGTAAAATCATATCATCGTCTCATCCAAATACACTTTTTAAGTCAATTATATTTCTAAATGAAAAAGCCTGAGGGATATATTAATTACTGTAAACAATAAAGTGTAGCCCATACTACTTCTTAAGCAGTGTTCAATCAAAACCCTCAGTTTGCTCCATAAAATAAAATGATAAAAATAGCATTTATTAAAAAACTCTGTCATGCAACCAGTGTTACTAGTTTGTTTGTTTCTTTAGTTATTATTATTACAGACAGTATTAATTGATAAAAAGGGAGGCAAAAGATAAAGAAGTGAAGAATGTAAATTATAAAGTAAAGGATTTAATAATTGAATGGTACATGACCTAGAAGGTGATATTAATTGATTTAACAATAGAATATAAGCTAGAATTGGAACCAGCTATAAGAAGGAATGATATATTATAGGTGGGAAGTGTAGGAGTAGTGTGAGGGATGGTAGAATAGAAGAGGGTGTGAGTGACAATAAAGGGGAACACAACACAAAAACAGCAGTACAACAGAACTGGGTGCTCTGTTACACTGCCAACACAATGTCTAATTTCTTTCTTTGATACGTCCCTTTTCAACCAAAGATTAACTGCACCTCTCTTTACTTTTACTTTCCATTCCATCATCAAAGCCTTGAACAAAAACCTCACACGTGTGATATTCTTTTATATCCTTAAATAACATCATTAACTATTTAGCTTTAGTTGATTGAACTTAAGTGATAGGAGGACTCAATTTTGTTTAATGTTTTCTAAAGTTAACCTAACTTGAGATGAAATCGATGAGACATTTAGGTTTTGATTCAATAAGTTAAATTACGTTTAAAATAGATGACTAGATATATATTTTTTAAAAATATCCTTAAAAATATATATTTAAAAGAATATATCTATTGAATTATAGCTGCAATGTTTCAATTAGTTAAATCGGTCAGTCCAATTCTAAAGATACTTTCGGCCACTAAAGTTATTGGTGTCCGTGTTTGGATCCTCTCTTCAGTTGCACAATGTAGTACTTAATAAATCGTAATTGGATCAAAATTATAACAATGGCAAATATACACACTAGGTTTCTTGTAGTTCGAAAAATTCTGGGCAATAATCATGTGATTTCAATCATCCGATCTTCATGTTATAACTTTACAAAATAGATCTCAAACGCATAGTTGGAATGTGAATATAATCATGATAATGTGATGATAATATATCATGACCATGAAGATATAAAGGTTAAGTGACTAAGTGTAGCATTGTTTTGTCATAGTAGTAAACGCAAACACAAACACAAACGCATATTCATCTTAACACAACCATATGTAGCTTCTCCAAAACCACAACCAAATGACCTCAAAACATGAGATTACATTAGTTAAGTGTTGTGTATGTTGTATGATTGTATGAGTACCTATTATATACGTCTTGTTTGAATTGTATGTTTAGTTTATAAATCTCACCGTATAAGCAATTTCAGATAGTCTATTGTGAATGACGCTCGCCTAATCAGAGGATTTATATTTGAAAAATGTGAATGTGTAACCTAAATCAATCATAGTAAATGTGGGCATGGCCCACACAAATCAAGATCACATACCTTTGGTTTGCCACTTAAATTAATAAACAGCAGATTGAGCAAGAACAGTACAAGTCCTTTAAAAGTTTTGCTCAGTTGCAATGGGAAAGTTGATTAATTAATTGAACTCCAAGACCCAGATTTTCTCTTATAGTCTTTAATTTAAAAAGAAAACAATTAAAAAACAAACAAGTACTAGTAGAATAGACAAGACATGAACCTTAGTGTCTTTTGCTCCTCAAGTATTGAAATAAAAAGCAAAAAAGAAGAAAAAGATAAAAAAGAAGTAAATTTCAATCCACTCTGTTTGACGTCTGTTTCTATATTTGAATCTGACATAAGGAAGGAAGTACAATTGTGAAAAAACCTTCATAGCTGAAACTGCAAAGATACCCAATCTATTAACAGGACTTTAACGGTTGTGATTAACCATTTACCTGTTTGTCTTCTTCTAGCTTTCTTCATGCAGCAGAATACCTTTCTGGGAACCAGGAGATGGTTAATTTGACGTTCAATAATTTACAAAAAAAATCATAATAAAGAGACTCTATTTTTTTTATTTTTGGTCACGTAATTGGGTAGCTAGAAATTCACCTTTAAATGAACATGTAAGATGTCTAGAGTTCGAATCCTAACATCTGCATATATTATGTATCGTCTCTGTCAACTGGATTCAAATCATGAAGACAAAGAACTTATTATTATATGCAAAGTTTTAAACACAAATGTGGAAACTGGGAATGTATCTGTCTGATTGTTACCTATTACCTTCCGGTGATAATATTTAACAATAGTCGATTTATCATCCGGTAAACAATAAGCTTAAAAAAAATTTATTTTGGTAGTAACGTTTAATTATCATACTGTCTCATTATATGCAATGTCTGGTTAAGTGCGACATTTTGAATTGCAGTTGCAATCTTAATAGTCTTGTTATCCTTAATAATGTGGATTTGTGTTGTAGTTTTAGATTACACCAAAAACTAATCTAAATTGTTGGTCTAGTGGCTCTGTCTACGGTGGGAGACATGAATAGGTTTCCTACCGTATGAGACATGCTATTTTTTTTTCTTCAAAGATGAATATGAACCATTGGATAAAGGTTCGTCAACCCTTTGATCAAAATGCTTACTATACACCTTTAACATTCAGTTGTTTTCTTGTTTTTATTCTAAACTAGTAGTGTATTTATCCGGCGTTGTTTAGGTTAGACATATAATTATGGACGATCAAAATTATGAATGCAAGATATCTGGATATAAAATATAACACGAACCGGTACATGACGAATATCTTAATGGGTAAACACGAATAAAGAAAATAGTATTTCAATTATTCGTACATTAATAGATGCACATGCAGATGAAATTAACAGGATTTAGTAAAACAATTAACACATATAGCATAAAATAAACATTTTTATATTTTATATGAAATAAAAATATTCTTGTCATGAAATAAAAACAAACATATAAAATATTTGGACGATAAAATTAAAGTAGATATGAATTGTTGAGATGCTTATGCTAGATAGGAAAATGAGTTTTGTTACAAAATTATCATCATCTTTTGTTAATAACGAGAAGATTTTTATTTCGTGACAAGAAGTTTTTTATTTAACTAATACGACAATCATATAATTTTACTAATTTAATAACAGATATCAATTTTTGCGAGTCCGGGAACTTAAAAAAATGTTTATTTTATGGGTTTTTCTATCATGTGCAAATTTGCACATGATAAAAAGTTTAAAGTAGTAACTTTGACTTGAAACTTGTGCTTTTTATATTAAATATGTAGCTTTTAATAAATAATTGTTGGTTTCAATGAAAAGTTACTACTTTTAATTGTCTTAACATGTGCAATATTGCACATGTTAGACAAATCCTTTTTTTATTCTATGTGTTAATAATTTTATTAAACCTAGTTTTTCAATTTTTTTATTAAATCATTTTATATTCATCTGTATGTGTATCTATTAATTTTCGAGTACTTAAAATAATATTTTTTTTGTTCATGTGTAACGCATTAAGATATTTGTCTTGTACTTGTTCGTGGTAAATTTTATATTTGGATACGCTGCATACAAAATTTCGATCATCCTTAATTATATGTCTAATCCGAACAACACAAGAAAAATACACTACTAATTTAAAATAAAAGAAAACAATTGAATGTTGAAGGTGTATAGTAAGCATTTTGATATAATGGCTTGTTAACCTTTACCCAATGGCCCACATTCATTTTATAAAAAAAAAAGAAAAAA
Source organism: Medicago arabica (assembly GCA_946800305.1). Taxonomy (NCBI): domain Eukaryota; kingdom Viridiplantae; phylum Streptophyta; class Magnoliopsida; order Fabales; family Fabaceae; genus Medicago; species Medicago arabica. Next base: position 44,058,752 of record OX326970.1, read on the forward strand.
GAATATGTCTCCTATGGTAGGAGACCTATTGAGGTCTCCCACCGGAAACGGGTCTCTAGTTTAGTATATATCTCAAAAAAAACTAAAATTCGTACTTACCTACGCGAGGACAACACTTTTCGTTTTAAGAAATGAGATCATTAATTGTTGATGTGTACTAGTTTTTTTGTGTGTGGTGTAAATCGGGTATCCTTCGTACGCAACTGCGAAGACTAATCCCTCCCAAATGGACAACAAGCTCTCCCTATGAGTTTTAATGGCTGGATTCAAACCCAGGACCTTGGTTAAGCTAGAAGAGACTCGTTCCATCTCATCTAAACGCTCTTGGGTTGATGTGTACTAGTTGAATCTTCATTTAACTTTCAAGTTTAACAACGATTTTATTTAAGTTAATAAAGTTAATTTCCTTTTGTCTATCTTCACTTCTCTCGTTCTCAACCTCTGGTCATCACCATCTTTATTTGGTGATTTATCAAAAAGAGATGATTTATGGTTAATTTTGACTCAAAATCACTCATCTTAATGGTTTTTCCTTTTTTTAGTTAAATAAGTAATTTTCACATATTTTAAGTATTCTTTTGTTTGTTTTTGTGATTTCGTTGTATTTGCACGTCTTTGTGCAATGTGTTTTTGATTTCCCGTTTTAGTGAGATGTTTATTTAATTCATGTTTAAAGATTAACTTTGAGCAAATTCAGATTCAATGAATAATTTTGGTGTCGTCAACATTGCAGATTCGGAGACATGGATATTTTAGAGAGGTGAATATAATCATATTTGTAGGCATATATATACTTTGTTGTTTTATGTTACTAACATAGATATTGTGAGTTTATTCACATATTCATCCCATCTATTTTTAATGAATTTGAATTTGTTTTACATCAATGTACTTTGTCAATTTCAATAAATGAATATTGTTAAGTCCAAATCAGATTTTTTTAACAAAAAATGTTTTATATTTTTAGAAGTTTATTCGGTCTGAAACATCATGTTGCAGTTAAAAAAAAAAAACTTTCAAACTTATCTAGCGACCAATTTAAATATAATTAATATCTTTTATATTATTCTTTTTTTTGAAGAAATCTTTTATATTATTCTTGTTATATTTTATATTATTCTTGTTATTATATTGTATCCAATTTGTATTTGTATTTGAATTATAAATTTGTTAACATTTTTAATGGTTTAGTTATATTATCTTACATTAACTATTGACATATTTAAAATAAATTATTTTTAAATAGAATTGATTTTTTTATTAAGAAATAAAATTGAAATATTATAAAATTTCCTGTTAAATCTCAAAACAGAAATTAATATCATGGGTCTACTAGACCATCCACAATGGTGAGTGTTTTCATCTATTTAGCACTATGCTAATTAAATAGGCATCTACGTTTCAGAGCAAATAAATATGATGCTTATAGAGAAGGATGATTATAAAAAGACTCTCTCTCTCTCCCTCCTTCCATAATCTCTCTCTCTATCTCTCTCTCCCCCCACTTTTTGGAGGCCTCCCTAAATCAATTCTATTAAAATAAATGATCTTTGTTGAAATTTAATGATTTGAGGTTATTGGCGGGACCAATTTAATAATTTTTTTGTGAAGTGTTGAGTTGAAGAGAGTGAATATTTTTTAATGGCGATTGGATGTTTATTCGGTAATATTATTAAAAAATTGTAAAATTGACAATTTATATATATATATATATATATATATATATATATATATATATATATATAACCCACTTAAACACTTAAAATAGACGTTCCATTATAGATAGTTTTATTTAGCTAGTCAGTCAATTTAAAAATACTCCTTAAAAAAAGTCTATTTAAAAATATGTTTGATATATATTTCCCAAAAAAAAAAAAAATATGTTTGATCGTTTATTTAAAGGCATACAACACTTGTCTTAAACTAACATGTCACCTCTATCATACTGCAAGTAAGAAAAATGACAAAAATTAAGGAAAAAAACGTGTATATAGACATGAAAATTAGTGATAAAACATTGTTAGTTTTTCTTCTTCTACTTTTCGTTAATATTCTTTTTGTAGCATTGATATACATGTGTCTCAATTGCAGTTACTTGTCACGACACACGTAATGGTTGAGGACTATTTTTAAAGTCCGATCTTGAGGAATATTGGATATTACATATAGTGAGTTAGCAAATATATATATTAGAAACAAAAATAGAGTCTTGTAATTCTTTTGGTATTGTAACCATCAAGAGTGTAACAACTAGGTAGGTAGCCCTAGGAAGCAAGTTAACTAGATATGGAACCACCGACTAAATTAAGCTTGTACTGTTTGTATGGATGGTGTAGCTAGGGTTGCTAAGAGAGACAAGAACAAACATGTGAGTGAGAGGGGTGGCTGGATTCCCGTGAGACCAAACCAAAAAACATTCACATAACATTATATCTTAACAACGTTACGTTACATATATAAGAACAAGGTTTAAACGTGAGCTACATACTCTCTTCTCTCTGGCTGTAACTACTTTTACCATCTATTCACTCCGTCTCTTAAAAATAGTCGTTTAAGGTATGTGCACGGTTATTAAGGAAATGATTGATTGTATTGATTTCAATGGTAAAATTAATATCATTTACTAAAATACCCTTATTAATTGTAGTTAGTGGAGTAGTTAAGTTGGATGAAATTCAATAAATAAGGGTATAATAATTGAAAAAAATAATAAATTCTGCAGAAAAAAAAAATGATAAAAAGTCTATTACTGTGATTTTTGTTGGATAAGTAGTTAAGCATTCATAATATTTAGCTTGTTGGATAAGTAGGGTTTTTATGGTGATTTTTGGTTAATTATGAAAGGTGTCAAATCCGGCCATAATTGAATGTTTAATCAGTGTGATGGAACGAGTTAACTGGTAATCTAGGTATGTGGCGTGGACTCAATAAAATATGCGTTTTGAAAGCTATAAAGAAATTGAAGGAAATGAAGTGAAAACAATACTTGACGGAAATGAGTGAGAGTAAATACTTGTAAACAAATTGTGAAGTAAATTGCATTGAAAGAAGAGGTCATGTGTTTAATATGGATGATTTTTATAAGTGGTCCATGGTCGTGGACTATATATTAAAAAATGTTTAAAACTCCAACGACGACAAATGTTGTTTTTTTAGTGATAGATGTTAATGATCAATATGTATCTCATTTTTACGATTGAAATAGCAATTAAGTGAAATTAATTTGATTAAAACAACAAAAAATTAATATGTAACTCATATTGAACCGACATCAATACATTCATCATGTTAGTTTAAATATGAAAAGGATCATGTGTTTTTATTTCTAAATATATAATATCGTCGACTCTCATTGCAATTTAAAATAAATTTAAGTATTATCCACGGTGGACCACTTATGAACGTGGTCCATCTAAGAACTCACCTTATAAATTAATAGAGAAGTAAATGAAGTCAAATTTAAAATTGACATCAAAAGTGAAAAGACAAGAAAACATGAATTTGTTGGAAATTAAAGACTCTTGAAAATAAATGCTCGGTAAGTAAATGGCACAGGTAAGTTGATAGAAATGAAAAGAATAGAAAATAAAGGTTTTAACTCAAAACGTATCTGCATAAATGAAAAACATACTTATATTCTGAGAGATTGAATGTGATTTTTGTTTAGTTGTTGGATTTAAAATATATATCTTCAACTTGGTTTACATTGTATGAATTACTATTAAAGGAAATTTGATTTTGTTTGCGAGTTTGGAGGAAAAGGAAGGGAAATATTTTGGAAGAAAAAATAATGAGCAAGTGGAAGAAATTGAAGATATTGAAAATGGAAGGCTTTGAAAGTTCATTTTTCTTTATAATACAAGATCCTCTTCATTTTGGAAAACTAAAAAACTGTATTGGAGGAAGGTTTGGAGAATTTTGGAGGATTAATATGAATTTTTCAAATTTAATGAATGTTGTTATCATTTTCTTAAAATTAAAAATATATTAATCTTAATTAATAATTAATTATTCTCAAAAAAATTACTCTTTTAAAAAATGTGAACGATTTCTTCATTTTCTTTTATATTTTCCACCTCTCGAAACACTTCCTTTTCCCTCCCCTCCAAACTTTCAAACAAAATCTAAGTGAAGTAGTTGTCCACTAAGTGACAGGGCACATTTGTGGCACTTTGCAAAAGTTATGAATTTCAACATCTAAACACTAAAGTAATGGCGACATGTATATTGTGTATGCTATTTCCACTCAACATCTAAACACCAAATATTACCTTCATAACTCAACAATTAAGTCAATTTCTCAGTAATCCAACACAAGCTCATCACAATACTACTATAAGAGTTCTTAGGTAGGGGTGTTCGAATTCAAACCGATCCAAATAAAAACTGCAAACCAATCCAAAAAATCCGCAAAAAATCAAATATTATTGGATGTGTTTGGATGTCATATTGTGAAAACCGCTCGATTTGAAACTAATCTTGAATTGATTTTTCAAAACCGAACCAAACCAAAACGAACCGTATATATATATATATATATATATATATATATATTTTAATACATATTTTCAGTTTTTATAAGTATGGTATATTATATCAAGCTATTAATTTTTCTTTTTTAATTCTTTTAAAACTACATATTAGTTTAATTTAATATATTTTGTTACTATTTATATGTTTCAAAGATAATTAATCATTGTTATTCGGTACTATTAATTTTTAATTAATCATATGTTATACTTTGTATCAAATATTTTATCATATTTTTATAATATTATTATTAATAAAGAAAGTTACAATTTGTAATTTGGATATCCAAAAATCGATCCAAATTAAACCGCATTAAATTGGATCAGGTCAAATCAGTTTTTTAAAATTAGTCAACCAAAACCAAACCGAACCGCATACAATTTTTTCTTTCGATCAGATGAATTTTTGTTTCAAAGTCGATTCAAAAAAACACCGCGAATACCCCTCTGGTATCTCAATGGATCTCCAGGACGTGGCATATTCCTTCCTAAGATCCATCCATTCAAATACAATGATTCTCTTATAATTTTTTGGGCAGGCTACAAAGATACAAGAAGATCTTCATCAATGTTATGTTTCTCTCTTGGCAAGTCACTCATATTCCGGAGAACAAAGAAATAACCCACAATGAGAAAATCATCGTATGAAGTTGAATATCTTGCTTTAGCGACAACCTCTTGTAAATTAATGGTTATTATATGGGCTTAAAGACCTACAAGTTAATTGTCCTAAGGTTTCAGTCATCCAATGTGATAACCAGAGTGCCATCCACATAGCTGCTTATCTTGTGTTCAATGTAAGAACGAAACATTTGGAGATAGATTGCCACATTGTGAGTGAAAAACTTGAAGCTAACATCCTCAAGTTTTTATCAGTTTCATCAAAAAAACAAGTTGCAGTTTTCATTACTAAAACTTTACTTCCTCGACCATTCAACAATTTGCTATCAAAGTTGGGGATGATAGACATCTACCAACCACCAACTTGTAAGGGGATATGACACCATAAGGAAACTAAGATAAAGGAGAAAGCTTAGTTGTATAACTTGCAGTACAAGTTATCGTAGTGTGTGTTTGGTTTGGCGGCAGCGAGAATTGATATATAATTAAGTTTGAGATAATTGATTTTGATTAAAAGTGAGTTTGATTTGAATTGATTTATGTTTGGATACACTCAAATAAAAGTGATTCTTATGAGTTGATGTTGTTTGGATAACTTAAATCAAAATTGATTTTGAATGCATAATGACTAAACTATCCTTTTAATTGCATTTAACACTAGACATCACATTCTCATTTTTATAATTTTTGAAATATGTTGAAATTATTCATATATTTTTGTGCAATTGGATTATTAAATTTAAAATAATTGTATAAACAGTTTATTAAAATTTATGTTAGAAGCAGTTTTTTGTCAAATTATATTATAAAATTACAATTTTGAGTAAATAAAGTATAAGCCATATTATTCTGAGTAAAAAAATAATATATAAACTTGGTTCCGTGAGTAAAAAAAGAAGATAAAACATGGTCTAAGAACCTCTAAAAAAATCGTATAAAAAATAATTTGCTATAATAACAGAATATACGCATGTTCCTTTTACCTGTAAGAGAAATGGCAAAGGCATGATTCACTTATAAACAGGGGCATTATAGACAAAAATTGATATAATATAAAATAATTGTTCTAAACTAAAAGGGAATCGATTGTGTTGACTGCAGAAGCTACAATTTTAAGCTTCATGCCAAATCAATTTTAGACCATAGAATCAATTTACTTTTTTTTTTTTAAAGCCAAACATAATTTTTAAGATAAAATCAAGTTCAATTGGCCCAACGTGCTTCTTGGGGCACCCACCGTGCAACCAAACAAGAACATAATGTAGTAAATTTTAATGTAGTACAATGTAGATTAGTAGTACAATAACCTTGTATATAAATACTAATTGTACTTCTTATTCACAATTCATAGGAATTACACTCATTTCTCTTATTTCATGTTAGAAGTTAATTGCTTGATCTATGTTGCATAAAAAAGATCGTTAAACTATTTTTAGCATACTTAAGGTTTAACTGTGTGCATTGAGAGATTTTTTTATTACTCATCGAGAGAAATTCTAACCATTGTCTTTTTTTAACAAATTCAATTGAGATAATTTTTTAACGTTTTCAAATCTTAGGTATATTGACGTGTTACCTCAAAAAAAAAAAAATTATGAGTGTCTCATGCCACAAGAAAACTTTCCAGTAATATCATGCTTTGAGAGGCTTCAATTGTTAAATTTATCCCACTTCATCCTTTAACTTTCTTTTAAAGAACTAACGAGATCGAAATTTCTTTTTCTGTCGATGAAAATGCAGTACCATTTTCTTTTAATTTTAATTTCAACATCGTAGCTCTAGTATTCAGTAGAAATAAATTTTGGTCACCATCTCTTCAGTGCTCAGGACCATCCATCATCAATTTAATTCACTTCTACACAAATGTCATTTAACATAAACAATTTCACATTCAACAAAAAAAAAATCTATGTTGTTGGCAGGAAATGGAATTTTACATAAATGTATTTTTTTTTGAACAAATCAAAATGGGATAGATTACTCAGAAAAAAGTGAATCACCCCGCACAAGGTGTGCTAAGAGCGGTGAAACACTTAACGTATGTTACACAAGATTGCACCTATGAAAAGGATGCCAAAACCCAAAAAGGAAGTAGGAAAAAATTACACTACACCCATACAAAGGAGGGGGTGTCTCCACCAATCATGAAAAACAAAAGCTATCGAAGAACGATTCGAGGATAGCCAAACAAAAGAGTCCCGCTTCACCTTTTCAACCATAATCTGAGGATCAACCACCATATTTTTGAAGATACCGTTATTACGACCCTTCCAAATCGCCCAAATTGAAGCACACCAAATCACCTTGAGAAAAGTATAAGAAGATCTCGACATACCCGCCAAATTACTAAATTGAACAAAGTGGTCAGGAAGAGAGTTACAAGGAACAAGAGAAACACCAAGCCAGCTGTAAATCAAATGCCAAACTCGTCCAAAAATATTGCAACCAAGAAAAAGATGATCTGCCGTCTCCGCATCACCACAGCCACCTATACACGCAGTATCTGTAGACTGGAGTGCTTGTCGCCGCACCAAATTAGTTCTAGTTGGAATTTTGTCTTGAAGTAATCGCCAAGCGAAGAGAGCTACCTTAGAAGGAACCAACTTATGCCAAACATTTTTAAAGACACCGTCCAAAACTGGTGTTGCATTAGAAGTAAGGAACCTGTACGCCTCACGAACCGAGTAACCATGAATAGGATCAAGAAGCCACCTCCAGCAATCCGGTGACTGACCCTGCAAAACAACATTACGTAACAGAGCACTACACTCCTTAACACTATCTTCCTCCCACGCCAATAACCTACGCCTCCACTCCCATGCCGCACCACCTTCCTCCCACCCCAAATTAGCCATATCTGCCACCGAATAGTCCTTATGCACTGATAAATCAAATAAGCGGCTGAACCGGAGCCGTAACGGAGCCCCAACCAGCCAATTATCAGTCCAAAAGAACGTATTCCTACCGTCACCTACTACCCGCCTGGTATTGTCCTCAAACCAACTACCGACACCCATCCCAACACCATCCCTCACTCGACACACCATCCGCCACCAACTGGACGTGCTACTACCTCCGTCCCTTATTCGACCGCCAACCTCCCCATAGCGCGCCTTAAGCACGCGATACCACAATTCCTCCTTATCATTCAACAACCTCCAACACCACTTCCCTATCAACGATACATTAAACTCCCCTAACCTCCGAACCCCCAAACCACCACGATCCACAAGTAAACAAATAGCATCCCATTTTACCCAAGCAATTTTATGTTGAGAGACCTCACATCCCCCCCCAAATTTTTTTTTTAAAAAGAGATTCGATAGAAGAAATGATACCTGTGGGGGCCTTGAAGAAGGAAAGAAAATAAACCGGAAGAGAGGACATGACAGATTTCAAGAGGACCAGACGACCACCAAAAGATAAAAACCGATTATTCCATGACGCAACCGAGCTGTGATGCGATCAACCACAGGTTTCCAAAAACTAATTCTCCTGCTATCCCCTCCAATAGGCAGCCCCAAATAAACAAACGGAAACGACCCGGTCCTACAATGCAAAGCCGACGCGGCATCTGACAACCATGTCTGAGGGATGTTAATACCTGTCAACATGCTCTTATTGAAATTAACCTTCAGACCCGAGATCTCTTCAAGTAATAACAACACAGCCCGAATCGAACGCACATTCAACCAGCATCTCTCACCCATAATAAGTGTATCATCAGCAAACTGAAGATGGGATATGGCGACTTCGCCTTGCTGTCCCACCACATAAGGCTGAAATAAATTATTCGACACCGCATCCTTCATCAAAGCATCAAAACCCTCTGCTGCCAAAAGAAAAAGAAAAGGAGACAAAGGGTCTCCTTGTCTAAGCCCCCTCTGTAAAGGAAACTATGTTGTCGGACTACCATTCACCAAAACCGAGGCAGTTGCCGTCCCCACACACTCCGTCATCCATTTCCGCCACAAAGTTGGGAAATTCATATTAACCATCACCGCATGTAAATAAGATAGGTCCACCGAATCATAAGCTTTTTCAAAATCGACCTTAAACAGTAACAATTCCTTATTCGAGCGTTTTGCCTCATCAGCCACTTCGTTAGCTATAAGGATACCATCGAGAATCTGTTTACCACGGACAAAAGCTGACTGAGTATCTGAAACCACAAAGCCAATGACTGAACGAAGTCTATTAGCTAAAACCTTCGCCAACACCTTATACAAACAACCAACCAAGGCAATAGGACGGTAGTCATTTAACCTTTGCGGACTATAAATGTATTTTAAAAAATCAATTCACTCAAAATGTTTTTTTGTCACCACATAATCAAATACATGTTCTTTATTTATCTATGTTGTTGGCAGGGAATGGAATTTTTCATCATTCATTTTTATTCAATGTTTTATCATAATAGTGATTGTTGCTTCTAGGTTCCTCCATTTTATTTATCATATATTTGCTTCAAATGAACAATTTATTTAAGAAAGACTTTAATATGTGTTTAGTCCCTACAAATAGGGGGTCGTTTAAAAATTGGTCCATGAATTCGTTAATCCTGACATTTTGCCCCTGCAAAATTTAATCATTTAAAATTTCGTTCATTTCCGCACCTAATCACTGCCACGTCAGTAATTTGATGACGTGGCACGGCTGATTGACTAAACGAGTTGTTGACTCATCAAAGATGGTGTGAAAGGACAAAATACCCGCAAGGCCAAATAGAAAAGGATCAAAATACCCTCTCATCGTTCTTTTTCCATTGAACCCATATCTATTCTCTTACTTTTTGGAAAATACCCTCTCATCCTTCACTTTCTGCAAAATTGTTCAAAGTTGACGGCTGGATTTAGTCTCTTGAGGCTCGTTCTCAATCAGAAAAAGAATCGGTCGGAGGAAGAGCAAGTGAGGGAGGAATCCTTGTTTCAAACCAGAGGGATCTTAATTCTTCTTCCTCTATATCTAATATATTATACAGTATACATACATTGTTCGAAGTGGAAATTGACATTTTCTGTAATTTAATTTAACGTGGTTGTAGAGGGCTTATGATGGAGACGCAACCAGAGTAAAATATGCAGTAATCACCGTGGTTTCTTCTAGCGACGACGCCGATAATCTACAAAACGATGCGACTGTGGCTGATGTTTCAAATCACATGTAATTTTGCGAATTCATTGAGCTAGTTTTTCTGTTTGGTATTCTTTCGAATTGAATTTTGTAATTGTGCTTTGTTTTCCAGAGACACTGTAGAGAAAAAAGAAGTAAAAAGCAATGTTTCAAGGGATGAAGTTATTCGGATTCTACAAGTTATTGCATCCACAAGGAGGTTTAGGCGAGTGAGAGTTACTTAACTTTGTGTATGTGTTGGTTGGTTATTAGATTATTAATGATCATGGTCCAATTGAGTTAGAGAATAATGTTTCTTTACAACAACAGGTAGGAAGACATAAAAAATGAAACTTTAGCATTTCTAGTTAGTTTCACCATGGGTTTTGGTATGAAAAGGAAAAGTATGAAATGGTTGAGGAAAAGTGTGGAAGATAAGGAATTTTGTTCTTGCTGATGAACAAACACGTTGAATGCATTTGAGATTGTTGAAGATGAAGATTGTTGGAAGACAAACACTGAGGTATAATGAATTTGGGGGTAATATGGTCTTTTTGCGTTTGGCTGAGACCTTCAAGGGTGTTTTCATCCTTTCACACCAACTTTTGATGAGTCAACAATCCACTTAACTAATTACCAACGTGACGGTGATTAAGCAGGGAGAGAGACAAAATTTTAAATGATTAAATTTTGCAGAGATAAAATACCAGGATTAATGAATTCAAATACCAATTTTTAAATGATACTTATTTACAGGAACTAAACACATATAAAACCTTTAAAAAATTAGGACTCTATGTCATGAATGTATTAACTTGTCCTCTCTTTTGTTTCTCTGTACATATGTACATATACAAAGCTAATTAAAATACAAATAAAAGCAAAAAGTAAAATAGAAGCAAACAATAAAGTTTTACTATTGATGGATTCGTCCTTCATTTATTTGATCAATGTAAATAAATGTTAACGACAAAATGCAGAAGCAAACTTTACTTATCCTACGTCAAGTATTAAGGTTCGTCAAATGAACAATCACTTTCACTTCTGATATGAAACATAGGGTTGACTACTTGACTCAATCCAAATGTCATGAAAATAAAATAAAATAATAAAAAATAACTAAATTTTGTCCTTTCTATAGTTTCTCTCTTTGATAAATCATCTTTGTAGATAGCTACATACCATATGCCTGAATCAGAAATCTGTCAACTGATGATACCGGTGATGAAGCCGTTTTTGATACATAATTTCATATAAATAATAATCTTCCAAGGATATGGTGAAAATCGATAAGCATGCTGCATGCATGCATGCTACCATCTCTGCTCTGTCTCTATTATGGAATAGTTCCTCCAATCCTAACTCTTTCATATTTAACCTCTCTTAACTTGATGCTTTCTCTGCCCCATGCTCCTATGCTATACTCTACTCTACTGCTTACATTTGTCACACAAATTATATAGTTATTTTCTTGGACGAAGAACGAGTACTTTGATAGATATGTACTTTTGGGTTTTTGTGTTATGTATTTATATGTTCTACTCAACAAATTATATTATAACAAAGTTAATAATACATTTCCTAAAAACTCCAAATTCATCTAGTGCCCATAGAACATTTTCATAACTAATGTGATTAGGGCAGTCGTTGGCAAGATCCTATCTTATGTAGTTTATTTAAAAAAAACGGAAATGATAGACCCAACGAAAAGTAACTCCGTGAACAGTTTTCGACTTGTGATCTAGCGAAAAGCAATTTCGTGAACATTTTTTGTGTTATGTATTTATATGATTCCATTTTTATTTGACTGCTTAATAAAAAATTAAGAACATGACTCCCCATGTTTTCCGGTTAGCTAATACTTTAATTGGTTGGACTGCTATTCGGGACACTTTCATTATAAAATCCTTCAAGATATATAACATTGCTCATAAAAAAAAAATATCTTACATAGTTGCTTATTAATGCATTGGTCACCATTCTCTAATTTCTTTTTATCGTGTTAATCCTTTGATTCCTGAAGAAATGAAAAAATGAAAACGAAGTTCGGAAGTAAGGTAAATATAATATGAAATTATATAATTTATTTTATAAATAGTAAGATATGTTGAAGGTTCTTTGAATGATTGATTTGAAGTATTGTTTAAAAATGGAGATAGATTAAATTCTGTTTGAGTTAAGGCTTTTTTTTTATCTTCTTATGCAAGACAAAAAAAAATCATTCAATAATGATCTATATTAAGGTATTAATACTTTTTTTTTTTGAGGGATTAAGGTATTAATTAATACTTGTAATCTTTGTTGCTTTGTCCATTTCATTAAAAAAAATCTTGAAATTTTTATTTTAACAGAGAACTTTATGAGGAGTCATTTGCTAACATGTGCGAGTATAAGCTGAACATTAAGGTATTTTTTTAATGAAAAATGCTAACAAGTGTATTAAAGACATTTGTTTAAAAATCTAAAGAGGAAGTCTTATTAGTTATTTTTCATTTCAAAATCAGTAACAAATGCTCCAAAGACACTTATCAATATGACCCATTTTTTATTTTTGAAAAATTTAGACTAACGTATTAATACATATCCTCTATTAACAAATGTTCTATGAACACTAGATCAATTTGGATCATCTCCTTTCATTCACTATCTTCTCCCTCATTCCCTAGCTAATTGTGTCTATCTCTAAATTTTAGAGAGGAAATATAAGGAAATCAGACCAAGAGAGAAAAGATCAAAAGAAAGATAGACACATATTTTGAAAGGAGACAAAAGCAAAGGATCCAAAGTCGCATTCGATCTGTCAAAAAGCGCTACATATATCGCATTTGTCCGACCCATTATGGATTTCTTTGGTTGAGCCAAAACAATTGTCATTAAATAAGGGCTCCAAAGTTGGATTTATCTTTAATATTATTTTTATCTAAATAAAGAGTATTAAAAAATACATAATTTCATATCCTTTGAATTTTTCAAATAACTAAATTTACATAAAAGAAAAATTGAATTGAACCTAAACACGTGTTTTAGTTCATATAATTAAGTTGAAAATTATGATACAAATAATTTATAATTAATATGTAGAATTGTACTTTACAAAAAAATATATGTGGATTTGTAAATAAAAATAAAGCTCAATAAATAATAAACAGCTATTTTCTTGTTAATTGAAAAGGTTTTTCAATTAATATTTTGAGCCCGCATGTTTATATAACTATATAAAAAGTAAAGCTTAATAAACATTAATCCACTTGAATTGGTTTCGACTTTGAACTTGTGTGCTCATCATCTTAAAGTCTCATGTTTGATTTTATCTTGTGTCAATTTTGATAGATTAATTTATCTTTTTGAAAAAAAGCTCAATAACGGTGAATTAATTTATCTTCTTGAGAAAAAGCTCAGCAAATTTTAGTTGTTAATAGAAAATAAAACCTAAAAATAAAATTAATATGTGCATATTTTAAGATTAATTGAAACAAATTACGAATACTAATATTTTTTTGTCATTACCCTACAAAAACATTATATATATGTTTTACAAAAACAAAACAATATTCATTCAATCAATCGATAAAGTACACCATTCAACATATCTAAAAATGTAAATGATAAATCTGCGAACAAACTTATAAAATTCAAGTTAATAGCATACAACGACAAAATGCCTACAAATAATATGATAAAACTAAAGGGATCAAAATACTCATGTCTCTGAAGCTGCAATATTAACACTCGAATAATTGATTGAATAACCGATCTTATAAGAACCAAATGAATATCGTAACAAGACTAGAAATCAAACAACGTTCCATAAGACGATGAATAATACAATATTGCACTCAGACAATGAAATCACGAAAAAAAGAAGCACATATGTATGTGAAAATCACTTGTTTAGATTGAAATAAAGGGTAAAAAACCAATTAGGGGTGATTTCAGGTGAGAAATTGATCAAAAACCATCCTCTCAAACTAAACAATAACGGAGAGAACCTAGAGAGAAAATTAGGATCGGCTTGTTGGAGATGGAGGAGTTAGAGAAAGTAAAAAAAATTATTTGTTACTTTTGTTTGCTTCTTGATAATTAATTATGGTAGAATTTAAATCAATGCTTTATGCAGGTGACACTACATTCAAGCGAGCTAGCAATTTGGGTTCATAATTTGATGTTGAAGCCCTATACATTTGGGCTTTGTAAGGTCCATTTTATGCATCTGGTCTTTTTAACTAAAAGAAATTGCTCTTTAGGCTTCCATATTGTTCACAGACCCCTCAAAGTTTAGAAAATGTTCCTGTCTACATAATCATCGAAAGTTATGTTCCAATGCTCTCAGGAGTTATGTTTTGATACTATAGGAAGTTATCTTCTGATGCCTCATCAAATATACTAGCTAGGTTTATCACTAACTTCCGAGAGCATCAGAGAGTAATTTTTGAAAGGATTGTTAAAGGTGTTGAGAGTGTCCTGTGTAATAAGCACAAATTCCTATTGTGAGATTCCTTTAACCTCTTCATGTTTATTAACTGTGATTAGTTCTGTGGTTGCAAAATGGGTTATATAATGGAGAAATGATGTTTTGACATAGTTAACCAAATGACATCAATATATTGATGTCATTTGGTTAACTATACGGTGTCAGATACGATGTATGTATTTTGGAGTTCGAATATCACATCTCAAATAGTAATTGTGAGCCTAAAAATCACATTCGGAAGGAAACATTATTTAAGTTACAGCCGATTCTAACTGAAAACTCCCAATCTTACAAAAATTAATCTCAAGTCTTCAGAATCACTTTTTGGAGCCAAAAGTGAATCTAAGCAAGCATTTATTTAAAATTTTATTTCGTCTCGTCATGTATGTAAATTTTTTACTTTAAAGGTTTCACGTGCCGGAGGGTTGTGATTTGGTTGTTGCTGGAGCACTGGTTGTGGCATTTGACACTTCACATGTTGCACTTGTTCATACATAGAGCTCAGTTGAAATCTGGTTAGGTATGATCTAGTGTTGTTTCACTTCACTTGATGTTTGCTAATTAATGTATGTATTGTTTTGTTTGTTGGTGGGGTTAAGTGGGTTGTGTAATTGTTTGTGGGCTTCTTGGACTCATTCTTGAATGTTGCCAGACATTTTCTTTGTATCCTTCAGGTGCCATCTCAGATTCATACACTGAAATATTATTTTGAGACAACAATTATATATATATATATATATGAATAAAATGGAATTAAGAGAAGACAGTTATATATTTATTTTATTACATGGAACTCCATGATATTCAACATCTTCTTCTGCTCCATCACCTTCTAACCCTGCGCCCGCAGACGGACTAGTAACGGTCCATTCCTTGTGTCTTTTCTTGGTGATAGCTGATTTCTTCTGATTCTGGCCATGGTCTTCTTCCAAGTCATGATGCTTCAACCTTTGGAAGAAAGGAGAGGATGGGGAAGAACAGCTTGAGGAAGAGGAGGATTTGCTTGGTGACAACTTTGGCTTTGAGGCGGCTTCTCCTGCTATATGTCAAAACATGAACTTGATATCAGAATACTAATTTTCTATGCATTTGATCAAACCATAACCCAAAACATTTCCAATCTTCTCCTTTGTTATCCTTTTATAAAAAATTTCTCTGTTTATTTCTCTTTCTTTGTCATCACATTCTTAAAATTCTGGACATCTGAAGCGTGGACTAATGTGTTATAATAATAAGGATCCTATGCACCCCCTTTCGTCCAGGACCAAGCATTCATGCATGAACAAATGTAGATCGAATATAATACATCTCAATTGTGAGGTACAATTTTTTCTGACACAAATTATTCAAAATGACGCGTGTTAGTTTTGTTTTTCCTTCACATTTTTATGTGCTCCTACCTATATTAAGCAACTTCAATCATTCAACGGGTTATGGTTTGGTTACACTTCTTTAGTTTCTGATGAATTTATATGTTAATGTTTCGTTTTGTTAATGAAAGTATTTGTACGAAATAGCACTAGTGATGTTAGAAATGATTATGTCAAACATAGAAAATATGTTACCTAGCATACCATATAAAAAATGTTACCTAGCATGAACTATTAGGTAATGTTGATGATGGTGAGGAAGGATTACCCGGAAGGAGTTGTTCCATGGTTTGGATAGTAGCAGGACTTTTTGTACCATCAACATATCTCGGAGGGCGTTCAAGTTGAGCCATTTTTTCTCTCTTTCTAGATAACAATTTGTGTCAACACTGCTTTTATTTATATGGCTAAACTACAATTTTAGCCCTTAAGTTTACCAATGTTGCGATTTTGACCTCCTAATAAAAAAAATGAAACTTTTGACCCTTAAGTTTTAGCCCCTTTGCAATAGTGACCTTTTGGCCAATTTTAACCGAGTCAACGCCTAAGTGGTCTGCCACGTGTAATTATTGATTTTAAAAAAAATAAAAAATCCACATAATCATTTTTAAAATTAAATAAATGAAAATGGAATTAAAAAATCAAAATTATAAGGAATGGGAAAAGGATGGGGACGTAACAATTCCAATCATACCCAAAAAAAAATTCGGGATTTTATTTAAGTCAACCTACAAATTTTAATTCCAATCTTCGTCATCAAAGCCTCAACTTCTGTCCCAGTGCCTAAAACTCACTGCCAAAGTACACCAAGAAGAGAATTCTTGAAGGGTATTGCTCTTTCACTACCACTTATTGCTCTCACTGTTATGACAGCAAGAGCGGAACCCTTTTTCTTACTCCCTTTAATAACAACATCTTCAACTTCACTGAATTTTGAAAATAATTCCCGCAACTTATCCGCCGAATAATCTTCACCAACATTTTGCGGCGTTTTCCATCTCGCTGAGATTCATGACGTTGATTTTCGCACTTGACACGGAGAAGATCGTCAAATAATTTGCGAGCTTTTTCATCTTTGAGGATATCGTAGGAAGTTTGAAGTTGTTAGAAATTGGCGGCCGCGTTGGGGTTATCAGGGCGTTTGTCAAAGTGGAGTTATAGGGCTTTGGATTTGTAAGCTTTTCATTGATGTCTTTTTGGGTTAGGTTTGAAAGCGTCTATGGTACCCATAAATTATGAAGAAGATGATGAATGATTTGAATGGAATTGTGGAGAAGTTTTCGTGTCAATGAAGATGAAGAAATGAAACGGGATCTGATTTTTTTTTTATTTCTTCTTTTTTTAGATTGTATGATGAATGTATGAAAATGATGATTTTTTTTTTTTAAATTTGGGTTTTTTAATATGATGAATGTATGAAGATATAATGAAGAAAGATATGAAGAAAATGGTGAGTATTTAAAAAAAAATCATGATAGAGGAGAGAAGAAAAAGAGAGAAAAAAAAATTGAAGTTATGCGTGAGGAGAGAGGTGAGAGGAGAAATAAGATTTTTTTTTTTTTTTTTTTTTGTAGATTTTCCAATTTCCTTTCCTTTTATTATTTTATTAAATTTAGTATATATATGTGTGACATTTTATTTTTTAAAAAAATTAATAATTAAACATGTGGCATGTCACATAGGCATTGACTAAGTCAAAATTGATCAAAAAATTATTATTGCAAAGGGGCTAAAATTTAGGGGTCAAAATTTTCATTTTTTCTATTAGGAGACCAAAATCGTAACATTGATAAACTTAGGGAGCCAAAACTATAGTTTAGCCTATTTAGATTTATATTTATTTTTCATTTTGACAACAATAAGATACATAAATTTATCACAATATGAACCATGCTCATGCAATTGCTTCCCGAATTCTAGCACTAGCAATAATAATTAAGAACAACCATTTTTACTTATGGACTTCTTTTCTACACGTGTAGACTAATAATTTTGCTTTCTACTAAACCTCACAAACTAGCACTAGCTTCAATTGGAAAATTTTGACCTGGTCAGGATGATAAAAAAATGCTTAACATGGAGTGTAAAAATTGTGAGGGAAAATAAAACTCAAATGACATATATAAATAGAATCAATGACGTAAGTAATAAAGATTGATTTAGATCAGGCAAATTCTATGGTACATTTAAATTTTACGTGTATCGATACCCTAAATTATGAAATTAATAATTAATTTAGTTGTTTTTTTAAAGAAAAACAATTATTTTCTATCATTGATAATTATAGTAATTAAATCTTCTTTACCAAAAGCGTCGACGAAATAAAATTTACTTATTTTGAATGTTTTTATTACTCACGACAAAGAATATTGATTTTTTTATGAGAAAATGTTCAATTTTTTATATGATTCTTATAAACAATGAAATAATGTTTTTTAAAATATAAATATTGACAAATAGCTATTTATTTCATAAAATGGTCAATAATTTATAAATTTATGAAGTAAGAGTATCGATACACCTCAATTTATAAGATGTACCGTAGAAGTTCCATTTGGATTAAGCATAATACAAAGGAAAATGAAGGTTTCACTCTTATTATTCATGTTCAAATTTAACATACATCATCCATGTGTAAATGATAATATACATGAGTGTGATAAAAAAAAAGTGATGGACGTGTGATGAGATAAAAGATATATATATATATATATATATATATATATATATATATATATATATATATATATATATCAAGAAAACATACTGTCACATTATGCTATTAACTTGAGTATTTTAAATATAGATATCGAGTTTATTTGAGGGTGTCTTGCATAATTGGAACAAATTTAGTAGTTTACTCGTACGTTTCATAAATAGAGTCCAATTAATTAAATTTAAAGTTAAGGAAAAAACTGACCTTTTAAAATAAATTAAGGAATTACTTCAAAAAATAAAATTTAAATTAAGGAATGAAATTGACTATTTGTAAAATATTTTTTTTTTGTCAAGTAGCCTAATGACTATAACCATCTTGTGATTAAAATTTAAAAATGTATGACTTCAATAATAACAACTACGTTTGTTTTTTTGGTACAAAAGAGGCCATAAACCCCAATAATAACAACTTCTAATATCACACATATTATTAGTGTTTTGTTGACAATGAAGTTTATAAAATTAAACTCTATTAAAAATTAGGTAAAGTACTTTTCTTTTATTGCAATACATAAAATGAACAATAACTGAAACTGTTTACTAAGCTAGCAAACTTATTTCTTTGATGTAGTACATTTAAGCTAGTTACCTATTAAGTTAATTAACACTAGAGCCGTTACTTAAGAGTATTAGCAACATCAATGACAAAACGGTATTTAACATCATTCTTTTCAAGTCTCTCAAAAGCAGTGTTCACATAATCCATTGAAATCACTTCAATATCTGCTGTGATATTGTGCTTTGCTGCAAAATCAATCATGTCTTGGCTCTCTTTCATTCCTCCCCCAGCACTACCTGCAATTATCTTCCTCCCTAATTTAAAAAATTGATTCTTAATTAGTTCCAAGCAGAAATTAATCAAGAGCAAAAACAATTATCAAACATTACAAGGTGTGTTATAATTTACCAGACATTAAAGGCATATATGGCAAGATAGGAGGTGTAACTGATGCACCAACTAAAATTAATTTGCCACATGTCTTCAACATTTCAATTAACGGGTGGAGTGAATGAGGGCCTGAAACTGTGTCTATGATGCCGTCCATTGTGTCCTTTGCTTCCTAAGAAGAAAACAAACAATTGGTCTATAATACTACTAACTAATCAATTTAAATCAAAGGATTATATACTTGGTGAGCACTCTCTAGAATTTTGTTGATATGAATTATGATACTCAATATCCAATAATCTAATGTTGAATTAATTTTGCCTGCGGATAACTAATGTTAAATAGGGTCGGTCCAATAATCTTAAAAAGTAAGCGAGGCCTGAAATAAGTTGTGATATGTGAAGTCTTTTTACTACGCATATGAGACCTTTTTGTTTATAAAATATAATGAAAAATAATATTTTGTTAGTCGGCCTAAAGCAAGGGCTTTAGTGGCCTTGCCTTTGGGCCAGCCCTGGCTCACTCCATGATACTAAGCCCATGTTTGGTATAAGGGTTATGTCAGAATTACGATGACATACCGTGATTTTGTAGAAGTTACAAGAATCATGATGACCTACTGTGATTTTTTAAAAACTACACTTTTCATATAAAATTAGCTGACATTTGCATTTTTTTCATATAAAAATAATTAAATATGAAATAGTAATATGTGTTAGGAACTTCAAACAGTCAACCCTGCATTTGGAGGACTAAAAACATGTTTAGACCTTAATCAAGTTTTATCAAAATGGAACCTTGTGTAATTGCTAATTTTCTTATTAATTACCTGCAATTGTTGTTGATCATTCATGAGCAAGAATGAATCAGCACCAAGCCTTTCCAAAGCTTCCTCTTTCTTTCCAGGAGAAGTACTTATCACAGTAACTTTCATTTTGAAAGCCTTAGCAAACTTGACTGCAACATGACCAAGTCCACCTAACCCAACCACACCCAAATGTTGTCCACTTTGACACAGTTCATGATGCATCATTGGACTATAAACTGTTGATCCAGCACATAGCAATGGAGCTGCACCTTCTAGTGGTAACCCTTTTGGCATTATAATAGCAAAATGCTCATTAACCACTATTTTATTTGAGTATCCACCATATGTTATTGATCCATCATGGTCATGTGAATTATAAGTTAAAATTTGTTTGGAGCAATAATTTTCCCAACCTTTGGTACAATTTGAACATAAACCACATGAACCACATAATGGCCCCACTCCTGCTATGTCACCAATTTTGAATTTTGTCACACTTTGCCCCACCTTTATCACTTCACCCACGATCTCATGCCTAAATAAATTTGCGAACATTAATTAATTTTGAAAAAGGGAAACAAACATAGATTCTATCTGATGATTCTTGATCAAAAAAAGTTTCTATGTAATGAAACAAACAGCTATATGGTGATCGATTTAGTATCCAATATAGAGATTGAGAATGTCCAACTGATCGTTAACATTTAGTAACTAGTAGTTTAACGACTTTTTATAGATCGGTTTCTATCGTCATAAATTTATGTAGAGACCGATTTAATGACTTTTTTTTCTTAAATGAGTTACTAATAAGATCAAGACAGATGCTAAATTAGTCGATAGATATCACACAACAATCATGTATTTCAATTTGACGTTTAATTTTTTTAACTTGCAAAACAAGTCTAAAGTACAATTTCTAAGATGGATTTCTAATCAAGATTGTAAATTTATGAATGGAGGCAATCCATTTCCAGTCAACAGTTTTAACTAGATTTTGATTGAACCATTTACTTTTATATAATTTTGAATCAAGTTCATATCAATATCTTTTGATGTTGAAGAATGATTAGCAATAAAGAGAAGAATATATACCCAGGAACCATGGGATAGATGCTATGACCTAGCTCATTCTTGGTGAAATGAACGTCTCCATGGCAAACCCCGCAAAAGAGTATCTTCATGGTAATATCACGATCTCCATTTGCCCTGTATATGTTCAACAAAGAATATGAGCTAGTGAAGAAACGATTTTTTTAATGATAAATGTTATAGCAATTTGTGGTTGTGTCAATTTTTTTTTTTCGTTTGGGTTTAAATTTACGACCTTCAACTCCTTATTTTTAACTCAAACCAATTGAACTATCCAACTTTTCGTAAAGATAAAAAAAAATGATTGATATGAAACCGACATAAAATTGTAAAATCTAAAAGAATTTCAACAAATTAAGTCAAAATTAAAGGAGTTCGTTGTTAGTATTATTATGCAATTAATTGTTTACCTTCTAGAGAAGCTGAACGGGGAGAGAATTCCTGAGGATTCTCTAGCAGCCCACCCAAAGACAGGTACTTCCTTTTCATTTGATAATGTGTTTTCCATGTTGTACTTAATATTTGAAATGATAACGAAAGAGTATGAGAAAATGACACTAATGAAGGACATGTATATATATTGGGCGTATGTTGAAAGAAAAACTTAAAAATAATCTTACATAGGTTGAATATTACACTAACTAAGTTCCTTTTCAAACTTCAATTTTTTTAGCTTAGAAAGAAAACGAGACCTTCTAGACTTCAATGTCAAAAATGAAAAATAAAAAATCACGGGCAAAATGAATATCTAAATGTTCTAAATAGCTATTTTTGTATTTTCTATCTTATATTATACCGAGTGCCACTTTAGATTATTTAGCACATATGAAAAAAATAATCAAGTTTTGAATTCCAACTGGAAGGAGTGCATATATTTAGTGTGACCGTCATACATCGAATAGTGTTAAGAAACATGACATCTAAAGATAGTGTGATGAAAATACCTTTTAATGAGGTGGTTACACGTTACAACTATATATACTATTATCACTATATGATTAGTAATCGTTGTATCATAATTAGTTAATTGTAACACAATCATTAAACATTGGATTTAACAATGGAACATGTAAAAACCATTATCATTGGAAACATGTTCACCACCCCGTTTTCACAATCCAAATCACAATTTCACTACCCAATTTCACCACAATCTTTTTCACATTTTTTATTCAATTCAAACATGAAAGTTTGAATCTATTTCAACTTCTTCCATTCTCCGTTGCATTGCATTGGAAATGTAACCTTGTTTGCATGAGTTTTGGATAAAGTTTGAATCTATGCTTCCAATTTGATGTATAATGTTGTAAATGGATTCTTTGGAATCAACCATGACGGCTAAAGATGTTTAAGAAAACAACAATGGCGGCATTTAAGACATTTATGGAGAGTGCATAATGTTGGAGTTTTTTGTTTGAATATTGGAGACAAATTGTAAAGAAAATGTAGTTTATGTCAACCTTTACAGCTAGTTTCTAGATAAGGGATTAAAATAAGAAAAATGGATGACATGGCTACTTATTATTGCAGTGTAATAAAGGTGTCACATTAGCATTCTTCCAAGAATAAAACTCATGTTGAAAAGTAAAAGTACATTAGCTTCTTATTTGGGAAACAGGCAAGATAAAAGGATCCTTTATTGACTTAATTTTGACACAATTTTTGAATGTACATGCCATGGTCAGCTTAATGGGGCCATCAATGTGATGAATAGCTTATTCAATAAGTCACCGTAGGTTTGATTTTTTATAAGACCATTTACCATGGTTCACACTTTTAACAGCCACTTTTTTCTTCCCAACATTCCACATTATTTTCTCTCTCTTCCACAAAATAATTCAACACTCATTCAACTTTTACCCTCTCCAATGATGTTTCATTCAATACACTACCCCACAACTTTTATTTCATATTCTTATTTTCTTTTATGTTTTTGTTTTTGTGATTATATATTGATAATAATTATTGATTGAAATTAAATTAAAATAATTAAGAGTTAAATAGTTTTTTTTTTCTATTTTAATAATGTTGGGATCCCAAATTCATATTCTAATTTAATAATTTTTTTCACTAAAATGATGTTTAGAGTTACAAACAAGAGTTTATTGGAGGCTAAATAGAAAAATTAGAGGAAAAAAATCGATTTTTTTTTTTCTGTTTCCAAATCAAATGAACCAAATCTCTATTTATAGACAAATTTTTTTATGAATTATGGTGGAAAAATAAATAAATAAAAATTAATTTACTATGAAATAATTGACCCAAAATAATTAGGATGAGATAAAAATTTGGAAAATCAAAGCAACCAATAACATTTTGCCAAATGTTTTATGTGGCCCCCACTTCCTTCTCATTCAACATGTTGAGAGTTTTCACCATCTCTCTTATCCACATCATTTTTCAACAAGTTTCAACATACCATTGCACAATTATTAAGTGTTGAAATTGTCATTCAACACACCATTGTAAATGGTCTAAGATGAGAATCAAATTTTACGTGCAATGGTTGTGAGTTGTGACCGCCTTATAGATGAGAATCAAATTTTGATAATTTTACACCTTTGATCAACTTTTTACTGGATACATCAACGATGGTTGAGTATATTCGAAAATATTGAACTTTTACGGTACGACGAATCAAAGTTCGAAACTAAAAAAAGATGCATTTATATTCAGTATTTAACACGCCTTAAATATAATTATTTTAGATAAAAAAACATGAAAAAACAAAAAATTTAATGACTACAATTATATTCTTTTGTCGATACAAACGACTACATATTTTATAAGATTCATGGTTAGATTTATAGTTTATATTACACTTCATAGATTATCTCTATAAATTGTGAGGTGACTTTAAAATCATAATTTGATATGTTATTGAGTTGTATTAAAATTAAGTTTTACAAAATGTAACGTTTAAGACAAGCGTTTTAGACGTAAATTTTGATTATGGTTGACAATGAATCAATTAACTCGATTATAGTTTAGAATTCAACAATTAACTCATTGAATTTAGTTCATGAACTAGATGAGCTGAAATTGAGCTATATATAATTCAATTCGACCGTTCTTGAGTTGACTTGATGATATAAATATATATAAATACATATTGACAATTGGAAGAGTATTTTGAAGATATTCTCAATTCATAGTTGTGAAATTTCTTGTTTTTGTTTATGTTATTCATACTAGTTTTAGTGTGTTTTGGTATTTTTATTTTGGGTTTTTTTGTATATGCTTATTTAATCACTTTATGCTTGCGATAACTTTCAGACGTGAGTTTTTTGTTTTTGTCATAAGATTTTTTTGGGTCATTTTTGACATAAAAAACGACTTTTGAATTAAGTGATTTGAGCTAACAAATTGAACCTAACTAATCAATCAAGTTGTTTACGAACTTTAAATGAGTCATATTTAAGCAAAAAATAGGTTCAATCAAACTTGAGCCGGATTAATTTTTATCGAGTCGAACTGCTCAAACAAATTCGACTCAACTCAACTAATTTTCAACTATAATCTTGATCCACCTCAATATCATATCAAATAATTTCAAATACGCTTTCAAGTTTACATAGATGATCAATATGATAAATTATAAAATCAATGATTTTTATCCAAGTTGCATTAGCTCAATAGCTTGAATTTTTTGTTTTTTTGTTTTTTTTGAAGGTAGGTTCCCAAGGGATCTTGTTAATCCACCAAATAATTCAAATCAGATTATCCAAAACGACTCATCTTTGGAGAACTTACCACTTTAGTCTAAAGGGTGTTGTTCAAATCCTATCCAAGACGGTACTAAAATGATGTACTCCCTCCGTCCCATATTATAAGGAAAAAAAAATCACACTTATTAAAAAAAACTAAAACATATAAGTTTGTAACATAGTTTTTTTGTGTTATCTTTGAAATAAGTTTTATAGGAAGTTGTAAAAGCAATTTTCATTGGTTGTTGGTTTTTGAGAAAATGAAAA
This sequence comes from Medicago arabica, assembly GCA_946800305.1. Classification (NCBI taxonomy): domain Eukaryota; kingdom Viridiplantae; phylum Streptophyta; class Magnoliopsida; order Fabales; family Fabaceae; genus Medicago; species Medicago arabica. The sequence continues at coordinate 44,084,333 of OX326970.1, forward strand.
AGAGAGCATATTGAATGCACTTTGCATTTAATTTTTCTTTGGAAAAAATAATTTTTTGAAACAACATAATTTAGTATGATATAAGTTGGTCTTTTTTGCTTATAATTTGGGACAGAGAAAATGATTTTTTTTTCTTCTTATAATTTAGGAGGGAGGGAGTGGTAATTAATGTTTTATAATGAATTATTAAGCAAAGTAATAAATCTTTGAAGTCAACGGATCCTATACATACACGTTGGAACAAACTTACTCCATGAGTAATTCTTGCTACTAGTGACGCCGCCTAATAGTTCTTTGTAGACATTATGCTAAGGTTTTAACATCTTATTAAAATTTGATATATTATACAAAGAACTATTTAATCTGATCGTTGTATTATTGTTGTCAAAATTGCGACTAAAAAATGAAAGATTTTGTAACTTTACTCATCTTCAACGATTCAAATCCTTTGCAGAATTCTCGCATCAAAATCGTGAAATCCACCTAAAATCGCAAAATTTTACAGGATTTTGTAAGATTATGTTCATTTCTTTGTGATTTATGATTGCATTTAGACTTTGCCTTTAAGTATTTTGCTAGGTATCCACTTCCTCACCTATGATCAAGTATTTTGTCGGACATCTAAAATTTGCGTACTTTGTCTAGGTTTTTTTTTAACATTATTATGACTACTAATTATTATTTGACATTAGCTAGGATTTTCTTTTAGTCATTTATGACTACATGCAATTTATAGCGTATAGTTAGCATTGTTTTTGTTTCGGTAGAATCTATCGATTTTTATTGCGATTTTATGATTTTCGATTTTGCTATCCTATGTCAATTCTATAAAACTAGTTGAGTAAAATTCTTTGATTTTGACTACAATTTTTATGATTTTCGATTTTGCTATTTCTTTTCAACCTGACAAAAAATCCCAAATTTGACAACCGTGAATTGGATAATAAAATTTCCATTAAACCCTGTTAAAAAAATGTGTTAGATGATAACATTTATTTTATGGAAGAGTGTTAGATGCTAACATGTTAAAGCAAAATAAGGAAATGCAAAACATTTATTTTATAAAAAAGGAAATGCCATATTTTAATGCAAATTTTTTATATATAAAAAGAGTACGTACTAGGAAAACACTCTTTAAGTTCTGATAGTTTTTCTCTCTCCATCATGAGAAGAGAAACCCTAACTTTCAAAATCCTAATTTCCAAATTCTAGATTTTCATTCTCGGTAGACCGATCACTTATCCATTCAATTTGATCAATGGAATGCTTTGAACCCCTTATGTTGGAGGAGGATGAAGATGATATCATCGCGAAAGAAGTCAACACAAAGGAATGAGATGGTGCGATCGCCTAGTCCTCTGTCTAGTGGGTCGATTCTTGACATCATCAGTTAGAGTTATATTTGCTTATAATTAAGACAAACAATTATATTCGAGACCGGAGTAGTATCATAGGAATCCTAAGGTTTCGGGTTAACAGTTATTAACACAGGTCATTTATACAATTTACAAACAGATTGGTACATGTAGCTAGCAATCACCAACAAGTATTATGATTCACAAATTTCTGATTTTGGATTGGCAAAAGTTAGACAATTATACTCTCACTTTTGCAAGCAGTGTCAAACGTAGTACAAATGTTGGACTAGACATATAACACTGAGTACATGAATCAATTTGATAACTTGAAGCAAACTAACTTTAAACTATTTAGAGAAGATAATATGGTTCATAATTTTTGCAAATTTCAATCACAAAATAGAAAATAACTAGATAGTCAATCTGGATAACTTGTCTGCTAAGCTTAGAACTTGTATCAATAATATCCTTCAAAGCCTTGTTAATATTTTGTAAACATAATCATCCAAAGCATTCATTGCATTATAATTCTTTTGATACTTCTTATATGTTAGTTTAGTTGTTAATTCAAGTTGATTTAGTGATATAATCAAGCTTATTTTGATTAATCACATTAGGAATTTTAGTTTGTTATGAAGTTGTTACAAAATTCCTAGAATCTAGCTTATAGTTGTTAGGTTTGTTACTTTACTTGTACTTCAAGTAACCTAGCATATGCTTGTATATAAGCTCATTCTCTTGTATAGTTTCATATCTCAATAATACAATTCATATTTTCTATTCTTATCATCTATTATTCTTCTTCTCATTCTCTCTAATCAACATAATCTGAAACCCTAAAAAAACCTAGCTTGAGTTTCAAACTTCTAAGCTGCGCTAACATTATCTTCAGCCTTGTATTTCTCAGCATCTTGAATAATATGCTAAATATATACATTTTCATAGGTACATTCTTCCAAATCAATGAAATAATTTTTTTACCATGAATAAAAATAAAATCCTCGTCAACACAGAATTTCTATTGGATGTGAATGTAAAATTGCTTACAGTACATATGTCAAATTCGAAAACAATAGTTGGGAAACTAATCTGTCAAAACAGCTTTCACTAAGACAAACAAACTGCAGGCTATAGCCAGATTATTAATAGTTAAGAGAATAAATCAATGTTAATTTATGTCTAGAAAGGTTTCAATTTTCAACCACATATCAACTTAAATCGTAGATTATTTAGTCAACTGAGGAATCAAAAATATTAACTAGAGCACAGAAGTCTAAGAAGGATCTGGATGTGAAAGCAAGGTTTAAGGATGCTGCTAAAATTAGAATAGAGTTAGCATGGTTATGGTTGTTTACAATGCAGAAGACAGAAACAATTTTGAATAACATGTTTCAACACAAACTTTATCATAAACTTCAATGCTACTAGATAATAATAATAATAAGCAACGTAAAGGTTTGCATTCGGCGCTTTCAAAAGTAAGAAATCACTTTAAATCTTAACAAATTAACGAACAATAAAATTATTAGTCTTGGATATAAGGTGTTTCGTCATGCTCTCCAGCTCCTGAAGATGATCCTCAAGAACATCTATTTATTTTTCTTTGTTATTCTTATCAAGAAAATTCATAGCGAAAGTAATCGCATTGTTGATCTTCTCACTTTCTTGAGGGGAGAGTATTAGATTAACATCTTTCTTCTTTAAAGCATTCTTCATATTGTAGACACAAGAACCTAATGCACTCATTACCGTGGCCTTCCTTAAAAATATCATATCTTCCATGTGGCATTTTGCAGATTCTTTAATCATTTTTTCAATTTCGAACATTGACTACCTTTCTTTGTCGTTGGTAATGGTGATCTCATTCATATTACCTGTAGATAGTTCCTTGGCAGTTACAGTTAGGATACCATTTTCATCAACATAAAAGCTTACGTCCAAGAGCTGGCCACGGGGACCTGGAAGGCATGAAAGCCTAAATAAACCAAGCAGATTATTGCCACTAGCTCTTGCTCTCTCACCTTCGTAAACGCTAATCAAGACACTGCACTGGTTATTTCTAGCGGTAGTATATCTTTTTGTCTTCTTGACAGATATGGAAGCGTTCCTAGGAATCACCACACTCATGACACAATCAATATTTGCTAAAATACCAAGTGATAATGGGGTAACATCTCGCAGGACCAAGTTTGGGACATTCTTAAAACCTTCACTGAAACTAGCAGCATGAACAGCTGCCCCATAAGCAACAGCCTCATCTGGGTTGATACTCATGAACAAACCCTTCCCCTTGAAAAACTCTAGCAATAGATCCTTCACTTTGGGAATCCTAAACGAGCCTCCCACAAGAACAACATCATCAATATCATTCTTTTTTATCTTTGAATCCTTGTGACAACCGTCAACAATATTCATACACTCGTTGAAAAAGTGCGTAATAATTTCCTCAAACTTGGCACGAGTGATTGATGAAGAAAAGTCTATTCCCATAAATAAAGAATCGACCTCAACAGTGGTGACAAAAGCAAAAGAGAGTGTCCTTTTTGCCCTTTCACAGGCAGTTCTCAACTTTCTCAAGGATTTTGCACTCCCACTAATGACCACTTTATTTTTCATTTTGAACTCGTCTACAAAATAGTTCACCATTCTGTTATCGAAGTCCTCTCCCCCAAGGTGAGTGTTACCTGCAGTGGCTTTTACTTCAAAGACATCACCCTTAATTGTGAGGATAATCAAAAGTACCATCACCAAAATAAAAAATAAAATGTTTCGTTTACCAACGCAATTTCTCTTGTCAAGGCCATACACAATAGCTGCAGCAGTAGGTTCGTTGATTATCCGAATGACATTAAGTCCAGCAATAGCACCAGCATCAATGGTGGCCTTCCGCTGAGAATCATGCATTGAAGTAAGCTGGCACAGGTTATAACAACATCATTCTTGACTGGCGACCCCATATATACCTCTGCAACCTCTCGCATATTTGCAAGAACCATAGATGATATTTCCTCGGCACAAAATTGTTTCTCTTCACCCTTGTACTTGATAGTAATCATGGGTTTGTCATTGACGCCCGCTATGACCTCGAATGGCCACAACATTATATCCTTTTGAACAATAGAATCACTATACTTCCTACCAAAACCTCTTAGCATCTGAAAAAAATAATATCAATAGTAAATTCTCATCATCATGTTGTGTAATCATTACACTTGTGACAACATATGAGTAGCTTCTTGTGATTTTCATTATGACAAACAAACACAATAACTTATTCTTTTCTAATAATCTCAAATAATTAATGTCTAAATTTATAAATCTGTTATTTTAAAATTGGTAAGAAAAAAAATACACATAAACCCTAGAGGCATGAAGTAAACAGACAATAGAAATATAGAAATTTACCAAAGACAGTGTTTTCAGTGTTGGTGGCAGATTGATTCATAGCAGCATTACCAATCAACCTTTGATCATTGGTGAAAGCAACATAAGAAGGTGTGATTCTGTTGCCTTGATCACTGTGAATGATCTACAAAGTCTTTTATTTTATATAATAGACTTTTATTTCCAACCAACAAAGTCTTTTATAAAAATATCCCTTAAAAAGTTCTTTGGATTATAGATCAATCGAGTTTAACTCAGTTGGTAAGGACAATGCATAATATATGCAAGGTCGCGGTTCAAACTCCGAACACCACAAAAAAAATCAATTAAAAAGTTTTTTTTTTACAATTTTCATTTGGTGTAATAGTCATTTTGTAGTCACAATTATCCCCCAATGTATCAAAATTTCAAAATAGTCTTTGATTATGCATTTTGTTAGTCAAATTAGTCTCCGACGCTAAAATAATCATTAAATATTCACAATAACTCTTTAATATAGAGACTGAAATGACAATAAGTAAATACATTGAAGGATAAATATGAAAATATTAACGAAGTATTTCAATGTAAATGACTATTTTGACTAACGAAGTTTATCGATAATTAAAACGCTTATTACACGTTGAGGGTATTAACGGTATAAATTTAGAGTCTGTTTTGCAAGGTCAAACTTGTACTTTAGAATAGGGTAAGAAAATGGATGGATAAAATTGATTTGGATGTTAATAGATAAATGAAAACAATTCATTAATCCATTAACAATTTACAAAAAATTCTCTCTAAAAATCCAATTCAACTTATCTATTAAAAATAAAATTGATTCAACCAGTCTATTTTTTTTGGCTAAAAGCAACAATTTTCATTAATTCAAACTGATAAAGATAAGATTCAAATATAAATTTAACATTGACAAAAATGAAAATGAAGACTATACCAAGAAACTCACATAATAGCGAATGTGGTCAAAGTACAAACAAATCACATAATTAAAATACAATATAACAACTATCAATATACTCAATGAAACATATTTTGTTTCCTATTAGAGAGTTTGAACCTTGATCATTTAACTCCTTCAGCTCCTTTCATTCTTAATTCAAATGAGTTGAATTTCATAACTCCCCTCAATCATTCTAATTATTGTGGGTAGTGTAAGCTATATACATTAATAAGAAGGAAAATTCTATGGTGAAGTTATGAGAATGACTTTTTCGATGAAGTTAATCCTATGGTCAATCATTGATCATATTGTCTTGCTTAATCAAAATTCATCTTTTTCAAAATTTACATTCGCGAACCCTAAAATCGTTTCTCTCCAAAATTCATCTGTTTAATCAAATCATTTTCTCTCCAAAATTCATCTTCTTTGAAATTCATTATGTTGTAATTCTGTATGTCATATGTTCCAAGCTGGTGTAATGCTGTAATGAACAGAAGCTAAGTTGAGGCTTTTAGCTATTGGTGCTAACCAAATTAAACAGTACCATAATCGTAAAAAATCCAATCAGGTTTTGATGTTTTGAGAATCTCAATCATATCATCTTTAAGACCTTAATAAGCTAGTTCAAGAAATTTGTTCATGTTTAGTGGAATGTCTATGGTGTTTTCTGCATCTAGTGGGAATTGGTCTACGTGTGTGATGTAGTATCAAAAGTAAGTATTTTGTTATCGTCTCCATAGGGACTGGTGCGATATTCTAAGCCGTTCAACAATCGATGTCGTTTTGAGCTAAGGGTTTCAAGATTGTTTGTTTAAAAACTATAAAAACTAAATTGCAAAAGTAAAAGTTGAGAGTAATAAGGCGTAAAAATATTGGAGTTAGAGTTCCTTGATTAAGTGTCAAACATAACCTAATGATCACATATATGGATTGCGTTTTACCAAAATTATCACCTATCGCTCAACAAGATTATTCGTGTCCAAATAATTTTGTGAGATCAATTGTATTGTTCAATAGTTGATTTCCTAAACTATTAAACAATCCAATAGTCGATCGTATCGTTGAATCGACGATTTCTCAATCTATTCAACGATCTGAAAGCTTTACATTCTGATACCTTGTGTGATTATCAAAACATCAATCCTATGTCTAGAATCATTGTTTTGATAGATGAATATTCTAAACCTAGATTCAAAAGTATTTTTCAACAACATTTAAATCAAAGATAGGAAATGAATTGCAAGAATAACTTCAATATCATTTAAATTGCTAGAATCATATAATACAAGATCAAAAGGTTACATTTTAAGCTCAATCAAGTACCTCTAATCCCAACAAAGAAGATTTAGCTACTCATTGTCATGGTAGCTTTACAAAAATGGAAGAAAAGATGAAGATTCATGCTAAGATCTTGATTTCTCAAAGATTCTTAGTGAATCCACCCTCTAACACTCTTGCTCTATGAAGCTCTCTCAATTTCGCCCTATCTCTCTCTAAAATGATAACTAGATTTCTGAAATGAATGAAAGGACTTTTTATACTTGTTGCACAATTTACACTTCCTGCCTGACAGGGAATATGTCGCTGTGGCGACAGACCTTTCTTTACCAGTGGGTTTCTGCCACGTCATCATCCATTTGCCTTAAACCGCCTTTTCCTGCCCAACAGAACATTTGTCGCCATGGTGACATTGAGGCAGAAAGAAATTGGTTTTTTCCTTAACATTTCCCGCCATGGCGACAGGATGTGGCCATGGCGACATTTGGGCAGTAGCAAATTGGCCTTTTTCTTGTCATTTCCCGCCATGGCGACAGGATGTGGCCATGGCGACAATTTTCTTGTTTTTGCTCCTTTGTGTTTCTTTCATTTGTTCAAGTCTTGATCACTTCTTTTCTGCACAAAGTGAGTAAAGTAAGATATATAAAGCGTAAAAGGGCAATAATCACTTATCTCTCGGCTTTTCCCTCAATAACTTGCAAAGCAAGTAACAAAAGTGCCTAAAATAGATCATGAATTTAACACTTCCTAGCACATCAGTGTGGTAAAGACAACCTTACTAATTTGATAAATAGTTCAATGGTTTTGGATGTTTTGGCAAAGGAGAAAGATGAAGAACAAAATGACTTTTTCAAAAAAGTCAGTTTCCTGACTTTACCATAGAAGCGCCCTAAGAAGAATTCAAGATAATTATTATTTTCGGAAGAAATTAGCATAGTTTAAAAGACACATATATAATGAATTCAGAGAAGTTTATAATGGAAAGAGTTTATTTTTTATTTTGACAGGTTATAATGGCAAGAGTTAGAAGTTATTTATTTTATTTTTTTTCCCGCAAGGACTTAACTTAGGTGTATTGTTTTAGGCATGAGATAGAAAAACTACTTAATTTTGAGATACACATTGGAAAAAGTAGCAAAAGATAAGGTAGTTTATAGTTGAGCAAAGGTAAGTCAAAAATGTCGTCGAATTAAATATATGAATAACGTAACCATATACGTCATTGCAGCCACCAGTAAGCATATATAAGTAGCTCTTCACTCTAATTAAGCTCACCGATCATAGTATTGTTTCTATAACATAAAACATATCATTTCTATCACCTAGCAAGAAAGTTGAACAAGAAGAACTAAAAATAATGGCAACACAGCCTGAATTTGAGCATCCAAACAAGGCCTTTGGTTGGGCAGCTAGAGACTCTTCTGGTGTTCTCTCCCCTTTCCATTTCTCCAGAAGGTTCAATTCATTCATTATGATCACCTTTTCATTCCAAACATAATTTGTAGTATTCTTTATTTGTTGCACCATTTTATTTGCTCACTTTTTCTTTATAATGCTTTAAATTTATTTGTAAGGTGTTATTTCCTATTTCTACTAATTTTGACGAAAATATAAATAACATTATAGAAAAAGTGGAGGATATGCATCATCTTTTGTTCTAGGTGTTTGATATCATCATTATATTGAGAGAACTAACCATGTACCGATAACTATCAAGTTTGATCACTTTTTTTTTTTGTTTTTTTTACAAATTTAATTACATTTGAAACTTAATTGTTTTTTAAAATTTAAATTTTCACCATAATTTAACATTTCTCAATACAAATTTACTTATAACAACACATTATGTTTTCATTCTCAAAAAACACAATATGTTTTCAAATTCATATTTCAATTTAAAAACATAAATAATGAATATTAATACTGAAATTTAGATAGTCTACATAACATAGATATTATTAAATTAAAATCAATGAAATAAATTGAAAAGTATATGATACGTAAAGTAGGGAAAAAATAGACGTCCTTCTTTAGTGTGTAAATAATAATAATATAAACAACAATAATAATAGTCTATCTACCAAAAAAATCTATAACAATAATAAAAATCATAAAATAGAAATCTAAGAAGGAAGTATGATCTTGTAAAAAAAAAAAAGAAGAAGGAAGTTTGATCAAAATTCAATCTAATTTAGTACGTTAAATTTTCAGGGAAATATGCGAAAAAGACGTAGCATTAAGAGTGTTGTATTGTGGAATATGTCACTCGGACCTTCATAAGGCGAAGAATGAATGGGGCAATACGAACTATCCACTAGTTCCGGGGTAAGCTTTCTACTTTTATTCCATTTCAAAAAAAACCTAACATATAAATCAAAATATAAATTCAATTTGATTCTAATTGGTGTAAGAAATATATACAGACATGAAATTGTTGGCATAGTTACAGAAGTGGGAAGCAAAGTGAGCAAGTTTAAAGTTGGAGACAGAGTAGGTGTGGGATGCTTGGTTGATTCTTGTCACTCATGTCAAAATTGTGTTGATAATCTTGAGAATTATTGTCCCCAATTGACACTCACTGATGGTTCCAAATATAGTGATGGAACCAGCACTCATGGTGGCTTCTCCGACTCAATGGTTTCCGACGAGTACTTTGTGTTTCACATTCCAGACGAGTTACCTCTTGATGCAGCCGCTCCTCTCCTTTGTGCTGGGATAACAGTGTATAGTCCTCTTCGACATTTTGAACTCGACAAGCCTAGTATGAATATAGGTGTCGTTGGTCTTGGTGGACTTGGCCATATGGCTGTGAAATTCGCCAAAGCCTTTGGTGCTAATGTGACCGTAATTAGTACATCACCTAAAAAGGAAAAGGAAGCAATAGAAAACTTAAGAGCCGACTCATTTCTAATAAGTCGTGATCCGAATCAGATGAAGGTACAATAATTCATTTAATTCACTATAAATTTTTTCATATAGTTGCGTATTTAGAGACCCAAAAAAATCAAATATCGATCACTAAATTAAATTGATTGTTAACATTATTGACTAGTGGATTAGTAAAATTTCTTAAATTGGTCTTAAATCGGTCACAAAATTATTCAGCGGCCGATTTAGAAGTTGACAATTAGTGAACTAATCAATCTAAAAAAATTTGTAGGCTGCAATGGGTACTTTGGATGGTATTATCGACACAGTTTCAGCGGATCATCCTCTATTACCTCTGATTGGTTTACTCAAGTCTCATGGAAAGCTTGTAATGGTTGGTGCACCTGAAAAGCCTCTAGAGCTTCCTGTTTTTCCTTTACTTGCAGGTATATAAACATTTGAAAAATATATATACCTACATATGATGCTAAATATGCACTTCAATATGTTTAAATTAAACTATGAACCTTTAAACTCACAAGTATTTCACATTATTGGTAGGGAGAAAGATAGTGGCTGGAAGTTTGATTGGAGGGATCAAGGAGACTCAAGAAATGATTGATTTTGCAGCCAAACACAATGTAAAGCCTGATATTGAGATCATTCCTATTAATTATGTCAACACGGCGATGGACCGCCTCCTTAAAGCTGACGTGAAATATCGATTTGTGATTGATATTGGAAACACATTAAAATCAAGCTCTTGAATTTGGCAAGGAGATTTCATACTTGCATATTGGAAACACATTCAAATATTTCAGAGAATAATTCAATGGTAGAATGATAATAATAAAAAGTAGTAGTTTATAACATTCAGTGTATCACTTTCCAAGTGGATTTCATACTTGCATCTTTGTTATATTGTTGTTATATCATTTCTGGAGTAGAAAAAATAAGTTTCTTATGTAATTGTACTACGTAGTTTTGCTTCTGTTACATGAGATATGAATCTTTGATTGAATAATAGACAACTAGACCAAAGGTCATCAATTGAATGCTAGTTAGTGGATTCCCTCCATTTATTTTTCTCTCGTTCCTTCATGCTATCTCACTCCCTCTCTTCATTAAAAAAGAAAAGAAAATTATAATCAAAAGAGAGAATGAATTGCAAGAGGAAATGAGAGAAAATACATGGAGGGGTTCCAATTTGATTAAAATGGCGTCCAATTTTCAAAATAAGGATAAAATGACACCAACATTTCAAAGTAAATACATAATGACAAACTACATTTCAAAATAATACTACTCAAAATAATTGTTACATTTTCATTTTTTGTTTGTCTCAGAATAATTATCATTTTATTCTTGTGCAACATTTATTATTATTTTTTACTTATATACATTTGTTTATTGAATTTCACTACACACGTGACTATAATTAATATGAGTATTTTAGTAAATGAAATTATTTTTCTATGAAAATCAACCAAACTAATTATTTCATTAAAAATCGTGCACAATCTAAATGTGTCAACTAAATTTAGATGAAGGGTGTTGCCATTTTTTATTCTTTTTGGATGAAAAATCGCTCAAGGTCTGACATTATTGTTATATTTGAATATAAATGATATTTTATCTTAAAAAAGATATATTTAAACTTTTAAATATATTTAAACTTTTAATTATGTTAAAAGACCATAATGCAATTTTGCCTTAATAATGTTGAGGTTATTTTGTCAAAAACAATGAATGCTATTAGTGAAATTGCCAACCAAATACATCATTGTTGTGAAAGTGACTCAAAATTGGAGAAATTGAAGTTTGTTGAAGCTGTCAAAATCGGAGCACGATTTTTGGGATCAGAATTGACACTTCCATTCGTAAAAAATCAGAGCACGACCTGGCAAAATCGGAGCACGATTTTGCGCAGATGCATAAAAATAAAAAGTTTTTTTGGGCCTGATTTTGTTCCAATTTATGAGGGATTCTTTTACTATAAATATAGGCTTTGTATCAGAGTAAACCAAGAGATAGAGGAGGCTGAAACAAGGGTTTAGAAAGACAACAACAAAACTAGGGTTTGTATAAAGTCTTTTTCTTGGGAACAAACACTAGGGTTTGAGGGTTGATTCACCTTGGGAAACACTATTATGATTGAGTCTCTTGGTTATGGGAAGAGATTGGGACTTTGGGTAGAATTAGGCGGGAGACTTATTCTTGTAACCCATTGATATCTCTTTTGTAAAGTTACTCATTATTATAGTGGAACGGAGGGCTGCTCTCTCCCTCAAATTAGGTCAATTTGGACTGAACTGAGTAAACAAATTCTTTTGTGTTCTCTCTTCTTTTCTCTCGCTGTTTTCTACTTTTGCTTGTGATTATGACTGTTACCCACTTGTATTGGTTGCTTGATTATTCCTTGCTCCACACATCAAATATTTATTGGTGTGATTTTTCATCGAATTCACAACAATCATAGTCGGGATTGTTTGGCCACCCTTTTTCTTGAATTCTCTTCCACTTTAACAAAAAAACACTACGACAAGACCAAAAAACCAAATAACATTGAACCAAGATGATGAAAAAAACAAAGTTTTACCAAGAAAAAGAAATCACTTAAAACATGGGAAAAAAATCAAATCTACGTGGGTACCATTTGTTAAAATAAAAGAACGAAAAACCATGCATCTCTGATGAATGCTGAATAGAATAAAAATGAAGTTTTTCTTTCAACAAACTAGGGCTAACCCAACACATTTAATAATTCTATTACTATTAACTCTTTTGAGATAACACAATTTGATTTCATAGATGTCTCGTTACTCTTGATCTCTTCACCACTTTATTTCAGTTTATCTGTTATTTGATTTGATTTGAATTATTTATTCCTTCCTCTTCTACTTTGTTGTTGTTGTTGAATATTCGAGTTTCTTCATGGCTCTGTTTGGTGTGTGGGATAGAGAGATAAGATATGATACCACTATTATATCCTATTTATACTAATAATATTGTTAAATCTATCATATTTACCTTTTGTTGTTGTAATCCTTAGTTTAGGTTAAGTTAACAAACTCATTGGATTTAAAAAAAGTCTGACGACAAAACACGCTCACGCCTTCTTCCTATACATGATTTTCATCTTCAACTTGTTACCAAGCAAAACGCACTCGCGCCTCTGTCCTAGTACGAGACTGCATCTTCAACCTCCCACTCGCCATTCCTTATGTCATCTTCAATCGTGCCACCATATGCAACCTTCTCCTTTGGCTTATGCAACTGTCTCACAAACCATTTGATGCATTACATTTTACTCATTTTTCTTTTTCATCTTTTCCTATCTGCAAGGATTTTTGTTTCAAAGAAGAAAATCCTGACATGAGGAGTAAACTTTGGTTCATATTCTCAAAATCTACATGTTTCACCCTCATGTGCAGTACATAGTAGACCAAGTTTAATATTTTAACCTTCCAAACACCTTATGTTCTCCAACCTTAAATCCATTGAACAAGTTAGATGGAAATGGACCCCCCCTCCTGCCTTTTATTTTATGCTGCTATCTCTTCTGTTCATTTTTCATTTTTCAATTTTTACGGATTTTCTTTTTCACTAGTTGCAATTCTTTAATCCCAATTAGACATGACAATAATTTGAAAGTAACACATTCTTTGGTTTTTTAACTCGTTGAAAATAAAAAATACAAGAATTGAAAAAACTCTTGGAGTAAAGGGAACGTGTCCGAAAATTTATCAATTTGAGTATTTTCATTTTAGTTTAAACGAAACTACATGGTTGAATCATGAATGGAAACAGCAAAGAATGTGGTCATTGAGACTCTATAAGTTTGGTGGCAGAGTGATTTAGTCTAACGGTGAATTTGACAAACATGGGTGAAGATGAGCCACCAATGGCAAATTAAATAAACGAACTTAGCAATTTTACCCGGTAGAGTCCAAATAATTTATAAAAAATGTTAATGAGTGTTCTAACGATATTGTTTGACAAGTTCAAAGAAGAACTCCTTCATCCTTGCTTACAAGTAAAATTGGATAAAATAATTGATGTATTCTTTTATCCATTTTTGCTTATACTTAAAGAAGGGAGGGATTAGATTTTTATTAGAAGTTGTATTTTTATTACGATTGACTGACGAGGAGAGAGAAGATGGTCGTGGGCATGCACCACCGAATTGAAAAGACATAACATGATAAAAGCTAGCTGATAGCTGAAAAGCTAGCTTATAGCTGATAACTGAAAAAAAAACTCGCTTATTAAAAATAATGTGTTTAGTAAAATTAGTTGTTGAAGTCGCTGATAAGTATAAAATGACATAAAATGACATTATTATTTTTTATAAAATATATACATATAAATTACTTAATTTATTTCTTTTTAAATATTTAAATTTATTTCAAATTACTTTCATCTGAAAAATGATAAATGTGTTTTATGAATTCAATTAACATTATTTTTTACTAAACATTTGCTTCACTATTTATTGTATATTTTATTTTAAATTATAATTATATTGCATGAATTAAGAGGAAGGTAATAAGAAAAATATAAAAAACTACAACGAGGTAATAAGGAAAATAGAGCAAGGTAATAATAACGTGCAACATGCTGGTTGCACCTAAATATAAAAAGTGGGTAGTTATGTTTTTTTTTCTCACTAAAAGTGGGTAGTTATATATGATTGTGGGTCTTTTTTTTATTAAAAATATAATAAAATTAAATTAATGAGGTTAAAAATGGAAGAAAATATAAAAAGCTACCAGCTATAAGCTACAAAACTACTTGAAATAGCTTTTCACAAAAAGCTATAAGCTAATGAGAAAAACTTGTTACCAAACATGTCACGTTTTCATCCAACGAGCTTATAAGTTAATCCAACAAACTATAAGCTAGCTTATTTGTTTTACCAAACACAGCCTATGAAAGGTGCTGAATATTTTCTTGAACAAGTCAAAATAGAACTCATATTCTTTCAAAAAAATATTGAATTCATATATTAAACGACAAAAGATATTCCTTGCACAAGGTGTGTTAAGGAAGAGTAACAAAGTTCAAATACAACATTTTATCAATAAGAAGAAATAAATTAAAAACATCTAACCAACATCCAAGCAATCGAAAGGAAGTTGCCACCATCCAAATAATTCAATAGAAACATTTATAGCATTTTTCTTCAACCACCACGTCGATAAATACTTGACCACTGAGGCATAGATTTTGCCTCATTATTAAATATTCTAACATTTCGTTCTTGCTAAATCTCCCAAATTGTAGCAAGCCATAATAAGCGCATAAAAGATTGCCGTTTTTTTAACCACCTGACAAATAAGCATAATGATCCACTATAGAATTTGGATCAACTGTCGAGACCCCCACCCAGTCACGAACCAAGTACCATAAAAAGAAAAAAAAAATATTACAATTTAAAAACAAATGGTGAACCGATTCCACTGCACCACATCAAGAAACATAAGAGAACCCTCATCAAGTATGACACCACACCTACCTAAATTATATTTGGTAGGCAACCTGTTTTGAAGGAGGCGCCAAGCAAAAACGAAAACCTTCAACGAGACATCCTCATACCATATCAAATTGGAAACCACTCATGCTTGATGGATTTGCAGGCTAGTAAGATAATGATATACCCCTCCGGACATAGTACACTCCACTTCTATCTAGCAGCCCATGTCATCTATCAGTCACATAAACCTGTAAATAAATGTTAGAAATAACCATCGAGCACTCACTGGCCAACTCCTCCCAAGCCAACAAACGCTGCTGCCACTTCCAAGCTTCACCGCCCTTCCCCCAACCTAGCACCTGCATATCGGCCACTGACACCCACTTATCCATCGCCAAATCAAACAACCTGCTAAACCTCTCCCTCAATGGAACCTCCCCCATCCAACTATCTGAACATAAAAGAGTATATGTCCCACTACCAACCTTCCTAAACGCATTCTCCTCAAACCAACTACCTCCCTCAAAGCCCACTCCATCACGAATCCTACCTATATCCCTCCACAACTCGATCCACCCGCCCCAGCCAACACACGACCACCCTCCTTGCCATAACGCGCAGCTAACACGCGATACCACAAACCCCCTATCAACCAATATCCTGTAACACCATTTACCTTACAACACAATATTAAACTCCCTCAACCTCCTGACCCCTAGAGCTCCCTCCTCTTTCGTCCCACAAACCCCTCAAAAAAATCTGAATAAAATAGAATCAAAAGAGAAAAATGATACCTGTAGAGGTTTGGAAGACGGAAAAAGCATAGACATGAAGAGATGACATAACAGACATCAGAAGAATTAAACGACTATACTTAAAGATAAATTTCTATTCCTCCAACCAGCAAGTCGTGTGCACTGTGCACACCCTTAAATAGACTTAAACAATGCCCTTAAATCATCCATAATGGTAATCTTAAAAGAGTGTATAAGAGTTCCATACAAATCTCATCACCTATTTATATTTTTAGTGTAACTAATAAATATTGAGACACTACAACTCATCTCCTCTTAAAAAGCACTCAATAACTCTTGTCAGTCAATACAAAATTAGCTAGACTTTCCCCAAATTGCCAATCCAATGAAAAAGATAGAAAAAATGGTACTTCTGTTTTTTTTTTTTTTTTGAGAGGACTTCTGTTTTCTTATATCGTGTCATTATCATATGGTAGATACCTGGTCCATAGATGAGATGTGGGTTCTGGGTGATTGCTAGGTTTGATTTCTAAACTTTCATCATTTCATGGATCTAGCTTGTGTACACTGATTGAGATTGGAGGGAGATATTGTTTCTTTCTAGCTAGACTGAAGCACAACTTGTGCTATTGTTTCTTTTCTAATTCAATAATTTATCTATGCCTTAAAAAAAAACAAGGAAAATATGGCTTTGGTCCACCACCACGATATTCTCTTTTATGCAATAGAGTAAATAATTTTTTTTCCTTAGAATTGATTCCTCAGTGAGATTCTGGATACTTTAAATATGAGAGGAGCAAATCAAGCCAAAATTGTGCTAATAACCTTTTGAGAATTACTGCCCTGGACATACACTCGTCGAAGGTTCCCTATAAAAAATATATATCTTGTAAGTTTCGTCTCTTTTATATTGTTATCACGTGTCTCTCTAGCTATATAAAACAATGTGATTTTAGAGAAAAACACTATTATATCACATGTATATCATAAAAATTTGATAAAGAAGTTATAATATATGCAGGAAGGAATCAGTGAAAAAACATTATCGAACAAAGAAAAGGACCATGTGGACCATGTGACATCATATCACTAAGATGATTTTTTTTAAAAAGGAGAAAGGAACAAAATAAACGTTGCATGTAATCAAAAAAGATAAAGTAAACAACGACTTCACCAATAATATTTCGCCAACAAGCTATATACACAACATCAAATGAGTCAAATATTATCTTCATACACATGTGTGTGGACACAATGCAACCCTCACAACCTTACAAATATCTTCATAAAGTGTAGTTCCCACATCTATGTAACAATAATCATAACTTTATGATTTATATATACTCTTTTCTTATTAAATACACTATAGCTTTGAGCACATCATTGAATTATTATAACATATAGTTTGAAATGGCAATAGATATATCTAAAGTAGTAGTGTTTCCTAAGAAGGCTTTTGGATGGGCAGCTAGAGACCCTTCTGGTGTTCTATCCCCTTTCCATTTCTTTAGAAGGTTCACTTCACTTATCATCTCTTCACTAATTTAATACATTTTTCTAACTCATAATATTTTTTCTACAACATTTTTTTCCCTTTTAATTTCAAAGAAAGGTATAATCAATTTACTTTTAAAATATTTTTTATTTATATTTTCTAAAATTTGTGTTAGTTTTATTTGTTGACAAGAAAATAATAAACTCTCTTATTAACAAGTTAAAATAACTCGTATTTAAAAAATGAGAATAGAAAATTATTTCGCAAAGTAAATGGTACTTAATATTTTCTTTTCGTTTTTGACTGTCAACTATTAAAAGAAGGAATTGGATGAGATGTGTTAATTGAATTAAGATTTGATGTTTACATTTATGTTCTTGGCTACTAATTATGGTGCATCAAAACTTTAGGGAAACAGGTGAGAAAGATGTAGCATTCAAGGTGTTGTATTGTGGAATATGTCACTCTGACCTTCACATTATGCAGAATGAATGGGGCAAAACCACCTATCCATTAGTCCCGGGGTATGTTTTCAACACCTTTAACTTCTACTATAGTTTATTACGTCATTTCTTTTTAATTGTCACATTTTAAGTAAAACAAATACATCATCCGTTTCAAAATACATGTCCAAGTCAACCACTTCACATATGCCAATGCACAATTTTGACTGTTAATATCTTTAATTATCAAAAGTAAAAAATTATAAAAATTTAATATTTTGAAAATATTTGTTGAGACGAATCAAACAACATGCTAATATTTGTATTTATACATTAGTTAAAAAGTATGGTCAAAATAAGTCAAGTGAATAGTGCACATTGTAAAAATTGGACATGTATTTTGAAACGGAGGGAGTATTTTTTATGAGTTATAGCTTTACTTTATAAATTATTTTATACTTGCTGTGATAACTAGTAGAGTGAGTCAATCAAAAGAAACTAGTAGAAAATAATTGCTCAATTTGGTTATAACTGATGTAATAAATACAGGCACGAACTTACGGGTGTAGTAACAGAGGTGGGAAGCAAAGTAAAAAAGTTTAAAGTTGGAGACAAAGTAGGGGTGGGATACATGGTTGATTCATGTCGTTCATGCGAAAATTGTGCCGAAGATCTTGAGAATTACTGCCCCAAATATACTCAAACATTCAATGGTAAGTATCGCGATGGCACCATCACCTATGGAGGTTTCTCTGACTCAATGGTTGCAGACGAGCACTTTGTGATTCGCATTCCTGATAGCTTACCTCTTGATGGTGCCGGTCCTCTTCTTTGCGCTGGAGTCACAGTGTATAGTCCTCTTCGACATTTTGGACTCGACAAACCTGGTATGAATATAGGCGTTGTTGGTCTTGGTGGACTTGGTCATATGGCTGTGAAATTTGCTAAAGCTTTTGGTGCTAAAGTGACCGTAATTAGTACGTCGCCTAAAAAAGAAAAGGAAGCAATAGAACACTTAGGAGCAGACTCGTTTCTAGTAAGCCGCGATCCTGATCAGATGCAGGTACATTTCATTTGATTAATTTCTGAATTTTCATTATTTCAGAAATTGATAATGTTATCAAGAAACTAATATTGTACAACATTTTATAGGCTGCAATGAGTACTTTGAATGGTATCATTGACACAGTTTCGGCGAGTCATCCTGTTTTACCATTGATTGGTTTATTGAAATCCAATGGGAAACTTGTAATGGTTGGTGCAGTAGCGAAGCCTCTAGAGCTTCCTGTATTTTCTTTACTTGGAGGTAAGCATATGAAAAACACTTGCATATATACACTCCCAAAATGGTTTAGCACAAAATGCTAATTATGCAGAACTTTAATGCTCACTTGTATTAATTTCACATTATTGGTAGGGAGAAAGTCAATAGCTGGAAGTTTAATTGGAGGGATAAAAGAGACTCAAGAAATGATTGATTTTGCAGCTAAACACAATGTAACGCCTGAGATTGAGGTCGTTCCTATTGATTATGTCAACACAGCAATGGAGCGTCTTGCTAAAGGAGATGTGAAATATCGATTTGTGATTGATATTGGAAATACACTAAAACCAAGCCCTTAAACATTGCAGGATATTCTCAGAATGATTCATGGATGAACAAATAATAATAAAAACGTGTAGTTTAAGTGTATCACTTGCTATGGTGTTTTAAATTTCCCTCTTTGTTGCATCTGTGTGATGTAATTTTCTAGAGCATAAAAAGAATAAGCATTGAGTGTATTATGATAAAAATCTATGTTTTGCACTTATGTAAATCATGTTATTTTCAAACAAAATATTTGTTTACATCCAAAATACAAGTGTTAGAGCAACTTCAATGGCGATCACCACTTCAAAGTTATTTTGTGAGTTTCATTGAGCTGCATCATTTTAAAGCAACTCACTTATTTGTTGTTTAAATGGTGCAACTCTAAACAACGAATAATGAGTTCCACAATTTTACCATATATATATATGTATACACAAACACATGTTTAATCTAAATCCACTCAAAGTATCGCCGTCACTTGTTGTAGTTGAAGGTGAGAAAAACACAAGAAGGGGGGGGGGGGGGGGTTGAATTGTGTTTTCTTTTCGCAACTCTTGAAGAGTGAGAATCTAATTCCTTTAAACTCAGAGTCTGAATGAGATCAGAGTCTGATAGGAAATTAGGTTCTGATTGCAGCGGAATAATCAAGAGATAAAGAGAGAACAAAGAACACAAGCAATTATACAGATTCCTTCCTCAAACCGGAAGTAGTCCTGTCCCCCTTGTACTTCCAAGGAGAGTTCACTAAAATGTAATATCAAATTACAAGTTGCTCAAACACACAGTATGAGACTTCCTTGCTCAAGCACACAGGCGAGAGACTTTCTTGCTCAAAGACACAACTAAGAGACTTCCTATGCTCAAGGACACAGCCAAGAGACTTCCTTTGCTCAAGCACAAAAGCAAGAGACTTTTACACAATTACAGAAAATTGAATAGAGTTGAAACACTTGACAACAATCAAAATGTGTTTCAATTACAACAAAGACAGACTCTGTTTTACACAAAAGACAGACTCTGTTTTTCTGTAAACTTAGAGATTCTAGGATACTCAGTTTGTAAGAATCTAAGTTTATGATGTGCTTATGTTGAGACTCAGTTGAATATGAAAGCAGCGCAATGCAGTTTTTCTAAGATATATAGTCTCGCAATTCTTCAAGTCTTCTATCCTTTATATAGGCGAAGGAAAGAGACATTGAGTCCTCCAGCACATCAGAATGATTTCTGAAGCTTGATCAATGATTGTTGATCTGTTGCTTGATTTGGTAATAGCCCTTCAATAGCATCATTTGAATTTCATTCCCTTTGAGGATTAATACCGGTAGACACAGTTGCCAAACTGTACGTGGTAGTGGAGTAGTGGAAACAGAGTTCGTACAACGTACTCTGTACTGGCCTGCAATCTTTGTCTTTGTGCTTCCCACGCTCAAGTTGACTTAGAAGCTAGCCGTTACTCCATTAGAGTTTCTTTGTGCATAGCAATGCAGTAGAGATCACTTGTTAGGAGATTATCAAATTTGTGGCTTCAGACTCACTGTAGCACTAAGCTTCTGATAATCTTCAGACTCTCTTGGTTTTCAGATTCTGATGGTCTTCAGACTCTGATACAGTCTTCAGACTCTCTTCAGCACAGTCTTCAGACTCTCTTCAGCACAGTCTTCAGACTCTCTTCAGCACAGTCTTCAGACTCTCTTCGATACAGAATCACAAGCAACAGGCTTCTATGGATTTATTGCTCTTTTAACATTGTTCAAACATAATGCTTTCTAAGATACAAATCTTAATTGATATCCTGCATACTTAAACAAATATTAGCAATATCCAATTGACAACTTTTTAATACCTTGTTATCATCAAAACTCAAAACGTGGTATTGCTGAACACCTTTGTTCCAACAATCTCCCCCTTTTTGATGATGACAAACATTAGTATTTAAAAGGTCAATTGTTGTTAATCTAATTAACAAGTTGACTTAAAGGGTTCTGAGGTTTGTAAGCTCAGAGTCTGAGGTTTGAAAGCTCTGACTCCCCCTGAGTCTGATAGTTCTTAAGTTGAGGTTTGTAAGCTCATCTTGAGTACTATCCAGGTTAATTAAATTGTTTTTCAAACGCAATCAACTTCATACTCAGAATATATAGAAAATTGATTCTTAAACAGGGCTCAGAGTTTAACTAAGCACCTTTCGCAAATTTCCCTTTAACTTTTACGTATACATGCAATGTAATTAAAAGAAGGTTCCCTTCTCCCTGACATAAATACTTTCCCTTCTCCCCCTTTTGTCATCAACAAAAAAAGTTCAGAACAAGGTTCCTCCCCCTTTTTAAATGACTTAAGGTAAGGGTGTAAACATGTTTTAAAGAAGAAAGAGATTCAGAGGGAAAACACAGAAGATTCAGAGCATAAAAAAATATTGAAATGCAAATAGTAAAGAGAAAAAACAACTTGTATAAAAAGAAGCAACAACTAGTTCAGAAGAAGCAATCAAGAATTACAAAATAAAAAAAACAAAACAAAATTAAACTAAGGTTGGTTTTGTTTGGCAAGATGATCCATCAGTTTCTGGAGATCCTCTTGCTGTTTCTTTACCATCTCTTCCAGAGCCTCAGTTCTTCGCAAATGTTCTTCTCTTTCCAGTCTAGCTTCTTCTTGAATTCTATACATCTTCCTCTTCAAAGAATTGTAAGCCACTGATTCTCTAGGAATATACTGATTCTCATCAAAGAAGGGTGTATCTCTTATCCTCAGAATAGGAGCATTTATCATAGCTACAACTTTCTCAGCCTGCTTAACTTCTTCAACATGCTTGGCAGTGATTAGAGCTTGTTCCCTGGCAGCAGCTTTTTGAATTTTGGTGATAAAATCCAAAAACTCAGTCTTTACTGTAGAGAACTTGTCCTCATAGCTCACATTAAGTATTGGCATAGACCTTTGCTCAATAACTTCTTTGAGCTTATTGCATGAAGAAGCATAAAACTCATCAATCTTATTTGAATCAAATAAGTCAGTTTGAGGTTCAGAGGTTGAGGGTAGAGAAGCTCTCAAAGCTAGAAAAGTTTCAAAAGGTAAAACGGTTATAGGATCACAGAGTGATTGAGAAACTCTTCTGGTTTGAGCTTTACATGATGTTACAGTTCCTGATACGATATCAGAGATTTGTTCTAGATTTTCAGAAGCTGGTTCAACAACAGGTTCTGAAGGTTCAACAGAGGCTAAGGTCAGATTCTCTGTAGGTACAGGTACAGAGTCTGGTTTGGAAATGGATGAAGTAGCTTTTGTTGTTTTGAATTTTGCAGGGGTTTTTGGTAGTTCTCCCCCCAGATGTTTTTCAAGAGAATCTAGAGTGTCTGGAGAGTCTACACAAATGGTTTCAGTTTGGGAGGGTGGTTGTTTGGATTGAATGGTTGCTTCAGGTTTTTTAGAAGGTTCAATTACCTGAAGTGGTTTGAGGAATGAGGGTTGAGCAGGATGGTCAGCAGGAAGATTCATAGACACTGTAATTGTGTCTTGAATTACTCTGTCCATAGTTGAATCAATATAATCCACTACTGCCTGGTCAAGTGGGTTAAGGGATGATATGTGTTTGATTGGTGAGGGAGATGAATTTTTGAGAGATGGAAGAATTTGGCTCAAGGGTTTGTTGTCAGATTCTGAATCTGATTCTGACTCATGATTCAAAGAAGAAGATGAGCTATATGCCACGTTGCCAGATGTGCCAATGCCAGCTTCTGGAGAGGCAAAATGATCAGACACAGTAGCTTCTGATAACTCAGCTTCTGCAGGTTCTGAAGTACTCTTCTGTTTAAGAGCAGAAGCAAGTAACTTAGCAGCTTCCTTGACAGTCTCTTCCTTCAACTCTTCAGCAATCAAATCTGCTGCCATAACCTTGCCAGCAGTGTGTTCATCCTCAATCATAGATACAGAAGTACCTATCTTCTGTGCTACATCCTTAGCCACAGGAATCACTTCCACCTTTCTTTTCTTGATCTGACTCTCTTCACCTGCAGAGTCAGAATCAATGAAATCAGCAATTTCTTGAGCTAGCTTGTCATAGTCTCTGTCAGCTTTGCCCATTATTGCTTTCTTATCAGCTTTCTTAGCCTTCTTCCCATCCTTAATTTCACGAAGTACAGAAGATGCAGAAGGAGAACCAATTGAAACTCCAGGAAGAGCAGAAGATTTGATCTTTTTCTTAAGAGGCTTCTGCTTCTCTTCTTCTTCCTTGAGAATCACTTCCTTGGTCCTTTTTCCTTTGACCTTAAGAGGGCCTCCTCCAGCAGTCTCAGGAATAGCAGAATAGTTGATTATTCTACCAGTCTCCTTGAAGTAATCCACCACAAATCTAGCAAGAACTTCAGGATTATCTTCTTTGGATATGGGAGGGAAGTCCATCATCAAATCAGATTGTACATAGGATTCTCTCATATCATGCTTAGAGGGATTGAATCTCTTGACAATCTTCATGTACTGTAGAGTCTTGCCATTGATGATTCTGCCGGTCACAGTTCCTAGATGAATATCTGATACCATACCAGATTCTGATAAGACCTTCAAAAGACCTCCTTGATACAGAATCTCAGATATTAATCTTCCAAAAGGAACTTGCCTCCTGGATTCTGATTGACTCTTCTTGATGGCCCAACACATGTGGTGCATCACATATCTGGGGAAGTTGATCTTTATTTTGTTGATAAGAAAATAAAGAAGAACTTTGTGATCCACAGATAATGTATCTGTTCCTCCTCCTTTCTGAAGCATACTATCCAGTATAATCTTCAGAAGCACCCTATGCATAGGATGCATATCCACCAATTTATTTGAGGGTCTCCCTTCAAATAACAACTTGTTGCAGATAACAGCCCATTCACTCTTCTTGTTGACATTCCACTAAAATTTTCCAGCGCTCTCCATCTGACAAGCCCTGGCTACCACATCTTCAGTGATAACTATAGGAATTCCCATCACAGCAGACCTAATTTCAAGACCATTGTACGGTCTTAAACCCATTTGGTCTCTGTTTTTGCCAGCAAGGCTAGGGTTGTTTGAGATTGCTACTGTTTCTTCGAACGTAGCTTCAGCTTTGTCGTAGACTTCTGACCTAACCCAAAAATCTCTAACAAGCTCCTGATATGTTGGTCCATTCAACATACCAAAGTATCTCATCATTCCTTGTGATAAGAAATGAGGTGCAACGTCAACTCCATGACGACTGATTGAAGCGAAATCTACTGGAGATTCAACTTGAATTTCTAGAGTCTCCTTGATGATGTTCATTGTTCTGGGTTTGATAATATAAGAACCTCCGGACTTGATTATGACACCAGATTGGATGAGATCACTTGCCATTAGGATTTTCTAAGAGTTTGATTTGAGAACAAAAAGTTTTGCAAAGTATTGAAAAACAAGAAAATTGTTCAGAGAGAAAATCAAAGAGTGAAAAGAGAAGTGAGTTGTGTGTGTTATGTATTTATAGAGAAAAAATGTTTGAAAACTGTTTGGAAAGAGTAGGGGACAAACAAACACAAACAATAAGTACAATATAGCATGCAGCCGTAAACGTATTGGGACAAAGCGAAGGTAACTTGTTTATCGTAATGAAATCATTGCCCTTTTGAGTTCTTACCCAATACAGACAGGCCACGTCTGAGAAACCGTAAAGTAACTGTCACCATAGTGGGGCAGGTGTTACTGAACTTAACAGTCACGCTTCCACTAATACAAGCTTCTGAGAGTCTAAAGATTCCTTACCAGAGTCTGAATATTTTATCAGAAGCTTTCATCAGAATCTTTAAAAGAGAGTCTGATTCCCAGATAGCTTCTGAAGGTTATCAGAGTCTGAATTCTGTTTTCAGAGGCGCATATTACCCAGAGACATAGCACATGTTCAAATTTTTCTTTATGAAATCAAATCTTTCAACAGATAAGGGTTTAGTAAATATATCAGCCCATTGATGATCAGTATCAATGAATTGGATATCTAAAATTCCTTTTTGAACATAGTCTCTTATAAAATGATGTTTAATCTCAATATGCTTTGCTCTTGAATGCAGAATTGGATTTTTAGACAAACATATAGCTGCTGTATTATCACAATAAATTGGGATATGGTTTTCAGTTATTTGATAGTCCTCAAGCTGATGTTTCATCCAGAGTAGCTGTGTACAACAACTAGCAGCTGAGATGTATTCTGCTTCTGCTGTAGACAGAGCAATGGTTGCTTGCCTCTTGCTAGCCCAGGATATCAGATTCTCTCCCAAGAATTGACAATTGCCACTTGTAGATTTTCTTTCAATCCTGTCTCCAGCATAATCAGCATCACAGAATCCAACTAGCTTGTAGTCAGAGGATTTCTTGTAAAGAAGTCCAAGATTAGTAGTTCCTTTCAGATATCTAAAGATTCTCTTAACAGCAGTTAAGTGAGACTCTCTAGGATCTGATTGAAACCTTGCACACAAACATACACTGTACAAAATATCTGGTCTGGATGCAGTTAGGTATAACAAAGAACCAATCATACCTCTATACAGCTTCTGATCAACTTTGGTTCCTTGATCTTCTTTGCTCAGAGTGCAGGTTGGATGCATTGGAGTATTCATTTCTTTGCAGTCCTCAAGATTGAACTTCTTCAGAAGCTCTTTCGTATACTTGGACTGATGAACGTAGACTCCATCTTTGCATTGGTTGATTTGAATTCCAAGAAAGAACTTCAATTCTCCCATCATGCTCATTTCAAATTCATCCTGCATTACTTGTGAAAACTCTTTGCAAAGTGAACTATTTGTAGAACCAAAGATAATATCATCAACATAAATCTGAACTACAAGAATGTCTTTCTTTAGAGTCTTTCTGAATAGAGTAGTGTCAACTTGTCCTCGTTCAAAGTTGTTTTGAATCAAGAAATTACTCAGTCTTTCATACCAAGCTCTGGGAGCTTGTTTCAAGCCATAAAGTGATTTCTTTAATTTATAAACATGCTCTGGATGCTTTAAGTCTTCAAAGCCAGGAGGTTGTTTGACATATACTTCTTCAGAAATGACACCATTAAGAAATGCACTCTTAACATCCATTTGATACAAAGTTATGTTGTGATTGACTGCGTAGGAAAGAAGTAACCTGATTGCTTCCAATCTTGCAACTGGAGCAAAAGTTTCTGTGTAATCAATGCCTTCTTGCTGACTGAAGCCTTGTGCAACAAGTCTGGCCTTGTTTCTGATTACTTCTCCTTGTTCACTAAGCTTATTTCTGAACACCCACTTGGTTCCAATGATGTTCTTGTGATTAGGCTTAGCTACTAGATCCCATACTTCATTCCTTTTGAATTGATTCAGTTCTTCTTGCATTGCTAGAATCCATCCTTCATCTCCAAGAGCTTCTTCAACAGAAGTTGGTTCAATAACAGATAATAATCCTAACGCAGACTCTTCTTGTCTGAAATGCGATCTTGTTCTCATAGGACTTTCTTTATTGCCAATTATCTGATCTTCTGGATGTGAAGACTTGTATTTGAAAGATTGTTTGGATTGACTAGCTTGCAGAGAACCATCTTGAGCTTCATCAGAAGCTTCTTCATTAGGAACTTCAGGGGTTGTTCCAGCTTCTGAAGTATCTTCAGATTCTGGAATCTGATCAGATTCTGAGTTATCATCAGAATCTTGAGATTTTTCATGACTTTCATCTTGCACTGGAGTTTCACTTCCAGGCTCTTTGTTATCAAATCTTACATGCATAGATTCTTCCACACATTGTGTTTCTGAATTGTACAGCCTGTATGCCTTAGAGCGTTCAGAGTAACCTAAAAAGATTCCCTTTTGAGCTTTGGCATCAAATTTCTTTAGGTAGACTTTGTTGTTCAGGACATAACATGTACATCCGAACTGATGAAAATAAGATATGTTGGGTTTTCTTCCTTTAAAAAGTTCATAGGCTGTTTTGTTCAACAGAGGTCTAATATGGATCATGGTTCTAGCCATCTCTTGTAAGGTTCTGTTCTTTCTCTCTACAACTCCATTTTGTTGTGGAGTTCTAGACGCAGAGAATTCATGAATAATTCCATGTTTTTCACAGAAAACCTCAAACGGTTCATTTTCAAATTCTCCTCCATGATCACTTCTGACTTTCAAGATTTTCATTTCCTTCTCTGATTGAATTTGGATGCAGAATTTACTAAACACAGAGTATGAATCATCTTTAGTTTTCAGAAATTTAACCCAACACCATCTGCTGTAGTCATCAACAATAACTAGTCCATATTTACTTCCATATAAGGATGCAGTGTTAACTGGTCCAAATAAGTCAATATGAAGTAACTCCAAGGGTCTGGAAGTTGAAACAATTTCTTTCGGCTTGAAGGGACTCTTGACAATTTTCCCTTTCTGACATGCTCCGCAAAGAGCATCTGAGTGATAGTCAATGTTTGGTAGGCCTTTGACAAGTTGTAACTTGCTAATTTTAGAGATTAATCTCCAGTTAGCATGTCCCAAACGTCTATGCCACATCCATTTCTTATCACCCATTGACAAAAGGCACATTACCTTCTGATCAGTCAGTTCTGAGAATTTTATCTTATATACATTGTTTCTCCGTTTTCCCTTGAAGACTATGGACTGATCATCCTTGTTAACCACTGTGCAGTTGTTCTTATTAAACAATACATCATAACCACTGTCACATAATTGACTTATGCTTAGTAAGTTATGTTTAAGTCCATCAACTAACTACACATTACTGATTGAGATCAGAGAATTACCAATGGTTCCAGAACCAATGATTTTGCCAGTCTGGTTTCCTCCAAATCCCACAGTTCCTCCCTCTTTCATGGTTAGGGTTAGGAACATAGACCTTTCTCCCGTCATGTGTCGCGAGCATCCACTGTCTAGGTACCAAGCCTTGTGCTTTCTTAGTCCTTTTAGACATACCTGCAGCATCAATAATATCAGACTTAGGTACCCATATTCTTATGGGTCCTTTTTGGTTAGTCTTAGAACCATTGAACTCTTTTCGCAAGTTATGTCTTGAAATCCTTGGCAATGTTTTCTCCCAAACCTTAGGGTTGGAACCGTTTGGTTTAGGTTTCAACTTGCCTTTCACAGTTTCTCTCCTTTGAAACTTAGACTTTGGTTTTTCAGACTCTGGCTTTTTCAGAGTCTGTTTATCAGACTTTGAATGTTTCAGAGTCTGAGACTTTAAAGCTTTGGGTTCAAAGTTTTTCAGACCCTTTAACTTAACATTCTGAAGTTTTGACTTAGTCAGAATCTTAGAAGTAGAAGTTGTAGGTTCTGAATGAGTCTCTGTGTTGACTTCATCAGACTCTTTTACAAAAAGATTTTTCAACGCCTCTCTGGCTCCATCAGGACCAGATTTCAGAGTCATTTCATTTGAGTTTCCTCCAATGAATCCAAGACCCTGTCCTCTGTTCTGATACGTGCTATAGATCATGGATGCAACCCTTGATCTGTCAATTCCAGTAGCAATAAATTCTTGCAGAGCAACATCTTGCTCACTTAAGTATTTACAGCTACACTTCTTGATCAATAAAGAAATATTTTCTTCTTTTAAATCTTCTAATTCCAACAGAGTTGAATTATGTCTTTTTGACAGCTTATCAAGCTGTTGTTTGACTTTCTTCAACTCAGTGGTCTTAGTTTTAAAATGACCAAGAAGCTCATTGACAGATTCTATAAGTTCAGATCTTGTGAGATCAGAGTATACCTCTGTTTCATTTTCAGAGTCTGTATCTGATTCTGCCTCAGGTGTCTCTTTAACAGATTCGGTTGTAGCCATTAGTCCAACAGCTACATTGGCTTCACCATCAGCATCATCATCTTCAGATCCTGACTCATTATCAAGATCTTCCCAGGTGGCCATCAGACTTTTCTTGATCTGCTTCTTAAACTTGCTTGACTTGAAGGTTGGCCTTTTTGACTTAGATTTCTCCTTCTGCAGTTCTGGACACTCAGCAATAAAATGTCCAGTTTTCTTGTAGTTGAAGCAACCTTTCTGATCCTCCTTTTTTAACCCCTTCCCACTGCTCTTGCTCAGAAATCTCTTGTTCTTCTTAGCAAGGTACTGCATTCTGCTTGAAAGCATAGCCATTTCTTTTGCTAAATCAGGATCCTCTTCTGAGCTTTCAGAAGCTGAAGACTCATTTTCAGATTCTTCAACCTTGAGAGCCTTTGAAGACCTTCCTTTTGATTTTAAAGCAATGGTTTTGGATTTTCTGGCAGAATCATGTTCATTTAGACTTAACTCATGAACCTTGAGTGAGCTTACAAGATCTTCAACACTTAAAGTGTTTAAATCTTTAGCCTCCTCAATTGCAGTGACCTTTGGTCTCCATCTAGAGGGTAAGCTCCTTAAAATCTTGCTAACATGATCAGAAGCTATGTAACTCTTCTTCAATATCTGAAGACCAGATACTAGAGTTTGAAATCTTGAGTACATCTGCTCAATACTTTCATCCTCTTTCATCTTAAATAGTTCATATTGATGAACTAATAGAAGAGCTTTAGCTTCCCTGACCTTTTTGCTTCCTTCGTAGTTAGCACAGAGAGAAGCAAACATGGCTCTAGCAGTAGATTTGTCACTCATCTTCATGTATTCCGTTTTAGGAATAGCAGTGACAAGAGCCCCTCTGATGATATGATGTTTCTTATAGATTTTCTTTTGAGCAGCAGTGTGAAGTTTGCGGTCAATGGCAGCACCTTCGTCATCAAGTTGTAAGTCACCAACACCATCTTCAAGTATGTCCCAGAGTTCTTCATCAAGACCCATGACATAACTATAGAAGTTGGTTTTCCACCAAGAAAATTCTTCAGGATCACCATTGAACTTGGGAATTTTTCCATAATCAGCCTTTCTACTGCTGTTATTGGATCCATATTCATATGGTATAGCAGCACCAGAAGTGGCACCAGAAGAAGACGGTTCACTGGAAGACATGTTTTTCTCTGGATCTTTTCTGTTACACGGTTAAGTGCTAAGACAACAGAGCCGAAGCTCTGATACCAACTGAAGGTGAGAAAAACACAAGAAGGGGGGTTGAATTGTGTTTTCTTTTCGCAACTCTTGAAGAGTGAGAATCTAATTCCTTTAAACTCAGAGTCTGAATGAGATCAGAGTCTGATAGGAAATTAGGTTCTGATTGCAGCGGAATAATCAAGAGATAAAGAGAGAACAAAGAACACAAGCAATTATACAGGTTCCTTCCACAAACCGGAAGTAGTCCTGTCCCCCTTGTACTTCCAAGGAGAGTTCACTAAAATGTAATATCAAATTACAAGTTGCTCAAACACACAGTATGAGACTTCCTTGCTCAAGCACACAGGCGAGAGACTTCCTTTCTCAAAGACACAACTAAGAGACTTCCTATGCTCAAGGACACAGCCAAGAGACTTCCTTTGCTCAAGCACAAAAGCAAGAGACTTTTACACAATTACAGAAAATTGAATAGAGTTGAAACACTTGACAACAATCAAAATGTGTTTCAATTACAACAAAGACAGACTCTGTTTTACACAAAAGACAGACTCTGTTTTTCTGTAAACTTAGAGATTCTAGGATACTCAGTTTGTAAGAATCTAAGTTTATGATGTGCTTATGTTGAGACTCAGTTGAATATGAAAGCAGCGCAATGCAGTTTTTTTAAGATATATAGTCTCGCAATTCTTCAAGTCTTCTATCCTTTATATAGGCGAAGGAAAGAGACATTGAGTCCTCCAGCACATCAGAATGATTTCTGAAGCTTGATCAATGATTGTTGATCTGTTGCTTGATTTGGTAATAGCCCTTCAATAGCATCATTTGAATTTCATTCCCTTTGAGGATTAATACCGGTAGACACAGTTGCCAAACTGTACGTGGTAGTGGAGTAGTGGAAACAGAGTTCGTACAACGTACTCTGTACTGGCCTGCAATCTTTGTCTTTGTGCTTCCCACGCTCAAGTTGACTTAGAAGCTAGCCGTTACTCCATTAGAGTTTCTTTGTGCATAGCAATGCAGTAGAGATCACTTGTTAGGAGATTATCAAATTTGTGGCTTCAGACTCACTGTAGCACTAAGCTTCTGATAATCTTCAGACTCTCTTGGTTTTCAGATTCTGATGGTCTTCAGACTCTGATACAGTCTTCAGACTCTCTTCAGCACAGTCTTCAGACTCTCTTCAGCACAGTCTTCAGACTCTCTTCAGCACAGTCTTCAGACTCTCTTCGATACAGAATCACAAGCAACAGGCTTCTATGGATTTATTGCTCTTTTAACATTGTTCAAACATAATGCTTTCTAAGATACAAATCTTAATTGATATCATGCATACTTAAACAAATATTAGCAATATCCAATTGACAACTTTTTAATACCTTGTTATCATCAAAACTCAAAACGTGGTATTGCTGAACACCTTTGTTCCAACAGTAGTAACCATGATGCCACCTTATCAAACTTGAGACGATCTCCAAAGGTGAACTAGTGAAAAACCATGTGCCAGCTTGTCAAACTCGAGTAAAAACACCTCTCGTTGGAGCACCAATTTGTTTTTTGCAGTACACCATATTAAACGTGCGGTGAACTTGAAACTACAAAGAGATAGCTTATGCGTTTTTCGCTTGGGACACGAGGATACAACATTCTCCCTCTCAACCAAGTTCGATATGAACATTTTTTAGTCTAGAGTTTGATTTGTTTAAACTTCATGAGCAACTTAGTTTGACTCGATAGATTTACTCCTTTAGCACTAACCACATAATTTAAATGTTTTCTTTGGGCAAAAACAATGATAATAATATTATTTTTTTGATCTTTTGACTCTCTAGATCTTGAAAAACTTGGTTAAGCTCATTACAGGTTACTTTAGAAAACCTCAAATAACTCTAATATAAATTTTGCATCTTGAAAGGATTTGCATGATGCAAATCCTATCAAAAAAATTGCATCTTGTCATCCTATACAAACATAAAATTTTCAACATTCATCTGTCTATAAATTTTTGAAGTTACTTTTTTTTTTTAAAAACATTTAAAGTAAGTTAAATCCTTACATTTTTTTTTATCGGTCACTTTAAATCCTTATATAAATTAATAGTGAACAATCTTTTTAACCCACTAATTTAACTCGATTTCAATAACTTTTAAAAGACAAATAGTTGTCACATTTTCAATTCTCTAAATCATTTGGTTCTAAAAATCAATCCATTCAAGAAAACAATTGTCATTAAAAGTAATGGAAAACAAATTTGTATAACAATTTGCAAATTAAATTGCAAGCCGGTAGAATGATGGAAATCAATGGTTGTCCTAAACATACCCAAATGACACTATTTATCATTTCCTTTGAGTAATAAAAGTATTAAAAATGCTTAAAATAAATACAAAAGGAGTTGAATATCATTGTGGGTTACAAAAGAAAAGTAACATCAGACACCAACAAAGAGTTTTTTTTTCTTAGTTGAGCTTAGACTATCTATTCAAATTTCTTCATAATGTTAAACATGATTGCAATACTTTCTTAAACTTAAATTTTGTAGTAATCAGCATCAGAGGTTGGTCTAATGGAACCCAAAATTACACCTCGAATGTTTCCATGAATGATAAAAGATTGAAGACTTTTGTGCTCCTTAACCTTGTTAGAATCACCAACACAGTCAAAATTGTGCTTAATTTAAGGTCACATAATGAAATCTAAAAAGAATGGTAATTTCCAAATATAATATACACCAAAAAACATATTCAACTTCATACTTCATACGATCGGTAGAGATATATTTATCCATAATAACTAACTATGGAATGAGCTTGAAGGCACTTGAATACCAACAAAATATGTATCTTGCTAACATGTCTGCCACTACCACCAATATGCATGGAAGAATATCTTCTTTATTTATTGGTTGTGTGTGGGACTACTGCAGTATTAACTCCACACAACTTACTCCATATGCTCAAGGATATAGACCCTCCAGGATCAAAGATTGAATTTGAGAACTGCTGCATTAAACATCAAACTAAGCCACATTCATACCAATATCATGATAAAAAGTTGAGTGATGACAAAATAAATAAAATTTTAAAGTCTGTCAATACTCTTCTCCCATTGTAATGGCTCTTGAAACTTCTACTTTTGGAAACTCAATTAGTAGATAACCACTCACCAATAAGCACTTACTAAAATATTTAACTGAACGGTTTACTCAAACACCCCCTTACACATATTTTTATTGAGAGTTGCTTAAAGCATTTTGTTGGAACACTAGTTAAAATCTAGCGGGAAGTTGGATAGAAAAAACACAATGCGAAAAGAACTAGTGTGTGGAAGTGTGACTTAAAATGTCCCACATTGGATAGTCACCCCAACTAGCAAGTGTTTATATAGAGAAGGGGGACCTCCAAGGGTGTACCCTTGGGGTACCCTCCAAGTGTTTATATATCACAAGCGCGCCGCCCGTCCGGATTGGGTTTGGGTCGAAAGATATTTATTTTTTGTCACTTGAAAATGAAGAATTAATTAATTAATTAATTCATCATTATCCGAAAAGCGCTACGCGTAACAAATTAATCTGTTACGATCCGATCCAAAACGCGTAATCGGATAAGTCCAACTGAGAAGCATAAACTTGCGGATCAAGCTGACGGTTTAGGTTACGATCTCTCCCTATAAAAGGAGAGCTCGCCCCACTCATTCAACACACCGAAATCCACAGTTGATGCTTCTTGTGCGTTTCTTCTCTTCTCCCCTCGACTTGTGTTAATGAGTCATTCTTCCTCTTCTACTCCTTTCTTTGGTTTCATAGGAGCGGCTACGTACCGTAACGAGTGGTGTTAATCGAACGATTAACCCATATTTTAGAGGTGTATACTCTCGAACAATTACCTACTGCGCAGTACGTAATTAAACAGTGATCTGGGCTGTTTTATCCTGAAGGCGGCGCGGTTGTTAGTCTACCTTGCACAAGTTTAGGTAGTGCCGCGAAACGTCTTAAAGAAAACGACCTGGTCGTGACTCAACTCGGTAATTCCTTTGGTAATAAAACTGATTTTTTGAACTGTAAAAACAACACATTTACCTCTTTACAATAAGCAAAAATGAACATATGAGAGTTTTCATCACAATCATATTAGTACATGAAGAATGAAACATCCCATTTGCAAGCTATTCACACAATCTTTTAACTTCTATGGTTAACATGGATTTCATATTGGACGTAATTCATTAGTTATAGATGTTGAAACCCCATGAGTTTCTTCTGGCATTTCCCAACTAAAACCAAATTATCATCTTCAAAACATGAATCAGAACTGAGCAATGTGATTTAATTACAAAATTGTCACTTATTTCAATCTAATTTAAAAAAAAAAAAATTGATTATCAAAATTATCATGGTTGAGAAACAACAAAAAAATTTGTTGCCCTCTTAACACCCAATTTTGAAATGAAAAAATAAAGGAAATTCAAACAAAGAAGATTATGCACCCAATTTAGAAATTAACTACAAAGACTAAATTATTAATCAATTGAAAAGAAGTTAAATCGAGAATGATCAATGAACAAACCTTTTGACAAAACAATTCAATTAGGGTAAGAAATGTAATGACATGGAAGATGAACAACATCAAGAAATCTAGAAGACTGAGTTTTGGGATGTTTATGTGAATAAGCGTGGGAAAAAGATTATTTAAGCTAAGTGGCTAGTTCTTTGGTTTTCAATGTGGAAGTCCAATGACCCTTATTTAACGCTTTTCGTTGTTCAAGCAAGACAATTTTGAAATTCAAACTGCATAGAAACCCAAAGGTTAACATATAACACGGTAAACAACATATTCCACACTAAATGCCACCGAAATTCAAATTGAGAACAAAAAGGGATGGAAATTTTTTAGGGTTAACATGCTTAGTAATTAATGCAGCACAATTAGAGGGAAATTTTTAGGTTTAGTGGTTGCTTAACCTAATAAGCTTTAAGAATAAAGGATTAGATATTAATCTATAATGCATTTGTAACTAACTTTAGATAGGTTTGTTTCAAAAAAATTCTATGAGTTAGTTAGTTTACTTGCTCCACAAGCAAATGGCTTGTGTGCCTATATAAGGGCTTTGTGTTGTGAAACTCTATACAATAATCACATACATATCATTTCCAATTCTTATCCATTTATTCTCTCTCCCTCGGTTTTATACTTTTCTGTTTTTGTTCATCTTGCTAAAACTGTTTATTTCCATAAGCACTTATTGATGCGCATAAGAACAAGCTTTTGTTCTAACAATCTTACCCTTTATTCCATCCACACACCTTTTGTTCTTGGCTTTGCACCATCATCTTCCACCATTCCCATTTAAAAACTCACCAGTGTTGAAATTCAAAAATCACGAGCAAATGATCTTTGTATTAACTGTGATGAAAATTTTATCACTAGATATCGTTGTCGTGCAAAGCAATTGATGATTCTCTTGGTGGATGATTTGGAATTGATGACATTGATATATTTTAAAGGGATCAAGGACATTATCGAGTTGTCACTTCAACAAACAATTATGTAGATTCATTTTTTGTGATTCGATGGACACTTTAAATCTGTCTTTGTGACAAAAAAATTCGTTCAATCCATGAAACCCTAGGACATTGATACCAACTCACTACCTCTAGATTTGCCTATTTTCCTCTAGGGTTTTCCCTTGGTTTTCATCATATCTTAGGGGATTCGTCCTCAATGTAATTAGGATCACCACATCCACTTATCTCAAGGGGAAACACCACTCAATATTAGACCTTATAGCGACCCACATTTCACAAAGAGGTCAGGACACAAATTATGAAAGAGATGTTAATTAATTTCATTAACAAACCTACCACAAGTCTTTTCTCTTCTATGGTGCTTTTTGTTTGCGAGAAAGAAGACTCTTGGATTTTTTGTGTTTATTATTAGAACCTCAATGAAATCACAATTAAGGATCAGTTCTCAATTCTGAATGTCGATGATTTATTAGTTACGTTATATGGATCCAAGTTCTTGTCTAAGTTGGACATACGCTCGAGACACAACTAGATCTTTCTTTCACCAGAACATACCTTCAAGACGCAATTTCAAACAATGGAAGGGAATTTCATATTCCTTGCAGTGCCTTTTGGGATCTCTAACACCCCTTCGACGTTCGAAACCACCATGAACAAGGTATTCTATGACTTCTTACGTTAATTTGTTGTTTATTTTTACGATATTCTTTTATCCAATAATAACGGGGCTTCACTTTTAACACATATATGATTGGTCGTGCAAACATTAGTGAATCATCAACTTTTTGCGAAGCCATCTAAATGTTATTTCATGGTTTTAAAAGTTAATTATCTCAATCACATTATATCAGAAGTAGGTGTTGAAGTTGACTTAGATAAATTCCAAGCAATTATGAAGTGGCATACCTCATTTTGTCATAGACATACACACTTCCTTGTCTCTCATATGCTAATACAGTCGCTTTGCGCACAACTATCCCATCACAGGTTCGTTGAAGACTTCTAAGTTTAAATTTACTACAACAACCCAACACATATTCACTCAGTGAAAATATTTATGTCACTTCTAGTTTTGGTCTTAATGAACTTTGCTATGGTGTTTGATGTCACCAAATTATCAATAGCAAAAGTCTCCCTATATGGAGTGAGATTCAGCATACAATCGTGAAATGTTCACCATCAAGGAAGTCGTTCGTAAATGGAGCCAATACCATTTTGGCCGTCATTTTTTAATATTTAGTGATTAAAATATCCTATGAGGACTGTTGAATCAAACTATACAAATCCCAACCCAACGATGGTTGACAAAACCTCTGGGCTACGACTTTGAAATATTGTACTTCTTTGGCTAAGAAAATGTGGTTGTCGATGGTTTGTTCCGCTACCAACCTGTTGGTTATCTCTTTGCTGCCATTTCAACTTATCAACCTATCATTATCACTGAACTCCATAACTTTTATGTTTCACATTTGGTGGTAACAGTTTTTGCTAGTAATTTCAGCATTCCAAATAATTGTTTGTTTTCTAGCAAGTGGTTTTGTATGACAAAGATAAGATGTTAATTCCACTATTGACAAGTTTGAAACATGTTATGCTTCAAAATTACATGTTTCCCCTCAAGGGGGTGACTTCGGCTCGCCTCGTTGTTGTGTTTTCTTGTCCACAAATGACTTATAGCATGAAACAATTTATCAAGGAATGCATCACCTATCAAACCAACAAATACTCAACTCATAAACAAGAGTTTTTAAACAACCATTTCCTATTCCATCTCAAGTTTGGCAAGAATATTCATGGATTTACCCATTTTTCACTGAAAATGAATAATTTGGATGATCATTGACCGGCTTAGCAAATTTGCCCACTTTATTACATTTTTACAAGTGTTTTCGACGGCAACCCTTACACTTGTCTTCGTAACTAAAATATAAAAATGGCTAAATTTGATATATGTTCCCTTCACTTATTTAGTGCTTTCATATTTGTCCTTTATTTTAATCAATGCTATGTTATCCTTTAACATTAATTCTATTAGTCAAGTTGGTCCTATTTTGTTTACTTTTAACTTTAATGTCTAAGATGGACACACCTTGTAAGTGGTCCACCAAAGACTTCATTAGTTAATTAGATCTAGTAGTGCATTACCAACATGTAATTTTTCTTCACCTTTCTTCATCTTCTTTCCTCATTCTATTCTTCATCTTCATCATCATATTCATAAAAATCATCCAAGCAAACCCAGAAGAAAAAAAAAATTATACCAACGATTGATTTTACAACGCGAGTTGATCCTCCACAACATTTATATACCCAATAACATCAACACAAATACAATATCCTTAAATCCAAACTAGCAACAACTAACATCCATCCATTTTTTAAATGCATAACAATTTTTTTAAAAGCACCGAACATGGAACAAGAAATTCCCTAGAATAAGAATTAGTACACTCGGAAACAAAAACTCCGACCGAAACATAAACAAACCACACAAGACCGGGAAAAACCAAAAAAAAAAAAAACCCTAGACATATATGATCTAATGTTTTAATTTTAAAAAAAAATCAAACAGTTAATACTTAGGAAATTAATGAGATCTTTAATGGACCACTTATAACGTATGTCCACCTTAGATATTGAAGTTAAATTTTAACGAAATGAGACCAACTTGACTAACACAAATAATGATAAGGTACTTAAACGTAGTATTAATTAATTAAGGGACCAATATAACACAACAACAACAACCATAACAATCAGGCATTATCCCATTAAGTGAGGCGGTTGAATGAAGTAAATTACGTTGTAATGTGCTATCAAACTCATTCACTTATAAATCTTTCATAATTGTTTCTCTTATAATTTTTCTAAGTCTTTCGCTAACTTTTTTGATCTAACTCTTCTTCACCTGATCTACTCTTCATCCTACATCGTTTCCACCAGTTGTGGCCTGATACAAGATATTTCAAAGACCAATATAAAAACACTAAATAAGTTCATTCAAAAAGACACTAAATAAGTTAAAAGAGTACTATATATTCAATTTAGCTCATAAAAGTTCATGGTTTACCCATTGGTGTGGCCCGGTCTGAGATTAATGTCAGTGTCGATCGATTTTTTTATAGGTTGGAGCGTTTTTTAGTGCTAGCCAGATCATCAAATGACAGATAACACGGACGCTAAAAAATTTCTATGAATGCGTCTCAGTATGTCGGCCATGATTCTGTACTATGTCGATGCTAAAGTCAATTTTTCATTGTACACACGTACTCTGTTGCATCATTTTAGTTCACATGTACTATTAAATTAAAAGTTGATAAAGAAGTTATAGGCTGGACTGAATCAGGAAATAAATTATCAAATAATAAAAGAAGGAATTATTAAAATGTTTACAATACCATCAAGCAATAAAATATATATTTTGAAGATAAATACACTTTTACGACAAATTGTTCCTAAATACTAATTACATACCGAATAACTGGATTGGAAGAATATGCTTTTTTGTTGTTGAAAGGATTGGAAGAATATATTTATGAAAATTATTAATGAGTGTCTTTAAAACATTGTTTAATAAACTAAAATATTAATTTTGTTTTATGCATTCATCTATTAGAGATTTAATTATTTGATAAATAATTTTTTAATTAGAATTCTTTATAGAATGTCTTTAGATTGACTCGCTGAAAATACTTGAATCGCTTTGTATTTTGATGACTTTGATAAATTTAGCGTATTTTATATAAAAAAGAATGATAGGTGAGCAATTAAAATAAATAATTGTTACCTCAGATTAACGACGTTTATTAATGTACATATCCGTACACTTTGAATTTGATAAAGGAACAAAGGGCATGTGAATTTCATTTCATCATAGTGCATGTGAATTTCATTTCAAAGTAAACACAACTTTGACCAAAATAACATGTTATGATTTGATTGTGTGCAACACGCTATAGATAACGTCATCAAATACGTATACACAATACAACAAAGCCATTATAAATAACTCCAAAGTATCTCCCACATCTTACTACTAATATTCCATAACTTTATACTATTTTCTCAATAAATACTACAGAAGCAAAGTTTTATATAAATCATTGAATTATAATATCAGAGATTTGAAATGGCAATAGAAACTAAAGTATTAGAGCATCCTAACAAGGCCTTTGGATGGGCAGCTAGAGATCCTTCTGGTGTTCTCTCCCCTTTCAATTTCTCCAGAAGGTTTACTTCTTTAATCAATTCATCTTTATTTAATGAATTGAAATAATATTTGATGTATATATATATATATATATATATATTTTTATTTTTTTTACTTAATTTAGATCTATGTTGTTGGCTTCTAATTAATTCAACTTTGGTGTATCAAAACTTTAGGGAAACTGGTGAGAAAGATGTAGCATTCAAGGTGTTGTATTGTGGGATATGTCACACTGATCTCCATATGATGAAGAATGAATGGGGCAATTCCATCTACCCATTAGTTCCAGGGTATGCTTCAAAATCCTTCTACTACAATTATAGTTTATTCCTACGTTATTTGGACCATATCTTTATACTTACTTTAATGATGTGAGAGTAAAAAGTTGAATGATGAGTGTATTTGAAATTTGCTTATTATTAATTAAAGATATTTTTTAATTTGTACAAAATAATCTTAAGAAATGAGTCGTAAATAATTTATTTAATAAATGCAGGCATGAACTTGCGGGTATAGTAACCGAGGTTGGAAGCAAAGTAGAAAAGTTTAAAGTTGGAGACAAAGTCGGTGTGGGATACATGGTTGATTCATGTCGTTCATGCGAAAATTGTGCTGACGATCTTGAGAATTACTGCCCCCAACAAACAGTCACATGTGGTGCCAAGTATCGTGATGGCACTGTCACATATGGAGGTTATTCCGACTCAATGGTTGCAGACGAGCACTTTGTGATTCGCATTCCTGATAGCTTACCTCTTGATGTTGCCGGTCCTCTTCTTTGCGCTGGAGTCACAGTGTATAGTCCTCTTCGACATTTTGGACTCGACAAGCCTGGTATGAATATTGGTGTTGTTGGTCTTGGTGGACTTGGTCATATGGCTGTGAAATTCGCCAAAGCTTTTGGTGCTAATGTGACCGTAATTAGTACATCGCCTAACAAAGAGAAGGAAGCAATAGAACACTTGGGAGCTGACTCGTTTCTAGTAAGCCGCGACCCAGATCAGATGCAGGTATATGATTCATTTGATTAATTTGTGAATTTCATTATTTCAGAAATCGAGATTGTCAATCAAGAAACTAATATTGTACAACATTTTATAGGCTGCAATGAGTACTTTGAATGGTATTATTGACACAGTTTCGGCGAGTCATCCTATTTTACCATTGATTGGTTTATTGAAATCTAATGGAAAGCTTGTAATGGTTGGTGGAGTGGCAAAGCCTCTAGAGCTTCCTGTATTTTCTTTACTTGGAGGTAAGCATATGAAAAATATTTCCATTTATACTCCCATAGTATAGTTTAAGACTAAAATGCTAAATACACCATTTTAAATTCAAATATGCAGAATGTTGATACTTGTATTAATTTCATATTATTTGTAGGGAGAAAGTTAGTAGCTGGAAGTTTGATTGGAGGGATAAAGGAGACTCAAGAAATGATTGATTTTGCGGCAGAACACAATGTAAAGCCAGATATCGAGGTTGTTCCGATTGATTATGTCAACACAGCAATGGAGCGTCTCGAGAAAGCAGACGTGAAATATCGATTCGTGATTGATATTGGAAATACGCTGAAACCAAGCATTTAAACATTGCAGGATAAATCTCACAGAATGATTCACAGCTTTAAGTGTATCACTTGCCAATGATGTTTTGCAATTCCCTCTTTATTATATTTGTGTGATGTAATTTATGAGAGTAGAAATAATAAGTTTCGTATGTATTCTGATAAAAATATGTGTCTTGTACCTATGGTTTTTTGACAAAACTTATGTTAACATCCAGAATATTAGTTTTAGTCGTATTGGAGAAATAATCGAGTTTCCTTATAAGCCGAATCAGGGTCGGCCAATCTAAATTAGTCGACCTGCATCAGATGAGTCGAATTTAATAGCAAATCATTAGAAAGGAAGAGTTTGATCTTAAATGCGGTGAAATTATTAGTCAACCAGTTAGCATTATGGAAATGATGCTGTCTAATTGGTAATTGTTTCAGTTTAAAATTTAAAACTCAAAAAGCAGAACTTAGAAACCCATGATGTTGTCTAATTACATGATGAACTACCATAAAAGGAAATAATTATTTCTTTGAGGAAATTTTTCATTGTACATATTAGGAAGCGTGTAGTACAAGATAAGGACGTGTAATCTTACCACAAAGAAACTGATAAGTTCCTGCAAGGAACAATGAACAAAGTCACCAAATAAATAAGTCAACAATGTCACCAAATTTAAAAGATATCAAGAAGGTTTGCTTCATGATCACCGCGTCATTAATTCTATATATTTAGAGAAATTACTCCCCCACTTGAAAGATGAATATATTACACTCCCATCCCCACATACTTTGAAACACACGCTCCCCTCTCTTAATATTTACAAAATTGTACATATTCATCCTTTTGTTAACTTTTTAGTGAAGAATTTAATGTTTTGCAGTTGGAATCTCCAAGAGATTGGTTCAAATTCAAATATTATTGATGAAACATGAACTCGTAAATTAGTAGTAGAAATTCAATCAAAAAGCCCCTTGTATTGGGTTTGGGATATGGTTGTGCCATTAATTCATTCACGACAGAGGAATGAGTAATAGTTGTTCTTTTGTCTGGGGAGGATTTGATGGAGTTGATATAAGTGACGGAAACCGTCTAAAAGTTAACGGAAGTTAACAAAAGGAAGGATGAATATGTACAGTTTTGTAAATATTAAGGGAGGGGAGCGTGTGTTTCAAAGTATGAGGGGAGTGTAATATCTCTATCTTTCAATGGAAGGGAAGTAACATATTTGGTTTCTAATATATTTATTATTTGTTAACACCATATTATATTATTCTTCTTTATACTTTTTTGTTTAGAATCACAAATTTTTGTTGTTAGGTGTGATTTATTCTTTCTAGTCTTGCACACGAGGGTCTAATTGCGTTTTTATAATAGTATTATTTGAAAT
Organism: Medicago arabica; assembly: GCA_946800305.1. Classification (NCBI taxonomy): domain Eukaryota; kingdom Viridiplantae; phylum Streptophyta; class Magnoliopsida; order Fabales; family Fabaceae; genus Medicago; species Medicago arabica. Next base: position 44,127,572 of record OX326970.1, read on the forward strand.
TATGGTTGAATCTAACATAACTCCACAAAATCAGTTTGTGAAGTAATGATTGCCCCCATTTCTAAATACATTGTCAGACCACCTCTTATCCGATGTGAGACTCTTAACACTTTTAGAAATCATGGTTGAGTCTAACCTAACCCCATAAAATCGTTTTGTGAGGTGAAGATTTCCCCCACTTATAAACACATTGTTAAACTATCTTCTATGCGATGTGAGACTCTTAACAAATATATGATTCGGTTATACAATAAATTCTAAAAAGAAGTGAGCTAGACCCGTTAAAAAAAAGGATCGAAAAATTAAGATACTATGCAAACATTTTAGGAAACAAAAAATAAAGAATTTTTTAATGAGACTAACTCACTTTTTTTAAAATGTTTCCTCCGTTGTGATATCATTCTCTCTTTTTTTATTTTGTACCTTTATTGTTAATATGACATCAAAAGTATAGTTTGATCCTCCTTGAACTAGTGGTTGCTTCCGCAGAAAAGCTTGAGATTGTGTTTGTTTAACTTTTTTGATGATTGGTAATTTGAAGAAAAAGAAAATTGGAGTAGTCGCAGCAAGGTTTTTGACGTCAGCAAGGTATTGGATGATGTTTTGAATGCTACCGAATTCATGAGGTGCTCGGGAGAATACCATTGCACGATGTACGAAAAAGATGGATGGCTGCAACTTATTTGTTATGGTCATTCCGAAATGCTTTTTGGATGTTGTTTTGCAACAAATAGAATTTTATTTTGCGATCCTAATTTGGCTTTGAATTTTTTGTTCTTGTTTTGCAACTTGGTTTGGCTATTAGGTTTGGTACGTTGATTCTTTACTTTTTGAGATTGATTGCATTTCTCTCTTTTGATTTTTATAATTGATTGTACTTCTCTATTTTAATTCTTCAGGTTGATTGCACTTCTTTCCTATTGATTCTTCTGATGGATTGCATTGTTTGCATTGTGCTTCTTTCCTTTTTTATTCTTATGATTGATTGTAATTCTCCCCCTATTGTTTCTTCTAGTTGCATTGCACTTCTGCAAATATTGTTTCTTCTAGTTGCGTTGCACTTCTCCCCCTTTCGATTATTATGATTGATTGCATTTTCTCCCTTTTTAATTATTTTCATTGATTGCATTTCTTCCCCTATTTATTCTTCTAATTGATTGCATTGCATTTCTCCTCATTTTGAATATTCTGATTTACTGCACTTCCCCCTTATGGATTCTTCTAATTGATTGCATTGGATTTCTCCTTATTGATTCTTTTGTTTGATTTCTCCCTCTTTATTGGTTCTTTTGTATGGTTGCTTCTCTCTACCGGTTCTTTTGTTTGGTTTGGTTTGACTTGTTTATTCTGTTTGGATGATTTTCTCTTTGACTGGTTGCTGGTGTTAGTACTTGTTGCTCTCTCTACTATGATAACTAACTTTGGTTGTTGCTCTCCATTGTTTGTCAAACTCACAATGATTCTTATGGTTGCATCATGAATTTGAGGGTAGGTATTAGATAATAAAGTAATGTGCTATGTTATTGGGTATGATAGTTTAGAGTTCATTAGGTTTTATATATATTCTCTAGTAATATTTTGTAATGTTATATTATTGATATTTTATGAAACTCTAGCCTCCGATATTGATCACAATCTCTCTTACTTTATTTTGTATCTTTATTGTTAACAAATGTATAATAACAAGGATCATACAACGTAATACTAAGAAGGAAGTTGCTTGAAATTGATCAAAAGTTAGTGTCAATTTTTTTAGGGAAACAAGTGAAAAAGATGTATAATTCGAAGTGTTGTATTGTGGAATATGTCATTATGACCTTCATAAGGTGAAGAATGAATGTGCATTACACAGTACCCACTTATTTTTGGGTAAGGTTATAGAATATGTCCTTCCTGGATACGTTGTTAACTTTTATACCATTTCCCAATAAATAATTTTTCCATATATGAGAGGAGGAAATCAAATATATAGGTCTAAGAAATAAATATAGGAGGATGTAAAAAAAACTCCAATTTAAGAGATAGATTCACTTCTATTCTTATACAGACATGAGATTGTTGGCATAGTTACAGAGGTTGGAAGCAAAGTGGTAAAGTTCAAAATTGGAGACAGAGTAGGTGTGTGATGATTCGTTGATTCTTGTCAACCATGTCAAAATTGTGCTAATAATCTTGAGAGTTATTTTCCTCCCTACAAGAAATTGGTCCTATAGTTCTCTGAAAGAAAAAAAAAAAGAAGAAGAAATCGGTCATGTAGGGACAGACAAAACCCGTTATTACTACAGGCTCATTTCACTAGCTATATGTCGTGATTATATTTGGACGTGCATTTATACTCAACGAATGACTGGCAACAGAATTTTGTCCGTGTGTCATTGCTAGATGGCTATCACTACATGTTTTAGCCTTTTGTCTACAGACAAAACCGTAGGTATTTTTAAGAAAACCATTGTAAACATAAAGACATCTACCATGATACCAACAAAAATAAATAATAAAAGACTCTACCTATGGTTTTGGCCGTCATTAAGGTTTTGTTTGAGTGTTTGGAGGGTAGGGGAAGGAAGGACTCAACATAAATTAAATTTGAAGAATTCATATAAATCCTCCAAAAATCCTCTTCCAATACAACTATTTAGTTCCTCCAAATGAGGAGTGTTTTGCATCATGAAGAAAAATTAACTCCCAAAGCACTCCTCTCTCAATGTCCTTAATTTCTTCCAAACCCGTCTCATCCCTTCCCCTCCAAACTCGCAAACAAAGCCGAAAATTATCATTTTTTTTTTAAAAATTTTAGTTTTCATTCCACTATAGATTCTAAATATAAATATTTCATAATATTACCTATGAAAATATGAGGATAAAAAACCATTGAAATTTGAAACTGGTTACTCTAATCAATTTTTAGAATAAATTCTTGAAGTGACCTAACAATAAATCATAATAAAATACTTCATAAACTTTAGGAGTATTTTAACAAATCTAAAGTACAATATCAATTCAAAAAAATAGATACAAAGTAACTGCATACCAAAGATTTGTGAGATGTAGAGAGATTCTCTAGAGATTCAGAGTGGAAAGCTCGACTTCGGATCGACAAATGATGCAGAATCGATTTTGGAAAATCTTAGATAAGGAATTGAAAGCAGACTCGATCAATCAACCAATATACTTGTGAAGAATCGATGATTTGAGCATAAACAAAGAATCGATTCGAACGTTTGGTGAAGATGAGAGTTAACGATGAAAAATGAGTGGAGGTCGCAGTGGTCATGGTTGGTGAAGGTCACGGTGGTGATGGAGAGTGAATGAGTGAAGGTCACGTTGGTGACGGTGAGTGAATGAGAGTGGCCGAAATAAAAACGTAAATTGGTTATAAAAAAAAGAAAAGAAGAAGTTTTAGTGACGGTTTGGAGTTATCCATACGAAAAACCATCCCCTACTACCTTTGATTGGTTTACACAAGTCTCATGGAAAGCGCTCCCTGTTTTTCCTTTACTTGCAGGTATAAGCATTTGAAAAGTATAAGAATATGATGTCGTAAACATTAAAAATATGATTCTACCGGTTCTTCTCAGAGTTAGGTTTAGTCTCCTCTTTCGGTTGTCGCTCCAGGCCGATGGGAAAGTGGGGGAACTAGGGGGTTGGTGGAGATTGTTTGGAGTTGGGATCTTAGGTGGAGGAGACCTCTGTTTGTCTGGGAGGCCGAGTTGCTCCAAGAGTTGCTTGAGGTTGTGTCCAGCCCGCGTGAGGGCAGAGAGGATGTGTGGTCTTGGTTACACAACCCTGATGGTAGGTTCTCGGTTAAGACGGCTTACCCTTATCTTTCTAACAGTGTCCCAGTTCCGGGTGCCCCAGTTGGCGTGAGTATTCAGGCAGTTTCTCGGGTTTGGAAGTCTTGGGCCCCTTCTAAGGTGGTTGTTTTCTCCTGGAAGCTTCTCCTGATAGGATCCCTACCAGGCTCAATCTTGTGAGGCGCGGTGTCCCGCTTCCTGAGGTGGGTTTGGGGTGTGTTTTTTGTGGTGCTCCGTCTGAATCATCGGTGCACTTGTTCCTCTCGTGCCCCTGGGTCTTCCCGGTGTGGTATCAAGTGTTTAGGTGGTCGGGTTGGGAGTTTGTCCCCCTGGTCTTGCTCAACATTTTCAAGCTTTTTTGGGTATAGGGAGGGGGAAAAGGGTTAGGTTAGGTCTGCTTCTTGTTTGGTATGCTGTCATTTGGACCATTTCGACGTCCCGGAATGACCTGATTTTTGCTGGAGGCATCCTCCGAGAGGAGCCGATGGTAGATAGAGCGAAACTCTTAGCTTGGAAGTGGTTCCTGACTAAGTATCCTGCTAGTTCTTGCTTTTACCATGAGTGGGAGGTGCAACCCGTCCTGTGTTTGATCTGGTAGGTTTTTGTGGTGGTGGCTTTCGTGACGTGGCTCAGGGGGTTAGGTGGGAGTCTTTGGCCCCTCCTTCCCGGCTGGACTTCCTGGGTTCTTTTTGGCTTTCCTTCCCTGCAGGTGTTTCTTGGGTGGCGAGTTTCTGGCTGTTCGTGACCTCTTTCTAGGGTTTCAGTTTTTTCCTTTGTTTTTCTGGTGGTACCTTGGGCCTTTCCTTTGGCTAGCTTGTTGGCTGAGGGGTGGTCCTGGGGTTGTTGTTAGTTCATCTTTCGATGTTCATTTGGTGTATCTTGTACAATTATCTTTTTATGTTATATATATATATATATATATATATATATATATATATATATATATATATTGCCATTAAAAAAAAAATTAAACTTTGATATTTTGATCTTATAGGTATTTTACATTATTGGTAGGGAGAAAGATAATAGCTTAAAGTTAAAGTTTAATTGGAGAGACAATGTAAAGCCTGATACTGAGGTTGTTCCTATCAATTTGGGATTGATATTGGAAATACACTAAAACCAAGTTCTTGAATTTTGTTTTGCAGGATGTTCAAATATTTCAGCGAATGTTTTAGTGGTCAAATGGTAATAATACAAATGGTTAGAAAAATATATATCTTGTAAGTTTGGTCCCTTTAAAATTGTTATCACGTGTCTCTCTAGCTATATAAAACAATGTGATTTTAGAGAAAAACATTATTATATCACATGTATATAATAAAAAGTTGATAAATAAGTTATATACATGAAGGAATCAGTGAAAAACATCATCGAACTAAGAAAAGGACCAAGTGGTGTTGTGGACCATGTAGATATCATGTCACCACTATACTTCAAAAAAAAGATATCATGTCACTAATTAGATCGATTTTTTTTTTTTGAAAAGGAAGAAAGGAACAAAATAAACGTTGCATGTGATAAAAAAAGATAAAGTAAACAACGACTTCACCAATAATCCTGTAAAAAAAAAAAAAGACTTCACCAAATAATATGTCGACAACAAGCTATACACAACATCAAATGCGTCAAAAATTATTCATTTGGGGTTGCCCTAGTAGTTTTGGGATCTTGAAGTGTGCTTCTCTCAAGGTCTCAAATTCGATTTCTTTTGGTGTCAATTTCGATGGACAAATCCGCACTGAGTCTTGCTCTGACTTAGAACGGGACCTCACAAGTGGACAGTGTGATCAGTCCTCTTGAATTAGTCGGTTCTTAAATTAGATACCGAGTTTTAAAATAAAAAATAGTAAAAAATTATCTTCATATGTGTGTGGACACAATACAACCCTCACAACCTTACAAAAATCTTCATAAAGTGTAGTTTCCACATCTTTGTAAATGCACTATAACTTTGAGCAGATCATTGAATTATTATAACATAGTTTGAAATGGCAACAGATGCTAAAGTAGAAGTGTTTCCTAAGAAGGCTTTTGGATGGGCAGCTAGAGACCCTTCCAGTGTTCTATCCCCTTTCCATTTCTTTAGAAGGTTCACTTCACTTATCACCTCTTTACTAATTTAATACATTTTTCTAACTCATTATTATTTTTTCTGCATCATTTTTCCCTTTTATTTTCAAAGAAAGTTCTAATCAATTTACTTTAAAAAAAAATTATTATTTTTTTAAAAAAGTTGTGTTAGTTTTATTTGGTAACAAGAGAATAATAAACTATTTTTTAAGTTGTCGTCGGGGTTTGAATCCTGAATCTTGCATATATTATACATTGTTCATATCAACTGAGATAAGTTCACGATAACAGAAAATATTTGAAGTCAACAATTGTGTTTATTTTTTTGTAAATAATAAAAATACCAAAAAAATAGTATATACATTATTTCTATAAATTAAATACATGATTCATAACCAACATTTTATTTTAACTCTATCACACTGCTTTACTTCTAAAATACATCTAAGGTTCTCTTATTAACAAGTTAAAATAGAGAAATGTTATTTCAACAACCATTTGGTTGACAATTTATTGGATAGCTATAATTTACAAAGAAAAAGTAGGCATTTGTACAAAAACCAAAACAATAGATAGATAAAATAAAAAATAATGTGAATATGAGAGAAAGTTGTCACAAAAATTGTTACAAAATTGATATTCAAATATCATTTCTCGTTAAAAAAATAAGAGTAGAAATAAATTTCGCAAAGTAATTGTACTTAATATTTTCTTTTTGTTTTTGACTGTGTCAACAACTCAAAGAAGAAATTGGATCGGGTGTGTTAATTGAATTAAGATTTGATGTTTAGATCTATGTACTTGGATACTAATTATTGTGCATCAAAACTTCAGGGAAACAGGTGAGAAAGATGTAGCATTCAAGGTGTTGTATTGTGGGATATGTCACTCCGACCTTCACATTATGAAGAATGACTGGGGCAAAACCACTTATCCATTAGTCCCTGGGTATGTTTTCAACTACTTTAACTTCTATTATGGTTTACTTAGATCGTTTACCCGTGGTAACACACGGGTCATAAACATTGAAGAAATAATAAAAACTTAATATGGTATATAAGATTGATAAACGTAAAAGGTATTCAAGTTCTATATTAAATCTTTTATAGTAAGCACAAAGCGAATTCCATTGAACTAAGGCACTGCGCATATATCAACCTATACACTATATGAATGAATTAGAAAATTCAGTCCTGAAAATCGAATATAAAATAGGCTAAAGTACATTTTTCCACCCTAGCTTTTAAAAAGTTGCGATTTTGGCCACCTATGTACAAAAACTACAATTTTAATCCCCTAAGATTTAGCCCCTTTGCATTTTTGGTCCTTTTGGCCAATTTTGACCAAGTCAACGCCTGTGTGGCATGCCAAAAAATTAAAAATGCCACAAAATCATATTATAAATTAAATAAATAAATAAAGATATTAAATAATAAAAAAATCAGAAAAAATTTAAAATTAAAAGGAAAGGAAAAAGGAAGAGACGTGATGAATTCAGAGTGCGTCTTCTTCTCCTTCTCCTTCCCCAAATTCTCGTCGGATCTTTTCTCCGGGAAGAGTCTCCCCCCATGGAAGCTGTCGTCGCCGTTCCCAATGACAACCCCTCTCCCGATACAAATTCGCCACCGTCAAGATCTCATAACTTTCATGCACCTATTACCCCTTTCCCAAAGATCTCGTTACCAGAACTCAACCTCGACGATCATGATCCTCAACGAACCGACGCCGACGATAAATGAATTTGCCGACAATGAGGGAATATAACGATGACAAAGGAATATAGGTTAGGAAGGATGAAACAAAACTCCTCCATCCAACCGCCTCCCACAACTGCGACAACAATGTCGATGTGGGTGCGTGAATGAACTGCAGAAATATGCAGGAACTGGAATTGTTATGCTCAGCCATTGAAATATCCTTCCCCTACTAGACAAACACTTGTCTTATGATATGAATTGCACTACCCAAAAAGAGGTATATCCAAAGATGGAATCCACAAACAAAATAAAATCAGTCCCAAATTCCAGCTTTTACGAACAAACCATGATAAAGTTTGCAGTGATGAGAGAGTCCATAGGTGAAAAAACGTGGAAATGGAGAGATGGCAGCCACAAGGAAGAAACTTCTTGTTGATTTGCAGTATCCCACCCATGTTATTTCAGAGTATTGATGTTTGGGATTTTTTTAATTTTACTTTTGTCTTATCCAATGGTTAAAAATTGAAGAAGGAGAGAGAATGAGACAATTTTGAAGGAGAGGATCCAGTTCTTTGTTATGAAGACATGAAAATTGAAGGTTTTTTTTTTTTTTTTTACTGGGTTTGGATTTTGGATTGGAAGAGACGAAGAATGATGAATCTAAATTGTTTTGGGTTTTATTTTTTATCTTTTCTGATTTTTTTTAATAACTTTTTTAATTTATTTAATTTATAAAATAATTATGTGGCATTTTTTGTTTTTTTAATTCATTATTTACACACGTGGCATGCCACACATGCGTTGACTTGGTCAAAATTGGCCAAAAGGACCAAAGATGTCAAGGGGCTAAATCTTAGGGGGTCAAAATTGTAGTTTTGTACTTAGGGACCAAAATTGTAAGTTTTTAAAAGTTAAAGGTGGAAAAGTGTACTTTAACCTATAAAATATCCCATACTGTTGTATGATCCCAACAAAAAGGCAGCTAGAACCGTACGCTATATTATCATGCTTGATAAATTCAAAGAACATGGTAAAGTCATGCACAACTGAATTTGAAAATTCACCATAAATTGCCAAGCAAAGAACAACAAAAAAAGACTTGTTCCAAACATTGAATCTAGGCTGCAATTGTGACTTGATAACACACCAAAAGTTTAATAGAACATCGGCCACATTCAATAATCTACTTAATCCATTTTTTCAGTCTTAATGCATGCAGCCTTTGGCCTAGTTTTGCTGGGTGACAGGTCTCCATAAACAGTTTCAAAATCAGCTCCTCCAACATATTCAGCAGACCTCTTAGCTGACACCTTGCTACATGGTGTGTTATCACTTTCCTTTTGCTTATTGTCGCTTTTAGTTGAATCTCCAGACTCAATCAGCAGAATCTGGATATGAATAAGCAAGGATGTGTCAGTTCTAATGTCTTTAATATAATTCAGAATCATATTTTATTAGACAATTCTTTTACCTCAAAAGTCGCATCATGAGATAGACTCTTCTCCTTTGCACCACTGTCATCAACTCCATCTTCTTCAGCAAATGTCTGCATAAAGTTTTAAAATTAAAAGTGGCCATCACTAATGCACGGTGATTCTCCTGACAATGGAACCAAGCTCACGTAACAGTACCTTAATATTGTGCAGAATCTTAAATTGACCAATTAAGTCTACATCATCTGATGATCGCTTGACAGCATAATTGCGCCAATTATGCACTAAGTTGCCATCGGTGATTTCAACCTTAAACAACATCTCCTTTCCAATGAACACGTTCAGCTCAGATTAGATGGATAGTTGATAATACTTATCTGTTTCCCTACCATAAATCAACGAAAAAAAATCATAATTTTAAATAAGAATCTATTAAAGCATTTGAAAATAACATTGAATTGAGGTAGTTTATAAACACCTTATTTTGTTTATCAATAAGATCCTACACACTCCGATCAACATAGTTTTGAAAATTTCGATCAAACAAAATAAAGCTTGTTGATCCAGTGGGGTAAATTACTTGAACATGCAACTTGTACCTAAAGAAACACGCAACCGTTTATCAAACACGGGTAACAAGTATGCCAATTGTTAGAAAGATATTAGTTATAATTACGTTGGCATTGCATTCCTGCTTTGCTTACATCTGGGGCAAAACATTCGACCTGCAACTATCTTCACCCTTACAGTACACTTGGTACACGACTCATAATACCAGCTATACTCGGACTCAATACCACATATAGTTGCCATCACGACTCCATGACATTGCTAACATAATCGAAAATAAAATGATTATGACATGAATGATCTTATATAATTGTATGCGCATATGACAGTATTGTAAACATAAAAACACACACCTCTGATGACTCAATTAAATCATCGATCGTCATCCTTCCAGTCTGCATCAAGTCATCAGTCAAGGGTACTGAAAGGGCACTTTGTAGAAAACAATCTTGGTACTTAATTATGCATTTCAATATATCGGGCACCAACATTGGAATGCAGAAATCATTCATGAAATCATCTATAATATTATGATTGATTTAATATAGTCTCTAATTCTCGAAAGGCATAACTCGAAAATGAATTCCAATCAACTAAGGCACTGCGCATATATCAACCTATAAACTATATGATTGAATTAGAAAATTCACTCATGTAAATCAAATATTAAATATGCCATATTGTTTTATGGTTCGCAAAAAAAAAAGGATTAAAAAAAAATTAAGCTATCTTAGAGAAAACCAATGAAATTGTTATCATACTTGATAAATTCAAATTGCATGATAAGGTCATACACAAAATAGAACTTGAGAATTCACCATAAATGGCCAAGCAAACTAAACAAAACAGGAAAGAAAAAAAAAAACAAAAAGACTTGATCTGGACATCGAATCTAGGCTGCAGTTCCAAATAGATAACACAACAAAAGTTTAACAGAACATCTGCGACATTCAATAATCCACTGGCTCAATTTTTTTTACCTCTTACGATACTCGATAATATCCGTCAGCTCACACTTCCAGGTGTTTGAAACTTAGATCAGCAGCATTCATTTCTAAACTCTAAAAAGACACCATTTTAGACATAAAAATAGTCATTTCAACTACAACCACAATAGTAATCAGATATATATCTTTGATTGGTCCTCCACCTTAATAAGGAGATTAAAATTATGGAAGATTAAAATGCATACAACATCACAAACTAACAAACTATTCTTTAATTTTTTTTCTTCCTTGAGTTTTTAATGCACCTGAGTTTAGAATCAATAGAAATTGAAGAGGCATGCTCAACAATAAGAACACAAACTTTAGAATAAGAAATCCAACTATTCTATTTTTTTGATAGAAAATTAGATAAGAAAGGAATAAATAGAGGTGGAAGAAGAAATTTTACCAGAAGAAGAAATTTCCCCTAAAAGCAATTATCAAAAGTTCTTGACACAACAAAAGTCGAACATTACTTGCGCTCTCCTTTTCCTCTTTCAGACAGCATGAAGTTCACAGACTCACTGGTGATCGAACTTCCTGTGTCGGAACCACACTCTTTCTCCACCAAAACAACCTCTCCATGCACGTCGGAACCTCCGTCTGGCCTTGCTCCCACGTCCTCGTCAAATTCATCGAACGCTGGATCCACACTCCACCCAAATATTTTAATTTATTTGTCGCTTTTACATGTAGTATTTTTTATGAGTTATACCTTTACTTTATCAATTATTTTATACTTACTTTTGATAACTAGTTGAGTGAGTCAATCAAAAGAAATGAGAAGAAAATAATTGCTCAATTTGGTTATAACTGATGTAATAAATACAGGCACGAACTTACGGGTGTAGTAACAGAGGTGGGAAGCAAAGTGGAAAAGTTTAAAGTTGGAGACAAAGTAGGTGTTGGCTACATAGTTGATTCATGTCGTTCATGTGAAAACTGTTCTGACGATCTTGAGAATTACTGCCCCCAACATACAGTCACATGTGGTGCCAAGTATCGTGATGGCACTGTCACATATGGAGGTTATTCCGACTCAATGGTTGCAGACGAACACTTTGTGATTCGAGTTCCTGATAGCTTACCTCTTGATGTTGCCAGTCCTCTTCTTTGCGCTGGAGTCACAGTGTATAGTCCTCTTCGACATTTTGAACTTGACAAGCCTGGTATGAATATAGGCGTTGTTGGTCTTGGTGGACTTGGTCATATGGCTGTGAAATTCGCCAAAGCTTTTGGTGCTAATGTGACCGTAATTAGCACATCGCCAAGCAAAGAAAAGGAAGCAATAGAACACTTGGGAGCTGACTCGTTTCTAGTAAGCCGCGATCCAGATCAGATGCAGGTATTTGATTCATTTGATTAATTTTTGAATTTCATTATTTCAGAAATCAAGAAACTAATATTGTACAGCATTTTCATAGGCTGCAATAGGTACTTTGAATGGTATTATTGACACAGTTTCGGCGAGTCATCCTATTTTACCGTTGATTCGTTTATTAAAATCTAATGGAAAGCTTGTAATGGTTGGTGGAGTGGTAAAGCCTCTAGAGCTTCCTGTATTTTCTTTACTTGGAGGTAAGCATATGAAAAATATTTCCATATATACTTCCATACTATAGTTTAAGACTAAATGCTAAATATGTAGTTTTACTTCAAATTATGCAGAAGATTGATACTTGTATTAATTTCACGTTATTGTAGGGAGAAAGTTAGTAGCTGGAAGTTTGATTGGAGGGATAAAAGAGACTCAAGAAATGATTGATTTTGCGGCAGAACACAATGTAAAGCCAGATATCGAGGTTGTTCCGATTGATTATGTCAACACAGCAATGGAGCGTCTCGAGAAAGCAGACGTGAAATATCGATTTGTTATTGATATTGGAAATACGCTGAAACCAAGCCTTTAAAAATTGCAGGATATATATTTCATATAATGATTCACAGCTTTAAGCGTATCATTTGACAATGATGTTTTGGATTTCCCTTTTTATTGTATTTGTGTGATGTAATTTACAAGAGTAGAAATAATAAGTTTGGTTTGTATTCTGATAAAAATTTGTGTCTTGTACTTATAGTTTTTAGACAAAACTTATGTTAACGTCCAGAAAATAAGTGTTAGTCGAATAAGACAAACAATCGAGTTGCCTTATAAGCCGAATCAGGGTCAGCAAATCTAAATTAGTCGACCTGCATCAGATGAGTCGAATCCAAAAGCAAATCATTAGAAAGGAAGAGTTTGATCTTAAATGCGGTGAAATTATTAGTCAATCAGTTAGCCTTTGGGTGAGGCCTCTAGTTATTTGGAGCTACAGCATAAAGGAAATGATGTTGTATAATTGGTAATTGTTTCAGTTTAAAATTTAAAACTCAAAAAGCAGAACTTAGAGACTAATGATTAGAGGAACATTTTAGAATTAGCCAAATTACTATGCGCCGGGGCGTAATTGTTTTCGAAAATTTCTCTTTAGCCACTTTGGATTACTCACAAGCATATTAAACTTCTAAAAATACTTCCATCGGGACTTACGAACCGGTCAGTTGTGAACCGGAGTTAGGAACCGTTCGCTCATGAGCGGGAGTTAGGGACTTCTAAGCATTTGTAATATGTCTTTGAAGCATTTGCTAACCGGCCAATTGCATCTAAGGTCTTTGTCTACAAACTAGTGGTCAAAAAACATAAGTAGGCATTTACAAACTAAAACACCAAAAATACAACATAATTCCATGTTTGTTAAATATAATAATGCACACAAGTCCCAAATATACAACATAAAAGGGAGATGGGGGGAGAGAGACTTTGAATCCAAGTTGGATTAAACAGAAAGCAGAGAACATATAATGCACACAAGTCACACATGTCAGCCTTCATTAATCTCAATGATCATCACATCATGAGCAACTTTATATTTGTTAAATTAAATGATTGAATCAAATACTACAAACTTATTGAACTTTGAATACTTTCCTGTTAGTTCCATAAATCATTGACAAGCAATCTTAGCGTCAAAGGCATATTGCAAATGCTTCAAAGTTTTAAACGGTTCCTAATTTCCGTTCACAGACCGTTCATAATTCTCGATGAAGGTACTTTCGAAAGTTTGAGGTGCTTGTGAGTAATCTAAGGTGATAAAGAGTAGTTTTCATAGTTATTAGACATAGTAGTTACTACCGGGCCAGAAGCATGGCACAAGAAGGCCATATCCAAAGAGAATTGCTTGAATTTTTTTTAGTGCCCTAAAATGAAACCAAAAATCAAAAACTACTCTACTTGAAACAAAAATTCTAAAACTACCCTACTTTTGGAAAGTTGACCCATATGTCACAATTTTGATTTGAGACATACTCTATGTCACAAGTCCAACTTGAGACATACCCACTATGTCTCAAGTCCAACTTGAGACATACCTCATCTCTCAAAGTTTGCATTTTTTTTTGTCTTTATTATATGTCAAAAGTTGGACTTGTGACATATTTTTTTTTATATTTTTTTTCGTTTTTTATTTAAATATTTTAATAGAATTAGTTTTTAAAATTTAAACAATAATTGAAATAAATATTTATTATTTAAGATGACACATTTAAATGTACAATACATTTAAACGAAGAATAAATATTTAATATTTAATAAAATACAAACCAAATGCAATAAAAAAAATGCATAGATTGCTACTGATGCCGCATTTTTTTCCCTCATTTTCCACAACGTCCATCTCGGTCCTAATTGAGAGTGGAGGTATGTCTCAAGTCAAAATTGTGATATATGGGTAAACTTTTCTAAAGTAGGGTAGTTTTTTATTTTTGGTTTCATTTTAGGGCACTAAATTTTTTTTTCTTTCTGTTCTTCTCCCATTTGGTTTTGCTCATTCTTGTCATACGTGAGTTAACTTACGCTGAAAAATGCACCTACATAAGTTAACTCACGTTGAAAATACACCTGTATGATTTAACTCACGTTCAACTTTTATATGAAAATGAGCAAAACCAAATAGGAGAAGAGCAATTCTCATATCCAAATTCTCAGTTGAATCCATTGAAGAGGATCAGGAAACCTTTCATCAAAAATAAAGATTTCGTTTGATTACTGTAGCTTCTAGATACTATGAGCAAGTGAGGTCACTTAGTAGTTTCGTTAAGCATAAGTTTTTGTCCATATAAATATTTTAAAATTTGATTTTCGCCGCTCTAAAAATTTTCAGCATATTTTGGTCTCCTAAGTATTTGCTATTACAATATTTATTCTATGTTTTTAAGTAAACTCAAGTGTATCCTTCTAAATTTTGAATTTTTAAGTTTTATTTAGTATATTATAGATATCTCCCTTGAAAAGTTTAAATTTTTTTAACAAAGGAGAAATTAAATATGATTTCTTTTAAGTTTTTAGCGCCTGAAAATTTATATTTTTTTTAAAAAGTTCTTTTTATTTTTTATTTTTTGTGAAAGAGATTTTTATAATATTGTAAATATATCAATAAAAAAATCAAAAATGTGAAAGGTACACATAAGTTGACTGAAAAAATACAGATAAAAAATTGTGATGAAAAATAATTAGATGGATACAAAGAAGTAAAGACTTTTTTGACTAAAGAATAAAAACCTATTTAACTTTTTTCTTAATTTTAGGGATACCAGGATATATCGTTGAAATGATCAGAAGGCACGTGACAATCATGAAATTCTTAGTCCCCTGTATAAGTGTTATAGACCGTATTTTATCTTGTGTATTTTCGACAGGTACAAGAAGGTTCAAATGTGCAAAATTCTCTAAGTCTCTATGATTGGAAGTTGCTGGGTTCGACTGATATACTGAGATCATTCGACAGAAGCCAAACAATTGATTTAGTAAAGAAGTTGGTTTCAAATGTTCAGATACATGGGAGGCATGTAGTTTCTGATCGAGGGAATGTAACTATTAGTTAGTTATGTAATCCTACTTGATCCATCCAAATTAAATTTGTTGAAGTTTTTTATGTTGGAGCTAGAAAAGCTTCCGAAAGAAGAAAATGAAAATGGTTGGCACTTATTAAGGAAGCAAATATAGTAACTTTTGTATTGGAAATTGTGTAATCAATTTCTCAAAAGTAAAAAAAGTGTTATTTTTAATGCAAATTTTCCTTTTTTGGATTCCTTAACCAGTGTCCCGACACTGGTGACCCTGGTTTTTAAGTTAAAAATATTAGAATTTACAAAACTAATCTTTAGTTTAAAACTGATTTCAAATGACTAAAATGGTTTTTTTGTCAAAATAAAGTGAGAGTTTGCTTGCTAAATTTTTACGAAAATCTAAAATCATTTGATATGTTATTAAGATAAAACAAAATTAATGGTGTTCTATAAAAGTGCATAACCCGTTATTCTTGTTTTATCTGAATAACATATCAAATAATTTTATATTTTCGTAAAAATTTACGTGAATGATCTATGTGATATAAACTTACAATCCAACAGTCAAATTTGAAAAATATGTACTGAGTGAAACGATATTAAGCGGTGTAACATTACATCGGTGTAATTTGGTCCCTCCTCTCTATATATAAGTGAACAATTGTTTTCCTAAAAAAAAAAGTTGAACAATTGTTAAAATTATAAACCTGTAGAAGTAATTATAATTTTCCAAGTTATTTATACGTGATTATTGGAAAATATAATGGTTATCATATTTTTCAAAATATATTGATTTTATTTCTTGTGATAAAAATGAAAACAATGCACACATTTTGACACAATATCAAACCTTTAAAAGGTTCGAGTAACTTGACAAATCACATCACATTTGATCTCACTCTGTGGTCTATTTGGCGGGGAAGAAACCAACATATTTGTTGTGAATTCGAAACTTAAAATTAAACTGATAAAGACGTGTAGAGCAAAAAGAAGTAGCAATCAAATCAAAGTAGCTTCAAATAGCAATGACAACAACAATCCTAGATCTAAGTGTGAAGCAAAACCACAAGAAACAAAGATAAGAGAGTAAAGAAAATTAATGTCAATATTTCTTTATCTAGCTCGGACCAAATATATTCTAGGTCTGAAGGAGAGAGAATCTCTCTGATCCACTTTGAAATGAGTGATATAAAGAGGTTACAAGAAATTATATCTAAAGATCACAAAGAACAACCTTAATTTCTACCTATTTTTCAATTCACTCAAACCAACAATGAATCATAAGAGAAAACAAGGAAGAAAACCTTTTGATTTTTCTTCTAATGAAATCTCACTACCAAAGATGTTTGTGAAGCCTTTCCCACCAAGAATCTAACCCAAAAACACTCAACCTCTAGCCTCAAAGTTCCCTTAAAATTCCCTCCTTATGTTTGATAAGACTGCACAAATAATGGTATCACATTTGTATTAATGTATTGTCACTCTTATCAATCACCATAAGATGAGTGTTTCACAAGTTACTTTTAATCACATTTACAGGCGGAAAAATCAAGTGATTGACTGACTTGCAATTTATGCTCAATCTTTACCTATATGTATTAGTTAATCGTTTTATTTATCCGTAATTTTTGCCTAGAGGCATCTCTTTCATAAATAAATAGAAAAATAGAAATGAAGTCCATTTTAACAAAAGTAAAGTATATGCATATCACCCTATATAATATTATATGATGGGGCCAGAGGCAGATGCCTTAATCACCTTAGCGGTCAATGAGTAATGACCAACAAGGACAATGTGATCAAATGCATGGTCCCAATACAACAAACCCTGACAGCTCTTATAAATATCTCATCCATAACTAGCACTGGTAGATGTTAGTAATAATATCCATAACTTAATGCTGTATCCATTTTTCTAAATAAATACCGTATAACACAACCTGAATTTGAGCATATCATTGAATTATAATAACTGAGTTAAAAATGGCAACAGAAGCTAATGTAGTAGAGCATCCTAAGAAGGCCTTTGGATGGGCAGCTAGAGATCGTTCTGGTGTTCTCTCCCCTTTCAATTTCTCTAGAAGGTTTTACTTCATGATCACCTCTTCATAAGTTTAATGCATATTTCTAACATTATTTGTTGCATTATTTCCCCCTCTACTAGTTTCAAGGAAATTAATATTTTTGCCTTTTTTTTTCCACTGATAAAAGATTAAAACAAGGAATTGGATATAATGTGCTAATTGAAAGAATATTTGATGTTTACTAGGATTGTTCTTGTTCAGATTTTACAAAAAAAAAATTAAAACCCTAAAAATCACTGAAAAGTGAAAACTAATATTTCTTGAACGTGTTTTGACCGAAATAAACAAGAACATATCAGTTCGGTTTAGTTTTCGGTCCATAACTCTAATACTAAACTAAACTGCGCCATTAAAAATTAGTGACCTACCACTACTAACTTTTTTGACACACGTCATAGGATATTCCAAAATCTTGATGCCTCTACTTAAAATTTGTTAGTTTTGTAAAATAAGTGTTAAAATAATTTTTTAAAATTGTAATTTAGATAACGAAATTACATCTAAATTAAACCTGCATTATCATATTCTTTTAAAGAGACATCCAAAATGAACCAAATTAGAAGTATTAGACTGAATTATTTTTTGCCTCATAATTGAACCAAACTTCAATGGGAACACCCTTAAATTGTTTAGATCTATGTTTCTAAACACTAATTAATTCAACTTTGGTGCACCAATTTTTTTAGGGAAACAGGTGAAAAAGATGTAGCATTCAAGGTGTTGTATTGTGGGATATGTCACTCTGATCTCCATATGGCTAAGAATGAATGGGGCACTTCCATCTATCCACTTGTTCCTGGGTATGTTTTGAACTCCTAAATTGTGAGATTCATTAACTATTTTTGCACAAATTAACAACTAAAAATAATTGACTATTTTTACTGTCATTGATTAATAAAATATAAATGAAAGGACAATTTTAAAAAATTAATACATTAAATTGATAAGGGAATGTAGCATATATTTTTGCAGTAATTGATGTAATAAATACAGGCATGAGCTTGCGGGTGTAGTGACAGAAGTGGGAAGCAAAGTGCAGAAGTTTAAAGTTGGAGACAAAGTAGGTGTTGGCTACTTGATTGATTCATGTCGATCATGCCAAGATTGTAATGACAATCTTGAGAATTACTGCCCCAAATTTGTAGTCACATGTGGTGCCAAGTATCGTGATGGAACCGTCACATATGGAGGTTACTCCGATTCAATGGTTGCAGACGAGCACTTTGTGATTCGCATTCCTGACAACATACCTCTTGACGTTGCTGGTCCTCTCCTTTGTGCTGGTGTCACCGTATATAGTCCGCTTCGATTTTTTGGACTTGACAAGCCTGGTTTACACATAGGTGTTGTTGGTCTTGGTGGACTTGGCCATATGGCTGTGAAATTTGCCAAAGCTTTCGGTGCTAATGTGACCGTAATTAGTACATCGCCTAACAAAGAAAAGGAAGCAATAGAACACTTAGGAGCTGATTCGTTTCTGATAAGTAGTGACCCAAAGCAGATTCAGGTACCATACAGTCTATGATTCATTTGATTTTGAGATGCATTATTTCAGAAATTGACAGTTATATTATTGATAATTTTTTAGGGTGCAATCGGTACTTTGGATGGTATTATTGACACAGTTTCAGCTGTTCACCCTCTCTTACCAATGATTGGTCTCTTGAAGTCTCATGGAAAGCTTATAATGCTTGGTGTAATAGTACAGCCTTTGCAGCTTCCTGAATATACTTTAATTCAAGGTAAGCATATGAAAAATATTTCCATATATGCATTTCTATATAATTAAATATTTGAATCATGTATAATTTTATGCTCACTTTGTGTTAATTTCATATTATTGATAGGGAGAAAGATATTAGCTGGGAGTCAAGTTGGAGGGTTAAAGGAGACTCAAGAAATGATTGATTTTGCAGCAGAACACAATGTAAAGCCGGATATCGAGGTTGTTCCGATTGATTATGTCAACACAGCAATGGAGCGTCTTGCTAAGGGAGATGTCAAATATCGATTTGTGATTGATATTGGAAACACTCTGAAACCAAGCTCTTAAACTCTGCAGGATACATTAGCATGATTCAAGGGTGAACAAATAATTTAACAAAAACATGAGTTAAGTGTATCACTTGCCAAGGATAATTTAGATTTCCATCGTTAATTGTAATGTTGCTATGCAATTTTCTATGTCTTGTGCTTAATGTCAATCATGCTATTTTTAATAAAAAATTCTTTTGGTTTTAAAATATTTTTTAAAAATATTTTATTTTATTTCAACCCTACATCGTATGAAAGGGTTCTCCCCTAAGAACGATTCCCTAAATACTTCCCTACATCGTAAAAAATGGTTCTCCCATGATTTCCTAATTAAATACTTCCCTAGGACAGATTTTTTACTTTGCCCTCAAAGGTATTTAATTTTCTCCTAACTATACATGGACATGCATCTTTCATTCCTTGCAAATTATAAACAATTTTGATATTTTGGACTTTGAAGGGTTGGTAATGGTGCGATCATCATGTGAGAATAATTGACTCCTTATGCAAAATAACTACTACAAAATATGGATTAATCTAAAACCATGTGAATGTAAAATATCACATATCAATCAACTACTAAACCTGTTCTTTGCAAGATGGTATACAAAGGTAAATATGGACATTGTTGCCATTTTATGCTTTATTGATAACAAACCTTATTTTTATTTGATCTTTTAATTTGTAATCCCCACTCATCATGGGTTAACACTTGAATAAAGTGCAGAACAAAATCTGAAAAATATTTAATAAAATATATACCAGAAATCAATGGATCCCTGATCTCATGTTCTTATTCTTATAGATAATTTCAAGCAATCATATTACAATAGAAATATTACAAGTAAAACTTTGCAAATGTTTATTTGAAAGAGTCCCAAATGTAGATAATTACTTGTTACTAATTGAAATTTAAGGGCTTGTTTTAAGAGTGTTTCCAATGTCAATCACAAATCGATATTTAACATCTGATTTGTGGACACGTTCCATTGCTGTGTTGACATAATCCATAGGTATAACTTCAATATCAGGTTGCACATTGTGTTTAGCAGCAAAATCAATCATTTCTTGAGTTTCCTTCATCCCTCCCATTCCACTTCCAGCTACCATTTTTCTCCCTGCAATACATCAAAATATTAATTTAAGTTTAATTTAATGTTATTAACTTATCATTATTTATTATCTAAAGTCTAAGCATAAGAAGTACACATGTTGTACAATAATATAATTTTCATATGCTTACCTACTAGTAAAGGCCATGCTGGTAACTCAAGAGGCTTCTCGGGGGCACCAACCAATACAAGCTTTCCATGAGATTTTAGTAAATCAATTAAGGGTAAGAGAGAATGATCAGCAGAAATTGTGTCAATAATACCATCCAAAGTCCCCGTTGCAGCCTAGAAAATTATCAACATTTATTAACTAATTATCACCTATGAAACACTAACATAGACACGAACGTCCGTCAGCAGACGGTGGAATTGGTCCCCTGGATTAATGATCAGATACCGAGTTGAAAAAAAAAATAAACATAGACCTGAGAGTATATATGTGATTTACCTGCATTTGATCCGGATCACGGCTAATTAGAAATGAATCAGCTTTGAGGTGTTCTATTGCTTCCTCCTTTTTGTTTGGTGATGTACTAATTACAGTCACATTAACTCCAAAAGCTTTGGCAAATTTTACAGCCATATGGCCCAACCCACCAAGGCCAACCACGCCCACATGAAGACCAGGCTTGTTGAGTCCATAATATATAAGAGGGCTATAAACAGTGATTCCGGCGCAAAGGAGAGGAGCAGCGGCATCAAGTGGTAAGGCATTAGGAATACGGATCACAAAGCGCTCGTCTACAACCATCGAGTCAGAGTAGCCTCCATATGTGATGCTTCCATCACTATATTTAGCACCATATGTGAGTATAAATTTTGTGCAGTAATTTTCAAGACTGTCATCACAATCTTGGCATGATCTACAAGAACCAACCAAGCATCCCACACCCACTTTGTCATCAACTTTGAAATTTTCTACTTTGCTTCCCACCTCAGTCACTACACCAACAATTTCGTGCCTGTATTTCTTATACCAATTGTTAATTAGAATGGAAATGAATTTGTTCTGGTAGTCGGTAATCCTTTGATATTACTCATTCCGTTTTCAATCAAGTGATTTAGTTTGATCATGTGTATTATTCCTATAACATATTTTTTTTACTTATATATAAAGACAAATAATGGTAGTATATAAGATGTTGGATTAAAAAAAAAAATGTTGAATTTGTCTCGATTAATTTATTCAAATTATCAACTTTTTATTATATTTACTAATAAATAATTAAAGATATTAAATGTCAAACTAAATGTATTGGCATATGATGAACAATAATTGTGTCACCTAATAAATTACAGAGTAATGTTTAATTTATTAGGAGTGAACATTCATTTTAATACTATATGAAAAGTGAAAAAAATATATATCCTTAGTCCCTAAATCACGGTTAGAAAAGAGACGATTAAGACATAACAATTATTCCTCTAGAAAAAGACCTAACAATTATTAACAAGGGATAATTTGATTGAAGTGATCCTTTAAATTGATTGAAGTGAAAGTCAGTAAATAATTAACTGAAGTTATCTTGTTAAATTGATTCTAGCTAAAAGTAAGTAGAACGTAAAATAATTTATGTTTGGATCCATTTATCTATTAGAAAGGTGGGGGGAGCAGCATCAAGTTTGTATGTTACATCAAGTTTCTCCAATTTTAGTCAATAATAAAATGGGGGACCAAAACTTGATGATTTCTCAAATATCTATTGGAACTCGAACCTTTTCTCAATGACTAAAATAAAGTTTTGATTCAAATATTAGAAAAAGAGGGATCGTTGAACTTTGAACACATACACAAGTTTTAATTTGAGATATGTATGACTGATTTATTCCTTTGAACATGGCTCAAACAATTACCGTGAAACAAAATGTTAATAAAATAGAAAGCTTACCCTGGAACTAATGGATAGGTGGATGTGCCCCATCCATTCTTGGCCATGTGGAGGTCTGTGTGGCATATCCCGCAGTACAACACTTTGAATGCAACATCTTTCTCACCTGTTTCCCTTAAGTAAATTTAATAGGTTGCAAATTCATTCTTATGATTATAAGGGCGACCAATGAAAAATTTATCACAAAAGAAATCACTTTAGATTTAAATAGTTCGGTGGATAAAAGAGTCATATGTAGAGGTCTTCACATGAATATATTCCCCTTTTCATTTTTATCTATCACATTCGTAGAATTTTTTTTGTTCCTATTTATTTGTTACTTCAAATTTCAATGCCATAATGATTACTGTTTTGTTAATAATAATCTTAAGTTGCTGAAATTAAATGCAACTTGGTTATTGTTTTGAAAGCTGCTGCAATTTGTGTTTATTTGTTTTATTGGTGTTTGCATGGTGTTATTATTGTTGTATTCCTTGCAGATAGTATGTATTTTCCACCTCTAATCTTTGCATACCTTGTGCTTAAATTTAAGGAAAAAAGTATAAACAAAAATAAATGATTTGACAATAATCATAAATGTATAAAATGAAGTGAACCTTCTGGAGAAATTGAAAGGAGAGAGAACACCAGAAGGATCTCTAGCTGCCCAACCAAAGGCCTTCTTAGGATGCTCAAATTCAGGCTGTGTTGCCATTTCAATTTGTCGAAAAGGAGAAATAAATATGTATTTTGGTGCTTTAGAACTCAAAGGAAGATAATGTGAAGTTAAGATGCATGAGCTAAGCTAGAGAACTATATTTATAACAATTATCCTAAGAATAGTGCAGAAAAAAGAATTATAAAGGAACGACTTAAAAAAGTGAAAACAAAAAAGGTTGATCGGTGTTTGATTTAATTTAACCGACGAATGTCGATATTGTTAAGTTTTACACTTTTATTCAATTCGATATTAGATCTTACAATTGTGTAAGTAAACTTCTGTGACGATTAACACTTGATTAAACCAAATGATTTTTTTTTATTAGTGGAAAAGATATACAAAAAAATAAAAAGAATACAAGTGAAGTCATCATCATTAAAAAGAAAAGTGATAAATTAATACTAAAATATAAAAAGAATATGAAAGTGATATCATCATCATTAAAAAAACAGTCATAAAAATAATAACTTATTTATATGCGCCGTGATCATGTCATGTTGTCTACCTTCATTCCTCAAGAAAGAAAACAAAGAAACAAAGAAGAATCTTATTTTTAAGTTATTTTTACATAATGAGAGAGTTAGATACAGATAAGAGATGAGTGAGACTTAATTTAAATTATTTTTAAAATTGATTCCCAACAATTTTTATTTGTATGTAGATCTGTCGTAAATATAATTATTCGTTTCCTAAGAAAAAGGGGGAATCTTAATTCACTCGTTCATGTTAGTTATGTATTTGGTGATAACATAATGGATCCTACCCAGATATTGAATTTAAAAAAAAAATTATGTGTCTAGCCAAAGTCTTAGACAAATGAAACGAACAAAAGGGAGGCTGCTGATTCAGATGTTTTTCTTAACCAAATTTGTTGTACCTCAAAAAATTATACTCATATTAAATACCAGAGTTGGTGTTTGCTTGTGATAGAAGACATGCGAGACCTAAAATCATGTAAGGGACCTAAAATTAAATGAATGAAAGTTAATTAAGTATAATAAAGTATTTTTTTTGACGGAATTAAGTATAATAATGTAGTTGGTGTTTTAAGTGGCTAATGAGTCCGTCATAGACATATTGTTTAGGAGAATATGAGTGTGATTTTCAGATAAAACAATTCTTGACCAAACTTTACTTAAGAATGAATTTTATTCTTGTGACACTTGAATACCATCATCTAAGCCAAAGTAACAAGAATTTAATCTTTCGAATGGAACAATAAAACTTCCGGATGAATGCTTAAGGGATGCCGTTTAACAAGTTTGAATTACCTCATTTCAGAGATAAGACAATTGTTGTAGTTGGAAGGTGCATTCTCTACCTAATCACGATCTTCTGGCGGAATCAAACTTTTCAAAATATTTTCAGTTAATCTCAGCAATGTTACACGCATATCGATCCACTGGAACATGTTGTGCTCCCAAAACATGCTCCTCACGTTATCGTCGTTCGTTAATTCCACCCAACTGAATGATATTCTCCCATCGTCGAGCGTTGGGCGTTTATACCGAACGTATTTCACCCTCCTTGTACCTTCGGGGTTTACTCCTTGGTTGAATTCATTTATTTGATCCTTAATATCTCTTAACGTGACACCAAGGTACCGAACCTTCAACCTCTGAGGTTCTGCACCGTTGAATTGTGCATGAACGTCGAACTTATCGGCCATTGTTTCAAATCTACACAATAAGAAATTAAAAATAATCAATGAAAAACTCATTCAAACATTTCATCAAACACTTGGAGTGAAAATTATACATAAACCCTAAAAATCATAAATATAACATAAACATCATGCAAACATTTTAACAAAATTAATCAGCTTACATCTACTCTAAAAATGAATTATAACATGTAAATCTACCCTACTCAAAAACTAAAAAATAAATAAATCTACTCAAAATTTAAAACAAAAAAACCCTAAAAATCATAATTATAACATAAACATCATGCAGATATTTTAACAAAATTAATCAACTTACATCTACTCTAAAAATGAATTATAACATGTAAATCTACTCAAAAACTAATAAATAAATAAATAAATCTAAAATAAAAAATACCTAAAAATCATAACTATAACATAAACATCATGCAAACATTTTGATAAAATTAATCAACTTACATCTTCTCTAAATATGAATTATAACATGTAAATCTACTAAAAAAACTTTAAAAAAAAACTACTAAAAATCGACTTAAAAACTCAAAATCTAAAAAAGAAAAACATTTAACAACTAAAATATAAGTTAGTAGCACTATGATTACTTACTTGTGATTTTGTTGAATAATTTTGGTTGAGATTTTGAGAGGGATTTGAGAATTTTTGAGAGATTGAGAGTAATAATAGATGAGAGAGAGCTTCTGCTTGAATTTGTATCAGGATCGTATCGACAGTTAACTGCCGAAGGAATCCTCGACACTTAACTGCTACTGGTTCTTCAATTCTTTGGCAGTTAACTGTCGAGGAACATTTACGTCTTTTATTGATGTTTTTCAACCTTAATATGTGTGTGAACACCAGTTTTCTTCAGGTTGTACTCAAATAAACTTTTTGGGCCAACTAGCTAACCTATAAAGCCCACTACACATTCAAAATTGTTTGTTTTTGGTAATACAACATTCAGTTATTTAGTTCACATGGGAGTAATTATTTAGTCATGCTTTCGTGATTTTTTTTTGGAACATTAACTAACTTTTTTTTTTTTTAAGGAATTAACTTATTTTGTTTGTTCATTAGCTTCTGAACATTTGGAAATAAAATTATAAAATTTTATAGGGACTATAAGAAACTAAAAGTTATAAGTATTAATTCACATGATTATTAGTAAAAAATATTTAATTTTTAATAAATATCAGAAATTGTTGAATGAGTTTAACTTTTAGTAGTGTGAAACATGAGTAATATATAATTTTGTATATTATTGTTTTATATAATAATAAAAAAATAACATATTTAACTCAAACCGGTTCATCCCCGGTCGAACTCCGGTTTAACCCTTAAACCTCGAACCCATAGGTACGCCGGTTTTATGTCCGGTCCGGTTTTGATTACCTTAGCTTGGTGTTAATCCTTTTTTTGTTCGATATTACACCAACGTATTTTTTAGGGTCGATATTGTAACATCAATTTTTTATGGTCAATATATAACTAAAATTATATAATTCATATAAATATATGAAAATATACGACTTTTATGTTGTTCAACAAGTGCAATACTTTTTTATTCATTATTAATGTTTACGCATGTCTATGTTTACGTCAATTTATTAGTTATTTCGTTCTGTTTAATTTAATTGGCTTAATACATCTCCCGGTCCCTTAACTTATTTTAATTTCTTTGTTTGATCCATTAACTATTAAACGTTTCAATTTGGTCCTTATCTTTGTTTTAGTCATCAAATTGGTCCTATTTTAAATATCTAAAAAAGAAGACTGTTGAATAAAGGAAGTTCATCATATCTAACCGTGTATCACCAACACCTAAGTATCTAAAATTTAATTTTTTTAAAATAAGATAAATTCATTTATATTAACTTAGAAATAAAAAATAATTTGAAAATTATTTTCAACGACAAAAAAAATTTGAAAAATTTCTGGAATTTTTTTTAAAAAAAGAAATCTTGAAAATTACTTTTAATTTCGAAAGAAAAATCTGAACTTTTTCGAAATATATTTTCTAATAATTAGCCAAAATCGTAAAATCTTCATAATTTCATTTTTTTTAAAATAATCTGAATTTTTTCGAAAAATACAAAATTTTGAAAAAAAAATAATATGAATTTTTTTTATTTTGAAAATTAAATTCCAGAATTTTTTAAAATCTTGTTAATTTCGAAAAAAATCTGAATTATATTTTCTTATATGTTAAATTTTGGAAAAAAAATCTTAACGTTTGTTTTTATTTTTTAAATTTTTGAAATTTTTTTATTTATTTAGTTTTTAAAATTTTTGTAAAAAAATCTAAATATTTTTCTGATTTTTGATTTTTAAAATTTTTAAAAATTAAATTTCAAATATTTAAATAATAAAATATGATGTGGCTAATATTAGGTGTTGGTAATATACGGTTAGATATGATGAACTTCCTTTATCCAACGGTCTTCTTTTTTAGAGATTTAAAATTAATAAAATAGGACTAAATCGATGACGAAAACAAAGATAAGGACCAAATTGAAACGTTTAATAGTTAAGGGATCAAACTGGGAAATTAAAATAAGTTTAGGGACCGGGGGATGTATTAAGCCAATTTAATTCTAATGTATGTTTTTTCATAAAGCTTTTGTCAAGTTAAACATGTTTGAGGTTGCAAAAATTGAAGGCCGTGTTCGATACTCTTCTTTTAAAAAGACAATTAAGGTTATGATAACTCTGACTGACACTATTAATGATTTGAAGGCACGCCATAACCTATATTTTGAGTATCTTGGT
The DNA here is from genome assembly GCA_946800305.1 of Medicago arabica. NCBI lineage: Eukaryota > Viridiplantae > Streptophyta > Magnoliopsida > Fabales > Fabaceae > Medicago > Medicago arabica. The sequence goes on from OX326970.1 coordinate 44,155,260, forward strand.
GAAAATCAATATACATGTCATATATTTGCTCAGATGCCTTGCATAAACCTAAGAGAAGTAAGAATGAAGACATGTGAAAAACAGCAGGCTATGTGCCTTTACTTATTCGTGATGATAAAGACGTAGAATTTATATTTAACAATATAGTTAAAAATAATATATTATATATGTGTTCGTTCCATTTGCATGTATTCGTTCTAAATATTATCGTTGTTTTGTTTGATTTGTCATGTTTTTTGAAATTACGGGTACTTATTCTTCATGCAAAGAGGACCTAAGCCTGAAAAAGAAAAACTATGCAACAATCAACCTATAGGGGTAGTAATCCCCAAAACATCATCAAAAAGTTAGGAATTAATTTGATCGGGATATTTCTCATAAATTTCCAAAGAGGACTCTTGATCACACTTCACAATCCATGTTCACAAGAGCATCAACATACTAATTAGCTTTACATTAGAATAACACACCTTTACTTCATAATCCCACCAATTACACTCCTCACCTAGCACTCTTCAAAACCATGACAACTAACTTTTGATTCAACATACAAATCAAATTTCAAAAAAGCCATGCGCCCAAGAAAATTGCAAGCCTTCCGAGACTCCCGCAACTCAACAAGGTAAGCATTGCACCACCCTAAATCCTTAGAGACAACACAAATCAAATTTCCACCCATACCTCTAATAAGACCTCCAAACCCCTCGTTTTGGTCACCTCTCCTAGCACCGTAGAACTTAAACGAACTCAATTTTCCACTGGTCTCTTCCACGCGATTGGAACTTCCATTTTTTGGGTATCGACGTTCACAATCATGTTGGTAACATTTTGATGGTTGTATCTCACCTACTGAGTAACAACACTCCAAGGAAGGGGAGGTTGAGAAAATTCTTCACAGTGACCCTCTTTGTTCCTCCACAACCACCAAAAATGGTAACTAGTGGCTCATATAATTGACCAATTAACGTCACGTTCCTCTCCAAGATCATGAGAAAGATTCAAAATAATCCAATTTTCCAGGTTCATACCAAAGAACAGGCCACATTCATATCTGCAACATTTTTCTATAGAGAACCTTTGTGATTGATAGTTTTGAAACATTGTTCATTCTGTTACCATCAAATTTTTTTTAAAACAATTAGAAGGTTTCAAAATACGCAGTGATGATTTCAAAACAAATTGTGAAAAATTAAACATGTTTCTACCTAATGCACAATTTTTCAAAATTAAAACGTCAAAATTTGACAAATAATCAATTTTTAAGGTATCAAGAAATCGATTTTTACAATTTAGAAAATGCAATCAATTAATTTGGTATAAGAAAAATAAATTATACGTAACTCTACATTTTATACCTGTATTTGGAAGAGGAATTTCAATAATTTGAAGAAAGAGTAATATACAGTAAATGATATGTTAGGAAAAGAATCATTAATGCAGGGTATTATAAGGTCATCCACAATGGTGGGTGCTTCACCTATTTAACATCATTCTAAATAGGCACCTACATTATGAAGTATAATATTTAGGTGCCTATGGAGAAGGGTGGCTATGAAAGCACCCTCTCTCTCCTCACCCTATTTAATAAATCATAATGAAATAAATAAAATTTGGTTGAAATATAAAGATATAAAATTATTTGTAGGAATTATTTAGTAATTTCATTTGCGGTACTGGGGTTGGAGAAAAATTGTGTTTATTAAATATTATTGTAAAATAAATGTGTACGAGGATCCATTTAAACACTCAAAACGAGGTAATTCAAATGTTTTGATTTAGGTCACTCAATTGCACTTAACTACAGTATTTGCCAATATTTTAGGCTGTTACATAATAAATTTTAAGGAAATTACCTTCTAAGTTATTAACTAGAATCAAGTAATCAACAAATACCACATACATAGTCATCCACTAAATCTCGCATATACTCTCAATCCATCCCATTATTGGCTTTACTAATGTCAAGTTGTAGGAACACAATTGTATCTCACGAATAAAAAGAAGAATACTGTTCTCCCCCGTACAAAACACTCTCATTCTGCAACCACGCCTATTTTACTCCTGCGCTAGTTAACTAACGCAAGTGTAAAACTGTGCACTAGTTAACTTACGCTGCGTGAGTTAACTAGCGTAAGTGTTAAACACTGCGCGAGTTAACTCCCGCATCTGCGGCAGTTAACTCACGCAGTACTGGTATATCAGTACAACATTAATTGCTGTACTGGTATGCATTCAATGCAACGAACGTCATTAATGACCCGTAATTTTTACACGCTCATAATTGAACCGAATTACGTCAGTTTAACAAGATTATCGGACAATACGACATAATCGATCAAAATTACACAAAAAACATCGTTTTTATCACAATCACATAATCACACATAACGATCCAAAACGGTCCAAATTTCACAAATTCGCCGGTAATGACCCGTAATCACTTAGGCAACTTAATGACACGTAAACGATCCAAATTACACCTATTTGTCCATAAATCTTGAAAATCACATAATCTCACATAAACGGTTAAAATTATCTAAATTCATCGTTAAATTACATAAACACAAATTCATTAAAATTCAATAATACGGACACAAATTCGAAAAAATTACGATATTACACGTTAATAAATATTACACTTCAACGGATCAGACATAAAGATGTAAAGTGTTATCTTCAACCATTACGTTAAACATGTTAGCGACGTCGCTATCATCTTCGACATGGCAAAACAGTGTCAGAATAACAACATAGGAAAAAAAAAGTCGTTAAGTAACTAAAACAACCACCTACGAACCAACTTGAAGGCAAGGCAGTACAACACAGCAGCGCCACATTCGACCACCTAAAAACACCCTAACCCTCCAGCGAGACCCACAAACATGTACAACACGCCCATGAACACGATTTGAACTCGTGAGAACTCAGCAACTCGTAGTCAACCACATACTAGAACATATATGAAGGTTGACGAAAATCAGAGACGGGGATCATCAGTCGGGAACTCACTGATGGTGCGGAGAGTGAATCTTGTCACACCACCACCTATGTAAGCTACATCGAAACAAAACTTTGGATTTGGAAGGGTGAAATACAACGGTGGAGGGTTAGCTTAAGAGAGAGGGCTCATGAACTAAATTCAACTAGTAAATTACCGAATCGAATCGTAAACTATTTTTGAGTTAAATCAGTTCTTGTCAACCATTCTAATATATAAAGACAAATGTTAATGTAGAAGATGTTTAATTTGTTTCAATGAATATTTTTAAAATATCAATTTTTTATTATTTGTTATAGATGATTAAAGATAAGAGAATGATAACAGACAGGGCCAACTTATTTCAACTTTACAAACGTTTTGGACTAACATAAAACGTTTAAAATAAAATGGACCAAACTTGAAATTTAAAATAAACTTATGAGACTAAACATGCAATTAAGCCTATATTTAATTAGGGAGATATTATTAAAAGGAAAATATTTAAAAACAGTTGTAAAATCGTGCAAGTCACAAGTTCGTGCACAAGTTGGAATTCCTATCAAGTTTTTTTTTTTATTTTTGAAATATCCTATCAAGTTAAAATACACACATTATTCATTCACATAAATGTGAATAGTGCTGAATTTGAATACCTATCATTTTCAACTGCAGACTCTATGTCCACGATCAAAACCCTTTATTGTAAACTAGAACAAGAAAAAAAAAATTCGACAATACTGGATAAACAAACAAAAATCATTATAGTTGTGACAGTGATCCAAACAGAAGACGGTGGAGTTGTACAAAAATTAAGAACTTGGTTTGAGAGTGTTTCCAATGTCAATCACAAATCGATATTTAACATCTGCTTTGAGGAGTCGCTTCATCGCTGTGTTAACATAATCCACAGGTATGACTTCGATGTCTGGTTTTATATTGTGTTTAGCAGCAAAATCAATCATTTCTTGCGTCTCTTTCATCCCTCCAATGCCACTGCCAGATATTGTCTTTCTTCCTGCCAATATATAATATCATCAAAATGTTTATACATTTATTTTCATAGGTATAAGAACATATCGATCACAATCAATCATAAATATAGAGATAGTTATGATAAAATTCATACTTCAAAACTTATAGTATAAATGAATTCAACATTTTTCATATATATATAGACATACACCAAAACTCACCCATTATTAAAGGAATGTGAGGGAGCTCCGGTGGCTTCTCAGGTGCACCGACCATTACAAGTTTCCCGTGATACTTTAATAATCCAACTAGAGGTAAGAGAGAATGATCAGCGGAAACTGTATCAATGATACCATCCAACGTACCCATCGCAGCCTATAAAATCATTGACATTAATAAGTTAATCCATAACCATTTCGAATTAAGAATGTTGTTATTACTTTGATTTTGTATTTGTACCTGCATTTTATCTTGGTCATGACTTATAAGAAATGAATCAGCTCCTAGGTGTTCTATTGCTTCTTTCTCTTTATTGGGTGATGTACTAATTACTGTTACATTAGCACCTAAAGCTTTTGCAAACTTCACTCCCAAGTGACCAAGTCCACCAAGACCAACAATACCTATATTCATACCAGGCTTGTCGAGTCCAAAATATCGAAGAGGACTATACACAGTAATACCGGCACAAAGGAGAGGAGCAGCAGCTTCAAGTGGTAAGCTATCAGGAATGCGAACTATAAAGTGCTCATCTGCAACCATTGAGTCAGAGTACCCTCCATATGTGATGGTTCCATCACTGTATTTGGAACTATATGTCTGTGTTTGTTTAGGGCAATAATTCTCAAGATTTTCCTCACAGTTTTGGCATGCACGACACGAATCAACTAAGCATCCCACACCCACTTTGTCTCCAACTTTGAACTTCTCTACTTTGCTTCCCACTTCTGTCACTATACCAGCAATCTCATGCCTATAATCATGTATCAATTAGAATAAAATTGAAGTATAGTAAAAAAAAAATTCCTAAGATATGGTTTGTTAAAGTAGTTCAAAGCATACGTACCCAGGAACTAGTGGATAGGTAGACATGCCCCATTCATTCTTTATCATATGAAGATCCGAGTGACATATCCCACAATACAGTACTTTAAATGCCACATCTTTTTCACCCGTTTCTCTGAAAGTTTATGACACATTAAGAAATAAATATTTAGCCAACAACAATATTGTTCTCAACATATGAAATTATAAGCATGTTCTTAGTTAAAAAGATGTATAAAATGAAGAGGTGGATGGATGAATGAATTAACCTTCTAGAGAAGTTGAAAGGGGAAAGAACACCAGAAGAGTCTCTAGCTGCCCAACCAAATGCCTTCTTTGGATGCTCAAATTCAGGTTGTGTTGCCATTTCAACGTGACAAAAATTAAGTAAGTGAATAAATTGTGTCTCTATGAGTAGTAGTGAAAGTATAGGTTATTGATGATATTGCAAACATGTGGGAGCTATAAAGAGTATTTATAGTGTGACCATAAATGTGTTGTGACTTGTGAGAATTGTTCTTATATCGACGTATTTGGTGACGTTTTTATCTCATATTTTTGACATATCTGGTGACGTTTTTGTTTCCCCTTAAACAAGTCTTCAAAATAGTTCACATTTAAAAAGAAGTCACTTTACTAGTGTGAACTAATACATTAGATGGTCCACAAAAGACTACTTTGCTATTTTGTTTAGGACCACTCATTCATGTAAGTCCATCATATATTTAATGATACGTGTCTTGTACTGGAATTTATTTCTCCTTTCTCTTTTCATCATTCATATGCTCTCAGCCGCAATTGTCCCTCTCAAATACCGTTGATGCGTTGAATCTCACTTCTGAATATAGTTGTCAAAATAGCATGAATCGGGTTGTAAAAAACTCAAACAAAAACCACAATTGTCTCTTCATGACAAAAAAGACTCTTCTTTTCCCACCTTATTAATTTCTTGTGTGTCTTATTTATTCGGATTATATAATTCAAACAATATAAATATTTTTTATTTTTCCCTTTCTCTTTTATTGAAATAAGTGATTTTCACATCTATATCGTTTTTTTCTTTCATGATTTCGTCGTCTTATTGCGACGTTCTTTTGTGTGCCGTCTTTGTGCGGCGTTGTCTATCTTTCTTTTTTTTTGTTCTGGTATTTATTCGGTTTAGATTGTCCTTCGATACAATGCAGATTCAATCAATGACTTTGACTCAGTCATCGTTGCAGATATGAAGACATGAATATTCCGGAGACTTTAATACATTCATATGTGTAGGCTTCAAAATACTTTAAAACATTTCGGATTATAAAATCAAATAAGATGGACGAAAACTCATATGGTAAGAAACGTAATGACCAAGAAAAAAAACACAATTGTATCTTTTTGGCCCAATCCAACTTTAAGTGGATCAGACTGGACTAACCCACTAGGCTTCTGGAAGGATTATTTAATTATTATAAAAATACAGTTTTTGTTAAAAAAGATAAATTTTGTCCCACTTTTAGTTTATCTTTTTGTTCAAATAAATGGTCTAAATTACCACGTTCAATAAAAGGTTCATAAACCTAGTGACATATAATACTTTTAATTTATTAAAAAAATAAATATAATTAATGCATTTTTATTTGTGATATAAATTTTGCATTGATTTGTATATGACCTTATGAGCATATTGTTGAGCTTGAATCCTTTCTTTCACTTACTCTCATCTTTTTCCTCCTTTTTCATTTTGTGTCCTTCTCTATCTTGATCTTCTCCCCCTCTCTTGATATTATTTTTTTCTCTCTCTCTTGATCTTCTCTCTAAAATTTAGAGAAATACATAAATTGGAGAAAGAGGAAGAATGGGAGAATATAAGAAGGATAGGACCCAAATTTCATATTGTTATTAGTATTTTTTTTTATTTAGCAAAATATTATTAATAACATAGTTTGTACGATACACACAAAGCTAGTTACATATGAAATACAAAGGGTGTGATATAAAGGTGAAACACCTTGAAAACCACAAAGTCCCAAAACTGCCACTTAAAAAAAATAACACACCATCCAGAAGCTTGCCAAGAAAAAGTCCTTATGATAACTAGCTTAAAAACCCTGGATCATTGCGATAAAACCTAAAACAAAACAACAACTGACACACAACCAATAAAAGAAGTGGCGACAAGAGTTTAAGCAAAAGGCAAAATCTTGCAGCAACATTAGCGACATAGAAGCAGAAGAGGCAACAAATAACAACAACAAACAGATTCAAAACAATAGAAGCACCCACTATTGCCACCCACATCTTTTTTGTCACTTAAGGCATTCTCCCGGTTCCCGACTATATTCATTGAAAAGGCATGTACTCCCTCTCAGCCGGGTGGGACTCCACTTCAAAGATAACACCTTATTTCACCCAATATATCTCCATCATCTCTTGACAAATTCATGAACGTCCTTTCGTTTCCTCCCTTCCAAATGACCAAAACAATAATTCCAAATTAACCAATACCTCTTTATAAGTTTCTTGCAACTAGTCTTCCCTATAAAACAGATAGAGGAAAATGTTGTGTAGCCACTATGCCACCTCCCTCATACAGTGGCTACACAACATCTTCCGCGATCTGTTAGTGTCTTGAGGTTCAGATCCACGTGTCTCCTTCTTCGCGTTCTTTAAGTTTTCATCTTTCGGTGAATCTTCGCTGGTTGTCTGATATGCCGTCGCAAGTTTTTTAGGTTGGGTGGTTCTCCGACGGTGGTGGTGCAACGAGACCATGTCTTCGCACTACCGTCCTCTTTGCCTTGTGGTTTGGCTCTGTTCGCGTCTGTTTTCTGTTATAGTTTCGTTTTGTTTGTGGTCTTTATCTGCTACAGATCTAGGTTGAGTGGTGGTGTTGTTGTTAGGGGATGTTTCAGTGCTATTTTAGTGTGGTGGTGGTGAAGCATGGTGGTGGTGAGTCGGTTGTGGTGGTTGTAGTGTTTCGGTGGTGGTGAGGCAGTGGTTGTATGGGTTGTTTTGCTGTTGTTTCTGTTGTGTGGTGGTGGTAGTAATTTAGTTGAGGTGGTGGTGGTGGTGTGCGTGGGGGTATGTGGGGTTGTAATGGTTTGATTTGGATGGTTGGACGTGGATTATTTTGGACTCGGATATGGTGTCGGAACAATTTGCGGACGGGAGCTATAAAAGGGGGTGGTTGATGTTGATTAGGTCAGGAGGTAGGTATTTTTGTGGTGTTTGTTGTGGGTAATTTCTTTTGGAGGACGCCTTTGTTACTCGGGTCCTTTTTCGTCGTCGATAGCTCTTGTTTGAGTTTTTGTGTTGTTAATGTGTTTAGGGAGTTTTGAGGGTGTGTGTCCTTTCGAGTTGAGCCTTTTCCTTTCCGATTTGATCGATGTTTGCACCACCGCATATCATGTTGTTTGTCTTACATATTATGTGTTGGATTCCTGTTGCTCAGTTGCTTGTGATTCCGGATCGGAAATTGGTGTCTAGCTGCAATCTTGTTTGGCTGGCTATGGTGTTTCTCTGGTGAACCGGGGGTGAGGGGTGCCTTTCTTATTTGATCTTGAAGTCTGGTGGGCCGATCGCTTTTGATTCGAGATCGGGAGTCAGTTATTTGGCTCAAGTTTAATTTTAGGCTTTTTTCGGTGTTCTTTCGGTGGATCGGAGGGTGAGAGGTGGTGGAAGCTGAATGATATTTCGAATAGGAGATTTTTGGGTGTGGCTTAACTTTGGTGATGACTGGAAGTTTCATTTAGAGGGGTGTTCTTTTGGAGTGAGTAGTGACGGTGGGAGGTTACGAATATCATTTTTTAGTGCTCGTTTTCATGAAGAAGTTTGTTTTAGGTGGTGATGTTTATTTTGATAGGTTTTTGTCCTCATGGGTGTTGAAGGTAGGTGATATACTTTTAGCAAGTGTACTAAAACCATCGAAGTAATAAAATTTATAAGTTCGTATCCAAAGGGACTATGTTAATCTCAATTTAGCAATAAGGTTACTATCTAGGATGTGTAAATTATTTTAGTGCCCGAGGTAGTTGTTTTGATTGCATAAAATTAAATAAATAGAAAATAAAGATACTTTTGGAAAAGTTAAGGAGAGAGACGAGATCAGGTCTTTCGAATCCTCTGAGTTCCCCTAACTGGTATACTGCACCTATTTCTTACGAATGATTCTATAGTTTCACGATGGTTAAAAAAAATAGCCCTAATCAATCACTTGACTTAGGACTCTCTTCTCAGAGGATTATCCATTCCTAGACTAACTATGTTTATTTGAACAATTCAATTAGGTTTAAGTTAAAAGCTATGGTCAGTAGTCATTCATTCTCACGAAATCATGTTTATATGGTGTCAATATATAAAAAGCATTAAGAACAATTGAATTGAATAAAAACTAGATTGTCATTCACAATAAATAGAGTTTCACAACAACATGTTTCAATTAGGGTTACACAAAATCATCTCAGACCTAATCTCTAAGAGATTTAGCTACTCATAATCGAGTTTACAAATAGCATAATCAATGGAAGAATTAAAACATACATGAACTGGTAAAAGGAATATGAAATCCCCCCTTTCGGCAGTCTTTAGGTCTCAAAATCGCAGTTTTGCTCTCCAAAATTGTAACCCTTAATTCTGGAACTGGCTTCAGCTTAAATAGAAAATATTTTATGCGCCCAAAATCGCGCCACGCCTCATAAAATCGCGCAACGATTCTGCAAAATCGCGCCGCACCACCAGAAATCGTACCACGATTTCCGTGGCAGAACCAAACCTTCATTCTGGTAACAAAATCGCGCCACACCACTCAAAATCGCGCCACGATTGCCTATTTCCAGCACTTCCAAAATTTCTGCTTTTCACACCCCTGGTTACCTCATATTGCCTCAGAACCTTATAAAAATGTCAAAATAAGTCCTAAAAATTACGTAATGACAGCATGTCATCAGTAGGGTATGACTAGGTGTTTTACGTAAGAGTGTCTTTTATGGTGTTTATTTTCGGGTGTTCCGCCTATATACGGCGCCTTTAGTTTTTATTATCTAAATCACCGGTCTCAGTTCGTCTTGAGCAGAAATGTGGTTGTTAAATAATTTTTGCTGTTAAAAAAGAAATGATTGCTTTCTTTGTTCCACTACAAACTTTATTTGATAATCCCTTTATTTATTTCATATGTTTAATGATCGTCTATCTTCCTCATATACAACCATTTGCAATTCGTGGTTATTGGCTAATATTTCCATGCTATAATATATGCCTAATTATGTGAATACTTTTCCATTGGTTATTGATGTTGGCTATTTGATTGGTTAACTACACTTTGCTCTTTTTCTCAATTTTTTATATTGATATACACTTTTTACATGGAGACCACAAAAGTGTACGAAAGCATTTATTAGGGTTAAACTTTGTCAACTTTTGCTTAAGAATATGAGAAGGTCAAGTATTTTAGGACAATTTTTTTTTTTGCACAAATAGGTCATGTATTTGGGATGGAGGGAGTACAATTTTTTTAAAAAAGTCTTTCTTAAGATCTGTAACAAATTTTTTATTTTTTTGAAAAAAGGAGCTTTCAATAGCTTTTACTGAAAAAGTGTTACTCCATCCGTTTCAAAATACATGCCCAAGTCGGCCACTTCACATATGTCAATGCATAATTTTGACCGTTAATATCTTTAATTATCTAAAGTAAAAAATTATAAAAATTTAATATTTTGAAAATATTTGTCGAGACAAATCAAACACATCTTACATGCTAATATTTGTATTTATACATTAGTTAAAAAGTTTGGTCAAAGTAAGTCAAGTGAATAGTGCACATTGCAAAAATTGAACATGTATTTTAAAACGGATGGAGTATTAGAGATAATCCCTATTTTGTCGTAGTGCAAAAGCAGGCTATGATGGTACTTTTATGGGTAAGGCTATTAAAAGATGGTATTTTTAAATAGCACTTCAAAAGCGCTATTATAGCAATCCGAACTATTATAGCAGGGGCTTTAATAACATTTTTAAAACGCTATTAAAGCTCCAAGAAAGCGCCATTGTTTTCCCTTTTCATACACAATGAATTAAAATTGTTTCCATCGGAAAAAAAGTTATATAGTTCATACATATTAAAGAGGTTATGATCGAATAATTATGTCCAATTACATCTAGACTAGTTAAAGTTGATTATGATCTAATGAATTTCAATTTTCATAATAATCTACTCTTTCTTCAATATGTAATTCCTGAGGTCTCAATTACAAGCAACTTTTTATTATTTAGATTCATAAAATAGATGATATATTTATTCTATATCATAAATCACATACATCATTTATTCGGTCAATCTAAAAAATGAAAATTTATTTATAATTGATTCCAGAGGGAGTATATATTCCTTTGACGATATTTGGGATATTCATTTATTACTATAGAAAAATACCTTTTATGTCCCAAAAGATTTAATGAATATAGGACCTAAAACTCACTTAATGGATATAAAAGTGCGGTTGTTTTGTTTGTGTTATTGGTAGCATTGTTTTGTTTGTGTTATTGGTAGCATATGGTGTTCCTTATTTTCATTTATTGAGGAAATTGAGAGGCTATAAGTTGTAGGCAATTCATACAAATTCTAACCAAAACATTGGGTGGTGGTGGTGCTTCGGCAACTATGGTATTCCCTGATATTGGAGCTTGCATAAATGCATATCTTGATCTAGTGCAGGTGGTTGAATGAATAGAGGAGTATGGAGTGGAAGAGAAAAAAAAGGATAAAAAGGGAAATTCATAAGTCATAAGTTGTAGGTAATGCATATGAATTTGAACCAAAACATTGGTGGTGTTGTTACTTCGGCAACAATGGTGTTCTTCGACATTAAGCTTGCTTTGATGAATATATTGATACATTGCAGGTGGTTGAATGAATAGAGGATGATGGAGGGGAAGAGAAAACGAGTATAAAGAGGGGAATTTTCTTAACAGCACGCTACTAAAAATAAATGAATTTAAAGAGGAAACAAGTTCATCACTAAATTAACAAATCATATAGATAAAAACATATTAGTATAAGATAGAAACCCAACAACAACTTTATTATTAAACAAATTCCCAATAATAACTTAATAGTATATGTAGATCATAACATAGAGCACATGAAATGGCTAAGATGTATCCATTACATTACATGTTTGATAAAGCTCGTTTGTGTTTGGCAAAATAAACCTTTATTTCAAGCATACCATAACCTTTATTTGAGTAAACAAACTAAAACATAATTTAGAAACTGTCCCAACTCCCAACTACAGATACTGCAGCTGTGGAAAATTTAAGAACTTTTTTTCAATACATAGAAAGTTTAATAATATAAATCAAGGCTTAACATCATAGCAAGTTACATAACACCTCACAAGTTTATTACAGAACAAACTTGCCACAAACGCAAACATTTAAAGACTTGGTTTCAGAGTGTTTCCAATGTCGAGCACAAATCGATATTTGACATCTGCTTTGAGGAGTCGCTCAATTGCTGTGTTAACATAATCCACAGGAACGACTTCAATGTCAGGTTTTACATTGTGTTTAGCAGCAAAGTCAAGCATCTCTTGAGTCTCCTTGATGCTTCCAATTCCACTTCCGGCTACCAGTTTCCTCCCTGCCAAGAATTGTTAGCATCATAAAAATGCTTATTCATAAATTAAATTGATATTCTCATGTGCCTTATAGCTTTTAATCATATAAGAGATCTATGGAGACATATAGTTCATATATATTCTAGCTTACCCAAAATTAAAGGAAAGACGGGGATCTCCAGAGGCTTGTCTGGTACACCAACCATTACAAGTTTTCCATGAGACTTCAGTAATCCAAGTAGTGGTAAGATAGGATGATTTGCCGAAACTGTATCGATGATACCATCCAAAGTACCCAGTGCAGACTATAAAAACATTAACATAATTAATTCACAAATTGATTGACAATAGTATTGTAAATTTCCGTATAATAGAACTTAGAACTATTGTTTTTGTACCTGCATTTTATCTTGGTCACGACTTATCAGAAATGAATCAGTTCCCAAGTGTTCTTTTGCTTCCTTTTCTTTGCTAGCAGATGTACTAATTACGGTCACATTAGCACCAAAAGCTTTGGCAAATTTCACAGCCATGTGACCAAGCCCACCAAGACCAACGACACCTATATGAAGACCAGGTTTGTCGAGTCCAAAATATCTAAGAGGACTGTACACAGTGATCCCAGCACAAAGGAGAGGTGCAGCCGCATCAAGTGGTAATCCATCAGGAATGTGAACCAAGAAGTTCTCATCTGCAACCAATGAGTCAGAATAACCTCCGTATGTGATGGTTCCATCACGATGCTTGGCACCAATTGTTGTAGTGTATGTGGGGCAGTAATTTTCAAGATTGTCAACACAATTTTGACACGATCGACATGAATCAATTATGTAGCCAACACCTACTTTGTCTCCAACATTGAACTTTTCTACTTTGCTTCCCACCTTTGTCACTATACCAACAATCTCATGTCTGTATTTCTTATATAAATTAGAATCAAATCAAAATAGTAGCAAATGGTAAGACTTAAGATTTTTCTAAGATAATTTAATTATAACATACCCAGGAACTAGTGGATAGGTTGATATGCCCCATTCGTTCTTCGCCATGCTGACATCTGAGTGACATATTCCACAATACAATATTTTGAATGCCACATCTTTTTCACCTGTTTCTCTGAAAGTTTTGACACATCAATGGTGAGTTATATATTTTCCTAACAACAGTTTTACTCTTAACACTATATATGATCCATCAAAGTGTAAAAAATAAATTAATTGAAAGAAAAGAAAAAGTGAAGAGGTGAATGAATGAACCTTCTTGAAAAGTTGAAAGGGGAGAGAACACCAGATGTGTCTCTAGCTGCCCAACCAAATGCCTTGTTTGGATGATCAAATTCAGGTTGTGTTGCCATTTCAATGTGATCAAAAGGAAGTGAATAAAATGTGTCTCTCTAGTTAGTGAGGTTGTTGTTATGGATATTACAAGCCTAAGGAGCCATGGCTATTTATAATGCATTGTGTATTTGTGTTGTGAGGGTTGATCTTGTATTGACATATTCAGTGACGTTTTACTTTCCCTTCAAATACATCCTTAAAATAGTAAATATTTAAAAGATTAGCAAACAACATAATATTTGATTTGGTTTTGAAATAATGTGTGATTAATTGATAGTACTAATTTTTGTCAAAAAAAATTAATAGTATATTCCAAAATATGCTGTTTGAGATTACCCCAACATAGGTAAGTTTTTAAAAAGAATAATAAATATTTTGATTTTTTTAATGACTAATCAATATTTTGATTGAAAACGTATGTTTCCTCAAATGATTTTTGTTTTGGATTCACATTGTTAAGGTAGGTTTTCTAAAAGGGAAAAGCTATTTATTGCGAAAAGCGGTATCACGATAACACCAACACATGTATTGTAATCAATCAAGCCAAATTTTTATTCACCTACCCGTTATCTATCATGTTAAAAAGGATATCCAACGGTGCTAGTGCTTTCGCTACAGATAGCAAAAGCTCTTTCTAAAATTAATAGGGCATTCAATTCATGTTTATGTTCCTTACAAAAAAATCATGTTTTTGTTCATCTTAGTATATGTTCTAAAATTAAAATAATTACATCCTATCGTTTAAAAAAAAAAAAAACTTATGTATGTGAGGGAGGAGATTCTCTCAAGTTTAACCTCCTGATATTAAGAAATCTCAACTCTTAAACTTATTTTTCCCTTTTTTTTAGGGAGCTTATATGAAGAAGTCAGAAAAATGACTTCTTCGGTGCAGTCGTTTGAATGGGCCAATCAGATTTTAATCCCAGACACGTCAGAAAACTGCATTATATTACAGTGCAGGCGGTCTACAGTATCGTAAATAGGAAAACTTTATTTGATGATCTTAACGGTTAGATTTACATGGTCTCTATGTTATTGTGGTACACCATCTACAAATAATTTTTTTCTAGTACCAATTCTCTCTCCTCTTTATTTCCATTTCTTTATTTATCCATATTCTCTCTCTCTCTCTCTTCCATATTTTTAATTAAATCAACATCTTCATCTTTCCTTCATCTTCTTCACCATATCTTCATCAACTTATTCATCATCTTCATGAGAGAAAAAAAATGCAGAAATTACATAATATAAAAAAAAAACATTACAGTTAAATACATTTCCATAAAAACACTTCCAATTTCATCCAAACACACACAAAATCTTCTTATCCCTTTGCAAATTCGTTTTCTCCAATTTTGAGTATCTTTTGTTGAATTCAAATTATTTATTTTTATTTTGAGTGTTTAAAGTTGCAGAAAATTGTTTGAAATTAAAAGGAAATGTTATTGTGTTCATGATTATGTGTTCGAATTGAGTTAAAAGGTAAGGTTTTTATTTTCGGGACACATGGGTTCAACTGGGTCGTAACGACCCGTCTGGAGGTAGAAGATGAAGTTTAAAAAAAATAAAAATAAAAATTGGCCAAACATAAGAATCGAACCAACAACCTCCACAATCATAAAATCAAACTTAACCAACATAACATCAAATACATTCACAAAATCCTTGCATTATATTTATAATTAACCACTATACAAATTTTAAAAAGTAATAAAGTATTATATAATTATCATTAATTTTATGATTTGTAAAAAAAAATCATTAATTTTATGATGGATTACTTTAAGATATTAATTAGTTAATCAAGCACTAATGGTATCAATTAATATGTATGTATTCTTAACTAGTTCATAATACCATGGCTTGAACATAAAGTATATGACATCAAATTTTATTTTTTAGTGATCCTTCCAATTATAAATTTTAACGTTTAAACTTCTAATTAGCATGTATGATGTTTTTTTTAATAAAGACTAAAAAAAGGAAAACAGCTTAGGCCATTCCAATTGTTTTTTTTTTAACGTTTAGACTTCCAAATAGTTCTAATTATAAATGTTTTTTTTTTTAAGTTATGCTGCACTAATTGGATTGAAAGTTATGTTGCACTATTGTTTTTGAATGGAACAAATTTTTCATTATTTCCTTAGAAAAAAAAATCATTCTTGATGGTTATTAATTGGATTAAATTTCATCAATTTTTCATGTTAAATTTAGTAGTAGTTTCCTATGTCATTCCAATTGCACACTCCAATACATTAAATAAAGATTAAAAATTATTCATTGTTTTGACTTTCTGATATTTTAGAAATAGAAAAAATTAAGAATTTGAAAAAATAGGAGCTTGGAGGATAGAACCATGTACATCAATGTACATCAACATACCAAAATATAGACTTTACCACTACAACATCAACTTAATTTTTATATAAATTGGATTAGTTACTGTATATAACCATATTACATTATTATAACATTTACATACGCCTTTCTACTATCGGTACATAAAATATTTCTTCTTTCAAAAAAATAAATAAATTACTTTTGGAGATATTTTTAAAATAATAATGAACTATTAAAGTTTTATCTTCAGTGTAAGTCGATCTGACAAACTATCACATTTGAAACCTAGTCAACATGGAAAAACATTACTCCAACGATCAAAACGGACCAAAACGACTTAACGATATCTAATATAATCAATCGGACCGTTGAATATGACCTTATTAGAACAAGAACGAAGTAGGAACTGTAATTTCAAAAATCGGAATCTTCAGTGTAAGTCGATCTGACAAATTATCACATTTGAAACCTAGTCGACAAGGAAGGACATTGCTCCAACGATCAAAACGGACCAAAACAACTTAACGATATCAAATATAATCAATCGGACCGTTGAATATGACCTTATTAGAATAAGAACGAAGTAGGAACTGTAATTTCAAAAATCGGAAACTTCGATGTAATTCAATCTGACAAACTATCACATTTAAAACCTAGTCACCATGGAATAAAATTGCTCCAATGATCAAAACGGACCAAATCGACTAACGATATCAAATATAATCAATCGAACCGTTGAATATGACCTTATTTAAATAAGAACGAAACACAAACTGGAATTTTGGAAATCGGAATCTTCAATGTAAGTCGATCTAACAAACTATCACATTAGAAACTTAGTCAACATGGAAGGACATTGCTCCGACGATCAAAACGGACCCAACCGTCTAACGCTATCAAATATAATCAATCAAACCGTTGAATCTGACCTTATTGGAATAAGAACAAAGCAAAAACTGGAATTTTGGAAATCGGAATATTCGATGTAAATTAGAATATTCAATTGGTGTAGTTCTTTTAAATATGAATGAACGAAAATATTATTTTAGTATGTTGTTTGATTAATAAAGATAATTTAAATATATTAGGTGGACTAATATTGTAGGTGATCCATCGCAGACCTTATTAAATTTTTAATTTCAACCCTTTGATCTTTTTTTTAAAGCGACGGCTATATTTTGGAGGTCTATTGTTTCTAACGGTGCATCACCAACATCCATTTTTTTAACATTTCTTCATCCTCTTATGTCCTCATCTTCATCATTTTCTTCAAAAGTTCATCAAACACACCAGAAAATAAAAAACAAAAAACCCATAAAAGGGCATTGCTCCAAAGATCAAAACGAACCTAACCGACTAACAATATCAAATATAATCAATGAGACTGTTAGAGGAGAGATGATATGATATTACTATTATTGTGTAAATAATATACTATTTAATAATGATGTACTAACTTTGTCTAAAACATATTACCTACTTAAATATATTTCAAATGATAAAAGCAACAAATAATTGTTGTAGTGGTTAAGTTTCTACCTATTCCTTTTAATGTGCAAGGTTCGATTCCCATAGTCCCCAACTTTTTCAAATACTGATGTACAGTATATAATTAATTTTGCAGAAGAAATATTTTATGTTTTGGGTCACATGAGTTTTAACCTTTGAGTTAAAATCCCTTGAAATCGCATAAAAAATCTTTGAGTTAAAAAATCCTTTTAAAATCCTATGAATTCTCATAAAATACTTACAAATCTTAAACAATCTTTGAGTTAAAATCCCTTGAAATCTTGAAAGTTAATACATTCCTATACAATCTTTTAAAATCTTTAAGATTTTCTTTGCCAAAATAGTCTTTTAAAATCTCAATCCAATACACCCCCCTTAATCTTTTCTGACTAAAATATCACATTCATAAAAAGTGAATGGCTATTTGGAAAAAATATTATTAATGATCACATTTAAAAAAAAAAGTTACATGTATAATAAACGTGACAATTTTTTTGTTCATTGAATACAATTTAAAACGAAGAATAGAGACAAATCAAATATAAATAACATATAATTTTAATTAGCTTATTTTATCAATTTCAACAACTCAGTTAACAATAGAGACATCACATTTTTGTCAACAAAAAAAATAGAGACATCACATTTAAAGAAAAAAGACGATGCAATATGATTAAAGTATTTAAACTCCCTTAAAATTGCAACAAAAAATAATAGCATACAAAATATAAAATTAAGTTTTTTATGTTTGATAACTAACGTGGAAAAATGCAGTAACTAACACATACTATAACAAATTACGATTGAAAAGATTCTATTAGAAAAGTAGAATGGTTAATGAGAGAGCAATAGAAATCCATTTTTCAAGAATAGAATAATTAATAAGACAAGTTATGCTGATAAAAATGATGCATTTGTTAGAGCAATATAAGTTCTTTTTAAATGACTTAAAGTTATAAGTGATTTTAAATTTAAAAACACTTTTTTCTAAGTTACTTATATAAAATGCTTTTAAATTAACTTATTTATACCAAATGTTTTTAAATTAAAATTATAATTTAAGTTTTGTTACTTAGAAGAAAATAAAATAACTATGACGTATAAAAAAATGCTTATATTTTAAAACGGAGAAAGTATCTTTTGTCTTCTACGTAGTTTTTATTTTATCTATATTTTTATTTGGAAATAATTTATTTATAGAAATTCATTAAATTGCCTCTTCATTTCCCATACTTGTACTCCACGTAATGATCTTCCCCTGATATCTTCATTGAAAATCAAATACTATGCATTAATTATGTAAATTAGTATCACAATTAAGTATGTGACTTAACTAAAAAGGAAAAATTCATTGGAATCTGTATGACAATTAAAGAAGGTGGGAAACATTGAATAGTGTAAAAAATTTGATTAAAGAATTGCGGTGGAGAATTAATTTTCGTGGGAAAAAATAATAGTGTAAAAATAGTGAGACAAACACTAATTTCTTTAGAAAAAAATGATTTTTTTTATCAAAAAACATTGAATAAAAATAGAATCCTATTATAAAAAAAAAAAAAAATCCGGAGGGAGTTGAAATGGGTTGTAGAAAATTTTGCTAATGGACCTCAACTCATTCCACAATAATAGTGCAAACAATTATCGTCTAGATTTATTTTTTATTTAATAAAAGAAATGATGTTTTATTGAATTTTATAGCAATGCAAATTATGTCATAATGTTTTAATAAATGATGATAAATGTGCCTATTAATACTAGTTAATCCTGCAATAAATACGCAATTCCCTTGGAACAACTTTGACTTTTGATTTTTATAGAAAAAAAGCAGAATTTGAAACCATCATTTTATACTGCATTAACTAATTGAACCCATCATAAAATTAATGATAATTTATATTAAATAATTAAGATTTAAAACCTACCTACATAGCAGTTAAATAGATTTATAACGCATATATTTTGTGAATTAATTTGATATTGTGATGGTAAAGGCATATGTTTATGTTATGGGTATTGGGGTCATGTGTTTGATTCATGCGAATGACTATATTTTTTTTTTATTTTTAATGCTTCATCTTCTAGCTCCAGACGGGTTGTAACGACCCGGTTTCAACCCATGCGACCCGAAACAAAAAATCTTACCTTTAACTCATTTTATCACCAAAAACTCAGTTCGAACACATAATCATGAACAAAACAACATATCCTTTTGATTACAAACAAGTTTCTGCAACTTTAAACACTCAAAGTGAAATAAATAATTTTTATTTGAATAAAAAATACCCAAATTTAGAGAAAACGAATTTGCAAAAGAGAGGTTAACAAATTGTTGATATCATGGAATAAGAAGATTTGGTGTGTGGTTGGATGAAATAGTTCTCGTTGTTGTTGTAACACCCCGTTTTCCCAAATTAAAAATTTCATAAATAAATCAGAGTATCATATAAAACGGAATGCCACATTTCTTAAATTCTCAGAAGGGAATAAATAAATATTTATTCTAGTCAAAATTGTTCTGACATCGCAGCGGATAAAATTCAATGTTAACAAATCAACTGAAAACTTAAATCATAATCAATACGTAAGGAATAGAAAATAAGCATAAAAGTTCTCATCCCGTTACGTATCAGAGCACCTAGGGACACAGTGAGGGTAGTCACTCACAACAGCAACAACAACTAAAGCCTAATCACTTGCACTTGCCCACAAGGCGGCAATTCCAACAGAAAGGGTGAGATTCTCAAGACAAAAACATTAAACATATAATTCAACAATTACGTTTAACAACATAACTTCATCTTCATATATCATAACAATAGTCAAGTAACATCTTAAACAACATCATAATTCAACATCATAGTTCAACTTAATAGTTTGACTTGACAATGCAACTTCGACTCAACTTATGCAACTTAGACATCTTAATCATGCATGTGGTACCATATTGAGTATAAATATACTCCTAGAGCATAAGTTCTCGTCGCTATTGAGCATAAAAATACTCCTAGAGCATAAGCTCTCGTCGCTGTTGAGCAAAAGCTCCTAGGGCATGAGCCCTCGTCTCTGGATGAATATGCATGGACTCAATCTCTTAAATCCTAGACATCTCAAATGAACTCCAATAATTTGGATTATAATATCATAATTCTTATAACAACACATGCAACTTTTAATTATTAACAACATGGCAGCATGGCAGCAATCAACATCACAAACATAGTAAAATCATAAGCATTCACATACATCATCTCTTATAGTTCAAAGGAAGCATATACAAATGTATAGGTCGCTTACAACAAATCACGCATCAGTTAACGGCTATACTGGTCGTCTTAATATTTTCAGCACTTAATTCTAATCCAGGATTAATCTCATAACTATTCGTGCGACAAGAGTCGCATTATTCTAAAAAGTAGTCTGATACCGAACTACTCGCTATGGCGAGTAGGATCTCTCGCCTCGCGAACCTTCAGGGGTCACTCGCTACGGCGAGTTGAACTGCTCGCCTCGCGTGCTTCAGGGGGATACTACTCGCTATGGCGAGTTGGGTTGCTCGCTCTGCGAGCTCCTGGGTGTTACTCGCTATGGCGAGTAGGTTGTTCGCCTCGCGAACCATCTAGGGGTTGCTCGCTATGGCGAGCTGTTTGACTCGCCTCGTGAGCTGATGATTACTCGTCGTGGCGAGCTGGCTGCTCGTTGTGGCGAGCGACGACAGAACAGTTACGGGGTTACGACAATTTTCGCCAAAAACCCCAAATTTCATCATGTTAATCTCTAAATTCGCCTAAGGTGATGTATAAAGGTTACCATATGATCTGTAAACAGTTTTCTACAACATTGGTACAGTTTTTCATCATCTAAACCTCAATTTCTCACTTTTGACCTAATTCTCAAATCCCCAATTCTCATGAATTAAACCTAGAATTTGTTAACTATAATCATGAATTACATGTTCTAATGAAATTGTAATGATAGGCTCACCCTTACCTTAAGAAAATCGAGCAGCAGCCTCTCTGGTTCTTCTCTTCTGTTTTCTCCCTTTTTCTCCCAAAACTCTGAATTGTACGTTCTGTACAATTCTAAACCTATTTCCCCCTTTTAAACCTCTTTTTGTTTTATTTTATCTTATTTACTCACAACTTTATCTAATTCTAAAACAAACCCACAACTTAACATTTATTTTATTTTCAAATCTTATTTTATTAAACAATAAAATAAGTCTCAACCTTCATAAAATCACATAACTCACATAAATCACATGCTATCTCAAATATCACTTAATTCACACAAAATCATATAAATATTATCTATACTATATAAAATAATTTAAATAATTAAAACGGGCGTTACAGTTGTTGTTTTTGTGGACGTTTTGGGGTGGTTAGTGAAATAGTTCTATGTTGTTGTTGTTCTTGACATTTTGGTGTGGCGGTAGGTTTACTTTGGTGGATCTGCAGCTTCATAAAACACAAAACACATTGCAGCTTCATAAAACACAAAACACATTGCAGCTTTACTTTATCATCATGTATGATGCTTTGTGATGTAAACATTGAAGGATTGAAAATGGAAGTGTTTTTATGGAAATGTTATTAATTGAAATATATATTTTTTAATTATGTAATTTCATTTTTTTTTTAAATTTGAGTTTTTTTCTCCTCTCATGAAGATGATGAATAAGTTGATGAAGATGATGAAGGTATGATGGAGATGTTGAAGAGTGATTTAATAAAAATCTGGAAGAGAGAGTATGATTATGAATAAATAAAGAAAGATAATTAACGTTGGTCGCGGGTTTGATACCTATAATGTTGATTTTGTTTTAATACTTCATCTTCTACCTTCAGACGGGTCATAACGACCCGATTAAAACCTATGCGATCTGAAACAAAAAAATCATAACTTTAAACCATTTTATCACCAAAAACTCATTTTAAGAGTAATGCTTAATGTTACAGGAATGTCAAAACAAGAAAGGCATGAATAACTCATGTCACTATAATTTAAACATGACTGTGGTTTTCATCTTTCACGTAACTACCTTTTTTCAATTTAATTAAAGCCGAGCATGTATGCATTCTTGCTGTTCTTGTGAAAATTGTTTCGTAACAATTAACGGTGCTCTTTTTTTAATTTTGTAATTTTAATTTTTTTAATTTTTTAGATCTTTTTTTTCATATGAAGATGATGAAGATGAAGAATGTATGATGAAGATGTTGAAGAGTGACATAGTTATTTGATAAAAATCTGGAAAAGGGAGAACATGATGGTGATGGTGGTGGGGTATGAACAGTTCATATAGTCACAAATTATTGTGCAAAACAATAAACAAATAAATAAATTAGAATAGATTTTTTGTTGAAAAAAGAAGAGGAAAGAAATAAATATAGTGTGAAAGGCAACATACTAACACTAGTGAGATGTTTAATCTTGATGGTTCAAAATATCTAAGGGTTAAAATACAATTAAATTTGACTAGAGGTACATGGTACATACCATGCATCCGCCAGTATGACATGGCATAACTAACACACGTGGCGCATTCTGATTAGTTGTAGGGTAACTTCACCGAAAAAGTCATTTCAGCAACTTCACCATAGAATTTTCCTTTTTTTTTTTTATCTCAAAACAAAAGCTTAGATTTCAAAGAACTCTCATGTGTCATGAGACAATCCTTTACATGTACCCGATTTATAATATTGATTATATACATTATTTATTTAATGAACTTAAGAAACGATTTTTAGACATAAAATAGTGACTCGAAGGTGTATCTTTTTATAACATAAACTAAATACATAATCAACCTTTGCTTTCTAACTTATATCAAATTATAAAACCATTTCAACTAACTTTCCACGATTTCATATGAGAATATTTTACCCTGCATTCAATGTATCTCTTGCATTGGAAAGAAGTTCTAAATGGTTGAGATCATCCTCTAGTTAAGGATGAGGATGGCAAGGACATACAACATAGCTGAAGAAGAATGGTCAAAGGAGGAAGATGACCTTGCTCTTGGAAACTCCAAAGATTTGAATGCCTTGTTCAATAGGGTTGACAAAAATATGTTTAGATTGATAAATAATTGTATTGTGGTCAAGGATGCTTGGGACATCTTGAGAATTACACATGAAGGTACCTTCAAGGTCAAGATGTCAAAGTTGCAGTTGATCACCATAAAATTTGAAAGTCTCAAGATGAAAAATAACAGATCCATTCAAGACTTTCACATGAACATCCTTGACATTGCAAATGCCTCTGGTGCTCTGGGAGAAAAAATGACTGAAGAAAAGCTGGTCATATTTTTTTTTTAGGGTTTGTTTGAGAGTTTGGAGGGGAGAGAGATTTGGCCATTTGGGAAAGAAAAAAAAAAGAAAAAAATAAGCAAGTAGAAGAAATACAAGAGTTTGAGAAGGGAGGGTTTTAGAGGGTTCTTTTTTAATTTCTTTATAATACAAAACCACAATAATTTTAGGGAACTCAAAATTTATTGGAGGGTTTTGAAGGATTTTAGAGGGTTTATAAAAATTCTTCAAATTCAACGTAAGTTTATAAGAATATATAATAAACAAACAATAATAAGCAAGTACATTATATTTCCAAATAAATGTAATTATTGGAAAAATTAATGTGTAAGCATGTTGACTTAAATTCCTTTTAGGTGTAACCAAAAAAAAAAAATCCTTTTAGGACCTAAAATTCGATATCCTAATTTTGACATATAATAACATCACCTAATAGCGGTTTGTTACTAAAATTCTATTAAAGAAGCAACATAGAGACCTATTATAGTGCTTTGTGTCCGGAGCTGTTATAAGGTGCTAAAAAAAGGGATTAGATAACACTTTTAAAAAGAAAGTATTACAGAGGTACCCTTTGTCAGCGCTTTTGTGAAAGCGCTATATTTATATGTTTGTATGTCCAAACACAAAAAAAAAAAAAAAACGCAAAAATATCCAAATAAGAAAATAACGCGCAAAATATATCGATCCGTTACCCAACTTACATTAAGAACCTCAAAACCCTTCTTCTAACTCAACCCCCTATGATTCTGCAGATATGGCTACTCAAATTAGCAAGCGAAAGTTAAGTGTCACGGTCATATTTTGATGTTTTCAACATTTGTTTTCTTTAATTTCATAGGTAGTTAAGATTTGGCCATTTTGTGTTTGTTCGTGTTGTAATTCATTGCCGATTGAGTGTTCAACCTTGTTAACTCTCTGAAGATGGTTTCTTTGGTGTCGAGGTTAGGGTCACCTAATGTTACCCAAGCTGATCTTGGGGTGTTCTTGCCTCAATCTCGAAATTTTAATTACATTAGTGGATTTCTGTTTTATATGAATCGCTATTTATTTTTGGTTTTTCTATTTGTTTTGTTGTTTTGGATTCATATGTGAGAAGGGAAGAAGGGTTGATATATATGTGTGTGTGTGTGTATATATTGATGCCTAGCTTGGTTAGTTCATGAAAGTATGTTCTGAGGGGCGTATTATTGACAATGTTTGGCAACAAATATTGAAGCTTAAAAATTGGTCTTCACTTTAGTGCATCTGATGAATTTCCTTTGTACCAAAGACCTGAATTTATCAGCAACTTGCCTTTACTTCAGTATATTAATTCCAAGTGGGGCCTTTTTAATGTTGCAGATAAGTTATTTCCTTACTATTTGCAGAATGGTATAGTCATAGGACCAGAGATTTATATATTTGTGGGATTAGTGATAAAGTTGGCATAGGAGATTCTCTGATAAAACCCTACTTTATTATGAATCACATGGTGTATTTCTCTATCCTTATTAACCCAAGATATGAAAAATAGTCATTGCATCTTTTGCACTTTTGAATTTGATGGGGAAAAGTTATTTTACAAGCTGCAACTTCATTATAATTTTGGTTTAAATTTCAAGTGCCTTAATTTGATTGATTTGACATTTCAGTGTTAATTTATCCTTATACATCTTATGTGTGCCTACGGAATGTGCTTCTTCTCAGAAACACTTTATCACTACTCTAATTTAGGAACGACTCTTAGTCACGCCAATTTGCGTTCATTCTCGCTTGTATTTCTGCTTGTATTTCTTATTTTCACTTTATGCATTTTGTCTTTGCTCGACATTTTGTTTTCTATGCACATTTCTGCTTCACGCGCTAGCTATATGCATTATCTATGTTCAAATTTCTATATATGATTCACATTTGGGAAAATTTTCCCAAGCACTTTGTCTTCGCTCTACATTTTGTTTTCTATTTGCATTTCTGGTTCACACATTATGCATTATCTATGTCTAGATTTGTATATATGACATTTCACTACAAGAAACTAGACCTTTAGTGTAAGACAAAAACCGTCACTATAGGGTATATTTCCGTAACAACAACTCGCGAGAACATTCATCGTTGACCACATTGGCTGTGCATTATACTCAACGTATAACAATGGGCATGTGTCGTCTGTCATAGCCAGACGGCTGTCACTACTTATTATTAAACTTTACCTACGGTCAAAACCGTAGGTAATTCAAAGGATACTATTTCTAACTTAATTGACCTCTACCTACGGTTTTGACAATCACTAAAGATTATCATTGTTTTTTATAAAGAAATAAATAATAAATAAAATTAGCATGGAAATTAGTTCACTCAATAAATATAATAATTATTATAATCAAAATCCATGGAGTTTGAACTTGATTCCTATAATTAATTTTTAGAATAATTCTTCAAATGACCTAACTAAAATAATCATCCTTAACAATGAACTAATATACCATTGAGCCAAACCAGTAAATTAATACACACATAAATAAAAAATCTGTATATGCTTCATAGCTCATTTATTTATGGCAACAAAATTTGAATCACTATTTTATAACAACATATTTGACAAAATGACGTACTATTACAAACCACACTTGGAGAAGCTACACTTGTCAATGATCATGCATAACATGCACTTCATCAATATTTAGAATAAACACAAAATGAACTCCATATATAAAAGCAAAAATGCACTCAAACTACACATCTCATGGTTAACCAATATTATTCATTGATGAACAACACAATCATGGATTGAAGTTAAAGAAGTCACCTTAAAAGATGACAAATATTTACATCTATGAAATCAAATACAGAAGCACATACAACTTGATACAGAAAATAAAAAAGACAATAAGAAGAGAATATAACAAGATAAAATATTGAAGGTTGTGATTTACCTCACGGGAAGTAATCAGTTTCATGGTGACCTTGCATCAGAACCAGATGCTGAGGAGATATCATTATCAAAATCTGCAAAAGCATGTTAATATCAGACTTACATTTGAGAGAGATATCTATTAATAATTGATTAATGTACTATTAAACTCGTACAATATTTCCTACACTATACAACAATAAAATATTTAGCCCGTAAAATAACCTTAGAACACCAATAAAAGTACAGATCAGACAACAAAGGAAATCTGAAAATAGGGCCATGTGTATTTTACCACACGAGAAGTATTCAGGTTCAAAGTGACCCTGCATTAGACCCAAATTTTGGGGAGCTATCACTATCAGAATCAGAAAAACCACATTCATATAAGATTACATTTTTTCTATAGTATATCACATGATGAAAACATAAGGGACATAATTTAAAACTTCTTACATAGCTAAGAAATCTTGTCCAAAATGTAAATTTGGTACAGATTGCATTCTTGCAGTACATAAAAATGGAAAGAAGAAAATATTATATCTTGCATCAGCCATTTGTGCCCTTCTCAAGCAAAACGTTTAGCTTTACACCCTGTATTCAAACATAGTACAAAATGTCACAATACAGAGCATATGAAGTAGAGTAAACAAGTTGTATAAGAGACAAAGAAATTGAGAATTGACTCGAGGCTGATTTTAAATAGAGAAAATATTACACACAGACACAATTGGTTAGATCTCGATGATTGCACTACGCCATGACATTATAGCCCCATTTTAGACTCACTTTTTTGGACAACTGAAACAAACCATTTCGTTGATTTGCGCCTCTCTCTCCTAATGATTTGCACTGTAACATGTGTTTAGGTACAAGTCATGAGGAGCATGTTATATGTGCTTGTATTACTTATTTTCAGTTTATGCATTTTGTCTTCGCTCGATATTTTGTTTTCTATGCGTATTTCTGGTTCGCACGCTATGCATTATCTATATTTTCAAATTTGTATATGATTCACATTTGGATAAATTTTACCAAGCATTGTCTTTACTTGACATTTTGTTTTCTATGCGCATTTCCTATTCGCACGCTATGCATTACCTATTTTTGTATTTGTAT
Source organism: Medicago arabica (assembly GCA_946800305.1). Lineage (NCBI taxonomy): Eukaryota > Viridiplantae > Streptophyta > Magnoliopsida > Fabales > Fabaceae > Medicago > Medicago arabica. The sequence goes on from OX326970.1 coordinate 44,183,351, forward strand.
ATAAGACTCACATTTGGACAAATTTTACAGAGCATTTTGTCTTTGCTTAACAGCACACTACTAAAAAAATGAATTTAAAGATGGAACAAGTGCATCACTAAATTAACAAATATCCGTCACCGTCCAGTTTAGTGGTGGATAGCGACACAAACTGGCTTCACAAATATTAGTGAGGGATTTTGATATTCATTGCAATTTATGAGAAATAGAATAAACAAATGATTGTAAACCTTGCTAACATTTGAAAAATGTTTCTAAATCAAAAAACAAATATATATGCTTAGATCCAGCAATATTTTATCAAGTATTAGATACAATTTATTTTACTAAAAGGCTTTAGCAATATTTGGAGTACTATTTGGAACTTTACAAAAAACAACTTGATCTATCATAGCATATTAGCGTATCATATATGAGAACTGCTATATGGCGCGACATATAGAAACGACGAAACACATGAACCCTTCTCGGTCACGTGCACTCTCCATTCCTATTGGTCATTTAATTATTATTTTTATTTATTAAATTCAGTTATTTAAAATAAACAATAAAAAAGTGAAATAACTGTGCAAAAGGGAAAATAACACATTTGTTTTCATGATTGAATTATGTATGAACTTTGTATATACTAATTCACATCTCGCAACTCATCTCTGCTGTTACCTCCGTCGGTTTTGTTGCCTTCCTTTTCTTCATTGCCGCAGTTGTTGTTGTCTTCAAAGATACCGGACAGAGAGACACCATACAACCACTACTCCATAACCACATTCATATATGAACTTTGCAGCAAGTTTCATTTAGTTTAAAGATTCAAATCATTAAATAACACTTAATTTTTTTTATATAAAAAGTAAACAAGCATTTGCGGGATTGCTTTACTCCCCATTGTCTTTGCACCGACTTTAAGTTCACATAGTTGCAAACAAAAGATCTTGGGTCAAATTGGAAATTTTGTATGAAAAAGAATTTAAGAGAGTGGCCCCATCAAGATGCCAGATCAGTCGCGGGATTCACACGACGGTTGTGTTGCGCATTTCATCATTTTCCATCATATCTATACAAACATAATAGAATAACATCAAAACCCAACAATAACTTCATTATTAAAAAATCCCCAATAATAACTTAGTATGTGTAGATCATAACATAGAGCCAAGCAAATGGCTAAGATTTGTCCATTTACATTACATGTTTGATCAAGCTCGTTTGTGTTTGGCAAACTAAACCTTTATTTCAAGCAGACCATAACCTTTATTTGAGTGAACAAACTAAAAACATAATTTAGAAACTGTCCCAACTCCCAACTGCAGATAATGCAGCTGTGGAAAATTTAAGAACTTTTTTTTCAATACATAGAAAGTTTATTAATAACAATCAAGACTTAACATCATAGTAAGAAAACTCCTCCCACCTTCAATGAAGATTTGTAGAAGACTTGTACAATAACATTCTAAAAAAAAAGTTGCACAACACCTCACAAGTTTATTACAAAATGAAATTGCTTGAAATACGAAAAGTTAAGAACTTGGTTTCAGAGTGTTTCCAATGTCGAGCACAAATCGATATTTGACATCTGCTTTGAGGAGTCGCTCAATTGCTGTGTTACATAATCCACAGGAACGACTTCAATGTCAGGTTTTACATTGTGTTTAGCAGCAAAGTCAAGCATCTCTTGAGTCTCCTTGATGCTTCCAATTCCACTTCCGGCTACCAGTTTTCTCCCTGCCAATAATTGTTAGCATCATAAAAATGCTTATTCATAAATTAAATTGATATTCTCATGTGCATTATACTATCTATATATATATGCCTTATAGCTTTTAATCATATATGAGATCTATGGAAACATAGTTCATATATATGCTAGCTTACCTAAAATTAAAGGAAAGACGGGGATCTCCAGAGGTTTGTCAGGTACACCAACCATTACAAGTTTACCATGAGACTTCAGTAATCCAAGTAGTGGTAAGATAGGATGATTTGCCGAAACTGTATCGATGATCCCATCCAAAGTACCCAATGCAGACTATAAAAACATTAACATAATTAGTTCACGAATTGATTGGCAATAGCATTGTACATTTCCGTATAATAGAATATAGAACTATTGTTTTTGTACCTGCATTTTATCTTGGTCACGACTTATCAGAAATGAATCAGCTCCTAAGTGTTCTTTTGCTTCCTTTATTTGCTAGCAGACGTACTAATTACGGTCACATTAGCACCAAAAGCTTTGGCAAATTTCACAGCCATGTGACCAAGCCCACCAAGACCAACAACATCTATATGAAGACCAGGTTTGTCGAGTCCAAAATATCTAAGAGGGCTGTACACAGTGATCCCAGCACAAAGGAGAGGTGCAGCAGCTTCAAGTGGTAATCCATCAGGAATGTGAACCACGAAGTTCTCATCCGCAACCAATGAGTCAGAATAACCTCCGTTTGTGATGGTTCCATCACGATGCTTGGCACCAACTGTAGTAGTGTATGTGGGGCAGTAATTTTCAAGATTGTCAACACAATTTTGACACGATCGACATGAATCAATTATGTAGCCAACACCTACTTTGTCTCCAGCTTTGAATTTTTCTACTTTGCTTCCCACCTTTGTCACTATACCAACAATCTCATGCCTGTATTTCTTATATAAATTAGAATCAAATCAAAAAAGTAATAAATGGCAAGACTTTAAGACTTTTCTAAGATAATTTAATTAGAACATACCCCGGAACTAGTGGATAGGTTGAAATGCCCCATTCGTTCTTCGCCATGCAGACATCTGAGTGACATATTCCACAATACAATATTTTGAATGCCACATCTTTTTCACCTGTTTCTCTGAAAGTTTTGACACATCAAAGGTGAGTTATATATTTTCCTAACAACTATTTTACTCTTAACACTATATATGATCCATCCAAATGTAAAAAATAAATTAATTGAAAAAAAAAAGTGAAGAGGTGGATGAATGAACCTTCTAGAGAAGTTGAAAGGGGAGAGAACACCAGATGTGTCTCTAGCTGCCCAACCAAAGGCCTTGTTTGGAAATTCAGGTTGTGTTGCCATTTCAATGAGACCAAAAGGAAGTGAATAAAATGTATCTGATCTCTAGTTAGTGAGTAGTGATGAAAGTATACGTTGTTATTGATATTACAAGCATAAGGAGCTATGGCTATTTATAATGACATTGTGTTGTGAGAGTTGGTTGATCTTGTAGTATTGACATATGTAGTGACGTTTTACTTTCCCTTCAAATACATCCTTAAAATAGTAAATATTTAAGAGATTAGCAAAGAACAGAAAATATTTGATTTGGTTTTGAAATAATAATGTGTGATTAATTGATACTAATTAACCAACAGTTACCGTAAACAAGCCCTTGTTAGAAGAAATGGGATGCTCTCAGCCTTACTTCAGCCCCATTTCGTAATCCATTCATATTCTTGCATTCAACTATGAGAAGATGATCAAAATATGTGCGTACAACTTATATTGTCAAAAATCCTTTACTTTAAAAAATCTATTTAACAAAATTACCAAAATACACTAATTAATTACTTCGTTGGTTTAATAATAAGAATGTGACAAGAAAATAGCTCTTCATGACCAAAAATAGAAGAAAAAGAATGTGACAATAGCACTGACGATGATCTAAGGAGAGGTGTATTATGGACAGTTCTCTCATTCCATTGACAAAGTCACCCACTCACCCATGAAAGTAGCACGTATGATATGGTTATAACATCTACCACATACTCTTATTATAATAACCTGTGAATTTTGTTCCTTACCATTTGATTAACATCCTTTCACTTTCTCTACAATTGAAATGGCCTCAAAACCAGAAATGGAGCATCCCAAAAAAGCTTTCGGATGGGCAGCTAGGGACACATCTGGAGTCCTTTCTCCTTTCAAGTTCTCTAGAAGGTATGTAACCATTCATGTATTCATGCATCCTTAGTGAAATTGTTATTATAAGAACACTAAAAGCTACATTTTACATTATCCTTGCGTCCCTTTTTCCTTCTATGCCAATCAAGGTGATTTTCAATTGGTATGATGATATATGTTGTTTGATTGTTGAGTGATAAAATAAAAGAAAACATCTCATAAATGATGGTGACCGGATTATCTCTAGTGAACGGAGAGTCTGTTAAATTTAGGTCATAAAAAAGGCAAAGTTAAGCTCTCGAGGACAAAAGTTAAAAGATTTAAAGATTGAGTGTGAATTGTCCCGCTTGAGAAAACATGAGAGATTTCCATTGTAGAAATTCACTCTGAACGATGATCTTGATGTGTGATGTAAAGTCCTGGTTATTTTTTTTTTTTATGGATAATGCTAAAAATCGAGAAGCATTGTTATAGCGAAAATCATGATTAACTTATGATTTATTTTAGTTGGCTCCTTGTATGGTAAGTGGGTGTTCACTAGCGGTAATGCAGGTGCTATTTGTGTCTTAATGTTAATTATCACGACTCAGGAGCACATCACTCGCGAGAAATAGCATTGCTCTTTTTTTGAATATATTGAAGTCAATAATATTTTTCATTCCTTTTCAGAGAAACAGGAGAGAATGATGTGGCATTCAAAGTACTATTTTGCGGTATATGTCACTCGGACCTCCATATGGCGAAGAATGAGTGGGGCAGTACTACTTACCCAGTAGTTCCTGGGTACTCTAACATCACAAAACAAACCTTTTTTTTTTTTTTCAATTAGTCAAACATTACTTCATCATAAAACAAACTAAATTTTTGTTTCTTTGTCATTTGTGTAAAGACATGAAGTTGCTGGTGAAGTGACAGAGGTGGGAAGCAAGGTGAAAAACTTCAAAGTTGGAGACAGGGTTGGTGTTGGGTGCATGGTTGGATCTTGCCATTCATGTCCAAGTTGCGGTGAGGATCTCGAAAATTACTGCTCAAAGATGATTCAGACATACAGTTCTAAGAATGTTGATGGCACTATCACATATGGAGGCTACTCTGACACCATGGTTGTCCACGAACACTTTGTGGTTCGTATTCCTGATGCCTTATCACTTGATGCTGCTGCTCCTCTTCTTTGTGCTGGGATCACAGTGTATAGCCCAATGAAACATTTTGGATTAGACAAACCTGGACTGCATATAGGTGTGGTTGGTCTTGGTGGATTAGGTCATATGGCTGTGAAGTTCGCCAAAGCTTTTGGTGTAAAGGTAACTGTGGTAAGTACTTCTCCTAACAAAAAGAAGGAAGCCATTGAGCGCTTAGGAGCTGACGCATTTGTGGTTAGTCGCGAACAAGACCAGATGAAGGTGCGTACCAATATTCGCCTTTAATGACTAATTTAGAGAGTTTTCTATATAGTAATCAATTTATCGACGATCTGAAAATCCTACCGTTAATTCTAATGTTGTTCAATATGTTATAGGCTGTAATGGGCACGTTTGATGGAATCATTGACACTGTTTCAGCACTCCATCCTTTAATGCCTTTGCTTGGTCTATTGAAGAATAATGGTAAACTTGTTATGGTTGGAGCTCCAGACAAGCCTTTGGAATTTCCAGTATTTTCTTTGATTGTGGGTAAGCATATGAAAAATATATAATTCCATATAGATTATGATATATTATAATATGAAGTTTGTTAAATATACATCAAATTAATTGTTGGCAGGGAGAAAGACAATTGGTGGGAGTATGATTGGAGGGATGAAGGAAACACAAGAAATGATTGATTTTGCAGCCAAACATGATGTGAAACCTGATATTGAGGTTGTTCCAGTGGATTATGTGAATACTGCAATGGAGCGATTACTCAAAGCTGATGTGAAATATCGATTTGTTATTGACATTGGAAACACTATGAAGGCAAGCTCTTAAATAACTAGACGGGTTTATAAAATACTAGTAATTTTTTCGCATTGTATTCATTTTTGTTTTTTTTTTTGGAGGGCTTTGTTTTCATTTTTGTATTTCTATTTTTTCACATAACATATATTACTTGTTCCATTTTCGTTTTTTTATCTTTTTTACCTCTCTTGTTGAGAAAGAACACATTTGTGTCTTGTTATTGAGTCTTTGTTTTAGCCTATGAGTGAGTATTTAAGATTTGTTTAATTGTTTTTAATCATAAATGTTAGCGGTAGTTGTTAAATTAATTATATATATATATATATGATAGGCACATAGTTAAGTTTAATGTGCATATGTTTTCAAACTAAATAGCTTCTGGAAAACAATTGGGACCCCGGTGGGCGGTGACTGTCTAAACAAATAACCGAAGGTTTATTCTGTTCTGGTGTCGGTTTTAAGGCTGCAGCTCTGGTGCTTTTTGCGCTGGCAGTGTTTTTTGTTTGGACTGTGTGGGGGTGTTTCTTGATGTTTTTAAGATTGACCAAAGGGGAGTGCTATTTCTCACGAAGCAAATCATCCGAGCATTTCACGAAGTGTTGCGACCGTTAGATTTATATTTGGCTAACAGGATGTGTAGTTGGATTAAAAAACAAAAGTCATCATCAATTTTTTTCTTTTTATTTTTTAATGTTGTGGAGGGCTCTATCACCGTAAACAAACTAGACCGAGCAACCCAATAATGTTTCTTCAACATTACATTTTACCTATATTTCAAAATGTTATCCTTTCACCCATAAATAGGTGTCATTCCACAAATTCACAATTGTCTCCCCATTGCACCCATATTAATTTGTGCAAAGTGCAGAGGGTCCATCCCCATGACTTGGTTCTCCTTCCCCTATTATTTTGTTCATACATTGATGGTTATAAAAGTAAGGAAGAGGTGAGGTGTTGTGTGGACAACTAAATGGTGTTGTTTAGTAGTTTTAAGATCTCAATTGGTTACGTAATATTTACTGGTTTCATAATTTCTGTAATTAATTAAAGCTAGAAATCAATTGGTATTGTATTTGAGTTCAAATGAAATTGAAATTCATGGTGGCGATATTTATAAGGAAGACTACTTACAGGTTCACAAGTTCCCGATGCTCTTCACCGAAGTGAATTAAGGAAGCGGTAAAAAGTTGTTTGCATAGTTGTTTTTTTGTTCATAATTTTGCCGGGGAAAAATTTAAATGTTACACAATCATCTTAGACAGTTGGTAAACCAGTAACAAATTTTTAATAAACGGTGATGTGGATCAATGGAAGAGTGTGTGTGAAAGCGTAAGTTGATAAGTTATTCTTTTGGATTCTTTAGTTTTATAGCTTATCTTCTTTGGATTTCAATCTCACTCAAAATTTGTTCCTGCAATATATGTCAGCATGCTCAATAAAGATGAAAGAAGGAACTAATGAAAGCAATGTAAAAAACTAAGAATACAAGAGGGGGATGAAAGTTGGAACAATTTTGTACTCTCATTTTCAGTTAAAAAAATTGTTTATGTTGATACTCATTATTGGTGCACAAACGTTTTTAGTTATCTATTTCATTTTATTTTTATTCTGTTTTATCAAGGTCATCTCCATACCCAATTAATTTTGTAAGCAAACAAGAAAAAACTAAATACATCTTTAACAATTAATAACAAGGAAGAGATAGAAGAGTTACAACATTTGGTGGTGGTGGCCGTTAAAAGGTAGTTCAAAGTCACCGAAAAACTCAATTCTAAAAATGATCCATTTTCAAGTTAATTCATTTTGGATAGTAAAAAAATATGAGACAAATTATTTTTGATGAATATATACAATTTCGCTTTATTATGTATCAAATTATTCTGACTCATAAGACCCGTGCGACGCACAGGTCGGCGTTCTAGTGTGTTTGAACACTTGAAAATTACAGTTAATTATGTTCAAATTCATAGTGAAGTAAAGTTATTAATCATTTATTAAACATTAAACATGCAATTGAATTGTGTTAATTATAAGGCTAAAGTGCACTTTTCACCCCTTAAGTTTCAAAAAGTTGCGATTTTGGCCCCCTATTTAAAAAAATTACAATTTTGGTCCCTTTCGTTCCAAAATTGCTAGGAAGACGCCACGTGTCCCAAAAAAGGGGTCATAATCGCAACTTTTTAAGAAGATAAGGGGTCAAAAGATCATATTTCCTTTATGTTAGAGGGTCAAAAGAGCATATTTCCCTAAACATAGGGGTCACTTTTGTCATTTTCTTTCATAGGGGGCCAAAATCGCAACTTTTTAAAACTTAAGAGGTGAAAAGTGCACTTTAGCCTAATTATAATAGTTGTTTAGATTTAGGTGTGAAAAAATAATTTTATTTGGGAGATAAAATAAAACAAAACATATCATGAATGATAACATGTGATGTCAAATGTTGATTTTTTTTCCTACTTTATTCAAAAAAAATGTTGATTTTATTTTCCTATATAATGTTATTGAAATACATAATGTTGTTGTTGCTTTTCAGGGAAACAAGAGAAAAAGATGTGGCATTCAAAGTACTATATTGTGGTATATGTCATTCGGATCTCCACATGCTGAAGAATGAGTGGGGTAGTTCTATTTACCCTTTAGTTCCCAGGTACTATTAACATCATAAAACAAACTAAATTTTATCTTTCAATTATTTAAACAAAACTCCATCACAAATTAATCTTTTCTCTTTCTCTATTATGTAAAGGCATGAAGTTTCTGGTGAAGTGACAAAGGTTGGAAGCATGGTGACAAAGTTCAAAGTTGGAGACAAGGTAGGCGTGGGGTGCATGGTTGGATCCTGCCACTCATGTCAAAGTTGTCGTGATGATCTCGAGAATTACTGCTCAAAGATGATTCTCACATATGGCGGCAAGAATATTGATGGAACAATCACATATGGAGGCTACTCTAATACCATGGTAGCCGAAGAACGCTTCGTGATCCGTATTCCCGATGCTTTACCACTTGATGCCGCTGCTCCTCTTCTTTGTGCGGGGATCACAGTGTATAGCCCTTTGAAATATTTTGGACTTAACAAGCCTGGTTTACATGTGGGTGTAGTTGGTCTTGGTGGATTAGGTCATATGGCTGTAAAATTTGCCAAAGCTTTTGGTGCTAATGTAACAGTGATAAGCACTTCTCCTAACAAAAAGAAGGAAGCCATTGAACACTTAGGAGCTGACTTATTTGTAGTTAGCCACGAACAAGACCAAATGCAGGTGCGTACTACCAAATGCTCGCTTTTAATAACTAATCCAGAGATCAAATTTTATATATATATATATATATATATATATATATATATATATATATATATAAGATTCTCGTTTTTTTAAAATTCCATAAAAAAAACTAATGAATTTTTTTGGAAGTGATTGTTTTAAAAGAATGTGATTTATACATTCAAAAAATATATCGTAACAAACAACTCTTAAGTCAATCACTTAATAGAGATTTTTTTTGTTGTACATATATTATGTGACAAATGTGAAATCAGTTATAAACTTCTAACGCTTTTCATTATGTTATAGGCTGTAATGGGCACCTTTGATGGTATTATTGACACTGTTTCAGCACTCCATCCACTAATGCCTTTGATGGGTTTATTGAAGAATCATGGTAAACTTGTTATGGTTGGAGCTCCAGAGAGCCTTTGGAGCTTCCCGCATTTTCTTTAATTGGAGGTAAGGCACATAAAAATCAATGTCATATATAGATTATACCCTATATAAATTATGGGCAAATTTGTATATAGATTTTCAAGCTTTAATTTAATATTTATATACAAATATAGATGAAGACCATAAATTTGAAGATTTAGAGGCCATATGAAAATGAAAAAATAAATTTTAAGCTTGAAAAACTATATGTTCATGGTCAAAAAGGACAAAATTAAAATGAAAAAAATTATAAATGACTAAACTGTTACCTGAAATTCAAATTCAGGTAAGAGACTAAAAATGTAATTTTATATTTTAAGAATGTTGTTGATTCTTAAAAATTCTGGCAGGGAGAAAGATAATTGGCGGGAGTATGATTGGAGGGATAAAGGAGACGCAAGAAATGATTGATTTTGCAGCCAAACATGATGTGAAACCTGATATTGAAGTTATTCCAATAGATTATGTGAATACTGCAATGGATCGCCTACTCAAAGCTGATGTGAAATATCGATTTGTTATTGACATTGGAAACACTTTGAAGGCAAGCCCTTGAATACCTAATAACGAACCTATTTAGAAAATATAATTCTGTTTGCTAAAAACAAAAATACAATTCTTTTTTAACCCTTTACATTATATATACTCTCTACTACTCATTTCAATTTTTTATTTACCTTTTTTTTATTACTATCTTGTAGAGAACGAACAGATTAATATATTGCTAATGTTAAGTGAGACGGTGAGTATTTGCTTTAGCCTTTGAGTACTTAAAGACTCGTTTGATGGTTGAAGAACAAACATATTTGTATATTGTTAATGTTGAGTGAGCTAGTGAGTATTTGCTTTAGTAGTACTAAAAGAGTATTTGTTAATGTACATTTGTTAACAAACTAAATTGCAACTATTAAGAGCATTTGAATTTGAATGAGAAGGTAAAAGATTTCTTTTAGTTTAACTAAAGTTACATTTATTGAGTGAGATGTGAATATAATAAATGTCAACCTTCATTTATTTAGGGTCCGTTTGTTACGGTTTAAAATAAATTTCACATAAAATAATTTATAATTTAGAGATTATATGAAAAATCAGAATCTATTTTGCGTTTGTTTACCACGATAAAAATCACTTTTTTAAAACAAATAATTTAATTTGTTTGGATACAACTATATAAAAGGAATTTTTTTTTACAAAATTAATTCAATCTTTTAAATCATATTTTCTCTCTCCTCTAAAAAAAAAATCTATTTTTTGAGAAGATTTTTTTGAAAATTTACTCGAAAATAGTATAAGTTATTTCAAACTCATTTGTTATAAGTTAAAAAAAATATTTTGACATTCACTAACCTAAATATTTATTGTTCGAGATTTTACATAGTGAAAATCGCATATTTTTTCAAAATGATATATTTCAAAAATGATTTTTATGAAAAGCTATTTGAAATAGCTTTTTTTTTTTAGAGATTTTTTCAAAATTTTAGTATCCAAAAAATTATAACAAAATGATAAAATATCTAGAATGACATTTTAAGATAAGTTATTCAATTTTTTTTTAACAAAAATATATTACACTACAAGAATCTATTTTATAAAAAGCTATAACAAACGGGCCCTTAACAGTTAGATTATTTTTAGATTCTGATTTTTTTGAAAAGATGTAAAAAAACGGATGCAAAACTCTTAGAAATCATTATTTTAAAAAAATGATTTTTTCTTGAAAAAAGTTATAACAAACGAACTCTTAATCAAATCATATTGATTTAATCTAATTTAATTTAATTATTCGTTTTGATGTCAATACTCAATGTGTGTGATCATTTAAGTTCTCGTAACGTTGACAATAATAAATCTTATATTTAATGTTATAGACAGTGAGATGTACCTAACAACACATCGTTGATATCCAATCGACAATGTCATGTGATCTAACGAAATATTTATATGATGATGTGTATGATTACCTTTTTTTTTTTTACCTCATATCTATAATGAATACAAGACGTAGATTGTTTTATCATTCGAGTTCAATATTAGACCCATATATGTATGTCTTGTTTTGTAGGTGGGACAAGTTTCATATAGGTCACTCATGTCGTCCATCAGTATAATTTGTGGCGTATCCATTAACTGACTTTATAGTTTTTTGGGACGATGTTTGAACGATAATAAAATACTTGCAATTAACACCTATATTTAGGGTACATAATGGTTTAAGGTGGAGGGGTGGCATACAATGCCACTATCACCGTGAGAATACCATAAGACACTTTACATAATAGCCTTTGTAGTATTTTTATGGTGGGTCAATATAATAACAAATATTACGCATAATATTTATATCTATGTGAAGACTTGATGATTTTTTATCTATGATAGTGAGATGTGGTCATTACTTGCAAAATAATCTATATGACTAAAAGGACTCTAAGAATAATGTCATTTAGTTTAATAGGGTGTCACGTTTAAGTTATTCATATTGTTCCATTATACAAACTAATTATTCTAAGAACTTTATTTTATTTTTTTAATTTTAACTTTTTTGGTTAATTAGTCTAATGAGGGAGTATATAGCAAAATATATATATATATATATATATTTGTCACTTGTATAAGTTTTTTTTTTTACAAAGTTCACCTTTATTAAAGCATCGCACAAGGGGTTCAATAATTATAACAAAAAAGAGAAGTTTGCATAAGAAACCACTTTTTATGACTTTTTTTACAAAAGCGAAGTTTTTTTTATAATATTTTAAAAAATAATATGATGTATTAATGCGTTTTAAGTTAAGTTATTTTTATGTCTTTTATTGAAATATTTTCAAATTTAAAAATACTTATTCAAGGAGGTTATTTTCTCACGATTTGCATATGACCCATAAAATGTCAGAATCAGGGTAGTTTACCACCAATTGTGGTCCTACATCAGGTTCAATGAGCTAGTCTTTGCAGTTACGCACAAATCATACTCGATTCAAACAAAACATAACAAAAGTCAATATGTGTGTGTATATCAACGTGCGCAAAGGCATGCGAGAAATATATAAGCACACAAATGAAAACTTCGTTTTTTTTAGGGGAAAAATATTCATCTCATTTCATTAGATAGTAAAGCGTTAATACAAGGTGGTACATCAATAAATAATTGGGAGCTAGATTTTAATGGGGTATATGTGCTAATTCTTGAGTGACCTCATTTGCTTGTAACTGGCTAAACTCAACCTTAGAGTTGTTAAAATACGTGGTAAACAACTTCCTACAATGGTGAATGATATTTTCGAACTTGTTGTTATTATTGTTGTCAACTTTAAAAGCATCAACAATAATATTAAAATCAGGAGAGAAATCTGTGCTATCGAAACCCAAATCAGCCATCCATTGTAGCACTTGAGAGAGTCCTAACACATCAGTACATCCATTGAACACAATCGGGAGAACCAAGTGGTTTTTGCTAACACAAAACATCCTTCAACATCACTAATACACATGTCTAAACCAACCTTATTATCAGAAGAGGAGGAGGAGGCATCAACATTACATTTAAATCTATGTGAGGCAGGTCACTGCCATCGTGGATTGTGAATATTGCTTGGTCTTAGTGGAACAGTGGTAGTTGTTGCTCTTGTTGTTCTGCGCAACTCTTGTGCAAGCTTTTAGTATTCTAACATATGCATAACACGTTCAAAATTTTGGATATTTGTTTCATCTACTTGTTGCCATAAATTCATATTATGATGCTTCAAGAGACTCCAAAGAACTGTTGCAAATAAAGAAATTTGTGGCGGTTGAAATTATTGTAATAATGTAAAAACAACTGCTGCCAAGGTAACAAGATCCATCACGACTTGCTCTACATCACCCATAGGTTTGTTGTGCGCCATACCTGAATCTATCAGAGAAGTGTAAAAAAAGCATGTAAAGTATCTTTAATATTGTCATTCCACATAAAACACTGATATGGCCATGTAACACCTTTATGAAGACGATGAGCACGGGTAGGAAAATAATCACAACATACTCTCTAAAGAAAGTTTTCCACCTTTGGTAGTGCTTTAATTTCCCATATAGAATTCCAACTTCCTGGCATGCAAAAATGAATAGTATCTCGAATGGATTCCGCACAAATTCGATAAGCATTACGAAAAAAATATTGTTTGTTCTTTTCTCCCTTATAAACCACATTATCATTAGTACCTTGGGGGAAAAGAGGAGTATTCAGGATCAAATTTGTCGTATATGCGGATAAAAAATATGAGAGACAAGGGACCTTTTCCACGTGGTAGTTTGATTAATCAATTCACTCACACAAATGGAGCAAAAGTGTGCATTACTTGTTGGAGTTAGCGAGATACTCTCTCATGTTGCTAACACCAAGGATGATCCATCAACAAAATATGTGTACATGTACCAATGAACCATCTAGCGTCTCGTTTCACCACATCCTTTGCACTAAAGACACTTTGCCAAACATAACTTGGGCTTGTTTCTATTTTTGCACAAAGAAGTCGATGCGTAGAAAATAACGAGCCTTAAACAAGCGGCACACAAGACTATCATCAACAATTTAAATCTCTAGGCTTGCTTGCCTAACATAGCAGCATTAGAAGAGGTGATATCCTTAAAACTCATGCCACAGAAATTCTTATGAACAAAATATTTCTCCCATGACATACATCTAACACCCCGATTAGACACACCATCATGACCCCACCATAATGTATTCATCATATTTTCTATTGTATCTATCAATGTTTTTAGAAAAAGAAAAATGCTCATAACATATGACGGTATAACTTGTAAAATAGATTTGATCATTACCGCACACCCCGCTTTTGACAAACATTTACTACTTTATGAATTGATGTGTTGCCATATGCGATCCTTGGTGTAACCAAATGTAGCTTGCTTACTCTGACCAATCATAGATGGGAGACCCAAATATTTACCTATGCCTAGAACTAATCGTACACCAAGAATTTATGTGATTGACATTCTCATATGTTGTTCGAATGATGCACTATAATAAATTTTTGACTTTGGAAGACTTATTGCTTGACCCAATGCTGCTTTAATTGTAGTAACAATATTTTTCATAATATTCGCCTCGACATTAGCTGTTCTGAGAAGAAAACAAATATAGTCATCGAAAAATAAGAGAGGAGAGACCATTGGCGCATTAATATAGATTTGACATCAATGTATGTCGCCCATTCTCACAGCTTGCTAGAAAAGTGCAGATAACCCATCCACACAAAGGATAAAAAGTTACCGAGATAGTGGATCTCCCCGACGACGGTTCATCCTTGGAATAATCAGACCAACGAAATTATTGTTGACAATCACCAAGTAATCCATAGATTTGACACACATAAGTATCCATCTAACTCATTGTGGCAAAAATCCCTACTTCAACATCACCTTTTTCACCTACACCCAGTCAATTCAATCATACGCTTTACTAATGTCCAATTTAAGCGTGACATTATTATTACTTTTGCAGCGATCCGTCTTCATATGGTGGACAACTTCAAAAGCAACCAAGGCATTTTCAAGAATGGACCTACGAACAAAAGCGAATTGGTTGTCATCAGACACACATTTGTGGAGCACCTTCTTCGACCTATTAGCAAGGATTTTTTTATAATAATTTATACAATAAATTTCACAAAATTACAGGTCTTCAATCCTTCATCGACCTCTATTATTGTCATTTCAAAATAAGTGCAATATATGGATAGCATTCAAAGTACGAGGAATTGATTTTCATTTAACCAACGACAACACTTTTGAAAAATATCAAGAGTACATGTATTCCAAAGTTGCTAATAAAATTCAAGACTAAAACCATCTAATCCAAGACACTTGTAATGATGCATTGAAAACATCATCTCTTTGAATTCATGTATGAGAAACGGTGACGTAAGTTCCAAATTATCATATTCATCGATTACCGGCTGTAAAGCATCAATGACCGGACTATAGTAAAGAAATGCATAATACAAGTTGTGTTGTACAATTCCTTCCAAAAAAGAAAAAACTAATAATGGACTTTAGAATTTAGATTACATAAAATGCTTTTGATAAATTAACAAGACTAATTTACCTAGGAACATGAGCTAAAAACCAATCCTTTTGATATTTATCAACACCAACAGTGTAAACAAGATCATGATTTGGATATAAATCGGTGTAACGATTCCATAGCCCATATTGTCTAAACCTATCATAGAATAAATACATTGTATAAGTAATTGGAAAGTAAACTTCAAGATTAATATGATTTTCGTCCCTTTTTATATAATCTGTTCATGAGGTTAGGATAAGGATTTGGTACATAAAATTCTCCAGCTGAGCGATCTGGAATGCCAATTTCCCAAAGAGTTGGACCAATTCTTGGAGGATTATATACAAGTGAATCCAAGTGCATGGTGCTTCCTACAATTATAGTGCAATGAAGTTATAATTACATTGGATATAATTCATAGAGTCACAATATAATGTAGTCATATTTAAAAATTCATATATCTAATAAATAATTTGAAATGTGAGCTGTTTGATTTTGTGGTAACCATATGATATTTTGTGGTAACCATATGAAAATTCCTATCCATATTTTACCTTGTTTAATGATGATTTCATCTTTATATCTATAATCTCCAATGTAACCAGGAACCCATGCAAACAAGTTGTATACACCAGGAACAATGTTTTTTATAACGAAGTTTCCATTTTGGTTAGTTCGAGTCCAAAATTGACATCCCTATGATTTGACAAACAATTCAAATCATTTTTAGTTGCATACATTAATTAGTATTTCTTAAAAGTTTAAGAAATTCAATTTCATTGAATCCAACTTCAAATGTACCTTGCTTTCTTTTTGCCATGATCCTGCAGCCCCAGGCCTATCTAGACCAATGTAAGCATTGTGAGCATATTGAGATTTGTCCCCCCTAATGAATATGATAAAGCAAGAAATTTAGCTCTCTTTGATTAGTTATTTCACTAATCAAAGAACACAATAGTTTGTTGTAAATGTACATGTAACATTAACAATTGTTCAATTCGTCAAAAATATATACCGGTCTTGGACACGTAAACATCCTGTTAATGTTCCCCGTAGATTAGGTCGAACAAAATCTTTTGATTGAGGGAAATCATATGGCCAACTTTTGACTTCATTCGATAGCTGATTAACCAAATAAGAAAATTAATCATGTGTCATATTAGGTTCAATGAAGGGAAATAAATAAATCAATGTGATTGTAATGGAATATTGACCTTTTGTTTAGCATCTGACCATAGAGATTTAAATTGATCTTTACTTGAAGCAGAATTCAAGTAAACAAAAATAGGCCCGAAAACCTTCTTATAAGTCTCTCCTTCTTGGAATTCTATGGCTACATCTTTTCCAGCATAGTGGGTGCTCACAAACATCTATAGATGAAAAATAAAGAACAAGCAAAAAGAAAAAGAAAACTTTAATTGTCATCTGTTGAAAATTTGATATTAAGAAACTATATGGATTTTATTAGACATGGAATAAAAATATACATATCTGTTACAAATAATTTTTTAATTTGAATAATAATGACATTATTTAATAGGAAAATGCTTAAGGTTACGGCACGTCTTGCCCGAATTTAGACGAATGGTAGCTATTCATTTTATTTTCAAAACACAGCAAGCTAGATTAAATCTATCTACTTTATATCTAATCCTAAGGTTCATTTCCAAACCCTATTTTCTAATCCACTTTGGCGCCCCATTTTCAGCATTAATTACCTAAGTTGTGTAAAACTAATTTGTACTTTTTTTTGTCATAATTTGTTTAAATTCAAAAATACCCTCCATAAACTATCCCACTAGCCATTCTTATGTGATGCTGGTTACTCTTGCTAGCATTGATTGAGTTTCATGTTTCAATGCCACATAACATACCTCTGTAATTGAGTTCCATTTCCTATGTAATTTACATTCTTCACTTTCTCTCTCTTCCTCTCTCTTTCTCTCTCACGGAACAAGCTTCTTTCTCTACCTGCTCTTCTCTCTCATTTTCAATTTTCTCTCTCAATCGCTGCTTTTCTTCATCTTCATCGCCTCCAGTTCCGGCCACCTCACCAGAAACCACCGGGTGAGTTGAGAGTAAACATACCCTGAAGAGAATGTCACATCAAATCTGGATATCGATATCATCTGCATCTCGATCTGTTAGTTTCTACGACACGCTCCCTCACGGCTAGGAGCTGTGGGCTGATTTTTTTCCGATATAGTGAGCGTGGCGGCCGCTATTGACAACAGAGGCGCAGACGATAAAGTTCCAACCCAGATATAACCATCTTCAACGTAATATTGCTACTCTTGATTTTTATTTTCAATCCAAACACTTTCAATTGCATCCATCAAATTTTTAAAAAAATCAACATGGTGGTCTATGTTAATATTCTCATCATTTTTTTCCAACTTTCTTCGATGATAATATAGTGTTTTTATTACTTCCATTGAAAACTGATTTTGTATGTGACACTCATTTCGTTTTCTACCTTACAAATTTCTTAGTGATAATATATGATTTTTTTTTATTTGGGTATTGTTTGAGGTCTGCTGCACTTTCATTTGCTCATTAGGTAACTGGGTGAAGAATTTTGTTTCTTTATTCTTCTTATCAAATCTCTATGGCTTAGTTTTTTTTTTCCTTTCTTTCAGCCTTGGCAAAAGTTCATGGGAACAACAACAACCACTCGATGTGCCGAGATAGCTACAAAGGTAAACTAAATCCCTCTTTCTAATTCATTTTTTCTTTTTACTTTTGCCACCACCACCTGTTTGATATAATGCTTCTATGGAAAGTGGTCAAACATTTTGATATTTGAAAAATGGTCATGCATTTTGAGGTTTCAATAACAATTTACATTTGTAGGCTTATAGCCATTTTTTTTAAAATTTTTACATTTTAAGTTGTTTTGTTGTTGTTGAGATGAATTAGACAGATCTTCTCACATATGATTTTGTATAGCTTTCATGTAGTTTTACCAAGTTTCAGATTATTTTGGCACACATTTTCTCTTTTTAAGTAGAATTAGATGGAATAAGGAGATAGATATTAACCGGCTTATCGAGAGAGTAAGTGTTAGTGATGGGATCCTTACTTAAGATGTGTCATTGAAGCAAGTATATATTATATAATGATTATTAGTAAAATAAAAAAAAAAGAAACACATGATGAGAACATTTTATAACCAACTGGTGTTATTTGTGTTTATAAGTTTCATCCATGGTGAACAATGGCTCTAACTGTTGAATAGCATAGACTAAGTATTTGCAACACAGCCTTCTATTTGCCAACATTGTAGGCTCTCTCCCCATTTCATTCTGTTTTATTTTTTTTTGTTTCTCTTGCAAAAAAATTGTTTTATTTTGATACACATGCTAACATGGTAACCTTGGAAAGGTTTTGTAACTTTTTTGCAATTCTATATCATGATAAACTTAATTATACCGAGCTTTAGTCCTCTATTTATGAAATTGAGCATCTTGAGCAGTTATGGTGTAGATTTATTGGGACATAAAGCAGACCTAAAGAATATTAGTTAAATTCATTTTTGTCAATTTCGATTTGTCACAGCTCTTTGTAATGAGTTAAATTCATTTTTGTCAATTTCGATTTGTCACAGCTCTTTGTAATGAGTTCTTTGATCCTTAATTTTTTTGGTTCTATTATGAGTACAATGTGTATTTTGGTTCACTGGCTTTGATCGATTCAGAGTAAACCTCCATTTTTCTTTGTGAATGTGTTAGGGGTTGTCATTATAGTCCCTAATTTTGTCAAACTTGCAAACACATAATCAAAAGTCTCTTTAATCAGTCATTTTAATCTTCAAACATGTTTTTTGTTAGTCAATTCAATTCAAAAAATTACAAACAAAAAAGAGACTTGAGGATGTATATTTGCAATTTTCATAAAATTAAATCATTGGACCAAATTTTGCATTTTCCAACAGCTATGTCCTACACCTTCTTCTTCCAATAATGGCGGCTTTGAAGCCGTGTTCTCTGGCTATCTCTGCCACCTCTGAATTCCGAATTAAATCAATCTACCATAAGCTTTGACACCACCAACTTCACACTGCAATCTTCTTTATTTTACATGTTTAGAACCTTTAATTTTTTTACATGTTAGAAGTTTCAAAATATAGACTGCGTAGAAACTCTAGGGCTCTCTATTCATATAAAAAATTCATTGTGTTAATATAGACTGTAAATAGTATAATTATGTATTATGTTTGGACTGAATTAGGAGCTAATGGTTGGTTGAAAATTACATATCTTGATTTTATTTGTTCCCTGTTTTTCTTATTCTAACTTACTAATGGTTTCTTTTTGAAAGTTTGATAAAGGTCTGCATGGGAAGGAATTTTGTTAGGCATATGACAGAAAAGTCATTCAAAACAAGTGTGATATATGTATGTGGCTAATAGTAACAATATATATTATTCCTATTTAAAATGTTCAATCACTAAAATGCATGAACCTTTTTTCTTTAATGCTCTTTATGGATAGCCATTTGTTATTGTCATTTACAATTGCTCATATTTGTGAGAGAGATACAAGTTATTTACTTACCGCCTCCTCTTACTTTTGGATTCAAAAAATTTGGTTCAGGTGATCACTGAATTTAGTTGTACATAGATGTTATTTGACCAAGTTAGATTCTATTTAATTTAGTAGGAACCAAGATGTGCTAATCTTATATATTATTTGACCAGGTTATTTTTTTTTTGGCAGAAATGCTTTGGTTCAACCTTTGCAAGGGTCGTGAAATCAAACTTAGTGATGATGGCTCTATAAGATATGTCGTAAATGTGCATTGAGGGTTACAATTTTTGTAGACAAGATATAGTGTGTAAAGTGTTTTGTCTTTGTCACCCAAATGTTTTCTATTATATAGGGGTAAAGGATATGATAATTGCAATTAATATCATACGACTATTTTTGTACAATGAAATAAGATAAAATATACCATTTTATTTATTTGTTTAAATGTATATGACACGGATGCACGGTCTAGTTTCTATTTATACAGTAGTAACCACCATCTGCCAACACTTCTCGGTTTTTTTATGCCTCATTTCTCTCTCTTTCTCATGTGCTGTTATACCTTCTTTTTTATGCAATGATGATATCAAATATGAAGCGGCGAGGTTGGTGGTGATACTAACATCACATGCAATGATAGCTATCTAGGATTCTACTGTGAGCATATTAGATTTATTTAAAATGAGCCCATATATGGTGATTTTGTAAGGCAAACAAGCTGTCGTGCATTTTGTGCGAACAAAAGTCTCGTACCATATAGCACTATTGGTTAAGAGAATAGCTTGAGAAAATGCCAGTTGTTGACCCGTTTCTCTATCTCTCGTCGATGGCATTCTTCTTTGCCTAGTATTTGATATAGCCATATAGTTGAACCTGTAGCACATGCGTCGTTCGTTCGTCAATAATTAAGTATATAATGATGTTCTTTTCTTTCTCTTTCAAAATAATATAACCTTCTTACAAACAACTAAAACTAAAGGGTTCATAATCAACAACATCATCAACAATATTGTGAACTGTGTAACTCATCAACAATATTGTGTATTGTGTTTCCATTTTCACGTGGTTTGGACAGGTACTCGGAACAGTGGAATAGTAAGTGGAGGAGAATTTTTCAGATTTTATGGGTTGGTGAAAGGAAAAAAAGCAATTTTTTTTTATCTTATTGATTTGGTTGGCAACTATTTGGAGTATGTGGCTGCATGGAAATGACATACTCTTTAATGGGAAAGTGATAAACTTGTTGGAGGTAATAGAAAACATAAAAATGATGTCTTGATCTTGATTTATTATAGGGAATGTAAGAGTTAAAATTTTATTTGTTTTCGGATAGGAAAAATAGCCATCAATCTTGTCTTCAAAATGTAGAGCAAACTTTTTTAAAATAGATTTTGAGTGCCTCTTCTAGTCAAATTTATTCACTTTGCTAATAAAAATAATTAACAACGAATTATGACACCTTAAATTAATGGGAAAAAAGGAAGAAGATTTTCGTATCATTATCTATTTTATTTATTTACGACCCAAGCTATTATTTGTCTTTTGTTTTTACCTTCAGATTTTCAAGAGAAGAGACTCTAGGCTAATTCATTAACCACTTAAGTTTAACTACTTGGTTATATCTTTTATGTTTTAAACTATACTTAGTTTCCATATGCATTTCATGAATTTGCATCCATGATATCTAGTTGAAAAGAACTAACATTTGTTTTTTTTTTTTTAAATAAGAAATTATTTTGTATTTACTGAAACGTTTTTCGTAGTAGTTAATTACCGGTTTTCCTTGAGCTTAAAAACGGTCCTTATTTGATTAACGGTCACAGCAGGAAATCCTTCTAGTCGACGAAATATCACATATGCATAAAATCCAGAATCTCCTCTTCGCACTATATACCTGCAAAATTAATTTTATGCAAATCAAATAATTTAAGTTAATCATTGAGATGTAGAGGGACAAGGTAGATTGCCTATTTGGCACATAAACATATCAATTTGAGTGGTAAGGGATAATGAGTTCAACTTCATTCCTCACTAGCAAAATAACAACTAATTAAAGACTAACCTTTTTTCATTAAAAAAAAAAGGCTTAAATGCACTTTTCACCCCCTATGTTTCAAAAAGTTGCGATTTTGGCCCCCTTTAAAAAAAATGGATATTTTGACCCCCTAATTTTTGACCCTCTTTTGATTTGCTGATTTTGATGGAAATTATGACAATTTCAAAGTCTCTGATGATGTAAAATGACATGGAGATAGAAAGATGCTGATAAATGGAGATCAAATTGACATGGTGTAACTTTTGACCCCCTAAAGAAGGATTCACTTATCAGTTTGGACTACACTTATCATGTCAGTTTGGACACCATGCAAGTTTGGACTCTACTTTTCAGCATCTTTCTATCCCCATGCCAGTTTACACCATCAGAGACTGAGAAATTCGCATAAAATCAGTTAATCAAAAGAGGGCCAAAAGTTAGGGGTCAAAATATCCATTTTTTTAAAGGGGGCCAAAATCGCAACTTTTTGAAACATAAGGGGTGAAAAATGCATTTAAGCCTAAAAAAAATGGTGATCATGAAAACCAAGAAACATGTTATCCATAATTAATTTACACAAGTTGTGTCAAATATTTTGAATTCACCTTTGGTCTATGTTTATAGGGACGTTTAAGCCATTCATCGAAGTATTCCATGTTCTTAAAAACGAAACCTCTGCTATATTCTCATTATGTGTTATGACTGAGAAACTTGTCCCGTGGATTCTGCAATGGTAATTTCAAATATAATTAATCTCTTCTCTTGATGTTGTTACTAATTTCATACTTCATAAGTGTATAGATATAGACTAACATAAAAATTTGTACCAAAAAATAAAGTAACATATGAATTCAATTAAATCATTACACCTGTGGAATGTTTTGCCAAAAACAACGATAGTCGATGGATTTTATTTTTATGCCATAACGCCAGGTATAAAAGTATTATACGAGGAGCTTAATTCAACTGAAGAGAATACTACAAAACGGTTAGAAGTAGTTGATGAAGATAAATGACAAAATTAGTTAGTCATAGTTGGACTTAGTTAGAAAAATAGTTAGATTAGGTGTTTCTTGTATGACAAGCTATTACTACGCGGTTAATTTAGCCTAACTATGAATTTTTCACTCATTTATTTCATATTCTTTGATCACTTTATTCAATGAACTAAGGGAGTCATTATTCCAATATCTTGTTTGTGAAGTTTCTCTCTCAATTTTTTCGCTCATAATATAATAATAATAAGCTTGTAGAACATTATAAATTGAATTGAATAGAATTAATTTATTTAGTGCAGAATAAGTACCCTCTATCATCTTCTTGATTTCTAGCTTCAAGTACATTGTCCATTCCAGAGTATGAATTCCTGTGATATACCCCCCTGGATTTGACAAAGTGAGGGAAATGATGCCGTTGCTAATCACGACCTGAAAAACAATGAGAAAATCAGAACAATAACTTGGAGCTATATATGTAAGATCCAAGGCCTGGAAATTATTTTACGTGCCAAGAATCATTTATCTATAGAAGTATTTTGTCACAATCATTGAATTCAGGTTTCATAACCTTAGAAGAATTTACAAATTTTTCTTTATTCACAGTAACTGGAGATTGAGTGTTCGACAATCCTAGGTTGTTGATTCCCCTTGAGATTCTTCTGCAAGTGGAAAGAAATTGAGCAAGAAATCAGTAAAAAGGAAAATCTTTTTTAAGAAATGTAGAATATGTTACTTTGTCATTTCAATTGAAAAACAAACTAATCGAAAGGGGAAACAATAGGGTAAATAAGATAAAGAGGACAATTGGAGCACCAGAGACATATTAGATATTTATGTTTCCCTCAAAAAAATATATTTCAATTATGTTAAAGGGTTCAATTTTCTTTTCCTATTATAGTTGCAGGGAATGATTCTTTATCAACATATTTCCCTTTAAATAAAATACCCTGTTGTACGGCCTTCATTAGAAATGTTTAGTTTTATCTTATCTGTTGGTAAAGACACACATTGACACAAATAATTGGTGGTGATTGACTAACAAGTGCTTTATCAAAAGAAAAAAGACTAACAAGTGTAAAACTTTTTAAACCGGCACCGTTTGAAAATTAAACTTTAACAAAGACATATTGTTTTGTTAAATAGTTTAAGAGCAAGAATTTAACCCCATAAATGGAATAAGTGGAAATTTTTTGGTTTAAACCTCAACTCCTACATAAAACAATGTCTTTACTAATTATAAGTTATGATCATAGTAATATAAATACATTCTTTCCATTCTTATACAAACGGTTAAAGTTATATAGTCACCTTAGCACACATTATATGAAAGTGTCATGCAAAGTGCTTGGAAATGCATTCGATGTGAATGTCGATGTAAATCAGTAAAAGTAAAGTCTATAGGAAATTAGGAATGAAAGTGATGTGAAATAGAAACATATCATGTAACTACCGTAACTTAAACAAACTTATGAATTAATTGATTTTAACCATTATTGATATAGTATAATAGACCTGTCTCCAACTGTGATGAGGGGTCAATTATAATAAAGCAGTCTAGCTGAGATTCAATAATCAGACGAGTTAATCGCATCTTCTTCAATGTTGTTATATATATAGTGATCCAGAATTTTTTTGATGGGGCAGTAAAATTGTTTAATGTGTTCATAACAGAAACTTATTTTTAACTTTTACAAATTACATAATTTTATGGAAAAATTCCCTTATAATAGTCTATAATATGTAGGATGTTTCAATTTATTCCTTTTTGTCTCTTATAAATCACTTTTCTACGTCTGATCCAAATTTGCACCTCTAGACCTTTATTAGTTTTAGTAAATTTTAACAAAATTTTAGACATCTTTTCCGTTTTTATATCATGAAGTTCATCATTTTACTAAAATGATGATCCTCCTAAATCATATTAGAATGACTAGAAACTTTAGTAAATTTTTCACCTGTGAGGGCAACAGCCCCTCTACATGCATCAGCTCTATATATGGTGCAGGGAAATATTTGGATGCTGACTAGCTAGCAAATAAACTCTTCAATGCATCATCTCCACAAAAAACAACATACAGGATTTTTTTCACTACCACCCATAAAGTAACTAATACAAGTGAAATGTTGCATGCAGATTGAATTGCAACATGACAAAAACATAATATATTATTTTTCAATGTTAAATGAATATATCAAAGAAAGTGAAGTATATGAGGTACTCCAAATCATTACAATCAAGCATGCGACCACAAAAATTTATGTCTATATGAGCAATGTCTTTCTTTTAAATGCTCCTACCTAAAATTAAACCACCACATCAATTGAAACCTTTTACTCATGCCACGTCCCATCTTAATCTTTAACCTGGAAATAATTTGAAAACTTCAATTTAAAAAACAAGCAGTGATAGCAAAAGATGTCAAAGAATGCCAAAATAAACTTTGATAAATAATGCAAACATGTACATAATGCCAAGTGAATGACCTCAAATTATATCCAAGAAAATAAACTGAATCTCAATGAAAGGTTTAGCAATAAAATAAAAAGCTTTTTTATACATAGAAAAAAGTTTGTTAGTGACTATAATTAAGATTAGTTCAAATATCTACTTAATTGTATTACCGTTGACATATAGGACAAAAGTGTTGTAGTTAATGCATGTTTTTCTGTCGTTATACAGAAAGGGCCTTAGAATGTGACTATGTGAGGCATTATAGTTGATCAGCTGACCATATCAAATAATCAAACACGTAAAAAACTTATTGCCTAATGTATATTTTTTGTTACCTTGGTGATGTTTGTTACTTATGAAATTCTATATTCAGAAAAATCTAATGAAGGGAGCAGCTAGGCTCGGGTGCTTTATTTTGTTGTCTGTTACTGCTGTTATCTGTTGTTGCTGTTAGCAGTTTTCAGCAGTGCAACAATTTGGTTTTGCTTTCTTATGGCAGGAGCGGTTGTATTATGTAGCCTTGCTCACTGGGGTTTTTTTTCTGTCGTTTTTTTTCCCTGCTTTGTGTCAGGTTTTCAGGGCCTGTGTAATTTGTGTTGCTTGCCCCTTCCTTCTTTTCTTGAGAGGGTCGGTTGGCTTAATAAATGTTTTTGGCTGTTCAAAAAAAATATTGTTTTGCACATTCTTATCATCAATTAATATCATAATGAGCATAACTAATTACCGTGATTAGTTTTGAACAAAAGAGAAGGTAAGAAGTCACACCCCCTGAAAAAGAGATATTGCATATTATATGCAAGAGCCGAGTTCGAACCCAATACATTTGGTATATAGGAAGACTGCATTTCCACTGTGGCAGCTAGAATTATTAGTCATAATATGCCTAATACTGTATATATAGAAAACTTGGAGGGTCTCATGACTCCCAAGGGTCTCCATGTAGATCCGCCACTGAGTGTAGAAAAACCTAAAACAATGAAAGAACAAAAATAAAGAGAGTAGAAAGAAAGAAAAAAAACACAACGATTTGGTCACCTAGTTTGACCGACAATGACCTATGTATGGATGATAGAGATCAATGAGATTCTTACAAGAGTTACAAAAGAGTTTACAAGATATTAGCAATATGTTCTCCAAGAACAACCAAATTTCTACCCATTTCTCATTTTTTTCCCATGATCAAGAGACTCAAAGATTTTCACTCACATAAAGTGATTGCAATGTTTCACAACTGTCGAATCTCACCAAAAGACCCTCAACTTTTAGCCTCCAAGTATTCTTAAACTTCCCTCATTTGGTTTCATGAGATTCCACAAGAAAATGATGAAATAGTACTTAAATAGGGTCTAAAATCCGAGTAAATCACCTTGTAATCTGCCAAAATTGTCCTATGCTTTCTAGCCATTGCAAAATCCTCGCTATTCAGGAAAATATATAACTCTGCAATTTCGGATCTTGAGCAAATAGCCTCCCAATCCAACAAAATTTTGTCACAACTTTGAAAGAACCTTGCCATGCAATTTTGAGTCAACTCAACAATTCTCCACCTTGACTATAAATTAGTGATGGTGCCAATTTAACCATATCATTACCTTTGAATCCAACTATGCTATGTTGTTCCACAAGTTTTCACCCTTACTTATTCAATCCTCGGAATGTCTTCCACCTTCTTAAAGATCCTTGCATCCAACTACACTAGGATTTTTAGGTAGTTCCACAAGTTTCACCATAATATCCTTATCCCCGAAGTGAGCCTCTCAGTTGTCTTGAAGATTCCTTTGCTCCTAACTAGAGCATAACACACAAGCACTCCAAAGTTGTACCATATGGTTCCACGATTTGTTTTTCTAATCCCACTAGTGGAAGACTCCACCTCCAAGTGAATTTTCCCCACCTCAACTCCCAAACATGAACATCAACTATGTCTTTCACCTTGTAACCTCTGCCTCTTAGGATGATCATGAGTATTTATACATTTGCCTGTCCATATAAACCTTGAGTATTCTTGCCCCCGCCTTTTAAAGATGATCATGTGTTTTTATTTCAAAGGTAAGATACTCCACCTTCTTCATTCTACTAACTTGACAACACCAGAGGACCCGCATCAACATATTCCTCTAAAGAAAATGCAAATTTAGCGGAGTCTTCTTTATGTTCTAATTTGTGAAAATTCTCTTGAATTGAGCGGTCTTTTGGGACATGAAACACATATACTTTGACTTGTCAGTTTCTCGATTTCCTTTACTCATATCTCTTCCTCTTGAAACATTTTAGACTTCACCACTATCATCAACTCTCAAGACCTTAGACTTCACGATGACTTATTTACCATAAAGCATGGTATCATTGAAAGGCTTACATGATCTAGGTAATGCCTACAATTAAATTAGATCTTTGTCTTCATCCTCAATGTTCACCAAATCATCAAGGATTTTGTTGAACTCGGTCAATTGATTTGTGATGGTTTTTGACTCCACCATCTTAAATAAGTATATTTCTTGTATCACAAGACAATGGTCCTCTTGGCCCTGTCCACCATATCTTGGTAGTTTCTCCTTATGACATCATGACCGGAAATGCATCACAACCTTAAGAGCTTATACACACATTATTTAAATAAAAATTGCTTGCATATTTATCTTCCAAAACCCAAACTCATTGCTTCTCCAGACAAACACATTTATGCCTGAAGGTCAACTTGAAAGTACCATGGTTTCTAAGTTGAAATATTCCATCTTCTTCTAGCTACCAACATGAGAACACCATAGTACTCACATCCTCATATTTCTATGAGGAAACTACAAATTGCCTAAAATCATCATTTTTCTCTAACTCAGGACAATCATTCTTGTAGTGACTGGTCTTTTTGTACCTGAAGCACTTATACTTCAACTCCTCACCATTCTTTGAGTTTCCTTTAATTTCTCTACTCCTATATCTTCATCTTCATACATTTAAGTTTTCACAACTATCATCAACTCTCAAGTCCTTAGACTAGATTAACTTTTTGGTTCTCAACGCTGATTTGACTTCCTCCAAGGTGGCAAACATGGTATTCTAGAAGTGCTCAAAGAATCTAGGTAATGTACACTGATGGTCGGTTTATAAAGTGCAATACACTTTCTTCAAATAGTAAAATTTATATAAGTTCGTATTCGTAGAGGTTTGTGAAATTCCAACTTAACGAGTACAAGTATGATTAGGATTATATAACTTGGGAAACAAATTAGGTCATGTGGGACGTCCTTCTGTTTCACTTCTTCGTAACTGTTTCCGGTGTCTACAATTTCTTGATTAGTTTAACGACGTTTTTTTTTGTTACAAGTTTAACGACGTTTGAACAAAATTGCTAAGATAACGTGTTGAAGAAAATAATATTAAATTTGACTATTTGGTTAGTCGCAATATTTGTCTCTCCGATGTAGTTTGTATACTAAACTCGATGGTTCATTATGAATTTTCTTATTTTTATTTAGAATATATCAAACAAATATTAAAAACAACTAATTGATTACATATAAGTATTACCGTGTATGAATTATATGTTCAAATTATTCATTATGTAGAAGACATAAAAAAAATATTAAATTTTCTAATTGAACGAATTCTATGTGTTAACGACCTCTGTAGTGACTTAATTCTAAATGAAAAACATCTCTACGAAATTGATGTGTGAAAATATTACAGTTAGTGTATTATAATTATGGTGGATTTTAGGGTGAGGGTTTAATTAATTCCCTCATCGATGGAGCATAAAAAAAACTATTTGATTAAATCAATGATCCTGATTATTTGAAAATAGAAATAAGAACTTGTTGTTCTTTCCACACACAATCCCACCTCTAAATCTTTCTCATTTCCATCCTCATCACAAATATGTAGAAAGTTAACTAGAACCTGTGATGATAATCAGCCTCAATAAAAATTGGCAACACCATGGTTAAATTGAATGAAGATTATGGTTGTTTTTTATGTTATTTTTTTATTGGGATTAATAGCAAAGGTTAGAATAGAGGTTTAAATTTCACCAACCGCTTTAAATATCCATTTTCAGAACAACTATGACTTGAGAAGTTGCAATCTATTTGATTAAATGAACGTTAACAGGCTTTGAACTTGGATTTTGTTTTAAAAGCGGCCTTCGATTGGATTGGTTTGGTACCACCACCCTCAATTTGATTATAATCATGTGTTATTGTTTGTTAATGGATAAGATTTGATTTGATGAAACATAATGGTTACTTATTTGGTCTATCCAGAAAACAAAACCACACACCAGATTTGCATCTTCTCAAGTTGGAGATGCTATGCCTCGAAAAAGAGTTGGAGAGAATAGAAATATGGACATGATTGTGTGTGGAAGGGGATGAATGTTCTTATATTTATTTTTAAATAATGTGGACCATTGATTCAATCAAATGGTGTTTTATTTGTGCTTCACCGGTGAGGGACTTAATTGAACCCTCACCCTAGAATTCACCTATAATTATTATCTTTTTTATTTTAACGATAATAAAAAAATCACAATTTTAATTAATTCTCCAGTCACAAATATTTGTTCCATGCATGATTTTTTAAAAATGATTTTAATTAGTATATTACAATTGTTCTTATTTTTATTAGAGGATATAATTTTACCCTTACGCTAGAAGCCACAATATTTGTCCTCGTGAGATTAAATCAGTTGGTAGGAACAATGTATAATATATGCAGAGTTTAGGGTTCAAATCTCAGCTACAAAAAAAAAAGGCACAATATTTTCTTAACTAATTGATTAATGACAAAAGAAAAATCTTTTGTGTGAATTATACGTTATAACCACATTCCTTACTGGCTTATTTAGTTGAAAACACTGGCAAACCAATTAAGTGTGAAAAAGCATAACCTATGTATTATAATTTTTTTAGGAAATGTATTATAGCTTTTATATTTTTTTCAGCAAAATAAAAACAAAGTACAAAAAGATGTGGTGGGGGGTAATTAAAAACCGATTGGATGGAGATCTAGTATTGAACCCAAATGTGTGGTAAACAAATACACAATTGCATAATTCAACGAACCCACCCTTGGTCTGAAACTAAATTTCAAAAGAAAATCATGTGTAAAAATCCGCAAACATCTTATCAAACCAGAGACCAGTTTGAATACAATCGAATCCATCTTTTTTAGAAATGACAAATGAATCGACTGCAAATACGGATAGATTCACAAACTAAAAACCTAACAACAAGCTTAACACCCTTTTGAGCCAAACAAGATCGTAGCAATGTACAAGGTTTTTGGAAACAAGAATTTAAATAAACTTGTTTTGTCTGAAATCGATTCATAAGTCTGACTCGTACAAACTTACATATGACACATATACTTGTAGAATGCAATAAATGCATCAATAATTCAAAATTTCCACTCATTTATAAAAACAAAAATGAACATGAATAAAACTAAAATAACAAAGAGGAAAAAGAACTGAATGTATAAATAAAGATAAAAAATTATGATAAAAATTTTGTAAAATTTTACCCAAGTTTGTCAAATTCACTACGAGTCCATCAAACTTAACTCTGTTTCATTTCAGTTTTATTAAAATTCAAATTTATAACGAGATCAACTCAAAATTGATAAAGATACTCATGAAATCGGACGATTTCACAAGTTAACTCATAGTTTTAACAACTTTGTTGCGATTGATAATAACATAATGAAATATAATCACAAACTAAGAACATCAATTTTATTCTTTAACTGACTTTTGATTATATACAATGACCAGCTTTATTTATTTTCCTAAAATCTATGCCCTCTAGCAAATCTTCCTTCAATACTGCAAGAATACGAGAAGATAATTTATTCCTAGGCAAGTGGTCACAATTCAAAATCTTCCTTCAATACTGCAAGAATCACGGTTTCAACTTGGTTGTTGGAGGACTTTCTAACCGGATATAATCATATAGAACTCCTTGCCAAAATGAGTCATATCTTGATTGTCTCAAAAATACTGTATTGTTTCCTTTTACCAAATGAACACTAGGTACTTCTATGGTAAACAACCAATATAATCCATGAATTCCATGCCTTGGTATGGCACTATCATCTCCTATTCTCTTTGTTGTGAAGTAGGGAGGATTGGCACTCATGTTATTGAACCAAACCTGATCACACATCATCCAAAAAATATTTAGAATCGACAATAACTACCTTATTTCGAGGACAGAAAATATATTTAGGCTTAAATATTGTAAAGAATAAAACATATTTAGGTACCTGCACTTCAGCATTAGATGAACTTGCAAGGGCAAGTTGTAATGTGTAGTTTCCACTAATTACAGCACCATGGTCAAATATAATCTTCCATGTGGTTGCTTGAAATTTATTAGTTCCTGTGCTCCTGCATATATAAGTGAAGTTTAGACCAAAAAATGGCACTTAAACAAGACATTTATAACAAATTAACAAAACATTAATCACCTTGGAACATGAGCGTAAAACCAATCCTTTCGATAGTTACTAACACCAACTGTGTAAACAAGATCCTGAGTTGGATATAATTCGCTGTAACGGCTCCATAGTCCATATTGTCTAAACCTATCATAGAGTATATATTTCATTCGAGTTAGCGGAAACTGAACTTTAAAGATTAATACCACCTCTGTTCCTTCTTTATATAACGACTCTGTCGTGTTAAAAAAGATATGCTTATAATTAGGGACAGAGATAGTAGAAGCTGGGATCAAATATTTTTTTGCAAGAGCGTCAACTATTTAATAATGGTTTAGAGACTAACTGGTCGGGGATGTCATTCGCAAATAATTTGTTCACGAGGTTAGGGTAAGGCTTTGGTACAAAAAATTCTCCAGCTGAGCGATCTGGAATGCCAATTTCCCATACAGTTGGGCCATTTCTTGGAGGATTATATACAAGCGAATTCAAGTTCATCGTGCTTCCTACATATATAAACATTATTACAAAGTCATTGTCTAATGTAATATAGTTATAATTACTTTGGGTAAAAACAAAAAACATAGTCACAATATAAATTTTCTGATTTTATTAGAGATGTAATTAGTTAATAGTTTGGTATTAGTTACTTACTAACTTATTAACTAATTACGTCTCTAATAATAATTTTTCGGAGACTATGTGATATTATTTTGATTGATGGAAATTAATTTTCATACTTTACCTGGTTTAATTGTGATAGGAGAGTTATATTTGTAATCTCCAATGTAGCCAGGAACCCATGCAAATAAGTTGTATAGCCCAGGTACAATGTTTTTTATAACAAAGTTTCCGTTTTGGTCTGTTCTAATCCAAAATTGATAGCCCTGTGAATTTGCATATATTTTAAAACTTTTTTAGTTACATACATATAAATATTTATTCAAAGTTTAAATCAAACTTCAAATTTACCTTGCTTTCTCTCTGCCATGATCCTGCTTCCCCAGGCAAAGCTAGACCAATGTAAGCATTCTTAGCATTTTGAGATTTGCCTCCCCTAATGAACATGAGTAGTTATTTCCAAGTAACATCAATAATTAATCTTTTCAACAATATATATATATATATATATATATATATATAAAAAAAAAAAATTCGTTAATGTATACCCGTCTTGGACTTGTAAATGTCCAGTTAGTGTTCCACGTTGATTAGGTGGAATGAAATCTTTTGATTTAATAAAATTATAAGGCCAACTTTTGAGTTCATTCGATAGCTGATTAATCAAAGAAGAACAATTAAGTAGGTGTCATTGCATACTGATAAATGGAAATAAATAAATCATAGATGAATGTAAGAGAAATATTGACCTTTTGTTTAGCATCTGACCATAGAGATTTAAATTGATCTTTACTTGAAGCAGAATTCAAGTAAACAAAAATAGGTCCAAAAACCTTTTTATAAGTCTCTCCTTGTTGGAATTGGATGGCTACATCTTTGCCAGCATAGTGGGTGCTTACAAACATCTGCATACACATAATTGCATTTTTTAAAAACTATTATAACACATTCTCTAAATTTGATTTTATCACTAAAAATGGAAACAAGAAAAACCAGAACTCAACAAGCGATACGTAACGTTCATAATTGAGTGGGACATTTTAGACCCATCTTTGCTAGAAAAGCGACTCATTTATCGGAATGTATCTTCTTATCAGTTTATCTTGTTTGTTGAAACTTATTGAATTATATCGTCCAATCGACTTTTTTTTTATCTTTTGAGATATAGCAACATAGGGCCTAAACAGTAATCATGTGTTGAACTTACAGAGAGGCAAATTGGACCAACATGAGATGTGAGATCTTGCTTAACGGGCCCACCATTGCGGAACTCATTACTTGGTGTGATGACCCAAAAGCCCACGGGCTTTTCAGAATCTGCGGTAATCCATCCATTAACTTGGTTGTCTTGGTTCTCAGTGGAGTATTGATATTTGTCATCCACCTAAGTTCAACACAAGCCATTCATAAGTTTATTTGCATACTTTTTAAAATTGAATTTCTAACTATGTATACTAATAATATAAACCTTTTATAGCACCAAAATGAGTGAAAATGGCACCCTAAAACAAGCATAAACCTATTTATTTAGTTACCTCTCCCTTAAACTGTGGATTAGATGGATGTGTTAAGAGAACCGCTTCAGGAAACGCTAGTTTTTGACCATCTTCTCTATCTTTCATTGATGCCATTCTTCTTTGCCTAATATCTGATATGGCCATATAGTTGAAGCTGCATGTGTCATTGGTTCTTCATTAGTTAAGCATATATTGTGTTTTTCTCTCTTTTAAAATGATAACCTTCTTATTCAAAAAAACCTAAAACTTAAAGAGTTCAATAGGTGCCACTTTTATAAAAAATTGAAAAGATTTATTTTTTCATTGAAACACTTTTTGGTAAGTTAGTTACCTGTTTTCCTTGGGCTTAAAAACGGTTCTTATTTGATCAACTTTAATAGCAGGGAATCCTTTTGGTCGTTCAAATACCACGTAGGTGTAAAATCCAGAATCGCCTTTTCTCACTATATACCTATAAAAATATATTTATTCAAACAAGAATTATTAATCATCAAAATCGCAGAGTGTTAATTATCAAAACCAAGAAACATGTTCATAACTAATTTTCACAAACTGTGCCAAATAATTGGGACTAGGATTTCACCTTTGGTCTATGTTTATAGGGACACTTGAGTCACCCATAGAAGAACTCCATGCCCTTAAAAATGAAACCTCTACTATATTCTCGTTCTGTGTTACGACTGAGAAACTTGTCCCATGGACTCTGCAATGGTAATTTCAATTATAAATTAGTCTCTTCTATAAAGT
Source organism: Medicago arabica (assembly GCA_946800305.1). Taxonomy (NCBI): domain Eukaryota; kingdom Viridiplantae; phylum Streptophyta; class Magnoliopsida; order Fabales; family Fabaceae; genus Medicago; species Medicago arabica. Next base: position 44,218,277 of record OX326970.1, read on the forward strand.
TTATTATAAAGTTCAAACATCATAAGTGTATCAAATTATGAATAGAAAATTATATCATTATACCTTTGAAATGTTTTGCCAAAAACAACGTCAAAGTACCTATTAATAATAAAAAAACCATAATCATGTCAATGGATCTTATTTTTTGTGTCATATATGTTGATGGATATAAGCTTGTAGAAATTAAGTCCCAAATTGAATAGAATTTATTCAATAAGAAATAGGTACCCTCTATCATCATCTTCATTTCCAGCTTCAAGTACATTGTCCATTCCAGAGTATGATATTCCTAAGACATAACCCCCGGGATTTGCCAAAGTAAGGGACATGATGCCATTGCTAATCACCACCTGAAAATCATTTAAGAAAATCAGAACAATAATTTTTCCTTTTCAATCTTCTTTTGAATAATATTTTTTTAATGAACTATTTTTATTTGAATCGCAGTTCGAAGTCACAACTGTGGATGCAATGTAACAAACTAAAAGGCTTCTACAACGACATTGCAATTGCGATTGCAATCAAGTCGGTTGGATTTTTCAATGTAACCACATTGACCGTAACTACAATTTAAAATCATGATATACACTAACTTTACAAGAAATATACCATTGGTAACATGTCCTGTTTTTGGATAAAGTTTATAATTGAAAAAGGAACAAAGAAAACATTATTTCCACGTAGAAAATAACCAATCAATATACCAAAAAAATAACCTATTAAAATATTTCTTCACTATTATTCAGTTTCAAAAGCCTAGTTAATATATCATTAACCTGCTGAGAATTTTCACGATTTATAGTGATTGAAGATTGAGGATTTGGCAATCTTGGGTTGTTGATTCCCATTACGCTTCTTCTGCAAGCGGAAACAATGCAAGGAAAATGAGTAAAATGAAATTTAAAAAATGTAGCATATATTACTTTGTCAATTCAATTATAAAATAGGAAAAGGGAAACAATAGAACAATTATGGTAAATTTTATTTTCCTATTTTAGTTATGGTAAAGGGTTCAATTTTCTTTTCCTATTGGTTGTAGGGAATGTTTCTTCTGCCGCCAATTGACCCTTAAAATAAAATACCCTATATTGGAATATTGGAATCTCAGACAAACAGAGAGATCCATCCGTAGAAGTGACAGAATATCGATATTTGCACTTGGAAATATTCCTATACATCCTGTTTAATTACTTTATTTTTAAAAGCAATAAAATAAAGACTTAATTAATGACTTGGTCTCTTAAGTTATTTGTTGGTTACATTTTAGTCTCATAAGTTATTAATGTTACAATTTGGTCCCTTTAAGTTATATTCCGTCAACGAAATCAATTTTCACTGTCAAAACCGTGAACCCAATGTCTAAGGTGAATACATATTGCAAGTTGTCACGTCACCGTTCACATGTGCATATTTAACGTTTTGTCAAAGACTGACATTGAAGATTTATTTGACAAACAGCTAACAAATTTAATGCATAGCAATTTTATTATTATAGAAGGAAAAAAAAAAGACACTTCTGGAGGTTATATGTATATGGACATGATTCCTCTTCAACATCTTTTTTATGCAAGAGTTGCAAGTCTTATTAGATTTAATGGAAGAAACTTTTCTTTTTTATGCAAGAGTTGCAAGTCTTATTAGATTTAATGGAAGAAACCTTTCTTTTTTGTTCAAGAGTTGCAAGTCATGTTAGATTTAATGGAAGAAACTTTATAAATCTAAATCTAACCGTGTCTACACTCAACATCTGTTGCACCATAAATTAACTGTAGAAGATGCTCATGTTTTTCATATGAGCAAGGTTAAAAGTCTTATATTGAATCAGATAAGATCTAAAAATATGGGTTTACAATTAAGTTTGATTATCATCTTACAAACCTATTTTAAAGGGTTGAATTTTTTCGACCCAAACTCTAATATGGTATTTGAGTTTATTTAAGATCAGTTGGAACATCTAATATCAAGTCACTCTTATCGGGGTCACATCTAAATGTTCAACTATGGATTTGCCATTATATTATATTTGTATAACAACAAAAACTTAATAGAAAAGAAGGAATTATTTGAGTAGAATCAAATGAAATATCTCCGTTGTTTTTTTTAATTGAAATTTTAACCATGATTGTAACAAAAAAATGATTTTTTTTTTCAAATATATACTCTTAAGTACTTTATAATACATGTACATGTAGTACATATTATATGAGAGACTGAGAGTGTGTGTCATCATGGGTGGAAGAAAAATCAAAGTGCTTTGAGGAGCATTCAATGTGTATGTGGATGTAAATCAGTAAAAGTAAAGTCTATAGGAATGAAAGTGATGTGACACAAAAACATATGTAAATAGCTTAACTTAATCAAAATTGTGAATTAATGGATTTTAACCATTATTGATATAGTATAATTGACCTGTATCCAATTTTAATAAAGAGTCATTTACAATTGACCAAAAAAAAAAGAGTCATTTACAATAAAGCAAACTAGCTGAGATTTCATAACCAGACGTAGAATACAAGTGAAATGTTGCATGCAGATGGAACCATAAAAAAATATAAAATAAAGGACATAAAATTCTTAAGCTTAAATTTTTTTCTGAGAAAACATGGGACACCACCATATACTAAAACCATGAATCTTCTATTTTATTGAATGTTGTTTCTCTATTTATGTAATCCTTCTCTATTTTTGGACGGAAGATTTCTTTATTTTTTATTTTTGACAGAATTTTTGGAAGGAAGATAAATAAGTAACATATATAGCATGCACTATGCATAGCATTTTAAATAAAGGTTTGCGGCTACAATCTGAACCGCGATGTAATGGTTGTTGAAGGATCAACACAATTGAGGTTGTCTCAGTCAGATTTGATTGTGATTCTCTACCATATCTAAAATCACGATGCCATTGCCATTGTAGTGTGACCATTTTTTAAAACTCTAAGAGGAATGTCTTTCTCTTAAATGCTCTTAACTTATGATATTATTTGTCTCAATCAAAATGAAAGCAACATTGTTGTGTAACTAAACATAGAAACAAAATTAAGCAAATATGGCAATTAACAAAAAAGAAAGATTCAGAAATATGGAAAACCTGAATGAGATATGGTCTGAAGTACCAAACGTGAAACAAAGTTGCAAAGCCATTATGTACCACCACAAAAAGATAACCCTTTTACTCATGTAACATTCCATCTTCATCTTTGAACAATATGAACCTGAAAATAATTTGAAAACTTCATTCAGAAACATATTCACACAAGGTCTACAAAAGATGTCAATGAATGCCAAAATAAATTTTGATGCATAATTCTTCTACAATGGTAAAACATAAACCAGGTTATATATATATATAAATTCTGAAAGACACGTAAAATAAAAAAACCTTGATAATGATCAACTAAGTTTTGATAAAACCTTGATATTGGAATTGTTTTTTCTATATTACTCTGCAAATTGCAATGCATGCATTACTATGAATTTATGAAAGATAGAAATCTCTATAGAACCTCAATATATAAGCAAATTTTCAAATCGAACACGTGCAAGCATTTACACTATGCCAAGGGAATGACCTCATATATTATTATATAAAAAGACTAAGGTTCAATGACCAACTTTAGCAAAAAAAGTTATAAAGCTTTTTCATACATAGAAAAGAGTTTGACAAAGACTATAATTAAGCCTCTCAAAAAAAAACAACGACTATAATTAAGATTAGATCAAATGTCGACTTAATAGTATTATCATTGATATATATAGGGAAAAAGGTTTTTTTACTAATGAATTTTTTCTGTAGTCTTACAGAAAGACCACAGAATCTGAGGCTTTGTATTAATTTATTTTGAACAACTTTTTCTTTTTTGAATTTGAGAATGGAGAATTTGTTTTTAACTAAAGTACATTTATGGTCATTCTACACACCATTAAAAATAATTGTCATTTTACTACCATATTGAAGGGATCCAAACTCATTTTAAGTAAAGTCATAAAAAGTTGTTCATCTAAAAATAAAATTTGAGTTCTTTTAAAAGATTCGTTCTTTGTTGAAATTTATTATCCACTTGAATCAAATCATTTGATTATCCATCGACGCTAACCATATTCTTTTCAAGTTAGTATCACACCACTTTAAAGGTTCATTTAACGACTAAGATAAGACTGAAATGATAGAATAAATTATCATATCTTATATTAATCTAATGTTTAATAAATGATAAGTTAATCATGTCATCTTATGTTTCATGTCTAGTTAAATTTTTATCTTGAGTGAGAGCTGAGTTAAATATAAAAATCTAATGAAAGGGTGATTTTTCAATCAAAGAGCGAATCTCTCGAGAGAACCCGAATATTTTTCCTTTGTAATTATTTTGGACATTTTTAAAATTAATAATTATCATAGTGTCTTTCCACGATTAATTGATATCTTACCCATTATTTTTTAAAACAAAGAAAAGGTAAGATTTCACCGCTAAAAAAATAAATAATAATCACCCAACCCTCCCCAAACGAGACTTGTCACCATATCAAAAACAATTGTGAGAAGTTGCACCCCCATGACTTCCCACCTTGGAAAATTTAAGCTACAACTTTAGTTTAATTAAAATAAGGAGTGGATGTAATCAATTTAGAAAAAAGTTATTTAAAAAATAAAGCGTTTCTATATACTCAGAAAAGTTTACACCACCAAGAAAATTACTCAGAAAAGTCCATCATATAAACCTTTCCCATGATAAGTTCTCGTAACCAATTGCCTGCATCAGTTAATACTCGATAGTACCATATAAAAATATATGCTCATTGTATGCTATACTTTATACTTGATGTGGTTGCCTAGGAGGTTGAATTATTAACAAATATGTTATCTATGAAGTGGATCAAGAGAAAAAAAGTGGGGCAGCCATCAATAATGTCATTTCCATTTCAGTATATCTTGGCTTATTTGACATATATAAGCGTTTGGTGAAGTATAACAATCAGCTCTCTCTTATTTGTGATCTTTCGAATTTGAGATTCCTCCACAAGCATAATATGAATGTAAATTGACCTTCACTTCAAGTGTCACACTTAATTATTATATTTTTATAATAAGTGTGATACTTTTTCGATGGCCGGTGTGATACTTGAGACTTTGAAGAAAAGCATATTTCAATGTCTCAAACCAATGCCACCGGATCAACCCAAGTGGGTTGATTTTATTTATTAGTTAGCTCTTAAATAAAACCACCAGATCAACCCAAGTGTGTTAGTTTTATTTGTTAGTTAACGCTTAAATAAAAATTAGTCACAATCTTTTAGAAGAATATAATAACTTATTTTTATAGAAAAACATATCAACTTTAAACTTTAAAAAATCATTTGAAATATAAATCTCTCAAATATTAAATTAATTTTAAATAAAATAAAAATACGACATTAATAAATATAAATAATGTAATATATTATTTTTTTATTTTTTAATTGAGCATTTAAAATCCGACGTCATTAGTTTTTTTGAGGGAAAAAGACATTTGAATTTTTGGATAATTTATTTTAGAGCAGTGCTATTTAGCACGACTCAATGACCCATGACAACACACGACGTTGGAATCAACGACTAGCATACAATACATGGGGGAGAGAGAATAAAAGGTATGCTGCACATTATTCATCCAAGGGTATATGCGTGTCATGCGTTCTCGTGCTTGGATTGGTGTCGTGCCAACAAGTAATTTCCTTTATTTTATTACGGAAGGGGTATTATTATTTTTTTGACAAGAGGAAAAAAATTATTGCATTTCATTAAAAATAAAATTCTGACGCATGTAAGAACATCAATGAAAATATGGTAGTTAAGCAAAAGAATATTTTATTATAGTTGGAACCTACGAAATACAAATGGACAACATGCATGCAATATTATAAAGTAACATGTTTTATTATTTGAGAAGAGTCAAGGAATCATAGTAGAATAGAATAATGACAAACTACCAAACGTCAATATCATTGACTTTGTTTGCTAGAAAGACAACGGCAATGGATTTAGCACATAGTGTAGCATAGTTCTTTGAGGAAATAACTTGACAGAATTACTACTTGCTAGAGCTATTATTTAGTTTAGTAAAAAGTTATGATTCTCTCACACCACAAGTGCAAGTAGCATAGCAAAGAAGATAAAGAAGAAGAAAAGTGTGATAAATAATGTAATGAAATGAGTGTATGAGTTTGGTAAATATATACCTGATTTGTGTTTCTAAGTAGAAGTAACATTATTCAGAGTCTTCAAGTCTCTTTCACTGGATCCATGCCAATAAAATCAATAAGAAAAACATGTCACTAACTCATAATAGAAAAATTGATTAACAAATTAGTCAAGTGAAAAAAAAAGTGTTATAAAAGTTTTAAAAACAGAAGCATAATAATTAAGAAATGAATGGAGAGAAGCTAACCAGAGAAGAATTTTCAATAAGGTTGGAACGAATATGTTTAATTTTTTTGAAGTTAATACAATATAAATGTATAATTAAAAAAAAAGGCTCTAGTGGTATTTATAAGAGCAAGCTATATAGTTGGAATGAATGTTAAGATATTTGGATACCTTAAATAGTGTTTCCAGCATTGTTGTGCAAGGGAAAAAATTAGGTTGGGAAGGAAAAATTCATCTCGTATGGTCTTAATCAAATTTCATATAAGTTTTTTAAGGAAAAAAGTGATTTAATTTCATATAAGTTTTTCAAGAAAAAAGTTGTAAAGGGAGAAATTTTTATTAATTAAATTGATAATAATTATGACAATCATAATAAATATTTTATATATATGGTATATAGAGACAATTATAAAGGAATTGAAGACGAGTGTGCAACAAACTACATTGTTAACTCTTTTGGACGACAAAATCAATCCGCTAAACCTTTGTAATTAATTAAAAACGTAAAAAGTAGTAAAAATGAAAAGACAAAACATGTAAAAAATTATCAAAAGGTAATATTTACACAAAATGGTAAACAATTAATTTTTGAAAAGAAAGAGGTAAACAATTATTATATACATTAGAAACAAAAGACAAATGTTTTTAAAAGAAAAAATATATATTAAGATTATTTCACATTTAAAAATGAAAGCTCACAATTTTATAACATAAGGGTGGATTAACCCAACACGAATTATTTACATGTACATTTAAGAAAAAAATATCAATACGAATTTTATTATTGGTATAAGCCAGGAACTTATAAATTTCGTTTTTCTAAAGAAAGGTTATGTGAACATTCATATATGTTAGTCTCATCAAATTAGGTCATATACTTACTTCTTAATTAAATTGAAATATATCATTCCTGCATTATTTACTTTTTTGAGTGGCAGAAGATAAATATTCTAGAAATATTCTGTTGAAGTTCATCATACTCCTACGAGGCAGATTTATAATTCAAAATATTACTTATGATGTGCATATCTTGGGTAGTCTTTTGAGCGACTATGGTGACAATTAAGAATTATCTGATATTGTCCCGAAAGTTAACAAAGTGATTGGAGTTTAAGGCTAATGAGCTCCATATAAGAATTAAAAAATTTAGAATTTACGTTTGATTTTTAAGTAGAACAAATCTTATTTAAGTTTAATTACCTTTAAATCGAACTTTGACTTATTATTTAAAGTCTCATTTCCTTAAAAATAAGAGGATTAACACGCCAAAAATAGATTAAAAATATGAACACATGTTTATGATATCCGTTTTCGGGTTGCAACTCTCGACATTATTAAAACCTCTTTTTTATCTATTTAATTGCCATTTTTTTAATGTTTTTAGATTATATAGAAAAAGATTATTCATTATAAAACATGAACTAGACATTTTCTTAAATTAAACAACAAATTTTGCTAAAGGTTTCTTTTTTTTACAACAAAAAGAGTTTTAACTCTTGAATAAGAGAAACTCACCAAAAAGTCTCATTTTAATGCAAGTATTTTTCCTATATTTTTTATTTAGAGTTATATAATTGTCTTACATATATAAGCTAAAAGTAGAACTTGTCAAAAAAAAAAAACTAAAAGTAGAAATGAGACGAGCACTAGTGTGCACATCTGTCCGTTTATATATTACATTTAATTGTATATTTATTTTTTGTTAAGAAAACCTAACGGTTATGCTTATAGACGTTAAATGTTGAGAAGTGAGAAACTCCGACTTTAAACTCAAGCTTTTCCGTATCAACGTACTTGAAGCTATATATCTAATGAGAATCATTTTTTTCGTTGCTAATCAAAACAAACAATTAAAACGAAAAAATAAAAACAAAAAGAGCAAAAACTACTTTCTAAAAAATAAGTGTCGGCCGCGTCAATTTTAAGGAGGCTTGATGGTCAGATTAGGCAAGTGTACTAAATTGTTTACCAAATAATAATGTGATAAGTAGAGTATCGTATCCACATGGATTATCGTTTCGTCTAAATAATTCACATTACTTATTTGGAAACAAAACAAATAAATAAGATAAGGGTTTAGAGTTTGCAATTTAATATGTTTGCAACAAAGCAAGTTTACATGTTTTGATACATGTTTTGATAGCAGAATGTTAGCGGCGAATAGGATTAATTGAATCCCTCTATTTATTAGAATTGAAATTAATTAACAGTCAAGTCACGTTTAATTATTCTAAGTAAACTATCTAAGTGATGGGTTCGTTGGGACATAATAACCTAATCAGTTTATCAAGATGCACCCACTGGTCGCAGGGTGATCCTTATGTGCGGGGTCTTTCTCTCTTAGTCGATTTCGGTCTATCCCTCTGCATGTTGAGTTGCACCAGTTGGTCACATGGTGATCCTTACGTGTGGGGTCTTACTCACTCAAGGGTAATTGAAGCATAAACTTAAAATAGAGTTCCTAGATTTTCAAAGCTATGGTGGCCAGTGTTCTTGAAGATTCTCTCATCAACGAATCTTAGAAGTACATAACACATTCTCTCTCTCGGTGGTTCTATAAACGGGCAACCCTATCAGCATCTACATTACCAAAGTGCGAGAAGAATGGAGTTCATGGGCTGATTTAAGTCGTGAAGTCACTTGTTTCCTTAATTCCTAACTAGTTACTACTTGATTTCAGCATATGTTCATCAATATTAGGTATGTCACCTCCCTAATTACTTACTATTACGCTTTTGGTTTGTTTCGCTAGTTACTAACTTATTACTTCCGGGTTAGACATATATAAATATCAATTAGGCTTTGTCACTACCTAAGTGCCTAAATCAGGGTTATGCTCTAGAGGAGACAAATATTACGCACTACATAAAAACTAAATAGCGAACAGAAAATAACTATATAAACGACTATAAATTAAATAATTATCCAATCAAAAAAAATATAGGTTCATCTTAGAACCCTAGCGTAAAAAGATTTAGTTACTCATAGTTATTAAAGATAAATTACAAAAGAAATAAAACATACCCTAAAGAAACTTGGAGAGAGGAGAGAGAAACTCCTCCATGGTGGAAGCTCATAGTGATTGCTTTCCTCTTGAACTATTTCATTATGAATGAGAATTTGTGAATGAGGAATGCAGTATTTGTAGGGAGAGTTTTCAACCGAAGTTGGGCCCAAAACCCGGGCTTTTTCACACTAAAAAGTAGTAAAAAGCAGTTTTTTCCCGTTCTCAACTATGTTCGGGGCGCATATGCCATGCTCTAGGCACATGAGTGTGCAGTAACTGCATGCTCTAGGCACATGGTCATGCTAGGGGCGCCTGTGAGTGCATTTTGATGCATAAATCTATGTTTTTCCGTCTTTTTGGGGTGTTTGCTTCCATATAAGATGTCTTGGGACCTGGGAACATAATTTTGAATCTTCATTCTTGATTTTCCCAAAGTCTTCATTAATCTTCAGATGTTCCTGCTTTGCAGATTTTCATGATTTCTTTGTGTATTACATCAAAAAGATCCTAGAATTGTTATGTTTTGGGAATAATAGGATTACAAACTCAAATATATAAAACATTACAAATGTACCAAAATCATAAGCAAATTGTTCTAATACCCCTCTCTTCTGCTGGTAAAACCTACTGAAAATGACTAAAAAACATGATAAGAATAACATAAGATGATCTGTCATTGATAACACTCTATCATTACTCTTTTATTAGTCATTTTTTATCTATTTTTTATGTGAAATTCATTGAAACCATGGGAGCTGTAAGCTAAAAATGACAGAATTCAGGAATTACACGAAGTAACAATCGGGCGCCGATTTTGAGTTGTTGAGAACCATTTTTGGTTCAACATTTTTCGGGCACCGATGTAGCAAGAGCGGGGAGCAGATATTTTCATTTATTGAGATTTCGGTGGCCGATATTAAAGGTTTGTGCCGATTTTTACGGTGCCTATATAAGGTAAACTCATTTTATGAAGAAGTGTTCGTGATTTGAGAGAGAAAAGACATATTTTGGAGCTGAAGCTTTGCAGATCTGGTGGGAGACCATCAAAACTCATAGTACGTTATTCATAACACGTATGAATCTTTACTTTTGCATTAGTTATCTTGTACTTTAGTTATGAGGTACTAATCTCTTTGTGGTTGAGATCTAGATGAATCTGATCTAATTTCAAGGAAACCTAATTTGTATTTGTATGAACTCCCTTGAATTTCAATAAAAGACTATTTTTAATTCATATTATCTTGTGTTTAATGTTGTTTGTATGTTTATTATATTGACTACTAGAACTAGTGTTTTAGAATATGCAATCTAATCTTAGAACTTGAATGACCCCTAGCCCTGGCTTTTGACTCTAATCTAGGTAATAGGTTTAACATAAGTAATTAAACTATAGATAGAAAATTATTAGGTTGTGACTCATGGATTAACAGACTATTAAAATCTCCAACAATTTCTAGTTCACTTAAGAGATTAAGAGGTTGCCACTTGCGGAAAGAATTCTAGGTCAAGAGATTAGGTAGGATTACTTTGTTAATCTATCGTTAAACTAGATGAACATTGATTGAATTGGGGTGAAAATTACCGTGGAATAACATTAGAGGATTCGAAGGTCTTAACCATATTTCTCTTTAATTTCGAGAACCAAGCTTTTATCGTTTTCAAACAGATTATGTGATAAAAACCTATCCAACTGTCGAGGGCAACCTTGAATTTAATACATCTTTTTTGATAATGAAATTGCTAAGTAGAATTTAACAACGGTTCTTGTGGATACAAATTTATTTATTACTTCGATAATTTTGGTACACTTGCCAAAAAAATTATCAAGTTTTTGGCATCGTTCCCGGGGACTGTTGAATTATTTCAGCTAGGCAATTTCGTTATTATTTAGGATTTCTGTCATTTATATTTTGGAAGGAAAAAAAATAAAAAATAAAAATTATGATTTGATCTCTTCATTTTATCTTGTTGTACTTTGCTGCTAAAAAGTTTATCCAAGTTTTGCAGCTATAATAGACAGGTCTTACCTTTATGACACAAAAGAGATTGCTACGTTGTTGTATGAAAAATATTTTCTATCTTGGAAGATACAACATTCGGGGATAAAATCTCAAAATTAAATGCGATATGTGATCTTTATGAGGCAAATCATTAAGGTAGTGATTGTGAAGGAAAGAAAGAGGCGATCAACATCGATTACAATCCTCAACTTCAAAATACTTTAGATGAATTCTTGAGGTTAAATCAAGTTTCATTTGAGAAATTTGAAGTTCAGTGTGGTGATCTTGTTGAGAAAGCATATGAGTCTCAGAAGAATTTGGTTGAGATGGAGACTGAGTGTCATGCTATTGTAGTGGAAGAGAATCCATAAGTGATGAATGTTCGTCTCTACCTGAAGTCTCAACAAATGGGGTTTGAAGAACTCACTCATGTGCAAATGGATACATGTCCTTCTTTAAGGTTGGAGAGCTCAAATGACAAAGATTTAGCGTATGGAGCATGAGAGCATCTGCTGCTTTGTGCCAAATTCATGGAATTCCTACCAAACAAAAGGGAGAACAAGGATGACATATTTTTCTATCATTTTTGTCACACTAACAGTGGTTGAAGCGTCTAGCTCAATGACGTAAAATAAAGCGCTTGATGGGAGGCAACTCATTCTTTTTCTTATGTGGACCATCAATATCTTCTTAAGGACTTAGAAGTCCTCCCAAAGGGTCTGAAGACCCTCCTAGAGGCCTCAACACCCTTCTAAAGGAATCTAGGGCCCAAGGGGCATCCTTCCCAGGGCACCGCTTTAACAAGCTTCTAGAAGTCTCTAGAGCTCGACATAAAGACCTCAATACCCTCATTACTTATGGCTTAAGTCACGATAAATTAGGCCCATAGAGGCTATAAATACAGCCCTTGAAAGCCTTCTCAAGGCATGACATAAACAGTCTAAACCCTAGATTCTATTATTGTACTTTTGCAAGTGATGGTGCAGTCTGTGAGAACTAGTAAAACTAACCCCGGCCACACCTAATCGATATTTCTGCTCCGCCGATGCCGCCGAGGAAGATAGCAAAGGCAGCCCTTGTCGTTTGATCGCCTAAACATAGGTGGTCGAAGAGGTTGTGATATTGTGTCAGGTCGTACCTTTCTAACTTTGTTATTCTCCGATAATCTTTTTGTCAAAATCCTTGAATCATGTATATTTCGTGTTGTTAATGATTCGATTGATATATTCGACTTTCATATTGTGTTGCGTTTTCAAAATTCTAAATAATTGGATATGATTTCTATTTTTCCTGCAATGCCGTTCGGTTTTGTATATTATGCTTGCAGTCGGAAATTGTTAATTTGGTTTTAGAAGCTGATGCAAAACGCCACTTTCATATATGCCCATATATGAACATTACATGATGTTATATTCACACACACGCTACTTTCATATCTGCACATATATTTTGTGTGGATTTTAATGGATGCATGTGGAATAACTTTCTAGCCATCATAGTTTATTTATTTTATTGGTGTAAGAAACTATGAGCCTATCGATTTCCTACAAACCAAATTATAAGTTAATTGCATGTTTAAAATCAAAACCAATTTTTCGATTAAACCTGTTTGTTGTGAGGATGTATTATTGGCTACCTGTTTATTATCATGTATGTGTGGCTATCAATCTCGGAATCAGTATATTATTATTTAGATTAATCTATAGACATTTTTCTTCGAGATAATATTCAGTTAAACAACAGTAAGAACAAGACCAAGAGAAATGAGGCGAAGCTACTCTTGCTTGAAACCGAGTCGGTTATAATTGTGAGGCTTGAAGATAAATACTGGAAATACGTCCATTATCAGCGTGTATGGGATGGGAGGATTAAGCTTCAAAGGTAATTATTGGAAATTTCTTCTCGATATATTTTGAGATAATATATTTACACTTTTTGATTTAAAGATAATTTCTTGCTCAATATATTTTACGAAAATATACTTTTTTTATTTGAAGAAAAATTCTTGCCAAATATATTTTGAGAAAATATACTATTTGATTTGAAGAAAATTGCTTGCCCAATATATTTTGAGAAAATATACTGTTTGATTTGAAGAAAATTTATTGCCGAATATATTTTGATAAAATATACTGTTTGATTTGAAGAGAATTTGTTGTCGAATATATTTTGAGAAAATATATTGTTTGATTTGAAGAAAATATACCGCCGAATATATTTTGAGAAAATAAACATTTGATTTGAAGTAAATAAAGAAAGAATGATGAGTAAAACACAAGAGTAGGACCAAGTTAATAAAAGAAAGACTATTCTAGGTACCCCGTGGCAGAAGTAAAGTTTAATATTGTTAAAAGGTCCAAGTGACCCACCTCTCTTTCCTGGAAACCCCTTTCATGTACCATTTACTTTAAGAGGACCATGTGACCCACCTTTCTTTCCTGGAAACCCCTTTTATGTATCATTTACTTTTCAAACTGAATTAACTGTTTAGTAAAAACAAAAAATGGATTAATAACGCCATACCCCCATAGAAGAATAAAATTGAGCGGAAGACTTAGTTCCAACTTCATAGGAGGAAGTATAGAAATAGAAAATAAAATACCAAGAAAGTTAAAATTCAAGTTAGTAGGAGAAAAAGTAGGAGTATACAATAAGAATAACGAAGTGGGCGAGTTAGTTTAAATCTAATAAGGAAGTAGCGAATTTCAATTTAAGAAAAGTAGTAGGAAGACTTAGTTCCAACCTAATAGAAGGGAGAAAAGGATTAAAAGCACAATATAATCAAGTAAGAAGATTATTTCAAATCTAATAAGAGAATGAAAAGAATAGGAAGGGGAGTAGAAAATATGTGCGAGTTAATAAGAGAAGGAAACGAGTAATTAGTTCTCATTACAAGTTTTTAACGAGACACTCTATCTTCTTCAGAAATTATTGTTATCTTCTATATTTTACTCTAGAAGGAATAAAATGCATCTATATAGAAGTCGCCACATTTCGTCAAACCGACTAATGGACTCTGAACGTCGACTAGGAAAAATACGTCAGCCCGACCAGTTGGATCTGAATGTTGACTCGGAAAAATATGTTAACCCGACCAGTGGGCTCTGAACATCGACTAATAAAAATTGTCAACCCTACGAGGTCCTGAACGCCCTGTTAACCCTACGAGGTTCTGAACAATTTATAAGTCAACCCTATGAGCTATGAACTAAAGCATCAACCATAAGAGGCCCTGAATGCCCTGCCAACCCTACGAGGCTCTGAACAGTTTATAAGTCAACCCTATGAGGCTCTGAACAAAAGCGTCAAACCTACGAGGCCCTTAACACCTTGTCAACCCTACCAGGCTCTAAACAGTTTCTAATGTCAACCCTACGAGGCTCTGAACGAAAGCGTCAACCCTACTTGGGCCTGAACGCCCTGTCAACCATACAAGGTTCTGAACATCTTTTAACGTCAACCCTATGAGGCTCTGAACAAAACGAGCAACTTACAAAAATTCTACACACCATGTTCGCCTACAAAGATACATCCATAAATTATAAAGCACAAACTATGCTACGAAATTCGACGCAACGCCTTAGGAAAGTTCAACTCGTCGAACATATTCTCAACAATTCCATAAAACGTCAACAGTTATCAAAGGATAATCGCCAGCAATCATAAGAAAATGACAGAAACTATATTCAGAAAAACAACCATATTTCCTTAGCAAAAAAGAAAGCATCACTTAAATAAATGCATCACAAAGCTAAATAAAGAACAAACTTCGAAGGAAACAATAAATATCCGGAAACAAAATTGTGATCGCCTAAAGGAAACAAAATCAATATACCACTGACAAACAATCGACAAATCGAAACAAAATAGAGTGCAACACTACAAGTAACAAAAATAAAAATTGCAGCATGAATAGGAGACAAATAAATACTAAAATAGAAAGTACCAAGAAGGACTCACCCGCTCCAAGTTACATCCAAAATAAAAATCACAAATACTTAGGAAGCCATGTACAACTCGCCTCGATAAATTACATCAACAATGAAGTCACAAAGTCCTATGTCGCAAAAAAGGGCTTGCCCATGCCATACACCCATGAACTCGTCGAAGAAACATGCAAATGCAAAATCACCCATCTTCCAATATCGAAATAGCAACGTTATAATTAATCACTTCGCCTTGTCCCAAGACTCATGCTTGGGGGGCTGTGGACCATCATTATATTCCTAAGGGCTTAAATGACCTCAAGAAAGACTCTGGAACGCCTGGGCGTGCCCCTCAAAAAGATCACAAAATATGAACCGCATGATCATATTAGAAATCGAAGAACTCGCCTCGTAATTTCTGAAAAACTCGCTGTAAGTTCCTCAAAAACAAAGCCAACTCACCAGGCCATTACAAATAACTTCGCCTTATCCAAGACTCGTGTTTGGAGGCTATGAACCATCATCGTATAAAATCAATAAAGCTTCCCAGGGGGGCTCTAAGAGCCTCGGTGAAAGCACCCCTAGACACACGAATAAAAACATAAACATACGTAGCAAATTTTTGACGAAAACATTGAAATTAATCACTTCGCCTTACCATAAGACTCGTGTTTGGGAGGTTGCGGACTGTCAATATCTTCTTAAGGACTTAGAAGTCCTCCCAAAGGATCTGAAGACCATCATAGAGGCCTCAACGCCCTTCTAAAGGGCTCTAGGGCCCAGGGGGCACCCTCCCCAGAGCGTC
Source organism: Medicago arabica (assembly GCA_946800305.1). Classification (NCBI taxonomy): domain Eukaryota; kingdom Viridiplantae; phylum Streptophyta; class Magnoliopsida; order Fabales; family Fabaceae; genus Medicago; species Medicago arabica. The sequence continues at coordinate 44,234,417 of OX326970.1, forward strand.
GCCTCAACAAGCTTCTAGAAGTCTCTAGAGCTCGGCATAAAGATCTCAATACCCTCATTACTTATGACTTAAGTCACGATAAATCAGACCCGTAGAGGCTATAAATACAACCCTTTAGTGCCTTCTCAAGGCATGACATAAACAGTTTAAACCCTAGCTTCTATTATTGTACTTTTTCAAGTACATTATGTTTGTTATTTGCTTATGTTATTTCCCTTTTATATCAAGTCAGATTTGAAGAGTGCTTTGAATAATATTGTATAAACCCCTATTTTGTTATGCATATGAACTTGTTTGTTATTAATGAATTTATTTTTCTTGAATTTTACCAGTTCAGTAACAAAGACTTCACCAATAGTTTTTAAAAAGTTAAAAGGAGATGGTTGCTTGCATAATTACTATCAGGGAAGTGTACGGCAGGAAAGATGCTTAGGTAGCCAAAATTTCCAAAAACCTCTGCTTGTAAGGTTAAGGCCTAAATTTTGTTTTTCAATTTTTACAAATATGAGAGTTTCCTTGTAGATGCTATTTCTAGAATTTGAAATTTTTCTTTGTTATTAGTTGGTCATATGTTGTACACACTAAGGCAAATTGCTTGTACCTTAAGTCTTTGAAGCCTACCTTTGTTTATATTGAATTATCATTTGTTTAAACCAAGTTGAGCCATTAGGATTAGACCCCTTGTTTCGGTTACTAGCCACATTACAAGCCTAGAGACTTTAGGAATATTCCCTGATGTTTATTGGAGTTAGGTATGGTATATGTGTGTTGTGATAAAAAAAAGTTCAAGTTTGCGGTTGCTCATGGAACTAGCAACACTCTAAGTTTGGGTTAGGGGTACTAGAGAATAAAAAGAAAGGAAAAAAAAAGATCACTTTGTGTTATAAAAAGAGAGAGAAAAAGCATGACAAAACAAGATGAATTGCTCGTGGAAGAACATTAGAGGATTCGAAGGTCTTAACCTTATTTCTCTTTAATTTCCAGAACCAAACTTTTATCGTTTTCATACAGTTTATGTTATAAAAACCAATCCAACTGCCTAGGGCAACCTTGAATTTAATACATCATTTCGATAATGAAATTTCTAAGTAGAAGCTAACAACGGTCCTCGTGAATACAAATTTATTTATTACTTCGATAGTTTTGGTACACTTGCCAAAAAATCCTATCAGTCATCATGGCTCAAAAGATTTGTTGGCGGTGAGTCATTGAGGAGGAGTTCTATGTTTGATGAAGCACCAAGTTAAGGCATAAAATCTGCACAATGGTTTCCCTCACGAAGAGTGTGGCAAATTGTGACAATGCTTTGCTCAATAAGATCTTTGATGCCTTGAATCAAAACATCATAGACATGGAACATCATGTTGGAACTTTTAATAAGATTGATACAATGTAAATAATCTGAGTAACAAATTAACTATGAGAAGTCCATCTGTTTGGTTAACATCAGACCCTTGTAAATAGCAAATAACTCAGCATGAAAAATGTTAGAGGAATGTTGGATGTAGCAAGAGAAACCGAACAAATATAACCATGCATTATTTCTTAAGACTCTGCCATTGCCGGCTCTAATCGGAGAGTCGAGACAACTACCATCAACATTACAAATGATGCTGGAGTGATTGGTGTTGTTCCACTTGGTAAGTCTATCAGTTAAAGTGCCATTCAAATCTGAAGGAAAGCAAACTAGTAAAGTTTTAACCATACTGTGAATGTTAGAGGTGATACATTTGATAATGTAAATGTTAGGTCTCATAGCCAATGAGGTGAAAAACCATTGATAAAGGTTCAAAAACCGTTGGTATAGGTCTTAAAACCTATACCAACGGACACCTACTGCCGTAGAGTATAATTCCCTATACCAATGGCAAAATGCCGTCCCAATAGGTTATACAACGGTAAATTAGGGCGTTGGAAAAATATTTCAGAGTTATACATTTAATGTTGTTGATGCTATAGTTCTACAAAATAATTTGTTATTGCTGCTAGAGAGATTGTTTGAGTTCGCTTTTACTCTTTTTTTTTTTCCTTCTCAATACCCATAATAGCATGGTACATTCCTTCTTTAGTAGAGGAATTTGCTTAATCTAAGCTGTTTCAAATTAAAAGGTAAAAACAAATCATCAATAGTCTCATTGTTCAACCATTGTTGATATTCAATAACAATGTTTCAAGAAGGAAAATATTTGAGTGAGTAGATTTCAAGCTCAAGATTTTGAAACCATTTCGAGGGGCAGCCATTTGTCATTAAAAATGTTAATATATTTGACTATACCAACGGGCCAACAACTTCGATTCTTAATAATCAGAGTAGCTTGTGTTAATGATGAGTAAATCAATGATGAATAGAAAACTAAGAAAAATGAGAGAAAACATAGTGTATATTGTATTGATATCTAACATAATGAATGAATAATTAGCAAACTTACAAATATTCATACTATCTTAGTGATGGATCACACTAGGCTAAACTCCACACTAGCATACAAGATAAAACATTCCTAGAATATAGGAAAATAGTTGTGGAAGTTTTCTAACTAAAATAGCTAAAAGATAGCAATAGCTTGCACTCCAAGTTACTGCAAATTATGGTGTTCCTCTTCTATATCCTCAAGCAAACTAGATTCTATCTTGTTTTTATTTATTTGCAATAGCCTCCCAAAAGTTGGAGCATGATATATCTTGATCATGCCTCTTGGAAATGGAAGAATTGAATATTGGAGGAGGTAATGCTTTTCTGCTGAAGCAATACGAGCACGCACTTTTGTACTCACTCACTTATCTATATCTATCTCTGACGTTTGTTGATGGCTAATGATACTGACGTGGCAATTTGAATTTGAATTTAAGCTTAATTAACAAAAGGATGAAGAAAATATTGGTTCTTATCATATGGGCACGAATGAGCTTTGAAGTCATGAGTATTGGAGCATTGTGATAGCAACAACATTTTTTATAGTTAAGCCTATTTTTACCAATGCAATAAATCACGTAATCATCGATCTTTTCACAATGCACAACAGAGAAACATGTTATTGAAAGTAATTATTTAACTCCACAAACTTCAAGAGTTATTGGTTATTAATTACAAGGCTGATTCAAAAGACCAGTTGATGATATCATGTGTTTCAACCAATTCTCCTGTAGTGGCAGAGAAGCCTATTCTAACCCATTCAGGCAAAACACTCCTTAGATCAACAACAGCCGAAACCCTAGTGGAATTCCACTGAGTTCCTGGATAAGCCACAAACACATTCAATCTTTTAGACTCTGAGTTATAGTTTATGTTAGCTTCTCCTAAAGCATTTCTTGGCACAAAATTAATAGGCCATTGTGCATATTCAAGGGAAACAATAGACCCAACATCAATTCCAATGTGTGGAGATTGAAATGATGAAGGAGGGTCCCATTCGTTTGTAAAACCATCAAACTCAATAGCTAATACTGGGTTTTTGGATGGAGGAAATGCATTTTCCGGGTCGAAAAGACCAAGATATCCTCCACTTGAATTTTTTGGTACTTCAAAATGTAGCGGTCCTATATAGAAAGCGAATCCGTCTCCGTGGAGATCTGAACCGTATGTGTTCACGATAAAGGAGAAGCTAGTGGAGAAATCAGCTAGTTTTCCACTAGTTTTATCCCAAATATGAATTGGCGGGAGGTATGTTGCACGTCCAACGGTATTTGGGAGTGGTTTACCAGATTGGTCAGTTTTTGTTAGTCTTAGAATGCCGTCGGAGATTGAGGTGTCACCACTGAGAAATATGTCGGAATTTTCTTTCTCGAATTGTGTTATGCTGAAAGCAATGGTTTCTGATCGCGATAGCTGTGGTGATTGCGAAGGTGACTGTGATTTGACATTGTCGTATTGTAGGAAGAAGGAAGTGATGAAGATTGTAATAAGTGATGAAGAAAGAATTTTGTTAGATTTTAAGTTGGAGAGAACCATTTTGTGACGCTTGAAACCAAAGGAAGATGTGTTTTTATTTTATACGAGCGTGTTATGTTTGGCCGTCTACGAAAATAGTTTATAAATCATAGTAATCAGTTGCCGAATGAATACGACAAGCAACTTGCATAGAGGTGTGTTGCCATTTGCCAACTATTTAGGAGGAAAATCCAAGGAAAAAACAGCTAGAAACTTAAGTCCAAAAAATCTTGGATAAAAAGTTTTAAATTTTCATGTTTCTATTCAAAAGGTCATGGTTTACGAGGAGAAGGGAGTATAATTGTGGAGCGATATGCTTATTTTGGTTAAAAATGTTTCAAAAACACTGAAAGTTTATCATTTTACAACAAATACCTATTACCAGCAAGTTGATGTACTATGTGCAGTGGTATAGACGGAACAAAATCATCGCAAATTAGAGAACAGAAAGGGACCATTAGTGTTAAAGGTCAGTGTAAAAAGTATCTTAGATAGTATTAAGGGTTAAATAAGTTTTTCATTTCTATTAATATAATAGATTTTGATTTTAATCCTTATAAAATAAAACGAGGTGTTTTCGTCCACGCAAATTTTTTTGTTTTGATTTTGATCCATAACGAAAAATAATTTTGATGTGTTCTTGATATTTTTTTAACATAATATGAGCATACAAAAGTTGAACATAATAAACGGGCATAACATGAACACATTTTAAACACGAAAGACCCATAATCTTAACATTTATATTGACATAAATTGCGATTAGGGACCAAAAACAAAATAATTTTTTTTGTGAGGACGAAAACATTCTATTTAACTTTTTAGGGCCTAAAATCAAAATTCGCTGTATTTTTAAGGACGAAAAACTTATTTAACTATAGTATTAATCAATGTTATTACACATTGGGTGATCATTGACTTGACTTAGTCGCAGAATGTTGGGCCAATATATAATGATTGAAAAAATGAATTATTATTTCTTGTGGATTTTGATCTTTAAAAACACATCTTTGATGAAATTTTAGTTGAAAGAAAAGGTTATGTGTTTTATGTGGCGATAATTCATGAGACATCGTCTGATCATTATAATAACTGCCAAACTATTGGTCATTTTGTTCATGCTTTCAACTCGTTAACTGCCAAACTATTTTTAGTGTACTCATTAAGCTTTTAGTCTTTTTCTATTAATTTAGTATTTAATTTAGAGAATGAGATGTTAGGGCTAACGTAAGCACTGTATGCCTCATGTATGTTAACAGACCATGAGCACTAGATGATGTAAGCTCAAAGTACTAGTTCTATGTGCTTTACATTGATAAAAATATCGTAAGTAAATAACTTCCCCTTTGGCTTTAATAGAGCAAAAAATAAGTTGAGTCGAACTCGCATCAATTCTATAAGAACTAATTCAACTCGAAACTTGGCTCGACTTTTGTACAAACCTTTTTTAGCTCGAGTTTTACTTGTTTAATATTTGTGAATAACTTGGTTCGACTTGTTAAGTTCAACTAGTTTGCTCGAATCACATAAATCCAAAATACAATATTTTATTAGAAGAAAAAAGAAGTCAAATGTTTTATATCTTTGACCTATTAATCCTAGGGTTAATTAAATTTTTGGTCCTTATAAATATCTGCAGTTTCGTTTTTAGTCCTTATAAAATAAAATCACACTTATTAGTCCTTGTAAAATTTTTCATCAACATTTTTAGTCCCTATAAAATTTTCCATCAACATTTTTAGTCCCTGTAAAAATTTTACGTCAGCATTTTTGGTCCCTAAAATGTTAAAGGAAAATGTCACAGGACTAAAAGTGTGATTTTATTTTATAAGGACTAAAAATGAAACTGCAGATATTTATAAGGACCAAAAACTTAATTAATATATCCTAGAACCAGCGAGCTCATGAACGAGAGTTGAATATATTTTAAGTTCAACTAGTTAACTTAACATAAATTTCAGCTTAAGTTCAACCTCAACAACTTATGGTCTTCTCAACACTTCTAGAAAATGCCTTGTTGATCAGGAACTAAGTGTTGATCTCTTCAAAATTTTCCTTTATAAACAAAGATTGTTGCCACTACTGGGCTGGATTACAAAGCTTTGAATATAATTCTTATTATTCTGATGGAAACATGTTCGATTGGTTTCCTAAATTTTAAATTATGTTTAAGCTAGGAGGAAGAAAATGTAACTATGGTTGAGATTATGGGTAAATATGGGAAAAAGATTGAACAAATCAAGGAGGAGGTTGTATCTAAATTGGAGGAAAAGATTGATAATCAATTTGAGTTTTTGGAAACTCCTTCAGAATCTTTCGAGAGTAAGTTTTCTGAGTTGGTAAAATTGATGACTCAAAATGGGATACTCAGAAAGAACCAATTACTCTACTAAGCCAAATTCAATCCATAGATATAGAGACCAAACTCTTCCTAAAGGGAATTTATGAGAAAGAAAAGAAAAATCTCGTGGTTCATAATTATTATTTTGTTTTAGTCCGTGTAAGTTTATTTCATTCCCATTAAACATTCTATTTGTTTTAGTCCTTGCAAATTTACTTCTTGCTTGACTCCAGATTTTTCCTACAAGTCAAGAACATGTTGCACATTTTTTTACCAAACCCTAGGGAATGAGTCATTTTTGTGTGGTTCTTGCTTATGGCCCTTGCACACAACCCCTACATACTTGAATAGGTAAAAATGCATCCAAGCATACATGGCCTTGGGCCTTTCATACAACTTTACGTATGACTATGCTAACCTAAGGTGAATCGAAAATACACTTGATTACTTGCAAATCTTTTCATATATTGATATGTAGGGTTTTGCATGGCTCTAGGAACTTGTAACTTTTTCTGAAAACGTGTAACTAGTTGCTAAAAGTTTTTAACTCTTCTTAAAAACTTGTTATTAAATAATTGAAAGCTGGTAACAAACTACTAAATGCTTGCAACTTTCACTAGTTTTTCTTATTTGCTCCTCAAAATATAACTTTGCAACTATGAGGTATAAAGAAAGGTGTGTGGAAAATAGAGGGTAAATACCTTCTTAAAATTCTTCAAGAAATGAGTTTATCCTTTAAAATTTTCATTTGGACTATGCACTCATCTTATAAAATAGGAAAATTAGCAATGGCCATTTTTGGAACAATAATAGTAAATATAGTTAAATTTAGCGACTTTTGCTTATATTTATTAGAATTTAATCAATAACCGCATTTGTAACTGATTTTAGTTAAGTTTGTTTTCAAATTCTAAGAGTTAGTTACATTACTTGCTCCACAAGCAAGTGACTTGTGTGCTTATATAAAGACTTTGTATTGAGAAACTTAACACATGAATTACATTCACATTCTTTCAAATTATCATCCATTACTTTTCTTCCTTTAAATTATATTATAATTCATCTTGCTAAAAACAACTTATTCACAAAAGCACTTATAGCTGCGCATAGAACAAGCATTTTACTCCGAACTACGTGATTTTGACCCGCTTCGGGTACGTAGGCAAATGACTTTGTCTTTCCAAATCAACAAAATAACAAAAATATTTTCTTTCTCTCTTTATTTGCACTTAACCTTTTTACAAGCAATTAATCATTTTAGCACAAGATAAATAAAAACAAGAGGTTCCTATAGAGTACTATAGATGTTTAGGGTGCTAATACCTTCCCTTTGCGTAACCAATCCCTAAACCTTTAATCTCTCAAAAATTAGGGTTTATTCGAACTTTTCCCCTTTTTCTTGGAAAAAATAAAAGCTCGGTGGTGGATTAAAATTTACGAGTCGACGTTAATTAATAGCTTGATATCGAAATATCACCGCGACAAGTGCTATGATTGAAGAACTACAGTCAATTGAGAAAAATCAAACCTAGGAGCTAGTTAACTTGTCAGATAATAAAAAGAAGATTGATGTCAAGTGGGTATTCAAAGTGAAGTTGAATGTTGATGTGCAAGTTTCTAAGCACAAAGCAAGATTAGTTGCTAGAGGTTTTCTACAAAAGCAAGGCATTGACTACAATGAGGTGTTTGCTCCAGTTGCTTGAATTGAAACTGTGAGACTGGTAATTGCCATTACTTTCAAGAATGAATGGTCACTCTATCATTTGGATGTTAAGTCAGCATTTCTAAATGGCCCATTGGAAGAGTTAGTGTTTGTGTCACAACCACCAAGTTTTGAGATTGTTGAGAAGGAAAATATGGTGTACAAACTGCATAAAACACTATATGGATTGAAGCAGGCTCCTAGAGCATGGAACAAGAAAATTGATCAAGTTCTGATCCAAAAAGGCTTTAAGAAGTGCTTAGTTGAGTTTGGTGTATATGTGCAGAAGCTTAGCGAGGAAGAAACTATCATAATATGTATGTATGTTGATAATTTACTCATCACAGGTAGCTCAACATCAGATATTAAGAAAGTTAAAGACAGATTGAAGCAGAAATTTGAGATAACTGATCTTGGTGAGCTCTCATTCTTCTTAGGGAAGGAATTTGTGAAACTGAGAGCTGGGATGGTAATTCATCAGCAAAAGTATATTGGTGAATTGCTTAAAAAATTTGAGATGAAAGACTACAATTTAGTCTCAAGTCCATCAGAAACGAACTCAAAACTTGATGAATGCAGTGAAGAAGATAAAGTGGATTCAACTATGTTTAGACAAATTGTTGGATCACTAAGGTACCTATGCAACAGCAGGCCAGACATATGCTACTCAGTTAGTGTGATTAGCAAGTTTATGCATGATCCAAGGAAATCTCATATGACAGCTGCAAAGGGAATCCTTAGATACATCAAGGGCGCCATGGATTTTGCTCTGCTATTTCCTAATGGAGCTAAAAGTGAAGTGAATGAGCTCATTGGCTACTCAGATTGTGATTGGTGTGGGGACCTAACTGACAGAAAAAGCACATCAGGCTATGTGTTCAAGTTCAATGATGCAGCAATATCTTGGTGTACAAAGAAGCAACCAATCACTGCACTCTCATCATGTGAAGTTGAGTATATTGCAGGAACATTTGCTACTTGTCAAGCTTTATGGTTGGATTCAGTGATGAAGGAGCTAAAGTGTGAAGTAAAGAAGCTTCTGACATAGAAGATTGACAATAAATCTGCTATAAGTCTTGCTAAGAATCCAATTTCTCATGGAAGAAGCAAGCACATTGAGACTAGATTGCATTTCATTAGGGAGCAGGTGACAAATGAGATGATTGAGCTGCACTATTGTCAATAGAGTTGCAACTTGCAGATGGATTTACAAAGGCAGTAAAACTTGATAGATTTGAGTTTTTGAGAATGAAACTAGGTGTTTTAATATGCAGTGGTTATGATTAAGGGGGACTGACTACCAGAATTTAATCAATAACTGCATTTGTAACTGATTTTAGTTAAGTTTGTTTTCAAATTCTAAGAGTTAGTTACATTACTTGCTCCACAAGCAAGTGACTTGTGTGCCCATATAAAGGCTTTGTATTGAGAAACTTAACACCTGAACATTCACATTTTTTACTCTCTTTAAAAATGAAAAATTGTTCAACAAACTACTTGTATTTAAATATAAATAAGGGGTTATTATTAAAACCAAGTAAGAGTTATCTTGTAATCACAAACACTTTGTCATTCCAACTTGGTGAAACCTCAAAGAGCTTGTTCAGGCCAAGAGCTTAAAGAAGACAATGGACTTAGTGAAGTCAGAGCCTTTACGGGGAAAGCAAGAGTATAAGTCTATTTGGCTGCTTATTCTCTAGTAGTTTTAATCGGTTGATTGTAGTGGAAAATTCTTCAAGGATGAAGGGACTAGACATACCTACCAGTTTGGTGGTGAATATAAATCTTTGAGTTTCTCTATATTTATTTCTTTACCATTCAGTTTTTTAATTTTGTGTTGAACCCGGCCTTGTTTTGGAACAATCTATTTTGAAATAAAAGGTTGCAAAAAGTTACACACAGTTCAACCGCCTCCTCACTTGTGTTTTTCTCACCTACGACGGCAGGGTCTTACGTATAGATATTTATGACCTTGAATTGTGCCGGAAATATGTACATCTTGCTGAGAACTTTTAACTAGTTGTTGAATTATTTATCCTTTCTTAAAAACTTATAAATCTCTGAAAGCTTGTAACAAACTACTATTTCAAGCTTGCAACTTTCACTAGTTTCTCTTATTTATTCTCCAAAGTATAATTCTAAAAAGGGTTTTGCTAACCATTGCCCTGGTTAAAGATTTAAAAATAGAAATAATTTATAAATTTTATATAGAAAATGTTACTTTTTAAACTTTCAATGTCTTGAATACATCATTTCTAAGACAAAACTTCATTTTTAGACTTTTTAACCAGTGCCCTGAGAGCAATGGTTAGCATTTCCCTTCTGAAAATATGAGAAATAAATAAGGATAGTGAAATCAAAACCATAAAATAAGATTAAATAGAGGGTTAATACCCTCAAAAAAATTCTACAAGAAATAAGTTTATCAAATATCACATTGAATTTTCATTAATCTTAGAAAATAGAAGAAACAACAAGGAGGCCTCTTTGAAACAATAAATAGTAGAGTTGAATTTAGTGACTTTTAGTTATATTTGAGGTCTGGTCACTAAATTAAGTTCTTTTTTGCTGATAAATAAGGCCTAATGGAGTATATAAACAAAACAAAATCATGAAAGCATTGATCTTTCAACAAAGAAACATACTTATATTGAAAGTAATTATTGAACTCCCCAACCTCCCAAGAGTTGCTAGTTATTTTATAAGGCTGCTTCAAAAAACCAGTTAATGATATCATGTGTTTCAACCAATTCTCCAGTAGCAGCAGAGAAACCAACTCTAACCCACTCAGGTAGGACACTCCTCAAATCAACAACAAAAGAGACACTAGTTGTTTCCCCAGTCCCAGGATAATCCACAAACGCACTCAATCTTTTAGACTCGGAGTTATAGTTTATTCTAGCTTCTCCTAAAGCATTTCTTGGCAAAACATCAAGAGGCCAATCCACAGTTGAAACTGAATCAATAGAACCAACATCAATTCCAATGTGAGGATTTTGAGATGGTGAAGCTGGATCCCACCCATTTGTAAAACTATCAAACTCAATAGCTAGTATTGGATTTTGAGATGGAATAAGTGCAGTTTCCGGGTTGAAAAGGCCAAGATACCCTCCACTTGAATTTTTTGGCAAGTCAAAATGAAGTGGTCCTAGAAAGAAAGCAAACCCATCTCCGTGGAGGCTTGAACCGTTTGTGTTCACGATAAAGGAGAAACTAGTGGAGAAATCTGCTAATTCTCCACTGGTTTCATCCCAAATGTGAATTGGTGTGAGATGTGTTGCGCGTCCAACACTTTTTTGGAGTGGTTTACCAGAATATTGGTCGATTTTTGTTAGGCTAAGAACGCCATTAGAGATTGAGGCATCTCCCTTGACAAATATGTCGGGATTTTCTTCATCGAATTGTGTTATGGCAAAAGAAATTGTACTACCTAGGCTTGGCTGTGGTGATGGTGATGGTGAATACTGTGAATTGACATGGTATTGTAGGAAGAGGAAAGTAATGAAGATTTTAATAAGTGCTGAAGAAAGAGTTGTTGGACTAGATTTTAAGTTGGAGAGAGCCATTTTGTGATGCTATAAACCAAAGAGACTGTGCTTATTTATAGGGTTGTGTTAGCTGTCTAAGAAAATAAAGTAGAATAAAAATTTGCAGAAATGAATACGACATGCAACTCACATAGTAAGTGTGTTTCCAATTTACCAACTAATTAAGAGGGAAATACCAAGGAAAGATTAGTTGGAAGCTTTACATTGTTCCAAAACACCAAAATCTAAAATCTGGGTGTCTCTTTTGTAAACGATTAACCATATAAATACAAGAAGGGTGTATGATATTTGGGAATATTCCCACGAGGATGAGGTTGAAAAAATGTTTGCAAAATCATTGAAAGTATTGTTGCCATTGCAAAATGATTGACCTTTCAATTTTAATTTAACTCCTAACTATAATCACTCTAAACAGACGGTTAGTCGATTTTTGACCTTATATATCTAACGTTAAACTCATTCGTAGTCGGTTAAAGAGTAGTCACTCACAATTGAACTCAACAAATTGTAATTTTACATTCAAGATACATATAATGGAAGCAACTACACAATTAAATATTATACATATGATGGAAGCAACTAGTTTTTTTTAATTGTTGTCTCGGTGTGGCATTGTTTGTTCATCGTCTTGGTACGGCGTTGTTTGATTTCCCTTGATGATTTATGTTGTAGTATGACTCAAAATTTAATGGATGAAGAATATTGGTGCTAAGAATATAAAAGATTTGTTTCAAATATATTTTGTGCTGAAAATATATTTATAGACAATAAATATATTTTTGTATCGTATGAAAGACGATTTGATGCAAATATATTTTGAAAGGGAATATTATATCTTTGATGCAAATATTCTTTCACAAGGAGAAAAAAAAAAGAGGAAACGTATCTTCAGCGTGATATCCGTTCCAAATTTATGAGTTATACTTTTACTATAAATATATAGACCTTGTATCAGAGTAAACCTTGAGATAGAGGGACCTGAAATAAGGGTTTAGAAAGACAACAACAAAACTAGGGTTTGTATAGAGTTTGCCTCTTGAGAACAAACACTAGGTTTGAGGGTTGATTCATTATGGGAAACACTATTCGGATTGAGTCTCTTGGTTACGGGAAGAGATTGGAACTTTGGGTAGAATTAGGCGGGAGACTTATTCTTGTAACCCAATGATATCTCATTTGTAAAGTTACTCATCATTATAGTGAAACGGAGGGCTGGTCTCTCCCCCATATTAGGTCAATTTGGACTGAACTGGGTAAACAAATTATTTTGTGTTCTCTCTTCTTTTCTCTCTTTGTTTTCTACTTTTTCTTATGATTATAACGGTTACCCACTTGTATTGGTTGCTTGATTATTCCTTACTCCACACATCAAGTATTTATTGGTGTGATTTTTAATCGAATTCGCAACAATTGGCGCCTACCATGGGGCAAGGATCAAAGGATAATCAAGTACTATGGATTTAAAGTGGGATATGGAGAAGTTTACCGGAGATAACGATTTCGGGTTATGGAAGGTAAAGATGGAAGCGGTGTTAATACAACAAAAGTGTGAGAAAGCTTTGAAGGGTGAAGGTACGCTACCGGTCACCATGTCACGAGCGGAGAAGACCGAGATGGTGGACAAGGCCAGGAGTGTCATTGTCTTGTGCCTCGGGAATAAAGTTTCGAGAGAAGTAACAAAGGAATCAACCGCGGCATCGATGTTGTCAAAGTTCGAATATTTGTATATGACAAAGTCTTTGGTTCATTAGAAATTCCTAAAGCAACAACTCTACTCATTCAAGATGGTGGAGTCAAAGGCTGTCATGGAGCAACTCACGGAGTTCAACAAAATCATTGGTGATTTGGAGAACATTGAGGTGCGTCTTGAGGATGCAGGTGCTCTTATGGTGTGGTGTTATTTGGAGGATGAAGAAGGTGATGTGTCTCACCTTGGGAACGATGCCTAGTGGAGCGGTGGTCGTCTGAAGAGACGTTAAACACTCAACATCAGTCTGGAGATGCGGAGGCAACAATACTCATGATCTACTTGTTGAGGTGGAGTTTCAAGGTTGAAGACATAGTGAGATGTACACATTTGCTAGTTGAGAGGTTGGAAGCTCAGCTTGAGGTGGAGTTGAACACACAGATAATGGTACGACTATGGAGAACCTTGGGTGCTATGCTCTAGTGGTGAGCAAGAGATTTCTTCATGAATACGGAAGGCATTCTGGATGTTGAAGAATGTATAGCACGGCTTGTGGGATTACCCTAAAAAAAGGCCAAGGGTGATTGGATGCAAGGTGATCTTCAAGGAAGCGGGAGATGTCTTGTGTTGAAGATGTTATGGTGAATTGTGGAACTACCTAAAACTCCTAGTGTAGTTGGACTGCAAGGACTCTTCGAGAAAGCGGGAGACGTTCTGATGGCTGAAGAGGTTAAGGTAAATGCTTGTGGAACTACCTAAAATTCCTAGCGTAGTTGGACTGCAAGACCTTCGAGAAGGTGGAAGACATTCCGATGGCTGAAGGGTTTAAGGTGTGTACTTGTGGAACTACCTAAAATTCCTTGAGTAGTTTGGACACAGGATCTTCAAAAGGGCGGAAGGCATTCCGATGGTTGAAGAGGTTAGGGTGTAAACTTGTGGAGCTACATGGTGTAGTGGGAAGCAAGGGAAAGAGCAACATGGTGGTGGAGAATGTTGTAGTATGACTCAAAATTTGATGGGTGAAGAATATTGGTGCTAAAAATATAAAAGATTTGTTTCAAATATATTTTGTGCTAAAAATATATTTATAGATGATAACACGTAAAATGCACTATTATTTTGACTCGACTTACACATTTTTTGATTTTGATTTTATAAATTTTTGCCATGTTACGTTGGTATTGTGTGTCTATTTCAGGTATTTATCTGTTAAAGGTCTTCGCGCGTCAAAATGATGAAATTCGGCGAAAAAAGGAAAGAAAGGGTAAAAAGGGAAAATAAAAGGTTTAAAAGTCTGAAGTTAGTGGGAAGTAAAAGCCAGACCAATTCTTTCCCACGTTTCAGAAGCAGTTTGCCCACTTCCTCCATTTTCTCCACTACTTGGAGCATGATCAGAAGCACTTCAGAGGAGATTTTTGCCTATAAATAAACCTGAAGAACTCAGTTGTAGACACAAAGCTTTTGAGAGAGTAATCTAGTGATTTTGAAACTTATTATTTTTCACATTATTGTAGTCTTCTTTTTTAATAAAAGTCTGCTGATACAATAGTATTGCTACAGTCTCATATTTATTTCAATTGCCACTTCCATTTCAATTGAGTTTCCTTGGTGCTGTTGTGTTTCGATTTATCACTGTCCCTTTTATTTTATTATTATTATTATCATTCATCCAAAATCCATTTGTTTCTAAATTGCTGCTACGCACCCTTATTTCTAATAATTCAGTGGAGATTATTCTTATTGATTCCAATTGCTGCTACCGTATTGCTGTTATTCGATTTTAATTAAGTTGCTTTGCAGCTGCTATGTTTGGATTACGGTTGTTACTTCACTTTCTTGTTGCTGCGTTTTCAAAGTGACAGTTCCATTCATCGCATATTGCTTGCTTGCTGCCATGGCTGTATTTCTAATTTAAAGTATCAACATTTTCAGGTTCTGCTCCTATTCACATTTATTTTTTTCTTATATTGTTCACTGTTTAGAAAATGTTTAGTAGCATGAAGAAAAGTATGCTCGTTATAATTACCATGTCTGAGTAGATTTACATAGGGTCCGGAATGTGATGAATGTCGTACCAATGGTACTCTGTTAAATTATATGATTAGTAATTGTAACAGGAATTATTTTTAAGCCTGAAAATTCTGATTTTTAACGATGAACATTTACAGTGAAAACTGGAATAACGCGATACCGGTTTCACATCGAAAGAGTGAAACTTGTATCTGTCTGTGGAATTTTTAGGAATTGATTTTAAAATTTAGCGAAAGCGTTTTCTTTAATTAATTTAGAAATTTCTAATTTTCAAAAATGCTATTTTAAACTTGTGGCCGTACACGCGAAAGTTGGCGTCTGTGAGTTTAAAATACGGTAACGGACGAGCGAAAGCCGACGGTACCTTTAAATTAAAATTTCTACTAAAAATAACTTTTCAAACGTAAATTGATTATTCTTTTCAAAGAGAGTTTTGAAGTTGTAAGGTGTGCACGTGAAAGCGGTCGAATAGATTACAAGGTTAAAACTCGGTGTCGTACACGCGAAAGCTGACGACCCCCTTTAATTTAATCCTTTTAACGCGCGAAAATATTTTCCTGTTACAATAATAAAATACAATTTAGCAAGCATCAACGGTCGACATGAATTATATTCCGGGCTCTCGTCATTTAAAGTAATTAAACACAAGTTATTTTCCCAAGTTTGCAACAAAATTAATTAGCACAGCCTTAGATAAACAACGTGACAATAGATAACGGTACTTGACATTGGTCTCTGTGGGATTCGACATCTTTTATACTAAAACCGATATTTCCGTGCACTTGCGGACCTATCAATAGACAATAAATATATTTTTGTATCGTATGATGGACGATTTGATGCAAATATATTTTGAAAGGGAATATTATATCTTTGATGCAAATATTCTTTCACAAGGAGAAGAAAAAAAAAAACGTATCTTCAGCGTGATATCCGTTCCAAATTTATGAGTTATACTTTTAATATAAATATTGACCAACAAAACTAGGGTTTGTATAGAGTTTGTCTCTTGAGAACAAACACTAGGGTTTGAGGGTTGATTCACCTTGGGAAACACATTGAGTCTCTTGGTTACAGGAAGAGATTGGGACTTTGGGTAGAATTAGGCGGGAGACTTATTCTTGTAACTCATTGATATATCATTTGTAAATTTACCCATCATTATAGTGAAACGGAGAGCTGCTCTCTTCTCCAGATTAGGACTAAACTGGGTAAACAAATTTGTTTGTGTTCTCTCTATTTTTCTCTTGTTGTTTTCTACTTTTTCTTGTGATTATAACTGTTACCCACTTGTATTAGTTACTTGATTATTTCTTGCCCTACACATCAATTTCTTGCCCTACACATCAAGTATATATTGGTGTGATTTTTCATCGAATTCGCAACAATTTAAAAAAAAAAGTGTAGATCATGGCATATAATTGTGCCACATGTGTCAAATAGGGAGATCTACTTTTTTGAGTAGAAACAGGGTGATTTACTATTATTGTGTTAAATAGGGCGATTTATTATTAGGTGATGGAACATTATTATTTTGTCAAATGGCGCGTTTTTATTTTGCAGTCCATTGGAATGGAAATAATTTTGACACATGGGGCATTATCCGAATTATAGTTTAGCGAGCTGTATCTCATTATTGTTTGCATAAAGTTTATACTTTTAATTGCATTGTTTTTAACTTTTATGGAGCGAGTGTTTTGCCATATCTCTTATCTTATGTTTTTATATCTATATGATTGTATTATGTGGTTTAGGAATACTGACACTTTATAACGAATTCTTTAGGTATTGATGAGTCTAAATATATATTTGACGCACAAAATGATGCATCCCTTGTACGCATGTGGGGAACAAATTTGAATATTATTGAAGATTGGAATTTAACATAATTTTTTAAGTTTTAATTTTCTAAGCCTTTTTAGAAAAGTTAAATGGCAAATATTTTTATAATAAGATGTTGAAAAGAAAGTAAATCAATTTATTTTTAAAATAGTCTTAGTTTTTTTTAAAGAATTAGGCGTAATTTCATAATATGAGACGTTACAAAAACTAGTATTATCAAAAGCTTTATCAAACGTAATTAAACTCCAACTCATTCTAATCAATTAAATATGTCTAAATTAATTAATCAATGAAAAAGGTCTTTTGTTTTAGTTACAAAACCTAGGGTTAGTAGGAATTTATTTCTTAAAATCAATTCAATGGTGATCAAACATAGAAAAACATATTTAAACAAATATATATATATATAGGGGTTTCCTAACTTAGACCATCAAAAAACATGAAGGTCCAAGTTAGCAAAAGTGTACATTTTCATTTGGACAAAAAAAAAACATTATCTATTAGTTGTAAACCAATTTAAAGTAATGGATAGTATAATTTAGTAAATATCCCTCAAGCTATTTATTATAAAATAAAAGTGGATATAAGTTAGAAAATTGGCGCAAGTTAACAAATATGTTCTAATGAAAACTACTAAAGTAACCCTCAAGTTATTTGTAATAAAATAAAAGTGGGTCAACTTAGCAAATTGGTGTTTTAATAAAAATCACTAAAGTAACCCTCAAGCTATTAGTTTTAAATAATAAAGATGAATGATATTTTTGTCTAAATAAAAAGGTGCATTTTTACAAACTTAGATCTTCATGTTTTTTTTTGGTCCAAATTAACAAATCTCATATATATATATATATATATATATATATATATATATATATATATATATATATATATATATAATGAGTTTTGCTACTCATGATAGTAAATAACATAATCAAAGGTTTAAAAAACAATTCATTCAAATGAGATGGAAAAGGTCTTCAATCTTGTCTCCAAATGTTGAAAATTGCCATCTTAGGTCGCTTGAATCTCTTAAGCCTTCACTATGTCAAAATTCCAAACCCTTGCATTTGTTAGTAGTTGGGATTATATTGGAAAAGTTCGATGTTCGCACATGAGTGTCGCACATGCATCACAAAAAGCCTCATATGTGCTCTCATTAATGCATTGGCAGATGCTGATTGCCCAACATATGCGATGCCTAGGGAGCCACACGCAGCGTATGTGCTCCCGTAGCAATCAACCTTTTTCCCTTTGGTTGTGAAACATGACGCATGTTGGGCCAAACTCCCCGCACGTTAGGCAGTAACAAAATTGCTTTAATTTGTGCTCTTCATTTCTTCAGATGTCATGTAGAATAAACATTTCTTCTTTAATTTGGCACAAGGCCATGCCAATGCTCTAGATTTATTTTTGCTGTTTCAAGTAGGAAAATTCTAGGGCCGTGCGAAAATGATCCATTCACCAGGTTCTGGTATAAAAGGAAAGGGAAAATATGTGCAACATGTTCTTGACTCCTCGTGAAAAAATTTGGAGGCAAGAAAGAATTAGAAAAATGGAGGAGCATGTCAACGCCATTGGGATTAATTTATGAATTTTGACGACTCCTCGTCACAACATGTACTTTATTGTTTTACAAAGTCTTTTTGCCATTTTATTTTAGTATTTTAGGGGTTTCTAGTTCATTACTGATAATTTATGAAAACTCAGTCATGTATTGAAAATAATAATTATAAGTTGTTGTATTTCCCTAACTACACAACTCTATAGGGAGTCAATGTATTTTTTTATGTTAGCCAGCAGGTTGAGACGATCATATGTGGTTATTACGATGGTGTGACGTCTATTCAAAAAGAAGAAAGGAAGTCTGGAAAACTTGAAGAAATTCCGTCTCAACTAGAGTATAAGTCTATTTGACTGTTTATGCTCTGGTAGCAAATCCTCACTTCACAAACCGGTTTTGTGAGATTGTGTTAAGCCAAATCACGATCTCAAGAAGTTTTTACCAGTTAACTATAGTGGAAAATTATTCAAGGTTGAAATGACTAGACATAGCTACCAGTTTGGTGGTGAATATAAATCTGTGGTTCTCTATCTGTATTTCTTTACCATTCAGTTTTTTACTTTAGTGTTGATGAACCTGGCTTTGTTTTGGAACAATCTATTTTTAAAGAAAAGGTTGCAAAAAGTTACACACAATTCAACCGCCTCCTCACATGTGTTTTTCTCACCTTCGGCAGGGTCTTACATATAGATATGTATGACCTTGAATCGTGTCGGAAACATGTACATCTTTTTGAGAACTTATAACTAGTTGTCAAAATATTTAACTTTTCTTAAAAACTTGTAAATATCTGAAAGCTTGTAACAAACTACTAAAGCTTACAACTTTCACTAGTTTTTCTTATTTGTTCTCTAAAGTATAGTTCTGTAAATATGAGGATAAATAAGGATAAACAACTATAACAATAAATAAGTTTATCTATTATATAAATTTTCATTAATCTTAGAAGATAGAACAAATAACAAGGGGCCTCTTTGAAACAATAAATAGTAGAGTTGAATTTAGTGACTTTTGCTTATATTTGAGGTCACCAAATTCAGCTCTTTTTTGCTTATAAATAAGGCCTAATGGAGTATATAAACATAAGAATATCATGTCATCATGAAATCATTGATATTTCAACAATTCACAACAAAGAAACATACTTTTATTGAAAATAATTGTTGAACTCCCAAACCTCCAAAGAAACATATTATAAGGCTGCTTCAAAAGACCAGTTAATGATATCATGTGTTTCAACCAATTCTCCAGTAGCAGCAGAAAAACCAACTCTAACCCATTCAGGTAGAACACTCCTCAAATCAACAACAAAAGAGACACCAGTTGCATTCTTACCACTACCAGGATAAGCCACAAACACACTTAATCTTTTAGATTCAGAGTTATAGTTTATACTAGCTTCTCCTAAAGCATTTGGTTGCACAAAGTCAAGAGGCCAATTCACAGTTGCACGCGACTCAATGGAACCAACATCAATTCCAATGTGAGGATATTGAGATGGTGAAGCTGGATCCCACCCATTTGTAAAACTATCAAACTCAATAGCTACTATTGGATTTTGAGATGGAATAAGTGCAGTTTCCGGGTCGAAAAGGCCAAGATACCCTCCGCTTGAATTTTTTGGCAAGTCAAAATGAAGTGGTCCAAGAAAGAAAGTAAACCCGTCTCCATGGAGTCTTGAACCGTTTGTGTTCACGATAAAGGAGAAACTAGTGGAGAAATCTGCTAATTCTCCACTGGTTTCATCCCAAATGTGAATTGGTGTGAGATGTGTTACGCGTCCAACGCTTTTTTGGAGTGGTTTACCAGAATATTGGTCGGTTTTTGTTAGGCTAAGAACGCCATTAGAGATTGAGGCATCTCCCTTGAGAAATATGTCGGGATTTTCTTCATCGAATTTTGTTACGGAGAAAGAAATTGTACTTCCTGGACTTGGCTGTGGTTTTAATGGTGTTGGTGAATATTGTGAATTGACATGGTATTGTAGGAAGAGGAAAGTAATGAATATTCTAATAATGGTGAGAGCCATTTTGTGATGCTACAAACCAAAGAGAAATGTGGTTATTTATAGGGTTGTGTTAGCCGTCTAAGAAAATAATATAGAATAAAAATTTGCAGAAATGAATACGACATGCAACTCACATAGTAAGTGTGTTTCCAATTTGCCAACTAATTAAGAGGGAAATACCAATGAGAAATTAGTTGGATACTTGCATTGTTCCAATTACCAAACACCAAAATCTGGATGTCTCTTTTGTAAAATATCAACCATATAACTACAAGAAGGGGGTGTAATATTTGGGAATATTCTAACGAGGATGATGATGAGAAACTGTTTGAAAAATCATTGAAAGTATCGGTTGCCATTGCAAAATGATTGACCTTTAAATTTTAATTTTATTTCTAACCATAATCGCTCTACACGGAAGGTTAGTCAGTTTTTGATCTTATATATCTAACGTTGAACTCATTCATAGTCGGTTAAAGACTAGTCACTCATAATTGAACCCAACAAATTGTAATGTTATGTTCAACATACATATAATGAAAGCAACTAGACGGTTAAACGGAGGCCATTGTCAACAATGAGTAGGACTACTGTTCATGGACCTTAATGATTTAGGTAGAAATGTAACATTTTTCTCTTTTGTGATTTTGGAGGATTAGTCGGTTGATGCTTTCGGCGTTTTCTCATACTCTTCAACAAGTGATATTAGAGCCTTGATTCAGCTTTGTGGGAGATCGAAAGTGGAATCTTGGTGTTTGGATTAAATTTAGAATGTGGAAAACCAAGGACGGAACCACAAACGTATGAGACAGGGGTTTGAAAATATTTTAATTCATAATATATTTTCTCAGATATAAATGAAAAACTAATGGAAAATAATAAAAGTGTCGAACATTTGTGACCTAAAAGGATCAAAATTGAACAAATGTTTGACTCCTACAACGTTGCAAATTAAAGTTCGAATTTCGATAAAAAGAGATACCTATATTTAATGTCGAACACACCTCGAATAACTTTCTTCGATTAAAAAAACTTAAGGTATCAAAGTAAAATACCTAAAAATAGCTCAATTTTTTTATGGAAAAAATTTAATAATAAATATTGCATAATTATTAAATCAAAGTAATTAAATTATATTGTATATTAGTAAATATATAAAGCATGGCCGGCCTAAGGGCCAAGCAACCCAAGCAAGGGCATTAGGCCTCAAAGTTTTGGATGAGAAAAAAGGTCTCTAAAAAATTAATTTGTTTATAAGTATATTATATGACAGATAAATTACAGACATTTGTATAACTTAACTAATTATCAAAGAGGCATCAATTACTCTTGGACTCCACAAAATTGATTTTATATAAATATTTTGCTAAAAATAAAATATTTTTAGAGGCCAACATTAAAAATTTTGTTGTAGGCCTCTAAATCCGTTAGACCGGTCCTGATACAAAGTAATATACAACTGACACATTAAAACTAAGTATCGGTATAGTTGGATTAGGATTCTCTCCATTGAAAATTCTCTCAAGTTTTCTCAAGTGGAATCTCAACCATCAATCATGATAGAGAAAGTGGAAATTAAATTATACTGAAAAGTGGTTGTTGTGTTTTAATGGTGGAGATTGAAAATGGAAAAAATTTGAGAAAATTTTCAATAGAGATGATCCAACTCCGGTATGGTTCAATGCAAAACATTATAGAGTTCACATTTGGCCTAGTTTGTTCTGAACTGTCTTTTTTTGAGGGAACATGTTGTTCTACTAACCTTTTTTTTTTTGAAAGAATGTTGTTCTAGTAACTTAATCAGCGAGTAAATAACTATTTTGGTCCGTGAATATGGGAGATAATGTAACTATAGTTTCTAAATGTATTGAAATTAAAAAAGTATTTACAAGTGTCTTTTTTATTAGCTGTAATGGTCTTCAAATCTATTTTTAGTTAGTCAAGTTAGTCATCAAATATTTATTTTGTTAGTCAATTTATCTCATAAAATTATTAATAGAAGAGACACTACAAACTATTTGTAATTTTGATGCATTTAACGACTATAGTGACATGTCTCACATGTTTAAGGATCAAAATGATTGTTTGCTCCTTAATTGGCGACTCTCTAACTTTTATTTAAGTTTAGCATTCAAGTTTCAATGAATTCATTTTGTTATCATAAAAAATGGTCATGCTATTAAGGATACATGTTAAGGATTCCACATATAGTAAATATTATTATAAAAATATTACTTATTGACTTTTTTATAAATAAATTGCCTCAATTTCAAATGCATAATTCTATTTTTTTTTATACGTATTGCACAATAATTTTCCGCAAACTTCTTTGTCAAGCTAGTTTCAAGTTTCAACCCATGAAAATTAACTTCTTTGGGATTAATTATATTTTCATTTTCTTATCCTTAATCCGTTTTATGACGCTCAGCATCATATCACCAAGTGCATAAACAAGCTAAAATTAAAAATTAAACATTGTTATTCGTTAGTTAAGCATAAGCAGATTTGTTCTACATATCCACCATTGATCTCGTGAAGTACTATTTGTTTGATAAACATAACATATTCATATCATCCATTAAGTTCATCCTTATTAAGGAAACATAAACATTACAACAATAGAAACATAAAAGAACTTAGCAATAGTAATATTCTTTGAACGCGCACACTTTATTTTCTTCATCCAGATGTGATGCTCTTTACAAATTTGAAGCGAAAGACCAAGAAAGAATGTCATGTGTTTCGGCAAGTTGACCCGTGGCACCTGAGAAACCAACAAGGACATATTCGGGCAGAATAGCCGCAAAATCAACAGTATAAGATACAGCAGTTTCCTCTATGACATTACCAATTTGATAAGTTACCAACGCAATCAATTTTTTCGAGGCAGGATTATAACTTATGCGTGCCTTTCCTATCGATCCTTCTGATACACGATCGATTGGCCATGGAGCAGTGGCTGAAGACCTAATCGTGTTGATGTCAATTCCTATATGAGGTGAGTTACCTGCGATCTGAGGATCCCATTCATTTCTAAAGCTGTCAAACTCAACAGCAACAACGGAGTTTTTTGAGGTATTGAAGGCGGATTCTTTATCGAAAAGTCCAAGGAATCCACCATCGGTTGAACTCTCCTCAAAGTCAAAATCTAATGATGCGATAAAGAATGCGAAACCATCACCATGAAGTTGTGAACCTTTTGGATTCACAACAAAAGAAAACTCGGTGGTAAAGTCAGCGACTTTACCACTTTGTTTATCAGAAAGGTGGATGGCTCCAAAGAATAAGGAGAGGCCAACACTGTGTGGAGATGGTTTGCCAAATTGGTCCTTTTTAGTCAATTGTAGTACTCCATCTGTTGTCTTGGCATCACGCTCAACAATGATGTTTTTAGTATCGGTGTCAAATTTGGGAAAATTGAAAGAATATGACTCGGATTTAACATTGGTGATTAACAAGAGAAATGTTAGAAGGAAAACAGATAAGGGTTTTTGTGTCACAAGGAGCTTTGGTTTGGAGTTAGCCATGGTTGTAATGTTGTGAATGATGCATAGAGCAAAGGGGCTAATCCATCTATATATAGGCTTTTGTATTTTGATTTTTATAAGGTTGTTTTTGTAAGATAATTATTAATAATATTGGTAAAACTAAAGCAAGGGTGTTGTTTGCATGCACACCAGTACTTTGTTAGGGTGACTACTGATATATTATTTTTTTAATTAGTATATAGATTAATTATTAAATATGATTTATAGATTCCTCATATAAATTTGCATGAAGAACATGTTGTGGAAATTAAGTTACAAGTCTGACGTTGAATAAAAAAGTGAATGTTGAGCAACAAATGGATTATATATAGAACGGTAATGCTGGTTCTCTGAAATCCTCCGGATACACCTCTTGTGCACCCTTTTGATTCCTTTTATTATTATTTTTGTCAAAATTACCATTTATAAATTATAGAATTCGGCGCATATTTTTTATGTTTCGGATTATAGAATCCATACACATCCTTTGTACGATTCAAACCCCTCCTCTTCCCCTTACTTCTGCATTTCAGTTTCTAACACTCAAAAACACACAACCCTCCAAATCCGATTTGTGAAGTTTCAAACTACTAAGCAAGATGTTATTACACATTTTCTAAAAACTTGTGTTTTCAAAAAATAAAATATTAGAATGTAAATTTGTCAGTCCACGGTTACATAATCGCAATTTTTTTATGCAATTTCATGGTTTTCATGTTTTCATAAATGGAGAGACATCTTGATCGGAACAAAGTCTCAGCCAATGTCTCTACTAAACAAGAGCATGAGATGAGATGCAGAGTTGAGAGCGGAGAACCCCACAGTCATAGACATATCCTGAGCAAGAGGAGTATGAGGTGCATGAATCGGATGAAGACACACAACCACGACAGACTCTAGAGTCATTTCTTGGAGGATCGTATGATAGATGTATCTTATCATTGCATGTGTATCATGTCGGTCAAACGTATTTGCGAGAGAGAAGTGGGATAAGTAGTCTAATTTATTCTTTTTTACAATTTACTTTATTGTTTTATGTTACTTCTATTTTATTTTTTATTCTTTCCAGATCTGTGAGACACTAAAATTTGAAAACAACAAAAAAAATATCATCGTTATAAAGACTCTAAAAGAAGGATGGTTCACAAATGCAATTATAAACAGCACTGCATGTTGTCACCATATTCAGAGAACTATGAGTTATATATCCCGGTTGGGAAGATGACAATGACACTTGATAATGTGTCTAGTCTGTGGCATCTACCAATCCATGTATATGTTCTGGACGACCATAAATTGTCCAAACCTTGGGAGGGAAACTGATGTTACATTTTGTTGGATGTGACCCTGAGGATGCTAATCGGGAGACTGCTAGGACTAAAGGGAATATGCACAGATAATCTTTCTCAAACATGAGTTCAAAAGAGACCTAGATTCATCAAAAGACACTACTCTTTAGAACAAACTTGCTATTTTTAGTACTTAAGCTAATGTTTTAAGAACGATCGTTAGCATTCTTCAGGTTAAAAGAATACTTATGAATCCGATATTATTTAATTTACATTTACAAAGATAATATTTTTTCGAAAAAAATGTATGGATCAATACTTGTCAAACTTGTTACTCGATTCAATCATATAACATACTAAGTGTGTATCCAATTTGCCAACAATTAAGAAGGAAATACCAAGGAAAAATTAGTTGGAAGCTTACATTGTTCCAAACACCAAAATCTGAAATCTGGGTGTCTCTTTTGTAAACGATCAACCATGTAAATACAAGAAGGGGGTGTAATATTTGGGAATATTCTCACGAGGATAAGGTTGAGATTTAATGTTTGCAATATCATTGAAAATATCGTTGCCATTGCAAAATTATTGACCTTTTAAGTTTAAATTTCACTCCTGGCCATAATCACTTTAAAACAAAGTCCATGAACAGAAGTGCAATTCTTTGTTGACAATGGCCTTTGTTTAACCTTAAAGTTGCTTCCATCGTATGTACCTTGAACATAATATTGCAATTTGTTGGGTTCAAGCGTGAGTGTCTAGTCTTTAACCGATTAAGAATGAGTTTAATGTTAGATATATAATATATAATTTGATTACTTTGATTTATATTATATATATATATATATATATATATATATATATATATTGTTGGAACATGTGTGGAAATTGAGTTAAAAGACTAAACACAAATTTCCATGTTAGGTAGAACTAGTGTTGTGTGAATTGAAAAAAATGGAAGTCTCACATCGGATGGATCACACACATTATTAATGTTTATACAATGGGGGTGTACCTTTAATAGGGGTACAAAATTATGTGAATGAAGTAAGCACTAGAGAAAAATATATATTGATATATATTTTATTATTTGGAAATGATAAATTAAATAATTAATTTAATCATTATTAGAAAGTGCTTTCTTAATCTCCAAGTTTTGCTAAAATATTTTGGAATGCAATCTAGAATATTTTGGAGCACAATCTGAAATATTTTGGTAGGCAATCTAATATATTTTAGTACATGATCTGAAATATATTTTGATACACAAAAATATATTTATGTACTAAATAGTATATTTTTGTACTCAATATAATATATTTTGGTACTCAATTGAGATATTTTTGTACTAGATCTAATATATGAATTACTTAATCAAAAAGTAATGTACTATTTGTTCCCAAAGTTTCTCACTTATTAGTTGTGAATTTTCTCTATAAATAGAGTGCTCACACAGTGCATTCTACACACCGAAATTCACAGTTGATGATTTCTGTGTTTTTCTTCTTTTCTCCCTCCTTCGACTTGTGTTGACAAGTCCTTCTCCTTTTTCTACTCCTTTCTGTCCCTTCGAAATTAAGAGTGTTCTTAAGACTATATAGTCCTTTTTCTGTATGTTGTCCCTTCGAAAGAGAATGGTCTTAAGAGCATAGTCCCTTCAATTATTTATGTCTCTTTAGAATAAATAATATTTTAAGATCATAGTCCATTTTCGGTATAATAAGAATGATCTTAAACATATATATTATTCTTCATTTCATGGAGAAGTTAGATGTTAGAATGGTCGTAACACCATATTTGAGTGGTTGAAATACCATATTGATATTTGAAGAAGTTAAAAATTAGAATGGTGTTAGCACCATATTTGAGTGGTCTCAACACCATAATAGAGTGGTCACAGTATCATAATGGTTTCAATATTAAAAGAATGGTCTTGGTACCATATTGAAGGTGTAATTCTCGAACGGTTTTCTTCAATATTAAAAGAATGGTCTTGGTACCATATTGAAGGTGTATTTCTCGAACGGTTTTCTACAGTGCAGTAGTTAATCGAACAGTTGTAGTTGGGCTTGTTTTATCCTGGAGGCGACGTGGTTGATAGTCTATCTTGCACAATTTTGAGCAGTGTCACGAAACGTCTTAAAGAGAGCGACCTGATCGTGACTCAACCTAGTAACAACTTCGGTAGATATTCTCTTTTAAAATAGACTTTAGAAATCCAAAAAACCAACAGTTTGGAAATCCAAAAACAATATATATATATATATATATATATATATATATATATATATATATGTCAAAACGTGGGGACATAAACCTAATTCAATAAATCCAAACAAAGTGTGTGTCAACCCAATCAAGTGATACGAAAAAATAAAAACAACAATGGATATCTAAAGTGCGGTGTATGGACCAACCATTAACACATAACGAATACAAGAACCAACAACTTCTTGCAACAACAACAAGTATAACATCTCTTTCGAGCCAAATAGTCTAGCATCAAGTTGGTAAATCAATGAGGATTTTAAAACCTCCCCCAATATAGTATCAAACTTCGTGAACGTGAGAGATTCGACCGCCAACACGGATACAGAACTCTACACCTAAAACCCATTGTTCTATGACAATTAGCATCACGACCATTTCTAGCCAAATCCAACATAAAGCAACTCAAAATCAATCGAAGGCCAAATCAAGGAATGATCAATCAACGGGTCTGAGCACCACGAGCACCTAACATCAATCGAATCCCATATTGAGAGATGGATGAACGATTGAAGTTTCGTCCATCGAGGGCGCACGAAACAACAGCGATGCATACCAACAACAATGACCCTCTGACATAGAGGTTGTAGATCTGAAGACAAATCACCAACAACCAACATAACAAAACAACTACACAACCCTTGGCAAACCTTAAAGTCAACGGAGACAAATAGGACAACCGGGGAAGGTTAGGAAGCATCGGAGGCTTGTAAGAACGCGGAAGGAACATACCTTTACAAACACAGTAGGAAACACGTGGATCTGGAAACCCAGAACAAGTCACACAAACCCATATCTCACCAACCACGAGCCACCTGCATTGCACCGGGCACCAGAAGTGAACAACAACCATCAGCCGTAAACACAGAAAATTGATGTGATTCTCCACCGAAAACGAACAAAGACCGCCGCAAAATCCAAATATGAGCACATAAGAATGACTCACAGAACTACATCAAACCCGCACCACGAACCACCGATGCATCCACCTGAAGAACTAGTGTCGTAGTGGTGTGGATGGTGGAACGCAGATCATCGCACCACCCACCATCGCGTCTACATCTTGAAAAAGAAGGGTTTGGATCGAGGGGATGAAGGCAGCATGGAGTGAAGAGAAAAGAGAGCTCAGGCATCAGCGAGGAGGAAGAATTCAAAAGTTGAGTTTAGCGGCGGCTCTGTATTTGTATAAATTAATTACATCTAGACGTGAGGAGAGAATCAAACCGGCAACAACAACTTAATTTGAGTGTTCCACTACCAAGACGCCATGCTCTTGGTTCTAGTTTTACTAATTTAATTAGCAAAAAAATAACTATTTTGGTCCTTGAAAATGGGAGATATTGTAAGTATAGTTTATGACTTTATTGAAATTAAAAACATATACACAAGTGTCTCTTTTATTATATATTATTATTTTTAGTTAGTTTAACTCATAAAATCTTCTTTATTATAAAAGCTTATAGGGTCTTGCAATTGCTAAACCCTAATCACAAGCTTATTTTCCCTCCTAATCACAATAGACAATTGTACACAACAAGCTACCTCAAGCATTAAATTCGGTTTCTAACTTTTCACATCCCACCCACCCTACATTAAATAATGCAATTTTGAATTTTGAATTGCTATTTCCCTTCTTCCATTCAATAAACCCAACACTAATATCGAATAAGCTATGTCAATAAATCTTCCAAACCAATATTAATAAAAATTACACTTACCCATAAGACCTTTAATTCTCCCTCTTAACACTATATATATATATATATATATATATATATATATATATATATATATATATATATATATATATAGTGGCGTGTGATCAAGCTTTTGGTTGCAATCCTCATACCAACTTTTTATAGTTTCCTAAAGCATGTATATCATATCATGGGAGAAAATGGCATCGAAACTCCACTTGCCTTGCATTGCTTAAAAGGTATAATTTCATGTATTTTAATTCAAATCTTATTGCTTCTTGCTAATTTTTTTCTAATAAGTTTTTTACTTCTATTTTCACAGCTCCATTGAGTCTGAATTCAATTATTAATTTGGACAAGATTGTGAACGAATTGCATCTTCAATGATTTGAGTATCCATTGATATGTTTGTTTTTCGTTTTTTATGTGCAAAGGTTGCTATAACGTCATGCTGTTTTTGTGCATCATTGTTGTGAAACGGATCACTATCGGTTCGAAATCACACCAATACTTGTATAGATGTGTGGAGCAAAAGGTAGTGGTAATCCTAGGTCTAAGTGCCTTCAAGCAACAACAACAAAACAGACCCAAAGCCTAAGTGTAGAGCTTAAAACAATGACACTAACAAACATGAAGATAAGAAAGCTTAAGAGAAACAAACACACACAAGATGGTAACCCAGTTCAGTCAATAAGACCTAATCTGGGGGAGAGAGCAGCTTTCCAATCCACTATGATAAGATGTTACAAAAGGTTACAAGAAATCAGCCTTCAATCCTAATCTCTACCCTTTGTGTTGACCCACCTCACTCATATGAACCTACAAGAGATTATACTAGAGGAAGCTTATGATCCTTCCAATGATATAATCTCACTACCCAAGGTGTTTACAATGTTTATCCCAACCCAAGAGACTATCCCTACAAAGGTACTCAACCCTCAAGTTCCCCCCTTTGTGAACCCTAGACCTCTTGCTTTAGCTCTCCTTCAAAGAATGCAGAAAACCACTTAAATACTAGTCACAAGCTTCCAAAATCGTGTCACGATTTCCCAATCGTGTCACGATTCTGCTTTTCCAACCGTTGTGACCAGTCTCTTTCAGATAAACTTGCTGAGGAAGTTGTTGAATCGTGTCACGATTTCCCAAATCGTGTCACGATTTTCCATCTCACAAGACATGCTCTCTGCCAAGCAAATCGTGCCACGATGCCCAAATCGTGTCACGATTTCTGGGCTGCTTCTGCATATACAATTTAAAGCCAATATACAACAATCATAATGCAAGGAGCAGTTTTTGTTAACTAAAAGATATAATTAGAATTAAGGATAGTTTTGTATATATTCCACAAAATTCTCTACTTTTAGGCACAAGAAGTCTCACCAAGGAGATTGAATACGAATTGTATCGCTATGTGACGCTGCTAGATCCAGCTTGCAATCAGTTTGAAGTTATTGTTGACAAGAAACATGGAAAGATGTGTTTTACTCACGGAATAGTCGAATTGGATCGATTCAGTTTCTGTTTTTTTTTTTTAATGTTATCAACGATTTGTAATTTTGGATTATAATCCCAACTGAGTTTCATATTGATTTTAATTATCTATATTTCATGTATTAAATCTGATATAGCCATTCTGATAGTTTATGATCTATTCAAAAAATTGAAAGTATTTTTTTAATGGAAAAAAAACATTGTAAACAATGATGTTTGGGGTATTAAGAAAAAATATCAATTTATGTATGCTGCACACGCTGACCATGTATAAGAAAGGATGGCAAATCTATCTTGAAAGAATAATTAATAATAAATAAGCTTAATATGGTGGCAATGATGTTTACTTAAGAAAGACGAATGAAAATATAAATAATATGTCATTAGTAGTAAGAAAGTTAAATTTTCATCCCGTTAACCTTCGACAACAGCTGATAAATCTGTTTGATAACAACTTACTATAGGCAAGAGTGACTTTTCAAATTTACATTAGAGGGAAGCTAATAGTCAGAGACAAATAAGTTAATATCCATTAAATGCTCATTGATATGCTTAATTATAGTTGTTGTCTATTGATTCATGTCAAACTTTATTTTGACATCAAATCACATCCGTTGATTTCAAAAGTTAATTTTATAGATGGGTTTAGAATACTTTTAACTAATGACAATGGTGAATATATTAATGCCACTGCAAATGTCATGTATAGAGAAGTCTTTCGTAACGTACGATAATTAATGTTCAAAGTAAGGTTATCAAACATTATCATATTATTTCACTCCAAACAGGGTATTCTTCACGCATGCAACTGCAAAGACTAATCTCTCGAGCATTTTGGGACTAAAATGGGCGGCAAGTTCTTCCTACGAGTTTTCATCACATCACTTTTTTTTTGTGTAAACCGGGTATTCTCCACGAGCGCAACTGCGAAGACTATTCTCTCGAGTATTTTAGGACTCAAATGGACGACAAGTTCTTCCTAAGAGTTTTCATCACATCACATATATCAATACATTTATGTATTGCGTTATAACTTATTTGTGATTGTTTTAGTCGGTAGGACCCGTGCATCGCACGGGTCGGTGGTCTAGTTATTAATAAAAGAGACATGCAATGCAGGTGTATTTGTAATTTTTGATGTTTTAGAGACTATAATGACAACGTCTCACATCTTTAAGGATCAAAATGATTGTTTCTTCCTTAATTAGCACATCTCTGACTTATAATTAAGTTTAGCCATCAAGTTTCAATGAATTCATTTTGTTATTATAAAAAAGGATCATGATAGCAAAGGCACTTTTAAGGATTACACAAATAGCAGATATTATTGTAAAAAAATTAACTATGAACTTTTTTATAAATAAATTGGCAAAATTTCAAACATATATATAATTTCTATTTTTTTAATGCGTTTTGCACAACAATTGTCCGGTAACTTCTTTGTCAAGCTAGTTTCAACCCACGAAAATTAACTTCTACGGGATTAATTATATTTTCATTTTCTTATCCTTAATCCGTGTTATGACACTCAGCATCTTATTAGCTAGAGCATAAACATGCGGAAATTAAAAATTAAACATTGTTATTTGTTAGTTAAGCATAAGCAGATTTGTTCTATATATCCACCATTGATCTAGTGAAGTACTATTTGTTTAATAAACATAACATATTCGTATCATCCATTAAGTTCATCCTTATTAAGGAAACATAAACATTACAACAATAGCAACATAAAATAACTTATCAATAGTAATAGTCTTTGAACAGTGAACACACACTTTATTTTCTTCTTCCAGATGTGATGCTATCTACAAATTTGAAGTGAAAGACCAAGAAAGAATGTCATGTGTTTCGGCAAGTTCACCAGTGGCACCGGAGAAACCAACAAAGACATATTCCGGCAGAATAGCCGCAAAATCAACAGTATAAGATACAGCAGTTTCCTCAATGACTGGACCATTTAGATAACTTACCAACGCATGCAATATTTTCGAGGCAGGATCATAACTTATGCGTGCCTTTCCTATCGATCCTTCTGGTACACGATCGATTGGCCATGAAGCAACAGCTGAAGACCTAATCGTGTTGATGTCGATTCCTATATGAGGTGAATTGTCTAAGGGAGGATCCCATTCATTTCTAAAACTATCAAATTCAACGGCAACGATGGAGTTTCCGGAGGTATTGAAGGCGGTTTCTTTATCGAAAAGTCCAAGGAATCCACCATCTCCATCTACTGAATTCTCCGGGAAGTCAAAGTCTAACGATGCGATAAAGAATGTGAATCCATCACCATGAAGTTGTGAACCTTTTGGGTTCACAACAAAGGAAAACTCGGTGGTGAAGTCCGCGACTTTACCACTTTGTTTATCAGAAAGGTGGATGGCGCCTAAGAAGAAGGAGAGGCCAGCACTGTGTGGAGATGGCTTGCCAAGTTGGTCCTTTTTAGTCAATTCTAGTACTCCATTTATTGTGTTGGCATCACCGTCGATAATGATGCTTTTAGTATCGGTGTCAAATTTGGGGAAGCTGAAAGAAAATGAGTCGGATTTGACATTGGTGATTAACAAGAGAAAGGTTAAAAGGAAAGCAGAAAAGAAGTTTTGTGTCACAAGGAGCTTTGGATTGGAGTTGACCATTGTTGTAATGTTGTGAATGATGCATAGAGCAAGGGGCTTAATCCATCTATATATAGGCTTTTTGTATTTTGATTTTATATGGTTGTTTTTGCAAAATAATTATTGATATTGGTAAAACTAAAGCAACGATATGGTTTGCATGCACCCCAGTACTTTTTTTAATTATTATATAGATTAGTTACTAAATATATGAATTATAGATTCATAATATAAATTAATATGATGAACATGTTGTGGCAATTGAGTTAGAAGTGTGACGTTGAATAAAAAAGTGAATGTTGAACAATAAATGACTTGTATATGTGATGGTAATGTAGGTTTTGTGAAATTTACATTACTCAAATCTACACCACTCGCACACCCTTTAAAAAAAATTCTTTTATTGTCGAAATTACCATTTCTAAATTATAGATTTTGGAGCACGGTTTTTATGTTTCGGATTATAGAATCCATGCACATCTTATATACCATTTGAACCCCTCATTTTTCCCACACTTCTGCATTTCAAACTCTAACACTAAAAAATACACAACTCTCCAAATTCAATTTGTGAAGTTTTAAACTACTAAGCAAGATGTTAGTATTCATTTTATCAAAACTTGCATTTTCAATTTATTTTTTTTCACATTGATATAGTTTGGATTTAGATTATCAATTTGTATCCAAACAAAGGTTAAAAAATAAGAATTTTATTACTCTATTCAAACCAAAAATATATATAAATAAAGAGTATTCACTTGGAGATTTTGAATTGTCTAGAATTTTAATTTTCCTAAACTTTCTAGTTACCCTATCTAAATACACTCTTATAAAGGACTAATTGAAAAACTTTTGATAAAAACAAAGATTAGTTTAAAATATTGGTAGAGTCGGTGACTAATTTGAAAGTGATTTACAAGGACAAAGAGCAGTTTGATGGTTGACTCTTTGTTAAATATATAGTTTGCTGATTTAGACCAATTAAAAAACTAGTAGGAACAAATTAGTAACCCCTCTTCTACTTATGGTATCATAATTGCAACTCAAATAGTAAAATATTGCAAGAAAATTTGAGATATCTGGCCGCGAGTTTGAACTCGTAATATTTCTTTTTTGTGTTTAGTGTGTGTATCAGTTTGAATATGCAATATCCTTCTTATCACCATTTGTTTAATTCATTTGCATGTAAAGGTAAAAAAATAATAGTGGTGGTCGGGGTTTGAACCTCAGACCTTGTATAACCTTGCATATATTATGAATTATCTTTACCAACTGAGATAAATTCATGGGGACTTGTATCTAAAGGTAAATTAAAATCTAAAAAAGTCGTGGGTTGATTTTTTTTTCAAACTTGTTACCCGACCCTATCATATTTCATCGGCCAGGGTTGCGAAAAAATCCATATTGTTTTGGTCAAACTTGAACCAACCCAATCATATGATGAAATTGATTTGAATAATCTTAACTCGTGAACAAGTTAACCCCAAATCCCCTAACACACTTAAAAAAGGATCCACCACTTGAACTGACGGGGTCGTTTGTCTTTAGCACAATAAAACTGGCGGAGTAAAATCAGTTACCAACTAGTAATGATTTATATTATGCCGATTAACAGTTGGTCTGATGTTCGACCCTTCTAACATTGGTTGCAATTGCAAACAAAGGTAATTTTTAAGAGATAAATAAAGGATGATATTTACAATGAAGTACAGCTAATTCGAGTGATAAATTATAAATAGCCTGGACCAAGTAAACAAAATGTTCATAGATTTTATCAACTAATAAAATGAACTAAAAGTTTATAGCACAATTAGTTCATTTACATATAGACCTAAGGCTATATTCCATACATTGACCAAAATAGGACTATGTGAAACCAAGGTGAAAATAACGAGAATGTTTGTCCTAAGTGAACAAAACAAACCTAATCTTCAACACGTTTGTCTATATGTTCTTGGCCATCACTTAATTTGTCCTTAACTTTGAGAGATTTTGTTTGATTCAAATATTATATGACTATGAATAAGAAGATAATAAACGATGGTATTTTCAATGAATGAGAATGAGAAGAACCAGTGAGAGGGAAGAACTATTGATAGTGTGACCAAGTAAATGAGACCTTGCCAAACCACATAGTTACAATGGGTCATAAATTTGTTGGTTTTAGTATATAGGAGGTGAGTTGAGAAATTATTTTAATGTTTCTAAAAATACATAAAAATCATATTCAGCCCCGCGGACCAACTAACACGAGCCAATAAAATGATTATTACTTTTTTTCATCCTATGTCATTTTCGCACACCATGTGCTTTTTCCAAAAAAGTCCTTGTGAAATTCGGATTTTAAAATCCGAATTGGTGAAAAAAAAACTCATTTTTTTCAGCCTAAACACGTAATCCGAACTATATCAGCACAAATTTTGAACATGTTTGTAACATGGATAGTCATTTTAATGACAATACTAATCTTCCTAACTCTCATGGATAGCCATTTTAGGTCATTGTTGTTGTTCTTAGTCATTTTAACTCTCATGAATCACACGCTTAATTCATTGTCAATAGATACTAACTATTCAGTTGACCCATCCAATGTTTACTTAGGCTTTGTTTGGGAGTTTAGAGGGGAAGGGAGGGGGGAGGAAAAAAGGCTCTAGAGGCAGAGAAATATAGGAGAAATTTGATAAATCTTTCACATTTTTTGAAAGAATTTTTTTATAGATTGATAAATTAATTCTTATGATTAATATATTTTTAATTTTCCTAATTTTATGGTCAAGGCAAAGTTTCAGAGCAATCTGATCAAGTAGCCCGAAAACCGAATTTTCGACTAAAAACGGCTAACAATGACCTAAAATGGCTATCCATGAGAGTTAGAAAGATTAATATTGTCCTTAAAATGACTATCCATGTTACAACCATCTTCAAAATTTGTGTTGATACAGTTCGGATTATATAAGCTTTACTGTTTTTTTCCCTTGAAAATGAGTGTTTACAGTGTTGGAACAAAATATGTTTAACATTACCTCTTTAGAGTTTTGATGATAACAAGGTATTAAAAAGTTTCAATTGGATATGCTAATATTTGTTCAAGTGTGCATAACCATAGACAAAAATTTAGTGTCTATTTAAAGTATAGGTTCTGGAAGAACATATGAGAGCAATGAAATCAACAAAGTAAAGGAAGCTTGAAGCATCTGAAGAAAGTGCTTCTGAAGTTTAGTGCTCCTGAAGTGATGACGTCATCAGAAGCAAGTTCGTCAGAAGCACCTCACCAGAAGCTGAAGATCATCAGAAGATAAAATAATCAAAGCTTCAAAGGCTGTTCTAAAGTTTCATTCGCGCCTAGTATTGCAGAAGACCAGAAGAATAAAGTAACGACTAACTCAAATGAATTTGAAGGCATTGAATGCTTATTCTCTAAAGAGCGTTGATAAAGTACAATTGTACGAAGTGTACAACCACTATCTCCACTACTCAGTTTGTGTCTCTGCTACAGGACAAAAATAATAGCTATGCCTGCAACAATGTTCCTTCATTCTTGGAATGGATTTGAAATTGATCCTTCATAGGACAATAACCAAA
Organism: Medicago arabica; assembly: GCA_946800305.1. NCBI lineage: Eukaryota > Viridiplantae > Streptophyta > Magnoliopsida > Fabales > Fabaceae > Medicago > Medicago arabica. The sequence continues at coordinate 44,271,537 of OX326970.1, forward strand.
TCAGGCAAAAGATCGTTGGTGATTTGATCAAAGCTTAAAACGACTCTTTTTGATGTGTTGCCAATTTACAACGTCTCTTTCACACCTCTATATAAAGGAGTGAAGACTTAGAGAATCACAAGGACTCAACAACATTTTGAAAGCGTCAAAACTCTGTCAAAATTGTTCTGCATCAAAAGTTCACTTAGAATTTCTTATCAAAAGTTCATATCTTAGAAATTCTAAAGTCATAAGAGTCTGTATCTGATTTGTATTGTGAACACCACTGATTGTACATCAAGTGTTCAAACTCAAACAATTTCTTTGTATTTCTGTTTGAATAAAAGTCTCTTGCAATTGTGCTTGAGCATTGGAAGCCTCTTGATTATGTTCAGGAGCATATGAAATCTCTTGCAGTTGTGCTTGAGTAGTTTGAAGTCTCATACTAGTTTTAGCAGTGAGCATTTGTAATCAGATATTACATTTTTAGTGAACTCTCCTAGGAAGTGCAAGGGGGACATGACTACTTCTGAATTGTGGACGAAACCTGTATAATTGCTTTGTGTCTTTCTTCTCTCTCTCTGTTTTTATCCGCTGCATTTAGAATCTGAACATCACTTCAGAAGCTGTAATCGCTTATGATTAGTGACTTCAGTAGGAGAAAACGAAGAAAAAGCCAACACAATTCAACCCCCCATTGAGCGGCGTATGTTGGACTATGACAGGAAGGTGGATCAGGATCACGGGATGACATTGATGACTAGGTTGTTGGGTATGTCAGAGTGTGCTGCTCGTCAGGCGTCAAAGATTGAGTATGGTGTTCATATTAGTTATCCCGCATTGAAGCGACTTTGTGATGAGCACCTGTAAGTAGCTAGACGGTTGGAGGTGCCACCGACGAGGGAGGAGCAGGTGGAGATAGATAAAAGGAGGTAGTGGTGTGTGAGGAGTTTTCTTCTATATCTCGTCGGGAGTACGTTGTTCACTAACAAGACGAACAGACACATCGACGTGGTATATCTGTATTGTATGGTGGACCTGAATGCAATTGGGAAGTAGTCATGGGGAGGGATGACATTAGCCTACCTCTATGATTATCTTGATACTTATTTTCATCCATGTAGCAAGACGATGGCTGGTTGTGTGACCCTTTTGATGGTTATAAATTTAATTTATTTCGTTTATTTTTGTTAAGTTCGTATGTTTTATTTGTTAAATCTATGTAACAAGACGATGGCTGATTATTTTTGTTAAGTTCATAAATACGATAATCATAGGGATGTCCGACCATTTCAATTGATTTGCACTTACTCTGGATGGGTGCTTTGCGGAAAGGAGAGGGTGTACCGTCACGTACTTAAGCGGGTGATGAGGCAGCACAGGTTTGAGAAGGATATCATGATGACATGTCATCCTACGTTATTATTATCATGTTTTTCAGTCAATTTCAATAGGTTTCAGGAGCAAAAAGGAGAAGTATTAGAACGATTGCCTATGGTTTTGGAACTTTTGTAATATTTTATATATTTGAGTCTGTAATTCTAGTTATCCTGAAACATAGCAATTTTAGGGAATTTTTGAAGTAATTCACGAAGAAATCATGCAAATCGGCAAATCAAAAACATCTGAAGATTTGTGAAGAATTTAGGAAGACCAAGAATGAAGATTCAAGAGACATCAGGAGACTTTACAGTGGGAGGACTTTTGTTCCCCAAGTTTCGAGACAAGTTATTTGAAGACGAAGACCTAAAACAACAAAAAAATCGAAGAAACTAGGCCCAAGAAGCATAACCATGCGCCTAGAGCACATGTTATGCGCCTAGAGAATGGAAAAAAAATAAGCCATGCGTAATTTTAGGCTTTCTTGTGGATAAAGCCCGCGTTTTTTGTCCAAACCCAGTTAGAAACTCTCACTATAAATATCAGCCTTCCTCATTCAAAGTTTCTCGTTCGGAACTGGAGCACTTCAAGAGAAGGCATCTTTGGAGCTTTAGGAGAGTTTCTATCTTCTCCTTGATTTTCTAGGGTATGTTTTTATCTTTAGTAATTTGTTTTTAGTTACCATGAGTAACTAAATCTTTTTAGGTTAGAGTTCTAACTTCAAAACGAACCTCTATTTATTTTTGTTGGATATTTATTTAATATATTGTCATTTTATTTTATTTATTTTCTGTTCGCTATTTAGTTTTATTAGGAATTATTTATTTCAAATGATCGTAACCCTAGATTAGGTACTTAGTTTGTGACAGGGCTTAATATTGATATTACTATATTGCTGCTTATATCTTGATACTTATAGCTTGTATATTAATATTTACCTGCCTGGGAAGTAATAGTTAGTAACTAGCGAAAGATACCAAAAGAGAGTTGACCCTAGTAGTAAGTACTTATGAGGTGACATTACTAATACTAAGTAAGATATGATGAACCTGGGAGGTAACTAGTTAGCGATTAAGGAAACAAGCGACTCCGGAAAAAAAAAACCTAATAGAATCATTCTCCTCGAGCCTTAGTAAGGTAAACGATGATAGAGCTTCCCGTTTGTAGAACTACTGAACAGGAAGGTATGTTATGAGTATCCTAAGATGCATGGATGGGTAGACCTAAGGAACCTTGGCCTTCATTGCCTTGCGAAATGTTGGAAAGCCAACATAAAGTCTATGTTTCAATCATCTTTGAGGTGGTAAGGCCCCACACGTAAGGATCACCGTGTGACCAACTGGTGCAACAAAACATTTGAGGGATAGACCTAGTTAACCGAGAAGTATAGACCCCACACATAAGGATCATTGTGTGGCCAGCAGGTGTAGCTTCAAACCTATTAGGTTATTCACGTCCCAACAACCTTATCACTTGTATAGTCTACTTAAGATAGATAAACGACGACATTACTGTTATTTAATATCCAACAATATAAATATGAGGGATTCAAAGAATTCTACTCGCTGCTTACTTTTCTGCAACCAAAAAAGGTAAACTTGCTATGATGCAAACAAATGTAAATTACAACTTTCTAACCCTTTACTCTTTTATTATATCGTCAACTTAAAAATAAGTAACGCGAATTGTTTGGACGAAACGACAATCCATATGGATACGATACTCTACTTACACTTTATTACTTAGCAAACGATTTGGTACACTTGTCTAATCCGACCATCAAGTTTTTGGCACCTTTGCCAGGGATTGTTGATATTTTCGACTAAATAATTCAAATTACTTATTCGTAATTATTATTTTATAAAAAGGGGGGGTATAGTAAGCATAATAATTATAACCATAATTATTATTATTTATAGTTACTTATAGAATAGTGCTACGTGATTACTTCTATAATTATAACCATAAAAGGGGGGGACAAATAATGGATCATTTTTCAAACCAGTTCAGTCAAAACAACGAAATCTACCCTAAGGAGTGTTATGAACCCGATCCCTTAGAAGAGTACAAGAAAGCCAGATACGAGTTAGTGAAAAACTTTATACTGGCCGTATTAGCTGAAGCAAATAAACAAGCGGAGGAATTGGTGGACTGCATAAAGGAGATGGCGAAGAGGTACATTGTTGAAGTGGAGCATGTGACTAAAGAGGTTTGTAAAACTCGTATTTTCTACATGGAATTCTTTATAGAGATACATTGTAATAAGGTGCAAAATATATACGTTAGCGAATTGCCAGAAGACGAGCTCATAACATCTCAAACTAAAGCCTCAATTTCTCTTGAATCAGTAAAACCTCCTAATTCGCACATTAATGACACCGCCACTTGGACAATAGGACAGGAGCAGGATAAAAAGTAAAATATCTCAAACCAATCTTCACTTCAGACTGTAGTACAAGATGATGAGGGAGACATTCTCACAAAAGTCAAGAAAGGATAACAGTATGACCACGTGTCATAAACTAATCTTAAGAATGAATAAGTTATAGGAGTGCAACCAACACTTCAAGCTCAGTTCAGAGAGAAGCAGAATACTCCAATGTTCAAGCCTCTTGTCGATATAGATTTTATTTTAACAATGAGTAGACAGAAAATCCTTGATGAGAGTGAGAACCTATGCAGATTCTCTGACTTCATCAAGTTGTCATATCCCCAGAAGTTGAAGAGAAAAAACCTTGCTACATTTACTGGAAGTTGTAAGGCAATATTTCAAGGACGGTTACCTCTAAAGAAGAATGAACCTAGAAGTTTTAATTCTATTGGGAAGTTGTCCATAAAAGAAGCTCAGTGTAGCCTAGGTGAAGGCATATACTTGATTCCAACATGGCTGATAGGAAAGCTCGAAAGTATTTTGGCACAACCATCAACTATCAATCTAACACTTGCAGAAGATTCAATCATAAATTTAGTTGGAGTGGTGAACAACGTAGTGGTGCAAGAAGAAAAGAATTTGTCAAACTTTGTGACATCAAAGATTCAAAACAAGACTCACTTGTTGAAAGAGTCTCGGTGTCACTTGAGGAGAACGAGCACGTATTCCAGAAAAGCAAAGATTGGAGCACGACAACACTTAATTCTCCTTAAAAAGTTCATGGAGTTCCTTTCGAACAAGAGAAAGAGGAAGGATGATGTGTTCTTTCTTTCATACAAACCACCCTAACCGTCGGGCTCAAGACGTAAAAGAAGCAATGAATGGGAGGCAACTCATTATCTTTATTTTCGGCATTTTTATTTGATGCTAAGCTGAGATGATCTGACTAACCAATTTATTTTCTTTTTATGTTGCTAATCCTAAGTATTTTCATATAAAATTTTATTTCTTTTGCATTACATTTACAACCTTTCCTTTTATGCTTAAATTTGTTTTAGTCTTAGGTATTTATTTCAAAGCATTTAAGGCGGAGGCTAGTTTACCCTTACATTCAAGAGGACGGTGTTTTTTGGGGCTTGCTAGTGAAGGTACTTATAGGATCACCATCTATTTTCTGACTAGCATAACCTGAGAGATTCAAAGCCAAATATTCCCATATACACTATGAATTGTAACTTTTGAATCAAAATGTGGTTTTAATACTCATAATTATAGTTTAACTCGCTTTTATCTAAAATCATTTTTAGAGTAGTTAAGCGTGGATGCTCTAGTAAAATTGATTCTATATACTTGAAGTTTTTTATTTTATAATTGATTTATAGTTATGTTTGGTTCTGCAATGTACAAATTTGATGTTGACTGAATTCATTGTATAAAATTGATTTCGATTATGTCAGTTGAAAGGAAAAATGATTTATGTTTAAATACTTTCATGTAAAAGTGACTTGAACAATAAATTTAAATGTAAAATTCAATTCTATAATAAAAAACTCTAAATTTTAACTCCAAGTTAGAATCAATTTCAAAATAAAAACAATTATATTATTATTATAGAACAATCTAACATGTCAAAATCAGCTATATGCCTTAACGATCGATTCTCATTCTTAGTTATATGTCTTAACAATCGATTTTCACTCCTCCAAAAGTGAAATGACATGCTTAAACTCAAATTTATTGTTCACTCAAATTAATGATGATGAAGTTTCACGTGCTTCACTGATTACTGTACATGCTGCCATATGTACTTCCATAAGTAACAAACTAAAAAGAAGTGATTATCAATTGGCATGGCACAATGGCCCGTAAAAGAAGCAATTTTCCAAAGTTGGAATAATTGATCAAATAAAGTATTTTTTGAACGTTGAGGAAAAAGTCTATCTTACTTGGACTTCGTTCACATATGATTTCCTGATCATTGACACCTGGCTAAGCTCCATAATGGGGGCACTAAATTACAATAATTAATCAAGCATTACACATTAATTTAATAAAAGTGCAATCTTAAGAATTCAGGTATAAGATCGAATCTTATTGGTGAATGAAACCTTGTTCACTGTTCACATGTGCTTAACCAATAGAAAACTGGGATTAGAGACAATTTGTCCAAGCTTTATGACTAGTTGCACATTGTATAGGTATTTTAATAATGTAGCCAAATCGAGTATTTTTGAATGATTATATGTTTAGAGGGACATGTATATTTCTAAGTATAGTAGCGCGTGGGCATGTCCCTCTCCTGCGACTCAACCCTTTACGGGTACCGCAAATAATGTATATTTGCTCAACATTGGTCTTAGATCGACAGAGCGTGCAAAAGCTTCCCTTATTGTCTTTTTATGTTAGGGTTTAGGGTTATTGACAAATTTGAAAATTTGTTTGTGGAGATTGTATCTTAAAATTAGGTTTTTTCAACTTCTTAAATAAAGGTGATTAGAATCAGATTTTGGATGATTAGAATTACATAGCTGAGTCTGTCCCATGGATCAGTTCTAAAGCAGTGTTAAGAGAATCACATTTTCGCATATTTGAATTATGTGTGACTTTTTCTATAGATATAGAGAAAAAACTGCAATTGTCAAGAGGAGTAGTGAGTCTCGTGGACGGCCCAATAAGGCTAACATCGAGACAAGTATAGGAGAGGGTTAAAGATTTTTCAAAGATTTGACATCGAAACAAGTTGTATCTCGTGTTGTTTCCAAATCACAAGGTTATGGATAGTCGCACAATTGAACATTGTTTATTTTTTTTTTTAGATTTGTTGTATCGGACAGATAATATCTTGAGGCACAGTCTTGATATCATATGCATTGAAAAAATGTCTTTCTTAACATATTTAACACGGCGATGAATGTCAAAGGAAAAAGAAGCAGAGAGCGAAGAAAATGGTTGAACATAAGCAACAAGTGGAGCAAAAATGCAGCAAGAACAAAGAGAAATTGAAGCAAAGTTGCATAGGTTAGAAGATTTGGTACAATCGACACGGCTTATGTCGTCACCACCGGTGTACCATCACACTTTTCTCCAAAAATTAGGATGCAATTTACCACAACAAATTATAGGCTTTGCAATAAAAAAAAATCTTATTTGATCATGAATAATTACTTCTAAATTCATACTCTTCTAAATTCATACTCATTCCTTCCCAAAATAACTGACCTTATTTGATCATGTGCTTTATTCACATTTTGATTGTATTTTTCTACCATTATATAAAGACAAATGATACTATGATATTTTTGAATTTCTCTCGATGAATGTTTTTAATTATCAATTATTTATATTTTTTATTAATAGATAATTAAAGATGTTAAATATCAAATTATGAAACAATCAACTAGGTCAATTATTTAAGGACGGAGGAAGCATAATTATAAAAGGCCCATTAGCTCAGTTTGGTTAGAGCGTCGTGCTAATAACGCGAAGGTCGCAGGTTCGAGACCTGCATGGGCCAATTTGATTTTTATTTTCTTACCTAATTTTTGTATCAAAATTAGAGTGTACTACTATTTATTTATACAATATACTAGTATTTGTAACGTGTCAAAGAATTAACGGCTGACGGCGCCATAGAAATGCTCAAAACAAATACGCAGTATTATTCTAATCTTATACTTATAGTTCTCCTTGAATAATGAAATACTTCACTGTAGAAAGTACATTTACATTCACATCTCACGAGTCGCAGCAGTGATCTAAAATATTTTTTAAATCAACATAGATATTGAGATATTCTAATCTTTGTGCCAAAAAAAAAACAAAGATATTCTAATCTAACTAAGCACCTTCTTCCCTTTCATCCAATACCTTTCTGCTTATAAAACTTTCTCTTGCATCTTTTACAACACACAAAATGGAAACTCTTCTTCCTGCACCATCAAACACTCTTACACATCTGTAACATCAATACACACCAAGTAAGACTCTTAACCTTTTTTTTCTTTCTATTACATATAAACTCAAAATAATTTTATATTTTTTAATATTGATATATTAATCATCCAACTGTTTAATTAACAAACCCTAGGTCTAGTTGCATAAATTAATTAAGGTGAAAATTAAGAATGGGAAGAGGGAAAATTGTGATTCGAAGGATCGACAACTGTACAAGCAGGCAAGTGACTTTCTCAAAGAGGAGAAAGGGATTGATCAAGAAAGCTAAAGAGTTAGCAATCCTATGTGATGCACAAGTTGGACTTGTTATATTTTCCAGCACCGGAAAGCTTTATGAATATGCAAATACCAGGTTTGATACACATATATATCATGATTAATTTCTTTTTTGATATACAAATTTAATTATGAATAATGGATATTTTTTTGTTAATATATATTATATGTCCTGATAGAACTAATATATGTTAAAGGTCATGATATATGAATATATCAAGGTCATATGCAAAACTTGTTATTGATCTGTGTTTGATCAGAGATTTGATCCTTGACCGGTGTGTATAGATATCATGCTTACACTCTAATTAATAAAAAATTGCTTATAAAAAAAATGTTTGATGCTGAACACCTAATTTAAAATTTGTTTCTATTTGGCTAATTAATTGATGTATTTTAGGTTTTATTTTATTTAAGATATCTCTTGCAACAAATATGAATGACTTAAAGTTTAAAGACACCATAACAGGTCATGTGCTTGACAATACTATCTAACATATTCAGATACAGATTTTTTAACCTTGATGTATGTTTAGTTATCAACCTATAATCACTATTGAAGATGGTAAGTAGAATGTGTCGGTGTTGAAAACTCCAAAGTACTGAGTTAGATTCCTAATGATTAAAAAAATCAACTTAATTATAATCACTTTTCTAGGTTTAGGTCTGCTACTCCATTTTGTCTAATAAATTTTTGCTCTAAAAAAAAGGGAAAATTAGACTAATGATCCTTTAACTAAGCTTCATATAATAATTTCGTCTTTTATCTTTTTTTCACGTCATTTTGTCCTTTTGGTTCGTTTATATATAAATTTTCAAACATCAAGTTTAAAATTCATATGAAAACATGAGTGAATGACTGTATATTTGAACACTAAGAGCTCATATCGAAATAACCAAAATTTGAATCTTGAAAATTCGTATGCAAATTGATCAAGGGGATAAAAATGACTTGAAAATAAGATAAATAACGAAATGATTATTTAAAATTAAGTTATATGGACGAAAGTAATTTTGTTAAAATAAAATAAAATTATAATCACTTTTTACTCATTGGATGCATTATGTATAGTGAAACCTTATAAATGGATGCATTATGTATCAGAACTCTGAACCTAATCAACCTTCCTGTACTCTGTGCACTTGTTCATAGGCATAGTGTAGAGATCCATTAACCAGTATTTACTACATTTTCAATATTTGGTCAACAAACATGAATTACTATGGAATATTGATATAATCTTGGTTGTAAACGAAAATCCACCAAATAAATGAACAAAATATTGATGGAAACTTCTTAACATGCAAATGGTTCATTCAACAAATGATAGGCATATTTCAAGGAGAAAACTAAGATGGAACTTTTCTGCCCATAAATAGAAAATGACATGACAACTTATTATATATATTTAATCCCCATCATTAGCACCAATGGAGTTGCAGTCCTCTTAGATTATCTTGTTTGGATTTGAATAATACATCTACTATAAAACTTATTATATATATTTAATCCCCATCATTAGCACCAATGAAAGTTTGCTCTAATTTTTTATTTTTTTTGTCTCTTAACCCTCCGGTCCTAAAGAAAAGGATTTTCATAATCTTAATTCAGTTGAGACAGATAAAATTTGGTCAAAGATTATTTTAATCAGTATCCAAATTCAGTCGGGATTTCATTGTTATTATGACAAAATTAGAGGCAAAGTTCATATTTTTCTATCTCAATTTTTATCACTATTTTTAGATATTGAATTATATAGATACCCTTTATTTATATTGAATGCCTGTTGTCAACTTAGTTTTACCAATTTAAGGTGGTTTCCAAAAATTAGGTATGCACGATTCCGAGCTTTGCATATATAGCTTAAGCTATTGCTAATAATCTAAATTACTTTAGTTGATATTAAGCGTTTTTAGTCAATGTCAAGTATCCAAGATGTGGAAGTGTTAGGCAGTAGAACACTGGCTAGTCGCTTGAACATGCATGTCCCATTCCAAAATCAATATTTAAGTCATATTTGATCAGGATCATTATCATTGGCAAATGCACACCTAGATAGGTTGCCTCCACTAACTTTGATATAGACGAACCATATAATGTAATTAAAGCTAGCAACTAGTTAATTAAATAGATACTTCATCCCTTATCAAATATAAATAAATTTGACTTTTTAGGTTTATTCAGTTAATGATGTGTTTAATTTATAATGTAAATATCATACATCATTAATTAAATGTATTTAAAAAATCAAATTTATTTATAATTGACAACGGAGAGAGTATTGCCTTTGTTTTTTTAACGGCAAAATAAGAACTTTATATATTTACAATGGAAATATGTACAAATAGTATAGGACTCACATACCATCATTGTCCTTTGAGCCCCCTCTTGTGCAGGAATTGACGTATAAGCTCTCGAGCAATATAAACAATTCCTCTATACAAGCACCGAACTAACCCCAAATCATCTAAATATATGATGCCAAACAGCCCTGCAAACAAACATTTAAGCTTTGTTTGCAAATTTGGAAGGGATGAGATGAGAAGGTTTTGGAAAAATAAAAAAGCAATGTGCAATTGGAAAAAATAGAAGATATTGGGAGGGAAGAGTTTTGGGGATTAATTTTTTTCCATAATACAAAATCATCTTTATTTGGAAAATTAAAAAATTGTGTTAGAGAAAGGTCTTGGATGGTTTACATGAATTATTCAAGTTTAATCTATGTTATAATATTCTTAAAATAAAAAATATATTGATCATAAGTATTAATTTATCATTCTCTAAAAAATTACTCTTTTAAAAAACAGGGTTAAATATGTTTTTGATCCCTATAAATATACCTACTTTTTGTTTTAGACCATTTAAAAGTTTCCTTCAACTTGTAGTCCCTATAAAATTTTCAATCACTACTTCCGGTCCTTATTTTTAAATAATTTTTTTATTTTTTAATAAAATAGTGCAGAAATGTATAGAATATTATAAAAATCACTTCAAAAAAAATTAGAATTTTTTAACAAAACATAAATTAATTAATATGAATTTTTTACCACCAAAAATATTAAAATTCATATTTAATTCATGTTTGGGTAAAAAAAAAAAACTATTTTTTTGGAGAGATTCTTATATTATAAATTTTTCTGTAGAATTTTATTTAAAAATGTGAATTTTACATATGAGTTTACTTTAAAGGAGGGACCAAAAGCGAAAATGTATAATTTTTGGACGATTAAAAGTTGAAGAATATTTTTAGAGGAACTAAAATGACAAGTTGATATATTTATAAGGAACAAAAGCATATTTAACCATAAAAAATATGAAAGATTTCTCAATTAGCAAAAAGGTGACCCTCTTACTCCCTTACACCTGGACACCACATACACGATGCCCCCTTCCTCTTTCCACCAAATACTCCTCTCTTTTGAACAAGTTCACTTTTGTTGGAAGTCATGATATATGCCCTAATTGAATTAATCCCATCAAATATAACAAAGTTTTCTCTTCTAAAAAAAATATCTTATCCCTTTAAGCTTCTAGCTACACTCACCTATTTTTCGAATGTAGAACTCTTCCTACTCGAATATTGCAAACAACCTAAGGAAAACCTACTTAAGAGAGTATACATCAATACATCTACCATGTCAAAATTGAATTCTCCCCCCAGTTTCCATTTTTTTACACACCAAGCCCGTACTTCGATCCCCTTTAACCCTTCACATACAATACAAACAACACAAATCGTTCCATCACAAATGATTATAAATTCAGTATATTAAAAGTTGATGACTCTAGAGAAACCAAAGTGCCAACATCATACTTGGCTGACGAGAGTTTTATCCATTGAGACTACCTTTATTAACAACTGCCACCTCCACCTTGCTGAAATATATTCTCTACACATGTTCCCCCCCTCTCCCCCCCTAATGAATAAAGTATCAACCGCATATTATAGATTTGATCTTCACTTCATTCACCACCAATACTCCATTAACCAAGTTTTTGCATGTGACATTGATTATTATTTTTTAGATATAAGAAAATCCATAACCACCCATCCTCGCTCAATCAACTTCCAAACCTTTCTTATCTTCACCCTCCCCCCTAACCTCCCTTATATTTAGTGAAAAATCAATCATTAATCTACCTCATTCTCCCCTTTAACATCCAACTTTGCATCATCTCTATCTTCAAGTTCAATTAGTTGTTCAATCATGGTCAATCTAACTTTATTATTAGACACCCCAAGTTCATTCCAATATTTAAAAAATAATAATTGTCTATGTAAATTAGATCTTGAACAATAGGCATTAGATATGATTCACTTTCAACTAGTCAAACTTAATGTGTCAATATTAATACCATTTCTTTATTACCTTTTTGAGTTTGAGCAACCTTTGAATCCTCTGAATTACATTGATAGAGTCTAATTGCGACTCATATACCATCTTTTTTCCTTGATAACTAAATTCTTTCTCCACGAAATCGTTCTCCTCTTATCATTACTTCCTAGTGGGCCACCCTTAATTTCTCGAACAAACTGGTCACACCTCATCATTCTAATGAAGCATGTATTATACCCCTTTAAATTCTTCATCCCCCAACCACCGAGAACGGCACCCAGTTTTCTTGTTGAGCTTATGCGCCCTTTTCTATTAAGTAAATGAAGGTTGTTCTCATGAAATACTTATTCTTAAATGGGTTATCTCATAATCTTTAATTCATCAAATCACATTCGCCAGACCCAATGATACAATTTATGTTTTCATTCCATTTAAAACACTCATTAACTAATGGTCCATGAAATTCCCTCATTATAAATACTCTTTTTTATTTTTCAAACTCCACCCATATTTGTTATTAGTCAAATTCGGGCTATGATAAAACTTATACATGAAAAACCCAATCCAAATCAACGACCCCACCAACATCCCCCACACTAATTCATTTTAACCATATATTTTTTCCCTTGTTGACTCTTTTCTCACCACCCCATCCCCCCCAACTTGAGAGAGTGTCACTTCTTATCACGCATTCACCTCCCAGGTAGACTTTTAGCCTTTTCCCGACAAAACTACAATAAATATAATCGCTCAAACTATTTGCCTACCGACGACAACACCCTCACTCGTACATTTTGTAGCCTCTAGTTATACCCCTAACCGTTTACTTTTCTCTTTCACCGGTCTCTCTAGGCACACCATGTAATCCTAACTCCCTATCTATTTTATATGGATTTTTTTATCTCATTATCCGATGGTTATTTGGAACAAGTGTGAGTCATCCCCCTAGAACAAGCTTTAAACCACACATGATAGGTATAAGTAGCGATTTTGTTGGTTTTTGGATTTTCAAATTGTTGTATTTGGATTTCTAAAGTTTAATTTGAAAAGGAACTTTCAATCGGTGAAGTTATTATTAGTTGAGTCACGACCAGATCGCTATAAAACACTTCTTGGCACTGCCCAAAAATTGTAAAAGGAAACTATCAAACTCACTGTCTCCAAGATAAAACAACTCATCTACCACTATCTTTGAGTCCTACTGCACTGTATGTTCCATTCTAGAATAACACAATATGGTACAAAGACCACTCGAATTTAACACTGAAACCACTTAAATGTGGCACTATGAGCACTTAATTATGGTGACGTGACCACTCAAATATGACGTTACCACAATTCTAACCTCTAACTTCTTCATTTGTATTATTGCGACCACTCAAATATGGTGTCGCAATCATTCTAACCTCTAACTTCTTCAGGCGCGTAAAATATCGAAAAGATACTTTGATCTTAAAAATACTCTTTATTTCGAAGAGAAATAACGAATGGACTATGCTCTTAAGACCATTTTTAATTCTGAAAGAAAATTATACCTCAAAAGAGACAATTGTCTTAAAAACACTCTTCTGAGAGGACATAAAGTAAGGGGAGAAATTGTTCGGATATGCATCGAGCATAAAGAGGGAGAAGAGAGAAAGAGTTATCGATAACACAATTAGTGTGATTTATGAACTGAGTGAAGTTATTAATTTATAGAAATACTTCCTAACTAAATTTAGCATAAAAATGTGGGAGCAATTTGATCTAGTCCCAATGTGGGAGCAATTTGATCTAGTCTGGGACTATTGTAGATAAGATTAAAAAGAAATTAACCCACAAAAATGAAGGAAATAAACAGATTAAATATGAAAGGAGGAAAAAGAGTAAAGTCGGTTAGAAACTTAATCTTATCACAAAAACATGAGTAAAAGTTACGGGAAGACATGCTCAAATTTAAGAAATAATTAATATTTTTCATTATCGGGTACTAAAAAATAAATACAACATAAACACTATTGATGTTGTTCTATCTTGTGTGAGACTTCCACACTTAATATTTTTAATTGGCACTACACTAATTCAAAGTCTCATAACTTGGTTTTTAATATTTCAACCTTTCAATTTTTAATTTTCCAAAAGGTTCTTCTCATTACATATTAAGAAATTATTTCCATCCTACATCATGATTCATGAGGGAAAAACATTCAGAAGGACATTGGTCATTAACCATAACATAATGGCCCAAACATTGAACTCGAGGCAGCAATAAGACATTAGTAAAACTAAGAGGATGATTATAACGTGGATTGTTGGAACTTTCAGGGGAACAACATTTGAATAATCACAGGACATCACATATTCATCCAAAAAAAACTTAAAACATTAAGTTTGTGGGTGTTTTCACTTATATGTTGTTTAATATATCCTTTTGTAAGAGAAAAACTTGACATATCACAACAACGTCACCGTCAAGTGTGAAACTATCTTTAAGAGATCGTTGAGTTCAAATGTAAGTTGTTAAGTCTCACATTGACTATAGCTAAATGTTGTATATATAAAAAAGAGGTGATTTTTTATTGTCATAAAGTTTTAGATGGAGATGTGACATCTCACTCTCTTGTGGTTTAGGCGCTCCCCAGACCCTTCAAGAAGTGGTATCATAGCTTTTATTCGGCTTAGTGGGAGAACGAGAGTGGATTCTTATATTGAAAGTCTTCTTAGTGGTACAATCAAGAAGAGTCTTTAATTGGTAATAATGGTAGTACAAGTGTATGACATATGGAGACTCACACTTGTGGGGGATATATTTGGGAGTGTGAGTAGTTAAATCTCACATTAACTATAAATGGATTAAATATGATATATATAAGATATTTGATCCATATAGTTAATGAATTAATGTATTAAGTGGAGATGTGACATCTCTCTTGTCACACTTATGACTATTGGATGTGTTCTAAGTCACTTTACAATAAAAAGAAAACATTAATGTTTTTGTTTCCATCATTTACTACTTAGTATTGTCTCATCTTCCAATTCTTTTAATTTATCTTTCACATGTCCTTTTTTTATAAGCATATTTAACATGTCATTAATGAATGACAAGTTTGTAAAGTAATTTATAATTTCTCTTTCCCACATTAAATTAATTTTTTTTTGACAAAACAATAATTATTTTTTTAATTTGTGTAAAGTGACCAAAATGTTTTATGAGAAAGTATTTCTAGTTGAAAAATAGTTTTTTTTTAGAGGCTAGACGTGTTTTCGTCATGTCTTACATCGAAAAAAGCTTTTAATTTTTATTTTCTTTTAGAATGGTAAATGTTAGTAATGAATTGTTAGAATGGTATAGCTTTTAATTTTTATTTTCTTTTAGAAAGGTAAATATTAGTAATGAATTGTTAGAATAGTTTCTCTCCTTTATCTGGATTTGAACTCGGGAACTCCAACTCTTTATCTCTTGACTTAAACCAGTTGAACTACCCAACTTGTATAGATAAAGCTTTTCATGATCAATGATACTGATATTTTTGGGAAACAAATTAAAAATATGATTATTCTTTCTTGTGGTCAGCATGAAATCATTGATTGAGAGATATAACATTTGCAAGGAAGACCAAGTGACAAATCCAGAATCTGAAGTCAAGGTATGGTTTGTTAATCAATCTTTAGTCATAGCAAAGTGTATTTGATGTTTATCACCATTTTTTTGTTTATTCATGAATTTATGGAATGGTGCAATCAAGCTTCTAATTGTGCATAGAATCACAAAACAGAACTACATATAGTTTTGTTCTAATATGTAAAAAGCAATACTAATCTTCTCTCCAAAATAGGATTATAATTTACAATATAGCGATGATTATTGCTCTTCTCCCATCAAGAATTGCTCATCCCCATCCAAACTGACGAAAATACCTCCATCATGACTTAACTCACGCATGTGTTAAACCCAACATGACTTAGGTCACGCTGACATTCAAGAGTGGCCCATCTTTTAACGGTCAAAACTTCCAAGAGTGGCATGATTGTACTCATGTCACATAATTGATGAAGTCCATATGCATTAAATATATCAATTGAATCCTAGTTAAGCACTACCTAAACACTAGAAATTGAGGAAGAAACAAGACATGATAGCTTGATACAATAATTGTCATTACAAAACTACTGTGATTCATATTTCATATCTGATAGTAGGGCCAGTTGAATATCATCCAATCACATTTTGTTTCCCTTTTCATTAACCATTTACATTATTTTACTTGATAACTGATAGTTTTGGCAAAGGGAGGCAGACATTTTAAGGCAGCAACTACAAAGTCTACAAGAAAATCATCGGTACGACCTTCAACTAATTCATTCAGCATATTCTTTAATATTTCTCTTCATTAAGCTCCATGTATGAGAGCACTAACATTTTGAGCTCATAGACAATTGATGGGAGAACAGCTTTATGGTTTGAGTATAAGAAACCTACAAGACCTAGAGAGTCAACTGGAACTTAGCCTCCAAGGAGTTCGCATGAAAAAGGTCAAGTACCTTTTATATTTACATTGATAAGGAATTAATATAAATCCACTTGATTTATCAAACTAATTAAGAACAATGCTAAAACCAGAAATTAACAAGTTGAATGCAAATTCTGCAGGAGAAAATTCTGACAGATGAAATCCAAGAGCTGAACCGAAAGGTAACTCTCAGCAGTGATCTTCATTCTTCACTAATATTTCTCTCGTAAATTTTGCAAAACTCATTGAACTTTGTGTTTTAATTTCTTTAATTACAGGGAAATATAATCCATCAGGAAAATGTGGAGCTCTATAAGAAGGTAAACCTCCTTCAACAAGAAAACACACAACTGCATAAAAAGGTATCGCACAGCTTACTTAATTTGCACGGCATCCCCAAAACCACAAGAGATTCGCACCACATCGGTGTTGTGAGCGCACACAAAATAGCATTGGTTCAAATTTCCAATGAAACAGTGCTATAGCCGCTATTTGACAATGACAATACTTACTATTTAAAATTCCGCTATGATATTGCACTGCTATTTGACAACACTGCATCACATTCACTTAGGCTTAGGCCATTAAGTGTGACAATTGAAAGCACAAAAATCTTAACAATGAGGTTAATGTGAATGTCATAGGTGTATGGCACGACAGATAATGAGGCAACCGCAACAAGCAAAAATGCATTTGTTCAATTTCCATATGGTGTTCGCGAAGCAGGAGAATATCCACAAACATTATTTCAACTTCAGTTATGCCAGCCTGAGCAAGAATATTGTGAGACTTCAGGCAGTGCAAGTGCAACAAAATGAAAGTGTCAAGATTCAAAGTCTTATGAGATTTTATAAGTACATTTGGAAAAGAATGATACAATTATCATTTCTATGTTATGATATATTATGATATGCAACATAATAATCACATCCGGTGAAGTGAAAATAGTTTCTTGTTGATTAATACAATTCACTCCGCTTCTCAGAGAATCCACACTTTCTGAAATTGGATGAGTTTGATTATGATAGAAGTTATCAATTCCATGTGCGTTTCTTGTCATTTTAATGCAACCAAAATGGATGTCCAGCGAAGGTAGTTTGGTGGATGAGATAAGAGATATTGAAAAAAGTTTTAAGTGTGAGGTCTCGGTCACATAAACTAATATAATCATTAACTTTCTAAGAATGACTTGTATATAAGAAAAGGATCAAAATGGATGTTTACTTTTTTTTAATATGGTCCTTATAGAGTTTAATTTTTCTTTTTTAAACAGCTTATATATTAACACACTAAATTATACAAATTGTACATAAGGATGACAGAAACACACCAAAAATACACAGGGACCAAAACAGATAGGTTACCCCTTAAACAGTCACCAAATCCGAAACAAACGGCAGCAAAATCTCAGACACAGTAGCAGAAAAACTGTGCTGAACCAACCCACAAGATACACCAAAAGTCCCTAGCACCTCTAAAACTACCCCAGTTATCTCAGTAAGCATTCCCTGGGGTTCAAATACCATTCGTAATAGAGACATGGAGGACTCTTTAATCTAGATAGCGTCCAATTCCAAGAGAGTGCCTTAATTTCATCAACACCCGGATCTTTCACAAGATTGTTAAAAATTCTATCTTTTCTTGCATTCCAAATCGTCCATAGGACCGCATGCCAAACCATCCAATAACCTTTGCACAGCCTTTTCTTCCCAATCTCCCCACTCCAACATTCAAAATGTTGAAACAAAGATTGAGGTGTGTGCTCTCGATTTTCGGGTACCAAACCATTAAACGGATTTGAACATTTAATCTTTGAACTTTCAACTTTTATTCGTGGGAAGGGAAGAAGTGAGTAAAAATCCTTATAAGACCTGGATCTGGGGGTTGGTTTCGATTGGGGAAGGTGTTAAGCACCCGAATCGACTATGATATCCCATATGAACCTTTTACCTATTCTTAATCTTGCGTTGAATTATTTTTACTTATTAAAAATTTTGTTTAAGAGTTTAAGTGAAAGAATGGAGGAAGGTGAAGCATGTTTTTTGTTATTTTTATTGATTTGGAAGGGCCAAAACCCTTTGCCTATTTACCCAAATAAATCGGGATCAAAATCAAGTAGTTCGGCTAAAGAACTTCTTTGATGGGTTGAATTGATTTTAACATTTTTGAAAAAAAAAAGATTTTAAGAAGAGATGAGAGGCCTCAAGGCATGAGAAAAAATATGATGAAGTTGATTAATTTTAATTGCAAGAAATCTATGTCTAATGTGGATATTAAATTGATTAAACATTTGATTAAGGAAAATAAAAGGAAAAACATTTGGGTTACAAGCCAAGGTTTACTTTAAAGAAAATTTGAATTTTGACATTTTTGATTTTTTTGAGATAAAAATGTTTTTTCTAACTAACGGTGAACTAGCGTAATGACGAAAAATAAATGAGCGTAAAGCGATAAATAAAGTGGTGAAGTGTCGGTGCGTGTGTCGATTACATATTACATACCCTAAATACATTCTATGGTCTCAAAAGAAATAAGATGACGAGAAATAAAAATGCGCAAAAATAAATTACATCATTTCCCTAATTATACAAACTAAACCAATGACAATAATAAAATGAATGACGAAAAATTAAATATGCATGCAATATTTATACGAAACCTAATATACACACTAAAAATGCAATTTAAACAAGTTAAAATAACAAAGCAATAAAATGCAAACACATGAAATAAACATAAATGCTAGATAAGCAAGATTAAAATAAACAAATATGCATGTGAAGATTTTTCCTTAAAAGCTTAAATAAACTAAAACTAACATGAGATAAAACTTGGCTATTAAATGAATTAAGAAACGCATGATGTGGAGATTAAAACACTAATTAAAAATGCATGAAACATAGCTCAAATATTATATGAATTAAAAAAAATGCATGAAATAATAATAAAAAATTACTACAAAAGTATGTGCAGGGAAGGGGGTGCAGGCAGCAAGCTGGGCGGTGTAAATAGCAACAGAACCAGAAAAAATGGGTCAAAAGAAAAAAAAAAAAGCAAAGCTGGGCTTAGGGAGGAAACCGGTTCGGTTCAGCCTGGGTCGGTTCAGGCGAACCGAACCGGTTTAAAGGAGCATATATAAGTGTTTTTTCATGGCTTTTTTCTCATTTTCCTTCTCCTTCCTCTCTCTAAACCAAAACCAACAAAAAACTCTCTCCCTTCTCTCTAAAAAAAACAGCTCGTCGGAGAAGGAGGTGGAGGGTGGCCAGAGGTGCTCCGACGTGGTGGCCGGCCGTAGTGCCGCCGCGCCGGAGCTTCAAACTTATTTTTTTAAAAAAAATTTTTTACACCAATACCTTCGTCTCCTTCTTCTCTACTCGGATCCATACTTGTTTTTCTCAGAAACACAACAATAAAACCTAGATCTACAAATTAAACTTCATAAAAAAAAGGAACTACCTCTTGTTTCTAATGCTATGAACTTGTAGCTTTGTTCTCTCCTTCTTCTTTTTCACGTTCGGTTCTTCTTTCTTTATGGTTCAGCCGTTCCTTTTCTTCTTCTTTCCGGTTTGGTTCGAAAATGCTTTGTATGGTTATGTTGGATCCGAAAAAAAAGTGTAGTTATGTTTGGTGTTGGTGATTTTCGAATGATATGTCGTTGTTGTTGTTGTGATGATTCATGAACGAATTTGATTTGTGGTGGATATGAATTCAAAGTTTGTGGTGTTACTGTTGAGTTTATGTGATGATTCTAACTTTCTGGAAATTTGTTCATAGTGTTCTTGAGAAATTCATATCACTTTTGTTGATTTTTTTGTGGTTTGATTTTGGAAAGAGAAGGAAGAGAGAAAATTATGGTTTGTGATTGTGATTGATGACTGACTTTTTTTCTGACTGATTAGGCCTGATTCTGACGCGTGAACAGTACTTAAATAGTACAAGTCTCTGATACATTGGAATGACAAAAATACTCCTGCTGAAACTTGGAGAAAAAGTTGGACCAGGACCAATAGCAAAGTGACACGTGGACCAAATGACTAATTAATGAATAAATAAAAAAACAGATAAATAAATAGACAAATAAATAAAAAACGAAAATTAAAACAAATAATAAAAGAAATGATAATTATGACTGAATAATAATAAAAAAAATGTCCCTTCGGAACCAAAAAAATGAGGTATTTTAAAATACCTCTCTGCCGAAATTTCGTCTGAGACGACAGAAATACGCGGCTTTTTAAACGCTAATAAAATAGTAAATCAACGACGTGAACAAAATGAGTTTTAACGTAAACTTTACGATAAATAAAATACGCATAAAACGCGGATAAAATTAAGAAATTAATACGAGAGTGACGTTAAAATATAAACGAAGTGAAAAAAAATAATAAAATGCGATCAAAATATGAATAAAAACAGATATCACGGGAATTAGAGCGCGAACGAAAAGCTATTAAAAATACGAACAACGTACGAAATAAACAAAATAAATTGGTCAAAATTTGGGGTATGACAAGGTGTAAAAAAATTAATCTCTAACCACCCACACACCATTGCCCAAACCTTGAAGCTCATAATACAATGGAGGAAAAGATGTGCCGCCGTTTCTCCCACTTGGTCGCAAAACACACGCCTAACGGAGGCCTCCATAGGTAAAATCCTCCGTCTCAAGAGATTGGCTTTGGTAGGCTTCCGATCGAGGAGTAATTGCCAAGGAAAGGCCGCCACTTTGGATGGTGCTGGACTCTTCCACACCGACTCAAACACCATTTCTTTAGTTTCCGACAAAAACTCATGAGGCAACACCAATCCCACAACCGACTCATAGGATGAGCTTACTGTAAATTTTCCATCATCCTCCAACTTCCACCACCACGAGTCAACCGAAACCAATTTCACCCACCCCTCTACAAGGTTCCTCCGCCAAAGAAGGTTCCAAGATCCGCCATCCACAC
Source organism: Medicago arabica (assembly GCA_946800305.1). Lineage (NCBI taxonomy): Eukaryota > Viridiplantae > Streptophyta > Magnoliopsida > Fabales > Fabaceae > Medicago > Medicago arabica. The sequence continues at coordinate 44,293,280 of OX326970.1, forward strand.
TCTCCACCCAAACCTCACCCACCGCATCATCTTTTTGGTTAGAGATCAAGAAAAGTCTCGGGTGTGTTACACAAAGAGCTTCATTACCACCCCAATGATCTAGCCAAAACCGTGTATTCTCCCCATTCCCCACCTTCCTCACTACCACCCTATTGAACCAATTCACCCCCACCGCCCCTTCCAAAGACACAACATCTAACCACCACCTTGAAGCGTAAGATGGCCAAGAGTTATCAATCAGATTCAAAATATAGTTAATTCTATTCTCATACTTACAACAAATGACATCCTTCCACAAAGCTTGCTCCGGTTGAATTAACCTCCACCTCCATTTAGTCAAAAGACTAAAATTCACCATCCGCATATTTTTAACTCCCAAACCCCCGTTAGAGCGAGGTAAACATATCGTCGACCACTTTACCCAACTTACGACCCCCTTCACACCTCCTCAAAGAAATTCTCTTTGAATTCTCACCACCCTCTTCCACACCTTTACCGGTAGCTTGAAAAAAGAAAGGTAAAAAATTGAGATTGCATTCAACACCGCATTTAAAAGGACCGCACGTCCTCCAAGACTTACATACTTATTCTCCCAAGAATTTAACCTCTTCTTCATACAATACAAAAAAGGCTCCCAAGTAGACAACCTCCTCAGATTCGCTCGTACAGATAAACCCAAATATTTGAACGAGATAGAGCCTTCCCTACAACTCATAAAATTGCACACCGACTCTTGATGTAGTATTTTTGCATCAAACAAGATAAGTATTTATCAATCGTCTCCGCAGGGACTAGTGCGATATCATGGACCGTTCGACACGAAATATCATTCTAAGTTAAAAGATTGATTGTTTGTTTGTTTAACTATATAAACTAAAGTGTAAAAGCAAATGTTGAGAGTAACAAGGCGTAGAAACGTTGGAATTAGGGTTCCCTGATTAAGCGTCAAACATAACCTATTAATCATGTATAATGACTCTAGCGTTTTACCGATGTTATCACGTATCGCTCAACAAGATTATTCGTGTCCAAATAATCTCGTGAAACCAATTGTATTCTTCGATAGTTGATTTCCCAAACTATAGAACAATCCAATTGTCGATCGTATCGTTTAATCGACGATTTCTCAATCTATTCAACGATCCGAAAGTTTTTACGTTCCAATACTTTGTATGATTATCAAAACATCAATCCTATGTCTAGAATTGTTGTTTTGATAGATGAATATTCTAAACCTAGATTCAAAGGTACTTTTTAATAACAATTAAATCAAAGATAGGAATTGGATTGCAAGAATAACTTCAATATCATGTAAGTTGCTAGAATCATAAAATACAAGATCAAAGGATTACATTTTAGGCTCAATCAAGTACCTCTAATCCCAACTAAGAAGAATTAGCTCGTCATTGTCATGTGAACTTTACAAAAGTGAAAGAAAAGTTGTGAATCCATGCCAAGACTTTGATTTCTCCAAGGATCTTGATGAATTCTCACTCAATCACTCTTGCTCTATGAATACCCAAGATTTTCGCTCTGTTCTCTCTCTAAAATTCTAATTTTTTTTCTCTAAAAATGAAAGAGGAGGCTTTTATAGAGTTTCTGATCTGCATGTACTCGCCTCGCGAGCAGAATCACTCGCCATGGCGAGTTGCGCTTTCTTCGCCTATGGGTTTTTGCCACGTCACCTCTGAAGAGTTTTGGCCGCCCTAACTCGCCTCGCGAGTAAAATCATGCGCCATTGCGAGCTCTGCTCGCCTCTAGTTCGCCATGGCGAGTTGAAGGCGAAGGGAGAAAAACTCTCTGCCATGTGCTCGCCTTGGTTTCGCCGTTGCGAGTTGGTGGCGAGCTGCTCGCCTTTCCTTGCTCGCCGTTGCGAGTTGATGGCGAGTTGTCATGATCTTTGCCTCTTTTTTCTTGGTTCTTTTCCTTCCTTGCTTGGTGCCTTGAGCTCAATTCCTGCACAAAAGGGATAGAGTAAGAGAAATAAAGCGTAATAGGACAATTATCATTTATCTCTCGGCTTTTCCTTAGATTACTTGTAAGATAAGTAATAAAAAATGCCTTAATTCAAAGATAATTTTAACTACTTCACGGCACTTATCAACTCTATGAATTCCCTACCCACATTCACACTGATCAAACAACTCTTAACAAAATTCACCTTCAACCTTGAAGCCGTCTCAAAACCTCTAAACAACGCCTTTAGCGTCCATAAATTGCCTACGGAGGCCTCTCTTATACAAAGTATGGCATCGGCATATTGAAGATGGGACACAGCTAATCTGTTGTTCCCAAAGTCAAAACCTTTGAACAAATTGAAATTGACGACATTTCTCATAAACCCCCTAAATTCTTCCGCCACCAAAACGAATAAAAATGGCGCCAACGGGTCCCCTTGTTTTAGCTCTCTTTGGATACTTATTTCCTACGTCGGTGTTCCATTAACTAGAATTGACATATTACCACCAAAGACGCACGCCTTCATCCAAGCAATCCACTTAGGACTAAAGCTCACCCTCCTAAGCAAATACTCCAAGAAACTCAAATCTGCCGAATCGTAGGCCTTTTCAAAATCAACCTTTAGAATCAAATATTCCCGGTTCGCCCTCTTCGCAAAATCCACTAACTCATTAATCACCATAACCCCATCCACCAAATTTCTCCCTTTAATAAAAACCGATTGAGAAGTAGAAATAATTGAGTCCATAGCCTTTGATAACCTTCCGGCTAACACCTTTGTGAGAAGCTTATAAAGACACCCTAAGATTGAAATAGGACGAAACTCCTTCAAAGTGAAAGGATTATTCACCTTTGGGATCAAAGTAATAAAATAGGACAAGAAACTCATCGGCACCTCCTCATTAGCATGAAATTGGTCGAGCATAATCATCACTTCGTTTTTAATAAGTACCAAAATTCCTTAATAAAAGCGAAATTAAAATCATCCGGACCCGAGCTTTTATTACCATCACTTTCCTTAACCGCCACTTCAATTTCCTCCATCGAAAAAAGAGCAATCAAACCCCTGTTTTCATCTTCCGGAAGATTCCTTAACTCCACCCCATCTAACTTTGGTCCTTCCCAATATGATGTTGCCACTTGCCTTTTAAAGTACTCCACCACCGCGCCTCTCACCTCCTTCGGAGATTGCACCCAACCTCCCTCCACTTGAAGTGCTCTAATTGAGTTATGATTACTTCTCAATTTGACACTTCTATAAAAGAACTTCGAATTTGCATCACCTTTGAACCACTTGGATTTGGATCTTTGTACTAAAGATGCCTATTTACTCTTTAGAAGCTTCCATAATTCCACAAATTTCAACTTTTGCACTTCCACTTCTTGAGATGTAAGGGCACCCAACTCCCCCTTCTCATCCAACGCCACAATATCTTCCTTCAATACATCTATTCTATCATCCAAACCCCATATTCCGCCTTATTCTAAGACTACCTTTCAACCTTTTTATAACTTGTGACTTTAATAGTCCGATAGTCATTGTAATTTAAATCACATATTTGTTAATAATATGAAAGTTATGCTTGATTTCTAGTACAAATGTCGTCCTATTATTGAATATGTTTAAAATTAAAATTCTAACTTGGTTTTTAGTATAGAATTTCCAAACTGATAAGTTATAGGTAAATTTTATTTTAAAATTTTAATGGGGTCGATGATTCTCACCGATTTTAGATTGATGTGTCTCTCTTTTAATTTAATTTTTTCTTTATAAAAAGTTATGCAAATATTGTATGCGTTGATTATAATGTGATAATAATTTAACTTGATAAATGTAATTCTCAATGAAGATATCATTCAAAAAATAAAATCTCAAAGATAAAATTTTGTAAAATAACTCTAATATTTAGGGATGTAAGATATGACCAAAAGTAAAATATAAGGACAAAAGAAAAGAAAAGGATTACATAATTGTTACATTCTTCTTACTTTCTTTTTTTTCACTTTTTTATCCTTATGTAAAACGAATGAGATTCCTCTAACCGAACTTCGGTATAAATTTATTCCTGTCATCATATAATTTAAGGAACATTAATAGTTCTTGTTTTTGAAGAAAGAATGAAATAAAATCAAAGAAGGTTGATTCTGTAAAATTAAGTGCATATCTCACAAGCACGTGAGCTTAAATATTAATTGTTGTTGGTTTGAAAATCTCTTGATTATTATCATTTTCGGTTCTATTTAAAATAGATGTTTAGCTCAATAAAAATTGATGTATTTTGTCCAAATTTTTAATTAAATGTATTATATTTTGTTGACTTAAATGTTTTTTTTTATAAATAGGACCGAGGTAGTAATATGTACTTATAATTTAAGAATTCTTTGAACTTTTGAGGTTTTTATGATTTAAAAAACTCTGCAATTAAGTCATTTATAGAAAGAAAAAAAAAGAGTGGCACGTAAAATGTGTCTATCTATACGTTCAAAAGGAAAAAAAAAGGATAAAAGGAACCACCAGAATATTCTTTGTGTATAAGTAAATTAAGAATATGTCCCACAACCAGCTACCCCTGCCCAAAATGATAAATAAACTTTTTTTTTTGAAACAAAATGATAAATAAACTAGTAAGCTAGTATGATATACAAAGTTGCATAATGAATAAAATGTATTAAAAATACTTGAATTTCATATGCCATTAATAGAATCTATCAAAATTGAGTGAGTTCAACAAGTACAACAATATTGCAACATTTTCTGTCAAAAAAAAATTAACAATATTGCAACATTGAGAAATGCTCTTATAATTTTCAGTCCAATGTGCAGTGACTTTCATAAGTCATAAATTAATCAATACATCATATTTACATAAGTGACTCCTGAGGCCTTTACTTCAGAGTATCACTTTCCCCTCCTTTACCCCAGAAAATTAAGAAGTGGGATTTCCCTGACTACAAAAAATGCAAATATCATGGAACATACTGGCATGGGGTAACCACTAACCATCAATCATATTTGGATTAGACGCGATAATTGTTTCACGCAGTTAATGATTTTGGCCGTCTGATCTGAAACCGGTGGTGAAAATGATTTGCTGATGATTTAGTGAAGGTGTAATGTAAGCTGACTTATCTCAAATCATTGGTTGAGATTGACCGATGCGTGTGTTGCATTGAGAGCTGAATCGAAGAATCGCACCATCACTACACACATAAAACAAAAAAACAGCAACCATCAACATATTGTAAAATACTAAGTTATAACAATATAATTAAACATATCAAGGTCATGCTAAGTTGCTAACTATTTATATTATACTACATATACATCGTAAAAATATATTTGATTCTTCAAGCAGTGCTCTAGAGACATTGGTTACCATTTCCCATAAAAAACTACATGTCTTCAATCTTCAGTTACAACATATATTTGTACCATTTGATAGAATTGTTAGCAACAAATTATAATTAATGTCCATATACTCCATATTATACTTCAAAATATATACAGGTGCATATAGAATCAAGTAATGTAAAACAAAAATTGAGTAACTCAAATCATATGAGCTCGGTTGAAGGATGAAAGATCGAGGATAAAACTCTAATGAAGAACAAAATACCAACATAACGACTAATATACTAACATTTGTCGATATAAAAATATCAATGATGTAAATTGCACCTAACATCTTGGCACACATGGGAAAGGCGTCTAGGTTCTTCATCAAGATGACAACCCTCATCAAAATTCTGTGAGTAGCTAATAGGATCATATTGAAAAGAAATTTGCTTGTGCCTACACAAGATCTTCCTCTCCCTCAAGAACTTTCTAAGTAGGTTCCTCCACCTCCATTTTGTCTTTATAGGACTGTAATGGATTTTAGAGTATTGGAACTCATTTGGGACAGGGAAACAAGGTGGAGACATCATACAATTGGAGATGTAAGAGGGTCTAATTTGCACTTTTTTGATTGTGAGATCTTGTTCCATTTGAATAATAGAGTTTGAGATGTTGAACACTAGGTGGTTTTTTGTTTTTGAGGTGGGTATATGCTTCTTTATCTTGTCAATTATTTTGTTTGGCAATTAGGTGGGTGGGGATCTAAGTGCTTGTTACCATTTGTACATTGTACCATGCTGTAAAAGGGTAACTCTTGTTAGAAGTTTATGTAACTAAACTTCTTTTGAGAGTCTCCTTAAAGTATTTATTTTCTAGGTACTAACAATAGGACACTGATTTTCAATGTAAATATTTTAGCAACTACAAGATGCATGTCGGTTAACTAAATTACAAAAATTAAGAAAGTAAGTAGTAGTATTAATTTTTTTGACAATTTATATTGCTTTCTAATTATACCTTTAAAGAGAAAAAAAGATGTATCACTATTAAGTATATATCGGTGAAGACTACGTGAGTTTAACTTAATTGATAGGGGCATTAAACAATATGTATAAGTGTTGGGGTTCGAACCCTAGACATTTAATTTATTCATCTTAAGAGAGGATTGAAGTTCGAAGTCCGTACATCCCATTTATTTATCAAAAATATATGATGACAGAAGATGTATACAAAGCGTAATATATAAATAATTGGTAACTAAATAAACAAAAATAGGTGAGATATTCCATATCTAAATGTCTAATTATATTTAACAAACAAACATGGATGTATTTAACTAGAGTTTTTGGGGGTAAGATATGATATATAACTTTTTTACAGAAACTAACGGCTAAAGAGAGTACAACAAAGGGTATACAATCAAATTTACATGGTGATGCTTAAAACAAAAAGGACAAAACCTTGAAGCAAAGTGCCAGCTAAAATCGCGGGGCTCTCACGTTCATAGATTCTATATTTCCTTGTATGTATTTTTGATGATCAATATCAACCTACTAAGTGTATTGTTGGTATCACAATAAATATGTCGAATGATTATGATTTTACATAATATAGGCTAACCTTTATTGATGACACACTCATCATGATGTCAAACATAAGCCAACTATTATCGATGAATCTCGGGATTGAGTCTTTCATCCCAACCAAATTTTATTCATATTCATATTCTCCTACTTGTACATATAGGTTGATTAATCGTAAATACTTAAAATATCACATTGTGAGCTTTTTAAAAATTAGAGAAGGAGAAAATCATTGTTGATTATACTAAAGGTTATTTTATATTTTGTTATCGAGGATAATTAAATCATATAAAGTTATAAGGTTAAATCCATACTTCTTAGCTGACATTTTATGATAACATCACATTTACTTTTTTTCTTTAACCAATCAAAATAAAATATACTAATTAAACAAAAGGTTCTACCACGAGAAGTGCACACGGGAAAAAAATATCTAAATTCATAAAGGGTTCAACCATCAATGATGAAGATCAAAAGCTGGAACATAGTTTTTTGTTTTTAACCATTAATAAGATAATAGTTTCACTTTATAAAATAACTGATGTATTGAATCGTCATTTTGCTGAAAAAAGCGACAATTGATTTAAATTTTTGTTTTTATAATATTTCATATAAACAAATTTCCACAAAAGGTAATTTATAGATGTTACTAACTTCTATTTTTTAAGAGAAGTTTAAAATGACTATATACAACAATAGTTTAGTAGTATTTTTTTTAAGGGTAGTGTTAACTTGTGTTCTTAGGGCACATGTTAAGAAATTCAAAAAAAGAAATATTCCATTAAACTTCGTGCATTCAATTCATTAAAACTTTAAAGATTCAATTTAATGCACACATTCCAATACATTATTTCTACATTTGACTTCTAAATTTGTGTCTTACGGGCACAAATTAACATTTCCCTTTTTTTTTAATTGGTATGAGTACTTTTTTTTTTTTTCTTTTTATACTCAATATCGGATAAGTATGAAATTGTACAAATCATAAATACAACTTTCAAACTGCCGACAAAGGGTAAAAAAAAACTCCTTAGAAGGTAAAGTATTGTATTTCCAAATTAAATAGGTAGGTAGAAGTTGAGAAAACGCAGGGAATGTTTGCGAGACACATTATGAAGAAGTAGCTAAAATAATTTCTTAGAACAAATTATTGCAAAGCTCGTAAAGAGAGTACACTCCATCTTAAATTATAGGTCAATAGTAAAATTTATTCATTCTAAATTATATGTTATTTTTTAATATCAATTATTAATGTTTATTTTGCTAATATGTTATTTACTATTTATTACGTTGTTTTTTTTATTTCTTTTAATTTATATTTTTCATACCATTAATACAAAATATTTATAAAATAATTTATAATTATTTTTTTATACAACATTAATTTCATTTTTTAATTTATATGAATTTCTTTTAACAAAAGTGACTTATAATATAAAACTATGAGAATAATAAATAGGAAAGCCCAGATTCTCGACAACTACTGTTAGACTAGACTAGATAAATAATAGTGCATCATAAATCCAATATGGACACAGTATCAAAACATATCCAATCCAACTATCAATGTTTTCCCCTAAAAAAACTGTCAACGTTTCAGAAAGGAAAAGGAAAAATCAATAAAGAGCAATTTCATTTTCTAATTCTTATAATTTATTATTTTCAACAATAAAGAGCAATTTCATAATTTTATTTATAATTTTCCTTTCTCATCATGCCCGTTTGTTTTGGATTTTTTTTAAAAAAATAATCTATTTCTTGATTAAAAAAATCACTTTTAATTTTTGTAGTGTTTGTTTTGGATTTTGAAAAAAATCATTTTGTTAAAAAAATCATTTTTTGCCTCAAAATGAAAAGCTATTTCAAGTAGCTTTTTCAAAATCTATTTTTCTAACTCTTATAATTTATTATTTTCAAGAATAAAGAGCAATTTCATAATGTTATTTATAATTTTCCTTTCTCATCATGGCCCGTTTGTTTTGGATTTTTTTGAAAAAAAAAATCTATTTTTTTGATTAAAAAATCACTTTTAATTTTTGTAGTGTTTGTTTTGGATTTTGAAAAAATCCATTTTGTTAAAAAAATTATTTTTTGCCTCAAAATGAAAAGCTATTTCAAGTAGCTTTTTCAAAATCTATTTTTTCTCAACATAAGAAACTCAAATGTAAGAGCTTCAAATCTTAAAAAAGTGATTTTTATGATAGTAAACAAACAGAAATAGCTTTAGATTTTTTTAAAAATCTCTAAAAAAACATTTCTAGATTCTTTTAAATCAAAATCTATTTTTTAAAGTTGAAACAAATGCACTCATGTGTCATATGTCAATATTTGGTTCTGCAATTTTTTAATAAGCACTATCGATTTTAAAGATTTAAAATTGATTTTGATATGTTTATTTGCTCTCGAGCAAAATTAATTTTACCTTTCAAAAAAATTTAGGTAGAAATTATATAATCTTTAGTTTTTAAGTCTAAATATAATTTTAGGTTAATAGTGTTTTACCCCATGTAATATAGGTCATTTGTAAAACTTTTTTGTTTTGATTTACCCTTCTAATAGGTCAATCTAAAACCATTTTTTTAATTTTTTTTTCTTCAGAAATTGTGGTTTTTGAATGACCTATTAGGATGTAAATCAAAACAAAAAAATTTAACAAGGGGGTAAATAGAAAAAAATTTACAGGGAGTAAAACCGAAAATGAACTATATTATAGGGGTAAAACACCATTAACCTTATAATTTTTATTTGAACTTTTTTTTTGGTTACTACTTGGACTTTATTGTTCAACTATAGTTTATGGTTTTGATATATAGTTTAACAGTCGATTTTTTTTTCTAAAAACTCATTTGGATCGGTATAGTGGTGCTAACTTGAGTCTTTAGAGTGTGTTCCTCTATAAGGTCTCAATTTGAATCTCCACATGTCAATTTTGAATTTGGATTTTCTCATGAACATTCTCTTATGTTGTCCATCATACCTTAATCTCAGCCGTTTACTAACTTTTTTTTCTCTATCTCTCTCTTCTTTATAATTATTCTTTCAATTCATGCAACAATCAACCGTTGAATTAAAAAAAGGAGAGAAGGCTGAACCAAAATGGTTGGAATAGATCCACGTCCACCAAGTTCGATAGACTAATTTAGCTTATTCAAAAACAAAACAAAAAACTCGCCTTCATAAATGGTTCATTGTGGACTAATACTTAAAAAATGTTTAAAACTCCAACAAAAACATATATCTTCTATTGATAATAAATATTAATGGTATGTCTGGTGATATTAGCTTAAACTTTAAAATGTGTTTATTTCAAGGTCTCATATTTGATTCTCGATCGATTTACCTTCTGAAAAAAGTACTTGTGCAACTAATAAGAATGGGGCATGATTTTGGTACACAATTATGAAACCTTCAGAGGCTGCATCTATCACTCTCTCTGGATATGTGTGTGGGGACTTGGGAATTTGTCGTGTTCCTCTATTTCACAAAGTGGTGAAACAGAGGACAATGTTATTAGCAAAGAAATTTCAGCCCATTCCTTGTTTTTGATGTCATCTCTTTCTTTATTTTGTTTCAAGTCGTTGGATTTCTTTCATCCCTCGATTCTCATCCAAAAAAATACTAATAATATTGCACCGAATGGAATACAGCAAAGGTTTACGGCTCATAGTTAAACTGGTGATCAAATTTCATATGTTTTTCACCTATAAATGTTTCATAGGCTTTTGTGATTTTACCCTCTAGGATTAGTTGGAAAAAAAAACTTAAAAAAGAGGTTTCGGTGATTTAGAATTTGACGGAAAATAAAATTTGAACAATAATTATAGATTTTTTTTACCAAATAAAATTGATATGATTGAATTAAATACATCAACTTTGTATGATTTTGTTTTCTTATATTTAAGATTAAGGTCTTGCTGACAAGTGTTCTAAGGGCATTGTTTAAATAACCCACAAAAAGAAATTATGTCTTGAAAATATAAGTCAAACACTTATTAAAGTTGTAACCGTATAATTTTCAATACAAATGTTGCTACTTTTAAATACTTAAACAATACACTTATGACACTTGTTAGCATTTTCCTTAAGATTAAGGGAAATGATATATAGAGCGAGCCAACCCCTCACGAAGCTATAGCGAATGAAGCAAAACCATTAGATCTTGGAATTATTACGATACAAGGGGTAGATGGGAATAAAAAAAAAAATTTGTTGTAGTTACATTTTCACTGTCGCAATGTTCTCGTGATAAACATGTAGCATTTCCCTAAGATTAAAGAAAGTATAATTATAGAAATTGAACATTATTGCAGTCAATACTTTGAATTTAGATGTTGGCAATGACCAAAGTAGACAAACACGAAGCATGAGACGTATCTGAGGCTGAGAATTTAATGTACAAGTTGACGGATGAACAGAAGGAGTGTGTGCCCACATGCATGCACCTAGTGAAGGGCAAATCCCTTTCCCTTGACCTTATTTGTTCAGTGTGCCCAGATTAGTATATGAAAATTTCATGGTTTCACACTTTTGGGAAAATAAAAGTATATGTAATATAAATAAATTTTAAAGTAATATAATGTTAGATTTAATAAATATTTATAGATTTGTAATTTACTTTTTAAAAATGTATCTATATTTTTCTAGAAAAAATCAAATCCTTAATGTTTGATAGACCATATTAGTATGTAAAAACAATTAATTGGTAACCAAAGATGAGAAAACATATGATTCGGTTGACTGACAGTATTTGCATATGGTGATGGGAAAATGAGGTTTTCGAGTTTATGGCGCAAATGGATTATGGAGTGTATATGTACAATCACAACTTCAGTTTTGGTTAATGGAAGCTCATCAGATGAACTTCCTATGGAGAGGGGAGCTTCATCAAGGAGAACCTCTTTCACCTTTCTTGTTTTTGATCACAGCAGAGGGGCTGAATGTTATTATGTCTTCTTTTGTGGAAGCTGGCCTTTTTTCAAGCTATAAGGTCGAGAGCAATAATCTTATGCAAGTGTCTCACCTTCAATTTGCTAACGATACTTTGATTTTGGGTGACAAGAATTGTGGTAATGTTCGTGCCATATGAGCTGTTCTTATTCTTTTCGAAAGAGTTTCAGGTTTAAAGATTAATTCTCACAAAAGTATGTTGGTGAAGATTAATGTGGTTGATTCTTGGTTGGTGGATTTTATCTTTTGGAGGTCGCTTGATTCTTTTGAAGTATGACATGTCCTCCCTTTCAATCTACGTTCTTTCCTTCTTCAAGGTTCCGTCGGGTATTTTTTATTTTTATTTTTTTCGGGGGGGCATTGTGAGGAATCTAGAAAAATTTCATGGATAAATTAGGGTGTCGTCTATTTGGATAAGGAGGTCAGAAATTTAGGGGTAAAGACACTTTGTGAGTTTAATATTGCTCTGCTAGGTAAATGATGTTGGAGGATGCTAGTTGAGAAGGAGAGTATGTAGCATAAGGTGTCGGTGGCTAGGTATGACCAATTGAGGGGGCAACTTAGTGAAGGGGGAGGGAGGGATCAGTTTGGTGGAAGGATTTGGCGGGTATTAGTAGACGCTGGGATTTGGGATGGGATTGTTGGTTCGATGATAATCTTAGAAGGCGGGTCGGGAATGGGATTAATACTCACTTTTGGACTAAATTGTGGTTAGATGGTGCCCCTTTGAGTGTTCGGTTTTATTGTCTTTTTGAGTTAACTGAAGTTAGTTCAGTGTCGGTGGCTGAGATGTTTGCTTTAGGGTGGGGGTTTGTGGTGAGGCTTGGAAGTGGCATCGACGGTTGTTTGCTTGGGAGGAAGAGCTGGTTGGGGAGTGTAGTGGTATGATATCTAATGTTGTTTTGCAGGTTGACATTGTTGACAAGTGGCAATGGTATTTAGAGTATGACAAAGGTTACTCAGTCTGTGATGTTTACCAGATGCTAACTACTATTGAGCAACCTATTCACTTAGCTCCATCGAATCTGATTTGGCATAAGGAGGTGCCTTTGAAAGTTACGGTTTTTGCTTGGCGTCTTCTTCGTGAAAGGCTACCTACAAAGGACAATCTTCTTAGGTGAGACATTCTACCTCATAATAATCAGATGTTCGTGGGTGGTTGCGGGATGGAGGAAACGCCAAATGACTTGTTTCTTTCTTGTCCTATTTTTGACACCATTTGTAGCCAACACTCAAAAACTAGGTTTTAAAGAGAATCACCATTGGATTCACCTTGTAGAATACTAAATAAATTGAGAGTCGTGATCACTAGTAGAGATTCAGGAAAAAGGTAGAATTAGGTTTAAAGTATTATTTTTGTAATTCCTTTTGAAATCCTTGTGTAAAGCTACTCTCATGATTAGTTGAACGGAGAATTGCTCTCTCCTTCAAAGTAGGTTATTACTAGACCAAACAGGGTAAACAATGTTGTGTGTTTATCTTTCTCCTTCTTTCTTCATATTACTGTTCATTTTTTCATGATTATTATTGTGTTCCTTTTTGGTTAGGTTGTTATTGATTTGTTCCACACACCAAGTATTATGTGACTCTAGAGAAGAATTCACAACAAACTTGATGTTGATTTCGATGAATCATGGTACCTATATACAAGTTGTTAAAACCATATGACTAAGCATAAAAGTGGTTACTTGGTTTTGATGATACAAAATGTAGCAAAGTTATTTGCTAATAATATCATAGTAAAGGTTGTACAACAGGGAAAGGAAATGGAGATAACACTTAGGTAAGTAATGTTTTGTATGTTTCATCGATGAAAAAAACCTTGTCGAGATGTCAATTACTACTAAAGGGTTTTAATGTGAGTTTGAAGGAGGATAAGTTGAGAGTATTTAGTTCAAAAGAAAGATTGACAACTCAATCTCACTTGTAAAAGAATAAGACTTTCAAAGTCAACCTAAACGACACAGATGCACAATAATTCTCTATATGATGAAATATGGATGTGCAATTTTAGGTATGGAAATTTGAGTTTCTAAAGAAATAATACCTTTCTAGACACAGTAAGTTGTATGATAACATGCAAAAAATTGTCTACATCTTATTATAGTGAAGATATGAGCACCATAACTTACATACTAAATAGGTTTCCAACCAAAAGAAAAGGGAATTTCAACACCAATAAAAATATTCACATAGAGGCAGCCAAATGTGAAACAATTGAGGATCATTGGGTCTATTTTTCATTGAGACATTTCATATGAAGGAGTGAAAAAGCTTGATGACAATAGTAAAAAGCTAATGTTAATTGGATATGATATAACAAGAGCTTATAGGTACCGTGAGGTCAAAAGGCTATTAGACACGCCCTACCAACTACATAAGGTCAAAAAACTCTAAAACGAGCAGAAGGCTTACTTTGAAGATACACAACTAACACGCATACTTAAACAATTTATTAAAGTGTTTAAAGCTTTAAATCAAAACTGATTACACAAATCAACTCTAAAGATTCATAAAATCTTAAAGGGTGTGTTCTTCTTCTTTCTTCCTCTTCCTCTTCTTCTTCCTCTTCTTCCTCTTCGTCTTCTTCTTCCTCTTCTTCTTCTTCTTCTTCTATTTCTATACTCTTTACTTACAATATTTACATCACACACAATTATTTAACTTTGAAATTCTATTTTATACTAACACTTCATAACGTTCTGAAGTCTATTTTAATTATGATCTTCCAAGTTTCAACTTGAGAAGTATTTTTCAAGTACATGATTAATTTTTAAAAGGGTGACAATCCAAAACCTCTTTTTCTTGTGACTATTATATCTACCTCAGATAAAATGTACAAATTTCATAAAGCTTTATATGGACTAAAACAGACAACTAAGACATGTAATAAGAGAATTGACTAATTTCTATTTCAACCAAAGTTTACAAAATGTGTTGTTGTGTTTGGAGTATGTGATATGGAAGGATAGAAGTGATGTGATGATATTTTATTTTTATATTAGTGTTTTACTTGTCACAAGAAGTAATCATGCGAAGATCGAAAAATTTAGAGGAAAATTCGTGAATGAGTTTGAAATGTCTGATTTAGGCTCGTATAGCTATTTCATGGGATTGTAAGTTTTTTACAACAATGAAGGAATCATCTTATGCATCAAAGGAAGTATATCAAGATAATCTTGAAAATATTCAACATGGAGCGTTGTAATGAAGTTACTACTTCAGTAAAACCCAACGTGAAGCTGATAAATGAGAAACTTGTTGATTCAACACTGTTCACGTAGATTGTAAACTCTTTGAGGTATGCCCGCAAAAGTAGACAAAATATTACTCATGGAGTATGCCTAGGGCTAGAAAACATGTTTGTGAGTGATCTAAGGATTTATCGCACATTAGCGATAAAGAGAATATTAAGGTATCTTACATGTACACAAAAGTGTGGTGTAATTTTCCTAAGAGCCAATTGAAGTGATTGAAGGAGGCTTAATAGAAATTTTGGTCCCCTAAATATCAGAAAGTTGCGATTTTAGCCTTATAATAAAATTAAATACAATTCAGTCTCCTAAGTACTGCCCCTTTTGCAGTTTTGACCTTCAGATCAATTTTTGACCAAGTCAACGCTGACGTAATTTTTTTATTTTTTTTAATTATTAAAAAATAAAAATAAATAAAACTATTTAATTAAAATAATAATAATAATAATTAAAAAAAATTACACACGTGTCGTCCACGTCAGTGTTGAATTGGTCAAAATTGATCTTTGGGGCCAAAACTGCAAAAGTGGCAGTACTTAGGGGGGCTGGATTGTATTTTATTTTGTTAGGGGATCAAAATCGCAACTTTCTAATACTTAGGATGTCAAAACTACTATTAAACCATTGAAGTATGGTATGACTTAGACCAGTGTGAAGATAAGATGAAGAGAAATAGTACATTTGGCTACAAGTTTAAGTTCTCGGTAGCATGAGTTTCTTGGTGCTCTAACAAACAAAACCTGGTTGCCATTTCTTTTTTTTTTTTTGAACAATCAAAAATGGAACTTATATATTAACAAACCATGGACTCTCCAAAGTACAAGGTGTATCAAGGAGACCCCAAATAATTACAGATATGCAATGTCAATAAAAAATTAGCCAATTTTCAAACAAGCCATGGGACTTGACCACCCCAAATGAAAACCAAAAACAAAAACGACATTACTAGCTTTTAGCCACCAAAGAGAGTACCGCTTTACTTTATCCAACAACTGATCAATGGAACTCCCTATATTGTTAAACAACATTTGATTATGGTCAATGCAAATGATCCACGCACAAAGCAACCACACAAGCTACATAAAAGAGCACCTTGCTCGCACGCTACCTGCTGAATAAGTAAACTGAAAGAAATGATCTGAATCATTAATGGGGTCTAGACCTGAGACATCAAGCCAAGACCTGACCTTATACGACAGAGTGCCATAAAAATCACAAGAAATGAATAAATGTTGAGAAGTCTCGTTGGCACCACACCCTAACAAACAACCTACTACGGTGTCATAAAGGATACCATGATGCACCAAGTTTGTCCTTGTAGACAACCAATTCTTTAACAACCTCCAAGCAAAAATTAAGACCTTAAGCGGAACATGTTTATGTCAAACTGGAGCATTTGCACCTTCCACCTAAGGGATGTCCTGAGGATTCAATAACTGATAGGCGTTACGAACTGTATAACCTACAGAATGATCCAACAACCATCTCCAACTATCTTTCACATTAAACTGCAAAGAAACACTACGAAGTAAAATAATACACTCCCCTAGCATCTCCTCCTCCCACACCCATAACCGCCTTATCCAATTCCAACCCGCTCCCACCCACTAGAAGACATGTACGCAACTGTACAAGATTTATCAACCGCAAGATCAAAAAGGCGCCTGAAGCGCACACAAAACGGCACACCACCTAACCACAAATCATGCCAAAATAAAGTATCTGCCCCATCTCCCACCATCTAAGACACACCCTCCTGGAGCCACTCACCACCAACACCCGTTAACCCATCTCTAATTTTGGCTATCTCTCGCCACAAAGAAGAACCACTCTGGCCCCCAACCTCCAACCTTTCATCCTCCTCACCATATCTCGCCACCAAAACCCTATATCATAAACTTCTCCTCTCCACCAATAAACGCCAACACCATTTTTCTAACAACGCATCATTAAACTCCCTCATCCTCCGCACCCCCAACCCTCCAAACTCCCTCCGAGAACAAATAGTGGTCCAATTGACCCAAGATAATTTCCTATGATCCTCACAACCCCCCCAAAAAAAATTAGTAAAAATAGAATCAAGAGAAGAAATTATACCTGACGGAGCCTTGAAGAAGGAAAGAGCATAGACAGGTAGAGAGGTCAAGACAGACTTTAGAAGAACTAACCGGCCACCAAACGATAAAAACCGACTATTGAACCCAGACAGTCTCGATTTAATGCTACGTAGAAGAGCTTCCCAAAAAATCAATCGACGCGGATCACCACCGATAGAGAGACCCAAATACACAAACGACACTTTCCCCACTCGACAGCAGAGGACAAATGTTGCTTCATTCAGCCAAGAATCAGAAACATTGACACCCACCAACATACTTTTATTAAAATTTACTTTCAAACCAGACATAGCCTCGAACAACACCAAAATCGCTCGCATAGCCCGAACATTCGCCCAACTCTTCACTCTAAGAATCAAAGTGTCGTCAGCAAACTGAAGATAAGTAACTGGTACTGAGGAGGGCGCCCCAACTTTGTAGCCTTCAAAAATATTTCTCGCAACCACTGACTTCATAATAATGTTCAACCCCTCCGCAGCTAACAGAAAAAAAAAGGGGAGATAGGGTCTCCTTGGCGCAGCCCCCTCTCTAAAGGAAACTCATCAGTTGGGCTACCATTGATTAAGACCGAAGCTGCTACAGTCGATATACATTCCTTAATCCACTTTCTCCAAAGAACGAGGAAAGACATCCTTTCCATAACCGCATCCAGATACCCCCAGTCAACTGAATCATACGCTTTTTCGAAATCAACCTTAAATAACAGTAATTCCTTTTTTAATTTGTACGCCTCATTTACCACCTCATTTGCAATAAGAATCCCATCTAAAATTTGTCTGTTTTGAACAAAAGCTGATTGTTCTTTAGCAACAACTGAACCGATCACTTGCCGTAATCTATTAGCAAGAACCTTCGCCAAAACTTTATAAATATTTCCCACCAGCGAAATGGGTCGAAAGTCGTACAATTTCTAAGAGTTGTCAATTATTGGAATAAGAGCAATAAAAGTTGAGTTAATACCTCTTGACAACTTCTCATTTCGATGAAATTCCACCATAAACCGCATAATGTCCTGTTTCATGTCAATCTAGAAATCCTTAAAGAAACCAAAGTTCACCCCATCCGGACCTGGACTTTTGTAACTGTCACAATCCCACACTGCTGCCTTCATCTCATCTTCTGAAAAAGGCCTAGTTAGGCCCCCACCCTCTGTATAACTCAAAGTCTTAAACGTCAGATTGTGCAATGCTGGTCTATTCATCCCACCTCTCTTGAAATGATTCGCAAAGTGAGAAAAAACAGTTTGGCGGACTGGATGTACTCCCTCCACCACCGCCCCATCAACAACAATGGAATGCAAAAGATTGTGGCGACGCCAGCCCAAAAGAACGGAATGAAAATATTTTGAGTTCGCATCCCCTTTTCGAAGCCATTGTAACTGAGATTGTTGCCAAGCTATACTAGTATTTTCCCGAGACAAAGAATGAATATCAGAGGAAATAACATGCAACTCTTCAATTTCAGTAGCCGACAAAACCTCCAACTCCCATTTTCCATCCAACTCTGCTTGCCTTTCCTTTAAAGACTTAATTCTCCTAGTCAAATTCTTGGAATGAGTAACATGCCACTCCTTCAGCGCCTCTTTTATCAAATTTAATTTTTCACGGAGTACAAACCCCCCAACCATAAACTTGTAACAACTTCCACTTATCAGACACAAACTGTTTATAATCCGGAACATCTTGCCAACACTTCAACATACAATTAGGTCGGGGTCCCCAATTCTCCTCATCCATCAACAAAACAAGAGGGCAATGATTAGAGAGACCCCTTAGAAGAGCTGTTTGAACGCAATTAGGCCATTGAATACACCACTCCTCAGACAACAAGAACCTGTCAATCCGACTCATGGAGCTACCATCACCTTTGAACCAAGTAAAATTCCGTCCAAAAAGCGGTAAATCAAACGACACATTATCTTCAACAAAAGAATTAAATGCAACATGATCATTTGACGCATTTTCTCCTCTGACTGAGTGTCTTTCCTCCACGCTTCGGACAGCATTAAAATCACCACAAACAAACACTTGTTTACCCCTTAACAATAGCAATTGCGTAGTTAAGGATACCCATAACACCTCTTTTTCACGAAGACCGCACGGAGCATACACGTTGAATAAATAAAATTCTTCATTCGACTTAATAAATTTGCCATGAATCAATAAAAAATGTTGTCTGTTGATAGAAGACCACACTTCCACCTCCATGTTGTCCCACAAAATCAAAAGGCCCCCCGACGCTCCCTCAGAGGGTTGAAAGGAAAAATTACAATTAGAATTGCCCCATAAGGACGCCACAAGAAAAGAATCATAAACAGACAATTTTGTTTCCTGAAGACACACAATCCACGACAATTTCTCCCCTACCAACAACCACACTTCTCTTCGCTTCTCTACACCACCCAGACCCCTAATATTTCAAGATATCAGCTTCATCACCCTCACCCACCCACCCCACACACCACCATAAACACCTACGAACTCCCTCCCCTAACCGAGCCACCCACACCTTCATTCCCCACAACCGCACCTGACTTCACATCCTTACCCGCTCCATATAACACCTCAAACCTGTCATGAATGGCACCCGGAAAATCCAGACCAATGTCTCTACCTATACCCCTTACATCTTCATCCGCCACAATCTCGTTCCCACACATCACCATCCATATTGAAAATCAGTATTGACAGAAGAAGATGATGCAGTTCCATCTATCATTCCTTGAGAAATCCCCTCCACCTGGTTGCCATTTCTAGTTGTGAAGCTGAATATATATTGCAGCTACAAGTGCAACATGTCAAGGGGTGACTTATATCATGAAAGATAGCAAGTTAGCAATTAGTCATACAAGGAATTCAGTTTCAAATGGAATAAGAAAATGTATAGATACAAAATTTCATTTTTTTTCAAAGAACAAGGTGAGAAAGATAAATTGGAGTGACCTACTACAATACAGATGAGAAAAATTCAAATTTGTTTACCAAACCTCTTAAGTTTGATAAATTAAAAGGCTAAGAGAAATGTTTAGTCTTGTATGCGTGTAAGATTTAATTAAAAGAGAATAATAGAAATAAGAATGTTGTTCTTTAGACACGTAACAATCACTCACATGCACCTTAAATTACCAAAAATATCCCTAACGCTAATTTACTTCGGTTTGGAAAGTTTTTTAAATCGGATAAAGCGATTAAAAAAGTATTGAATGTTGTTAACTACTGTTTTGCACCAAACAATAGTTAATTACCAATCCTAATCCCGCCCTTTTTTGAGGGTTTTGAAAAATATTTATGAAAAAAAATCTTTGGAGAGATTCAAACCTATGCCATGTTGATTATTTCATAGTATTTTAACCTTTTAACCACAAAGCCACTTGATGTTTTTCTGATATTATTTGGCTTGCACTACAAATATCCAATATTAAACCCCCTTTTCAAAAAACCAATTAATTCCTTTTCCTTTTTTTCCAAACGTTTTCGAACCCTTTTTTCTCCTTTCTCCTTCGCAATCTAAACCCAAAAGTTTGCGGATTTCATCCATTTCTTCCCCTTTTTCCTACGACATATGTCTTGAAAAATGAAAATGTAGATGACCTTATAGGCTTCTATAGTCGAATCACTTGATATGTTTCTCATACTAACTTTATATAGTAACTTTTTTATTTGATGTGTATTTTGAACTATTTAATTAGCTCATTGTTTAAATTTTGCTCATTGTTTAGATTTTGTATGACGAGTTTCAACTTCAGTGCATTTTGCTCATAATAGTCTTTATTGAAATGTTATACATATTACATTTAAGTGTAGGGCGTTACTATCTGATTTCTTTTTGATTCCTAATATTTCAGATTCTTGGGAGTGACTTCCTGATATTGCTGAGGGTTACTCTGTGAGGGGAGAGGGGAGCCTATGATTTGTTGACTGGTGGTGATGAGGCTCAGCTGGATTTACCTGTTGAGTTGGTGTGGCATAACCAGGTCCCTGTGAAGGTCTCGGTTTTTGCGTGGCGGCTGATTCGGGATCGTCTTCCAACAAAAGCTAATTTGGCTTTTCGTGGCATTATTCCTGCGGATGATATCCTTTGTGTGTCTGGATGCGGTCATGTTGAGACGGGCGAGCATTTATTTTTATCATGTCCCGTGTTTGTACCTCTATGGCAACAGGTGCGCAGTTGGATTGGCTTTGATGGGGTGGATTCCAATGTTATTGTTGATCATCTGGTGCAGTTTTCTCAGCAGACATGTGGTGGCAAAGCTAAGAGGTCGTTCATGCAGCTCATTTGGCTCCTGTGTACTTGGGTGGTGTGGAACGAGCGTAATAATAGATTGTTCAATAATATTGTTACTCTTGTGCCTCGCCTATTAGATAAGGTCAAAGTGTTAGCTTTAGGGTGCCTGAAGGCTAAAAAGACCGTGTTTGTTTATGACACGCAGAGATGGTGGTCAAGCCTTTTAGACTGTTTGGGTATTGGCTAATTTGTTTTTATGTTTTTGTTGTTTCCTGAACCTTTGTAACTTTTAGTGGTCTCTTAGGCACTCCTTGTGCTTGGGAACTGCTGTTTCCTGATGATATATAATTTCATTTTGATTTCTTCAAAAAAAAAAAAATGTCGACAACTAATAATAATATAATCAACCTGATACTTATATATGAAAATCGAAATAAACACGTGCATCACACGGGTAAGGGTCTAATTCAATCTAGTTTTTATACGGTGTTATGAGTCAGAAGTGTATTTGGGCTATGTTAGTCCATGAGTTGTGTGAGCCCATTAAGAAGTGTTGTCTCATGTTGAATCATATAATCTAGAAAATTGCTTTTTCCACTTTAAACAAAGCTAAGAAATACTATAAAATGACAAATTTAACCTCAACGATAGTTAACTGCCATTGAATTTTAACTATCGGTAATTAACTATCGATAAAATTCAGGTTAAACTTGTCATTTCATATTGTTTCTTAGCTTTACGTGGAGTAAGAAAAACAATTTTCTACAATCAATTCAAATGAAATCCACTTTTATCATTTCCTGTACTTCTGATATTTAGTTAGCTTCGTCGGTGTGTGCGCATTGCATATGCAATTGAGTTAACTAGATATTATATTAAGTAATTTTACTTTTAATGTTGTCTAGTGTAAATGTTTTTTAGAAAAAGAAAAAAAAAACTATTGTCATACCTTAACAAGGAAAGGCACAATATTATAGCTCATAAGTCATAACTCAATTAATAAAATGTCAAAATTATCTATAATGACTATTGTCATTTTCGTTTATATTAAAAGAAAAAGATCAATATTATAAGGTATGAGCTAAATTGTTCGTTTGTTCCACAAATCTTATAATGAAGTTTAAAAATCAAAACATCAAACTCTGAAACATCTTCTCTGGGTCTGAAAATCTAGTTCAAAATTATTGTGAAATTCATGCTTTGTATACACTATAAGGTGAGTAGCCCTGATGATTCTCTCTCAAGAACTAAAACAGGCATGTTAATTTTATTATACATCAACACAAGTAGTGTTAATATATTATATATCAATAAGGACACTTAACTTTGATGCATTCGAACACTCTTTCTTTCTAAACAGTCACACATACCATCTATCTTTTGATTTAGGATCCATCCTAATTTAGGGTATTAAACTTTTTAGTAGATTCATCCCTAAAATGTCAACCTTTTGAGCTGGCTATGAAATTAATATACCGTATAAGTGCATAAACACAAGAGAAATTAAATAATTCAGTAGATTTTTAGAAATTTTAATCCTAAGTCTTTACTTGATTGAAAATTAGTTCTTCAAACTTAGTGAACTGAATTTGAGACTATGATGCACTATGATACTTTGAAACTAACACTATTATAATTTAAACACAAAATAAAACATGAAGTAGGTGAAATTTCCTCAATCGTGGAAGTGGAAGAAATGGTACAAAGCTTTGGTGGCAACATCTGTGTCACAATCATTTTGATTTACCTTATCAACTAATCACATATGCCTAAAGTTCATTTTGTGGCCATGAAATGGCTGTCGCGGATAGGGCATTTCTGGTCTGCTTTACTTCCCAACATATATATCGATCTCAAATTTCAAGCACAAATAATAAGATAGATAAAAAATATATTATTATTCTTTAAAAAAATATTATTATTGTTATTTTTTTGTTCACGTTAATAACATTATTATATTCATATTAAAGCAGAGAAAAAGTTTCAAGAGTTTTGTCTAATGGTAAAAAAATATAGGCTCAATACTTCATACGGTTCTTTAAGTTAGATGTTTATAACAATTTAGTCATTTAATTTTTTTTGTACAAATAGTTT
Source organism: Medicago arabica (assembly GCA_946800305.1). Lineage (NCBI taxonomy): Eukaryota > Viridiplantae > Streptophyta > Magnoliopsida > Fabales > Fabaceae > Medicago > Medicago arabica. Next base: position 44,316,795 of record OX326970.1, read on the forward strand.
TTTTTATGTTTTTCTTTGTTACAAATTGGTTTTTAAGTCATGAAATATTTACACTCTTAACAATTCTTTTCAATCAACTTCGTTAAAAAGTATTAATGAACCATGTAGCATTGATGTGGTATGTTTAAAAGTGTTTATGACATCAAACAATACAATTTTTCTTCTTATTGTTTTTGAGTTCAAACATAATTTTGCAGATAAATATTTTATCAATATCGTTATAAATCAAGTAATCAATCAATTTTGTTTTAGAGCGGTTAGTTTAGACCTAGCCACTTAACATTAAATGTCTACATAAACTATTATCAAGTGAGTTTGATTAAAATAAAGCAGATATTTTATGACTTAAAAAACCAATTTGTTAAAAAAATTAAGAAACTAATTTATTATAATCATCTAACTTAAAGAAGGTTTTTATATTATCTTTATATTATTATAAGAGTTTAACATAGTTACATAATTGGTTATAAAATAGTTTCATATTTCATTTTTCTTGATTCTCTTTTAAAGAGTCAATAAGGTGGTGGGTGTCAATAAAACATTTTTCTTTCTTAAGAAAATAGTTGATTTTATTTGATTTTTTAAAGGTCTACGAGTTCAAACCCATAATTCTCAATGAGTTTAAACCTTGTCTTATTTATTTACATAGCAATTCTATATAATTTTTTTTGACAAAAAACAATAATTATATATAATTATCATCATATCATATATATACTTCTCAAATAATACATGAACACATGTATACGACAATATAGCAACATTTATATCCCTTGTTTTACATAATTTTTTATTTGGTACAAGCATAATTTATTATTTTATTCCCTCCATTTTTTGTATTATTTTATATATATAAAACAAAAACATAATTTATTATTATTTATTGAAGTGGATGATCATTACCATCCACCAAATCATAGATTTTATTGAACAAAATAAAAACGAGCAAAAGTTTATAATTCAAGAATCACACAAACAAGTGTGATATCCATCTATCTATCTATCTCATCTCATCTCTGAGACTGAGATGGCAATGGCAATGGCTCTTCGTAAGCTTTCTTCTTCCATCAACAAATCTTCTCGTCCTCTCTTTAGCGCTTCTTCTGTTTACTACAAGGTAGTGTAGCTTCTTCACTTCTCATCATTCTTCTTTTCAATATTCAATCAAATTCATACGTACATACTACATACATACATATACATACATATATATATATATCTATATATATCTATTTATATATTCATATATACATATTTCCATTAACAATATCTTTTTTAAATGTAGTCTTCTTTGCCTGATGAAGCTGTGTATGACAAAGAGAATTCACGTGTTTCGGTATGTTGATCATTTTATTATAATTTATGATAATATGTTAATGATTATGTACATGTTTGGAATCACGGTTAGTTTGACAAAATCCAAAATCGCGGTGACACATGATTTAGTTGAAACTTTGAAGTGTAACTTTTGTCAAAATGAGATATTGTGATTATATCAAACTTACCGTTTATCCAAAGATGCACCGGATATTAATATGTTTCATGTTAGAAAAGAGACTTCTGATTTTGATGGTTCTGATTGTGAAGGTTATTTGATTACATGTTTTGGTTTGAGATTTGAAATATGTTTTTTTTTTGCAGTGGCCAAAGCAATTGAATTCTTCACTTGAGGAAATTGACCCTGAAATTGCTGATATTATTGAGCTTGAGAAAGCTAGACAATGGAAGGTATATATAGGATTTTTAGTTTCATTATCTGACTCTAGTATTTTCTTGTATTTTTGCTTGTAAAACATGTATATATTTGTTGAATATGCTCATATTCATTGATTAGTAAGTGGGTAGAGGCTCGAGTTTAGCATGCCTCCCGCTGTATTGTTTGGCTGGCGATAATCTTGTAATCTGGACCGTACTATTACATCGCAGATTTGAAATTTTACTCTTAAAGCATTGCATAATAGAAAAATTACAACAGTCACTCAGCTATAAGAGACGTAGACACTATTGGTCAAACCCTGTAATCAATCTTTTGCATCTTGTGTGTGTTTGCTTATCTGTTTTCTTTAGAGCCGGTTTTGTTGTTCTAACAATATTGAGCTACAAAAGAATTCTCCAACTGTTTGATTGTGTGTTAAAATATTTGGTATAGTTTTGTTGTGAAGAAGCATGATATGGCATACTAAATTTCTCATCTTAAGGATTTTGTTTAAATTTTGCATTTCATCTTAAAAAGAACTTGGTTGCTTTTTTATTTTGGTGAAGGGGCTGGAATTGATACCATCAGAAAATTTCACTTCTCTATCTGTTATGCAAGCTGTTGGCTCTATCATGACAAACAAATACAGTGAAGGTTATCCTGGAGCAAGATATTACGGAGGAAATGAGTAAGTCAGTTTATCGCTTGATGTGTGTGTTTGTCTTTAATAATCATGGAAGCTAGTGAATATAGATTAATCATTTTGGATTTTACCTTTTAAGTACCAAATTGGATCCAATTCAAAGATTGTGCATCTTTCTTATTTCAGGTATATTGACATGGCTGAAACACTATGCCAGAAGCGTGCCTTGGAAGCATTTCGGTTGGATCCTGCTAAATGGGGAGGTAAGAACACAAGACAATAGTTTCTTTGTTGGTTAGTTCTTAGCAATGCGTATACAAGTATAATATCGCTTGTTTGGGCTTAACTTGAGCTCTTTTATGATATTACCTTTGCAAGAAATCTAAATCAGCAAAAAAACATGCTAACCTCTGAAATCGGCAATGGGCTTTGCTTGTTAAATTTGAAACAATCTCCCTTGAGCTTTAATGAAGATGAATGGAAGTTTCCTCATCTTTGTTACCTCTGATTTGCAGTGAACGTGCAGCCTCTATCTGGTTCACCTTCAAACTTTCACGTTTACACTGCATTGCTGAAACCTCATGATAGAATCATGGCACTTGATCTCCCTCATGGAGGACATCTTTCTCATGGATACCAGGTATTATCAACTTCCATATTTCATTTCCTATTATAAGTGAAATCTACAATAGATGTAAGCATTGTAGAATATCTTTTTCTAATAGCTCACAGTACTTAAATGAAATACTGAATTTCTATGCCTTTACTTAGTCATGAATTCTCTCTTGATTGATTTATACTTCTTTAGAGATTAAAAATTATTAGTTATTATCTTCACTATGCAGACCGACACCAAAAAGATATCTGCTGTCTCTATATTTTTTGAGACAATGCCATATAGATTGGATGAAAGCACAGGATACATTGACTATGACCAGGTATGTTTGCAGTTTCTTTTTGAAATAATGCTCATTTGTAGATTATTTTTTTAAAGATTATCGTACTCAATGTTTTTATTTAATTGAACAACTTTAAAATGCAGCTAGAGAAATCGGCTACCCTCTTCAGGCCAAAACTAATTGTTGCCGGTGCTAGTGCGTATGCACGTCTGTATGATTATGCACGCATACGCAAGGTAATGTATGGATAGTACAACGTGATTTTCTAAATTTAAATATATTGTCCTTAGAATTTGTGATTTTTTTTCTTAATGGTTATTTGAAACACCTTCAGTTGAACTCATAAAGCATATTACAACTTACAACAGGTGTGCGATAAACAGAAAGCTGTGATGTTAGCAGATATGGCACATATCAGTGGATTGGTTGCAGCTGGTGTTATCCCTTCACCTTTTGATTATGCAGATGTTGTGACAACCACAACTCACAAGTCACTTCGTGGACCACGTGGAGCTATGATCTTCTTCAGGAAGGGATTGAAAGAAGTCAACAAACAAGGAAAAGAGGTATGTCCTTGAAGGCCTGGACAAAATTTAATTTGTATGCACATTCATATTGAGTTTCATGCTGGTTTACGTTATTTTATCAAGTTGTTCTTATTTCCTACAAATAAGTTAAGTCTTCTTTACATCCTATGTTCATGGCATTATCCAAAAAGAGATGCTAATTCTTCTTACTTATTTGAAGGTGTTCTATGACTATGAGGACAAAATCAATCAAGCTGTCTTCCCCGGACTGCAAGGTGGTCCTCACAACCATACCATTACTGGTTTAGCCGTTGCATTGAAGCAGGTAACTAAATCAAAAAAATGATGATGGCCATCATTTTACTTTTGTTTTAATTGTGCCACTGTCTACTTTTTTCTTGATATTGAGTTTTTTTATATTAAATATTGCAGCAGACAGTAAAATGGATATGAATTAAGCTTTCTTCATTTTTATATATTTATCTTAACAAGAGGGTTTTTCTAAGGGATTTATTCGAAGAATGACCATGTTTTTGAGTGATACTGACTGAGAGAGTGCGTGGTGTGTGATGCATATTCCTTACGCCGATAATATCTTTTGTTTTTCCTTTTGTGGATTCAGGCTACAACTCCAGAGTATAAAGCATACCAAGAGCAGGTTCTCAGCAATTGCGCAAAATTTGCACAGGTACATTAGAGACGATAACAATGTCAGTCAACACAATATAAGGGCTGGTATCCTTGTTGGACCATAGAGATTAAATCATCGTGTATTAAGTAATACTATATATGTTGCAGGCTCTAAGTGAGAAAGGCTATGAGCTTGTTTCTGGTGGGACTGAGAATCATCTAGTTTTGGTGAATCTCAAGAACAAGGTAACCTGACAACTACTTTGACTTTTCATATAAGCACGGTGAAGTCTACCGAGTTATACAATCATAACATTCAGTTCTAATTATGTGTATTAAGTTAGTCATAAAGCCGACATGAAATGACTAATGATTGATATGATTTAGTTTGAGAGAATTTTGTTGACAAACATATTATGCCAGATCCATAAAAAATACCGTTTCAAAAAATCTTTGTTCAGGGTATTGATGGCTCCAGAGTTGAGAAGGTGTTGGAAGCCGTACATATTGCAGCTAATAAAAACACTGTTCCTGGAGATGTGTCTGCTATGGTTCCTGGTGGTATCAGGATGGGTATGTTCTCTTCATATGAATCATATCTTACATTTTGATTTTGCCTTATTCAACTACTTGATCTTGATAACTCTTGTGGATTTCAGGAACTCCTGCTCTTACTTCAAGGGGATTTGTTGAGGAGGATTTCGTTAAGGTAGCAGAGTATTTTGATGCATCCGTGAATTTGGCTTTGAAGATTAAGGCAGAGAGCAAAGGTGCATAAATTTTCTATTCTCTTCTTGTGTGTTTGTTATATCTAGACACTGCTGATATTAGTTGTGTGTGGTTGCTTGGTGCTTAAGTAAACTAACATGTAAGCAATGAACTTTCATAATTAGGAACAAAATTAAAGGACTTCGTAGAAACATTGCAGTCATCCTCTTACGTGCAATCAGAGATTTCCAAGCTTCGTCATGATGTTGAGGAGTTCGCAAAACAATTTCCAACCATTGGTTTTGAAAAATCAAGCATGAAGTACAACAAATAAGAAAACTGAAAGTTTTCATCAGGTATACATTTATGCCAATCACATTGTGTCTTTTTTAATACAGTTGTTGATGTATTATATTGATGAAAAATACATACTAATTCCTCAATTGTGTTGTGCTATCCGTGTTTTGTGAACATCGATATAATGAAGAGAATAATGCAAAGACAACGTGATACTAGTAATCTGTTAACCTTTGGTGGAAGTTCTGATTTTTTTTTTCATGCAATGTGATTTTGAGTCTGTTTTCCTTTTCGGAGACTGAAAAGCTTTTGAAACTTCTGAGTCTAAGATCAAATTTCTTCCACTGGATTATTCTCTGACGTATTATGTTTGCTATGTCGCAGTGGTGGTAAAGACTATGGTCAAGCAGTACATTGTGATCAGTTTTTCTGATTAATGGAAGAGGAGGATTATATATAGCAGATGAAAAGCATTAGGCTGGAGCTTTCTTATGTATGAAACTAGAAAAACTTGATCAGATATCTTCTTTCAATGTATAGCTACATCTATTTATAATCTGTTAAATGTGAATTGCAACTCACAAGCTTTTAAGTGCTCATATCAATGTTTTCAAATTTCATTTGGGCCCTATTTTGATAAGCAACTTCCTTAAGCAGTTATAACATAAAATAATGTGAAACTGTTTTGATATAAACTATTTTCACAAGCAATACCATGAAGAGCTTATAAAATAAGCTGAAAACAGCTTATGAACATGACATAAGCTGTTTCCATAAACTCTTCCAAACAGTCTTGCAAGTGTAATGTCAGTAAATAAACTTTTATAAACTAATCCAAACAGCTCCTTAATTTCAAAAGACATGGAGAACATATTACAACATTACAGATGTATAGTCCTGTCAAAACATAAAATCTGTATAGCTGTAAATATTGTTTCAATAACGATGTGAAATCCAAAGCCAATACCTTAATGATGATTTTTCTTTTCAATATACTTTGTAACTAAACAAAACATAAAATATTCAACCTAGCAATATGCAAATGCAACTAAGGTCTAGAATAACCAAAATTCATAAACAGATGCTCAATAGTTGCTATTGCCATTGGTTTCATTACTGTGTCAAGAATTGCTGATATTCTCCCATAAACAACCAGCCTCTTTACTGGTTTGATCACAGAATCATCTTACTGAACCAATTCTAAAAAATAATCGTCACTGATCACTCTAATATGTTTGGAGTTTATGGCTCCAGATTTCCAGCTGTTGGAAAAGGCCACACTTGCCGCAGTCATGCAATCTAACTAGTCTAATCGCGACACATTAACGATTCACATTGTAAAGTGAGTAAACCTATCCAAAATGCAACCTTAAAACGGACCGGACAAGCCAGATTGCACGACTGAGGTTTTTTTTCACTACCAACAAGTTACTTACAATCATTGAGTAGTTATCATTAAAGTAAAATATTTTTAATGACCAACCGATTATGATTAATTACTAATAATATAAAACGTTTTTATACCAACTGTCTATATGAATTAAGACACTGTTTAGCAAGACACAATTTGATCTTGTGGCTTATAAACTCATGACTAAAATAGGCATGTTTGGTGACAATCATTTTCTCACAAACTTAAAACTTACTTTTACTAATTTGCAACATTTTTCTTATAAGCTAATTCAAGGAGCTTATAGCTTATCACTTTTTCTCAAAATCAACCAAATATAAACTATCAATTACTTATTTATAAACTCGTCTGTTATTAACTAACATATCATACTATCCACTATTTTTTACCATAGAGAACCTAAAATTTACCATTTATAAAATAATCTTGGGTAACAATGTATTTAACAAGTGATTCCAAAAAAAGAGCTTATTATAGAGATAGAACAACACATTTCAAAAAATGAGACACGAAGCACTTATTGGACTCCTTCTTATATCAAACATGCTCATGGCAACACGTCTCACACTCACATTCTCACTCTCTTGCTCTTCTCGTTCTCGCATTCACCCTCTTCTTAAACGCACTTCCTGTTCCTTTTTCAACCCTAAACATTCTCATAAATCCCTTCCTTGTCCCCTTTGGTCTTCTTCCTTTTCATTCTGTATTGATTCACTACATAAGTCTACTTCTCCTTCCTTTACTTGTTCTGCTTCTTCCATGGCTGCTTCTGCTCTTGATGTTGAAGCTAATCCTCTTCTGAAGGAGTTTGTTTTTCCTCCGTTTGATGTTGTTGAAGCGAAGCATGTGAGACCGGGAATTCGTGCTCTTCTTGAGAAATTGGTATAAAGTTTAAAACTTTTGGATTGTTTATTTGGTTTTGATTAATGGGTGTTGATTGGTTTTGTGTTTTGGTTATTGGGTTTTTATTGTTTTGTGTTTTGATTGGTGGATTTTGATTGATTTTGTGTTTTTGTTTGTGGGTATTGCTTGATTTTGTGTTTTGATTAATGGGTATTGGTTGATTTTGTGTTTTGATTAGTGGGTCTTGATCTATGAAGCACCAACACCGACACACCAACGGACACAAAGCTGATATGTCGACACCTGTGTTTGTTTAAGAAAATGGCATAATTAAATGTAATCACATGTGTCGGGGCATGTTAGTGTCGTGTGTCGGACACCTGACATGCATTCAATCAAAAGTGTCAGTGCTACAGAGGCGTTGATTGATTTTGTGTTTCATTAATGGGTATTGATTGGTTGTGTTTTGGGTTTCGTAGGAACGTGATTTGGAGGAGCTTGAACGGAGTGTGGAACCTTCATGGCCTAAGTTGGTAGAACCTTTGGAGAAGATTGTGGATAGGTTGGCTGTTGTTTGGGGGATGGTTAATCATCTCAAAGCTGTTAAGGATAATTCTGAGCTCCGTTCAGCAATTGAAGATGTGCAGGTACTTTTGGTTTTTGTTTTGGAGTTGTTGTTATGTGTAATTGTGCATTTCTCGGTCTTGCTTCTGTTGATGGGAGTGTTATTTTTTATTTTTTAAATATGATGATTGGTTGTGCTTTGGAATGTAGGGCAATATTTCATGTGAATTGCATGTTATCAAATAGGGACATTTCATTGTTGTAGTGTAGCAAGATTTTAACAAACCACGATTGTCACATGTGTTGGTATTTGAACAAACTATTATTTTTTGAGCTGCAATTGACAATACCGATGATTTGGTTTGTTGGCCTCAATTTTAGCATATGATGACCATCTGAGCCATAATTGTAAACACATTATTATGTTGTTTTGCTCCCTTGTTTAAAATATTTTCATGGGTTGTCATCTATGTGTTTCTCGTATGAATTGTGATTGCTGTAATTTTGTTTGCAGGCAGAAAAAGTTAAGTTTCAGCTTAGACTAGGTCAAAGCAAGCCTCTTTATAATGCGTTCAAAGCGATTCAAGATTCTCCTGATTGGAAGACACTTAGTGATGCTCGCAAACGAATTGTTGAGAGTAAGTTACAAAATGTCTTACTGTTTATCCTGTTCTCGTGATATAGTATTTTATTTCTCCTGTATTGGCATGTTATTTTATACATACTCTAAGTTGCTTCAATTGCTTCACCTTGCATTCCTTTGCTGGTTCTCAGCTTCTAGATTTATAACAGGTAAGATGGAGAATTGTGAAAAATTATGGATGTGTAGTTGGTGTGAAGTTTTCTGATTTATGGTTCCACTCTTTTATTAAATTTCCGCTTCATTGTCAGAAATGTTGCGTGTGTTCCACTTGTTGATATTTGACTGGTAATATGGATTATCTGTGCGACTTTACATATAGTCATGCCCCAGTAACAGTGTTTTTTCACTTACCTTCCACTTGTTCTTAGAGTAATTCATTGTTTGTGGTTTGTCATTTTACATTGTAACTGCAACAATTGTATGTATCTGTACCTTTGCAGACCAAATAAAGGAGGCAGTTCTTAATGGTGTTTCTCTTGAAGATGATAAAAGAGAACAGTTTAACAAAATTGAACAGGTACGCTATTTTTACAACTGAAAACAAATGGAAATTGTTGCTGTTAATGTGTGAGCTATTTAATTCCCATTTTCTCACCATTTAGGGGGATTATGTACTATGCTTCGGCTATATCTTATATCTATTTATGGAAGCAACTGAGCATATCATGTTCTCAGGCTAGGGTGAAATTGAGATCATGAATTTGTAATTTTACATATTTTGAATTTTTAAATGCCGCATACAAATAAATAGAACAAGCAACATGAACTGGTAATTTGGTCGGATTCTGTTGAAATAGAGATTTTAAAAAATCCCAAAGGAACCACATGCAACACAGCCTGAAGTTCCAATTTCAGTAGATGTCAGCGAGGAATTTTTCTTCGTATGAAAACTCCTAGTTAAACCAAATGTGGTGACAAGATTTTGATTTAATGATTCTACACTTACCGATGTGCTCAAATTCCTGAAGCAAAGTGATTGTACATCATTACTAACTAAAATTCAAGTGATGATGCTTTCTTATAGTTGTGTGTGTGTAATATTGTCATGGTTTCATCCATAGGAGCTGGAAAGGTTATCAGAAAAATTTGGGGAGAACGTTCTGGATGCAACCAAAAAGTTTGAAAAGCTCATTACAGATAAGAAGGAGATTGAAGGATTACCTGCTACTGCTCTTGGGTTGGCTGCACAAAGCGCAGTATCCAAGGTATGTCATGTTGACATGTTATGTTATTATTCTCAAGTTGTAACAATCAGTTATCTTTGAGTTCTGATTACTTAATGGAAAAAATGCAGGGGCATGAAAATGCCACTGCTGAGAATGGGCCATGGGTAATTACATTGGATGCTCCAAGTTATATTGCAGTCATGCAACATGCTCGCAACCGTTCTCTGCGTGAGGAAGTCTACCGTGCATATTTAACTCGAGCATCAAGTGGTGATTTGGATAATACTAAACTGATCGAGCAAATTTTAAAGCTGAGGTTGGAAAAGGCCAAGCTTCTCAACTACAATAACTATGCAGAGGTATGACTCTTTTATCATTAAGAACATAATTCTATGTAGGTTACTGATGCATTATCTTTCAGGTTAGCATGGCAACCAAGATGGCAACTGTTGATAAAGCAGAAGAACTTCTAGAGAAGCTTCGTAAAGCTTCCTGGGATGCTGCAGTACAAGGTAATGTATAAGATGTGTCAATTTCAGTGTTTGCTTCATGATTTAAATGGTACACAGTTTTTTCAATTAGTTACATGTATGGGGAAAGTGCATTTTGTGTGTGTGTGTGTGTGTATATATATATATATATATATAGATTTAGCTCCTTATTGTCATTTACTATTCCAAAATAGCAAAAAATAAATGTCTTTTTCGTATGATCCAAATTTCCAACATTTAATAAATCTGATGTATATATTATAAAGTTTTATGTGATTTTCTATTTTTATTTTTTTTTGTGTGCGTACACACACGTCCATCTTCCTCTAATGAGGCAATAACTTAGACATTCCATCTTATCTTTCTTCCTTGCAGATATGGAAGACCTTAAGAAATTTTCTAAAGACCAGGGTGCATTGGAAGCTGATGATTTGACACATTGGGACATTAGTTTTTGGAGTGAGAGGCTTCGTGAATCAAAATATGACATTAATGAGGTTGCTCTCACACTCACTCACTTGAAAATTCATGTTGAAAAGACACAAGAACATAAGGTTTTAGATTTGATGACAAATAAATTAAACATATCTAGAAGGATTAATTTCTATTCCACATAATTTAATATTTAATACATTCTTCATATATAGAATAATTTGCACGCTCAATATTTTATACACCTCGAAGGTCTGTTTTGAAAAACTGTTATGTCAAGGCTTCCGTTCATATATAATTATTTTCAATTTCATAATTTGTAATTGGATATGATAAAGGATCTCATTCTTTAATCTCCATTATTTTGTTCCTGCATATGAATATTTTTGCCACTAAACGTTCCTTTTTCTCCAAATTTATTTAACTAATGGGATATCCATTAGTTAAAGGGAAAGCTCCATAATTTTGTTCACTGTACTTGACCACATATGAAAGTTCCCCCCCTCCCCTTCTCATCCCGTTTGCTCCATTGACTAATTTACTAACCAATACAAGATTTTACTACCTTTAACAATGTTTTGGTCTTTCATTTGTAACTTTTAATCTGCCTTGGAAAGCTCATGCATCTGCTATTTTGTCTCATAGGAAGAACTGCGCCCATTTTTTTCTCTGCCAAATGTTATGGATGGACTCTTTGACCTTGCAAAAACACTTTTTGGCATTGAAATTGAGCCAGCTGATGGTCTAGCTCCGGTAATCAGACTCCCTTTTATTCATCTGTGGTTCTTGCATTGGGGAGCATCAATTTTGAACTGTCTGACAAATGATTATTGTTATTCAGGTTTGGAATAATGATGTCAAGTTCTTTCGTGTCAAAGATTCCTCAGGCAGTCCGGTTGCCTATTTTTATTTTGATCCCTACAGTCGTCCTTCTGAAAAAAGGCAAGGTGCATGGATGGATGAAGTTGTTGCTCGTAGTCGTGTACTGTCGCCTGATGGTAACTCATCAAGGTTGCCTGTGGCCCACATGGTGTGCAATCAAACACCTCCAGTAGGAAGCAAGCCAAGTTTAATGACATTCCGTGAGGTAACCCATAGTTTACTCTATTTATTTATCTATTTTAACTTTTTAAGCTTTAATTATTTTTGTGTAAGAAAAAAAGTTGTCTGGGCTATATTAATGGGAGCACTAGTTGTTTCTAGCATTATCTGGTCTTCACATGATTACATATTTTTTACCATGTCAAAGATAACTTAAATATGTTTCCCATTAGTGTCACTCAAAAGGAAAAAGCAACCAAAGCTTAACCATCAATAACCAAAGATCAAAGATGAAGCTTAACCACTCAAGACATAAGCAAAATTATCAAAGCTTAACCATCAAGCACAAGGCATATCTTAAGGCTTAATCACTCAATATATGCATACATGCTTAATCACCTGATGAAGCTTAACCAAAGCTTAACCATCAATAACCAAAGATCAAAGATGAAGCTTAACCACTCAAGACATAAGCAAAATTATCAAAGCTTAACCATCAAGCACAAGGCATATCTTAAGGCTTAATCACTCAATATATGCATACATGCTTAATCACCTGATGAAGGTGTGATATTATAAGATGCTTTGTTATATTCTAACAATTTGATATGAAATATTTCTTGCAAAGATTCTGAGTTCCTATTTCTTAATAACTTTAGTTTGGGAAACCTTCATCCTAACTTGGGAAACTCCTGTTTTCAATTGAAGTGTGAAGTCGTTTATGTTAAAAGATTTAAACCTGAATGGTACATATCAAGATTAATAACAGTTTAAAATTCTATAATGTATCTTGATAACAGTGCAATAAAAAACTTTATTAAATCAATAAGTTATACAAAAATGGAAGACTTTTTCAGTCCAAATTATCACTTGTTTTATATTTTAAGAAAGACTGTAGCTTTAGATTGAATTTCATTCTTGAAAATTCATGTTGGACTTGGATCTAACACACAAAGTTATACTAATAAACTTTCAAGGTTCACTTGTGTTTCTTCCTGTTAAACTACACTTTCATATTTGTTGTGTTGACTGAGACTGAGCTGCAGTTACTAAGTTGTTTCCTTATTAATCTTTAAAAATTCAAAATGTTTCACAAACTATCTTTTTCATCTTCACCTTTTTCTCAGGTTGAGACCGTCTTCCATGAATTTGGCCATGCACTTCAGCACATGCTTACTAGGGAAGATGAGGGTCTAGTTGCTGGTATTAGGGGAATAGAGTGGGATGCTGTTGAATTACCTTCTCAGTTTATGGAAAACTGGTGCTACCATAAGTAAGCAACAATATAAATCCATATAAAGTTTATGTCTTTGTCTTGAATGGATGGATGTTACTTTGATCTTTCCTTTTGTAAAATAACATATTTCTTAACATGGCTATCATTTTTTTTGTTGATTTAGAAAGACTTTAATGGGCATTGCTAAACATTTTGAAACTGGGGAAACTCTCCCAGAAGAGGTATATCAGAAGCTTATTGCCGCCAGAACTTATCGTGCTGGCACTCAAAGTCTTCGACAGGTCAGTATGAATGAATTGGTTAACTGCACCATTTCTATATTTTTATTTGAATTGAAAACTTGGATATTTTACTCTTTGCTCATGAATTTATGAATAGCATCGTATGGTTTTTTGTGTGCCTTCAAAACAGAATTATATATTTTTTTTTTTACATGTTCTGGATTTCGTAATCTCATAACTACTCTTTTTTCTTGTGGCTTTTTAGTAATCTAAGCTTTCTGCATCAGTATTGGTACTTTTGGGTTTTCCAATCTTTTATATTTTTTACACCATTTTCTTTTGCTTTAAAACAGTGGATTTGCATTTTTTTTTATTAATCTTGTCTTCACACCCTTTTTTCTATTGTGTCTGTTTTTGAATGATAGAACAAACTGATTTTCGATGCTATTGATTCTTTTAAATATTAAATCAAGTGTTTCTAGTGTCAAATGATGATTCAAACCTTTATTTCTTGTGTTGTGTTACATATATGTTTCATCGTAATCTATATTGGTTGCAGATAAAATTTGCAACTGTTGATCTGGAACTTCACACAAAATATGTTCCTGGGGGACAAGAATCCATCTATGATGTTGATCGCAGAGTCTCCGAGAAAACTCAAGTGATTCCTCCATTGCCAGAAGACAGGTTCCTTTGCAGCTTCAGTCATATATTTGCAGGTTTGTTGTGCCTCCTATACCTCTTTGTTGATTATGCCCTCTGTTCCATTATACATGTTTTTTAAGGTTGTTTAGCAAAAACCAAAAAATAACTTTGGTTAATAAGCATATTTCAAATATAACCTTACTTTTCATTCACTCATTAATGTAAGTGTAAAATGGTTTATGTAACCATCTGTTTTGAAAACGACCAATATATAAGAACAATATTTTCCTAAAAATCCGACAATTATTAAAGAACAGAAAGAGTATGCAATTATTATCTTTGACGAAACTCATTTTATTTAATTTTTCTGGATTTTGTTTTTGTTAGGTGGATATGCAGCTGGATACTATAGCTACAAGGTATATTTTGTATTGCTTTGATAATTATGGACATTTTATTTCATATTTTGAAAGTCTCTCATGGCATATAGTCCACAAAAAAGGGGAAAATAACTATTTATATCTTATGGTGAATTTGTGTGTTATGCAGTGGGCTGAAGTGCTGTCTGCTGATGCTTTCTCTGCATTTGAGGATGCAGGATTGGATGATAACAAGGTACTGACTGTATTTGATTAAGAAAAACTGTTGATAAGGATTTTGCTTTTCTCTTTAGGGACATATCTTTGTCTTTAATCTTCAAAATCCTCAAATTTTCGTAAAATATGCAGCATAGCTCATCTCCTATTGGCACCTATTGTATTTATTTTCTAAGAGTAAACCATCATTTTAGTCGTTGAATGAATGAGAATTGAGATCATTATTATAATTATATATTTACATTTACACAGGCCGTTGTAGAAACGGGACACAAGTTCAGGGAGACCATTCTTGCTCTTGGAGGTGGCAAGCCACCACTCGAGGTGAGATAATACAATTACACTGCAAAACTTCTTTCAGTAGTACTTCATTTGGTTTGTGCAGTTGTTTGTTAATGAAGATATAGTCCAAAATATCTCACATGCATATGTGGAGTAACTAGGAATTTTACCAACTTTGGTGTGTGGATCTTGAACATTTAATAAAATGTGTTTTTTTTTTCATATGCAGGTGTTTGTGCAATTCCGTGGGAGAGAACCAACACCAGATGCCTTGCTCAGACACAATGGGCTAATTGCAGCTTAGGGATAGAATCATCCACAATTTTTATTTTGAAAAAAAAAGCACTATAAATTATAATAATACATAATTGTGGTTGTTAAGGTTGTTACATTTTAAACTTATGTTTTTTTTTGTTACATTTTAAAATTTATGTTTTTTCTGCAACATTTTTTTTTTGGGTTTCAAAGCTAATCAACGAACAAAACAAAAATAAAAGCCAGAAAAGAAACAGAAGAACTAATCTCTAAGAAAGAAATTCCTAAAGCATCGCTCTTAAGAAGATTGAGCAATTCTTCCGGAGGAGTATCATGGATTAACATGTTATTATTTGTGGAAGCTCCAAGTTTTGCTAAATAATTCACGCATTAATTTCCTTTCTCTAAAGTGTGACAAATAGTGACATTGTTTTGAAGAATCAGAGTAGCAAAGAAAGGTCACTAAAACCCATATTCTTAGTCAATATCAATCCTTGGTAAATTGCATACAATTCGGCAAGCATAATAATAGAAGAGTCTGTGATGGCACCGGAGAATCCCGATAAAAAAAAGGCGAGGATGTTTTTAATGACTCCCTCGAAACCAGCCCTAATTGAACACCTGCTATCATTAACATTGAGGATTATTGTTGCATTTGAAGAATCTGGTATTGTTACTTTTCTGCAACATTTAAAAAATTTATATACAACTATATCTCGGATGTTTCCTTCAACGAAAATTTATTTTTCAGCTAAATTAATTCAAACCAAAAGCGGATATGTTTATTGTGAAAGTGAAAGTTACGTTGGAACAACTTTTTTGTGCCTTCCACGTCTTCCTAGAATAGGTAACTTCCAATTATAACTTTATTATCATTATAAACCCACACTCACTCTCCAAACTCTAATTATAATTGCATGCATAAAAAATTGCATCCATATTCGTCTTCTCAAACATATCTATTTTTTTATATATAAATTTTCTCTGTTTATCTATATATCATCCTCATGGTATTATATATCTAGTTCAGTAAACCTATTTTGTTTTAGAATTTGCATATAAAAATATGGAATGGAAATCAGAAATACAACAATGAAAATCTATTTTTTTATTGTTCTTGGAGAGGATGACATTTTGACTTACTTTCTAAGAAAAAAAAAATTAAACAAATATTATGTCATTCAACATTTATAAAAATATGGAATGGAATTCATAAATACAAAGAAAAGCTTTTTTTTCGTTCTTGGAGGGGATGACATTTTGACTTACTTTCTTCAAAAAAAAATCAAATACTCTGTCATTCAACATTTATCGATATATAATTAAACAAATTTAAAATTAAATATTATGTCATTTTACATTCTTAGAAATCAAGTTAACTAGACCTTCTTTTTTTTATAGTTAAAAACAAATGACATTTTTAGTCAAATAAACTTATAAGATATAATTATAAGCTCCAATGAAGAAAAAAAACCATATTTACCAAACAAACTGAATAGCAAAGGTTTTGAGTAAAAGAGAATTAAACAGCAAAGCAAAAGTAGAACAAAAAAGTCCTGAGTTGGAAGTTGGAAGTGAAAGAGAAAAAAGAAAAGCAGTTGAATAATATCAAAATCTACATTGGATCTGAAATCAAAGAATTAATTCCATCAATGGCACGTGCTGGAGGAATCACAAACGCTGTTAACGTTGGAATCGCTGTTCAAGCTGATTGGGAGAATCGTGAATTCATTTCTCACATTTCTCTCAATGTTCGTCGTCTCTTCGATTTCCTTGTCCAATTCGGTACTCAAATTCTTCTCATTTTTCTGTTTTTCTTTCACCCTTTTGCGTTGTTTATTCAAATCTTATATCTTTTTCTGATGGGTTGTTGTTGTTTTTGTTATTTAAGAGGCTACAACAAAGAGTAAATTAGCTTCATTGAATGAGAAGCTTGATGTATTGGAGCGTCGTTTGGAGTTACTTGAAGTTCAAGTTGGAAATGCTTCGGCAAATCCTTCTCTTTTTGCAACTTGATTTGTATAATCAATCGTGTAATACAACTTTCCAGTAAGATTTCTCCACCACACCTATATAATGTATAATCTAGATGGAATTCTTGATCTATAAGTCATTTCTAAATCAAAAGTTTATGTGTTTGATTAGTGTAATCAAGCTTTTGCGTGTTTGTTTGTTTGTTTAATTCTAGTTCTTGATGACCAGTTTATTGGGGTTTTTTGAATGGTTTACTGAATTGGTTTATTTGCAAATTTGGACTAGTAAATTTGCAAATTTGAACTAAAAGTTTATTTTAATTGAGAAGTTCTTCTAAAATAGAAGTTAGTCCAAGATAGACTTCAGTCCCTTTGAAATGCCACCTTGTGTTTCATGGTACATAGACATTCCTTACAATGTAAACTTACATTAATAGGCTCGATTCTTGTGTCATCTTTGGTTCATTTGGAACATGCTTATACGCCCGACTCAATCGCTTGAGGTTTTCATCTGTCATCTTTTTGTTGTAGTAATGCAACAAACACATCAATGAATTAGAGTTGTAGTACACCTTTGGGCTTTGGTAGCACCTTCATTTTTGTCGGAAAAAGGTAAATGGTTGTACAAATTCTGGATAGAAATGGATCATAGTTGATAACATACTAATTTGATTATATATGCCATATGTCGCTACTGGATTTGAGGTTTTTCATATTAACAGTGGGTAAGATAAGAGCATCTCCCGTTGTAGTACTAGTTTAGAGTTCTTATCTTTGAGTGGGAAGAATTTAACAACTTTTCACTCATTTGTTGCAACTCTGTAAGAACTTACATTGGGTACCATTAGTTATCCCTCATTTTTATGTTTCTTTATAATGGATCTACAAGTTATCTCACAATTACTTTGTATTAGTAATGAACCGGTTATTATTTAAGAACAACTCTTAAATGCGGCATCAACGTCATCCACCTTCAATTGTGGAACTTGTATGAACTAGCTCTTACCTCTGAGAACCCCTATTAAGAATTTTCAGTGGAGACGGCCTAATGTTATTATATATCATTTCCATCTTCATTCTTTTCCAGTTTGGATAAGAACTAGACCTTTCTTAACTATTGTTAAGAACCTGAGCACTTGGATTGGCCTATAATAAGGGTTTTGTCCATATGAATTACTATTTGATGTAGGACATAGACGCTCCCATAATACCCAAGTCCCTATCATGTACCACCCCTGAGAGCCGACGTCCTAGCGATTGCAGTTAGCCCGCCTGTAGGTAGCCCGTTTTTGAGACACAATAACTAGTTATGATACTATTTGATAAGCACCCATGCAATCATCGAGCACCTAATACTAATCGATGTGTGATGTACATAGACACTCTATAATACCCAAGTCCCTGCCAACCATCTTCTGTTTCACATGTTCTGCTTAATCTCGTTTGACTTGCATATAAAAAATCACATGTAATGTTCCTATTGTTCTAACTTGTGTACCAAATCCTACCATAATCTTCTTTCTCCTTTATTTTAGCTTGTTCTTGTTCTAACTCTCCTTATTTGAGTGTTTTTGGGAAACAATTCAACATGGAAGGAACAGTGTAGTTTATAAAGTAGAGTAACTTAACATCAAAAATCAAATTGACTGCAACCATCGAAAAAACTGAATTGCACGATACTACTGTAAAAGTAAATTGGTCTCGATAATTAGTTGTTCGATATAGTTGTGCACGTCAAATTTTTTAGGGGAAAAACCATATTACCTCTTTACTGTACCTGCGGAGTTCAAGTTTGCATTCTAATCAGATATGATTTCTTATGTGAACTTTTAGTCTTTTACTGCATAACATAAGCAGATATGCAGTCACTACAATTTCAGATCTTTTCTTCTATAAGCAGATATGCAGTCACTACAATTTCAGATCTTTTCTTCTATAAGCAGATATGCAGTCACTACAATTTCAGATCTTTTCTTCTATACTGTCTTTAGCTCATTACTTCTCAAAATAAGAAGCATATTAAGGGGGAAGGAAAAATGAGGAACAATAGTGTATGAATTGTTTGTCAAAGTCAGATGTGGATAAATGTTTGCTGAACTTTTCTTTTACTTCCTTTATCTGAAATGGTAAACAAAATTTAATAAAGAAAATCCTTTGGCTAAACCAGGCATCACTGACAATTTAGTATTGCTTTACATGGTCCCACTCCCATCCAATCCAGCTCTAGGATGTTTATTCAAATGTTGGTATCTATTTCAAGCCTATGGAAAATTATGCTCTATGATAGTCAATCTTGCCCTATACAATTCAAGAAATGGGCATTTTGGGAACACGTTTTAAGAAAAGGGTATTAATTGTTTTGCTAAATATTTTTCAACATAGTTGTTGCATAAAACATGACAATTTTTGCTTTCCTTATTGCCATTTGAGAGTAGTGTAATCCCAAACTTCGATTTGTAAAGAGACAAGGTAATTAATTGCTCTACAGGCCCTTGAATTCCTCAAAATTTCGTGAAAATAAGCATCAGAAGCTAACTTCTGATTCACTTTTAAGTAGAACAAATGCCTATTGGAAGTTGCGTTCTAATAGGTTGAGCAATGTTGAGGGGTCTGTTGAGCAATCACCAAGCGACAATCACTTGAGCTGAAGACGCACAGCGGCTGTATTTTTCCGCAATGACAACTTTCTTACCATAACTGCAACCATAATTTAGAACCATGTATAAAACATAGTAAAAATAATTCAAACTTTTTGTAACGAAAACAAAAAATAAAAATGGAAAATATTTTCATTTCTCTAAACAAAATAGTTCTACAAGTATTTCCCATATATATGTGTTCCTCCTGCTTGACCGAATTAGTCGCAAGTCAACCATAGTGTATATAGCTCTGTTGAAGTCTCTATAGACTAAATCGCAATCTAACTAGTTTGTGAAATTTTTACTTTGGACTTAGCAAATGATATGATATGGCTTTTAAATTATGCACCATATGGTTTCGCTTGCATTTGACCCAAATTATTTTTTTCACCCATAAAAACTGGGGCTGAGCAAGAGAGATTCAGTTTCAAGAAACATAGAGTGGATGAAAATACAATGGGAAGTAGTATTTTTCTCCTTTACCATTTAAAATGTGATATTACTAAAGTAATGTCAAAAACAAATCAAAAGAATTCCACCGACCCATTTACTATCTCGGTTGAGGGTGTGACAAGGTTTGGGTTGTGATGGTTGATTCTGCTGTAGATGTAGTTGAAGGCAGCGCCCGTTTGTCCATAACAATTGAGTAGCGGTTGGATCCTCCAAGGCTGTCTATGGATTTCATGTATTCAGATGCATTGTTTTCTATAATCAGAGCATCCTCCAACTCGCGGACAATATCAACCATGCATGGCCTATATGTTGAGTAGGGTTCAAGACATTGCAGTGCTACTTCCACAACTCTCCACAATGCCTCTGCATGATATCCTCCCTTGATGCCAGGATCTACAATTTCATCCACCTTTGATGCTCTTATGTATGGTTTAGCCTGCATGAAAAGTTATGTGTGAGCACCTACTAAGATATATGAACCACTTGAAAATGATATTAGTAAAAATAGGGGTCATGGATCATACCCATTCAACTAAGCTCCACTCGATCCGTGGTCTCTTTATGTTGAGAGGTTCCCGTCCGCTTACAATTTCAAGTAGAACCACACCAAAGCTGAAAACATCACTTTTTTCAGATAATTGCTGGGTTTTGTAGTACCTGCATATGGATAAACGTCAGCTATTGTGAAATTTGTTCATGTCATGGTTACTCTCTGTAACATGTGAAACAAATGGGACTAGGATTGTTAGATTCTTCTTCATTGCATTCAAATTCACATGGATAAATATCTCTTATCATATGTAGTCACAGATATGGGAACTTCAGTTTTTGTATGTTTATAAATTAATATACACTTCAGATTCAGAATAGGAATATAATCAGAAACATTTCTTCAGTTTTCTGATGGTTCCAACAAACTTGTGTATGTGAAATGTATTAAATATTTTGCTGAAAGTGATAGGTGAGAGAGCAGTATGAAACATTCAAATTAAGACGGATTTAAGTTCACTTACTCAGGATCCAGATACCCTGCAGTTCCTCTTACTTCAAGGGAAACATAACTGTCTCCTTCCTGAGGAGCATATTTGGAGAAACCAAAATCTGCAACCTTAGCACACATGCTCTGATCCAGCAGTATATTGCTCGATTTTACGTCCCTGTGTATTACAGAACGTCCTGGAAATGTGTGAAGATATGCCAAACCTGCTCAATCAGAAAACTTACGATCATTTTTGTGTCCTAAATTTGTTATGGACGAAAATTGTAGTGAAGTCAGTTAGGTCAAAAACTGAGTTTATTATGTGAAGAATAAAGAACTTTAGGATGCATCATTTCAAAAAGTTTTTCTATATGCCAAAGTAGATCCATGAGGGCCAAAATACTTAGTTGTCGGATTTCACTAAGTCAATGTTGACCATCTTATCAATTTCCATTAGCACATCCGAACTATCAGTCGCTCTTTTAGTAATTAGTATTCCCTTTCAAATATCTTTACCATATCGTTCTAATCACAATAAAACAATATGATTGTCCTTGTCAATCAATATAGCCTCATCATTTTGCTTGTGATTGTCTCCAGTTTATATGTTCAGTAGAGAAATCAATATGTATCTTATATTCAAGTCCATGCGCCTGTGGTAAGACATAATCATTGTATACGCTTCTCTTTTTTCATTGTTCATTTGAATTAGTTTTATGTTTTCATATGAAATGTTTACATACAATTTCACGTTTTATCCTCTCTGATATGATGCAAGCTTAACTAGTACATATGCACAACCTAGTAAAAATAAAACAACATCATGGTACTTGCCTCGAGCTGCACCGAGAGCAATAGAGAGTCTAGTTGGCCAGTCTAATATTTTTCTCTTTGATGCTTCCCCTGTTATGAAATTAAATTTCAGAATTACTGTGTATTAAAACATATCAGCTAAAAGAATTGTGAGTTAGTTACCGTATAGTCTATCTAGCAAAGAGCCATTGGACATGAATGGATACACGAGAATTTGTTGATCATACTCATTACAGTAACCCAGAAGAGGCACCAGGTTCTCATGTTGTATAGCTGAAAGTAGGTTTAGCTGCATGGTCAATCATAAGACTAATCAGATGGTGTGATAGGAACCAAACAAATTCTTAAACTACTGTACGACCAAAGTTTTAATTAGAAACGTTTTGTGGGAATGTTGTTGCTCTAGTAAAGTGATAGTGCATATTATACCTCGTTATCAAATTCCTTGGTTCCCTGAGTTGATGTGGATGACCGCACTTTCACTGCCACTTCTTGACCATCGTCTAGAGTGCCTCTGTAAACAGAACCAAATCCTCCTTCACCTATCAAAGTTTTGTACTGTTCTGTAGCCTGCTCTATATACTCCAAAGTGAATGGTTTAACTGATACAGACTTTATGAAGAAATCGTCTTTGCTTGGCAAAGAGAAGATTATATCTGCATGTTGTTGTTGGAGAATGTCATGTATACATTGTAGATTAGATCAAACCAAACATTGCTAAAATCACCACTTCTATCATGATCATAGCAATGATCTTCTACAGAAACTAATATCTATCACGATCGTCAGTATTCCTATTTCAATTGATATCTTGTTACTGTACAGATGGAATGTAAAATTGTTTGTAGCCATCTATCGAGATAAAAATTCTCATAGTATGTTAATTTCTAATATACTTTTCTCTTATTTTATCATTATGTATAAATTACTGACTAAATCTGTAGAAGACAAGTTTTGATTTAATCTTAGGGATATAAAATTATTGTTTTTCTGTATTTGTAAACCATGCACTATGTTAAAGATAACACTTAGATCTTGTGATCTGAGATTGTATATGCAGAATGATGACTATAGTTTTGGTTTGTTAGTCTAAAAAGCAAATATGTTACTTTAGAATGCAGATAGACTTATGGTACAATAGATTATAGAAGATAAAATGCCTACTTGTTGCCATTGGGTAGGTCTTTCCACCAAACCCCTCCAAAGTAATTGACTTGTGTCTATAACGGCAAAAAAATAGAATTCCAACAGCCAAAGTAATCAAAAGTGATCCACTTGTAATAGCTCCAATCACGAATACTTGTCCAAATTTTGGTTTTTTTGCTTTGCATCTCCCATAACTGTGAAAACAGAAACAAGTCAATTATGAATTATTTTATTTTCAAAACTTCTATTGTTATGCATCAATAATACTTCATACTCTGTATTGATTAGTGAACTGTTCAACTTTGCTGTATCTTCGTCACTCATGTGTTGATTGCAGCCAAAATATCTGGAAATAAATCAAATACAAGCTGAATAAATGAAGTATATTAAAAATATACAGCGATTGAAAATAGCTTCCTAATATAGATGAAGTAGAATGCTAACATATAGAACTTACAATGACTTTAAATGTGGCAGTGAGATAATGGATTCTGGAAGCTGTCCTGTCAGATCATTGTAGCTCAGATCCCTGATCAATAAATGTTATTCAATCATTTGAAAAAAAAGGAAATTTCTCTGTGATTGGAACCTTAGTGACGAAAGAAAGAAATTGAGCAATATATACATCATAATCTTAACACATATTTCCCATGGATTATTATTCATAAGGAACAACCTTAGTAATAAAATCAAAGGATTAAGATGCATCATGCACACAGATATTGTTTGTTGCATTGAGACTGTCTAATGTGTACCTTATGTAACTAACATGAGTTAGACTATATACAGCATATTTACTCATATTTTAGTTCTATAATATGCGTGTGCTTGTTTATGTTAACATTTACAAGGATAATAGAAGTGCTATAAGCTCATATAGTATCATCGTAGGTCAAAATTTAACATGAGAAGGGATAATTACACTGATATCAGCAAGGAGGACGGTGGAAACGAGGGGATATAACCATCGAAATGGTTGTGGCTCAGGTTCCTGCGCATAACAAAATTGCTATTATATTATTAACTGTTGTATAAAAACATTTCATTGTTTCCCACCAAAAATAATGTGGAAGTTTTTAAATGAGAGGTTTGGAAGCAGTACAGTATTTGTAAATTGGTCATCTCAGTGACAATGGAAGGAATTGTTCCTTTGAGATTATTGGAGGAAAGATCCCTGCAGAAAATAGAACAAAATTTTTAAGCAGATATGGATGCATTAAAGTCCTGTTTGGATAAACAGTTAAATTGAGCATTTATAGCATAAATGCTTATCATATAAGTGCTTATTTATAAGCTATTTCTATAAAGTAGATATGACAAAGCAAACATGTTTTCGTATAAGCTATAAGTTGTTTTCATAAGCTATCATGGAGAGCTTAAGAAAATAAGCCGGAAACAGCTTGTATACATGTCATAAGCTGTTTTCGTAAGCTCTTTCAGACAGTGTCACAAGTGCTTATTTCAATAGATAAACTTAAATAAGCAAATCTAAGCAGACCCTAAAAAGTTGAAGGACTTACAGCTTAGTGATAATAGATGAACTGTTTGAATCATCACATGTTATTCCTTTCCAGGGGAAAATCATACAAGGGTCTCCACTCCAACTCTCCAATGCCTCATTTTCTTGGTTTTGCAGCAGCAGTTCTTCTCTCATCTTCTGGATAGCTTCCACTGAAAGAAAAAGAGTGTTTGTGTAAGAGGGAGAAGGAAATAGAAAATTGGTTAAAAGGTTAATAAAATTCATCAATTTAGCAATCTTAGTGTAAACTTACCATCTGTTTGGCTGGTCTCTTCAATCCACAACCGTGCCTGCAGGACCTCATAGGCATTCAAAAGGGGTCCAAACTTAGATCCAGATGCCTTGACTAAGGTTATATTGAGTGATCCATTTGCTGAAATGTTCAAGACAGTGTAACTGTTCTTGGACCCTCCAGCCAATACATCAAACTTCTCCTTTTTAATCTCATTATTTAGATAGATGTCAAACACCCTTTGTCCTGCTTTGACAGTGGCATTCAGTTCAAGAAAGTAGAGAAACACGGAGTATTCATAATCATCAGTCTCGAGGCCGTCGTGTACGAACTCCAATCGCTCAGGGTGAGTAAGAGCTGTTTGTAGGACTTGTAGAGGAGGTGTGACACTGTCTTTGAGGTCAACATTGCTGACATTGGAAGACAGTAGAAGGACAGATGATGGAGTTGAAGTTGCTTTCCATTTCCAGATTCTATCATTTTGGTCGTCTGGGAACCTAAAATTGATAGATACCGATATTATGAGACCTTTCTGTCATGGCACTAGAGCAACAAAACAAAGTTGCAGATGCAGACCAAACTCTAAACACAAATCACTTCAATAGAATACTAAGGCTACACTAGATTAGGATCCTTTAGGGTATTTAATATGAAGCGACGAGAGTTAATTTTTGTGAGTTGCATATTATAATGGATTGAATGGTAGAGTTTTGGATTCTTGCTTCTCTATTTGTTATTTAAATTCAGATGTATCTCAATGCATCATAAAGATCAAAGTTAATTAATATAAAGATGTACATATCATTCTTTATGTAAAGTGAAACATAGGTTATGTCATGCATATATCAGAAAGGTTCATGCATCATGATGTTCCTCAAATTCATTTGGTTTAAATTTAAATATGCTCAACACACATAACATGAATTGCAATTTTTATCCCTTAGAGAGAAAGATGTTGATTTTTATATAATATTATATCTACTAAGTATGAACGTATGATGCTTCCATAAGAAACAAGTAGTGACAAACCCTAAGCCTTATAGGTTTCCTGAGAGACACTCTCCCTGTAAAATAGAGGAACTTACCTAAAAATAGAGTAAGATCACATACCTGATATCATCATTTGTGTCACCAAGATTATTTCTGCTTATCAGTTTTAAAACACTAGTAGCAAAACCATGTAGGTATTCTTCAGGTAATGGCCTCAATTCAATCTGAGAAATGAAGGGATTGACATCCTCCTTCAATAAGCAGAAATCTATGTAGTCTTTGGTGGCTTTAAAAACTCCCTCAATTTCCAAGTCCTCGAGCCTAGACGATCTTAATTCGCCTAGTTCTGTTACCCCGATTGAAACATAAAACGAAGAATTTAAACTATTAAAGGGAAATATGCCCCTTATCAAATATACTTGATCCTTAATTGTTGGCAAATTATAACATCTCTTTCCTTCATCTATTTTAAATATTCGAACATTTCTATTGCTTCTGTGGCTAAACAAAATTTCGGGTATTTGATTGCAACTTCTTTTATCAGAGAACCAGATGTGATCTGTTGTATAAGTTAGGGTGGTTTTTGGATCTGTGTAATTTGAATCAGCGCAACATGCTATGCTCTCAAACCCTACAAGGAAAACATCACAGGTTAAATTCATTTTGTACAAAATTGGATTTTCCCTTGAAAAAAATTCTAGTAAATTCATTTTGTACAAAATTGGATTTTCCCTTGAAAGAAATTCTAGCAACATAAAGAAAAAGTGAAATTGTTTCAAGATTCTCAGTATTGAAAGTATGAAACTACTGGTTCTATTTTACAATCCTTGTAAAAAAAACAAGTTTCTTATTTATTTTGTTCTCACTATTAA
Source organism: Medicago arabica (assembly GCA_946800305.1). Taxonomy (NCBI): domain Eukaryota; kingdom Viridiplantae; phylum Streptophyta; class Magnoliopsida; order Fabales; family Fabaceae; genus Medicago; species Medicago arabica. The sequence goes on from OX326970.1 coordinate 44,343,638, forward strand.
TTATGATCATCTTATGGCCTTTCATGTTAATTAAAATATGTTGTTTTCTATGTTTAAAGGGAAAGAAATCAAGTAATAGATATTATTATGATCTAAAAGAATTATAGTATTTAGTTACTTACCTTTAGTTGCAGAAGAAGCTGATCTGATAAATATAGACAAACAAAGAACACATGCCACAACCAATCTAAATATCCTAATAACTTGTAGCTCCATTATAATCTGAAAGAGAGTTTACCCCAAAGGGTTATCAAACATGAATCCATGCTAACTAATTTCTCATCTTCCCTTTATAGTACCATACAAATTCTTCTGAATTCTATTTCATTTTCTGCCTTGGAAACCACACCCCTTAGAGATTTTTCAAAGAAAGAAAAAATGAACCTTGATCAATCCTATAATATAGTGAACTTGTATAAAAGTTATGCCCTTGTAGAAGAAAGAATAATGTTAAAATATGGTGTTTGACTTTAGGCCTGGAAAGGAAACTGCAGGAGGTAGCTAGGAAAGAGATGGAAGACGAGTTAGAGATTGAATTAGTACAATGCATAGTTGATTATGTTTTTTTCCTATAGTTTTATTGTTGATGTTAAACATTATTATTCTTATTGTTGATGATGTTGAACATTATTATTCTTATTCTTATTGTTTTAGTGGTGGTTGCTTCATTATCTGTATATAAAAATATTGATATGCTTTAAATAATTGGACAGACCAGTCCTTCGTCTTCTTCTGTTTTCTTCCTTCTCATTCCATGGATGCAACACAATGGTAGTATCTTTGGAACAAATTTTAAAGTTTTTCTGGTATTCTTGCAAGGATATATATACTTAAGTATTTTATATGTATATCGTAGGTTTACATTAATATAAAAATTTATTAAGTGCGTGTTTGGATTCACGGTGATATTGACAAAACCGTGACTTTATTGAAGCACTAAAATGTAACTTTCGCAAAAATCAAAGTGGTCAAACATGATTATGTCAAATTTACCGTCAATCTAAACGTACATTTAAAGAAAATGGATTATATATGAGTTTTCAAAGCTTAGACTTTTTTGTTCAATGAATATGACTCAGTTGGTTAAGCAATCCGAAGAAAGATTAGTCTCATAGCTGGTTCAGAGGATCGGAGCATATGTCAGTTGATTAGACTTCTTTTTTGTATCTTATATGCTTAGCACAATTAAAGCATATGGGGTTTCTTTTCATATTTCCTACAATAATATAATATATTTAAATTTGATAGCAATGAATTAAGAAAGTGGAAAGTGGCTCAATGATACCACAAAAGAGCAAGTAACCCCTTAGATCCTTGTAAAACTAGCATAACTGTTCAGCATGAACTGACTGAAAACTACATCACAAATTAAGCTAGCGCATCCATTTATAAAGATTTGGCTGAAATTTTTTTGTCTACATAATTGTTTACAAATATTACAGATTTACTGCTCCCATATATATTGCTTGGAATTACTACAAGATTATGTGATCAGAGTTGATCATTTTGTGTATAGAAATAGTGCGTATACACACACACTACATTAAGTATTACAAATACTGCCGCAAAAATCAAATGGTTTTTAAAAATAAAAATAAAAACTCGTAGTTTATTCGGAGGCAAACAAATAAGTTACTCATGTGTTGGCAAAGATAGCCTCATTTTCAGCAAGCTCCCACACTTATGTTGATGTACCGTCATATATCACTGTTTTGATATCTAATGAAATGTTATAAACTTTCTCTCCTAAAAAATCAAATGGTCAACTATGTGCACAAAATATTATTATGATTAAATCTGTTTAAATGTGCACTAATCAAATCAGACTGTTATAAACTGTAGGATTCAGGATTTAGAGTTTATATGAATGAGTATTTTGGTTTTAGCTTAATAATAGTATTGATCATTATTCAATATGATAGTCGTTCTTCCTATTTTATTTTTCAAAGTTGAATGTAGCAGTTTTAGTATATAATACATATAAAAAAAAAAGTATATCATATAACTATATGGGGCAAGGAAACAAAATATATAAAAGAAAATAAAGTTGTTGGAGGCGACCTCTCCAAAATGTGTTTGGAGTGCTGTCACGTTGAGGAGCCTTAACTGCCATTATTTTTAAGAGGCCAAAGAAACCTAACTGCCATATTTAATTGGAAATGATATTATAAATTTAAGAAAATAGGTTGTAATTTATTTTATGACAAAATAAATTAAGGGTGTTCCCTAGATAATTCAAATCAATCCAATCCATTCAAATCCAAAGTATTTTGATTTATAAAACAAGGTTAGGATTTCAAATTCTTCAACATGCAAACGCAAAGTATTTTGATTTATAAAACAAGGTTAGGATTTCAAATTCTTCAACATGCAAACGCAACCCGTTAGAAAAAATATTTTTAATTCCTTCAAAAAAAAAAGAAAAAATATTTTTAATTTTTTTTGTTAATGTAGTTTAAGTTTTTATGATGATTTAAAAATGTTTCAATTTTATGTAAGTGTTAAAATTTTAAATTGTAGAATTTAGCCGGTATTAAAACTTTTATGAAAAATAATATTACTAAATTTTATTTTATTTTGGATTTAAAAAAATATTTACCATGGACTCAATAATCCAACTCAAACCGACTTGCTCATCACCGAGTTGAAATGATACGAGTTTAATTTAGAAAATACAGATTTTTCATCCAACCCAAAAACTTACCTGACCGAGTTGGAATGATACGAGTTAAACTTAGAAAGTATAGATTTTTCATCCAATCAAATTTGATGTTTAACCCAATTAAACTGTAACCTTTTAGGCATTAAGTTGATCCAATAACCAATCTGACCCATTAACATACCAATTTTTGTTTTGTGTTTAGGTTATCATGTTATATGTCTAAAGTTTTGACTGTCGTTTAATAGTGATCAATCTCCGACATAGAACATGTAAACATATATGGTGAACTCACTCCTCCCAATCGATTTATTTTCCATGCACATGAGTAACAATTCGAATCATTAACCTTTCACTTAAGTGATCAAAATTTCTTGTTGGTGTTAACACACCAACTCTAATTCAAACATTTGGCATGTTAAATTCACAACTCTCAATTTACTATCTGCATTTTTAGTTTTTACTGATTGCAGTTATCTCATTTTATGGAATCAAACTAATGCATGAAAATCCAAATTATTGGAAAGCATTGTAAATACAGAAAGGATAGATGTTGATATGTTTTACTTGGTCTTCCTTAGCATACTTCAATTAATCGAGCTTTTTTCTTGAAGGGAAGTAATCAATTTGTACTTTTTTTATTTATTAATAAATTAATCAAGTTGTACTTTTAGTACCCAAATAATTTGAATGAATAAATTGTTTTTGTTACTTTCAGTATTCATTAGTCAGCGTTACAAATTGCATAAAATCTTATATTTTACCAGTAATTTTAAAGCTGGGTGTTAACAGGATTTTCAAAACCTTGATGCAGTCATCATCATGCATGTACTGTACTGTACTGTACAAATTATTCTTTTTATTTTTTGGTAACAATCTTCATTATTATTTTTTGGATAAAATTCATTATTTTATTTTGAACAAAAGAAAGGTAAAATCATATTATTATTTTTTGACTCAATGAAATCATATTATTAAGAGTTTTAATTGTGATATATTGTCGGATCAAATATTTTACATCATCAACAAATCACAACCAAACATATGTTTCAATTTAAAAGCAATTATAATTAAAATCAAATCTAATTAATGATATATCGCTCATGATAACTTTGAAGGTGGACAGATGATAAATAGACTCTTAGAGATGAGAATGAGTTCCTACATAATTCCACAAGAAAAGAGATTGAGAACAAAGGCAAGATGTGTCATTTTGACCTAATTTAAAGCCAAATTCCTGAACCTAATCAACTGCCAAGATATTTTATAATGGTCAAATTTCTTCTCAATTTCGTTTGAGAATATTTACTCTAAAAAAATTGGTATGAATTTAAATTACATTAATCTGAACCGTGAAGTTCTCGTGGGATGTTATTGTTCCTGCTTATTAGAAAAGAAATAGGTAGAATGGACGATGAATACAAAAATTGAGATCGCATTCCAAAAAAGACCAAAGAATAATATTTTGAGAGTGGTTCACGTGGTATTTTAAATGAGCATATATATATATATATATATATTCTGGTTTATTCCAAAATAGTTTTGGAAAAAGAAAATCGCAAATTCTATGGTACACCCAAAAATTTGAGTGTATTGGTACACCAAATCAATAAATTAATAGTTAAATGTGTTTTTTTTTAAGAGAAAAATTGTTTTCTATCACCTATAATTAAATCTTATTTATCAAAAACGTCAACGAAATAAAATTTAATTTTTCTGAATTTTTAGTACTCATAATAGAGAATTTTAATTATTTTTTACAATAAAATGTAAAAAAAATTAGTATGACTTTTATAAACAATGAAATGATGTTTTTTCTTATGAAATGACATTTCCTAAAATATAAATAACAACAAATAGTTATTTATTCCATTAAAATAATAGTTAATTTAAAGATTTTTGAAGTTGAAGTACCGATACACCTGAATTTGCGGATGTATCGTAGAAGTTCCCAAAGAAAATCCATAAACCAAAATATTTTTCGGTACCAACGGTGTTCTTTTGTTTTGAAGAGCCAATTACCTTTATTCTATAGTTTCAGCCAATTACCTTTATTAACATTAAAAATACTAAAGTTGTTCGATCACAAGAGATGTTTGAGAGATCATTTACTTTGGACCAGAAGCAATTATACAAGTGAATTTGACATCACATTTTTATCCAAAACCTTAAGTCATTGATCTTCTAAGTGATGTGAGACTTCTAACTCACACTTGCTACAGAGCAAAAGTGATGGTACATGTCCAAAAAAATTGTGAGATTTGTTAGAATGAATGTATGTGTCAATCTCATTAACCAACCTATTAATGGTGAAAGTGAGGCTCTACTAGCTGAAGATAGAAGATAAAGGTAATGTGTTTGATCAAATGAGCAGTGTTAGGAACATTTTCTTTTCAATATTCACTCTAACGCACACTTTACTATTAAGTGAAATCAACATGATCTCACATAATGTGTTGAAAAAAGAGTGTTTTTAACATTCATCTTGATCATATTAGCAAGATTAACAAGTTGATATCTAGATGTATGAAGGCAGATGACAATATCAAAGATGAAGAACAAGCATTACCTTCATTCATTGGCTTCACTTCCCTAAATTTTATAAATCACTAGCGCGATCAATGTTAGCATGAAAATTGCAGTTAGATGAGATGAGATCAATAAAAGAAGGAAAATGTTAACTTGTGCCCTTAAGGTAAAAATTCATGAGTTAAATGTAGAATATTGTTTTGTTAGATTCGTGCATTGAAGTTAATTTTTAACTTTTAATTAATTGAATGCATAAATTTTAAAGGAATAATTCTATTTTTAGATTGCTTAACATGTACCCGTATGATAAGCAAAATTTTCATTTAAAAAAATATTGATGGTAAGATATATACTATTTATTTTTTGTGTGACTCTCCGAATAAAACTCTATATTTTTTTTAAGAAATCAGGAGAATCCTAATTCATTTAGATTACTAGAGATTTTTTTAGCAATGTGCATTACCCTCTGTCTTTAAATAATACACCATCCGTTCTAAATTATAAGCAAAAAAATCTCTTTTTTTTTTTGTTCTAAAATATAAGCAAAAAAGACCAAATTTTATGTTATTTAAAAAAGAATCATTTTTCCCAAAGTAGAATTAAATGCAAACTGTATTCAATTTGTTCTCCTTTTCTATTCTTTCCATAATCATTAACCAATAAGAATTGTTTTTACATCTTTCCATGAAACTTATATTTCAAGAAAAACACAAAAAATTATACCTCAAACTACTATATTTTTGTTTTCTTAATAAGTGTGAATTTGTGTTTTTTGCTTATAAATTGGAACGGATGGAGTAGTTGTTTAAGGTTTATACACGATTATTAAGGAAATGATTAATTGTGTTGATTTTAATGATAAAAGTAATATCATTTACTACTGAAACATCATTATTAATTGTAGTTAGTGGAGTACTTTAAGTTGGATTTTATTTTAAAGTAAGAAAAATATAAAAAATGGTAAAGAGACAATTACGGTGAGACACGGAAAAAGAATATTTATTAGACAAAGTTTGCATTTCCATATAGTCAAATACTATTTCGTGATGGTTTGGGCTTGCCTATACTCGACAAAGGGAATGGATGCTTCCCATGAATTTATTGGCACATTTCTTTAGTAATCTTTGTCACCTAGTTATTGATCATATGATCAAAACCCTTAAGATATGTAATTAAAATAACTTATATAAGATCTTTTTGGCAATAAATTACTTTTTTATAGGTCAGTAAAATAACTCATATTAATAAATGAGATTGACACATATAAGGGGAGTCTCTTTAATATTAAAAAATCTAAGATTTTTTTTCTTGTCCCTTGACTATGATTAAGGAACTATATATTAACGTTGGATTCACCATTAATAAGTGAATTTAATAATATGTCAATATGGACGTCCAAACAAAATCATGAAATATAAGTCATCTCTAATATGGATTTGAGGGTGTCAAACTCGTCTTTTAAATGGTAATGATGCTAACTAAATCTATATAGCTCAAGCTACATAACATGCTTGACGTGGTTCAAATTGAAAACTTATTCACTTCAAAATACATAATATGAGTCATTGATTAGATGAAAATTGAATTCTACTTTAAAAGTGTTCATCTGTCCATAATAATTATCGCATTTTATCATTGTACATAAATTAAAAAATTAAAGAAAATGAATAATATGGTTTTATTGAATTATTCTTATCAATCATCGGTGTATTTTCATTATCATAGAAATATAAAGTGAAAAATAATTACTTGGAAGTGATGCACATAATATTATATACAATTGAAAAAAAATCAATTAAAAACGATAACTTTTTTGGATAATGTATTTTAACAAATGTGACCGTTATTGTTGGATAGAGGGAGAAATATTTATGGAAAACTGAACTTTATTCATAATTTTATCAAAAAGTTTACACATTGTCATTTGTCACAAACTCATAGACACATATTATCCCTTTTTGAATAAAGCCAAATCATTAATTAGTCTTTTTTTGTTCCCTTCATTATCAACGGATAACAAATTCAAACCACTATCCCTTCATTTGATTTATTGTGAGAGGTACAATACAATGATCACTCAATTTATAAACCTTGTTCAAATACAATACATTGAAGCAACAAATATCCTAACAATATGTCTGCATTATACAAAACAAATTAAATTGTTAAAACTTTATCACACATTTTTCCTCTACTAAGACCTTTGATTTTTTGATGCAAAACGAAGAATAATGTAAAATAAAATCCTATATAGAACAGCCCAACCTAACATTATAAGCACATTGTTCCTTTTCTTAATCTCTTCAGTACCAATATGAAGACTTTTCAAGATATCAAAACCAGTAACAGATACACCATCATTTGATCCAAAAGTTTCATTAGTCTGATACTCATTCATCAAGAGTCCTTCATAAGGGTATGTCATTGTCGAAACCTTGTTCATCCAACGCCAATAAAGCGGAATATCCTCGCTGCTCAAGAAGTATCCACAAAACAAGAAAAACAAGGCAGTGAAGGCTATAACTGCAGCATATCCCAATATATAGTTTGGAACAATTGAACTCACAAACACAACAAACGAATTTGTCGAAAGAAGAGAAATGAAGAGAACAAGGAAGAAGTATATAAACGGGCCTCTAAGTTCTAAAGCAAACCAAACAATGCCTGCATAGACTAAAGCTTGGAGCGCAAGAAACGGCATGTGAGTGATTAGGCTAGCTATGGTGTAACATGAAGCTCTATAGGCATTATGAGAAGTTTCGCGGATGAAGATGAACCTCTCTTGGATGAAAGCAGGGACGGCATCATTTGAAGAGAAGAAAAACAGACACACTGTGAAGATGAAGAAACTGAGACGATTCGTGATTCCTTGTAAGGTCTCTTTTGGATTGTGGAACATTGTTGCCATCATGAATCCCATGAAGGTGAGGACCATTAGTCTCGATAGAAAAAGCTCGGGGGTTCTCCGTATGTTTGTGAAGTTGCGGCGCATTAGGATCCATGTCTCTCCTATGTAGGAATTTGCAAACTTTGGACCTAGATGTTCTTGTGAGCTATTTGTTGGTGTAAGGTAGTCATTCTCATCCACTACATAGTCACTGCTATGTGGTGTTGGTGTTGCTGGAAGGATTTCACTTGAGTATGTGTAGATGCCAGGGGAAGCATGGCTGCACATCACACAAAAAACAATATGGTATATTACAAGTTTGCATCTAATTTTGATTGCATATATCAATTTACCACTCAATCATCAATCATATAAATTAGTATTATTGAAGAAATGCTTTTACCTTGGAGGCTTCTGCACCTTGTTCTCATTTTTAAGTCTTGAGGGTGTGAATTTCAAGAAAGCTGCACTATTGCTAGCACTCCATGACATTGGTGTGTTATTATATGGACTTCTAATACTATGATCAAACTCATCATTCAAACTCCTTCTACTAATTTTTGATGAATAAGAGAAATCTTGAGATTTTTCCTCATATTTAGATCCTCTATGCAAAGAATGAGATGGTGAAGGTGCAATGGAATTAGTATATGAAATTATTTCCTCCATATCACTCAAAAGAGGTGGTTTCATTCCGGTACGTGCAAACTCAGCTAGCACCTCAACACCAACAAAATCACATTGATCGTACTCTTGTATCACATCAATGAGATTCTCAATTGGATTCTCTCCTTTCGGAACTTTTCGTCCCATTCGGTTCAAATGGTGACCAACATCTTTGAGTGATCCTTGAAACATGAGTTGTCCTCGAGCAAGGATGATGAGATGGTCTAGCAGAAGCTGGATTCTTGATGAAGGTTGGTGGATTGTGAGAATAACTGTGCTACCATTTCTTGCTATGTCATGTAGTTTTTCGATCACACTAAGAGCACTTGTTGAGTCTAGTCCTGAAGTTGGTTCATCTAGGAAAAGGAGTGAAGGTCCATGGATTATGTCTACGCCGATTGAGACTCTGCGGCGCTCTCCACCAGAGACTCCTCTTGTGCCTTCGTCTCCTATGTAGGTGTTTCTAGATGACTGCATGCATAGCATAAAAATCACAATCAATAAAACAAAGGGGAAAATTTGAAAAGGTTTAAGTTTAGTGACGAAATTGATGGTTTAGTATGATATTATCTTACCAACCTTCAACTGATCGTAACTGATTTGTAACTGATATAACTAACTTTCAACTAATCGTAACTAATTTGTAACTACTTTAAATAATATTGACCTAATTTTAACAAGTATACAACAATTTTTTTAGCATTTTGTTGAGGACACAACTTGGTAGACACTCTGAAACCTAGCAGAGAATTCCTTTCAAATAGACATCAAAATGAACACGATGATTAATACTAAAACTTTTCAGTTTTTTAATGATGATCATCAAATAGAGGTTGAAAGGCCTTAACTGATCATATCTGGTTGAGCTTTTTGATAGTAGATGGATGGACTGATTGTATAGCTCAATAGTTTATCATTTCATCTTAGAACATTTTATGCAAAGAAATAAAGTATGCAAATTGTGTAGTATGATATCTCTTATAATATTTTTCTTTTATCAAATAGGATAAATGTAATATGATGATAAATATATAAATCCTAATTATCAATTTACACCTCTTATACATGCATATACGTGTGTGCTCAGTATTCTAAACATCTTCTAAAAATATTTTCAATAAACTACTCAGTTAGATGATCATGTTCTTCTGTCCAAAAAAATGATCATGTTCTAAAATATTGTTATAAATCAGTCACATGAATTACTACACAAACACGGACATTGGACACGACACTGACACGTTGTTATTAGGAATAATTTGACATAACAGAATAACTAAATGTAACCACATATCTCGTGTCAGTGTCGAACACGGATACATGTCAGACACTAAACACGACTTCAATTTGAGGTGTCTTGTATATATATTTAGTGACATATCTTAATCTTAATAATATACAAATGGGAGGAAAAAAAAGGCAAAGAAAAGAGCCTCAATCCAATGTGTCAAAATTCTAAGCCATCTACAAAAGTCATATTAAAAAATCATTTTATTTTTGCCACTTTAAGCATTCACACAATACAAACAATAAAATATCATTATCACACATTTTCCCTCTTCAATTCAAATTTCAAATTTCAAAAAATTTCAAATCCTTCTTTCCCTCCTACTTTTTCTCTTATCTCAACAAATATCATTTTCTATATCTTCTATCTCTCATTCATTCCAAGTTTATTTCCTTTTTTTTTCCTCCCTTTATTTCTTCTCTACTCTCTCTCCCCTTTTATTTCGTTTCTCTCTCTCTCTTTCTTCCTCTTACGATCCTTTTCTCTCCCTCATCTTCCTTCACAATTCATATTCAATTCACTCTCTCTCAACCTTTGATCTCTCTGATCCTCTCACACCCTCTTTGCTCAATCTAACCTAAATCTGAGAGTTCATCACATTCACACCCTCTTTGCTCAATCTAACCTAAATCTGAGAGATCATCACATTCATTGCAGCAAACGAGAACTTGAAAGAAGAAGGAATACGAAAACACAGATTTAAATAGCACAAAGTTTCACTAAGGTATAATCTCATGAAAAACTTTTATTGTCTTGGGTTTTTTCTTTGACGTTGTAATATTTCGGAACCCTAATTTCAATTTTTTATCCTTTAGCTCGGTGATACACGATTTTCCGTCGTTCAATAACAATCATCTCATGCGAGGTAATTCATGTTCTTCGGTCCACAAATAAAAAAAAGGTTTGAACTCAAGAAATCATATTCTGTATTTTCATGAATATCTTTTTTGCTCCTAATCATGCAGGCTTTGAGGTGATTGATGCATCTGCTTAGTTATCAATTTTTTAATGAATATTCTATGTTATTAATTTTTTAATTTTGTTTAGAAATTTTGTTTAATTTTTTCTGATTCTGTTTGGTTGGATGTGTGTTTTTTTTTTTTTACAAACGAAAATCCTATTTTTAATGGTTTACATGTAATTTAATTTTTGGATTTCCTATGAATTTTTTGTTGTGAAATTGAACACTCACCAAGTGTTTGAGAAAATGTCTCAACATTGAAAACTGATATGTAATTTATGTAATGTTTTGTCATGTTTATGTAGACTTTATTGGTATTGTTATTTGATACTCTAGATGTGCAATTTTAAACATAATTAATTTATTTAACTATACTTTTTTGCGATTCATGTTAATGGCATAAATATGTTAGTAATGGTTCTATGAATAAGTTAAGGTCATCAGTTTGGTTAGCTCTTAATTTTTCAAAGAAGCATATTGCTAACAAATTCAAATTACAAATAACAATTAGTATCTTATTTCATCATCTTTTGATGCTATTATTTGCGTTAGTTATTATTTTTTCAGTTTTTATTATTATTAGAAAACAATTCTTGCTTCTAACACACATTCAAATTTCAAATTTTCCCTCCATTGACATTTTGAAATTCAAACATATACATTAAAAGACATGCTTACACACATTCATAATGCTTACATCACACGTGCCAATTTCGTCAAACATCAAAAAGAGATATTATATGATTTTCCCTATACTTGGTTTTGTCATTAGAACTTCAATGATTTCTAAGCTTAAAAGTATTTCCTATAGTGAATATAAAAGTACCACATTTTTGTATCTTTTATGCAAGCTTAAATCACTACCTATTTATCTAGGTAGAAAAAAAAATTCCTTTATTTTTGGGTTTTGGAATCTTTCACCATTTTCATGAAATTGAGATATAGAATCATATTTAAATATTTACATATTGGTCAAGTTCAAAATTTGAATCTAAATATGACACATCTCTTTCTTTTGGTTTTTTTTCTTTCACATGTTGTGTCTATTTGGTTGTTTGAGCTCCAATAGAAGACTTATGTTCAATTTTTTTTTACAGTTTTTTTTATCTATTTGCAAGTTGACAATGAACGGAAAATTGAATTTGATGTGGCTGCCGACTAAACATATAAGATTTTAATGCAAACTTAGAATGGAATATGACCATTTTAATGTATTTATGTTTTAATTTGCTCATGCCACTATTATTGATTGGAGTGAACTTGAGAGATTTGTTTGTTTGTTTGATGAATTTTCCATAAATATACTTATTCTTGACTGAATTTGGTAATTGGTTATTGATTATAATGTATTAGTAATGAATCAAACGAAAGAATAAAACACTTTCTTAACATGTCTTTGACTTGCAACTTTCTTCCATTTTTGGTCCAAATATTAGGGCTGAATACGGAACCTGATTTGAATCATTTGGAATAGATGTACCAACAACAGTTGCAATGGTAAATGATTTTGTTCCCCATAATGAAATTCTTCTAATCAATTGTAGTGTAATTACTGATTATTAATTATTCATAACTGCAGTGTGGTAATTGTTGTTGAAAATAAAACTAACTGGATGATAAGCTACAAGATGGGATTATTATGAACATGTTTTCTTATAATTCTTTTTAATAATTTAACAAGAACTTGCAATCATATTTGGCATTGTGTTGTACAATATAGTTTCTTTTGCTCTGCACATTTTAAGCCATGAACACTTAAGTTGTTAATTTCAAATCAGTTGTATTAGAAGAAGCTAGCTTTTCTTACTATCTAGCATGATTTAAAATGATAGTTACTCTTTTTTTAAAGTGAAATAAATATGGTTTTTTTTAGATGTACATGCGGCATATTGCATCACTGTAAATCATGTGAAATTAGAACTTTTAAAGTCAACCAACACACACTATAAGCCAAAACAACACAAAAACAAATGTTTGAAAAATATCACCAGTTTCAATGACTTTTTTCATCATTTTTCTGCAGAATAAATCAGAAAAGGGACATGTCTCACTTGATCTTGACTGTATCGGTAAGATGAATCATAAAAGGGACATGACTCACTTCATCTTGATTGTATTGGTAAGATGATTTGAATTTTGAAACTCAATATACCCCTTTTGCTTTTCAAAAATCACTATATCATTATATTTGAATTTGTTTTCTTTTTTAGATTAAAATCACTATATCATTAGATTTGAATTTTACAAACATCAGTTGACATGTTACTAATATCTTTAAGTGAAATAACTTTATATTGAGCATTTCAAACAAAAAGGTGAGTTTGAACCTTTCTTTTTCATCTCATTTCTTATTTGACTATCATTATTTGTCACTATCTCATCTCTTTATTATAATCTTCTTTGAATCTTTATTATTATTATAAAAAATCTGAACTTTGGCTTCAATAGAATTGGAACTATAAGGTACTGACTGCACTTATTAATTTTCCTATGATTTTTTATTTATGGTTTTATATTTTAGATTATTGAGTTCTGTTTTTGATTATCAAAATATTGATAATTCTTCTCTCTTTGGTTTTAATTTTTCATTGCTTTGAGTTAGCCTTTCCTCTCTTTGGGAGAACTTCTTTATTTAAGTTAGCATTTCCTCAAAACTAATATGAGACATTGTTAGAGTATGAAATGCAGATTAGTTTTTTGACAAACAACTTAGCTTTCATTGTATATGACTTTCTTCACATTAGGATTTGTAACTTGGTTTTTTTTTTAATTTTATTCAAGTTGTTATTTTGAAGGATTAGGAAAACTTCTTTATATAAGTTAGACTTTCCTCAAAACTGCAAGTCTGCCATACATTCATTTAGGACATAATTCTAACATGGGACATTATTAGAATATGACATGCAGAATAGATTCTTGACAAACAACTCAACTTTCATTGTATAGGACTTTCTTTACATTCGATTTGTAATTATGTTCCGACAGTTCAGGAAAGTAACACAAGTTCAAAGGTGAAGGACATGGTAGTTGGAAAGAGAAGTAAAACGGTACTTTGGATTTACTTCAAACATTTTGTCGAAATACATTTCACATGTATATTGATAGTGTTGTAAGATCTAATAAGTATTGTGAATGGGATTGTAAGAACTAAAAAGCACAATCTTTTAATAGTGACAACTTTTGGGATTGTTCTTTTGAATATGTAATTTAGTGATTTTTTACATTAGTCTTTTGTTAAATATGTACTTTCTTTGGCTGAATTCCCATGATTTTTTTATAGATTTTGTTTATCCATTCATTAGAATAATTTCAAAAATGTGCCCCCAAAAATCACGAGACTTAGATAATCTTCTTCCTCATATTATAATTTGAATCATTACTAATGATAGAGAGACAACTATTCTTATAGCAAATATCACTGACCTCAATTTGGGTAAACATAATTAATTCTTATTTTTAATTTATCTTTGTAAACATAAACAAAATTATTATTTGACTTAAAACTCACTCTTTGTTTACCCATTCATTAGGATACTTTCAAACATATGCCTCCACAAATGACCATTAAGATTTTGTTGTATGGATTAATTGTTCTTCAATGTTTCGACTACTTTTTTGTGTTACTTATAACATAAGTAGTCTTCATTGGTATTGGTGAAGTATATGTAATAGTTTTAGGCTAAATTTAACTATATGTGCAACAATGACATCTTTAATTTTATGATGACAGTATAATTTGGTTTGGTCTAACAAATACTTTATATGTTTGTATTTGAGTGGTATGTTTAGAGTTAAATTTTGTTGACGCTGCACAATATATTTCATTGCCCGTGCGTTGCACGGGTGGAAAAACTAGTATTACTACATGGAGGAGATTATTTTAAAGGTTGAAAAAAAACACTTACTGATAAGCCAAGCTGCTCAATAAGCTTCTCAACTCTCTGCCTCTTATCAACAGATGAAAGTGGCCCCAATCTGAAATCAGCAGCAAACATCAAAGTCTCATAGACAGTAAGCATAGGAAAAAGCCTATCTTCTTGCATAATATAAGCAGAAGTTCTTTTAATCAAGCTTGCATTCACACTATTTCCATCCAATGAAACTTTTCCTTTAAGACTCCCACTTGCAATTCTTCCAGCAAGTCCATCCAATAAAGTTGATTTTCCAGCACCACTTGGTCCCATCACTGCAGTGATACAACCCTTTGGTGCATAACCAGTTATATCATGCAACAAATCAACATCTTCATTGGACCATTTTCCATCAACTTTCTTCTTCTTTGTCACTGTGTATGTAAGTGATTCAAATTCAAGTCCTCCAGTGAAACTAACAGGTTTATGCTTTATGTCAATCACTGTTTCAAGACCTTGTGTGTTCATTTTCTTGAGGTGCAAGTTAAGTTTTGATAATATGTTTAGAAGAATTTCAGATCAACATAGCATGTTCTGAAGTGCTCCTAAACTGAGGGGATGGTGTGCTGAGGATGTATATAAGGACATTATAAGGCCGGTTGGTGTTTTTTTCAGGAGATTGTTACAAAGCTATTACAATGTTGTTTTCATTGAAAGAATCAATTTTAGGTTGTTTTTAAGGAAGAGTTTGAAACTAATGGATTCTTGGTTTCTTCATCATTTGAATAATTGTGTTATGCATGCAAATACGTGATCAATGTATTATTATATGAAAATAAAGAAAGGCTGGCTATGAATAATTCTTTTTTGGATTTATGTTTATCCTTATTGTATGTGTAACAATCAAACGGACTTAACAATTTTATAAGGGGTCATTAAAATAATTGGTCACTTTGGACTAATTGATATGTAGTATTTACTTAACAATTAACAATGCAATAAGGCTTATCACAAGATTCACAAAAGTAACAAATGTTATCCCCTTTTCACCAATGGTTAATTAGTATTTTTTATACTCTTAATTAAGATTAGGGGATTAAGGGATGCATATTCTAGGGGATTAGGACAATGTGTGATTCTAAAGAAAATTTAAGGAACAAGTTTGTCTCTCACAAAATAAGAAAAACTTATTTTTAATCCTTCATTCACAATGAATATAAGCTAATTATAATGACATAAAATATATTTACATTTACGTACAAATTTATATATGATACATTATTTTGACATACAACATGATAAACTAAGTCAAAATCACAATACATTCATTCATATTGTTGTTTATTTGTTTCTTCAAAGTTTCAATTGCATTTCATTCAATTGAGTTTTTATGGTAGCCATAATCAATTCACATGTACTAATTTTAGCTTCCACATTGCTCTCAAATATGAATCTTCATCACTTCTATATTCCTTTCCAAGTGATTAACTTTCGATTTTGGCAACTAAGTTCTTACAACTTTATCCTCAATTGCAAAAGGGAAACCTATTTGGTTTCGACCCAATCAACCTTTACGTGCACACATTTTTCAAGTATCAAATGCCAACCAAAGTTCAACCGAAGATAAGTAAAGTTAAGTTAAGAATTGTTTTATCTTAAAGTTAAATTTGGATTTTTCGCAAACAATTTTTCATTTGATGAAATTAATTAATCTCTTAAATCAAATCCCTAGGCCAGATACCAACTATGTCGGTCAAGTGGAACAACGCAAACCATTCAGGTGTCATTCTCAATGTTGATGGTAATTGTCTTGACTCCCCAACAAGAGTTGGTTATGGTGAAATTTTAAGAAATGATGCAGGTGTCTACATGTCAAGTTTTTCCAGCTACATTCCAAATTCGACTGGCATTATGTACACTGAGTTATATGCCATCTATCATGGTCTCTTGCTGACTAAAGACATGGGTATTACCAACCTAGTTTGCTACTCTGATTCTTTACATTGTATCAACATCATCAAAAGCACCTCCTTAAAGTTTCATTTTTATGCGGTTTTGATTCTAAGACATTAGAAATTTAATTGAGCAGGGAAATGTCTTGGTTATCCACACGTTTCGTGAGGAAAATCAATGTGCAGACTATATGGTTAAGCTTGACGCTTCTTCAAATTTTGAGCTCCTTTGTCACAACTCTCCTCCGACAAATTTTCCTATCTTGCAAAGTGATGCGTCTGAACCTTCGTTTAGCTCTCCTCTTTTCCTTTTTTCTTTTTGTTTGTTTTGCTTTTTTCCTTTAGCTTAGTAAACAAAAAAATATACCAATAAACATTAAATAAAAAAAAGGAGCTGTAACTCGTTTATATCCTCAAACAAGACGTGGAAGTTTTGTCTTCCGTATTCTTGAATCAAATCAAAGCTATTTATTTTCATTTTATCTTCCAACATAGTATTTTTCTCAAACACATCGTATGCATTCATATGATTCCATTCTCTTTTTGACTTCTTTCAGCATCCATGAATAGATAATTACCTCAAATAGCTAGTTTTAAAATTAAGGAATGAATAATAAAACAAGATGAAATTTGATACCTTATAAAGAAGTAACTATAATAAGTTAATTAAATGGCAAAAAAGAAATTAATATATTTTTTTTGAAAAGGCTAAAATTGAATATATTACTCAATCAAAAAGTTCCTCCTAGCACAAGGCGTACTAGGACAAGAACAAAGTCACAAACATATTACAGAGAAAATGGAAACAAAATACAGAAAGTAAAAAAACAGAGAAAGAAGAAGCATTAGCCTATGCCCAACATAGTGACCGGATTAAGCGACCAACCATGGTAGTTGACAGCGAGATTGGGAATTTTCACTTTCAACCACGTAAATGAAAGGGGCTTTATCCTGTCGACAATTTGATGTGTTGGACACACTTTATCATTGAATAACCTGCTATTTCTTTCTTTCCATATTTCCCACGTAGTTGCATACCATATTAGATGCAAGATTGATTGCCGCACCCTAGAACAATTACCACCAACAGAACCAAACTGAATGAGGTAATCCACTGGGTCATATGGGAGGACCGAGCAGACACCGAACCATCGGTGAATTAAATGCCAAACATCACCAAAAATATTACAATGTAAAAATAAATGATTGGAAGATTCGAGCATGCCACAACCACCAACGCAAAACCTGTCATCAACAACTATAACTCCACGACGATACAGTTTATCTTTAGTTGGCAACCTATCACGAAACATGTGCCAAACAAAGAGAACAACCTTTAACGAAATATCCTTATGCCAAAGAACCTTTGTAGAGACCGTATTGACAATATTTCTGATTAGCAATTATTTTTTAATTATAACAAACAAAATCAAATACTACTACCAATTGTTTTTGTTAAGTAGTCTACCGGTTAGACTCACATTCGTTAATTGTGGAGAAGTGAGAAGTCTCCGGTTCAAACTTAAACCCTTAATTATCAACGACTATGTAACTATACCAACTAAAATATACTTACGGGAAGAATACTATCTATTTTTTTTTTTACAGGAACAACACTATCTAATTTTTAAAATGTGTAATATGATTTTTTTTCTTCTTATATTCAAAACTAGAGGTAGTGTGTATACACACACATAAACAACATGGTCTTCCAACTAATATACTTAGTTCACGATTAAGTAAAGGTTAAAATATCAACACAGAGTTGAGTATAGCAGAAGATATTAGATTTTCACAGCGTGACAAACTATTGTTCAATTATTTTATTAAAACCTAGAAGTGTCCATATTTAATATTTAGTGTGTAACAAGTCTGAAATAGAATAAAAGAAAAATTAAACGTTAAAATATGAAAAATAATACAGCAGAATGTTTTGGAACAAATTATCTCGTCTGTTTTCAGTCACAACAAACACAAAATGATGATTTCTAATTTTTAACTTCGTACATTTAAGGTACTAGCTTAGAATTCATCACAATGCTATAGACAGAAATGTTGTGTTGTTTTTTTTTTTTTTGAAGAAAGAAATGTTTGACTTGACTCGAGCATAATTCGAACATTTTGTCCGGTCCATCTATATGTTTCTCTTGCAATGCAACAATCTATAGGCTGAATGACGGATTATTGATTGCATGAGGAGTGATTGCACGCAGTCAACCACATTTGAATTGTTCGAATAATATCAAACGATTAAGAGTTTAATACATATTTTTATTTTAGTTTTTTTAATTTAAATTTATTATTTGAACTATCTAATCTTGATCGAATGATCTAAACATGGTTGACGACGTATACTCATGGAGTTGTGATCGCACAGAACACAAATCTAATTAGACTATGTTGGTAGAGTATATGTTAATATAGACATTTATATATATGATATATGAATTATTATTATCAATATATGATCTATGAATATAGTCTTTGCTAATTATAATACAAAATATTGTCACAAATATTTCTATATTACTAAGGAGTAAATCATTTTAGTCCATAATATTTACGAATTGGAAAAAACATTCATGGATTTGTTAGAGGTATATAAACTTATTCATTTTGTTGAGTCTATATGTTACATACGCAATAATGTTTATGGCATGTCATGAGGACAAATTTTAAGGGTTGAACTTTTGTATCTTCTTCTTCCTCATCCAAAACCAAATCACTAATCTTCTATAGGCATCCAATTTTTCTGCATAATATTTATAGGCATCCAATTTTTCGTAACACTATAATTCCATATGCCAATACTTGATACAAGATCATCAACTTTTACATGTTTAATATCATCAGAAATTTGCAAACTCATATCATTTACTCGAACTCCCAAATGGAGTACTCCAAGCCTCCACACTCCTACCACCCTCCAAAGACCAAAAGCAACATTCAGTTAAATTAGGCCACAATTTAGCAATGGCCTTCCATAATCAAGAGCTTGAAGATCTAGGTACATTATCCTCCATACTCTCGCTGCATCTATAATCCATAACATTATATAAAGGGTCTTCAAGAGGAAAAAAAAACAATATATAAAAGAGATACATTATTTTGAGTTTGATTTTTTCATCTACAATTTACGAGGGAATCATCAACTTCGTCCCTGAATTTTCACAGGTCGGTCAAATTCATCCCTCAATTATGCGAAATATCTATTTAATCCTTGAATTTGTTAAATGTCAATCAATGTAGTGTTTCTGTTCAACCGGATGGTTAGACCCGGATGGTTAGACGCCACGTAGGCAGGGACTAATTTGGCTGATAGTAACAAACATTTCAAATGACCAAATTGATTGATTTGCAGAAAATGTTTTGGCTTTCTTCCCCCAACAACACTCTCTTCCCCAATTGTATAAAATTGGAACCCTAATTACACAATCTGCAATCAACACTCCAAAATCACCAAAATTTCCTCCAATAATATGTGGTCAAGTTCTTCCCCAATTCAAAAAAATCCAAACCCTAACTTTTTCGTATTGAATCTGAAAGCCAAAATCATCAAAATTTCTTGAAGCAAAACTATTGAAATTGAATCTGAAATGATGGGGTGAGAATATGGGGAAAAACAGCTATCAAACTCGAGCTTCATCTTCAAGATTGATGGAGAAGGTTCAGTCCATGGTTAAGGCCCTATTTATCAAATAGACCCTTTCTGTAATAATATTTCCATCAAATTAGTCTCAGCATTATTTCCCTATCTATCAAATAGATCCTTATGTTATATTAAAAACCAATCAGCTACGTCCTTGAATTGTTTAAACAGATATCAAATTGATTCTTGGAGCATATGTGTACAAGATTAAGTAAAAAAGCCAGAACACACAAATTGAAACTAAAATATTACATATGCAAAAGTCATAGGTCATAAGTCATAAGTCTGAAAAATTACATAGGCAAAAGCCACCCAACTATGGGGCATTAACAAGTCATAAGTCTTAATATTACAAGTCTAAATAAGTCATAAGTCTAAAGATAAGCAAAAGACTCCCACAATTGGGAATACAAACACAAAAACTTGATAACGAAAAAACAAAAAAGCGGACAAAAACAGGGTGAATACGAACACATAAACTTGATAAACTATAGGAAAGGCGTTACCTTTAACCACGACCGAACACAGAAACTTCAAAAACGTGAGAATCGCCGGAGATGATGATGATTTTGGAGAGGTGAGAATGGAGAACGTTTTAGCGGGAAGGAGAAGAGTCAAGGACGTTTTTGATGTTTCTAAGTGAAATGTGGAGAAGGAGGTATGAGTAATGCAGGGGCAAAATTGGAAAAGCAGGAAAAAAATGAAAAGTGAAAATTGAACTTTTTCCAATTCAATCAAATTAGTCCTTGAACACGTGGCTTCCTTCTTGCCACGTGTACAAGACAACACAGCATGCAAGGCGACAGATCAACATGGCTAACATAGCACTTGGACGGAAGGATCTTTTTAATGGACGTCTGACAAATTCAATGACTAAGTTGATATTTCGCATAATTGATGGATGAATTTGGCCGACCCATAAAAATTCAAGGATGAATTTGATGGTCCACTCTACAATTTACCCTTAGTTTAAACCATTTTATCACTATTTTTACCCTTCTAGTGATACCTTCAAATAATTTCTCTCTCCTCTTGTTTACAAAACAGGATAAGAAAGATTCTATCAAATGTGTTCAAAAGAGTGAAGTGAGAATCACTTTGTTGTTGTGTCTGAAGGAACAAACAACCTTAACTGGAACATGAAGAGTTTCAAAACATGCACTTCAACCTTAAACACCACCACCCCTTTCTTCCCTTTCAATGATAATAATCTCTGTACCACCACCTTTCTCGCTCCTTCCTTCCAAAACCACAAACCAAAACTTATAACTCAGAATTTCAAACCCCTTATTCTCCTATGCGCTTCTCTTCCCAGTAAGTATTGTTTTCCATCTCAATTTTTTGTCTTTTGAGTTTTCTCAACATGGGTTTGTTAAAAAGATTTAACCTTGTTGTTTATTTTATGTGATAGCAGTGTCACTAGAGTTAGATACATGGGAATTTCAATTTGAATTTATTAGAAATTCTAGTAATAAGTTTCAGTGTAGTTTAGTTCTACTTTTGAAGTAGGTTAAATTGATTCTAGAGATGTAAAATTGATTTTGACATGTTTGGATGTTTTGAGTATAATTGATTCAAACTTGAAGCTTTTACCTCTGCAACTGATTTTTAGTCTCAAATTTATACTTTAACCACTTTTACATGAATATATACAAACACAGACCACTTTATATATTATAACTCACTTTTAGTTTATCTGAGATGAAGTTTTCTTGTAGTAATTTACTAACACCCTGTTTGGATAAACAACTTAATTATAAGTGCTATGCATAAGTTATTTCTGTAACAAAAGGTGGAAATATTTTAATATATGCTATAAGCTGATTTCATAAGCTATCTTGGAGAGCTTATAGAATTAAAATATAAACAACTTATAGCAATGTCACAAGTTGCTATTAAAATATAAACAGTCTTACAAGTGCTTATGACAATAGATAGCTAAAATAAGCCAATCCAAGCAGGCCTAAATTGTCAACGGTGTAAGAGATTTGAATATTACTGGTTTATTTTCTACTTGTGTTAGGAAAGAAACAACAAGACAACGGAGCATCTTATAGTTCATTTTTTATACCTTTATTGTTACCTTGTTCCTTATGCTTTTTATGTTTCTAATTAAGGACATGTTTGGATTGACTTATTTGATTGAACTCATTTACTGACATAAGTACTTCCGAGACTGTTTGGGAGAGCGTATGATATATCCATAAACTGTTTTCAACTTATTTTCACAACGTCTTCAAGATAGCTTATGAAAACAACTTTTTGTTATAGAAATAGCTTATATATAAGCATTTGTATGATAAGTGTTATGCTGCAAATGCTTATTTAAGTTGTTTATGCAAATATGGCCACAAGTTAGTTTATAGTCTCTAGGTGTATTTTTAATGTCTCACTTAAAATTTGAAATTCCTTTTAGGCCCACAAGCTAGTAGTGCTTCCATGGCTCAAGTTGAAGAACAAGCAGAGATTGAAATTGTAAAGGGTTATACTATGACTCAATTTTGTGACAAAATGATAGATTTATTTTTGAATGAGAAAACCAAATCAAAGGAATGGAGGAAGTACTTGGTATTCAGGGATGAATGGAAGAAATATAGGGATAGCTTCTTCATTAGATGCCAAAGAAGAGCTGACATGGAGAATGACCCAACAATGAAGGAAAAATTTACTTCATTGGGGAGAAGGGTGAAGAAGGTAACATATTAACAAATTCCATCTCTATGTAATGTTGATTTACGAAGAATCTTTTGTTACAAAATGAATGTTGGAAAAAGCATATAAACCTTCTTTTTCCCTTAATTTGTTTTATAATTTTTATTTGTCAAAAGATAACATTGTAATAAAATAACATTGTGTTGTTGTTATTTTATTCATTAATTAGTTCTATGAGAAAGTAGAAATCGATGCAGCAAAATTTACTACCATATATCTAGGCACTTGCTTGGTTTTAGAGCTTCTTCATCGGTTCTGTATGATCAGGAGTAAGCATTGCAGATTGATGATGAAATGGAAGGACACTATGAACTTCTCAAGGAGATACAAGATTTTCCGACCGACATTAATGCCATAGTTGCACGAAGGCGCAAAGACTTCACAGGAGAATTTTTCCGCTACCTCTCTCTTATTGCAGACACTTACAACAGCTTGGATGATCGTGATGGTAATTGTATATGAATGCTTTTTGTCGCTTAAGTTGACTGTTTTTATGGTTGATCTTTATCCTATTTGTTGAACAGGTATCGCCAGGCTAGGAGCTAAATGCTTATCTGCCGTCGGTGCATACGATAATACTCTGATGAATATGGAGACGTTAGATGCTGCACAGGCCAAATTTGATGATATCCTCAATTCTCCTTCCATCGATGTAGCTTGTAAGAAAATCAAAAGCCTTGCAAAAGCTAAGGAACTTGATTCTTCATTGATATTGTTGATAAGTGGTGCATGGGCTAAAGCAAAAGAATCTGCAACAATGAAGAATGAGGTACTAATTTGAAATATGACACACCATGATTATCTTATGTTCTTTTATTCTCATCCAGGAAAGATTAACAGATACAAGCATTTTTAAAATTTAATTTTCTGGTGTTATCTGCCTGATTTGCTTATTTTAAGATTTGGCCATGCATTCTCATTTTTTATTATTTATTTATTTTTTATTAATTGTGGAGAAGTGGAGTGTCCGGAGTTCGAACTCTGGCCCCTGCATATAAAATGCAATATCCCTACCAACTGAGCTAAACTCACGGGGATATTTATTTTTTAGTTTTAACATAGTGATAAATGTGCCAAAAAGTCCAAACGGTCTTGTTCATGTGTAATATTTCAAAAAAACAGACCCAGAACATGAATAAATATATGAAGTTTTTTCCATGGCCAATGAATACTTATTTCCTCTAATAACATTTGTACCTTCTTATTAAAGGTAAACTAGTAGAGCAAAAAATTAAATTCGCTGTTTGTGATTTTACTGAACAACAAATGAAGATACTTTGAGAGCTTCTGATACAAATAATTTTATGAACTAATCTAAGCCTAACTTCCTAAGATAGTTACAACAAATAAGTGACTAAATCTACTTGTTACAAGGACAGCTAGCGACAACCATTAATAGCTAAAAGTCTGTAGATCTGTATGAAAACTCAGTTAGCTGAGACACTTCTAGGCAGAGTGGCCCCTTCTAGGCAGAGTGGCATATGAATGAATAGAATTCACATTAGAATGTTTGGGGTCATAAGACTGTGCAATGTGCATGTATGAGATCGTACAATCTAGGAAAACTAAAAGAATTGATTGATATTACCTGTACCAACGAAATACATCTTCTTTACATTATTGTAAGAAAATACCCTGTGAATATGAATACACCTCAAGACCCAAATAATAGTGAGTGTTTGAGCTTAAAACATCAGAGAACAAGTAAGGATAGAAATGTAAAATAATCACATTAACTTTTAAGAGAAGTGTGTGGGAGTTGATCATAGAGGTGCCAAAGTTAAACTCATATCTTGTATGCACAACAGTTGATTTGAAATATTCTATAGAATGAGAGGTCTCATTGAAAGTCAGGAAATGTGGCAACGATTCAAGAGCGAACCTTGAGAATATAACAAAAACATCGATTCTTAAGCCAAATCACATTCCTAGAGATGCAATGATGAGTAGTAGCATCACAACTCAAGAAATCCTCTGGGTGGTACTGTAAGCCATAAATTTAGAACATGATTGAACCCTGAGTTTTTGATGGCCTATTTTTTTGAGAGGTGTCAAGGAATTTACCTATATAATTTTGTTACTTGGACAGACAGCCAAAGTAATTTCCTGTCACGACCCAAAATTCAAAATCGTGACCGGCGCATGAACTAATACCTCTTAGTTCGGCAAGCCTAAAGACATCAATAAATAAGAAATGATCAAACTAACTTTTGGTTCAAAAAAATATCTACTGAAATTTCGACAGAGTAACCTCTGTATTTTCATCATTTTCAAAAAAAACATCAAAACCTGTTTATCAACTTTTATCATTAACCAGAATGTCGTAGTGACACAATTATGTTTTTGTACAATTCAAAATAGAACATTCTAGCCTTAAATAGCTGCAGAGACACAAAATGACACCAATAAATAAATATACATAAACAAAAGAGCCACCAACCAAGGGGTCTACCAAAAGAGTGACGCTGCTGAAACTTCGGATCTACTTGCAGCTTTTTACTCAACTGCTCGAGAATCTGAAAAAAATAGAAAATGAAATAGTAAGTCACAAGGACTTAGTGAGAAGACAACAACCAC
This sequence comes from Medicago arabica, assembly GCA_946800305.1. Taxonomy (NCBI): domain Eukaryota; kingdom Viridiplantae; phylum Streptophyta; class Magnoliopsida; order Fabales; family Fabaceae; genus Medicago; species Medicago arabica. The sequence continues at coordinate 44,369,369 of OX326970.1, forward strand.
CACCAACTAGAAGGGAAACACACAAGAGCACGAATAGTTAACTTACTCAAATCCAATATCAATTTACATAATTAGTAACCGTATGAAATTCAAGTAATCCGCAATCATTTTACACGCATGAAAATTCACAACCAAGAGTATACATGAAATTCAGAAAACTTTGTAAATTTATTAAACCAAATAAGACTATATCAAGTTCCACTGTCATAAAGAGGTGAAACCAAAACCACAATTTTAAAGGAAATATAAAAATCGGGTATACTGAAAAGGAATCAAAATAATCAAATTCACTATAATATAAAAATCAGATATAATGAAAAAGAATCAAAATAATCAACTTCAAATAAAATATAAAAATCATATTCAATTTCATAATACCAAAATAATCAACTTTAAACAAAGTATAGAAATCCAACTTTAGTGAAAATAATCAAATGGGGGAATCGAGAACTAGCTCCATCTCGTTGATAGCCCTCTCCTCCTAATGGTGGCCTTTCCATAGGGGCGGCTCCATCTAACGGATAGCTCTTTTCTCTCGACTCAAAACAAAGTGTAAAACATTTTCAATTAGGGAGTTTACATCTCATTGATAGCCCTCTCCTCCTAATGGTGGCCTTTCCATAGGGGCGGCTCCATCTAATGGGTAATTCTCCCTAAGTAATCACATACTAGGTGCACCTAGGTCTTCGCAATTATAATCGTATTCTCAAAACAAAATTCGCAAAACGTCTCTAAAACCGTATTTCACAACATATAGAAACTCTGCCGAAATATATAACATCAAAACTCAATGGTAAATCTACTGATTATAATCATAAATAAATCAAAATTCAAATCCAGTTCAAATCGATTACATATTAATATCAAAATCTTCGAAAAACACAAATTTCAAAATCATGCTTTACAACATATCAAAACTAGTCAAATCTAGTTTTAGGAACATATCAAAACTAGTGTGCAAGATATATGCAATCAAACCTCCATTTCAAATCCAATACTTTATAAATCATAAGTAGCGTCAAAGTGAGTATATATTAGTATCAAAAATTCCCAAAAACATATATATCAAAACTGTATTTTTCCATATCTCAAAACCCATGTCATAGTATATGCAACCAAACCTCTATTTTCAAATTATTTGCTCAATAAGTCATAGATAAATCCAAATAGAGACCATAATAATGTTGACGACTTTAAACATAAGTATCAATGAGAAGAAAAATGTTCAAAGGGTGTGTTCCCCATTTTTATAAACACTTTAACATAGAAAATTATCAAAATCTCAATAATATTAATAGTGAAAATATGTGATAATGATTGTTATCAACTCACAGCTCTGACGAATCAACAATATTTTCTCTTCAAACACTCCCGAAGAGCAAGCAGGGTAACTGTTGCAAATTCGATGAAAAAAATCACACCAATAAATACTTGATGTGTGGAGCAAGGAATAATCAAGCAACCAATACAAGTGGGTAACAGTTATAATCACAAGCAAAAGTAGAAAACAGCGAGAGAAAAGAAGAGAGAACACAAAAGAGTTTGTTTACCCAGTTCAGTCCAAATTGACCTAATCTGGGGGAGAGAGCAGCCCTCCGTTTCACTATATGATGAATAACGTTACAAAAGAGATGTCAATGAGTTACAAGAATAAGTCTCCCGCCTAATTCTACCCAAAGCCCCAATCTCTTCCCGTAACCAAGAGACTCAATCCTAATAGTGTTTCCCAAGGTGAATCAATCAACCCTCAAACCCTAGTGTTTGTTCCAAAGAGACAAACTCTATACAAACCCTAGTTTTGTTGTTGTCTTTCTAAATCTTGTTTCAGCCCCCTCTATCTCAAAGTTTGCTCTGATACAAAGCCTATATTTATAGTAAAAGTAACTCCCATAAAATTGTAATAAATCTAGCCCAAAAATACGTTTCTGAAATATCCACTATGCGCAACTTTCATGGTATGGGCATCCTTCTCCTTCCTTAAAGCACAAACCCTCACTCAAAATCCTACTCAACAGCCCCTGTACTTAAGATAGTCTTTATTAAATGTATAATTGAATTCAAGAGTGCTTGGCATATTGAAGAAACTGGGGATCGAAAGAGAGAAGAAGAATGGGTTATGGTATGGGTTAATGATGACAATGGAAGTAGAAGCTGGAAGAAGGGGAAGGAAAGTTCGAGAGAGAGAGAGAGAGAGAGAGAGAGAGAGGAATAAGGGTGGGGTTGTTTAGTTTATAACATTTGGTTTTGTTTTTTTTTTTTTTAATTTTTTTCTTTACTGAAACGGTGCGTTTCATTTCCTTACGAAGGTGAAATGTTTCTTCCTTTGTTATAACATTAAACATCTTCATGCAAAACCTTGTATTTTTTCTTCATTAAACCTATTCTTGTTTTATGCCGAAGTGTAGACTCAAGTTGCATAGTGTGTACAATGTACTCAACAATATTGCTCAATATTGTGCAGGTGAAAGAGATAATGTACCAATTGTACAAGACCACAAAGAGCAGCCTAAGGACTATTGCCCCAAAAGAAATAAAGCTACTGAAGCATTTACTAAACATCATAGATCCCGAGGAGCGATTCTCTGCCTTGGCAACAGCTTTCTCCCCTGGTGATGAACATGAAGCCAAAGATCCTAACGCTTTATACACGTAAGAAAATTTCCTACTAGTTAATTCAAACGTACTTCTTTTCTGCAATGATTGTGCTGTGCTGATACTCTAATTTGTATGTGAATAATTGAACAGTACCCCAAAGGAGCTGCATAAATGGATTCAGATCATGCTAGATGCATATAATCTGAACAAGGAAGAATCAGATTTGAGAGAAGCTAGGCAAATGACTGATCCTATAGTTATTCAGAGGTTGTTTATCCTCAAGGGTACTATTGAGAAGGAATATATGGAAAACAACACAGTTCCGAAGTCTGAGACTGAAGATGACTCTCAATCAGAAGTGTTTTAAGTTGGTTATTTGTTTCCCATTAATGATCCCGTTTTTGATCGAGAGAAGCGTGAGGCAGGGTTGAAATGAAGAAATGAATGAACGTTAGAAGAATGAAGTGCCTACCCTTTCTAATATTTGTAGACTATTGTAAGTTTTTCCTTTTTATATAAGAGGACTTGTAATATTTCACCAGGTTTCCATTGCAAAATTTTGAATTTTATAAAGCATTTATCAGAGCAATGTGGATGATGTCACAAATCATTTTGAGCAGCTATAATGTAGTATAGAACCAGTAGTTCCTATGCATGTATTTCTAATTTAACCGATGAAGATCTTGGGTGGTAGGAAGTTGATAATAGAAAGTGACTGCTCTACGCCGACAGAGGTTGGTTAAGGAGTTGGCTTATACCTCATAATGTGTGAGCTCAACTCCCGCTGCCGGCGTGAAAGCTACCATTTTCAGTGATGTATGAGTTTTGAGGCCTACCATATGATCTTGGTGAATTACTAGAATCCGACTCGCATAAACTTTACTAAAAAAAGCGTTAGGATATTTGGCTTCATGTTCATAAAGTTAAAAGTTTAATATACATTTAACCAAAAAGAGCTGAATAATATGCAACATCATAGTCCCGTAAAAGTTTAATTGATAGCTGTCAAAAATATTATGTGTAACGATTGCAATTTGAACTCAAAATTTTCACTTCTCTACATTTAAACGTGTGAATCTAGTCGCTAGATTTCTTAAAAAAAAAAAACGTTAAATATGTTTTTAGTCCCTATAAATACGTAAACTTTTTGTTTTAGTCTCTCTAAAAGTTTTCTTCAACTTTTAGTCCCTAAATTTTTTTCCATCTTCATTTTTAGTCCCTCCTTTAAAGTAAACTCATGTCTAAAAGTCGTATTTTTGATTAAAATTGATATATTTATAGGGACAAAAAATAGTGATTGAAAATTTTATATGGACTAAAAGTTGAAGGAAATTTTTAGAGAGATTAAGAGAAAAATTGATATATTTATAGGGACAAAAACATATTTAAAAAAAATAAATATACAGCATCAAAGTTTTCCTTCAATGGTTCAATGCATTATTTGGCTTTGTCGATTTCTGATGCATTTCAAAACTAAACGTCACCTTGGCAATTTGGATAGTGTAGTACTCCTTTGACCTTTCTGAATAACAATATACATTCAGTACAAAACAATTTATCATGAAGTTGATTAAAAATAATAGATTTGATAACGATCCAAACCAATTGTATAAAAATATTCAAGTTTAGTAGAAAACTATATCAAGTTATTTTTCTATTATTATCTTATTTCTTTGTTTGTTTATATGTGGTAGTTCACTATCTACATAAAATATAACTATTATTGGGTAAACAATTATTGATTAAATTATAAAATAAATGGAAAATTGCTCAACTTCCATAAAAAATTGTTTTTGCTTCCAACCAAACTCTGAAAATACCACATATCTACTTAAGTCACGTAGGTGTTAAAGGTAGCGTGACTTAAATTACATGCTAGTTTTTCACTACCATTTTCCTTCTCTTCTTCTTCTTCTTCTTCTTCTTCTTCTTTCTTTATGTCCTCTTCTTCTACGGTTACAGTTCCAGACACGGTCATGCTCCGCCACGTCATTACTCTCGTCTTGAACAACACCAACCACAATCACAACAACAACCACGCTACGACAATCCTTCTCAAAATCGTTCGCCGTTTGAAACAAATGGTGAAAAGGTTGAAAACGGTGTCGTTGTGAATTTTGAAACGTATGAATCGATACTGGTGGAAGCGACAGGAGAGAATGTTCCACCGTCGGTGAATCTTTTCGCGGAACTTCATGAAAATTTGAAGAATAACATTGAGAGATGTAAGTATGTGAAACCTACTTCGGCTCAGCGTTGCGCGATCCCCATTGTTGTTGCTGAGAGAGATTTTATGGCTTGTGCTCAAAGTGGGTCGGGTAAAACGACGACGTTTTGTTTTCTCATCATATCTGGGATCATGAAGAAACGTTTGGCTTAAGGTGCTGGTGTGAAAAAGCAAGTGCATAAAGAAAGAAGAAGAGAAGGAAAATGGTAGTGAAAAACCAGCGTGAGTTAAGTCACGCTGCGTGACTTAAGTCATGCTGTAACACCCTACTTTTATTATTTATTAATTTATTGAGATTAGATGTCTTTTTGTAATTTAGTCGATTTATTTTGATGAAATTATATTTTGTTATGTTATATGTTAGTAATTTATTTGTATAATATATTGGTTATTTTATGTGGAAATATATATTATCTAGTGTAGAGATATATTGGTTATTTTGTGTGGAAATATATATGTTATCTAGTATAGAAATATATTTGTTATTTTGTGTAGATATATATTCGTTATTTTGTGTAGGAATATATGTTATCTAGTATAGAAATATATTTTGTGTACAGATATATTTGTTATTTGGTGTATTATTATTATTAAGTGGGGGAGAGATATATTTAATTTTGAAATAAATAAGATTACGAGGAAAAAAGTAGTTTTGGGGTGTAAGAGAAATTATGGTTATTATAAAAAGGAGAGTTAGAGTTAGAAAATAATATGATGTGCCAAACTGTTTTGGAGAAAGAGGAGAAACCTAGAGTAAGAGAAGAGTCAGAGAAGAGAAGTGGGACTAACCTTCTTTAATCATAAGCATATAATTCTAAAAAAAAAAAAAAAAAGGGTTTAATCTTGTTGTTGTTAATTTTGTTATTGTTGTAAAAGTTAGATTTTGAATTGAATTAGGTTGTTAAGAGTATAGATAATTCATGAATTTATATGAAAGTTGTTTGCATGTTATTTATATGATATATATGAAAGTTGTTTATATATTATTTATCTGATATTTATATGAAAGTTGTTTATATGTTATTTATATGATATTTATATAAAAGTTGTTTTTATGTTATTTATATGATATTTATATGAAGGTTGAATATATGATATTTATATGAAAGTTGCTTATATGATATTTATTTGATGTTTATATGAAAGTTATTTATATGATGTTTATATGGAAGTTATTTATATGATATTTATATGAAAGTTGTTTATATGTTATTTATATGATATTTATATGAAAGTTATATATATAATGATTATATGAAAGTTGTTGATGATAAAATTATGTTTCCAGTAGCTTTGGTTTGACATGAAAATCATCTTTTATAGATATTTTATTATGCGAATTTTAAGTGATGCTTTAAGACGATGTTTAAAATATTGTTATATCTTGAGACTAATAATGTGCTGCCATGTTGTTTGCATTTGTTTAAAGTTGCATGTGTCTGTCTAAGTTGTGAGTTATTGATCCAAATTATTGGAGTCATATAAGATGGTTGTGTTGTCTAAGTTGTAAGACGTTGAGTCCATGCATATTCATCCAGAGACGAGGGCTCATGCCCTAGGAGCTTTTGCTCAATAGCGACGAGAGCTTATGCTCTAGGAGTATTTTTATACTCAATAGCGACGAGAGCTTATGCTCTAGGAGTATTTTTATACTCAATAGCGACGAGGGTTTATGCCCTAGGAGTATATTTATACTCAATATGGTACCACATGCATGAGTAAGATTATTAAGTTGCATAGTCAAGTTAAAGTTGCATTGTCGAGTCAAGTGGTTAAGTAAATTTTGAAGTTATGAAGTTGATTAAGATGATGATGATGATACCTGATACTTGAAATAAATTAATTGATGATTTATATCTGTAATTATATGAAGTACTTGTTGATGATGATTTGTTGTTGTTTTATGTCGATTGATTCTCTTATATGATTTGTTGCTGTTTTATGTGGATTGATTCTCTTATATGATTTGTTGTTGTTTTATGTTGATTGATTCTCTTGTATGAATTGTTGCTTATTAGTATAGAATGTGAAATCTCACCCTTTCTGTTGGAATTGCCGCCTTGTGGGCAAGTGCAGGTAATTAAGCTTTAGTTGTTGTTGCTGTTGTGAGTGGCTACCCTCACTGTGTCCTTAGGTGCTCTGATACGTAACGGGATGAGAACCTTTATAACCATTTTCTATTCCTTACGTATTGATTATGATTTAAGTTTTCAGTTGAATTTATGTTGAGAAGTTTTTATGAGGCCTGCGTGCCAAAACTATTTTGTTAACTTGAATTTTATCCGCTGCGAAGTTTGAATAATTTTGACTATCATCTTACGAAGAATAAATCATTATTTATTCTATTTTTTTGAGAATTTAAGAAATGTAGCATTCCGTTTTATGTGATACTCTGATTTGATTAAGAAATTTTTACTTTGGGAAAACGGGGTGTTACACATGCTGCCTTTAACACCTGCGTGACTTAAGTCACACGGGAGTATTTTCAGAAGTTTGGTTGAGAGTGAGCAAATTTTGATGGAAGAAGAGCAATTTTCAATAAATGTGAATGATATGGACTCAAGTTATGATCCAAGTCTAACACTATGAATGAAATTGGCCCAAATGATGATCCAAGTCCAATATTGTGATTGGTAAAACCACTTGAATTCTGCTCTTTACCCAACCAAAAATGCTCATTCCCAACTGAAATGACTATAATGCTCATGAGCAAGTTAGCTTACGCTAGTGTAAATCTCTGCGTGAGTTAAGTCACGCAGATTTAACACTAGCGTGAGTTAACTCACGCAAGGGTATTTTTGTAATTTCAGTTGGAATGAGCAAGATGAGTTGGGTAAAGAGCAGAATTCAAACCACTTTTGTAGCAAGACACATGTCCATGGTGCATGGAAGACAAGTTGCATTTCTCATGTAATGCATGGTGGCAAAGTGGATGGTTGCATGCATTGACATGTTGCAAGATGCACGAGATGCAAGTGACGAGTTGCACACTTGGAGTTTGCATTGAGGACAAGTGGCTTGTTGCATGTAAGGAACTAAGGCATACCTCTCCTATAAATAGCAAGCTCATTTGCACAACTTCATCATCCTATCACATCTCATCTCATCTCATCCCATCCCATCCCATCAAGTAGTAACACACAACAACAAGATTAGAGCTAGTTGAGAGTGAGAGGAAAATATAGAGAGGAAATATAATTTCTCTTGTGAGGTTTCTCCTAGTGTCAGTATTCTCCTATTTCAATAGAGAAGGTAATTTGTCTCTCCTTTTATTTAGAGAAAGGTCTTGTAATTTCTTCCACTTAGTGAAAGTTCTCTACTCTTTCCCGTGGTTCTTTCCCCTTATCTGTTGAGGGGTTTCCACGTAAATTTTGTGTTAAGTTCCTCTTTTCTCATCTCTTATTTTAACTGCGTGATAATATTTTGTTACTTTGACACCCAACAATAAATACGCTTGCCCGTCATTAAGTTTTAACCAATCTATCAATTTCACCATAAAATGGACACACTTTTTTAACATGTATTTTGTTAATCATATACTATTAGGATTCCTTAATTTTATGAAATATTTTTGGTCTAATACAATGATTTTCCGTGAAGAGAGTAGAGACACAAGTTACAATTCTAAGTTCTAACGAACACCGACCAAAGTTGCTTCTTTTACAAGTTTCGCTGCATGTATTTTTCAAACAATACATAAAATCTAGTTGATTGAGATCCGTAAATCATTCTGTGTCATTCACAAAAACTTCACTCAATTAACTGAATTACCAACAAAAGTTCTTATTTTAAGATACATGATTACTTTGGATTGAGTTAGAGAAGTTAGGTGTTGTTGTACTACTTAGGTGGTGTTGTACTTCTCTGAAGTGGATAACGTTGCATATTGGTACTAGTCTCACTTGTAGTACAAGTTTGTTTTTTTATATCTCCCTAAGAGCATCTCAAAAGTGAAATCCATTTTTTGGATAGTACAATCACTAATTTATACTTTATTTGGAGTATTCAATAATGATCTTTAAAAAGTTAATGTATGTGAATTATGAAAACAATTTAATGGTGGTGGGTTCAGTTTTGGTACAACTGAAATAGAAAAAAAAACAAAGAAAGAAAATGATTTTTGAACTTTTAAGATATTTTTTCATCTATTTGGTATCAAGTCTTATGAGGCTAAAATGGTCTAATAAATTTTTCAATCTATTTTGTTTATAATTTTATCATTTCAAAGAAAAGTCATATTTATTTAATTCGATAATTCCATTTTCTAAAATTCTAAATAACCACATAAAAATATTGTTATAGAATAGATAAAAAAAACCGAATATATAGTGGTAACCGCACGCAAAGTTACCACTATATAAGAACGTAACAATAAGCGTTACAATGCAATGTCACTGAAACAAAACATAATTCAATTCAAGAATTTAGAACTTTCCTTTGGTTTTCTCGTTAAGGTTGTTTCACACTCAATTTTTTCCTCTCTTCTTCGGTTTCATATTAATACAAATAATCTTCATTTTCTTGTAATTCTAATTCATCTTTGATTTTTCTCGTTGATCAACCTTTAATTATCATCTAATCTTGCACAATTTTCTCTAAATTTGACTATTATGAATCTTGATTAATTGATGAATTTTGATTATAAAATTGAGACTAATATGTGAAGATTGATGTTAATTAATCAGGTTAAAGTGAGTGAAGATGGAACCACAACAAGAACATGCATGGAATGAAGCACAAAAGATTGGTATAAGCGTTGACCTTGTTGATGTTGCAAAGAAACAGCTTCAGTTTCTTGCAGCTGTTGATAGAAATCGCCATCTTTATGATGGTCCTGCTCTTGATAGAGCTATCTATAGGTAATTCTTTCAAATAGTACTTTTTTTTTTTGTATTAGATAAAGAACCGTGTTACTTTGTTTTAGCCATGTTTCTTTATGATCATCTCAGTTTTAAAGTACCATCCAATAATAGTTTGGAAGGTGTAGCCTAGTCTTGAGGTATGATTGGATGGGGGGTTTTAACGGTGATCGGCCGGGAGGGGAGGAGAGGAGAAGGAGTGACTCTTTAGTAAGTTTCATTCACTAAACTTACTTGAGTCAGGAACTCTCTAGACTGTCTTACTGAAGGATCCTTGACATTCCTGTCTTATGAAATGATCTGAGTTATTTGGATGTGGTGCCGTATTAGCTCCATCGTTACTTTGCTCCCTGTAGTTGATGAATTTTCATATCTTCCACAAACCTGCACATTTTATTTTTCATAACATCTTTGCAATGTTGTAGTTCATGAATAATGAAAGTGTATGATTAGGTACAATGCTTGTTGGCTTCCCTTGCTTGCCAAACATTCGGAATCTCGTATTTTTGAAGGTCCTTTGGTAGTTCCTCTCGACTGTGAATGGATTTGGCACTGTCACAGGCTCAACCCGGTACGCTTTAGTCTAGGGAATAGTCATTATTTCTGATTATTCATTTCTGTTTGTTTGATGAAAGGTTGAGTTGCTACTAATTATATTTCTTTCCGTTCTTTACACAGGTAAGGTACAAACTTGACTGCGAGGAACTTTATGGACGTGTACTTGACAACTTTGATGTTGTCTCTACCGTTGAAGGAATTTGTGGCAGGCAAACTGAAGAAATCTGGAACAAATTGTATCCCGATGAGCCATACAATTCTGATTTGATTAACCTTGATCCCGAGGATGTCTCTAAAAGGACCGCTAGTCTTGCAAAATACACTAAATATGATCTGATTTCAGCTGTTAAGAGGCAGAACCCATTCTTTTACCAGGTAACGGAGAGAATAGTGTTTATCCAGTTGTCCCATTTCATGTAGTACAACCATCGGAATTATTGTTTGTTATACTCAATGCCTGATATTCTATTAGAATTAGTTATGTCACCAAGGTGTACCAGGCCTGTGATCTTTATTTTCCATATCTTTGGTTTGGATGTTTCATGGTTTGAGTTAATTCAACCCGACTCATCTTTGATTCTACCAATTTGTGATTAGACCAGTAATGTCAAATAGAAGCTACAGCGGAACTATAATGTCATGGTGTAGTGAATTTTGGACATGTATCTATTGTTTGACGATACACGATTTAGTGCAAAATGTTGTTACATTGCGGATATAGCGGCGCTATAGCATTTGTAGCGTAGCAGAATTTGCACAAATTGCAATTTTTTCGCGATCCGCAATTGACAACATTGGATTAGATATATAACTGCTTGCCATGTTTTGAGAACAGTAATGAATTATTCAGAACATCTATAATTTTATTTTGTATGATAGCATCTCCAATTAGTTATGAATGCACTGTTCAGCTTTTAGTCTGTTGGATTTTACCAGTGGTTTATTTTTTGGTGCACAGCTAGACTAGTGCAGAATTCAGTATATTCTAAATGGTTATTGCTCGTCTTTGTGATAGGTATCAAGACCCTACATAAAAGATGATCTATTTATCAAGGAAGCTGTGGCCAGATATAAAGGCTTTCTGTATCTTATCAAGACAAACAAGGAGAAGGGTATAAACCGCTTTTGTGTCCCAACATACGATATCGATCTAATGTGGCACTCTCACCAGCTACATCCAGTTGCTTATAGTAAAGACCTCAATGAGGCACTTGGAAAAATATTGGAACACGATGATACTGACTCAGACAGAACCAAAGGAAAGAAACTGGATGTTGGGTTTTCTGGAACCACGAAACAGTGGGAAGACACATTTGGTACCAGATATTGGAAGGCTGGAGCAATGTATAAGGGTAATGCACCATCTCCTATCACAAGTAGCCCTTTTTCATCCAGCAAGAATTGTAAGAAGGTTGTATCTTCCAAAGAGCAGCTACATGATAATTTGCTACAAGACCGGAATGTTGTGGAGGTACTTTAAGATTTCTTTGCCATATGTTACATGTTTTAAGCTCAAGCCCTGAATTATGTGCATACATGTAGAAACAAGTGATGAAACATTTCTTGATTATGTACATGAATATGCAAAAACAAGTGTATGCTACATATCATATTATCATGAGAAGTTTTTATTACGAAGTTGTTTTACTGGAAAATGGCAAACTTAGGGGGGCTATTAGTTTAACGGACTATATGCGCGGCTACAAAATTTGATCCTTCTATACTGAATAACTATCATCAAAACAGCTTCCATTTATTACAAGAGTATAACTAAAAGTAATTTCCTCGTGAACCTTTTCTAGGTTTTCTTGGAGTTTGTTGATGTTAAAAACTTACCAGATGGACTGGAAGGAAGTCTCTTTGTTCTATTTTCCAAATCACTGCCTGATGCTTTCTTTGAAGCTAAAAGGAGACTTAGTATTTTGTCGAAGTCTAGAGAGAAACAGGTTGCATCTTTCCAATGTGAACCTACTGGAGAGCTGCTTTTCGAACTCATGTCCCATTCTTCTTCAAAGCTATCATTAAGAAAATCACCAAAGACGCTGGGTTCTGCTGCAATCTCTATGCAAGACTATCTTGATCCAGTTTCAAAGCTCTACATTGAGAAATGGTTAGAGTTGGTGCCAAGCTCCGGTGTTATGAGCACAAAGCCAATCATGTTACGAGTAGCCATCTCATTTACTGCTCCAATTCCTGCCCCATATACACTCCAATTGGGTCAATCTCGCCCAGTGTCCAAAAATACATGTTTCTTTAACCTTCCTGTTAAGCCTCAACAAGCCAAGAGCTGGACTCATGCCACAGATGAAAATGGCACCAGAATCATCAGCCTGCAAATGAGGTACATCTTTTTCTTATGTCACATATGACTTATAAGGTCTTCTTGTCTTTGGAAGATTTGTGCATGTAAGTTACTGCTTCAAATGTGATATGTTTTGCGTCTTGTAAATGTCAGCTTGTTTTAGCTGCATTTGAATAATCTCTGAACCACCTAGTGCTAGCTTGCATCTAATTCCATGATTGTCAATTGTGTTGGTCCATTGCAAGTGCTTGTAAATGTGTTTCTCTAGTGTGCCAGTAAATGTATTTAACTGTGCTTAAATAATCTCTTCTTAGAGCATGCATTTCCATATGGTTGTCTTATACTTTAGTCAGATGTTAAAGATTTATACAAAGTGATTATGATTGTCATCATCTTTGAATTCCGATATAGTTTACATCTATATGTACAATTACTGACACTTGTCTGGAAGCTCATGATGGTTTTCATACCTTTGATTACGTTCCAGGGACTTGAAAAACGCAAAGAACGTAGAAAACCTTGGAAAGGAGGTTGTTGGCCTCATGGAATCTGGTGAAACTCGCACCCTTGCTGTGTATATGGAAAATGGGTGGAGTTTTATGAACAACCTTTGGTTATTGCACCTTCCAAGCAAAAGCAAGAATGATGGCCATATCTTTGAGCTTACAGGCACCAAATCAGTAAGCATTTATTATCTTGTTCTAAAATCATCTTGTTATGCAATTAGATTTCTTGGATCTTGATTCTTCTTCATTCGATGTATTCACAAATCAAATGACTGGTACATTGATGTCAATAATATAGACTTAAGGTGATGTTAGGATTAAAAAAGAACTCTGAGAGGCCTTCACTTAAATGCATACGTTTTTAGAACTTAGTCATTGACATCATGATTATCAGTATCTTACGATACACCCGGTTTGTATCTTGATTAGATACAAAACTGAACACAATCAACACAAATCTCTAGCGTGTATCTATTTTGGACATGATTCTTATTTTGAATCCCAATTCATTCTAATGAATCACAATCACTGCTTAAACTTAGTGTAGTCAACCATTTTTTTTGTCATATAGCCATTAACTTTATTGTCATTTGATTCATAACTTGACTAATGAATTATTTGGAGGTTCATATATGACATTTCAACTTATAATTTTTTCATGTTACTTCTTATACTTAAAGATGTTATATTTATATTGGTAATGTTTCTTATGATTTGTAATAAGATTTGATTTACAATTCAGAAAATAGGCCTTTTGATCCACAATGAATCTCGATTAATATCCATGATTGGCATAACTAGAACTTCTTTGACACCATGTGGAGAGACGGTCAAACTCAAATGCATGGTGCATTTTTTCTTCTTCTCTGCAGCAGTGTTTCAAATTTCCCTAAATGAAAGTTACATAGTGCATATTTTAGTGAGATTGGTAATGATTTAATACAAACTAATACACAATGACTTATCTCTTGTTGTTGCGTGCTTTCTATGTATTTCCATGGCTTCATAGAGAATTCTCTTAAATTTTCAAAACCATTATTCTGTTTGCAAAATCTACTAAGAATTAGAAATTCATGAAGTGTGTTTATCTGTTCTGAGCATGGAACTCATTATCTGCCTTGGACATAAAATTGTTAAAGATGAACATGAGAAAAATTGGGCAGCTATCAATGTTCAAACATTAACTAAATTCATTTGATTTTTGGCACAGATCAAAATATTTTCCGGAAGAAAGGGAGAATATGAACTGAGATATCATTTGAAACAAGGAAATGAAATGGACTTCTTAACAGCAGTTGAATTCTCCGTAGAAGATCCTTATGGAAAAGCAGTAGCATTGCTGGACTTGAAATCTAAACTTGTTTCGGTACGTTACTTTCTTGCTATCTGCTGCTGCTGCTACTATATTAAACATTTAATTTCTAAGGCATTCATTTATCGTTATATTAATTTCTACTTTTTTCTCCCATATGTTTTTTTTTTAATCCTTTCTAAAATTAAATAGGCAAAGGAAAAGTGGATGGTGTTGCCCGGAATCATATTGGCTTTTCTTGCTTCTGATATAATGAAAAAGGAAGGATATGAAGGCATCATTGCCAAAAGTAAAGATTTGGAAGTCGTAGACACATATGAGGAAATTGAAAGGAATGTCTTGAACGGTGCGGAGTTAAGCAGAGAAGTGCGCAGTGGAGATGTTGGGATTACAAAAAAAGTTGTACTATCGAGTGGAGGGTGTGGTAGTGGTTGTGGCAGTGGCTGTGGGAATGCAGTGGCTGTGAGAAGCGGTGGCTGTGGGGGATGTGGTGCGGGTGGTTGTGGCGGAGGGTGTGGGAATATGATTAAGAGCGGTGGCTGTGGTAGTGGCTGTGGCAGCGGCTGTGGAGGAGGGTGTGGAAATATGATCAAGAGTGGTGGCTGTGGAAGTGGCTGTGGTGGAGGGTGTGGAGGAGGTTGTGGAAATATAATCAAGAGTGGTGGCTGTGGAGGTGGCTGTGGTGGAGGGTGTGGAGGAGGGTGTGGAAATATAGTGGAGAGTGGTGGCTGTGGTGGCGGTTGTGGTGGAGGGTGTGGAGGAGGGTGTGGAAATATGATGGGGAGTGGAGGGTTTGAAAATGACAACATGAAGAAGAGTAGTGGGTGTGGTGGAGGCTGTGGTGTTGGATGTGGTGGTTGCGGTGGTGATATTTTGGACGGTAAGTGCGGCTTCAATGAGCATTTGAACGAGGAAGCACACAGCATGAATGAAGAACCAGTTGCTGCTGCATGAAGCATGTTTGATATGTGTATAAGTACTGTACAAACCTATGTGTAAGAGATCTCTCCCATTGCTTTTTTCCATAGAAAGAAATAAAGTGTAAAGAACAAACATGAGAGAGTTGATTGTGTGATATATATAATGAGATTATATGAATTGTATTTAATTACTTGTGTGAGTATTTTTAATAATGTCGGTATAATTTTTTTAAAAATTCTGGGGTGGGCTGGTGTGGCTATAGTCACGCCATACCTTTCGTAGATCTGCCCATGATCAGTAGTAATATCAGTCTGCTGTTGATATTGCTTTACAAAAATAAGTTGCTATTGGACTTGATCAACATTTTGCTTTAGTTTAGACTTCAGAAAAGAACAATTTTTTCTAAAGTCATTCAAATGATATATTGACAACTATATAGGTAGTGGTATAATTTTGTTTAAGCATTGCAAATATGAATGGTTAATTTCAACAATTTTCTTGAGACTAAAGGAAGCTTCAACTGCAAGGTACAAACAGTCAAAGCAAAAGTTTCAAGACTAACTCTGCCATAAATAGTTCAGCAGTAGATGAGGCAATAGAATAGACAATTCAAATTTCATATCCTTAAGTTTCTAATTTGTAGCATTCTATATAAGAGGAAATCTGAGTACACCCTCAAAATCTGGTTTTAACTTCTTAAAAGAAACTTCTGTTGCACATATTCCTTCACCTCATATTCCTTTGTGCTCTCTTCTAAACTATGGAATTCTAGAGTCGTTTGAAATTCTATCCGAATAGACTGTAACTTAATCTGGCTCCTTGATGATACAAATATCTGAATCTTCTATTCCCACTTCGGTGACAAGAAAGTTATTAAGAACAATGATATAGTTAGTTAGGGTACTAGTTTACTTACTATATAAGTCACAAGGTTGACCCATTTGGACCTCTCTTTCATTTTTGTATCATTTCAACTATCATCAATATTTCAACTATCTTCTAGGTTTTTTCTCTCCATTTTCATGGATGCCATGTTTCTCAACAAAAGTGTCAGAACAAAAGAAGTTTGATATTCTGAGGTTGTTTTATCTTTTACAA
This sequence comes from Medicago arabica, assembly GCA_946800305.1. Lineage (NCBI taxonomy): Eukaryota > Viridiplantae > Streptophyta > Magnoliopsida > Fabales > Fabaceae > Medicago > Medicago arabica. The sequence goes on from OX326970.1 coordinate 44,385,747, forward strand.
AATATGACCAAACTTAAATATTAGATGGTTCCAAATTTTCAATATGTTATAATGTCTCACTGGTGTCAATATGGTTGGGTTGATTTAACTTCTTCAAAAAATATATATTTCATTTCTTTCATTGCAACTCCAATGCACGTTGATTTAGATCGCAACTTCTTAATCACTATGTTAATAGCAAATAAGATCTCGTACCAAATCGTCAAGCCAAGTAAAAATTCAAAGGTCTCAAAAGAGTTAGCCAAACTTTCATCTTCCCTTTTTGTTTTAGCACATCACTATTGGAATTGCACAATTCTAACAAAGTTAATTTGAGGTGCTTGAAATCTAATAGCTTTCACACTTTTGACTCAACTCTCCCATATAGCATTGCACAAAGATTTCAGTGTTAAGTCCGAAAACATGGTCAACTGATAAGTGCCAGAAAGTAGTTAAAATCATCTTACATTTAAGGCACTTTTGTTACTTATCATGCAAGTAATCTAGGGAAAAGCCGAGAGAAATGTGATAATTGCCCTATTGCGCTTTATTTATCTTACTCTACCCATTTGTGCAGGATTTGAGTGTCAAGGCATCAAACAAAGAAGCAACATAGAAAGGGTACAAAGGTTAACTCACAACGGCGAGTGGGAGGCGAGCAAGTTTCAGAGAGCACATTTTCACCCGCCCTCAACTCACAATGGCGAATGGGAGGCGAGAAAAGAGGCCAAGAGCTCACCATGGCGAACATATCTACTCGCAAGGCGAGTTAAGGCGGCCAAAACTCCTCAAAGTTGACATGGCACAAACCCACTGGAGAAACAACCTACTTGTCATGGCGACCAAGTCCACTCGCGAGGCGAGTTAAAGCAGATCAGAAACTCTATAAAAGCCCACTTGATCATTTCAATGAAAGGCATCAGAGAGAGAATCTCATAACATCTCGTAATATTCAGAGAGTGAGATATGGCGAAATTCATTGTTCTTCATAGAGTGAGAATGATAGAAGGTGAATTCTTCCTCATTTGTTGAGAGATCACAAGTTTGTAATGAATCCTCATTCTTTAATTCAATCTTGCAAGGCTACCATGAGAATGAGTAGCTAAATCTCCATTGTTGGGAATAGTGGTACTTGACCTTGCTAAACATGTAATCATTTGATCTATAAATATATGATTCTAGCATATTATTTGATATTGAGATTATCCTTGCAATTCATACTTATGTTTGATTTAATTGTTATTGAAAAATACTCTTGAATCTAGGTTTAGAATAATCATCTATCCAAACATGAATTCTAGACATGGAGTTGATGTTTGGATAATCACTCTTTGTATCCAAACTTCATGCTTTCAGATTGTTCAATAGTTTGGGAAATCAACGATTAAACAATACGATCGACTATTGGATCGTTTAATAGATGGAGAAATCGTCGATTAAACGATACAATTGACTTCACGATATTATTTAGACACGAATGATATTGTTGAGGGATACGTGATAATATCGATTAAAAGCTAGAATCTGTATATGTGATCATTAGAATATATGCGAAACTTGGTCAAGGAACTCTAAACCTAACAAGTTTTTCGTCTGATTACTCTCCATTTTTATTTTCGCAATTTAGTTTTTATAGTTTCAAACAATCAATCAACTAAACTCTAGCTCATAATGGTATCGATTGTTGAACGGCTGATAATATCGCACTAGTCCCTGTGGATACGATAACTAAATACTTACTTTTGATACTACATCAAAATGGCGCCGCTGTCGGGGACTGGCGTTTAGATATTTGAAGCATCGCAACAATTTGTATTGTTTTGAGCACTTGTATATAATATGTACATATTTTTCTCTATTATATAGTTGTCTGCACTAACCCCTCTTTGGTATACAAAGAAAAATTTCTTGTTAGCTATATCCATTTCCGATTCTCCATATAAAAGAAATCATGGTTGATCATGGTTTTGTCAACTTCTACAGTCCACTCGAGTTTGAACCATATCAACAGTATCCACAACACCTTTATGAAGATGAACGGATATCAAATATGGAAAATATCTTGAATATGTTCATACAACAATCCATGATAAACATGCATGATACCAACCAAATATTGAAGAATTTAACATTTCAGTTGGAGATGATGTAAGCACAAATCATGAATATTCAAGCCAACAATCAATCTACTCATGGAGAACAAGAAAATATTCCAACTAGGGATGAGAAAGTCGGAGAGATTGTTGAAGAAGGTGTTGATGAAATTGAGGAAGAAATCATGTTAGAAGGATGTGGTATAATGAACATAGTGGAAGAAATAGAGACACCACATGAAATAGAACTTCCTCAAGAAAGGTCATATACTGAAGAGGCCAAAACTGTTAATAATTAAGAAGTGATGATGGTTGCAGAGAAAAAGGAACGGTTACTTAGCAAGGAAGAATCATGTGAAAAAAAGGGGAAGAAAGTGAGCAAGGTGGAGATTGATCGGGTCATAGGTGAAATATATGCCTTGTTCAACAAACCAAAATTATGGAGGATATGGACTCCACGTTAATTATACTTCAAATTCATGGAGTTTCTCCCAACACGCAGGATTACAAAAGATGATGTGTTGTCCGTCTCATTTTGGCCACCCTAACGAAACAGGTGTCAAGCTAACGACGTTAAACAAGCGCTTGTTGGGAGGCAACCAAATCTTATTTTTAGTTTTCTTTATTTTTATGCTTTCTATTTTGCATACTAGAGTCATTGGTTACATTTCGCCCACCAAGAGCAATAACAGAAGTCAAAACTGCAATTTTGAAACTGTCATAACTCGCCTCGCGAGCACAATCTCGCCATGGCCAGTGTTATAGGTCCTTTGACCTGCATTGACTGTCAAAGAGCTCGCAATAGCGAGTAAACTCTCGCCTGGCGAGTTACAGCAGGTCTGACAGTTCAGCTTCTTATGAAACACATACTTCTTATCGTAATGTAGACTTAAAGGTTAAGTCTTTGGTAAACCTTTGTTGCACCGCGGTTTCCCACAAGCTCTCATTAACTAACTGATGGTGATTGGTGATAGATGTTTGGCAAATGTACCAAATACTAGCGAAGTAATAAAATAAGTTTGTATCCACGAGGACTGTGTTAATCTCAATTTGGCAATAAAGTAAATATTTAGGATGTATATATTATTTTGTAAAACATAGGTAGTAGATTTGATTTGATCGCATAAAACTAAATAACAAAAAATATAGATTCAATTAGAAAATATAGATTCGGTTAGAAAATATAGATTTGGTTTAGAAAATATGAAGAGAGATGAGATCAGGTCTTTCGAATCATCTAAGTTCCCTTAATTGGTATACTGCACTTATTCTTATGAATTATTTTCTAGTCCCACGATAGTTAACAAAATAGTCTTAATCAATCCCTTGACATAGGACCCTCTTCTCTAACTACAGCCTCTAATTCCTTAGGTGGTCTAATAATCGTCGAAGGTTTTAAGAACGTTAACCTAATATCATTAACAAACGATTATCCATTCCTAGACTAACCATATTTATTAGAACAATTCAATTAGGTCTAAGTAGAAAGCTATGGTCAGTAGTCATTCATTCTCACTAAATCATGTTTATATTTGATCAGGATATAAAAAGCATTAAGAACAATTGAATTGAATAAAGACTAGATTGTCATTCACAATAAATAGAGTTTCACAACAATGTAGATCAATTAGGGTTACAAAGAATCATCTCAGACCTAATCTCTAAGAGATTTAGCTACTCATAATCGAGTTTACAAATAGCATAATCAATGGAAGAATTAAAACATACATGAACTGGTTACAAGGTGATGAAATCGCTCCTGCAGCCGTCTTCAGGTCTCAAAATCGCACTTTCTCTCTCCAGGATTCTTCACCAATCGTGACACGTTTTCTGGAAATCGTGACACGTTTTGGTCCTTTGTATTTTCTTCAATTTTTATGCTTTTCTTGCTGCTTAAGTTACCTTATGAACTCTAAATTGTGATCAAAATACATGGAAAATTAAGTAATGACAAGATGTCATCACAACCCCAAACTTGAACTATTCTTTGTCCTCAAGGAATTCACTTATAAAATTGACAATTGACAGTAAAATAACAAGTACCTGATCAAGCGATAGTACCCAAAAGTTCAACACCTTACTAGCTAAAGATGAGCTAGTTTGACTTGTTAGCAACCATCAATTCACAACTCCACGCAACAATCGAAAAGAGTTCACACACAGTCGACATGCAATATACATATTACCATAAGCTTGAAAAGTTTTTAAACGTCAATCAGAACCAACGTCAATGCATACTTTGAGGTCTTCAAGGGTTATAACGGGGCTTAGGTGAATGTGAGATAATATTTGGATAAGTAGGCTACACAAAATCATGAGTTAGGCACTTCTGCAGAAATTAAAGCATGGATTTAATCCCTTAATTCACCTTTGAAACAACAATTTGTAAAGGTACTAGAGAACATTTGTAACTTTTTGGGACGATCGAGTTTAAAGTTACTCGGATTTTCAATGATATGTCCCTTTTTCATTATATTTTCTCTTTTTTTTATACACCATTTTTGAATGTATTTTTCATTCATTTTTTTTATAAAGTTCTTTCTTTGTTCTCTAGTACTCCCACCCCAAACTTAATTAGTTACAAATTCCAAGAACAACCTCAAACTTAAAATGAAAAAGGGACATATCATTGAAAAAGGGACAAAAACATATTTAACCCTAATATCAATGTTAGTTTATAAAAAAAATCATTGATCACAAATTTAAAAAAAAAAAAATTGCATTTTTTTTTACACATAAAATTTGGTCTTAAAAAACTATTTTAAAAGAGATATAACAAATTTTTAATCCGGATATTAAAACTATCCGCATAATTTTAAAAATCAAACCATATTCATATATGGTTTCGTGACCGGTTTGTAATAAAATATGATTATGGTTATGAATCCAATTCCACATTAATGGTTTATAAATAATACATTTTTGCCAATCGACTATTTTTATTTTTTTTAATAAACCAATTGACTATTTTTAATGGTTAAGATCTTTTAAAAAAATCCAAACCTATTTATTTATTAAAAAAAAAAATAACAATAGAAACCTAGCAGATACGTTTGAAGTTACAATACAACCCTACCCACGATATACATTGATTCACTCACAATCTCCACTGTGGCCTTCCTCCACCAACACATGACGTGTGTTCCAAGAAACCAAATAGCAGCAGGTTTGTATTCCACCGTTACTTGGAACATCTCTCCCTAGTTTCCGAACAGTTTCTCTCCATCACCAACTGTTTCCAATCATCCCTCACTATTTGTGATCTAACCCTTCCTTTCCTCCCCCGCCTTCTCCAGAGATTTCCCGACCTCTCCCAATTTCATGGTGACCTCAACGAGCTTCTCAGCCAAATATCACTTTTTTCCGTAGACCTTAGATCACTCAACCTCTCCAATGGATTATCCATGCCCAGCAATGGGCTGCGAGCTTTGAATGAGGCTAGGTTGTGTTTGTTCCTTGCTGAATTGATTTCTATAAACGTTAGTTTTTGTAGCAACCTCACGGAATCAAAGGTTTTGTTGTAAGCCCTCAAGTGAAGTCTCTTCATTTGAAGGGAAATGCATGGTTGATGGATGAAAGCATCCAAATATTTGCTACATTTTTCCCAAATTTGGAGCTTCTTGATTTAAGCTCTTGTTAATGTATATTAATTTGACGGCGTTGATGAAGTTTTAAGGAGAGGTTGTAATATTAGACATTTGAGCTTAGTCTCCTCTTTCGGTGCTAAGCTATTTGAGATGAACTATGTAGTTCCCAAATTGGAGGTATTGAACTTGTCTTGATCTGCAACTGATGATGAAGCACTCGATGAAATCTCAAAGAGTTGTTGTGGTCTATTGCAATTAGACCTGGAAAATTGTTATGATGTGACTGAGAAGGGAGTGAGGCAAGTGGTAGAAAAATGCACAAAGCTGAGAGAGATCAATTTGAGGGATTGTCAAAATGTGGCTGGTAATGTTGTTTCTGAGATGGTACTTTCAAGGCAATCATTGAGAAAGATAACAATTCCCCCTTTTTATCATCCTAGTGATCATGAAAAAGAACTATTTTTGCATCATGGATGCTTTGTTTCTTAATGCTTATGCACTTCTTTGAGACTTTTGAAAATCCCAATTTATATTTGTTATATTTGTTTGATTATATAAGATTCCAATATGCTAGTTATATGTTCTTGGGAGCTTGTTATACAACTGTTTGCTGGACTTCATTCAATAGAAAAAGTGTAACACTTAAAATTGCTCCTTTCATTTTTTTTTCTTCTTAATTTGCTTGAAATTCATGTTAAATGTATACTGTATTTATGTAGTACACATTTCGGTTCATGAGATTAGAGTTTACACTTTTGTTACAGATTCATGACCATTAGTTCAAAATAAAACTTGAAATCATAGTTACATATATTGTCATCCATAATCATAAACTAATGTGGGAGTGTGATGTCAAGTTAGCTACCTATCTTCTTTATACAAGAATACTAAAACTGGAACTGAATGTTACTTGCAGTTATTTCATTCTTTGCACAAATTGTCAATAAGTTTTGAATTTAGATATACAAAAATAATTGTAACATCATCATGGAAGTGTCTCCTCAATCTTTTAAAGGTCTGAGAATCTTATTTCTCTCTTCTTAGCTGCATCAAAAAACAGTGAGCAATGCAATAAAAATACTAGAAATGCTTTAGTTATACATATATGAAATATTACAACAGTGGTAGTAGTAAAGCATGTATCCCAAGACTAAAAATATTTATGATTCAGTTAAACCATTAAAAAAGTAAGAAAAAACAAAAGTACATAGCCATCATATTCATCCAATTTAGAGCAACTAACCAGGTAAATTTACTCCTTCCACCACATGAAGATTTTCAATATCAAAGTGTTCAAGAATCTGGAATATGTTTCTCTCCAAGACGGTAGTAACAATATTGAGCCTACCAAGCCAACGAAACCAGTGAAGAATCCTAAAAATATTGAATTCTCTCCTGCTCTTATTGTTAGCACTGGATGTTCTGCTGGGTCTTCACCATGACATTTTCTATCAAGAGGTTCTCCGTAGAGATTAAAATTTCCATCAAAACATGAAGTGTCAAATGACTGCAACTGCGTTCCAATTGGAATTTTTCCATAGAGCTGATTGTTTGACAAGTCCAACCAAGTGAGACGATCAATATGAGCTAGACTGGATGGAATTCTTCCCAAAAGATGATTTCTTGATAGGTCAAGAAACTCAAGTGACTTGAAGTTTCCTATGTTTGAAATGATTTCCCCACGGAGATTGTTCCTTGACAAATTTAAGGAAATCAATCCAAATAAGTACCCCATTTCAGTTGGTATTTTCCCCGTAAGATGGTTACTTGAGAGATCAATGCTTTTTAAAAGCATATCTGCATTTTTGTAGAGTTGGTCTACACCTTTCCACACAAAGAATAGGTAGAAATTATATTGTACTTCAAGATACCTTTGGTTGAAGATATACGAGTGCTCCATTGATGTAGTTGAGTTCATAGTGTCATGAGCCATTGAAGTAAAATTCTTTACACAAGTTGGGATTTGTCCTGACAAGCTATTGAGCGACAAATCCAAGACATAAAGCTTTCTCAAATAGCAGAGATTTGAAGGCATACTTCCATTGAAGTTATTGAATCCAAGGCTTAAGATTACTAACTGGTGTAAACTGTCTCCAATCCATGAAGGTAATAGACCATGAAACATATTTTCTCCAAGGTCCAAAAAAGCCAAGTTTTTTGAGCAATTTTTCAAGGCGGGGGTAATTTGTCCGGTCAAACTATTATTTCTTAAAATCAAAGCCTCCATGTTAACAACTGCATTCATTGAGAATGGGATGTTTCTTCCGGACAACTTGTTATTGCTCAAGTCAATAAACTGTAATGAGGATAAATTATTCCAACAATCAGGAAACTCACCCTTTAATTGATTGTTTGACAAATCCAAAACTCCCAAAATGTTAGGCTTACTTTTGCTGCATATGAAGGAAGCTAAATCTGAAATTTTATTATTGGAGAGATGCAGTGCTGCAGCTTGCAATAAAAAAGAAGGAATGGCACCTTCAAGTTGGTTTGAACTCAAATCTATTTCAGGATAGTTGGTAAGATTGATTTCCAAATTTGGAATCCTACCGGTGAGATTGTTGTTTGAAATGGTCATGGAAACTAGTGTTTGCAATTTGCCCCAAAACCAAGAAGGCATCGGAGGTAGACTACCGACATTTGAAAGGTAAAGAAATGATAAGTTATTTTGTTTTTGAAGCCAATTAGGAAATCTAGAATCCATATTACAATATGACAAATCTAACTCTTGTAATTGAAAAGGAGGGACCCAATCATCACTAACCTTCATAGTCAGGGAATTGTAAGACAGATATAACCATTCCAATTTGGAGAGGTTAGTGAAATGATATTCAGAGATGACACCTTCAAAAGAGTTTTTGCTCATGACAACTATTCTCACTGCATTGGAAATGTATCCTCGAGGGTATTCGATAAGGATAGTACCTGTAACGAGGATACATTTCCAATGCAGTGAGAATAGTTGTTATGGATGATAAAATCTGAAAAGTCTCCACTCAAATTGTTAAAATCAGCTGCAAATGTCTCCAAGGTGCATATATTCAGAATAAATCTTGGGATTTGACCGCTTATATACAAATAACTAAGGTCTAGATATTTTAGATGTTGTAGCTCAGTTATTGAAGGATTGATTTCACCACTCAAATAGTTTGTTTCTGAACCATGCAGATCAAAACTTTGAACATAACCTGTTTCGTTGTTGCATTCAACTCCCATCCATTTGCAGCAATCTGAATTTGGATCATCCTTCCACGTATACAACGTCCCAATTAAACTCATCTTGGAGACCTTGTTTGAACGTGAGGAGTGCATGTCTATCCCTCTCTTTGCACTTTGTGTCGCCATTCTCAGTTGCTAAGTTGAACCCAACATTGGAGCACAACACGAACAATGCATGGAATATAAGAACAATATAGTTTCTCATCATAATTTTAACAACAAAATAAAGCTGAGATTATCTAATGGATGCTATATTCTCAAGTGTTATTCAAACACAAACATATATATAAAGAATTGTGTTCAAGAAATGTGTTTCTTTTCCAAACTTCCTCTTTTATCTTAAACCTCTACTTTCCACTATTCTTTTGTTTAAATAAAATTCATTTTTTACCATTACTTTTGTACAAGCATTTTCCATGTAACTTTTATATCAGGATTGTTAATTCTTTTATATTTCCTAAAGATTATATTTGTTGCCTAATTTTTATGGTCCATCCATTTCATGCTCAAATTATATCCACATTCAAAGATAAGATTTTATCATTTATACAGTCTCAATTTTTAATCGATTGAACGAAACAATGACCACTATTTACAAGTTGCTAGCATACAAGTGGAGTGGAAAATTGGGATTTTGAATTCGTGCACTTAGGAAATCTTTGGCTCTTTGCAATTGTTCCATAACAAATCTTCGGATCAAAATCTAACGGTTTATAATATATGGCCTAACCATAGTTAACATACATTATTGGAATGTGAGCTATATGTTGTTTTAGGAAATGGTCAATCATAGTGATACTAACAAAATATAAGTTACATCAATATAGAAAAAAGGAAACCGATTTGAAACTATCAACTTATATTTCATACTTTGGCAGAGCACTTCCAAAATATTAGCAAACAAGGCATCCATGATGCGAGAAGAGTTCCCTTTCTTGATCACTAGAAACGGTAAAAAGGGAGAATCGGTATCTTCCTCAATGATGGCCTTGAAAGTACAATCTCGTAAACAACATTACCACCCACATTTTGACAATCCCTCAAATTGATCTCTCTATGCTTTGTGCATTTTTCTACCCCTTGCCTCACTTCCTTCTCTGTAGCATCATAACAACTTTCCAGGTCCAATTGCAATAGACCACCACAACTCTTTGAGATTGCATATAGTGCTTCATCATCAGTCGCGGACCGGAACATGTTCAATACCTCTAATTTGGAAACTTCAAAGTTCATCTCAAGTAGCATAATTATAAACTTTGAAAAAAGTAAAACTATTTACTAAAACTTTAGCTTGAAGCATCATTTAAATAGCTAAGCTAGGTTTTTTTTTTTAGTTTTCTAGAAGCAGATGGACGGGTCACAGCAACAGCCATCTAAGATGCAACAAAAACACAGAGCTGAAAAACTAAAACAAAAAAAGAAAGAAAAATTAATAGAAGTTGATAAATTAAACATGAACAAAACAAAATTAAACTATTTATATCATTTTTGGAGTCCTTGTAATGATGAAAAAGTGCAAAGGAAAAAATATAATTCTATATACTTAGACTAAAGAATTAAATTCTTTTAGTTTAGTTAAGATTTTAGACTAACCATCCCTCAATGAATCTAGCAGTACTCTGACTTCTGGGTGGTGGAGCAGCATATTGAGGTGGTGCCATAACCGGGGGACCATGATTATATCCTGCCAACAATAAACTTCCCACAAATTAAGGACATGATTTAATATATATATATGAAGAAATAAATGTGTTCAATAAATCATATCTTATGGGAAAAAACAATTTGTTTTTATATAGGACAAATCAAAAAATATTGGCTACAGAGGATTGAAACTTTTAGCATAGTATGTTAGAAATCAGAAAGCTCTTATTTAACAAAAAAAATACTCTGTGACTCAGAATTAAAATCAAGCCTCAAACATTATTTGATGATAATCATCATGGTTAAGTATTCCATAAGATCTGGATATTGTATCAAGAGAAAAACATGATAAAGTTACCTTGTTGAGCAGAGGATGGATAGGCATACTTGGGGTCATTCATTCCTGGAAATTGGACTCAAAGCACAATATGTGATTACCAAATAATCATATCGAACAATTTACCTCTCGTAACATTGTATTCCCTCCGTTTCAAAATACATGTCCAATTTTTGCAATGTGCATTATTCACTTGACTTACTTTGACCATACTTTTTAACTAATGTATAAATACAAATATTAGCATGTAAGATGTCGTTTGATTTGTCTCGACAAATATTTTCAAAATATTAAATTTTTACTTTAGATAATTAAAGATATTAACGGTCAAAATTGTGCATTGGCATATATGAAATGGTTGACATGGACATGTATTTTGAAACGGAAGGAGTATATGTGATTTTTCATAAATTAAATATACAATATTTATTATGTGGGTCAATACTAATAGTACAATAATTAAATTATTGAAAACTTTGTTACAAAAATAATTAATAGAGTGGGGGCACTTGCCCCAATATTTACTATATATTGATATTTAGATATAACATTTTCAACGGCAGTTAACTGTCGTTCGCTCCTAAGCTAAATGATAAGGAATGACGGCAATTTATTATTATTGGAGGTATTAAATGGAAGTTTGAACGCATGAGAGCAATTTTAAAAGCTTAAATAAAAAAATTCATTCATGTTAGCCTTACTATAATAATAATGTTGGCATGCATAATTATTTGTCGGTCCATTCTTAAAATCCTTCCTTAAGTACCTTATACGTCGATGGTGAGATGGAAATTGTGTCACTCGAATAGATATATAGACGTGGTGGTGTTTTATTCCACATGAAAAACAACCTGTTTTATCCATATATACTCCTTAGAAAGAACCTTATCCCGCATCATCAAGAATTTTGTTTTTCTCAATTATTTTGTGTTTGACTTTCAGCTCAATTGTTTAATGTGTACTGAAAAAGGTTGGTTTACAATTTCCAAACCCCTCTCTCAATGAGAATTGATTTATTTGTGTTAGATGAGATGGGAGAGTATGAGAATCATTTATGTTGGTTCAAGAACAAACACACAAATTAGTTTTTGTAAAAGAAAAACACACAAATAAATAAGTTGAACACCACGTTTTTTAATTAAAATCTTAACATAGTGTTCAACCGTAAGACATTGTTTATGAATTCTTACACCTATATATTGTTTAAATGAAAGACTTCTAACTGACATCACATTTGCAACAACAACTTGTATCTATTTCAAACAACATATACATTCTCTAGAATATTCTTTACGAATTCTTAATGATCCAAGTTCTTTTTAAGGGTTAATGTCTAATGATCCAAGCTTATGAATACTCATTACGGTCTAATCAGATTATTGAAATATATTATATAAGTTTTCGTCTCTAAATAAAACGGAGTATTGTCATCATTTTAAAATTTTCTGTTTCATTAATTTGGTCCCTAATTGACATAAACTTGACATGACCTTGTCATTTTTTTAACATAAAAGACCTACAAAGTGACATAAGTTGCCTATGTATGGGACTGTTGTGCAGGTTTTTATTAGACCAAGTAATGAGCATTGACAAGCTATTGATGGGGTCTTTAGACACCTAAAAAAAATCATAAATCTTGGATTATACATTATCAAAGTTTTTCTGTTGTTCTGAAAGAACCATGAATGTTACTGCGACGGTAAGAGGTGATAAAAATGTCATAAGAACAACACTATTAGAGAGTTACTATCCACACGGGTTGTAAGAATGGATAATGTACGCACCCGTTAAACAAAATTTAGCGGATTTTTTGACGAATGGACTAGCTAAAGTGAAATTTGGTAACACACTGATTAAGATGGGACTATTGCATGTGGAATCACTCGTGGTGGTAACCCGACCTAAATGACTGAAGATCCCAAAAAGTAGGTTCAATCGGTGATAACAATTCGTGAAATGATATGAGGTTAGCATGCTATAATAAATCTTAAGAAGCATGATTCCTAAAGGATAAGAGGTTGGGATAATATAAACTCTTAATGAGATCTATACTCTACGTGGAGTAGAGTACCAAGCTACAAGAGTACTCTTGATAGACTCGTCTTTGTAAATGTGGAAGTGGGGGCCTGATAAGTGCTCAAAAGTAGTATTTTCCATGTGGTAACTTGAGCATTTTATTACGTGTTTTACAAGATTGCTAAGGAAAAGCTTTGATTTGTTGCAATTTTTGTCTTTTACGCTTCACATGCCTTACTCTCCTAATTTTGTGCAGGAACGAGACAAGCAAGGACCAAGAATGTGCCTGAGTCAAGTTCACCTCGCTTGAAGCGACGTCATCTCGCTTGAAGCAAGATTTAGGCAGAGAGCAACAATTCTTTTCGCTTCCAGCTCGCTTCCAACACGCTCCTGAAGAACTGTATCTCGCTTGAAGCGACTTCAGCTCGCTTGAAGCGAGATTTGGACAGAATGCATCAAGCAAGTTCGCTTCTGACTCGCTCAACCATCGCTCCAAGCGAAGTGCACCCTGAAGTAGGATAAGGGCCACATGGCAAGTCCCCATTGGCCAGTTGTGGATTTTGGACATCTCGCTTGAAGCGACATAATCTAGCTTCAAGCGAGATGTCACGTTTTCAGCCCCTTTTAGTAGCTTTTTCCTTTTTCAAAAGCCATTCATTACCACTGTTTTATCAAATTTTCTGGTTTTTAGAGAGAGGTTAGAGCTTTTCTAGAGAGAGAAACATACAACAAGGGAGTTAGAAGTAGATTCAAGCCAAGATTTGTTGAGACATCATGGATCTTGTCATAGAATCTTCATCTTCTTCTCATTCCTTGCATGACTATCATAGATATATGTAGTCTATATCTTCTCTTGTGGTTTTGAGGTACACAAACAAGCTATTATGTAACCTTTTGATCCTTTAATATATGATTCTAGCTATTTATTCATTGTTGTGGTTATTCTTGCTTTTAATGCTTTATTGAGGTTTAAAATGTATTGGACACATGCTTTTAAATCTAGAAATGGAATAACTATCTATCTTAAATTATCAATCTAGACATAGATGTTAATCTTTGATAATCGCTTTTAATCTAGAACTTCATGATTTTGGATGGTTTGATCGATTGGGAAATCGTCGGTTAAATCACCCAATCAACTTTGTGATCGTTTAAATGTTTGGGAAATCGATATTTAAACGAACTCTTAGAATTAACGATACCGTTTAGATATAAATGGTATTGTCGAATGATTGTGATAACTTTGTTTGAAAAGCTAGAATCTATTAATCGATCGAGAGATTGCAGTTGTTACGCTTGGTTGATGTTTCTAACCACAAGCGGAAAAGCTCTATCTCTGCTCGCTTTACTTTTATGTCGAATAGTAAACATAGTTTTACACAAACAAACAAATTATACCCAAAACTTGAAATGATATTTGAAGTTAAACTACTTATGAGACACACCAATCCCTGCGGAAACGAATCTATTATACGCACATGTAAATAGTAATATGACATGTAAAAATATTACATCAGGGCCGTTTCCTATGGAATTCTTGGTGAAATTCCTAGACCGTTCACTAAACCGGGATTGATGTGCAGAGCCTTTAATGCACTGACTTTTTAAGAATACATAAGAAAAGGTTGTGTGTGGTTTGACGTCAAAGATAGAGTTTAAGACTATGAGTCTCTCTAGTAAAATCTGAATCTTATTCACTACGCAAATGCTCAAGTTGTAAGACACTTTTGCTTATGCACAATCTTAGAACGCAAAGGTTTAAGTCGCAAGACACCTTTGCTTATGCAATCTTAATAGAAACCTCTGAGTTATTTTTAAATTCAAGTGGGGGATTGTTGGAACACTATTAGTGTTATTGTGTGAATTAAATAAATTCTCAACTCAACTATCCCATTAAATGCTCATTTATGAGGTGAGATCAAATCATTGATTTTTTGACGGTCAACTAATCCTATCAATTGGATTTGTAACTTTTTTGACTCTTTATCTATAAATAGTGTTCATCTCCCTCACTTTAATTCACACTAGAAGTTATCTTGAGTTGTCAAAAAACTTTGCTCTCTTCTCCCCCCCTTTAGCTTGTGTTGAGAAGCTATTATTTTCCTCTCCCTCTTTTTCCGTCCCTTCGAATTCAAAGAGTGTTCTTGAGATCGTAGTCTCTTGGATTTATAATGTCTCTTCGATAAATTATTCTCTTTCGATATATATTGTCTTTTCGAAAATAAGAATGATAATAATAATAAAATCCCTTTCGATTCAAAAATAAGAGTATTCTTAAGATCATAGTCTCATTCGAAATATATTGTCCCTTTGGAAAATTGAACGATCTTAAGAATATTGTCCCCTTTAATATTTTATGCCATTGGAGAAGTTAGAGGTTAGAATGGTGGAAACATCATATTAGAGTAGTCTGAGTGTCATATTAGAATGGTCCTAGTGTCATATTAGAGTGGTTTCAGTACCATAATAGAGTGATAGAAATATCATATTAGAGTGGTGTTAGCACCATATTTGAAGGTGTATTTCTAGAACGGATCCTAAAGTACAGTAGGATTCCGATATTGGTGTAGATGAACTGTTTTATCTTGTGGATGTCGTGGTTGATAGTCTCTTAACATAATTTCGAACGGTGTCACAAAATGTCTTAAAGAGAACTACATAATCCGCGACTCAACCTAACAATCTCTTCGATGATAGAAATTATTTTTAACTAATTTTGACTATTGTTTCAACAATGATCCGTTAAATTACACTCACCTATCCTTTTTTTGAATTTAATACACTTCCTTGAAGAAGTTGGAGCACCACCTTTTTTTTCTCTGTGGCACACATATACTATCATTAAAATATAAAATTTGCTAACATCCACGGATCGATAGTGATATTAGCAATTTGCTTCAAACCATCCCACAACAGTCTTCTATTATCTTCATTGGGGAGGGCATAGATTTGGGTAAAAAGCCACATCCTACCAATAGCAAATTGCACTTCCAAATGCATAAACTAAATTTTTTAATTTGCAAGTTCACTGTGATGTAATCTTCTTTCCAAGCAACAATAATACCTTCAACATACCCATTGACTTCAGTCACAAGAAAACCATCAAATCCTAGCAAATTAAAATTTCCATTTAATTTGACAGGATCACATCTAGTTTCCACAATCACTAAGTACATAACCGGCTTACAAGACGAAACATATGTTTGCAATAACGTAAAAATATGTGTTGGTTGCGCCCCTGCAGTTCCACACCAGAATTTTATTTGTTGTATTCATCGTAACAAAATAAAATCTAAGTAGAGCCAAAAAATTCCAATAACACATTACTAGTTAAGTCATGGGGTCCCTCCACTACCTCCATATCTGAATCATAAGACATAGATATACCCTTGTCATTGGCATCAACAAACTCTTCTCCTTCTCCATCCATAGTAAAATTCCCAGGATTTTGCTCCCGAGTTATGTTTCATGTCAATTTCAATCCAACAAACTATCGATGTACTAAGTGACTGTGTGAATGCACGCACTCTGTGAGCACAACAAATCCGAATATATTTATTGGTAACAAACCTTTAGTTTTGACCATCATCATCACCAATAACCCTTAGAAAAATGATTGATAGTTGTTGACCTCCATATTTTTTAGCCCACCACCCATCTATTTCGCTAAAAATTGAATTTTGATTGGCCAATTTTTTTATTGTGATGGTTTCGTGAAGAAAATGTTTGTTGTAAATCGAATTATACTCATTTAAGGAAACCCAAACTATTGGAAACCAAATTAATTTGATAATGCCACATTGAGAAGCCTCCGTCGAGCTGAGTTAAATGATCTGAAATATGGTACGGAGTGACCATGATGAAGTCTAACCAAGCAGAAATTGCAATCCAAGCTTGACGAAAATAGTCACAATGTAGAAAAATATGAGCCGTGTCTTCTAAATTAACAAACTCTCTCACACAAGATTGAGTAGTTGACGGAATCACCCCTCTCTTAAACAAATTGTTGTTTGTTGGAAGGCAGTTGAGAATGCGACACCACACAAAAAGATTGATTTTTAGAGAAACATCTTGATGCCAAGATACAGGGTTTTCATCTGCATTGTTATTTGTTGTAAAAAGTTGTAGACCGAACTGGCAAACTCCGCAACCACCTGTTAATAACATCATCGTGCAAAATAATATAATTCAACTTAGCACTACACTCCCTCAGCTGCTCCTCCTCACAGGCTCATAACCTCTTACGTCATCTCCAAGCCTCACCTCCCTCACCCCACCCTAAGTGTTTCATTTGGACGACCGTTGCCATTTTATTATCCTATAGCTCAAAAAGGCAACTAAACGTAATGTTCAGAACCTCTCTATCCAACCAAGGATTCCACCAAAATAAAAACACCATTCCGTCACCAACTTCACACACATATTTTTGTCATACTACATTAATTACCATCATTTTAAAAAAATCTAATGTGATATTATTTACATTTATCTATATGCATTCATAGGTAAAAATCATAAAATCCAAAAGTTGAAAAAGAATATAATACACTGTACTTACTACTTTACAATTTAGTACAAGTCAAATTTACTTTTTGGTAGTTTTTGGGTTTTGCTATTTTTATATCTAAGTTTTGGTACAAAGCAAAATAATAAATAATTTTAATAACGAGTAGCAATTTTCAAAAGCGATTTAGTTGTGATTTCTTTTACGTTTGCCATATTTTTGCATTTGAGACAGCACATGTCTTACAACAGAATCACATGCATGCCTTTCATATTGGAAACAAATTTCAAATCAAAAATCGTTAAATAAGAGATGTGGTGGAATCAACTATAAAAAGAGAGGAGAGGACTCTCACAAAAGAGAGAAACTATGAACTTCTTTGTGATCTTTAGTTTTCCCATAACCTTATTCCCTCAAATTCTCTTCATTATTAGAAACACCAACTAAAAAAATCATTAAAAGAAACATACCACTTTCATCCAACGAAGATTAACACGACAATAGAAGAAGAGAAAGAATATGAATAACTGAATAAAATTGAGAGTAGTAATTTTTTCTTCAAATTCCTATATATACATATATTTCTTTGTTTGCTGCTTTTTTAAGTAGAGCATGTATTATACGAAGGTTCATTATGGTTAAACTGTTTTTTTAGTTTTGTTACCGAAATTTTGTGTTTAAAAAATAATTAGCTGCTCCTGTTTTGATATTCTTAGTAAATTTGATTTTTTGTAACTTCTCGCAATGAAAATTAGACATAATATGGTGTATCTGTCTTTGAGAAGAAGTGGTATATATACTACACACCAGGCTATAGACCAATTTAACTTTCATTATTTTTTGTAAATTGATGGGATAAATATACTAACATAACCTATCTATAGCATATAAGTCGTGCAATAGAGATCTAACTTCGTCTCAAACATTTAATACTTCATGTTATGCAAGATTTTTGTTCTGAAAAGTTTCTAAAAAATATTTAATTAATCAAAAATATCAGAGAAAAAACATAATTACAAGTTTCTAAAAAATATTTAATTGATAAAAAATATCAGAGAAAAAACATAATTACTAACACGAGCAAAACAGTTTAACCACCTCTTAAGAATATGGGGTTGATGGTAATTTACAAACCCAACTTTTTTGTTTATAAATAAAAGATATTGAATTAATGGGGTTAATGATAATTTACAAATTCTTAGTTTTTTTTTTTTTTAATTTGAAATTTTGATCTCATCTATGTTCTGTAGCTGAGAATTTAGAGATAAAAGATCTTGATAATGCATCTTTTTGTATCGGACATACAAATACATCAAGATCGTTCATGCGATGTTTTTGGATTATCATAAAAAGGTTATATTGAAAAGTTTCTCAAGAGATATAACATGCAAGACATTAACTCGGGTGATACCCATGTGGCTGAGGGAGACAAGTTTAATCTCGATGAATGATCTTGAAGAAAAAGGATATGTTCGAGATTCCTTATGCATCGGGTATTAGAGAGACTAAAGTATTTTTTTGCCGATAAATTTGGGAGTCTAACGTACGCTCATGTTTTATGCATCCATGTATAGTGTAAATTATTGGGATATTGGGCAGATATTTAAGTAAGGGACCCACTAGCTATTATGACCAAAAATCCAATTATTTTCTTCATAAAAGCTATTAAATAAATGGGCTTCAAGGTAATTTGCAAATTCATGGTTTTTCTTTGGCTAAATATTGGATATACAATCCATTAACTATTTATGAGATTTCATATCGCTCTAATAGTTAATTTTTGTTACGTTTTGGTGAATGAGCTTCTGGTAGTCAATAAATCATTTATGTTAACTTTTATGAAAAATGTTGGCATCCATCACCCCTCCTTCAATATCTTCACCACGAAAATTAAAAAAATCTATCACCTTATCGCCAAATCTAGAAAAGTAAGATTAAAATCTCAAAAATGGTGTGAAGTAGAAAATTGTTGAAAGTAGAAGAAAGCTAGTTAGTGAAGCTTCATCAACACTTTATGAATCAATGGCCAAAAGTTCCGCTATAAATGATGTGTACAAAAGAAGAAGAGAGTGCAATGAGAGAGTTGATGAATTTGATTTGATGTTGATGGAGCATGATAATATTTTGAGGGATAATCTAATCCAATGGTAGAAAAAATTGATCCATCGTGAACCAATACTTCAATAGGTCCAAGTTAAATGGCACCTTATTGCAATTATCTTGAATTTGCGAAACGCTTTAAACTGGTTTTTCAAAACATCATGCTTATAACACTTTGACACGGTGACACTTTCGCAATTAGATCAAAACTTAAAACGTCGTTTCAACTTTGAAGACAGCTGACTTGAACAATATAACTCTAAAGCTGGTTTTTTCCCATAACATTTACCCCTCAACGTTTTTCTCCCCACTTCCCCTTCCATACTTTTTCCTTCTCTTTGTATTGCTATTTATGTTATTTTACTTAGAATTTATAATTAAAAACATGGCACTATTTTCTAATGCAACATTGAGATGGGCATACTAGGGGTAGATAGCATAACAAGAAAAATGTTTTTCTCCCATTACATATTACTCATTTCAATTGAACTTTTTCATACGTGACTTAAATCATGTAGGTGTTAAACGTTGTATGACTTAATTCACGCTGCAAAAATTAAGTCACATTGAATCACGTTCAGAACACTATCGTAAGTTAACTAACGTTGATTTTGTTTTCATATTTAATTGACAAATTATAGATAGAAGTGATCAATCTATCACACCCCAATCACTACATTCCATATTACCAACACACATGCCTCACTAATGGTATAAGGCTTGCTTTTCATTGCCACTAACCCACACCATGGAAAAACACGTGTGAAAGGTTTTGGAACAAACAAATAAAAACCAAAGAATATAATTTGTCATCTATATTATTAAAAGAATTTGTGAGGAAGGTTTATAAAGTCAACATAACACCACTAGGGTCCAGTATGCTGTAAATGCATGTATAAAGCCATCTATTATGTTGTTTTTCTCCAAGTTCAAATCAAGAATAATGAACAAAGGTAACCAGCGTAAGTTAAGTTACGCAGCGTTTAACATATGCGTGACTTAAATTATACGGTGCATTTTTAAAAGTTCAGTTGTGAACGAGCAAAACGTGAAAGAAGAGCATTTTTCGCATAGGAAAGAGTTCCTTGCAGGCATATGGAATGAATTTTGCAGGAAAAGTCATTTGAAGGCTTAAGGTTCAATATCAATTCTAAGGAAGTGTACATACCTTAAAACAATAAAGAGAGAGAAAAAATAATGATATTGTAGTTTGATAATGTAATAGAGAGAAAATGAGTTGTTTAATGGAATAAGAAATGCTAACAAATACCCTAACTCTTAGGACATTTGATAAAAAACTCTACATGAAAATTATCAATTCTTTTCATTTTTAAATCTTTAAAAAATGTCTTTAAGGCACTTGTTATCGTTATTGCAATCCTTATGTATCATCAATTATCTAAGTGCCACAAATTTCTTTGATAAAGTTGCATGCATCTTATCCACGTAGACGGTTTCCCAATGTTACATTTCAGCTTTTCAATTCAAATCCAATTCAAATTCATATCGATGATCACAAATATAAAGATGATTAAGGGAAAATAGGGGACCCAATGTAACTAAAAAAAATTTGTTTTCCACATTGCCTTACATAATCAAATCACCATAGAATCTGTAAAACAACTTACAACCAAATTGGAAAATGAAAACCAGATTTATCATAGCATAATTATAAACTTTGAACAAAGTAAAACTATTTACTAAAACTTTAGCTTGAAGCATCATTTAATTTATTCATATTTTTCTAGATGCAGGAACTTCCATATTTTTAGCTGATAAATATGATTGACGGGTCACAACAACACTCATCTAAGAGGCAACAACAACATAGAGCTGCAAAACTGAAACAAAAAAGAAAAGAAAAAATTAATAGAAGTTGACAAGAATATAAACAAAACAAAATTAAAATATAATTTTTTTATTCCATGTGATGGAAAAAGAAAAGAAAAATAATCTAGTTTTATTTATTTAGACTGAACAATTTAATTAAATTAGTTGAGATTTATGGACTCACCATCCCTCAAGGAATCCTGTACTTTGTCTTCTGGGTGGTGGAGCAGCATATTGAGGTGGTGCCATCACTGGGGGACCTTGATAATACCCTGCCAACAAAAATGTTCCCCTTAAATTAAGGACGCGAATAATTTATGAAGAAATAAATATATTTTTTTTGGTAAAGATGAAAAAAATTAATATGTATATAGAAAGAATACCCTAAAACAAATTAGGATGAAAAAA
The DNA here is from genome assembly GCA_946800305.1 of Medicago arabica. Taxonomy (NCBI): domain Eukaryota; kingdom Viridiplantae; phylum Streptophyta; class Magnoliopsida; order Fabales; family Fabaceae; genus Medicago; species Medicago arabica. The sequence goes on from OX326970.1 coordinate 44,407,464, forward strand.
AATGCAAATCCATAAAGTGAGTAAAGGGAGTTAGTTTTGTACACCACAAAAAATCACATCATATATATGAGAAAAACAAAACAAAAATATTGGTTTCAGATGATGAAACTTTTAAGCATAGTATGATAGAAATTAGAAAACTCTTATATTAATAATAATCATGGTTAAGTAGCTATTACAAGATCTAGTTTTTGTATCAAGAGAAGGAAGATTTACCTTGAGCAGGATATGGATAGGCATATTTGGGGTCATTCATTTCTGGAAAATTGGACTCAAAGCACAATATGATACACAAATTATATGTTCTTAATTGCAAATATATACTTGAAGAGAAGGGACTTGGTTTTTGAGTACTAGTGCTTTGTTTTTTCCACACTTATAATCAATTCTAACCCTTTACCTGAGGTAGTTGGGTTTATTCTTGTTTAGCTAACAAATCACTTTCTAGAAAAAAGACTTCACTGTAAACAAACTAATAGGAGCACTACTATTTCTACACCCAAGACCACCCAAGAAGGTAGCCTTTTTTTTTTCAATTAATTTGGCTCTAAAATATGCTCTTATAAGGGAGAGTAAGTTGATAAAAAAAAAAAAAAAAAAAGCTGTGGGGCATAGTATTTGGTTGTAGAAAAATAAGGGCTACTTATTGCTTAAGAATAATAGAGGGCATAAATTATCCACTTTCTTAATATTGTCTCTATTTTAAAATATTTTATGAAAATATGAGTTTAACATCGATATAACACTTGTCGTAAAAAAACATTTATGTATGTTTAAAACAATCTTTACTCAAGTTATTGGACTCAAATATTTAATGAATTTTATTAAAGAATAAATTGTTTAAAAGAACCCGAGTTTAATTTTTAACCAGAATAATTCTTAAAAAAACTTTATCTATCTTTCCACTAAATTTTAGATTGTCGGACACCTTTCTTTTAAGAACATAAGGGTTGGCACACTCTGAAAATTACAATCATATTTTTTTTTAGACAGTTCGTATTGTTAATTTTTATGTTGTGGATGAAGAATAAAATATTAATTTCTGTCCAAAAAAAAGAATAAAATATTAGCTCTTTTGTTAATTTTTATGTTGTGGATGAAGATCAAAATATTAGTTTTTGTATAGAGTATTTCTAGTGCGTTTTTTACTTTTCTAATAGCAAGTGATGCTTAATAGCTACTTTGATTGGAGGGTAATTAGAGACTAGAGGGTAATTACCTTAAGCTACTTTAATGCTTAATTGCAAGTGAACTAGTCCATAAATTAGTGTTAGCCTTACAAAATCCATATAGACGTGGTGTTTACTCCACTTGAGAATGAGCCTGTTTTATCCATATACTCCCCAGAAAGAACCTTATCCCACAACATCAAGAATTTAGTTTTTGTCAAAAGATGGCAAAAGTCTATTTCAAACAACGTATGCATTCTCTAGAGTATTCTTTGTCAATTATTAATGATCAAAGTTTTTTTTAAGGGTTAATGATCCAAGCTTATAACTACTCATTACGGTCTAACATTTTATATTGAAAATGATTAAATAAGTTTTCATCTCTAAATGTTTTAGAGAATTTTTTTTTCCTAAAAAATGAAATAGAGTCTTTTCATCCTTTTATAATTTTCCGTTTCATTTTGGTCTTTAATTGACATAAATTTGACACGTCCTTGTAATTTTTTTAACATAAAAGATATTTAAAATTGGATATAATATACTAACAGAATCTGAATGCATCTAGAATATACAACGATTATACCCTTGATATTAATATGAACTTAAACCCGATCATTATGTAGTAAAAATAAAATCAATTTTTCTTCAAAATGATTTTTTTGTATGATGAAAACTTCTTTTTTTATCTTTAAAAAAGTATCTTGTCTTATTTTTTATAGAATTAAAATTAAAATTTGTTATATTTATAAAGAAGAAAAAATTATTTAATATATTAAAAAATTGTCTTATATTTTATGCAAACTACTTTGGCACAAATGATAAATTATTAATCAAGAGAAATCGACAATCTTCTCCACGAAAGTCGTTTAATGTGATTGTGAAGTAAGTAGCTATGACCATTATTGATTTGATGGCGTTACCTACTCCTCAAAATCAAATTGTGTGTACAATACAGTCTAAATATACACCCAAAAGATAAGTTTATCATCTCTTTTTATTGAGGAGATAAGTTTATCAACTTGCAAAAAGGAAAGTCACAAGAAATCAAGAAAAATTTTAGAAAAATATCCGAGAGCAATTGAGTTTTTCTTGTTTACCCATAGACACTGGCTGAGGACAGTATGGGCCAAGGTGAGCCACGGCTCATCCCTAAAAATAAGAATCCTGCTCTTCACCCAGCACAATACACTCCGCCTAGTTGAACTGATTAAAATGCTCTTGTGTAAGTTAAGTCACGCTGCGTGACTTAACTTGCGCACGTTATATGTCCTGCACGACTTAAGTTGCACTGCGCGTGTTAAGTCACGCAGCGTTACTTAAGTCATATCACAGCAACACAGCAACCATTTCCCTCATTTTCCAACTTTCCTAACTTCGAATTTTTTCACCCCAAATCCGATTTTCATCATTCTTGCGTCATTCAAAGCAAATTTCCTCCACAATATCAAGTAAGTGATGATTATCCTACTTCATTACATTTTTTTTGGTTGAAATTTTCGAATTTTTGAAGAAATTTAACATTTTTGGGTTTTTAAAATTTGTGCTTGCATGTTAGTTTTTATGATTGTTAGTGATGATTTAACTTAGGAATTGTTGTTTATAGTGCATTGTGGTAGTTTAGGGTTTAGAAATTGTTAGATTTTATGTTGATTGAAAATTGCACTCTAGATTTAGGGTTTGCACTCTAGATGTTAGATTTACGATTTGTTTTAGAGACTTTTCATTGATTATTTTTAATTTCTTATCGTGTAGATTTGAAACAACGGCTGGATGGATCGACGTTCGTGCACAATTCAACGGCGGAGAACCTCAGAGGTTGAAGGTTCGGTGTCTTGGTATAACGCTAAGAGGTTTCAAGGATCAGCTGGATAAATTCAACAAAGGAGTCAACCCCCGAGACACAAGGAAGGTGGAATACGTTCGGTATAAACGTCCAACGCTTGACGATGGAAGAGTATCATTCACTTGGGTAGAATTGACGAACGACGAAAACGTGACGACCATGTTTTAGGAGCACAACATGTTCCACTGGATCGATATGCGAGCAACGTTGGTGAGATCAACTGAAGATATCATCAAAAGTCTAATTTCGCCAAAAGATCGTGATTAGGTGGCGGTCGTGATTAGGTAGGGAATGCACCTTCAAACTACAACAATTGTCTTACTCTAGATAGGGCAATTCAAGCTTGTTAAACGGCAGAACTCCAACATTTGTCCGGAAGTGCTTTTGTTCCATTCGAAATGTTAAATTCTTGTTGGCTTCGTTTAAATGATGGTATTGAAGTGTCAAGGTATGGACCTCATTCCGTTGGCATATGGATACTATCATTTAAAACCAAGACCAACGAGAATTTAACATTTTGAATGGAACAGAAGCACTTTTTGGACGGACGCTGGAGTCCTGCTGCTTAGCAACTTTGAATTTGCACCATTCAGAGGTAATATAATTGTTGTAGTTGAAGGTGCAATTTCGGATGTAATGTCATGTAACGATAGATCATATTTAGGAACTTTATGTAATGTAATTTAAATGTAACTTTTATTCGAATTTATTCAATACACAACTTTATTTGATTCCACGCTGAGTTTAATTAGTCTTTATTCGAATCCACGCTAAGTTTATTTAGTCTTTATTCGAATTCACGCTAAGTTTATTTAGTCTTTATGCACTTCGAATTATTCATTAAATAATTGATACATATAACAAAATTCATTAAATACAAAATTAGAAAATAAAAGCAAATATAAAAACATCTCATTTTATTAATCAACTTCATGCAATAATTGATACATTGTTACATTGATACATTTATTCGAATTCACTAAATAATATACTTATTTTCTTTTGGGGTAAAAAATAATCAGTCTTCATGGGGTAAAATAGTGAGTAACCTTCTTGGGGGAAATACATCATCATCCCTTGAGATAAATCTAAATCTGGTTCTTTTTATACCCGAAAAAGAAATTTTTTACCCACGGTAAAATGATTTTGGTGTAAAAAGAAGCAAATTTAATTTTATCTCAATGGTCGATCACTTCCCCAGGTCGGCTACTCACTATTTTATCTCTAGAAGACCGATTATTTTTGCCCCCAAAGAGACTATTGAAAGAAAAGGAAAAAAAAAAGAGAAATAGAGGGAGAGAGTGAGGAGGGAGAGAAAGTGAGATGGTGTGAAGAAATAGGGAAGTATTGAGGGGTATTTATAGGTGGGAATGGTAGTATATGTTGTAAATACCATTAATGTGGTCAAAAAACGCGTAAAACTTGGTAAAAAAACGTGTGGATTGACTGTTGAAAAAATGACCACCGTCCACAAAATGTGTGTTCTTGAGTTCTGACCACCAACCAATGTGCGTGAGTTAACTCGCGCACGTGCCAGTGGTGCGCAACTTAAGTCGTGCAGGGCGTATAACATGCGCAAGTTAAGTCACGCAGCGTGACTTAACTTGCGCAAGGACATTTTAATCAATTCAGCTGGACGGAAATGTATTGTGTTGGATGAAGAGGAGGATTCTAAAAATAATTCAAAATATTTTATCGAGAGAGAAACTATGAAAAGACTCTTAGCTTGGTTTTTTTTTTCTTCAACTGGTCCTCCCTCTTCACGTTCCTCTGTTAGATAATTAAACTTCTTATTCTTTTCTCATTCTCTTGTTTGTTGATAGGTGGTAATTGAATTTTAAAACTGCAATAGTATTTATTGAATTGGCTTAATTGAATAGGATTATAGGATGAGAGGACCATATAAGATGGATTTTTCAACTTATGTATATGTCATGCCACTTTTGTTAGTGTTTATTGAAATGTTCTTGTTTGCTTCGAAGCCTTTTTTTTTTATTTTTTTTATTTTTATATTGTAGTTCAATTTAAGTTAGTTTATGTTTAACTAAGAAGGCTTTTTTTTTTCAACTTATGCATAATGTAGTTTAGGTTTAACTACGAAGGCTTTTCTTTATACTTCTTAGTTTTTTTTTCCTTTTGTAAACTTTTAAGAGTGCTTAATTTCTTTAATTTAGATTGTTATAGTCTTATGGAATTATTTGATTTTTTTAAGAATAGAAAAGTAAAGATGAAGAGTAGAAAAACTTATCATTTTTTAAGTGGAAAGTTTGTGGTAGTGAAAGAGATGAACAAGGTATAACTTATATACCTCAAGAAACTAAGATCGTGTTTGGTTGTAACTAAGAGGAATAAAATATACTTTTTGATTGAACAACTTTGTTTAGCATTTATTACAACATAAATTTTAGAATACCACTCTCCCCCTGCAAAATCCACTTCCGCCCTGCAGGCAGGACGAAAATACCCCTGCGCAAGTTAACTAGCGCAAATGTAAAATTGTGCGTTAGTTAACATGCGTTGCGTGACTTAACATGCGCACGTTATATTTGCTGCACAGACACTGCGCAAGTTAACTTGCGCACAAATTTAACACATGCGCAAGTTAACTTGCGCAGTGTCTGTGCAGCAAATATAACGTGCGCATGTTAACTAACGCACAATTTTACACTTGCGCTAGTTAACTTGCGCAGGGGTATTTTCGTCTTGCCTGCAGGGCGGGAGTGGATTTTGCAGGGAGGAGAATGGTATTCTAAATTTTATGTTTATACATTAGAGTTAATTTTGTTGGCCCAGCCCAGATATATTTTCTGGCTCCGTCACTGTCTATAGGTATGAGTTCAAGTCAAACACCGGAGATAAATATTAGGTTTACTTCAAAAAATAAATAAATTGTAAAAAAATAATACGAACTATTAATAAATTTAAGGAGGTTGCTAATCTACCCAACCTAAGAAAAAAATATGTTTGACCATGTGAGCTTAGCACAATTGGTAGAAACATTGCATAATATATGCAGGGAATTTGAACTCCGAATACCCTATTTTTCTACAATTAAACGTGTGAGCTCCAGCCTACTTGACAAACAAAGAAAAGAAAAATATGTTTGAGACTAACAAGTAACAATTAAGAAAAAATATGTTTGTGATATTTTCTTAAGAAATAAAATCAAATTTACAGGTTTATATTTTGGTCAAAAATAAATGGATGTAGGTTTTTTTTAAAAGAAGTGGATGTAGATCGTTAACTTACTATTTAATGTTCCTTAAAAAAAAATTACTATTTTATGTTTTTAGATGTATAAATTCCCAACTCTAAATTTATTTTCACTACTATTTTTAAATTGTCAGAATTTAATTGGCACAATCTTATACTCAGAGGGTGAACATTAAGATATAATAGATGTGATATAATCGACAAAGATTGGTCGAATAAGTTGGTTCATACCTCATAAGGCATGAGTTTAACTAAAAATGTCAGCGTAAAAACTTCGTTGATTAATAACGTGTAAATATATTTTTATATAATAGATGTGATATAGTCGACGATGATTGATCCACGAAGTTGGTTCATACTTCATAAAACATGAGTTTAACTAAAGATGTCAACATTGAAGATTTCGTTGATTAATAACTTGTAAATATATTTTTCAACACTCACATAGTCTTCCTTAAAAAAAAAAAAAAAACAGAGAGTCCTGAGGTCTATGCACCATATATAACCATGGTGAGCATCTGATGCCAACAACATAAGCCTATATTTATAAACAAGGACTGGGATATATTATACACTAAAATGGTCATCGTTTGTCAACAGAAATGGTAGTTTTTTGTTAATTTTTTTTTTTTAAGGGATTTGTTAGATTGTTAGGCATAAGCTCAACAACTCCATTAAGGTCATAATATGGTCAGTATTTTGTTTTATTTCCTTGTTTTTTTTACACATTAATTCTTTGGTCACATTGATAAACTAAAAAAATACTCATATTAGGTGGTCTTGAATATAAGTAAGATACTTAACATTGTTTATTATATTTAATGAAGTCATTCTGAAAAACAGTTTCTTTTTAGTTAGATTAAGAAAAATAATTATTTCTTAATAGATAAAGTTTCAAATTAATAAGCATAAAATTAAATATTTTTGTTTATAATCAAGACAAGAATAACATCCAATACACATGCATAACTACTAGGGATGACAATCGGGCAAAAGTTTACTTTGTAACGCAAAAAATACATGCAATAGACAAGGTAATATCTGTCTGCACTTTTTAGTTTGGGCATTAAATTGGGTAATTACTTACAAATTTAAATGTAGAGTGAATACATGAAGTCTAATGTTGAGACGCACATTATAAATATATAGAAATGTTAACTTGTGCCCTTAAAACACAAGATAAGAAACTTAAGATAGTAACTTTTTGTTGGAATATGTGTATCCAATTTAATTTTTAAATTTATAATAAATAGAATGCACAAAATTTGAGGGAATATTTCTACTTTTAAATTCTTTATCTTGTGCCCTAAAGACACAAATTAACATCATCCATAAATATATAATTATAATAAGTGTTCACGAGGAGACGGGTTTAATTATAGACATTTTTTTTTATTAAGTCAGACTTAGATCTTAGAAAGTCTAACTAAACTCACATATTTTTCACATCTAGCAGTTTGATGGTGGAAGAAATGGTTGATTAAGAGACCGAGAGAGGTGAGAATATACAATTGATCTTATTAGTTTCATTCTTCTGCACTTTGTATAGTTCTTTCTATGTATTATTTTATAATTGAATTCTAGTTACAGTCAACAACAAAAAATTGAATTCTACCCCACAAAAAAATATTAAAATAATTGAATTCTAGTTATTTTTAACACTTAGTTTTTAATTTGCGCCTTTATACTAAGCTACTTTGCACCTTTATACTAGTTTCTTTTTGTATCCTTTATTGTTCTGAATTCTAATATCCAATCAACATATACGTTATACATAAATTGCATTTTACAATACACTTATTTGATTATTTATTTTTAGTAAAATATCAACTCATCAAGGAATTTCACAGTTGACATTCTACAACCAATCAATAATCAATAAATGTCAATAGAAATAATGTGCTCAACATCCCCTACATTCAAAATATGATTGCCCAAGGGCAATATCCTTTTTCCTTGTTCATCTGCAAAGCTGAAGTGTTCACAAGGATCCACCAAAATGCTTGTTTCAATAGATTTGTTAGAAACAGTATGCAGACCACTGAATCCGACAAGCTGAGATTCCGGAGAACCTCGTATATTTTTAGGCCATTTAGAGAACAACATCACCACGTGACTTCCATCTAAATCACCAATGTTCATCACAGAAATATGCACTGAGAAGCTCAATGAGTTGCAATTTCGCAACTCGTCAACATGAACATGATCAACTTCGAACACCTCTTTCTCTAACTTGTTCAATAAACTTCTTCTCAAACCACCATTGGTTGTTGTAGACAAACTAAGTTTACTTGGAGCTGATAAAACCCTGTATGAGAAATCACTGTAACTTAAGCCATGCCCGAATCCATATATTCTACTTCCAGTATAAAAACGGTAGGTCCTTCCGGGATAACCACGTGAAGGATCAGCTCGCATTCCCATGTCGTTCATGGGAACATTGGTAAATGACTCAGGGTACCAAGTCATTGGAAGCCTTCCAGCTGCATCAAAATCAACTTCAAATGTTCAATATGTATAAGGATAACATTTTCGAGCACTGTATTCATTCATTAACAAAATATATACCTGGATTGAACTCTCCAAAGATTATTTCAGCTAGTGCTTTTCCACCAGCTTCACCAGGGTACCCCACCCAAAGAATACTTGTAATTAGTTGATTATTTTCAGCGAAGGAGACATCAAGGGGTCCTCCACCGGTAAGAACTAGAATAATTGGTCTTTTACTAGCAGCAGCAACACGTGATACAAGGTCCATCTGTTTACCAGGTAAAAGAAGACTAACTCGATCAAGATCCTCTGTCTCAAGTGTGGTATCTAGCCCGGCAACTATTACAACAAAATCAGCTTGTTTTGCAATGTCAATAGCCACAGCGAAACCGTCATCAGAATCACATTTTACATCACGGCAACCAAAAGCGTAGGATATCGTCTTTGCATATTCTTTAAGTCCATCATATAAGCTTCTTGGGGAGCAAGGAATTCCTACATTATTAGTTATTAGATAGGAAACATTAATAATCTTAATGGCCAAAAGATATGGAAATTTAAGAAAGCGTCCTTTCTATCAAATGGGAGATCATTCCCCTGTACTCACATTAACTTAAACCAAAGTTCGGTAATATTTTTCAAGTGATCGATAGAGCATATAATTCGGTAATCAGTAAACTAGGCCAATCATTTCCATAAGAAAACATTCCTTTATTCACTTAATACAATGTACTATAGAACCACGAGAAAAGGATCTTTAGACAATTAAATGATAAAATGAAGATTGATAAATTACAACGCTCCAATACGAAGAAAACAAATACCTGAATAACCGCCACCTAATTCACTTGTAGTTGCCATTGGACCAATGATAGCTAAGGAGACACCATCCTTCTTATCCAAGGGAAGGAACTTATTGTCATTCTTCAGAAGTACTATCCCTTGCCTTGCAGCTTCAAGTGCTAGTTTTTTGTGTTCCGGTGTGCAAACATCTTGAGGTCCCAGTTTGCCAAACTTGCCTTTTTTCGGATCTCCATTAAACAGTCCAAGGCGCATTTGAACAGAGAACAGGTTGAAAAGAGCTCTATCTAAATCTTCCTCCTTCACTAGTCCTTGTTCAATGGCAGATTCAGTGTGTCGAAGCATAAACGTTCCGCAATTAATATCCATACCTAAAATTTAATTGATGAATTAAAATACCTTGGAAACTATCCAAATTCATATAAAGTCACTGCAATTAATTCAACAAAACCACAAATTTACAAAGACAGAAAAATACCTGCTTTAATAACATAAGCAACAGCATCTTCTGCAGATTTTGCATACTTTTGATACTCAAAAACAGTAGCCACAGCATCACAGTCTGAGGCAATATACCTACACTCAAAAGTCAATACAACCAATTCGAATAATCAGCAAATTTAAAGCTTTTGCGGGTGTTTTCTCGATGAAATCAAATTTCAAAAGTTCCTCAAATCCTTACCCTTCAAATCCCCACTTGTTTCTAACCAGTCCCAGAAGATCCTTGCTAGCACAAGCAGGAACACCATTAACTTCATTGTAAGAACACATCAAGCAGCTCGCTTTCCCTTGTTGAACACAACCACGAAATGGTGGCTGGTAAGTGTCTTCCAAATCCTGTTGTGTTACCTACAAAACCTATTGCACTCAACACCATATTCGAACATAGGAAAAAAGAATATGACTAATGAATCAAGCACATCTCTGATATATATACACATGCGCGCGCGCACACACATACATGATGAAAGCAAGTAACTATCAAAACTAACTTCAGCTAACAAGTAACAACAATAACAGACTTAACCGACACACCATGCCAATCCCCCAAAAACAAAACTCATACTTATCAACCAATATTTACTAATTTAGATTAGCATTTTCAATTTACCAAAATATTTAAAGCACAGACACTGACATGTAGATACAAAAATAATTTAACAAAATAGAAGTGATTAAGTCTATTTGGATTGACTTGTTAGAAGAGCTTAACTGTTAGGCGTTAGCATAAGGATTTGTACTGTTTGACAGAGCTTGTGAAAAAAGCTTATAACATGTCCATATGTTGCTTTTAGCTTATTTCCATAAGCTTTCCAACCCCGGCCACCAAGTCAACCTTATAACTCCCTTTTAGAGTAATGTCAACAGAGTTTTGGCTAGGGTTTGTTCAGTAATTTTGTCGTCACGAGGATAGTATGTGCTTCCGAAACTCACCTAATTTAGTATTGAATGCAATGTTTTGGGTTCTCCTACCCTTGATAACACTGTAGAGGTAATGCGAAAAAGACAATACAACTGAAAGAGCAAATAAACCACCAAGAATATAACATGTCAGAGATAACTCAAACAGTATACTCCTTAAAACTTTTGAAATCTCAACTACAGATTTGGGGAATCACGGATATTGGCTCCTAGGCTGAAACAGATGCTCAAATGTCAATATACAACACACAACAAAAGTCACAAAGATCAATATTGATCATTACTCATCAATATGGCATTTTGCGTTTTGTTTTTAAGAGCTTAAAAATCAGTATTACCGCTGAAATACTCAATCCAACAGTTGATGACTTCGTCGGTCAAAAGATCAAAAGATTCCATAAATGTCCGGGTTATTGTTCTAAGGGTTTTAGTGAATTTACTACGAAACTAACTTTTGACTCTCCAGCATTGTTGGCATACTGAGGGTTGGTTATGTTGTCAAAGATTAAGGTACAAACGATGTTCTTGGCAATATGAAAACCCCAACCGACGAAGCTGATAAGTTGCTACTAGAGATAAAAAGCACAAATACCTCATTCGTGTTATGAAGAACGAAAACTGAGTCTTGAAGGAGTAACAAGCCTTTTCATTCTCTTCATCGACGAATGGGATAGGTCTGCGGAGATGTGTTAAGAATGACTCATCCTGAGGCAGTGAAAGCCGCTAAGTCTTAGAAACAATACAAACAGTAACCCAGCCAACCTTATAACTCCCTTTTGGACTGACTTATTTGATCTAGTCTACTAGCATCTTATCTACTGTTTGAGAGAACTTATGATAACAATTTATGACATTTTCATAAATTATAAGTTGTTTTCAGCTTATTTGCTCTCCATGATAGCTTATAGGTTATACGACAAACAGTTTGACTTTAGCTTATCTTTTGTTAAGGAAAGAAATTATAATAAGCAAGCAATAAATTAAGTTGTTTATCCAAACATGGTCAAAGCAAAGAGCAAGTAAAAAAAACTTACCACAGCATTGAAATTATACCTAGAGAACTCCCTCCATTTCTCCAAATCATAAGCAGTAAAATGTTTACAACAAGCAGACACCATAAGATCATCACCATCATGATCATTATTCAACACTTTCTTGATTCCCTCAACACCTTGAATCCCTCTAACAAACTCAACAGCATAAGCAGAACCAACCATAGGATCTTCCCCAGGAGTTTCCTGTCCTCTCCCCCACCTAGGATCCCTAAAAACATTAACATTTGGAGCCCAAAAACTCAACCCAGCTTGTCCAACATTATACATAGCTCTACCTTCAACACCAACAGCATAACCAATAAGAAACCAAAGAGAACGGTTAAACGCGGCGGCGGAGACGATAACTTGAGGGAAACTTGTAGCAGATTTAACTGATCCATTGAAGTTGACACCAGGACCATTGGTTGCAATGCCATGGAGAGCTTCAGACCACCATTGGTAAGATGGGATGCCGAGGTGGGAGATGGAGGATGCGGTGTTGGAGAGTTGGTTGATTTTGTCGGAGAGGGTTAGGAGAGAGATGAGAGAGGTTGTTCTTGTGGAGATGGGGAGAGAGATGTTGCAGAATGGGTGGTGAGAATGTGGTGGTTTGCATGGGTAATCTAAATCTGGGGTGGTGAAGAATTTAGGGAGGTGTATTAGTAATAGTGAGAACAAGAAGATGATGATGATGTTGGATCTTTGTTGGTGAAACATCATGGTTTTTTGTTACTATTTCAGTTCAGTTTGGTACTTTTGTTGAAGTACAGTTCAGTTCAGAACAAAGACAAATAGTGCTACTTTTATGAATGCTTGCTTCATCAAAAGAAATATTTGTTTTTCCTAATAATGGAATACTTTATTTTTGGTAGATAATTTTCTAGTTTCATCAATGAGATGAGTCAAAAATAATAATACTTATATGAAGGATATTTTTTTTTAAAGGGTCGATTATATGAATGAGTTATAAATGAAAGTTCAGTGATGATAATGAAATTGAGATAGTATAAATGAATTTAGTCAAAAATACTGATATTTATTTTTTTTAAGGAAAAAAAATAATGTTATTGATCTTCTTCAAATAATAATAATAATATTGTTCGTGAGTCATGTTGCTACTTCGCAATTAAATATGGTGGCGTTAACTAGTTCATCAACTACTATATTAGTTTGTCTCATAATAAATTCAATTAACGAATTAAGACACATGTCAACAAAGTATAAAATCTCTAATGATATAATCAAATGGAGATAAATTGGACAAGGAGTATTGAAGTTTTCAACTACCACCTTTGCATCAAATTCCAATATAACATTGGCAAGATTGAGCTAAACGACCCATTTGATAGCTTGAAGTAAATTGTAAGCTTCATTGTTCTTAACAAATAGCATGGCTGACAAAATAGTGGTTTTGGCTTGGATAAAGTTCCCATTGTGATCTCTTATGCACATGTCTATTCACATCTCATAATTCAAGAATGAGGGCATCCACATTACACTTCAACGTACCAAAAGGTGGTTTAGGCCAACAAGTTGTGGATGTTCGAGGGTGTGAGGATATCCTTTAGATTTAGCTCATTGTCATTGTTGAGTAAAGTGGCAGCACATTGTCATCAATCTCATTCCAATGTTTTAGATTATAACTTTTCCATAAAATTCACAAAAGTCATGCATCACATGCTACGATAACAAGTTCTTCAAGTTAAAAGAAGATGAAATGTTAAATCGCCATAGTTTAAACTCTAAGAAATGAGAAAAATATAAAAAGTATTTCTCCTTTTATTTCATAACAAGTGTCGCATTTGCAAAAAAAAAAAAAAAATCCTTCAATAAATATTAGTTTTAATTTGTCTTGTAAGTACAACTCTCTTAATATATAGTTGCATGAATATTTGATATGTTAGGACACATATTCAATCTCGTTGTTCTCCACTTATCCACACTTAAGGTTTGTGATTCTCACCACTAAACTATTTGATAAAAAAAATGACACTTTCAATTTTTTATGTATTTTTTTAAAATTGTACTTCATAATCAATTAGGGAGCTTCTACGCTGCAGTCAGGAAACTGACTTTTTCGAAAAAGTTAATTTTGATCTTAATGTTTGATTCATTTTTAAATTGTTGATTACTGAATAATGATCAATAGTAATTCATCTAGTAATGCTTGCAACATCTTGGACTTATGGGTACTATTTTATTGTTGGCATCTTTAACATGCAAAGAGTTAGTGATATTATGTGATAGTCTTAAGTGTTACACTTTGTGGGGTGTTACACTTAAAACAAGGTATGATAAAATTAGATTAAGTGTAGATTGTTAATCCGATGAATTGATGATACTATGAGAATTGAACTTTTGATGTTATAATGTTAACTTCACCAAAAAAAGTCATTCTTATGACTTCATCATAAAATTTTCTAATTAATAATATGTACTTAACTCTCAAATTAATATCTACAACTTTCCCTTAATGGTAACGGTGATTAGTAAATGCATGTATGTTAGGCAGACTTTTAATCAAATTAACACTTGTTTTAAGTGTATTTTTAACGATGTCCATTATTTTTATGTTCAAATGCCACTTTTTTTTTTAAAGGTTCAAATATCACTACAGGTTAGTTAAAGAATAACACAAAAATTAATTAACGATAGTTTTTGTTCAACGTGACTCATATTTAAAGATTGAGGGTACCAAATGATTAAGAAATCTTTATTCTCACAATAATACATACGAGAAAGAGATTATGCAAGTTGAATAATGAATTTAGTTTTTATAAGTTTATATTCTAAAATATTTTTGAAATGAAGTCAATTTTGGGAGAACATAGGTGGTTAAAAGTCCAAACTTAAAACTATGGGGAAAATTCACTAACGAGGAAATGTCAATTAGAAGTTATTCAAAATAAAGATGCATGCATATTTATCCTCGTGAGCTTAGCTTAGTTGGTAGGGACAATACATAATATATATAAAGGTTTAAGGTTAAACATTGAGCACCACCAAATTCATGTACACCTCCTAAAAGAGAGTCGCCATTTAAAACGACGATGTTGATGTCAAGTTGTAGCATTCACCTTTTTTTCTAAGCTGCTATGGCACAAACTTGAAAGTAACAACAGAAAAATCATTGATCAATTAAATGTTGGTGCAAAACAACTTGTATCGATAAGTTGGATATTCACTTGAGAATCAAACTCAAGAATAAAATTTGGGGAATTCCTATCGAACCTTTCAAAGGCAAAGTCAATGCAAAATAAATCTCAATGGTAATACCATCATTGTCAAAATTAATTGAACCATCAATATATACAAATTATTCTTGCCCGTTTTCTTAAAAGTCATTTCGTTGAAAATTAGTTCTCCAACCTAAGTGAACTGGGTTAAAAAAAAAATTATTCTTAGCGTACAAAATTAACTGAACCATTTGCATCTTTTACATTAATAGTATATTTCAAACAAACTTCATAAATAAGTTATTAAAAAAGATAATGTCAAATTATATGGATAAAGATTGATTAGTGAGTCAATTATTATTTTAGTCCGCGAAATTGAGAGAATCCATTGGAGTTAGTCTACGAAGTAGATATATGGTTTACGTTTTCATCGTTAAACGTAGGTCTGTAGCTGCTTTCTCCGCAATTTACAGAAGCTCTGAAACCTAAGCCTCCGCGGCAATATGGTTTTTTCCCTCGGAAATGGAAAACGCATATCAAAAGCAAACAGACATGAAATCCAAGACTGACATTTAGTTTAACTCTTCTGTTAATAATTATAATATAAAACATAAATCAACGTAAACCCTAAACAAATTTATAAAAATAAGTTCTAATTACTCGGAAAAAAATGTGCTTATTCAACATTTTAGACACTTAAATTTTAAAACTCAATTATTTTGGAACAAACAATTATATCTTAAACTCAAATTGAGTTTTCCAAAACACAGTTTCTCCATTCCATAATGTATTTTGTAATTAAAATCTCAAATTTGAGTTTTTTAAACTTAAAAAAATATACTTTCGGAGAAGCTCAAATTTGAATTTGATGAAACAATTATTTTTCCATGAAGATTCAAATTTGAGTTTGTCGAAACACAAAAAAAAAACTTTTTTTTGTGAAAATATAAAAGAAAATGGAATTCATTATTATTCCACATTGATCCCGTGGAATTCAATTTTTTAAGCAATTCTGGTTATTGCTTATCTTTCACTACTCAAATATATCAAAATACTAGAAGCTTTACTTTCCATAAAAACCCACAATTTAGGGAGGTGAGATGAGCAATCACCTTTTAGTTTTTTGACCAAGGATATGACCTCAAACCTAATGGCCCAACTATAAAAGAAAAGTATAGGCCCAAATAATTCTTTTTTAATTTTCACACCACCATCATATGCACCAGCATTTTTTCCCCAATGAAACCATATTCAACAACCTTTTTGGTGCGATTATCCATGTCCAAATATTTATTTTCTATTACTAGAACATATATACAGTCCAAAAAAAGCATTTTTTGGGGTGAATTAAAAAAAATACATATATAAATATGGTACATCCTCTCAAAAGAAAAATATATGGCACATATTATATGAATAATGTAATCTCATAAACTAGGGAATATATTCTCCTCACATTATTCGAAAAGAACAAACAAACCCCTGTCCTTGGCATGAATGAGTTAGATTCCCTAATCTTAACCGACGAAAATCATATTCCTCAATATCTTATTTTATCCAAATTAACTCTAATTTATTTGTTAAAATTATGAATAAAGTTTTGTTTGGTTTGGGTGGGCCCTCTCTCTTTTTGGTGCTTCTATGTTCTAGTAAGGCTCTATTTAGTATTTGTCTTGGAATATTGCATAGTATGTCATTTGATTGATGCCATAATAAGGAGAATCTTGACCCAATCTGACCAATAGTTCGAAGAAACAAATCATATGTTTTTTATTATTTGATGCGTAATCTCGTAACAGATTCTTCAAGAAACCATAATAACAAATTAGGATCGAGTCACACCATGAGCTAAACGATTAAAAGTTTGTTTGGATAAACCTTTCAATGATGATTCATAAAAGAAGATAATAAAATTAATCTGACATTAAACTTTAGAGAAAGTTGAAGTAAATATATGTAAATGTACAAGAATGGATCTGTCATGTAACACGAAGAAAATTGTTGTTCCAGCATCAAAGGAGACTAAGAAACACCACGAAAATATTAAAATAACTCTATCGACGATTAACTGTCGATGGATTATAACCGGCAGTAGTTATCTGCCGATGGAAATTGAGGTTAATTTTGTCATTTCATAATATTTTTAGCCTTGTTAAAGGTGTAAACAGAAATGATCTAACATGAAAGACCGTTAAAATCCTTAAATTCTATTTTGGACTCGACCAAAGCTAAATCCAACATCGGAACGGGTCGTTTTAATGTACCAGCCCAACATGGACATGCTATGAACATGTCATGGAGGCACACCTAAGAAGGTCTAGGGATCAAATCATGATCGTGTGGTGAAGATCATGGTCGTATTAGACGGATGCTCAAGTAAGATTTTCATCCTAGAAACTCTAATCCTACTCGTATAAATGCTAATGAATGACCTCCAAACACATGCACTCATGATCTTTGACTGACTTGATCGTCAAAATATTTGAAAATACACTACTCTATCCGTGGTACACTACTTGACCTCAACCACTCAATCTCTTAGGTCATCAATCTAGATCCAATTAAGATCACCATCCATTAAAAATGAGAGAAATATGATTTACAACGTAAATATAAAGCATCATGGTTCAATTTGGGAATGATGGCAATTTCGTGGGTGCTTTTCAAAGCCAAATATCGATATATCTGTGATACAATATCCTCAATGTCAATTAAGACACGACAACATTCAACCAGTAATGATGTTCTAATCAATTCTCTCATCGAAATAATTCATTTTAATTATTTATATATTTTCGCTCTAATCAAAATACAATAGAGTCATCAAAGTAAAAAAATAATTACATAATCACCAAGTAATTTTCACTATATGTGCCATCCATTGTCATTCCTATGTGCAATGCAATCTCCATATGGATGTGTGTTGCACGTGTATGCTGGATGAAAGTGAAGTGAGTGACAAGTGACAACCAGCACAGTAAAAGTTAGCTTCGTCCACAATCTAAGATGAGCATTTGACGTTAGGTGAGGTGAGCATGGTTGAGATGGGATGAACGAGTTTTTCTTAGTCACATACATGTCTTAGACATACTAATGAAAAAACAAATAGCAAAATGTATAAATTAATTTTTAATTGTTTTTAAAATAATTAAACAAATAAAAGGTAGAATAAAGATTTTGTGAGTGTGTGTGAGAAATTTATATTTGGAATAGCAACCATTTACAAGAATAATCCATGGGTGATAGCCTAAGGTCCCATTTTTCAGGACATCATCCAATTTTTGTGATGTTGCTTAGTAGTATATAAAAATCAACATTTTATATTTTGATGACCCAATTTCATTGATGAACAACCTTGAGAATCTACTAAATTATTCATTTATGTTCTCAAAACATGGAATAAACTTAGAAGTAATTTACGAGATAAATTATTGAAAAGTGTCCTAAAAGTGATATTTATTGTGAGTGGTCCTAATGATTTTTTTAATAGCCACTTCACATCATACATTCATTATTTTTTAATGGGGAAGAGGAAGTTAGACATTTGCTTGTTTATTTAGAAGAATTGATCAAAACTTGTGTTCACATTAGAAGTTTTTATTTTTTATTTTTAGAAGAGGTCCATTAGAAGGTTGAAATTATGTTAAACCTGTGACCTAATCCAGCTCATGCCTAAGTTAATTCACTACTGTAAACAGAACTTACAGCTGCACATATATAATATTATTTTCTTGGATGCAAATACAAGTTACTGCGAGAATCTAATAAATAATATTCATGATCTCATTTTTGGAATTTAGTAAATGGACCATCCTATTTTCCACATATTCCATTGAAACTAGCATGTGAGTTTTGACAAAACTAAATAATGCCTAATATTTGATTTGGTAACTTAGTGAAATTTAAATTAAACAAGTAAAGAAAGATATTGATAGAAATTTTAATTTTATGCACCCAAAAATTAATTGTTTCAGTTGGATGTGATTGAGCATTGTAAATAGTTGAAAACATACGGATCCATTAGTGACTTGAGTCCTTTAATTAAGTAAGTGGTTAGAAAGAGAATTCATATTGTGCGTCTCACAAATTCTTTGAGGAGATTAGTCATATTAAACGATAATGAAAACTCTAGAAAAAAAGATAGCTGAAAATTTGGAGCGATATATGTCTCCACATGGAGCTACATGTGTTTTAATTAATAGCTAGAAGCCTATAAAGCTCAAAACCATGAGTTTTATTCGATAATGACGGTGATAGGAAGATATAGCACCAATATTGTGATATCAACATGGCAAAGAAAGCAAATGGAAATGATAGCTAATACAAAATCTATGTTGGAACTTTTATAAGCAAAGTTATGTGTCAATTGGTTTATCATTGAGATTTTAGATGCCATTTTGAAGAGAATTTTAAAGTCCTAACTAAATCCAAGCAACATGGTGTTCGAGGTTTAGCTAGACATGATCATTCATCACCTTTAAGCAGCATTTTCAAGAGGTTAAAATTAATTTAGTTTTATAAAGTTTACATCAAGTGTATGTTCGCATGTTTAGCCCTTGACTTCAACTGAGTTGTGGGTTTCTCAACTCTATGGTCACCTCAATATGATGATCTTATATATAGAAATTTTGATCATATATCCAAATGATTAGCTAGTTAGTAGGGGTAAGAATATGCTAAGTCGAGCTAGACTTTGCAAGGCATGAGCCTAACCTGTCAATTTTTTTGAAGGTCTGAATCAGACCTTCTGAAAGCCTGATACGACATGTTAGCTTGTTTAAATCAACCTCTCTTTTTATGGTTGAGTTATTTTTTAGATCCTAAACACCATCATATTCAAAGTTAGATTGAATGATCATTTATTTAAATCATGTGAAGCGACGAAAATACAATCTGTAAACGTACTAAGGTTAAGAGAGTACAAGTTGTAAGTTTGTTGAAACTAAGAGAAGACTAGTAGCAAGATCACGAGTGATCTAAAGAAAAAGTGAAGATTAGAGAAGGTTCCCTAAGTGTTATAGTGAAAATCTCATAATTGTAAGGACCAACTCATATTAGATGAACTAATATATTTTTATGAGTTGATCTCTCTACTCTTACTCGTTTGTTTTGCATTCAATTATAACTAAAAACCACACACTAGTATTTTGTTTTTTGTGTTGAACCACAAACTAGTCTTAGTACTACATTAATAACACTTGAATTACTTGATAAATGCATTCGAACATTCTCATCATGATACTGTTCATGAACTAACTATTTAATTCAAGTTGATTTTGAGAAAGGTTTCTAATCAAGTGCATATTCAAATTTAAAAAGATCACGATTCAAACTCTCATTTTTCTTTACTACTGTTTCCACTTCAATATTGATGTTCGTTCAAGCCTTCAAACATCTATCAAATTGCACACATGACTTAAAACACACAGGGGTGTTACAGTTGTGGCTCAAAGATATCTGGTGAAGAAACCAGCCATTCCTTAGTTAGTTAAGAAGGTTTTCATAGACGAGTCTAAGCACCACAAATCATGATTGATATCGATCACATAAAACATGGATGCCATGAGTGTTGTTGGTGGAAGTTCATTGGAATATCGATTGAGGTTGAGGGAAAGGTATAATGGTGGCGAGATGTGGGTAGATATGGAGCATATAAGGCGAGGGAGAGCGAGTCCTTCAAGTAAAGGAAGAGATCGAGCTCCAAATGAGTGGATGAAAGTAACCTAATAAAGAACAACTACATAACTTTTTTCCTAGTAAAAAAAAAATCAAATTACATGTCTATTATTTGTTTAAGATATGATATATATATATATATATATATATATATATATATATATATATAAAGAAAATGACCTCTTTAAGCACTTTTGGGCTAACTTTTTCTCTTTCCAAAAATGTCATCAATTTTCAATACAAATAACACATGTAACAAATAGATAACAATAAATTTAAATATTAAAAAAATGTAACAAACACGATATGAATATATATATATATGTCTGATATTTTTTTGAAACACCATTAGTAGTCCATGTTTTTAAATCAACTCATTTGTATCATTCAAAATTTTGAATGAGTTTTTGCAGAAATGTTTAAAATATTATAAGAATCTCTTCCAGTTTTTTTTTTATAAAACATAAGTTAAATATGAATTTTTTAACGGTAAAAACACAAAAATTTAAATTTAATTCACCCTTGGTTAAAAAAATTCAAACTAACATTTGCAAAATATGATTCTACTAAACATGATTGCAAAAAAAATTCTAATATTTGAATTATATATAAGTTGACTTAAAACTGATAAAAAATAGTTATGAAATTTTTTTGAATGACAAAAAGTTGAAGAAAGTTTTTTAAAGCAATAAAACAAAAAAATTAAAATATTTACAGAGATAAAGAAAACATATTTAACCGTAAATGAATGTTAAAATAAATAAATAAATTAATAATTAAATCATTTCTAGAACAAAAAAAAGTAGAATACCTAGTAATAGTATGATGAAATTGAATGGTGATTTGGAAATGTAAAGTGCAAATTCTCAACACCAAAAATGTTGAACGTGAACACCCTGAAGCAATAGGTCTGTCCCTCCTACTGGCTACTGCAATGTTAGTTAGAATTATCATCTTTTTATGAAACTTTTTGCCCTCGTAATTTGGAGATCTCAACGTTCTTTTGTGGTGATCCATAGGAAGATAGATACGACCCCTTGAGTAATCTACTAAGATACAATATTTGTACGGGGTTCTTACGTTTATGTCAGGCTTCACCCTAAAAGGTAACACTGCACACTTCTCTTCACCATACATGATAATCATCTCCTCTCATAACATGTATGAAAACCACCAAAAATCATCCCCCACCACCATTCAAAATAAACGACCATTTCAATTTTTAATTGCTTTTCTTTAATGGACGTGACATGGATAAATGAATTACTCATTTATAATATTTTTAGGGTGATGCCTAAAAATATCTTATGGGTCAGTATTATTAATATTAGGTTAGGCAAATAAAGTTGAGAGACAAATTGACTCCATTTGACTCAATTTGACTATATAAAAATTGATTCATTTCAAAAATCAACTTAAATTTATATAAACATTTCTTAACCTGAAACTCAATTCAATTTATGTTCGCAAATGACTCGTTCCACATCGTTAACTCGGACT
This sequence comes from Medicago arabica, assembly GCA_946800305.1. NCBI lineage: Eukaryota > Viridiplantae > Streptophyta > Magnoliopsida > Fabales > Fabaceae > Medicago > Medicago arabica. Next base: position 44,429,788 of record OX326970.1, read on the forward strand.
ATATTATTTAAAACATAATATTGCTTTTAAATCGATTTATGTTCACAAATGAAATTTTGGCTTTTTTCTTCTAGATTTAGTTGATGAATATGACGAAGGTTTTGATCAAGATGAAGAAGATGAGGAAAAAACATAATAAGAATTTCTAGAACCAATATCATAATGACACGTGTATAATAGTTAACATTCTCTTAATAACAAGAGGGACCGAAATGTTTAAAGGAAATACAATTAAAGAACTTGAACGATTCTTTTTATTATTTATAGAACCACAATCATACTAAAAAAAACACTTAAAAGGACTAAAATAGCGAATAGGCATAAATATTATTGGGTACATCTTGTCTTGCATGCTAAAGGTAGAGGACGTGTCTAAAAACTAATGTCACATAAAAGAGAGTGGGACCATAAATCATAGGAAATCGACAAATAGATAGCGGTTTCGAATGCGATATGCAACTCAATATTGTGGGCACTGCCCCCTGATTTTGAGTCCTTATTATGTGAATTGTTATATATACATACATTTTCTTCCTTATATCACCATCATCTTCTTTTAGCCATCGTCCTCAACCTTCAATAAAATTTCATTTGTCTAACTTTATCATTGAGATTCTTGTAATAATATAAGCTATGTTTATCAGACACAAAAATCTCCCATAATTGAGTTCTCACACGCTTACAAATTCTGAAAGCAATCGTACCAGCCGTTATTATCACTTTCTATATTTTTATTTTGCATGATTTAACTAATTAACTTAATTTTTTAATGATTTGTTGGAAAAACTTATAACATGCATGTATTAAAAAATAAAAAGATCGCATCAAGTTGTAACTTAAAAGCCATCACTTGCCTTAATAATAATAAATTCATAAAAGTTAAGGGTTGAGTGAGTTTCAAGTTTCAGTACTCAAATTTTCTTATCCTTTTCATTTTTTATAAAGGTATGGTACTTTTACTCTGTAGGAACTCCAAGATCCTTATCAACTTAATGTATTCAAGGACCAAACATAAAATACATTTAATAACTTAAAAAGAATGCGGTTTGTACAACTATTTTTTATTTATGAGACAACCAAAATATATAAAAAAATATATAAATATTAATACAAAAATCAAAATAATAGACAGAGAAAATAAAAAGACAATGTGAATATTAAAGAATGTTGTCTAAAAATAATTAATCAAATATCATTTATCTTTAGGAAATTTTGAAGAAATGAAGTAAAAGAGTGAGGTAGTTCAAGTTTCGGTAATTCTTAATGTTACAAAGAGAATAAATTAAGTGATAGCGACACGCAATATGATTAAGATAATGGATTCAAAATGAGAGTTGAGTGAACTAGAATATGTACAAATAAGAGATGAGGAAACTGAAATATGTACCAGGATGAAAACTGAGATGGTGCCATTAGCAATAAGAGAGTTATTCGAGTATAAAGTTCTGTCATGTGGCACAGAGCAGCAAAGGCAGAACAAAATTTCAACATGTCAACGGCATGCATGTATATTGTGGCATTATTTTCTGATCTAGAATTATAATGTTTTTCATTTTCTTTAGATTTAAAGACAAATTAGACGTCCCATGAACATAGTTTAGTTAACAGAGACAATGTATTTATTGTAAATAAGGGTTTTGGTTCGAAACTTATAACATCTCATTTATTCACCTTTAAGATGGGTTAAGGAGGTTGGAAAGTGCAAATATCTTAATCTACTTGACAACATTTCGACAGGTCAGCTTATCGGACATCCCAATCCGTTTTACCACTCTTAATCAGAACTCTATAAGATATATGGAAACGAACTTTATAATCGTATATATATTTAATTTTTTTAGCTTAAAACGAACCAACTTAAAGTGATTTGATTCGAATAAAGAGTTTAAAATTCCATATATGCGAGCCTAACTTGTTGAAAGAAAATTGATTTTATACCTATTAATGTAGTTTGAGATCACTTTTGTGTATCAAATCCAGGTCTTTCAATTTTGTTCCAACGCTAAATTTTCTAATTGATATTTAGTCTAAGAATTGAAAATTTTCATGATATCATCGAAAGAGAAAGATTCATTTAGCTGGAAGTACCTGGAGTTTATGACGGTGAAATTGAGATTTGCAGAATGTTGGTTGAAGTGGGTGCGAGCTTGCAACTTTTAAAATTTTGAAGGTGAGAAAAATACAAGACGGAAGTTAAATTGTGTTAGTTTTTTCTTCTTTTTAACTAAGTTCAATTTCTGATAGATTTTAGAACCTGAAGCAATGTTCAGAGTTAAGTGTAGCGGATATAAAAGAGATCAAAAGAGAAGAGAAAGACACAAGCAATTTATTATGGTTCCTTCCATAATCCGAAAGTAGTTTAATCCCTTTGTCATTGACAAAAGATTTTTCACTATAATCACACAATATTACAATTGCTCAAGCACACAAGCAAGAGACTTCTAACAAACCAAGATTACAAAGAAAATTGTTTGAATTGAACATTTGATATACAATAAAAGGTGTTCACAAAATACAATACAATTCAGACTCTAGACTTAAGAATTTCTAAGATGTGAAAGTTAATAAGAAATTCTAAGTGTTTTATGCGTAGTAATTTTGACAGAGTAACGACACTTGTAAAATATTGTACAGTCTTGTTAATTTTTCAAGTCTTCAATATTTTATATAGAAGTTGAATAGAGACTTTGAAGAGTGCTAGAGCATCATTAGAGTCGTTTGAGAAGTTTGATCAACATTGATTTGTTGCTTGATTTGGCTAATGTCTTATGAATGAATGATTTTGAACCATTTCCTCGATAAGGAATTATTTGTTCTTTTCCAAAGGAGACACAGGTGTAGCTCGTACAATGCACACGAGAATGTTGGAGATAATGGCGGTAGCGGTCATATACTTTATCCTTCATTGTCCTTCAATGAAAGTGAATCCATTGACCTTCTGACATTTTAGAACTACCATAATTGATCTTCAAAACTACCATTGATTGACATCCTTTACTTATGAGTTTTTGGTCTTCAGTTATTTATAGTCTGAGGTCCAACTTCTTGATGATCTTCAGAGTCTGACTGCTCCAGTTTCTGGGTTGCTATCAGAGTCTGACTTTTTCAGATTTTGGCTTGCAACTTGCCATCTCTTGAAAATTATTTGCTCTATATTTGTTCTTTCAGAACCAATACTTTGATTGAGACATAATAAATTTTAGTTTATGGTCCTACATACTTAAACAAATATTAACATATTCAATTGATCTTTTAATACTTTGTTATCATCTAAACTCAAGAGGCATTATTTAAACTTATTTTGTTCCAACAAGTTTAATGTCAATTTTGATGAATGAAAGTCCAATAAATTTTTTTAAGGTTGGTCAAGGGTTGCGTCAAGGCAATTTGTTATCATTGTTTCTCTTTTTAATAGCAACAGAAAGTCTAATATGAATGTTAAAGGTGCGAGATTGGTAAATTTATTGTCTTCAAAGCTCATGATTCTCTTTGGTACCAACTTCTTAAATTCGCATATGACACAGTGATGGTAGTGAGGGGAGTTGGGATAATTTATAGTCGATCAAAACAGTTTTAAGAGGATTTGAGTTAAAAAATTAACTTTGTTAATAGCAAGTTGTATGACATTAACTTGGAAGACAAGTATCTTTGAGCTGCTGCAACCTTTCTGTCTTGTAGTACTGAATCTATTTCTTTTATATTTATGAGTATCCTTGTTGGTGCTAATCAAAGGAGAAGAGAAATGTGGAGGCCAATTCAAGAGGCTATGTCAAAGTGCTTATGTGATTGGGTTCGGTGTCATTTATCCATAAGAGAAAGAGTTACTTTGTTAAATCACCATCTATCGGCAGCTGAAGATAAATAAAAAAAAAGAAAAGATGCAACCAATTTTACAATTCAATACCAGCGATGCCTAAACCAACCAAGAATCATCCACATTCACCCCATCAATATGTTTTTATTAAAATTCAAGAATCTTATCTACCGAGGATCGCCATCTATCAGCAGCTCAAGATACAAAATAAAATAAAAATAGATGCGATCAAATTTACAATTCAATACCAATGATGCCTCAGTCAACCAAGAACCAACCACATTCACCCCACCAATAAGTTTTTATTAAAATTCACCTTAAACCATAAAATTACCTCAAAGAGAATGAGATTGAATTTTATAACTCTAATGTATGTCCAACTTTTCTCTTTCAAAATTAGAGTTTTATCATAATATTATAAGTGAGAGATTCGTATCCCTTTTGCCCGACTAATTTTATAACTAGAAAATAAACCATCCTTAATAGTATAATTTAACTTTAAGTTCAACCCTTCAACAACGATCATAAAAAGAAAAGAAGATAGTGGGTTACCTTTACGCAAACCTCTTTTCAGATTAAATCCATCAGTTGGACAACCATTCACAAGAATCAATGTTGTTGATGTACTCACACATTCCATAATCCATTGACGCCACAATACTGGAATGTTCATCTTCCCCATTACAACATCATAATACTTCCAATCCATTGAATCATATGTTTTCTCAAAATCAACTTTGAACAACAATAATTCCTTTTTTAACTTGCGCGCTTCATCCACCACTTCATTAGCGATAAGAACCCTGCCACGAATTTGCCTCCCTTTGATAAAGGCCAAATGTGAATCAAAAATCACGTTGCTAACAACTTTTCTTAGTCTATTAGCTAAAACTTTAGCAAACACTCTATACACGCATTCGATAAGATAAATGGGTCTAAAATTCTACAAGCCGGAGGGTTCTCCACTTTCAGAATTAGAGCAATTAACGTATAAGTACAATAATTTCACTAATTTACCATTCTTATGAAACTCCAAAATAACTCATAATATCAAATTTAATTTCTTCCCAAAAATCCTCGATGAATCCAATATTAATTCCATTAGAGTAAGAGGTTTACAATTCCATTAGTTTGTTTAATCTCCCCCTCATTGAACGGTCTAGTCAACTCGCCTCTTTCCATAACAATAAGAGTCTTGAAGGTAAATCCAAACTACGTCTATCAAAAGTATGAAATTTATATATTTTGAAATGTGAGTTAAATGATATTTTAGACTCATATGATTTCTTTAATTTTGGTAGGGATAAAAAAAATATACAATCTATTTTATTTACAGAAATATACAAGCTATTTTAAAAAATAAAACATTTGAGACGAAATCTATCTATATCTCATAAAATATCGTAAATAAATGTTAAAAATGAAACCAAATGAACTTACTTATAGACGACTAGCAAAAATAAAAATGTTTCTATTAAGGATGACTATCTTTTTCAGAAACATAATTGAATTACTTAGTTTTTTTTTTCTTCTGCCCTTCATATAGAAACATTAAATCCAATAATACCGAGCATAGGTGTACCCCTAATATAAAAAACATAATAATAAAACAAGTTATGAGTAAAATAGCTACGTAATATTCATATTTTCTTTTATTTCAACTAATGAATGCATTCGTATAACAAAAAGAATAAATTTAAGTGTGTTATAGCCTCCACAACATCATGACTCAAAGGAAACAGAACCTATATACATTAATAATATTGTCCTCAATATCAGTCCATAATGTGATCAGAAATTCAGAACTGATGAATGCCTTTCAGTGTGATCAATGACTTTCAAGCAACCATGCAGAGGGTTCTATAATCACTGAGCACATTAAATGCTCGTCAATGATAATCACAAACACACTCTAATTTCCACCATTGTTTTTCCTAACATATGTTACACCCTAAATTAAAAAATAATAAATTTCCACCATATACAAATCACTGAACTGGTGGGCCTATTAGCAATTCTGGCACCATAGTTGATGATATAGACACATGAACAATTTTAACTTTATATATGACACAATCTATATAGTTAGTATGGACCCAAAACGCAGATGTAGTGAAAAATTAGTGTAATTTTAGCTAATTGAAAATGCAATTTGGTCACCTAATCTAGAAATGAACGTGCAAAGTACTAATAAACAAATTAATTATAATTAGTTAATAATTAATAAAATCATTTTTGGTCACTATTGAACTCCATGTTTGGCACATTATACTGAGTTCTTAAAGTTAAAGGACAGATGAATAATTTTATATAAGAAAGTTGATCATTTTGTGAACATGGTTTTGCTCATTGCCATGTTCCAACACTGAACTGTATATAGTGATTTCACAAAATCCAGACCCATGCACGCAGATTATGTGTATAAATTGTCGTCTAGCTTGTTGTATGTAGCAGTACTTTTTCTATCAACTAACGTGATCACACACTTCATCTCTGCCTAGGGAGTGATGTACACAAGATGAAAAATTATATGCATTATTATTTAACATAAGATGAAAATTATATGCATGTGATGATGTTATAAAGTGACATTTTCTTAGCCTTTTGTTGGACATACACCCTTCAAAAGACTATATTTCAGCTGAAATTAGCTTTTAGGATGCAATGATACAACAATGAGTGATTGAAATTATCTATGTACGTAGTATTTTACTTTATACCACATAGAGGGTTTTAAAATATAGATAGATTAATTTTGATGCACCTTTATTGTAACAAAATTTACAATAATCAACAATTGATTATTCTGACTTTAATTAAAATTATTACGACAGAAGTCGAAAGTTTATGATGATTCAACCTTTATGATTGATTCAAATGTGTAAAAACTCTTTATATTTACGATTTAAATGAATTAAATAATTTAAAAAAGGAGCATGATTGCGGTTGTGACCAAGATATAAGGAGACACACTCATACAACGTTAGAGAGAACTACCAATTTCATTGAAAATTCATAGTAAAATTTATATATAAACTACCAATTGCTGAGTTATGAACTAGAGTCACAATTAGGATCGGCCATGTGCAAATGCATCAAGGCCCTTGACATAGGGCCTCAAACTTAAATGAGCTTTGAAATTTGAAAAAAAGGGAAAAACTTGTACCTACCAATAAAATCTTTTGCTAAATGTCATTTTTCTGTAGGTTAATTAAAGTCCAAATTTCAACTATTTTACTATCAATTATACAATGTTCGTAGGTAAATGTCTATTTATCTGTCGTACAAGTAAGAACGTAGATGTTTGTCATTCTAAAGTGGTGTTTAGTTTTTTTTTTTTTTCAAAACTTTTTAAATTAAAATTACAAGATTACAACGGAGCCTCTGAATTATCGGAAACGTCCTTGGTCACAACAAGTGTGGGTAGAAGGTCTAAACATTTGTACTAACCGCAAATGGTCAACCTAGTGAAACCTTGAGTAGTTGCTGATATACTTCTGATGCATGTAACAAACTATGTATATGAATTTTAGCTCATTAAAGAAAGTACTAAATACAGAATTTTAAAAGAAAAGACAACCATTTATTTTATTAAACTTCTTTCCTAATTAATCATACATATAATATATGAAACAAACTATAGCAGAAACAAAACATGGGCTTAAAATATAAATTTGTTTCCTTTAAGAAGCCTTCCATTGCTGAAAATTGGACCGCTTTTTATTGGAGTTCATTTTCAAACTAACTATAGACAATAGTTTGCAATTGAAGATACAACAGCTGGCATGAAATTAAACTAATTAACATCAAGAAATTAAAAAGGACATAAAATGGTTGTTAAATAAAATCAAACAGTTTTCCAAATTGTCATGTTTCTAGTACATAATTATTTTTTAAAAAGTTTCTTAAAAACTCTATACAATAATCAACTATTGACAAAATGTGTATAGAGTATGAACAAAAACCATCATGGTAAGGAGAGAAGGGATGCATTATTTCTTTGTGAAGTTGAAAGAGTGAGAAGGGTTTTGCATTAAAATATGGAAGAAGTACCTGACTGTCTATGATGCTAATTCCACCCAATTTCGTTAAAGACAGAATTGTGGGTCAAAGTTTTCAAGAAATTGGAATTAAATAAAAATTCTGTCTGGATGATTATTTTGGTGAAAAGGACATTAATTCACCTTGAGAGGGAGAGAGAAAAAAATGGTAAGAAATTATGTGAGAGAGAAAGAGATTCCATTTTAATTTGAGGCTATCTCTAGGTGCTACTTCACTAGACTTTTCACTGTAATACATTCTGCAATAATATAATGATAGATGTTTGATCATGAAATGAACTCTATTAGTATTATTAGTATTAAATGATTGCTAAAGTTGAGAATGAAAATTAATCATTGAGCTAATATTTAGTAAGTTGGTTATTGAAATTTAAGATTGTATCAATCTAGTAGTACTTCACATTATCAATATCCTAAAATAATCTAGGAAATTACAAAATGTTAATCAAATTTGTCCATCTATCTCTACATACTTAAAATGTTACTCTCATTTTATAAGCAAATTATGCTCAATGACACGTACCATCACTAAGTAGAATGCCAAGGTTTTACGCATCTTTATGTTCATAGTATGATTTGATATAAACAAAAGAAAACAAATATAAATTGAGTTGTTAGAGTTGCTTCTTACATAGGACGACATCGATTGTGAGGACGATGTAAAACCATCTATGTCCTTAGGACAGGTAAAAGTAAAACCATGATTTTCTACTTCTAGATAATGACATTATTTTTGGTTGGTAGAGTTTTATGCAATTTTCAAGCATGGTCTATTGTAAACCATATGTGACACTTCCTTGCCCTAAACCATTGGTGACCGTTTGATTAAGATTCGACGATCCAAAGAAATATAGCTTGTAATTTTTATTTTAAAGTTTATAATATCGAGTATGAAATTGAGTTGTCCGACTTGATAGAATGACTATCAATGTGTGGACTACGTGAATGCGAGAAACTCTTAACCATAAGAGAGTCGAATACAAAATAGTGGTACCCACCGTATATTTCATCGAGTAAGAGAGATAGTGTTAGAGTGAGCATTTGTACACTATATATTTAGTACATATAGTTACTTATCATAGCATTATTTAACCAAACTTGAAACTCCTCCCATTTTGTTCAACTTCATCCCATTGTTAAGACTTTTTCTGTTTGGTTTTTGTTTAGTTTATTCATAGTTCACAAAAGTGGGAAAAGAGAAAGAAAAATGGAACTTTCTCAACTTGGTTTTCTTGAGGAGCTACTAGCTCCAAGAAAAGACACATGGAATACTTTATCCACTGGTTTGAATGAGTTACTTCTCCCTAATGGTTGGACCTTTGACTCATTTGATGAAAATCTTCTCATCAATCCATCTTTAAACCCTTCATTTGCTTCATTCTCAACACCATTAGACCATAGATTTGAATGTCCTTATGGAACTGATGCATCATCATACCCTTATCTTGATGGATTCTCAGTTCCTGAGTTTGATGATTCAGCACCAGTTTTACCCCAACAAGAAAGTATTGAAGAGTTTGGATTTGTTGGAAGTGAGAACAAGAGCTTTGAAGAGAGTAAAATCAACTGCAAAGTTGAGGAACAAGTTAGTGAAACTCCAGTTTTTAACATGGGTTTGTGTGGTGAGAAAAAAGCCAAATCCAAAAGGGTTGAAGGACAGCCTTCAAAGAATCTTATGGCTGAAAGAAGGAGAAGAAAGCGTTTGAATGACAGGCTTTCCATGCTTAGGTCAATTGTCCCTAAGATCAGCAAGGTGATTCAATCTATATAATGTGTATGTATGTTTATGTTGTCTGGCTCCGACACTTCAGATTGAAGATATGTCTAGTGTTCGACATAACACCGATATATGTATTTATGTTCGGTTATTCTTTTTTGTCAAATTATTATCAGTGTCGAGTATCAGTGTTGTGTCTGTTATTAATGTAAGTGCTCATAGTGTGTGTTTTATTTTTGGTACAAATGTTTGTGTTTTTTAGCTTATTCTTATTATTATCATTGACTAGCACTTATATTTGGTGTTTGATTTTGAGATAAATTCATTTGAACTAACAAGAAAATGTAAATTTTGTAAGATGGACAGGACATCAATTCTTGGAGATACAATTGATTACATGAAAGAGCTTCTAGAAAGGATTAGTAAGTTACAAGATGAAATGGAGGAGGAAGGAACAAATCAGATAAACCTTTTAGGAATTTCTAAGGAGTTAAAGCCAAATGAAGTAATGGTAAGAAATTCCCCCAAGGTATGGTTTATTTCCTTGAACAATTAATGCATAATCATAGACCAAATTTCTGATTAAATGTAATTAATGGAATGTTTTCTTTTCTTTTTCAGTTTGATGTTGAGAGGAGAGACCAGGACACAAGAATCAGCATCTGCTGTGCCACAAAGCCAGGATTGTTACTGTCAACAGTGAACACATTAGAAGCATTAGGCCTTGAGATTCACCAGTGTGTTATAAGCAGTTTCAATGATTTTTCATTGCAAGCATCTTGCTCAGAGGTTGGTAATTTTGTAGTACTGCATGTTCCAATTGATAGCGAATTTGGCAGAATTACATTGTGTCGCCGTCATTTTACTAAAAACTATGCTTTTGAGCTTTAAGGGGTATAATTATGAAAAGTTTGGATGTTTGCGAGTAGAATTGATTTTGTCTTCAGAATGATTCTAATTTGAAGTTAGAATTTCGGGCTCTTTTCTCTACAATTGATTTTTTGCCTCGAATTTATTACATTCGATTCAATTTTAGTAAGAAACAATTTTCTCTAATCAATTAATTCAAGATCAATTTTTGTGACTGCAAAACCAAAAATGGACTATTTGCCTCAATAATTGTTTGCATGGTTAAAATAAAACATGTTCTTACTTCTTTTAACATATTATTCCCATGTGTTTAGGTAGGTGGTCAGAGAAATTGTATGAACCCTGAAGAGATAAAGCAATCACTATTCAGGAATGCAGGTTATGGTGGGAGATGTCTCTAGGAAAATGTTGGAAAGCTGACATAACAATTTGCAGATGATGAAAAAGAGGCAAAGTTTTCCTCTTCAATATCAATAATTCAAGGAATTAGGATGTTAAATAGTTGTAATGAGATTCCAAATAAGTTAGCTTTGGTTTATGTAACAATCACTTTTAGTGCTTTACCCTGTATTTAACATACATAGGGTATTTTAGAGCTAGCTTCACTTTCCCATTGTGATAAAATTCCACCTTTTTAGTAGTACATTGATCATGGAAAGTTGTTGCCAAAAATCCAAGTAGATTCAAAGTGATTTTAATAGATTCCTGAATATGCATCTGCTTTAAAATTTCTTTTTTGGGACATTAAACATATGATTATGTGTCCTTTGTATCAAGTTGCAGTGGCTACAAAGAGTGAATGACACACTATTTTAAAAGGTTGGTAAAAAAAATTGCATAGCTAAGAGTCAAATAATGATAAAATGTAACTCTCCTTGTTCCTCTATGGTTTTTCAATAATTGCAAGATGAGGTAGTCCCTTTGAAATATCATATAGAATGTTAGTTGCATGTTTGGATTCACTTTTTGGAAATTCCAAAAGTGATTCTTAAGATTTAGCCTATGTTTGATAATCTAGTGGGTCACTGCGACCGCACGTTTAATGTTCTTTTAACGGTGAAATTGTGAAATTGGTAATTGTAGCTTCACACGCTCAACGTAGGTTGTTGTCGTGATTTCATTGATCACCGAAATATAAAATTCCGCAATTAAAGCTCATGTTGAAGCAAAAAAGCTACAACTACTAGCTTCGCAATGAACACACACTACCAAACATATTTCATTTCTAGATAACAAAATTCGATTTTAAATAAAAATTATATTTGATTATATTAATGTGAAGGTGATTTAAGCGCAAAAAAAAAAAAAAAAAAGAGGCAAAACTAGATTTTTTATGGAGACTCCAATGCTAAGACAACCACAAATCAAAGTACTGTGACTATGAGTCTAATGTGAACAACAATTACCAACCAACCATGTACTAGAGCACGATTACATGAGTTGGCTCAAATAAAGATATGTACAACACACTCATCAATAATCCTAGGTTATGTCTGTGAATCTGATAGCATAAATTACACAGAAGCAACAATTTTTTACCTAAGAGTGGTTATAATAAACATCAAGTCAAAGACACACTGGTATCATTTTGAGTAATTGTGTTTTTGAATTTAATTTTAAGAGTGAAGAAAGTGATTCTATAAGCATATAATTAATTTTGACATGACTGTGTATTCTAGAATATGATTGATTTTTATGGAATAAAAAAGAAACATCAAATTAACAGTTAAGAAGGGAAAAGAAACTTAACATATTCCAACATTGTTACAATCGATGACTAAAATAATGTCCAAGATCCAAATATAGTTCCTAATTATAAAACTGAAAATTAAACCGTTTTAGTACATACTTCAAGATATGCTGTTCAAAAATGTTAATATATCAAGATTTTTGTTCACATCAATGACTGCATGTATTAAACGGGATATTCAAGATATGCATGTACAATATGGACAAGGTAAAAGACATGAAATGGATACAGGTCCCCACGAGTCAAAGATAGTTTATAAGATAGAACAACATAAGGAATATGTTTATATGAACTGTCAAAAAAAAGTTTTTTATAACTTTAGGTTATATTAAAGCATAAAACAATTCTTGTCCTTTTATTTAATTAATCAAACGATTGTGTACAAGTGATTAATGATTAATGAGCTGTTTAGGAAAAATTGTTTGGGAAAACCCGAGTTTAATTTCTGGTGAGAACAATTCTTATCAAACTTTCCCGTCCAACGTGAGTTAACTCACGCTGAAAACACACGTGCGTGAGTTAACTCACGCCTGACTATTTTGATTGGAACGAGCAAAAACAGATGGGAGAAGAACAATAATCGAAGTAGGGGTGGGCCGGCCCAGAAGTTAGGGAAAATGTTCGGTTCTTGAAATAATGGGTGATGACGGATGATTGCTCGATAGACACCTCAAAATTGTTCACTTACTGAGAAAACTCAATCGAAAGCAAAATCGAAGTGTCTATTGAACAACCATAGCGATGATGTATGATAGTTGTTCTTTAAGCTCCAAGTGACAATAACATATCGAAAATTAACAGTAGAAACTGAGGGGTTTCAGAGCAACACTTAGCCTAAAGAACAATTATCATGATGTATGGTAAAAAAAGGGCATACGTATGCTTTGTTATATTCATTTAGCCAATCACGCTCTTATGTCATAAGTTACCCAACACCCATGCCATATATCGTAGTTGTCGGAAACCAACCGGACTAACCTCTAGAATTGGGCAAATTGAGAGCCATTAATCCAACGTTCCAATGCACCCTTACCATAAAATGAAATATTGACATGTTCTTCAATAATCCAAGTTATTCATAGTAAGTCTGAATAGAGTTATTTTGTTTATTAATTCGTTATAGATTTGATGAAGACATTAAATATCAAATAGTTTGAAAGTAATATTATGCACTTATCTTAGAAAATAGAAAAGTTATCCTCATTTTTACAGCCTAATGGTTTAGAGGTGATGATATTTTAGGTTCAAATCCAAGTCACTACATTTTCCCCTCCCAGTGTGTATATTTATTTCAATACGTGTGTACACTAGGCCAGTTGCCAAATAAAATATATATAGTTTGAAAGAAATATGAAAATTTTGATTAATTTTTAATTCAACGAGGCACTTGAGACCGTCTATTTTGAGACATCTAAATGTCTTGGCCATCTTCTACATATGAAAGCTCCTGATCATCTTGGAAAATACCATTTGAAATTCTTCAATCATTCAATTTAAGTATGATCATCTGGGATTGAATACTTGCAACAATCACTGAAGTTGTTTAGTGAAATTCAATATTCTGTTACATTAAAGGATATTAGATAATTACCTAAGTATTAAATACTAAACAAAATTCAAAAATTCTCATTTTATGTGTTATACTGATCAAATATGCTAATGTTTGATCTACAATATATAAAACTAAGAAATCCCAAAAGACTTATCAACAAACTCAAACTTGGTTTTTTTTGCATTCTATTTCAATGAACCTCCAAAATATGTTCCAAAACCGGCAGTGAGCAAAAATTGCCGATTGTGATCTATATTTCAAGCCAAGTACCTGGACAGATACAAGACAATTATCATTGCTCTATAGCCTAATCTAAATGCATTACATCTAAAAAATTCTGATTGCCACATTACAATGGAAGTTTGGAACAACAAAAAAGCTGATTGCTTCTTTTTTATTAACTACTACAAGTAAATGCTACATCTACAAAACTTGGGATTTCTGAAAAACTAGATTATGACTAAGCTACAATGTCTAAAACTTTAAAAGAAACTGTACATGCAACTATTCAACGAGTTCCAGTCAATTAACTCAAGAAGAGCCTATGGACTTTCACCTTCAACTCCAATGGCATCGTCATTGTCCTCGTCGGAACTACAAGTGCTGCCCATGAAATTGATTTGGGATTGCTGAAATTTATTGATAGCATCTCTAGCTTCAGAAACCAATGCAACTTTTGCAGCTTTAACAACATCCGTTTTCTGAATGCCTTTTCCTTCTCCAGCTACAGATGTTTTTGCCCGTGTAGATGCTGCTCTTCTCCTAAGGTCCCGAAATCTTAATTGATTGACATATTTTTCATGCTGCACCTTGTTTTTTACTTGCTTTAGCACAGGTGGACTAGCAAGATCTTTGACACCTGATGAGCCACTAAATCTAGAAAGAGACTTCTTATGAATTGAAGATGATTGTAGGAACCCTTGGTTTTCCTTTTGTTGCGTGGGAGTACAAAGTTCTTGACTAGGCAGAATAGCATTAGTAGAAAAATCAATGTTGGGTTCAAGAAGAGAAAATATGTCCCCTTTATGATTTTGATCAACTTTAAGATGGTGCTGTAACAGATTCTCAATAGACTTCTCAATGTTCTTTGGTTTGAGAATATTTGATTTGCCAGCCTTCTTTCCAGTAGGTATGAGCAGTTTACTTGCAGATATTGAGAATTGATGAAGGGGTGATGAGTTGATTGCCTTTGCCCTTGATCGAGGCTGACATTGAGGTGGTGTGTGGAAGTCGTGGTGAACTCTATCGAAGCAATCTTGTTTAGACTTCCTAGGTACCTGCAACAGATTTTGTACAGCAATATCAATGACCAGAGCAGATTAGCACATATCTAGCAATCAATTAACCATCAACAAATTATAATTTTATTACAATTTTCTATGATGGTTACAAATAACAATCATTAACCAGTAATCCAAAAAGTAAAAGTGATTCTATCATTTCATAAAGATGTATGAATGATTTTATATCTAACATATTAATACGGTCCAGGGAAGTGAGCCATACTGTGTGCAGAAAAGGCCCAAGAGAGACATCACCAAGCCTAAGAAGTTCAAGAACTTTATTTCCATTTAATGTTTTATGTCATTTATTCAAGTGTCTTAGTTATTGTAGATGTATGACGACTCATTCTAGAAGCTTGATGACTCATATGTCTGTTAGGAGTTGGTAGAAAGGATGAGATCAATCCAATAACATAAGGAATATTACTAGGATTATATATGTACTGTGTATGATCCTTGAGATTTTTATCAAAGAAGCAACTCTCTCTCTCTCTCTCTCTCTCTCTCTCTCTCTCTCTCTCTCTCTCTCTCTCTCTCTCTCTCTCTCTCTCTCTCTCTCTCTCAATTTATTAGGAGGCCTTCTGTCCTATAACAGAAATTCACCACACACACTCCCATCATTGCGTGGTTTTCTGGGTCTTTCAGGGTTTTACTGCAAGTTCATCGATGGATATGCAGGAATTGCTCAACCCCTCACATCGCTACTTAAGAAGGATTCGTTCTTGTGGAACACAGAAGCAGATCAAGCCTTCAACAAACTTAAAGAGGCTATGGTTTCAGCCCCAATTATGTCTCTGCCTGATTTTGACACACACTTCATCGTTCAGACTGATGCTTCGGGTTTTGCCATGGGAGTCGTGATAATACAACAGAAGCACCCCCATAGCTTTATTTAGCAAGATTTTTTGTCCTAAGATGTCAAGCGCCTCCACTTATATTCGAGAGTTGCACGCAATCACTAGTGCGGTTAAGAGATGGCGACAATATTTGTTGGGAAATTATTTTTGTTATTCAAACGGATCACAAAAGCCTGAAGGAACTCCTTACCCAAGTGATACAAACGCCTGAACAACAACATTACCTTGCAAAACTTCTTGGTTATAACTATGAGATTCAGTATAAGCCTGGCGCTACCAACACTGTCGCAGATGCTTTATCCCGGTGTGCCCTCACAGATACCATTGGTCTCCTTTCACTAACGGTGCCCCATTTCGCCTTTCTAAAAGATCTTAAGAAGGAACTCGCAGCCGACCATGTATTCCAGTCATTGTGCCAGTAGTTACAGACTGAACTTGAGATTATGCCGGGATACCACTATCATGAAGGATTGATATTTAAGCAAGGTCGAATTTGGATCAGTCCTACTTCTAAATTCAAGTTGCTGTTGATGAAAGAATTCCATGCGACACCATTAGGAGGACACGCTGGTTTCACCAAAACTATGAAGCGGCTTGTTGAAAATTTCTTTTGGGATGATATGAAGAAAGAGGTCCAGGAGTTTATCAAACGCTGCACAGTGTGTCAACAGACGAAAATACAGCATTGTCAAGCCGGCTGGGTTGTTGCAACCTTTGGGTTAAGAGATGGCGACAATATTTGTTGGGAAATTATTTTTGTTATTCAAACGGATCACAAAAGCCTGAAGGAACTCCTTACCCAAGTGATACAAACGCCTGAACAACAACATTACCTTGCAAAACTTCTTGGTTATAACTATGAGATTCAGTATAAGCCTGGCGCTACCAACACTGTCGCAGATGCTTTATCCCGGTGTGCCCTCACAGATACCATTGGTCTCCTTTCACTAATGGTGCCCCATTTCGCCTTTCTAAAAGATCTTAAGAAGGAACTCGCAGCCGACCATGTATTCCAGTCATTGTGCCAGTAGTTACAGACTGAACTTGAGACTATGCCGGGATACCACTATCATGAAGGATTGATATTTAAGCAAGGTCGAATTTGGATCAGTCCTACTTCTAAATTCAAGTTGTTGTTGATGAAAGAATTCCATGCGACACCATTAGGAGGACACGCTGGTTTCACCAAAACTATGAAGCGGCTTGTTGAAAATTTCTTTTGGGATGATATGAAGAAAGAGGTCCAGGAGTTTATCAAACGCTGCACAGTGTGTCAACAGACGAAAATACAGCATTGTCAAGCCGGCTGGGTTGTTGCAACCTTTGCCCATACCGTCCAATTTGTGGGAAGACATTTCGATGGATTTCATTACCGGGCTACCCCCATCTCAGGGCTACACTGTGATTTTTGTCGTGGTGGATAGGTTCTCTAAAGGGATACATTTGGGTGCACTTTCTTCCGGTTTCACTGCCTACAAGGTTGCGGAGCTGTTTGTCTCTATTTTTTGCAAACACCACGGTCTTCCCAAAAGTATTGTGTCTGATCGGGACCCTATTTTCATCAGTCGTTTTTGGTCCGATTTATTCAAATTCAGCGGGACTTTCTTACGGATGAGCTTGTCCTATCATCCTCAGACGGACGGACAGAGGTAATGAACCGTATTTTCGAACAGTATCTCCATGCCTTCGTCCATGACAAACCATCTCATTGGGTTTGCTACCTTCCTTGGGCTGAATTTCATTACAATTCATCGGTTCACTCTGCTTCGGGTATTTCCCCATTCTAGGTTAAATTTGGTAAAGCACCTCCTACTATACCTTCTTATGTGTCAGGAAATTCTGTTGTTGAGGCGTGTGACACACTGTTGAGTTCTAGAGATGAAATTCTGACACGTCTTAAGAAAAACTTGTTGAAATCTCATAACTGAATGAAAGTTATGGCAGATCAACATCGTAGGGATATACAGTTCACGGTGAATTCATGGGTTTATGTGAAGCTGCAGCCATATAGGCAAATTTCTTCATCAGGGTCCAAATACCACAAGCTTGCTAAAAGAGGTTTTATGGACTTTTTCTGATATTGGAAAGGATAGGCAAGGTTGCTTACAGAATAGCTCTTCCTCCTCATGCCAAAATACACAATGTGTTCCATTCCTCCTTACTGAAAGAGCACGTAGGCCCCCCTCCAACTGAGATAGACCAGCTCCCCCCACATTGAGTAGATCACCATCCCCTCATTACACCCTTAGCCATACTTCGCTCACAGTTCCGCTTAGTTGAAGGACAATCGGTGCGCTATGTTTTGGTTCAATGGGACGGACTACCTCCGGACGACACGTCTTGGGAAAATTGGGATGAGTTGTGTGCTGCTTACAATCTTGAGGACAAGATTGCTTTGGAAGAGGAGAGTATTGATACGGTCCAGGGAAGTGAGCCATACTGTGTGCAGAAAAGGCCCAAGAGAGACATCACCAAGCCTAAGAAGTTCAAGGACTTTATTTCCATTTAATGTTTTATGTCATTTATTCAAGTGTCTTAGTTATTCTAGATGTATGATGACTCATTAGTATTCTAGAAGCTTGATGACTCATATGTCTGTTAGGAGTTGGTAGAAAGGATGAGATCAATCCAATAGCATAAGGAATATTACTAGGATTATATATGTAATGTGTATGATCCTTGAGATTTTTATCAAAGAAGCAAGTCCTTTTCTCGCTCTCTCAATTTCTTAGAAGGCCTTCTATCCTATAACAGAAATCCACCACACACACTCCTATCGCATATCCCCTCATGCAATTGCAAGCTTGACCCATGAATAATGCAAATGTCGACCTAGATAGATCACTTGGTCATGGAAACTCTAATATCATATCATAAATAAACTATTCCAAAAACGATATTCGATAGACATGAAAGATTTCATATTTATTTTTTTAAGGTTTCATATTTTATATTTAACAGTTACCTTTAGGAAATAAACACAAAGAAAGCTTAGTCATTGTAGCTTAGTCAAAATCTATAGTCTCGAGCTAATTGACTGAAACTTGTTGAATAATTGCATGTATAGTTTCTTTTGAAGTTTTAGACATTGTAGCTTAGTCAAAATCTAGTTTTTCAGAAATCCTAAGTTTTGTAGATGTAGGATTTAACAGTTACTTTATCTCTCTATCCAACCCATTAATCTTTTTAATAGTTTCTCATATAATTTTTCAGTTCTTCCTCGTTTAGACACATAATTCAATCAAATATTCATACATGATTAATTAACTAAGCTTTTACTTGAAAAATAGGCCATACCAGTTTCGAAACATTCTTCCAGAAATGAGGACTATGTTTTGCAGTAAAATAAGTTGTTCTCAATGCCAACTCTTGTTCCTTACTCCACCCTTCCACAACTACACCACCAACGCATTTTCTCTTCCTTTTCACACCACCTTCAAGTTCTTCCTTCCTCAACTCTTCCACTATTTCACCGCCACCATCGTGCTTCCTTATCCCATCCACTCCACCTTCAACTTGTTCCTTGTTCCCCTCTTCCTCAATTTCATCACCACCACGCTTTCTTTTCCTTTTTCTACCACGTATTTCTCTCGTCAGACCACTGGAGCCATCACTCACTTTAACATCATCATTTTTCTTCAAGAATCTAGGAGATCGTCTAAGCGACAGAACTTCATCATTAAACTTAAGTGATTTCCTTACCCTAACGGTTTTGGATCTTGATTGGGTAGAAGATTTGGTTGTAGATTTGGGTTTTGAGGTGGTGGGGTTGTTGTTTTCATGGAGGAGGACGAGTCTCGATGATCTTCGTGGGGTGCCAGGTGGGTACACGACGGTGGGTTTTCTGTTTCCCATTTTCACAAACACTTGGTGGATGCTGAAGCAAAGAAAATAGCGTTGTTGTTTTTGAGAGGGAATATCGTGAATTTAAACTTGTGATTGTAGGAATGGGAATGAACACAGCAGACTATGAAGTTTTACTTTGTACCCCCTCACTTACTTAGTACACCTTACAACTACAAGTATAGTGAAAATCTAATTTTATCCTTAATCATTTTTTAAATATTTTATATTTATCCAATTAAGCATCAGTAAATTTTAATTTTGAATTTGAATTTTTTTTAGAATTTTTTTTGGAATGTATCGCTCTTTAAAACAAAATATATATCTTAAATAACTCGGTTATTTACGTGTTTTTCTTCATAATTTCGTTTAAAAATTGAGTTATCTAAAATATTGATAGTGATCTTGAACATGATCATAAGAGACGGTTGGAGCGGGTGCTATGAAATTGATGTGGTGGTTGACGGTGGTTCTTCACTAGTGCGGAGTGATGTTCGTGCAAAGATATGTGCTTATGCATTTTGACGAACATCACTCCGCATTAGATTTTTACTTTATTTGGTGGTTTACAATAGTTTACTTTATTTGTAGATTTTTAGATGGTCGGTAAATATGGGCATTTTGACGAAGGAGATAAGCGAATGCATTAGCATTTACTCAAAGTTCGGGAAGGAGATAAGCGAATAATTTGATTTAAGGAGGGATTTTTTTCATTTGACAGAAATTTTGGCAGCTCATGCATGGTGTAGCAAAGATATGTGCTTATGACTCATGGCATTTTTCAAAAGAAATCATGGGAATGAGTGTTTTGGCCATGACTGTAATTGTGATCTGTTTGCTCGAACCAAGGGGTCTTTCTGTGGAAACCTTCACGAACAATCGTTGTTTTTTGATGGTTTTTCCGCTTCTCACCGCTGCTCTTTCCACACCTTCGGATATCTGGTGCTAAATCGTCGCATGTTTTCTTATTTCTTCGATAATTGAGTTGACTATCTTTGTGGCATCGATCGTACAAGTTCGCGAAGAGGCTGGACGAGTGGAATGAGGGAAAGCGGCTCAATTGACAAATGGGGGTATCACTTGCACTCCTCATTTTGATTGCCTCTAAAGGATAACTAAGTTCATCCGACATATCAATAAATTAATAACAGTGATTCATCAATTTATTAATACTAAATCTTATTATGAAACCAACTTGTGTTACTGAATCTTACACCATTGAATCTAGCATTGTTTTTAATCACTTTTCACTTTAATCAATATTAATCAGATAACTTACGGTTTATTCTTTCAATAATTTCTGACTTTTCAGAGACTACACTCTCATACTTCCGGATCACAGGCTCATGCCCCTTTAAGAGTGAAGGAGATGATGCATATGCCACCATTTGAGGTTCTTAGCCTATAAATGACATGGATAGTTAGAGTTGAACTCTTTTCATGTGTTGCTTATGGCATCTAGGACTTTTGCAAGGGAATAAAAGACGACTTATTATGCTTATACTTCTAGCCGTGTCCTCACCCCAACTTTATCATGAGTTTTACTTACCATGTATAGATGACAAAGCTCATTTTTAAAAGTTTTAGGATCTATATCATTTCAAGATTTGAACTCTAGATTTCTAATTACACTTTAAAATGGATGTGTAATTGCAACTTGAGACCACTAATCCCTATCCCTTCCTAAGCATTTAATAAGGATTTTATATGTGATTATAAAGGCATGATTTATAATAAATCGCCGTCTTTGAAGATTTTTTCTTACTTTTTAGAAGAAGACAATATTCGATGATGATGAAAGGAATTAAGAAGGGAACATGATAATATTGCTTAGAAAACAAAATAATGGAAAGGGAGGAATATGGTGCAAAGATATTGTGCAATATTGCATGATAGCTGTGCTCTATGATATGTAATGTACCTAATATTTTGCTAGGATTTCCAATATACAATGAGTACTCATTTCATCTCATCTTCTTAAGATAGTACTAACAATATCAGGATATATGTTTTGCTTGAATTGCATATGCCCCACTATGTTATAAGTCTCCCAAAGGGTGAACGACACCTTAAGGCTCAATTATTATGTACTTTTATTTACCATAAGGTTCAATTATTATGTACTAGCACTATTAGTATTTGTTTAGAATCATTTCAATTTCTTTTCTTAGGAATGAATCATTTCAATTGTCTAAAAAAAAAATATTATATAATCATTTCAAGTTTCAACCGGAGCATGACCCATAGATAAAACGTATGTTTGATTGTTATGAATGATATTCTCTTTATTTTTTTAATGTTTTTAAAATTTTAAGTTGAATGCAAAGAATTTTAAAAAAAAAATGAATTGATTGCAATGAAATTGTTGAGTAAGAATCATCTCTAGTTCTCAAAATAAACTAAGGACGTCATCTAGAGAGACGGATAAAAAATAGATAGTAATTCCTATAACTAAGTGGATTTTACCATCATTAATTATATTATTTTTCTTCTAATTTCTTTGTGTTTTTATCTCTTTAAATTAAAGAAATAAATGTGTTTATAAATAGAGAGGAACTTAATTCAAAATAGTTGCCTAGCCGGATACATATATTTTTATTGTTTCGTGCTTGTAATTGAAGCAAGTAGTATCACAAATTGAAGGTGAACTTTTTATTTGTCTTTGTAGTTTTTCTTGCACTCCTTATGCAAGTCTAGTCATATATATTTAATCAGTTTTTTTTGGCTTCTTTAGGGAAGAAAAAAAATTCTACTTTTTTGTTCCTTTGTAGCTGCAACTTGCGAACCAAGGGAAAACCAAATTGGAAAGTTCAATCGATTAAAAACAGTTTGATTCCTTTAAATCAATAACTACATACATGAATTGCACAGTGCCCACACAAGAGACAACAGGAAGAGACACGTTTGCTATGAAAACAAACATTGAATCAATATGTGTCTTTTGATAATCCCTTAGAACTGCAAATGCATTGTCTTGCCAACTGCATAATCCCTTAGTCTTTTGATAATCTATCATTTTTGTCGGGACAATATGTGT
This sequence comes from Medicago arabica, assembly GCA_946800305.1. Classification (NCBI taxonomy): domain Eukaryota; kingdom Viridiplantae; phylum Streptophyta; class Magnoliopsida; order Fabales; family Fabaceae; genus Medicago; species Medicago arabica. The sequence goes on from OX326970.1 coordinate 44,452,572, forward strand.
TTGTCACAATCACGTTGAATTACCGTAATTTTGCAGTATTCTGTAGAAATATGGTAGCTTACTACCACGTTTATGACAAACACATTGTGATATGAGATATGTATCAATACAAACACTTGGTGGCAAAATGAATATGCACATTAATTCTTCTATACACAATCAATTTAATTAATTTATGGTGGTGATCACCGTGGTTTGGACGGTGGCTTCTCCACGCTGACAATAATCTCTTCTAGCTGCGAGTGCTGACACGGGCAAGGCATGGCTATAAACTTCGGTACCACATCCCCTGGCATCAATACCGTCAAACTCTGCCCCTTCTTTTCCCCCTCCATTTCCTATGCACCAAGAAACAAAATTAATATCGTAAATCCAAATTAGTTACAACAATTGTCACAAAGCGCGAATTTAGTGCTAAAAGCTTGACATTGACGTTGTAAGACGAAAAAGTATCATTAAGTTGTAAAATGGTCATTAAAATCATCTGAAATTATTATAATTTCTCTTGTTTATTGTATATATTTTTTAAATAGTTAAAACTTGAAACAACTACAGCTCTTTGGTGAGACAAAATATTATATAAGCATCGTATACAAATTTTATAATTTCAAACTATGAATGTGTTACTAAAATTATGAAAAAGTAAGCATAGATGAAACCAAAGTAAAATTATTACCGTGGAGTGAGGTTTAGACTTGGAAGGTGAGGATTGAGTATGTGCTTGTGCAGCCTCAAGATCAGAGAGAGATTGATGAAGTGAACGAAACTTTTCCCAATGGTAGCAACATGAGAAGATACCACTTAAGCTGAAGATGATAAGCAAGAGGAGAGCAGTACCTAGTGGGAAACCGAGGGACGGTCGAGATGTGTCTACTTGAGGTGGGGAAAGATCTGGGCTCTCCATCATCATATACCTTTGATAAGCTCTTATAACTTGTTTGTTCTGATGTTGGTGGTATTGTTCTTCTTAAAATACTACTACTACTCATATATGTATGTGTGTGTAGTTGAGGAAATTAAGGAAGGATTAACTATAACTTATGGGATATGGTTCATATGAATGGAATGAAATGAAATGGAAAGGGTGGCAAGCAAATGGGAAAGGATTGTGTAGTTGGTGAAGTGTTGCGGGAAAGTAAAGTAGGCGTGGGATATTTAAACACTTTAGAGAGTGTATCAACTATGAAAAAAGGAGCAAGTTGAGGAAAGTAAAGAAACTTTCATGTGTGTTTTTGAAATATTTCCAAACTTATGAGTCTCCAGTAAGATGGTTTTGTTAACTCTACATATTTTATATACTAATATTAGATATAGACTTGTCAAATAAGCTTGTATTTTTTATTTGGAATGTCAAAATTTTATTAACAAGGAGAAAAATAGAAAGAGTGATTGACTCATATTTCGAGAAAAGTATAAGGGATACTTGACTCATAAAAAAACCTATTCAATAATTAAGACAACAAAACGGGTTTGAAAATCACTCATAATACATACAATGTCCCTTTTTCCTAGCTAGGAACCATGTCCACCTCCAAGAGGTTGATTTTATACCCTCCACAATTTCTTCCACCTCACAACACTTCGAAGAGAAAACAAACTAATTTCTAACTTCCCAAATCTTTCACATTGTGGCTTGCCAAATAAATGTTAACCCCTTTCAATGTTTTTTTGTTTGAGGACGAGTTTGCAAAGTAGTCAAGTAGATAAATAACATTTTCGAGTAAAACCACTTTGTTCCAATCACTTAAAGGTTAAATATCAAACCCTTTCGATAAAGCTATATCGATAAAACAAATGATCTTCTGCATCAAGAGTCTTTAGACACCACACACAATTCGGACTCGCTCCTTCCAACAACACCCATTTTAGATAAATTTTCTTGAGTTGGTTTGGGACATTGAATGAAGTAGAGTTGATAGAATTTTTCTGCTAACAGACGCTATATTTAAATTTTAAGTTTAGACTTCATCACTTGGTTTAGTATAAAAAAAAAAAATCTTATTGACAAAGGAATCTCACATTGTAACTTTTTCCTTTGAAATGCATCTCAGTTGTCCTCCACAGTATTTTTCTTTCAAGAAAATATCTTTTTTTTTTAGATAAAGAAAATATATAAGTTTACAAAAAGAGGGTGAAATTTTCAACGAAAATATTGCACCAGAATGTCATGTCCGGAAAATGGTACGGTAGGTTAGTGGGCTCACTGATCTTTGGCTTTGCAATGGAGGTGACGAAACATCCACTTATTGGAGATATATGAATCATGAAGTTAAAGAAATACTATATTTTCCATTGAAGTAATTATTACAATAAAAAAGAAAAGGATAAAAAAAAACTATAAAAATAATGTTGAAAGAAAATAAGAATGAAAAAGCAGACATATAGACTTGTAATATTTTAATTGTAGTAATCATGAGATCGAAGAAAACTTTTCTTTATGTCATAATAACACTTTTTTGAGTTATAATTTGCATTTGCATTAAATAATATTTGCACAAATATGGGGCCTGTGAGTTAGAAAATATAATTTATCAATGTAAATGGTGAATTACTTGAAATAAGTTGATTATAAAATCTAAATGATAAAAAGCAATAGGATGGAATTGATTCATATGGTGAATCTTGCGATGATGATAATTGCACATTTTCAATGTAAATGTAAGATCTATAATTTTGTTATAACTTCTTATTAAAAAATGTAGTTTTTATTTGAAAAAGAATATTTTCTTTCACGCTAACAAAAGTTTTTTAATGTGAAAACAAAAACTGGATAATCATATTCATATATAACAAGATGGGCAATACTTTCCTAGTGTCCAACTTGTTGCTATGACAAGTAGTTCCAGCTGAAAAGTATGAACTATAAGAAAGCAGTCACCTCTCAAATGGATATGTCGTGTGAAGTTCAAAGACTTACCTTAATTGGGTGCTTAAATGCTTAAGAAAGTAAATCATTTATATTCTAACTTTAGAGAACCTGCACATTTCAAAAAGATAAATTAGAAAGAAAAATGATAGGTTGATACTCTTAATGTGTACACTCCTTTGTACCATTCTGAAAAATTTCAGTTAATCAAATATATGGTTTGTGCGACCACATTTTTTAGTTGCGTGACCATTATTTTTCAGAATTTAGAAGCTGAAAAATTTGGTCTCACAACTAAAATGCGCGTGACCAATATTTTTCCACTTAGTTAACCAAATAAATCTGAAAAAATAGTGGTCACACAATTAAAAAATATAGTCACACAGACCATATATTTGGTTAACTTAAATTTTTCAGAGTGGTACAAAGGGGTGTACACATTAAAGGTGTCAGCCTATCATTGTTGAATTAGAAACATTGTTTTATTGTTTTTTTATCAAGTAATCTAATAGTCAGAATTTCATCTCTTACGGTGAATAAGTGATAAGTTTCATGTTCAAATTTTGAGCCTTACATATTATCATGTCGATCAAAGCTAATAAGTTAATTCATCCTAGAGGTTGAAATTACATTGAGAACTTAGAAAATATAGCTATCACAGTGATCGATAGAGGTTTCGAAAGCTTAATCATCTGTTTTTAATATAATCTTCCAACCAGTTTATTTACTTGAAATTTAATATTTTTATTCAACAAATCTACTGCCTCGAGCACTAAAATAATCTACACATCCTTGTTAATTAACAATTATGCTTAGTAGAAATTAACAACGGTCTTCATAGATACAATCTTTATTTACTATTTTGATAGTTTTTGGTATACTTATCAAATATCTATAAGTTTTTGGATATAAACATCACCTATTAGCTAGTATGGTTTTATTTATGTTGGGTTCGCAAAATATACCTATTCCAACTTTTACTCGAATAACGACTTGCGTATTTCAAATGTCAAACCAACAACCAAAACACACTCTATGCCAATGACATACAATGCACTTGATAGTACTAATGCACTCCTCATTAGGCCATTAATCACGTTGAGAATTCAAATTTAGGCATTAGTGTGCATAAAAACACACTCTTGATTGATTCTAATGTTCCCTTCTTGATTGATTCTTTCCTTTTATTTTTCTTTCATCTAGTATATCTTTATTTTTCTCATTTTCTCTTCGAAACCAAACAAAATATTAATTAATGTACAGTCTTATCCAAAGCTGGAGAACTATATAACATGTGCAAGTTGATTGACTTGTTTCCCGTCAAAAGAAGAAAAAAATATACATGTAGGTTTATCACAGCATGTAGCATTGGGGACCATTGAGCACAAAGTGAATTAGAGGACATTTGTGTACAACTTTTAAAATTCATAGGTCAATGTAAAATCTGTACTTGGGTATCTATGTGATAAATTTGTGCTGTCTCGCAATGAACAAGCAAGCAAATGGTTTTGTGATAAGTCTTGGTCCCTTAGTATAAGATGTATCTTTCAACAATTGGGACCATCCAGTGGCTAGATAATTATCATGCCATAGAATCAAAGCAGTATACGATACTTCCACTACATTCAATTAATCCCTTTCACTAATATATATATTTGTCACTTGTTTAATATTCAACGTACTTTTTATAAATCCAGTCTTTGATGGTTCAATTGTATTTTTATACCTGCAAGTAGACTGCAATTGAAATCAGATAATATATTTAAACTTCATCAAGACCTCTTTTTTCCTGAGTGCTGCGCCCGCTGATTTGATCAAGACTTTTATGAGATTAGGGTATCGACATGTTTAAACTTTCCACCCATATTAATATGTGCAATGATTAAGTGACTAGTCTGCAGTGCAAATTTATAAATTTATATTTCACAACATACCAGCTCTGACCCTTATTTTATAACTAGGTATACCATTCAAATAGATGCAAAGAAAACTCTACGTAGATTAAAAAATATTGAAAATTACACAATCAATTTTCTTAAGTAGTCTAGAGTAGGGATGACAATTGGACCCAAACTCAATGGGCATCCGCAAAAAATACTCATGATGGGCGGGTAAATACCCACATTGTTGGGTATGGACTTGTGCACGGGTAATTGCCCACAAATTTGAATGGGTATAGGTACGGGCACTCTAGTGTCCACCCTGCCCCATGCCCACACATTATATAGACTATACAAATAATTTTATTTATAATAAATTTAGTTAATTAATCTCAAGTCTTTGATATTAATTGTAATATGCATTTGTTTTTTATATTTTAGATGTTTTTTTTTGTCAAGTTATTTTAGATGTTTTTTATTTAGCTAAATAATATGATGCGTAATATTTTATATGTTGATTTAACAGATTTGATAGCATATTTTAATTATATTGTGATATTTTTTTGCTATTTATTATCTTTTTGTTATGAAAGTGCAGGTAATGGGTGCGGGTATGGACACTTAGATACCCATAGGGTATGGGGACGGGTATCAAACTTATTGCCCACGAGGGTATGAGCTCAGTATAAGGATTTTCTTAAAACGCGGGTATGGGGATGGGGATTATGGTACCATGTCCAATGGGTACCCATTACCATCCCTGGTCTAGAGACGCTTGTTGGCGTGGGAGGAGGATAGTGTCAGGGAGTGCAGTGCTTTGTTGAGTAATGTTGTTTTGCATGATAATACGCTGGACTTTTGGAGGTGGCTTCTTGATCCTTTACATGGTTATTCGGTGCGTCAGATATACCGTTACCTAACAGCTATTGAAGATTCGGTGGTGAACCACGCTTATACCAATGTCTGGCATAAACTAGTTCTTTCTAAAGTTTCTATTTTTGCATGGCGACTACTTCAAAATAGAGTTCCAACCAGAGTTAATTTGGTGAGAAGACATGTTCTACAACCGAACGACAACATGTGTGTCGGTGGGTGTGGAAACTCAGAGACGGCGGATCATCTTTTCATTGGCTGCAACATTTTTGGGAGTGTTTGGTACTTGATTTGTAATTGGCTTGGCATCTCATATGTTTCTTCAGGATTGGTAACTGATCACTTTTTACAGTTTACTAATTTGGCGGGTATGCCGAGATCTTCCCATATTTATTTGAAGGTGATTTGGCTCGCTGCTATTTGGACAATTTGGAAAGAACGGAATAACAGTGTCTTCAAAAATGCAGTAATAGATCCCCAAAACATCCTTGATAAAATGAAGTTTAATTCCTTTCTTTGGCTCTCTTCGAATTGCGTTCCAGTAGCTTTTAGTTTTCATGATTGGTGGAGGCATCCAATTCTTTGTATGGGTGTCATGTAATTTTGTCTTTATGTTTTGAATTGGTGGCGAAGCACATTAGACAAATTGCATGAATGGAGTTATGACAACAGCTTTTTATATTTAAAAACATGTCATTGATAAAAATAAAAAATAAAAAAAAAAGACATGTCATTTAATTTTCTCATATTAATCATACTTTGAAAAACATTAATTAAACATTAATCTAATGTTTTTTTTTGTTGTAAAAAACCTCATCTATTACAACCACTCTAAACTTAAGAAAACAAATAACTAGGAAATTGGCATAAGTAAACCCATTCCTTTTGTCATTTTTGTGTTCATGTTTTTTTGTGTACAAAACCTCATCTATTACACTTTTTTGTTCATTTTTAAAAGTGATAACTTGTTACTTGTGAACTTTTTATTATTTTTGGATGTCTCTTCATTGTTTTGATGTTATTTTATGCAAACTCGTCTCTAAAAAATATCGTTAGAAAATAAATTTCATACATAAGACAAATACATGTCATTAAATGAGGGTTCAATTGGTAAAGTCTGTGGTGCAATTCATGTTTAGTATCAACATGGATTGCAGCGCAGACTTTACCAATTGGTATAGTCCATTTTGATTTGTTCAAAAAAAAAGTAGTCTAGTGGCTAGAAATTTATTTCTTAAAAGTGAATAAATGAAAAATTTGAAGTTCAAACTTTGGGCTCTGTATAATGTAATGTCTTTACCTACTGAACTAAACACGCGAGAATGCACAAATTTTGTACAAAGACACCACGTCTAAGATTTTCTTGATTACAAAATTAATACTTAGACACCACATCTAATATTCCATGTCTCTCATTGAGAGATTCTTTTAATCCAACAAGATTAAGAGTTTACATGATGTTTGTTTATACTTGAGACTCAGAGTGTAAACAAATTTAAGCACATTACAAAAGACTTTGAGTCTTGATAATATTTCTAAACACTTAAAAATTCTAAGATAGATGTTTGTAAGAATTTTTCTAAGTGTTTTTGTGTTAAGAATTTATCAGACTTTTGACACAGTTAATAGCCTATCATTCTTCATATTTCTTCAAATTCTTAAGCTCCTATTATAACAGATTTGAATAGAGCCGTTCTTTGAAGAAGTGTCAGCTCATCAAGCTTCCTTGAGAAGTTTTCATAAGATTCAAAATCTTTGTCAGTTAAAGAGTTTTCTATTAAAAGGTACGTCAAAGTTTCTTTGCTTCTTATGGAATTATCGATTGCATCCAATCTGTCTTTCTCAAAGACTTATTCGTTGTTGTAACATGTCTTCTTGATAAAAGGTACTTTTGACGTATGAATGACAAATCTTCAGAACAGATAAAACTCGGTTAGATTTCCACCAGAGTGTTGGCAATTGACTTGATTCTTTATATCAGAGCTTTGTCTTCAAAATTTGGTGCATACTTGATCGTAGCTTTGACTTTTTACTGACTATCTTTATATCAGATAAGTGAAATAAGAATAGACACAAATTTTTAAAAAGGATTTTCGAAAGAGGTTTTAAGGTCAAACAACCTAAACCCCCTATTTCTAATGTTTTTCTTGCATATTCAAATGATATCATAGCTAGGTTTTATGATTTAGCACTTTATCTTGTGAGAGTATATATATCATACTTTGGAAATCATATATAATTGTTAGGTTTGTTTGTTTTTCATGTTCTCTGTTTATAAACTGTTTTAATTTGTTGTTTTCGACTTTTGCTTTTTATATTAAATCCAAATTCTAGTAAAATAGTCTTTTCGTAGACAATTTGAAATTAATCAAAGTGTATAGAAAAGTTGTATCTTGAAATTCAGTAATTGGTAAATTCAAATTGGTGCTCACATTCGCTTTGTGACTTAATAAATCTGACCCAACAAAAATAGCATATGATAACTAAAAATGAAAAATGGCTTGTGTTAAGAATAGGCAACACAAGATGTTGGTCATCGTCATCAGGGAAATCCACATCATCATGAGTGCAACTTCGGGAAGAGAATACTAAAATACATGATATCCCAATGGAAAAGAATGATACATTTTCAAAAAAGAAAGGAAGACCTCCTCTGAATTTCTACGATGAGGATTTCCTCAATGGAACTCCCTTTAACCCGATTCCTCTATTAGTGAAAGAAATATCTGCCAACCATGGTGTTTGTTGAGTCTTGGTAAATTACGGGAGCTCCTAAGACCTAAGGTATTCTCAACTCTTCAAAGCCTTTAAACTATTCGACAAAACTTTATTTTATACAACAACTACGACCCTTGAGGCTTCAACAAATCCATATGTTGACCTTGGAGATTCTTCGACTTACTCCTGATATTTGATAGAAAGAAGGTTAAGAGACTTGTGAAGAAGAATTTTTTAACGTTATGCTATCAATAGATTTACAATTGTATCACCAGAAGACCCATTATAGGATAACTTTGTATTATTTCTTCAATTGCCCACCTCATAATGTGGTATCACTTAGTCACTGACGAGGTCTATACATTACAAACTGACATGGAGACAAGCTAGATTTGTTTCCTAGACTCAAAAGAATGTTAAGATTGACATGAAAGCCAAGATAGCTCTCAATCCACTAGGATCCGATGAGGTCAATGTCAATGCGCGATTGTAGCGGACAAACATCGATAAAACGAAAACAAAAACGGCGAGGAAACCAGAAGCAAGATGGAAAATGTAGATCATGATGGTTAACTAAATTTTTTATGGTAAAGTGTAGAACACTCTTTAACAACCTAAACGTGCAGCATCTTTCAAAAAAAAAAAACAACCTAAACGTGTAGCAAGATGGGTATTCAACCATTCTTGCCATATAAATATTTGGATTACTACTTCAATTTTATAACCCTTAACATATTCTTTGATCCATTTTTTTATATTTTTTTAATGTTATAAAAATGAAATATTATTCCAAAAAAATTCTTTGATCTTTGTGATTTTTGTAATTTCCAAGTTAGGGATTGGAGGGAGTATATTTTTGTTGCCAAGGTCATCTTCAATCGTAGTATATAAACCCCATAAGAATGGGTATCTATTAAGTAGTGTTATATGGGGAAACAAAAGTGTACTTATTTACAAGAGTATCTCAACCAAACACTATTTTTGCGGGTCCCATTGCTTATAAAATAAGAAAAATGCTAATAAGTGTTTTTATGGCATTTTTTTAAGCATCTAAAAATAATAGTTTTTACATGAAAAATGTTATTTTCAACTAGACTACCCAATGACGTGTTATCAAGATTCTTCTAATTCATGGTCATAAATATCAAAATGAGCAATTTTAATATTATATGCATTTTGCATATCATCGCCAAGATAAGAGACGAAGGATTTGACGCCTTTGATACGTTTTGCCAATTTTGCGTTGACTTTTCTACAGAGTTTTCATTTCTCAGTTTATGTTGTGTTGTGTTGCTAAAGTTTTAAATTACTATACAGACCCCCATTTGCATTGGTTGGGCCCTTTTGATGAAAACTTTGTATAAAGGTTGTTGTGCTAAAGCTTTGGTGCTGCTGACTTTAGGTCCTCTTGATGCATTTGCTATACATACGCCCTTATAAAGCACATATTACTATGTACACCCCTATTTTTGGCCCCTACAAGCATGGGTCATAGGTCATCGCACCCCAGACCTATTTCTAGGGAACGCTCCCGCACACACGGTCTCCGGTCACATTTATAAGTAAAAAATCATTTTTTTAAGTTCATTGAATAACTAATGTATTTGACATATATATAGACTGAATACATAATTATTCAATAAACCTAAAAAGTTGTTTTTTGCTTATAAATGTGACTGAAGGGAGTATGAGAAATGTTAACGAGTGTCCTATGGATAGTAGAACACTCTTTAACAACCTTTAGATAATTAACTTATATAGAAATTAATGCATTCAATGCATTAAAAATTGAATTGTTTAACCTTTTTATATAAACATTTCCTTAACAAGACCTATGGTTGAATGTAATATTCATGCGTATCTTTAAAATATGCATAGTTCATCACTATTTTTCATGTGAATCAGATAATTCTTTAGACGTAACCGTAAAGATTAATCAATAGAATATAATAGAACTATGATAAATGATAAAGTTTTTTCTCTTTCTCTAAAAATTTAACATTACTATAATTTTAAAGTTGAATTTAAACCAAGACATTTGGTTAAACCGGAACTTTTATCATCTCACCGCGATCTTGACTATTCTTTCATCATCTTTTAATAACAAAAGTATACTAACACATACAAATAGTAACAATATATTATATGTTCACTTTGACAACAAAATTATTGTTTACATATATAATAAAATGAATACACTCCACCAAATATAGAAAAATTAAATAGTAAAATAATAACCTATACAATAATATAAATTGAATTTAAAAAGTAGCTACCAACTTTCAAAACTAGTTTTTCTTGAACGTTCTTTAACACGAGTCTCTCATTTGGAACATTTTTTTTTGTTGGAATACAAGCACATTTTTAAACATATTGATAAGTTATTTTTAGACCCAAGGGGTAGGGAAGGAGCATACAGTGTCCTCCTCCAATTGCTGGTTGGATAAAAGGTAACTGTGATAGAGCCTTTGATTTTGATAAGACTGTATGTGGTGCCATTTTTAGAAACAGATATGGCCAATTCTTGGGATATATTGCTTGAGGGTTGGACTTTGGAAACTCTCTCTTTGCTGAGTTTAGTGGTGCTATGAGATCAATTGAGTTTGCTAAGTTAAAGAATTGAAGTAACTACTTGTTAGAAACAGATTCCATGATAGTGGTTCAAGCTTTCAAAAATCAAAACATTGTTCCTTTGGCAGCTAAGGAACAAATGAAACAACTATTTTTGGATAACTTCCAACATGAATTTTATTATTTCTCACATCTTTAGGGAATGCAACGTTTGTGTTGATGTCAACGCTAATATTGGTTTAACTTTTAATACTTTTATATATTATTACTCTTTACCTTTTTAAGTAAGGAATGATTATGTAAAAAATAGGCTTGGATGGCCTAATTTTAGGTTTAATCACTCTTGAGAAAGTTTTGAAATAGTCCACCTGCTCTTTTTGAATCAATTTTTTTTCGCTAATATATTTGAAAGGTGGCATCTTGCCACTCTCCTAGTTTTAAAAAAAAAAAAGGGCGGAGTATAGATCGTGGAGTCAATGTCGTGGAAAATTTTATTTTACAGAAAGAGAAATGTTAAGAACATACTCACTCTAGTCTCATATATAAGAAAATATTCATTGTTTAGGTTCATTGAATAACTAATGTATTCAATTATAAACTAGATACATTAATTATTCAATGAACTTAAAAAAAAATATTTTCTTATATATAAGACCGGATGGACTATATTTTAGGTTTAAAAAAAAAGACCGGATGAAGTATATTTTAACTCATATTTTTCAACACGTTCTTTTTAATTAGTTAAAATTCATATGGATTGCATTAAAATTTATGAAATCCACATGATTTGATTGGTGTAAATTTTAATCAATAAAAAATGGGTCTTGCTAACCAGGATCATCCAGGGCAATGGTTAAGGAAAGAGTCTAATTGATGAAAAATATTTAGTATACTACAACTTCAAATCAAAAGTATTTGAACTCACACATATAAATGATTTTTTTTTAGGAAACACGTATAAATGATAAAATTTAAAATAAAAATAATTAAGTCACGTTACTTAGAGCCCGTTTGTTATAGTTTTTCTAAGAAAAAAATCATTTTTTTTTAACAAAATAATCACTTTTAAGAATATTGCATCTGTTTGTTACAGTTTTAAAAAAAAAAATCAGAATCTAAAAACAAGTTCAAATGAAAAGTTGTTAAGAGCAGCTTCTCAAAAAATAGATTTTTTTTAGAGAAGAGAGAAAAATATAATTTAAAAAGTTGAACTAACTTTGTAATAAAAAAATCTCTTTTTTATATAGTTGTATCCAAACAAACTAAATTATTTCTTTTAAAAAAGTGATTTTTATTACGGTAAACAAACACAAAATATATTCTGATTTTTCATAAAATCTTTAAAATATAATCTCTAAATTATTTTATATCAAAATCACTTTTATTTTAATCTATAACAAACATGCCCTTAATATCATTATATTTTAAATTTCATCATCTATGGTTATATACCCAGAGAAGTTTTATTTAAGTTTATGTCCATATGTAAAAGTAGCTCCTAATTGATAAAATAAGAAAATCCATCAAAGGAGAAAGAAATTTGTGATGATGGAAAAGGATAGTGGATAAGAGAGGAGGAGGTTACATGTCCTACTCACCACCCGGCAGACATATTTTCATTGCCGCATTCTTGTCTCCCCTCATATCCTGTTTAAGTATGTCCCCTTCTTATCTTTCTCTAATTCTTTTTAGTATTTTTTTGGGTACACTTTTTAGTATTATTTTATTAGAAAATGCTAACATATATTTAAGGGCACATACTAAGGAATTTAAAATAGAAATAAATGTATTAAAAGTTATGTATTTAATTTTATTCAACATTTTAAAATAAAAATTTTGTTCTTTTTTTATAAAAAAAAATTAATTTTGGATTCTTTAACTTATGGCTTAAGAGCACAAGATAATTGTTGGAACACCGAGGGGAGTCAAGGGGGACCGTCCACATCGAGGCCAGAATAACTGCATGAGCGGAAGAGACGCTACACTCTTACCAAAAATCTTAAGGCAACGAGTTTATGTGTCCTCTTACTTATAAGGTGTTCAACCTTTACTTTTCTATCTGATGTGGGACGTATAATTCACACTTGCACACAACACTCTTCATCAAGTGTGAGTCTATCAATTCATCATATTCCCCCTTGCGGAAGCTCTTACTTGCGGGACTATAATTCACACTTGCACACAACACTCTCCCTCAAGTGTGAGTCCATCAATTCATCATGTTCCCCCTTGCAGAAGCTCTTACTTGCTTGTATCGTCGTTGCTGCTTTCTCCGCAGTGGACCGACACGTTTGTACCGCCGTTGCTGCATAAACGGACCGGCTGCAATTGTTGGGCCATGAGGGGAAATCGGAGGACCGTCAATTCATCATTTTCCCCCTTGCGAAAGCTCTTATTACTTGCTTGTAAAACACTCCCCTCAAGTGTGAGTCCATCCGGCTGCCTCGGCCATACCCTTCGTCGAACCGGGGCTTTAATACCATTGTTGGATCATGAGGGGAGATTGGAGGACCGTCCACACCGAGCCTAGAACAACCACACAAGCAAGAGAGACACCACATTCTTACCCACAACCTTAAGGCTATGGATTTATGGACGTATAATTCACAATTGCACACAACAATACCAAGACCCTATTTTATTTGAGTACTTGACAATATACTCTTCATATGCATTTGTTAGGATTTTCCATTTCATTTTGCCACTTGTTGCTTTTGATAACCTTTTCCACCTCATCGTTGCCTCCATTTACTCTCTTTAATAATATTTGACTCTTTCTAATCATGACCTGGTAAGCCGAACTAATATACCAGGCTGTATCATGATTAATCTCTTCTAATTATCCTTCTTGTATGTAAAACAAGAGTATTAATAGTATAATGTTAGTAGTATTATGGAATTAAGCTGATGTATCGCAGTTTAAGCCATAGGGAAAACTATAGTAGCCAGGCAATTCAAGACCACAATGGTAAACAATAAATTGTGTTTGGAGTCTCGATAATAAAATTTAAATGAAGATATTATTTTTTTAAAATGACTAGAAGTACTTATTCTTAGAGACTTAGATAATGAGACAACCGTAGTAATACGTTTGTTACGGTTGACTTCCAGACCAGTTCCAGCAGCTAAAGTTCTTATATTGGATGTAACGCAGAGGATTGTGCTATGATCGCCCCTGCCCTGCAATAATCATTCATGTCAGCTAACAATTTGCCATGCGTTGTCCTCAACTCATTTAGTGCTATTCATTCAAATTTTAACACACATACATTTACATATATTTCTTGACTTCCTGTCCTCAAGTCATTAGAGCTATTAAGTATTAATTCAGATTTAAACACACATGCATTTACATAAATTTGAAATAATGTTAATCCTTGTGTATTTTTTTTAAGGAAAACTCATCTATACTTATGTATTTAGTTTAAACTTTAATCCAAAATACATCAATTTTCTTTGATTAATTTGTGTTTATATTTTGTTGCCAATTGAGTATTTGATATCATAGTGAGTTTGACTAGTTTACGATGCCAGTATTTTGATTGGTATCATAGTAAGTTTACGATGACAAAATTCTGATTTTGTTGAAGTTGAAGAGCATAATTTTGAAAAAAACCTTAATGGATTCATGGGCGGTTTTAAGGTCCAGCTAACCTGGGCAGTTGTCCAGGATCTGACCCAATTTTTTTTGCAAATTTTTATGTAAATCCCTATGAATTTCTTATATAAACCTTTATAAATTGGGCAATTTCTTTAGCTTTTTGATTATTTGCTTGCAATTTCTTATGTAAACCCCTTTAAATGTTTGATTATTTGTTACAAATGCAATTTATCCCAAACTCAATGAGTGAAAGAGGCCTACATCTCAAAAATTACAGAGATAAAATTGTATAGCAATTTATTTTGCTTAAACTTTATATTAACCTGACTCCGTCACCGGATGGATTAACATGATTTTATATGACTCTTTCTATATTAAACAAACACTCTATCAACTAGGTTATAAATAGCACTCACAATATTCAATCCAGCAAAACAACTTTTTAAAATAGAACAACAACTAGAAGAACTTAGACACTTGTTCAGAAAAAAGAACGTAAACACTAAAGTGGACAATATCTCAAACGATGGTGTCACAAATATGAAGGTAGAACATTGACATACCATGACTAACATACCCTCTAATTCCTTAGCTTGATCTAGGGGATATTGTTTCGATAAACCTAAAAGTTCTATATTATTTAAAGATCGAGGTGAGATATAGTTTATAAATAACACTCTTACTCATAAACCAAATAACATTTTTTTTATAGAACTAAACTATAAATGATTTAGGTTTAAAGCAAAAATACCTTAGAAAATGGTGTGGCCTACTATCAAAGAGTGGAACCACACACAATTCTCTCATTTTCGTACAACTTTCAATCAAATACGTACGGACCAAAATGCAAAAAAGGTTATTTAGCGAAAAAATTGAAAGGTACATTTTCATATGTTACTTGAATTCTGTCAAAAAAAATTGGATATTTTTTATCAAGACTTTTCCAAGTTTCATTTTAACAAGCTGATTCATTTTAAAATACAAATTTGTTTCACAAAGGATTTGATTCGTGAGAGACTCTTACATAGCACAAACATAAATAAAGTTTATTTGAGTATACATATGATAAAATTTAAAAATTAAATAATATACTAAATGATTTGGGCAAACACATACATAAAGTTTATCAAGACTTTATTTATGCTTGTTTCACTTTTAAATTTGATAATGTGCATTACTGACCTAGCATACTTTCACCATATTTTTTGACTAATATACAAAGATAAATAATATTATATAAGATGTTGTTCGATTTGTCTCGATTAATATTTTTAAAATATTAAATTTTATAATTTTGTAATAGATAATTAAAAATATTAAAGATAAGAAATATGAATTGGTATTTATGACATAGTCAACCGTATTACTTAAAATGGGATGAAGGAAGTACCATTTATATATATGCGTCTAAATACTTTTGATTTAAGGCTTGTGTCCAACTAAATAATTATTTTGATTCATTTTAACAATATCACAAAGTTGGATTACTCGGTACCTAAAACACATTATCGAGAATTACGATATATGCTTGATCTCTCTTTTAGAGATGTTAAAATTAATTCTATGCTATATTTTTATTTCTATTTTTTTATAAAACTCGGTATCCGATTCAAGGATCGATTTATTTGAGGGGATAAATCTCACCGTCCACTTATTAACTCTCGTTTAATTCTATGTTATATTAATTATGATTATGATACCTTTAATTATTTTTATGTTATAATTAAAGTAGAAGTGATTTTGCCTCAAGAGTACTTTTACTTCAAGCTAGAAGAAAACATAACATTTATCCTAGATTTGATTTTTATCCATAAATTTCAAACTCAAATATTTTTTATGTGAATGTATCAAAAACTAAATAATTTTATCTTGAACTCATTTCTAGTGAAAATCAATTCTACCTAATCAATTTGTATCTCCGATGCTAGGATCCTCTTCATTTTTATAAATAAAATGGAAATGTCAATTACTATAATTTTGAAGTAAATATATGATATAAACGTATATATTTTAAGAATTGAAAATATTAATTGCACATTTATACACCAAAACTTTGATGATGAAATATATGAAGAGAATTTAAAATTGAGAGGATCTTCACCCACCCGTATCTCCAATCTAACTATATCTCCAATCTAACTATTGTGGCTAAATGCAGGTTAATGAAAAAACATAAACAGTAGTTTTCAGACTCATTATGATTATCATTCATAGCACCTGTTAACAGCGACAAGTAATTTAATTTCCCTGTCTCCTCAGACCAATATAAAATAAACGGCTCTGATTTCTCCGTCAGAAACAATCACAACCGTCCAACTCCACTCAAACCTGGTCCCACTCCATCAATATCAAACTAACTAAACGACACCACTTTCCATCTTATTTCCCATTTTACCCTTACTCGTTCCAAATAACTTTTGGTTTTTCCGTCTTAACACTTCATTCATTGCGTTTTTAGCTTCTTTCTAAAACCTTTTTTTCTTTCTCTTTCTTTCTCTGCTTAACTCAATAATCGATTTTCTTACAAACGTGCTTTTGCAACTATTCTTCTGTTTCTGTTCAGCTCTTCAAAATCTTCTTCTTGTTGTTGATAGTGTGAGTATTTTTTATATTATTTTTCATTTTTATAGTAAAGGTTTTGTTTTTGTGTGTGTTTATGGATCTATTGAGCTATTTTTTATTTTTTATTTTTGAAGAAAAAAATTGAGTTGTGATGCATGTTATGTTATTATGATGATATGATTTTGTGTGAAGTTAATTTGTTAGTTAAGTGCTTAAAAAGTTGATTATGTGTTTTAATGATCCGTTTATGTGATTATTATATTTATGTTTGTGTTTGTAACTCTAGTTAATTTAAGACATGCATATCTTTTTTTATTAGTGAATGTGTTTATGAAATAATCATTTATGTTTGTTTTTAACTCTAGTTAATTTAAAGCATGCATTTTTTTTGATTTTTTTTTTAATTTAATTCCATGCCACTATTTAGTGATTCCTTGTTGTTTAAATTGCTTAATAATGATGTGATCTTTACTATTTATTCTTTTTTTATCTTGCAAATTAGTGTTGTTAATTTTTTAAAATTATTTATTGTTATTTTTATTTAGGGAGTTTTGTGTTGATTTTGGTATTGGTTTAATGTTGATTTTTATGTTTTTGTATTTTGGTGGCAGATTGTGAAGTGAACTGTGGTTTTGAAATTGGTTAGCAAAATGTCTCCGACGGGGGTGGTTACGGAAGAGGAAGGGCGGCGCAAACTGTCGTCGACGGTGGAACGGAATTACTTGGGATTGTCTGATTGTTCATCAGTGGACAGCTGTGATTCAACTCTCCCAAGTTTGTGTGATGAGAAAAAAGTGAACTTGAATTTGAAAGCTACTGAGTTGAGGTTGGGTCTTCCTGGATCTCAATCGCCCGAGAGGGAAATGGATTCGGATTTTTACGTAACAAAGCTTGATGAGAAACCATTGTTCCCTTTGCTTCCTGCAAAAGATGGTTTGCAGAAGAATGTGGTTTCGGGGAATAAGAGAGGATTTGCTGATACCGTTGATGGGTTTTCGCAGGTGATTAGTTTAATCAAGTTGGTTTTGTGTTGTGAGAAGTGCATGTTTTGTTTTGGTGGTTAGATTGATTGTTTACAATATTTGTTATGCAGGGGAAGTTTAATGGTAATTCAGGAATTAACGTGATGCTATCGCCTAGACCTGTTGGAGCTCAGGCGAGCACAGTGAAAGAAATGCCGAGTAAGGTTTTACAGGAAAGGCCTTGTGCAGCTAGAGGAACTACTGGTCATAATAAGGCAGGTGCTGCTTCTGTCGCTGGTTGTGCACCGGCATCTAAGTAAGTAAAATCTATCAACTCAAGGATCTTAATTTACACGAGACTAGTAGCTGAACAAACATGTATGATTTGCTTTTCTGTGTTTTTAGATATCCTAATCCTGATATGGTAAATTTTCATATGTGACAGGGCACAAGTTGTTGGTTGGCCTCCTATAAGATCATTTAGGAAAAACTCGATGGCCACCGCTTCCAAAAACAACAATGATGAAGTGGATGGAAAGCCAGGTCCCACTGCACTCTTTGTGAAGGTC
This sequence comes from Medicago arabica, assembly GCA_946800305.1. Taxonomy (NCBI): domain Eukaryota; kingdom Viridiplantae; phylum Streptophyta; class Magnoliopsida; order Fabales; family Fabaceae; genus Medicago; species Medicago arabica. Next base: position 44,471,174 of record OX326970.1, read on the forward strand.
AGCATGGATGGTGCTCCCTATCTTAGGAAGGTAGATCTAAGAACTTATACAACATATCAGCAACTATCTTCTGCCCTTGAGAAGATGTTCAGCTGCTTTACCCTAGGTGAGTCGTTGTTATTTTGATTTACTTTAACAATAAAATTTGTTTTTGCTGATGATTAAGTTGGTTGTTGCTTTATTTTTGTTTTGTAATCTTTGGTGATTGTGTAATGGCAGGCCAGTGTGGTACCCATGGAGCTCCAGGAAGAGAAATGATGAGTGAGAGCAAGCTGAGGGACCTTTTGCATGGTTCAGAATATGTCCTCACCTATGAAGATAAAGATGGAGACTGGATGCTTGTAGGGGACGTACCATGGGAGTAAGATGTTCTTTAAATTCTCAGTTTTTTGCATCTTTGTTTTCTCGTTATATTTTTTCAATAGTCACTATTTTGCTTCAGAGGCAACGGACTAAATGTGTTTGCAAATATAGTCTAAAAATTAAGTAATCATAATTGATCAGTAAAACGTTTAATTTATTTCCATTTGCTAATAGTTGGTTAATTTTGTACCTAATAAGTAATTGTAGGCAATAGTGATCACTAGTTTTAGTCATCAGATGGAGTCCAGAGTCTAGACTTGTACTCCTTCCGTTTCAAAATGAGTGTTGTTTAAGGTTTCTGCACACAAATTAAGAACTGCAAAAAAGTTGTCAAAAGACATAACCCTTTTACTAAACTACCCATAATAACTATTGGTGTGTTTCCCACAAGAGTAGAATATATTACTTTGCAAGTAGTGTACACAACATTGATTAGAGGGCATGATTGGAAACGTTATATTGAAAAGTGTAACATGACATTCATTTTGAAACATTTTTTTGTTGTTGCTGAAGAGACACTCGTTGTGAAACGGAGGGATTAGAGATTATGGTAATGTATATAGAGCGAGTCTTACTTGTACGCCCCCCCCTTGGAAGTCCTGAAAGGCCAATTGATTCATACTTTTGGGTTGACTTACTTTCTAGTTTCTACCTAAATCAAGTTGCAAATTGAAACTATATCATATATACAAATATTGTTGGGTTGAGTCTCTCAGGTTTACTGGTTAATCCAATTTCCATGTCTACTCATAGGCACATTTGTGGTTTAGAAGATTGTTGCTGGTGTATGTTCCTTGAATACTAGGTCTAGTTACCATTCATATGTTTTTGCATGCCAAACAGCTGTGGTATGATATTTTTTTTTTCATTTCAAATAATTCAAAGGCTCTTGTTTTATTAGTGATTCCTGAAATTTGCTCAACATGGGTACGCACTAATATCACTAGGTTTGATTCGTCAAATTAAGAGAGGGATATAGTGAATTGAGAAAGTTAATACTGCAAATGATTGAACTTGTAATTTTGATGGCAAATTGGGGGGGCTCATGGCTACCAAGAACAACTTATGGGTGCATAACATATTAGAAATGCGAATTATATTTTTGACAGATGTTATACCAAGTATAATGGCTATTGCATGCAATTGCTCATCTAAGTATCTTGCCACTTGCATGAAAAAGGATCAAGGTTTCCCTTTTTAGAAAGCAAAGTTATTCAGAAATCACAGTTCAGCATGCACTGTCTTTAGGTTTCTTGCTGTGTTATCAATCCAGTTACATAATTTTTTGCAAATGCAATATATTTAAAAATGTGAATCAATTCAATGTATTGAAGTGTATTTTGATTTTTTGAATGTTGTTATTTTTGTCTTTTGTGTAATGGTACATCCGGTACTGAAGTGCTACATAATGATGCTGGGATGTACCAAACTAATGCATTTTAGTTAGGAGTTGGGACAAAAAGTGGAATATTGTAGATAATGATCTGCTTCATAACACAATGGCTATATGGCATTGGCAAATTAGTATGAACGGGGTGGGGGGAATTCAGTAGGGGTACTTGGGGAAATTGTGAGGAGGAATAGTTAGGATATGGGGCTTTGACATGGAGGGCGCATGTGCATGCTCCTCTAAGAATCTTCAACACATTTAAAAAAAAAAAAACTTTTATTGTCCTTTGTTTCTCCCATCTTAAATGGATTAATAGGGTTTTTCTGTTCCGTAGGTGACTATCTCCATTTTTTTAGACTTCCAAGTTCCAATCAATGTGTCGTGTATGCTATGACTTGTTCATTAGTATCCAGACTGAAGAATTTGATCATGGCAAGATTGTGTTGCTAAATAGGATTACTAATAATTCTTTGATTGATTAAAATTCACATGGGTCCAACCAAATTAATATGGGACCCACATAATATGGTGGGACACATGTGAATTTTACCCAGTCAAAGAGAGGCACCCAATTCATGGTGTAAGTGTGTTGCTAGCACTCCTCTAGGATTATAGGTCTATAATTTATGGGCTTGTCTATTTAGGCATTAAGTGTTGATTCAAATTCTAGTATCTTAAAGCCAAGAAAATGGACTGAATGAATGACATAAGGTTTGCATCCCCCTTACTAAATTGCAATTCCTTATTTATGTGCAGGATGTTCATTGATACTTGCAGAAGGTTGAAAATCATGAAGGGCTCTGATGCCATTGGCTTAGGTATGTATTCTCAGTGATGATTCATTTGGTTGTCGCTACAATCAGTATGAAATGTTGGAAATGTGTACTAATTAATTAAAGTGGAGCAATGAATTAAATTTGAAGGTTCATAAGATTTTTCCCACGCATGCATCTCTATTTTCAAGCAATATAAGTGATGCTTATGTATCTGTAAATATCCATGTACTAGTGTATTTGTAATCAAGCCAATAATTTTTGACATGTGACTTATTTAAGTGTATTTGGAATGTCCATGCTTCTGTATTTGTCTCCTTTATTTTCTTAGAGGAACACTGAAATGAATTGATGGATTATGATCCGGATATGTCAAATGAGATCACTGTAGTATATGTCCAGACAAACATCATGTCTTGATAACAGTATAGTGTCATGGAGTACTTCAAACATTAGCTGGGTATAATAATGCAAGGCTATGGAAAAAAAATCATATCCTTATGCTCTTTGAATTGCAATATTAATTTTCTTCTAGACTAGATTGTTTCCTGCCTTTGATTTGAGTCAATCAATAAGCAAAGCTGAATACTGCAAGTAAACACCAAGAGTTGCAAAATATATACTGGATTTATCAGTGTAGTTTTTGAGGAAATTTATCTGGAGATTTCAGCTATGGGTGTATCCACCAAAAGAAGTGTATTTTAGTTGGAACATCATTTGCTATTTGTTACATGTGGGAACTTTAGATAAGACCTTGTTTTAGCAAATCCTACATAACATTATAACCTTGATTCTAAGTTCCCATAGCATCGACCAAAGTCAATTTTAGTTTAATCAACATTAACACGATGTAATTTCCCGTAACTCCAATTAATCTGCCTCTCTTTGCTCAAGTGTATTTTCTTTCCTCCACAGCTCCCAGGGCCATGGAGAAGTCCAAAAGCAGGAGTTAGAGGGTGTCCGGAACTGATGACTGCCTTTGTCCAACCAAGTTTTAATGCTGGATCCAAGGACTGTAAAAAGCATAGGATTATGACTACTTCCCTGGCATTGGCAGTTAAACGGATTTCCGGTGTTATTTATTGTGACGTCCCTGAAAAGTTTGTTATATTTGTTAGCGCTATAATATCTTGTGAAGTTACCTTTTAAAATTAGTATTTGTGGAGTCTGTAATCACTATAGGAAAACCTGTTTGTTTGGATGAATTGAATGTTTCTTACAGCGAACATATGGTTCTAACATTCGTGCTGTCCCACTCTTTTCTCCTAATCATGAACAACATTGGTTCATGTCCACTTTTTGAATAGAGTTGTTCCCTCGGTAGGTAGGTTATGGCTGTTTATATTATAATGAGTAAGAGTTGATTTAGTTGCATAAGAAAAATTTCATATATATTTTAATCCGAATTACTTCAGTTTTAAATTAAAAAATATCAATTAAACTGGAGGCACTGGTGATTTGAGTATCAATTTCAATATGATAGTTATTTGTGTGATCCACTGATTATGTCAAGAAAGTCGTTGAGTTATTATCGTATTACCAGCCAGTGTTGAGTTATTATCGTATTTACCAGCCAGTGTTGCTGCTGCTTTATTTTATTGATCACTCTCATGACTTCATTTTATCTGTACAATATTATATGGAACATGGTCAACCACCTTTCTAGGTTATATTAGCATGTTTCATTTATTGACATGATAATCATAATGGGATGTCTTTCTTATGAGTCGATACCATTATTGTTTCTCCATTTGTAAGCACACATGTATGTGTCCTCATGACTTAAATTTCACATGAATAATTTAGTATCAAAATATGAAAAACACATGGATGTCAATGACTAGATTCAGGAATAAGTAACAAACACAATATAAACTATAAATACAATAATTGATTACAAGTAGAGTACTCCAGTTTCGGTTCCAACTTTTGGGATGACATGTGTTATCTAAATTTATCTGCTTAAAATGGCATGAGTTATATTAAGTTATCTAAAGTTGCTAATGCAAAATATATACAGAAGCGAGTTAATATAGGTTATATATGCTATGTTAGTTATATAAACTCAGTCCACTTAATGTCTCCAACCAATCCGTGCAAATTTTATCTCCAACCATGCAGTGATTTGGTTGATCAATTTTGTCTTTTAAATCAAGATATAGCATGGTTTGATGTTGATAAATTGCTTAACTTAGATCTTTGAACAGTTTGTTCAACTAGAGAACTCATTTAGCTTAGCATATGTGAGTGCATTGGCTCAAGAGTTATGTTTTGCTTCTCACTTTGGTCACTAATAAGATCACTATTTTTGACAGATGCTCACTAGTAAGATATAATCTTTGGAAAATACACTTCAAAATGTGAGCAATTTTGATATATAGATGTTGACTTTACTAAAACAAAATTGGATTCTCTACTATGACAATACATCCGACTTTAAACCGTTAGATTAAGAAATAATTAATTTTTCTCACTTAATCTAACAATCTACAACCGATTGTGCTATAATGTCAACTGCAGAGACAAAGTCCTACTTTTTTTTTATACTTCCAGTTTTGGAGAAAAAGACCATAGTAATATAGAGTTCGGCCGAGACGTATCTAGAATAAAATTAACAACTGACCCAAATACAAAGGAGGAGAATAAAATGTGTGAAGGCTAAAATAAGATAAAGAAGAAGCTCCCACAAAACTATAAGCAACCTTTATTTACTTGTCGTGAACGAACATCACTAAATAATCAGAATGGATAGCAATTATTAACATGCATCTTATTCTAAGTTATTATAATTTAAACTTTGCATTGTTGTCGTTCTCTACTTTTGACTTCTCATTACTGTCGAACTTTATGACTGCCAATACTATTAGTTTAAACATTGTTAGTGATGCATAATGGGTTTGAATTATTCCCAGGTTATAGTGCATAGGATTAATTATTGGCCAAAAGCACTAATTAATAATATAAGTACACCGATTATTGTTTGTCATTTCTTCTGGATACTATGGACTATAATTAATGTTGTTGCGCCTACATGGAAATATGATGGCGTTCCCTCTAAAGGAAACACAGCATTTACATGAGAAAAGTTTATGATACGGAGTTTAGCTATCGTGTCCAATGTTGCACATGTTAAGGATACTGAAAGAAACAATTTTTATTGAAAATCACAACTGTTTTTAAAAAAATTATATATTTAATATAAAATACACAAGTTCAATATACACTTACTACTTTAAACTTCTTAACATGTTCAAATTTGCATAGGTTAGAAAAAAGTTTATGATATTAGTGGGCATATGCTTTTATGAGGTAGAATCGTGTAGAAAATAGTAGTACATGATTATAATACATAAATGGAAAGTAGTCAGTGGGGTTAGTGTGCTTGATGATAGTCGCATATGAGAGCCATATATGAGATTATAAGAATTTATTAGGATTTGAGTCTCACTCACCAAAATCTGAGTTATATAAATCAAACTTATATATACAAGATGTTAATTTACATCACCTCTAGTCATGAAGATATAACTTAACAGTCTACATTCACTTAATTTTGATTAAAAAACTCAATTCTTTCTTTTGCAAAACTCTTTAATAAATGTGCTTTAAAGTAATTTGCATCTATGGATTTAAAAAATATTGTTTAATTCTATTTTTATGTTCATAAGAATCTTCAACATATTTAGATAGACAAAATTGATTTTTTGGGTTTAAATTTGATTCCTTGTATATAAAATAATTGCGTTGAGGATTATAGAACAGATTGCGTTTTTAGATTAGCGATCTCTCAATTTCTTAAATGGAATAAACACTTATTAATGTCACCAATTAAAATTAAGAGTATTTTTAGTGTCAATTTTATGGTGCTTAAGTGTAACAAGTATATACAATCATTTTTTTCACCATTGATCAATAAATTTTACTATTTGGTCAAATGTGATATGACATGATTTATTGATTTAATGATAAAACAAACTTGTGTATGATGGAAGATTAATTTGCTTATGCACATTAGGCAAACCATTTACAAGACTTGCTGCTAGTATTATACCTCTCTTCAAAGCTTAATTTGGTTAAAACTCTTTTTCACAATGATTATGGCTTTATTTTAATTATTTATTTGGAGAGAGATGGGTGCGTTTAGAATTTGGAGTTGAAGTAGTAGTTAGCAGTGTCTAAGAGAGTATATAATCCAAATCTAGAATCTTAGAAGAAAAGTAATAGATACAATCCAGAATCTTAAAATGAAAGTAGTAGCGTTGGTTGGTTTAATTGTAATCATTAGCTAATATAGTGGAGAAAAGCTGTATATCGGGGAGGTTGTGTGTCAATTATATAATTGATTCATTGAAGTTGGACTTTGATATAACTTGCTTGGAAAATTCTTAATCATTAATTATGATACAAAGTTGCAATGTTCTTGGTATATAACTTGCTTTGGAATATTCTCAACCATTAATGTATCATCGTTTAATCCGTTTTGTTTTGTTTTAAGTGGTTTGATTGTGACGATATTTTATGTGGTATCTTAAATTTAAATCTGGATAGTCATTTTTTTTTCTTTTCGGTGTGTACATTTGTTTCAGTATGTATGATCAGTGCAAATTACTATTGTTGGTGTCAGCGCAAATTAACTGTTGTTATGTCTTAAACACCATTGTTAATTATAGCAAGAGTTCGAGACAAAACAAAATGAAAAGGACTAATCAAAATCCATAAACAATTGATGTTCTGACATTCAATGTGTCTTAGAAACACAAGTAAATGACCAAAAAACCCAACAGCAGTTAACTGCCGTCGGTTTTTCTAGTTATAAGTCAATGGTAGTTAACTACCGCTAAGAGTATTTTAGTATTTTATTTGTGTTTTTAGGAAGTATTGAAAGTAAGCAAAACAAATTGTCAAATCCATATGCACATCATCACGAGCAACGCTACATAATTGGATACAATAATCCTTTTTTTTAACCTTGATGTGATAAGAGAGTGCGGAAGCAAACTTCAATATGTGGGTGATAATAATGTCTTACCATGTAATGTAATTATACTTTGTGAAGAAATTAGAATTTTGTAAATGATATGGGATGAAATTCAACATAGAAAAGTACATATCATTATTTTCCACATTTTATATGCAATTCATTTGCTGATAGGTTTTTGAACTTTGAAGATATATATTTGCTGAGATCCATACAAAGTGAGCAATTCAGTGGCAATGTGTTCATATTCTTATTTTAATTTGAAAAGTTAATATGGTGCACTTAAATTAATCACACAAGATCTTGTTTCCTTACATTTATTCTAAAGCACCATAATTTAATAGAGGCACTTAGTACCTATTGGAAAGCGACGGCCTTAGGCAAATGTTGGAAAACAAAATCATCATATAAATCACACTGGATTAAATTAGGACATATACCAAGTGTGACACTTGTAAATTATGAATAGTTCCGATCACAACGACTTGTGACGATTGCGAGAAAATTCTGTTCCGTTTTCGTGTGGCGTTTGCTTCAAGGAAAGTTACCAACACACGTGGATTTATGGCAACGAGGAGTAATTAGAAACATCCATCAAGAATGTTGTGTGCTTTGTTTCAACAAAATTGAAACTCAACCATAATTTATTTTGTTTCTCATGTCGGATTGCGAAAGAAATTTAGGACGCTGTTTTTAATTGGGTTGGGTGGAATCTACCGTCGTGGGTAGATGAGGAGGTGGAAAATATTATGTCATTTAACTCCAATGTAAAGGGGAAAAAAGAAGCATAAGATATCTCATCTTTTATGGTTAACTACTAATTGATACATTTGATTGAAAAGTAACGACATTCTCTTTAATGGAAAAATGCCTAACTCCAATGAGGTGATTGATACCATTAGAGGTTATCTAAAGGTGTTGCTCATTAGAGTAGAAGCAAATATTATATATTTTTCGATTGGTTAAATTGCCCTTTATCTTGTCTTAATAGTGTGTAATGCAACTCTTTTGATATGAGTAATGAGTTGAGTCCCCGTTGTACTATCATTTAGAAACTTTTGTTTATAAAAGAGAATGAATTTAGGTATTTAAGATCAATTTAACCTTTACTAAAATTTAGTAACCACCATTAAGTTTAATAATGAAAGCTTAGTTCCAAAGTAGTGTACTCGAGATAGAAAACTCATTATCAAAGCAATGATATTCTTCAAAACAAAATTTAGTGCATAAGTGATATGATAACCACTACAAGAAAAGCGGCATCTATACAAGGACAAAATCTTCACAAAATTCATAAAAAAAAAATCCCTTGAAAGTATGTATATTTTTCAAGGAGCACAATGCACCCGCAAAACAACTCATTGCAATTTTCTACGAGAGATTTGATATTGTGAAATTTGCGAGGAGCATACCGCAGAAGAAAGCCCCTGTAAAAAAACACATTTTCATTTGACAACTTGTCAATGTGCTTCAATTATTTTTGCGAGGAGCATGTCCAGTGAAAACATATTATTTAAAAAACATAATTTTTTAAATTTTTTTTAAAAGCTACAATTTATTTTAAAAGATTAAAGGTTGTAAGAAACTTAAAAACATCAAACTTGAAGAAAAATAGATAACAACACTAAAACTTCAAATAAATAAATATAGGACGCAAAAACCTAAAGTATTCATCATATTGAAATCACATCATCAACACTAGAATTTGAGCGAAAATCTCCAAAAAAATATCAAAATTGTTTGAAAACCTAAAAATCAGAGCTTCTAGCATTATAATAACCATGAATGACATTATCTTATAGGTCAATTTTTTTATGAACTTGTTGAAGCACGAAAATGATGTAGGTGTGGGTGTAACGCCCGTTTCGATTATTTAATTAATTTTTCGAGTTGAGAATATATTTATGTGATTTATGTGTTTTGTTGTGATTGCATTAGGTGGTCTATTTTATTATTTAATGGAATAAGGGTTAGAAATAAAATAAATACTAAAGTTGTGGGGCTGTTTTTGAATTAGATAGAGTTGTGGGGATTAATGAGATTAGAAAGAGGTATAAAGGGAAATTAGGTTTAGAGAGGAACAGTCAGTACGTTACAGACTTTTGGAGAGAAAGGGAGAAAAGTGGCCGGAGAAGAGAGAACCTCAATTCTGCGAACATATCAGGTAAGGGTGAGCCTAACTTCAATTATATTACTGTAATTCATCTGTTTATGATTAACTAAGGGATTGAGAAGAGTTTAGAGAGAGTTCTTAAGTTAGGGTTTTTGTGGATTTTGATGAATTGATGTTAGAATGATGCAATTTGATATAGAAACGTGTTACAGAACCTAGATTAATCACTAGGACATTAATTCTGAATGATTAGAGCCATAGTATGAGAGAATGGACGAGTTTTGGCGAGGTTTGGAGCGAACCCGCAGTCTGTTCTGCGACAGCTCGCCGTGGCGAGCAGAACAGTTTAACTCGCGAGGCGAGCAGACGTACTCGCCATAGCGAGCAACATAACGTTTTCACTCGCGAGGCGAGCAACCTTACTCGCCGTGGCGAGCAACCTTTAGTGCGCGCGAGGCGAGCAGAAACACTCGCCGTAGCGAGTAACTGGCAGAATGTAATTTAAGCAGCTCGCCGTGGCGAGCAGAACCACTCGCCATAGCGAGCAATGTGGTCTCAGACCACTATAACTGGAGTTTTAGAACTCCGTTTTGAGAGAGACTTTAAGGGTAGACCTTTGAATAGTATTAGAGATGTTTAAGACTTAAATTATAACCTGTAAGGATGCTGTGAGATGGTTTTAATTGTTGGCATTAATCCATGATCTATATGTTGTTAAGTGAACTATATGAATGAAGTTTATATGATGTTTGCGATGATAACTTTGTGTTGTATATACATATGTTAAGTGTGCTGAGCTGCTGTCATGAACTGTTGAAATTGCATGTGTCAGTCAAGAGTCGTAAATGATGTTAAGACGTTGTGTACAACTTGTTTAAGTATAAAGAGTCGAGTTCATGCATTTGCATAATTTGAGACGGAGGAGCTTATGCTCAAAGCGACGGTGGAGCTTATGCTCAAAGCGACGGTGGAGCAATTGCTCAAAGCGACGGTGAAGCTTATTTAAGCTTAAAAATGGTACCACATGCATGATGTCTAAGATGTTAGAGTTGCATAGTCGAGTCTTGTGTCTAAGACGTTAAGGGATGATTTGTTATGTGAAGAATGTTTTAAGATGACTTGTATATGTGGATGTTTGAGACGTTTCTGTTCTATGTGATGAATATTGTTGTTGTTGTTGTTAAGCATAGATATTTGAGTTATATGTTAATATAATTGATGTGAATCTCACCCCTTCTGTTGGAATTGCCGCCTCGTGGGCAAGTGCAGGTGACCAAGCGTGGGATTGACGATGTGAGAGGTCCTTGTGGAGTCTTAGGAGCTCTGATACGTAACGGGATGGGGATTATCTTTTGTTTCTATTCCTTTATGTATCGTTTTTGAATTAATTATGACATTGGTGCGAAGAACTAATCTTTTAAGGAGTTTGAATTATGTTTCCGCTGCTACTTTACGAATAAAGATGAGAAATAAATTATTATTCATTTTGTTTAAAGTTGTTTTGAAATGTGACATCCTGATTATGTGTTATACTCTGATCATTTAAATGAAATTTTAAAACTGGGATTTCGGGGTGTTACAGTGGGGAGTAACAAAAATGCAGCAATGCTTGTTTATGATTAAAGATGACGTGGTCACCTTTATAGAAGTTGGATGACAGCAATAGAGAAAGGAGAGTGTGGGAAAAAATATGAGAGAAATTTGAGACAGAAGAAGAAGAATAAACAAATCGATATGCAAGAAGGAGATCTAAAATGGACAATTTGGTTCGGATGTATTTGAGTTCATTTTGAGTGCACTTAACTTGAGAATTTGAGGCATAAGAAGAAGAAACAAATTGAAAGCGCAAACGGAACCAACTCAAATCGAAAACCACAAAAAAAAAAAATGGTTCGGCTTTGGGAAAAACTTTTACTCAACTTGTCGATTTAGCTTGCAGTTCTTGTTTTGCCACATAAACCAAACCGAACGAAACTATATAGTTAGAAAAACACTAATTTAACTCAACACATGTCACTCATAACATACTCACTTAAAAACACTCTATTAGGGGCTTGGGCTAGGTCCAATGATCAAACCAACATATTAATTAATTGAGTCTTTTTCTTTTATCATTTTTTCTATTGTTTTTTTAATTACGTGTTTACATCTATACCCCATTTTTTTTTTTAGCAAATCCTTTATTCCAATTTAAATTAAAATAAGTAAATACTAATTATTCCTCTATCTCAATTAATCGTTTTCACTAACGAATGTCATAATCGCTACCCCCAATAAATTGGGCGTTTTCATTAACCAATTTAATCTAACCATTTTCATCAGTTTGGCAATATGACGGGGTTACCGAGAGTTACACATTCTATCTTCAAAGTTATCTGACATGCTTGCGCTTAGGCAATTTGAAAGGAAAGAAACAACAGGATTTTTAAAAACAAAGCAAGGGATTTGACACAATTATTAGACATTGTAAAGTTTGTTTCTTTTTCTTGGCTAAAGGTTAATAGGCTAACTTCAGCTTTCAGTTATAATGACTGGTGGCGGCAACCCTTTAACTTGTATGGGTGTTATGGAGTAGTTTTGTTTTCTTCATCTCTTTTGATGTGTCTTATTTGACAACATATACTTAATTTGTATTCTTCTGATGAGAGATTCTCTTTGCACATCTTGTGCGAGATAAATCGTTCTTGGTGATCATTTATTTCATTTTGGCTTCTTCAAAAAAAAAAAATTAAGTAAATGTTTATGAACTAATTTCAAATTTATATAAAATAAAGTAAATAATTGTAAGCAGTTGCAAAATAGTTAATTGTTGTACTAATATAATAAAAAAAATTGTTAGCAGATTATTTAAATTATGTGTTGTCCTGCATAAAAATCGAATCAACCAAACTAACCCAAACTGCATTGATTTGGTTTGGTTTGGTTTGATTTAAAAAAAAAAAATTAAATCAAATCAAACCGAATGTTTTTCATCTTGCGGCTCAGATAATTTTAGACTTAAAACCAAATCGAACCACAACACCCATATTTTTGTTATAGAAAATGAGGTAAAGTAATTAAAGAAATTGTGATAAAAAATAATTAATGAAATTGACAATTTGAAAGGAATCTTATTAAAACCGTTAAGAAAAATTCTCAAGAAGATCTTGTATTTAGGATGCTTGAAGATTAGATCATTATATATTGCACTTAGACACATATCAACATCGTGGTATGTTACATTCTTATGGCCTAGACTGCTACATTGCACACACGAACTTGATGCATCGACCGTTAATTAAGCATAGTCAGCAAATATCTTGTTCAATTAATTTCGTGATCTTCTTCTTCAATAATGATTGTACGCGTCTCCTCAACTACCACTCCGTTTGGAATGTCATGTATGTGAGGCACATGTCACTGATGCCATTATCAGAAATTAAATACACACAATATTCATCATTTTGGTGTGGTAAGATCAAATTCAATGGATTGAATCAATGTCATATAATTCAATGGAGAAACCGTTCTTATTGTTTGTCATTCTAGTACATGGTATTTATACTATCTCTATCGAAAAGTATGACTTGTGTTATTTAAAAAACCATTTGATTTGATTGATAATTTTTGGGATAGTCATAATTTTATAAAGAAAACGAGGGATTGACACATAAACCAAATAAATAGGGAGAGAAAGTAAAACGATAACGTGAATATGAGAGAAAAAATTGTCACAAAATTTATCAAAAAACTGTTGTACAAATATTATATTTTAGAAAAATAATATAAATAAGTTTATTGAAATGAGATGAATTTATGGGTTATTCTTGTGGCCTTTTTTGTGTAAAAAATGGGTTATGTGAAGACTTAGCTTTTGTTTGTTTTTATGGTGGGACATTATTCAAACTCACAAAACTCGAAAGCTAATATTTGTAGCCTCAGAAAAATCACAGTCAAAACGTATTGAGATCAGATAAACAAAGTTGAAACGTGCTACCGCACATGCAATTATTCTTGGATAGAGTCATATCGACGGTAAAACTTTCGTTCAAGAGTTTTAACTTTTCTGTATTTTTAAAATTCAAATTCGAACTCAAAAACAATTTGTCCTTATGTAATATTATGAATTAAACACAATTTGTTTTGTTTAACATGAAAGGAAATACTTGTGAGATGATAATTCAAGCTGCCATATGCTGAATATATCCTTTGAATGGTCAATTATATGCAATGTGAGATTAATTATAATCGGTTGGCAAGGATTCTAGCATTTATGAGTCATGGCATGTACCCCAATAATGTTGGTCACACAACCAATCATCATCCTTTGAAAAAAAAATCTTTCATTGTGCAAACATTAATTAAATGTATTTTGGCCTCAAGATATTCAGTGGAACCTAGCTGATTATGTTTTTTGAAGAAAGCTGATTATGTTTGTTCTTATTATTTGTTAGTTTTAACCCTCCGATTCTCTTTTCTCAAAGTAAACTTAACCCATATCATTAAACAAATAGCACTCAAAACTATGGTCAAATAAATGATCATATTGCAAAAGGTAGAGTAATTATAGTAAGATTTGAGAGGTAGCATTACTAGAAACAATTGTGATTCTTAAACACAAAAGACTTTGGTTATTGAGAAATCGATCTTAATGTAAAGTAAAGTTTGATTAAATAATTATTCGAGTCTTCCGATCATGAATTAAATGTAAGTTCTAAATAATTTGTCTGTTTATACTTACGATTCCAAATTAGTAGTATTCCATTTCCAGTATATAATAAGTAAATGACAGTTTAAGAGAATAATAATAATAATTTTTATTAACAACACTAACCGTTATTCATGTGCACTCTAATGGAAACAAAATTAAAGGGTCAAGGGAAGAACAATATTATTATCATATATTTCTCTCGTATGTTAATTAGTTAGACATGTCATGGTCAAGCAATTTGTTTGGTCCTATCATTGGTGTCTGTCGTTTTTGGAGGTATATATCGGACGGTACAACCATATTTTGAATGATTGGATTGATGGATTCTTTCGAAATTCACTCCTATAATAGTGTCAAAATGCTTTCAACATGCAACTTGAAACAAGACGACACTGTAACATTTTCTCCTATATGTATTAAAAAATATATGGAGATTTTGTTGTGTTAATGTAGGTTTTTATAGGTTCCTAATTGTTCATTAATTTACAATGAAAGTCCATAAGGAGTGGGAATATGCTTGACCGTCTGTGAATGCCATGCCACTTAGTCTTATAGCAGAAGAGTTTCTTCAAATCTTGCGAAGTTTCAATGCAATTTTGAATTCTTTAAAGGAAACAAATCTTGGTCATCTAAATATATTTCAACGGGTCAGTCATGCCCATGTGAGGATGTTCTATTTTCTTAATTGAAGAAGGACTTCTTTCATCATTATTATTAAAAAGAATATATATGTTTGTTGAATTTAAGTGTGCCATGTTAGTCTTACATTGAAAATATTCTATTAAATGTTGGATATATAAAAAAATAACTTGTATACTTAATACTTTTGAATTTTTGATGAAGATGTGGTGTTAAATTTCTTGTTGATCCGTGGGTATTGGTCCATCATTCCTCAAAGTGCTCTCATCTTTCTATTGGCATATCAAACTTGTTTAGATATATGAGAAAGAAACTTTGAACAATGATGAAGTTGACAAAAAAAAAAAAAAATTGAAGAAAGAATATTGAAAGGTGAAGTTAACACTTTATCAAACTCAATGTTGGTAGAGAAAATTTTGGGCATGTAAATATAATTGCCCACTCCAGTGAAACAAAATCAAGAAAAAGGTTATGAATTGAATGCTAGGTAATGTGTCCCTCATTATATTATTGTATGAAATTGAGAAGTGTCTCATCTTGCGTTTCTACACTGCCATGAAAATGAGGAGTTTATGGTAGGGAATTAGCACATAGATTTTGATTGACATTGATACAAAGTGTGTTGTTAGAATATGTCGATGACCGAAGAACTTTTCAAGAGAGCTGACACGAAAGTTTTATCATAATTTTTAGTCTGATTTTTTACATGTAGAAATTATTGGAGTGGTTTGATTTCAAATGAGAGTTTGAGAAATTATTTGAGTGGTTTAACTTCAAGTAAAATATACTCTTTATATAGGAGAATATAAGGAGAAGATGTATCTATTTCAATCAAAGTAGAGAACCACAAATGAGATGAACTAGATTTTAAAGCCAGAAATAGAGTTCGCGTGTTTTCAGATAAAAACATTCTTGCGAATGTCCATGACATTTAATCAATCAAGGAGCTTCATGAGAAACGTTAAAGGCAAGTATCTCATATTAGTCGTAGTTGAAGGAACAATTTCGTAACTTACACGTGGAATGATTCGTATTTTTTTTTTCTCGCCTTGTGTAACCCTAATTATACAAACATATCATTCATTCATATATTCCACAAGTCAAAATTGATTCTCCTATCAAATTTGTGTATGTGAAACTTCACAACACCTGAAAAATTTGACATTGTAGTTGTAAGAAAACCGTCAATTGTGCACCAGATCAAGTAATAATAACGTAATAATAAAAAAATTCAAAGGAAGGGGGACATGTTGCAACTGTTAAGTGAAAAAGTGAAACTTCAGTCTTTATGGTGGTTGAAGTTGAAATATGTTACTTCAGATTTCGATTATCAATTTTGGAGGCTAAATCCTTTATCTTATCTTGCTGTTTTTTTTAGCTTTTTTTCTTCTGCCTTTTTGCCGATTTGGCTGTTGGCTCTTGTATGTTGTAGTTAAATCAGTTCTTGCCAATGTGTTCTCGACACTCCTTGTGTTGAGTCGTCTTGTTGTGTTTATTTAATATATTTACTTTGACCTTTAAAAAAAAAAATCAAATTTTTGCAAGGTTTATTAATTGAGTTGTGTTATTTGAACAACCATTTTAATGTCAACTTATGTGACAACCATAATTTACAAAGAAAATGATGTATTGACACAAAAGTCAAAGCAATAAAGAGAAAGTAAAATCATTAATGTGAGCATAAGAATGAAAGTTGTCACAAAAATTATCAAAAAAATGGTTGTACAAATATCATTTCTCTTATTAATTAAACTTATTGCAACTTTGACACAATATCCATCAATGTTTTAAGTGGCGTTGATTTGTTTTCCTTCTAATTAATCATTCCTTTATCAATAAGATTAACAAAGTCCTTGTAAACCTAACTCAGTTGGTAGGAACAATGTATAATGTATGCAATGTCTGAAGTTCAAACTCCAGTAACAAAATAAGATTAACACAAATGCATTGAAGTTCACTTATACTTGTGTGATTAAACATATTTGTTGTTGGATTAGATAGATTTAATATCATGCATTACTATGCAAAATATAGCAAGATAAAATGAGTGTTTTCTTTTTCCTATAATTAGAAATTTATGGATAAGGACTAATTAAAAGTATTGTTGGATTAGATAGATTTAATATCATGCATTACTATGCAAAATATAGCAAGATAAAATGAGTGTTTTCTTTTTCCTATAATTAGAAATTTATGGATAAGGACTAATTAAAAGTATTGTTGGATTAGATAGATTTAATATCATGCATCACTATGCAAAATATAGCAAGATAAAATGAGTGTTTTCTTTTTCCTATAATTAGAAATTTATGGATAAGGACTAACTAAAAGGTTAGCCAGAGATCAAATACAAACCATATGCAATCTAGATCACAACTATAATACCTCGAACTTCGACTATTCCTCATAGGGTACACGAGGATAAACCCTAAAATTTGAACACGCCTAATTATAGCCGATTCTGAAAAGAGCTGCTAACCACAAAATAGAAAAATTAATGAAGAGGTGCAATGTAAGTTTATTTGATAAGACCTACTTTGATACAAAGTAGGATGTGCCTAACTAAAAGAGACATTGCTTGCAATGCCCTCTAGACAATAAAAGCACTCATGACATTCAATACACAAGCTACACCAATGACCACCTTCTGGGAATGACATCAAAATTGTTTTTTTTTTAGCTAAAAGAAAGGACGGGCATCATAGATATACCGATTAGGTTGGTACCTTCATGACACCTCCATCCTATGTCATCTAACTCATAAATTATTTATAAAAAGAAGTATATACAAGCGGAGGTCGTAAACCATTGTTCACGGCCCTTCGGTGTAGTTCTCTTTCATGAGCTTTTGCGAAGATTTGCTCGATAAAATTAGTGTTATTGAATAAAGCATACATTAAAAAATGTTTAGATAAATATTGACATTTTTTTGACAAAAAATAAATATTGACATGAGATCATCACTTTTTTAATAGGAAAAAGTAATTTTAACGTTTGTCCTAGAGATATTGGTTAAAAATTCATAAGAAAAAATTGCATTTGGAAGTATAAATGAAACACTTGCCAAATAAATACATTCTTAGCATTTTTCGGTTAATAAGAAAAGAAGGAGATGCCAATTGCCATTTTAAACATAATCTTAGCACTTTATAAAAAAAAATCCATAATTTTACCACTTGATTATCAGAAAAAGGAAGAAAATAAAAAAGAAAACCGTATGGACCAATAATGGACAGCAACCAAACAAAAATAGACTGGATAAGCTGTAAAATAGATAACAAACTATTTAGGTCTGGTTCAGTAAAAATAGTTCATCATTGAGATAACGTTTTTCCTATTTTAAGAAAATCCTACTCTATAAATTTCAATGTGTTTCTTCATTTCAGTAAACTAATTAATAAATATTTAATAACATTAAGATTTTCTTTTTACAAGGACAGGTTCATGCCACTTATCAAATTAGGAAATACTAGTTTGCATTGCTTAGAAGGCATTGGCCCTACCACAAACACACCAATTATTAAATGGCTAAGTTAATAGCTATAAGGCAATTTCATTTTTAACCTAAATTTTTTGGATAGATTTGAATAATTGAAGACATCTCAATATAAGTGACCCTATGTGCTGGTTGATTACCATCAAAGTCCTTCTCACAACATTATGAGATTTTGGCCACATACCTTTAGTGATTCATTCTTGACTCTTAGGGGTTGCAATTCTATAAACAAACAAGTGTTTATATCAAAGACATAGTAATTACTTTAGAGAATATATGTTTTGAGGGGAAAAAGAAGTACATTGAGTTTCTTACTTCCAACCCTTTCTAATCCCCAAATATAGTAGTAGAAGATGTGGTGAACAAATTAATTAAGATGCACATAATTGATAATTGATGGAGAATTTAATAAAGACACATCCCCAATAGAACTAGTTGAAAAAGATGCATTTTTTTTGCTTTTGTTTTAAACCCGTTCTCAAAGAACGGACACATATAATTGATCAGAGTTGGATAGGAGGTAAATAATGTATAACAAATTGTTATTTTAATTAGAATTTGATTTAAAATTTTCCCCGAACCAAAGTATTTTTTTTAAGCTCCTTAACTCTTTTTTAAGAAAACAAAATGGGATAAATTAACTTGTAGAATGTACTTCTATGTAGATATAAATCTCAGTTAATTTTGATTTAGTTTATTTTAAAGGTGTTAATCTAATTAACCACTATACAATAGTATACTTGAAATTATATCCATAGATATTTGGTTTTCGACAAATCGCTAACCATCTGATAAAATGAGACATGTGAGTTGATTCAAGAAAAAGAAAATTTGAGTGTTTTGAATGACGTCTAATAAATTTAAGTATTGTGGTTCACATGTTCCATAGTCTAAGAATACACAAGAAAATACTCAAGAGAAAGGTGATTTGGAGGGTTTTGTACATGCGGATTATTAAAGAAATGTGGACACTAAAAAATCGTTATATAGTTTATCGTTTACATTGTTCATAACAACTATTAACCACAATGCTAATCAACATTTATTGTGGCATTATCTACAACCCAAACAAAATACATTGCCTTTGTTTGAAGAGGTGAAGGAAGCCATGTATATTATTGTGGCATTATCTCACAATGAGGCTTATCTTGTCATGAATGCTTGAACAATGAACCATTAGCAAGATTGTCCCGGGAATTGCATGTATTGTTCACACAAGCCATATGTTTCTTAAGAGCTAACCATTAGCTCAATTCATTAGACATATAAATAAACTAAACACAGCTTATGAATAAATTAAAATGGTTGTCACCATTGAAAATAGAGCACAGTAATTCATTCTCATATTAAGATTTGACTTGATAGGACCAACTATGATATTTAGGAGTGGTAAAACAAACTAGTAAACCCATTTAACCCTTCATTTTATGTGGGTTGAGTCGAAGTTTTAAGTTCAATTTTCCTAGGTTGTCCATCTCGTTTAACATATTAAAAAAAAACAAATCAGGCATACAGGTTGACTTGAATGCTTTTTTAAAAACTTTTTTTTTATTTCACTAGTATGTGGTTGTTAAAATCAATTGGACTTAGGGTTTTATTTTAACTTGTATTCTCTTAGTCGCCCTTTGTTCTTAATTCATTCCATGTTTCATCGTCTCCCTACTCTTAGTCGCTCTCTCTCGTCATCTATGTTCAATTCACTCTCTCTTTAGTGGCACTCGTTCTTTGCTTGGATTGTTGATGGTGCTGAATTTGTTAATTATGTTGTTTGTAATGATGGTGGCATTGAATCATTATGTTTAGGTTCGTTATTGTGTAAGCGGTGGTTGCTGGAAAGAAAAAATAATAGCACATTTTTTTAATTACACATGTTTTTGTTAGCCGTAAGGTCGAGGGTTTAACTTTCGTTGTTGGCATGAGTTTTGAGGTTTGTCCGGGTTATGACGAGTCTTCAAGTTCCAAATCTCCTAAACATTTTATAACAATTTTTTTTTTATCACATTCATCATCATTTACATGCTTATGGAGACCGGAAAAGAAAATGGAACATTCATGGTTTGTTTGACTTGTGAAAATAACACAGAGAAAGGATTGTTAAAAATAGAGAAAATAAGTATAAGATCAAAAGTGATTTTAAATGTTGTATAATATATTTTAGGGTTAATTAAGTTTTTGGTCTTTACAAATATCTGCAGTTTTGTTTTTAGTCCCTATAAAAATAAATCACACTTTTTAGTCTTTACAAAATTTTCCGTTAGTGTTTTTAGTCCCTGTTAAATTAAAATTTGTTTAATTTTGCTTAAAATTCTAAATTTTTGAAATATTTTTAACAGACATGTTCATAAAATTGTAAGACACTCATTTATAAAATCTTTAAATTTTTTAACATGTAATGAATTAAATATGAATTTTTCTAAAAGCCAAATTTTCAAGATTATATCAATGAAAATTTTGACCTAATAATAAAATTTTGAGTTACATTTTTGTGGAGGAACTTTGTATAATGTTCTAAATAAGTATGTAAAAAATATGTCAAAAGTTTAAAAGTTTATGCACAATATTAAGCAAATTTTAATTTTACAAGGACTAAAAGTATGTATTGGTCCCTGTTAAATTAAAATTTATTTAATCATACTTAAACTTTTATATTTTTAAATGATTTTTAACAAACATGTTAAGAACATTATAATAATCTCTTTTAAATTTTTTTAACATGTAATGAATTAAATATAATTATTTTTAAATGCCAAAAATTCAAGATAAAACTAACGAAAATTTGGACCTAAAAATAAAATTTTGAGCTAACTTATTGCGGCAGAACGTATTATAATGTTTTAAACAAGTAGGTAAAAAATCATTCAAAAATTTAAAATTTTAACCATAATTAAACAAATTTTAATTTAACAGCGACTAAAAACACTAACAGAAAATTTTGTATGGACTAAAAAGTGTGATTTATTTTTATAGGGACTAAAAATAAAACTGCAAATATTTATAGGGACTAAAAACTTAATTAACCCTTTATTTTATTATATTCGGACGATTTAAAGAAAAATGTATTGTGCTTGTAGAATTGATTTTTTTTAAATCGAATGATGTTATGAATATCATAAGTCGATGTCCACAAACCCTTGTACTTGTATTTATCTCTTAAGTGATACCACATTACTTATCTTTTAAGTCACACATATTTCTACTTATCTCTTAAATACTTAACTCTTAAGTCATGTCATCGTACTTCTCTATAAATAGAGATCACATGTAACATTGTTGTTTACCATTCTAATAGTTTCGTAACAAATGTTTAGTTTTTGACTTCTACAATGATTTTTAACCATAAATTTATTTTTTAATCCATTTTTACATAAATACATTCAAACATATATCATTTTATATTCAACTCTGTTTTACTTAAAATAAATTTTATAAAATCTACACAATCAAAATTAATTTTCATAGTCTAAAATCCATACACTAAATCTAATTATAATTTATTTATTTTAAATCATTTTTTTATCAGAAAATAAAACAAATAAATCTGAGACCTCATCTGGTGCCTACATATAGCTTTTTATGCACTTCATATGCTCAGACATCATTTCTATAGTATTATTATATATAGAAGGTGAAAGACAAATATATATAAATTTAAATCAAATCAAATCATAAAAGAAAAACTTTGATGATGATGGAAACTTTACAGGGAAATCAGGGTTCGAACTTTACACAGTGAGGCAAGGCCTGCCCTCATAGACCTGTGTTTTTATGAGCAATATTAAGTAAGTCAGCATTTCCTTAAAATGTGCTCAGCAGCTAAACATCCAGACTTCAATAGCACCATCCTGGTGAAAGGTCAAAATTCCATTGCTCCCAAAAATATTGGATTCTTGTTTTACTATTATCCTAATAAATTAAAATCAAGTATTATTTATCTTCTTTGTTTAGCTCTTTCAAAGAAAAAAACTTCTTTGTTTATTTCATCATTTTAACGTCAACTACTATTTTATTTTAATCAATAGATGCATAATAAAAACTATTTTATAATTTCGTATATATATTATGATTACTTGTTACATTCAGCTGTATAAATGACTACTATTTGCCCCAACTTATTGCCACCCCTCGAACCATTGAAATATACGTCATGAGCGCCATTAAATAAAAGCTGCGCTGAATACAACTGCGTTATTGTGTCATCAATATCCCTAGTGCCAAAATTTAACAATAATAACTTTATGTGCTGCAGTAGGGGTCCTCAACAATTTGATAATGCCCTCATAAATTAATTTTGACGTTAAAATAAGTTGGAGTAGTTTAGGGTGAACAAAGATATAAGGTCAATTTTCAACAGTGTTTTGCTTAGGGTATGTCCTAGGGATTGATGTGCCATTAAAAAACACCAAAAAAATATCATACCCATCTTATGGCCGTTATTTTATTCAATTATATCTCGACGACTATAACACAAAAATCAATAATTATTGTCATAGTAATAAATGAACTGCAGAGATGAAATGACTAAGACACCCTTCCCTAGAGAAGAACTGGTCTATATTCTGAACATCACAATTTCCCACACCATATGGTAATAACACAGTTGCCAACGAAATGGAGCCCACTAAAAACGAACCAGATCATAGGTATCAAACTTAGTTCAGCTACAACTTAATGCTAGTAGTACATAACAGTACCCTTACCATACATACAGCTCATTGAAATTTCAATTTTGGTCAGTGATTCATGCAGGTACCCATCAATCAATTTATTACACTAAGTTAAATAAAATATTGTAGATTATAGAGGAAAGAATCAGAATCATAATCCTTGACATGGTTTTTTGTTTAGTGGAAAAAAGAAAAACTGACGAAGATTAAGGCGAAAGGGATGAATCATGATTCATGGGGTAAGGTAAACTATGATCGTGCATAGCAAAATAAAAACGAATGTGATTTTTTTGAACATTTTTAGGTCAAGATTTGTTTTGCATGGGTCGGTGGTGACCATAACGTGGGAATAGGATAGTGATGTCTAATTCCAAGACAAAAGGGTTGACTTATACCTTTGCTTACTTTTGTTAATGACCTCTATTTGCCAGTTACTAATGTTAATCCCAATGACAATTTTTTCACTTTACCCGGATAATAATATTGCCAACTATGGGAAAAAGGTTTGTGTTTCTAGATGTTAACAATGGTTAATTATACGTCCTTTGAGGGAGTAAGAGAAGTGTCTTCATTATTTTTGTCTAAACCAGATTCTCATTGCACAATATAGAGGGTTACTAGTACATGTGAAAACTCTTCTTAACCCTTCTACTTAAGTTGGTGCACTATGTGTTAATGATGGTGAAATAAATTTCATCAGAATGCATGATTATTTACTTTTAAACATATTCATAACCAAAGAAAGTTGGATCATAAAGAATTGATTAGATTCTCACAACACAACACAACATGGTGTTCAACCAATTTTTTTCAAATTATTATTTAGGGGTATTTAATTTCAAAGAGTCAAAAGTGACTATTCCGGTTGATTTTAGTCTTAAATTTATTGTTAAATTTACTTTCACATTTAATTTACTTCTATCTTAAATCAATTTAACATAATCAATTATTGTTACGGCATAACCAACCATACGTTTAGTGTATAGGAGTGGTTTGAATATAATTAGGAGGCAATCATATGAAAAATAGAAAAATAATACTCATATTATAAAGGTAAAGTAAACAAAGACTACCAAATAAAGTTAAAACCAAATTTAAAGATTAATATACTTTTAGTCAAGAACACCCCAACATTTCTTTTTATAATCCAAAAACGTCAAAACCTATTTGTTTTGATCTAGTGTACAACAATATATTATATATTTTGCCTTTGTCGAAGATGTCTCGCTAGGTTGATGAGTATAGACATTATTTATAAACTACCTTGGTCTTGATTACCAAGAAATGTGATATCAGAACAATAGTTCTCTAGTCAAGGTTAGAGGGCTAAAGGATGTGGTATTCTCTGCTTCAAGGATTGTCACTCTTACGGTTTTGTCATTTGTAGAAAAATATGTTTAAAGATTGTGAGTATTATTTATAAATTATTCTTGTCTTGATTCACAAACTATGTGAGACAATTTTAATGTATCAAAACACTATTCAAAAGTAAAAATAATGTGAGACAATATAAGTCTAAAATTATGTGTATATTTTTTTCTTTAATAAAAAAATTATATATACAATAAATTAAAAGCACCCTACCATTTGATCCAAATAAATGGTGTGGCCTATGGGTAAGTGTTGAATTTGAAAGCAACCTAAAAGGCCTTTTTCATTGGGGTAGTGTTTTTGGGGGTCTCAAAACGGAAATATAGAAAAATAGTCCTAGGTGAAGACATACTAGATAAATAGACAGCAAGGAACTGAAATAGAAAGAAGAAAAGGAGAAACATGAAAAGGCTCTTTGAATCTAATCCATTTCTCTTCATCCTCTTTATATCTCTCTAACACACTTCTTTTCTCATAAACCCATTTCTTCACCTTCAATACCCAAAAACCAAATAAATCCATTAGAGTGAAAATGGTTACTGGTTGGAGAAAAGCATTTTGCACATCAATTCCCAGAGACAAAGAACCAAAAATAACAACAGAGAAAAAACATCATCAACATTGTGAAAATTCCTCAACAAATCAAAGTCCTAGAATAACTTCCAAGTTTGGTTTTTTCTCAAACTCATCAACACCTAGAACTCAATCTCAACCTTCCTCAACTGGTTCCTCCACTCTTCGTTGCAAAACCTCAATTTCAACTTCTTCTGTTCCTAATAGTCCTAAACTCCAATGCAACAATAAAACTCCTAAATCATTCACTAATCCCAATTCACCAAAATCACCTTCAAGCTTCTCATTTCTCAAAAACACTTTACGCTTATCCAAAGTAAGTTAAAACAAAATTCATCCTAATCCTAATCTTAAATCGAATTAATCATACTAATCATATTTGATTATTTTTTGTGCAGAATCGATGTGGAATATGTATGCAAAGTGTGAAAAGTGGTCAAGGAACAGCAATTTTCACAGCTGAATGTTCTCACACTTTTCATTTCCCTTGTATATCAAATCACGTGACGAAGCAACCCTTGCACGTGTGTCCAGTTTGTGGTACGAATTGGAAGGAACTACCTGTGCTTTCAATTCAACACGAAAAGAACGAAAACAGAGATTCAAGAAATTTCAAAGTCTACAATGATGATGAACCTCTTATGTCACCAACTTCGTTATCGAGATTCAATCCTATTCCTGAATCGGAAAACGAAACTGAAGAAGATGAAGATGATGATAATGTTCAGTTTCAAGGTTTTAGTGTTAATGGTTCTTCGCCGGTGGTGAGGAAGAATCTCGAGATGTGTTTGTTGCCGGAAACTGCTGTTGTTGCTGCGAATCGGAATTATGAGACTTATGTTGTTGTTTTGAAGTTGAAAACTCCGGCACTGGCGCCGATGAAGGTTTTTAGTCGTGCTCCGGTGGATGTTGTTATTGTGCTTGATGTTGGCGGAGGTATGTCAGGTCAGAAGCTTCGTTTGATGAAGAATACTATGAGACTTGTGATTTCTTCTTTGAATGCTACCGATCGTTTATCGATTGTTGCATTTTCCGGTGGATCGAAGAGGTTGTTACCGTTGAAGAGAATGACCGGCGGTGGACAGAGATCGGCGCGTCGAATTGTCGAAGCACTCGCCGCGATTGATCAAACTAGAGACGCTGTTCCGGCGAAGAATGATGCGTTGAAGAAAGCGGCGAAAGTTCTTGAGGATCGCCGTGAAAAAAACTCCGTCGCCTGCATCCTTGTTCTCACTGATATTGTTGATTCACGCGCCGTCAACGCTTCGTTTCAGAAAATTTCACTGGTTTCATCCACGCGACTTTCAAACCTGGAGGTTCCAATTCACGCGGTTCGTTTTCCTACTGAAATTGAGTGTACACACGCGCTTCCCGATGAAATTCTTGCAAAGTGTATAAACAGTTTATTAACCGTGGTGGCTCGGGATGTTAAGATTCAGTTGAAGATTGTTTCACGCGCGCGTTCTGTTGAGATTGCGGCAGTGTACTCACTCGCGGGTAGACCCGCTCCACTTGAACCGGGTTCAATTAAAATCGGAGATTTATACGCTGAAGAAGAAAGAGAATTATTATTGGAGCTTAAAGTGCCGGCTGTGTCAGCTGGGTCCCACCATGTTTTAACAGTTTTATCTTCTTACCGTGACACAGTTACTCGTGAGATTGTGAACCCCTTTGAGCAAGCAATGTTGATTCCTCGTCCCCACACCCTTCGATCTGCAAAGATCGAAGGGTTGAGAAATTTTCATGTCACTATACGAGCAGTAGCCGAGTCTAATCGGCTCGCTCAACATAGTGATGTGTCTGGAGCTCATCATTTACTTTCTTCAGCTAGAGCTTTACTTTTGCAATCTAGCAAGCCGGTCAACGGGGAATACTTGCATTGGCTCGAAGTTGAGCAAGCTGAGCTACAAAAACGTCGAGAGCAACAACGAACTCAAGGTCAAAATCAAAGGCGGAGGAATAGTCGCGCTGAGGAGAAATTAGAGCCGCTTACGCCGACATCGGCTTGGAGAGCCGCTGAGAGATTGGCTAAAGTAGCTATCATGAGAAAGTCTATGAATAGAGTTAGTGATTTACATGGCTTTGAGAATGCAAGATTTTAGAATTAGAAGAAAAAAAAAAGACACTAATTGTAATTTTATTTTTAAATTTTATATAATTTTGTGCATAGGGAAAATATTATAATAGAAATTTTTATTTTTGATGGACCGACTTAATCTTATGTTATAATAGTGACAAAAGTTAGCAGACGATTATACCCTTTTTCCTGTATAGTTAGCAGAGTCATGGCAGAGTGAACCCACATGAAGTTGATTGGGCTATGAAGTTTGTTTGTTTCTGCTTTGTCATTTTACTTCTTACTCTTATAATTTTCGAAAAACCCAAAATTTATTCATGCAATTAATTCACATCGATCCAAAAGAGTATTCTGTTCAGAGAATAGTATAGATAGTATTAAATTGAGAATCCTAAGTTGATTCTGTGTACAAAATATCAATTAATAATACCAGTTTCTGTTCAAAGGTCTAAATCAATAATGTAAGATAAAAGAAATTAGTGTATAAATTAACAGCACTTTTTGTGTGTTTGTAGGAGCTGTTAGCTCAATTAATATAGTTAATGAAAATGACGGTTGGATTAGTTAGAAAAGATAATGACAATTGTTAATGTCTAATCCTGTTTTTAGGAATTTAGGAAGGAGGGGGCAATTTTTCTTTCCAATCTTATCCAAAAACAATGCATGTGAAATTTTGCTTTTGATCTGACACTGCAATTGCATCAATATCCTATCATAAGATTAAGAACAATTGTCAGTGAAGAGGTTGTCTAGATTTAGCATAGTGTTCTTCATTTGTAACGCACTATGTAGTGGGGTTATGCTTCCATGGTGCTGAACAAGAACTACCTAAATGCTAAGTTGTGTTGGAAAAGTAGGATTATACCAAAAAAGAACTTCCAAATTGCTAGGTTATAGTGAGATGATGATGAGTGCTAAAAAGTTAAAAACTACCCTACTAATGTTGAATCCAAAGAGGATGTTAGCATTTGCTGAAATACAAGGCAATTATTAATCATTGTTTTGCTGTCTAGGAAATGTTTTAGGGTGTTTCATTGATAGGAATTCAAAAATTATTAAAAATAAAATATATCATAATTAATAAGATATAAAAGTTTATCAACCAAGTTCTTTTTTGATTTTAAGGTCGGTGTAATTTCTTAAAACTTTACTCTGTTTTAAACTTGTGTTGAGTTAATTGAAACAATTTTTTTTCTTTAGTAATGATGAATTTTCTTGTTTGGAGTAACTTTCAATGGAAAGGTTTTCATGTTTATCAAGTTTGATTTATGTTGGCTTGTGGCACAAGTACTGTATCTTTTTTGGAGAAAGGGGGCAAAGTACATAACAAACAAATAGTGAGATGGTGCGTCAAATCATCAATGCTATGCTTGTCGGTAACGAATTTTTGTTGGTGAACTCATATGCGATTTTTGGATACATAATACAGATCTGTGAAACTCTGACTAAGGAATAAAGTTAGTTCTTTAAAATTGGTATGTTAATTTCAGTAATATATGATCTTTATTAGATGCGTTTGATTTTAGTTTTGTTTGGTCGGAGAAAAAGTGGAAGGAATGAAAGTTAGAGGAAAGAAGGTTAAAGTAAAAAAGGTAAAAAAAATAAGGGTGTAGAAAATAAGATGATTTTTTAGTTGTTTAGTAAAAGTAAAAGTGAAAAGTAAATGAGAGGAAAGAAAAAGACTAATTTAGTAAATGAGATAAATAAACATATGATATTGTGTTGTTTAAATAATTTTCATTGAAAATACATTTATAATTAATTAATTTAATACATAAAATTTAAGAACTATATTCATTTGGTAACATTGTTTTTAAATATTTGTTTTTTATCATTAAAAAAAAGACAAACAAACTAATCAATTCATTGCCTAAAAATCCTAGAGGAGTCGGCTAATAAAGTGGAAACTAATTGGGAAGGAGGAGAAGTCCATTTAGTCAATGAACGACATTCGTAGCCCCAAACTTAGTTAGTCGATCATCAGTCTTCCCTCAAGGTATTGGTAAAAGAGATTGTCCAAGAAAGAGATGAAAACTTTCTAAGGAGAGAAAGAATAGTCTCGCAAGGATGAAAATTAAAGTTATGAACATCTTCAATCAAATCCATAATCTCTTTAGAGTCAAATTCTAAAATAATAACTGTATGATCAATGTCCCAAGCCAATTGAAGGACTTGCCAAATGGTTGAGAGTTTAGCAAACATATTAGATGTTGTACCATAAAAACCAAAAAACCCAAGAATACAAATCCCATTGCAGTCTCTAAAGAAGGATAATTGAGTTAAATTATTTATCACCATTGAAATTTGATTTACTATTTAATCCAACTTTGTACTCTATATTAGGTTATTTTTCTTCTTTCTCTAGTCCTCATTCCATCCTCCTCTCCTACCCCACTCCCGACCCCTTTTCCCCCACTACTATAACCACATTTGTTTCCTAATATTTTGTCGAACATACACTCTATTAAATATAATTAGTTTAACATTGTTTAAGGTAGTTAAAAGTTAGTTATGATTTGTTGGTTGGTTATGATATGTGTTATTTTAGGATTATTGTATACAATGATCATGCATTCATTGTAATTTACTTCTTCATTCTATTAGTTTTTAAATCAATAATTCTCTCAACTTATTTATCTCCTTATCGACCTCTACCATACTTCTCAACAAACTCCCTCTTCCCCCATGGTCGCCTTCCCCTCAACCACCGATAAGCTAGAAATGCCGCATCTCATATCTTCCATTTGTTCTCATTCTCATGATTTACGAGTTTCATTTATGTTGGACCAAACACGCACAACATTAGTTAAAGTTTACTTTTTTGACCCAAATCTTAGATAGGAATCATAACTCTAAAGAATGAAACTTCTAATAAAACAAGGTATCTATTTCATTGGAGTCCTTAGCTCAACAACCTAAGCTTGACCATCACAAAGTAGAACAATAAAAAGAGTTGTCCACCACATACAATACGTGAATCATCAGAAAGTGCGTTCATTCGATAAGTAACATGTCATCCATTTACCCCGATAGAAGAACTTGACTCATAAAAATTCAAGTCAATCCACACTAGAGGAGGCTCATACGACGCAAGGATCTCAAAGCAACTTTCACTCTCAAAAGCAATATGTATCGGGTTTTTTCTCCACAATAGGTGTTAGGTCCACGTTGGGAGAAGACACTAATCATAGTGCCTTTGGTAAATCCGTAAAACTCAGCACACACGACAAGTAGCACAACATAATAAACTCTCGTGGAAGGATAAGCGACCAATGAGACCTTTGGAGGTGGAATACCTACTCCAATTATAGGTACTACCACTTCTCCAATTGCAATATTCTAAACACCATATTGAACTCCCCTTGATTTGGAACAATTTCTTCTTTATCATGCATTTGTTCAAGCTCTTGTGCTTGTTACATAAATTTTATTCAAAACCCGACAAAATTGAAAGACAATAAGTTCATCATTGGCAAGTAGCACAACATAATAAACTCTCGTGGAAGGATAAGCAACCAATGAGACCTTTGGAGGTGGAATGCTTACTCCAACTATAGGTACTACCACTCCCAATTGTCCTAAACACCAAATTGACTCCCCTCAATTTGGAACAATTTCTTCTTTATCATGCATTTGTTCAAACTCTTGTGCTTGTTACATAAATTTTATTCAAAACCCGAAGAAATTGAAAGACAACAAGTTCATCTTTTTATTTCTCAAAGGTCTCAACGACTAATTTTCATCTATTAAAACACAACTCAAGATAATGCATTCAAAACGCCCAATTTTTGTGTCCTTACTCTGGTTCTTTAAATCTAAGGTCAATTAGTAGCTTCTTCCATCATTTTTAATGATCCTATCCAAATCAATTCAACTCAAAGCTTTTAGTGATTCTGATTGGACTATTTTTCTTAGAGAAATTATATTTATAAAACCATTTTTTGATAATTTTAGATAACTCTCTTTATCATACTTACGTTATGTTCTTACACTCTCTCTATTATTTTTAACCAATAAAAGAAGGAAAAATAAGGTTGTCATCAAATAATTATACAAATATTATTATTCTTTCCATAAAACTTATCGCTCTAGCACTAGTTAGTGTATCTTTCTTAACAACTCTCTCATTTCATAAAAGTCAAAGAAACAAACCATTGTATCTCACCCCTCGTTTGAAGTCGAGTATTGTCAACTTGTAGCCACCGCAAGCTAACCACAACGACTATCATATTTCTAATCATTGTGTACATGCCATTACTCCAGCTTTACTTTATTGCGACAACAAGACTTCATGTCATATTTGTTATAATTCCACCTTTCATGAACACACAAAACACATTACATTGACATTCACATCTTCCATAAATAACTAAAATCCCAACATGACAATTTCATCAAAAGACCAACTCGTTGATATTTTTATTACCTTTCTTATATTGAACCTAATTCGGTATTACAAAAATGAATTCAAAAATGATGGATGCATCTCTTTATAAACTCTTATCAAAAGTTTTATTTGTATATAACTAGTGGATAGTCTGATCGATCGACTCTGATATAATATTAGATTTTTATATTAGTCGTAACTTATTCTTACAAAATCGACTTACAGAGTTAAAGAAGTAACTCCTTATAAACTATTTTTTTTGTACATCTCATTATAAACTCAAATCAAACCTTATATTGTATCAATGTGACTTGGTGCGTGTATATAAATGGTGGGTGGCTTGAACCAATAAACTTTAAATTGATAGAGGCCACATGTGACGTAGCGTCGACCAACCGCTTTGATAATGGTCGTATCGGTGCATAATCAAATAACGGTTGGTTCAGGTGCTACAACGGCATAGCGGATATTAGATGCTTAAGCCGCTATTTGATTTGAGTAGGAAATTTCCAAAATTACCCCATTTTTAAAACCTATTTTTTTGAGTATTTTGGAGATTTCGTAAACCCTAATATTTTTCAACCCTTTCTCTCTTCTTATATGCGCCTCGAAACACAACAAACTGAAAAATACGACCTAAAGATCTCTTCTCTCTTCTATGTCATCAACTCACATGATCGATGTTCTCTACCTTTGTTTTCTTTTCCTTTCTCCTTTCTTTATTTGTTTCTTTGTCTCTATTTGATGGTTTCTATATGTTCATTTTTTTCTTCGTCAATTATTTTTTTCTTGCTCTATTTTCTTTTGTTTAATTGTTTCTCTTGTTTTATAATTTTTTTTATTTGTTCATCTGTTTTTTTTGTGTGTTTTGATTTGTAAATGTTTCCTGAGATTTGAGACTTGAGTGTTATATTAAATATAAGTTTGTGAGTGTAATATTAAATATAAGTTTTTTTTTAGCAAAAATATAAGTTTGTTTATACTTTATAGTATTATTCATGTAATTTGTCCAAAAAATATGGTGATCGATGTTTGTCATATCACTATATGTTATCTAGATATCCCATTTTTAAGATCGACTGCCACGTACCGCTATCCGAGATTAGCTGCTATGGGTTAAACTCAGCCTTACATAACTGATTTGTAAAATATAGGTGTATCTCTTTATAAATTCTAATAAGACCTTATCTTGGTTTTTTCAATCTTTCATCATTTCATGTCCAATTTTGGAGTTATTGATATTTACTCCAACTTGTGGGGTATTGGATTAACTACAATTCAGTAGTAATAATTCGGTAGGTTTTCTTTTTATTATGTTATTGTACTCCCTTTCCCTTTGTCTCAAATTATAAGAAAAGAAATTCATTTTTTTTATCTTAAATTATAAATAAAATGACAAATTTTTATCATATTAACTTATGTTATTTCTAAAAAATTATTATCAAAGTGAAATTAAATATAAATTACATTTAATTTGCTCTTTTTCTTATTTTCTTCATAATAAATAACCAATGAAACCTGTTTTTTTTTTTATCTTTCCATTAAATTAATTTTGAGAAGAATACAGGAAACTATATTCTAAATTATCTTAGAGGTTGGTTGGTTAGGTGTTCAACCTTATCAGTTTTTTGGTATACATATTAATATATTCCTCATCAATAATAGTTCAAGTCATCGTTCAATTTTTCTTCATTCTTTATACTTATATATCTATACTTCCAAAACCATTATTATATAGAAGTGAACATGTGATCTACTCCATTCTGCATTAAATGTGGGAAATTCATTTATACAAGATAATGGATAAGAAAAGTATGCATCTACAACACATATGGGTGTGCTTATTTATAATATATACTACATAATTAATATATCAATCAACGGTTATTAGTTGTGTGTGGTTTTCTTATTTTGGGTACAAGTTGGTGTGTTTCTTTGATTGCACTTTTATTTTAAAAAAGATAAAAGCCCACCTATTAACCATTTTGAAATGGGATGAAGCTGAATAAAGTCAATAATTGCAGCATTGAGTTCTTTGTTAGAAAACGATAATTACCCTACTGTGCAATTATTTCTACACACTTTAACCATAGTATTGAGCAAGATAGTAAAATTCTATTGCACCTCAACAACTAACATATTTTAATCAGTTAAACTAATGCTCTAACAGTACTTTATTCACCTTGTTGTCATGACCTTTCTCGACATCTCCACCATCAGTTAGGTCAAGAGAATACAATGTCAATATTTTTTCGACGTATACACTATCACATGAAAATCAATATTTTTTATAATATCGCAACCAAGTAATTGTGGTCTAATTATTTAAGAGAACCTAGTATCGTTTTCTGTATAGAACAATTTTTTATTAGATTTTAGTTACTTTTTAGTCGAACTTCGGATTACTATGAATTTTTTTTTAGAACTGTAAGGTTAACAACAGACACAAAATCATCTTAATTTTTTTTTTCTTTTACTGGAAAATGAGGGGAATGAAGACATTCTAGTAGAGTTAGTGGAGAAGTAAAAAAAAGTCCGACAAAGATTGTTGCAACAAGAATTAAAACTTGAATTCTCGAAACAATTTGTCTTTAAAGGGACATATTCAAACAATTTGTCTTTAAAGAAAACTTTTTTTTTGAAGGAGTCTTTAAAGAAAACATGTTAACCACGTAGTTATAAAATCTATATTTTAATCAATGAATCCTTTAATTGTTTTAAATTTACTAGCACTACTACTAGTAAAATACACCCCCCTATCAGAATCACAAATTTATGAAAGATTGAGAAAATATATGTAGCAAGATATGAATGCAATATCTGCGTGAAACAAAGAAAAGGTGGGATATATATTGAGAATTTGACATTTAACTTTTTAAGCTATGGAAAGGTCCCATTGAACACAGTCATAATTTTAATCTTTATGGCTGGACCAAAGGCCGTTTCTTTCACTTTTAGGGAATATTGAGGAATTTTCCTTAATTTGCGCCCACTTTTGGAACCCTTTTAAGTGATGCTCATGAGTGTGGGACTACTTTTTTTATTTATTAAAAATTTAAAATATTGATTTTATAATTTTTGTAAATCCCAATAATAACGACAAATTCTTCTAAGCTTTCTACATCTACTACATCTAAAGCATAAACTTATTGCCACGAGGATGGTCCATACATATAACAAATGCTGGGATATGATAGGTTGCTTCTTCATGTGCAAATAAATTGAACTTGGTCATACTTTTGGTAGACAAAAATCATGTTCTGCTCGTGAGATCCAAAAATATGAGAACTTGGCTTAAGCTTAGGTTGGACGAAATGCTTGTAAATTCTTCAAGAGAATATACTTTATAAAGAAAATTGACTTGCATGAGGGCAAATATGATTGTGTTTTCATAAGCTCAATTTTTTAATGTAAGATCTTTCTCAAGTTTCACGCGTCATCTATTTATCAGTTTTGCCTTCACAACAAGTAGATACCTTATCCTTCAGAAAAAGAAAACAAGTAAATGCCCAACTTGTCGTTACCATACATATTCATGCTGGGCTTAGAAAAATATTTTTGGACAGTAAGTCACCTTAAAATTGTTCACTTTATTGAAAATACATTGTTAGGAGTTACAGTTGATTGGATTTTAACACATAAAAATAGCCAATCGGGAGTTATGATCGGATCGAATGAAAAATTGAGGTGTTAAAGAGCAATTTTCATATTATTTTTTTCCGTTTGTCAGGCCCAATCTATCAAATATGCCATCGAAGCCCAATGCTTTGTATGTTTTTGGAATTTTTTAATTTGTTTATAAACATGTTTGTCTATTACTTTTTCCACCATATGCGCTTGTAAAATTCCAATATGAATATCAAGAATTTAAAAACTTTTTCATCTCAAATGAAATTTTACTCTAAGATTTTAACTTAAAATTTCAAATAAATGACTTTGAATAACTTTCTTTAGAAATAACATTTACAAAATATTTACATATACATAATGACACCTTTAAAAAGACAGTTAATAATTAGACCCTAAACTAGACTCTAATTGTGATCCGGTCTCAGATGATACTTTGAAAATGAATTATACCTGAAAAAAAATAGAAATAAACGTGGGGTGAGATATTAATTATCTCAGTGAGCCTCCAAAATTGGGATAAAACACAACATTTCCATTGAACAAGATTTTTAATTAAGAACTTAAACATAATTAAGAACTTCATTTCAACAATTGATTAACCTTGAGATAAAATGTACTTAGATAACTTAATTAATTAGGTTACTGAACGTGAAAAGTCTCTGATGACCTAACCTATTTTTAAACTTTTTGGTAAGACGGAGATAAATTGACTCCGATAAACGGTGCCCCGTTTATCCCTTCTTACACGTCCCGTTGTAGACGGAGAATCCACCTAACTAGGTTGAATCATAATATTCTCACTCAACTTAACAATCGTCTATGCAATCATGAAATATTAACATATTATGAACAAAGAATGTCCAACTTTATAGAGAATTCACCTTTAATCAATCGTCTTTTTTTTATGTAACATTGATCATTGAAAGCCTCTTTAGGAAAGCATAGAACATGAAATTATACATGAATTATACAAAAAAACTTTCTACAGAACCATCTATCAATCAAAGCCATAAACGACATATAAATTGAAATTATAAATTTTTGTAAATTTTTCTACGAATAACCAATCAATATACAAAGACAGTGAGTGCATTTGGTCTCATAACCAAATTCAAAGTAATCAATTTAAGAAAATTTGTACACTGAAACTAATGTGGAAAACACATTTTCAGAACTGCATTTGATAAAGCATGAATTAGTCATATAAACTCAATTATTATTTTTATATTTTTTTGAAGATAGCCAATTTACAATCGAAACTGATGCAACTGGTCTCGTTTGAAAATTTATAACTAATAAATTATGAAAAATCATGCATTGAACATATTCTATGCAGAATTATTCAGGAAGTTATGGTTAATCTTTAAAATTTTCTTTTCATATGCAACGAGAATCACTTGATCACAACCAAAACCAATCAAACAAATTAATTAAGTAATTCAAACATAAACATTTCAATCATATTTCATTCACACATCAAGTTAGTGAAGGTACACATACTAATCAAGTGCAGCAACTTAAATTCTTAAAATATAACATGTATAATTAATCATTTACTTATCATCAATCAGATCTAAGTCTCATAACCCAAAAATTAGTTAAATGATAAATGACGATGGTGATGTTAGCTCCTTAACTCTTCCTTTGATGATAACTTTTTCTCTAATCCTTTGCTCTAAGCTTTATTTCCCAATTTTCCATCTACAATTGAACCCTAATTCAAAAGCTCCTCTTTGCTTCTAACTTTCTGAATTGTAATCAAGTGCTTATTCTAAACATAATCTTGCATGTTGGTTTGATTTGAAGAATGGCAGAAGAGTATGGTTTGTTGTGGTGTAGAGATGGAGGAACGAAGAAGAGAAGAGATGTGAGGGAAGAACTTGTGTTCTCCTCTAATTCACTAGTGTCACTAAGGTTGTAGGTATGAAATATCTTACTATGGGAAAATGTGGGTTGTTACAACGCTTCTCTCACGCCCAATTTTTTTTTCTTTCTAAAATATCCTTTCTTCGGATTATATAATATGAACGGGGATTTTCGGATTATACAATCTAAAAAATGTTGAAACCCAAAAATTGCTATGTAATTGATATCAATGGTCTTTGTCGATGCAATGTGGACCATAAAAAAATCATGTACTTGATTGATTCGGATTATATAATTCAAATTGTCCCTCACTCTACAAAGCACGAGTTTCTACAAAGGCTTGAACCAGTTCGAATTATTTAATCTGAACTTCTCTTTTCTTCTACAATGGACTTCCACCATTAGCCTTTCATACAAAAAGGTTACTCTAATATTTTATGGATTGTTTCAATGGTTAGAGGGCAAGGTGCCACTATGTAAACTGGCACCATTTGTTCGGGTGTAAGATATATTTGTCTAGGTGTAAGATTAATCATCAAAGTCTTCTTCTTCCTAGACTAGAAACAAACCTTACCTCAGCCATTTCCCCCTTTATCTTCTTGCACCATAGATTTAGCATTAGACAGATAATATGCTTTGATGTTAATGTAAATATACTATGAAAGATATGATCTATAAATAAAAAGAGAATTTGATTCATTTTGTATCTTTACATTTTTGGTTACAGTCATTTTATTTTTGGTCATTTCTAATCATGTCTTCTTAATATTATATGTAAGTGATGTTCTGTAAATGAAGGCAATACATGATTTTGAATTATATAATCAGAAACATGGTTCTAATTATAGAATTCGAGCAAAAGGTATTTTGAAAAAATAAAATAAAATAGGGCGTATGAGTAACGCATAGGGTGGGTAAAATGAAAGACAATATGTTTTAGGTTTCAAACACAAACCTAGACACATTGTTTGGTAACTTGGTGTAACATTTGGTTGAGTTTTCAGTTAAAAAATAACGAAACTGACTTAATCTATATCAATTTAGTTTGATTTTCAACTTTTTAAGTAGTGACACCAAACCAAACTAAATTGTTGAAATTCAATTTGCTTCGCTTCGATTGAGCGGTTCACCTGAAAATACAACATCTTTTCAATATACAGTTTCGGTCTTAAAATCAACTTGAAGGAACAAAGCAAACTTTGAAAGAAAAAAGAAAGAAGACATAATAGATATGAAAACATGCAAAATCAAACAAAGGTATGTCGGTACGTCGAAACGTAAAAACAACAGTTACATGCAATATCACCATTTAAAGGAAAATGCTATTTTTCTAGAAAAATAGCATCAAGAATTTTTCAAGACACAGTTGGCAAATTTTAATTGCATGATTTATTTGTTCACTTTCTATTTTTCAGCCACACCTCCTTGAATTGTGGCAAATAATGCATTGTGATTGGCTGCTCTTTATTCTTGAAGAATTCTTAATATTATTTTTCTAAAGATATAGCATGGCTCCCGTTTAAAACTTCATAAATGAAAGGAGGCGAAAACAAAGTAGAAAACTGAATTTAGTCACAAAGATATAAGGCTTGAATCATAAAGATATACTACAGCTACGAGACTGGAGCTTGAAACGGTGGCACTAGATCAACGAGAGATGATAAATTTAGGGTTTTGTTTTGTGGTGTGTTGTTTGAGAAAAAGATTGAATCAGAAAAGAAAACAGGAGCAGACGGTGTGAAGCTATAATGTGATGTACTTTCATATTAGGCTTAAGTTAAATCTAGGTGGGAGTAAGTAATGAGCGTAAAAAATTAACATGGTGGACCATGGCTATCAGATATTACAAAAAGCAACAAGTTATAAGTCATCCATTCATTAGATTTCAAAATTGAAAAGCGAGAACCAAACAACAGTGTTTGGTTCTCTCCTGGTCTCTTTGGATTTTGAACTAAACCATAAAAGATTGGGTAATTTTCACTTTGATTTGGTTTGTTTTTTCAGTTTGTTTCAACCTGCCCTACAGTTGAGTATATCTTTCTCCGGCTTTATTTTTTTTCCACCAAAATAAGCATATATAACTCATTTCATCACGGAAGAAATATTGAATACCTCAAAACTACGTTCTTTAGCTCATGAAATTGTTGTCTTTTCAAACGTATGAGCAATCATATTCGATTGTTCACTAATGAACTTAACCTCAAAGTTTTAATGTAATGAGAGCATATAAAAAGTATTAGAAACAATTGTGCTAATTTTGGAGATAAATGAATATGTTAATCATTTGTGTTTTGGATGTGAATTTTTTTGGGATCATTTGGATGCAAATTCTAAATTGTCTTGCCATTTCTTATGCTCTTACCTTTTCTCCTTGTGAGCATGCTATTCAGTTTGAAGGATCGCACTTGTTTGCAAAAAAGTTGTGCAACTATCTGTATTTAATCTGATTTTTTTGTATTTGGATTATTTAGAATGAACGAAATTTATATATTTTCCATCATAACGAGTCATCTTTACTTCAATTAGTGGAAAAAATAAAAGGTATGTCTCTTTTTGTGTGTGGTTAAAGGCCAATAATATGAATGTTTTCTTTTGAATTATATTCTTGGTGGCATAATTTGTTTGTCTCGAATTTACCACTTGGTGATATATTCTTTTTTGTGTTTTATGTTTGGTGTGAAGATTCTTGTATCTGCATTCTCTCTACTCCTTATGCTGGAATGGTGTATTACATCAATATTTTTTATTTTGCCTTCTTAAAATATGACTCGCATGAGTCATGACGATCGTTTTGTTTTTGTGATTGATTATATGCACTCGGCTATAATTTTCATCAAAGTGGTGTTTTTCTTTTTTGGTGATAATCTTTGCTTGGTCATGAATTCTTCGCATATTAATAGTTAATAGAATTGAGTTCAACCATGGTGATTATGGGATACAAGGTAGGCTAAACTAAGCCACCTTAAAGAGAGGTTTAAATCTTGAAAAACTGAACTAGAAAATTAAAAAAAATCTTAGTCTTTGGTATCCCTTTTTCATATAAAGTCCTTTACATATGCTGATATTTAATTTTTCTTAAATGTTATTTTTGTGTGGCTTAGATTTTACTGGATCTTTCCTCCCACGGGAGAGAACTCAGTCTCGCTTAATTCTTTAGAAGAATAAATAAGGTTTAAATAGGTCTTTCGTCCCTGTAAATATAGGTCATTTGAATTTTTGTCTCTGAAGTTACTAATCCTTCCATTTTGCCATTGCAAATATTAATCATTTGAAAAATGGTTCTAATTACATCTAATTAGTAACTTCATGGACGAAAATTCAAATGGTATATGTTTGCAGGGACGAAAGACCTATTCAAGCCAACTACTTCGCCCAACCATCATTTGCCATATGGGCACCACGTCGCTAATGACAGCCTACCTCAGCGAAAAAACCTAATTATGACCAAAAGTCAAATGATTAAATTTTGCAGTGGCAAATTGGAAGGATTAGTAACTTCAGGGACGAAAATTCAAATGACTTGTATTTGCAAGAACAAAAGACATATTTAAGTCAATAAATAATTACGTGTACAACTTCTTTTTGGGTAGAGAATTAGGTATCAATTTAAGGAACTTTGATCAACAGTGTGCTATCTTGGACAAAACTCGTGTGGTAAATCAAACAACTTAGTACATCTTTTTTTTAAATATAATCACTTCACATAATGGTTGTGTGTTATGTCATTTTATGTAGAGTTATTGATAGAGTGATTTGGTTTGATGTAAAGCAACATGTAATTTTTCCAATAAACTTATACACTGGTAGGATGGTTGAAGAAGATTAGATTGATCCTATTTTGAATTTGTATTTTTGTATCAAGTGAAATCATAATGTAAATAATTATTGAAGAGTCAGACCTTATGTATATTGCAGGTCTTTTCTAGCAAGTTGCTCATGGATAGGGTCCCTTCGCGTCAAAATCTTTTAAATCGTCAGGTTATAGTTGATTCATACGATGTTGGTGTGGGATATGTGGGGACTGGGGAGGGTTGGAGCTAATGGATCATTTATTTGTGTCATGTTGAGTTGTGGCGAGAGTTTGGTACGATGTTTGCAAGTGGTTAGGTTGGGAATGGGTCTTGTCGGGTAATTTGGTGTGGTTGATCAGGTGTTTGTATTCTTAGAGGCAAAGAGACGGTCTAGGCTAGGTGTCCTTTTGGTTTGTTATGCAACTGTGTGATTTATTTGGAAAGCTGAATTAGTTTACTTTTTTCTGGAAGACTTGTTGAGGTTGGGCATCTGATCGATTGAATCTAATTCCATTAATGGAAGTAGTTATTTGCCATACACCATTCACATCATTGTTCACTTTATGAGTGGAAGGTGGAGCTCGTTCTTACTGAAACCAATAAGGTTCAGTGCGTTGTCCAAAGATGGATTTGATTTGTGCTTTGGGAGTTTGGGTGGGACCCAAGTTCTTTAGATTGTTCTACTAGGTAGGGTGCTCTTAGCCCTGATGTCTTCTTGTTGTTAAAGAGGACCTTGTGGTGGTCCTAGCTCTTGGCGGTTTTAGAGTTTGTTTCTTCCCGAGGGGTGTTTTTTCTATCTCTTGGGGGTTTTGCCTATTGTTTTTTATTTCTTTTAAGTTTTTGCTTTTGGTGTTTGGTGGATAGGGCATCTCCGTTCTTTGTTCATGATAGTCTACTGTTGTATTGACTCTCGGTGTTTATGCATCAGTTCCTCTTGTATATATGTCACGTGCCTCTTCTTTGTCTTTTCATCGCTTCTTTTTTCCTTTCCTCTCCACCTCTTCTCCTTCCTTTATTTTCTCACCTATAAAGCTATATATATCTGACTGATTGTGTCTACTTCCACTTCCTGATTCATCCCACTTCCACCCATCAAATTAGGATAATCAACAAAAACACTAATATCTTGCATGATTATTGTAATGGTTTTAGTGATTTCAAAAAAAGAATATAAATTGCCGAGAAAAATACTAGTCCTTACACACGGAAGGTCAACTCACGGCTCACACTCATGTGGATCTTTGATGAAAGCACACAACTGGTTATAAATGGTATTGGTTATTATCTCCTCCATTTAATTTGTTAGAATTCTTCTCTTCTCCCGGCACGTTTTGCTCCCACCCAACTAAATTGATCATAATACCCCTACGTG
Source organism: Medicago arabica (assembly GCA_946800305.1). Classification (NCBI taxonomy): domain Eukaryota; kingdom Viridiplantae; phylum Streptophyta; class Magnoliopsida; order Fabales; family Fabaceae; genus Medicago; species Medicago arabica. The sequence goes on from OX326970.1 coordinate 44,513,347, forward strand.
AGTTAACTAACGCAAATGTTAATTGATGCGTTAGTTAACTCACGCAACGTAATTTAAGTCACTCAAGTGTAAAACACTACGTGAGTTAACTCACGCTGAGCATTAACACTTGTGTGAGTTAACTCACACCCTACTGATGTGCATTCAATGTCATTAATGTCCCGTAATATTTATGCACTCATAATTGAACCGAATTACGCCAGTTTAACAAGAAAATCACATAATCGCACGTAAACCATCCAAATTACACAAAATCATAGTTTTTCTCACAATTACATAATCACACATAAACGACCCAAACGGTCCAAATTACACAAATTCGCCGGTAATGACCCGTAATCACTTAATCACACTTAATGACACGTAAACGATCCAAATTACACGAATTTGTCCATAAATTTTGAAAATTACATAATCTAACATAAATGGTCAAAATTACTCAAATTCATCGTTAAATTACCCAATACAGACACAAATTCAAACAAATTACGATATTACACGTTAATAAATATTACACGTTAATAAAAATTATGTTAACTGATCGAACATAAAGGTGTAAAGCGTTATTTTCAACCATCACCCTAAACATGTAATCAATGTCGCTATCATCTTCAACACGTTGTGGAAAATATATGGTCTTCCAAAAATCCTCTTCATTATCCTCCCTCAAGTCCACGTCTGACACATCTACTATTACATCACATGTGCTGTGATTTGAACCAATATGAATAAAGAAGTCGTCAAGTTTTGTCTTCAACTCGTTCAACTTGCTGGTGGGGTTTACAAAGAACCTAACCCTCTTTTACACATCTACATTGCAGACATGAAGTTTAACTGGATCTTATGCATCTTCAGACATGTTTCACTTCACAAAATATAATGAAAAACAAATATGAGAGAAATGAGATAAAATAAGTAGATGAATAATTAGAGACTAAAAAAATGCGAGTAATAATTGACGTGACATAACCGACCAGTAAAAAAGATTCACTTCATATTCATATAATATATATAATATTAGTTACATATTGACCACAAATATCCAAATTACATATTCGGCCACCAAAAAATATGTCGGTGTAATACTACAAAAAAATAGGACGAACACCGACCAAAAAGTGTCATAACCTATATCCTATCTAAGAAGTCTAGTGATAGTGTCAAATTTTTGTCTTCTTCCATTTCCATGTCTTCAAATTCTTGTTTCTTTTTATCCGAAGTGGGAGTATTATCACAAATAATTGGATTGTGCTCATTTGTTGGTTTCTTTGGCAGCTTCGGCTCCTTGGATATGAGTTCATTGAATGCGGATTGTCTATCTAAAAACTAAAAATGCCAATTCTCCGCCTCACCAATCTTGTTATTATTCCACTCCATACAACTCGGTGGTAACATATAACCTTCCTTCAAAGTAACATGAATATAATGGTCGGGAATTAAGCAAAGACACATTATGTTGGAATGTGGCTTAAGTGGTGGAGCACTTCGGATTGGGTAATATACGTATACACCTTTTTTGGGAAAAGTCAATAGAACAACGACTCTATTGTAGCAAGTAGCAATAATGTGACCTATATATGGAGTGGTCAACCATTTATCAACCGGCACAATACCACTTCTACATGTTGGAGGGTGTAAACGATTCAAGATTTTGTTATAACGGTCCTCCGTGTCATATATCAGTATGTAGTAACTCATATGATTTCTCCTCCGCATTAAGTCTACCTGCAAGAAGGTGGCCTTGTAAATTTTCATTCAAGTCATGGTTGTGCATTCCACAAAGCATTCTAATCCACCAATCATTTGTCTCCTTATCAAAGAAACCTTTCAACCTAAATGGATATTGACATTTCCTTGAGCTGATGCCTTCAAAGTTCAGTTTCTTCCTCGTTTTAGGTGTCTTGTATATCCTACTTCTCTCGAATTGCATCGTCAAGTATGACCTTTTTAAACTTGATTTATTTATACAAATGGTAAATCTGACACTTGCTCCTTGTCGACGAACACAATCAAGTAACTCTTTTCACACTCCCATCTTGCATTTGTTGTAAAAATGAGGCGGTGTCGCGAACTTTGCAAACAACACCAATAGGTACAGGGTTAGGTTCTTCAATTTTACCAATGTTAACTTGAAAGGGAATCTTGACTTTAAACGGTTTGAAATTAACGGTTGGTTTGACATCGTCGGAACCAACGCGGGAAGCATCACCGAAAGCTTCAATTTTGGCCGGTTTCGGTTCAACGTCATCACCCGCCACATTATCAACCATGTCACTCTATGTCTATTGAATAAAAAAATAACAAGGAAAAAATAAATAAATTACTTGTGGAACAAGCTAACCAAGAACAAAAGAGGCGCAAAAAAATTCAAAAATATGGCCTACACACAGTAGCGTGACGTAAGTCACGCAACCTTTAACACATGCGCAAGTTAACTTGCGCCAAGACCTATATCCTACGAAAACCAGACGAACCAACACCAAAAACCAGCAAAATGAGATGAGTTTAGATAATACATTACCTGATATTTGATGTTTGATGAGCATAGAAACTTGCTTCCTGACGATTTGCAATGATTTGGAATGGTGATTTTGCCCCAAAAAATTCGCACTTTTGGGTTTTTGAAGGTGGAGGGAAAGAAAATGGTGCTTGGAGTATGGACTGATGGGCTTTGTGTGAAAAACAGTAGCTTTGCATTACTTAAGTAACGCATGAGTAAAACAGTCATTTCAGTTTGGCGCGAGTGTATTGTGCCGGGAGAAGAGCAGAATTCAATTGGTTATGGGTCAGTTTTTGCATAAAGCAATTTGGACTTTTTGGATCAGTGCACCAGTTTTACTGGAGCAGTTTTGAAATCCAGATTTTTTGCACACCCCTACACACAAGCATACCTCAATTAGAAGGAAAAAAACACAGATTGACAAGGTTTAAAATCTTTTGTCAACATTCACGAAAATATCTCCACATTTGTTTTTATAGAAGCCAGATGAAATATATTAATACATGGTGATAATCATTTAATATGTCTGTCTAAATCGAAATGAACAAAGTCGAAGTACATACAACCATCACTATGACAACAACAATCAAGTTTTATCTCACTAAATAAAATCAACTATATGAATAAAGTTACGCAATAATCTTCTTCAATGATTAAGATGTATTTACTATAAGTACAACATACTTGACTACTACATAATCCTAATTATTGAGCTAGATAGATGTCAATGTTGGTTTCTATCTAGAAACTGTGAATATTTTGATGTATTCTTCAACAAAAAAAATGATGTGAAACACTTGATAATATTTTTATACGTATCCGTTATTGGAAAAAATCCAAGTCTCGCATTGAGTAGATAAGACTCTTGATAAGAGTTTATAAAGAGGAGACACTCCTCACCTTATGAACCGGTTTTCTAAGAATGAGTTAAGCCTCAATTTTCAACTTGGTATCAAAGTTTGTTGAATTCAATGACCACCTACTTATCCACGCACCAAGTCTAAAAAGAGAGTTGGACGTGTATTGGAAAACCCCCAAGTCCCACATTGAGTAGATAAGACTCTTGATAAGAGTTTATAAAAAGGAGGCACCGCTCACCTTATGAACTGGTTTTGTAAGGATGAGTTAGACCCCAAATTTTAACATCCATACATACTCGTCCAAGACATGGGTGTTTGTTAATTTTGCCTAAAATTAAGTAGAAATAATTAGAAGGGGACTTCCCTTAATTTTGCATAAAAAGATTCATGTAGGACAAGAAAAAACATTGGAACTGGATTTCACTTATTTGGAATTGCAAGAATTGAGTTTGGTGAGCCCTTCATAAATTGGAAAGAAAGTAGAAACAGAATTAATGTTATTTTCAAAAAAAGTCATTCAATGCACTTGCTTTGATAGTTTGCATGATTATTTTGAGTTAATTTGTTCGTATAATATGCACGAAGTCTAAAAAATAACATGGTAAAATAAAAAAATAATATATATATGTATATATATATATATATGTTTGCTAATTCAGATCAACAAAAAATATGAAAGTCCAAGTTAGCAAAAGAGCACTTTTTATTTGGAAAAAAAACCAATATCCACTGGTGTAAACTAATTTAAAGTAAGAGATAGTTTAGTAAATATCCCTCAAGCTATTTGTTAAAAAATAAAAGTGGATTTAAGTTAGCAAATTGGTGCAAGTTAACAAATATATTTTTGTCGCGTCATTTTTCGGAGATCAAGACTATTTGATTAGCGTTTGACTCACTATTTTATTTCACGACTGAACATTTAATTTTTTCAAAAGAAAGTGGAAAAAAGTTTAAATACCACTTTAAAAGATTTAGGGTTCGGGGGTTAGTTACATAAAGGGAAGGTATTAGCACCCTTTATGTCCGTAGTACTCTACGAGAACCTCTTGATTTTATTTAACTTTTGTGCTATAATTTACTTGCTTTTTTTAAAATGAATTTAAAGTGATTAAAAGAAAAAGAAAAATAGAAGCATATTATCTACATTTTTTATTGATTTGGAAGGACGAGTGTCCTTTGCCTACATACCCGTGAGGGATCAAAACCTCGTAGTTCGGGGTAAAAATTGACGTTTGATGTGTTTGGTTGATTTTAATGTTTTGAAAATGTTTTTGAGATAGAAAGAGCCAAAATGGAAAAATGTGAAGTTGGTTGATTTTAAATTTGAAGAAAGTAAAGGTCTAAGTATAATTAAAATTGATTGAAAGTTTGATTAAGAAAAAAAGAAGATAAGAAGGATCACTTGATTTGAGAGTCAAGGTTTATTGAGAAAATGTTTTTGTTGTTTTGATTATTTGCATGTTTTTGTTGTTTTTTTTTTAATAATTGAACTAAAATTAAAACTATCGGAGCAAGAAAATAAAAGTGTAGGTACCACATGGTGGCATTGGACCACCACGAGGACCTTTAACCTAAACTACAAAGCATAAGAAATAAACATACACCCACACACGCACACATGCACCTATGACTATTACATGAAAACCTATTAATACATGCTATGGTCTGCGAGAAATAAATGACATGAAACCTAAATCACATTCTAATGTCTTGCAAAAATAAATATGCATGGGTAAAGAATGCAGGATAATAAACCTAAACTAAGATGCATGATTTACTTACATTGGCCTAATGTATATTCTAATTCGTATGTAGTAAAAATGAATGAAGGAAAAATAAATATGCATGAAGAACTAATGAGGATGCAGAATAATAAATCTAAATGAATAAAGATGCATGAGAAATAAAAAAATAAGATGCTAAAGAGAACTAATATGCATGAAAGACTAAAAAACAAGAAAAAGGTCCAATCATGAACGTGGGGGTTTGCAGAAGTGAAAAAAAGTGATTGGGCCTTCAGAAGGGTCAACAGGAGCATGGGCCTTAGAAGGATCAATCAGAGCCATCTGATCGAGATCATGTGGTTTCAATGCGATCAGGAGAGAAGCTCCAGTGGCCATTGGATTAAATCAGAAGGTTGGGGAGGCAGAGGTGCACGTTAGTACGGGTAGACGCGCGTACACTGGATTGGGGAGGGGTATAAATACCCACTCCCCATCAGTTTACTTCATTTTCCTTCTTATTTCCTCTCTCTTCCTTCCTAATTTCTCTCTTCTCTCTCTAAAGTTGGCCGACAGCTTCTTCTTCTCCGGTGGTGTTGTGTTTTCCGGCGCGGTGGTTGGCCGGCCGGACCTCCAAAGGTCCTCTTTTTCTAATTTTTTTACTTTTTTTATTCGGTTTTCTCTTCTCTATACTCTCCTTACCTTAGAATTTCCAAACAACCAAAATATAACCCTAGATATAGACTTAAAGAAAAAAAGAACAAAGATACTACCTTCTTCACTTCTTCTTTGGTTTCGGCTTTGTGATGTTGGTTCAGTTGAATTGATGTGGTGTTTGTGTCTGTTGGCTGCGGCGCCGTTGGTTGTTTGACTGAATTCAGATGTTGGTTTGCTTTTTTTTGAATTTTGTAGGTTTCTCAGATGAGCTTTTTTTGTGCGTTTTCTGGCTTTTTCCTTGTGAATTTTCGGTCCCCTTCTTTGATTGCTGGCTTTTTGTTTTATAGTGACAGGTTAGGGTTTGTTAAGGATGAGCAGAAGTTGGTGGCTTTGGATTGGGATGAGATGAACGTGTTTTTGTTCCTCGAAATTTGCTGCAGATGAGGCAGCGTGAGCTGTTGTTGGATCGGAACGGATTTGGATGAATTTTGGATATTTTTGGACAGTTAATAATAATAAAAAATAATAAAATGAAAGTGATTAAACTAAAAAAATAAGGATCAAAACTAAAATTAAGAAATTAAATAAAAGATGGAAATTAAAAGGATAAAAGTAAATAAAGACAAAATAAAAATAATGAGAGAAGATGGCCCGATTCGGAACCAAAAATGACCTCTCTGCCAATTTTTTTTTTACTGAGGACACGTGTCGGTGTAGGATCTTAGGTCAAAAATTGGGGTATGACAATTTTAATGAAAATTACTAAAATAACCCTCAAATTATTTGTATTAAAATAAAAGTGGGTATAAGTTAGCAAATTGATGCAAGTTAATAAATATGTTTTAATGAAAAATTACTAAAGTAACCGTCAAGTTTTAAATAATAAAGATGAAGGATATTTTTGTTCAAATGAAAATGGGCATTTTTGCTAACTTGGACCTTCAAATTTTTTGTTGGTCTAAATTAGTAAACCATATATATACACACACACATAATATGAGATTCTTCATATTTTTTACCACATAATATACACGAAGATAAGAAAAGTGATCTAGAGGTTGAGTTTTTTTATGATATTTTGGCAAGCATGTTTAGAATGTTAAAATACTGTTTCCCACAACAACAAAAAAATCAAATTTTCAACAAAGTAGAGATTAATTATGAATTTTCGTTCCTTATAATTAAGAATTTCTTAATCAGTTCATAATTACGTCATCCCTTATTTAAAACTTTAAAAATTTCATGGCGAAGGTTCTTATGATATTTTAATCATGACCACAAAATTAGAGAACATAGTTTGACTCAAGTTTTGTTGAAAAATCATAATAAACCAAGCCGTCTTCGAAATGCTATAAACCTTTGTAGATCATTTCTATGTATTTTTATAAATGTCTCTAAAAATAATCAACCCAAAATTTAATTTCTCGATCGAGATTTCCGTTTTTCCATTTTTTTTATTTTGTAGTTTTTGACGCTTTAAAAATTCATAATTAATCAAAAAAATCTAACTTTTTTGCAGTCGAAAGGCTATATAATTTTATATAATTTTTACAAGAGTATGATATATGTTTTTTTAATTACATAGTCACTTTTCTAAATTCGCATATATTTCAACGTCAACGTCAATTTGAACGATTAACTTTTTTTTACATAGGAATATGTATGTCATTTACTAAATATATTTCTTTTGACTTTGACTTCTATCAAATAATTTAAAAATTATTGTTATCAACAAAAAATTAACTTGCATTCTACTCATTTTTATATGTATATGTGTTTTTCAACAAATGTGCATAATCAACAATAAAATGATACAAACTTGGTTTGATTATACGCATTTGTTGATAAACGCATATACATATAAATGTGCATTTTATTGATACCATTTTCGTTACACTTTTTTCCAATCCTCTTCCATCTCAAATTAATTATCATTTTAGCATATAAAAGCTTTTTAGGTAAGACTGGATTTTTTTATTAATTAAATTAAGTTGTACTAATGATCACTTTTTCTTAAAAGGCCAAAATCAAATATATTATGAATCAATATAAGTCTTTCAAGCATAAAATATATCAAAAAGAAATTATTAAGAGAACAAAGTCACGATGTACCCAAAAGCAAAAAACAATAAGAGAGAAAACAAACTAATTTATAGTAAGTAAACATGAAATATGATTAAGCCTCCAAATATGATAATCAAAATCAAAAGTAACATATTTTAATTTTAACCACCAAAATAATTGAAGCCTAACATGTTCACTTAAATATTGTAAATGTTTCTCCTTATGCTGAAAAATATGCGTGTTCTGCTCTTTTCATATGATCCAAATCATTGATGTCGAAATAATATTAAAAGTCAAACGAACAATTTTTAAATTCCCTCCTAACCCAATAAACTGAACTATATGATCCAAGATCTCATGAAGAACCATTGAGAAGCCTAACCAACTTGAAACATGAGGCCATATTCTGCCATAAAAATCACATTTAACAAATACGCGGTCCTTGTCTTTTAACAAACCGCAAGCGACCGAACAAATTTGATCATTTTGAGCAAGAATTCACCGTCTTACCAAGTTATGTTTACTCGGAACGCGGTTAAGAAACAACCGCCAAACAAAAATATTGATATATTGTTGTCAAGTTATTATAAGCACTTTTGACATTATCATAATATGTACGAATGTTGTGATATACTTCCTTCAAGTTATTATAAGCACTTTTGACATTGTAACATTGACAATAATGTAATTTCCACACCCAATAATTCCCCCCCTTCCGCAAACAACCTCCTCCGCCATTTTCATTTATTAAAATCGGAGATCCCACCTTAAAATTTAAAGATTATTTGGTTTTAGACCCTCGGTGCATATGACTGTGCATTTTCACTGTTGTGGGAGGGAGGTAAACCATATTTCACCTATATGGTACGGGGTAAAAGCCTATCAACCCATAAAGTTTTGCACAATCATATGCACCGAGGACCGAAACCAAATAATCTTTAAATTATAAGGAGGGATCTCCAATTTTTTTGTTTTTGCAAAGGGGTAAACAAAAATTCGCCTATATGACAAAGGGGCAAAAGCCTATTAACTCTTTTATGTTTTTAAGGTGACATTTGTTTTTTTTTCTTTTCAATTTAACTCCCAAACTAATGTCATCTTAATCATTTTAAGTATATATACTCCTCTGATCTCAAACATAAGAAGAAAAAAAAAACTTTTTAGATACATTAATTATCCAATTAATCTAAAAAAATAGGTTATTCCTTAGAATTAAGACATGATGGAGTAATCTAATAAATATTTATGATAATTATTATTAAGTAATAAGATTAATTTTGTAAATTGTAATTTTTTTGTCAAGTAGCCTAATGGCTAGAAATTCACCTTCTTAAGGTGAATAAGTGGGGTGTCTGAGGTTCAAACTTTGACCCCTACATATATTATGCATTGTCCCTACCAACTTACCTAAGCTTAGACTAACAATTTTTTATTGTTAATTTAGTCAAAGAATACCACTTTTAATCCTTTACGTTTTAAAAGTTTCAAATAGGTTTTTTTAGTTTACAAACAATTTCATCGTTACCCATGTTGTCAGTCTCCGTTCAACTGATGCTGATGTGGTCGTTAAGTTGCTGACTTGGATCAAAACGCTGCTTTTAAGGTGCTAGGGTATCAAAACTATGCTTTTAATGGTCACAAATGATCATTTATTGGGCTCAAAAGGTTGTTCTTGTTTTCAGTATCTGCCATTCCAGCCCTATAAATGATCATTTGTGACCACTAAACGCATCGTTTTGACTACCTGGATCATTTGAAACATATCGTTTTGATCCAAGTCAACAACTTAATAGTTATATCAGCATCAGTTAAATGGAGACTGACAGCAAGGGTAACGGTGAAATAGTTTATCAACTAAAAGGACATATTTGAAACTTAAAGGACTAACTTTGAAATTTTGTCAAACTAAAAGGATTATAAGAGGTATTTGACCTCCAAAATATTAAGTAGTTCACGTAGTTGAGTTAAGAGATTAAAGGCATGGGTAGCTCACCAAGTTGAGCTAAGAGAATGATGAGTCAATAATTAGTGTTTTTAATATAATATTTGAGTTTGTTTTATTTATATTTGATTTCATTTTATTTAATATTATTTCCTTTTTAGAACTATTTTACTTCAATTCAAATAATTTAATTTCAGGAACAAATATTCTAAAGATTGAGCCTTGGAGTTAAAGAAATGGATTTGAAGCTGATTCGGGCTGAAAATATGAAGATTCAGTACAAAAATATGATGTCCCCTAAGTCAGAAGCTTGGCACGGCCCGTGCCACCAGCCACACGGTCGTGCCAACTCCCAGGATACCTTTTGCTGGTTTTTGTTTCAAGGACAAGCTACCTATTAGTTTATTTCTGACCTAAAAGCCTGTGGTTTCTTGTGGAACATTCTAGTGATATATTTTCTTAGGGCTTAAGTCATTGTAAACTATAAATAGAGTAGTTAGCTATCATAACAAATCATCTTTTGTTCCTAGAATTCAATAAGTGGCAATTGTCTTCTTAATAAAAGTTCTTTCTTTTACTTTCTTGTTATTTTTATTTATGTTTTTCTTCTTCTTCTCTATGTCTACAATGAACATGAGTGAGTAGACTTCTTCTTGTCTTGGGATTGTTGGATAAGTCTAATGACGTAATCCTAATCAAAACCAAACCTTAAACCCTAATTTTATGTAACCCTAATTTCTAATGTATTTCACCGTTTTTATAATCAATAACAAATATTAATCGATGGATCGAAAGATGAAGTTTAATAGTTGTTATTGATTCATCACAAACATTAAGTGATGGAGCGAATGATGAAGTTTTAATGTTGGAACAAGTGATTATAGACAAGGATTGCGAAACATGAAAATAGTCTAGCAAACCTTGAGACAATAAAGTTTCGAGCTTCAAGGATTTCAATAGCAATCAACCATAAAAATAGGCGTGGTTGCTAGATAAACACACTCATTGAGACCGAAAGGAGATGTGATAAGCTAAAGAGAAACTTGTCTTTAAAAATAAGGTCTAACATATAGTTCTAGGTTTAAGGTTTGGTTTGTGAAGGGTTTTGTCACTACGACGGACCAATAATCACAAGGCTCTTTTATTATTACTATTTTCAACCGTTTGAAAACCCCAACTTTGCAATCTAAACTCTTTCTAATCATCAACTAAAGGTAATCAAATTGAACAACTTCCTGTTGAAACGATACTCTCTTTTTACTACTTCGGTAGAACCGTGCACTTGCGGTTTTACTCATCAGAGAATAAAGGAGGTGAGGAGTAAAGGTCTAGTTTGAATTCTTATAATAATAATAAAAAAGATACTAACATAACAAGTAACAACTTCAAGGTGAAGTTTGTTAGGAGTCAAGCGAACATGGTTGCTCATACTTTCGTTATGATTCATTTTCTTGGGTTAGTCATTATATTTCTTATTTTTATCCTTCTTGTATTGAACATTGGTTGATTAATGATAATAGTTAACTTTGCTTTGGTAAAAAAAGGTATTTATAAATCAAAAACAATTAATTTAACTTGAAAGAAGAAAATTCAAAATTAGATGTTTCTACACAAAATAGTATTTTAGTAACTTCTATGTATACAAAATAGATATTTTAGTAAAATGTTCAATCTTATATATTAAATATACTATTTAGTTTTATTTTTTATATGAACTACAATTTGATATATGTGAAAATGGCAAAACGTAGACGGTGAATACTATTTTGAGAGTGATGGAGTTATAATGTATTTAGTACTTTATTGCTCCAAGAAGATATGACATACTACTAGACACTAGGTAGTATGTAAATATAACCTCCCCTAAATGGAACAAATTATTGCCATACCGAATGCAAGTAGTACACAATGTAATACTTTTTTCCTCTCAATAGAATAAGGTAATTTTTTTCTTTTTTTTCTCAAACAATATTATAGTGCTCAGAACTTCATCATTGAAACTAAATAAGTGGAGAATTTTGAATTCAAACATCTATCTCTATATATTGTAATATTATTTTTGTTTTGATCAAGTAGTATAATGTTTAGAAAACTCATCTTTCAAAAATGAATAGTGATGTGTTTAAGGTTTAAACTCCGACATCTACATATATCATGTAATATTTCTACCAGTTGTATTAAACTCATGGAAATCATATTGCAACGTTCTTATTGATTGATATATAAACACAAGGACACTCACAATGCAATGTTAATAATCTTATAACAGTATAGTGGAATTTCAATTGATATAATATTATATTTATAGTCGTTAGTGCTCTTAGAGGTAGAAAAATATTGACATCTTTATAAGTTTTATTTGATTCCAGACAAAATTCCCTCACCTCAAATTTTCCTAATTAAAATTATTGGACTATTCGATCAACGTCCGTCACATGGGAATGGTGAAAATGAAAGGAAAGAGAGAAAATAAAAGTAAAGATTCACAACTCACAATGCGACCTCTACCACATATCCCCTCCCCTAGTTTTCAACTGATCCATAACCATTATGTAACCTCTTTGATTGATTTACTAAATCTTAACTTTCTTTGTTAGTACTTTACTTTTTTTCAGCATATATTACATCATGGACATTGATCCAATTTTAATGTGCATTAATTTCACGTGAATAGGATCATGTCTGCCTTCCAAATTACCACACTAACCATTGAACCAAGTTCATTTACAGGATTGCTCAAAAATAAAAAGTTCATTTACAGCTGTGATCCAAACATGAGTGTGAACATAGAAAATAACTTATAGGAATAAATGAAAGATAAAGACAAATTTTAATAAGGGAGAAAAATATGTTTTATAATGAAGTAGTAACTTTTTATGTATAGAAATCGAACTTGGTATAATACTCATACACAGCACACCAACCAACTATGGCAGACCTCGGTGGTAGACATGGCAACGGGGTGGTGCGGGGCAGGTTTTAACATACCCAGCCCCGCCCTCAAACTCGACGGAGAAAGATACTTTACCCGTAGACCTACCTTCAACGGGGATGGGTTTCCCGGTCCCGCCCCTACCCCATCCGCGAAAAGTGTAGAGAAAGAAAATATTCACAGTATGCCTTTAAAAATTCACAATTTATGTTGAATAAAACGGTGCATTAAAAATACCGTAAGTGTAGCTCAGTTGGTGGTCGGTAGCTACCAGAGATAATTTGTGAAGGGGTCGGGGTTCGAACCTCGGATTTCCCACTTCTCCACACATAATGTGTGTAAAAACGGTGCATTAATTGCACCTAAATCAGTTATATACACCAAGTGTGATCATAGTGTTTTGTGTTATTTATTGTTGTTGATATAAACCATATTCTTATTGAAAAGTGCGGAAAAACCACATATGTTAAAAATCTTAAAATAAATGTTGATTTTGGTTCTCTATTTAACTTTTAAAATTTAAAATTTTGAATTGTTACAAACAATATGGGTTGAAATCAAAATCAATGAAAAAAATACAATTTTTTGAAGAAAAACAATACGGGTACGGGACGGGTGCGAGTACCCCCGACCCCGGCCCCACATTAAAATTCCGGGTTTTCCAGTACCTGGACCCGGATCCAATGAATTTGGTTTTCCCCGTTAAAATTAGGATGAAGATGAGTTGGACTTGACGGGTGCTGTGTTGTCATGTCTACTTGATGATAATAACAAAGACAACTTTGAATTTCTTTTACATTTTTATTAATTGATTAATTGTATTTTTTTTGTCTCTTAAATATCGTGATTGAAAACATTTGTCAGAAAACCATATATTGAAAACAATTATAATATGTTTTATTTAATTAAATTATCGTCACTTATCTATTATTAATTTATATTTTTAATGACTTTTATTTAACGTCACTCTTGATATCTTTTAGGAGTAATTTATTAGTAGTAGTATTTATTAAATGGTTCAATTCAATAGACTACTCCTCAAGTATCTCTGACCAGATGTGAGGGGAAGTACAAAACAGTACAAAAAATGTTTTTATCAAGAAAACAACACTACAAAAACATAATCAATCGTTCTCTCAAAAAAAAAAAACATAATCAATCGTATTAATACTTTTAAATTAAAACTCCCAACCATGCCACCACGTTTGAAATGAAAACCATTTCATTTTCAACGTTTTCATCTTTGTGGTTATTCGTCATAGAGTTTGATGATTTGACTCAAGTTTTGTTTACGTTGTCGCACATCGGTTGACTTGAATTTTGTCTTTGATGTACGAGATATGCGGATTTTCGTTTAGGCATTTTACATATATATAATATCATTTGCCTTTGTTTATCTTATACAATGACTTGGTTATTAATAAATTTTGCAGTTTTAAAAAGATATTTAAATATTATTTATATTTCAGTCTTTCACAGCTCTACATATCAAAATAATATATTTGGGGGATTAGACCACTTTGATTCAACCAAAAAAAATAAAATCAGAATACTATATTTTCATAATCCAAATGTCGTCGCTTGTCATTTGTCAACTGGCACCACCATCGTTGCTTGGTTACGATCTATTATGACTTATGGTATAAGACTTATTTGAGTTACTCCAAAGTCAAGATACCTGTCATATTAATTGTATACTTCTCTTTCAAAAATTTTATTTCTTTCAAATTACATGCATTTATTTCAAAAATATAAACAAAAATCAAAATTCCTTAAAAAAAAAGTAAAACAAATAAAAATCAAAAGATCGCATGTGACATCCAAATTTTAATGTCACATCATCATTTCTCATTACGAATTATGATTGCATACGCTATCTTATTTAAGTTAAATTTAGCTAGCTTATTTGTAAGATCACTTTACATACATTGCAATCTTTGTTTAGGAAACATAATATCAAGTTAAGGATCGACTAATTTAGATGACCAATCTAGACGTCAACTAACAGATGGGTCAATTGAAGCAAGAATCACATTAATTAATCTCAAGTCTCAACACTCATAAGTCTTAAGTCTATTTTATCAGGTCAACCCTCCAAGGAACATAGTTTAATTTTCTTTGAGATCAGTCGTAAGATAATCACTAATATCAATTTAATTAATAATAATTTATCTCTTCTCTTATTTTTTTAATATACTAGTATATGCATAGCATTTTTTTTTTGAGGGATAGTATATGCATAGTATTATAATTCAATGCAATAGAAGATATCAATATTAATACGACGAGTTGGTAAGGTGACTCTTCTACTAAAACAAAGAATTTGAATTTTATCATCCTAGTCACTCATATGAAAGGTAGTTCAGACCTCTGTGAAAAGAATGAGATATCCCGTAGGCTTGAGGATTATGGTCTCAAAATGATCTAGAGGGTCTAATTCTTGATGATCTAGAGGATCTCAAAATGATCTAGAGGATGACTACCGAAATAAAAACTACTACTTACAATGAGATTTTAAAAAAGGAGAGTTTAGATGAGAAGATTCAATTCATCTATTTTGAGTTCGAATTTGGTCTTGGAGATGCAGAAAGTTAAAATTCTTAAGAGATCATTTTGGCTATCAATTGGTATTATATACCTTGCTTGACGGCTCTGTCTTCATAATTTTTTTCTTACGATCTTTGTCTTTATAATTGTGTGTACAAAATACACGATCTATACCAAAAATATAATTAGTTGAAAGTTTAAACAATGAAAATTCACAAACTTTATGTACACATATTCATGGGGTGTGTAAATGAGTAGAATCTTGCACTTGGAGTTTGAATTTGAAAATTCACAAACTTTATGTACACATATTCATGGGGTGTGTAAACGAGTAGAATCTTGCACTTAGAGTTTGAATTTGATTTATGTAAAAGTTTGTTACTCAAACTTGAATCATTTATTAAATGAGTTAACTCTTTTTAACCAAATACCAAGTGTAAAAAAGTCCACCAAATACCAAGTGTAATTAAAAGTTCAAATTTAGTTTCCTCAATTTTTCAAAATTAAAATGTTTGAGCTTAGTCACAACTCACAAGTGTTTGCGGTGTGGTTTGGTTCGATTTTGAGATTAAAAGTTATATGAACCGTAAGATAAAAAAGCATGCAGTCTGGTTTGGTTTCGTTGTCTTTTAAAACGAAAACAAAACCAAACCAAACCAATACGGTTTGAATTGGTTCGGTTGTTGTGGTTTTTTGCGAGACAATACAATTTTTTGCTTTCAATGTTAAAATCAAATTAAAAGTTAAAACGGCTTATTTTCAACAATGTTTCAAATTTGATCCAACATTAAAGTTTTATTTTTATCCTCCTATCAACATAGACCAAATTAAAAACATGGACAAAAAAACAATTATCTTCGGTACGAAATACAAAAGTCTAAGATTTTATCATTCTCTAAAAATTTACATTGAGTTTCTATTCAAAATATATCTAACATAAACTTATATGCAAAAGTGAAAGTATAATTAAATTAAAGCACATAAATCCAATTTTAAAATCAAAAGCATAGAAAATAAGTTAACATGTGGAACAATACGTCTTATTAAAAAAAAAGTCATTCTATAAAATGTCTCATTGAATTTCTATGAGTACTATGTTTTTGACCTAAGTTTAGTTAATGTTTCTCTTGCTTTTTAAATATATTCTTAATACTTTTACTGACGAGCACTCCACAAATGTTCTTTTGATTTAGTAAGTGTGAGGAATCACCTTAGGTCTATATTCATGTATAACTATTTGGTCATTTGCGATTGAATCAATCAGTTATTTTCCCACCGAGCATTAGAAGTCAATTTATTCAATGGATTTTGCATCATCATTAAGGAATGGAGATGTGTGTTGATGGATAGGTGGAGTTATATATGAAGCATAGAAATATACAATCGATTAAGAGGAACCATTGGATGAGAAGTATTCGAAGTCTAATTCCAACACAACTTTCACAAACTTATCATATTTCACTTGTATACTGCCAAAACACTTTTACAAATTTAATTTAGAATTTCTTTGAACGAGGATAGGTAAGACCATCTTTATCATTGGACAAATGATAAAGTGCACATTGTAAAGAGTTAATGAAAAAGAGAAAAGACACGAGAAAATTATATTGATGCACTCCATAATATGGAGTTAATCTAATCCTATCGCACTACCGAGAGATTTAAATATAATCCAACATATTACAACAATAAACACTAAGATAAGTTAGTCCTATATTTTCTTTCTGCAACCTAGATGACTTTCTAACCCTGACCTAGAGGATTATAAGATTTATAAATAATTTTGTGTGTTTACTACAAACACAAAGAGTAGTAAACTATATGATCACAATACACTTAATGCGTATATCTTTTGATTGTATTTCTAAGTAGTTACAAGGGATGTAAGAGTATTTATATACACATTTGTACATTTGAGAGTTCGTAAGCTCGTAACCATCTTTAGCAAAATGCGATTCCTTTATATACGAGGATTTGAAATAAGTTTTTTGTTGAGTATCCTTGTCCTTCAATGCTTGATTGTTGCGTATAACTTTGCCTTGATTACAGTTGTCTGATTCTTCACATCATCTTCACCATTTATGCGCCTCACTGCTCTTTCGTTACGCATGCAAGTCAATGCTTGTTTTCCTCATTCGTAGATATATATGTTGCATCATGTTTAATTAAAGCATAGTCTATCTTATTCTAGAGGATCACCTTGGTATAAAGGGTTGCTTGATCCATAGAGTGTTGACCACAAAACGTTGACTCTTTCATTGTGAATTATATATATAAGGATAGTCGATATGATATTACATCAATGTTCCACCGCTTAATATCGTTTTACTCTATACATATTTTCAAATTTGATCGTTAGATTTGTAAGTTTATGTCAAATAGATCATTAATGAATTTTTTGTATGAAAATCTAAAATCATTTAATAATTGATATGTTATTGAGATACATCAAGATCAATGATTTATGCACTTTTATATAACACCGTTAATCTTTATGCATCTTTTTTGAAAGGAATCTTTATGCATCTTAATAACATATCAATTGATTTTAAAATTTTGTAAAAAATTTACATGAATGATTTATACGATATAACCTTCTAAATTAATCTTGGACATAAATGATTTAAAATGGGTCATGAATTTTCTTATACACAAAATTGGTCATAAATCAATTCCCCTTTCAACTATGCTAAAAAAAAAAAAAAAACCCTTTCAACTAGTCATTGTGAATAAATTTTTCAAAATATGAACTTAAAAAAAAGCTCTAAATCATATCATAACTTCACTTTTTTTTTTAGAACCGTTGGGTATTTGAAGGATTTTTTATTTTTAGGTTTTAGATAAGTATAAAAGATGGATACGTTGTTATTGACAAAGTTTCCAAGTATTAATTAAAAAAGAAAGATTGAATTCAAATGTTTATATGGTAACATGATAATTTTTCAAGATATGGTAACATGAAATTGTTTATTTAATAAACATATTCTAACATGAGTTGGGAATAAGTGCATGCTACGTTGGATAAGAGAAACAGAGGATTTGTTTCTCTATTTGGTTCTTCAGATACATTAACCAGCTGCCCCTGATGCCCGAATAATGAGTCGAGTATTGACCGCTGATGACAAGAGGGATAGGATTTAACTCTGGTTACTCTTAACCATAGTTAATATCTAACTCTAGTTAAACAGTGGCTGTTACTACACCCTATAAAAAGGACATCACCAACGTTGCAAATTTCCATCACTTATTTATCTTTCTCATTACATCATATTGCACTTCTTATGGTCGTTTTTACGATTATTTCCTTTGTTTCTCTTTAGTTTTCTCATTTTCCAGATTTCCTCAGCAACATCCTAGCTACAATTCTTTGGTTCGTTCTTTTTTTTGTATAATGCTGTTCTCTTTAAATGTAGTTTGGTAGAGTTTGATATTCGGTGAATTTGTCGACCGTGGTTTTGACAAATCCTCCGTAACAGCAAACATGCAAACAATGATTTATGTAAACACGTAAATACTGATAAAACCACGGCATAAACATCGTGTCATGTCATTTTTTTTTATATATTTTGTACATGTTTGAAATAATCCTGTTAAACCACCATGATTTTGTAAAGATGTACTTAGAGAGCTTTAACAAAACGTTGTCAAACACATGCACTTTGAATCTTTGATCTTCAACCATGGAAAATGTCAAACAAAGCATTGTTTATATTAGATATATTTAAGGGTTGTGTTAAGCGGTGCCCAACATTGATTAAAGTATCTAAAAAAGGAAATATTAAATTAAAAATAACACTTTTTTTTACTTTTAAAGCATTGATTATATTTAACTTGTGCCTTGGGCACCGGTTAACATTTTTCTATATTTAATTATATGATTGATTAATTATATTTTTTGTTTGGCAGTGAAAAAAAATGGCATCAAACGGAAACGGAAGCATTGCAACAGAGAACGGGCTTCCAAAAATTACGACACAGAAAAGTGTGAACGGGATTTGTCACGATGATAGTGGTCCCACCGTAAATGCAAAAACAATTGATGAACTTCATTCACTGCAGAAGAAGAAATCAGCACCTTCTACACCAAATACAGGAATTTCAACTCCATTTGCTGCTATCTCTGATCAAGAACGCCAGAAACTGCAACTCCAATCAATTAGGTACTATCTCTAATTTGTCACATTTTTAATGCTTAATTTATGGACTATTGAGTATTGATAATAGTATATCGTGTATTCATGTCCATAAAAAATGGTGAGTATAATGGTCATGGAAAAAAGTGGTAAAGCGGTGATGTAGTTAGATTTTATTAAATTGTGTGCCTACATTATTTGACTTTAATTTCAAGTTTTTACACGTTTCAGTCAAACAATAAAAAATTACACTTAAAATCAATTGCTTATGATTAATTTTTTGTTTGTTTTTTAGTCTAATTACTATTAAGAAACTTTTATTTATGTGGGATTTTTATTTAGTTATAACTAAAATTAATTTTTTTTAATGATCAAATATTATAATTGATATTTTAAAGGTAATAATATAAACTAATTGATTGAGATGTTAAAAGTGTTTATAACTATATTATTGGATTTAGATTGTTTAGATGAGATAACATTTGTAAATGTGTTTACCACTAATATAGTACGTGTAATACACTAAGTATAATTAATTATTTAATGCAAAATGGCGTTAAGTCATTGAAGACGAGCGGAAAATCCGTTTGGGCAACCTAAAAGGTGGGATTGTGGGTCCCATTTTATGTGGCGCCTTGACTAAGAAACTCATGAGATGGATCTGACGGTGCCAAATGCTCTGATTGCGTGGGATCAAATCAGCCTTCCATCTTGGGTCTCTCACACACACACGTTTGCATATATAATCAATATTTTCTTTAAAAATATTGACATTAAATATATTTTTTAATAAATTCCCGGAAAATCTATTTTTAAAAATGTTGATATTTTCCCCAAAAAACGATATTTTTGGATTGAACTATCATTTTGACTGAATTTTAAATGAGATCGAATTTTAAACGACGTTTGTCACTTTATCGTTTTAGATAAAACATATGAATTGGACTTAGAACTAGATTAATTATAATTTTTATTCTTTGGTGGTGTAAATTATATGTATATTAAATAAATTGTGAATATTTTAACATTTTTTTTTTCTTGAAACAGTGCATCACTTGCATCATTGACAAGAGAAAGTGGACCAAAGGTGGTGAAGGGAGATCCAGCCAAGAGCCAGAAGGTTGATCATATAACACATCACCATCATGTTGCTACTCCAACCATTGCTGTTAGTGACAGTGCTTTGAAATTTACACATGTTCTCTACAATCTCTCCCCAGCTGGTACTATACTCACTTAATTTCTAAACCTCCCTTAGTTAAATTTTTACTTTATGATTTTGTATTTGGTCATGTTTTTCTAACTAATTTATTTATGATAGTTATAGTTTATAATCGTCAATTTTGTACATGGAGTGTACGAAATGGTTTAAAACGTCACGCTCTCTAACAAATTTATTTGAAATAAATTATTTAAATCTTGTCGTTTATGATCAAAATCATTACTATTATTTAATATGTATTTAAGAGTTGAATGATTATGCACCATATTTTATAAAGTTACCAATCATATATTGACAAAAGTTATCGTAAAAAATTGTCACTTTCTTACCTTACTTAAGGACATGTATAACAAATATCTACATATAATTGGTAGACATAATTAATGTGAAATTGTATAATTGATTTTGTTTTTTTCTGTTTTGTTTGGATTTGGTGTAGAACTATATGAGCAGGCGATAAAGTATGAGAAAGGATCATTCATCACTTCCAATGGAGCAATGGCAACACTTTCTGGTGCCAAGACAGGTCGTTCTCCTAGAGACAAGCGTGTGGTTAAGGATGAGGTTACTGAAAATGAACTTTGGTGGGGAAAGTAAGTACATGCTTTGGCCAATATTTGATTCTATGTTTCATCTCTATCTTTCAATTTTATCTATTATTATGAAACACATATACTCTTTGAATTAGGCGTATCTCATTATCGGATACGTATTGTGTCTGACACAACAGACGTATGTTACCTTGAATTATGTCATTTTTTTAAATTATTATAGACGTCGTCGTGTCTGACGTCTGTGTTTGAGTCTGTGTTTCATAAGTTGTTATGTACTATTTGATGCTATAATAATATTTTGTAAATTGTTAGGGGTTCTCCTAACATTGAGATGGATGCTGAGACTTTCATGGTGAATAGAGAAAGGGCAGTTGATTACTTGAACTCTTTGGACAAGGTGATGATTCCTCTCTTTTCTTTTACTTTTCCAAAAAATATGATATACTATAATAGTTGTAATAATATTTTATCTAAAAAGTGATGATTATATAACATCACTTTCACACAAAAAAATGGTGATATCATTTTTTAATATTTTCAAGCCAAAAACATTAAAAATAAAATAAAAGAGACTTTATGTGTCTCATTCATTTCATGGCAGTTAAGATAATGACATAGAAATGGTGCATTCTGTCATTTTGTACAAGAGGGTTTTACATGACCCTTTATGTGACACAATATTATCTTCATGATGTTGAGATATCATGTACTTGCAAAAGGATTGAGTTTTCTAATGACTTTGCGGTGCTTTGTATTTTAGTATAGATATGGGGATATTTTTTGTCACCATTTTGCATATTGCTAAGTGATAGAAGATATGTGTCCATTCCACACCATTCTTTAAGAAAATAATTACTCAGCCTCAGAATTCATCATGCTGAGAATAAGTATATATGCTTTTAATACCTTTCACAGTATAGAGCACCATGCCTATGCTGTGCTAAGCCATGTCTTTTTATATGTTGTTGTATTATGACTAATGAGTTGATTGCCTCCATTAAAAAAAGCATCTATCTCTTCCTTTGTCTCAGTTAATTATATTTTATGTTATTTCAATGGTTTACATTGTTATCTTTTTATTTTTTATTTTGTTGAAAGATTATTTAGGAATATATTTTGTTGCTACAAAGAGACTTAGTAGTTTAGCTCCATTTTATAATTAAGAGTGGCTACAAGTTGAGGTGGACTAATTTAATTTTGGATAAAGATCAAATTTATTAAACTTATTTTGGATTAGATGAGGATTTCATTTTATTATTTATTAATTCAAACTAATTTATTCCAATTGAACAAGTTTGGGAGGCAAGTTGATTTTATTATTGTTACAATAAATACATTCCTTGTGTGAATGCTTTATTAGTAAAAGTAAGAAATAAACAATAACAATGTCGGTGACTATGTAACTGCAGGTGTTTGTGAATGACCAATTTTTGAATTGGGATCCAGAGAACAGAATTAAAGTCAGAATTGTATCAGCCAGAGCATACCATTCATTGTTCATGCACAACATGTAAGTGTAAACTAAAGAGTATTTTACAAAATATTGCCAACACTAGTTGTTTGGTTTCTCTTTTGTTCCTTGAAGACAAAAATGTAGGTATATAAGCTCCACCAGATAAGTATCCTATATCGTTGATATAATTTATAAATGTATAAATAAAAAGGTATGCGTAATCATCACTATAATAATGCAAAACATCCCAACTATGTAAAAACTGTCGATAACTGGGTTGGTTACAGGTGTATCCGACCCAGTCCTGAAGAGCTGGAGAATTTTGGTACTCCGGACTTCACTATATACAATGCCGGAAAGTTTCCATGTAACCGTTTCACTCACTACATGACATCTTCCACTAGCATTGATCTTAATCTTGCTAGAAGGGAAATGGTTATCCTCGGCACACAATACGCCGGGGAAATGAAGAAAGGTCTTTTCAGTGTCATGCATTATCTCATGCCTAAGCGCCAAATTCTCTCCTTACATTCTGGTTCCAATATGGGAAAAGATGGCGATGTTGCTCTCTTCTTTGGACTCTCAGGTATAGTATTCAATGTGGCTACCTCTTCCAACCAGCCATGCGCTCCCCGATATGTTCCCTTCCTTGTCCTATACTCCACTAGATATATACTTAGCCATGGATATTAGTTATGGCTTTTCTCTACATTTTCTTATAATTCTAATCGATTTTTTTTCTTATTATTTTGTTTGAAATAGGTACTGGAAAGACAACTCTTTCTACTGATCATAACAGATATTTGATTGGAGATGATGAACATTGTTGGAGTGAGAATGGTGTCTCCAACATTGAAGGTGGCTGTTATGCTAAGTGCATCGATCTCTCCCGGGAGAAAGAGCCTGATATCTGGAATGCAATTAGGTTTGGTACAGGTATATGTTTATCTTCGGCTAATATAAAAAACTTTTATGCCTCGGTCTATATTCCAACCGTTGAAAATTATTTTTGATTTGTTTTCTCTTTTGCACTGTCAGTGTTGGAAAACGTAGTGTTTGATGAGCATACTAGAGAAGTTGATTATTCTGACAAATCAGTTACAGGTAAACAATGATTTTTTTAATTATGAGCATTTGGATTTTGTTAATTTTTTGTTTAATGGTTGACTTCATCAATTTTGGTTGTGTATAAAGACTAAGATGGTTTCATTTAAAATTATTTGTTCAATAGCTGACAAAAGAGGACTAAGCTGTGACCTTTTTTTGCTAATTAACAGTTGACTTCGTACATCCTTACAAGCTGTACTTCATATGTAACAAGTAATCTATATGTTATTGTGAAAGGTCACTTTTAATTAAAATATAAACCTCCTGTAATACGGCATTATGGATAGGAGTATAGGACGGTGTTGAATAAAGAGACGAATATTTTAATTTCAAAGATTAGCAAGTCAATCCTCTACTTGCCAGCTGCTGAATTTTTTATTGAATTTGTACATGTAATCGTCCATTACAAGAAACCTTTGTAGCACCGACACTTTTGATCAAAGACGTGTCAATCACATGTGATTACATTCGATTAATTCATTTTTTACAATTATTATTAGTGTCGTGTCTAATGTATGTGTTAGCGCTTCATAGCAAAAAGTCTCGGCTGATAGTTACATGTCGTAATTTTTATTGCAGAAAATACCCGTGCAGCTTATCCTATTGAGTACATACCAAATGCAAAGTTACCATGTGTTGGACCTCATCCAAAGAATGTTATTCTTTTGGCATGTGATGCATTTGGTGTGCTACCACCTGTGAGTAAGCTAACCCTGGCGCAGACCATGTACCATTTCATCAGTGGATATACTGCTCTGGTAATAAATTTCATTCTAAATAATTTTTACTATTTGCTAAACCAATGTTGCTTCAATTATATAATTCTAACCATTTTTATGTAGGTGGCTGGTACTGAGGATGGTATAAAGGAGCCACAAGCAACATTTTCAGCTTGTTTCGGTGCAGCATTCATAATGTTACACCCTACAAAGTATGCTGCAATGCTTGCTGAAAAGATGGAGAGTCATGGTGCAACAGGGTGGCTTGTTAACACTGGTTGGTCCGGTGGAAGGTATGGTTTTGATTCTTCTCTTTGCAATATTGTAGAGTTTATTTGTTTTTTCGCGCAAAACATACTATTGTTGTACACGACAAGATCTAAAATGTTGTTTTTGTCTATGTCAAATTAATGCAGCTATGGTACCGGGAATCGTATCAAACTAAGTTATACTAGAAAAATTATTGATGCTATTCACAATGGAAGCCTCCTGAGGGCAGAGTACAAGAAGAGTAATATTTTTGGCCTTCAGACCCCAACTGAAGTGGAGGGTGTCCCTTCAGCAATTCTTGATCCTATCAATGCGGTAAGTTATCCTAAAACAGTTGGTTTATTCACCTTGCGTGGTAATAAAACACTTCTGATTTAGAAACGAGATATTAATAATTGGTGTTTTTTGATGGATTGTAGTGGTCGGACAAAAACGCCTACAATGCGACATTGTTGAAGCTGGGTGGATTGTTCAAGAAGAATTTTGAAACCTTCACCAACTACAAAATTGGAAAGGGTGATGACAACCTCACAGAAGAGATTCTTGCAGCTGGTCCAATCTTTTGAAGTGAAGCAATGTTATGTTGTGTGTGGGACTAGGATTGTTAGGGGGGTAGAATAAATGTGGCCTTATAATATATTGGTTGGTTGGGTCAGGTTCATATTTCTAGCCTTCACATTTGTGCTTGTCTTCACATTTGAAGCTGTTTTCGTATGAGTGTAATTCATGTCATATGTGTCAGTCTTTACATTTTCATGTCCTCATTGAAGTATACAATAAATTATATCACTATATCCTTCATTATTCTTTAGCTTTCTCTTATCACGAACATTTTGCTATATCAAAGATCCAACCTAATTACAACTACAATTTTCCTATATCATGGATCATAATAAGATTCTCAAGTTCCTATTTAAGAAAGAGTGCCCTTCCACCGAACAAGTACATATTAAGAGATTCTCCTTTAAGGAAGGTAAATGATAAGGAACTCAATCCAAAATTGACTAAGAAAAATAGGATATCTATCACTAGTGCTGTAGTTAGGCACGCCATGCATCTATACATGAACTCCGACAAACCATAAAAAATGTCAATTTACTTTTTGCCGTTTAATTTTTTACACATTCATCCTTCACTTTTAGTAACTTTATTCTTATTTAGCATGAGCTCACCTTCACGTGGGTTTTTCCTCTTGAAAAATTTATCCAAAAACTTATAGTTTTTTTTTTTACAGGTGTGGTACTCCAAATTGATGCCGAAATCACCATAAATGAAATTATATTAAGTTTCAACATGTTCTTTTAGACTATAGCGGAAATTGAACTCTTAAATTTTAAAATATAGTTTGATTTCCGCTAAAATTCAAGAGTTCATTTTATTTTGGAATGTATCAGAAATCAGAATTTTAAAACTTTATAACTTCATTTATGGTGATTGGGGAAAGTTTTCCAAAAAAACTTTATGAATTGATATTGGTTTCTTGATTCATTGTTTTGTCCCCTAGGTTTAGTAACAAATAATTTTTCAATTTTTATCTTTCTTCGTATAAGTTGCAGTTTTATGAGTGGTTTTCTTTTTGTGTAATATAATAATTAATAAGTAAAATGAATCTTTGACCGTGAGTTTTGTTCAAAAAACAAACTAGAAAATTATATAATTTTATAAATTTTCTAAGATATTATACCAAAAAAAAAAACAACCTTAATATATGTTTTTTAGGAAAATGTTATAAATTAGATTGTTTTAAACAAGTATTCTGAAAAAATGGTGCACGTATGACGGTCTAAGTTAAACTTTTAGTTAATACTTTTTACCCTACATGTTTTTCATGCATTGTCCTAATTGACCATTTCACTCTCCATTCAAATTTTATAGTCCGAATAATGTTTGATGTATTTCAGATTTTGTAATCTGAAATGTGATTAACCAGTTTCGATCAAATTCAAAATGGCATCATTGTAAGTGACAAATTTAAAAATGACAAAATATAAATTGACAACAAAATTTAATAATTCATCATATTTTATTAATTGAATATGATTATAATACATTTAGATTAACATAATGATGTCATCGTGAGCTTAACTCAGTTGGTAGGGACAATACATAATATATGCAAGGTACGGGGGTCAAACTCCGGCCACCATCAAAAAATATTAACATAATGTTAATTATTACAAAATATTTGATTTCTAAATCTAAATTTGTGGTCGAAGAAGGTGGAGGGGGAAGGAGGAGAAGCTTTGACGTTCCATCTTGGCAGAGCAAGATAATGTGAAAATTGATCGAAACAATCTAAAATTCAACCGATTCTGAAAATACAAGTTGAAACGAGACATCAAACTTTGAACGTTCATACTGACCTCAGAACTATTTCCATATAGGTCACTTTTGACTATGTGCATGAAACAATGAGTGTGTCTTTATATGCAAAATAACCACATAAAGTGTATCATCATTCAATAAAATGTGAGAAGCCCCCATTTTGATCCAAAAATCATTTTGACTGTCCATAGACTTGTTGATCAAGACACCGTCCAAATTCATGATCGTTTCAGATTACATAATCAGAAAACTGTCCAATATTGGTTCATAGTATATATTTAAAACATGTCAAGACTGTGTAAAAACTTGTACTTTGGAGGGTTTGATACAATTAATATTATATACTCTTAATTAATTAAGTACAAGAATTTTTTGTAGCTTATACTGCACCGATAATTTATATGGTCCATGACACATAAACCCTTAATAAATTGGTATGCTAAGTTCATTTTCAAACTACACTAGAAAACCATGAACACTTATCAAGTAAATATAAACACCAAGCTAGTTGTAGGTTACTACAATGAGGGGGAAGCCTAATCTATTTATGGCCCACGTTGATATCACAATGTCTGTCTTGAATGATAAACTGGCTCAAATTAATGGTTGTCTCAACTATAGAGACATAATAATGGTGGACAATGTTGAGTATCAGAGTCCGTCAATATACTCAAATGAACATGTTTTGTTTACCGAGATGAAGCTCCAGATCGAAGACGTGAGAGTCGTGTTCTATATAGTTGGTCAGCATAGTTCAAAGGGACTGATCAAGTTAGATGCTTCTTTGGTGAGATATTTTTGAGATATTCGGGAAATTTTAATTCGTCTCAAGACCTACAAAAATAAGGGCATGCATGAATAAACTAGATGAATAATTAAGTTTGGTTGCCTCATAATCTTGTTTGTGTTTTTGAATTATGTTGTTAAAATTAGCGCTGACCATTCATACCATCTTCAAAATTGATGTGCAATTTTTATGGGATGATACGATGGTCATCAGAGTCATTTGTATCGATTATGGGTTTTGAATTATTTCAGATTATATAATCCAAAATCATACAAATGTTGTTCGGATTATATAATTCAAACGGGGTATTTTAAATTTTTTCAAGAGCACATGAGAAGTTGGTAGGGTGAGAAAAGCAAATCTTAAACTTTTATTGGGCTGGATAAAACAATCTGATGAACGTGTAAAGGCCCAAATACACTTGCAAGAATTATTACACTTTTGTCGATTTAAAGATTAAACTCTTTGAGGGGGGAAGGGACTATGGAAAAATCTGGAACAACAACAAAATAATTTCTTCCCCTTTATCAACTCATTCTTCTCACGATTTCATTCCACCACTGCTCAATTTCACTTCGCATCGCTTCATCAATCAAAGGTACTTTCTTCCTCAATTTCGATTCTTTTTTTTTTCATCGCCTCACACCCATTATTCCATTTTCTTTTTTTCCCCTTTTTCTTTTTCCCAATTTTTTTTTTCAATTTTGCCCCAAATTTTCAATCGATTCGGTTTTTTCCGATTATATAACTCGTTTTTTCTTCATTCTCGCTATTCGATATTTCAATTCCGTGAGGTGGGTCGGTGATTATATTGGTTTTTATCAATTTGGGGAAAAAATCAATCGTAGATTTTGAAAACCCTAATTTTACTAATTTTCAGAATTTTTGTTTCTGGGGTGTTTTTTGTGCAATTCAGTTTTTATCAACACTGTTAGTTACAGTGGATGCGAAATTTAGGTTTGAATCTAATGTTAATTGCATTGCTATGTGTATCAATAGAGTAGTGTTTTTTTGTCAATTGGATTCTGATTTGATTTCTTGATAGTTTGTAGCTGTTGATCTGATTCTGTAGCTATGATTCAAGCCGCAATGCGGGGCTATGATCAAGAAGATGTTAGTATCCTCAACTTTAAGATTTGAGAATTTGAGATTTCAACTACTGTTATTGATTTTGTTATCTTTGTTTTTTTTTTTTCCTTTTCTTTCTGAATTGAATATGGTTTTTGTTGTGACTTTTTTGTGTTCAGGAATATGAGGATTACGATGATTATGAGGACGAACAACTGGAGGAAGGGGAGGGATATGAAGAGGAGGAAGGGGAAGAGTATGTGGCGGAAGAGCCTCGGAAGCCCACTAAGGAAGAACTGGACTACCTTGAGTTGAGGCAGAAGTTGAAAGAATCAATCAGAAAAAAGATGCAGAAGCAGAATAGTACTTCCCTTGCAGATTCAAGTGGTAGAAAGAAGCAAATTCAACGTGATAAGTGAGTATTGAACCATCTTTTAACCATATACACATAGTCTGGGAGTTAAAAATACTGCTTTTTTTGCGTGGCAATTTGTATTAAGGGCCTGTTTGAATTGGCTTATTTTTGATATTATGCAAAACAACTTATGCAAATAAATAAGCTTTTATGTATTATTGATAAGCTTAGTTTATGAAAAAACAGCTTATGAAGTTACCACTTTCATTAGTGAGAAGCTTTTATGTATTATGAATTATCATAGAAGCTTATTTATTTGCGTAAGTTAAAAAATAAGTCAATCCAAACTAGCCTTAAGTCAGTCGTTTCAGGAATGCAAACTCATTTTCTTATTTGCTTCACTCTTGGAGGCTTCTTTTCTAACAAATTTGCGACCTTTCTCTTTATCTGATTATCCCTATAGATGTATGGCCCTATTATATGTCCATTTTTTTTATTGTTTTAACTGAAATTGTATTTTTAAATGCGTCATGGTTGGCGTTGCGCATGTTTCTTTTTTTCAGATGTCTGTTGTTTCTTATCTGTAACTTGTTATTGTAATTGTAAGGCTACAATTATTATTTTTATCGTCTTGCTTGTGTAACTATTAGTTATGCATGTTTTGCGTTCTTCATTGATATGGTTAGTTGTTTCATAGCACCTATAATATGTGAAATATGCCAAGAGGAATAATTTTGAAATATCTGTCCTCAATATTCATTTGTTGCTGCAGTTATGGGTCTTTTTTTGGTCCTTCTCAACCGGTTATTGCACAGCGAGTAATCCAAGAGAGCAAATCGTTGCTAGAAAACCGACATTTGGTGCCCATGCCTTCTAACACACCTCATATTGTATGTATTCGGCACCTTGTATTTTCTACTTTCCTTTCAATATTGGTTTCTCAATTTCTGTGTGATATTGTCAATCTTCTTTCTAAGGTGTTATGATTAATAATTTATACTGTGGAATTTTTTTAAATGTGATTTTGTGCGGTAAATAAATATATGGCGTCTTGTGGCTACTGGCGCCTGTTTCCTCTTAGTAATGTAACCTAAATTTAAATTTAAACTAATAAACAACATGGTGCCTTTTTACATTTGTTGGGGTCAGCTACATGGATCAAATAATACTTGGATGTTTTCTCCAAAGTGATTTACCTCAATCTCTCTTCATGGTTTGGTCTATTGTAACTCTCTTGACCTCCCTCTACTCATTAACTATTGAACCTTATTTGTTTAGTCAGCTCTCTTCAGCGTTGTTTCTATGAGTATTCTTTACACATGACCAAACTACCCAAGTTGTGACTCTACCATCTTTTCAAGTGAAAACTATCCTGATTTTATATCTAATGACTGTATATATAATCTTAGATTGTTTGGTGTATCGACTCATCCATTGGATAATTCTCATATCTTCTATATTGAGTTTAATTTTCTATTGGTCATTACTTGCTATCATTTAGTGGGCGTTTAGAATAATAACTTATTTGGGCTTATCATTTAGCAGGCGTTTGGAACAATAATAACTTATTTAGGCTTAACTTATGACGTAGGAACTTGTGTATGTTATTGAATAGCTTATAAAATATCTTATGATATGTTCATTATCTGTTTTCAGTTTATTTTCGTAAGCTCTTGGTATAGTTTATAGAAACAACTTATGGAGTGTTTATGTATAGTTTACCCTCATATCCTCCACGATCGCAGAAACATTATACTTACACTCCCATGTAATAAGTGCTTATTGAATATGTTCTTGTTTGATTAGCGATTACACAATCAGTGAGATGCTAGAATTTCTCATGGTCTACGACATATTTTTCACCATGTATTTCACATTGATATTTACTTCCTTAAGCTTCACTTCCGATTGTAAAATCCTCTTCGGAGTGATTCATGATATGTAATATGGTCAGAAATATGACAATTCTGTTCCTGCATATGATGTGGCTGAATAGCTAAGTTGTTAAACTTCTCTTAATTTTGTGTGTGAATCTTGTATTCTTTTTAGCATTATTGCAATTGATGTTTTTTTTAGTGCTGTTCGCACATTACTTGGGATATGCTTGCTATCAACATTGCTTTGATGTCTTTTTTGCTCTGTAGTACGTACGTTATGCATGTTTCTCATAAATATCCTGTGTACAGAACAAAAGTCCAAGTAAAGTATCTAATGGTGTATTGAAGTCTTCAGCTCAGAAGCAGCCACCCAAAGTCAATGAGGTATTGTAGCTGCTGTATACAATTTGCTTTTGTAACACACTAGTCATTATCAGCTATTCTAATACGATGAACTGTTGTGTTTAAGCAGAAGCTAGTTAAAGCCGAGAAACTCAAGGTTACCAGAGATTACTCGTTTCTTTTGTCTGATGATGCGGATCTTCCTGTTCCATCAAAAGAGCCTCCCTCCAGGAATACATCTGTGCGCAGTTCTGGTATGTTGCTGTTTATATTTTGTGCTGTTCAATTGTGGGGGTTCAAATATATTTTACTGTGATTAAGGGAACTTATACAGGGTTTTTGCTGATGTTAAAGTGGGACAAGCAGCTCAAGTTCCAGGAAAGAGTAAACCGTCTTTTAGCAATGGTGGCAAGCTCGTTCGTGGTACTGGTGAGAACCGGAAACCTGTTGCTGGGGATAGTCACTTGGCTCCTAAACCGCGATCCAATTACAAGTTAAGTTCTACGAGTCAGGCCAGTAAGGTATCGGTAGATTCTAGAAAACAGCTTGGTAACCGCAGTGTGAATGGACCAGGCCGGCCGTTATTGCCAAAAGGCATGCCTTCAAAGATGCATGTTAATACCTCGGTGAGTAAATCTGTCACACCTGGCATGAGAAATCCTGTGAATGGTGTGCAGAAGCCAGCCCCTTCAAAGGTTCCATCATCTGTTCCGAAGCAGGGTGTGGACCAAAGAAGAGATGTACGAGAACAGTATAAACCCAGAACAGTACCAAAACAACCAGTTTCATCATCAAAAGCTCAGGTATAATACTATATACAACCCCTTACCCAACAAGAACTCATTAATTTGATTCACCGCTCCTTATCATTATTTATGTTCAATTGCTTGACAGGCAAGTAAGCCACCACTTAAACAAATTCCCAAGCGTTCTGATTTGCATGATCAGCGCCCCAAGAGTATAGTTAAGAAACGGCCCCTTGATGAACCTAAGGAGGATTGGCGCAGCGAGATCAGAAATTTGTTTGGGTAAGTTCTCTATGTTTAGGTCCCCTTTTCTTCTAGTTGTTAATGCTTGATTTCTGTGCTGTGTGTACTTATAACTGTAAACTTCCAAATGGGGGAGTCTCGTTTTAATGACTGAAGGACCTCGTCTCGTCCTCTCATTTCATATGATTTATTATACTTGATATTGATAATTTTGTTGGATTTTTTGTAGTTACAACCCCAATAAATATGCCCATTACGATGACGATGACGACGCCAATATGGAGGCAGGCTTTGATGATATCCAGAAGGAGGAAAAGAGGAGGTTGGTTTCTATAAAGCTTACACTGTGATATTTACTTAATATTTTTGCTTAATATTTAGAGCACGAATCCTACTTGATTATAATTTTCTTTTTTCCATTCCTTTATGAAAACATGACGTCTTTCTGTTGCCAGTTTATTCTTATTTAAAACTTGTAACCTTCATCTATTTATTTTTAGGGAAATGTTAACTAGTTCCCCCGGGGCACTAGTTAAAGACCTTAATCTATTTATTTATTTTGTATGTGTCCATTTTTTCTGTTGCTCTTCCCATTTTCTTTTCATACAGACTAATGCTTATCTTGACAAGTAGATTTTCAATAACACTCCCAAGACTTGATAAAAATGTTTACACTTGGGAAACAAAGTTATTCAACACCTTTAGTTATTTTCACAGGATGCTTTCTTTGTTCAGTAATTAGGAAAACTATTCTATCACCCACTCCTCAACTGACTAGCACCCAGTATTTTCTATTAAAATGCAAATGGGATCCATATGTATTTCAAGGAATAAAATATTAAGCAAAAATATGATTGAAGATTTTGTGTGAGGATGGTTTTAATTAAAAGCTGCTGTGCTGTGTGAGACTTCATTTATTTTTCTTTTCTGATGTTATTGATTGCACTTATAAATGGCAGTGATGCCCTTTACTTGTATTTCATATGTACGGAGCGTTGTTTAATTTTATTTACTAGAAAATGTTTTGCTAGAAAATAAGAAATATTTTGCTTGAAATGTTATGAAGCAATCTTTTGGGCTAACAAAAATAAACCAAAAAAATGTAACATATTCTTGTGCTGATGATTGTGTATTACATGTGTGCAGTGCAAAAATTGGTAGAGCGGAGGATGAACGTGAAGCTAGGTTGTTAGCGGAGCAGGAGGCAAGGAAAGAAAGAAACAAGGCAAAGAAGCGTAAGGTTGGATTGTAACATGAAAGACATTACCGGTTTTTTTATTATCATGAAAACCGACTTGCTCAAATTCAGTCCAATGGGGATGATGTTTTGTCAAGCTAGTTTGTATTATATTTTGTAATTTATTTATAATAATGCTAATCATACAACTAATGATTGCAATTTTTTATGTTACAAAGAGGGCAAATGCTGGGGAGATAGTGTGATAGATTTAGCCTTCGACCATAAATTTTACAGTATTTGGTAAATTGTTTAGAAGAGGTGATTTTTTTAGTTCAATGATTTGGTTGATCATTAGTACGTAATGTATGAAACCGCGATGGCTCTCTATTGTCTTAAGAATTCTGCTATTCCCCTGTACAAAACACTCGCGTCCTGCAGCCTTGTCGAAAATACCCCTGCGTTAGTTAACTAACGCAAGTGTAAAATTAACTAACTTAAAATTTTGTATATTTTACACATGTGTGATTTAAGTCACGCAGGAATTATCATCTGCGTGAGTTAATTCACGTGCAAGAGTTGTTAAACTGGTTCACCATGCTAACAGCTTCCTATCTCGTAATATTTCCAATTTCTTTTTCTAGCTTTAAAAATTCATGAAACCTGAGATGTTAACATAATAAGAAGCAAAAATTGGAACATTAGTTAGAAGAACAAGCTTGTGTATATATAATATTTCAACCGACCGAGATTTTTTTTATTTCTTTTTTTAATTAATTAAATGTGATCCAAATATCCTGCAAGATTCTCATAGATTTAAGGTGATCATCAAATGCTAAGAACAGCACATCCAACTCTTGCATGTGAATATGCAAAAACATTATAAATATGGCAAAACAATACTAGCGTAAGTTAACTCAAGTAGGTGTCAATTCCTGCGTGAGTTAACTCACGAAGTTAATTTTACACTTGCGTTAGTAACTAGCGCATGAGTATTTTCGACAAGGTTGCAGGTCCCGAGTGTTTTGTGCAGGGGGAAGAGCAGAATCCTTGTCTTAAAAGCAAGCCACTAAAAGTCCGGCTAGATAATTAAGTTGCTCGTTAGTACGTCGGAGAACCCTTCCAAACTTCAAAGTGCATTAGTGAATATTTTATTTTATTTTTTACAAAATAGTCTCGATACAAGAGAATGAACTAACATTATATATTTTCTTTACATAATCGTCTAATCATATTTTTTTAAAAGAATAATCATATATTACTTCGTTATATTACAAGAGAATGAACTAACATTATACATTTTCTTTACATAATCGTCTAATCGTCTAATCATGTATGATCTTTCTTTTTTGTTGATGAAAATAATTGTAGTCCTAAAATTTATCCGATTATTAAAAAAAAAGTTGTTTAATTGATAAAGAAGGATATAATGGGGAATTTTTTTTAGGCGAAGGGTAAACATGAAAAAATAAAATAAAGAGATATCAAAGTTCATCTTATGATATGGTCAAATATGTTTGGTAAATAGTATTGGAATAAACCTTTTTTTTTTTTTGAAGGATAGAATAAACCTTCTTTATAATGTGCAATGTTGTTTTTAATGTAGTAGAGCACTTGTCCTATTTTAGTGAGATAAAATAGACTACTTTTTAATTAATTAAAATATTATAAAAAGATAAAATAATAAATATAAATTTTGAATAAAAACAGAAGAATATGTCCAATTCAAATTGATATATCTTTTTATATATTGGTTTAAATACCATAAACAACCTATATAATGAGAAAGAAAAAAGTTTATTCATAAGATTACGGACCACCTAAGAAATCTACTTTATCGTGAGACCACCTTAACCAATCTCAGTAACACTTGATTTTAATTGGACAGGTGTTGTGTAGGATGCATGTTTGTTTGTTGTCTTGTACTTTTTGGCCATAGAAGTTTCCAAATAAAACATTGATGATAATAATAATATCACTCTTCACTTGCATTATTCATAATAACATAATAACATGACATAAACTGAAATCAGTTCAGTTAAGATATTATGGTGGCATTGTTGAACTCAACTATGTCTATTTTGGGAATTCCATCCTCTTTTCTTCCAAAACCCACTTCACTCCCTCCTCTTTCTTGTTTCAGGTAACTCTTCTACTCCCACTTTTTCAATAACTTTCATCATTCATAATATTTTATATTAAATAATTCATAATTTAGCTATGGTTTTCTGTTGATATAGAAAAAAAATTAGGTGTATTAGAATTACTAGAGAATTTTTGAACAGTTTTTTAAAAGTGGAATTTGCTTTTAATTGAAGCTCTATTGTTTAATTTTTAAGCACTTCTAAAATTTATTAAGGTTTTTATTTTAAGTGAGTTATCATAAATATATTTTAATGGAGAAGCTTTTATAAACTACAAGCTAATTTAACTTGGTTTTAGTGTTTCATTTTTTATATTGTGTTTTCAGGAATAATGGAGATGCCAGCGGTTTACATGAACAAAGGTAACCTTCTTTTCTTTTTAATTGTACATATCAGCTGGTTCAGACAGAAGGCTATTTGGCAACTAATTTTGGAATATCTGTATCTTAGGTTAAAGGTTAATAAAAATGAGGACATGTCCCAGGTATGCTGCCTTTGTTTCTAATTGTGTGTCTGAAATATGGTTTATGATCGAATATTATGGCGTAATTTGATCCTTGTAGCCGACTCCACTTTGGTTGTTGTTGTTGTATTGCGTGTCTTGTAGTTAAGGTTGAATCGACCAGGAGTACTCAGTTCGAACTGTGACTGTAACAATCTACCATACTTACATTCTGGCCGAATTTGGGATCACCAAACCCTTTTCTCTAGAAACCGGAGGGTTAAAGACCAATAATATGTTGGGTTGTTTACAATCCCCGTTTACTATCCTAACTTTTCAAGTGTTTCGGTTTGGAATCCAATATTTTTTATTTTTTTTGGAAAACTCGGTATCCAGTACAAAGATCGACTAATCCGAGGGGTCCAATCCCACCGTCCACATGCGGGGGCTCCATTTAAAGCGTATGGACTTGAAATGTTTTCCAATAATTGAATTCCAAAGAACAAATGCTTTCAATAAGAAGTAGGAAAGAATAGGAGAGAATCTCTCCTTCAAGGATTTTCCCTTCACAATAGAGTTGATACTGTATTCACAAACTTTACAAATCGGAAAGATACTCTCTAAACTTTGTGTTCTCTTATTTATAGACATACTCTGTAACTGATCCAGAAAACTAACTAATTATAACAACTCTTAACTACATTAACTACTATAATTAGCTATTATTCTATATTCTAACAGTTTCATTGCTTTCTTACTGTTGTTTTTTCTCTCCCTTTTTATTTTAGTCATTATCCGATGATGGCCAGAATGTGAAACATGATAATATTTGGCAATTGTTCAGAGAAGCTCAGCAGAGTTAGTTCTTTCACCTCAGTCATACTTGTGGGTTCATAGAAGAATATTTATTGTTTAGTAATTTTTAGTGTATTTTTCTTGTTTCATGCAGATATACTATACTTAAACAATCAACGCCTTGGTGCCATCGAGGAACTTAACAAAACAAAGAAAGAAAAACAGTCCATACTTGATAAGGTGAAGAAATTGGAAGCAGAAAAGCAGGAGTGTGGTGGTAAAAGTGATTGTATATTAATGCTTATTATTTGTTATTAACAGTCTCTAGGCTATCTTATGTTATACTATTAAAACAAGCTTGTAAGCAACAAATTGAAACTAAAGATTAACAAGATAGCGAAAAATTTGATAAAGTGGACACACGAGTTGATCACATAGTTTGGCCAATTGTCCATTTGTTTCCGTCAGTAGAGCGGCTACTGTGATTTCTGTCAATCACAATTGGAGTTACATGTGATTACATTGCTCCGCTTGAGTGACTGCACACCTATGATGATCGATTCGATTTTAGCCATGATATGTTTAAAATCAATCCGAGTTTAGCAATGATGTGTTTATAAATATTATTGGAAGCAGACAATTCATCACTAGAATGATTAACTAAACTATTATTTCTGTCTGCATTTTGTAAACCAGATAAGCTATCAATTTGTTCCGAATTGTTGCTTCGAATAGACTCAATGGTCCTAGGCAATGTGGTTAGCCCTGCAGAAGCATCTGACTTTAGAAGTTTGGTGTTAAACCATAAAGTGAGTGTGGCTGATGTCTTTAATGTCATTTCACATAAAAGAGATTCTGAACTTGTAGGAGAACTTCGTTACTTCTCAGATCAAAGCAAAAAGTAAATCCTTCCTGCAGTTGATCATTTATTTTTTTCACATTTAAATGTCTGTTGGATTGATTTTTGAAATATGATTGTTATTCTTTGTAAAAACTTCATTCAGGAATGGCTTTCATATTATTCACATTTGCACGGAAATGACACCATTGGTATCTAGAGGATCTGTAGCATCATATGTAACCGGCATATCTCGTGCACTTCAAAGAAAAGGTCACCTTGCAGAGGTTATATTGCCCAAGTAATTAAGAAATTAATGTCCATCTGCTTCATTGCTTCTTCTGTTAATTCTTTCAATTTAATGTCAACCAAAGCAAAACCTGAGACTCTTAAAGCTATTTTGGCTTTATGTATGACTATAAAACTACCATGTAGGTATGTATGCTTAGACCTAGATGAAGTGCAAGGTTTGCGTGAAGTTAATGTGGAGGTTTACTCATATTTTAATGGTCAACTACATGGAAACAAAATTTGGACCGGGTTAGTTTGGTTTTGTTCGCCTATTTAATTACCATAGTTTTGCATATAAGATGAATGTTAAATAATATGGACCGGTGGTGATAAAAGAATTAACGGAAGTTATTAGAGCTAATGTTTCATGTCTTGTTTCTTGTTTAAAATATACTGATGTTGCTTTCCTTTATACTTACCCTTAGTGTGTGACAGTGTTGTTTATGGCGTTGGAGTCACTTTGATTGAGCCATTGGACCATTCATCGTTTTTCAGCCGCGAGATGATATATGGTTACCCGGATGATTTTGAAAGGTAAATGCAACAGTTTTGTGATACAAATATCTGGAAAAAAGTTATTGATTGGTGTAACCGCACTCAAGTATTACATCGGTGTAATTTGATCTCTATCAACATGATATTTTGGAATCCACTGCGACCATCTTTTTTTGTGCCCTCAAATTGTGTTAAAAAAAGAGAGATAAAAAACTATACTCTGATATGCTTGTATCTATTATGTATAAAAAAATTGTCAATAATCTTGATGTTGAAATCTTGTGCCGTCAGGTTCTCATACTTTTGTCGTGCCTCACTGGATTATATAGTAAAATGTGGGAAGCAGCCTGATATACTGCATCTACATAACTGGGAGACTGCCATTGTTGCACCCCTTTTCTGGGATGTATTTGTAAACAAGGTATCTTTTCTTAATTTTAATTTTCATAATTTGTGTATTAGTATTTTCTATAAAGCTTCTGCTATTGGGACAATATTGGCTCTATCAGAGGGTAATGCAGATATACTTAAACAAGAAAAAGAAAAAAAAAAAAACATTTTGAACTTATTGTGAGAAAAACGTCAACATCAAAGACTGATTGCGTGTTGTTACATAAAATCATCATTGCATCTTATTCTTCTGCTTCTGGTTTTTATATTTATAACATAAAAATAAAAGTCACTTGCAATGTTTTCAATCATTTGTTTTGTTTAGGGACTTGGAGGTACCAGAATATTACTGGCAATCCACGACTTCAATTCACAAGTTAGTTGCACATGTTTCCCTATTGGATATGCATTTTGTATTGGGTTTTCTCAATCTTGATACTTCTTCAAGCTGGAATTTTCTTTTAATTGGCAATAAAATTACATTTAGTTTGTAACGGAGTTAATATCTTCATCGATCACGTCAGTGTTGTAATTATTGGATGTGCCCTATATGTTATAGGGTACCGAGCAACCGGATAAATTGGCCTTATGTGGACTTGACCCTTCAAGTCTTCAACGTCCTGATCGTCTGCAAGACAACACTAATGCACAACTTGTCAATATTTTGAAGGTGTTCTCTTATTCTTGTATTCTTTATTTTCCACCCACTTTTAATCTCTATAAAAATTGTAAGATGGTATTCAAAAAGCCATTGCGGCTTTCTTTATCTAACTGGTTTTTAAGAAAATAAAAGTGAATGTATGTAATCATGTGTCGGCGTTGTGTCAGTCTCGGATACCAGACACCCCTTCGATCTGAAGTGTCGATACTACATAGCTTGGTGTTACTGTAAGTGGCATCAAGGATAAACTTAGTTCTAGACATTCTTAGCTGGACCACCAATAACAGAAATAAACTATAAGATATAGATGTGGATACAAGCATGTCAAACACATGGTTTCTGCTTAAGTAAAAATTAGACAATAGTATATTGAATGCAAGTTTGAAGGTGAAAATTGTAGATAGAGGGTCCATCATACAAAGTGAAGATAGCGATATAGAGGGAGGTGTCAACAATAGGATTTAATTAGGGATGAAATGGAGAATGCTTTGGATTGGATGTGACTTGAAATAGAAAATTACTGCTCAAGCATGGAGGACAATTTTACCACTGTTATGAGACCTGCAATCTTGCATGGAAAATAATGTTAGCCGGTAAAAAATCAACAATAATGGAAACTTAATGTCTCAAGGACGAGAATGTAACATTGGATTTGGTCACACAAGACAAGATAGAATTAGAAATACGACTATTGGAGAAAATATATGTATAGCTTCCATTGTAGTAATGTTTTGTGATATCTATGAAGTCAGTTGCTTGGTCACTTTCATATTTAACGATCCATCTTAAGCGACAGAATAAAATTTTGTTCTTGAAGGTTAACTAGTACAAACAATTTACTTCTTTGCTGGATTATATCTCCTCATGCTGCAGCATTTAGTTGTTTCAACAACATCATTTCTCCCACTAATTTTTTAAGAAATATTTACTTTATGACTGTATGATGTTGAGTTCGCCATCAAATTTGCAGGGGGGAGTAGTCTATTCCAACAGAGTTGTAATAATGTCATCTATCCATCCAAAGCATGCAATTGTTCGTAATTTGAGTCATGAACTAGAACCTACTTTAAATGTTCATGGGTAAGTATGATGCTGTAACAGTTTAGCATTCTTCATACCTTGTTTAAATGTTTGATAAAGGGATATTTTTCTTTTCCCTGCAAATCAATATTAACTTTAAGTATTCAACATAGAAAATGTTCTGGTTAATAAATATATCGGTTAATTACTTTAAAAGAATGCTCGTTCCTGTTAGTATAGCATGGTCTTATACTACAAAACTCTGTTTGGGAGAGCTTTTAAGAACAACTTATGATGTCCATAAGCTCTCTAGGATAGCCTGTGAAAACAGCTTATAGCTTATATGATAAACACTTACGCTGTAATTGTCTAATTGAAATGTTTATCCAAACAGGGCCTAAAGTATTTTCCCTCCGACTTTTGCTTAGTATTTAAAATGGATAATCATATTTGGTTGTAGGGACAAGTTATCGGTTGCTCCTTATGGATTTGAGAAATCAACATGGGATCCTTCAACAGACTATTTTCTTCCAGAAAATTTTAATGCTGAAAATATGAATGGAAAAGCTGTTTGCAAATTGGCGTTGCTGCAGCGGCTTGGGTTATCTGAACATTCTTCTACTATTCTTGTAAGCGGTCCACCCTTTGTGTCATTTAAGCCCGTTGTGAATTTTTGTGCATGATTCTCTACTTAGCTTATCTGTTCATTATTGAAATTTTTATCAGGTTGGATGCAGTTTTTCAGAAGGAGCTGATATTGATGAGAAAAAGATGAAGGATATTGTTTTGAATGCTAAGAAGCACAATGTCCAGGTTGCCATCTCTACAAAACTTACAGTTTTTTCCCCCTTATAATTAGACTTCCTCATTCATTAATATTGATATATAGAAGCTCCAAACATAGCACTAACAGTGTGCCTATGAAACTTTTAACTCTTTGCTTCAAGGGAAAACATGATTCGTATTAGTCTTCATATTGTTATAAAAGTCAGAAAAAAAAATGTAAGGAAGCCACTTGTAAATAGGTAAAAGTTCATATGCAATTTAATCAAAGGGAGGAGGAAGTAGTATTATTTTTTCTTTAACGTTGTAGGAAACACAAAGAACAATTTAATATTTAATTTAACAAAAAAATTAAAAAGTTGACAGCTGTGGGATTTGAACCCACGCCCTTTCGGACCAGAGCCTAAATCTGGCGCCTTAGACCACTCGGCCAAACTGTCTTTGTTGAATATGTTTTGCAACATATTATACATATATATTAAATATTACGCTTTTCAATTTACTAAAATGATGTGTGTAATTTGTTTAACAGAGGGAAAAAAAATTACAAGCCGTTTTAGAAATAATTAAAAAAATACGCTTGTAATATTTTCTTGTATATACGTTTTTCACTGTAATATTTTTCGTTATGAAGAAGTCAAGTTGAAGTGTATGTTGATAGAAGATCATGATTCAAATGGATTAATATATTTTCTTGTTTTCAATGATTATTGACGGTCCGCAGTTTATATTTATGGAGACCAGTGAAAGACCAGACTTGAATCAGGCACTAGAATCACTTCATATGGAATTCAAGGTTGCCCCTATACTCTTGATTTTCATTTTTTTTTTATAGATTCCATGCGACTGATCGCACGTGCACACAAACATCGAGTATTGATCGTCTTAACAAGTATTGAAAGCTTCGGCTTATCTTGCTGTCATTGTCATGCAGAATGAATGAACATTTCGATTTAAATTAACTCGTCATAAAAATTTATCACTATGATATTATGTTATCTGAAAATCAAATAGTAATATTTATTTAGACTTGTGTGCAACTAACACTGTCATTCCATTCAAAATCTGCAGGATGATGATGATATTAAATTTGTGCGTTCATATGATGAAGCTCTATCGCATTTATTATTCGCAGGATCAGACATTATATTATGTCAATCTTTTCTTGATCCTACTGATGAAACCCCAGTAAGTCCATCCCATTCCCTAATGTTCTGATTATCCGCCTTTGATTTTTATAAACTTGCACTTTATTTCATTTTTGCATAGTAGTATAATTCAATAACATTACTCTAAACAAATTTGGTTTTGAGTGGAGATTTTCACGTGGTACGTGTAGATTTTAAAGGTCAATGGTTTAGCTATCAACATGATTTATGATATAAAGTGCAATAGCGCAAATAGTCGATGTGGGATAAGGCTTGGTTGTTGTTGTTTTGTGTTATGTGAATTGAGTCATATAATTTTTATAAATTGAATATGTAGCTCAAAGCTTTAAGGTATGGAGCAGTTCCAATAGCAGTTGGTTCTAATTCTCACACAAACAGGTAGAAGTCCATAAGAATATTTGTGACTTGTAAGTATTTTTTTCCATACTTGTGTAACACTCACATAATTCATATTTGCTTGGGTAACACCTTTTGATAGGAACTTCATAAACCATGACCAAGAGGCAACTAAGTACTCAAAGTTAATCAACAATACCTTTGGAAACATGTCACTTGGCCTTGCCATTGATGAAATTGTATGTAGTTTCTGGTGCTTTTTCTTATTTAAGTTTTACTCTATGATTTAGAGAACTCATTCATGTTATGATTAAAAACTCACTCTTCCAAAATAAGTGTCGCTTTAGCAAATAAAACTTGTTTTAAAATAAGCGTCGTTTTGCTTTTTCAATGCACCATTAATTAATTGATTCAACTTTTACCCCTAATTAATATTGTGTATAGACAACTTTCAAGTCATTATATACTACTATGCGTTTATGACAGTTGTTAATAGTCAATAGTTAGCGGGGGACAATTTTGTGAACTTTGTTATACATATTCATTCATTGATAGTCTTCCTCTATCTATGTGAAAGAACCTTAAACGACCTTTAATTTGGAAGGGAGGTGGTATATAACATTGACATTTCAGATTGAAGTCATATCCCGTGTCTAACACATGTAGGTGTCTAACGTGTGTTGGTGTCCGATACGATGTATATACAATCACTTCTACTTTAGTAAACTGCCATTGGTGTTTATGTGTATGAGTGTTGTCCAGAATCTCTATGTGTTTGTGTCGATGTGTCTTAAATTATGACTCATTAATTGATTGGTTATTGACTTTGATATGACTGTAGAGGAGTAACCCATCCAAATGGAAACGAAGACTAATGGAAGCAATGGCACATGATTTATCGTGGGATGGTGAATGCTACGAAGTTCATGTGGCAGCTTACTCAGCTATAAAGAACATGTGAAATGATATTCTTGTATGTATTTATGTATATATGTAAAGAATTTTTATTTACTTCAGATATAAGACTTCACTTCACAGTATAATGAATACCTTGCATTTGAGAACGAGAACGAGAAACCACTTCTTCCATCGAAATATAAACATTGCTAAACCCTTTTTCATTTCTTAAGTATCACTCTTATCATTCTTCACATAGTATTAAGAAGCCAAATTTGGTCATCGTGCAACCAAAAATCACCAAGAATAACATTCCCAACTATAGACCTCAAAATGCTAGACCCCAACTAACATCCTCAAAGAATGTACTATAAAGACATCTCTGAGCTACCTTCCATAGAAAACATATCAGTCTCTCCGACCTTGACCACTTTCAAATACATCTGAAAACCTCAATTGTTTCTCCTTCTACTCCACTGAGCATATCATAAGCAATCGAAGACGAAAAATTCCCTCATCATTTGCTTTGCGCCAAAAAAGAATATCATCCCCATTAGCATTGGTCGAAAATGCCACCGTCCTAACTCTGTCAAGGATATTGTAAGACACAATGGTATCCAAATCATACAGATCTCAATAATTATTCAAATTAACA
Organism: Medicago arabica; assembly: GCA_946800305.1. Lineage (NCBI taxonomy): Eukaryota > Viridiplantae > Streptophyta > Magnoliopsida > Fabales > Fabaceae > Medicago > Medicago arabica. The sequence continues at coordinate 44,557,864 of OX326970.1, forward strand.
TAACTTGTAACCGGCTTGTGCTAGCTCATTAGCAAGTATATTAGTTAGAGTTAACTGTTTCAATGAGTTTTTCAGTGTCTGGTATCTTAGAGTTCTACCAAAAATTATTTCCAATTCTCCACCCATGTAACCATTTCCATTTCCATTTCCAACACTTTCTCATTCGAACTCTCAAACCATCTCAACCATGCTATATTGGACAAACCAATATCTTTCCAAGTGTTCTTGACAAAACCCTCACAGTTTTTTTTTTTTTTATCAATCTTAAAATAGTTTATTCAGGCACGGATATACACTGTGTAGGGGCAACTACTTCCACTCAATTATTTTGCTGTAAAATATTCAATAGTTTTATTTTTATTTTATTAAAAATTAAGTAGTGACTCCACATAAAAATTATTGAAAATTCATTTGTGATAGTTACATGTACAATAATATGTGAGATTAATAATTCAATGATTTGCTTGTTCAAAAAAAAAAAATCAATGATTGGTTGGTCATATACATACAAAAAATGTATTTGATAGTATTGTAAATAATAATTTTAAAATATAATACACCTAGAGAATTATAATTTATAGATATTTAAACTTGTTTAATTTTTTAGACATAAAATAGCTTAATTTTTGTTTTACACTTTAACATATTTCTTTATTACGGTATAAATTTCTGAATCGGTTGTTGACTGTTGTAATCATTCTTTATCACCTTGCTTGGTTTTCATAGAAAGGAGAGCCTTTTGACAACAACAATAGTATTAAAAGTTTGCCTATTAGGCACAAAACTCCTTCCGAGCTGGCCTATATATTAAATTAAATTTGTCCCCATGTATGTAAGAGAAGACAAGTCCTTTTATATTTGGATTTGGATAGACACTTGATCATAAAAGATATTTTAGTATTTTAAAGCTAAAATGATTACGTAAATTAACAATTTCGATCGTTGCGAACCGATTTTAGACGAAAGATTGCATAAACAAACTTGAATTAAAGACAACGCTTACTTCAACTAACTTGAATTGCGAAAATGGTATCCAAATCTGGTCAACCTCCCAATCCTTCTTGGTTTACCCCCAAAAGGTGCTTTCTTCTTCACCCTTTTTTTATTTTTGCATTTCAATGTCTTTCTATCTTTAGAATTTCTCATAAATCTAATCTAATAATAATATATCGTGATTTCAGGCTTCTTATAATATTTTGCGTCATAAATCTGATCAATTATGTGGATCGAGGAGCTATAGCTAGTAATGGTGTTAATGGAACTCTTGCTACTTGTACTCAATCTGGTGTTTGCACTGCTGGTACTGGAATTCAGTATGTTCCACAATTCGTTGACTTTTTTTAATTATCTCTATTTTGTTCTTAATCAATCAATGTAATACGTCTAATTATTTTTTGACATTTCAGGGGGGATTTTAACTTGAGTAATTTTCAAGATGGAGTTCTTTCTTCTGCTTTTATGGTTGGACTTTTAATTGCATCTCCAATTTTTGCTTCTCTTGCCAAAAGGTGCGTTGCATTATGCATTAGATACCTCTGTAGCACTGACGTGTCTGATTACATTCAATTAATTCATTTTCTCAAATTATTATCCGTGGTGTCTGGTGTCTCTTCTTCATAGTAAGATACTGCCTGCTTTTGACAGCTTTGATATTTATGCAGTAACCGGGACATTGAAATGTCTATATGATATTTTGATAGTAGAGGCTAGTATTTGTAGTGTAGATTTTACATTCGGCCTGTGTATAATTTAATGTTAGCTGAGGGCATTGTAAACGAGTTGCATAGGTTCTTCAAGTCACCAAATTGAAGATACCAGAGAAAGATCCTTGACATGCCGGGATTGTTTTAATGACTCGTTATTATGTAGTGAAATTCTTGAGTCTCTTCATCTAATTCTATAGAACAACATCGTATGCCTAAGAATTCCTCTTACATGTGAGATTCGTGGAGGAGAGGAATTCATCTTCGAACATCCTAAGTTGTTTGGTCAATGTAGGCCCATTGTATCATGTTTAGTTGGAACAATATCCAATATGTTGTTGAGGAACTGTTTGTTTCGTACCAAAAGGTTTGACAGTTTTTATCTCTGGCACTAGGGAAAGAAAGAAAGGAAAATTGTGTTTTCTAGATTCTGAATACAAATTCACTGAAGTGTTCTTGTTGCCATAGAATCTAAGGTCTATACCTGGGTTACTTGTCCTATCATTTCATGAATGCATATCATTTTATTACAAAGTGATACTATAAAATCACGTGAATTGGACACTGACTATTTCCACCAAATATTCTAAGACAAAGCTTATGTAGCTTAACATGAGATTAAATATTTGCAAACTCCATGTTTTCCCTCTAATTGAATGGTGATCTAATACATTATTATGTTTTCAGTCACAATCCATTCCGGCTTATTGGTGTTGGATTGTCTGTTTGGACATTTGCAGTAGCCGGATGTGGCAGTTCTTTTGATTTTTGGTCTATTGCAATATGCCGAATGTAAGAGAATATTTTGGTGCTTTCAACTTTTCAAGGCCTTCACCATTTTCTTATTTTATATTTGAGTCAAGACTGACAGCATTTTGTTTCACAGGCTAGTTGGTGTAGGCGAGGCCTCCTTCATAAGTCTTGCAGCACCATTCATAGATGACAACGCCCCTGTTGCACAGGTTTGACTTATTTCTTCAGTCCCCTCCAGAATTCGTTAGAAATGTTTCTCTACAATATTAAATTCAGAGTTTCAGCTTTATAGTGTTTTTATTGATGGCAGAAAACAGCATGGCTTGCTACATTTTACATGTGTATACCAGCTGGAACTGCTCTGGGCTATGTTTATGGTGGATTGGTAAGATTACTTGCACAATCTAGCTTTGTTAAGATGGTTTTTATCGGTTATTTTGGTTGGTGGTGTGAACTAATTGTTTTCTTTCTGTCATGACTCATGTCAGTTTTTACTATACCTGTTAATTGTGTTGTCTCATTTTCTCGGTCGTGTGTATATCTATATATAGATATAGATATAGATGTGCATATTAGCTTGTCATAGCATCCCACGCATTTGCTAAAAACAATGAGATGTTTGGGTTGCCACATTAGCATCCCACCCATTTGCTCTTGATAACCTGATGTAAAAGGGAGGGACATTCCAAGGGAAATTGGCATAACAATTTTCTTGCCTAAGCAATGTTCTATTAATCCAACTTGTGAAGATCCAAGCCCCCTTCTTTCTTAGGACTACACCACTGGTCATATTTCATATCTGCAGCACCTGACAAAAAATTGCTCATATTTTTTTAGTATCTGTCACTCCCAACTGTGATATAAAATATAGATGGGTAGTGCGGAGGAATGCAATGGTTCAGAGACTGTCCTGAATGAGGATAATCTGCCCCCTAGGGAAAAATAAGCCCCTTTCCAACTCTATAGGAGCTTTGAGATTTTCTTCATACTGGATCCTAAAATGAAGTAGCTCTTTGATTACCACCTATGACCCAAATAAATTGGAATGTCCTCGTTTCCCAGATCTGACAACCTGCTATTGATGTAAAGAGGGGATCGGTTTGACAATCTAGATTAACACCCACCATACTGCTTATAGACATTAGTCTTTGACCAACCATAAAGCTGAGAGAGAGAGATCCATTCTAAAAGTGAAATTGTGTCCCTAGCAAACTGTGAATAAGAAACAACAACCTGTTTCAAGCCCACTTTAACTCCTTCAGTGGACCCAAATGCAACTGCTCTAGAAATTGAATGGCCAAGTACTTCCCACAATATAAGTGAATGAAAAAGAAAGGACATAGCTTGAATTGAACCATTTTAAAAATAGTTGGGTTATGAAGGATTAACTATATATAATGGAATTCTGCAGAACTATTGAGTACATTATCCATTCTTTTAATTCAGGGTCATGCTAACATCTGTCCTAAGGGCATATGTTAAGAATTCTACAAATAGCAAATATTTATTGAGAAAAATTAATTTTCAACCTTTTGAGAAATAAATTGGCACAATTTCCGATACATAATTTCTACTTTTGGTATTTGTAGAATCCTTAACATGTGCCCTCCTAAGGGCACATGTGGGCATTTCCCTATGTAAAACTGTTTTCAGAAGAAACTATTGTATTACCCTTATATAAGCTACTGGAAAATTGCAAGCTCAATGTCCATGCTCAGCTCGTTTATTATTATATAAGAATGTTGAACATTGTTTAGTTAGATAACGAGTCTGCTTCAAATTTCCAAATAATGTTGTATAGGTTGGAAGCCAATTTAACTGGCGCGTTGCATTCTGGGGTGAGGCAATTTTCATGCTTCCTTTTCCCATATTGGGTTTTTTAATAAAGCCTTTGCAGTTGAAAGGTAACCATTTTATTATGTTGATAAGTTTTTAGATTGCCCTTAATTCTTCTAATCCTTCTATAGTAACTCATTATCTGATTTCTAATAATAGGTTTTGGTCCCATGGAATCCAAGCAGACTCAAACATCTAATGAAACAAATGTTTCAGAAAATGGAGGTATCTCTAAATCTTTTGTATACTACTTTGACAGTTTATGCTCTATATTTTCTTAGGTATCTTTCTGAAATTTATGGGAGACATAAATTTAGGGCAGATTTGGTTTCTGTTTTTATTTTTAATTTTAAATACAAAAATGCCACCGAATTTCACTGTTTCATATTTTTTATGTTTTGTATGAGATACAGTGAATTTCTTTTCAATACCCCTGTTCATATACTATTTGAATACAAAAAACAATGTGAAAAATAGGGGGTATTTTTGCAATTAAAAATTAAAACAGAGAATGGAAATCTAAAAACAAGATTGTGAGAAAATTCAAAGGCTGGACAAAATTCGCTAGATAAGTTTTAATTTTGAAATAAGCAGTAATACTAACCAAGAGAAGAAGAGGATAGAGTGTGTTGTCTTCATAAGAAAAATAAATGAACATCTTGCTTTTTTTGCTGGTGGGTATCCATATTTATCTGTTACTATTTGCAGATTTTTTTTTATTGATTTAGGCTTAAATCATGTTTTGCAGTATGTCTGGTTTACAGTCAAAAGCTGCAATTGCAGTGAATGCCAGAAAATGCATTGCCTTTATAGTAATTATATCTCATAGTTTTTAAAGGTTATTTTTCATCCTCAAGGAAGAAGCCATATTGTTTGGAAATCATTCAAAAATTAGAATAATTGTATGTATGTTAAGTGTTGTATGCATTTTCAATATTTGAAAACTTTTTGTTGCTTCTCGGTTCCCATCTTACCTTTGTTTCCTTTTGTATGGTCTGTTTTTTTCTTGTGGTACTAAATGATTTCTATGCTCTAAGTTAGAGGTTTCCCTTGTATATAGATGATGCCGTCCTTGCAGAAGATCAAGCCTTTATCAGAGGATCCAAGTGAGTTGCTCTGTTGCCTTCGATTTTCTGATTTTATTTATGTTTCCCTGCTTCTGTTTCCAAGCAGAGGAAAACCCTAACACCAAAGCAAATTTTTAAAGATGCACAAAAAATGGGAAAACAAAAATGAAGTTAGGGGTGGAATCCTACTATGTTAGATAGAAGTCTTTTGACTTGAAGAGACCAGTGACCTTGTCATTGGCACTATTACAGATTGATAATCTTATCAGGACTCTAGTCAGACTGAAAATGATAGTATGCAAGTAGACAGTCAGTCAGAAATAAACACACATATGCACGTGCATGCACATGCATATGTATACTCACATAGTTACATAGCATACTGGAAATTGGATTATCACACTTGATGTCATCTTTCATTTTGCTTTAGACCAATGCATTGATCTTAATATAACCGAAAAGAGAAGAAAGTTGCCATAGCATATTAATCACAAATGCCCACACTTTCACCAATTCCTACTTCCAAAGAACTTTTCTTGTAACCTATTTTAATGTTTTTGCATATTATGATTAAAACTCAGTTTTACGCTCTCGTGATGGGCACCCCTTCTAAAGTTCGAGTAAATTTTAGTACCTCCTTAGCAATCTTGTTTTCTTCTTGTGTTCCAAGAGATTAATCAAAACATTATTTATTCGACAAGTTTGAGTAAGTTTGCAATCTTGTCAGGTTAACATCCAAATTGGCGAATCAGTTCACCAGATTCTTGAACGATATGCAGGAGCTTTTGCATGAGCGTGTGTATGTTATAAATGTTCTAGGTACTTGTTCCTTTTCCTTACCTGCTGATAATTACTTTTCTCTCATTTATCTCTAGAACTTGAGGTTGAGGTTTATCATATAAAAAATGGGAACATTATTTAGTGTGATTGTTTTATCGACCATAATTCCCGATAAATTGAATAAATTTTTATTTTGAGGATTCTAAACTATGTTATTTCTCTCCTTACTTGAGAATTGAATTATTGCCAGGGTATATAGCATACAATTTTGTCATTGGAGCTTACTCCTACTGGGGGCCAAAGGCAGGATATAGTATTTACCATATGGTATTTTCATATTTTCCTTCATTAATTTTATCATATCAAGTATTGTGAGAAATTAATCAAGAAGGCCTTAATCTAAATGGTCTTTTTTTATTTGAAAGTTTGGATTTTGAGTCCAATGTAGTTGATTTATCTATCTAGTCGACCGCAATTAGTGGAATCAGACTTAGTTGTTGTTGCTTAATGTTGTTTGTTTGTTATTGTTACCTTTTTACTTTGGTAATTCCAGCATTGCTGGTAGGAATGCACTTCCTTGACAATTTTTTTTGACAGAGTAATGCTGACTTGTTGTTTGGAGGTATTACAATTGTTTGTGGGATTTTCGGGACTTTAGCTGGAGGCTTGATTCTTGATAAGATGTCTTCAACAATCTCAAATGCTTTCAAGGTAAACATGGTTATGCCATTTACATGCACTATAAATAAGTCAAAAGTCAAAGGACTGATGAATCCCCCTGTTTTCTGTCCGTTATTTGATTGAAAACCTAGGCTGGCAAAGGTTGTGTATTGCTTGGATTTAAAATATCTCTTGACCTAGATACAGGAAAATTATTTACACCAGTAATACTATGCATGATTTCCTGAATTTAATGTCATTGTACACAAGGCTTTGTCAGCCACTTTGTACAGACATAAAACAGAGATAAAACATGTTGTGTCCGTGTGTATTTCTTTGATTAAGATAAAACAGAGATGTGAATTTGTATCCTTATCCTTATTTATTATATTGATGGAGAAGTTCCAATGAGTTTGTCCTTCTTTTCTTTTTTCCAATCGTTCATGGTAATTTTATGCTACGCTGTTCAGTTCATTTCTTTTTTGGCTTCCCTTGTTACAATTGCAGATTCTTTCTGGAGCAACATTTCTAGGGGCAATCTTTTGCTTGGTTGCTTTCCTTTTCAAGAGCTTGTCTGGTTTCATCGTCCTCTTCTCTGTTGGGGAACTGCTGATATTCGCCACCCAGGTAATTTTATGAATCAACTGCTGGATTAAATTTTTTTATCTCTTAAAAGTGTACACCTTGTTATGTCTAGAGTGAAATGTTAGTGATTTGAAAATTTTACCATATAATGATGGTGGTGAGATATGCGTTAAGAATATTGTTTTCAAAGAACTATTTCAAAAAATATGGTTTGATTTTAGCAATCTTAATTGTTTAATTTATTGAATTTTGTGGTAGTTTTTTTAAATATTAGTTGGATATCATAGTACGGCGTAAGGGAAATACAATGGACTTTCACCTTTTATTTTGAACTTTCATAATTTAAGTCATGGTTTGGTTGCTCATTTAATAGTAATTATATATTTATTGCATCAATCACAGTGATCAAATATCAGAGTGTGTGTACATTGTTATATTAAGCTGGTCTGTTGTTGCTTGATTTTTTTGGGTGTACTGATGGAAATCTGCATGTTTCGTATGGACCAAAAATGCTAGTAACATTCATTTATCGTACGATTATTTGAAAACAGGAAATAAAGAGAGAAGGTTACATTTTTTGTGAGTTTATTAATGAAAACATTGCATTTGTGTAAGTACTAACCAAATGCATCCTCATTTTATTGGATATGCCACTTCCAGATTTCCTTTAATGACATAATGATAGTTCGATAGAGATCTCAATCATCTGTTCATCAATTGATATTATCTTTCTGGATTGTATTCTGATATAATCTCTTTATTTGATGCGGTTGATGATATAGTGCTATTTTTGCAGGCTCCAGTAAATTATGTTTCTCTCCGTTGTGTAAAACCAAGTTTGAGGCCGCTGTCTATGGCAATTTCTACTGTTTCAATCCATATCTTTGGTGATGTCCCTTCCGCACCACTCGTTGGGGTCCTGCAGGTTGCACTTAATTTCCTGATATTTTTGTTGTCATACATGTATTTTATTAGATGATTTTCACTTATAGCGCTCTAGTGAAGTTCATCTTACCTACTCTGGAGTCTGGCCTTTTTAGTATGATCTGTAATCAGACACGAGTTTTTCCTTTTCCATTGACGTTTGTATGTTCAATCCGATGTAAGCTGTAGGATACATGTTACACATGGTTTAATTTCTCATGGATTGTTGTTTTAGCCATGTCATTGTCTACTTAACTCTCCCGTTGATGTGAAGGAGTTCAAGTCTTAGTTTGCTAAACTAGAAAATAACTAACTAGTAATGTGCCCTTTAATGATCTATTGCAAGATGCTTGAAAAATTAGTGGCAAGAACAAAACCGATTTCTGTTTTGCATATTGATGTGGCCATTGTGAAGATTTGCTGGCTTAAATATTCTTGGCAATATTCAGCCTTTTGCCTTTTTTTGTTAGAGTTTAATTTTATGCGTTATCTCAACTCTAAGCAAGTCAGTTTTCCTGCACAGGATCATATTAACGACTGGAGAAAAACATCTATTTGTCTAACATCAATTTTCTTTCTTGCTGCTGGAGTATGGTTCATTGGTAAGCGTCACACAGCTTTACACGTAATTTACTAGTTGTTCATTTCTTTCTTTATATCACGAGGGGAGCTGTAAGTTATTAATAAAGGAAATGCCAATCCTGGCTACTCATTGGTGATCTCATTATGTAATTAACCTGAAGTTTGAACTTTTTTCCAAACTAAATGTGTTCTAGTAGAGATCAAAAGTGATGTGCAGGTATTTGTTCAATAAGAACGTTAATGACAGTACCCCTTACTGGATATGTAAAGAAAGTTTTACTATTGAAAGTTGATATATACATACCTGGATTATTATTTATAGTTACTTAATCATATAAATTCTACAGGAACCTTTTTGAAAAGCGATGATCTGTTTAACAAAGATGATGAAGAAGACGAATCCACCACAACTCTAGGAGGGGTAAGGAAGCCATTGCTTGAAGGAAACAGTGGTGCTTCCAGTCAAGCCTAATTTCTCGCGCACTTTTATTGCTTATGTTATGATTACAATTTGCAAATGAAAGTATCCTGATTATCTTTCAAGAGGTAAAAATCAGTAGCATATTTTCTCTAATAATCGGTCATATAGAAAATGGTGGGTGCTACTTTTGATATTTGTTGGCAAAAAGGATATAGCATAAACTTTATTGTCTGGAGGAGCCTGCCGAAATATTTTCTAGGTCTTGTAACCACTCATCACGATCAAATTGCCTTTCCACATATCATGATCAAATTGTTGTTTACATGTAAGTATTGTAATTCTCAAGTCTTGCCATGAAAAAAGAAACTAGTAGTGGATATTTGTTATTCCATTTCATGTAATTATTGTAACTAAGTACTGACTTCAAAGAAAAAGAAAAACTAGGAGCAGGTATTTTCTGCTGGGAATTTGTACTTGCTCATAATTTCTTGTTTTCTATACAATTTCCAAGTTTTTCAGGAACAATCAAAAATCTATTATTTTTTTTTTTGGGTCCTAAGGTTAGAAAATGCACAAATATGTCCCGTCATGACAGGAGCAAACATGGAATACATAGAAGAGCATGTCATTACACATTGGAATTCTTATTTATTAGGAAATCTTATTTATTGGCGATTGTTCTTTTTACTTCAATTGTGATGATCTCTTTTGGATCTTGCTAAAGGAACGTTATTGTGTTATCGTCTAAATCGTGGATCAAAATCAACTATTGATTGTCACATTTAAGAATTTCATTTTAAAGCTGTACCAAATAATGCGTCAATCAACAATAAATTTGCTTCCTCTAAAAAAACAATAAATTTGCTGATTATTTGGAATTTCACTTCTCTAGAAGAATATTTTTCTTTTCTTTTTGACTAAAGAATATTTTTCTTTAAAAAGCAAAATCACAACTGAAATTATTTTTCTTGTACGGACGCATACAAGTACATGGGCACCAGCTGCAGCAACTAAGGACTACCCCAGGAAAATGCAATCTAAATTCCGAAATGAAATGGATATATGGCAGACTCCATGCTGTAAATTATGCCCCAACGCTGCCACTCCATCGGCATCTGCCGACGATTAGTCGTAGTGAATTTGAAAAAACAAAGGTGAGAACCAAAAATTAAAACTGACATTTCCATGCAAGCGACCCAGTGGCAGTAGCAAATTACTGTAAAATCATTTGATTTGTTCAATAAACATAAAACACCAGAAAAATCTGTAGACACGATGATCGGAACATTGTGCAAAATAAAATATTTGATATTTTAGGCTCTCAACCATTTGCTAGTCGGTTTCCAAATCAAACAATATATCTAGATGTAAAAGAGAAACCCAATATAAAGGTCCTCTAAAAACTTCAAAATTAACAAGTATATTAACTAAGCTAAAAGGTTCTATCCCCTCTCCCAACAAGATTTGGCTCCTCTAAAGTGAGTTGTTTGAAAGTAAATTAAGTAATCTCAAACAGGTTGATATTAAAACACAATCAAGAATTGTTGTACATGTGCATATATAATCAACCCTTAATATTCTCAACGATAGTTTATATTACTTGATGTACACTCTATAGTGAAGTGTTCACTTTAGAAGAGTCGAATCCCCCTAACAAACAACAACAACCAAGCTTTATTCTACTAAATAGAGTCAGCTACATGGATCAAATTACGCCATAATGTTCTATCAAACCATATTTGGATCCAACTTAAAAAATGTTTAAGATGCTAAAAAAAGAGAAAGTAATCCCATTAATTTATTAGATTATATTCTGAATTTCAGTAATTACCGATAGTCCAACATAAATTATACGACTTTTTAAATTGTGATAATTAAACCCCGTCAGTGAAGTACCTTGCCAACTACAACAATTAAGACCCTGAGTTGCAGCAAGCAAATGATGAGGCAGCAAAGCAGGATTTGTATAATAGAACAATCTCAATAGACAAACAAAGTAGATGAGCTTACCAGCTTTATCGACTTTTGTCCTTAGCTTCTTTCTCATATTTTTGGATAGTTCGATCATCAACCTGATCACTGAGGAAAAGTATATGGCCTCCAGTTGTAGACTTGCCAGCATCTAGAACAAGAACAAGAAAAAAATCACCACTAGAACAACACTACACAGTCATAGATTGGATGAGACCTATTTTGGGGACAGTGTACCTATTTTGGCTATCAATCATTCAAAACAGATAAGTCATTAGTACATTGTAACAAGAGACCTTTAGAAAAGGGAGGGAAGACAGGAATGCATCTGTTTACCACTTCTATAATATCTTTTAAGAGACTCGTTTTCAACCATTGGGAATAAAGTTTTACATCAAAACCATATTTCTGAACAATTGAGAATTAAAAAATGGTTGTGTTAAGGTGAAATGAAAGGTACTGTTGTAAGAAGCAGAAAAAGGTTGATACCAAAAGAAATTGATAATGACAATGACGATGATACTTTAAATGGAATCCACAAGAAGAAAAAAGAATAAAGACGGTAATGAATAATGAGGTGCAATGACGCCCACTTTCGATGCTAATGAGATTTTCCTTCAAGAAAAATATAAACATGGAATTGGAAGACAAAAAAAAAAAACATGTAACCAACCATTTCATGACAACAAACCTTCATCCATCTTATCAACATCTGGATTTTCATCCTCTGGATTTACCACCCCGTTAATGTCTTATGCTTTATCATAATCAGTAGTTGCCACAAACAACTGCAGGAGATGTGTTGTTGTTTGCAGATCTGCGGAGCCAAATAAAATAAGTTATGAAAAAACATAAGTTGATGGAAACGATGCGCGGAGAACTTCTACTAATAAAACCGAAAAGTTATTTATAATAGAAGCATGACTGTGGGATCAAGTAATAAATGTAAAATGCAAAGATGGCATGTTAAATTATCACACACCATACATGGAAAGCAGTATACTCACCCTTCAGTACCGTCCATGGGTTCATTAATCAACTGAAGAAACTCAAAATAATGCTCCTCAATTAGTCTCAAGTGGCCTGGATTTTTCTTTCCGAGCTCCTGAAGTATAGGCTGCAATGGAAATTATCTCAGACATTGACAAATGCCCAAAAGACAGGCATTAGATGATTGAGAAAATAGATAGTTAGATACCTGGAGAATGTGTGGATTGGATTGCACCATTGTCCGCAATGCTTGAAACTATATATGCAGAACATAGAAATGGATGTGTCAAGCATAAATTTCTTAACAGTGTATTATATAAATGATGAAACAAAATGCCTACCTTATGGTTGTTCCTCAAGAAGTCAAGCGAACCAGCTCCAGCTCTAGCACAAGGTATTAGGTTAAGAATTCACCATATGGGTGAACTTCTTCGTACACCTTTTAAAATGTACATAAAGGGTAAGGTAGATGAGATGGACTGGGAGTGGGATGTGGACTATATAAGCCATTACAAGTTGGAAGAATTGGTCAAGTGTGAAGAACAGTATGATAATTGGTACCCCAAGTTTAGTTTCCAATGTGGCCTAAGGCCTTTGAATTGTGATGACCACGTACTGCAATTTGTTAAGGATATGAAGGATTATGAAGTTGCTGATATTTATGTGGAACATAAAGTTGACACCCCTGTTCTGGAAGATGGTGATTGTCATGAAGTTCAAAACAAGGTAATGTAAATCAAACATAAAGGTTTTAAGCTATTTTAATTTTTTTTCTTTCAACTATTGATTATATGTTATGCTTGTAGGCTAAGAAGGCAAGGAAAGCAGACAAGGGACCCGAAGCTGAGGGGAGCTCAAAGGATGTTGAGCAAGAAACATTATCAAATAAGGTAAGGAAAGGAAATGCTGGAAAAGATAGCAAGGGAAACTAAGGGAAGGACAAAGCTGCTAACAATTAATCAAGGGAAATATATGAGCTTTGTAGCCTTCTTTTAGAAGTAGTATCTCTGTTATATTTTGGAATGTGTAATGTCCTTGCAATGTCTATTATGTTATTTTGCAATGTCCTAGCGTGGACCTTAATACTATTATAACTTGTACTTTGTATTGACTTGGTTCAATCCTAGAACACTTTTAAGTGACTAATTGTATGGAGTATGGACACTGTCCAACTATATCACTAATATTATTGCCTATGCTATAAGTATTGATATTTAACACATTGTGCATTGTCCGCATAAATGAGGTAAAACAAGTTTGTGTTATCGTATTAGGTAAAGTTTCATATTAACATATTCTCAAATTGCCTACGCGTACACCAGTTTTTTCAAAGAACTGAAATGATTATCTCAAATGTATCACCAAAATTAAAGCGTACACAATTTTTTCAAAGAACTGAAATGATTATCATACATATTACCAAATTTAACGAGTACATCAGTTTTTCAAAAAACTAAAATAATTACCATACATATTGTCAATATTAACACGAATGATTACCATACATATTACCAAAATTAAGACATACACCATTTTTTCAAATAACTCAAATGATTACCATTAATATTACCAAAATTAACGCGTACATCAGTTTTTAAAAGAACTGAAATGATTACCATACATATTTAAGCGTACATAAGTTTTTCAAAGAAATGAAATAATTATCTCAAATATGTATCACCAAAATTAACGCGTACACCATGTTTTCAATGAATTAAAATGATTACCATACATATTACCAAAATTAACACATACACCAATTTTTCAAAGAACTGAAATGATTTTCTCAAATGTATCACCAAAATTAACGCGTACACTAGTTTTTCAAAGAAGTGTAATGATTATCTCGCGTACACCAGTTTTTCAAAGAACTGAAATGATTATCTCAAATGTATCACCAAAATTAACGCGTACACCGGTTTCTTTACTCTTAGATAATTAGAGTGTATCATTCCATAAGTCATGAATTTCAATATATGTAATTTGGATGATGTATAACCCTAGTTTGGAAGAGGAATAATACGTGTCTTATTCATTGAATAATAGAAGGTTATGTTTATAGACTTAGCAATACAACTGACTAGCAAAAAACCAGGAAACTAACCCACACTAACAGCATATCCTAAACGTGGGTAAAAGCACATTGACATATTCAACAATCCCTCCCTTAAACTGCATGCTTCTTGCAACAACTTATCTATGACTCATCAAGCATTCCTAAAGCACTTAACACATGTTTGAACTCTTCAACCTTAAGTGGCTTTATCATGATGTCTGCTAACTGATCTTTTGTACTGCAATAATTCAACTCAATGACACCATCGTTACATAAATTTCTCAGAAAATGAAACCTGACGTCAATGTGTTTGCTTCTTCCATGCAAAACTAGATTTTTTTGATAATTTAATTGTCGAAACATTGTCACAAAATACCTCGGGTATTCTTTCTTTGACAGTTATTCAAATGCTCCAAAATTCTTCTCAACCAAACACATCGACACGCACACATCGCAGCTGCTATAAGGTCTGCTTTTGTCGTGGATAAACTAACCACATGTTGTTTCTTTAACACCCACAAAATCACACCGTTTCCCAACAAGATTGCATAACCGGGAGTGCTTTTCCTATTTTTGATCACACCACCTCCCAACAGCACACATTTGACACTTTTGTCAAGTTTGCTCCTTTTTTGATCAGGTACATGAACATATTCAATGCAGCCAAATATTCTAAATGAAGTTAATGAATCATTTATGAGTGTAATCTTGGTTTTGTTTTCACATACAAGTGGTTTTGTTTATGAGTGTAAATAATACTACCCCAACACAAACACTTACCTGCAACCAATTTTCTTGACTTTCAAATTTTTTGCATCATTGCAAACCATTATTTTCAATAGATCACCAATTTCATAATCTCTTAGTTCAACATATTCTGCCCATTCGCTTGCTATGTGTTTCTCATCAAATTCTTCATCATCTTTAATCTCACAGCTACATGAAAAACCAATATCCTCGTCAATTAACTTTATATACTTTTGAGTGGGATACAAACACTCCTCACTGATATTCTTGGGAATCATATGCGAAACAAATCAAAATCTTATTAGTAAAAGGTAAGATTTACTCAGTCCATTATTACAGATACATACACTATATATATGCTTACCAGCAAATGTCGTCCATTAACGGCCGGTTGACTTATAGTCAGCTACCATGATCCAGTCTTTACCTTATGTCCACTTTTTTCAGCTATACCAACCAACTCAGGATGACATTGACAAAAGTTTTCTTCAAATGAAACAGGATCATAAGTTGCAAGATATTGTGCATAGTCTGGATCAATTTCATCGCTGTGTCCACTTTTTTCAGCTATATCAACCAACTCAGGATGACAATGTGGGTCAAGCAACAAAACTACCCAAGTCAAAAAGTCATTTAAACATACAGGTCTATCCCATACATAAAAACTAGTTCTGTGACATACAAGAAGAAAATAGTAAGATCACCCCAACATCAACATACTAAGTCGTAGACATTATTACTTACCATTTCATCTAAATGCATCCTACCTTGGTTGATAATAACACCAACATACTCTACATCTACATTATAAGTTTGTTGGAAGTTATAAACTTCATTGGGATATTGGGTTAAGTTAATTACTTTTCTGTTAACTTCAGTTGCGTAGCTCAATCAAGTCATGTATGTTAACTTATCATTCAGAATCAGAGCTGATCACAATTGGACTCAACAACAATCATTTTGAAGGTGTTATCTTCAACATTCATTCAAGTAACTAAAGAGTACTGTCATATGTTTTGTGAAATTAAAAAATCCACACACACTTATACCTGATGTCATATACAATTAGAATCGGATATGTAGTCCACCCTGCATGATCTCCCACTTGGATGGTTTAACCAACCACATTCTTCTACATAAATTTCATATCTCCATGTCTTGCAAAATGCTGGATACATTTCAATTCTATCATATGATTATATAACATAAATGCACAGTTAGTTCACTCATATCACTGGTATATATAGAATCTAATTGAAATGACTTCAACAATTCATTAAGTTAAGAATAACCAATAATGGTTTATGATTTGAAATTTATAATCATAACATTTGCAATACCATATGGGGGTAAATGACAGTTTAGAATGACTTGTGAAATTTCTTTGATTTACTGCCTCTTGTCCATCTGAAAAACAAAAGTTGATATTGATGAAATATTGTACATAACCTTACTAAATGATGTCAGTTATGTTAAGTTTTGTGTGTTGACAATTGTTTACTTATTGGGACCTAAATCAACATGTATGTCAATGCAAGCATATCATACAATCGTATTGCAGCATATATAGATCATATATCAATTGGTATTGCAGCCAATTGGGTAGTTTAACCACAACTACTCAATGTGCTATCTTGGTACGTTGATTCATTTCATAACATGAGTACCCCAGCTCATCCGCAACTTAATCAAATGTTGATTTCTTACACAATTAACATATTTCAAATAACTCAACCAACCCACAACTCTTAATCTTTACTCATTAATCTATGTTGTAAATTGACAACAACCCATTGCTTCATTTCGTACTAACACATTCTCAAGTCACACGCAACTCAAGCTGATGTTAATCCCCAACACAATCGTACCAAATCAATGATTTTAAATCGAAATCAATAACTAATTAAACAAACCAACTTTACCTTTTCGAAACTACATCCATTGAACGATGCGAGCTGAGAACAACGATGAAGGGAAGGCGAAAGTTGCAAACTTTGATGAAGACAAGATCAATTGTTGAAGGAAGAACCAACAATCTTAATTTTTTGTTGAACGAAGAATCAAAAATCTTAATTTTAGGAATTTAGAACTTAATTATTTCAGTAATGACATAATTAAAAGTATATTGTTAAATCATTTTTTGATTAATGACGCAATATTAACTGACTTCTTATATTTTATAACTATTATTGAGCATTTTCCGAAAACATGACAATAAATAAAAATATCGATTGAAAACCTGCTAAATGAATTGATCCTGGCCAATCAATATTTTAATATTATATCTAGGGCTGAAATCGATTTGAAAAAACTGATCCCCACACACACATCTCACACACACACACACATATATATATATATATATATATATATATATATATATATAGAGAGAGAGAGAGAATTTCAGGGTTTTCAAAAATAATAAAACTGAAGGTTCCACGTGTGTGTCAAACATGACCTATTTTTAAAGTAGAAAAACAAGAGTTAGCGAGTATTACTCCTATATTCATTATAATATTTGAATGTTGCAATTTTTAAGCTATCCTTTTCCTCCATTCACTTTTTATTGGTATGCCACATACCTTTCTTTATATATTATTGACTTATTTCAACTGCTATGTGGCTTTCACATTTTACCTACAACCCTATATGCGATTTCACATAGCGGAGTTATGGCGTTCCACTATTTTCTGCAATCAACTGTTTATAACAATGACTTCCATTTTATGAAAAGCTACACAACTTTGTTACATTCTTGATTCCTCATAATTCATGATCGGTACTCATGAACTAACTAACACGTCTAGGGAACTCACTAACTTACTCATTCTCTCCCCCATGGCGCCATTTTTTATAAATGCTTGTTTTGTGATAGTATAGGGCCAAAAATTTAGTTTGAAAATGTCCCATGAATTGTTGTATGCTCTCTATTTTACCTTACATCCTATTTTTGTGACATCTAAATATATTTTTAATTAATATGTTGTGCATCCTCTTTTTTCATTCTCTGCTTCTAAGCATGGTACTTGTATATCAAATATTACTTAATCCTTTTAAAAACAAAGTCATTATGGTATGTATTCCATTAGTTGGGTTTGTAATAATGTTGCACTGTTTTCTTTTTCGTAAGTGATTTTTTAAACAATTAACAAGGTCACGGTCATCCAAGTAATCCGAAAGAGCATAAGCATATCTTGTTTTTGTTTAGATGTTCCAAATCCATCCATACAAGGGTACTAAGCTCTTGCAACTCTTAATATTTTTGTGCTGCAGTTATTTGGATTTAGTTTTTGCTGGTTATTTTTTGTGCAACTTCTTTTTGCAGTTTTTTCTCCTTTCTTGAAGAAGTAATATTTTTTACTTCTGGATCTTTGTTAAGCAGATTTTCTTCATCATATAAAAAAGAATGTTAGTTGTTTAAAAAAATAGTATGTAACGTGAGCA
Source organism: Medicago arabica (assembly GCA_946800305.1). Taxonomy (NCBI): domain Eukaryota; kingdom Viridiplantae; phylum Streptophyta; class Magnoliopsida; order Fabales; family Fabaceae; genus Medicago; species Medicago arabica. The sequence goes on from OX326970.1 coordinate 44,576,383, forward strand.
AATAGAAAAGAAAAATTGATTTAGAGCTTTACAGCAAGAGATGAGTCAAAAACCTCTGATACCAGCTTAAGAGCCTCAGGGACAACCATTAATAAAAGCATTCAAGAATCAATGCAATCTAATTAGTGTTGAGTGCTGACTATATATTGATGTTGTGATTATTACAATCATTGTAGGCTTATTATATAGTTAACAATATTACTTTTTTTGAGCAAGTTATACAATCCTTAGTCGGTTCAAATTTTGCTTATAATTTATTTTACCATATATACATAATACCCATGCCCTTTTTTTTCTTTTTTAGTACGATTCGCTATAAATGTTTTTAATAGTTTAATGAAAAGTTTCATCAATATGTTATCGTTACAGATTGATAGGTTGAATGCAATGGCAAAAACTCCAATTGAAAGACCAAATATCGGACCAAACAAATGTACTTCAAATGATCTACTGTATGAACACAAGGGTCATGAAACCTATTTTGCACTTGGGTTATGTGAAACATGTTACATGAATGTGAGTAATTTATTCCTCATTCATTACTTTTTTTAACTACTTATTTTAATCATTTATTGTTCCACTGGTTATTTACAGTTTAATACACTCTCTGGTGGACTTGATGGTGGTTTGGATCCTCATGCATTCCAGCTTGCTGAAAGGGATAAAATGGTAAAGTCATATTCGTATGAATGCTAATAAATTAGATGATGCAAGTAGATTTAGGTTTTATGGAAGTATGCATTTACTTTGGTAAGCATCACAAAGGCACAAACTTCAACTGCATTGATGAAGTGAGTGCCTACCAAATGCCTTGGATATTCGAGTGTTTGACACGCTTCAGTGTTTGACACTTGTTCGACACCGACACATGTGGTTAGATTGGATTAATTGTATTTTCTCAAATTGTTATCAATGTTTGTTTCATTGTTGGTTTTGTATCTGGTGTCATATGACTTTCAAATGCAACTACTACCATGAAAATATGTAAACCCCTTCTCAACTCACCTTCTGCAAGAATACTCCCGAGAGCGAGAGAAGTTGACCTGATAACTTTGTGATCAAGCAGTAGCTTTTAACTTTTGGATGTTTTTATTTCTCTTGATGATAGCTAGTACAATTTCTCTGTTTATAGTAATTAAATCTAGTTTGCTTGAAATGCTTTCAGGGAGTGATGAATTGAAGAATATGTGGCACTGTTATATAAAAGATGATATGAATCAGAAAGTCTCTGATATCGATAATCAGGAGGTGATTAACAAATTCCATGCCTCCTGCTTTGGCTTTTCATAGCCATGGGGATATTGCTCATCATTGACTTCTTTTTTTTTTTTCTTCCAGGATTTCAGTTAGCATTGCTTTTTATGAAGTTTTTTTTTTTTTATATCATATGCAAACAATCGTTAGAAAACATTACTTGAAGTATGAATATTCTCAAACATAGTCTAAATGGAACAAAGTATTGCAAGTCTTTGTAGGAAGATAGTGTGCCTTAGGACTATAGTCTAAATATAAATTTGTAGAGCGTGTTTGGGGTTATCTTATTTTTGGACCTAAAAAGGTCTTTCTCTGCCTTTTGGCATACTTCTATGAAGGCTTTTGAGAAAAACTGATACATTTAATCTAGGCCAAATTTTCTGATATTTTATTTTGTTTTTGAAGAAACAATTTTCTGAATTTCTTAGTCCCAAATCTCATCCTAATCCCATTTTCTTCTGTTTTTGGTTATTTGATATATCCTTTATTTAATTGAGGGATTAATGATTTTATTGAATTGGGTGTTTATCTGATATATCCCAAATGATTTAGGTGTTTTGTGGGTCCGATTAGCATTTTGTGCGTGACTAAATGCTTGTGTCTATGTAAGACTATCTCTATCTTCATATGGTGCACTGTTTTCTTTTTTTCAAGGAAAATTGGTGCAGTGTTGGAAGTCATAAATATATCACTCTTTTGATGTATCATCACCAAATAGCCACATCATCTCTTTCTTCATCGGACCACCCAATTGCTTCAACTTCCATGAAAGAAAAACGTCCATTTCTTCAACCTCCATAACCACTACAATGTTAAATTCCCAGTAACATAAATAAATATTTCAAAGCGCCACATAATGGGTTGAACAATTTAAAACCGGTGGCATTTAGGGTGGGTAGGAGGAATTCTTTCCCACCATAGCAAAGTTACTTGTTAACCTTTAGATCAAATAAAGACCATGCACTATCAATACTATAATTTTTGTCACTATCTTTCATCATCTTTCTCTCTCTCTTCAGTGTCCTTCTTCACCCACCACCACCACCAACCTCTCAAAAGCTAAAATCCACCTAGTTACCACCATGGATCCTATTGCAATTGCTTGAATCACCCTTTCTAATATTTCTGCGTGTTAACACACATGTATATTTTGAGTCACTACAAGAATATTAATGGTTTATCAACGCACATATGAAGGAATCAAATGGGATATTCATATTTTCATTTGCTGGATTAAACAACTTTAAAGAATTAAATAACAGGGAAATGAATGAATTGAAGAAATAGATATCATTTCCACTCCGCCAAGGGAGGCAGCAATAGATCTCATCTCCCCTCCATTTGAACTTGTGGGTTTCACAAAAATTAAGAAATACACTATAAACTGTGTTTGATAGTTTGAGAGTTGTTCCTTATTGGAAATCTAATTTAACAATAGATTGAATTTAATTTGATGGTTTGAGAGTTGTTTCTACGAATTTAAGTTATCATAAGATGCAAATTCCATTATTCAATTGATTTTAGAACAAGAAAAGTTGAAGAATTATGATTGATATGATTGTGGTAAAAGCTAAAGGTGAACGATGAAAGAGATGAAGAATAGAAGAACCCAGGTGAACAATGAGAGAGAAGAAGGGTCCATCGAAAATTAGTTTTAAATTTTCTTTTTGTTTTTTTTGTGTGTTTAAAAGAAAAAGAATATAATGTAGACAATCCATGATGAAATCAATACTCCTCTTTAATCAAATGGTTAAAATTAACTGACTAATAGTAAGAAAATCTTTCCCTCACCCATCCTAAATGCCACCCCACCATGGTGGTTGTAAGGTCACACTTCAGCTTTGAGGTACACAGTTGGAGGCTTGCACCAAGAGATACCATAAGATAAGAGGAAAAAAAAAACTATTTTTTTATGTTTATGGCATAATAGAAAAGAATAAACGGCTTTCCCTGTATCTTTTCCACAATAAGTTGGTTTTATTTTTTATTTATTTGCCATATCCTAGTATTAAATTTTGCTACAGTAAAAAAATAGAAAAGTAGTGCAAAGTGACCTAATCACATGCACACAGAGAAGAGAAGATGGGTGTCTCAAGAAAAAGAAAAACAATGGTTGCAGATTGCTACTTACCCGATGAGTGCTGGGAGGCAGTGTTCGGATGCCTGAAAGACGACCGCTACTTGGAGCATCTCTCTCTCTCTCTCTCTCGTTTCCAAACAGTGTTTCACACCATAAGCAACGGTTTCCGATCATTCCTCATTATCTGTGATCTAACCCTTCCTTTCCTCCCTCGCCTCCTCCAGAGATTTCCCAACCTCACATCCCTCGACCTTTCGCAATTTCATGGTGACCTCGACGACCTTCTCAACCTCTCCAATGGATCCGCGATGCCCGTCAATGGCCTGCAAGCTTTGAATAAAACTTTGATCTCTCTCAGATGCTCCTGGATGGCTCGTCTCGGAAAAACCAACCTGCTGCTCATCCTCAATTGTTTTCCTTTACTGCAAGAACTCGACCTCAGTTTCCCTTGTTATGTTATACATGAATTTAATGAGGTTTCTTTGGCCCTTCCCAACCTCCGTAAGATTAATCTCTCTGGTCATGATATGTCAGATTAATCACTTTTTTATTTGTGCAAAAACTGCGAGTTTCTCCAAGAGATTGTTATGATACGCGTATATCACATAACTGTTGCCGGAGTTGCTTCTGCAATCTGCCAGAGACCAAGTTTGAGGTGTTTGTCTTTTACCATCACACAATCAGCGCAATTAGGGTTAGAACGGCTTCGTTCCCTTTTCACTGCCTCCTTATTCAGTTTGAAGGGTTTAACTTGTCTTGATTTCTCATTTTCATTTGTCCCGAATAAGTTCTTCTTCTCTCTGGCAGAGGAATGTCCTCCATTGAGGAGGCTTGGCCTCCAAGGTTGCATTGGATATGGTTATGCTGGAATCTTTCGTTTGTTATCTAAGTGTACATCTTTTCAACATTTGAATCTTCAAAATGCCGAGTTTCTGAATGATCAACATGTCGCTCGGTTGTCTCCCTTTCTTGGCGATTTGATTTCTATAAACATTGGTTTTTGTAATAAGCTCACAGAATCAGCATTGTTTGCACTAGCTAAAAATTGTCCTCTACTCACCGATATCAATATGGAGGAAACTTGTATTGGGAAAATGGGTTTGGAGAATCCAAATTCTTCAATGGATTTCGTTGTAAGCCCTCAAGTGAAATCTCTTCATTTGAATGGCAATGCATGGTTGAGGGACAAAAGCATTCAAATATTTGCTTCCTTTTTCCCGAATTTGGAGCTGCTTGATTTGAGCTATTGTAATGGTATATGTGACGGACTTGAAGTTTTAAAAATAGGTTGTAATGTTAGACATTTGAGCTTAGCCTCCTCTTTCGGAGCTAAGCTACTTGAGATGAACTTTGTAGTCCCTAAATTAGAGGTATTGAACTTGTCCAGGTCTTCAACAGATGATGATGCACTCTATACAATTTCAATGAGCTGTTGTGGCCTGTTGCAACTGGACCTGGAAAATTGTTATGATGTCACATAGAAGGGAGTGAGGCAAGTCGTAGAAAAATGTGTAAAGCTGAGAGAGATCAATTTGGGGGGTTGTCAAAATGTTGCTGGCAATTTTGTTTCTGTGGTGGTACTTTCGAGGCGATCGTTGAGAAAAATAACACTTCCCCCTTTTTATCATCCCAGTGATCGCGAAAGGGAACTCTTCTTGCATCATGGATGCCTTGTTTGCTAGTATTCTGGAAGTTCCCTGCCGAAGTATGAAATGTAAGATTTTATGTTTGAAAGTTACTTCTTTGAGATTTTCTTTAAATGCCAATTTATCTTTGATGTATTTGCTTGCATGATAACTAATTATGTTAAATAGGCCAGGCCGAACCGAGCTTTATAAGGCTTGAGGCTGACCTATTATAAAAAATTTAGACCCGAGCCTAGCCTTTAGCCTGCAATAGGCCAATTTTTAAGGTTGGGCCTTTTTGAAGGCTTGTCAAACCTGAAGCCTGTTTAAAAGTCTACTTTATGTTAAGGCCTAAGCTCACTTCTTCTCCTAAACAGAACATTTTTTATTAAGTTTGGGAGACGATCTTCGTCAAGTAAACGAGCTGTAAACCTAAAATTGTTGTAGAAAATAATTGTTCAAATGATTATGGTCATAGTTAAAAGAGCTAAGAGGAGAAAATGGATTATTGGATTTCTAAGCAGTGCAACTATCTTCTAAAATTTAATAATATTTAAAGTGTTTTCTTTTAATATTGCTACTATCTTCTAAAATTTACTAATATTTAAAGTGTTTTCTTTTAATATAATAATTATTAATGTATTATATGGTAACATAAAATTTCATTTTTATTGAAAACATTAGTTACATATAGGTATTGAAAATATCAGTAGAAAATTTTGAAATCTCTAGGCAACAAAGAATTCAAAAATTTCTACAAATTTGGCTCAAATATGTAGAGATTTGATCTTTTATTCATATGTTTGCCATTTCAATTCATTCACAAACTCCAATTATGACTTCGTTTATACTAACTTTCTTTGATTATGCTATGTAATCTTAAAATAGGATCTTATATAAAAATTTACACACAACTTTTCAACTTTTTTCTTATTTTGAGATGGGTAATGGATTCTCTCAATTGGAATTCTCTCAAGTTTTCTCAATTGTTACATCTACACCATTAAACATGAGATAGAGAAAGAAATATAAAATTATAAAGAAAAATATATTGAGTGTGTGGTTGAGATGCAACAAATAAATTTTTTTAGAGAGTTACACTTGAGAGAATCTATGTCTGCTGAGATGGTGACATTTTTTATGCGCAGGAGTAAAATACAACTACCCAATTTTTCAAGGATATCTAGAATTTACCACACATTTATGTAAATAATATTCCCTGGTTATATATGATTTCTATGAAATTTAATTCCAAAAATAATTTTTGAAATCTTCGAACAAATTCAGTGTTGGTCGGCATGATTTTGATAAAGTGATATAAAAATAGATAACTTCTTTTTTAATTTTTTTTATGTTTCATCACAAATTCTTATGACAAATATTTTGGTTGATGTTTATTTTAACAATGAAAGTACTATGACTCGGGGATTGGTTGCCTGACAACATCATCAATCGTTTTCTCGCTATGCTTCCCCCAAGCCATGGAAAAGGTGATGATAAACATTTTTGGAGTGGTTACCAGGGAGGTGTCTTCACCATCTCTTCAGCTTACAGTCTGTTATGTGGTTTTCATGATGATGCTTTGGATGAGGGTTGGTCGAAAATTTGGAGTCTCAAGGTTCCAGAACGTGTCCAAAGCTTCATTTGGTTGGTAAAACATGACAGGATAATTACAGATTATATGAAGAGCAAGATGTTGATAGGAGAACATTGGTGTACAGATGATGTTGCAACAACGATTCATGTGTTTGTGATATTGCCCTCTGGCAAAAGTGATTTGGTGTAACGTTTTGAGATTGAATGTGCTTGATCAATTTTTTAATACTAGTTTGAAGGATTGGATTTATTTGAAACTTTATCATGATCTAGGCAAAGAGCAGGAGCTTGACTGGATGTGTTTCTGGGCAACAAGCTGCCATTTTCTATGGAAGTGGAGGAATAAAGAGGACCACAACGCTGATTTTGTACGAGCTCTATAACCTTAGTGTTTTGTCCAGCGATGGGTTAGATACTACAAGCAAGCTGATAGGAACAATGTGCTAAATATTAACATTCAAAGAGTAGAAGTTCTAATTGCATGGTGGAAGCCTGCAGAGGGTTGGGTCCGCTTAAATACAGACGGATCAAGTTGAGGCGATTACAAGGGAGGGTGTGGTGGATTCTTGAGAGGAGTAGATGGTATTTGGATGGGGGTGTTGTTTTAAAAATTACGACAGAGCTTTGAAACGATTACTGGGGCGAGTCACGACCAGGTCGCTTTCTTTAAGACGTTTCACGGCACTACCTGAAATGTGCAAGGTAGACTATCAACCGTGCGTCTCCAGGATAAAACAGCCCAGATTCTTTTTCTGTACGATTAAAGGCTGCACTGCCTAGAATCGGTCGAGAATAACACCTCTGAGAATATGGTTTAGAAACCACTCGAGAAAAACCAAAGGAGGAAAAGAACGATTCGTCAACACAAATCGCGGGAGATGAGAAGGGGAGAAAACCATAGAAGAGCGTTCGATTCTCGGTTTTGGAGTGAAGAATGAGAATCCTGAGCTCTCTATTTATAGAGGGGATTCTACCTCGCCGACCCGGTTCACGACCCGCTAGCGCAAGCCCACGCTCCAGTAACGGTAACCCACGAGGCGGAACGTGCGGAAGCGTGTGGGAACGTGGATGCACGTGTGTAAAACGTGCTGGGACTTGGTCTTGCTTGCAGGAATCTCGGAGCAAAAGAAAAAAAAATAATATTTAATTTCTGAGCACCAAAAAATTATTCTTTTACGGCCCAGGCCCAGTCGGCGGCGTCGTCGCGCGCATGTGTTATAATTTTTGGCATTAGCTCACTCCGTTCACAAAAGTGTGTACCCCAAGGGCACACCCTTGGAGGTGATATCCCACATATATAAACATTACTAGAGTGTGTGATCTACCCAATGTGGGACATAGAATTTTCAATTCACACTTAACACTAGTTTCTCCATTTTGTTTACATTTCAAAAACTTCATAAACTCACTAGTAAACTCACTAGTGTTCCAACAATCCCCCACTTGAATTCAAAATTGGTTTTACAGATTACGTTTTAAACATTTCCTAAAGATTGCTAGTAAACAAAGGTGTGTTTAACACTTGAACCTTTGCATAGTGAGTAGTATTCCGATTAACAAGAGTTACTTACAACATTGAACTCTATCTCAGACATAGAACACACACACAACCTTTTCTTAGGTGTTTTCTAAAAGCCCGTGCATTTAAGGCCTTGCACGTCTATCCCAGTTTTAACGAATGGTCTAGGAATTCTGCATCGAAATTCCATAAGAACCGGCCTCAATTCTACATACGTATAGGTGAGTCTATCAGAAGTACTCCTGTAGCTATGTACTCCACTCCATAAGGAGTATAGATCTCATTAAGAGTTTCTATTATCTCAACCTTCTGTCACTGCAGGATCATGCATTCTCACATCATGTTCTATCACTTGTGACTTGTTGTTACCCATTGAACCTAGTTCTTGGGATCTCCAGTCATTTAGGTCGGGTTACCATCACTTATGATCAATAGGCATTAGTTAGTCCCATCCTGATGGATGTATTTGCGACTTTCTCTCTGTTTAGTCTTTTCGTCAAAGGATCAGCTAAGTTTTCATTTGTTCGTACGAAATCTACTCTTACCGTTCCATTCGAAAGATATTCTCTTATCGTGCTATGTTTTCGTCTTATCTGTCGTCTCTTACCATTGTAATAACGATTCTCAATCTTTGCGATAGCCGCGGTACTATCACAATGAATCAACACAGCAGGTAACAATCTCTCCCATAAAGGGATTTCAGATAGCAAGCATCTTAGCCAACTTGCTTCTTCACTAGCAGCAGCTAGTGCTATCGTCTCAGATTCCATTGTGGATTGAGCCAGAATGGTCTGTTTCTTGGATTTCCATGAAACAGCTCCTTCAGCAATGGTAAATATATACCCACTGGTCGCTTTAGAATCATCTGATAAGGTGTTCCAATCTGCGTCACTATATCCTTCAAGCACTGCAGGATATCTCTGATAATGCAGTCCTAGGGTCATGGTCTTCTTCAAGTATCTCATGAGTCTTTCGATAGCTTGCCAATGCTCCATGCTTGGCCTGCTAGTAAACTTGCATAGTAATCCCACGGCGTAGCCGATGTCGGGTCTAGTACAATCAGTGGCATATCTGAGACTGCCAATGATGCTCGCATATTCAGATTGTCTTACACTGTCTCCAGTGTTCTTAAATAGCTTCACACTTGGGTCACAAGGTGTGCTCGCAGGTTTACAATCGAAGTAATTATATTTCCTTAAGATCTTCTCAACGTAGTGAGATTGATTCAAGGAGATTCCATTATCAGTTCTAGTAATCTTGATTCCAAGAATTACATCTGCTTCACCTAGATCTTTCATATCAAAGTGGTTGCACAACAAAGTTTTCACTTCTTTAATGACGTTGAGGTTCGAACCAAATATGAGTAAGTCGTCTACGTATAGACATATGATCGAGCAAGTGTTATTTCCGTATTTGTAATAAATACACTTGTCGCTTTCATTCACCTTATACTCATTCTCAATCATTAGGTTGTCGAATTTCTCATGCCATTGTTTCGGTGCTTGTTTTAAACCATACAGAGATTTGTCCAACTTACAAACTTTGTTTTCCTGTCCATGGACTACAAAACCTTCAGGTTGATCCATGTAGATTTCTTCTTCTAATTCACCGTTTAAAAAAGCAGTTTTTACGTCCATTTGGTGTACTATCAAATTGTGGATGGCCGCCAAAGAGATTAGTACCCTAATGGACGTGATTCTAGTAACAGGTGAATAAGTATCAAAGAAATCTACATTTTCTCTTTGTCTAAAACCTTTGGCTACAAGGCGTGCCTTGTATTTGTCGATTGACCCGTCAGGTTTTAGTTTCTTTTTCAGAATCCACTTACACCCTATTGTCCTGCTTCCAGGAGGCAAGTCAGTTAGGTGCCAGGTTTCATTGGACATTAGAGAATCCATTTCATCATTAATAGCTTCTTGCCATAAGTCAGCGTCAATTGAAGACAAAGCTTCCTTGATGCTTGATGGATCCTCCTCTATTGTATATGCCACATAGTCGGGGCCATAATCTTTAGCTATTCTTGCTCTCTTACCTCTACGAGGTTCTATAACATCTCTTTCGATGTTTTCATTGCTTGTTCTGATTTCAGAAGGTTGATCAAGAGTTGAGTTAATGGTACCCCCACTATTACCCCTACTGTCTCCTGACTTAAATGGAAATTTATTTTCAAAGAAGTCATCATCATTTGATTCTATGATCATTTTAGATTTCAGGTCGTAAAACCTATAGGCTTTACTGTTTAAGGCATACCCAATGAATACACATTCATAGGCTCTACTTGCTAGTTTGACTCTTTTGGGGTCTGATTTTCTTACATAGGCAAGGCTGCCCCATGTTCTAAAATAAGACAAGTTTGGTTGTCTTTTCTTCAAAATTTCATATGGAGAAGTTTTGTTCTTAGTTTTGGGTACTCTGTTTAGCACATAGCAAACAGTCAATAAAATTTCTCCCCACCAGTGAGGTGCTGCTCCGGAATTAAGCATTGTTGCAACTACTAATTCGGTAAGCGTTCTATTTTTTCTTTCCGCTTTACCGTTCATTTCTGGAGAATAAGGAGCAGTTGTTTCATGAATAATTCCGAGTTCTTTATAATACTCATTGAATGTATGTGATCCGTATTCAGTACCTCTGTCACTTCTAAAACGCTTAATTCTAATATTGAATTGATTTTCAATTTCTTTTACATGCTGTTTAAACATTTCAAGCGCTTCATTTTTATTTCGCATTAAGTACACATGTGTGTAATCGGAGCAGTCATCTATAAAAGTGATGAAATATCTTTTTCCATTTCTTGTCAAGTTACCATCTAATTCGCATAAATCAGAATGAATTAATTCAAAAGGTTCAGTTATTCTGGTTACTGATTTATGAGAACTTTTAGTTATTTTCGCTTGACTGCAATATTGACATTTTCCAAAATCGTTTAAAGATACTTTAGGTATTAAACCTAAACCGCTCATATTTGAAATAATTCTTTTATTAACGTGACAGAGTCTAGAATGCCAAATATTAAAATCACTCAACATATAAGCAGAAGAAGAAATTTTATTAATATCAATGTTCAACTTAAACATGCCATCAGTGGCGTACCCTTTCCCAACAAAAATACCATTCTTAGTGATGGTGTACAAATCAGCCTCAATGCTTTGAACAAACCCAGCCCTATTCAAAAGAAAACCTGAAACTAAGTTCTTTCTGATCTTAGGAGTGTGTAACACATCCTTCAGTATCAGAGTCTTTCCAGAGGTGAATTTCAGCTCTATATCTCCGATTCCAGCAACATCAGTGGAGTGAGAGTCTCCCAGCAATACCTTCTGATCATCACAAGCAATATATGTTTTAAACATATCTCTGTCATAGCAGACATGGCGAGAAGCACCAGTGTCCACCCACCAGCCATCAGAACCTGCAATCATGTTAATCTCAGTAATCATAGCCACGTAGGGCTCATCAGGTGCAACAGCAATAGCCAAGTTAGCATGTGCAGGTCAGTTGTTTCTGTTTCTACACTTGCGTGCCATATGACCTGCCATCCCACAGTTGTAACAATTGAAAGGAGGGGCACCGTCATTCTTGGGTGGCTGATGAATCTGGGGTCTTGGATTGTTCCCAGTCTTATTCCTGTTGGAATTCTTATTCATAGGGCGGTTCTGATTCTTAAATTGTTTGCCCGTAGGCTTCAGAACAGCACCTACAAATTTCTTTTTAGTGTTGTTGTTAGAAACAGCATACACTTCTTCATTCTGGTCCTGCTTTCTCGCTTCTTCTTCAATACGAAGGCAAGTAATCAGACTTTCAAGAGAGAACTCCTTAGTTTTGTGTCTAAGTTGACTCTTGAAGTCTTTCCAAGCAGGAGGCAGCTTATCAATAATCACAGCAATTTGAAATTGTTCGGGGAGTTGCATCCCTTCAGCTATGATCTCGTGAGCAATTTGTTGCAGCTCATGTGATTGTGCCTCGACGGGCTTATCATCACTCATTTTGAAATTCAGATAGCGGCTCACCGCATATTTCTTAACACCAGCCTCTTCGGTGTCATATTTTTTCTGTAGTGCCTCCCATAATTGTTTGGCAGTATCACAGAGTCTATAGTAATCATACAGAGGGTCTGTGAGTCGATTAAGAATGTAATTCTTACAGAGGTAGTCAGTTTCTTTCCACAGAGCAATGTTTATGGACAGTTGTTTATCAGTTTCAGCTTTCTCAGCAGAAGAAGCAGGGTCAACTGTTTTATCCTTGTCATTCGCTCCAGCAGGAGTCGAACTCGTAGGTGCCACAGGCAGGGGTTCGTTCAAAACGTAGGCAACCTTTTTTGTGGTTAAGAAAAACAGCATCTTTTGCTGCCAACGTTTGAAGTGGCTGCCTGAGAACAGAAACGGTTTATTAAAATCATCAGCAGCAGTAATCTTTTCAGAACTCATCGTATCGTATTTGAAACGTCTTAAAATTGTTGTTTTAAAAATTACGACAGAGCTTTGAAACGATTACTGGGGCGAGTCACGACCAGGTCGCTTTCTTTAAGACGTTTCACGGCACTACCTGAAATGTGCAAGGTAGACTATCAACCGTGCGTCTCCAGGATAAAACAGCACATATTCTTTTTATGTACGATTAAAGGCTGCACTGCCTAGAATCGGTCGAGAATAACACCTCTGAGAATATGGTTTAGAAACCACTCCAGAAAAACCAAAGGAGGAAAAGAACGATTCGTCAACACAAATCGCGGGAGATGAGAAGGGGAGAAAACCAGAGAAGAGCGTTCGATTCTCAGTTTTTGAGTGAAGAATGAGAATCCCGAGCTCTCTATTTATAGAGGGGATTCTACCTCGCCGACCCGGTTCACGACCCGCTAGCGCAAGCCCACGCTCCAGTAACGGTAACCCACGAGGCGGAACGTGCGGAAGCGTGTGGGAACGTGGATGCACGTGTGTAAAACGTGCTGGGACTTGGTCTTGCTTGCAGGAATCTCGGAGCAAAAGAAAAAAAAAATATTTAATTTCTGAGCACCAAAAAATTATTCTTTTACGGCCCAAACCCAAGCCCGGTCCGGCCGGCGTCGCGCGTGTTATAATTTTTGGCATTAGCTCACTCCGTTCACAAAAGTGTGTACCCCAAGGGCACACCCTTGGAGGTGATATCCCACATATATAAACACTACTAGAGTGTGTGATCTACCCAATGTGGGACATAGAATTTTCAATTCACACTTAACACTAGTTTCTCCATTTTGTTTACATTTCAAAAACTTCACAAACTCACTAGTAAACTCACTAGTGTTCCAACAGGGGGTTTCTCAGAATTTGGGGCAGTGTAGTGCCTACATATTAGAGTTGTGGGGTTATTGAAAGGTATTCGTCTCACTTGGGCTAATGGAAATTTACAATTTGTCCCTCAAAAAGTGATATGTTACAAAATTGTATGTATTTATTTATTTATTAAAAAAAATCAGTTATTTGATATATTATACATAGATGTGAAATGTTTAATTTTACAATCACTTTGGTTTTTCCATCAAAAAAGAAAATCACTTTGGTTTTTTTTTTCGTTTGCAAAATTTACTTTGTATTATACATTTAATGGTTTAGATCTTCAACGTAGATAAAGTGACAGGAGGGAATCTCTCCAGTGAAGGGAATCTCTTCCCCTCCGAGAATCATATTTAGTTGTGTATGTTGAATTGTTGAATATTGCTTCCGCACTTGTTATGTTGAATTGAATACTTATTCCTTTCATTGGAATGTCATTGATCTTTTGTCTAGCTTTTGTACCAAAGATTGCTTCGTTCTGGTTCTATTGATCATTCGTCTTGTTCTTGACTGCTTCATTATGGTGTTGTTGACCTTGTTCTTCGTACCCAAAGATGATTTTCATTGATTCAAAGTTGCTTTTGTATTTTTATCACATTTGTGATTTACCTGATTTACTGGATGATGGTTCACTAGAGAATGTTGATATCTGACTCGTTATGCGGAACTTAAATGTAAACAGATGCCTATTTATTGGTCGTTTTAGCTCGAGAATAACATTTTCAATCAAAACCAAAACATCAAGGGAAGACTGTCTTCAAGGAGGTAAATGTATTTTATCCTATTAAGTATATAAACACAATAAAACAATGCAAGGACTATTTTACAGCGATAGACATCAAGGTTCATGAATCCTGATGTAAGGAAACCAATTTGAACACGGCTACACTCAATCTCTCAATCCAACCATAGTAACACTCAATCTCAGCATCCCAATAGTCAGCAGCAGAATGAGCCATTTCATATCAGATTTACAAGAACCATCAAGAAGAGGTTTAGAAGGATGTTTACTATAAATCAAAAGACATAAACCTCATCTCTAATAGTTTTTGTAGCAATAGTTTAGAAGGACGCTACATTCAGCAACTCATGCCTCCCTTCAAATCTCATCTCCCATCACCATGCTAACAACTAACTAACTGTTATAGACCAAACCTAAGATGGGCAGGGAGTGAATGCAGCCCTTTCTGATAGAACTCAGAAAATTTAAGGTAACGCTGAATTATTTAACTGGAAAATAGTGAGTTAGAAGCTCTACAATGGTGAACAAGAAAATGAAAGACTTAAACCAGAGTTCTATGAGCTCCTAGACCAGAGAGAACTTCTCTTTTAAGAAACTCTTGACAACTTTCTGAATTGACTCTATAACGATCCATGTTAACCTCCTTGTCTCGTATCCATTATCATCATAAAGAACCGCCAGGCTCCTAGGGTGTCCCAAGTCATTGTACCCACTAAAATATCAATTCCATGGTTAATTGGTTGATACACAATCCAATCTTCAATTAGTCGGTACTTCATATACATACACACCTGTGAAGCCTGATACTTCAAAAATTATGAAAGCGACTGGAAATGTCCATTCCCCTACCGATACGTCCCGATACACGTACACGTATCAGAGAAGTGTCGGCCAATTAATATTTATTTTTTTGAAAAAAAAATGACCGATGCGTGTCGGATACGGCTAACTTATACTTCGATACAGATAACCTATAATTCGACGCTGATACTTTTGTCTTAATATTTCCTTTTTTAAAAAAATAAAAAATAATAATACATAAAGACCAGCATCGCTGTCAAAAACATATTGTCTCTTCTAACCACATGAAACAGGGTTCCTTGTCACCACTATGTTTGTGCATTATCTCGACTGTGGAAAATACATCCCTTTGTCTAACATCAGTTTTCTTTCTTGCAGCTGTAATATGGTTTATTACTAAGCATCAAGGCAGCTTTAATTGTAATTTATTAGTCATTCATCCCTTTATTTATAGCACGAGAGGAGCTATAATAAGTCATTAATGGAAAGATATGTCAATTCTGGCTACTCTATGATGATCACAATCTGTAACTAACCTGAAGTATCAACTGTGTTCCAAACTTATTTGTTACAGTAGAGATCAAAAGTGATGGACATGTATTTGTTCAAAGAAAACCTTAATGAGTGTGTACCGGGTTACCTATAAATTTGCTTGAAAACTTATCTGGACTGGACTATAGTTACTTAATAGTATAAATACTACAGAGACCTTTTTTAAAAGTGATGATCTGTTTAGCAAAGATGCATGATGAAGAAAAAGGGAGGAAAGGAAGCCATTGCTTGAAGGAAGAAGTTTTTTTTTTTTTTTGAAACAACAAATATTATTCTCATCGAGTAAATGCAAGAAGCATAACCACTCGCGGATAAAACAGAAAAATACAAGCAAACGGTACCGCATATATACGGAACACCCACAATACCAATTCACCCTAACCTTGAAGAAAATAATGAGGCCAAAATATACAAATTTGAAGCAAACGGGACGAAATATGCATAGTCAAGCCTCACTACCCCTTACCGAAAACAACATGTAAAGGGCCAAAAACCTGCACTACTGCACACGCTAACAGCAGCCCAACAGAAACAACCACTCATAAAACACGCCCAGACTAGGAACAACACGCTCCCATTAAATTTGCAAAGTCAAAACCGAACACTACATGTAAAATTTCATTCCTTCCTGCCAACACAGCCAGCAGCCACTAACACAGCATAAATCTCAGCTCCTTACCTCATGAGACATAATTGTGGATCTCAACACCATTCATAAAAGAGACAGGCCAGAACTTTAATTCTAGACAACATCCAACACCAAGATATAACCTTAATCTCCTCCACAAACTCATCCACCTCATAAGTCGAATTTTTATAAATTTTGTCATTCATCGCTTTCCACAACAACCAAATCGTTGTATGCCAAATAAGCCAGAAACCCTTCACCACTTTCTTATTTCTTCCCCCCGACACCAACACTCCCAATGAATGAATAAATTTGGAGGAATTAAGAAAAAGCAATCCAACCACTCCAACATCTTCAACCACACCAACCTAGCCACTTCACGGTGTAAAAATAGACGTTGAGATGATTCTTCCTCCTTGTTACACAACACACACAAATTAGATACTTCCGGAGCTAAAACATTCCTCAACTTAAGATTATCCTTAGTTGGGATACGATTAAGAAATGTCTTCCAAGAAAACGCCACCACTTTGGAAGGTGCTGAGTTTTTTCCACATTGCTTCAAACACTCCTTTTTCTTCTTCGCTCCACAAGTCCTCTCTCAACACTCATTGATCCAATTTTAAATATGCTTATTTAACCGTAAAAACACCACTCTCTTCCAACTCCCATCTCCACACTTCTTCCTCTTGAGATCCAACTATCCCTTCCACGTTCTCCTTAGGACTAAGCAACAATTCCTCTTCCCACACAAACAAATGTCTCCTCCAAGTAAAGCTCCAAACCGAGCCCAAACCCGCTAAATCCCCAACTTCTTCCACCATTGCCTCCTTTTGATTAGAGATAGAAAAAAGCCAAGGATATTTTAGTTTAAAACACCTATCCCCTAGCCACTTATCATTTCAAAAACTATTGGTCATGTCATTCCCGACTATTTTCAGCACCTCCGAGTTAAACCAACTAATGACACCAAAATCATCTAACTTCACTAAATCATTCTACCACAATGGCGAGTTTCTATGCCACACCCTATTACCCCCTTCCACTAACACCTCCCTACACGGGTCATATTTCTCCTCTAAAACATCTTTCCACAATGTTTTTTGACCATCAAGCAATCTCCACCTCCATTTAGCCAACAAGCTCACATTCACCACCCGGACATCCCTTACCCCAAGACCCCATTCCTCTTCGATTGACACATCGAGTCCCACTTCACCCAACTAATTTTCTTCCCTCCTCTAACACCAACCCAAAGGAATTCTCCTTGAACTTGCACAATTCTCTTCCAAACTTGAACCGGCATCTTCAAAAAAGACAAATAAAATATCGGAATTGAATTTAGAACCGAGTTTAAAAGCACAACTTTAAAAGCTCCACCAACGATTTCCAAGTTGAAAAATTCCTCATATTAGCTCCCACCGGTAACCCCAAATATTTAAACGGAAGACTCGCCTCACTACAATTAAAAAAATCACAAGCCATTCCTATAAACTCCGACGAGACATTAACCCCAATTAACGAACTCTTGTAAAAATTAATTTTCAACCCCAACACCATCTCAAAACCTCGTAATAGAGCCTTCATAGCCCAAAGGTTCTCGATCGTCGCCTTACCTATACAAAGAGTATCATCGGCATAATGCAAATGAGAAACCACCAAATCATTTCCACCAATTCTGAAACCCTCAAACAAGTTTAAGGACACCGCATTCCTCATCAAACCACTAAAACCTTCCGCAACCAACAAGAACAAAAAAGGGACTAAAGGGTCCCTTTGCTTAAGTCCTCTATGGATGTTAATCTCCTCCGTCGGGCTACCATTGACAAGAATCGACATACTCCATCCAAACACACATGCCTTCATCCAAGCAACCCACTTCGCACTCATACCCACTCTAACCATCATATATTCCAAAAAACCAAAATCTACCAAATCATAGGGATTTTCAAAGTCTACCTTGAGCAAACACTTCTTCTTCACTTTTCTAGCATAATCCACCAACTCATTCACCACCAAAACTCCAACCACCAAATTCCTCTCTTTACGAAAAGCCGATTGTGTAACACCCCGTTTTTCCCAAATTCAAAATTTCATAAATAAATCAGAGTATCATATAAAACGGAATGCTACATTTACTTAAATTCTTAAAAAGGGAATAAATAAACATTTATTCTGGTCAAAATAGTTCTAACATCGCAGCGGAATAAGTTCAATGTTAAATAAATCGTTTTGGCACGCAGGCCTCATAAATAAGTCTCGACATAAATTAACTGCAAACTTAAATCATAATCAAATACGTAAGGAATAGAAAGTAAACATAAAGGTTCCCATCCCGTTACGTATCAGAGCACCTAAAGGACACGGTGAGGATAGCTACTCACAACAATAGCATTAAACATATAATCCAATAATTACAATTAACAGCATAACTTCATCATCATATATCATAATAACAATCAAGTAGCATCTTAAACAACATCATAAATCAACTTAATAGTTTGACTTGACAATGCGACATCGACTCAACTTATGCAACTTAGACATCTTAATCATGCATGTGGTACCATATTGAGTATAAATATACTCCCAGGGCATAAGCCCTCGTCGCTATTGAGCATAAAAATACTCCTAGAGCATAAGCTCTCGTCGCTGTTTGAGCAAAAGCTCCTAGGGTATGAGCCCTCGTCTCTGGATGAATATGCATGGACTCGACTTCTTAAATCTTAGACATCTCAAATAAATTCCAATAATTTGGATTACAACATCATAAATCTTATAACAACACATGCAGCTTTTAATTAATAAAACAGGGCAGCATGGCAGCAATCAACATCTCAAACATAGCAAGATCGTAAACGTTCACATACATCGTCACTTATGATTTAGAAAAGCATATACAAATGTATAGGTCACAATAACAAATCAAATATCAGCTAACAGCTCTACATTTCTTCTTACTATCTCAGTACTTAATTCCCAAACCAGGGGTCATCTCATAACTAATCGTGCGACAAGAGTCGCATTATTCTAAAAGGTAGTCTGATAGAGGACTACTCGCTATGGCGAGTGGGATCTCTCGCCTCGCGAACCATTACAGGGGTTACTCGCTACGGCGAGCTGGGTTGCTCGCTTGGCGAGCTCCTGGGTGTTGCTCGCTACGGCGAGTTGGGTGTTTGCCTCGCGAACCTTCTGGGGGTTGCTCGCTATGGCGAGCTGTTCTATTCGCCTCACGAGCTGATGAGTACTCGCCGTGGCGAGCTGGCTGCTCGCTGTGGCGAGCGGCGACAGAACAGTTACGGGGTTACGAGGGTTTTCACCCAAAACCCTAAATTTCATCCTAAACCTTCCAAATTTCGACTATGATGATGTACAAGAGCTATTCTATGGTCTGTAAACAGTTTCCTACGTCAACGGTACAATTTCTCATCATCTAATCATCAATTTACCACTTATGACCTAATTCTCATATTCCTAATTCTCATGAAATAAACCTAGAATTTGCTAACTATAATCATGAATTGCATGTTCTACTGATATTGTAATGATAGGCTCACCCTTACCTTAAGAAATTCGAGCAGCAGCCTCTCCGGTTCTTCTCTTCCGTTTTCTCCCTTTTTCCTCCCAAAGCTCTGAATTGTACGTTCTGTACAATTCTAACCTAACTCCCCCCTTTTAAACCTCTTTTTGTTTGTTTTTATCTTATTTCCCCCACAACTATATCTAATTATAAAACAAACCCACAACTTATTATTTGTTTTATTTTCTAATCTTATTTTATTAAACAATAAAATAAGTCACAACACATAAGTCACATAATATCTCAAATATCACTTAATTCACACAAAATCATATAAATATACTCTATACTATATAAAATAATTTTAAATAATTAAAACGGGCGTTACAGATTGCGTAGGAGAAATTATGGAATTCATTACTCTCGCCAATCTCCTTGCTAACACCTTTGTCAACAATTTATAAAGGCAACCAAGCAAAGAAATTGGTCTATAATTCTTCTACTCTAAAGGTGACGACACTTTTGGAATTAATGCCACAAAATAAGCCAACATACTCTTAGGCAAGACCTCATTCGCATGGAATTGATCGAACATAATCCTCACCTTTTATCAAAGTCCAAAACTCCTTAATAAAAGCAAAATTATAACCATCCGGACCCGGGCTTTTGTTCGCTTCACGATCTCTTACCACCGATTCAATTTCCACCATTGTAAAAGGTGCAACCAACAACCCATTATCACCTTCGGATAGCATTTCAAAATCCACCCCATCCAATTTTGGCCGCTCCCACCTATTATCCGCCACATGATTTGTAAAATAATTCACCACCTTACGACGAACATCCATAGGCGACACCAACCATCCATTATTATCTTTTAACGCCTTTATTGAATTCCTACTTGTTCTCAACTTGAAGCATTTATGAAAAAACCTAGAATTAACATCTCCTTCTTTAAGCCATTTCGATCTAGACCTTTGCATCACCGTCACATCTTTCACCTTTAAAAGACACCATAACTCTTCAAACTTTTGTTTACGGGCAAACACTTCCACCTCACTCAACACTCCCTCCTCCCCTTTTTCATCTATGGCTTTGATGTCTTCCACCAACCTCAACACCCTCTCCTTCATACATCCATACTTCTCCTTATTCCAC
The DNA here is from genome assembly GCA_946800305.1 of Medicago arabica. Taxonomy (NCBI): domain Eukaryota; kingdom Viridiplantae; phylum Streptophyta; class Magnoliopsida; order Fabales; family Fabaceae; genus Medicago; species Medicago arabica. The sequence goes on from OX326970.1 coordinate 44,597,164, forward strand.
ACTTTAATACTAGATTTTAACCTGTTCAGCTTTTCTTTTAGAACATAACTCATCCACCCACTTACATTTTGGGTCCTCCGCGCCTCCTCCACCACCCCTCTAAACTTTTTATTTTCAAGCCAAAAATTATTAAAGTGAAACGGTTTTGCCCCCCAATCCCAACCTCCATACGAAAGCACCAATGGACAATGATCGAAAACATCTCTAGGTAAAACCTAAAGCAAGTTCTCCCCCCACACTTGAGACCACTCCTCCGAGATAAGCACCCTATCAATTCGGCTCATTGATCTCCCATTTGGATGATACCAAGTGAACCGACGAACCAACACATTTAAATCTTCCCACTCCATTTCCCGGATAAAATTATTAAATAAGGACATCTCCAATAATTGTGTCGTTGAGACCTCCGCATTCACCCCTCTCCTTTCATCCCTCCTACACACCACATTAAAATCTCCTATCACACACCACCCACCTCCTCCTCTACTATCTCTTTCATTCACAATACTCTCCCACAATCTTCTCTTAGCCTCCAAGTCACATTTGTAATACACATTTATAACTATCACCCTAGTCTTCTCCACTCCCTATTCTAAACACACCCTCACATGTCCTTCCCCTTGGAAAGTAAATAGCATATTAGCACTAGATTTACTCCAAAGCGAAAGAATACCACCACTATTTCCTTCGGAAGCTCTAAAAGTCCACTCACAATCTTCATTCCCCAAAGAGAGTAACATAAAGCGGGAGTAATTTCTTCCAACTTCGTCTCTTGAAGCGCCAAAAAATCCTCTTTATTTTGCCTAACCAAAACTCTCTCTTGAAGGAAGAAGTGTTTCTTCCGGTCAACCATAATTTCTCATGCATTTTTATTACTAATGATATATGTACAGTTTGCAAATGTAAGTAATGTTGGAAGTATAATTCAGTTTGTTAGAGTAGTTTAGTTAGTTGAGAAAGTTAGTTACACAAGTTGTTATGAGATAACTTGCATGTTAAGTAACATAGTGTAACATCCCCATTAATTGAAATTTTTTTCAGAAAAAAAACAGTAAATGTATCGAATAATATGGCATGTTCAACCCATACACATCCCACCAGCACACCAAAACAAAACTCAAACAAAACATTAGTTATGACTATTTTTTATGATATTGATTAGGAGTCAACAAACATCGAAATATTCATGTTGTAAAAAAAATCGAAATATGACTTTTTTTATTTATTTAGGGGTCTATATGGTGAAAATCAAGTATTGAATGTAACAATTAAGAATTTCATTAAAAACCATGTACAAAATACCAGCAGCGCATTGCTCTCGTGCTTAAAATATGGAATCAATGCATCAATCACAATAAATTTGTTGATTATTTGGGATTTCATAAAGTACCATACATAACACTCTTTGTTATACCTTAAACACAACGTTTTTGTTTTGTACACATGACAAAAAACAACAAGTTGGTCACAATCACATGCTGACGTTTGTGTGTGTGTCCAGTCAGAGTCCACTAAGTTAACTCTTATTGGCTGAAAGAGTCACTTTCTGACAAACACTGCGCGCGCGTGTGTGTTGCAAAATTGCCATTCACCAAAATTTCCTAATAAGAGTTTCTTTCAACCCTATTTATTCACTGAAATAACCAAATCAACCACCATTCTTTGTTTCACCTTTCTGCTATAACATACATTGCTCTTTTCTCCCATTCAATAAACCAAGGTAACATTCTTTTTTCCCTTACTTTTTGGACATGTCATCCATGATCAGATTCCTGATTCTACTTTATCATATTATTCTACTTTTTAATGTTTGATTCACCAAAAATAGTGTTTCTTTGTTTGTTTGGATCTAATTTAGTTAGATGATCACTAGTTTGATTGTTTCATTATATTGGAATTAATGTTATTTTCATTATTTTTTTGTATTTAGTTATGAATTGAATTTATTGGTGATTCATTGAATGAATAAAATTTCAGTTATTCCTTCAACAAAAATAAAATACTTCAGTTATCCCCGCCTTTTTCTTTGTTGATTCCTTCTTTTAGATATATATACTCCCTCCGGAACTATATACGAGAGAAAGTGTAGTCGACAAAAATTGATGTATCTGGTTCAAAATTTGGACCAAATACATCAACTCTTATTGACTTAAATTTCTCTTGTGTATAAGATCGGAGGGAGTATATTAGGATGGTGGTGTTGATTATAAGTATGTAAGAACTTCTGACTTTAAATAGGGAGTCGGTTTTAAGCAATCTGGGATTATTTAGTGAAACAATTAGAGTGGAAGACAGAGTGTCACTTTCATAGAGTGGAAGATGGAGTGTCCTTGTTTTTTACTATATTGAACTTTGAAATTCTCATTATTTTGTTGTTTCTGTACCTCCTTGTTTGTGCACATATGTATCCGTGTTGTCAAATAGAGGCTATGCCTATAGCAGCGCGGAAACATAGCAGAATCTGAACAAATTGTTATTGTTACATGATTCGTGATTTAGACTTTAGTGCAAAGTATTGTTCAATAGGAGCTATAGAGGTGCTATAGTGCTATAGCATTGCGAAATTTGATCAAACTGCTATTTTTCCGGTATCTGTGATTAACAACACTGATCTATATATTTTATATTGTCTAAATAGTTAACGGCCCTTAGGCATCCAGTATTTGATGGATGTACTAAAAGGGCTATGCTTCTTGTGAATCTCATATACTGCTTTTCATGTGACTGGTTGACGAAAAAACATTTGTTTCGGACTTCAGTTGATGTTGATCCTAAGATGCATTTGCCTTGTTTCATGGAATCCATCTCGATTCACTTTATTTCAAATTTGAATGTCATCTCCCAATTCTATGTTCTGATCATAATACCTGCTGCATTTTTGCCCTTACCAAAATAATAGCTAGACAATATCTCTGTTAGAAGAAGTTGTTTAGATTTATTACTGGACTCAGCTTTAAGAACCGAAATACAAAATTATGCAGAGTAGATTTTAGCTAATTAAACAACTATACAAATTATCTCTACTATGCTCATATCAGGCTAGTAACATATGCTCATAAACTTACAAAACTCAATTTTGCTTACTGCTAAGCAGAGATTCAATTGCCAATTAGAAAGTTATCCTCTAAGGACGTACTTTCTTTGGCTTTATAAGTTTTATCTGTGAATTATGATATATAAAACTCTCCATATGACCCTCTTCCAGATACAAGAGTGGTTCTTTAGTTATCTCAGATTGCCTAAAGGATAATTTCTTGTGTTTGTGATAGTACTTTATATGCATAAGCTTGAAATTAATCTTAATACCTTTGAAAAATTTCCAAGTCTTGGTATGTATTCTTGTTTCTGTTTTCAGTTGCTACCTTTCAAATTTGTTTTCCGAAACAACAAAGGATAAACCAAGACAGAAGACTTGTTTTGTTATAACTTTTTTCAAGCTGTATCTTTTGAATGTAATTGTAAATTTGTAAGGCATTTAAAAACTTGGTATTCTTAGTCCGAAATTGTATGCCAGTCTTGTACATTCATGTCACGAAGCTGAGCTTTCCTTTTGCACAAATTTTACTTATGATTTGTCTTGTACAATCATGTCACGAAGGATATATATATATATATATATATATATCATGTTGGATTAGTTTTTATATTATCTTGATATTATTATGATCTGTCTTATGATTTCCCTATTTATTTAGGATCAGGAGTCTTATATCCATATAAGTAGGGATTCGTATTTAGGGCATGTTTACATTAACTTATTTGAGTTTATCAACTGACATAAGCATTTATGCAAATGTTCAGGAGAGTTTATGAAAATAGTTTATGACATGTCTAGAAGTTGTTTTTAGCTTATTTTCATAACCTCTTCAGGATATCTAATGAAAACAGATTAACGGTGTGACTTTGTTTTATCTTTTGTTATAGAAATAGTTTATACATAAGCGCTTATGCTATAACCGCTTAATGAAGTTGTTTATCCAAGCAAAGTCTTAGTCTTTTGTATTAAGTCAACATCAAGCATAATAAGAAATATAATTATCCTCAAATTTGACTATCATTATATTTCTTATTTCTCTCACCCTTTTATCGAAAATCTCAACAAAAAAATTGTTTTTCCAGATGGGAGATGTGGCTAAGGACCTTACTGCTGGAACTATTGGAGGGGCTGCACAACTGATCGTTGGTCATCCATTTGACACCATAAAGGTCAAGCTCCAAAGCCAGCCTACACCACTTCCTGGTCAGGTTCCAAAATTTTCCGGTGCAATCGATGCTGTCAAGAAGACAATAGCAGCTGAAGGTCCAGGCGGGTTATACAAGGGTATGGGAGCCCCACTTGCTACAGTAGCTGCCTTCAATGCTGTCTTGTTTACAGTTAGAGGGCAAATGGAAACATTGTTGAGGTCACATCCTGGTGATGTTCTCACATTAAATCAGCAGATTGTTTGTGGAGCTGCAGCTGGACTTTCTGTTTCTTTTTTAGCTTGCCCTACTGAACTTATCAAATGCAGGTTAGATGCTACTGATAATGGTGTTTTAATTTTCATGATTCAGTCACATTATATTTTCTATTCTTTCTATCAATTTCTTCCTATTTTGTATTTCTACTTTGTCCTGTCATGTAATAACTTTCTAGCTGTACAAACCTTTGTTTATTATTGTTCTCTGTTAAGATCTATGTTACTGAGCCACCCGCATTTTTCCATGCATTAGATATCGTACCACAGTTTGTCTGCCTGAGAGGTGTGTTGAGATCCCATAGAGATATTGTTAGAAAAGCCACCCTGGTTCAAAATTAATAAAAGATACATAAAACGCAATTAGAGAAGACACGATATTTGATCACGGAGTTTGACCAATCTTGCATACATCTTAGACTGCAGTACCTTTCTATTATTCAAGCTTAGGGTTTACAAATTACAACTGTGTTTAAATACTCACCCACATGTGCGACCTGCCCATCAATAAGTTATGAGCCATACCCAACTGATATAGTCAAAATAGTCTTTACTCTTCACTAGGTGTAGACATTCCTAACCACTTGAACTAGCTATTGAATGGAGTAGAGTTAGGCCTAATCTTAGATTCGAGTAATCTCCGAGTCATCTCTTTAGGGGCTCATTTTAAGGAAATGTAATCATTTCTCTCATGGTTGACATGAAAATCATTGGCCTTGAAAATGACTCTGACTTGCAGATTAGTCTTGATTAACTTTTCCTGAATTTCTCAAATTATTATTTATAAACATTTGTACTAAAAATATGTATTGTTCTTCTAACTAAATATTTTGTTACACGACAAATACCAGGTTGCAAGCACAGAGTGCACTAGCTGGTTCAGGAACAGCGACATTGGCAGTGAAATACGGTGGACCGATGGATGTAGCCAGACATGTTCTCAAATCAGAAGGTGGTGTAAAAGGTCTTTTCAAGGGGTTAGTTCCCACTATGGCACGTGAAATACCTGGAAATGCCGCAATGTTTGGTGTATATGAAGGAACAAAGCAATTAATTGCAGGAGGCACCGATACCTCTGAACTCGGTAGAGGTTCTCTGATGCTTTCCGGAGGCTTGGCCGGAGCTGCTTTTTGGTTTATGGTGTATCCAACTGATGTTATTAAGAGTGTGATTCAAGTTGATGATTACAAAAATCCAAAGTTTTCTGGTTCAATTGATGCTTTCAGAAGGATAAAAGCTACCGAAGGGTTTAAAGGTCTTTATAAGGGTTTTGGTCCTGCAATGTGCAGAAGTGTTCCTGCCAATGCAGCATGTTTTTTGGCATATGAGATGACAAGATCAGCTTTAGGATGATTAATTTATAACCAAGCTTCATAGGGATATCATTGAGTACCATGAATAGACACGTTTCTAGTTTCTTTTACCTTTTTTTTTTCTTTTCAAATCCTACAGCATTTTCATTTCATACATTGCAATATTGCCACAATGACTTACGTCTATTGTTACTTCAAGAAATGATTATTTTACCAGTGGTAATGCAAGCAACCTTTTATTTTAAAGCTGTTTTTAGAAGCCTGGATTCATTGTATGATACAAATGTAATCAGTTTTCAAAAATTAAGATACGACATGGCTAAAACACGTTAATAAATATATACGATGCATCTGTTGTTTTCTCATTATCCTACTAGCAGTTTAGATTGCTAGAAACATATATTCAACTTTCAAGACAATGTACACAAATTTGAAATTTCTTGTGCAACTTTGGAGCATTGTAACAGCATGAATACTCGGAAAAGATGAAGTTGATGTTGCTACTATTGCTATAAGGAGGCTGAAGTTAGAAATCTGCAGGGTTTAACTGAACACGCCTTTTTCCTGTTTTGACTAAATCACTTTTGTACTAATTAGCATTTTTCATGATATATTTTTAACACTTGGTGCTGCAATTTGATTCATGTGTGCCTCATAATTAAAATGGTCTCTTGCTTGGTTTTCACTTATTTTGATTATACATGCATCAGCTTGGGTTAAGATTGTAAATGAGTCGAACTTCGTTCAACCCGACTCAACTTAATAAGGTTCAATTCAAAATTCATCTCGAGTTCAACATGAACATATTTATGCAATTCAAATTTGGCTCAATCAAGCTGGTAAGTGGCTTGATTCAGCTCCATAGTTAGAACTTGAACATTTTAATTTCATACAGAAGATATGGGCCATATTAGTAAAAAAAAATTGATTTATGAAGCACAGACACTCTTTGGATTAGACGTGTCCTGATGTCGGACACGACACATGTTCAACACCAACACATATAATTACATGAAATTATGTGATTTTCTCAAATTATTAGTGGTGTCGATGTTTAAGTGCCCGTATCCGTGCTTTATAGGTCTTGACCAAAAAGAATGTGACACTGTTTTTTTTAAGCATTTACATAAATATGAAATGGAGATACTTAGAGAAATTGTCTTTGCCACATAATAATAACAGCATAACAAACTAACTAATGTATGTATGACTAGTGAGGTGTACTCAAAAAATGTCGCTACTCCAACAAATACGAGGGAATCAGTCATATATGTATGTGTAATAACATGAATATATCATGAAATAAATCACTACATTTATGTAACATAACACATCATTATTTTTATCAGAACACAAACATTCCAAAATGGAGGATCTCAAACTACCTTCTCATGATTCCCCATCCATCCCTCTCATTGCTAGGCTCGATCATTTGGAATTCGTTGTGAGCTTATTTTTCATTAATTTCTTCTTACTACAATTATCATATGAAAATCAATTTTGTCACATGTATCAAATTAATTTTTCCTATGTTTATTTTTGGGTTTGATGTGACAGATGAAGTATTTAGAAAGAAAACAAAGATGTGGAAGCAATGTTGTTACTGCTCCTGAAAAACAATCTTCCGAAGCATCCATCAAAGAGGCTTACTTTAAAGGAACATTGATGGATCGTGTTGCCTGTCTTGAAAACAGGCTTTTTCAGGTTTAACTTTATATTCTATTCTATCACTCAACATTTTTTTTCTTCTAAAACCAAATCATTTTTCATAATGAGATAAAATATGACATCACCAGCATATTGTCTATGTCTTGATTACTAATATGCATGCTTAATGATATAATTAATCATAGTTTAAATTTGACTGATACATCGTCACAAAGTTTTTTTTTTTTTTTTTTAACAAGTACATCGTCACAAAGTTAAAATGTGAGTTGTCTAATATTTTAAATCCGTAGTTGCATGGATTCAAAAATTTAAATCTTGCATCACAAAATTAGATTTGGATTATTTGGTATCAAGAAACCATGCAATTAGTGAATTTACAACGTTGAATCAGTCATATACTTGCATCTCTCTTAAAATTAGAGATCATATAAACTAAATATTCGATGTTGTAAATTTTACAATTGCTTGATGACAACAACAAATCTTAAGATCCAAATTTCCTGCGATAAAAATAGCATGCATCAATCTTGGTCATTGATTTGAGATTGAAAAGTTCATACCATGTATTCATTAAATTTATTTTATATACTAATTTCGACCATTCATTAAGATGGGACGATTGAGTTCAGTAACTATGTAACTGTATTATTTTTGGAAATCTAGATCCAACACTGTAAGAGTCACACTTATATTGATTAGGATCATTATTTTGTGGAAAACCATTTGTCATAACATTATACACACACATACACGATACAGCATTACATGAATTTAATTATTCTAAAGTTTCAATGTTCTAGTAACATGGAAATATACATTGAGTACGTGTTTGTATATGTAGCTTTGTGTAGAGATAGATTCAAGTGGAAGCTCCAATCCTCTGTCTCGTGCTTCCACAGTAGCTTCTGGAGAGTCTTCATCCAGCCAAGGATCCAAGGGTGAAGTATGTTACTCATTTCCAACCTTCAACAATGTTCCAAATCATAACGGAGACAAAGAAATAATGCCTCAGAATCTTAATAGCACACTGGCAATGAAGGTAAAATAAACAAATTCATTACTCTAATAGAAAAGTAGTGTGAATTGAACAACTTTGAATAAATTTCCTTTATAAAATTGATGGAAAACTTCAAACTCTACCTATAGTTTATACTTTATAGACTTCTAATCTGAAATTTTATTATTGTACTGTCACCACTTACTAGTCAAACTAAATTTCATACACTTTTTCTTAAATATTAAATTCTTATGGTACTATCATACCATGAGTGCATGGAGTATTTAACATTGGATCTTTGTCCTGTTTAGGAATGATACTACAAATAGTAATCTCTAGTGATACATATGGGAAAAAGATAACATTATATGTCTTTTTCACACAAAAATACTCAATTTCACTAAGATATTTTTAATACTATATAGTCTGAGTTTTGGTCCAAGACATACTAACATGAAAATATATTGGGATTTTAGGCCAGAAGAAGTCCACATTCTGCGCTGAAAAAAATCATGGGCATCATGAATGGACCTTTTAGTATTTTATATCTTTACCTTTTCCCTTTTGGTTGTATCTATATATATTATGCATAAGGCCCTGCAAGCAATTGATAGTTTATGATAAAAAAAGGGATATCCTTTGCTAGAAACTTCATATACTATATTACTATGTGCATTATAACCTTTCTTTTTCTCAATTATTTACCTTGCACAACATCTTATGAGCGGTTATATATTTAACTTTAGATTAAAGACATGTATGATATTCGATACATATTGTTGGTGTTCGACTCCGACACAATACGGATACATATAATTAAGTTTAATTTTTCTTTTTTAAAATTTTTTATCAATGTTAACGTATCAGTGTCATTTGTCAAAATCTAGTGTCTGTGTGATTGTGTTAGTGTTAGATATTTATTTTTATATATGGCAACAGAATCTTAAATATGCTGCAAATTATTATTGAACCGAATCTCATAATCAATGTTAACTTGACATATAATTAAACTATATTGATTGATGCAGGAAAAATCAGAGATCCTGAAGGTTCAAACGAAAACCACATGTTCTACTAATAAGCAACAAGTGGTAGTAGTGGGAAAGAAAAAAGGCAAGAAGAGTGAAAAGAAACCCAAAGGTGAAAAGAAAATTGTGCCTCCTATTAGTTGGCCACAGTTTAACCTACTAGGCTGTAAAAATTAATGGTTTTGACATTGATTTATAATTTCTTTTTCTACATTTAATTAGTAGACATTGATCATGTTGCTGTTTGAACTCTTTGTGGTTGATTGCCCTACATATTAGTAGTACTATTCCTTAATAATAAAGTATGTGAGGTTGGATTTTGGTGGATTCATTTGGTCCTAGTATTAGTATTTAATTCTATATATGGTAAGTATAGTGTGCTTGGGAAAATGAACCATGATCAGTTTTTAAGGGACAGGAAGGCCATGTGAAATTGTGAACTGTGTGAGGCTCACATTTCCTTCCAGATTCAAACAATCTATTGTTTCTAATTATTTTAGTTGAATTATTGGATGAGGGGGATGCCATAGATCTCATCTCTTGAATGGCTCTGAATTTTGTACTTCTTTTAGTTATATCTTATAAGTTTGAAGAATCTTTCTATAAGGTGTGTTACTTAGACACATGAAAGTTGGACACCGTATCTAATAATGTGTTTGGTTCTGCGTTTTGCTACTACCGTAGCACGTTTTGAGGTCTTTATGCCGTAATTGAGAAGCTAGTATTTATAACTTTACTGTAAACACGAAATCGTGTCGTGATTCAACCAAACATAGGCTAAGATAATATAAAATACAACTTGGATGGGTGTTGTGTTGGAATTATCTAGAGATAAGAAATAACATAGAAGTTGAAAATCGTATCTACTTATAGTTTTGATGTCAGATTTTGTGTCCAAGAAACATTTTTGTTTTACTATATAGAAATGATAGTGACTAATTTGTTTAAGAAAGAGAAACATGTTAATATTGGAGATTGAATTTTTGGCCTTCAATATAGAACTACTTAATTCGATGTCTCAAACTGTACTATTGGACTGCTTATTTGAAAAACAAATTAAAGTGTGAAGTATTTACTAGCTTCACAGTCAAGAAAGAATTTAACCATAATTTTTTCATCCATAAAATTTGAATTTGAAACCTTATTTAAGAAATCTCAATCTAATTCTACATAGGCCAACATGATATTTGTGACATGTGGATATTATGTGACATGCCATTAAACTATCAGGTGTTTAGCTAATTAGTAACAAATTTGATACACTGATAGTTTAATTTTGACACAACTTACAAACGACCCATAATTGCCTCAAAGGTTTTTGAATCCATTTGTAATGAAGAACAATACTTACTTAGTACTCTAGGTAAATTTTGTTCTTTCATTCAATATATTGAAAGAAAAAAAATTGAATTTCACATTTCTCATTTTAAGTGTTACTTATAGATTACTAGTAAAAATATTATTCATTCTATATTAAAATTATTCTTTGAGTTTTAGTTTCTTTATCATTTTGATATATTATATTTCTAAAAAAATTCTCTTATTAATTTAATGTAAGGATAAAATTATTAATAAAGCCATATTAGACTTTTGAGTAAACTGAAATGACACATAAACAAGAATGAAGGTATATATATTATGACTTAAATATAACTTCTTTTTTTGTTTCCAATATAACGTTTTATGCATAATTGAGACGACCCTTTATTTTTTAAGTAGATGAGATGAGATGACTTAGCATTGACATTTTGTATATAGCAACTAGAATAAGTAAATCGTGGTAGGCAGCTAGCGCCTACAAAAAGTGCAATTGAAAAATGATAAGTTAGAATCAGATACACCCTCACTCACACAGTGATTAATCATCTTATAAAAAAAATACACAAGGCCACTAATAAAAGTCTTAAAAAACAACTTGATGATCATGCCTTTAAGCTGCTAACCAATAATGTATTGTGTGTGTAGAGAGACACTAATACACACGAAATCTAAGGGTTGGTTTAGTGGGACATGTTGTGGTTTCCGTTCTCACTATAAGCTGCTAAACTATAAGATCGAGAGGTTTATACTATCATAAAAAAATAAGAAAAAAGATGAGAGGTTTACATTTGATAGGAACAAAATAAACCCATTTAGGGTTGGCCTAGCGGCTGGCTTGAGATCTTGGAGTGTGCTCCTTTCGTCTCAGGTTCGATTGCCTCTTGTGCCAATTTCGGTGGACATTGATCCCCGCAGATTAGTCGGTCTTTGAATCGGATACGGAGTTTTCAAAAATAAATAAAAGAACATAAAAAGAAAGATTTAGTTTCTATACAATCATGGTGTAAAATATGTATACGCATGCATCGAATCAAACTACACCATAATGCTACTTTTGAAGATTAGTTTCTAATATGTCTTTAAAAATGTTTATTCCATTAGATGCAACACCGTAAAAATAAATCTTTGAAACGCTTTATTTTGAAAAATTAAAATGTTGTACATATACTCTCTTTTCTAGAGGGTCTATACTTCTTTTTTTATCATGATCAAATGTTATAATAGGCCAGCTAGAAAATACAATATAGGGTTCATAAAAAAAAAATACAAATTCTCTTTTGAAACATATTAATCCATGATCAATCACATCATCCACTCGCCAACATGAAAGAAAGAAAACACTATATAGACCGATCCAACACAAGAATTATTAACATCTAGAAAATTTGAACTTGAAATCTTAAGAAGATAACAATCTTAATGAAATCGAGTTAGAGAATTTTCTTTAATATCGAAAAACCCTAAAAAAAAAAACTCTTAAGTCTCAAGCCATTGCATGAGCTAGTTAGAGAATTTTCTTTAATATATGAAATTAAAGGGAGGACAAATTGAAATAAAAAACATGAGAAATGTAAGATTAACTTTTTCGTCATGGATTTAATCATCTATGCCTAGCTGGAAAATCCGTGGAATGATGGGAACAACCAATATTTTTAATTTTAAGGGAAAAAGAAACCACGCCAGCTTCAAACTCCTTTCCTTAATTTTGATTGAGTAACTTGGGGACCTAATAATGTGTGTAATTCAATTTATCTCATTATTCAATCACGGTAAAAGTTTTTAAGGTTAGTCTGTGAGAAAGTGATTTTTTTGTTGTTCTGATATTATTAAAATTTACTCCCTCTGATCACATTTATAATCAAAACACAACTTTTTAGATTCATTGAATAATTAATGTATATGTCATATATATTGGCCATATACATTAGTTATTTAAGAAACCTAAAATATTGTATTTTGCTTATAAACATGACGTGAGAGAGTATATTAGAAGAAGCTAACTTAAATGCAATGTGAGAGAGAACCACTTCACTAAAAATTTACTATATAATTTGTGTAATTTTGAAATCACACATCTGAACCAAATCACAGCAGATATGGGCAAAATATTCAATCATCTGTATCAATTTTAGTTTGTAGAAAGTGAACATTTAAAAAAAAATAAAAAATTACAACATGATTATGGAATCAAGTAGTAGCTACAAATGGACAGTTTGTGGTTGTGACATGATAATCTTTTGTTCTTTTTATGAGACTTCAATCAAATTTGTAGGTATTAATTAAGCATCAATAAGCATAATGATAATTTTTGTATAAAAAAACAAAAGAACAATGATAATCGTGAACTTTGCTGAATTGGTCCAATAATATATTCCATTCAATGATTAATTTCAGCCTATTTCTAATAAAAAATGTTATCATCCGATTCTTGTGAATTATAATGTTTAACTATTTTTTAGTCTCTAAACTAATAATTCTTTATTAAATAAGTCTCTAAACTAATATTACAAATTATAAAAAAAAAATTAGCAAACAACTGTCTACAAGCATGAATAATAGAACCTAATTCGCTATTATCCTCTATATTTGACATAAAGTGATCTACAAATGACTTGGAGTCCATAGCGAAATCGACATTATCATATCGGTGATCTGCCATCCACTTCAATGTTGTATGAAGGCCAACAACCTCTCCCACATCATCACAAAGAGGAGAGAAACAGTTTGTCTTGGCGAGAACAAACTCACCCAAATCATTGCGAAGACATATGCTGATACCCACCACATTCAAAGAAGAGGAGAATGATGCATCGATATTACAGTTATACCTGCCATAAGCCGGTTTCGTCCACCCGACCATATTACTGTTACTAGAGTCACTCTGAGGGGTAGTGGAACAAATGCTTTATGTGATTTAACACCTTATGTTGTTCGCCATTCATCTAGGAGGTGTTTAACGCGCTCAACAACTTGCATGATCGTTTCATTTTGTTGCTGCCACAATTTTAGATTCATGCATTTCCACAAACTCTACATTATCATTACGAACCATTCTCTTTGAGCCGCATGCAGCTGTTCAAGAAGAGAAAATATTAAAGCATCCATATTATAATTTTGATGAAGGTTTCTATCAATCATATCCCATAACTGAACCTCACGCCATGCTTGCATTGCACCTGGACACTCCACCAACACATAAATACTATCTTCATAATTACTACCACACAAAACACAATCTATAGGACAGTGCACTCCACAGCTAGTAAGGCGTGCACGTGTTGGGAAGCACCCCCGACATACACGCCACACAAAATTTCTAATCTTGGTAGGTACCTTGAGTTTCCAAATCAAATTCCATCTGGCCGAGATATGCAAATGAGAATTATCTGCAATTTCAGTTATACAAATACGATATGCACCACAAACAAAATAATTACGATCTTTCTCAGTCTTCCAAATGAATTTATCTTCATGAACAAGAGGTTGAAAAGTAGTATTCAAAATAAGTTGGGTAGTGTTATGGTCAAACAGATTAGAAATTAAAGTAGTGTTCCAAACATTTGTTGCGACCTGACATAAGCCTCGGATTCAAAATAAGTTGGCTTGTGATAGAATCCTGTATAGGGGCTGGCACACCGTGGCTATAATAAACTTCAGATTTAGGAAGGTTGATTGCTTGGCATGAAGCTGGCCCATAAGTTTCAAGAATATGTTTCATCACAATCGCTTCTCTTTCATCCGCCCTGAAACAGAAAAAAACAGTCGTCTGCAGACAAAAGATGAGAAATAATTGGAGCATTAATACAAATAGATATGTCACAGATATCTTTTCTTCGTTCAGCATTGCGGATGAGAGTTGAGAGACCTTCTGCACATGGAATAAACTAATAAGGTGAGAGAGGTTTTCAATCATTTTTACTTTTAATATTTATGTGTTGTCAAATTGTGGTTGGATGTGACTAAATGTGCATTCTTGGTCATTTGTTCGAACAAGAATTACTCTATATTTTGACCCTTAATTTGTTATTTTAAAAGTTTCTAGTATGTCACAATTATTATTATTTAGAGTTTTTTTTTTGTTGGTTTAAGAGAGAAATCATTTAGAGTTTAATTTTACATTTACTATCTATACGAACATCAAGATGAAAACTTTTTTTTTTTAGGGAATCAAGACGAAAATTATTGTGCTTGTCTTTCCACTTTTAATGACAATGAAAGAAAAAATAACAAAAAATGTTAAATGAATAGTAAAATTGAAAGAAAAACCAATAGACTAAAACACAATATTTTTATTTTATTTTATATAAAGTCAAAATAAATTTTTATAGTTTTCAGTATTATTTTATTGTTGTGAATTTTTGTTATTCTAACGAGAATTAATAACACTAAAATAAAAGGCAGAAATTGAAGAAAAAACTGATAAAAAAAGTATTTATCTTCTTTATACATTGTTATAGATTATATATATAACTTAAAAATTCAAAAATATAATAATTAAGTCAGAAAAATCCAAAATATAACAATACACTATACCTTGGGCATTCCGAATTTCTATATATAGCTAAGCTAACAGAAGAAAAAACAGAATTTCAAACTTGATTTTCCAATATTACCCTTTTTTCTTCCTCAAATTCTCGTTTCGCAACTGATTTCCACCACTCTCTCTCTCTCCATTCACACTCTCGCTTTCTCTCTCCTCACTATGGAGAAAGCAGAGTCCTCCACCGCCTCCACCTCCGATCAAGATTCCGACGAAAACCACCGCACACAACACCACCTAACACTCCCCTCCGGCCTCCGTCAACACGAATTCGACTCCCTCATCCCTTTCATCAACTCACACCATTCCTACCTCATAGGCCCCAACCAATGTTCCACGCTACTCGCTCAACGCATCCACGCGCCGCCGCAAACCGTCTGGTCCGTCGTCCGAAGCTTCGACAAACCGCAAATCTACAAACACTTCATCAAAAGCTGCTCTCTCAAAGAAGGTTTTCAAATGAAAGTCGGTTGCACTCGCGACGTCAATGTCATCTCCGGTCTCCCGGCGGCGACTAGCACCGAGAGACTCGACGTTCTCGATGACGAACGTCGTGTTACTGGTTTCAGTATCATCGGCGGTGAACACCGTTTGAAGAATTACCGTTCCGTTACTTCCGTTCACGGTTTTGGTGACGGTGATAACGGTGGTGAGATCTGGACCGTTGTTTTGGAATCTTACGTCGTTGATGTTCCTGAAGGTAATACTGAAGAGGATACGCGTCTTTTTGCTGATACCGTTGTGAAGCTTAATCTTCAGAAGCTTGCGTCTGTCACCGAAGGAAAGAACCGTGACGGTGACGGTAAGTCACATCAGTAGGGTCCATTTGAACCGCAAATTTAATGTCTTCTGCAAGTTGAAAGTATAGTTCATCATCTTCTGATACTTCTTCCATCAGAAGTGTCGTGCTACATTCCTTTTATGAATACTTTCAAAAATTGGATATCACGTTTTTTCTAGTTATTTTATTTTGTGTGAGACTTTTTATTTTTCTTTTATGATGAATTTGATTGTCCACGTTTACAATGCAACATGTTCATGTGGATGGATGAACGAATGAATGCACGTCGAGTTTGAAAGTTGTGAATTGCAATGTGTAAGGGCATTTAAGTCAATGCAAGTTGTACAGAAAATGTTGACTTGTCGATGTGATTTGATTTGATCATTGTGAATATCATTTGCTTTTAGCCTAGATTTTATTCCGTCTAGTGATATTCTTTTACTATTTCTATTATTTTGGCAACTATAAGTGCATATAATATTATTGATGAATTTATTTAAGACCAACATTTTAGAGTATACGAAGTCAATTTTACAATAAATAATAGTACATGCAATCCTATTTAAAGAATATGCTTCCTTCTTCGGGGAAAAATACTGTTAAAAAATTCTGGAAGGATCAAGTAATTTTCGATACAACTTTCTCTTTTGTTACGTTGAATAAACTAATCATACTACTGTTCACAATTGTGAACCATTTGATTTGATGTTGACCAATGCTTCGAAATTGAGCGCCATTTTGGTCCCATGTGAGGATCTTTCCCTATCGAAAATTCAATCACATTTCTAACGTATTATGTTTATTATCAAAAACAAATTTGATGATTGATAAAAGAAGGTTAAATAGTACTTTTGGTTCTTTTAGTTTGATAGAATTTACAAGTTAGTATTTAAGTTTCGAAAGTTTTAATTTGGTCCTTTTAGTTTGATAGAATTCCAAATTAGTCTTTTAAGTTTCGAAAGTTTCAATTTGGTCCTTTTAGTTTGATAGAATTTCCAAGTTAGTTCTTTAAGTTTCGAAAGTTTCAATTTGGTCCTTTTAGTTTGATAGAATTTCCAAGTTAGTCCTTTAAGTTTCAAATAAGTCATTTTAGTTTGACAGGATTTTCAAGTTAGTCCTTTAAGTTTTAAACTAAAATGACCTATTTGGGTCACCAAGTTAATTAGTATTTTAAAATGACCTACAGGACTAACTTGAGAATTTTGTCAAACTAAAAAGGCTTATTTAAAACTTTTGAAACTTAAAGGACTAACTTAGAAATTCCACCAAACTAAAATGATGTAATTGAAAATTTCAAAATGTAAAAGATTAACTTAAAAATTCTATCAAACTAAAAGGATCAAAAGTGATATTTGGTCATACCAAAAATATTTGTGGACGTGTTTGCATTCTATCCATTCTTATACTACAGTAAAAAGTTATTGTCTCACACATTTAATGATCTTAGCTATTTTTTTTTTAAGGAAGATCTTAGCTACTAAAAATTGTTAGAAATTTTAATGGCAATATACTTTTTTTTACTTTCTAATAATAATAGTTTAAGATTTTTCTCGTCCTCATGACTAAAACATACTAACTTGATTGATGTTGATTAGATCATCATATCATCGGTAAAAGCAATGAAGATTGTATATTTCTTAGAAGTGTTAGTGGTCATTGTTAGAGTTCAAACAATTTTAAGTATTAGTTTGCAGTAAAATTTGTCTTAGTTACTTACAAGATATTTATATTTTTATGGGTTTTAGTTTATATGAATATCTTGTAAGTAACTATCATTATTAGATTTGAGTTATTTGTAAAATCATGAGTTCAACTCCATTTTTGATAAACAGATTGTATTTTTATTAAGGCTCGTTAAATTTTGACGTTTGTTTATTCTCAACTTAACATTTTATAATAAAAGTAAAATAATTGTATATAGTATTAGTGTGTAGAAAAACTTGCCTTAATTATTTACAAGATATTAATATTTACGATTTTAGTTTAGATGAGCTTAAGCCTAAAGTATAGTGCGCACGACCATTCAAATGACCGTCTCTTTTCTTTCACAAATAAAGTGCTATTCATTTTATAATCAGTTTTTTTTTCTTCCTTTCTATGTTGAATTTGGACATAATCTTTTATCCATCAACATCCTATCACAACTCTAGGATAGTGTAAAGCTAGGTAGTAGGTATACGACTTATGTTAGATATTTGTATGAAAACTCAAGGACGTATGGTGGAAATCTTTAGTCCAGTTAATGTCAAATGTACTGTTAAGCAATGCGTGCTGATATAATCTTTTGAAAACAATGTCTGGAAAACTGTTCTATTAAGAAAACCACTCAAGCAAAAATTAAGTTATATATTCAAATTTCTTTTATATATCTAATAACCGTCTTTGAGGATGAAATAGATATAATAACAATGCACAAGCTCCAAATTTTCTTCACCTTGCACTCACTGTCAAATTTATGAAACATCTTCTAGTAAAACAAAATGTTAATGAAGTTGGATCCCTATATTTTGGAAATTTAAATGGTAAATGGAACTAAACCACCTACTTACCTTCTTAGTGAGTGTTTGTTTCCGTAGAAAAATTTAGCCAAACGTGCATTTTTCTAAAGCTATAATTCGTAACTTCTATATTTTCACAATAGAAAGCAAGTTGGTTATGTTGGATAGACATGGAACCAAACACACTATTAGTAGATAAAAGAGAGATTTGTAGTGTATACTATCAAAATCATACACCGTTTGTGTCATCAAATGATCGTTGGATCAAAATCGAATTAAGCTAATTTGAAGCATAGTATTTTACATTCAGAAAATTAGTTGTTTTATGCACCCAATCTTAATGAAACAACCACTAATACACTAACTGCACAATGCATGAAATTGCGACAGCGCTCTATATAACGGTGGGTAGGTAGTGAGAAAATTAGAGAATAAAGTTGTGTCAGATAACTTTGGTGCATGTGAAAAATCATATCATACATGTATGGAGCACTTACCCTGACACACAGTGTGGATAAGGGAATTTCTTAAAATTTGAGAAGGGAACCTTGTTCCACCTCAATTTCTACCAATTACTTTTGGTATAGTTTTCCTTCCATTTGAGGCATCTAGTTAAAAATAGCCCATATTTCCAATTAAAGCATAGTACAAAATTCCAATTCATCCCCCCACAATTATATTATTTTATGACCCCATGGTTTATTTATCTACAAGGTCTGGTCACATGCCATGATGATATATATTGATGCCTCTTTTATTTTTGCAAGTGCATATATATTTATGTGGGCCTCATTTCCCCCCTTAATCTTTGCATGGATTTTTCATTATCAAAAGAGCTGGCAATAGAGGATCTTTCAAAATTGATTATATATATAATATAAATATACTACTATTGTTGATGTACCTTTAGATTGTCACTGTTTAGGGATACTGTTAGTGTCAACGTCTCCATGCTTATTGAACGTTCTTGAATTTTTGGATTGGAACGTATGAGCATGGATTTTTGTTAAAGAACATATACCCTGACAGAGACAATTATATGGAAGGGACTAATTGCACTTCTTCATTAATTTATAATTTATAATCCACCATGTAATTTAGTTTAACCGTTAGTGATCTATAACATAAAGAGATAGAAAGAAAATATGGAAAAAAAAAATAAGGAAAATTTAATTTTCATGAGTGATTTGAAGGAAAAAGAAGAAAATAATGTGTGTATTTGTATATGTATATATGTTATGGAATATGTATCGAAGTATAATTCAAATTAGTTAATGAATGTATAGGCTAAGGTTGTTGTGAATTGGTTGTTATTCAAATTAGTTGATGAATGTATAAGCTAAGATTGTAGTCTATAATTTCAATCAAAAAAATCTGTAAGGATTTAAACATGTTAATTACTTTATTAGTTGTTAAATGTGTAGCATATGTTAATTAATGGATTTTGCCTATAAGTGTTTTAACAAATCATGAGAAGTACAATATTACTTGATATGTAAGTAATTTAGTATGTGTCAATATTTATCGCAATATTTTTTTTCCTTTTCACTAAAATTCTTTCTTCCAAAAAACATAGCACGTGAAGAGTACTAACCCTCACGATAAGAAAGGTTGAAGATTGCAACATGGCCCCATTTATGATCACTGATCAGCCAATTGGGGCATTGTGTTTGATACAAGTTGCCAACTTGTGCATTAAAGAAAGGCAAAAAAACTTGAAGATTGAAAGCGACAATGACAAATAGAAACAACAAAGACTAGCTTTAGAGGAAACAAATGCTCATATGCTTGTGTGTCAAAAGAATCTTTTTCAATATATACTCCAATTTCAAGCATTCCTTTTTCTTTTCATTTTGCTACTTCATTATTTATTGGTCCTACTCTTGGGGACTAAAGTAGTGGCCACAATCATACGTAAAAGGCCCTCCTCAAACCAATGAAATAAAAATGGAAACTTGTTGATCTTACTTTAGCCTTTGCAAACATCATAAAATTACAATTTTGTCTCTGTTGTCGACAGTTAACTGCCGCATCGGATATACATTAACAAATGTTACTTCAGTAGCTAACTGTCGTCCGGTAAATTTTTTAACAATCTTAAAAATGGGAACAACAATTATCATAACAATGATGAAGCCAAAATATGAAAAATGAAAATGTCCAATCATTTTCATTACTATTATTTTGATGCCTCCACTTCCCCTATCCATCATTCTTTTACCAAATTGAGAATGGTGCGCATATCAAAATAACTTTTCAAGTGTTTCTAGTAATTTGTTAATAAGCTACCACCATTGCCACCACTAGGCACTAGCTATACTTCCATTAATCAGATAGTTGTAATCTCAAATTCTCATTCGATTCTGAAATAGGATGCCTTGGCTTTAGGGGGGCCATTCCCCCAAATTCAACCTTATTGTATGTACGATATGCTTACAATATGTTGATGGAGGCTTGTCCTTTAATGTAAATATAATGAATGCTTGTTTTGACTTGCATCTAAAGTAATATCAGATCAATATTTAGAATCTGTTTCTTTCAAACTATTTGCAACTTTTTTTTATAAAAATATAATGAAAAACAATAGTACAAATGTGATTATTTTTTTTAAATAACTCATTTTTGCAAAAAAGAAAATACACTTAAAAAAACCATGAATGCCTTCCTCTAGGCTTCCTCAACCTAATTCACTTTTTTTTTTAACTTCAAGAAACCATTTCATCATATAACTTCAAATGTATATAAAGAAACCATTTCAAATGTATATAACTTCAAGAAAGACATTATTTGGGTTGAAGAAGTAACTAACTAATTCACTTTTTTTTACATAGCTGGTCACACGCTTTCGTCCTCATCGTCGACCTTCATCTTACACTTGTGCCCACACAAGGCTCTACTTGCCTCCTCCCCTACTGGGTTTTCACTCGAATTTCGTTTTATTCGTCTTCTAGTTACATTTATAAATATTTTTACTATGTTACTAGCTATCAAATATATCATGTTAGATGGTCCGAACGCAGTATGGATTACTATGACTACCCAAAACATGCATCATTAACTTCATCATGTCAATAGTTTGATTCTTACACCCCTCACCACCATGTGCACTTAATTTTTGGGTGCTCATAAAGTGGACAGTCACCTATCTACCGTGGATAATGTTTATTGAGTAATGATATTTGTACAACCATTTGATGATAACTATTTTCTCTTCCATCATGTGAATATGAAAGAGAAAGTTGTTCAAAAATTGTGACAAAATAGTTATACAAATATCATCTTTCAATGTTCATTGATATTTATGTTAAGTATCCGTTGTCATCCATAATTCAACCCTAGCCTCCTTAAGCATGTTCTTCACATTTCTTGTTGCATCAAAGATGACTTAAGTGAAATAGCTTAATGACTTAAGTATTGATTTTAATGAAATAGCTTATCCCGCGGAGAAGAAAGGAGGTGCACCACCAGATGTTAGGAAATGTCAAAATTTTAATAGTTGGATCAATGATTGTAACCTTCTGGAGGTTACCACCGCTGGTACGCATTTTACTTGGAGAGGTCCCAAGTGGAATGGGAGGGATAGAGTTTTCAAGAAACTTGATCGTATCCTCTGTAACATTGATTGGAGACTTAAGTATCATGATGGATTTGCTAAGGGTTCAATCTGATCATCATCCCATCATTGTGTTAATAGAGGGGGAGGATACTACAAACATAAACCGCCCTTTTCATTTTGAGGCTGCTTGGACTTCCCGTGACGAGTTCAACAACTTTCTGAATGCTAAGTGGGATAAAGACAAAGATATCGTGGAAAGCCTTCAAAATCTTACAATTGATCTCAAAAAGTGGAATAAAGAGACATTTGGAGACATCTTTAAAAGAAAGAATGAGATTCTAGGTAGACTTAATGGGATTCAAAATAGCTCCAACTACGGGTATAACACCTTCCTTGAGAAGTTGGAAAAAGAGTTACAAGATCAACTCGATGTCACCCTTTATCAGGAAGAATGCCTCTGGTTTCAAAAATCTAGAAGTCAATGGATAACATATGGGGATCGAAACACTAAGTATTATCATTCCAAAACTATTGTTAGAAGAAGACACAAAAGAATTATTTCACTACGCAATGATAATAGAGCTTGGGTTGATGATCAAGAAAGTCTTAGAGACTTGATACGAAGTTTCTATATCAACTTATTTAAAGAGGATGAAGAAGTCCGTGATCCAATCATATCTAGGAATACTTATCCAACGAACATGGAAGCTCATCATAATGTGTTAGTTGCTACAATCCGGTTTGCTGAATGCAAGAAAGCCCTTTTTGATATGGGGCCTTTGAAATCTCCCAGAGAAGATGGTTACCCTGCTCTCTCTTTTCAACAATGTTGGAATACCGTGGCTGACTCTCTTTTTCAGTATGTTAAACAGGTTTGGGTTAATCCTTCTCTTGTTTCTTCGATTAATAATACTTTGCTTGTCTTAATTCCTAAAGTTGACAATCCTGAATTTGTTTCTCAATTTCGTCCTATAGCTTTGTGTAATATTATCTATAAAATTATCACCAAAGTTATTGTGAATAGCATTAAGCCGATGTTGGATGGGATTATATCTCCCGATCAATCCAGCTTCATTCCGGGGCGCACCATACATCATAACATTATAGTGGCTCAAGAAATGGTGCACTCTATGAATAAAATGAAAGGTAATAAGATGTTTATGTCCATTAAAATTGATCTTGAGAAGGCTTATGATCGTCTCAATTGGAAATATGTGGAAAATTGTCTTAATGAATGTAAGTTTCCTCCTAACCTCATTAGTATTATTCAACATTGTATTTCTTCTCCCTCTTTTAAAATCTTATGGAATGGAGAGAAAACATATATTTTTACTCCTTCAAGAGGCATTAGACAAGGTGACCCTCTATTTCCCTATCTTTTTGTTATTTGTATGGAGCAATTATCTCATATTATTGCAGACCAGATGGATGCTCATTATTGGAAACCCATGCGTGCAGGTAGGTATGAGCCACAAATATCTCATCTTCTTTTTGTTGATGATCTTCTTTTGTTTGCAGAGGCCTCTGTCGAGCAAGCTCACTGTATTATGCATTGTCTTGATCTTTTTTGCCAAGCTTCTGGACAAAAGATCAATAGTCAAAAAACTAAAATATTTTTCTCTAAGAATGTTGATCAACAACTTAAGGAGGAAATTTTGCTCCATACAGGTTATAAGCATGTCGACAATATGGGCAGGTATCTAGGTGCAAACATTAGTCCAGAAAGAACTACTAGGGGAAAGTTTAATAACATCATTGAGAAAATTCAAAACAGGTTGAGTGGATGGAAACAAAAGTGTGTAAACTTCGCAGGAAGACTAACTTTATCTAAATCTGTTTTGAGCTCTATCCCTTATTATCATATGCAGTATGCTAAGCTCCCTAAAACCCTTTGTAACGAGATGGAAAAAATTCAAAGGAGCTTTTTATGGGGAGATACTGACCAATCTCGCAGACCCCAGCTGGTGGGGTGGGACTTGTGTTGTCTTCATATGAATGAGGGGGGACTAGGCATTAAGAGACCTCAACATATGAACGACGCTTTTCTGATGAAGATGCTTTGGAATTTGATCAACAATCCAGATGATCTTTGGTCCAGGGTCCTCTATAGTAAGTATGGAAGGAACAATGACCTTAGGATTACTATGAATTCTCAACCATATGATTCCCCTTTGCGGAAAGCATTATCAGGCATATGGGAAAAATTTCAGCAGAATATTGTGTGGCAGTTGGGCGACGGGAACAACATCAATTTTTGACTGGATAAATGGACCTCGAGTGGAACCTCTCTTAAGTCTGTCACTAATCAGACTAATATTGACACAACCCTTTCTGTTAAGGATTTGGTAACCCCTTCAGGAGACTGGGATTATAATTTTATTACTTCTAACTTACCGTCTACCTTTGCTTTTCAGGTACTCGCCATCCCAGCTCTCAAGGACGAGGACGGACCTGACAATACTGCTTGGGGAGGAACCAACACTAGGAACTTCACAATTCAAAGTGCCTATGAATCTCTAAACAATAGAGCTCAACCTATCGAGGGAGATTGGAAGGCCTTGTGGAGTTGGAAAGGCCCTCATAGAATTCAAACTTTTATGTGGATGGCGGCTCATGAGTGACTTCTCACTAATTACCGTAAGAGCAAGTGGGGTGTTGGAATATCTGCCACATGCTCTGGATGTGATAGAGACAATGAAACCACTATTCATGTCTTGCGGGATTGCCCTATAGCAACCTAAATTTGGATAAGGTTACCCTTCAAATCAAATCTCTAATTTTTTTTTTGTTTAACTGTAGGGATTGGATCTTCAAGAATATCAATCGTCAGCTGCACGGTATTCAGAATAAAAAGTGGAGAACAATTTTTTTAGTGGCTTGCTGGCACATATGGATGTGGAGGAACAAAACTATTTTTAAGGATGATTTTCGGCGTCCGACTGACCCAACATATGCTATTCTCAAAATGGTTGAAGACATAGACAACTACTCCCACCATCCTTTGAAAACTCACCAATACGACACTATTTTTATTGGTTGGAAAAGACCTCAGAAGGGATGGGTTAAGCTTAATTGTGATGGAGCATACAAGGATTCCTTGGGTCTAGCTGGTTGTGGTGGTCTAATTCGGAACTCAGATGGTAGATGGCTTAAAGGATACACTCGCAAGATCAGAAATTGTGACGCGCTTTGTGCTGAAATGTGGGGAATGCAGCTTGCTTGGAGACACGGTTTCCATCATCTTCAAGTGGAAAGTGACTCAAAAACTCTGGTTGACATGATCACAGAGAAAATCAATATCAATGGCAATCCGCCCACCTTGGTGCACCGTATACAGGAGCTCTTAAAGTTGAATTGGCAGGTGCATTTCAAACATATATGGCGAGAAGGAAACAGGAGTGTTGATAGGCTAGCCAATCTTCGTTTCTCTATAGACCCTTTTAACATTTATGTTATGGATACTCCTCCTAGGGAGGTCACTAGTCTCCTTTTTGATGACTTTTCTGGGACTAGTATGCCTAGAAACATTCATGTAACTTTGTAGTTTTTTTCGTTTTCTGGGCGTCAGCCCTCTTTTATTACCAAAAAAAAAAGATGACTCTCCCCGTGCCATTCAAGAAGACTAGTTCAGGTGGTTTTGACTTTTGATAGTGGAAATGTTTTCCAATAATATTCATACAAACTCACGCATGAATTCAGTTGATACTACATTTAATACCCGTGATTATTGATTCAAGTTGGCTGAAATTTGTTGTTGTAAATGTCTAGTTCTAAAAATGTCACTGCGCACACATTCGATTACATTTCTACTAGATCAGGTTCAAGTTGTGGTTCGTGGCTTGATGCTTATAACCGTCTTCTCTATTTTTTTATTTGCGACACCCTAAATCTCAGATAAACTCAAACTTCTAGTCGAAATTGCTAGAGTATTGCCTTATCAATGGTCCGCCAAATAACAGTATGGTTGCTCTATTTTCAACGAAACTAACAATTTAGAGTTTCCCTCTCAATAGCATAGCAACCCTCTATACCTTATACTCCAAGGTAACATCCATTACCTTAAAGTACTTGTTAAAGTGAACAGCTAACAATAAGTATCTCTTCAATCAAGTAATGGAATAATCTTAAAGATGCACGAACTACATCTCCAAAATCAACACATTGATACAAATCAATAAAATATTGGTATCTTACAAAAGAATAGCAAAACCCTCATTTGTTATTACATTGTTTATAGTCATCATAACCCTTGAACATTCAACTTGACAATCTTTAAAATTGAACTCCATTTTGGGCAACAATTTGAGCTTAGGTCAAACATTCCTCAATAGTATAAAAAACCCAGGCTCCAAAGGTTTCAACCAGAACAAACTTGCATCCCTGTTTTCATACGACAAAGACACGGATATCTAGTGCAAAACAACTATGAAATAGTTGTCTTTTTAGAAAGAAAATTATTTCTATAAAATTGCGAACAAAGCTCCAATGAGTCACAATAAAATAAATGAAGCCTAAACATTACCAAAAACAAAGAAGATAATCCCCATAAAAATGATGAACATGATGCATACACAAGCATCATTCTAGACTCCAAACTAATCAACTTCATGCCCCTCTACCCAGTAATGGAAGACAGACATAAAAACCAACCAGGGCAAGTAAAATTGATGTCTAGAGATGCTAAAGTAAAATCTTCAAAGCACCAACAAATGGTAGAAGCTAACAAACCGTTTGAATGTTTCAATAAATATAATTCATGAAAACTGGTTCCATTAAAAATACAAAGCATTAAACAGTCATTATAACGCATTCTCATGCTCTATAAATATATCACTTAACATCAGATAAGAGTAATTTCAGAAAACTTTTCAAATCTGTTCAACTAACATTTCTTGCATTTCTCCATATAATCAAAAGTAAAGTTAGGAAGAAAAAAAAAATTACGCGGCTCCATTTTTAACTCTTTTCAATGGCAGGGAAACAGGACAAGAGAGAGGACTATAACCCAGATTTGTGCATGTGATAAAGGAAGTCTGTTGACGAGTAATTATCAAAGTTGACTAAATTCTAAAAGCAAATGGGAACTAGCAACTAGGTTAATGCATGGTGTGGATGGCGAAAAGACAATAAATAATCCATATAATTAGAGACTGACAGTTAAACATCTTCCAGTTAATATTCTAGGACTAATGTTGGCAATACTCTTTTTGACACACTCTAATTAGTTTCTTTGATAAAAAAAAAAAGTTAATTTAGTTATCTCCAAGTTTATCATTTTCTTAAAAAATGTAATAACTTTGGGAAATGAACTCATACCAAAGTGTGTTCAAAATGTGTGTTGCTAGCATTCTTCATATTCTAGATAGCACGGCATGCACACACATCAACAAGTTTTCATGAAAACATCACAACAGAGGTAAACCTAATTTATCTTACAGACAAAAGAACAAGAACATATAGCGGGTCCAAGGGAAGGTCAAAAGCAGATGATAAAATGCCTACTTGTAACAATAATATCTAGGACCTATATGAATTGGCTTATTTGAGTTTATCTGCTGACATAAGCACTTGTGAAACTGTTTGGGAGAGCGTAAGAAAACCGCTTATGACATGACATAAGTTGTTTTCATCTTATGTCCAAAAGCTCTCCAAGGATAGCTTATGAAAACAACTTATAGCTTACATGAACACAGTTTGACTTTATTATATCTTTTGATATAGAAATAACTTATAAATAAGCACTTATGTGATAAGCGTTTATGCTTGTCCAAACAGGCCACTAGTTATTCCAGAAAGCATGAAAAATAAATGAGTACAGCAATATCGTACATAGCATTTTACCCAGCAGTACCCTCTAATACAGAAATCAAATTCAATTCATTTCCTTATAATAAATAACCTAGTTTGTCAATAAAACAGACAATTGATCCCATGTAAAATCATAAATTCGTATCCAAATCAGGATTATTCAATCTACTCAAAATCAGTATGAAAGGTGTGTTTTTCTTTACCTTGGGCCTTTGACAACCTTTATTCCCAAAAGAGGCAGCCAAAGTAATTGACTAAAACAGTGATAAATTGAAATAGGGGACTACTTGAGAAAAGAAAAAAAGAATACACTGAAGAAGAAAATATCATTCATTGCAATTCACATGGTAATAACCATAAAATTAATATTCAAAAAGACCTTCCAAAGGAAAGATAACATGAAATTAACTATGCACTTTTAAGTTGTAATCCATTATATTACAAAAGAACATGAACTAACCTACAATAACAAGTATTGTCTGTAATCCTACATCCCTTCAAGTTACAGATCAGTCTTCCATTTTACAGCTCCTGTTCAATTGTGTTGTTCGATCTCCAATAATATATTGCCTAATGTAAAACTTGTCAAAGTAAAAGGATCGAAACCATTATGGTTATCAAATAAAAACAAAGAAATGGGAAATGAACACTACAAAACAGCCAAAAAAAAGCCCTTACAACTTGTTTGTACATTACATGCCAATGAACAAGACTAAGATTTGTCCAGTTAGAAGGAAGCACCCCCAATCAAACATGTACGCACAATTTGAGAAGACTATTGATCTCTCCACCTAGGACTTGGCATGGTGAAAAAGCTTGAAGGAGATAATGGAAACATAAGGCCGGGAGAAGGTGGTGGTTGAGGGCCAGGCCCTAAAATCCCTGACTGTGCCATGGGTGAGAACGGAAAATTGGGTAGTGGTGATGGAAACTGAAAGCCGGGTGACAATAGTGGATACGGTGACCGAGGGGACAGTAAATTCATGTAACCAGTTGGAGAAGGCAAGAGAAATTGAGAAGTTGGAGAAGGTAAAAGGGGAGGGCCATTTCCATGTGGTGACGGAATACTAGGCATTGGATGATTATGGGCATTCATTGGCGGTACAGGACCATTGTTGAACCTTGGAGAAGGCAGCGGTGGCACGTTAGGGTTAGGAAGCAAAGCCGGTGGAGGAGGTTGAGGCTGATAATTTCCTTGTACTTGCTGTTGAGGGTATGGATGTGGTTGAGGCTGAAATTGATTACCCCTTGAACCTGGATCCATCATCGAATTCTGAAGATACCGCATGTAAGCAGAGATTGGCGACTCAGTTGTATTGGCCCACAAATCCCCAGGCGTCAAAGGAGTAGGCGATGGTTGTCCATAATGAGCAGGTCTAGGTGCATTATTGTAAGGAACTGGAGGAGGGGCTGCAGGCATTGGCATTGGCGGTGGCAAACGAGGTCGGTTGATAGGCGATAGTGGGGGAGGTCTAATTTTCTGCAAGCGCATACTCTGCGGTTTTGGCGGAGGCCTATGTGGAGGCCGAGGTGGAGGTTCCTGAGAAGGTGATCCAGTAAGCTGCTGAACAATATCCCGAAAATCATTCTTGCTTATGTTGTAAACCTGAGGCTGAGGCTGTTGTCTAGCTGCATTATTGCCGAAATTCGGTTGATGTAAAGGACTTTTCCTTATATTCTTACCCATCTTATTAACACCCAAACTATCATTAAGTCTGTTTTTGGAATTATCCATTTCCAAAAACAACTCTGTACTCCAAATCCAATAATAAAAATCACCACTTTTTCTAATTTCACCAAACCAAAACAATTCACACAGCTTCTTCAACAATTCCCAAAGCTTCAAAATCCAATAAAATCAACCTAAACAACCCACTAAACTTCAAAATATTCTAATACACTAACTACCTCAAAAAACCAATATTGAGCAATAATCTAAGCATCCCTTAAGTCAACCCAGAAATCAATATCCAAAATTCCAAATTTCAATTTCAATTCAACAACAACCCTTTATCACAAATACATACAACAAGCAAGTCAATTCCACCAACAACACCAAAATTAACCCTAAAACCTATATAAGAGGTAGAAAACATACCCTTCTTTTTTTTCAAACTTCACGCAAAATTGAAACCAGTTTCAGAAAATTCAGCACGATTATAGCTAGATCAGGTCGAAGGTGACCCAATTAGTCAAAAAGATAGAAATTTGAACGAGTAAAGGGAAAGAAAAAGTCTCAAAAAAAAGGGTTTTGTTTAAAAATTGAAGCTTTAGAGAGAGTAAGACTTGATTGGGAAAAGGGTGTGAAAAAAGTCCAAGTGGATCTTTGGTGGAAAGTGTGAAAGAGGGAAATACGAAGAAATGAAGAAAACCCTAATTTCGGTGTAAAAAGAAAAGAAAGGGAAACACTGAATTGGGAAAGGGTCAAGGGAGGAATGTGCGAATGAATGATAAGGGTATTTTGGGGATTGCAATATTGGGTTAATTGATGATGCTGGTGATGATGTCAATGAAGGCTTGGGTGATTTGTCAATGACTCAATTGGATTGGGAAGTGCAAAGTGAGAAGAAATTTGGGATTTGGATTTGCTAACGTCATCATCCATTTGTCCTTGATTTTTTTTTCTCATTAAACCTGTGAAGTTCTTCTCCATTTCTTAACTAAAATAAAAATGTCAATTATTATAGTTTTAAAGTAAATATAATATAAATACACATATTTCAAGAATTAAAGATATTAATTGCACATTTATACACAAAAACTTTGGTAATGGACAAAATGGAGAGAACTTAAAATGGAGAAAATCTTCACCTCAAATTGATCCTTGTCTTTGTATTAAATTCTCAAATTGGTTTCGACTCTATTAATAACTCAAAATGGTCTCTGTCTTTGTCAAACGTTTCTTAGATTGTCTATGAATCTAGTAGTTGTTTTGCATTTTAAGTCATTAACGTAGTAAATAAGATCCAAAACGCATTATGTCATTGGCTACTAATTTTTTGTTGTTGAAGGAAGCTACTAAATATTATCCAAAAGATATTGTGTCATTAACACTCAAAATACAAAACAATTAATAGAGTCAATGATCAATTTGAGAAACATTTGACAAAGGTAAGGATCATTTTGAGTTGTTAATAGAGTCAGGAACCAAATTGAGAATTTGATACAAAGACAGGAACTAATTTGATGGTTTATGGTCTTGCTAACCAGTGCCCTCAGAGGAATGATTAAGGAATCTACAAATAGAAGTTTTGTCTTGAAAATGTAAGATGTTACTTTTAATCGATGCCCTTAGAGCACTGATTAGCTTTCTCCATTTTTTTTAATGGAAAAAGGAAAATGCTAACTTGTGTCCCATGAAGACACACATTAAGATTTCAAAGATAGAATTTATGCATCGTCAATTGTGTTAATTTATTCATCACAAGATTGAAATTTAATATTTTTCAATAAATATTTGTTATTTTATAGAAACTTTAACATGTGTTGTAAGAACACAAATTAGCATGACCGAGAAATAAAAAAAAAAGCAATAAACAAGAAAAGAAACTAAGTTCCCAAACAAACAACGCCAACAACATTAGTCATCAACGCGAGCCTGAACTTCAAAGGACATATATTCTAGATCTTTAGTCTTTGCTAACCAATTGACACATTCATTTTCTTCGTTAAGACTATGTTGAAAAGAAATGTTCCAACCTCATGCGAGAATGACTATTTTTTTGGATGTATGGACTCGGGAAGTTCTATTAGAAGTGAAGTTAACTGCTAATGCATAATCGGATTCGATGATAATATTTTTGAATTATTTAACGTGAACAATCTTGAGACTATTTAAAATTGCATGAAGTTCGGTATATGAGAAAGTAAATATTTCAATAAAGCCGGAAAACCAAAATAATGAATGCCATTGTTGTCGAGCAAGATCCCACCACATTTTGATCTCCTAGTATTGTTGAAAGATTTCAGCTAAGATGCAATAATTTATCTTAATGGTCTGATCATAAGTTAAGTGTGTAAAAAAAAATTGTTGACAAAAGTGTGTAGATTTTTTCAAAATAATTAAATGAAGATAAAATATGAATCAATTGATTTTATCAATAACTGAGACTAATTTATATGTAAATGCATACATTTTTTAGTGCAAGGTGTTCACGTTGCGATGGTTCGATTATAAAGCAAAATCTCATTTGTCAACGGTGCGTTGGTCCAAGTCTTAGTACTTATGCTTCTTTAATATGTGGTTAGGGGTTCAATTTCTGACTCATTTGTATGGAAAAAAATCCAACTGAAAAGAGAGAACTCATCTTGTATGCTCATAGGTTCTCCGACGGAGATTTGTCATAGATAAGCGACAGTGAAAACTTTCTACCAATATCTTAGTAACAAAAAATAATCATGTTATCGAATCTAAAGATTAAAATACTTGTGGTTCAAATTATTGTAAAATAAATAAATTGGTGCGGTCTAATTTAATGCACTTTAAACTAAATCGATTTTCGATTATCCGAATTATAACAACAAAATCATGATAAATTGTTATATTTGAAGCAAAATATAACATAGTACAATATATTAAAAATGAATATACATTTTCTTAAAACCAAGTATCCTCTGCGCGCAACTGCAGAAACTAATCACAGAAGCATTGTGGGACCTAAATGGGCGACAAGTTGTCCCTAAGAGTTTTAAAATTGTTGCATCTCGAAATCTGAATTCGAACTGAGGACCTTAGTTAAGTTAGTAGAGACTGTTCCATCTCATTTAAACATTTTTGGGTACGGATGACAATGTTTGATTATGTTCAAAATAGATAAAATAGTATAAAAAAAAAGGTATTAAGTATTATTAAAAGGGAAATGCTTCTTTCCACGAAATCAAAATCTACAAAAACTAAGAATATGCATAACACCCGCCCAGTATTCCACCAAGCGCCCCATTTTTGTTTTTTTTAATATTAAAATAAATATAAAATTATAACTGGATTTGCATGTTTCGTGGAATTCGTGGCTTTGGAATCCGTGGGATATAGCAATGTTGTCATTAAAAATATATATATTAACATAATATCTTATACTAATAAATTTCTTCAAAAAAAATCTTATACTAATAAATAAATAAATATTAAAATTTAAATATACTATTTAGTTTGATTTTGAAAACTAATCTGAAATCTGATCCGAACGATTTTAAAAATAAAATCCAAAGACATCTAATAGTAGTCGAGTCGACTTTGTGTTATTTTTGATTTTTTGAATCGATTTACAATTTTTATTTGAGTCTGCTTGAATTTAAACACCATTGATATAAGATAGATATCTTTTTTTTTCCTCCTCTTCTTATAAATAAAATTTTGAGTGAGGTGACGGTGTTAAATCCAAAGAAAAAAGACTTAATAGTGTGTTTGGATGAGGTAATTGAGAAATTTTAAAGAATTTAGAATTTTAGGCAATTCAAATGATTCAATTCAATTACTTTCATTTCTCAATATTCTTGTTTGGATGGAGTGATAAAAAATTTCATTGTCATCATTTTTGGGCAACTTTTATAAATTTGAATTTTTTTGGGCCAAAATTGAAAATTGGGGTCAATTTGTAAATTTCAAAAATTTTGAGGGATCAAGTTATAATTTTTAAAAAATATGAGGGGTCAATTTGCATTTTTTGAAATTTCTTGGGGTCAAATTGAAATTTTTGGAATATTTGAGGGCCAAAATGAAAATTTTGAAAAAATATAACAATGAAGAAATTTGAAATTCTAAGCTTTTAGGTGTCATTTGAAATTCTCTAAATTTAACTTAAGAGTGTGTTTGGATGAGGTAATTGAGAAATTTTAAAGAATTTAGAATTCTGGACAATTCAAATGATTCAGTTCAATTACTTTCATTTCTCAATATTCTTCAAATTATTATCCAAACAATGAAATTCACCTCAAAGTATTTAAATTCCCTCAAAACATTACCCCATCCAAACACACTCTAAACAAAATGATTCATAAATTTCTATCATTTTTAAAATTGTTCAAATTATTATCCAAACAATGGAATTCACCTCAAAGTATTTGAATTCCTTCAAAACATTACTTTTCCTCAAAACATTCCCCATCCAAACACACTCTAAATGTTATTGACTTATTGCTCCTATGATGTATTTGATGCGCACATGATAACATACAGGATATTATTATAATTAAGTGAAAAATTGCTCTCATAATTAATTAAATATTATAAAAATGGCACGTTATTAATTATTATGGAAAATACATGCTATCATTATTTTAAAAATGGCAGAATATCAAGATAATAAATAAGGAATGATCTTCTAACCCTGGATAATTCCTAACCCAGCCTATACTCAGGATAGAAATTATAAAGGAAAGTCAGGATATGATAAGAAAATGGTTTATTTTATCCTATCTTTTTGGTGCATCAAACATAAGATTTAAGTAGGATATGATTAATGTATCATATCCTGTCTCCCTATCCTAACCATCAAACGGACCCTTATGTTTACCTTACTTCAAAGTACTAGTATACCAGCAAGATGGAATCCGAATCCTTCTGCAAGTAATCTATTTATCTACTTTCATATTCTATTTTGTGTCTGCATGAAGTCAACGACAGCATCCCGTATAGATGCAAGAAACTGAATAATTTTGTACGTGATTGGATGAAAAGAAGAGTATGTATAAGGGTGAAGACATGTCTTTGTGAAAACATTTGTCACGTTGCTTGAGAAAACTTAAGTTTAAATTGGAGTTTCTACTTCAGCCCTACATTCAAATAGTGGTCTTCAACGACAAAAGTATATGAAGTCCTTAAATTGAGATCACCTTATTGCATAAACACCTTGTGTAAAGTCCTCTAATTGAAATTATAAAATGTATGTAGAGAAAAAAAAATTAGTTTAAAAGTCAAAAGGATTGTAATATACTGTTAAATGTCAATGTGACCTATGAACTGGGCTCCATTTTGATACATATTTATATCTTGAACGATGTTGTTATCTACAAAAAAAAAAAAGTCAATTACCAATGAATTTTTTCCCATTTCATATCTAGAAGGATGCTATCGTTTGATAAATTATTGTTATAATGGACGTGCAAAGCATATAAATGGATGTGACAGATCTAGCCAATACGTCTCTCCTTTTTTTAATTATTATAACTTCACTAATTAGTGTATCCTATAGTTTATCGGGTTAAATATATTTTTAGTCCCTATAAATATTTAGAATTTTATTTTTAATCCTTATAAAATAAAATCACACTTTTTAGTCCCTGTAAAAAATTTCATCAACATTTTTAGTTCCTGTGAAAAATCTACGTCAGCATTTTTAGTCCCTAAAATGCTAAAGAAAATGTCACAGGGACTAAAAAGTGTGATTTTATTTTATAGGGATTAAAAACGAAATTGCAGATATTTATATGGACCAAAAACTTAATTAACCCTAGTTTATCTAAGGTAGGCCTTTTCCAAAAAATAAATCTAAGGGTGGGCCAAGAAGACATAGGCATTCAATTCCATCAAAGATTAGGAGTTGTTTATATTTTGACAAAAATAATTATTTCTACTAAAATAAGAGTGAATCAACTTCGTCTTTAAATTTTTACGAATCAATCAAATTTGTCCTCCAGTTAAACGAAATATCAAATTAGTCCCTGAATTTGTCATATATCAATCAATTTAGTCTCTCTATCTAATTGAGATGTTAACGGTGCTGGAGTGGCTGTTAACCTCTCACATGAGTTTCAATGTCAGATGTCACACAAGCAGTGACTAATTTGCCCGATAGTGACCAAAATTTCCAAGGACCAAATTGATTGATTTGCAGAAAATGGTTTGCTCTTTCTTCCCTAAAGACTCTTTCTTCCCAAAATATATAAAATTGGAACCCTAATTTTACAATCTGTAATAAACACTCCAAAATTCCCAAAATTTATTCCAATAGTTAGAGGTAACGTTCTTCCCCAATTCAAAAAACTTCAAAACCTAATTTTTTATATTGAATCTGAAAATAAGTCTTTGAATTATATAAAAAAATTCATCAAATAAGTCCTTGAATCATATAATCAGATATCAAATTGATCCTTGAAGTATATATGTGCAGAACAAAGTAAAAAAGTCAAAAGATGCAACTTAATCCTTGAAAATACCATCAAATAAACCACGAGTCTTAAGTCTGAAATATTACATATGCAAAAAGAAACCCAACCATGGAGCATTGATAGGTCTTAAATAGTTTGACAACATTGGTCATAATCACAAACAAAAGAAAATCAAAATGCAAACCCTAGAATGTAAACCCTTTTTAGAAATTGTTTTAATCAACCAGTAATTTCCTTCGTTATTAATCTAATGTTTATCAATTTTAGTAACCAACTCGGAAAAAAAGAAACAAATTTTTAAGTTTTAAATTGAAAACCCTAAAATGAATAATCTAAAAAACGGTCTCAAAAACACAACACTCACGAACAAATAACAAAACCTGCATCAAATGAAGTTTCAAGTTGAGAACGAATGGATGAAAAATGAAAATGAAGTTTTAAGTTAACTAACGACAGAATCTCCTTCAAAACCCAATCTTTTCCAACGTTGATCGATGATGATGATTTTTGAGAGATGAAGATGGTGAAAGTTTTAGCTAGAAGGAGAAAAGTCAGAGACGTGTTTGATGTGTCTGAATGAAATGTAAGGATATAAAAGAATTGGTAAGAGATGGGTAAAATTGGAAAATTAAAAGTGAAAAGTTAAAAATGAAATTTGTTGCGTTTTAATCAAAATTGTCCTTGTACAAGTGGTTAACTTGATGACATGTGTACAACACATCACAACATGCAAGAAGACATGACATTACTACTAACAGGGAGATTGAACCGAGGGACTAAATTGATGGACATCTGACAAATTCAATATTTCACTTAATTGGGGAACGAATTCAACCAATTTGTGAGAATTCAAAGCCGAAGTTGATGATTCACTCACTAAAATAAACTCAAAAGTTTTTTATTTTTTACAAGAAAATAAACTCAAGAGAACTCTATGAATTCATTTTAAATTGTATCTTTATTCAATGTAATATGTTTTTTTTTTTTTTCCTTTCTGGATGATCCGAAATGACATCAAGAAAAGTAGTAAAGAGCAAAATACCAGTTGGAAAAATTAAAAAAAAGAGTTTGGGGTGAGAGAGGCTCGAACTCTCGACCTCAGGATTACTCAGAAGCTATGAGACCTACGCGCTAGCCAACTGCGCCACCACCCCGTTGTGATTATTATTGGAGATAATTGATTATCAATGCATGCAATTAGTGATTTCAAGAATAAACGTTGTTGTATTGTGTTGTGTCCTCTCTCTTGGACAAGACCACCTGTGACTGTTTCTGTTTATTTGCAGCTCCAAGGAATCTAGGAAACACACCAACGTCAACTCTCTTTCAATTGAACTCATGTTTGGATCTGCACCCTCCAACTCCAAGGTTAACTAAACAACACAGCACTCTTTTCTTCTGCATTTCAATTCAACATAGTATCTATCTATCTATTACCCCTTTTCATCTTTACTTTCTATTCTTTGTTTTTGTTTCATAACATAACTCTTTATTGTCTTCAATCAACTTCTCATCTTACTTGCTTTAGTATTTAGTTAGTTGTGGGTGTTGTCACTGAATTGGTTGGATTGGATGGTGAGTTTTATGATCAGGGGTCTGTCATATTCTACTTGTTGATTGCTTATTGAAATTTAATGTGTGCATTTTGTTTAGATTCTATAGAGTTATCCCTCTAGGTGTATCCTAATTGGCACCAACCTTCTGTGAGTTGTAGAGCACCGGACACTAGACACGACATTGACACATCTGACACCGGAAATTATTTTTTTAAATAAAAATAATTGTATGTAATGTAACTGACTGCATGTGTTTATGTCGTGTCGATGTTGAACAACAGACACGCCTTTAATGTGAAGTGTTGGTGTTACATAGTCCGGAAGAGAGGTTACCTAGTCCAAATCCCACTTAGGCTGTTTGGTTTTGTTTGATCCCTCCCTACACAAAGTAGTATACCTCCTTTGTAACTCAAGGGGGGGATTTCTTAGAAATTGGTCTGCACTATGTATGTTGATTGTCATATAGTATCATTTAAATCATCTACTATTCTCCATTCCAGTACTCCCTTGTCCTATATTGCTCAAAACAAGTGCACCTTTAGTTTTAATGGCATAATAATAACAACTCGATATCTCGCTAGACAAGCTGGTCGTGTTGTTGCATGATGTCTATGGAAGTGGAACCTCTAGTGTTTTGAAATTTAGGTG
Source organism: Medicago arabica (assembly GCA_946800305.1). Lineage (NCBI taxonomy): Eukaryota > Viridiplantae > Streptophyta > Magnoliopsida > Fabales > Fabaceae > Medicago > Medicago arabica. The sequence goes on from OX326970.1 coordinate 44,635,440, forward strand.
ATTTTCATGTAATACAATTTTATGTATATATATATTTTTTTGACAAAAGAATAAGGTCATCTGAAATTTCGACAAGAGTACGAGTGTTAATAATGGCAGATGACGGGTTTTAGTGGTCAGACAAAAACTCGTTTTATAAATATGGTATTGCAGCCGATGGCAGAAATGTGGCGGATATAGTAGGTGTTGTGGCTAATGGCAGCTGGTATAGAATCGTCAACGCCATAATGCCATGGCGTCTCTATGGCAGAATTTTGACAGCACTAAAGGATCCATTCTCATAGTCCACTACTCATGATAAAATGTTTCTTTTATTACTGCATCAAGTTATTAGCCAAGACTTCATTGTCACTTTAATACTATTTACTTCAAATATAGTGGTGGAGCCGTTTTATCTCTTTTGTTAATGAGTGTTTACTGTCGTTAAATAAATTACAAGACAAGAAAATTATGTAACTTTATTTCTGTTTATTTCATACTAAGTTGCTGGAGTCTGTTTTACAGTTTTTCAAATAAGAGTATTTATTGCTCTTAATGAGATTTGATACTTTGGTCTAATATAATTTCCTTTTACAAACATTGGGGTACAAGTTTTGAAATGCTCAGGGGGTAAGAATTTCTTAGATAAGGACTACTTTTGACATATATCTAGTTGTCGTGAGATCTTAACTCATGCCTTCTTGCCTAGGATTGGACATATGTATAGTACATACAAATGTCGGTGGTTGAATAACAAGCATAGGATAAACTCTGATACCAAGCTAGAATATGGGACAGACTTAACTCATTCCCAAGAGCTAGCCCCAGGAGTGATGGTCACCAAGCTTTATAAGGACTAGTTTGGTCGAATCTTTAGTCAATGTGAGATCTCCAACTTTTCTTTTGGTTTGTTTGTTTTCTTATTTGAAAGAACAATATGAAAAGGGATCCACGTCAATCAATAGGTAACCAAAGTATCTCTTATAATCTATGTAGCATATAACACAAATATGGACATGAGACACAACATAGGCACACCAACACAAGCAATGTGTAAACTGTAGGAAACCATGACACTACACACACTCGCATAGATAAATATACGAGCATATTATTTTAGAGCATATGGCTGTATTGTCAAGTTTATCTCCTCTCACTTGATGCCCCCTAAATGGAGTGTGTTGGGGCCCTTTTTTTCTCTTTTCATTTTTCAAGTTGACTTTTTTTTTTAAATATTTTAAGTTGGCCCGCGTTCACCGCATTCAAGTTTAGACTTTTTTTGATATATTTGAAGTTAAGTATCTAAGTCGTGTCTTATTCGATAAAAAATAATTTTTTGACCGAATAATTGGTGAGAATTGTCGGACATTTGTTGTATGGGTGAGAATGATAGAAACATATCTTTGACACTGCACTTCATAGCTTATATTGACTCCGCCAATCTTGCCTCTTTGAGCTAATTTTGCAGTTATGTTAGACCTTGTGTATTGTTGATTATAATATGAGCTTTTGTTGGTATTTCAAATTTGCCGTAATTACATTTAAAGTTCTAATTCGGACCAAGCTATCAAGATGAAGATACAAGAGTTATTTTCATTTTATTTCTTCAATGTATTAATCAAACTCATTTAGTTTTGTAGGTTTCCTTGCCTTTTTAGGCCTATTGACTGAAGCCTATAAGGCTTGTTTGTGGTACAATTTGAAACCAACCTTCGAATGCATTTGCAATTTTCAATCATGGAATTGAAAAGTGAGTTTTAGAGCATTGCTCCTTTGGGGCTTTTGATTAAACAAACGTGTCTTACCGAGAACATCAATCTCTTGTAGCAATTCCTCCTTGTGATCTTATCATTCATCCAATGAATGCAGTGATATTCTTCATCGTCTCAGTCTAATTCTACTCACATGTTTCTTTTACCTTTTTCATAATTTTCTTGCATCCATTCTTAATCTCTCCATCATTTTCTATTTTCTTTTCATGAATTACACTTGGTTCAAGATCCTTGTACACTGCGTATCAATTGAGATTCGTATTAAGTTCTTAATCAGTAATAACTTATTGACCATCCTTATCTAACTTGATTAGTGCAGATGATATCCCTACTCTGAAAATGGAAAACAGGCAAAGTGCTTCTGGTACACAAGACAATTCTATGATGAAGTCCATTGACCAAAGAGCACATTCTAGTAAAGGGCGTGGTGACTTATTGACTCGACGTCTGAAGAATCGAGAGAGACAGCGTAGATACAGGGCTCGCAAGCGTCGAGAAACTGGAACTACAAACTCCTTTGTTGTAGAACAGGCAGCAGCAGTCCAAGTAGAGCTACAACCGAACGGAAATTACAACAATTTCGTGACACGCATATATTGTAATCGAGATTGGAAAAAGGATGCAAGGCGAGCTCATATTGTGAAGCATCAAGAGATGAACGGGTTTATTGATCATTCTTCGACACTAACTAATGTACCCGTTGTGACATGCTTAGGCATGGGAAATAAGTCAGAAACAATGCTAGATAGGGAAACTCAATCCGGATCTTCTAGTGTTGTTTATAATGAAACACCTAGGACTGTGCTGGGTCGTAGAGATTGGAAAGCAGAAGCCAGAAGAAAGAAAAACTAGTGAATTTTTTCCCTTTCTTGTTTTAAAGAGTACTTTTACTAGTGAAATTTCTGTTGTATAATAAATTTCATATAGTATAAAGAATCCTGGAACCTGGTACATCATTTGTCCAGCTTTGAAATATTGAGCACCATGTAATATCACTTTATGCCTATGTATCTTGTTCACTTTTATCAAAATATAAGTCAATTTTCCCTTTCTGTGGGGATTATATTTATTGAGTTATCTTAATGTGATAGATATACAAGAGTTCCAAAGTGTACATCCTTCTTCTAAAAGCTAGTGTGAAGTACTTTTTTCCACCATCTCCAATTATTGAATGGATTTTGCCAATTTGAAAACCCATACATGAAGCACAATTTATGTAACACTTGCTAACTTCTTCAGAAATGTCATTTTTACTCTACATATTTTCATCTTAATGAGCAATATTTGCTTCTAAATTATCATAATATTTTTCATTTCCTTCATTAGTTTCCTTTTTGCTTAAGATGCAAATATCTTTTCCACTAATGTAACAATTAAAAAAAGAAATCTTAAATTAATCAACAAAACAAATAAATGGAATATCAATCAAGTGCAATATTAATCAATTGACAACATGATTTCTATCTAATTGTACAAAAAACCCAGAGATATTTGATTAATAAACAAGGTTTTCTATTTTCTATATTTCTTTTTATCTTTTACCTTTTATTTTAAAAAACCCAGAGATAGCAATCAACAAAGTTAGATGTGTCTCATTGAACGTGCACAATTTTTTTATTTGAATGTTACAAACATTCCTACAGTTCGTAAATGTAGTCTCTCATCTCATATTTTAATTTCATTACAAATATATTTATCATTGTTTGTAACCAAATAAAACATTGATAAATATTTGGTGACAAACATTCCTACAATGATGCTATATGGGATGAGGGATTACTTGAACGAATGGCAAGAACACGTTCAATCACATCCAATTTACTTTTAAAGCATAATACACCTAAAATTTCACGTATGATATCACAATGTACACGAAGATCTATGATGAAATTAAATAAATTTTATAAACTGAACCATGAATTACAAAGAATTTGAAGGGAAAAAACTAAAAATCGTAAAGGGTTAGCGGCGCAACCTGTTGCCCGCTTGCCTTCCATTAATATGTATTATGCGAATAAATTCATATTCTATGATGGCTTTGGTTTTTATAGGGAATGTAAATTATAAATAGCACAAAAAAAGCGCCTGTGTATCGTACAAGCGCATGAAACACCATGTTTATAATGTACATTAACTCTAACCCCCCACCCCTTCCCCAATTTTTACATTAATTTCCACCACACCACAGTCAAAGCATCACAATTCAGAAAAACCAATGTGACAATAATGTTCGTTGATCTAATCATCTCAATGGCAAGTCACACCTTGGTCTTGTTGTTCATCCAAATTCTCAAAACTCCAATCTCTTCTCATTCCACTACTCCTCACCAATTTCGGTTCAGCCATATCTGGAAAAGGAATATTTCCGGTACTATGATTGCGACGATGATTCGCCTTAAGCTTGGACACAACACCACCTTTGGAGATTTCTTTGTTGGGCGGAGGGATATTCCCGGACCAAGTTCTTTCGACTTTCTTGCGATTTTCCCTATATTCATTTTCTTTTTCTTTGAATAATTCTCTAAATGAGTCTGTCCTTTGTAGAACTTGGCTGCAGGTAAGGCAACTGAGACTCATTTTGTTTCTTGTGTCCCAAGTAACCAAACCCTCCTATCTCCTTTGATTGGTGGGTTTGAAGTGGGAAAGGGAATGTGTTTATATAAACTATTAAAGCAAAGGGGTTGAAGTTGGACAAAACATGATAAGGATGCAAGAGAGGTTTTGAAAATGAAACTAATCATAACAAACTTGTTTCCATGTTTGGAGTTGGGTTTGAATATCTACTAATCCGTAAACATGGCATAGCCATTCATATATTATTTGTTTTTTTAATTATTTATAAATAGCTTAACCAATTTATTTATTGTGGGATGATTTTGGTTTATATTAACCTAAATCGGGCATCATTTATTTGCTAGTCTGGCTCTTTCTATTTTAGCCACTTATATAATTCACAACAATTTTTTGAGAGGAATTAACAACAACTTTTTTTTGTTTGACAAGAAGGAATTAACAACTTTTTTCTTCAAAAAAAAATTAACAACTCACCTATAAACTTATGTCAAAAAAAAAAAACTCAACTATAAATTTATATTGGCTCAAGTATTATTTTTTTCCCCTATAACATACTTGGTTTTTTTTTTAAACTTTTGCTCTTTTTAATTATTTATTTCAAAATAATCCCTAGAATACACATTATGTAGACTTGGTTCTTTTAAATAAATAAAAAAAAAACTATTTTTTCATTTTAGTATGTGGGTTGCTCTTTGGAACAGTCAATATATTTCATAATCAATCCTTTTTTAAGTAGCCTAGTGGCTAGAACTCACACATTTTAAATACGGAAAAATTAGATGTTCAAGGTTCGAATCCCGACTCCTGCATATAATATGCAAATATTTTTGCCAGCTAAGCTTGGCTCACGGGGATACAAAATCAATCCTTTAATAAGGGGTGAAAATTATGTGAGCATCATGGAATTAAGTTGGCACATATGGACACACTTAAATGCTTCAAGTGGATTTCTTAAAATTCTAGATGCTCTAAGTACTCATTTAGAGTAAGTTTTAAATGAAATATAATTATTCTCTACAGGATAAATGCTAGATAGTGTGATTTTTATTTTTTTTTACAGAAGATAATGTACGTTCGTGAAATTCATCCCAATGAGTTCACAACTTTATTTCCATTCAACATTATATATAAAAAAAGGGTTAAATATATTTTTGATCCCTATAAATATACCAACTTTTCGTTTTAGTCCCTATAAAATTTTCAATCACTACTTTTGGTCTCCCCTTTAAAGTAAACTCATGTCTAGAATTTATATTTTTGAATAAAACTTTGCAGAATAATTCATAATATTATAAGAATTTCTTCCCAAAAAAATTAGAATTTATTAATAAAACATGAATTTAATATGAATTTTTATATGTTTTAAGGTTAAAAATTCATATTTAATTTGTGTTTTGTTAAAAAATTCTTATTTTTTTTAGAATATTTTACACATTTCTGCACAATTTCATTAAAAAATACAAAAATTAAATTAAAAATAGGGACCAAAAGTAGTGATTGAAAATTTTATAGGGACTAAAAGTTGAAGGAAAATTTTAGAGGGACTAAAACGAAAAGTTAGTATATTTATAGGGACCAAAAACATATTTAACCAAAAAAAAAATTAGAACAAAAAGGGAAAGAAAAGAAACAAAAAGAAAACTATCTAGAAAATAAAGTTATACTAGCATCAACCAACAGGAGGAGTCTGATTCCATCATGGGGAACAACTATAGGTGAATAAGCCTCAAGAATGTGAGCTCTAAGCTTAGCGAGATAGTCTAGAGAGTCTGAAAAAATTTAACCCGCCAGTCCCTAGCAAGTAGTTCCTTGATATTATAGAGAATAACTGCATAGTGGTGTCAATTGGTAACGGGTGCTAAAATCAACTTAATTGTGGACTTGGAGTCTAAGTAAGACAACAAAGTTCACTGAGGAGGATGTATATAGAAATATTTGGTTTATTGAGGGTTTATATAGCAAAGTTCATTGAAAGGCCCCAAATATTTACATGATGGAGGGTTGGGCTCATGTTTGTTAATGTTTTAGGCTTTTTTAGCAAGATGTGCTTATATACCCTCGTATAACACAAATATTTCTATATACACCATTCCAACACAAAAAAATTGTTTTTTTCTTAATAATGTGTCAACAATTATTATGGGAGAAATTAGCGATATATTTTTTTTGGGCCCTTTGTTTCTAATAGTCGAAAATAAGCCTACGAAATTAATCTTAATCTTGTCTTTCTAAGGTTTCAAAAAAATAAATTATATCAATATTGTAATGTCAACTTTCTTGAATTGATTGAAAGGATTGCAAAATTGAATATGATATTGCAAGATCATGCAAGACGCATTCAAGATCATGAAACCGATGTGAGACACATTCTTGATCATTTCGCAGGTGCTATTGTTCTTTTCTATGGTATTTTATTTTGTTTTGATGTCTATAAAGTATTTGATATATTTTCAAATGTTGCCTAAAAAAAATAATCTGGTAGTAAAAAACGGAAAAATAAATTAAAATAAAGAGCTAATAAAATCACAACAATGAGCTAAAAAAAAGTATGACGTAAATATAAGGGGACCTTTTCTCATACCAAGTCATGTAGCTAGGCTCGTGCTGCCATGGTCTTTCACACCTCTCTCCCCAATCACTGTAGCACCACGAACAAGGGTCTCTGAACACAGTAGCCACCATCTCCGCAGAAATCTCAGGGACATCTAACGGATGTCCGAGGACGTCTTGTATATACCAAACAACCTTTTCACCCGCTCAGGTAAATGACGTTACACCCTCTCCTTCCCGCACATCATCCATCCCGAGTAAGTGCAAATAATCATAAAAGGTTGCACCGCTCTGTGATCATCATATGTAGACCACTTCACGTCATCCACCTCTAAGCGATCCAGGAGTCGGCGGTAATGGTGCACAACTGTATGCCCTATGCTAGTAAGCCATCTCCCAACATATGGTCTCTCCGGCTTCCAGCTCTTGTTAGGCTTCCTTGGGTACGGACCTAACAAATGCTCCAAAATTCATCCCTGCGAAAAAATAATACACAAAAATAAATATTTGAATTAAATCCTAAATAAATCTAACAAAATGATAAATAAATTTTAAAAAATTCACAAAAATATTAAAATAAAATCCTAAATAACTGTAGACGAACTTAGGAAAAAAAAAACTAAGATAATGATAAAAAAATTTAAATATGTTACCATAAGAAGGGTCACACATCTAGCCATCATCTTATTACACAAACAGACAGAATCATCAAGATGATCATACAAATAAGCTAAAGTCATCCCTTCCTATGACCACTTCCCAATCGCATTCAAGTCCGTCATACAATCAAGATATATCACGTCGATGTGTCTGTTTGTTTTGTTAGTGAACAATGCACTAGTAACAAGATATATAAGAAAACTCCTCCTTATACCCCTCTCCAGCAGCCCCTCCCTTGTCTGTGGGTCATCCAGCCGTCTAGCTTCTGTCAAGGGCTCCTTATAAAGATGCTTTAGTGCGGAATAATTAAAATGAACACCATACTCACTATTTGACGCAGCACGAGCAGCATCATCTGACATGCCCAACAACCTAGTCATCAATGTAATGCATGGTCCCGATCCACTGTCGCGTCATGGTCCAGTATGCGGCCCTCAATGGGAAGGTGGAGGAGATTAGACACATCGTCCAAAGTGATCGTCATCTCCCCCACATGTAATGAAAACTCATGGTCTCTGTGTGCCACCTCTCGCAGAGAGCACGTATCATGGCACGGGTCACACTCGAATACCCGGTGTATATCAGATCATGTAAGCCAGACGCCTCCACAAGATCCAAAAACCGCCTAAAATTCGCCTCTGGCTTAGAAAGCTCTCTCACCTTTCTCCCTGAATTTACATTGTGATACTCCTGATCATACCACATCTGAAAATCAAATCACTTAAAAAATTATCACTACATAATTTAATCACTTTAAATAACCTAAAACTAAATCACCTAAATTATCATATAACATTTAATACTTAATAACTAAATCACCTAAAACTATTAACATATTTAATAAAACATTTTAACATTTAAATCACTAAATTAATCAATGTAACATTTTACATTTAATAAAACATATAACATTTAATAATCACCTATAACATTTACCATTTAATAATACATAAAATATTTAATTAATCTAAAAATAAAAAGTTTAAAGAATTAAAACACTTACATTATTATCGTTCACCTAGAGAGGGATCGCCACGTGCTTCGTGTAGTTGAACAACAATGTCGTGTCCCGAGGACCTCCAGGAAAGGGAGGCCCTACAATAGGCACGGCATGTGCCACCTCATCACTGTCACGACGTTGCCCAGGCTCGGGCTCAGGCACATGCACATGACCCTCGTCATCCTCAGCCTCAACATCCTCAGCCTCATCATCCTCGGCCTCTACCACCTCCTTTGTCTGATAAAACTGAGGTACCTCCTGCTTCGGCTGATAAAACCTAACGTTCTCCTCCATCCGATCATATCCATCAAATCCCTCCGCATACCCAACATACTCCTGTGCTTATGTCAAATTAACCACCTACGAGTAATCCATTTGTGACTGAGAGCCCGAGCCCTCTCCACCTACCCTCACATCCCTACATCTTTGGGTCTTTGGGACATATGAGTTTTGCTCCTGCCGCTCCTTCCGATGGTTAGCGGTAGTCGCATATTTACCTTTGCGCAACCTGTCCTCTCTAATACGCCGCTGCTGCTCGTCCTTCTCTACAGACATATATGTGCATAAACAAAATCAAAAAAACATAAATTTTAGGCATTTCATCAAACTTGTCAAATTGAGGAAAAAAGAAAACTTAGAAACATCATAACATATATACATTACATAATTTAACATGTTTGCAAAAAAAAAACGCAAAAAAAGGAAGAATATCTCACTTAGGCATTTCATCAAACACCTTAAGTGCATACTAAATTACTACCACAATTAGTGTTATTTGAACATCTAAACAACTACATTGTACCTACACTTACTCTAAACAACAATTCCAGCATAAACAATCCATTACATCCATCTAATTCACTCATAATTAGTAATTTTTAAACCTAACCTAACACTAAAATTTTGCTAAAATTATGAAAACCAATACCCTAAACAACCTACATTGCATGTAAATAGGAAGAAAAGAACTTACCTGTGAATTAATTGAAGAGATTGGGCTCAAATTCATGCAATTGAAGTTTGGAGAAATTTGGAAGAGAGAGTTCAAGTAGTGTTGTGTTTCTGAAAAATGGAATATTGATGCTTCTGTTCTTGTATATTCCTAGAACGCATCGGTAGTTATTTACCGCTAGAGGCAATTTTGTATTTCCCATGTGTTATTAGAAACTTATTGAAGTCAGAAAAGCATTTTTTAAATAGTATTGTATATTGATAGTTAAGGGAGGCAATTTGGTTTAAGGTATTATCAATTAAGTATGGGCTAGTGAATGGTTGAGTAGGAGATGGCTTAATAAAAGATTCAGTATGGTCAATGGATATTTTTGATTTGGAAAGTGGTATAGATAGCAACTTTGGTCATTATTTTTGGAGAATTGCTCTTCTCCCAACAAAAAATGCTCACTTCCATATAACCTGCTTAAAATATCCTTACGTGAGTTAACTCTCGTTCGACAAGCTGAAGTATAACATACATGAGTTTACTTACGTTGGGGTTATAACCTACATGAGTTAACTAACGCTGAATTATAACATGTGAGTTAACTCATATATGATTTGTCAATATAGCGAACGTGACTAAAACACATTGAATATAACACATGCACGGAAGTGAACGTTTTTTGATCGGTTTATATAGAAGTGAGTGTTTTTTGTTGAGAGGAGAGCAATTTTCTTATTTTTGGATGACCTTCTGAAGGTCGTGGAGAATGGTCAGAAAACATCACTTGGTGTGAGCCTTGAATGTGGGGTGACCGGTGAGATGTTGAAAAGAAAATATTTAGTAGGTTTTATAGTTTGGCTACAAAATAAACAGGTGTTGGTGGAAGAAATCTCTTTAATTAAGGTGTAGATATAGGAAAAGGGGCTAGCTAATAAACTTATTAGGCAAGTAAACTTACTAAATAGTAAAATACCCTTGGTGAAAGAAATATTCTACATTTTGCAAATAAACTTATTTAGCATAGCTAAATTCACACTATTAGAGATTTAGAGTAGCTAAATAGTAAAGTACACTAAGTTATTAAAAAGTAAAAATAATTAAAAGATGGGTAGAAAAATCATTATTTACAATGGATTATTCTGCCACCGAGCGAATTAGTATAAAAAGACAAAGAACATATATCAATCACTTTCATTGGATCTAATTGGCCCTCAATGTACTGTATCTTTTCTTAACACAATATGCTATCATCTCATGGGATGTCACCACTTTCTATTAGAAAAATAAATCAATCTTGACGTGGATTAATTGCTTTAGTTGCTTTCAATGGAGGATTTAATTAAGTGGTACATGGGGTGGCATAAACTTTGTGGTCCACTTCTTTAATTGAGGATATATTCTTGTCCAATCAAGTGTATAGTTTTTTTTTTCTTCCAATAATCAATGTATAGTTAAATATTCAACAAAAGTAACTTTAACGCGATGTAAAAAACAATTTTCGTGTCTCATAAGTCCTAGTTCAACTGGCTAAATGCAAAAATTGTTAGATCGGACGTTATGATTGAGGTTCGAACCCCGGTACCTCCACTTTGTGTGTGAGTTTATGATAAATTTGTTATCTCGTCTATCACAAAAAAAAATCTGTAAAAAAAAGCGTGATACAAAATTCCACATAACTATGTATAAGTGGAAACGAATCTTCAACTCAAAGTCAATTTTATAAAGATGAATTAAACTCTAAATTTCTAATAACACTAACATCGTTAGACCCCAAATTTCTAAGAATACCAACACACCAATATTTTTTATGATGAACATTTTTTTTTTGTGGATAAATTTCATGTGATGAACATATTGTTATAAGATAAATTTGAATAAATATACTAGTCATATTATTGTTGCAGTACATGGATCAACCAAGTACAGAACCATTTAAAAAAAGTTAAGAACAACAACAGCCTAAAGATTAGAGCCATCACGAAATCATAAGAATTTAGTATAGATCATATCTCTTATATTATTCATTTAGCTCACTTAAAATCAACAACCGGATTTTTAAGACCGGTCCAACATGTAACATCCTATTTTCCGACGATAATTATTAAATAATAAGAATAAATTTAATAATAAGGATGTTAAAAAACTTCACATGATATCACATATTAGCATAACTTTTCCTTTAAAATAATAATTTCAACAGCGGAAAACAATTCCCTAATCTCATTAATAAAAAAAATTATTGTTATTCAACATCGAAATAGAAATGACAATAATTCTCAAGATTTAAAATCCAAGATAAATAAATTCCACGTCAATCCTGGTGTTACATATCAAAGCTTGCATTTGACTACATGTCTTATCCTTGCTAAAAATAAAATTGACGGAAAACAATTCTCGTCGCAACCTTCTAGGCGTCCCGCAACTAGATCTCCTTATCCTAAATATATGTACCTCATAGATACAGACACCATAAATACAACAACAAAAAAGAGGTGAGAAATCATGTCATAACATAATCATAGAGAAAAACACGCACATTAAATAAATATCAGAAGAATATAATCTTCATTATCTCATCATCTCAACAATCATTATGTATAATCTCTTTATTTCACATGTCACATCAACACATCATTTTCACACATAAACAATTAACATAAACATCAACATATACATGCATATGGACTCTCCTAATGACCTATATGAACGTGGTAGCATTTCTACTCACCAATATTGTGTGTCGGAGTTGTTACTAAACATACATGTCACCAGAATCGTCACCAGAATCCTAATCAATGATATGATGCATGAAGAAACTCACCAAATACAACGTCATAGAATTTATATATTTACTCACCAATAATGTCACCATAATTTATATAGTTACTCACCAAGAACGTCACCAAAATTTATATGATTACTCACCAATAACGTCACCATAATTTATATAATTACTCATCAATAACATCACCAGAATTTATATGTTTACTCACCAATATCATTATCATTAATCATATATATATATATACATCAATATTCAACACCAATATACCACATATAACTCGTCAATATTCAACATCATTACAATATTTAACCCACCAATTATCGACACGACGACATTAGAATACCCTCGCCAATTAACGACATCATTATTACATTTATTCATCTTATTAAAACAACATCACAACCAATTACTTAATCTCATCTACAAAAAAATTATAGCATTTTAATTCATCTGGCTATTAATAAACTCATTATTATAAATCATGACCCCATACAACTTATTCCTCGTCGCCCTATTATCGTCATCTATGACATCGACAATTTCCATAACTATGATTTCATTCTAACTTAACTCTTTATCTTACATTTATCATTATCTATTGCTTCATCAACTTTCCCAACAAAACTTGATTATATTTTAAGGTTTCATTCCTCTCGATACGGGTTGTTATTATCATAGTCTAACCTTATAACTAATATCTCTTATCCTCTTTCCTATTCATCTTGCTCGCTCTCTTCTAATCGATTCTCGTCTTATTCATCGTTATCACCATTCCTATTATCTTTCGTTACTAAGTACGCAACCCCTTATCTTCCTTTACATTTCGTCTTAATGACCCCTTCATCACCTACGATCATTTAAATTCGACTTCTATAATCTTTAATTATTTTTACACCTTATACGTTCTTACCTAACATTCATCTTGAGTTATTTAACTACCTTGACTCGTTTACTCTTCAACTTAGTAATATTCATAAACTCGTTATTGGTATACGGAGTTTATGTTTAACTTCATCAGTTATCCGGAAAGCACATACTTCATATTCTCTCTCATGATCATCATTTCCATTTATTTATCTCTTTCATATTCTATACCCACTTAATCGACTTACCACGTTAGACCTTTTAAATATCCCAATGAATTACTCTCGTCGTTGACACTCCGTCGTGAACTACCTATCTATATCTCTTTTACTTCTTATACTACTTGTATTACTCCACCATTTTAGACTCGTCTGTAATTCAAGGGACCTATATTTACCTTAATCATCTATCTTAAACGTCCCCCTTGTCCCCCTCTCCTATAATTGTATTTCATTCCCTATTATCAGACCATCTTTAACAATATCAAGTTCTCATAGGTTATCATCTTCATTTCATATTTAGACTTGCTTTTATTTGGAGACAACCACTTCTATTTATGCTCGAACACACTCCCTCATCTAAATATGTAGTTTAGGAATCCTTACTTTTACTTCTAACTCTAACGGCTCTCTTAAACTCCTTATAATTTTCAAAGTTGTTTTGGAGTCCATTGAAAAGGTTGTGCTGAAATTTCATGAAAAATGCAGCATGGCCCCGACACAGTAATTTAATCATAACTCAAGTTTTAAAAATCTAAATGGAGTCCAAATAAAATAATATGAAATCTAACATCCATATCTACAACTTTCATGAAGACGTCGAAACCTAATTCGGAACAGAAAGTGGTAGAAAAGTTGATTTTCCTAAGCTTGGGGAAAGAGTACGACCTTGCTGACCCCTGCTAACCCAAGTGTAATATTTTGATCATATATTGAGTTCTAGACGCTTAAATCGAGTCCCTCAAAAATCTAGTGAAAAATAACATTAATATCTACAACTTTCATGAAGACACCTAAACTCAATTCAGAACTTAAACTAGCTAAATCGAGACAGTAAGAAGTTCACGGTGATAGCAAAATCACATTTCTGCTGCGATTTCGTTTTTGGGAACCCTTTTCAACTCCGTTTTCGATCATATATTCTCCAAACTCGACCCTAATATTTACACATGATTACCCTATTATTCAAACCCCAATCCTTCGTTAATCTACTTGATTATCCACTCTTTTTAAGTCTAAAAAACTGAATTAAAAAAACTAAATTAGTTTTCCTCAATTCTCATCTTTCAACTTCGTTTTTTAATCCGTTCATCATAAATCTCTCATCACAATCTCACATCATAACAACAACATCATATTAAGAATTAAACACCCCCGTCATATATTAAGATACCCTAAAGTGCAAAGATTCTCCCCTTACCTCGAATTCTCCGAAAATGCTGCGTCTGGCTCTCTTCTTCTTAGCTAGGGTTTCCTCCTCTCCTCTCTTCTCCTCGTTTCTTTTCTCCGGTTCATCAAGAGTGTTTATTCGGATTTTCTATCTTTCTATTTATACTATGGAATTGGGCTATTCATCAACTATTAATTTTTCTCTCCTCAACTTACCATAATTTTACTTCTTCATCCCCCACTTATTTTATTACTTCTACTTTGCACCTCTCACTTCTATTTTCTTATCATATTAATCCCCATCACCTATCAAATCACAAAAATAAATAAAACTCCTTCTATTTAGACTCATTAATTTAATAAAATAGAAATTTGGCGTGTTACACAATATCATATTAATGCCACTCAGGTATGGCTTAGACTTGTCCCGTCTGATTATGTATCTCACCTTTTCTCTTTTTATTGTAGGGAGTGGATTTTTAACAACCTCAACAAAAAGGGATTAGAGATAACCCAACTACTTGGCAGACTACTTTCATGACGACATGTTGGTACTTATGAACGTGGCGGAACAAATATATTTTTGAAGCAGATTTCGAAGACCAAGCAACCCAACTTTGGTCATTCACAGATTCATTAAAGATATAGAAGACATTACCCTAGATCATGTGCATAAAAGACTTCAAAAAAAGGAGACCATATATATTGGATGGAAACAACCTCAGATTGGTTGGGTTAAACTCAACACTAACGAAGCATGGAAGGGAGTTGGTACTCTTGCAAGGTGTGGAGGTCTCCTGCGGGACTCCGACGGAAGATGGATCAAAGGTTACACTAAGAAGATTAGATCATGCGACGCTTTTCATGCTGAATTATGGGGCATGTATTTGGGTTTGAGCATGGTTTGAAGGGAGAATATAACTCATCTTATAGTAGAAAGTGACTCAAAGATTCTTGTAGACATTATTACTGATAAATGCAAGTTTAATGTGACTATTCCTACGTTGGTTCGGCGTATTAAAAAGTTTTTGAACTTGAGTTGGACTGTCCAAGTTAACCATACTTTGCGTGAGGGCAACGGAAGTGCAGATTGGCTTGCTAATTATAGCATTTTAATGGATTCTATGAATTTTTATCTTTTGGAGACTCCTCCTAGTGAGCTTCAGAGTCTTTTATTTGATGATCTTTCTGGAGCTTGCATGCCTAAGAACGTCATGTTAGTTTCTTAGTTTTTTTTCCTTCGACTTTGCCCTCTTTTGTACCAAAAAAAAATTATTATTAGTTTGTGCAAAAGTAATAAGTTTACTAATAGTATTTATTTTACGAAAGCAATATTTTTATTCAAAATTTCACTTTGCGATCTTTTTAGATGCAAAATCATTTATTAAATTATTGTAATCGAATTTATTTAACAACTCTTTTTCAATCAACAATAAAACAATCACATTTAATCTTTGTTGATACACTCTTGATCTTAAATAAGATATTATTAACTTTAATTATGATTTTTTTTGCGGACACAACAGTTATATAAATTGTTGACATTATTCTATAAGCAATGTATGCATTTAAAAAAAAATTAAGTCTTCTTATATAATTAATTATATCAATCGGTGTATTTTTTTATATTTGTATTACTTCTCTTGAATATTTTAGCTCCATAAATAAATATGTGGTATTGGGTATAATAGATAATATTTTATTTTGAGACTTTAGGCAAAGACCTAGCTAACCTGGACCGACCCTGCGGTTTCAACCTATACTAAAAGCAAATTGGACCAAGTTTTGACATAGGACTATCCTCCTTGCCCCCATCTAATTTTCTCTGTTTATGTCTTTTTTATTCATTAATTGAAATATTTTTCTTCTTCTTTAAAAAAAATGAAAAAGTGATTTTTTTAATGATGAACCATGTACGTATTTGGTTATGGACTTTAGCTAAAAGTCAGAGTGCCACGCTGTTTTGTCATATTAAAAAAAAAATGAATAGTGATTTTATCAAATGTGCCCTGATCATAGCACATGGTTTGGTGACGGTAATGGCGTACCAGCAACTCTACGTTTTGAGATCATAATTAAGTTATAAGCATTTAATTTATATGTTGCTTAATTTGGTTTTATCAAATGTTTCCATGAAGGATGCGTGTGACTTTTGTTGGGGTCTCCTGTGTTTTCACTAAACAAATAAATAAGTGCTTGAGATAATTAGTTTATGCTAAGTTATGCCAATGTTTTTCTGAACAATTTTAATCTCTTAAAGGTGTTTGTCAGGATAACTTTGTTTCTTACTAGTTTTGAGGATCAGCGAAATTATTTATGAGGTGTAACAGTTCTCGATTTGTTTCATCCATGGTGAACCTAACCCCTAACCAGGTTGCTGATTTGCTTGCAAAATTTGGTTTGACCTTAATACTAGTAATAGGATCTATTTATGTTATAACTGATTTTGCTTCTTTTGCATTGCTAGCTTATAGATGTGCTATTGCCTTTTTTAGAGGCTTAGTGCCTCTTTGGTATAGAGTTTACGAGTTAATATCATCTTCATTTATCATTTTTTCTATTTCTATCATTTGAAGAGATAAAACACACAAAAATTTGAAAAAAGTAAAAAGTAATTAATGATGGTGGAATTCATTTAATGATGGAACTCACGTATATCTCTGTCTAAATTGCATCTTCCATTTCTTTTACAAAATGGAGAGGATCTAAACCCAGAGTTTACAACACCAAACGCATGGCTGGTCTGATTTTCAAAGTAAATCTGCCGTGATTTTATTAAGGTAGCATTTGAAGCTTTTACTCCAACGTGATAAATTGTTGTGGTTTTCCTTAAAACGTGGATTGATAAACGCAAAAGCAAACAAGTTATTAGTCTTGTTTTTTTTTAATAAACGAAACGATAATATTGAAAACTTATATAGAAACTGGGGTTTAAACCTTAGTCCGGGTAGCTGACCTAATAATTTTGATATTTTTATCAATTAAGGTAAGACTTGTTATGGACAAATATATCTTTTTTTTTGTCAAGTGACGTCTATTATTTATATTATTATATATATAATTTGAGTAGTGTTATTTAAACATCTATTTGTTTGACAACCAAATATACAACCATGTTTTTATAAAGAAAAATATGTATTGACATAAAAATCAACGTAATAGAGAGAAAAAGTAAAAATATAACTTGAATATAAGAAAGAAAGTTGTCACAAGTTATAAAATGGTTTTACAAACATAATTTCTCCTATGATTTATAACAATGTGCCTTACTTTTGTATCCGAAAACGTTGTTTCAAAAAAAAAAAAGTGACCCCTTTAATCTTAAAAGTCATTTTGTAACGTTGAGTTATTATGCCAACATAAAAATCTAGCTAATAGGTCCGATTATGTGTGACTCTGATTGTATATGAGACGGCACAAAATATGGACCCATGTATGTGTCGTTGCTTGGCATTGTCATTTACTCATCCATGATCCTGACAGAATATTAATTTATCGACCAAATTGTGGGAATATTAATTTGATACATCTGTTGATAGCTACGGATATCTACTTGCCATTTTTATCACCATCATCACATACTAGTTCATTATATTGTGTATATACACTTCAGTCAAAACAAATGTATATACACTTGCTTTTAACTTGAAACGAATTTAAGTTACCTTAATAATTGAACTTTATTTTAAATCGATGTGTGTAGAGAAGATGAGAAAGAAAGTGTCTCGGTAAATTTGGTTAACAATGTGTGATGCATTTGGTTGGAATGAAATGATATATTGTTCAATAGGAAAGTTGCCAACATTCTAGAGGTGGTAGGTTATATCAAGAGGTTATATGCTTAAATCTGTTAAAATACACTACTAGAGACTAACTTCCAATAAGAACCTGCATTTTCATTGGCTTTGAAAGCAATTTTAAATCGATATGTGTAGAGAAGATGAGAAAGATAAAAACAATCGTGTGATACATTTGGTTAAAACGAAATGATATATTGTTCAATAGAAAAGTTGCTAACGTTCTAGAGATGGTAGGTTATATTAAGAGGTTGTTAAAATACACTATTGGAAACTAACTTTCGATAAGATCCCGCATTTTCATCGGCTTTGATAGCAATCATGAAAGATAAAAACATATATATCATTTCATTTATCCTGTTGTGATATCATGCATCCAGGGTGTTTGTTTGGTCAATGCTGGATGTACAAATTAGGCTTGAACGCCTACTATTCTTGTAGTCATGCACAAGGCTGGCATTGAAAAGCTTTCAACATCTCATGACTTTGTTTGGAAATGAAAAGTGAAAGTGGATTTCATAACTCACCCCCAATTCAAGCAATGGGTCCAATCACTATCACTTATTGCAATTACAAATCTTTAGGCTAATTTACTTGTTAACACCCACATGGGAAAGAACTATCAAAAGCAATAACATATTAAAAGCCTCCATTAGTTGTGGCAAATGGCAAAATTATCTTCCTTTTTTGAAATAAGTATATATATATATTAGATAATCATATTAATATTACTCTTTTATATACTCCAATTAGACAATTAGATAATTAATTCCGTAGTTATAATACATACGGCAGGATGTTATGGTACATGAACTTAATCCAAATATAGTTGCCATACAATGACCGAGGCAACGTCTAAGATTATAATATATTAGAAGTTTTTAACATTACGTGCACTTAATTTTTGTCCAAATCTCTTTAACATCCACAATGTTTCTAAAATGCCAAATAAATCCAATTGTGTAGCTTTTATAGTAGGTAAATAAATACATACAAAGATAACCTCCAATTATAACAATTTAACATAGCAATAGATAAAGTTTGGTAAATTCATCAAAACCAACATCTGTTACCTGTTATTTTCAATGGAGCTTAAAGAGAAAGAGCCACACTTTGACCCTTTTGGGTCTTTTTCCAATGTGGAAATTCTGGTTCTTGCAATGATTCATATTCCATAAACACGTTTACAAGATTACAAGTCATAGCCTCGTATACAAACAAGATTGAACTACACTTGTATTCAATTCTATACCCTGTTTTTTCTCCCTTAATCCATGCATTTCGGAAGACATTCTCAATGTCTAAAAGTTAGTATATGGTAGGGTCATAACTTCACTAGTTAGCAACAGTGCCACATAAAGAAAAATAAGCAAAAGGTCTAGTAGAGTGAGCATGTCAAAAAAGCTTGAAAACATAGCATACCATACCCGTAGACAAAAGACACTCAAAAGGAACCAATCACCAACAACATAAATGATATGAAGTATTTTTCTGATGGTATGCATTTTTCACATGGCAGAAAAACAACTACAATATTTTGGTTCAATCAAACCTTTTACAATGATAGATCCGACAACCAGCATGACATATATTCCGTTCAAAAACATTTTCTCTTATGATTAAACATCAATACAATTATACAATCCTACATAAAGAACAAACAAAATCTAGGAAATGAATCCAACACAACAACTCAATCACTGATAAGCTGAAGAATAATAATATTCAGAATTTTCACCAAATTACCCATTTATGAGAATGATACATACACATATATACACACACAGGCACGCATGCACAATCTTACAGATAAAAATTCACTTAGTTTTTACTTACTGCATCAAAGCTAACTCTAACTATATATGACAGTAAGAAAACTGACTCTAGCAAATTCTAGTTCTAGTTCCCAATCACCATATTAAATTACCTCAAAACTCATACTAAGCTACCAAAAACAAAGAAACTACTAGTTTACAGAGATAGCTACCATTAATCCATAAAATATCACATGCCCCAAAATTTTGGAGGAATGAGAAATTCACAGACATAACATTCCCAATTAATTTCTCATTATTGCAGCAAATTCGCAGACTTTATTGAACATCCCCGACTTTAGAGGACAATGCCAATCGAAGCTGCTCCTGAGTGTAAAAACGACTCCCCATTTTCACAGTTGCTTGTTGTATCATCAAATCATTTACCACAGACACACTGGCATGGTGCACTTCTAGGTCAAGCTCCATTAACGCTGCCATTAGCTTCGCTGCTGGGTGGTTTTTCTTACTGCATTGGACCCTTATCATTGCATCCCAGCCTATAATCTTAACATCGATATCTAAATCAATTAAAGCTTGATTCGAAGAGGATTTATTCGGTACTGGCTGTTGTTGCTGCTGCTGTGGTGGCTGATGAGACTGGTTTTCGTTGATTTTCTGAATCTCATTCTTCATCCCATCAAGTTTCTTTTCTAATCCATCTTTATCAGATTCAGTTTTCTGAAGCTTTGTTTTCAGTTCAGTAATGTAAGATATAGCATCACCCAAAAGTGAAGCTTTATCCATCTTTGAAACATTAGGAACAACGGCTCGAAGTGCATAGAATCTTTGATTCAGCTTCTCTCTTCTTTGCCTCTCAGCTTCAACATGATTCAACGGTTCCTCTCTTCCGTTTGCCGGTTTCCTCCCTCTCTTCCTCGGCTTCTTTTCGGGCTCCACCACACGACTACTATCCACCTCCTTCACCACCGAAGCCTCCAGATCCGAATGGTCCGAATCACAACCACCAGTACCACCAGAGAATTTCAAATTTGATGTAGCCGGTGGAACAATTACACCAGAAGTAAAAGATAGCATTCCATCATCATTATTGCTTCCTCTTGAATTCGGCGATCTCCTCTTTCCATTTCCATTCCCGTTCCCATTGTTATTCTCCTCAGCAACAGAAACTAACTGTGATTGACCAGAGAAAAAATTCGAATTCGAGTTTCCATTATTTGCAACATAAGAACTCTTTTTACTCTCACCAAAACACAAAATCTCCCCGGATTCCGGCTTCAACAAACGTTGCTGATTGTTACCCCCACCATATTCAGAAAGATTCATTTCCTTAGAAAAGAAACTTTGATTATTCTGCTTGCTCGAAACATGAACAACACTGGGAACCTCCGTTAAAGTACTCGAACCATGAGTTTCAAATTGCATCGTCTTCGTCACACTCAAATTTGGACTATTGTTATGATTTTGGTGACTTGGAATTGAAATTGAAGTATTTGTGGTTGTTGTTGTTGCAGCAAGTGAATTATTATCAACAGAATCTCGAGTTTCAGGATCGTTAATCCAATTCAAAGAAGGATCATTCTCACCTTGATTACCACCAATTGTAGCAGCAGAATTATTACCTAACTGCCAGGAAGATCCAAAATCAAAATTATTGTTAAAGTTGAAAAGCATCTTCACTTTATTCATCAAATCATGATTCTGATGAATCAACTCAGTAGATCCAAGCTCCAAAACACCGTCAGCCGACGGTATACACGCCAGCGTCTGTATACCATGTTCTTGACCTTGTCTCGCCCTCTCACAAGCTGAGAGGACGAGATTTTCAGCTCCAGTTAACCAAACCGGAGCTGAATTATAATAAGCTTGTCCAGGCAGTCCAGTTCCGTTGACAAAAGACTGCGTCATAGAAACTAAAAAGAACCACTCCGTATCAGTAACTTCCTCATCAACAGGAGATTCATCAGTAACCGGATTACCGGAGATTAATGAATTAAGTTCTCTGAGAACTTTTCTCCGGTGTTCTTGTTCAGCAGGTGAAGTAACTTTTGATTTCTTCGCTTTTGTTTTGTCTTCTTCACCTTTATAGTAACCGTCACCCCAACCAAGTAACGAAGAACCTGAATAGTCATAAGAAGGTTGCCAGAAAATTGCGTAGGTCCAGATTTCTTTTGCGCCTTCGATTAAAGCTTGAAGACGTTGTTGGAGAGTGTCTTGGTTGAATCCGGTGGTGGTTTGTGGTGGCTGTGACGGTGGTGCTGGTGGCCATAAAGTTGATAAATCAGAGGAGGTCATGAAAGCCTCCATTACTGAAGAGTTATCGTCGCTCCAAAGATTCATGAAATGAAAGGGTAATTTGGGAAGAAGAAAAAGAGAAGAAGGTCACGCAGAACACGCTCGTGTGGTGGTGAGAATGGATTGGGGAAAGAGAGAGAAGAAGGGACGAATGAGAGAAGGTTAATTTGGATTTGGAATTAATTTAGAGTGAATTTAGGTTGAATTTGAGAGTGATGACGAAAGTTGATAATTAATTATTTGCTGAAAAAGATGTATACGGCGATGTAATCTATAATAATACTCTACGTATATGGTTTTTGTTTTAGATGTTAGGTATGTAATTCGCTCTTCTTAACAAAAGAAGTACCAGGTAGTTAAACATTCTCCTCCTTTACCTCCTCTTTAACTCTAGTAATTATTTTGTAGAGGACACCCCAATAACTATTTACCCAATAGTACTATGATCTCCGCGTTGAATATCCATCAATAATTTTCCACTTATCTCCTAAAAAACAATTT
Source organism: Medicago arabica (assembly GCA_946800305.1). Taxonomy (NCBI): domain Eukaryota; kingdom Viridiplantae; phylum Streptophyta; class Magnoliopsida; order Fabales; family Fabaceae; genus Medicago; species Medicago arabica. The sequence goes on from OX326970.1 coordinate 44,658,320, forward strand.
TTCACCTACATCAGCTTTATCATCGGAGATTTTATTAGTTTTAATGTTTGTTTTCGTAGTTTAAAATTTTTTGCATGTTAGATGTGAAGCTAATCAAAATGTCTATTATTTAGTCAAGTAAGTTTTTCATAACTTATATTGCATATGAATCGAAGAGAGTCTGTCTTGTATGTTTATAGTTTGGACATTTGATTTATTTTTAGACTTTCGTTAATGAAATTATCTTTTTTTCTTAACAAATCAAAATGAAATATTATAAATAACCCAAAGAGATGCACCCCGCACAAGGCGTGTAAAAGTTAAATCACTTAAAAGAGTACAAGGTTACAAATTGCGCCTAGCAAAGAAGCACAAAAGAGTAGCAGCTAACAATAATTACAAAGAGACACCCATACATAGAAGTGGGTTTTGATACCAATCATGGTAGTTATAAACAAAAAAGGGCGGTTTGTTCTCAGCCATAAGAACAAATTCAGCTTCACTTTGTCCGCGATAGCAAGAGGATCGAAGGCCACATTATTAAAGATGAGGTTGTTTCTCTCTTTCCAAATTGCACACACACAAGCAAACCAAATTACCTTAAAGAATAAATGAATAGAACGTGACATACCCGCCAAGTGAATAAATTGATGAAAGTAATCTCCTATAGTGCCAGAAGGAACAAAAACAATACCAAGCCAGCGCCACAAAACTATCCACGTGCTTCCAAACATGTTGCAGCCAAGGAATAGATGATTTGTCGTCTCAATGCAAAAAAAAGAATAATACTACGATTTTATTAGAAACATATTGTGTATGTTAATTAAAAAAAATGTGTTCGTAGGGCACTTGTTTAAGTTGTTACCCCTTAAGGCATTTTTTTTTTAGGGAATCCTTAAGACATTTGTTAAGACGTTAAAAAAATGAAAAAGTTTTAAATAAAAAGTCAATTTTAAAATTTTTAAGATGATGAATGCACTTTATCAAAAAAGGCGATGAATACACAATTTTTAGGATATTTTTTCCAATTTAAGGGCACTTGTTGTTATTATTTATTTAAAAAAAACAAAGTTTAAGGATAATTGACTAAATCAATATTTTTTTATCACAAAAAACGATTGTTTGTAATTTTATAAGAATAAAAAACTTATTTAATCCGACATATAATTTGGGATTAATTCAAGAACTTATATGAGATATCTATAATTGTTAGTGTAATGAATAATCTTCACAGATTGTGCAATTTACTTGGTGAAATAACATAAATTGGATAGAATAGATAAGGATGTGATTGGTGAATGATAAATGACAAAATTGAATGTATTTACTTGTTGGTAATTGAGCTATTAAGGTTGCAAGGATATGAATATGGTTTCGAATGAACATGAGCGGGGTGACTAATTATTTGATTAGCTGGAAGAGATGAACATGTTTTGAATGGAAAAAATTATGTGGTTATGATTACTCGGAGGAATGTGTATGAGTGATGTGAAAGGTACTTTGAAACAATATGAACTAATATGAAAGATTTTATACTGTGGTTGCATAAGTTTTTTACTGAGTTAGATGAATTCAAATTATGGAAAATAATCAATTGATGCTTAGGAAATACTCTCTCTGTATCAAAATATAAATAAAATTTATTTTTTAGGTTCATTCAATTAATGATGTATGTGGTTCATATTATGGACCACATACATCATTAATTGAATGAACCTAAAAAGTAATTTTTGCTTATATTTTGATACGGAGTGAGTACTGTTTTATTTTAAAAGGTTAATAGTGTTTTTCACCCCTGTAATATAGGTTATTTTCGGTTTGATTTGCATCCTTGTAAAACTTTTTTTTTTCTTCGGAAAACACCCCTCCTCCATCCAACTCATCAACTGCGCGCGCTGACTTGGCTTTTTTTTTCATTATTTATTTATTTATTTGGCCACGTGCAAAAAAAAATCCACGTCAGATTTAATTAAAAAAATATTAAAAATTAAGATTTTTTTCCAAAAAATTTAAAAAATCGTTTTTTTAAAACTAAAAAATTCAAAAAAAAAATTAAGAATTTTTTCTGAAATATAACAAAACAGAAAAATAATCACATTTTTTCCAAAAAATTTTAAAATAAAAAAAATATTTAGATTTTTTTATCAAAAATTAAAAAACTATAAGATATTTTTTAAAATTAATAAAATCAGAAAATATAATCAGATTTTTTTAAAAAAATTAAAAAGATTTTAAAATATTCTGGAATTTAATTTTTAAAATAAAGAAATTGTCAGATTTTGTAAAAAAAAATCTGGAAAAAATCTAAATTTTTTAAATTCTAGAATTAGTTTTTAATTTTTTGAAAAAAAAAATCTAAATTTGTTTCGATCTCACTATTTTGTTTTTAAAAAATTCGGAAAAAGTCTGGAATAAAATTTTCAAAAAAAATATCTGAATTTTTTTTTAAAAAGTTGTATCCAAATTTTAAATAATAAAATGTTTCCATCAGATTTTGTAAAAAAAATTCTGGAAAAAAATCTAAATTTTTTAAATTTTAGAATTAGTTTTTAATTTTTTGAAAACAAAATCTAAATTTTTTTCGATCTCACTATTTTTTTTAAAAAAATCTGGAATAAAATTTTCGAAAAAAATATCTGAATTTTTTCAAAATTTTTAAAAAAGTTGTATCCAAATTTTAAATAATAAAATGTTTCCATAATGGTTTTTGCCAGAAAAAATTTTAAAAATACTTTTTTTCGGAAAAAAATCTAACTTTTTTATTTTAAAAATTAAACTCCAGAATCTTTGAAAAAAAATTAATTTTGAAAAAAATGAATATTTTTTCTGATTTTTGGATTTTTTTATTTTTGAAAATTAATTTCCTGAATATTTTAAAATCTTTTTAATTTTAATAATAAATCTGATTATATTTTCTAATTTTTTTAATTTTAAAAAATGTCTTATAGTTTTTTAATTTTTGATAAAAAAATCTAATTTTTTTTATTTTAAAATTTTTTGGAAAAAATAATGTGAATATTTTTCTGTTTTTTTATATTTCGGAAAAAAATCTTAATTTTTTTTTTGAATTTTTGAGTTTTAAAAAAAAACAATTTTTTTAATGTTTTGGAAAAAAATCTTAATTTTTAAATGTTTATTGGATTTTTTAAAGTTAAATATGACGTGGAATTTTTTTTTTACATGTGGCCAATTAAAAAAAAAATAATGAAAAAAAGCCAAGTCAACGCCACATATGCGCATTTGATGAGTTGGATGGAGGAGGGGTGTTTTCCGGAAAAAAAAAGTTTTACAAGGATGCAAATCAAACCGAAAATTTTACAGGGGCGAAAACCGAAAATGACCTATATTATAGGGGTGAAAAACACTATTAACCCTATTTTAAATATTCGAGTGGCTTTTAAATAATTTATGCTGATTCTAGATCAGGCAAAGAGACAAATCAAAGTAGGAAAAGTATGGCTTAATTGCATCCGCCATAGGAATTAGATTTCTTTTATCTTAGAAATCATTGGATTGTGTTAATTTTTGAGTATACGATAGGTAATGGTAGTTATTGGAGAAAAAGCAGTATGTTGAGGTATAAAGGTTATTTTAACTGTATTACTTTTTGAGGGAAACTTAGCTGTGTTATTCTCAAATGCATTATTTTGTGATGGATGTTATTGAAACAAGTCACTTTGGCTAGTGAGATACAAGAATGTTGTTAGAGGAACATCCTCTTCTCTTTTTTTATGTACAAATTAGTAAGATATAAAGTCTATTATATGAGAAGACCGATGATCTTATCTTACGAATGATGGATAAAGAGTTAAGTCTTCACATATGTATAAATATTAAGAGTAATACTTGTTATTGGATTGACACGTTATGAGAATACTACATAGTGTGTTATGTAAAGTATCATAAGATATTCTTATAATGTTAGTGGTGTATACTACCCATCGACCTGAAGCTACTATGAACTCTAGATGTGGAGTCGAGTAATTTGTTGTCGTTCAAATTTTGTCTGTAACATGATGACCATAAAATCAGTTGATGGGTACTCAACAAATCATGTTCATGGACATGAGTGGCTTGTATGAAATTTTCTCCTTCTACAAAACATAAGAAATGTCTAAGGGTCAATATTGAGCTGGAAGAGGGTGACACTTTATGCATTGTGTCAATATAGACATAAGGGCAAAAGAATAATTATACGCATGATCATCATCACGAAAAGGATGGTAAGGTCGCATCACATTCTCGTCACTTGGATAGTAGTGATGTGTTGTTAGATACCGCTCACTATTTATAATATTGAATATGTGATTTAATATTATTGTTATAATAACCTATATGGTCACTCGTATATGAACATATTGATGAGATATTAAAATAAATAAGTGGGACTTATTTATTATTTGGTAGTATGATCTTATGATACATTATGAAGAATTAGATAAATGCGGTACACCGTAAGGTACAATGCATTTAAGTGAAAAGCGGTAGACCGTAAGATACAACGTGTTTAAGTGAAGCTGCGGTGCACCATAAGATACGGTGCACACAAATGGTTCTTAAATAGAACCCTTGTGGTGAAGCAAAAACTCTCTCCCACACAATTTATCACTTAAGAAACCCAAACCACTACATAGGTTCTAAACATTTTTTCCTAAAAAGCTTCCATTCAACCCAGCTAGCACTGTAAATGAAATAATTATGTTTATATGGACTAAGTAGAGGCGTTGACATTCAAGCGACACTCGTGATCCATTCTTAATGCGGTTCTCCTCAGCGCTTCAAGAGGTAAACACATGATCAATTCAAGGTGTCATTTGATGTGTGATTAATGGTTTAATAAAGATTCGTTCTTTGGATTATTCCGATAATAGGATTAAAGATTTAGAAGAAAAAATCCTCTTAAATACCCAACATACCTAGCTCCAAGAGTACTCATGATATACTCACCTATATAAGTATGAATGTGGATAGCTTCTTATGAAATTTTAGACAATATTCCTAAAAGATTTACTATACTCATATAGACATGTAGTTTCTTGAAGACACGTGGCTTTTAAGAATATACCTTAAGATAAGGTTTGTTTGTTTTTTGTATCAAATGAGTTCAAGATTACAAATTACTCTAGTAAATATGGATTTACCCTGTATGAAAAAGTACAAGCCATAAGACACTTTTGTTTATGCATAATTCTTATAGAAGAGTCTGACGCAATTTTATAAATTATTTTTTAAAATTCAAGTGAGGGACCGTTGAAATTTAAAGTTTACTAGTGTGTGTTTGTGTGTGTCAATTAAAAAATATTAAAGTTCTACAATTGGATAGATTTCATACATTGTTAACTTTTAACTCCATAAATGATAAAGTCCCACATTGGTTAGTTTTCTAAATTAGATAAATTTTAACACCATATAAAGTGATCACCTTTTTGTGAAAAGCACATTGAGTGGAACACATTTCTCAGCTTTCTCTTCTCCTTTTATTGCTTGAAGCATTTCCGAGCCACTTCTCTCATTTATTTTATGCCCTTACGATTTTTTGTGGTTTGAGTACTATAGTTGTTGAGTGGCTTCTATCATATTTGAGAATTTATATTATGGATCTAACAATATAGAAGGACTTCGATGCAATTTTGAGTGCGTTGGTTTTATCCCTGGGGTTGTTGATGATAGTTTGTATAATTTTGAACAGTGTCACGAAACATCTTAAAAAAACAACTTAGTATGCGACTCAGCCGAGTAATATCTTTAGTGACTTAAATAGTTTTCAAAACAGTTTCATTCTTGGTATAACAGCCTCATCCCAAATAAATTGAACAACTGAAATAGCCAACTATCACACTCGTCACTTGATGAGCTTATCACTCAAAACATGTAGAAATGGTTGATTATTTAAGTGCACCACCAAAAAAAATCGTATTCGAATACATCTATTCATCTTAATAATATCTACATTAGAAATTGAAATAACTCTTTAACACAGTCTACAACAACAACAACAACAACAACAACAACCAAGTCTTATCCCATTAAGTGGGGTCGGCTACATGATCAACTTACATCACAATGTTCTATCATAAACCAAATTCGAATCCAACTCATTGACCTCTAGATCTTTTCTAATGGTTTCTCTAATAGTTTTCCTAGGTCTTCCTCTACCTCTTCTAACTTGACTCTCCTCCATTTAATCCACTCTTCTTACTACGGGTCTTCTCTCTACATGCCAAAACCATCTAAACCTATTTTCTACCTGCTTTTATATTATAGGTGCTACCCTCACTCTATCTCTAATGATGTCATTCCTAATTCTATCATGTCTAGTCTTACCACTCATCCAGTGCAACATCCTCATATATGCTACACTTACTTGATTCTCGTGTTGACTCTTAACCGCCCACCACTCCGTACCATACAACATCGCCGGTCTGACTGATGTTCGAAAGAACTTTCCTTTCAGCTTAAGTGGTACTTTCTTATCGCACAAAACATCTGAGACTCTTCTCCATTTCAACCACCCACCTTGAATACGATGGCTTACATCTGCTTCTATTTCTCCATCATTTTTTACTGTGGACCCAAGATATTTACACTGTGTAACTTGGGGTATGATATGATCTCCAACTTTCATCTCCAGGGTAGACCTACTTCTCCTTTTGCTGAAGTTACATTCCATATACTCTGTCTTGCTTCTACTCAAGCGGAAACCATGTGCTTCTAGAGCTTGCCTCCAGGTCTCTAGCCCCCCGTTCAATTCCTCCCTCGACTCAACAAGCAAGACTACATCAACTGCAAAAAGCATGCATCTTGGTGCTAACTCTTGGATGTGTTCCGTCCGTACATTCAAAACTAAAGTAAAAAGATAAGGACTTAGGGTTGACCCTTGGTGCAATCCTATTGTTATGGAAAAATCTTCGGTAGCCCCATCATGCGTCCTCACACTAGGCGAAGCTCCCTCATACATATCCTTGATTGCTCTAATATAGGCAATCCTAACCCCTTTCTTCTCCATGGCGTTCCACAAAATTTCTCTAGGAACTCTATCATACGCCTTCTCCAAATCAATGAAAACTAAGTGTAAGTCTTTTTATCCGTCCGATATCGCTCCATCACGCGTCGAAGTAAGTAGATCACTTCCATAGTCGATCTCCCATGCGTAAAACCAAATTGATTATCTGTAACTCGAGTCCCCTTTCTTAGTCTTCGTTCAATCACTCTTCCCCATAACTTCATGTTATGACTCATTAGCTTAATTCCCCTATAATTTAATTTTGTATATACCCCTTGTTCTTATAGATTGGAATTGAAGTGCTTCTTCGCTATTCGTTCATCATTTTCTTCGTCCTCGTAATCTCGTTAACTCTTTAACACAGTCTAATCTCTAAAATATATTCTCATTCAACTTGAGATATTGTAATGCAAAAAAATAAAAGTAGGAATTGAAAACACAATCCGAATATCAATCTTACCAAAAAAATAACCCACAAATGAAAAACAATGGGGGCAGTGGCACGATGTCGCATAGTGAGAGGTCACATTCGTCACATATTATATTTATAGTGGCTTAAAGAAGCCAATCATTTCGTTGATTTCTTTATCACATAAATCACACATCAATAGAGACCTGCACGTGATTCATGTTTTTTACCATCTTTTAAATTTTTATTTTACTTTGCTACAACCTTCTAAATTCTAATCCGTCCACCATCCATAGTTTACTTTATTAACATAAAAAATTCAAAGTGTTTCCAACTTTATTTCATTAACATAAAATATTCAAAGTGTTTCCAACTTGGTGATGTCATGTAGACTCCTTCTAGTAGTTAAGCCTTCATTCAATCATAAGCAATTGATTGCGTTATTTACCGGATACTCAAACCTTGGTTTGGTGAATAGTAATTTGTTGATTAAGTATCACTTAAAGAGAGTTATCAGCAATTGATTAAGCATCCTTAAAAAAATCATTTGCCAACTATAGAAGAGTAATAAGAGATGAGCATCAATAATTGTCTTTGGTGTTTTAACGAAATCGAAAAGGTTAGTCACCTTTTCACTACATGTTCAAAGTCTCTAGAACTCTAGAAGTGTGAACTTTGGGTCTTAAGTGCTGGATTTGCAGGTAGGTGGGTGGGGTAGTGAGTTGATTAACATTTTTCTACTTTTCAATTCGGTATGTAAATTAAAGGAAGGAAAGGAATAAAATGTCTCTCATCTTATGTGGTTAAGAACGGCAAGATTCATTTGGTTAGAACGAAATAATATAATTTTTAGGTTGTTCTTACAAATGTTTTAGGGCATTTGTTGAAGAAATAAAAAATTATAATTTTACATTAGAAATTTAAATTTTTAAACTTTCAAAAAGTTGAATTTACCATTTTCACCATTGTCCTACAAAATATTTATATTTTGTTCTCTTAACCAAACCCTAGCGGCACTCCTTAATATTTCTTTTTTCTTTTAATGGAAAAGCGGCTATATTATTTTAAGGTAGTTGTTCGTATTAAGCGTATACATGGTCTTGGTTTATCTTTAGAGAAGGTAGGAACAAAAATTTAATCTTCTCAAATTGGTTGACTAATCCAGTTTCTCATTTTATAATGAGTTTTGAGTACCCATTATACTCACTCTATAATAAAGTTTGCTTATAAAAAGACTTAAAGAGAAAACTTAAATATGCATTTCATCCCTACAATTAGGGGTCGTTTGAAATTTCATTCATGAACTTACTAATCCTTCCATTTCCACCTGCAAATATTAATCATTTGAAAATTCGTCTATTAACCCACTTAATGACTGCCACATCATCAAATTAGCAAAATGGCATGGGAAAAGACAAAAATACCCTTTTTTAATTAAAAAATCTGAAAAAAATTAAAATTCATAAAAAAATCAGATTTTTTTAAAAAAAAATCATAAAAAAATTCCAATTTTTTTTAAAGATGAAGAAAAAAGTGGAAATTAGTTTTTCGAAAAAAAAGTAATATATAATTTTCAAATTAATAAAAAAATAATTTTTGAAAATTTAATTTTCAAATTTTTTAATTTTAACAGTTTTTTTTCCAAAAATAGATTTTTTAATTAAAAAAAGGGTACGTTTGTCTTTTCCCATGTCATTTTGCTAATTTGATGACGTGGCAGTCATTAAGTGGGTTAATGGACGAATTTTCAAATGATTGATATTTGCAGGGGCAAAATAGGAGGATTAGTAAGTCCAGGGATGAAATTTCAAACGACCTTTAATTGCAGAGATGAAATGCATATTTTAGCCTAAAGAGAATAATCTTTAGCATTTTGCAAATACAAGAATACATCACAAAGTTATGAAACATTAATAAAAATAGTCTTATCATTTTTATTTGTTGGTAAATAAAGTGGCATATAATCATAAATTAAAAACTGAATAAAACGTCTAACTTAGCATTATCGACATTGACAAATTGAGCTAAGGGACATCTTATCAACTTACTTATGTTGTCATATACTTGGTAGTAAGTATGTAGTGCAACTCTTACATCAATGTCACACTATTAAAGTATAAATACGATTAACCAAATAATTACAGTATAAATACATATGAAAGTTTTTTTTTATCAAGTAGTCTAACGGTTAGAGAAATTTACTTTAAAGGTGAATAAATGAGGTGCTCGTGGTTCGACTCCAATCCCTGAATATATTATATCTTATTTCTTACTATTTCTTAGCACGTGAGCTAAGCTCACGGAAACAATACATATGAAAGTTTTAATGAAGTAAAATATTTTTTGTGTACGTCTCCGGTGAACCAAACATAACCAAGGGAAACAACTATAGTCTATAGTAGCTACTTTCATTGATTTCATGTTATTTCCTACATGCAATTCCTGGTGCAATTAGGTAAAGTTGGGCATTGCCACTCACTTCGTAGTACGTACCTAGACTGTAAATCGTAAGTACAATGAACTTTAGTTGATAGTGCATGTAAGTGGACGGTGGGTTAAAAGCTGTTCAATGAATGAGATGGTGGTGGTGGATATATATGTCCCCCACGTATGTTTGAGTTGTTCCAATACTTGACCCAAGTAAAAATGCTAGATCATGGAATGAATACATGTAAGAGCCTAAAAATAGTACAACAATGAACTTGAGAAAACAAAGAGAGAGTAATTTAATTAAAATCACAAACTTCAGACAAAGGATCAACCACATGATGAAGATGAGCATTAGTAGTTAGGTACAATATATACTACAAATGTGCCAATAAAAAGTTGAAAATGGCCCCTCAACCTCCCTTGTCCCAAACAATTAAGCAATACACGGAAGCTCCGACCACGCTCAAGCACATACATATTGGACATTGGTACATTAATTTTTATCAAATAAATACATAAAATGATGTTGGTTGATAATTAATAGAGACAAAAATAAAAATATTTTATTTTTTGAAAAATAGGATAATAAATATTTTGTTTCGTGACAAATAATATTGCTAATAGATAGAAACAATATACTATCGAACACAAAATCAATTTTATTTTACTGTGGCAATATAATTTTTTAGTGTGTCCGATTTGTAACGTTTGTTTCTTGCACATATACTTTTCTTAGCTCTTCTCTAACATCTTGTGTGTTTGAGAGACTAAGTTTTTGGTTACTGTATTTCATTTTATCTTTTGAAAAAAAGTATAAATTTACTCTAAATATATCATTTGTCAACTTCAAACCAAATTCCTCTAAAAAAAAAATTGGGAAAATACTTTTTTTCCCTTTTAAGTTTGACAAAAATACCGAGTTACTCCTTATGTTTTTAAGTTTTAAATAGGTCTTTGTTACCATCTTAAGAATTTATTTGAAACTTAAAAACTTAAAAAAAAATCAAATAGGTGAATTAAATTAACAACTTAAAGGACATATTTGAAACTTAAAAAAAAATTAAAGGACTCATTTGAAACTTAGAAAAACTTAAAGAACATATTTAAAACTTAAAAGAATAATCCGATATTTTTGTCAAACTTATGTATTTTTCCAAAAAAAATTCAAACCAAATTGGAGCGATGTATTCAAAGTCTTTTGTCTTTGGATTAAAAAGCTTAAGTTCACCATACTTAGTAGAACAATAGAAGTGTTGACAAGTTTACTAATCATAGGGATAACAATTGGACTCAGGCCCTATCGACACCCGTAAAAAATACCTATAATGGGTAGGTAAAACCCTGCTTTCATGGGTATGGGCTTGGGTTTGGGTAATTACCCGCAAATTTAAGTGGGTATGGATGTGGATAAGGGGACTATACTACCCAGCCCCACAACCCCCATATATATATATATAATTTATTTTTGGTGCATAATTATTTAATTATTTAATGAAAACTTGAAATTAATTAAGGGACCAAGTGATCTATTAAGCCTTACTTTTATTTTCGAGGGATATTTTGGATGTTTTTTTATTTAGCTAAATATTACGATTTGCACTATTTTATGAGTTGATTTGAAAATTTTGGATCCATAGTTTTATTTTCAACTGTGATATATTTTATTGTCTTTTCATAGTTAAAGTGCGAGTATGTGTACTTAATTAGGTGGGTATAGGGAAGGACACTAAAGTTGTTGCCCACGAGGGTAAGGGCTCGGGTACAGACATTTTTTACAAACGCGGGTATGAGACAGGGTATTATAGCAACCTACCCATTAGGTACCCATTGTTATCCCTAACTAATCATAGCATTTCTATCGTTATTTTCGTTGTTCTATTGTAGAGTCTCCTTTTAGTGATTTCCATCCTTTGCTTTTTGATGATGTTCATTATATGTCTAAAAGTGTTCATTTAGTTTTTGAACTCTGCTATTTACCCAATGCCTTATGCCCATTTTCAACTGAAAAGACCAAAATGCCCCTACGTGAGTTAACTCACACTAGTGTTAAATTTGCGTGGGTTAACTCATGATGCGTGAGTTAAGTCACGTTGTGTGACTTAACTCACACTGTGTGCTGTTTTAAAGACAGACATAACCTCATTCCTCATTTCCCATCTAAATTTCAAAAATCTCTCTCAAATCACCCAAATCCAAAATTTCTTCAACTTCAAATTAAACAACACTCCAATAACAAGTAAGTTTTCTTGATCAAACATCATTAATCTATTTATGTTTATATGTTAGATTTTTCCTCTTAAATAGATTTTTTTAGTTTTATGATTTTAATTTTTTTTTGTTGCATGTGATTTATATGTTTAGATGTTTAATTTTTTGCATGTAATTTGTATGTTTAGATGTTTGATTTTTTGCATGTGATTTATATGTTTAGATATTTGCATGTTTATGTTGTAGATATGAGTTTTAGGGTTTATGTATAATTTGCACTCTAAGTGTTAGATAAAATGTTTGAATGAGTTTTTCATTGATTGTTTAATTTTTTCTGGTGTAGATTTGAAACAATGACCAATTTGTTTAGTGTTAGCATAAGCTTGACCGGTGGAAATCCTCATTTGTTCAAGGTTCGGTATATTAATGTCACGTTAAAAGGTCCCAAGGATCAACTGGATGAAATCAACCATGGACTCAACCCCGGAGACACAAGGAGAGCGAAATACATTTGGTATGAACGTCCAACGTTGGACGAGGGAAGGATAACGTTCAGTCGACTAGAATTAAAGAACAACGTCGATGTAAGGAGCATGTTCTCGTGGATCGATATGTTTGTCACGTTGCTGATATCAACTGAAGATATTCTCAACAGTTTGATTCTTCTAGAAGATTGTGATCAAGTAGCATTTACCCTTCCGAGTGGACCTTCCAACTACAACAATTGTCTTACCTCTGAAGTTGGATAAAGTCAAACCTGTTAAACAGCAGCTCTCAAGCATTCATCCGAAAGTTTTATATTTAGGTAGAGTCTTTATTTTGTTATACTGAATGTAGTGATTTGCAAGCTCCTTTGAAAAGTCAAAAGATTAAGAGAACACAAAATGTGTTATGCAGAAACAGCTATATAAGTTATGATATCGAATTCCTTCGTATAAGATGAGTGTCATGGAATGCACCTCTAAGAGGTTGTTTTGAGTTTGATCATGCTCCTCTCTTAATTGAAACTTGTCAATTGCCAGGCCAGTAAGATTAAACTTAATAAAACCTCTTGTGGGACTCGTCTTATATGAGAAAATTCGATGTGATAACATATAGTTGATTTTGTAGAATACGTGTGTTGTGTTTTCTTCATTCTTTTGACTTTTCAACGAAAATTGCAAATCTCTATCCGAAATATACGACATATTCACGAAGAATGTAATGTAACGTAGATGAAATTAAAACTAAATAAAATTGTGTATTTTTTGAATTGATTATGTGTACTTGTGACTTTATTTTTTACATTTATTTTTTGAATTTATTTAATACGCAAATTTTATCGAATTTATTCAATACGCAAGAATTTATTTAATAAGCAAATTTTATCGAATTTATTTAATACACGCAAATTTTATCGAATTTATTCAATACACAACTTTATTCGAATTTATTTAATACACAATTTTTTATCGAATTTATTCAATACGAAACTTTATTCGAATTTATTTAATACGTAGATTTTATCGAATTTAAATAAAAAGAAAGGAACAAAAATAAATGACAAAATCATAAAATAAATAAGGTTGAATAATTACACTATATGTAGTCAAGAAACGTGAAAAAAATATGTAAAAATGGTGTAAAATCAAGGTTGAATAACTGACCGCCGTCTAAAAAATGGGTTCTTGAGTTCAGACCACCGGCCAAAGGAGCGTGAGTTAACTCACGCCACCGCCCAGAGGTGCGTGACTTAACTCATGCAAGGGCATTTTGGTCTTTTCAGTTTGAAAGGAGCAAAATGCGTTGGATAAAAAGCATAATTCATAGTTTCTTAGCTCATTCACTTTTTTCCTTTGGGTTTGGGCTTCTTTTATGACAAAAGAAACATAGTAAATTTTTGAGAAATTATTTGCTTCTCTTATGCCTTTGCTTGCCCCTAAGAAAGCTAAAAATACCTATGATTTTCGGAATTTAAAATCGGAATCATGTAAAGGGATGGGAAAAAGGTATGAAATTGTATTTTTGCACAAGAGGGTTTCAAATATTTAGAGGAGGCTTTCAGAGTCTAAAATTCGGATGTATAAAAATAACCATTTTTTTTATATTCTAAAATACAAATATGTAAAAATCCATAAAAGTAGTAATTGACCAAAGGGAGTACTTTCTAACTTGCTTCATAACAAGGTCGGAAATGACCGGTCATATGACTTTTCTCATATTTCAAGGTCTTTGCTGATCACCTAAAAATCAATTTCTTTAACACTTTAGCCTAATCAGTTTTAATCATAAAATAAATCTAATTTTATCACTTAACTATCCTCTTATTATCATCATTAATTGTAATCTAAGGTGTAATTAGTCGCTTACACTATGTTTGTTTGGGTAGATTTAGGAAAGGGAGAAATGACAAAGAAAGGGATAGTAGAGAAATAAAGAATTTATATAGCTAGGAAGAGCATGGAAATAAGGGTGGAGAGAAATTGGACCCTAATTTGCTAAAGTAGTAATTTCACACAGTAACACGCACTGTTATAGTCTCGACCATATCATCGAGTAGTTTAGGTTGCAATTGTGTCACACGGTATAGAAGGCAATCGAATTCTGAGATAAAATTCTATGACATGGGAACCACCTACAAAAATTCTCTACTCAATAGGCGAGAGATTTGTGTTTTTAAGGCTACAACCCTTGCATATGTTACATTCTCTTCTGAAACCATTTTATGTTAGATTATTTTGTTCTCTCACGTTCCCTCACATCCTCGTAACTACCAACTTTTTTTATAGAAAAATTCTATGGTGAAGTCGTGAGAATGATTTTTCTGGTGAAGTTAACACTATAACATCAAAAGTTTAGTGAATAACACCCCACTTTTTGTACGGTGGCATCAAAAGTTCAATCATCATAGTATTATCAATTCATCAGATTAACAAGACTACATTTAATCTAATTTTATCATACATTGTTTTAGGTGTAACACCCCACAAAGTGTAACACTTAAGACTATCACATAATATCATTAACTTTTTTTGCATGTTAAAGACGCCAGCAATAAAATAGTACCCGTAAGCCCAAGATGTTGCAAGCATTACTAGATGAATTACTGTTGATCATTATTCGGTAATCAACAATTTAAAAATGAATCAAACATTAAGATCAAAATTAACTTTTTCAAAAAAGCCAGTTTCCTGACTGCACCATAGAAACTCCCTTTTTTATAAGGCGTAATCACCTTGTTTTTTACTGCACTTAATCAAATCAAATTTTTACTTAGTAGTACTAATTCCATATATATATATATATATATGGGTTTGCTACAATAGACCCACTCATTTTCATGAAGGTCTATTTTAGCAACCAACACCTTTTCACTTGGACAAAAATACCCATGTTTTTGTTTTTTGGACCAATCAAAACTAAAGGACAAAAATGTAATTAGCTTTTCTTTTTTATTTTCTCTTTTTTTTCACTATCCATTCGTATCTCTCTCTTCTCTTTCTTACTTCTCATTCCCCCGCTCTGTCTTTTGTTGTTGCTTAATTCCTTCCATTCACGTGAATTCATATGCCACAAATGTTTTATTAAAGAGGCAAAAGTGAATTAACATGCTGCACAATTGTTTTATCGAAATCAACCTTGCTTCCATGTCTCTTTGTGAAATCTAAAAGTGTCTTTGGCTTTAAATGTGCAGCATGTTAATTCTCCAAAATTCACCCAGGACACTTTTGTGGACACTAGTTATTTAAATGTGCAGCATGTTAATTCACTAGAATATACTTGTCATTCATGACAGTAATAATAACTCAAATATAACTCTTCTATGCAATTCTCTTGTTGATATGCAACACCGAAACTGATTCTAAATTCAATCAAAATAATATTGTATAAAAAATCAATGGATTTCAATGGAACTCAACCTTCTTCCAAAAACAAGAATTAGGGTTCAGCGGAAATTCGAATTGAAACCGAAATCTGAAATTGAAATCGTTAACATGATTCCTCTGTGTTTTTAAGATTTAGGGCGGTTCCTTTGTCAAACAGAAATCGAAAACATGATTCTAGATGAGGGATTGATGATTATAGCCAGAGAAAGTGGTGAGAGAAGGGCCTTACAACAAGAACTCAACAGAAGAAGAAGAAGAAGAAAAGAGATATACGAATGGATAGTGAAAAAAAAAGCTAATTACATTTTTGTCCTTTAGTTTTGATTGGTCCAAAAACAAAAACATAGGTATTCTTGTCCAAGTGAAAAGGTGTTGGTTGCTAAAATAGACCTTCATAAAAATGGGTGGGTCTATTGTAGCAAACCCCATATATATATATATATATATATATATATATATATATATATTTATTTATTTATTTATTTTTTCTATCATAATTAAAATCAAAATAATAAAAAGTAGGGGAAATAGCACTCACCCCCTTAAAGTTTCATTCAATTAAGAAACACACCATCTAGTTTTAAACTCAACGCTTCGGTTGGTTAACATTGCTAGTCAAACAACGTTAAATATGTTCCTTGTTCTGGGATTTTCCTTTAGGTCTTTGCTTAGGAAATGCTAAAAATTGTAGGGATTAAAAATCAAGATCCACTCGGTCTCGGTACTAATTCAGAATCTTGTTTCATCGAACAGTAGCACATCGATATGCCAAGGTTGCCAATGCTAAACTCTATTATGGATGATAAAAACAATCCCTCAAGGTTTTTCTTCCATTAATCGTTATCACGCATGTTTCTTTCCAAATTGCTCCGATGATATTAGTATATTTATATATTGGATTTTAGACAAGCATAAATTCAAATAAGTATTGATATGAGGGGAAAACACTGTGTCATGATCAATCACCTCATGAAAACGGAAGTGGAGAAATACAGAGGAAAGGAGTAATGTGTCCTTTCTTCTTCTATATTTTTCTTTTAACTCTACATACTATCATGGCCTTCCTTTAGAAAGTGCAAACAGCTCTGGATCTCCAAAATATTAATTATATGTGTATGTTCAATAACCCTCAACTAATCATTTTTTATGTTAAAAAAAAAAGTAAATGGATAGGCACAACCTAAAAAGTGTAAGAAGAATGGCTCTTTTTAAGTAGCTATAAGCAGGGCCGTCTTAACAAATTTGTAGGCCCAGTTTTAATCTATTGAGGGATGGGAAGAAGGAAAAAAAATTAGGCCCCAAAAAAATAAATAAAGCACTGTAAAAGAAAATTATTAGAAAAAAACACTCTAGAGGGGCTTGAACCCTTGACATCAAGGTGAAAAATAAGTGGCTGCACCACCACAACATTGTGATAAGTATAGTTTTGTTTCCCTTTAGCCGTATATATTTAGTATTTTATTGTTTTACATACAAAAATAATAATATTTTGGGCCCCAAAAAAATTGAGGCCCGGTGCCATAGCCCAGCCTCGACGGGCTATGGGCCGGCCCTGGCTATAAGGTTGATAAAAATATTAGTTTAAAGTTGTAATTGATTTTGATCCCTTTTAGACATATTTTATGCTTCTAAAAGTTTGTAATATAAATCTCTTTTGCTTTCTTAAAAAAAAAAAATGCATAAATTACATGAATCAAATACCTTAAACACAATTTAACACATCAATATAGTACAATTAACATACAAACAACATAGGATCATTTTTGGTGGACAAAAACATATGATCAATCATTAATTAATAAACATAAACACACATATAGCCTATGGCCCGATAAGATTCTCACCTTGATGAGCTATTGTAGAAGAACTATCTAGCTGCGAAGAAGATCCAAAATCAAAATCATTATTGAAATCGAAAAACATCTTAACTTTATTCATCAAATCATGATTCTGATAAATCAACTCAGTAGATCCAAGCTCCAAAACACCGTCAACCGATGGTATACATGCCAGCGTCTGTATACCATGTTCTTGACCTTGTCTCACCCTCTCACAAGCTGAGAGGGCGAGATTTTCAGCTCCAGTTAACCAAACCGGAGCTGAATTATAATAAGCTTGTCCAGGCAGTCCAGTTCCGTTGACAAAAGACTGCGTCATAGAAACTAAAAAGAACCACTCCGTATCAGTAACTTCTTCATCAACAGGAGATTCATCTGTAACCGGATTACCGGAGATTAATGAATTAAGTTCTCTGAGAACTTTTCTCCGATGTTCTTGTTCAGCAGGTGAAGTAACATTTGATATGGCTTTTGTTTTGTCTTCTTCGCCTTTATAGTAACCGTCACCCCAACCGAGTAAGGAGGAGCCTGAATAATCATAAGAAGGTTGCCAGAAAATAGCGTAGGTCCAGATTTCTTTTGCGCCTTCGATTAAAGCTTGAAGTCTTTGCTGGAGTGTGCCTTGGTTGAATCTGGTGGCTGTTTGTGGTGGGTGTGACGGTGGCCTTAAGGTGGATAAGGTCCCCATTACTTAAGAGTTGTCGTTGCTTCAGAGAAATGAAATGGAAATTGATTTTTTAAATAATTAGGGAGAAGAATATGAAACAAGACAAGCTAACACAGAAGAACACACCGTGAGAGGAGGGGACAAATGGGAAAGGATTATTTAGGGTTTGAAATTAATTTTAGTGCATTTAGGTTGAATTTAAAGGCTTTCATCATGAAGTGATGACAAAACCCATAATTAAATATTTGCAATATTTTAAAATTAATTGTTATTGACTTGGTCATTATTTATTGTTTGTGTTACCTTCACCTTTTTTGTCTCTTCTTCCTAATTTAACGTTATGTTATTGCATGGTAGATTACGTTAATAAATAAAAAATTGGTAGATTACAAGGTCAATCACTCAATCCTAATGACTGGTTTTTGCTAGATATGGAGTATACTGCAACGTTTACATATGAGGGATAGAATGGATTGCATGTAAAAAGATGATGAAGGTTCTCAAGCTATACGAAACGAAGGTTAACGTGTGACTACTTGCTCATTTTCATCAAATTTTGTTTCTCATAAATATTAATTATTGTAGTTCTTGATTTTTGTGAATAGGCAGACACTTCTCACAATTTGTAACACATTGTTCATTTTTAGTCTTTGAGACAAGTTTTTTTTAATAGATTTGTAACATATCATTCATTTTAGTCTTTGCGTCAAGTTTTTCAATAGAGGGTCTAAGGTGGATGTTATGTGATATCTCCATGTTACGTAGACAACCATTATTGCCACGTCACAATTACTATTTTGCTAGTGGGAACACAATACGATTATCAAACAAACAATAGGTGGCGGTGGCTTTGGCTTAAAGAAGCCAATTAATCATAGTCGTCACATATTTATATTTATAGTGGCTTAAAGAAGCCGATTAATCTTGCACCAAAAAAACAAGGGAAGAGAAGCCAATTAATCATTTTTTTACTTTCCTTACACACAAGACACTATTAATTCAAAAGGGAGTTGCACGTGATTCATATTTTGCTACCCTCTTCTTTACAAATTTTAACTTTATCTTGCTAACCTCTTCTGAATTCTAATACATCCACCGTCCTTACTTTATCATCTTTACCATTAAACTAAATAAATTGTAGACTCCTCCTTAGTCGTGTGTGATTAACATAAAAAATTCAAAGCGTTTCCAACTTGGTTTTGTCAAAATTGAATGTAGTATCTTCCTTGGTTACATTACAGCTTTCATTCAATCGTATTGTATACGCTATTTAACAGATACTCGAATCTTGGTTTGGTGATTAGTAAATTGTTTTTTCTTTTGACGAAAATAGTAAATTGTTTGATAAGAATTTAAAGTTAAATAATGTTTATAGTATGATCTATGTCAATTATATTGTTAATGCTAATATTATGACACATTCGGTAGCGAACGATAGCAAACGGTAAACTTTAGATCGAAAAAAACAAATTTTCAAACGACAAACCTATGAAAAAATTTTAGAATCCACCAAAAATTGAGAAAATTCTCTCAAATTTTATTCAATGAAAAGATCTTCTTTGACTATAATTGAAGTGTTTAAATACTAAGGAAACTCTAATGACCAAAAATCCAAAACAAAAAATATTAAAATTGGGCTGAAAAAATAAAATCTAATTTTCGGCCTTGAGATGAACTCGAATGGCTTAAAAAACCCATACATCATGCCACCGCCATCCATAGAGATAGGCATTCTGAAAAGGTATATTAATAGGCATCCTGACATCGGATGCAAAACTTGTACTATTTCCGTCAAACCTTTCTCATGTGCCACTTCATCTTCGATACTTGCAACCAACCTTACATCATGTGGCTAGGTAGATATCTTCATTTGGTTTCTAAATCAAAACATCACATTTGTATATGTGAATCTTATATGTAATGTTTACCATTAGTCCTACATTTGTGTATGTGAATCTTAAGTAATTTTATTCAAGTTCTTTTTCCTAGTAACAACTGACTTAGGAAGTTGTTGAAGTGTACAATTCTTACATTGAACAAATTTTTCTCACTGATTAAAATAGAAAAAGGTTAAAGAAAAATTTATAATCGATGCATTAAAAATTGGAAAATAAAATACTTGTCACTAATTAATATAAAATACGTGTGTAATAAATATTTTCCAATGATACACGAAAAAACACAGGATACAAATCTGACACAATTCAATTTTAAAAAAAAAATGTTACATGTATATTGATTAACCACCCACAATTCAAAGGTGTCGTACCGATGTAGTATTCCATGGGGGTGGTGCACTAGCCCCTTACGGTCGCACCGTCGTTTAACACCTTTTTGGGGTTGTTAACTAGTTTGGGTCCTCCAACAACCGTCGGCGCCACCGCGGTGGTCTGTTTCCGTTGTTTCCTTGTTTTTTTGTCCACCAATACCCCTCTGGGGGCTGTTGAAGATGATGTCGGCTTTTCTCCGTCACGACAAGCTTTGGGTACTTTATTGATCTCGAAAAGGGTTGGAGTTGTTCTGGTTCGTAAACTCCTACGGTCGTAAGAGGTTGGTTTTGTCTTGGAAGATGCCGACGACACTGTGTTGGTGGTTGTTTCTTGGCTTTGATATCTGATTCTTTCAGATCTGTTGAGATATGCAAATTTCAAGGCGGGTAGCCTCCATCACATCAGTAGTTCTCTTTGTTACGTATTCAAAAAGACGGTGTTGTTGCCTTTCTGATGGGTCGCCATGTCGTATTTGTTGGGCCAAAAATGGCTGTTAATTTGTTGTAGATCATCACACTAAACTGTTGGTGCGTGTGGATTCGCTAATTACGTGTTGGCGATCGAATTCACTCCCCACTCTCAAGAATCTGTTTGTGGTTTCGTATCCTAGTCATCCTGTTGAATGACATGGGACTTTGTGGACTCGAAAGAGTCATTAATGGTTGTTGATGTTGTTGCATGGAGTTGATGGTACGTGATCTGATTTCATGTTGACGAATGGTTCATTCGCCAAATTATAGACTTGCTTGGTACTCACAAATGTCTATCGTTAATGGTGTTCGTTTGTTAGAATTGATTAGGGTTGAATCCATTGTGTTGTTCTTTATGGATGTATTACTTGTTAGGGTTTATTCACATGTATTACCTTTTTTTTAATAATATATGAGCAATTGACACAAGATTAAAGTAGGGTACCAACTTAGTTAGACACTATTTTTTTTGATGTCATTTTGCTCTTGCCTTATAAAAAAATATTAATTAATATAAAGAAAAAAATGCAAGACAAATTTATCACCAATAAATATAAAAATAAACACGGGACTAAATCTATATTATATATAAAGAAAACTACCTCTTTCAACACGGTTTTGGGTTGGACTTTTCTTTCCAAAAATACGCTTAACTTTTAATTTTAATTTTAAATAAAAATAACACAT
This sequence comes from Medicago arabica, assembly GCA_946800305.1. Lineage (NCBI taxonomy): Eukaryota > Viridiplantae > Streptophyta > Magnoliopsida > Fabales > Fabaceae > Medicago > Medicago arabica. Next base: position 44,680,147 of record OX326970.1, read on the forward strand.
GTAACAAATACATAATAATAAATTTAATTTAAGGAGAAAATTTACACACAATTCCTTATGAATTGTTCTTATTGTTAGCCAATTATAAAATAACACGTGGATTATTAATTCATGTCACTAATCGTCCATGTTAACCCTCTTTTACCTTCGTTAACCACATATCAAACTCACAAAAAACTAGCACAAAACAAAAACTCTTGTTACTTTTTTATCAACTGATTTTATGTTGTACATATGTGTTGTTTCCCTCAATACAACCGACAAAGATTGCCAAATATTTTCATATCCCTTCCACACAAAAAATATTTCCATATTATTTTATTACTTCTATATTATATATAAAGAAAACTACCTCTTTTAGCACGCTTTTGGGTTTGACTTTTCTTTCCAAAAATACCCTTAATTTTTAATTTTAATTTTAAATACAAATAACACACATAACAAATAGATATTAATAAATTTAATTTAAGGAGAAAATTTACACACAATTCCTTATGAATTGTTTTTATTGTTAGCCAATTATAAAATAACATGTGGATTACTAATTCATGTCACTAATCGTCCCCGTTAACCCTCTTTTACCTCCGTTAACCACATATCAAACTCACAAAAAACTAGCACAAAACAAAAACTCATGTTACTTTTCTTATCAACTGATTTTATGTTGTACATATGTGTTGTTTTCCTCAATACAACCGACAAAGATTGCCAAATATTTTCATATCTCTTCCAAAAAAACAATATTTCCATATTATTTTATTACTTCTACAAAAACCAATATTTCCATATTATTTTATTAATATAAGTTATTCTTCCTTAGCCTTTGATCAGTTATAACAAACGTGAGTAACAAATAATGGGAAAGATTGAACTTTAAATCATCTAAAAAAATATTAGTAACAAACGTGAGCAAAAAATAATGTTGAAAATTGGACTTTAAATCCTCTAAAAAATAGATTAGTAACAACCGTGAGCAAAAAATATTGGTAAAGATTGGACTTTAAATCCTCCGAAAAAAATATTAGTAACAAACGTGAGCAAAAAATAATGTTAAAGATTGAACTTTAAATCCTCTAAAAATATATTAGTAACAAATGTGATCAAAAAATAATAATGTTAAAGATTGGACTTTAAATATTCTAAAAAAAAGTTTAGTAACAAACGTGAGCAAAATATAATGTTAAAGATTTAACTTTAAATCCTCTAAAAAAAGATTAGTAACAAATGTGAGCAAAAAATAATGTTAAAGATTGGACTTTAAATCCTCTAAAAAAAGATTAGGACTCAAAATATTTTAGAAAAAGATTTGTTAGCACTATATTAAATATTAATTATCAATCAGTTTTCACGAGAAGAACATAATTTGTTGTCATTTGACGAGATTGAAGGGATACTCATAACTTATTTCAACATGAATTCTTAAACTCAATTGCTAAAGGAAGTATCTCGCCACACATTTTAAAGGTAAAAAAAGGTGAACCTTTGATGTTGTTGCGAAACATAGACCCTAGATATGGCCTGTGTAATGGAACATGACTATTATGTCGTGGTTTATTTAAGAATATGTTGCTATTACCATAAATAAATCACAAGGGCATATCATTCTCAATGTCGGAATCTATCTTCCACGATATAATTTCAGCCATGGTCCATTATATGTAGCTTTATCAAGAGGAGTTTCTTAAAATTCAACAAAAGTTCTCATTAAAGAAAAGAAAATAGAAGGAGAAGATGGAGACTTTACGAAAAATGTAGTTTTTAAAGATATTCTTTTATCGTAATGATAACAACGTTTCTTTTACATAACATGTCATTTATACATTTTTGTTATGATTTTACTAATTACTATTAAAATAAACAATAAATGATCATTATTTTATTTTAATTTTTTATGCAGACAAATTAAAATATGTTGAGTTCAAAAATAATATTTTGTTTATAAATCAATATATCAATAATCTTCATTAATATTTTAAAATTTTAGTCAAAATTATACAAACAAACATAATAAAATAATCACATGCGTTAGTACAGTAGAAAGAGCGGACACACGATAGTGTCCGTCTTTCCGCTAGTCACTATAAAAATACGGGACTAATATATTTTGTTGTTAAATATAAAAAGCAGAGACAAATAATTGAACCCCGAAATCATATATGTTTTAAATTTGTAAAAGTTAATCTTGACAATTTGGTGCACGTACTGAAAACCAAATTATAATAAGTATAAACATTGCATACAATTACGTAAAGAGTACTTAGCAATTTGATGAAAAACATGTGTTCTACTACTTACGTAGTTTAATTTCAATTGTATAACTAACATTTATGTTACATTTTTTTAATCAATTGAACGTATCATTCCTTATATATTTTGGTGACACTTAACATAATAATATCCTCTATACATACATTTGAGAATACAATTGAAATACATAGTATTCGTTATTTTAGTTCTTTTTGTCATTATGTTGTAGAGTCTCCTTTTAGTGAGGTCCATAGTTTCCTTTTTGTTGATTTACATATGGCTTGTATGCCAAAACTATTCGTTTAGTTTCGCGCGCTCTCTTTTTACTTCTGGATTGGGTCATATTTGAGGCAAAAAAGACACAAAAATACATAGTAATTTTATGAGAAATCATTTTCCCCTCTCATGCCTCTAGCAAATGATGGGAAAAGGAAATTGCATGTTGGCAAAATAGGAGTTGGAAATAAATAAAGGAGATGTTCGACTTCGAAAATCCCAACGTATAAAAATGACTTTTTTGTTGTTCGGATTCTATAATCCAAACCATGTAAATGATGGGAAAATCAAATTGCATATGATGGCAAAAGAGGAGTAGGAAATGCATAAAGGAGATGTTCAGATTCGAAAACCCGAACGTGTAAAAATGACCTATCATTAAAAAGTCGTTAGCATAGGGGAGAAGATAATTTCTGAATTTATTTTGAATATTTTTTAACATGCGTGCATGGTCGTGAACAATCAATTGTGTTCCCTTGTTTGATGAGAAAATTCATCTAGTCACAATTACAAAGGTTGAATTATAGGTCCGTTCATAGTTTGAAAAGATGATAGTATTCTCACTCTCGCCCACGAGCATTAAGAAAACGGCAAGGGTTACCCAATAATATTTAGATGTGATTGTAAAGAATCTCTACTAACTTAATCATAAATCATGAATTTGATTTCAGTCCTGAGAACGTAGTTGTATAAGTTCAGTTAAACATAACCTTTTAAAGAAAACATACAAACAACATAACCTTAAAAAAAAAAATAGAAACAACATTTGATCATTTTTATGTTCGACACAACATATGATCATTAACAAACATAAACATGCATAGAATCCAATTAAACAAAACATCATGAGAGATTTTCTATGATCATACATCATGTAGCCCATGTCCCCATAACATTCTCACCTTGACGAGCCTAGTAGAATCATCTAACCGTGAATAAGATCCAACATCAAATTTATCATTGAAATGTCCCTAATAACATTCTCACCTTGATGAGCCACCTGCAAAGAAGATCCAAAATCAAAAAACATCTTCACTTGATTCATGAAATCATTGTTCTGATAAATCAATTCGGTTGATCCAAGCTCTAAAACACCATTCACCGACGGAATACACACCAGCGTCTGTAAACCGTGTTCTTGACCTTGTCTTGCCCTCTCGCACCGGGAGAGGGCAAGATTCTCGCCGCCGACCAACCACACCGGAGTTGAGTTAAAATAAGCTTGTCCAGGAAGATCATCGTCGTTGACAAAAGACTGAGGCATAGAAACTAAAAAGAACCACTCGGTGTCAGTAACTTCTTCATGAACCGCAGAGGATTCGTTGAAAACTGTATCACCGCATATTAAAGAATTAAATTCACTGAGAACTTTTTTACGGTGTTCTTGTTCAGGTGAAGTAAAATTTGAACTCACGTTTTCTTTGTCTTCTTTGTCTTCTTCTCCTTTGTAGTAACCGTCACACCAACGGAGAAGAGAAGAAAAGGGAGAGTCGTTAGCCTGTTGCCACATGATGGTGTAAGTCCAAGTATCATTTGCGCCTTCGAGTAAAGCTTGAAGTCTTTGTTGGAGCGCGTCTTGGTTGAATCCGGTGGCTGATTGTGGTGGTTGAGACAGCCTCGCCGGTGGCCTTAAGGTGGGTAAGGTCCCCATTACTTAAGATTTACCGTCGCTTGAGAAATGAAATGGAAATTGATTTTTTTCAATGTGTAAATTAGGGAGAAGAATATGAAACAAGACGAGCAAACACAGAAGAACACACCGTTAGAGGAGGAAACAAGACAAGCAAATAAATTAGGGTTTGAAATTAATTTAACTGCATTTAGGTTGAATTTAAAGGCTTTCCTGAAGTGATAACTAAGCCCATATTTAAATATTTGCAATATTTTAAAATTAATATTATTGACTTGGTCATTATTTATTGTTGTTGTTACTTACCAACACGTTTAGTAAAAAAAAAAATAACACGCTTTTTTGTCTGTTCCTAATTTAACGTTAGAGTATGTTGGATAGAGTTGGTAGATTGGTTTTTGCTAGATATGGAGTATATTGCAACGTTTACATACAAGGAATAGAACGGATTGCATGTAAAAATATGATTAAGGGTCTCAAGCTACACGAAGGTTAATGTGTCACTACTTGTTCATTCTCAACAAATTTTGTTTCTCAAGCATACAACTACACACATCTTTTGTTGTTTCTATATGAGGTGTAATATTGAGCACATTCATATTATTTCCAATTGACCTAATAATATGAATGTTAATTTTTAAAAGGGGATTATCATTTGTCCTCGTGGATTTAGCTCAGTTGGTATGGACAATGCATTATATATGCAAGGTTCGAGATTCAAACCCCGACCACCACAAAAAAAAAATGTATGTGACTTTAATTTTCGTTTTTATGCACTAACAAATGTTAAAACAATTTTGTTAATTTATGTAATTTTTCATGTAGTTAATTTTAAACTGTGAATAAATGAACAAATTGATTTTTGAAATTATAAATATTTATTATCGTAGTTCTTGAATTTTGTGAATAGGCAGACACTTCTCACAATTTGTAACACATTATTCATTTTTAGTCATTGGGTCAAGTTTTTTTTAACAAGGGTCTAAGGTGGATGTTATGTGATATCTCCATGTGGACAACCATTATTGCTATGTCAAAATAACTATTTTGCTGGTGGAAACACAATACGATTATCAAACAAACAATGGGTGACAGTGGCACGGTGTCGCAGAGTGTGAGGTCATAGTCGTCACATATTTAATATATTACATTTATAGGGGCTTAGAGAAGCCAATTAATCTTGCACCAAAAAAACAAGACTAGTCAATTAATCATTTTTTTTCTTTCTTTATCACACAAGGCACTACTAAGTCAAAAGGGAGCTGCACGTGATTCATTTCATATTTTGCTACCATTTTCTTTTCAATTTTTTATTTTATTTTGCTAACCTCTTCTGATCCATCCAGCATCCTTACTTTATCATTTTTACCATTAAAGTTAAACTAAATAAATTATAGACTCCTCCTTAGTCGTGTGTGATTAACATAAGAAAATCAAAGTGTTTTGAACTTGGTGCTGTGAATATTGAATGTAGTATCTTCCGTAGTTACATTACAGCTTTCATTCATCGTATTGAATGCTCTATTTAACGGACACTCGAATCTTGGTTTCGTGATTAGTAAATTGTTTTTCTTTTAACGAAAATAGTAAACTGTTGATAAGTATTACTTTACAGTTAAATCATTTTATAGTCTGATATGTCTCAATTATATTGTTAAGGATTAAAAAAATGATAAATTTTTAGTGGCAAAATTACGTTATGAATCCTTTGTTTTATTTAGTTTTTTAAGAAGTCAAATGAAATATTATATAACCATATGTGTTTCATTTCGCACAAGACGTGCAAAAGAGAAACACCTTAAACAATTACAATGTCAAGTCATCGGTAATAAATAAATGATCACCGCGATGAAAGAAAAAGGTGAAACAATAACAAGAAGATTACAGCAAAACACCCATGCAAGGTAACGGATGTCGCCATCGGTCATGGTAACTGATAACGAAAGTGGAGGCATTAGATTTCAGCTAAAGGAAAGATCACCTTCTGACTTTGTCTGCTATGCTTTGCGAGTCCATAACCTTCTGTTGAAAAACTCTGCTATTCCGCTCTTTCCATATAACCCAAGTACAAGCTAGCCAGATTATCTGAAAAAACAAATGTGAAGAACACGGTAACCCCGCAAGGTGCCTGAACTGAAAAAAAATGATCTCGAGCTGTTAAAGGAGCAACAAAAGAAATGCCTAGCTAGCCACGGGAAAACCAAGAACCAGATGCTGCAAAAAGTATCACACTGAAGAGTAGATGGTTGGTGGTCTCTTGAGACCCACACCCGCCTACACACATGTTGTCATCAATATCTAGCACATGTCGCCGCACCAAGTTATCTTTAGTCGGAAGTCGATTACGGAACAACCACCAAGCAGACAATGAAACATTTAACGGAGCTCGCTTATGCCACACATCGACATACAAGCCCCTATCAGCAGATGCATCCACCGACGTGAGGAAATAGTAAGTACCTTTGACTGTATAGCCATAAATAGAATCAAGGAGCCACCGCCGCCTGTCAAGTATATTATCGTGCAAAACAATATTATGCAAAATAGTTGTAAGTCATTCATTCTTTTTTTTTTTGTTTGGTCACATTTAGGTCTATCAAAACATACACAATTTCATCCTTTTTATCATTTTTATATTAAAAAAACGTTGTAACAATAATTTTATCATAACTTTATTTTTTAAAATATTTTTACTAAAAATAAATAAATTCGTAAACCATATGAACATCTTCATCTTCTTCATCCTCATCTTCTTTCTTAAATCAAAATTCAAAATCTTTAAAAATATCCACCTATACACACACAGACACACACACACTATCTCTCTTTCTGAACCGATTCCTTCCTTCTAACCCATCTCAATCCTTTTCTCTCTCAATCGAACCCAATCAAACCCATTCACACAAAATTCAATAACAATTCTCAACAATTGATTCTGAATGATTAACTCAAACGAAAAAATACATTGATGGGTTTGATTTGAATTTGGTCCCTTTCTTGTAATCTCTTCCACTTGTTGTTTATTGGATTTCTGAATTTTTCTGGTTTGTTTATTGTTCATATGATTATGATCTCTTCCAATTGTTGATTAATATGATTTTGTTGGGTTGTTTATGAAGGTTGTTCAGATGATTATTTTGATTTTGAAATAATAGTGGAAGAAGAATCAGATTAGCCTTGCAGGAATTTTTTAGAAACGATTATATGGAAAAAATAGGCTTAATTGAACCACCGGTCCCTTAACTTAATTCTTTGTTTCAAAGTAGTCCCATAACTATAAAATGTCTCAATTTGGTCATTTATTTAATCTTCCGTTAATCATTTTGGTCCACACCGTTAGTTTCTTAATATCTAATATTCTGATATGATTTCACCCATTTGATTGCAGGTCCATTGTATGTAACAGTGAACCACCAATTTTATTTTATTTTGTTTTTCTTCATCTTCTTCCTTCATATTATTCTTCATCTTCATATTATTTTTCATCTTCTTCATCAGAAAAATTAAAAATCCAGAAAATCAAAAATTATAATCCAGAAAACCTTTCTCTCCATGAATATCCATTTTAATCCAGATCTGAGTTGCATATAAATGTTAACGACAAACCTAAATACATAATCCAACAACATACAAATGTTTCAAGATCTGAGTTGCATCCGAGTACCAGAATGAATAGGCGAAATTCGCAAAGGTTGTTAAGGTTGTTGTTATAGCTCTCATGTGATCAATTTGTCGTTTTTGGTGATGTAGATCTATGAAGGTTTCTAAAACTCTTCTTTTGCTATTTAGATTTGAAGGAAGTTGAAGTTTTATTGAAGAAAGTAGACAAGACCATTTTATTTAGAAAAGAAAGTTTCCTGATCTCCATATTATTCTCTCCATTATTACTTTTAGAATTGACCCATATAACATAATTTGATTTTGTTGTAAGAATAGGGTCAACCTTCAAAATTGAAAAAAAAAAACCTCAAGTTTATGTGTAGTTGTTTTCGGTTTTGAAGATATTTGACGGTGATTTGGGAATTCTTTTTGTTTGTTTTTGGTTTTGAAGGAAATGGTTTTGAGGAGATTTAAGAGTGATTTGAGAATTGTATATGTTGTAGTTGATTGAAGATTTATGACTAAGGTGGTGTTGTTAATGGTAGTGGTTTAGTGATGAGAAGTTTTGATGTTGATTTTTTTGTTTTTTGGGATTTCTGAATTTCTTCGATGAAGGTTAGTATGAAGTTGATGAAATGGGAAGAAGAAGAAGAAGAAAGAAAAATGGAAAAATTAGATAAATGTGGTTCATGGTATGATACAATAGACACACACAATCCAACTGTCCTCTTTTTAAATAAAAGATCAAATGGTTTAATTAAAAAATTTAATAAGGTCTACGGTGGACAATCTATAAAGTTGGTCCACCTTAGACATTTAGAGTTAAAAGCTGACATAATGGACCAAAACTTATAACGGAGGAAATTTTAAGGGACCATTTTGAGACGTTTTTTAGTCAAATGATCACTTTACAATAATCAATTAAGTTAAGGGACTGGTGGATTGAATAAGCCAAAAAAATATTAATCAACATTGTTAGTGGAATTAATTGGCTTTTTTCTCTTCAATTTTAATTTTGTGGCGTTCAATATATAGTTTGGGATGCCTTAGGTGGATTTGTTGCTAGGTGTTTATTGGTGTTTAAGCTTGGTTTTAGGTTGGTTTCTCGGTGTGGTTAGGGGAGTTTTGGTTTTTGTAAGATACGGTTGTGGCTGTTGGTGTTGGGAGTTGGAAGTTTGATGGTGTTTTTTGTGTGCTTGGGAGTTTTAGGGTGTGGTGATGATGACGAGGAGCTTGTGGTGATAATGATGATGATGATGAGTTTTTCCGATCTTATTTTGTTTGCGCTACTGCTTCGCATGTTGACTGCCTTAAGATTTGACTTCAGGATTTTGGTGGGCCGATCGCTTTTGATTCGAGATCGGAAGTTAGTGTTTAGGTTCAAGTTGTATGGATGGTTATATTGTTCTCTTCGGTGGTCAATGGGGTATGGGGTGTCTGATTTGTTTCTAGAGTCTGGTGGGTCGATCGCTTTTGATTCGAGATCAGGAGTCAGTGTTCTTGACTTAAGTTTTTAGACTTGTTTATGGTGTCTTCTATGGAGACTGGAGGTCATTTGGTGGTGGAATCTAAATGAGTGTTGGAATAAATCGTTTTTAGAGTTTTAATTGAACCTAGTTGTGGTGGTGGTTATGGACATCATTTTCAGTGGAGTTCGCGATGAAGTCTGATTTAGGAGGTGAAGTGTATTTTGGTAGTGTTGTCCTCACCGGTGTTTATGGTAGGACTTTGTTAGTTGTTGTGTGTATGAGTGTCTTTTATGGGGTTTGTTTTGGGTGTTCCGCCTATATGCGGCGCCTTTAATTTGTAGTCTCTAAATCACTGGTCTCTATTGATTTTGAGCAGGGATTGGGTTTTTAAATAAAATTTTACTGTTAAAAAAAGGCTTAATTACACTTTTGGTCCTCGCATTTTGACCAGCTCACGAAAATGGTAATGCCTCTTTTAAATCGAACAAAACCGTGACTAAATTATCATTTTTTTTGCAATCTTAGTTCTACCTCCTATTTGCAACTCCAAAAACGCAGAGAAATGACAATCTTAAACTTACCCCCTATACTCAATCATGAAATAAACAAGGAATAAAGCATGTAGGTACAAGAATCCACTTTATTCAGCACACTAACAAAAAAAAACCCTAATTTCTAAGATATGTTTCAAATTAGAGTTTTTTTGGTTAGTGTGCTTAATAAAGTAGATTATTTGTACCCACATATTTTATTCCTTGTTTTTTTTCATGGTTGAGCATGGGGGTATGTCTAAAACTGCTATTTCTTTGCGTTTCTGGAGTTGAAAATAGGAGGTAGGACTAAAACTGCAAAAAAACGATAATTTAGGGAAGGTTTTGTTCGATTTGAAAGAGGCAGAACCATTTTCGTGAGCTGGTCAAAATGCGATGACTAAAAGTGTAATTAAACTTAAAAAAAATGTTGAATACACAACTTTCAACATAAAGTTTCCTCTTTAAACTTATCAATTGTCATAAGGACATGTGTTAGGATTTCTCCATTGTGTTAATGCTAATGTTGTTAGCTAGATATTTTAATTTGATTTCTAACTCAAGACATCACAATTGTGGAACCAATATCCTCTCCAGTTTGGATTTCCTCCTCCATTTCTTTCATTTGAAGAGATAAAAACACAATAAAATTTAGAAATAATTAATGATGGTGGTATCCACTTGTTGGTATGACCAAAAATCTATATTTTATGTGTATCTCTTTTTAAATGAAAATCTCTATTTAATTTTATAAATGAAGATGATCTTAACTCATAGTTGTGTATGTGAATGTCATGTAATGTTTACCTCTTAGTCTACTAACAAGGTTTTTTTTTTTTTTTTTAGGAACAAGAAAAAATAATCTTTACATTGTGCAAATACAAAAACACATCACAAAATATTAAACATCATCAAAATAGTTTTAGCCGCCTTTTTAATCTGTCTACTAATAAAATGGCAACGGTTGCTGAAATGTATTCGCTTGGATGGGGAAAGAGGGTGAAACTTGGAAGTGGCGGCGTCGTTTGTTAGCATGGGAGGAGGAGAAGGTGCGGGAGAGTTGTGATGTTTTAACTATTACTGCTTTGCAGCCTAATCATTCTGACAAGTGGATTTGACACTTACATGCCTCCAACATTTATAACGTCACAAGTGCTTATAACCATTTGTTGACATCAACCAACAACAACTTGGAAGCTGCTCACATGACATAAATTTGGAACAAGGAAGTGGCCCTAAAAATCAGTCTCTTTGCTTGACGCCTGTTACATGTTAGATTACCGACAACATACAATCTATCTAATTAAAAGACAGATTTTACTTCCAAATGCTCGATTATGCGTGGGTGGATGCGACATAATGGAAGATGAAAAACACTTATTTCTCTCTTGTAATTTTTTTGGTAAACTTTGGTACTGTATTTCTTCAAAGCCAGTGAGAACTGGTAAGCACGAGATAAACGAGTTTCCATGACATCTGCCATTAGACAACTAGTAAGAGGAGTTATGACTAACTCCAAGACATGTTTCAACAGTCCAACTAAAAACCATATTTAGCTAGCGAATCGCCACAATTGCTCCCCACCCTCGAGAAATGATGGAAAGTCAAAAATTCAAGGATGGTCCATAAACTTTATAATCTTATTGATGATAGGAGCATATGTTGGTTGCACTCTATCTTCAATCAAACTTAAAGTAAATTTGCAGTTTGATTCACATATGGAGAATCTAAAACCATTACTTCAAGCCACATCAAGATCATAATTAATAGTCTGCAATTCAAAATTTAGATTAGTAGTGATACCGCAACTACCATAAGATTGTATAAACAAATTACTTAGGGAATCACGAATCAAGCCATCGTAACTAGGGTAACAAAGATTTTTCAAACGAGCTACAATCAACAATGAGTTTTATTACATCGCTTGGGGAAGCTAAGAGACCAATTGATGGACAGTCTTGGCAAGTTTACCAAACTGTTCACAATTAATAAAGTAGTAAGTAAGATCGTCTCCACATGAATTGTCGTTTCAACTTGACAACTTGCATTACTTATTAGAATAAAAACTAGAAACAAATAGATTAAATAAGTGCAGTAAATTTGGGGGAGTTTGCAAGTTTTATTTGATTGCGCAAAGCAGAAGTGAGTTAGTAACCTAATTTAATCACATAATATTAGAGGCGGCTAGGATTCTTCGAATCCACTCTATTTATTTGTTGGATTAATGACAAATCAACACTCAGCTATAAGACAAAGGTTATGTTTAAGTGATGAGTTCGTGGGTCAGTGTGTCCCACTTGTTGTCAAGTTTCACATGTTGATCACTCTTAGGTTATACACAACACTAAAGGGTGCATGGTCGTCGGTCCTACAAGGTCCATTAGGGTAACGTACATAATATTATAATGTTACTTTACTCTCCCATGGGCAATGAAACATAAAGAACATGATTCCTAAATAGTCATCTAAAGGCTTCAACGTCGTCAATGAATCTTAGAAGTTTATCACATACTCTTTCTTGCCTTAGTAGCTTTATAAACGGGTAACCCTGACTCGTCTACCTTACCAGGGGAAAAGAATAAAATTCAATATGCAACATTCGGAAAAGAACGTTTGCTCTATTTATAGGTTCGACCACTAACCTTAGGTATGTCACACTCCACAGGTCCAATGAGAGCATTAAGACTTTTGCATAGGAAAATTAAATAGAGATTATAACATAACGAAATAAAAGACTTGAATTAAAAAGATCAGACAAACAAATATATGTTTATCTTAAAACCCTACCCAATTAAATTTTAGTTACTCATGGTAACTAAAAACTAAATTACAAAAGAAAAAAACATACGCCAAAGACTAAGGCTAAGGAGAGACTCCTCCTCTGAAGTTCCTAGTGATTGCATTCCTCAAAATTGTGCTGTGAATGAGAATAGTTGTACGTATAGGCTTATTTCTAGGTGGGTTTAGGTTGAAAACTGGATTTTTTGCTCAAGCTCGCAAGAGAAAAAAATAGAAAAAAATTGTTATTTCCCACAAGCACACACGTGGGCACCAAAACAATGCTTTTTCATCACTGTTTCGCACACACGGGGTGCACAATGATGTGCTCTTGTGCGTTTTAGCTTTTTTCTTGGTCTTTTTGAGTGTTTTCTTTATTGAAAGTTGTTTGAGACTTGAAACAAAATTTCTCCACTTTGTAATATCTTCTAGCCATCCACTTTGCAGTAAATTACATCAAAAACACCTAAGAATAGTTTGGTTTTGGGAAAACTATAATTACACGACTCGAAATGAAAATATTACAAAATATATTGTAAACCATAGGTAATTTTCTAAAACTCATCTAATATTGATCAAAACATAACTAAAACGACTGAAAAATATGTTGAAAATCACGCAAGATAACATGTCAACTCCAATCAGTAATTACCCATTATGCCCAACTTTACAATTCGATGTGACATGATATACGGGATGCACTGCACGTGTAAGACACCAAATACCGATAAAAAAATTAGTTTGGTTGGTTTCTTACAATTTAATTAATGTAATAGTTAGCTTGAAAAATTTAGAGACTATTTGTTATAAACGTGCATAATTTTAAGACAAATTTGTTTGTTCAATAAAAACAAGTGGTTGGGTAAAAATTGAAAATAAAATAACAACTTATCCATCAATACATTTTTGGCTTAAATACAATTTTGCCTTCCTAAGTTTCACAGTCGGACGAATTTGACCCCCTATAAAAATTAATAATAATTTTGACCTTTAAGTTTACCCCATTCTACATTTTTGCCCCCTTGATCCAATTTTGACACAATGAATGCATACGTGGCACCTCACTTAAGTAATTGAGATGTCATGTGTGCAGTTTTTTATTTAAAAATAAATAAAAATACCACATTTGTATTGCTTTAATTAAAAAAAAAGGAAACTAAGAAAGAAAGGTACCTGATCATCATCAACATTCACCAGTAACACACACCATGGATTAATTTGTTGATTTTTTTTCCCTCAAATCACTCAATTTCACTCCCACTCCCACTCTCGATCCTTCTCATTCTTATCTTCACTTCCAATATGACCTAAATTCAAAATCCATCAAAGAATAAAAATATGTTTTTTGGTTTGAAAAAAAAAAAAGAGAAGGAGGAAAGAGGAAGATAATGGAGCAAAGACACTAGAGAAGATAATGAAGGAGAATGAGAATATAGTGAGTCGAAAGGATTTTTTTTTTTTGAAAGAAAATAATTTTTTATTTTAAAAATTAATGCCATACGCCATTTTTTTTGGTCTTATATGAAGTGGTAAACCATTGAAATTAAACTCACACACAACTTTGAGGTCCTGGGTTCGAACCCGGGTCATGACGTTCATCCTTGCAATTTCGGCATTTTCCAGTTGAGCGGAGACTTCTTCTAAACGCCATATGCTATATATGAAAAAACCAAAACCCACGTCATCTAAGCAATTTTACAAAGTCAAATCCAAATCAGCGTACCACCTCATCCATTTTACATAGTTAGTTACTTGAAGACCAAAAATAAAAAAAAAATCTTCTAATTATAAAAGGAAATCTCCTATTTTTTTTATAAGGATAAACCAAAATCCGTACAAATGAAAGTGGGTATCATCATTTAACCCAAATCATACTAGTCCGGTGGAAGCACCACCAACTATTCATAACACTTCCCCTTGTTTTTTTGCTTACATTTTTTTTGTGGTCAATAACATATGTTTAATTAATCATTTTTGACAACAACGTTTAATTCATCTTGTTCACCACAATAGCTACATATTCGAAGCGTCACCGTATCAAACCTAGGTCGCTAAAGCCGAAAAACAAATTTTAAATCAAATGATTTTAGAATAACCAATCACAATCATTAGTCAATTGTTTTATAAATTTATAAATAAAATATCTTAAAAAAAACTGTGTTTTAGGACTAATGTATTTTTTTTTTGTGTCTAGATTAATGACGATTTTTTAACCAACATTCTTTTTGTGAAAAAAATATTTTTCTAGAAGGTTCCACATCTTTTCTTTTTTTGACAAATAAGGTTCCACGTCTTGATCCACTACATTTTCATACAATGGTTACATCTCTTTAAAAAAAAATAAATGCTTTTTCTAGAAGATATTTTTTAGGAGAGTCTAGAAGAAAATTTAATCAATTCTTTAACAGTTTCCTTAAAATACTAAATACTTTTTTTTCCATCTTTTATTATATTATAATATATTTTTAATTCAAATTCCTCTTCACGAAAACCAAATTTATAATTTCAACAATTTTTTTTTATTATTTACTATAAAAATTTACACACAATTCTTTAATACATTGAATACCTTTTATTAAAAAGATATATATTTTCTTGGAAAAAAATTCAAACAATTCTTGAATACATTGAATACCTTTCATTAAAAACATATATTCGTTTGACAGCTTGTTCTCTACGAAAAAAACTGTTGTCATTTACCATATAATTTTTTATTCAAAAATATGAAACTTATTATAATTCCAAAGATAAAAAATTCCCCATTTTTCCTGCAAAAAAATAAAAAATTCCTCATTTAAAAAAATTCGAAAATTACTATAATTCCAAATATAAAAAACTCCTCATTTTATCAATAAATTAATGAATAAAATAATCATAATTTTCACCTATAAAAACTCACCATAGATATAGTTTACAGTATCTATCAAAATCTAAGAGAGAAGATCACAGAGATAGAGAGAGAGAGAAATAGGAGCGCGATGTCATTTTCCTGAGACATTTTTATTTTGGTGCCAAATTTTTAGCTTTTCCCTCTTCTTTCAAAACCCCTCTTCACTTTTCAAAACTTTTCATTTTTCCCTCTTTTTTTTTCATCATTTCAAAACCTAATTTAAAACCAACCAAGAATTTCACTTCTTCGAAATCCTTAACTTCTCTTTCTCTCAATTATTTCTTCTCCGAAACCCTAATTTTCAAAATTTCAATGTCTGATTCAAATTCACCACGTGGCGAACAAGAACAACAAGAGAATCAATTGAATTCATCTTCAACGATGAGTTCAATTTCTGAAACCCTTGACCCTGCTCAAATGGGTATTTCTTTGGATGATCTTGACGATAACACTGACGTTTACGTTGATGTTGTTGGAGGTTCTGAGCCTGAGGATCCGGAGTTAACCAACGACGAAATTACGGCCATGGTGTACACCGGTGATGTTCCGCAGGGAGGTCTTGGTGATTTGTCAGATATTTGGCCGGGGCCGATGGATCTTGCTGTGTATGCTCCGGTTCCGGTTAATTCTACTCGGATTTTGGCTGTGCCGCCGGAAGCTTGGTATCCACCGGCTTATATTCCTGATGATGAGAATTTGTTGTATGATTTTAAGGAATCCTTAAAGGAGGATGAAGTTTATGATTCTGATTCTAAAGCTGTGCCATTGAAAATTGTAAGCATTTTTTTCTTTCTTTCTTTCTTTTTATTTTTTATAATATTTATTTAGTATGCTATGATGCACTGACACGACTCTTACATGTAGACATTGTGTTAGTGTTGTCCACTTACATGTGTCAATACCCGACACACAATTGATCCGAACTGTCTGTGCTACATAGGTTTTGGATTAGTAATTGTGTTAGTGTTGTCGACTGACACATGTCAGATACCAGACACACAATTGATCTAGATTGTCTGTGCTACAGAGGTTGTGTTACTATTGTGTTAGTGTTGTCCACCGACACATGTTAGACACCAAACACACATTTAATTTAATTTGGATTGCCTGTGATTTTGTATTAGTAATTATGTCTGTGTTGTGTTAGTGTTATCTACTGACTTGTTAGACACCTAACACACCTTTAATATGAATTGTTTGTGTGACATATGTTTTGTCGTTTTGGTTTTGAATTTTGTTGATGATCTTTTGTTCAACAGGGAGCTGGGCTTGCCAACCTTGGTAACACATGCTTTCTCAATTCAATTATGCAATGCTTCACACATACTGTGCCCCTAGTTGAGGGTCTTCTTTCAAGCCACCATTCTCTTGATGGTGAGTTACACTTGATTGAATTTAATGGTGTCATTCTTTTTGAACAATTTAGCTTTAGTTTGATGGGTAAAAATGTAAAGTTGTGTTATTATACAATGAGGTTGTGCTATTGTTTGGGTTTAGATGTGAGCAAGAGGATTTTTTTTTTGTGATTTAAATGTATATGGCACATGTCGCAGTTATGTGTTTAGTTCAAGTTTTTTATTTTATAGGTTTGGTTTTGTTTATTTGTTTGTTTTATTTTATGAAGATTTTGACCTTTAGATTGGGAATTTCAGGTCATAATGGGTACTGTGTTATCTGTGCTTTCCGCTATCAGATGAAACAGTCCTTGCAGTCTACTGGAAGAGTTATCTCCCCTGTGGTATTTGTGGATAATTTGAAGCGTATCCTTAATACCATATTCATCAAAACTTTCTTGCATATCTTTTCAATGAAAGGATTTAGAATTGTCTGTCATTAATTGGTAAAATAGTACTGAGTGTTATATTATTGACCTGCAAAATATAGAACCTTTAATTAATATAAGGCTAGTTTCTTTTACTTTTGGTGGTTGTGATCCATGACCTGTATCAGAATTTTCTAATGATTTTAGAAGACATTGGCAAGAGGATGCACATGAGTTTATGCAGTGTGCATTGGATAAACTTCAGACATGTTTTTCAAAATTTGAGGAGGATAATATTGCAAAGAAAGTCTTTGGAGGCAGTCTGGTTAGCAAGGTATGATTGAGAAATACATTGTTAATGATTGTCTGTCTCCTTTTTGATTCAGAATGGTATGTTTGCTAATGATTGTATTTTCCATGTATTTGTTTTTCAGCTTCGGTGTTGTAACTGTAGCCACATTTCTGACACTATTGAGCCATTGATTGACCTGAGTCTTGAAATAGAAAATGTAGATACTATTTCAAGTGCATTGGAGTCTTTCACAATGGTGGAAAACATTGATGCTAAGATTAAATGTGAGGGCTGCAATGAAGAAGTGTCTATGGAGAAGCAGCTTATGTTGGATCAGACACCTTCAATTGCTGCATTCCATTTAAAGAGGTTTAAGGCAGCTGGGGATTCAGTTGAAAAGATCGACAAGCATATCAATTTCCCATTGGAGTTGGATTTGCAACCTTACACCATTTTGAATGAAAACAATCATGTAAGTTTTGATTTTATTTCTTCACTTACATTTTCCTTGTGAATTCTTTATACTGACCCATTTTTTATGTTGACAGGCTTCATCGAAATATGATCTATATGCAGTTGTTGTGCATAATGGAACTTCATCTGACTCTGGGCATTATTTCTGCTCTGTTCGCACTGCTCCAGACACATGGCATAAGTTGGATGATTCAATGGTAACATCTGCTATACTTGTTCCACTTGGATGAGATTTAATTGCTTAACACATGACATGTTTAATGATAAAAGTTGACTGTATCTTCACTGTTCAGTATTTACATGTTATTTCTTCCATATTTTTTCCTAGGAGCCCAGTCTGCCATATCTTGAAAATATTCACTTAACTGTTTGTTGCAAATTTCATATTTTTTTTTTCATGATTGTTTCCTTTGCATATGCTTAGTGCTTATTTAATAATTGCATTGGCTAGTTGTCATTCTTTTATTTATTTAACATGTAATATCTGGAAATTATTCAGGTTACTAAGGTATCTGAAGGGACTGTGCTGTCTCAGGAAGCATACATATTGTTTTATGCCCGACAAGGCACACCTTGGTTTTCAAGTTTTGCGGAATCTACAATCCCATGCTTGAATCTGAGTAGGATAAACACGTCTCCCAAGTCTGTTTTAGACATCACCGATGACCAGGATAAATCATGTTCTATTATCAATGAAAATATTGAAAGGAGTGGGGCTGGTAAATCCAAAGAATTTTCTGAGAAGTCTGATTATTCTTGTCAACAAAGTCGCAAGTTTCCTGAAAATGATGATGTTATTGATGCTTCTCCTTGCCGCGAACAAATTCCTGCTGGGCCATCAAATCAGAAAACTCTTCATTTGAATGGATTGGAAGATATCAGCACCCAAGTGCTACCTGTGAATTGTGCCAGCTCGACTGGCATTGCAAAGCCTGGTGGGAGTTCATATGCTGAGAATGCTGCTCCTGATAAAAACAAATGCAGTCTGGAAGCTAATGATTTTATAGAGAATGATGTTTTCAATGCCTTGACTCCTCCCAACTCCCCCCCTTCTCAGACTCCAGGTGATTGAATATACTTTTTCGGATAGTCTTTTCTCATGTAACTCTGATTTAATTTGTTCGATAACCATTGAGATAGATTTGTCAGGTAAGAGTTTCCAGATCTCACGCGATCATTTGAAGACAGAGAAGCAAGGAAGTAGTGGTAAAAGATCATCATCAGGCAAGTCTTCGGATAATCCTCAAAATAAAGCTGCCAGGGCATATGTTAGGAATATGCCTGGTTCAAGGAGAGGTGCATTTTTGGACTTACTTGGTGATTCCCCAGAAAACAAGAGAAAAAAGACCGATTCGTCGCAGTCTGACAAAGGCAGTGCTCGCAAGAAATCAGGCCATGCTTCCGTCGGCAGCTACCCTGTGGCAGCTGGAGTTTCACAGTGAATAGTCTTTGACTTAAGGCATTTGGCCGTGTACTTGGTTC
Source organism: Medicago arabica (assembly GCA_946800305.1). NCBI lineage: Eukaryota > Viridiplantae > Streptophyta > Magnoliopsida > Fabales > Fabaceae > Medicago > Medicago arabica. The sequence goes on from OX326970.1 coordinate 44,699,577, forward strand.
TTTTTTGGGTGAATATACCTTTATCTGTGGTTTTTTTTGCTAGAACCAATACCTCCTGCCAAATTGTATAGTCATGACATGGCACACCCTGTTGCATTATGCATGAGAAGAACAGACAGAATTAGAAATCGTGGACAAGGATGTTGTACAATAATATTTTAAATTATAGCAATTTTTTTGGACAATAATATTTTAAATGATAGCATTGGTGATGATAAATATTACTAGTGATTTAAGGCATATCCCCCATCTTCCCAATATTGGTTATTTCTTTAATACATGAGTTGATTACGATGTCAAACTGTTTGCACCGACGAGTAGATTCCCTTCAGCTGATTTTGGTGTTTGACTTTAGTTAATATAATACCAATTTACCTGTCATTGTGTTATTTGTCAAGATTGAGCCTTGATTATATCTTAGGGCAAGAATAAGCAAGTAATCATTCTTTAATTAATGCGACATTTAAGACATCTATTACAAAGCAACTCTTGATCATGTCGAGCATTTTGTCTGCATTTCTTTCTGAGCAATGAAGGTGATCTATAAAAGGATATAATATGCCTCCAACAAATCCCTTCCCCGGTTCCATCTTTAGTTGTTACTATTACTTGTTAGCATTTGTACTGGAATTTTACTTCTGTGCTAGTTGTTTCTATATTCTTACAATACAATGCTGAGGTTTTTTTCCATGGGAGAAGACGTCACATGAGAATGATTTTCCTGACCATGACTTTACAAGTACAGGAAACACAAACAAACATGTGGTGGTTGTCATGGATGGAATGACAGACTTCTCAACAGAGCCTCGTCAACGGGCACTTGACATGTTGTTACAGTAGAGTGCGCCGCTACACTTCTTGGGGTCATGCCATGGCTCAACATTCCTTGTGAGTGTACTTAATTTAGTCATCTTATCAACAATTATTGGTTTCATAAATATCTGTTCTATGACTATGATGATTGCAATCTGATAGAAGTAACACTTGCATTAACTTCCTTTCCCTAATACTTAATACAATTAGTTTATGAAAGTGAAACCATGTCATTTCTTTTTATAGTGTTTTCGAAGACAAGAAATGATTTTTGGATGGTGGAGATGGAAGATACACATCTTTTTTTTTTGGTATTGTGAAGATACACATCTAGTGAAAGAGAAAAATGAGTGCCGGAATAATGTTAAGTATCTAAAGCGCCTAGCGGTTTTAGATCTTTGTTGAAAACATGGGGTATTAAATTAAACTTAACACTTAGCTATCACATTTTAAAATTACCATTACCATTTACAATCATATCACATTAGTAAACTTCCTCGTGTGATTATTATTGCAATGCAGGCTGTGCCACAGAAGAAAATTGTAATGGATTATCCTCTGAGACGGTTAGTTGTAGAACAGATTGTCACTCTTTGTCCATCATATATCATGGGTGGTGTTTGATAGGTACATTCATTAGATAATTTGTTGTTTATGTTCAATGATACTATGAATTTGCATTTTAACACTATTAATTGGCTATCGAAATAAGAACTGATGTTTGGTAATGATTGAAATTGAATTGAATTGAGATCTATGTTAGTTATTTCATGCATGTTGTGTGATTAATGCGAGGAAATGCTATGTAAAACAGATCTAAGTTGACAGTTCTGAGGAATTAAAGGAACCTATTATTAAGTAGACTGGAGACATGCATCATAAAAACAATATGCTTCTTTCATTGGAATATAACAAGTGCAAGCCAAAAGTTAAGAATAGTTACACAACATTGCAATAAATAATTGTAGGAATATTTGTTACATATAAATCATGTGCTGAAATCTCGCTCTTGTAACATAGTATATGATTTTGTTATTAATAATACCATATACTTATTCTTGATGCATTAAAGGGGACAGTCCAATGTATATACTCCATTTGTTATGTGTGTGATAGAGTAGTTCTCAGGGAACATAACCACCATGGCCACCACCACTTCCTCCACCTCCTCCAGCACCACCACCATGTGCACCACCTTCCCCTCCTCCACCTCCTCCACCATTGCCACCACCTCCACCACTGCCATATGCTCCACCACTGGCTCCTCCCCCTACACCACCTCCACCTCCATGTGCTCCTCCACCACCGTAGCCTGCTCCACCTCCACCTCCACTTCCACTACCTGCTCCATAACCAATGCCATGCTCTCCACCAGCTCCATAACCTCCGCCAGCACCACCACCTTCACCACCACCGTAACCAACACCATGCTCTCCCCCACCACCATAGCCTCCTCCAGCTCCACCTCCTTCACCGCCTCCGTAGCCAGAAGCATCATGCTCTCCCCCACCACCATAGCCTCCTCCAGCTCCACCTCCGTAGCCAGAAGCACCATGCTGTCCCCCACCTCCATAGCCTCCTCCAGCTCCACCTCCGTAGCCAGAAGCACCATGCTCTCCCCCACCAGCGTAACCTCCTCCAGCCCCACCTCCTTCACCACCTCCGTAGCCAGAAGCACCGTGCTCTCCCCCACCACCATAACCTCCTCCTGCTCCACCTCCTTGACCACCACCATAACCACCTCCATGCTCTCCACCATTACCATAACCTCCGCCAGCTCCACCTCCTTGACCACCACCATAACCACCCTCATGCTCTCCTCCTGCGCCTATACCAGCTCCACCTCCAATGCCATATCCACCTCCTTGAGCTCCTCCTGCACCATGACCACCTCCACCACCTCCTCCACTTCCACCACCTCCTCCATATCCTATGCCATGTTCTCCATCACTACCACCACCAACTCCATAGCCTCCCCCAGCTCCAGCTCCACCACCACCACCGTAACCACTACCTTGCTCTCCGCCAACACCGTAACCTCCACCACCACCATTCCCACCACCACCACCATATCCAACTCCATGATCGCCTCCATATCCAGCTCCTCCTCCTCCACCGCCTCCATTTCCTACTCCCCCGCCTACATATCCAGTACCACCACCTCCTCCATGACCTCCACCAACAATGCCATGGCCTAAACCATAGCCACCTCCGGCATCATAAGTGAGTAAAGCCCTTCTAGCAGAACATAAACTTAAAGCCAATAGTACTAAGAAAACAACAATGGGAACTCTATGTATAGAAGCCATGGGATTGAGCTTTGTAGGTGAATTCCCACAAAACTAGAGCTTGGTTTATAATTGGAGAAGTTGAAGGGTATTTATAGGGATTGGCATGGCGCGTTCAAAGCAAAGAGTGGTTGAAGCACATGGCTAGTGAAGTTGGAAGTCCCTACAGTGTGGCCCATTATGTAAACACACAAAGATATCTTACACAGCAAAAGCGCAGTGGTACTATATGATATTGTAGTTTCACTCTCACACTAGAGATTGCCCATTAATCGTACATTGTGTGCTTTTGCTGTCTTCCACATCCAAGCATGCAAATGCAATAGCTCTAGAAAGTCTAAAGTATTTTAATAACTTTATACCTAAAACCTAATTTACTACCTTCTATAGAAAACCTAATTTCCTAACCTGATGTTGAGAGAATTCTTTCGGAAAAAGAACCCGTAGTTGATTCCTTCTTGAAGTTGCCCATTTGAGATCTAGCCTTTATAAAAAAAAAAACTATATATTTTAGAGTGGAGGTCAAAGATCCTACTTAGTACTTATGATAAAGGGTTAGAAAAAAATATATGATAGTTAAATGAGTTTTGAATTAGTAAAACTAATACTGTGTTATCAATTGAATGCCGATATTGTTGGACCGAACAACTTCATCAGAATCCATACTTTATAGTTATTGTGTGAATTTTAGATATTGTTTGGCACCTTGTCAACAAACAAATAAAAAAGCAATTGAAAAATAATATTATGCAGTGTGATATAAAAAATATATATAGAAAAGAAAATCAGATTTTTTGTGATACTTTTTAAATGCAGAAAATTTATGGTTGTCAAAACATAATGAATGAAAGTTTGTAATTCTTCCAATTTTGTAACAAAAAAAATAATGAATCTAATTTTAAATGCAGAAAATTTATGGTTGTCAAAGCATAATAAATCTAAGAAAAAGTCAAGATCCGCTATTTGGTTTACACGAAGGTCTCAACCAAATAACAACCTTTAATTTTATTTTTTTGGGTTTTTCAATTTTATTTATATTAGAGATTTTAATTTAAAACAATATTTTTTTTTATTTCAGAGATTATTTTAAAACTGTTTTTTATTTATTTAGAAGAGGATTTTGTTGAAAGTAGCGAGTCTAAATTGTGTGGGTGTCCAAAGACTTTTGAAGTAGAGGATCATTTGTTTTGTTGACATAGCTATATCCAAAGTGTTTGATATTTAATCTTTGGCTTAATAGCAGTTTTGGCCCCATAAGTATTAGGAAGTTGCGATTTTAGCCTCCCAACAAAATAAAATACAATCCAACCCCTTAAGTATTGCCCCTTTTGAAGTTTTGACCCCTTAGACAAATTTTGACAAAGTCAATGCTGACGTGGACGCCACATGTGTAATATTTTATTTTTTAATTATTAAAAACAAAATAAATAATAAATATTTTTAATTAAAAAATATTTAAAAAATAAAAAATTACACACGTGGCGTCCACGTCAGCATTGACTTGGTCAAAATTGATCTGAGGGGTCAAAACTGCAAAAGGGGCAATACCTAAGGGGTTGAATTGTATTTTATTTTGTTAGGGGGCTAAAATCGCAACTTCCTGATACTTAGGAGGCCAAAACTGCTATTAAGCCTTAATCTTTAAGTGAATTCGAACGGGTGTGATTACTCAAAAAGACTATTTCTCTCTCTATGACTACTTTACAAATTCATCCTCAAACAAAAAACATCAGAGGTGAACATGGATGGATCTATGTACAAAGTTATATAGGCTTGTGCTTGCACTAACTTTGTAGATTTTTTTTCTTCAGTGGTAGTAATGTAGTAATATATAGTAAAAGTTGAAATATTGATCAAATGGCCCACACAAATCACATAACACTTTTCTTTTGGCCCACTCATATACATACACCTTGACACAACAACACAACCTTGTCAAGAATTGGATGCGAAATCGCATGAGAGACGAATGATTAAACAATTGTTTCGTTACTTACATAAAGATAGATATTTTTGTTGGTATTGAAAATGAAAAAATCATTCAATATTTTCAGAATATGGAGAATGGTAGAGGATAATTATGATGTATGTTTATGCTTTTAAAAATGAACGGAAGCACTAGTTAACATTTCCCAATTATATATATATATGTGTGTGTTTATTTAATGTTTCAAATTTATATATATGCAGTGCCCTCATTTTCCAAAATTCCTGGATCCGTTACGGAAGGTGAATGCTTATTTGACATGCCATAATATGAAAGATTTGGGATGCTAGAAATGAGGATGTTTTCTCTTCGAGTGGAAGAAATTATAGAGGGTATAAAATAAACTCTTGGAAGTGGTTCCTAGTTAGAAAAAAAGGGGGCATTGTATGTGTTACAGTGGTTTTAAATTTTCAAAATCATTTCCTTGTCTTGATTCTTGATTGGAGGTTGTTTTTTGTGAATCAAGTATCCTTTGTATTTTTTTGATTTGTGACTCAAATACTCTTTGTATTTTTCTCTGAGAAATAATATTTGTATAACCATTTTATCACAACCTTATCTTTTATACTCACATTATATTTTTATTTTCTCTCTATTGTTTTGCTTTCCGTGTTAGTATCCACTTTTCTTTGTAAATTTATAGTTGTCCCAAAAATTGTCACACAAATGATTATTTAAATAACACATCTCTTTTTCTCCTCAACAGTAATAAAATTTTGTGATTCAAACAAATATTAGTGATACTAAATATTATATATTCAAAAGTTAAAAATCTACATAATTTTGGGCCTTTGGTCCTTTTTTTACCGAAGCAACAGTAAATAAATGAATTCTGCTCTTCTCACGTCACATTTTGCTCGTTCCCAACAAAACTTCCTAAAATACGTGAGTTAACTCATGCTGCCTGAGTTAACTCACGTTGTATATTACACTTGTTTGAATTAACTCACGCATGAGTTAAACTTGAAAATATACCTGCGTGAGTTAACTCATAAATGTGTTAAACATGAAAAATTAATCCGCTTGAGTTAACTCACGCCGAATATAACATCTGCGTGAGTTAACTCACGCAGTGGTAATCTCAGAACTTTGATCGGGAGCGAGCAAAATATGATAGGAGAATAGTAGGATTCTAAATAAATATACATAATTCTGTTATCGACAGTGAAATGGTGCTTGTTAAAGCGAGTTTATGAATGACTCATCACTATTACTTTGATAAAGTTTTTTTTTTTGTTTTGATAAAGTCTTAGAAATTGTTGAAATACCGACATGAATAAATACAACGCTGTCATCAAATTTTCTCATATCTGATTTTTGTTGGCAATTTAAAATTTTATAGTGCTCCAGATTAAAAAATAATTCCATAACATCCCACTAAAATAAGTAGAGGTTGCCACATAACTAAGTTTGAGTATTATAGGCATATTTTTTTGTATAACTCTTGACAATTTTTATTTTTTTAGAAAGTGACACAATTATTCTGCATCAGGTAACTCTTGTTAACTCTTGTCGTAGGGTGGTTCTTAGGGTGGTTTGAAGGGGCAGCAGTCCAATATATCATCAAAATTATTATTTTTATGTAATAGTTAATATTATATATATTTTTCTAAATCGCTTTAAAAATATGTTTTTAAAGAACTTTAATTATTAGTTGAATATTTTGGGATAAAAACTACAAAAAGAAAAACATTCAAATAATTATAAAGTCACAATTTTAGTAATTCATTCATGAGACTAAAAATCTTAAGAGTGACAAAGACCCCATAACATACCGATTTACAGTTTGTGATTAATTTTGTTGACGCAAGTTTGTGATTTATTAGGAAGTTGCATCCTAAGTCCAAATGTCCAAAACATCCAAAACCGTAAAATAGGAGTTGTAATTTCTGAATTTCCAAAATAAAAAATGGAGGATCAAAATCATATATAGACCAAAATTTAGGGGTCAAAATTGTATTTAAATTTAAATATGGAAGTTATTGATTAATGCTCCCGGGACACTAGTTAAGGAAATCAAATATAATAAAAGTATCTTGGAACTTGTGTAGTCAAAATTTAAAAAGTGTAAAAATTGATGTTTTCTATGCAAATATTTCTTTTTTTTGTTTCTTTAACTAGTGCCTCTGGGGCACTAGTTAACAAGACCCTTTAAATATTACGATTTTGCATCTTGCATACGTTATCTTACAACATCTAAACCATCAACAATTACTTTTCGAATTCCAAATTTCCAATGCTACAATTAATTAGATGAATCATATTTCAATACAAGACGATGCTTATTGGCGCAAGAGAGATAAAAAAAAATTTGGTACAAAGATGGTGATTGTAACATTAAATTCTTTCATACAACAACTTCAGCTAGGAAGCAAGTGAACCGCCTCACATCCCTTCAGGATGATCATGGTAACAAGGTAACATACTATGAGCCCTAGAGCAAAAAAAACATTTATTGATATATTTCAAAAGCAAAACAACGTGGCTGCCCCTGTTATTAGCGTTATTCACACCACCGTTACGAGTGGTGACAACATGCTTTTAATGACGTCTTTTAGGGGTGGACAAATACGGGTCGATCCGAATTAACCTGAGTAACCCGATGCAATTTTAAGCATTCGGTTCAGGTTAATTCGGGTTACGGATTGACCGGGTGGACATTGCGGGTTACAGCGGGTCTATTTGGTTCGGTTCGGTTCATGCTTTTGAACCCGTCGGAACCCATACTAACCCGAATAACCCGATTTAACATTATAAATATTATTCCTATTATTATTATTATTAATATATATATATATATATATATATATATATATATAAGCTTTCCAAACTTGTTGTCACTGGACCGGCCCATTTTTTAACCCAGCCTAAACCTAATTCAGTCTTTCATTCATCCACCCATATATATTGTCTTAGCCCTAATTTCACCTTGTCTGTGGCTTCAATCCTTCACTGTGCGCCGTTTCTATTCTCACTTCAGGTAAAAGCCGATGCAATTTTATTTACCACTTCATCTTCTTCTGCTTCATCTTCTGGCTTCAACCATCTCACTGGGTTTCTATTCTCAATCTAGTTTAATCTGAAGCTCTCACTAGATTCTCATTACATTTGTTTTCTCCTTATGATTCAGGTAAATCTAAGATTTGGAAGCTTTGTTCCTATCTAGAAGGTAATAATAAAGCTTTGTTTATTGATTTTGTGGTTGTTTTTGTTTTATTTCTTCTTCTTAAAAGCTTCCCTTATAATGTCGATTTCTTTCTTTGAATGTCTGTTAATTTTTTTTCTTTCTTTGAATGGATAGTAGCTTCCCTTTTGTTTTGTTAATTTATTAAAAATTGATTGATATCTGTTCTTTCTTTCTTTGAATCGACATTCAAATTTTTTTATTGATTTATGTTCAAAACAAAATTTTAAATGCAAATTGAAAATAAATTGTTTTTGTTCTTCCCATATATACTTTGTTAATTTTGTTAATTTATTAATTTCTGTTCTAATTTATTGATTTATTGATTTCTTTGAATGTCCCTTATACTACGGTCACTTTCTTTCCCTATAAAAACTTACAATTTCAATCTATGTATATTCACTCATTTTTGTTCTTTTTAGGTGTTTGGAGATTAGTGTTTGGTTGTTACAAGAACTAGGAAGTAGGAGCAGTCCCAAAGCAAGTAGATATGGAGCAAGTGAATGGTAATGTTACCTTAAACTTTGTTGGGTGTGTACGATTTAATTTAATGTACATCGACAGTTAATATTTTTAAGGTGTATTATTTTCTAATGTATGTAGTTATAATAATCAATTTGAAATTTCTACAATTATAACAGGTTACCTTAAACTTTGTTGTGTGGGTACAATTTAATTTAATGTACATCTGCAGTTAATATTTTTAAGGTGTATTATTTTCTAATGTATGTAGTTATAATAATCAATTTGAAATTTCTATAATTATAACAGTTAATCAACCTACTGAACCTGTTGTTCAACCTCCAACTGATTCTAATGCTACTCTTCCCCCCACTAATAATAAGAAGAGGAAAAAAAAGGTTAATGGTAATAGAAAACGGTCATGGGTTTGGGAGCACTTTAACCCAATTCCTAATAGTGATCCCGAGACTGCTGCTTGTAAGTATTGTCATCAAATTTACATGTGCAACTCTGTAACCCATGGCATATCTAACTTGAAAAAACACGTGCCTAAATGTATGAAATATCCCTACAATCTGTCACAAGACCCTACCCAAACTGTCTTACAATTACCAACAACCGAGGGTGCTAGTTTGGCTGCAGTTAGTACTAGATTTGATCAGGCAGAATGTCGATATGGATTGGCTGTTTACATTATTCTAGATGAGCAGCCTTTTACCACTGTTGAAAAGGAGGGATTTAAGTACTTTTGTGCTAAAATGCAGCCCCAATTTGACATACCTTCTAGGCGAACGATAGCTAGGGACTGTTTTCAATTGTATCTTGATGAAAAAGTTAAGTTGAGAGCGTTCTTTAAGTCCGATTGTAGTAGGGTGGCTCTTACAACAGACTGTTGGACTTCTGTCCAGAATCTTAATTATTTGACCCTCACCGCCCACTTTATTGATAGAGAGTGGAAGTACCAAAAAAGAATTATTAGTTTTTCCGTTGTTCCAAACCATAAGGGTGAGACCGTGGGTAAGAAGATTGAGGAGGTATTGAAGGATTGGGGACTTAGAAATGTGTCGACTATCACAGTTGATAATGCGTCATCAAATGATGTTGCAGTGGAGTATTTAAAAAAGAAAATAAAAAACATGAATGGGCTTATGATGAATGGGTTTGGGTTTCATATGAGGTGTTGTGCGCACGTGCTGAATTTAATAGTCATTGACGGACTAAAAGATGTGCACACCTCAGTTTCAAGAGTTCGAAACGCGGTTAGGTTTGTTAGATCTTCACCCCATAGGGCTGCAAAGTTTAAGGAGTGTGTAGAATTTGCTGGTATTGAATGCAAGAAATTGGTATGTCTTGATGTTTCAACTAGGTGGAACTCGACATATATGATGTTAGATGCAGCCGAGAAGTTTCAAGCTGCCTTTGATAAACTTGAAGATGAAGATGCAGCCTATATGGATTTCTTTGGTGAAACTGATTCTCCTCCTACTGGTCTTGATTGGGAAAATGTTAGGGCTTTCATTAAATTTTTGAAACTCTTTTTTATTGCTACGAAAGTGTTTTCAGTCTCAACACAAGCTAGTTTGCATACTGCCTTTCCCCATTTGGCCACAATCTTTATTGAACTTAAAAAATCAACCATGGACCTAAATGGTGTTTTTGCTGATGTTGCTAAGGAAATGTTGTTGAAGTACAATAAATATTGGGGTAATATAAGTAAAATGAACCAACTTATTTACTTCGGTGTGATATTTGATCCCCGATATAAGTTAAGATTTGTGGAGTGGAACTTTAATGACATGTTTGGAAAGGATTCTGATGTTAAGAAAAAAATGTTAGAATCTATCATTAAGAATCTTTCTGGAATGTTCAACCTGTACAAACAAGCCTATGATAGGAAGACATCTAGGGATTTAGAGTCTAGTGTTGCAGCGGCTGTGGTGCATGGTGAAACAGCCGCCGATGCTGAAACAGCCACACTCTTTGAAAGGGAAAATGCCTTTCAACAACATTTGAAGGCTATGGATTCAATTGATGTTCAAACTGAGCTTGAGAGTTATATCAATGGGAAGTGTATTACATTTGTGGAAAAGTTTGATATTCTTGCTTGGTGGAAGGACAATGCTGCCCGATATCCAGTTTTGTCACAAATTGTCAGAGATATAATGCCCACACCAGTTTCTACCGTGGCTTCAGAGAGTGCTTTCAGCACTGGTGGGAGGGTTATAGAATGCTACAGAAGCTCCCTCAAACCAGATATGGCTGAGGCTCTAATTTGTACCCAAAACTGGTTGAGGCCATCTTTTTACCAATTCAAAGACATGGAATTTGATGAGGAATATGAGATTTCTGAAGAGGCAGTTGCAGGTAATCCTCTTGTTTGTCTTTATTGTAATTTTAAAAAATAAAAATATGTGCAATATGAAAGTGATTGACTTTTTTATGTATCATAGGAGTATTAGCAAGTTCAGCTGAAGGTAGACCACAACCTTCCTCTCAGACTCAATCACAGCCTTCTGGCTGTGTTTGAGACAAAGTAAGTGTCCATCTCTTGATATATACAATGTTTGCTAATTTTAATATTGTTCAGATTTAAAGTCTATTATTTACAATGCTTGGAGTCGCTACTTTTTTGTTAATTTTAAGTGTGTTGACTGTTTTGTCCAGCTCTTGATAAATGCTATTTTTTGGAGCCACATTTTTTGGAGCCACATTTTTTGGAGCAACACAATTCGGCACTGAATCCATGGATAGTTTGCATCCACTTTTTGCTGCTGCATACAACTCTCTTTGAATGGTCCCTAAAAGAAAAAACTCTCTTTGAATGGTATGATGTTTAATGCGATACATAATACATGTTCTATGTTTTTTTCAAATGATATAATGTTTAATGTCTGCTGCACTACTTAAATACCTTTCTTTATTTCCTTTTCATAACATACAAACCTTATTTTTTTTCTATTTCAATTGTCAACTGTGATGACTGAAGAATGCAAGTGAGGTGATGATGAAACAAAGATTCTGGAGTACTACTTGCAAGTGAGGTGACTGAAGAATTGTCAACTGTGATCACTGGTATGTCTATCTTATTCACATTTGAGTTGGATAAATATTACTTTTTCATCATATATTTAAACTGGAGTAGTGCTTGCACAAATCAAATTATGTTGGTCTTGTGAGTCTTTTTTTTGTTGCCAATGATTTGTGCATCATCATGGATGGCCTTGTTATCTACTGCATCAAATACATGATGCAATTTTTAAGTTGGTGTCCCTTGATAGCACAAGTATCTGAGTTCTTGTTGCAAACACACATTATGTTCGAGATTATGAGAAAAACCAATGAGGGGATCAAGTGGAAAATTGATAGTAGTAGCAAAATCATTAATATATGGTAAATGGTGAAAGTTTTATATGGTCATCCAAAATGATTTGATTCTTTTTTTAAATAGGAGATTTTCAATTATCACACTATGTTATTTGAATCTGCAATATATTGATAGTAGCTACATCACACTGTTATATGAATCTGCAATATATTGACAGCAGCTACATAGTCATTAATTTATGTTAAACTCCTAAGGTTTTCCATGGACATAGAATATGAACTTGCTCATTACCGGTGGGTAATGCAGTCGCAACTGAATTTCTCAATCTTAATTACAAGTGTCAATGAAAATATTTATTGCATGTATTTATTTGCATATAATACAAATTAGTATTTTCAACGTAGGAAATATGAGAAAAGGAGCAAACTGGCAGTCGAAGGAACTACCTTAAGGATGACAAGATTATTTTAAGTTGCATTCTCATTAACTGTGAGTTACCTAACATAACAATACTAGTTTCATTATTTCTGATATTGTTCTTTTCATGAAACTAAGCAATGTTTTTATGTTGTACTATTGATGAAGGTTGTTCACTCTTTACTTGCTTTCACAATGAAATTGGCTATTTCAAGCATGCCAAAAAATGTTGAAAAATTTGTCATGCTATCATATGCAAGTAAGTTCACACCTATACATTTACCTTAATTCTCTATAATAATTGTTTATTGTTTGTCTTTTATTTTGTGACACTAACATCTCTATTTGGGTGTAAATGTAATCACACAGGGTTATCTTGTCTATTTGCTTCTATGGGCTGGATTTGTGATATGTATTATCTTGTACAATTGTATGGATGTGTGCTTGGTGGGTTATGTAATATTTTATACACTTGACATTATTGTGTGGCTGTAGTCCCCACTGTGGTTGTAATATCTTATATACATATGTTGAAATTAGCTACTATTTATACTCTAATAGAAGCATTAATGTTGTTATATTTTAGTATTCAATTTGTATGCTTTTACATGCCCCTTTGAATAAAAAGGAGGGAAAAATAGTGTTGTTTTTGAGGGAAAAAAATAGATCAAAATAGATCACTTTTGAATGGTAAAATGGTCCAAAATAGACCAGAATTTTTAATTAAAAAATTAGCACAATTGACTCAGTTTTTAAACAGAAAATATGGATAAAAATAACCCAATTTTGAATGTAAATCAAAAAACTATTGGTGATTTTATTTGGGCCAGAAAATTGGAACCAACCCTAAAAATGGTCCAAACCGAATTAAACCGAAATAACTACCCGATTTAACCCGGACCCGAATGACCCGAACCCGGAAAAACCGAATTGAATATTACATTAATTAGGGTCTAGATGTTCAACCCGTCGGTTTGGTCGGTTTGGGGGTTTGGACCCGAACCCGAACCGAACCGAACCGATGTCCACCCCTAACGTCTTTTACCAAAGAGGAATTTCGTGCGATAATGTTCTCTATGCATCCTGACAAATGTCCAGGTCCGAATAGTTATAATCCAAGTTTTTATCATTAATTTTGAAATTTATGCAGTGATGAGATCATATTTTGAAATTTATGCAGTGATGAGATCATATACAAGTCAATCTCTAGCTTCTCTTAATATCACAAACACTGATCTCATCCCAAAAGGCAATTCTCAGACTACGATGAAAGATTCGAGGCTGATAGTTTTGCGTAATGTTCTCTATAAATTGATCTATAAGGTTCTCGCAAATAGGTTGAAGCTTATTCTCCCACAGTGTATCTCTGATAATCAATCAACCTTTGTACATGGGAGGTCAATTCTCGATATCCCCATGGCTACAATAGATGTCATCCATCACATGAAAACAAAGATTCATGGTAATGAGGGATGTGCGACGCTAAAACATGATATTAGTAAAGTGTATGATCGTACCAACTGGGATTTTTTGAAGCAGGGGCTGTTGAAAATGAGCTTTAATGATAAATGGATACATTGGATGAGTATGTGTGTGCAGTCTTTCATTGGCACAAGAAAATATTTGGGGCAACCATCTATGATAGGGCGGGATAAGAATGCTATTTTCTCTTATATCAAACGCAGAGTGTGGCATAAGATCAACTCTTGGAATAGTAAGTGCCTTTCTAAAACGGGGAGGGACGTAAGGATTAAATCGGTTCTTCTGGCTATTCCGACTTATGTCACGAGCATCTTTCAGTTACCAACACGCCTTATTACATCTATAGAGAAAATGATGAATTATTTTTGGTGGGGGCATGGTGGCTCCAATAGTTGTGGTATCAATTGGATGTGTGGGAGAAGCTATCGATGCATAATAACTATGGTGGCATGGGGTTTAAGGGCCCTTCGTCTTTTAACTTGGCAATGTTACGCAAGTAAGGTTTGAAATTTCTCTCAGAACCAAAATCTCTTGTCTCTTGTATTTTTAATGCCATGTACTTTCCTACAAAAGCTATATAACGGCCACCTTGGGTCATAGTCCTAGCTATGTTTGGCGTAGTATTTTGCGCGCTAATTTGCTTGTTCGTGGTGGGTCATGGTGGAGTATAGGCTTAAGTACCTATATTCCCATTACTGATGAACATTGGTTGTTAAATGGTGGTTGTGTTGATGATAATATCACATGAGCACATTTGGTTCACGACTTTATTGTGGATAGTTTAATGGATACTAATTCCAAAAGTTGGAATGATGATTTAGTGAAACAAGTTTTTAGTGAGGACATATCTACTTCTATTCTAAATACGTCTCTGTTTAATTACGTTCCTAATGACTGGTTGGTTTGGATAGCTAAGAAAAATGGTTTGTATTCTGTCCAAAGTGCGTACATGTTTTGTGTTGAGGATCTGGTTGATACAACCCATTTGAGTCGCCTGAGATTATGGCATGACATCTGACAATTAAAAGTTCTTCCAAAGGTGAAGAACCTTATATAGGGAATGTGTAAGGGCTTTTTGCCAACGTGTGTTCATCTTCAGGACAAAGGAGTCCAATGACCAACAAACTGTGTTAGTTGTAATTCCAATCATGAAGATCCTGCTCATATTATTTTTGAATGTCCTTTTGTGATGCAAGTGTGGCAAATGACTGGTATTTTGGAGTGAGGGAAATTATTCTTTTCTTGTCACTAACTCGTCCATAGAAGCTATTGTTTTCTTTGTTACAAAATCTATCTCAGGAACATACTCAACATTTAGCAGCCATTTCTTGGAGTTTATGGAAGCACCGTAACCTTAAACTCTGGAAGAACGAGAATGTACTTTGTGCCAACATAGTTGATAGAGCGCGTCACCTCAGTGAAGACTGACATGATGGTAATACCATTCATAATGCGAGTGATGATTAACAAACCACTTCAGCTTCGCACACGAGGCTTCCTATGTCATCGAGCTTCTCGTCAAGTGTTAGTCGTGATGTGCAATTGCAAAGGCCAGCACTTGGTCGTCTCAAGTGCAATATTGATGCTTCTTTTTGCAGTCTATGAATCGTGTAGGCATTGGTATATGTGTGCGCGATAATGTTGGAGCTTTTTTTCTAGCCAAAACCACGAGTTTATCTCCTTTATGTTCTATTCCTGTTGGTGAATCTTTAGGTTTGTTTAATGCTGTATAATAGTTAAGTGACATGCAAATGGACAATGTCGACTTTGTGGTGGATTCTAAAACAACTAATGACACTTTTCACTCCAACAGACCAAACGTTTCAGTATTTCGTCATATCACATAGGGGTACCATAGACTATTTCATTCAGAGTTCACAAACTCTTGGGTGGAGTTCAACAAGTGACAAACAAATGCGCTAACTTATGATTTAGCCGAAGAAGTTGTGTCATCAACTAGCTCCAAAATTTATTTTCATTTCCCTCGTTGTATTAGTGATATTATTATCTTATTATTATTATTAATGAAATACTATAAATGTCTTTTCTGTAAAAAAAATTCAAAACTAAATAATAAAAAGCTCAGACATACATCATGAACATTTCTTACATGACGACACAATTTTCTAGTCACAAGTTTTGGACAAACTCATGAAAAAAAGCAAAAAATAGAATTAGCTTTTTGACTATTTAAAAGAATAATATATAGAATTAATGTTTTGTAAGTGTGCTTAAAAATACCCGCATGACTTAAGTCACGTTCGATACTTTCAGCGTAAGTTAACTCACGCAGGTTGTTAGTCCAGCTTGACTTAATTCACGTTGCGTGCTGTTATAGAACAACAACTCAGAAACATAACCATTCATTTTCAAAAGCTTCGAAATTCGAGTTTTCTTCCACCAAGTGCGATTTTTTTCATTCTTGCGCCAATCAAACTCAATTTCTACCACAAAATTAAGTAAGTGTTGCGTATCCTATTGCATTGTCTTTTTTTGGTTTAAACTTTTGATTTTTTTGCAGAAATTTTACATTTTTATGTTTTTAGAAATTTGGTTTGCATGTTAGTTTTTAGGATTGCTAGTGATGAATTAAGTTAGGAATTGTAGTTTAGAGTGCAATGTGATAGTTTAAGGTTTATAAATTGTTAGATTTTATGTTGATTGAAAGTTGCACTCTATTTGGGTCTTGTTCTACAGTTTTTAAGATATTTGTATATTTGTGGTTATTTTTATGACATTTTGGCGGATTTTCATGTATTATATTTACACTCACGACGGTGCACATTTTGATGACATTTTCATTAGTTTATTGGTTTAATTTTGCGTTATTTTTGGTTTTATTATGCGTATGTTAATTATGAATGAATGGTTGAATGATTGAATGAATGATGAAAACATGAATTTTTGAGAGGAATAGACGTATGAATGAATGAAGAAAATTAGGAAAAATGTGTTTTCTGTTGTTCTGGTACTTGACACAGGCTCAACATGAGTTAACTCACGTTGACCTGTAATCAATGTGAGTTACTCACGCTATATTTCAGCATGACTTACGTCACGTTGGGTTTAACACCCACATGAATTAAGTCACACTGAAGG
Source organism: Medicago arabica (assembly GCA_946800305.1). Classification (NCBI taxonomy): domain Eukaryota; kingdom Viridiplantae; phylum Streptophyta; class Magnoliopsida; order Fabales; family Fabaceae; genus Medicago; species Medicago arabica. Next base: position 44,716,634 of record OX326970.1, read on the forward strand.
TATTTTCGTCAGTTTGTATGGGAGTGAGCAAATCTTGATAGGAGAAGAACAATTTTCTTTACAAAAAGCTAACTACATAGAGAATCTAATTTATACGAAATGTCCACGGACAAACTGTTATGTTTTAAAAATTGTATATTTAAACTCAATTTTCTAGCTTGTTGTTCATTATTTTCTTTGTGGTTTGTGCGCCTTCTTGGCTTGTACATGATTGTTGAACTCTTTTGTGCCTAGGCGTTTTGGTGCTCCTTGTGCTTTAGCGTCTAGAGTTGATTAATATATATTTCATTTTGGCTTTTTTTTAAAAAAAAATTGTTTATTTAACTAACATTTTGTCCATTAATTCAATAGAGATGCAATGAATTGTTTTAGTAATAACCCTTGGTACAGCCGTTTGAAGGGAGAAACAAGATTTTCGAAAGCAATAAAAATAGCTTATTGAAAAAGAGATTCTAGAAATTCCGTTGCTTTTGAGTCATCTATATCTATACTATATATAAAAACTACCCCTTTCAACATACTTTTAGGTTGGAATTTTCTTTCCAAATATACCCTTAATTTTCAATACAAATAACACATGTAATAAAATAAATAGATAAGAATAAATTTAAATATTAAAACAAATGTAACAAACACGAAAAATATAACAAACTAAATGAGTTACTTTTTTATTATCCCAATTATACATTTAAACAACTTTTTCTATAATAAATATTGTTGTTCGTGTCATTAAAAAAAGCAACCATCATTCATAATTTTACTTTTAATCAAAACCAAAATTTCATAAAAATAAATATCGTTCATAATTTACAAACGTTAGCGCAATAAAAAGAACGGACCGTCTTTCACTAGTTTCAATAATGTGATGCTCATTGCTCACATTAGAACACATGACGTGCAAAATACTGAATACATATGAATTTAATTAAAGCCATCTTATCTATGATTTAATCATACCTATGTTCTTATTATGGTCTAACACTTGCAAACTCTATCTTGCAATTTTTATTGTGTAATCCATATTTCTTCCATATATAACTATATAAATTAATATATATCTCGAACTAGATGAGATTGCTATAAACGAAAAAATTCTTTCTCTAGAGTTTTAATGTTGTTGCATTTCTAAAACTGGATTGAAACTTGTCTATTTTTAAAAATTCCTTAACATCATGAAAATATTCATTCTTTAGACTTTTAAGCCCAGGTATACAAATAGTGTATATGCATTCTTTTCAGATAAACGGTAGAGCAATGCTATATCTCAAGAAAAATAACATCAAAAATTCTTTAAGAATAAAGAGTAACCAATCACAATCACAATGCACTATTTGCCACAATTCAAGGAGGTGTGGCTGAAAAATAGAAAGTAAACAAATAAATCATGCAATCAAAACTTGCCAACTGTGTCTTGAGAAATTCTTGATACTATTTTTTTAAATAAATAGCATTTTCCTAAACGGTATACTAACTAACTATGGAAAATCTAATATTTCAGGCAACCAAACTGAATTGCATTAATGTTTGATTTCCATCAAATAAATGTAATTATGCACAAATAAGCTCAATTTAAGACTATTTAATAGTGAATATCAAGCAACAAATGAGCTTACCTCCCCATGAGTGCGAGAGAACATAAGTGCATTAGCATTGTCATCAGCTGTATTAGACAAAGTTTGGATCATTTGATCCATGCTAGGAAGCATATCACAGAATCTATTGCATCTTTCAACGTTAATACATGGGCAAGATTATTGATATCCTCTAATTTGCAAGCATTATGATGGAAAAACTCAATCGTCTGTGTGTGTGTCTATATATATATATATATATATATATATATATATATATATATATATATATATATATATATATATATATATAAAAGGAATAAATCTCAATTTGGTATCTAAACTACCATTCTCTCTTTAATATGCAATTTGCAATCCTATTAGAATTGAAACATAAAACAGTGAACAATGTCAAATAAACAGACACAAGGCGAATGAATCACAATCTTAACAACTTCAGGATTTGCTTGACATTTCTCTTTCAAGAAACACTCCACTGCTTTTGCATTCCATAATCCTTTTGGTATCATCTCATTAATTAGACCTAGTAAGCAAGACTTAGCTTCTTCACTGAAAGGTGGAACATCCTTAGTGAAATCAGGAATTTGAAAAAGCTTCAGCAACAATTTTATCTAACAGAAAACACAAACATAAATTAGAGAGAGTGATTACCCTAAACCCTAAACAGAATATAGTAACTCAATATGACGTTGAGTGCAATGCAAGGTTCGAGGTCTGCAGCTATGTCCGTATTATCGATGAACGTCACATGCTATCTATATACTCTTCCTCTCGTGTTCACTGGATCTTGAGATACCGTCCACTTCCAACCTCTACTTTAGGTTGTTGTTCAAGACTAAAACATCAACACTATTGCCTCTTTTTTTACTTGCTAAGTGCAGTCATGTGAATTTTGCCATCTTCTGTTCAAAACATTATTGCAAATATAGTTGTGTATTTTTTCTTGTTGATAGATGTATATTAAACGAGGATTTGGTTCTGCAAAGATAAAAATTAATTCCGGGTAAAATGACTTAAAACTAATCTGATTTATGTCTAGGGATAATTCTTGCTAGTCACAACTACAAATATTAATCACTTAGAGACACCTATAAAATATATGCCAATTTCTCCTTTTTACCTTTTTCTACATGTGTGGTTGTGTCTAAATGCTTGAGATTTGAGCTTTTGACCACATAAGTGATACTCTATATTTAAATACATTAATGTAAAAGTGACTTGAATAATACATTTAAAAATATATCATTCGAAACATATATATTTGGAGTGAAAATATATCATTCCAAACACACGTAGTTTTTTCAAAACCACGGTTTCTTACCATGATTCTAGAAAAACCACATGATGCCAAACATGCATCTCTAACTTCAAGTTAAAATTATTTTTAGAAACAACTAGCAACAAACTCGTGCTAAGCACAGGCCCGTGCTCCGCACGGGTTAATTCGAAGTGGGGGCGCTTCAAAGCGCATCGCAATACTATATGAATTGAGAAACTAAGAAAAAAAATGAACGATAAAGCAGACATTAATGACAAAAGGGCAAAAATCAGCAGTATTTTTCAATCTAGGTTTAATTTAATTTCAGAGAGATGCCTTTGAAAGGGATTTAATAACAATATAAATATATTTATGTGAATTTACTTGAAATCTCAACACTTGTTTTAAACGTTTAGATTTTAATTTTTTTTAAACTCGATATTCAGTCTAAAAATCGATTAATTCAAGAAGTCCAACTCCACCGTACACTTACAGAGAAAATTTTAAAACATCTTATTTTAAACTTGTATTTATGTCCGCACTAGAGCGTTGTCGAGGAATTGCGGAGACAAAAGACTTGTGTCATGACTGGATTTGAGTTGAGTATGATCTCAATCCTTATGCACTTCTCCCTTTCTTACATTGTGTTTGAGGGTTGTGTAAATTTTGGGTTGCGTATTGTTTCAATCCTTTAAGCACTTCACTATTGCAATCTCTTCCCTTCCCAACAATCACATTTCACCTTCTTGATACCAACCCACAAAGTTCGTCTAAACTAGAGCTGAAAATGAGTTGAGTCGAACTTGTCTGAGCTCGGTTCGGCTCGAAACTTGACTTAAGTTCGAAACGAACCTTGTTCTCAATTCAAGTTCGGCTCAATTAAAGTTCATGAGCAACTCGGTTTGGATCGTTAGGTTCATGTGCTCAAATCACATAATTTTAAAATTTATTTTTTTATTTAAAAAATTGCATATTTTAGACCTAATAATATTTATAAAAGAAAAACTAAGGCGAATAGGACTAGAGCCATTCCACAACCGTGAAGTAATAGTTCGCCCACCTTCATATCAAAGATTAGCAAAGCCGCTTTTTTTATAGACAAGTGTTGTATCACCCTCAGATACTTTCGATGTGGAACAAAAACAAAGGAGTACAGCTTTGTTAAAACATCATGGCATTACAAGCAAACATATCTCCATTGCTAAAAACTATCCAGGTTCACTCTGTTACCATTATTGTTTTATATTGCTTCTATTATTTTACTATTGCTACTGGTTAAATACTATTACATAGCTTTGTGTGTGTGTCTATATATATATATATATATATATATATGATTTTGCTAGAAGACACATTTTATGAAGGTGTCTTTTAGCAAGTTATTCTATGAGCATTTGTTAAAAGACACCAACTAATTTTTATGAAGGTGTCTTTTAACAAAGTAATAACTAAAAAGTGTAAATCACACCTTGATGTGTGGGTTGCTAAAAGATACCTTCATGGGTGACTTCTAACATAACTCATATATATATATATATAATCGAGTCAGTTCGTGAACCAAACGAGTCGAATTATATACAACTCAAGTTCAACTCATTTAGTTAACGAACTTAATCTTTAGCTCAAGTTCGGCTCGTTTGGTTCATGAACCAAGTTCAATGAACTAATTACCGATTCGAGTTCCGAACTTTATTCAAGTTGTCTTAGTTCATTGCCAACCCTAGTCCAAACCCAAAGCTAAATAATATGAACTAGATCTGAGTAAGATGTTATCGATGGGCACTTAAAATATCACAATAGAGAAATTCTTTTTTGTGTACTTAAATGAGCATCGCATGTACAAATCACTTATTTATAAAAAAAAAATTAATTGTAGTATCTAATAGGTATTCAATTCCTCCAACCAAACACCTCATGCAAAATTTTTAAACGGGATAGTCATCTATTAATAACTCAATCATTAAAAAAAATCTATTAATAACTCAATTAATTACATTTTGTTTTTTTAATTTTAAAGATATATGAGATGCTTATTAGATACCTTCAAGCTCACTCAAATAAAATTTCACAATGGAAGTATGTAATGGATACCAAATTTTATAAAAGAAGAATGATATCTGAACATCTTTTTTGTACAAACAACAACTTATTTGTTATTTTTTATATTTTTTTTACTGTTTTGATTTGCATGCTTCTCAAAATGTTATAAGGTGTTGTATTACTCATCTAATTTTAGTTGTATGAATAACACAACTCTCTGTAAAATAAGACATTATTGATTTAGATGGTCTTAATTTTTTTTTTCCTTCTTTTTTGAGAGGATGGGCACATGCTTATCTTGTAAGGGCATTTTTTGAGGTGAAGCCCCGAGGAAAAGGACATTGGAAGGTAGTGTTTTATTCCTTTTGTTTTTTTTGTTTTTGCTCAAAATAATACAATTTGGTGAGAGTCTTTTTTTAAGGGATTTCGGCGTGAGTTGTAGTAAAGATCCTCGTTAATTCTTGAAATACGTGCAACTAATTTTTTTTAAGGTCATGTTAATAAATGCATCTGTTAAATATTAAAAAAATAAAAAATTGTTAAATTTTACGTTGAAAAAATCGTGTTTTAATATTTCAGTGTGTATAATACACAATTTTTAGAAAATGAAGATGTTTCCAACCCGAACTCAAGCTGTACGCCACCCACTTGGTGATGATGATGTTTTTTTATCTATAGTTAATCATAATTAAACCAATAAGCTTTGTGCAGGAAAGTGATAGTTCAAGACAAAAACTCAGGTCTGGGGTTGGGAAATGTGTTGTGCAAGACTGGTAAAGGTTGGACATGTGTTATAACTAGGACTACTGGACCTGATTCTGGGAAAGATTTTGTTAAATGCGGTGAAAATTGCACCGGCACACTGTATGTCACACACTTCTCCTTTTGCCTATTTTGATTTTACAAGCATCGAAATGATTTTGATCAAAATGAGTTAGATGTAAAGTGACTAATAATATTTTTCAAAATCGAATGAATTGGTTGGTTCAACTAGTTAATCGAGAATCAACTAGTTCTTTAGTCAATTTGATCCTTATTACATTGCAGTTTCATTGTTTTAGATTGAACTGGGTTATAACCTGTTTAATTGTTGTCAGCTCAACTAATTGTTATTTTTACGTTTTTTAATTTACTCTTTTACTTATTTATTTAGTTGTAATCCGATTCAACTATTGTTACAGCGAAAGTCTTACCGATTTGATCCAGAGTCCAATTTTTAGAGCACCGATAAATTTAAGATTAAAAATAAACCCTAGACACAAAAATCTTTGAATCAGTTTCATGTCAGAATTAACCCTTGAGATAAAATCGGTTCGACTTGAGACCATTCAAATATGCCACAATTCTAGATGTTGACCAACTCTTGTGCATGCAGTGATGGTGGAGCTGTGACACCTGAAATTGAGAGTAGCAGTGACAATGGGAGTGAAACATTCTGCAAGTGTGGTGAAGGCTGGAGTTGTTCCATTTTCAGGACTGAAGGCCCTGATGCAGACTCAGGCAAGGGCTTTGCTGATTACACTCAACAGTATAACTGTGCTTGTAAATGTTGATGACCAAATTGTCCCTAGACAAGTGATTAAGTTGGGACTTTCAAGCTAATAAAATATGAATGGATTATCATCAGTATTATGTGTGATCAGTTATTAATTTGGTTTTCTATATGTTTGTAATTAGCATGTGTTTGGTGTGCTCATGATCTTGTAATGCAATGCATAAAACTTGTTGTCTCTTGAAATTTCTAATTTGGTTCCTTGTTACTGGTTCTTCATATAATTAGAAGTACAATTTCTAGTCTTATTTATAATAAAAAAAGTTAGGTCAACAAAAATTAATGTTTTTTAACTAAATTTTAAACCAAACATATTAATTTTTGTTAACTCAGCATTTCCTTATCGCCAAATAAACATTGTTTTTCCTTCAATATCCTTGAATACAAAACAATATGAAATCAAGAATAACCAATAGTTGCGTAGCAAAACCCATTTAAATCATATAAGCGGCTATGTGCTTTTGATACATGAAATATTCGCACTCCTCAACAATTTATTTATTTTTTAAATTAAGGATATCATGAATCAATTTTCTTGGTTTCAAGTTTCAACATATTGTTTTTTGCTAGAATTAAGAGTCATTCTAATCACCTATAAAAAATGCGAATCCTTCCCTAAAAAAATATCAAGTGAAACCAGTTTACTCCAATGGTTAGAATAACAAAATCATGACATTTTGAGTGTTTAATATTTTTTTATTGGACTAAATGTGTCATAAGTTGCTAATTTGAGGCATTTTTTTTAGGAATGCATCATCTTAACTTGGATTTGGCTAACGATTACACACAAAAGCAGAAAAGACTAAAACGTCCCTCAAGACCAATCTTGAATCTTCTCTCATGAAGGATTTAAAAATTCAAGCACGATCCACTATTCTCTTAGGATAAGAAGCGATTAATTAATACATGTATCATAGCAAAAGTTGTATATATTTCACTAGATTCCATAAAACTTCGAAAGTTAAATAAATCAGAGCTTTAAGATAACGATGACTGCAATAAAGCTAAGCGATAACCAAACATATTATACTATTGGATTAAAATATGTGTATCATGACAACTGACAAGATCAGGGCATGAAGCATATGTTTGAATCAACTCCAAATATTAGAGAATGAAGAAAATAGGACACAACACTACTCAATGATATAAATCATACATAGCACAAGTTTTTTTTTGTTTGGTTGAGGGAATAGCACAAGCTGAAAAAAGCAGAAAGCACTAGGCCAAAACTGGGTTTTAACTAACGATGGGTCAGTCTTAGTCGCATAAAAAGTATGGCCGTCGCTGTATGAATTAATCACAATATTAGGAATCTTATTATAATGTCTAACAATTTAAATTGTTTCTTCATAATTTCATAATGATTATTTTCATTTTTTTAATGAATCTGTTTCTTTTAAAAGAGGCACGAGCATAAAAAACCAAATGATACAATAAATTTGTTCTCTACCATTTTCCGTGGCTATCATGACATTTCATCACAGCGTAATAGCGTTTTGTCATTTTCGCAATTTTTGTTCATCGTGTTAAATTGGAGAAAAACTGTAACAATCACCACATATACCTTTATGTCGCAGCCATTTTCACACTAACCAATCCGTTTTTAAATCCTTCTACAAGATAAAACATGTACAAATAGAACAATGCCTAAGATGATATGAAATCATATAGTAACATAGAATATAAACAATTATATACATAATCCATATATACATAAAATTCTTATAAAATGACGCGACATGTTTCATATGTAACTCACTAAGTAGTTCCAATTAAGTAACAAAGACAAAACAAAAGCTAAAACGAATTGAGAGATCAAGAATAGTGTTTCTTTAAGATGACTGAAAAGTTATTGTAGAAGAAATAAAAGGCTTTACTTTTACTAAAAAAAATCACTAGAGGATCCCAGCCCCTTTATTAAATGAGCAAAGCTTGAAGCTAACAACATATTACATCAAAATCCTAGCTAGATGTTGACAAACTCTGATGTATGCAGTGATGGTGGAGCAGTGACAATTGCAGTGAAACATTCTGCAATTGCGGTGAAGGCTGGAGTTGTTCCATTTCTAGGTTAATTAATTTGTAGTAAATTAAGGGATCATCATCAATATTATGTGTCATCAGCTATGAATTTGGTTTGCTACATGTTAGTATTCAATTAATTATGGTAGGTGTATGGTGAACTCATGATCTTGTAATGCAATGCATATGCAGAATCCTCACAAAGCTTATATGATTATACAAACTTATGCTGCAAATTTGAAATCTCTCCTAAAGAAATATTGTGTACCATTTCAAAATTTTAATTTGATTTTGAAATTAATGGTAATAGGTATTATGAATCTATTATCTAGTTTGAACACTATTTTGTAGAGCAAAGACTCTTTCTAAACACTAACAAAAAAATGTATGTTGATATATTGTTTTCATACGATGAACACAAAACATAAACTAACGACTTACAAATTCAAGAATACTGTTTCTACAACCAGGTCTGTCATCTTTCCTCACATACTCCCTCGCATCATTCTCCCCATACTCAACCAACCCAACCTCACCCTTCATCTTCCACAGCTTCTCCCCAAAACTTCTATGCCCAAAATACCCCTCCGCCTCCACCTTCTCCCCACCCTCCGTCACAACCACCACCGGAACCCTCTCATAATACCCATTTCCCACACCTTCAAATTCGTCCAACCTAACCACAGCGTCATCCGAAACCTTGTAAACTTCTCCCTTCACATTATGACCCGACCCCGGTAGGTTGATCAGGTATGGTATCCCGTGGGGTCCAATCACCAGAGGATACGGTTTGTGTGTGGAGTATGTATTCATGAAAACGGCGTCGTCTTTGGTTTTAAGATCTTCCATTAAACAGTGGTTGGGGAAGCCTTGTTTCAATGTTCCGTAAGCGAAGATCAAGTGCGGTTTCGCTTTCACCATGGTTCTTTCTCTTTCGTTGCGATTCTGCATACTCACGTGTTCACCTTCGTTTTCAAGGGCCATAGCCATATTTACTATGGGCTTTCGCCTCAAAAGGACAAAGCAAGAAAATTGTTAAATGTACCCTCAACAATCTGTTGTATACTCCAACATACTCATGTAGTCTAGTTGGGGCTCACATATTTTAAACGTGAAGAAAATGAGAGTATGAGGTTTGAACCCCGACCCCTGCATTTAATGGTCTACCAACTAAGTTGTCCTTACAACTTCAAAATATCTATTTTAAATTTATATTTTTTTAGCATATTCCTTAAATATGAGTTTTACGATCATAATTTATTGTACAAAACTACCTAAATATTACTCTTATGATGGCTCTCTGTAGTGATGATTTTTACGATGAAGAAAATAAAAGATGATTTTTATTATAGATAATTTAAAAAAAAAAAAACAACCTTAAAGATGGTTTATATGATGAAGAAAAATATTTATGAATTAATGATTGTTGAATATTTTAGATCAAGATTGTTTTTTTAGAGTGCAATTATCAAAAAGAGTTGAACATCTTACATGTGTTTGAAAATTGCAAAAATGTGTGTTGTTAGCCTTTCTCACGTAAAACCGAAAGCTGTAAATAGTTGTTTCATGCTGAAAAGTTGTCACCATGGAGCCAAGCAAGCAGTTAGGAAAGATAATAAGTTAACAATAATACACACTGACGTCGAAGACATGATAACAAGTTTAGTTTGAATCTCCACATAATTACATGGATTTTGAACTTTAAACAATGTGACTAAGTTTTGAACTAATGATTTGCTTAATGATGATTTGTCCTAAAACTGATGTAAAGAATCAGAGTTGTGAAGATAATATCATATGTTGTTCCTAGAGGCAAAAGATGATCGTAATTAAGTTGGTTTTTAAAATAAAAACATAGGAGTTTGTTGGTGAGTAAATATATCCTCTCAACAAATAAAATCGATGATCCGTTTAAGACCAAGTCTGATCATTAAGAGATTCTTAGTTGATAGGTTTAAAGGCTCTAGGGTTAGTTTAAGAGGTTCTTAGCTGATAGGTTTAAAGCCTCTAGGGTTAGTTTGTGGTGCAAGAAATGTGTGAATAAGAAATTGCTATGAAAAATGTAATAAAGAAAGTAAAGCACAAACACCAAAAGTGCATAACATAAGGTAGAAGGGTAAAAAATGGTATTATTATCACCAATAAAATTGAGTTACATACATCGTTCGAATCAAATAGCTAGTAATAAGATGTTTATCTTACGAGGACATATGTGTTATAGGCAAGTTTTTGTGGAACGAAAATGAATCCACTGCATGGATTGTGATTCTACTATTTATAGAAGAAGAAAACAAAACTAACTCGTACAATGCATGAATCCTAAATGTGTCCTAAATAACTTGGAAAACTTCTTCTACATATTTCTTCTTGTGTTTTGAACTCTGAACTTCGAAAGTTTTCTAGTTCCCATTTATAACTACTTCTTTTAAAACCTATTTTGTAGACTTCTAATATGATATTTATGATGAAAATTTAGACAAATTCTTCAAATTCAATCAATCTTGTTATAATATTCTCAAAATTAAAAATATATTAATGATAAACATTAATTTATCATCATTATCTACAAAAATACTCTTAAAAAAGGTGAAAGAGTTTACTTTTTTCTCTCCACTCCCCTTCCTCTAAAGTCATTCTTTCCCCTCCAAACTCGCAAACAAAGTCTTAATGCCCACATTCCTACCGCACATAATGCTCACACATCAGATTATCCCATAAAATATCTGACCATATAATAACTTTCAAATGAACTTGTAAAATTTAGGGGGACCATTGCAGCTGCTAGTCCCCCCCTCTTCCTCTTGCTATTAGCCCTACTACTATGCTATGTTGCCCAAACTAGAACAAGCTAAAATCAGTGAAGTGAAACAAATTTGGCTTATGAATCATTGCATTCGGCGGAACAGTGAAATAGTGCTGTCATAATAGAGACATGATACTGATTTTTCATAGATGAAGTTTCTTTGTTGAAAATATATGTCGCACAAGCCAAACAAGTACCATAGTGTTTCAGTAATCTACTGCTCTTAATGTATGGTGATTAAGGCAAGCACGCGTACACAAATGTTGATGTTAGAAAAGGATTGGAATGCTTTTAGTATGACTGTATGAGGATAATAACGCTTCAACAACACACCCCTCTTTTTTTTCTTCTTCTTATATATAATAAATAAATAAATAATAATAATCTTGATTCTTGTATGATTTGATGGCACGACAGAAGAATTATTGAGCTTAAGTGCTAAGATTTGATCTCTGATGTTGCCGTTAATTTTGCTTAGAAATTTTGTTTGTTTTCTTGTACAGAAAGTTGAAGTCCTGAGCTAATTTTTGAAAGGACCTGTGGAACACGTCTGTTTGTACACTAATTAACTAGTGACCTTCAAATCACGCAACAAACCTAACTTAAGAAGATTAATATTGACATGCCATGTAATTATTTATATTCCAGTACTTGCTAAGAAGCTAATTTGTTGACAAATTTAACATTGTTCACATGCTTTTATGTAAAATGACAAGTTCAAACAAATCAAAACTTCAGCATGATGTTTTTTTCTTTCTTCGTTTCAAATATATGTAGAAATTTTTTTAGTTTGGAACTATAACTACTTTTTTTTAACAAAACTGTGTGCAAAGATATCACATAATATTAGGAGTTTAATTCGGTTAGTTAGAATGTTATATTTGAGTTAGTTAATTTTAGAATTAAGTAACAATTAGCTGGTTAGTTTGTTGGTTAAGTAACCATAGTTTGTGTTGTTTTTGGATTTTCAAACTGTTGTATTTGGATTTTCAAATTATATTATCTAACGAAGTTGTTACTAGGTTGAGTCACGACCAGCTCGTTCTCTTTAAGACGTTTTGTGGCACTATCCAAAATTGTGCAAGGCAGGCTATCAACCATGCCGCCTCCAGGATAAAACAAGCTCAGCTACAACTGTTCGATTAACTACTGCACTGTAGAAAACCGTTCGAGAATTACACCTTCAATATGGTACCAAGACCATTCTTTTAATACTGAAAACACATTAATATGGCACTGTTACCACTCTATTATGGTGCTGAGACCACTCAAATATGATGTTACCACCTTTCTAATTATTAACTTCTCCAACTATGATACTATAATCACTCAAATATGGTTTTACACCATTCTAACATCTAACTTCTTCAAGAATCGAAGAAGAATATATTTTAAGATCATTCATAATTTTGAAGGGACATTATACCGAAAAAGGGACTATGATCTTAAATTATTATTTATTCCGAAGGACATAAAAATATCGAATGGACTATGAACTTAAGACCATTCTTAATTCCGAAGGGACGTTAAACCGAAAAGGGACTATGGTCTAAAGAACACTCTTAATTCCGAAGGGACAGAAAAAAGGAGATGAAGAGAAGAAAGACTCGTCAACACAAGTCAAGAAAGGGAGAAGAGAGAAAGAGTTTCCGACAACTCAATGAAACTCTTTGGTGTGATTTTTGAACTTAGTAGAGTCCTCTATTTATATAGAGATTTTGTAACTGTTTTAGCAAAAATTGCGGCAACAATTCCTCTAATGGATAAGATCAAAATGGAACTTATCCATTAATCAGTTCAACAACAATTGTGGATAATATCAAAAAGAAATCCACAAAAGTGGAGGAAACAAACTTATTGGATTTGAATGAAGGATATTCACGACTAAAAATAAAATAATAATTGCTATTATTTTTATCATTATCAAGTATTTAATTAAATACCGCAATTTAAACACTATTAATGTGTGTGTTCTATTTTATGTGGGACCTCCACACTTTATTTTTTCAATTCACACAACATTAAATCAAAGTATAATTATTTGGTGTTTAATCTTCCAACATCACACTAATGTTCTAACAGTTTGTTATGGAGTTTGTTACATTGCTTGATGTATAAATACTCTAGAATCACTTGTAAATACTATGATGGGATTCATTACTCTCGATAAAGAGTTTGTTTTCAATTTTCTATTCTCTCAATTTCTTCTCAAACCCTAAAAACACATACAAGTTTCTACACTTTCTTCTCAATTGTTCTATCAAATTGGTACAAGAGCCTGGTTATGATCATCATTGTTGGAGAATTTGTGAAGGATGACAACTCACAACAATGGAAATTTCCATGCGCACATACCGATCTTTGATGGAAAGAATTGTAATAAGTGGGTTGTGAAGATGAAGGTGATCCTCAGGTATCAAGATGTTCTTGATGTTGTTAATGACGACATAACAACATTAGCAAGCAAATACTTGGATACAATGAAAATTGAAGAACTGCAAGCAAGTCTTGAAGCACATGAATTGAGGATAACTGATAGACTCAATGAAAAGGCCAAAGGTTCTATTACTGATCAGGCTTTGCAAGCTCAGTATGTAAAGAAGGGAAAATACAAGAAATGGAAGAAACCTTGGGCTATATTATGAAGATGGAAGCACAAAATATGAGGGTTTTTTTACTATAAGAACATATTGATCTTGAAAGCTTCATTGTCAAAGCAAAGAACTTTCAAGATCAACATAAATCAAAGATATGGGCATATCAACTTCAAAGACTTGAATATGCTCAGTGAAAATAAGATAGTGCAAGGATTAGCACAAATCAAGTTACCATGTAAAGTCTGTGATATGTGTTGCATGTGAAAGCAAGCAAGAAGTTCATACAAAGTTGAAGTACCACTCAAGGCATCTTTAGCATGCCATTTTCCGAGACGATTGAATTTGGGAGACCATTTTGGCAGACAGTTTCTTCCATACAAACTTTTGCATATTTTTTTGCAGTTTTGATGCTTTTTGTCTCTTGTATGATCCTTCTCCAAACAAAGGGAATGTACATGCAAAATACACTATGATGTTAGAGTCAATGTGCCATCATGTAACAAATGGATGGGTTATGCATGGTGACCATACTTGGGATGGGCCCCATATCTTTTCTCCTGAGTTTGTATCAGATTAGTTCAATTTAATATGGAAACTAAATCTAAATCTGATTCAAATATGTTCCATGATCTGTCCATGATATAATTGGGTTGAGACTTTCAGGCACATACCATTACACATCCTAATTTGAATAACTTCTAAAATATGTCTAAAATGTGTGAAGCTTTGAAAAATAAATCAAGTGAGGTGGATACATATTACTTGATTGATCGGATAATCTTTTTAATCTTAATTATTACCTCTTGAAGTCCATACAATCACCTATATAAAATTCATTTTCAACAATAAAGATAATCATGATTTTATTTTCAGGTACATCACTTATTTTAAGTATTCTATTCTTGTTTTGTTTTTTGTTGATGTTATTTTTAATCTTTGATAAAATTATATACCAATTTTATGAATTTCAATTATATTATTTACTCCCTCCGTCTCACAATAATAGTCTCTTTAGCATTTTTTCTTTTTCTCAAAATAATTGTCACTTTAGAATACCAATGCAGCATTTATTATTTTTTTCCCATTATCATACCCTTATTTATTGAATTTCATCCAACTTAACTACTCCACTAACTACAATTAATAAAGGTATTTTAGTAAATGATATTAATTTTACCATTGAAATCAACACAATCAATCATTTTTTAATAACCGTGCACAAACCTTAAACGACTATAATTTAGAGACAGAGGGAGTAATTTATGCTCTTAGAAATATATTGAGCAAAGATAAATATAAGATTTGACTCACTTGTACATGTTAGAAGAAATTGTAACCTTTACATGTATCGTTTGTTTGAGCTAGAAAAAAAGGAGGAAAGTTGAAGGAAGGAACTTTTACATGTATTTGTGGTTTGAGTTGCAAGAAAGCAGAAGGAATGGTCAATCTGTACATGGAGCCCACGAAAAAAATTACATTTCTTCTCCCTTTGGCAGAATGCTCAAATTCCATGCATTTTATTTCATTTCTTGATCTCTTCCATCATTGGATTCACTTACTCGTATTAGCTTCCATTTGAAATGTCCTTCAATTCATTTTTATATGAAGAGTGTTTATGTTTTTTTTCCTATATGAGGGTCCAAATTTATGTCATTGTTTTTGAAGAAGTTAAAATGAAATTTATTCAAACGCAAAGAATCTTAACTAGCACGAGGAATGTTAGGTTAGGAGACTTAAATAGCAACATACAAAGAAAAAGTATGTCGTATATATGCGGAACACTCGAACAAACACTCATACATCAAATACAAACTTCTACAACAAACCAAGAACACTCTCCACAGACGGCCCCCGAAACCAATAAAAACTAAACACCAAAATTTCAAAGTCATCTCCCAAAACCAAAGTCTAAACGCTCTCCAAAATAACCATCAAACCTACCAAAAACCCGTGCAACCACACTTTGCTTCTCTTATGCAGTTGAGCGCAATTAAGCACATGTAAAATCACCACCTAGAAAATACATAGCTAAATTCTTGAAACAAACTCCAGCAACACCAAACTCATAGAAGAAAACCCACAAAAAACATAACCACCACTAGCCACCACAAGCACAACCACAAAAATTAGCAACACCAAAACTATCATTAACCACCACAAAACCACCATTACTCCTCACCAAAAACCAGCACCAACCACCACAAGCATCACCACCAAAAATCAACACCAGCCACCACGAGCATCACCACCAAAAAACACTACTTTACATTCAAACTCCCGACCCAACAACAACCACCACATTATTTTACCAACACCAATAACTACCCACATCATCGTTAACTTAAAATAACACCAACAACCATCACCTTATGTTATTAACACCAACCACCACCCGCATCACTGTTATCTCAAGATGAGTACAACGAGACAAATCAAACAAAAACTCTTCATGTGCACAAAATAGGGAATTCTAAACTTGCATATTTCTTTGATTTTATTGTATACTCAATCAATCAAAGATTTCCTTACACCTTTTTTTCATCCAAATAAATCATTAATTAATTTTGTAGATATACCAGCTGATTTTTTTTTTGAATGAACCTGCTGATTTATTATATGCTCTATGTCATGTCACCGTCCCTAACCGCATTCACAGATGTCCCTATCGATCCAGGATACAGGGAAAAAGTAAAAGTGTGTAGTTTTTTTTTTTATTACTTGCTTTGGGAGAAAGAAAAAGAGTGCACAAAAAGTTTAGATTCAAAACTAAAAAGAGATTTAGTTGATATTTTCGAGTACATTGTTTGATAAATGTTATCATTCTATCATTAAAATAATTATCTCTTTTGCATTAGTCTTCTTGTATTCTTTTTTTCCTGACCGAGTCATCTTATATTTTTAGATATAAAATTTTACATCACCATCTTTTGAAAATTTGAATAAAATAGTTAAATTCCGATTAGCTCTTATGGCTCTTGTCTGATCAGTTAATTATATGTCATCAAAAGAAAAACTTAGTTAATTATAAGCACTCATAAATTATTTCTTTTAAGTTGAATATTTCAATATTCTAATGTTTTCTTGGTATGATTTCTAACATCCAATAACTTTTTAAAAGTAACATTTAATTATTTTTCATATTTAATCATTTTAATATTAAATTAAATTACAAATTAATTTTACTAGTAAATATTCAACGGAACTGAAAATATATTATATATCAAAGAATGATTTAAAGATGGAATAGTATTTGTTTATTTTCATGAAAAGCAATATTTGTTGTTTAAGAAAAAGTGAAAAAGGAAACTGTACGTTGTTCATTCGTGTGCGTATGTCTGTCTGTTACATCAATTTGGAATCTTTAACCCCCAGAAAACACGTTTAAAAGAGAAAAGTGGTAAGAACAAGAGATATCAATATATACAAATACATTATCCAAAATTGAAGGTGCCGGCATGTTCTTCAACATTCCAAAGCCAGGTTCAGTGTGAGCATGCGATTGAAAGTTGAACCAAATCCAGCATGGAAACTTTCACATGTAAGATGGGTCACTTAGCACATGGCATGTTCTTGCTATGTGTGGCCCCTAAGTAGCCAAGTTCACTATCACTATTCTAAGAGATGGGTCACTTGATATGAAGTGAAAATTAGAGATGATATCTTAATCACTCATACTTTCTTATTGATTTTTATATGATATTAATTATTAATTTAATATTTATCATTAATCATTTTATTTTCTAAAATGAATTGTTGATTATATAGAGTGTGTTTCATTTTTATGCCGAGTTGCTGTATGACCCGTTAAGATTTGAGTTTGTGGTTTAATGGGTCTGGTTTTTTTACTTCCTTCATTATAATTTAATTTTCATTTTGTCTAAAAAACTAAAGTGTGTTTGATTTCCAAAAACAAACCGTCTATTTTTTTGACAAAAAATTGTCTCATAGTTTAATGAAGGATAAAAATTCATACTTTTGTGCAATCTTACCTGACATAATGACTAGTTTTTAAATCAAGTACGGTACAAATCAAACACGATCATAAGAGTTTAATCTCCAAATTTACAACGTGACGATAGTGACTATGATATGTTTAGGGGTGTTTTGGACCATAATTTGGGATTTATCACAGTCATTTAGTGGGATAATAATCACTTTGGTCTTTGAATGTGTGAGTAGTCACAATAGTCCATCAATGTATCAAAATTTTAAAATAGTTAATGATTGTGTACTCTGTAAGTTAAATTAGTTCCTGAGGTTGAAATAATCTCTCAATGCTCACATAACTCTTTTCATATAAGGATTGAAATGACAATAAGTAAATATTTATAAGGACTGATATGATAATAAGTAAGTATATTAAAGGACTAATATGACAATATTAATGAAGCATTTTAACATCGAGAACTATTTTGACTAACAAATTGCACAGTAAAAAACTATTTTAAATTTTTTATACATTGAAGAAATATTATGACTACTTATTATTCATTCCGAGATCAGAGTAAATATTATATAATATTGTTATTTTGACACTCATATACACACTACATTTTGAGAGAGAATAAAAAATAGAGAAGGTGGTGTGATATAATTGATGATTTGATGAAAATAATTACAGAGGAAATGAAGTATACAGAGAGAGAAGAGAAAATGATGTGTTGAATGCATTTGAAAAATTAAAAATGTCAAAATACTTGTTGTTTTTATGCACATTTGTTATCGTGTTATATTAGTAATCAGGGCCGGCCCAAGGGTCAAGCCACTCAAGTAAGGGCTTTAGACCTCAAGATTTTGGGTAAAAAAATGCCTCGAAATAAGTCAATTTAGCTATAAATATATAATATGACATACTAATAATCAATACTTATCTAGCTTAGTTGGTCAATTTTAAGGCCTCAAACCCTTTTGATCATAAGTTCAAATCTTAGATTCGACATGACGTGATTTATTGTGTTTTTAATAAGCATTGTATTTTTATTATTTTAATTCCAAAATACCTCATTATAAAAGTTGTTTTAGGCCTTTTGACATGTTGGGCCGACCGGATAGTAATTATAATTATAATTGTAGATTCCTTTCACAAACTTATTAAAATGTTTCGACTCAACCATTTGAATTACACTGCATCCTAGAAACAAAGTTCAAATAGTTTTCTTTTTTTGGTAAAGGAGAGTAAGTTCAAATAGTTCTTTTCCAAAACAAAAAAATGTAAGTTCAAATAATTTTTAAGTTCATGTAATTGTGTTTCTTTTTTAATTTGTGTGGCCATAGTAGAAGATCAAATTATATTTCGAATAAAAGAAAAAGAAAAAAAAAAACCCTGCCTTTTGGCTTGTACCAATAAATAATACTGCGCTCGATCACTTTGCCTTGTTTGTTTTGGCGGGTTCAATGATTGAAAGTTACCATTCACTGCAAAAGGTCTGTGTAGTACTTCCCCCTTTTGGTTTTGGGATCATGCATAAATATGTGTCCTCTAAATCATGCACGAGGATGTTATTATTATTGTTGGTTTTTTGTTCTTCTTTCTCCTAGATATTTTTGTGGTCTTCCTTGAGGGAGAAAAAGAGAATTGTTGTGGGTACGGTTGTTTGGTGAAGATAACTTGGACAATAGAGTTTGCCAAAGGAAATAATTGCGGGAATGACTTCCTTTGCAATTGATAAATTATAGCACGTACTCTGGTTGGAATCCATGAGTGCTTTTCATTCCCTAAGAATGATTGGTCACATTTTGTCAAATGTTAATGGGATCCACTATATCTAGCTTTGAGAAGTAAAAAAATGAGAACAAAATAATTGCTCTAGAATAACTCCTTGAATGCTTCTTCTACATTCATTTTCTTTAGAGAAGTAAAATAATGACATGTTATTACTATTTCTTTTAAACACATTTTTGATAAATTGAGTCGGGTGAATTTGGGAAATTTGAAGTTAAATTATCACATCAAGTTAAGAGCACCAACACAAAAATTTAAGACGTTAAACATATTCAATATTTCATTTATATACCGATCAACATTCATCTTTTTATTCAGTGTTGAGTTTTTAACTCAAACTTGCCACCAACATAGATTATGTTATGGTTTTCACTCCAACTCTCCAAGTGAAGCCACGAGAGTTCTCTCATAACTTGAGTTCTCATTACTCACGTGATTTTTCGTATTTGAAATAAACAAATACGTTTCAGATTTGAATGAAGCCCAATAAATTACAATTGTGTTTCTTCACGCACATATTTGATTTGATCGATTAAGAGAATGATGTTTATACAAACACGATTTAATCAATCAAACTCACTACTTAATCGATTAAATAGAGTGTTATGATCGATTATTAATCCTTTCAAAAATAACAGTAATAATAACCAAACATCTAACAATGAGCACATATCACATGACTCAAAAATAAGGTGCTACAGTTTTCCCTAGCATTCAGAAATGACTTATTAAAGGCGAAAACGTTCATAGCCAATATTTATGGCATCTTCATCGCAAAGATTCGATTCATTTGTTGGGTGTGGGGTCAAAGATGCAAATCATGTTAAGGTTTTCGCTTCACATACATGAAGTGACAGTCTTCCAAAACTTTAAACTTTAAAGTTCTCACTATTCTTAGGCTTCATTTCAAATTTCCACATTTACAACTCAGAATTCAGTCCTAGATAACAATTGATTTTCGTATCAAAGTATTAATATATGTGATGAGAGATCAATAAAAGAGATAAGTAATGCAAATAGAGATAAAACAGAAAACATACCTCCTCATTAAACAAAGGCAAGGAATTGGTTACTTTTTAGTGACAAATATTTGTAATTAGTTTAGATATTTTATTTTTTTAACAAAACAAGTTTAACAGAAATCATTAATTAATAATTGTTCAATATAAGTAGGAGAAATCTCAAAAACATGGTGATTATTCCAATAAAGGTCAACCCTCGTTAAGGTATGATCAACCATGTTTGTTTGTCGCCAAATAAACTTCACCTCGAAGTTGGAATATATAGCTAACTCAAAAATAAAAAGAAACAATAATAGGAAATTCATATGTTCCATGATGATTAGCCGTTAGAGATGCCACCAACGTTTAGGAATCCAATTCAAAAGTCATAAACTTTCATCTCTTGTAATTAGTTGTTTGATTATTTTTTCTCTTTTTTTGGATTTGAACTTATGATAAGCTCTTTACTTCTTAGCCTAAATCAGTTGAGCTACTCAACCCCGACAATGGATCAAATCAATCCAAATCTTTGAAAAACTTTGGGTCGACCAATAAATAAATAAATTGTATAAACATTGAGGGTTTTTGGTGTGTTTGTGTTGAAGAAATTATAATATACCCCCTTCAGTCACTATTATAAGTAAAAATTAACATTTTAGATTCATTCATTAAATAATGTATGTAGTCTATAATAAAGATTCATTCATTTTTGCTTATAATAATGATCGGAGGATGCATGTATTTTCATACTGAGATGACTCTTATTAAAGTTTTATTCATCCATTTACGTATATAATGTATTATAAACTCACACACACAAGTAGAGGTACCGGGGTTCGAACCCCGGTCATGGCATCCGGCCTAACAATTTCGGCATTTTGCTAGTTGAGCTAGGACTTCTGGATATCTAAAACATATTTAAATATAGGGTCTTGTTAACGAGTGTATATGTGCACTCTTTAAACATTCATAATGAAGAAATTATTCTTAAAAAAAAGTAAAGATTTCAATTTTCAATGCAATAAATGCACAAACTTTCATAAAATTTACTATTTTAGGTGTTTAAAGAGTGTCTTAAAAACACTCGTTAACATTACCCTTAAATATAAAATCTTCAACGTCAAAGAAAGATATTTAAGCGTTTTCAACAAACAACGCATACATCCATATGATAGTTTAAAATAAGTTTTTTTCTTTCTTTTAGGGAAACAAGTTCAGCGCTTTTTATCATCTATACTATATCGAATACATGACAATATTTTATCGTCAATGTGGGAGCTAGCATTAGACGAGGCTACCTGTTATTTTTGGATTTCCAAACTGTTGTATTTGGATTTCCAAATTCTATTTTGAAAGAAAATATATACCGAAGTTGTTACTAGGTTGAGTCACGACCAAGTCATCTCTTTAAGACGTTTTGTGGCATTTATGAAAATTGTGCAAGACAGACTATCAATCACGCCGCCTCTAAGATAAAACAAGCTCAGCTACAATTATGTTAACTACTGCACCATAGAAAATTGTTCGAGATTTACATCCAAAGCACACATGCCAAATGAGATTTATTTTTTTTATTCTGGATGGGACTTTCCGAACCAAATTCCAATGACCTGGAACACGAAGATGAGAATTATCAACAATTTCACTAACACGTATTCTATAAGCACTACACATCGAATAATTACCATTTTTCACCTTTCCAAATTTATTTATCTTCCATAACCAAATGGTGTAGGTGTGTTCAATATCAGCTGGGTTGTGCCTGGATCAAACAAATTATAGATTAAGGGAATATTCCATACCTTACAGGATTGCTCAATAATGTCTTTCACCTCTACATGAGCCAGAGGTGCATAAAAAGGTCTGTCAGGTTTAAAAAACAATTAGTCTTTTAACCAGGGTGCACCAAATAGCAGAATATTTTCACTGTTTCCTATTTTGCTCATTTTTTTTCCAACCCTTGGCACTAAATATGCTTCGCCAGAAATAACTTGGATTATTTCCAATCTTTGACCCTATAAAATCACTGTTATAAAAATAACGGGATTTAAATAATCGAGTACAATACTAGAGTGTTCTGTTTGAAATTTCCAATCTTGTTTACCAAGCATTGCCACATTGAAAGAAGTAAGATCTTTAAAACTCATACCACCGTAATTCTAATGAACTTACAACTTTTCCTACGACAACCAGTGCATGCCTATTCACGTTGATCCCCCATTCCCCCACCAGAAAGCATTACTCATTTTTCTATAGCATCAACTAATTGATCAGCAAGAAGAAATATGCTCATTATATAAGAGGGGATGGTTTGAAGGACTGATTTAATTATTACCTCTCTACCAGCTTTTGATAAACATTTTCTACTCCAAAAATTTATTTTGTGCCAAATTCGATCCTTAATAAAATCAAATGTGGCTTCTTTACTCTGTCCTATCATTGACGGAAGACCAAGATATTTCCATGTTCCCATGACAGCTCTCACGCCTAGAATATTGATGATGATATCTTTCATTTGTGACTACACACTGCTACTATAATAGACTTTGGACTTTGGAAGATTGATGGCTTAACCTGAGGCAGCTTCATAAGTTGCAAGAATATTTTTCATAACTTGTGCTTCCCGCTCTTCCGCCCTGAAAAAAATAAAACAATCATTTGCAAACAACAGGCGAGAACATTTATTGGAGATCTTCACACCTGAATTAATAAACGCTGAGAGACATTCTGCAAAATAAGTTTTAAACATCAAGATTAAAATTATTTTATGGAAAATTCTATGGTGAAGTCATAAGAATGACTTTTCTGATGAAGTTAACACTATAGCATCAAAAGTTTAGTGAATAACACCCCACTCTTTGTACAGTGACATCAAAAGTTCAATCCCCATAGTATCATCAATTCATCAGATTAACAAGACGACACTTAATCTAATTTTATCCTACCTTGTTTTAGGTGTAACACTGCACAAAGTGTAACACTTAAGACTATCACATAATATCATTAACTATGTTTGCATGTTAAAGACGCCAACAATAAAATAGTACTCGTAAGTCCAAGATGTTGCAAGCATTACTAGATAAATTACTATTGATCATTATTCAGTAATCAACAGTTTAAAAATTAACACTAAGATCAAAATTAATTTTTTCAAAAAAGTTAGTTTCTTGACTGCACCATAGAAAATCCTTTATTCTATTTCTTTTATTAATGAGACAATTTTTTGGCATTACTCTGACTGCATAAACCGTAAACCAATTAGTACAAAACATACACGAGTTCAATGCTAATCAATAGTACCATATTCCACCACATTCTCTTGTGCTCAAGTACAACCAACCCAGTTGCTCTATTTTGATGAAAGACGATGTACCCGTACTTTCCATTCATGATTAATACTTGACTTAACAAGATAATTTGCTATGCCCTTGAAAAATTTAAAATTAATACTCCTTTCAAAATAAAATATAAACAAAAATAGTGGGTAAAAATTTGACGTACTCCAAATAGTTTGGGCCAATATTTATGTAGTCCCTAAATTGATTGTTACGGCGTGCCAACTAAATTTTTAACCACATATATTTACTTTTTAATTATCATTTTTGTTTATATTTCATTCTAAAATATATACGAACTATCTAAGTTTGTTCCAAAAAAAACTTATTGTTGTGAATTCGGGTCTCAAATCGCAAACTTCACACCAATGAAATTTAAATTCGTGGAGCAAGTATCAATGACAACCAATAACCAAATGTAAATTACCACAAACAACAACAACATTCTAGATCTAATCTAGAAACTAAGTGCATAACAAAACCCACAATCAACCAAATAATAAACAAGATAAAGAGAGTAAAAGAAAATATAACAACAAACACACTAAAGATTGTTGACCCAGTTCGATCCAAGATGATCTACTATGGGGGAGAGATTTATCTCTCCAATCCACTATTAATGAGTTCTTACAAAGAGATACAAAATGGGTTACAAGAAATTAGCTTTAACAAGCTCACAAAGTACAACCCTAATTTCTACCCATTTTCCCAATCTCACCAATGAACAAGACACTCATGAATATTCACTCTCCCAAGGTGTTTGCAAGAGACTCTCCACTCATGTGTTTCCCAACCCATGAATCTTCCCAAAAGGCACCAACCCTTTTTCCAAGAGTTCCCTCTTTTGGTTCTTCAAGATTCACATCTTGAAGCTTTAAACCTCACCCAAAGACACTCAACATTTAGTATCTAAAACCCTAAATGTTCTCTCCTTTGGTTTCCACGAGATTCACCAAGCTCATATTCAAAAACTGCATAAACCACTTAAATACTAGTCACAAACGTCTCAAATCGTGTCACGATTTGGTCCAATCGTGCCACAATTGTACTTTCCAACAGTTGTGATCAGTCCCTTTCTGGTAAACTTGTTGAGGAAGTTGTTGAATCGTGTCACGATTTCCCATTTCAAAAACATGCTCACTGTTTGGCCAAAATCGTGCCACGATGCCCAAATCGTGTCACATTTTGGCACTTCCTCAGCTTCACATTTTTGAGTCAATTCTCAACACTTATTTTTTGTATCATTTGATTATTAAATCTTATAATATTTCATTTAGTTTAATAACATCATTTATAGATTTATTGATCAAATGATGAAAACTGCATTGCACTTGCACATAAAAGTATGCTAGCAACACTTTCTTTTTAACATTTCTCTAACACTTATTTTTTAATCGGCTTTAATTATGATGAGTCGCACACTTTGAAAATGAATTCCATTTAAAGTGATGGATCATAGAGTTTTATCTGATAAAAGAATGAGTGTTAAAGAAGATCTTGAAAAGAGAATGTCCTTAACATTTCTCTTGCACATAAGGCAAAACGCATATATCCTGTGTAATGAGTTTTGTCCTATCGTTACGTCATATATGAATCAACAACTTAGAAAACAGATTCCAAAAATGAAACAGGAGTTAGGACCAAAGTCTTCCCACTCTAATACCCGAGCGAAAAAATACAGATATAATAATCATCTATGATTTTATTAAGACTGAAACCACATGTTAAGTGGGACCAAACATATCAAACAACAATCATTTGCATGAATTATAAGGCAGTTAAACATTCACAACCAAACCAAGTAGCACAGTGCAGCCTAATCATGTCCCCTAATTAACAGTTGGTTCTTTCTTTCATATATAATATAATAGTATATGTAACTAATATAATAGTATATGTAACTAATATAATTGTCTTTTGAAATAAGTTTATCCAATTATTTGGATAAACTTATTCTGATCAAATTATTTGGTTCCTTTTTTAATTGAAATCAGATTTGCTGAGACCTGGAAATGTTAATTAAGAACAAATTAATGTTTTGGAACCGTTACAAGCAAATCAACAATCAATAATTAAAATTCCAATTCCGTTAAAGAACCTTCATAATCATAGCATATATCACGCACTAATGCCTTGAACCATTAGGCCATTACAACAAAGAGCAAATCCTCGATTAATAGCTAGCATATCAATTTAATGATTTTTTTTTTGACAAGATCAATTTAATAAATTGTTTTGAAAAGTATTTATATTAGGGCAATGAAAAGTATTTATATTTTGACAAGAACAATTAATTGATGGATCACATTTGTTTTTACATTAATTAAAGTGAGAAATTAGTCAAGTAATTAAAATTAGTAATGTTGTATTCAATACTCTCTCAATTACATATTTAATAATTTTGTATTTGATATTTTAATTGGATATGTTTTATTTTTGGAATTGCTAATTTATTTTGAACTTTATAATATCTTGTCTTAGTTTAATTATTTTTACAACTTTTAATTAAAAAAACAGAAAGAAAACAATAGACTTTTTTTCACGGAAATTTTTTGGATTCAACTTTTACCTTTGAAAAAAAATAGGATACAACTTTTGAAAAAAATCACGGAAAAAAAATTCAAGAAATTGAAAGTAAAGGAGTTGCATGTGTGTGTGTATATTATGTATATGGGAAATAACTTTGCTTTTGAGAGAGCATTGAATACAACATTTATTAATTTTAATTATTTGACTAATTTCTCACTTTAATTAATGTAAAATAAGTGTGATCCATTAATTAATTGTTCCTTAACCAGTTCCTTTGGGACACCAGTTAGCAGCACCCTTTATATTATAGTCTTCAATTCAATGAAATAAGATAGCATTTGATTTGACGTACACATTGATATCTTCCATATAATTTCATGAATAAAGTTCGCATTCACGCATTCGATATATCTCGAGTCATTGGAGCGAGATTACCAGTTCAAATTCAATACATTTTTGATGTTTTCGAAAACTAAAATAGGCATGATAATTTGGATGTTGGTCCATAATCTCTAAAAGTATATCGATACTATAGTCCCTAAGTATCATAAAAACTATTTTGCTCTTCAATTTTACTTAGATAAGTAAAAAAAAAATCATTAAAAAGTGCATATCCCATCCTACATCACACAAAGAAAACTCTACCCACCTTCTATAAATGGATGTAGACTCACACAATCTAATACTAGAGTCCAACATCAAAACAATGCAATGTACCTATTTTCATTTTTCTCTTCCCTAATCTTGATCCATGCCAACTTTGTCAACATTTAAAAGCTTGATCAGAGAAAAGATGAGATTTGGAACTAGAGCATTGAATTGAAGACTTTAACAATACATTTTTTTCTTTCTAGTTAGGGACTACATTAATCCATTTTTATATGTTAAAGTCCATTAGAAGACATTCAAGTTAACGAACCAATTGAATGAAAAACAAAATTGACACTTAATTCAATGAGTATTGGTATAACACAAGAAGAGAGCATGATTTTAAAGACAGAGTTTAGACAAACCCCTAATTCAAAAATAACTTAAAAACACTAGTCAAAATAAATAAATTTTAAATATCATACGCTCATAACTGAAATAAAATAGTTTCATGATTTTCATATTTTTTTAATTTACAACTTTGAAGCATAAAAGAGTAGAATCAGAATGAAGATTAACATCATAAAGATCAAACAAAAATTAATATATTTGTGTTAATAGTAAAAGTTATTGTTACTATTTTTGATTATATGAATAATCTACAAAATTTCATTTCAATTTCAACCTCTATACAAAGGAGAACGTTCCTGAACAACTTTAGAAGCTTTCGATTGCCGGAAAACCTTCATCGGACTCGGAAAGGACCATCCCTTTCCCTTTGAACGCGGCGGCGCTCTAAATTCTCCGTCACCGGCCGAAACCGCCGTCACAGCCACCGACCTTGACCTAGCCATAACCGCCGCCTTTCTACTCACATCACCGTCGATTTCCTCCGTCAACACCTTCTTCATCTCCCAATCTCGTTCCGATTCACTTCCTTTGTTACTGTTACTCTTATGTGCCTTGAAAATTGACCAAAACGACCTCGCCGACTTGCTTCCGTTAATCGCAGGAGAATCACTATCAGGTTCCAATTCTTTATTTCCGCCGGCGCCGGAGAATCTCGATCGCGATCGGAGAAACGGAATCGCCATAGACCGAGAGCGACGTAGCGAAGGCTCGCGATCGATGAGATTGTTAACTTTACCAACCGCTCCGACGCCGTCGCCGGTGACGGAAAATCGAGAAAACGATGAAGACGCCGATGAAGAAGATGAAGTTGAAGCGTAACAAGAACAAGGGCGCACGTTAGCGCATTCAGGACAGAGAGTAGCGAGACGTTCACGGAGGCAGGCTGGGCAGATTCCAATCTTCCTTCGCTTCGAAGGGTGTTTTAGACATTTCCATATTTCTTCTTCGTCGAGATACAACGCCATTTTCTTTCTCCTTCAGTCTCTTCTCTTTTTCTTTCCTCCGTTTTTCTTGAGAATTTTTGTGATTTTTTCTGTTTTCGTTCAGTGGGTAAGGCTTTTAAAAGAAGAAGAGAGGAGAGTTAACCACGGTTAAGATAATTAGTGGGAAGTTTAACCACGGTTAGTTAAATGAGGTTAGTGACTATTGGGTTGAGGGAAATCAAAACACCGCGTTTTGTGTAACGGTATGGACTTGTTGTCTGCTCTAGTTTCATTTTAGTTTTGTTAAAAGAATTACCTCGTTGAAATTGTTAAGTCGGTACCTCCATTATGTGTGTGAGTTTATAATAGCTTTGTCATTTCGTGTATCTACGAAAAAATATAAAAATATTTCGTACTTGGGCATTAAATATAACAACAAAGTTCATATATACGAGTATCTGTTCAAATCATACTTAAATTTATGGGTTTTTTCGTTTTGATCGAGTTTTGGTATGAATTTGGGTTTTCTCCGATTTCAAAACACGAATATGAGACAGATGAGGGAGATATATGTATCCACCTCGAACTCGAACTCATATTCAAAAATGTCTTGAATGTAAAATATCGATTTATTATCGCTTTTATATAAATAGAATTTTGAACCCTAAATCATTTCACTCGCACTATTAAAGTCTCAGTCTTTCGGGCGACGCCACCTCTCTAAGGTCTCTCTCTTCTCCATCACCAATAGTTACTGATTGCCATCATCTTTTTGTCGGATAATGCAATACAACATCGAGTCCGTTGTTGAAAAATACAACTACAAGGGTAAAGATGGGCAGGATATTCGAACCTGTCGAAGACGGGGATGATATTTGATTTTTCATCCCTATTAGGTATGAATAAGGTAACAAGTAAGTATTTGAAAACGTAATATGAAAACGGGGAATGTAAAATACGCCCACACCCAACCCAATTGCAATACCTACTTTGAAACATGTCCGAAGATCAATTTCTCACTAATAAAGATCTATTTAAAGAGTTAACATCTTTTTGACATATTTTTTCATACACATCGGATTGAATTCGAGACCAAATATTTACGAGACTAAAGTAAGTACCATTTGTGCTGTCTATTAGTCTAATTTCGTGAGTGGGGTTTGTTTTTATGATTTGGTACATGTTCAAATTCAAAATAACGAGTAAACCATTGGTCATTTTTGACAGAATTTAATAATTTATTGTTGTGGTGTGTGTTTTAATGAACTAGTATTAAAAAGGTGAATGTGATTGTTGGTAGTTGTTGTGTTTTGACGGGTTCTTATGGAGAGGTGTAAGACACATTGAGGCGTTTTCACATCTTGAATGAGACTTCTAAGCAACTCAACATTAGAGGACATGGTCCTACTCCCAACAAGATTATTACTTAATAATGCATGCAATAAAAAAAGTGAATGAAGTGTGACTTAAAGCACATTTTATTTTATTATTCGAATTGGAATCATAATTTACTCATCATCCAATTAAACTCTAAATGATCACAATCCGTTCTTTTTAAAATTGAAAGATTTAAGATAAAATAGGACAAAGCTTATCCGATAAAAAAAATAAAATAAAAACTTCTGAAAATTAGAATGCACATATTTATGTAAAAACTACTGGTATAAGAGTTGGCTTATTTGAGTTTTTTTTTCTTCCTTCTGAATAGTTGGCTTATTTGAGTTTTGTCTTTTTTCTTATAAAAGAAATTAAAATAACTCTCTTAAATTGACACAATCAAACATAAGACATTGGGTAGTAGCATAGTCTAAGATTTCAAACAAACACCATCAATCGAATCTAAGACGTTGAAAAATATCATACTCCCATGTCTCAAGCAAATGTCATCAAAGAGTTTTGGTATTTCTACTAAGCTTTTCACCGAATAACCATGTTACTAAGCTCATCATTTTTCAAAATTTAAGCTTTTAGACTTTAATTAATACTTAATTATCATAAAAGATTATATTAAAGGAAAATAGTGTCTTTTTTTATAAGAAGATAAATTAGCACAACCAAATTAACATCGAAGATAATTGAATTCGAGACTTTGAGGAGGAGTATATTCCAACGTCCCAAACCAACACCACAAGACCAACACAAGTGGGATGAAAATAAAGTCGCTAATTATCATAAAAGTTTATATTAAAGAAACTCTTTCTCATATATAGATATAAGTAACATAATAGAGCTAAAATCCTTTTTATTTTTTAGGATCGTGTTAACAAGTTTACTTAAAACACTAATTAAAGCAGTTAATTTTTTTGTATGTGTGTATAGAAACAACATTTTTCTCTTATTACAGTTCAATACACAATAATCATATGAAGATCACTTAGGAGATTGAGGAGAGATCATTGATGATCACCATAAGTATACCATCATCTTATAAGTGCAACTTGATTGGCAAGCTTTATAGACATTCGTATGTACGAGCTGGGATTCAAATTTTAATTCTTAACTTCTTCACGCTTATAGTTTATGAGTCTAATAAAATTAGGCTACATGACAAACAAAAAATTGACACCTCTGCCATTACTATTGGTAACACTCTAATAAGTATATGTTATTACCAACTTTGTCATTAGGTTGTCTTTGAAAGTACACTCCTCATATTTAAGTAAAACCTAGTATACGATTTAGCATATTTGTTTCTATGCGATGAATGTTTAGAAGTAAAATTTTAACTTCAAGCCTCCAAAGTGAATGGAATGATTTTGTTTGAGTTTTACTGTTTTTTATTAAGCTTTGGTAAACTTTTGAAATAATTTTTGAATATCTATGGTTTAAGTTTTTAATAAAATGTTTATTTTTGTATCCAATTCAAAAAAGCAAAAAAGTGTTTTTAAATCATAAATAATTGCGAAAAAAACTTGTTGGTAAAAGTATAACTAATAAAGCACGTAGCATTAGGGATGACAATTGGACCCAAGCCTAATGGACACCCGCAAAAAATATCCATGATGGGCGGGTAAATACCCACATTGTTGGGTATGAGCTTGTGCATGGGTAATTGCTCGCAAATTTGAACGGTACGGCTACAGGTATGGACACTCTAGTGTCCACTCCGTCCCATGCCCATACATTATATAGACTATACAAATAATTTTATTTAGAATAAATTTAGTTAATTAATCTTAAGTATTTGATATTAATTGTAATATGCATTTGTTTTTTATATTTTAAATGTTTTCTTTTGTCAAGTTATTTTAGATGTTTTTTATTTAGTTAAATAATATGATGCGTAATATTTTATATGTTGATTTAACAAATTTCATAGCATATTTTAATTATATTGTGATATTTTTTTGCTATTTATTATCTTTTTGTTGAGAAAGTGCGGGTACAAACACTTAGAT
Organism: Medicago arabica; assembly: GCA_946800305.1. Taxonomy (NCBI): domain Eukaryota; kingdom Viridiplantae; phylum Streptophyta; class Magnoliopsida; order Fabales; family Fabaceae; genus Medicago; species Medicago arabica. The sequence goes on from OX326970.1 coordinate 44,748,408, forward strand.
ATTCATAGGATATGGAGACGGATGTCAAACTTATTGTCCATGAGGGTATGAACTCGGGTATGAGAATTTTCTTAAAACACGGGTATGAAAATGGAGATTATGGTACTCTGCCCAATATGTACCCATTGCCATCCCTACTTAGCATCTTCAAAATCAAAATGGTCAAAGCCATTGAATCTTGGAGTTTCTAATTGTTTGACAAAGCCACGTGCAAAGACAGCAGAAAACAAAGGCACAAAGCAGCAACATCTTTGACAAAATCTTATTAACTCTGCTAAAGTCGTACGATGCATTTTGCACTTAGGTTATTAAATACAACTATAAAATATTTTGGTACCAATAATGTCAATATTTATCAACTCCCTATAATACACATGATGGAATTTTAAAACCGTTGATATTTTCTAATTCAGACGGAATTCTGGACATCCATAAATAAGTCATGGACTACTAATTTTATGTTATTTTATTTTTGGTACAAAGTCATGTACTACCAATTTTATATTTTACAGATGGAACATGTATGAAAAGAATTATGCCCCCATATAGCCATCGAAAGTGATTGTCAATTTGTCACGAAAACTTTTGCTTCTGCCTATTTTTGACAAGGATTTTCTTTGATGTATTGTTGGGGTGTCATTTCAGAAGAAATGCTTTATTAATGCATTACATTGGCATGCTTTAGTAGATTAGGCCTTGTTTGGGAAGATCTAACTAAAATTACTAATTTATAACCGGTAGTTTATAACGTACTTATAAATTCGTATAGTAAATAGAGATAGTGAACATGTGTGCAAGAATACCAAAAATGAATCTCTACCGTCAATTACTTTGCCAACTGCATATCTTTTTCCTCGAGTTTTTTTTTTTTTACCAAAACAAATTTAATTCATATCATTAATATCAATGAGGAGTTGAGTACAGAGAAGAACAAACTCAAACACAAAGTGACTAGTTTAAGAAATTATTGTCTTTGCAAGAATATCAACAACCATTTCGTTTGTTGCTTAACAAACTTTACTTCAAAGTTAGGATTTAAAGACAAACTAGCTAAAATACTAGAAACTAAAGAACTAAAACATATATTCTAGTAGATCCCTCTCGGATGGTCTCCACGAGAATTTGAGAACCAATTTAAAAAATTACACACGTCTGTATGAAACTGCTCAAGAATTGAATCACATAAGGAAATCAACAATTTCACCTACCATTGTTGACATTCATGCACATTTCCAGGCTGTTTTTGTCGTCGCAAAGAATCCATTGATGTCACGCGCACAACAAGTTGGGCTTGTTATAATTGCTTTATCGAAAAACTGCATCGACATTGCATTTCACCCAGCCATAATTCAGTTTCACCCAATTGTGCTCATGTTGTATATACTACCACTACTATTATCATCAAGCCTGTTTTTCTTCATATGAACTGGATACCAATCACTTGTGTCCCTGATTGAATTTCATCCAATTTAATGCTACTCCACACCCACTTACTCCTATTTTATCAAAGAGGCCACAATGTAGCAGCAACCTGCCCTGCAATCCGTCACTCTTACTTGCATATTTCAGAAATCACTTCCTCGACAGTTTGTTGGCTTAGCAACCTCTGATGCACAGCATTACTCAAACCTGCATTCTGCTCGCAATTGTTGGTCAGTTCACACTCAAAAAACACATGTCTATCATCAGGGACGGAACTAGAAAATTTTATTAAAGGGGGCGAAAATTTAACACTTTTTGTGTGTGATGCCATAAACTTGCGTTAAACTAATTTATGCATATGTTATATAAGCATAAATACTTATTTACAAAAAAAAAGTTTAAAAAAATCTCAATACCTTTATTGATAATTAAGATGCCTTATTTTTATTAGCTCAAAACAAAACTTTCTTTTGAAAGAGGCAAAATGTAAAGCAAAAGTTTTCTTAATGCATAACAATTGTTTTTACTAGTTCACCGGAAAAAACAATTGTTTTTACTAAGCAAAAACTACTGGCATTCTGAAAACATGTATCATGTGATGGCGTTAGATTAGGTTGTAAATATCTAGGATGACATGGTACTACAACCATTTTGAATTGAGGTGCATCCAAAACTGAAAGTGTATGGCATTCAATGATCTACAAAAAGAGAATTAGTTAAACTTATTTAAACTACTATTTAGAAGTGGTACAAGTAGTGCCTGAGCTCAGTTATCTACTATGCAATACACACACATACAATGTTTTACTGACAACCATCTCTCTTGGAGGACGAATACGCAAACCAAGTATACATATATAAAAGGTTTATGGAACTTGGAGGTGGCGACATCCCCTAATTTGTTATACCAAGCTCCGTCCCTGTCTATCATCCTATACAACCTCAATTCAAAAAGGACATATATCTAGACATTGAGGATTTCACTCTCGAAGCCTTTTTCAACGACATATGTGCCACATCAAATGACGGGATTTTGGTAGGGTGCGGGCGCGCCACAAACTGTTCCAACAACTAGAAGCAGAGACATTGCTACTATGATCCTTATCCCTCATTATTTATTGTATTCGGGTTTCACCGAGTAGCAACCATTATGAGCCTCATATCAAATTAATTTATCCTCTTGTACCGAATCAAATAAAGGGACCTCCATAATTGCTTATGCGTGCTGCATCGTTTGGGGACAAAGATTAACATCTCATCTTTTTCTACTTTCATCATCATTTGACTAACATACATATTATAAACAACTTGATTTTGAGGAGATTGTACCGAAACCCTTCATCAACACGAAACCATGGATCATTCATCATCACTTACACTTTTCTACCACCAAATCCTCCACCTACGTCCACTTAAAATAACATGCCATTCCAAATAATATGCCAAGAATAGCTAGCTAGGATTTTGAGCAGGATTAGCTTCATGAAAAGTGGAGGGAGGAAATTACCTAGCCTTAAGTATATTTGGTACCAAAGAGTCTGACTTGGTCATGAGATTCCACCCTTGCTTTGCAAGCATAGCTAGGTGGAACACTTGAAAATTCTAGAATCCCACTCCTCCCTTCAACTTAGACCATGCTATTATATACCATGACATCCACTTAATCCCTATGTTATTAGTGTCACTGCACCCCCAAAATTCATTTATCATTTTTTCAATACCATACGTGATAGACAGGGGAATAGTATATATGTTATTTGTATAAGAATGTATGACTTGAAGGACGAATTTAATCATCACTTCCTCCCACTCTTTAGATAAAGTCATGCATCGCCATGAATTCAACTTTTACCAATACTGCTCAAAGGCTTATTCCAATCCTCATATGATCCTACGCACTATGAAAAAGAAAATATTCTTAATTTGATAATTTAACCTTATAATTTATAAAGTTAACAAAATACCTTATTAAGCTAGAACTTAGTCTTTAAACTTTTAAACCAATGCCTTAACACCACTGTTTTGTGTTGTGAAGATGGAGTTTTGCCCAATGTGCGGGAGCATGCTGATGCTTGAACTACCCAATTCTAGTCACGACAAATTTCATGACACTAGGTTTTATTGCCTCACTTGTCCATATATTTGCCAAATCGAGAAAGGGGTATGTTATGTTATGTTATGTACTCTTCTTCTATTTTCCATTTCTATTACCAAACCAGTTACCTTCAATTCAACACATTTCATCATTTTTTTTTTTTACTTTACAGGTTAAGATTAAGAGAAGACAAATGCTGGTTAGGAAAGGAATTGACCCTATTATCTCCCATCATGAGATCAACAAGAATAAACCAAAAGCCGACGGTACTACTTTTCTCACAACAATTTTTGTCAATCATCCTTCTTTACCTCATCGTGGACCTGTTTACTTGGATAATCAAATATCAATTGTTGTTTTGAAAATTACGACAGAGCTTTGAAACGATTACTGGGGCGAGTCACAACCAGGTCGCTTTCTTTAAGACGTTTCACGGCACTACCTGAAATGTGCAAGGTAGACTATCAACCGTGCGTCTCCAGGATAAAACAGCCCAGATTCTTTTTCTGTACGATTAAAGGCTGCACTGCCCAGAATCGGTCGAGAATAACACCTCTGAGAAGAATATGGTTTTAGAAAAAACCACTCGAGAAAACAAGAGAGGAAAAGAACGATTCGTCAACACAAATCGCGGGAGATGAGAAGGGGAGAAAACCAGAGAAGAGCGTTCGATTCTCGGTTTTGATGTGAATAATGAGGATCCCGAGCTCTCTATTTATAGAGGGGATTTGACCTCTCCGACCCGGTTCACGACCCGCTCGCGCAAGCCCACGCTCCAGTAACGGTCACCCACGAGGCGGAAACGTGGATGCGCGTGTGCCGAAACGTGGAGGCGTGTGGAAAGCGTGTGCTGGCGTGTGCCGGACTCGGTCTAAGCTTGCAGGATTCTCGGAGCAAAAAAGAAAATAATATTTATTTTCTGAGCACCAAAAAATATTCTTTTACGGCCCAGGCCCAAGCCCGGTCCGGTCAGTCGGCGGCGTCGTCGCCGCGCGCGCGCGTTAATAATTTTTTGGCATTAGCTCACTCCGTTCACAAAAGTGTGTACCCCAAGGGCACACCCTTGGAGGTGATATCCCACATATATAAACACTACTAGAGTGTGTGATCTATCCAATGTGGGACATAGGAATTTTCAATTCACACTTAACACTAGTTTCTCCACTTGTGTTTACATTTCAAACTTCACAAACTCACTAGTAAACTCTCTAGTGTTCCAACAATCCCCCACTTGAATTCAAAATTGGTTTCTCAGATTACGTTTTAAACGTTTCCTAAAGATTGCTAGTAAACAAAGGTGTGTTTAACACTTGAACCTTTGCATAGTGAGTAGAATTCCGATTAACAAGAGTTGCTTACAGCATTGAACTCTATCTCAGACATAGGACTCACACACAACCTTTTCTTAGGTGTTTTCTAAAAGCCCGTGCGTTTAAGGCCTTGCACGTCTATCCCAGTTTTAACGAATGGTCTAGGAATTCTGCCTCGAAATTCCATAAGAACCGGCCTCAGTTCTACATACGTATAGGTGAGTCTATCAGAAGTACTCCTGTAGCTATGTACTCCACTCCATAAGGAGTATAGATCTCATTAAGAGTTTCTATTATCTCAACCTTCTGTCACTGCAGGATCATGCATTCTCATAGCATGTTCTATCACTTGTGACTAGTTGTTACCCATTGAACCTAGTTCTTAGGATCTCCAGTCATTTAGGTCGGGTTGCCATCACTTATGATCAATAGGCATTAGTAAGTCCCATCCTGATGGATGTATTTGCGACTTTCTCTCTGTTTAGTCCTTTCGTCAAAGGATCAGCTAAGTTTTCATTTGTTCGTACGAAATCTACTCTTACCGTTCCATTCGAAAGATATTCTCTTATCGTGCTGTGTTTTCGTCTTATCTGTCGTCTCTTACCATTGTAGTAACGATTCTCAATCTTTGCGATAGCCGCGGTACTATCACAATGAATCAACACAGCAGGTAACGGTCTTTCCCATAATGGGATTTCAGATAGCAAGCATCTTAGCCAACTTGCTTCTTCACTAGCAGCAGCTAGTGCTATCATCTCAGATTCCATTGTGGATTGAGCCAGAATGGTCTGTTTCTTGGATTTCCAAGAAACAGCTCCTCCAGCAATGGTAAATATATACCCACTGGTCGCTTTGGAATCATCTGATAAGGTGTTCCAATCTGCGTCACTATATCCTTCAAGCACTGCAGGATATCTCTGATAATGCAGTCCTAGGGTCATGGTCTTCTTCAAGTATCTCATGACTCTTTCGATAGCTTGCCAATGCTCCATGCTTGGCCTGCTAGTAAACTTGCATAGTAATCCCACGGCGTAGCCGATGTCGGGTCTAGTACAATCAGTGGCATATCTAAGACTGCCAATGATGCTCGCATATTCAGATTGTCTTACACTGTCTCCAGTGTTCTTAAATAGCTTCACACTTGGGTCACAAGGTGTGCTCGCAGGTTTACAATCGAAGTAATTATATTTCCTTAAGATCTTCTCAACGTAGTGAGATTGATTCAAGGAAATTCCATTATCAGTTCTAGTAATCTTGATTCCAAGAATTACATCTGCTTCACCTAGATCTTTCATATCAAAGTGGTTGCACAGCAAAGTTTTCACTTCTTTAATGACGTTGAGGTTCGAACCAAATATGAGTAAGTCGTCTACGTATAGACATATGATCGTGCAAGTGTTATTTCCGTATTTGTAATAAATACACTTGTCGCTTTCATTCACCTTATACTCATTCTCAATCATTAGGTTGTCGAATTTCTCATGCCATTGTTTCGGTGCTTGTTTTAAACCATACAGAGATTTGTCCAACTTACAAACTTTGTTTTCCTGTCCATGGACTACAAAACCTTCTGGTTGATCCATGTAGATTTCTTCTTCTAATTCACCATTTAAAAAAGCAGTTTTTACGTCCATTTGGTGTATTATCAAATTGTGGATGGCCGCCAAAGAGATTAGTACCCTAATGGACGTGATTCTAGTAACAGGTGAATAAGTATCAAAGAAATCTACATTTTCTCTTTGTCTAAAACCTTTGGCTACAAGGCGTGCCTTGTATTTGTCGATTGACCCGTCAGGTTTTAGTTTCTTTTTCAGAATCCACTTACACCCTATTGTCTTGCTTCCAGGAGGCAAGTCAGTTAGGTGCCAGGTTTCGTTGGACATTAGAGAATCCATTTCATCATTTATAGCTTCTTGCCATAAGTCAGCGTCAATTGAAGACAAAGCTTCCTTGATGCTTGATGGATCCTCCTCTATTGTATATGCCACATAGTCGGGGCCATAATCTTTAGCTATTCTTGCTCTCTTACCTCTACGAGGTTCTATAACATCTCTTTCGATGTTTTCGTTGCTTGTTCTGATTTTAGAAGGTTGATCAAGAGTTGACTCAATGGTACCCCCACTATTACCCCCACTGTCTCCTGACTTAAAGGGAAATTTATTTTCAAAGAAGTCAGCATCATTTGATTCTATGATCATTTTAGATTTCAGGTCGTAAAACCTATAGGCTTTACTGTTTAAGGCATACCCAATGAATACACATTCATAGGCTCTACTTGCTAGTTTAACTCTTTTGGGGTCTGATTTTCTTACATAGGCAAGGCTGCCCCATGTTCTAAAATAAGACAAGTTTGGTTGTCTTTTCTTCAAAATTTCATAAGGGGAAGTTTTGTTCTTAGTTTTGGGTACTCTGTTTAGCACATAGCAAACAGTCAATAAAATTTCTCCCCACCAGTAAGGTGCTGCCCCGGAATTAAGCATGGTTGCAACTACTAATTCGGTAAGCGTTCTATTTTTTCTTTCCGCTTTACCGTTCATTTCTGGAGAATAAGGAGCAGTTGTTTCATGAATAATTCCGAGTTCTTTATAATACTCATTGAATGTATGTGATCCGTATTCAGTACCTCTGTCACTTCTAAAACGCTTGATTCTAATATTGAATTGATTTTCAATTTCTTTTACATACTGTTTAAACATTTCAAGCGCTTCATTTTTATTTCGCATTAAAAACACATGTGTGTAATCGGAGCAGTCATCTATAAAAGTGATGAAATATCTTTTTCCATTTCTTGTCAAGTTACCGTCTAATTCGCATAAATCAGAATGAATTAATTCAAAAGGTTCAGTTATCCTGGTTACTGATTTATGAGAACTTTTAGTTATTTTCGCTTGACTGCAATATTGACATTTTCCAAAATCGTTTAAAGATACTTTAGGTATTAAACCTAAACCGCTCATATTTGAAATAATTCTTTTATTAATGTGACAGAGTCTAGAATGCCAAATATTAAAATCACACAACATATAAGCAGAAGAAGAAATTTTATTAATATCAATGTTTAACTTAAACATGCCATCAGTGGCGTACCCTTTCCCAACAAAAATACCATTCTTAGTGATGGTGTACAAATCAGCCCCAATGCTTTGGACAAACCCAGCCTTATTCAAAAGAAAACCTGAAACTAAGTTCTTCCTAATCTTAGGAGTGTGCAACACATCCTTCAGTATCAGAGTTTTTCCAGAGGTGAATTTCAGCTCTATATCTCCGATTCCAGCAACATCAGTGGAGTGAGAGTCTCCCAGCAACACCTTCTGATCATCACAAGCAATATATGTTTTAAACATATCTCTGTCATAGCAGACATGGCGAGAAGCACCAGTGTCCATCCACCAGCCATCAGAACCTGCAATCATGTTAATCTCAGTAATCATAGCCACGTAGGGCTCATCAGGCGCAGCAGCAATAGCCAAGTTAGCCTGTGCAGGTCGGTTGCTTCTGTTTCTGCACTTGCGTGCCATATGACCTGCCATCCCACAGTTGTAACAGTTGAAGGGAGGGGCACCGTCATTCTTGGGTGGCTGATGAATCTGGGGTCTTGGATTGTTCCCAGTCTTATTCCTGTTGGAATTCTTATTCATAGGGCGGTTCTGATTCTTAAATTGTTTGCCAGTAGGCTTCAGAACAGCACCTACAGATTTCTTTTTAGTGTTGTTGTTAGAAACAGCATACACTTCTTCATTCTGATCCTGCTTTCTCGCTTCTTCTTCAATACGAAGGCGAGTAATCAGACTTTCAAGAGAGAACTCCTTAGTTTTGTGTCTAAGTTGACTCTTGAAGTCCTTCCAAGCAGGAGGCAGCTTATCAATAATCACAGCAATTAGAAATTGTTCTGGGAGTTGCATCCCTTCAGCTATGATCTCGTGAGCAATTTGTTGCAGCTCATGTGATTGTGCCTCGACGGGCTTATCATCACTCATTTTGAAATTCAGATAGCGGCTCACCGCATATTTCTTAACACCAGCCTCTTCGGTGTCATATTTTTTCTGTAGTGCCTCCCATAATTGTTTGGCAGTATCACAGAGTCTATAGTAATCATACAGAGGGTCTGTGAGTCGATTAAGAATATAATTCTTACAGAGGTAGTCAGTTTCTTTCCACAGAGCAATGTCTATGGACAGCTGTTTATCAGTAACAGCTTTCTCAGCAGAAGAAGCAGGGTCCACTGTTTTATCCTTGTCATTCGCTCCAGCAGGAGTCGAACTCGTAGGTGCCACAGGCAGGGGTTCGATCAAAACGTAGGCAACCTTTTTAGTGGTTAAGAAAAACAGCATTTTTTGTTGCCAACGTTTGAAGTGGCTGCCTGAGAACAGAAACGGTTTATTAAAATCATCAGCAGCAGTAATTTTTTCAGAACTCATCGTATCGTATTTGAAACGTCTTAAAATTGTTGTTTTGAAAATTACGACAGAGCTTTGAAACGATTACTGGGGCGAGTCACGACCAGGTCGCTTTCTTTAAGACGTTTCACGGCACTACCTGAAATGTGCAAGGTAGACTATCAACCGTGCGTCTCCAGGATAAAACAGCCCAGATTCTTTTTCTGTACGATTAAAGGCTGCACTGCCCAGAATCGGTCGAGAATAACACCTCTGAGAAGAATATGGTTTTAGAAAAAACCACTCGAGAAAACAAGAGAGGAAAAGAACGATTCGTCAACACAAATCGCGGGAGATGAGAAGGGGAGAAAACCAGAGAAGAGCGTTCGATTCTCGGTTTTGATGTGAATAATGAGGATCCCGAGCTCTCTATTTATAGAGGGGATTTGACCTCTCCGACCCGGTTCACGACCCGCTCGCGCAAGCCCACGCTCCAGTAACGGTCACCCACGAGGCGGAAACGTGGATGCGCGTGTGCCGAAACGTGGAGGCGTGTGGAAAGCGTGTGCTGGCGTGTGCCGGACTCGGTCTAAGCTTGCAGGATTCTCGGAGCAAAAAAGAAAATAATATTTATTTTCTGAGCACCAAAAAATATTCTTTTACGGCCCAGGCCCAAGCCCGGTCCGGTCAGTCGGCGGCGTCGTCGCCGCGCGCGCGCGTTAATAATTTTTTGGCATTAGCTCACTCCGTTCACAAAAGTGTGTACCCCAAGGGCACACCCTTGGAGGTGATATCCCACATATATAAACACTACTAGAGTGTGTGATCTATCCAATGTGGGACATAGGAATTTTCAATTCACACTTAACACTAGTTTCTCCACTTGTGTTTACATTTCAAACTTCACAAACTCACTAGTAAACTCTCTAGTGTTCCAACAATCCCCCACTTGAATTCAAAATTGGTTTCTCAGATTACGTTTTAAACGTTTCCTAAAGATTGCTAGTAAACAAAGGTGTGTTTAACACTTGAACCTTTGCATAGTGAGTAGAATTCCGATTAACAAGAGTTGCTTACAGCATTGAACTCTATCTCAGACATAGGACTCACACACAACCTTTTCTTAGGTGTTTTCTAAAAGCCCGTGCGTTTAAGGCCTTGCACGTCTATCCCAGTTTTAACGAATGGTCTAGGAATTCTGCCTCGAAATTCCATAAGAACCGGCCTCAGTTCTACATACGTATAGGTGAGTCTATCAGAAGTACTCCTGTAGCTATGTACTCCACTCCATAAGGAGTATAGATCTCATTAAGAGTTTCTATTATCTCAACCTTCTGTCACTGCAGGATCATGCATTCTCATAGCATGTTCTATCACTTGTGACTAGTTGTTACCCATTGAACCTAGTTCTTAGGATCTCCAGTCATTTAGGTCGGGTTGCCATCACTTATGATCAATAGGCATTAGTAAGTCCCATCCTGATGGATGTATTTGCGACTTTCTCTCTGTTTAGTCCTTTCGTCAAAGGATCAGCTAAGTTTTCATTTGTTCGTACGAAATCTACTCTTACCGTTCCATTCGAAAGATATTCTCTTATCGTGCTGTGTTTTCGTCTTATCTGTCGTCTCTTACCATTGTAGTAACGATTCTCAATCTTTGCGATAGCCGCGGTACTATCACAATGAATCAACACAGCAGGTAACGGTCTTTCCCATAATGGGATTTCAGATAGCAAGCATCTTAGCCAACTTGCTTCTTCACTAGCAGCAGCTAGTGCTATCATCTCAGATTCCATTGTGGATTGAGCCAGAATGGTCTGTTTCTTGGATTTCCAAGAAACAGCTCCTCCAGCAATGGTAAATATATACCCACTGGTCGCTTTGGAATCATCTGATAAGGTGTTCCAATCTGCGTCACTATATCCTTCAAGCACTGCAGGATATCTCTGATAATGCAGTCCTAGGGTCATGGTCTTCTTCAAGTATCTCATGACTCTTTCGATAGCTTGCCAATGCTCCATGCTTGGCCTGCTAGTAAACTTGCATAGTAATCCCACGGCGTAGCCGATGTCGGGTCTAGTACAATCAGTGGCATATCTAAGACTGCCAATGATGCTCGCATATTCAGATTGTCTTACACTGTCTCCAGTGTTCTTAAATAGCTTCACACTTGGGTCACAAGGTGTGCTCGCAGGTTTACAATCGAAGTAATTATATTTCCTTAAGATCTTCTCAACGTAGTGAGATTGATTCAAGGAAATTCCATTATCAGTTCTAGTAATCTTGATTCCAAGAATTACATCTGCTTCACCTAGATCTTTCATATCAAAGTGGTTGCACAGCAAAGTTTTCACTTCTTTAATGACGTTGAGGTTCGAACCAAATATGAGTAAGTCGTCTACGTATAGACATATGATCGTGCAAGTGTTATTTCCGTATTTGTAATAAATACACTTGTCGCTTTCATTCACCTTATACTCATTCTCAATCATTAGGTTGTCGAATTTCTCATGCCATTGTTTCGGTGCTTGTTTTAAACCATACAGAGATTTGTCCAACTTACAAACTTTGTTTTCCTGTCCATGGACTACAAAACCTTCTGGTTGATCCATGTAGATTTCTTCTTCTAATTCACCATTTAAAAAAGCAGTTTTTACGTCCATTTGGTGTATTATCAAATTGTGGATGGCCGCCAAAGAGATTAGTACCCTAATGGACGTGATTCTAGTAACAGGTGAATAAGTATCAAAGAAATCTACATTTTCTCTTTGTCTAAAACCTTTGGCTACAAGGCGTGCCTTGTATTTGTCGATTGACCCGTCAGGTTTTAGTTTCTTTTTCAGAATCCACTTACACCCTATTGTCTTGCTTCCAGGAGGCAAGTCAGTTAGGTGCCAGGTTTCGTTGGACATTAGAGAATCCATTTCATCATTTATAGCTTCTTGCCATAAGTCAGCGTCAATTGAAGACAAAGCTTCCTTGATGCTTGATGGATCCTCCTCTATTGTATATGCCACATAGTCGGGGCCATAATCTTTAGCTATTCTTGCTCTCTTACCTCTACGAGGTTCTATAACATCTCTTTCGATGTTTTCGTTGCTTGTTCTGATTTTAGAAGGTTGATCAAGAGTTGACTCAATGGTACCCCCACTATTACCCCCACTGTCTCCTGACTTAAAGGGAAATTTATTTTCAAAGAAGTCAGCATCATTTGATTCTATGATCATTTTAGATTTCAGGTCGTAAAACCTATAGGCTTTACTGTTTAAGGCATACCCAATGAATACACATTCATAGGCTCTACTTGCTAGTTTAACTCTTTTGGGGTCTGATTTTCTTACATAGGCAAGGCTGCCCCATGTTCTAAAATAAGACAAGTTTGGTTGTCTTTTCTTCAAAATTTCATAAGGGGAAGTTTTGTTCTTAGTTTTGGGTACTCTGTTTAGCACATAGCAAACAGTCAATAAAATTTCTCCCCACCAGTAAGGTGCTGCCCCGGAATTAAGCATGGTTGCAACTACTAATTCGGTAAGCGTTCTATTTTTTCTTTCCGCTTTACCGTTCATTTCTGGAGAATAAGGAGCAGTTGTTTCATGAATAATTCCGAGTTCTTTATAATACTCATTGAATGTATGTGATCCGTATTCAGTACCTCTGTCACTTCTAAAACGCTTGATTCTAATATTGAATTGATTTTCAATTTCTTTTACATACTGTTTAAACATTTCAAGCGCTTCATTTTTATTTCGCATTAAAAACACATGTGTGTAATCGGAGCAGTCATCTATAAAAGTGATGAAATATCTTTTTCCATTTCTTGTCAAGTTACCGTCTAATTCGCATAAATCAGAATGAATTAATTCAAAAGGTTCAGTTATCCTGGTTACTGATTTATGAGAACTTTTAGTTATTTTCGCTTGACTGCAATATTGACATTTTCCAAAATCGTTTAAAGATACTTTAGGTATTAAACCTAAACCGCTCATATTTGAAATAATTCTTTTATTAATGTGACAGAGTCTAGAATGCCAAATATTAAAATCACACAACATATAAGCAGAAGAAGAAATTTTATTAATATCAATGTTTAACTTAAACATGCCATCAGTGGCGTACCCTTTCCCAACAAAAATACCATTCTTAGTGATGGTGTACAAATCAGCCCCAATGCTTTGGACAAACCCAGCCTTATTCAAAAGAAAACCTGAAACTAAGTTCTTCCTAATCTTAGGAGTGTGCAACACATCCTTCAGTATCAGAGTTTTTCCAGAGGTGAATTTCAGCTCTATATCTCCGATTCCAGCAACATCAGTGGAGTGAGAGTCTCCCAGCAACACCTTCTGATCATCACAAGCAATATATGTTTTAAACATATCTCTGTCATAGCAGACATGGCGAGAAGCACCAGTGTCCATCCACCAGCCATCAGAACCTGCAATCATGTTAATCTCAGTAATCATAGCCACGTAGGGCTCATCAGGCGCAGCAGCAATAGCCAAGTTAGCCTGTGCAGGTCGGTTGCTTCTGTTTCTGCACTTGCGTGCCATATGACCTGCCATCCCACAGTTGTAACAGTTGAAGGGAGGGGCACCGTCATTCTTGGGTGGCTGATGAATCTGGGGTCTTGGATTGTTCCCAGTCTTATTCCTGTTGGAATTCTTATTCATAGGGCGGTTCTGATTCTTAAATTGTTTGCCAGTAGGCTTCAGAACAGCACCTACAGATTTCTTTTTAGTGTTGTTGTTAGAAACAGCATACACTTCTTCATTCTGATCCTGCTTTCTCGCTTCTTCTTCAATACGAAGGCGAGTAATCAGACTTTCAAGAGAGAACTCCTTAGTTTTGTGTCTAAGTTGACTCTTGAAGTCCTTCCAAGCAGGAGGCAGCTTATCAATAATCACAGCAATTAGAAATTGTTCTGGGAGTTGCATCCCTTCAGCTATGATCTCGTGAGCAATTTGTTGCAGCTCATGTGATTGTGCCTCGACGGGCTTATCATCACTCATTTTGAAATTCAGATAGCGGCTCACCGCATATTTCTTAACACCAGCCTCTTCGGTGTCATATTTTTTCTGTAGTGCCTCCCATAATTGTTTGGCAGTATCACAGAGTCTATAGTAATCATACAGAGGGTCTGTGAGTCGATTAAGAATATAATTCTTACAGAGGTAGTCAGTTTCTTTCCACAGAGCAATGTCTATGGACAGCTGTTTATCAGTAACAGCTTTCTCAGCAGAAGAAGCAGGGTCCACTGTTTTATCCTTGTCATTCGCTCCAGCAGGAGTCGAACTCGTAGGTGCCACAGGCAGGGGTTCGATCAAAACGTAGGCAACCTTTTTAGTGGTTAAGAAAAACAGCATTTTTTGTTGCCAACGTTTGAAGTGGCTGCCTGAGAACAGAAACGGTTTATTAAAATCATCAGCAGCAGTAATTTTTTCAGAACTCATCGTATCGTATTTGAAACGTCTTAAAATTGTTGTTTTGAAAATTACGACAGAGCTTTGAAACGATTACTGGGGCGAGTCACGACCAGGTCGCTTTCTTTAAGACGTTTCACGGCACTACCTGAAATGTGCAAGGTAGACTATCAACCGTGCGTCTCCAGGATAAAACAGCCCAGATTCTTTTTCTGTACGATTAAAGGCTGCACTGCCCAGAATCGGTCGAGAATAACACCTCTGAGAAGAATATGGTTTTAGAAAAAACCACTCGAGAAAACAAGAGAGGAAAAGAACGATTCGTCAACACAAATCGCGGGAGATGAGAAGGGGAGAAAACCAGAGAAGAGCGTTCGATTCTCGGTTTTGATGTGAATAATGAGGATCCCGAGCTCTCTATTTATAGAGGGGATTTGACCTCTCCGACCCGGTTCACGACCCGCTCGCGCAAGCCCACGCTCCAGTAACGGTCACCCACGAGGCGGAAACGTGGATGCGCGTGTGCCGAAACGTGGAGGCGTGTGGAAAGCGTGTGCTGGCGTGTGCCGGACTCGGTCTAAGCTTGCAGGATTCTCGGAGCAAAAAAGAAAATAATATTTATTTTCTGAGCACCAAAAAATATTCTTTTACGGCCCAGGCCCAGTCCGGTCGGTCGGCGTCGCGCGTTAATAATTTTTTGGCATTAGCTCACTCCGTTCACAAAAGTGTGTACCCCAAGGGCACACCCTTGGAGGTGATATCCCACATATATAAACACTACTAGAGTGTGTGATCTATCCAATGTGGGACATAGGAATTTTCAATTCACACTTAACACTAGTTTCTCCACTTGTGTTTACATTTCAAACTTCACAAACTCACTAGTAAACTTTCTAGTGTTCCAACATCAATGAATACTAGTTTATTGTTATTTGTCAAATAATTACACTCATTCCTCTTTTTTAATAAAATAATTTACTGTTTGTCTTGGCTTGGTTCAAGCGGTTTTAAAACAGTTGAATCGTGATTTAGATATCTTTTTTACATGATTTACAGTTTGAGTAGTTGAATTGTGAACTAACATTGTTTATGATTTTGTTATTTGAGCGGTTCAACCACTGTTTTGTCTTGTTTCAAGCAATTTAAAACAGTTGAATCATGATTTAGTCGTCTTTCCTGCTCAATGTCCGTTATTTTTTAAAAGTTGGATTGATTTTGTCTTTGTATGTCTTCTTTCAGACCAAATGACTAGTAACTATCCCCCTAATTTTTGTATAACTGTTTTGTTCTTTTTGGTACAATTTGTAATACTGTTTTTTTTTTCGAGTAATTATGCAATCCTTTTTTTTTTTTTTAATAAAGTAATTATGCAATCCTTGTTTCTTTGTTATTTCCTCTATCGTTATTTCCATTTTTATATCTTCCTTTTCTCACTCATTCCTCATTTTTTCCCTCCTAGTACCATGCCCAAATTGTCACAATCCTCAAGCTAGTTATCACATGCAACAGACTCGATCAGCTGATGAACCTGCAACAATATTTTACGAGTGCTTGAATGAAAAGTGTGGCCACAAGTGGAAGGTATGAGATGCAATGTATATATAGATATATAATAACATTTTTGTATGGAGGATGTTTCTTGATAGACTTGCAACTAAAGACAGCTAGATTAGGCGCCATATTTTGACTACTACAGCTGGCTTTTGTGCGATTGAGTGTGATGCAATGGAAGATCAGGATCTTTTATCTTTTCATTGCAATTTATATGGCAGACTTTGGCATCTGTTTTCTGGTTAGCTAGGTATTTATTTTGTTTCACAGGGTGCATTACAAGATCATTCTTTGCTCAAAAAAAAAAAAGATCATTCTCTTAAGCTTGGTGGTCTAGGGGGATTTCCATAAAATTCCCGAAATATTGTTTGGATTTCGGTACTCTACATTATTTGGGAGAACTGCAATAGGAGAATTTTTAACAACATCCAAGCATTCTAGTGGTTGAAATTGTATTATATTTATACACATTTTGATTTTTCTTGTTTCTGATGAATGATGTATATTGATATTTTAATACCTACCGCAACAATTATGTCCCCTTGAATGTGTATAAATATTTTCACTTATGATTGTTGAATATAGAGTATGATTGTAAGTGTCTTTGTGTCTTGAGTGTGTCTACCATACCTTTACAACCCCTTCTGTTATATGTTATGCAATATGTTTCTATGTTCAATGTAGTTTGCACCCTAATTTCCGGTTCATTGATCGGTTCGTAACTCCTAAACATGGATTGAGGCTTAAGTCTCGAACATGATCGATCGGGGCACAAATCCTGAAATGAGCATTTTTGGGTTTTTAAGGTGCCTATGAGCATTTAAAGGTGCCTAAATACTAATTTTAAAATTGTTTAATCAGGTTGAACTAGGCCATTATCAAAGTCCATTCACGAACCCCTGCATATTTATGGAGTGAATGTATGAGGAGGTGTATAAGACCATGTACAATGGTTTTTTTTTTCAACACCATTCAACACCCACTTTTTTAATTCCCAGCACTCCACATCATTTTCTCTCTCTTAATTCAACATCCATTCAATTTTAACCACTCCAATGGTTTTTTCATTCAACACCCTACCCCACCATATTTTATTTCTTACTTATTTAATTTTATATTTTTGTTTTTATAATATTTTTGTTTTTATAATTACATAAAAATACAATTATCGTTTATAATTAAATTAAAAAACGCTTAATTTTTATTTTTTTTTTGTAAAAACAAAATGTATTTAAATAATTTATTTTTATTTTCTTAACTTAAAATGCAATACAACAACAAACTAAACACGCGGCACACAAATTACTTAAAATGCAAAACAATAAACTAAGCACACAACACACAAATAATTTATTTAGTACGATACAAATCATCTTCAATCACGAAACATTCCAAACTTTGTCCATATGTGCTTCACTAGATCTGCTTGCAATTCGTGATGAACATTTGTATCACGCAACTCGGATCTTGTACGCACGTGATTTGCAAAAGCGGGTAACACCTCGGTCGAGTATGGTTGCGGTGTACTAGATCCACTTCCCTCAGATTGCTCAAAATCAGTCCAACGTTGAGCATATGTATCTCGTTCATCCTCAACAATCATATTATGTAATATGATGCATGACCTCATGATGATACCCAAATCTTCTATGTCCCACAAGCGAGCTGGTTCACAGATGATTTTAAATCGAGCTTGAAGCACTCCAAATGCATGTTCGATGTCCTTCCGACATCCCTCCTGAACTTGTGCGAATAACTTATCGGGTTCACTTTGAGGAAGTCTAATCGATTTGACGAAAGTTGGATAAGAAGGGTAGATACCATCTGCTAGATAGTATGCCATATTATAGGGACGTTGGTTCACAACGAAATTAACCCTTGGAGCTCTTCCCTTTTCCACATCATCAAACACTGGTGACCGGTCTAGA
Organism: Medicago arabica; assembly: GCA_946800305.1. Classification (NCBI taxonomy): domain Eukaryota; kingdom Viridiplantae; phylum Streptophyta; class Magnoliopsida; order Fabales; family Fabaceae; genus Medicago; species Medicago arabica. The sequence continues at coordinate 44,766,506 of OX326970.1, forward strand.
ACGTTTATATCGTTCAACGTTCCCGGACATCCAAAAAAGGCATGCCAGATCCATAGATCATGAGAAGCAACTGCTTCAAGAATAACTGTGGTGGTTCCCTTATCCCCCCTGGTAAATTGACGTTCTCATGCTTTAGGACAATTTTTCCACTCCCAGTGCATGCAGTCAATACTCCCGATCATCCCTGAGAACCCCTGCATTTCACTAACATGTAGTATTCTTTGGAGGTCATCTTGGGTTGGTGCTCTCAGGTACTGTTGCTCTTACAATCGTATGATTCCTTTACAGAATCTACGCAAGCACTCCAATGTTGTAGTACATCCTATTTTGATGTATTCATCGACCGCATCTGCCGCCACACCATATGCTAACATTCGCATTGCTGTCGTACATTTTCCTAAGGGTGATATACCTTCTTTATTGGCTGCATCAACTCGTTCGGTGAAGTAGTTATCACTACTTGAAAGGTCTCTAACGATTCGAAGGAAAACATGTTTTTGCATCCGGTACCGACGACGAAACATTGCATCGTCATATGTAGGCTCATTGGCAAAGTAGTCGTCAATTAGCCTTTGGTTTGCCGCTGCATGATCTCTTTTTAAATATTTTCTAGTACGAGATGTACTATCTTCCTCTATTTTTTTTCGACGCTCAATAAATCGGTTGACGATATAAGTGTCTTCAATAGCACGGTTTCGGAAGTAGGCTTCGATATCAAAAGGATCCATTGATAGTTTTTTGGAAGTAGAGTATTAGAGAGATTTTTGTGATATTTAGAAGTAGATTGAAAGAGAGTTGTGATATTTAGAAGTAGATTGAAAGAGAGTTGTGATATTGGAAGTAGATATGAGTCCCTATATATAAGTACATTATGTGGTGGACACATTTAATTATCAGATAAGGACTACATTCAAATTGGGTGGTACATATTCAAACATAATAACCCATACATTAAAGTCAAAAGTCACGGGGGACTAGACAATACTGAAAATTATTAAAGTCACACTGTGGATTAGACAACACTGACAATTATTAAAGCAAACAACACAATAACCCATACATTAAAGCCAAAAGTCACGGGGGACTAGACAATACTGAAAATTATTAAAGTCACGGGGGACTAGTCACTGACAAAGAAACACTGTGGTGAATTATTAAAGAAAATTATTAAAGTCACGGGGGACTAGTCACTGACAATTGATTGAAATTAATTTGGAAACAGCTCACGCGTCAACTTTTCCAACAGCTCTTTCTTCCGGTCATCGAGATGCTCTTTGGAACTTAACTTTACATACAGTTTCATTTTCTTCAAATTGTTTTTCTCCTGTTGCACCAAGGTGAACTCTTTTCAAATGTTCAATCTCTTGCTCCTTGATTGCTTTGAATTGAACCCACTCCTTTTCCACCTCATCCAAGGCAGCAGCATCCTTGTTTTTTTTTTGCCCTTTTTTTTAGCTGCCTCCCTACCCATTGGGCGAGCACTAGATCCTACAGAGTTTGAGCCACAAGCATCACTATCATGAGATCTCTTAGATCCACTACTTCCTGAGCCAATACTTCCTCCTACTTGACTACCATAACGTGGTTGATCACGGAGAGCGTGCCATTCTTCCATCAAAGTAAATTGAACATTCTTCCCACATGCATATAATTCCTGCGCTTTTGCCAAAACATCATTCTCCGACCAACCACTTCCTTGAAAACGCTTAGCGCCTTCATAAGAGTCAATCCATTTATTCAGTATTTTGCTCATATAATTAAAACGGTTTCGGCATGCAACTCCATCGCGCGGAGGATCAAAAGAACAATACTCATTACAATACTCTGCAATTTTACCCCAATATGTGTCACCTTTCTGGTTTCTCCCGACAACGCTACTTGTTCCATATTTAATCCACCCACTAATTAGCACCAAATTTTGTGCAGTGCTCCATGCTGGTTGCTGGGCTTTCTTGCTCTTAGGAGTTGAATCCTCTAGATCTGGAGTGACTTCATTAGCAACTCCCATGCCACCAGAAGTTATTTGTGTTGAAAATTCGGGAAATTCAGATGCATTCGAAAAAATTTCATTCACCATTGACATATAACCATTAAATGGGGGTGTTTGAGATGGATATCTCATCATAGATCCATAATATGGAGGAAAGTTTGAAATTGAGGATCACTGGTTGAAATTTGGTGCAAAACCAAAATTAGGTATGTTTTGAGGATGTTGGTTGAAAAATTGATTTGAATTTTGATAATTGTTGGGATTTTGGTAGTTAAATGGGTAAGTAGAAGAATTTTGGGTGTTGAAACGATTATTATTGGGATCCATTTCACCAAAATGAAGTTTAAAACTTCAAAAGAAAGCTAATAGAAGGATAATAATAAGATTAAGATAGTGAAAAATATGATTTTTTTTTCTGTGTCCAAATCAAATGAACCAAGTCTCTATTTATAGACAAAAAAAATCATGAATTTTGGTATTTTTTATTTTTTTAAATTAATTTACAAGAAAATAATTGAGTTTAAATTATTAAGATGATAAAAATCCGGACAACCAATCAAAACATGACACGTGTCTCAGCTTATCCACTCACCATCTTCTCTCTCCGCGTCCCCTGTTGGGCGACGCTCCCTGTCAAGCCGTGTATTACACACGCCGTGTTGCGCGAATGAAAACGCGCCACGTGTCCGCTTTGGCCAGGCTCAACAGAGTTGAATGCTTTCAACTTCTCTTTCTTCCAGCACACATTCAACACCACCATTGCACCATTCCTTTGTGTTGAATACCTCATTCAACATAGCATTCAACTCCCATTGTAAGTGGTCTAATAGGTAGCTTGGTTGGTGAGCTAAAAAACACTTTGAAAGAGGAGGTCCTGGGTTCTAAAAATTAACATTTCTAACTACTGATATCGTCTATAAAAAATACAAAAATATATATATTAGTATGTCTATGGGGAGGTGTATAAAGGGTATAGGCTAACTAGAAGTTGAAAATCTATTGGATCCGACAATTGACCTGAATATGTAGGCTCAAACTAAAATCTTATATATCTTTTTTGTTTAAAAATTGTGAATTCTAACCCTACATCTGTTATATTACCCCCTTTATTTTTTATGAAACGAAAAGACACCCCTAATTCATTTTTAAAACTACCTTCAGTCGTTTCAAATCAAATAAAAAAATGTGAACCTTATTTAAAATTACTCCTACACTGCTTAAAAATATATATATTAATCGTACATGAACCTATAGATACACTAAATTTTAAGATTACAATAACTACTAACCCACTTGAATTGGCCTAGTGGTATTAGCTGAAATTCACGTGAACTCCATCTGATATTTATATATGTTCCATATAAATTTTGTGGAACTTGTTTAAACTCGATCATTAAAAAAAAGTGTATTGAAATATTGGAATGTGTATGTTAAAGAGCGTATTTCTTGTTCCGCGGCACTTAGTAGTTAACTCTCAAATGACATTTTTTTAAGTGTAGATCCGGCGGCAGTTAACTATCAATGGAAGTAAAGGTGTAATTTCCTAGTGTTTCATAGCAAAGCCTAAGATCAAGGAAAGACTTCGATCCATGTACCATGAGAAGTTTAAGTTGGGCTTACTGCCAACGAAGCTTATTTTTTTTCCACAACTTATCGGCGCTGTTATTTGCACCCTGCTTTTACCAATAAAATCCCTGTAAAATCTTCATATAATTTTTTTTTTTAATTTTGAAATAGTAGATATTAGGGGTGGGCAAAAATATCCAAAAACTGAACCGAACCGAACCAAACTAAAATTAACTGAACCATTACATTGGTTATTGAACCGAACCGTTATTTTAAAAACAGTTCATTAACCGAACTGAACGGTTAACCGAACCGAACCATTACATATCAATTCTCACACAAAAATTCATTTTCACACAAAAAAACACCTTTTCTAAACCCTAATTTCATTTCAATTTCAATCCAATCCACCATAGAGTATTGCCCTACGGATAAAGTGATATGATATCTTGATACTTTGATTAACTAATTTTGCAAGCAAAATAATGTTTCTAGTTCATAAAATGGAAAGATAAGTTTTGATTAGCTCAAATTAGAATGGTGGTTGATTGTAATTCACCAGAAAAGTTTACATGTATTAATTGATCTATCATAACGCTAACTAGTTGTTGCTTAATCACTAAATCTGATACTGTACGTATTGTCCTTAATTATTTCAACCAATAGCAATATATGCTACACATGCAATATAAGAATATACCATTGGTTTTGCCCTTACTTTCTGGTTAGGTTTTAGCAGCTTATTGTTAACTGGAGTGCCTTGAACATGCTTTGCTTCGAGTGTTAAAAACATGCTCAGTTGATTAAAAATTCTTGTGTTGGTTATTTAGTGTATGTGTGGATTACAAATAAGCTTGATTTTGTAAAATTGAATTGGTGTGAAGTTTCCATAGGCACAACTAGCATAACTTCGTGATCAAATCTTGTTTTTCCGTGTTCGTGTTTTTTGTATCTATTTTCTTTTGAACCAAGGTATCTATTGTAAAATTTACTCATGAAATTTGACTGCTTCGGAAATGATCACAGGATGTGGAACAAACCATTCTAGAGAGCTATTCAAGAGTAATAGAAAGCTCTGGCTTATACAGTTTTATCAAGGATTGATGATGTTTTATACAGTGGTTTTGTGAAATCAGATTTGGCTATTCAATTAAATTTAAAAAGGACAAAAAGACACAATTAAATTCACAAAAGGATAAAATACATTTCGATTCAATTTTTTTTGTTTTGGTTCATTTCGGTTCTGTTAATAATAGGCAAACAAACGGTTAACCGAACCATAACTTTGGTTCAGTTCCAAACCTTAAACGGTTCGGTTCGGTTATTCTGAACTATTTCAACATTTTGGTTCGGTTCGGTTAATATGGTTAACCGAACCATGTCCACCTTAGTAGATACCTAAAAGTTAGCTTCTTTTTTAATAAACTATCTACAAGTTAACTTCTGAAAAAATTGACCCACGTCGTGAGATAATTTGCCATCCTTGAATTGCTGTTATTGTTAGCATTTCTGTAGATTGACACCAATTTTGTAAATTTATATGGCTATAGTACCATGAATAGAGAGCTTAATTCATTAATATCATAAGAAGGATAAATTCCAAACAAAATTCAATACATGCAAATTAAAAGATTGGTAGAGTCGTTCAATGATTTTCTATGTGGCTAATAATATGTTTTTTTTCCCAATAAACCTCTCACTCTACTCAATTGAATATCAGATATATTTGGGAGTTTACGAGTGAAGAGTTTGAAGGGAAGAAAAAAAAGGAAGGATGGAGTGAAAGGAGTGGAGAGCTTAAAATGTTGGGAGGTTAAGATAAATTATCCCGATTCAATAAATATTGTTATAATACTTTAAATATGAAAAATATATTAATCATTAACATTCAATCATATTTTTTTCTCTATTTCCTCCCCCAAAACGTACCCATCCCCTCATCTACGAACTCTCAAATAAAGCTTTATACTCTGATTGCCATCTCAAATCCAATTTAGATCAAGTATCTTAACCGACCTTTTTTTTTTTTTTGGGTACGAAGTACCTTAACCAACCTTAATTACTTAATTAGTTAAACTCTTACTATATAAAATTTAATATGATTCTTGAAAATTAAGCATCTTCTAACATATCAAGTGCTCAATTATGTGCCTCTATATCATCATCTACTGTATACTGATCTTGTGTACGATGGCACTCCAAATGCTTAAGGACTAGTAGAAATTAGGCATATATAGGGACCCTTTATGTCACTATATATATTCTCCATCAGTTTCCGACAACAGTTCAAAAAATTCCATCCTTTCATTATTGCTAGTACTAGTGTTTTTGCACGTGATCATATCTTATATAGCCAGCAAAAACATATTTACTTTTTCAATGTCTTATTTTCCCCCTCCTGCTATAAATTTTAGTCTTTGTCCTTTACTGTTACATTTTTTTAAGGAATAGTTGCAATAGACAAAAGTTCAGAAAGGATCTTTGTAGAAATATATTATATATGAAAAAAGCACATGACTATATCTCTAACCCTACGATAATTTTCTCAGTTTTATCACATGACTTCGTCTCTGAAGTAGTACTACATAATAATACTAATTATTCTCATTGGCAACTAGGTTATTTCCTTACATTAATCATGAGTTTAGGACAAGAGAAAGTTAAGAATATCGTAGATTTAAATAAAGAAATACACACGAAATACGTATATTTATAATATATAGAAGGGATCGAAAACTTTTTCTGTATATGCATGAGTAACATATGTAAAATGGAAGAAGGAAGTGAAATCTTGATCTTAGACACTAAAAACAGAAAGTACAAAAATTAAATAGTGTAAGAAAACGGCATGACATTGAAACAGTACTAGGCTAGATACTTCCCCCACTAGACTAAGCTAGACACTTCCCCCACAAGAATGTTGATGTTGATACGACTTTGATCTATTATATGTAGTTTAGAAAATTAGTCGATTCGAGGATATGGATAAGGAACTCTACTTAAGCCATAAATTAGGTCATATATATAAACCTAATGGATATTAAAGGAAATGTTGTATTATAACTTCCGTAAAAATATTGTAGGGTTAGCTGAATCAAACACATTTTTCATGAGACAAATAGCTGTGTGACAAGTTGACGAATATGATTCATAATGATAGTTTTGGTGCTAGGATATATCGTCCTCCTCATCAATTTCAACTTGTTCTTGATGATGATTTTCGTGACACCCTAAAGTACCGGTTGAAGGGACGAAACCCTACATGTGTTTCATGATTTTGTGTAGCAGTTTATTAACAGAATTGCTATATATTGCGGAAAGTTGCAAATGAAGCCAAATATAATCATATTTATTGTCATCATATGATCTATTTATTCCTACTTAAATAAATCCATCATGAGCTCTAGCATATCTACTTATCCATTTGCTGCATATTGAATCAAGTACTCAACAGTCAACACAAAATGGTATAATTGTGTGATTTCATTGAATGCACATGTTAATTTTTTTTTTTACCTCATCGTCATTTATTTATTGCATAAAAGAAGAGTAATAAGAGGAGTAATTTCATCCAACTACCAAAAATGTTGCAGTAACAATTACGCAGCGTTGACGGGACCAAAACGCCAAACACAAAATAAATACTAAGGGAAAAGGACAAAGTTCAAAGTCTTTGCCACTTGCAATTTTCATGGTCCTACCCATAACCCAGTAAACCCATTCATCTTGAAATATATGTCACAACTACCACTACAATGAATCTATCTACATTCTTTGATTTTTTTTATATGCACATTCGCTGAATTTATTCACAAAAAAATGAAATGTTGTGTGACATTATGGCAAAAAAACGTTACAAGTAAATATTTCTTCAATATAAATGTATCTATCGCTATCACGCATGTTTTGGGTACAGGTACAACCATTTTCTCATTTCTCCTTTGAATTTCTTCATATAATTAAAATCATTTTGTTAATGCATCTCATATTCATTTAATAGCTTTTGTGCTACTAGTCATCATAGTTATCCAAAGTATGATTTACACACATACTGACCCATCACTTGGTTCAACCCTTTATAGATTTTTATTTTATAGGGTCCCTTTCAATTCGTAACCGCATAACTACAAGGCCAAAGTAGTAAACTTGAAATTTTTCATTATTATAAGCCCCAAAAAGAAGCATGTAACTTGCCTATGTCTCTCTAATTATTATTGTATTGTATCCCATTATTTCCATTCAATAATTCGTCTTTCCGGCTGCAACTTGCCGCTATTACTATATAAAAATACTGATATTGATTGAGAAAATATTTAAATTATTTTTTAAATGTTATATGTCGTTTTCTTCTTTTGAAGTATGCTAAGAGACAATGTAAGCAGTTCAATTTGTCATGTAGCTATGGCTTATTTGCCTATACTATAATTTGAATACGTATGTGGACACTGGACAGTGTTTTATGTACTGTGTCATCAACTTAATTTGTTAATTAATGTTAATATTTGTTGATGACTCTTAGAACCGTACTAAAAGTAACACATGTGATGTGAATCAGTATATGTTACTCGTATTCACGTGATGGACCAATTCTTCAGTTCTTTATAGCTCTTTTTTGTTTGATGCAAATTACGAATGTGAATTCAAATTGAAGTAGGTTTCTAACAAAAAGGCAATCAAATTACAAGTCATGTCATAAACCCTGGATGTGGAGTATATGTATAAGTATTTGAATGAGCGTATAAAAAGTAGGTTTGTAACATGTTAATTTCAGATGCACTTTAATTTGAAGTTATTTTAATAAACTATGTAGTATAATTTATGAGAACAACATGAAAATTTATATAAAACAGTTTCATTACATAATCATTTTTTCAAGAGAAGGGAAGTGTTCTAAACTGTCAAAAGGATGGGACGAGTTCTGTCGAAAGGCTCGTGTTCGAAACAGTTCAGGTCCAATAAACAAACCCAACTTAATACTTGTCCAATAACTCACTTCACACCCCCTCTCCGTGAAGGGGGGTAATTGTAGCATCACAGGGTGCCGCCTCAAACACAGAATCATAACAGCTCCCATGATTGCTACATTGTAACGCTCGACCGTTGCGGTTTCTTCAATTGTAACTGCCGAGTAACGGCTCTCTACCATTAACGACACTTGCACCTCCTCTCTATGTAAAGAGACTTTACACGGTCCTCAAAGGTACAATTCATTTCTCCCTTAACCTCTTTTTTTAACTCATACAGACTTAAATGTCGGAGTGTTTGTAGATATACACACCCCTGCCGTTCCAAACTTGCAAATATCGTAAACCACCGCATTAAATGTTGTTCTTCTGATCATATAGGATCATGAAGTAGGGTTAATATGATGTAGAAAGTGTCCTTCCTCTAATGCTCATTAGTGTTATGAATGTTCACATAAAAGGTATTTTTTTTCTCATCTAATATTTGCTCATCGACGTAGATTAGAGTGTGAGTTCGTCATCATAGAGTTATGTGTAGCAAATGATGAGTGTGCTCTCCATAAAAAGACACGTGTATAAATGATTTTCATTTAATCAATTACCAACGTCCATACAAAAATTAAAAATAGAAAGAAATTAGTTTCGCCTTATCTTTAATCAAAATTCATCTGGTCAACCAAATTCGAGTTGAGTTTAATTATAAATTCGTTTATCTTTACTTGAAATTCCTTTTAGAACAAGGTCAACTCAATTATGAGACAATCCAAATTCTCGCTTTGGATTTCCTGAAACATACATTTTGAACTACTATGACAAAATAAGTCAAACATAAAATAGACTTCATTCACTTTTGATGATCGTGTGCATGCTTTGTGATCGGATCGTAAGTTCAAATCTCATTGTAAAGCCTCGTATGAAAGCATTTTTAGCCTATTTTACTTTTTTTTTTTTTGTCTTAACATTATAGAGCTAAAAAAATGCTCTATTAATTAAATAGACTTATTTATTTTAATTAAAAAAAAAGTACAATATAAGCCGTAGGTGGATATAAAGGGAACCACATAAATTGCATTTGAAAACTTATACTTTAGAAAAAAGCCAAAATTGCCTTCAAAAAATATTAACGGCACAAGATGTGACACTTGTTTATCCCTATGCTATATTGAATAGGGATAAACAAGTGTCACATATAAACTTTACAATGATGAAAGAAATATAATCCGAAAAACAAACAAAATAAAAGCCAGCCCAAATATAGTACCGCCAAACATCTGTGAGGATGAGTACATCATTGAAAAAAACTTAATGTTGAAGTCTTTACATGTCATGATTTTATCCATCCCCATGACAAAAATCTATGTCCTAAATAACCAATTAAAATTTGGAAATTTATGAACTCCATTCAAACTTGAATCCAGACATATACTAAAACAATCAAGAATTTTTAATTCATATATATATTGTGTTATGTGTGAGTTACAAGTCTCATATTGAAAGGAAAAAAAAATGAATGTTGAATAACATATAAATGAGAGGGTTCATATATTAAATGTTTTAAGGCTTTTAGTATATGTGTGTTGTTAAATTCCTCTATACGGTTGTTTTTAACCTAATGCGATAGATCATCATGTTTTTCTTAGTTATATTGTCATTGATATGAAGTTTTCACAATTATTTAATAGATGTAGAACTGTTCCAACCCAAAATTATGACCCAAGGCTTACTTAACCCAAAAGTTTCAATTATTTTTCATACATTTTCCTATCATTCTTCAACATTTGCGTCATCATAAAATTTGATCACCGTACATCTTTTATTAGTAACACTTAGAAAAAGTAAAATAAGACTATGAAAAAAGTAAAATAAATGAAATGAAACAAAAGAGGTGCATGGTCGGAATCCGGAAACCGCATGGTAGCAATAATGGTAGGGTCAACCGTGTGAGGTAGCACTTTGTAGTCAACGCACACGTGCCAAAACATGTTGAAGTTTAGTCAATGGTGGTGTGCTCTTGAGGGAGAGAGTGTGTGGTTTGGGGAGCAAGCTAGGTTTCTTTTTGACCCAACCAAGTCAATTAAATTCAACGCCACTGTTCATCCCTGTGCTTGGTTTCACATAATATCTTGGACTGAAATTGTCATATAGCAATAAGAAAATTATTTGCAAGATATTATGACAATTTCATCCCTCTTGCTTGGTTTATGACAATTTCATTACAAGATATTTTGCTTGGACGGTTTTGTGTTTTGGTGACTAATGATTTAATGAACTCATTATTAATCACCTATTCAACTTTTTTTAAAGTAACATCATATATTTTATAGAAAAATGTTAAGGTTTAGAGACACTTGTTAAAAAATCTGATGAAATTTTATTTTGAAAATGACACATTTAATGCGTTGAAAGTTTAAAATGTAGTACTAATTTTTTCTACATAATACCTATAATTAGCATACCTTATTTCATATCGGTGGCTATCCATGAAATTATGTTACAAGGAGCATCAGTTTGTCTTGTCACTCCTTTAATTTTGTGAAATTTCAATATGTCCATCAAGTTGCAATTGAATTGGATAAGGCCGACATGGTATAAGAAAGAAGAAAATGATGAAAATACCAGGCTTATCCAACAAATAAAATAGTGCATAACTTCAATAATATAGCTACTTTTTACCCGAAGACATTAAGTTACATGAAATATTTATAAGAGTTAAAACATATTTTATTAGAAAAAACGAGTAACAGATATTTAACATTCCAATAATTAACAACGGTTAAGAAAACTACCACTCCTTGTGTGATCTTTTCGTGAAAATGAAGTAAAAATTGTTAGTTTTAGAATTTCCAATATGTTCTATTTGGATTTTTAAATTCTATTTTAAAAAAGAATATCTATAAAAGTTGTTATTAGATTGAATCGCGACGTTTCGGAGCACTGCTTAAAATTGTGTAGTGCAGAATATCAACCACACCGCTTTCATAATAAAATCGTTCGAGATTTACACCTACAATATGGTACTTAGACCACTCTTTAATACTTAAACTATTATAATATGATAATGTGATCACTCTATTACGATGCTTAGACCACTTGAATTTGTGTTATCACGACTATAATCTTTAAGTTCTCTAAAAATTCAATATGGTACTACGACCACTCAAATATGGTGATACCGCCATTCTGACTTTTTAACTTCTCCAAGAGTAGAAAAATATCGAAAGAATATTTATATACAGTTAATGTCATCTTTAATTCTGCTGGGACATTACTATTCCAAAAAAGAACTATGATTTTCAAAGTTCTCTTTATTCCAAAAGGACGTATATTATAGAAGGGACTATGTTCTTATGTCTTTTATTAATTTCTTAAAGGACATTATACTGAGGACTAAGGTTTTAAGAACACTCTTAATTTCGAAGGGATAAAAAAAGGAGAGGAAGAGAATGATAGCTTCGTCAACACAAGTTGGAGGGTAAGAGAGAAAAAGTTCTCAACAACTCAATATAACTTTTTGGTGTGAAGTCATCTATTTACATAGAGATTTTGTAACAGTTTTAGCTAAAATTGTGGCAACAGTTACTCTAATAAATAAGATAAAAAAGAAACTTAACAACTATTCAATTCAACAACACTTGTGATAAGATTAAAAAAAAATCCACAAAAGTGCATGAAACAAACTCATTAGACATGGATAAAGGAAAAATAGAAAATTTTAAATTCTTATTCTTATCGCAACCAACGTATGTTAAATTTATGGGAAGTGATATCCACGAATAAAAACAATAGTGACTATTATTTTTATCATTATTAAATATTTAAAATTAACTATCGCAAATTAAACACTACTAATGTGTGTGTTCTATTTTTTGTGGAACCCTTGTTCTCTATTTTTCAAGGGAAATGTCAACCTTTTAAGCACATTTAATAGTAAGTTATGATGAAAATCTGTGTAATCAATGCATTGAAATTTTTTATATTTGACTTTTTTGAGGAATATTTTTTAGGATAAAATATGTTTTTGGTCCCTGCAAATATAGCGAATTTGAATTTTGGTCCCGGTAAAAAAAAATTGAAATCAATCCCTCCAAAAAAATTTGTTTTTTAAAATGGTCCTTAGGCCCATTTTCTTGCATAGGTGTCACTTGCTGACTATTTAATTGTGCACATGTGGCAACCACGTGTAACTGATTTCATTTTAATTATTTAAAAAACATATTTTTGAAATAAAAAATGAAATTAACAAAAAAAAAAACTGGAAATTAATTTTCGATATAAAAAAATTGAAAAAAACGAAATTAATAAAAAAAATAAAAATATAGAACTTTTTTTTACAAGAAAAAAAATATGGAACTTAATTTTCAAAATTAAAAAGAAAAAATAGAAAATAATTTTTGAAAATTAGAAAAACAAATTCAAAATAAAAAGGTTTTTCTATTTTTTCCTGGAAATTAATTATTGTAAAATTAAAAAAAACAAATAGTTAGATAACATTTTTCTAAAACTTTAAAAAAATTAGGAAATTTATCTTCAGATTTTGCTTTCAAAATTAAAAAGAATTTATTTATTTTCAAAAATCTGAAAATAAATTTCATAATTAAAAAATCGAAAAAAAATTCCAAAAATTACAAAGAAAGAAATGATTTTTTTCATTTTTATTTGAAATAAAAAAAATTCTAAAAAAAAAGGAAATTAATTTTCAAAAATTACAAAAATTAAATTTTTTGAAATATTTAATTTAATTATTTATAAAATTCTGGAAAAATTAATTTCCGTATTTTTTTAAATATATTTTTTATTTTTATTGAATAATTAAACTAAAATAATTACCATGTGGCAGCCAACTGTGCAATGTTACACAATCAATGAATGCCACGTAGGCATAAATGTGTCAAATCATCAGTAAAGTGGGGCCAAAGACTATTTTAAAAAATAAAAAAAATTGCAGGGATTGATTATAAAAAAAAAATTACTAGAGATCAAAACTCAAATTCGCTATATTTGCAGGGATCAAAAACATATTTTAGTCTATTTTTTAAACTTAGGATACTTAAAAGTGTTTTGAGAGCACTTATTAACAAGATATTTTTTCAATTCACATCACATTAGCTCAAAATCTTATTACTTGATATTTAATCTTTCAATTTTCTTCCAACTTCGTATCAATGTTCCGACAAAAACATACAACTATTTTATTAGTTAAAAACGAGTAAAAACATATTTAACGTTCCAATTATTAATAACATGTTAAGAAAACCACCACTCCTTTGCTAACCCTTGTGTGATCTTTTCGTGAAAATGAAGTAAAGTTGAGAAATTCAACTCAATAAATAACCTGATATTTACTACTCATCTTCCGGTCTTTTTCGGTACTTCAATAAATGGAATTAATCAAAAGAATTAGGTTTTTCATTGGCATGAATCACTCTGGTGATTAAGATATTTTAAAAAAATCAATCATGCCTAGCTGAAACCGATTTCTTCTCTTGTCCTGATATCTTTTGTTATCTTGCCACAATACAATCTCCCATCGATCCATCTACACCCAAGGCTGTATTAATCATCACCCATTAGAGGAGCAAAAACCAAAATATTAGGAATACAAACCAAAAATATCCACTCATTTTATTTTACTTTTATCTAAAGTTTACTATGATAAGGTTTTTGACACCGTATTGCAAAGTTTCCAAGCTATGTTTGGACACTCTTATTATGGGTTACTCCATCCGATTTCAATTATAAATAACATTTCACTTTTTAAGTTTGAATAGTTGTTAAGTTAAAAATTGATTTTTCATCTAATTTCAATTATAAATAACATTTCACTTTTTAGGTTTGAATAGTTGTTATGTTAAAAATCAATTTTTTATTTATAATTGAAATCGGAGGGAGTAATTTTTATCAATGATATTCAAATTCATTTAACGTAATATCAAACACATGTTAAAAATGATAATGAGAAAATTAGACTAGAATCCAAGTTGTCCAAAATTCTCAATTTATTGGATGTATATGGATTTGGACACTTGTTCAAGCTGGTTTTTGGACTTGAAATCCAAGCTCATTTAATGGTATTACACCATGATATTTTTACCATTTGATTCTTTGGACCAACTAATTGTAAACTACAAAATGAGTGATGGGTAAATTAACTTGAGAAATTTTGCAACCTCTCAACCAAAATTCCTTAGTTACATAGAGCTCTAATTCTCTTTCTAATTAAGATGGAGTGTCTTTTTCCATTGCATTGTAAATCCAATATTTTCCTTTTTAAAGTGTAAACTTAATCATTAATATTTTTTTAAAATCAAAGTATAAACTTAGTTATACACTATTAAAGATTTCTCAATAGAAAAAATTAAACAAAATTATTTTAGTTGCTTTCCCTCGAGAAGAACCTCCCCCACTTCATCACCCAAATAAACCAAGGAAACAAAACATAGGTATATTTGCAAAAAGACAAAAACAAAAGTACCTTGCTACGAGAATGAACATTGTATCTTGCTGATACCGAATCTCGTGAAACCTGGTATTCCGTGGTGGTCACGCGTGTAGTTTAGTTTTTTTTTTTTTTACAATTTTATTTAGTTATTTAATAACAAGTACAATAATTAGAACACCGATATTATTCAAAAAAAATTATCAAGTAGTTCAGGACTAAAATATATTCAATGCCTTTAATGGAGAGAATTCATGGCTATGAATTTTTTTATTATTAGTATAAACTACAATGCAATATTAATATATGAGTACAGTGACAGTATATGTACGTAGTTTCAATGAAAACAGTTCGCAATTGGACGTAGTCCACAACAAAATGCACCATTCTTCAAAGACTAGTACTATAATATTATAAAAATACATTTCTTATTTCATCTTACGTAACACCATCTTTAATTAATTAACATAAATGAAATGATATAATGTCCTAATGTGTGTTTTTTTTATTATATAAAGGGAGATCGGTGCTTATCCACTGATTGATCGTATCAAAGATATGCACGAACCACGAACCAAAATATATCAGCAGGGATGCAATTAAAAATATAGTTAGATTTTTGTCTAGTGTGCACATTATTTAATTTTAATACTTTGATTCCGGAAAGATATGGATTCCAAATAATTTGGACTTCGATTAAGTGAATTAGCAATAGGAACTGAGGTTGGAATCGATTTTCCATTTTTTAAGGGTTTCTTGAAAGAAAAGCTAAAATAGACTTGAGGTAGATCGTAACAACGGTCTTTTTAAAATTTAGCTGATTATTTAAAGCTATTGAAAAGGTTCCCAGCAATTATTGTTTTTTTTAGGGAATTCCCAGCAATTATTGTTGAAGATTGATACATGGGATATTGGGCAAACAAGGAATTTTGATGCCATCGGTTTCTTAGCAACATGTAATGGGTACCCTACTAGAAGATTTTTCTTGCAACTCATGTGAAAAGTTAGGGAAAGTGCTAAGAGATTACCACTTGTACTTGTAGTCTATGGTATCCCATCATCTTTTCTACTCATCCCAAGTCTTGCTTAGATTGACTTTCAACCAAAATAAATACTTAGTTAGTAATCTCCACGAATTTAAAGATATTTACCTAGAATTTAAAAGAGAAGACTTTCAATAGAAAAAGAAAAGTTCAAAAAATGCATTCATTTTAAAAGAGTATTTGTTAGTGTTAACTGTTAAGCATATGCAATTTTTTTATAAACCGGATATCGTCATGGCGCAACTACAAAATGATGAAGGGGATTAGGTGTGATAGTGCACTATTAAATACAATAAACCTCTAAGATTAAATGGTTTATTTTTTGACAAATAAATCAAACAGTTAAAGATTAAAAAGAATTATGAAGTTTTTGGTGGATCACTTATAATGTTGGTTCATCTTATACATTTAACGGAAGAAACCAACTTATTTAACGGAAACATATTTAAAGAACCGAAAGGAACCAAAATTACTTAAGAAACTTCAGTGATACCTCAAAAATAGTTAATAGACCAAAATAACATTTTAATAAAAAAAAATCCCATATTTTTTTTTGGTACCAAAAAAACTTATATTTATTAATGTTTTAAAAAATTTACTTGATATGGAATCGGTGAATTCATATTTCAATTGATTCAATCAACTGAACTGGGTGACTGATTTAAAAAAATATTACAAATGAAAAAATTGAATATGTTGAACTGTGGCTCAAACTTCAAACCAGTACAATTCAATTCTACCTGATTTTATGGGACTGAGAAAGCGTAGTGGTTGACAACATTTATATTTACCTGTTGGACGATATATCATAGTCATCGACTTTGTTCAATAAAAACATGCAAATAGTAGATATCTTAGTGATTGCATCTAAAAAAAATTAGTGGCGTGGGTTATTACCCGTTTGTCTTCTATTCATATATAACTAATCATTGATGTATAAACTGACGTGATTACTTTGACATATTTTATATTTAAATCAATCTCTAAATTGGTCACCATATGATAGTTTTTGTTTAGTAGTCTTGCCTCTCAATAAAAACATAAGCATGTCGTTATTGCATAAACACCTAAGTGTATGCATCGCTCGCTATAAGTCTCACATCACGAGAATACGATGGAAATCAAGGATATTGCTACTGTCTATCTTGCATCACACATGAGTCCCACATCGCGAGATAGAGCGATAAGGCCAAAAGAGATGCCCACTTCCTACCTTGCATCACGAGGATTAGGCTTGCATTGAGAACCAATTTTTCTGAAACTTAGGGAAATAGACGTCTATAAATATAGAACCCCTAGGTCACTAGAAAAAACATCATTTGACAAGCAAACGAAGACATAAACGCGATTTCGAATGGATTGGTGCGACCAGAGCCATTCGAGAGCCAAAAAATCATTAACGGATGATCTTTTTCTCATACTTTCTCATGCACAACTAAACCATTGTTATTAAAAGGAATGAATTATATATAGCACAACTAAACCATTTTTACTAAAAGAATGTATCAAACCCAAACATTTTACTTGCTAAAACAACTGGTTTCTAGAATCAGATAAGTGGTTTTGTTATTGACTCAAATTAGGGATGGCCAACCGTGAACTAACCCACATGATTAGGGCCAACATGATGCATACATTTCCGATCATTTATTTTGCTTTACAATATTAATATGATTGGTTATGAGTCATTGAATTTATTGTTGAAAAACTTCAAACACCACACAATATTTCTTATCTTGGTTATGACTATATAGTAAGCATTTTTATCAAATAAACTTCTGCCAAACACAGTTCATGTTTGGTTGAGGACTTTGATTAACTCGTCTATATTTTTACACTGACAAACAAAGAATTACTGTGGAAATAATAACGGTTTCATCTTTTTATACAAATAGTAGGGACATGACCCAATATAGCTAGTACACTTGGGTCAACAATTGAAAGATTTTTCTTATATATTGAATTATTGATTGCAAATTCAAGTTGGATTAGGACAATAGCTTGAGCAGTCCTATAAAAACATCAGATGATTTACCATATATAAAAGAAAAGGGTACTATTGCTTATTATAGTTTATTCAAACACTAGTGGACGAAATAAGCATGCCCAAATGAATGCTTGGCAGGAAAAAAAATTGCTTTAATCACACTGATAACGAAAGCAAAATTTAATTAATAGAAACTGAAAGTGAGAAGTTTTTATAATAAAAAAAAACGATAAGATCAAAGAAACAATGTGAAAATGAAATGTTAAATATTTAAATATAAACCATCAATTTAATCTTTCTCTATTATCACTCTTCAATTTAATTTCTAAAACATGGTCGTAAAAATTAGACAAGTTCGTCAATTGTTTTTGTCATTGCACTCTCTTGAATTTGTTGGTTTTTGATTTTAAAACTGTTGTAGACTTAGTTTTTGATTTTAAAACTGTTGCAGACTTTCAAATTCTATTTAAAAAACGACCAAGTTGTTCTCTTTAAAATCTTTTGTGGCACTATCAATATGGTGCATTGTAGAAAATACAAGAAGCTTCACGATATTTTTCGGTGTGTAGAATGCACAAGCTCACTATATATATAGAGAAAATTCACAAATAATAAGTTAGAAACTTTGGGAACAAGTAATACTTTATTTTGGGATTAAGTAATTCACATATTAGATCTGCTACAAAAATATATGTACTAATGTATATTATATTAAGTACAAAGATATGTATTATTTTGAGTATCAAAATATATATATTTCAGATCACGCACCAAATTCCAAAATATTCTAGATTGCGTTCCAAAATATTTTAGCAAAACTTAGGGACTAAGAAAACATTTTCTAATAATGATTAAATTAATTACTTAATTTAACATTTCCAAAATAATAAAATATATAAATATATTTTTTTTTCTCTAGTGCTTACTTTGTTCACTTAATTATGCACCCACTTAGAGGTACACCTACACTATATAAACATTAATAATATGTGTTTCACCCGGTGTGGGACTTCCACTTTTTTCAATTCACATAACACTAGTTCTACCAAACTTTGGAATTTGTGTTTAGTCTTTTAACTCAATTTTCACACATGTTCCAAAGAATCGCCCACTTGAATTTTAAAAAAAATGTTTCAAAACGTTTCTATAAGGTTGTTAATAAACAAATGTATCGCCTACAACTTGAACCTTTGCATAGCAGATACTATTCCAAATTAACAAGAGTTGCTCGTGACATTGAACTCTATTTCAGACATAGAACCCGCACACTAACCTTTTTCTAAGGTGAATTTTAAATGCTGGTTCATTTATAGGCATGTACATTTATCCAGTTCGACGAATGCTCTAGGTATTCTGCCTCAAAATCTCATAGGAATCAATCTCAGCTCCACTTTCGTATAAGTGAGTGCAAGAGTACTCATATATATATATATATATATATATATATATATATATATATATATATATGTGTGTGTGTGTGTGTGTGTGTGTGTGTATATATATATGTGTGTGTATATACACACACACACACGCTTCACTCCACATTGAGTATAGATCTCATTTAGAGTTTCTATTATCTCAGCCTCTTGTCGCTGCAGGAATCATGCTTCTTTAGTTTTGTACCATCGCATGTTCCATCACTCATGATTTGTTACTACCCAATTAACATATATCTTGGGATCTTCATTTATGTAGGCCTTGTTACCATCACTCATGATCTTTAGGCATTAGTCTCATTTCTATTGGATGTGTTTAGGACTTTTCTAGTTATTCCTTTCATCAAAGGATCAACTAAATCATCATCATCATCGATATGTGTACGATTTACTTTAACCATTTCTTTAGAGCTCTTTAATTTCTTTGTTCGTGCTTTAATTATCGTCTTTTACCATTGTGATAATGATTCTCAATTTTGCAATAATTGCGGTACTATGGCAATGAATTAACACTACTTACAACGATTTCATCCAATATGGGTTCTCAACTAGCAAGCATTTTCTCAACTTGCTTCTTCACTAATTTTCTCGTGTTATTATCTCAAATTCATTCCATAATGGTCAGAGTCAATATCATCTGTTTCAACACAACTCCCCTAACGATACTTAATGTGTAGCCATTAACCACCGGTAGCTTAAGTCTCATATGAAGTATGTTGTATTTTGTATCTTTTGTACAAGTTTGAAAGAAGGGTTAAATATGTTTTTGGTCCATACATTTTGCCCTCCTTTGACAAATAATCCTTACATTTTAATAAATATTTTTAAAATCCCTACATTTTTCTTCCGTTAGCATAAATAGTCCCTGATATCAAGTAATTAACGAGAAGCTGACGTGGCAGCTAGTGGACCTCTTTTTTACGGGTTAAATACATTCTTGGTCCTTATATTTTGCGTGATTTTGAACAATAGTCCTTACATTTTAATAAATGTTTTTAAAATCCCTACATTTTCCCACTGTTAACAAAATTGGTCCCTGACGTCCATTTTCGCTGTAACAAACATTATACGATAAGTGACCATCAATTTTGGATCGTTAGTTTTTCATTTTAATTAGCTAAGTTTCCTTTTTTTTACTTGTTGTTTGTTAGATGAACAAAGCATTATCGGGAGGGCTGTGCGTAACAAACATTATAGGATAAGTGACCATCAATTTAAGATCGTTAGTTTTTCATTTTAATTAGCTAAGTTTCCTTATTTTTTGTTACTTGTTGTTAGATGAAGAAAGCATTATCCGGAGGGCTGTGCGTAACAAACATTATAGTATAAGTGACCATCAATTTTGGATCGTTAGTTATTCATTTTAATTAGCTAAGTTTTCTTATTTTTTGTTACTTGTTGTTAGATGAAGAAAGCATTATACGGAGGGTTCTGCGTAACAAACATTATAGGATAAGTGACCATCAATTTTGGATCGTTAGTTATTCATTTTAATTAGTTAAGTTTTCTTATTTTTCTATTTATTTTGTGAACCGATTAGTTATATCCTTTTTTTTCTTTTTCTGGTCAAGTGTTATAGCTTAATAAAAACAAAAAATAGATGAGGGAATAGGAAAATGAGTGAAAAACAAACTAAGATTATTAAGAAGAAAAGAAAAAAAATACCTAGTAGTTTGTGAACCGACTTGTTATATCCTTTTTTTTTGTCAAGTGTTATAGCTTAATAAAAACAAAAAATAGATGAAGGAAGGTGTGTATAGTCCAACAAAATAGGAAAATTAGTGAAAAACAAACTAAGATTATTAAGAAAAAAAGAAAAAAAAATACTTAGCAGTTTATGAACCAATTTGTTTAGCGTTTTTTTTGGGTCAAGTGTTATAGCTTTTTAAGAAGTAAAAATATCAGTTTTAACTTTTAGGAGTCCAATTGTTACAATTTGCAACAAATATTAGAATCTAAACAAATTTCAAGATAAAAAAGAAGGACTCTTGCTAGTGGTGTGATTATTCAAACACCTACTTTCTGATGTCAAATTTCAAGGAATACCAAAACAGGAATAAAAAAACACACAAAATAAAATGGTAACTTCAATTGCCCACAACACCAGCATCCAATCCTTAATTGTTATGCACCATTTAGCATAAGAACACTAAACTTTGCAACCTTACAATTAGAAAAGTAAACTTTACAATGTTTAATAGGTGCCGAAAACACTAAACCAAAATAATGAAGTATCAATCCTCAACTGGTGCTGAAAACACTAAACCAAAAAAACTAAATTAAATCGAAAGCAAATAAATGACCACTACATTAAAGAAAACTCCATCGTGCTTGAACAACTTATTTATGCATCAACAAATTCACAATCACAGTAACGTAAATAGCGTGGTTGCCTTCAGCCATTGGGCCACCAATCCTCAACATCACACCTTCATGAATGTTGCGAGCTTGAACAAAACGTTTTTATCCACCACCTATCTTGATGTGTTCATAAGGAATAGAGCCATAAGTCATCACACATTCTCAAATGTTCCCACAATCATCAACCATGATAACTGTTGTGGAAGCTCTGTGAAATACTTGTTCACATTGTCCCTCATACCTCAGCTTCTACATGAGTAGAAAAACATTTAATAGAACACTCATTAGAATATGGAAAAAATTCAGAATTGAATCAAAATTAATTAAAAAACATATGTATATTCATACCAAAAACTCCTTGTTCACATCATTTTCAGTCAACTTTTTTATAAAATCAATTTGAAGATTGATGAAACTGTGGCGATAAGATAGAGCATAGGTCGGGGGGGGGGGGGGGGGGGGGAATCATTGTCAAAAACTGGACAACATCAGACATATCAATCACAAAACGCATGGGAGGATCAAAATAGGCACACCTAATAGCCTTCCCAAACCGGTCATTTACAACCATTTCGAACCGACCTGAAGCAACAAACATTAAAGTCACCCATGCACCTAATCATAGCCCATAAAAATCACTGATTGCCTTCCATCCTTTGGTGAGAAAAAAAGAACCAGCAATCCTATCAACTAAAACTTCAAACTTATTTTTCTTTCCGTCGACCAGTTTGACCAAACGATTGATTTTGTCTTCGAAATCAGCTGCAAACATGTTTCGTAACTTGACAGCACCCTAAAATAAAACAGAAATCAAGTAACAATCAATATATATTTATATATGGAATACGGCTCCAAACAGTAGCAATAACAATCCTCAATTTAAAACATGGTAAACAAGCGCAGCAACATGAAACTAAATACCTCGTAATAATTCAAACACAAAAGCAATGAAATTTAATTGAAAATTGGATGAATAGTAACGTAATAGCAGCAAACCAAAAAAATTAAAAAATTAAAAATAGGGTAACGTAATAGCAGCAAGCAAAAGTAATAAAAATAGTAATGGCTTTAAACCAACAAATATTGTCTTTCACACTGCTTTGTATTATGTATTACGTAAACTGCTTAGTGCTGGCGACTGCAATATTGTATTTCATACTAAAACTTTAAGTTCTTTGATGACAAATAATATATTGCAGAATGATAGTTTTCGCAAAAAAAAAAGAGTAAGAAGTTAGGAAGGAAAACGACAAATTACATCTTCTGTGTCGTACTCAACTATGTATCTTTAGTACTTCAATTGAAGTTTGGTGACAGTCTCGTCCATCTTAGTAACATGATGAGTCATCAAAGAACCTACCAAACCAATGGAAAACAACATGTTACAATAAGTATGACAATTGTATAATTCAAAAAACACTAATAATAACTATCCAAAAAATGGAAGAAAAAAAATTCAGAATTGAATCAAAGTTACCAGTTAAACAGTGGTATGAGAGGAAAGTTGTAAGGTTACGTCCTTCCATTTGCAAACCTCTAAATATCAAAATATATTATTCTTGTGTTGTGTGTGAAATTTACCACGGTTCAGGGTTTTTTTTGTTTGAGAGAAACACGTTTAGGGCTTGGTATATACAACGAAGTTTACATGGAAATTAGAGTAACCGAGTTTTCACCTCTAAATATAAGAAAAAAAACATCAAATAAGTGTAGAAAATATTTCCTTAAAAAAAACAAAAACAAGAGGATATGAATAAAATTGGTGCGATACATTTTTTAAATGGAATTTGTTAGGCTAAATAGTTGAGAAAATATTTGCTTAAAAAAAAAACATTGGTGCCATGCATTTCTTTTTAGATGGGATTTATTAGGATAAATAAATGCAAATCTAATAAAACAAATGAGGGGAAAAAACTAGGTTAAGTTGCTGCAAGATCTAATAAAATTAATAAATAAGGATTATTTAAATTTTAAATATTAAAATACCCACATAGTCGGATTAAATTGTGGAAAGAGTAATTTAGTTAGATTACAAATCGATTTGATTGAATATTTAATTAAAGATTATTATTATTATATACAATAAAATAAAAGGAAAGAAGGGGGTGGATTCCTTACTCCGAACGCATCTAAGGTTCGGAATTAGGTTTGGAGCTAGGTTTGGATGAAGACTTTGTGAGGATAAGAACGACCTTACCCCCTCTCTCTAACAAAAAACGCTATCTACCGCTTCCAAGCCCTACAAGAACCCATTCCCTCCCTCACTCTTCTTTACTTCTCAAACTCTCAACTTCAAACCCTATTTTTCTGCTTCTCTCTCCTTTTTCTCTCTCTCTCCTCAAAAAACCAAACATCATTCACTTTTCACATTCAAACTTCAAACCAAACACACACCAATGGCAATTGAAAATCAAGAAAACACCAGTGTCAGAGAAATCAAACCAAAGAACAGAAGAATCATGGTATGCACAATCTAGCACTAGATTCTTGATGGGTTTTTTGTTTTAATGTTAATGTGTTCTGTTTTTTGTTTTTTTCCTTCCTACATTGTGTTATGTTCTGTTTTTATTGATTTTTGATTTGATTTTTTAAATAGGGTGCTGGAGGACCTGATGATGATGATAACAGATGGCCACCATGGTTGAAACCATTGTTGAAAGAAGCTTTCTTTGTTCAATGCAAGATACATGCTGATTCTCACAAGAGTGAATGTAATATGTATTGTTTGGATTGTATGAATGGTCCTCTCTGTTCTCTCTGTCTTGCTTATCACAAAGACCACCGTTACATTCAGGTTTGTCTTCATTGTTCAATCAATTCATCAAAAAAATATACTTTTTGTAGAAAAACTTATAATCTGACACATTTTGGTTCATGGGCTAATTATAGATTCGTTCTTTTTTTGGGCTGATTTCAGTTAAAAGTTCCACTTTTGTTTTCTGTGTTGAGATCTAAGTGTTTTTCTCAAATGGGTTTTCAAAAAAAATGTGACCTTTTGCTGATTTTCAGCTACTTTTTTCAATGTGTGTGAATAATGTTTAACCATTGATGTATAATGTCTAATTAAGGTGCTAAAGTTTGTTTAATTTTTTGTTTGTGAGGTTTAGCCATTGATGTTTAATGTTTAATTAATGTGCTAAAGTTTGTTTTTTTGTATGGTTTGAACAGATTAGGAGGTCTTCATACCATGATGTGATAAGGGTGAATGAGATTCAGAAACACTTGGACATTGCTGGTGTTCAAACTTACATTATCAACAGTGCAAGGGTTGTGTTCTTGAATGAAAGGCCTCAACCAAGGCCAGGGAAAGGTGTCACAAACACTTGTGAAGTTTGTGAGCGTAGCCTTCTTGATTCCTTCCGGTTCTGTTCTCTTGGTTGCAAGGTAATTTACTTGGTTATTTTCCACCAATGTATTCTCATCAATTATTTTGTAGTAGAATTTGAACAAATCGCTATTGTTCGGCTATACACAATATATAGCTGCACTGTAACAATGTTGTGTTGCGGAATTTGAACAAACTAATATTTTCTGTGATTTGTGATTGATTGACAACTTTGGATGATGTATTTGCTTTCTTTTGAAGCTAGTAAAGAAACTTTTTTTTTTGGGTAAAAATGAGTCGAGGTTGACTTTTTCATAATATGTACCATTTGATTCACGAGACTCTTGTATCATTCAATTTAATCTTTTGCATAAATTTCTTCAGAGCATTAAACAATCATGAATGTTGGGGTTTGAATATTGACTTATAATCCATCTTTGTCAAAATCATAACTATTATGTGTTCAACAAGTTTATGTTAACAGTTTTGGTTAATTGGTTTATTAATCAATCAATGTGAATGTCAATTGCAGATTGTGGGGACATCTAAGAACTTCCAGAAGCAAAAGAGACAATTAACAGCAATGGCATCAGATTCTTCTGAGGAGTCATACAGTAGCAACAACATTCATAGCCGTCAGAAGAAAATCAAAGTTCAAAGCTTCACACCATCTACACCACCCCCAACTTCAGTTAATTACAGAACAACAACCAAGAGAAGAAAGGGAATACCGCATAGAGCCCCATTGGGGGGACTTGATTTAGAATATTAGATAGTTAGTATTTTTAAGTTATTTGCTATAATGCCCCTGATATATATATACTAATGCAAGTACTTTTTTTTTTTTTACTTTTTTTAAGATAAACAATGGTTTCTAGTGTTTTGTGTATATAGCAAAAATCCAAATAGAAGTGGAAAAGATTGAGGTAGTAGAAAATAAAAGACACCTGTGAAATAGTTGGTGGTGCATTTAGCAAAAAGAATGGGTGTACGTACCCGTGCGTGTAGCAAAACAAGTAAGTCTTTTTTAATATAGGTTTGTTTTACTAAAGTAATTATACCTAAGTTTTGTGGTTGATGATGTAAATATTGGGTTAGTACGTGGGGGAAGAAAGGAAATGAAAATGTACCCCTAATAAGGTGCTATATCTAAATATGATAATAGAAAAAAATAAGAGTTCATATCATATATACATGTGTTTCACAATTATTGCTCCAATTGTTCGACCACATTTGAAGACTTTACACATATTAGTTAAAAGTATACATAAAAGAAAATAATGATGATTCTATTAATTTATGTTTATAAATTGTTTCGACCTTAAGTTTTTTTCGAGGTATTGTTCTCTTGGGATCTAGTGCGAAGTCTCACGGTTTTCTTGTTTGTAATTTCTTTGAATGAAGAGTGTGAGTTTTGACCTCATTCAAAAAGAATATGGTGATTTTTTGGTCGGTCATCTTCGAGCTTAGCGTGGATCGACTCTTACGTGGTTGGTCAATGTTGTGACCTCAAGTCTATGACATTGCATTCTTTAGATTTGTGTGTGTGTGTCGGGACTTGTGAGTCCTTACGATTGTTTGCTTTGTATCATTATTTTGAGGTTTTGTTATAAAGGACTATAGGTCATGTTAACAAATGACACTTGCTAATGATTTAAAATTAAAAATGATTGATGGATTTTATGTAAAAAAAGATATTTTTTATTGATTCAATATGTTGAGTGTATAATTATTAACATAAAGTTTCTATTTTAAACTTCTTAATAAATGTCATAATGATAATTGTTAGCATTTCTCTTGTTATATAACATTGTATTGTAAAATGTAAAATTTTTTTTTTTAGATATTGAGCATTTTGAGACTTGTGTGAGTCCTTACGATTGTTTGCTTCGTATATACATTTTAGAGATTTTGTTAGCATTGATGTAACATTGAAATGCAAAAGGTATTCTACTTTTACATAATAAAATACATCAAATGATATACTTTTTTTTGGTTGTTTTCGTGATATATTAAAACAAAGAAACAAAATTGTTTTCCCAATATAAGTTTAATAATATTTTAAAATAAAGAAAACAAATTTGTTTTTTCCAATTTATCTTTGATAATATAGATGTAGATTGTACTCCCTCCGTCTCATATTAAGTGACATAATTTACTCTGTCAAATATACGAATACATTAAAAACAACTTAAGGTTGGAACAAGTTATAAATAAAAATTATCTATCTTCGTTTATTAGTAGAAAAATCTAATCAAAATATGTTAATTCAATAGTAAACATTTTCAAATAGGTCAAAAGAATACTAATTAAAGGTAAGGATGAACAAATAAAAGAGTGAATTTACGTTATATAACGCAAAAGTGAGAATTTTATCACATAAATATTTTACAACAAACAAAATAAGACTGATATTCCAATCACATCATTCAACTTATTAATTTAGATATTTTTATTTGTTTAGATAGAATTCGTAGACAAATAATTATTCTGTATTTCATTTTAACCTTGTTTTCCAATTTCAAAGACAAATTTCTTAATGTGTAAAACATATTACGAGTGGTTGTGAATGCTGGTGGTGGGGCCGATGTTAACATAAGGTTCCATCCAAATTGCGGTAGGGTCCACCGAGGTCGGCTTATGGGTTTTGTCGTCAGCGTAAACACGTGTCGAAATCTTATTAGTGGGTGTGAAAGCAAGATGCATTAGTTCTCGAAAGTAGAGAGTAGGTCGGCCGCCTTGAATTAGATTAATATACAAAGTTTATTTATATTAAATTGTTAAAAATTGCTTTTAATTATTATCTTTCATTTTTTAATCTTGATAATTTGAAAAGGTCATAATGACGAATACCTCAAGAACAATGTGTATAAATTTCAAATAAAAAAAAACTAGTGAAAAATTAAATATTAGTACAAATTACAATTAATGCACAATTTTTACAAAAGCCTACTTTTCTGGGTACAAAATGTTTACTATTTTAAATTATAAAAAGATCTACTAAGTGTATAATGTACTTATTTTTTTAGAAGTCAAAATTAATTGAGTAAAGATCTATTTCTTTTGTTCATAATATTTCGATCATTCAATCAGTGTTGTATATTTTTCTCTCTCGTGAGCCGTCACTAAAATTCTAGTTTTTAATCCTTTATTCACGAAAGAGAGGTGATTTATGAACAATCTTTTACCCAAAATCGTCCCTATAAATAGTTTTTCTCTTTCCCTTTTATTGAAATAAGTGATGTTCATTTCTATTTCGTTTTTTCTATCGTTATTTCGTCGTCTTAATGCGACGTTCTTTTGTTCGCCGTTTTTGTGCAACGTTGTTTGTCTTTTTTGTTTTGTTAAGATATTTGTTCGGTTCAGATTGTCAGATCAACTTTGATCAAGTACAAATCTAATCAATGACTTTGGCTTCGTCAACGTTGAAGATCCGAAGACATCGGTATTTTTGAGACTTGAATACAGTCATATGTGTATGCTTTTGTACTTTGTCGTTTTATGATATGCCATGTTGTGAGTTTATTCGATTTAATCTTTTTATTTTTAACGAATTTGCATTGCATCGATTTACTCTGCAATTTAAATGAATGAATATAAAAAAAAACTCAATCATTCATTCCAATAAAAAACAAAAAAAGTAAAATTCAAAATAGTTTTTGATCTTTTGATATCAAAAATAAATTATGCATTAACTTAATATAACATAGTACTAATTTGGTTGAATATTAAAGTATCATGAACTACTTTAAATTTTATTTTTGCGGATGATTATATTGATTCATGTGAATATTGCACATGATCAAAATGAATCTTCATTCAAATAATTTTAAGAAGTTTATTCAAATTTGTTTAGAGAAGTAGAATGGATTTTATATATTTGGATGTTTTTAAGTATAATTTTAACAAAATATTTTTATTTGAATAAAACAATTCATTTTGCAATTTTTTCCATTGAATCCATTTTTTTTGTGTGGATTCTGGTCAATCCTCCAATTATGGAGTAGATTCCCCAATCCTGAAATTAGAGGATTTGGAGTACATAATGTTGCTCTTCGTTCTTTTTTTGGCTCAATGTAGCTCTTTGTTAGTGGCTTTGTAAAAACTAAAAAGCATTATTTATTTTTTACAAAAAGTAACACAAAATAAAAGAAACATGGTTTTGTAGATCGGGCAGTTTCTCTGCTTGTCAGATCTGTTGAAGGGTCTAATCATGAGGATGATAGAGTGATTAATGGGTTTTTTCTAAACGTGGTTTTTCCTCTCTGAGTTTCGTACGGATTAGGTTGATATTATGCATTTGTGTTAAATTTTCATAATTGGAAAAAATATTTGTTACCCCACTCAAGGAGAAAGAACCCAATTAAGATTACGGTCCAGTATTGATTGGTGAAAAGTGAAGTGTTTCCTTATGAAGAATGTTTAGGATTTTAAGGAAAATGTTGTGAACTAGTTGATGTTTCTTAGGGAGTAAGATTTCAGATTCTCATAACCCAAAAAGGAATCTGAATTATTAGCTTTAATTTTCATCCCTATTTTACCAGGTCATCATAGTCTACTACAAATGCTTTGTGAACAATGTGTATGATTGTTTTGAATTTTTTTTTGTCAAGTGTTGAAAGAGTCTTAAATTAGGCATTATCATGTATTTATAAGTGGGGTCAATTATCATATTTTAAGTTTGTTTTACTAGATTTTTTAGAGTTGTGTTAAACACAACCATAAATTTTTAAGATTAAGTAATATAAAGTGTGGTGTTTAGAGTTTGAACTTTAACTTTAATTCTCATATGTTATACTCCTTCCGTCTCACAATTATTGTCTCTTTAACATTTTTTCTTTTTCTCAAAATAATTGTCACTTTACAATATCAATGCAGCATTTATTATTATTTTTCCACTATTATACATTTATTTATTGATTGAATTTAATCCAACTTAATTACTCCACTAACTACAATTAATAAGGGTTATTTAATAAATGTTACTAATTTTACTATTGAAATCAACACAATTAATCATTTCCTTAATAATCGTGCATAAATCTTAAACAACTAATATTGTAAGAGGGAGTACTTCATTGTCCTTAACAACAAAACTATACTAACCGAAACACACTTCAAAATACTAAGTTTGAAATAATTATTTCAGTGTGAAATGAGACGTAATTGTAGATGGGATAACATCTTTTGGTTATTTGAAGAGCCGTTTGCTGCTTGTGGTTACAGTACAAGTATTTGTAAAAATATATTTGTTAATACTGTCCCTCATCTTCAATGGAATTAAATCATCAGAGTTCACGAAAGTTGATTTTGTAGTTTATCTAAAACTTATCTAAATCCACAAAAATATTTCAATGATAGGACCAAATATGAAATTCAATTATATTTTACTTTATCCAAAAAGTTATTATCAATTTTGATATTTGATTCAAATAAGTTCCACACATTTTACGGTCCAAGTTACAAGTTATTAACTATTTTATTTATCTATTGATCAATCGATTTGATTGCGAGGAGATTTCAAATTGTCATCCTTGTTTGTGTCAGTGGCCAGACCACTCATCTATAAGCAAATTCTAAAATGCATAATAGATTTAATTTTTTTTTCGGGGTTTAGACTTTAAACCTTAAATATCTTTTAAAACAATCAATACTGCAATGAAAAGAAAAAAATTTACATTTAGTTCACTTTTCTTTGATAAGATATACTTACTAGCTAAATATATTTTTAGTCTTCATAAATATACCATTTTTTCGTTTTAATCCCTCTAAATTTTTTTTTCAACTTTTAGTCCTTATAAAATTCTCAATCACTACTTTTGGTCCTTATTTTTAAGTAAATTTTAGTGAACTTGTGCAGAAATGTGTAGAATATTATAAAAATCAATCCAAAAAAAAAATTAGATTTTTTTAACACTAAAACATAAAAATTCATATTAAATTCATGTTTTGTTAAAAAATTTTAAATTTTTTGGGAGATGTTCTTATAATATTATTAAATTTTCTGCAAAATTTTAGTCAAAAATATGAATTCCACATATCAGTTTACTTTAAAAGATGGACCAAAAGTGAAGATGAAAAATTTTTGCGGGACCAAAAGTTGAAGGAAAAATTTAGAGGGACTAAAATGAAAAGTTGATATATTTATAGTGACCAAAAACATATTTAACCCTAAACATATCGTATTGGCAATCATAAAATAAATGTTAAAATATGGTTTTGGTCCATGCAAATATGTCTCGTTTTGGTTTTAGTCTATGTAAATTTCTGTTGTAGTTTTTGGTCCCTACAAGTATGTCTCGTTTTGGTTTTGGTCCCTCACCCTATTTTTTGTGATGATTTGCACATGTGGCACATGATGATTGAACCCATTTTATAGAAAAATGGCCCCTGAAAATTATTTTAATCTTTAAAAAGGTCTCTGCAAAATATTTTGTTTTTAGAAATAGTTCATGGAGGAACTATTTTAAAAAACAAAACATTTTGCAATTATCAAAAACTATAAAAAAAGTTACATGGACTAAAACTAAAACGAAACATCTTTGCAGGGATTAAAACTACGTTTTAGCCTAAAATAAAACACTAATTATAAAACTCATGAAGTATTATAAAACAGCTTCTTTTTTTTTTGGATAGATATAAAACAGCTTGTTTTAATCCTCCTTTCAAATATGCAACAGTGTATTTCTCTGATAAATATATAGAACAGCAGATTTTTTATGAAAAAAAATATCCTACAACAGTAAAAAACCTCTCAAGAAAACTGTAATTTTTAACGTTGTTTATTTAAAAAGATAAAATGAATCCCAAGTTGCCCAATCTATACCAACAGGTAAAGGTAGTTAAGTGTCTTGTCATATCGTTTTTCCCCCTCTTTTCCCGTTTTCCTGCCTTGTCTATTTTTTCCCTTGAAAATAACTTACTCTAGGATAACTTCAATTCTTTTCTATTCAAGTTTCTTACACCGTTGGATAGATACAATATATACCTATATGATAAACATTAGTTATATCAAATGTTTGATACACATACGATAAGAAATAAGATATCATTATTTTATTATATTATATAAGAAAATTACTTTTGTAATTAGTTAAATATTTTAAAAACAACATGCAAATAATTATAAATAGATAAGGAATGACAACATTATTAAAAAGGCAGAATATCTTTGAAATAACTAATAAATAAGGAATGAATTATTAATACTATACTCAAGATAAAAATTATAAAAGAAAGTCAGACCTATGATAAAAAAAATGGTTTATTTTATCTCATCTTTTTGATGCATTAAATTTGAGATTTAAGCATGATACAATATATCATATCTTGTCTTCTTATCTTTACCATCGAACGATCTCTAAAATAATTTTACCAAATTTAATTTCTTATAGATACAAATGTAGTCAACTTAATATGTGTTTGGATTTATGGCTGGAGCATCATTTACGTGTCCCGAAACATTTTTTACTTTGATTTAAAGAAGCTCCAAAAGTAAGCCTCTCCCCGAACATGATTTTCCATTGTTAAAGTGAATAATACATCACTAAGAGACAAACATGCTATAAGTAATTGAGATAAAGTATTGAGCAACTTCTTTTATTTCTTTTATGATACGGTCGTTCGAAAGAAACTAAATTTTATTTCTTATGAAAACAATTTATTTGTGATACTTTTATTCTGATCAAAACCAAAACCAAGTTATTTTGAACTTATTTATGTTTTAGGAATCAAAGAGTTAATAAAAAATGTGAGCGTGTTTTATGCTTTAGCCTAACCGACTGCAATGCTTTTTTCGCTCACGTGCTACCGTCACACGTTTAACGTGGAGAAATATCTCTCTTTTAACACGTTATTTCTTAGTTCTTTCGTGTTTCACCCTAGTTTTCTTTTCATGTACAAAAATAATCTCACATATAATGCTGTCCAAATCAAATAAAGATAAAATGAAAAGGAAAGATAAAAATAATATGAAAAGTCCAATAAAGAAAGTCTTTAGGTTATAAGTTAAAAAACAACATGGTAATATTTTCTTGAAAAGTCAGTATTAAACTTTCTAAAAATTTAAACATTGTTATTTTTATAAAAACAAAAAACTACTATAAGTACATTTGTTAGCACATCTCAATTATTAGACACCACACAACATCAACATTGTTAATTCAATTAGACTTTATCTACATCTTCTTTTCATTCTTTAAAAAAAAAAATGGTTAAATCATACTTTTCTTCATTAAAAAAATCGCTATTAGGAAAGCAACCTACATGAAAATCAACAATAACTTTATCAAAAAACATTATTCACGCATATTCCTATTAATGTTTCAAAGAGAGCACTTGACAATCTTAAAATATCTTGGTATAATTTTTCTTTCATTGTTTTTATTTTTGAAGAGGATTTTTCTTTCATTGTTATATTGTTCTACTAGGTCCAATTGTTGACACATGGACTAGGACTAATTCTTCGTTTTTCCAATGATAGCTCTAGTTTATTAGTAGTTCTTGATATTGGTAAGACGATAATTTAGAAGTTGAAGAAAGGGGTGATGTTTATGACACATGGCTTGACGTGTACAGTGGAAAAAGCTAGGTGATGAATTTTGTGATGTTTAGGGCAAAAGAGGTTGACACATGGCAAAGATTCTTCCAGGGAAATTAACTCACCGAGAACCGTCCAAACCATCACTACCTTTGTGAAGTAGTACTACTCTTGCTAGCTAGAACATTCATTCCCTTTGACAAATCATCTAATAACCCTTTTTTTAGTATAGGTTTGATTCTGTGATGACATGATGTGGTTTTTATTGCATTAATTTTGTAAAATTAATTTTAAATAAACTTCAGTTGATTGAAAAATAATTTATGCGAATGTCAATTTAACAATAGGTACAAATTCTACCCCTAAAAAAAGTATAAATTCTAACTTGAGAGTAAAATTAAATTTTACAAACAGTTTCTTTTTTTAAATCATTCAAACATGTTATCTGTTTGTTTTTACGATAAAGAGGTAGTGGAACACGTTTTTATCTTAAGCTTTGGTCCTTTGATTTGGTAGCAGATAAAAAAATAAATGAGAAAATTTGAAATTAAAAGAAGGAATTAAAATGTTTTAACTTTTAACTTTTAAGTGTATAGATCTCATCAATTGAAAAAAAAAAAAAGAAGAGAGAACAAAACTTGAGAATTCTCCTCCAACTTCTAACGACTTAATTAACCTTTGCATTTTATCTCTAGGACTGACGGAACTTGTTTGAACCTATTTCCACATTGCACGTGTTTGCTTATTTTTCTTTTAAAAATAATAATATTAATTAATTGAATATTAGTATCACTACCGATCATCAAAGATGTTTAAGGTCTTCTCATAAAAAGAGATGCTTATAAGGTCTAATATGGTTTTCAACTGACAAATGAAAAGCAGAAAAGGTATGAGTCTAACTTGTGGGTCTAATTTTGACCAGAAACAACAATTAAAGAGTATTGGATGAAATTATATTAACAGTATTTTTCTTATTTTAATAAGAGATTTTGGGTTCAAATTCAAACCTTAAATATACATTCGAATTAAAACTCTACGAACGAGAGTTTTGTCACTAACATATACAGTTACATTTTTTTTTTGTTTACTTATTTACACATATACAGTTCAATTTGACTCAAAAGTTAAACTCCGTGGTTTTGTAAAATAAATAAATACGTGCTTTGTTTTTTTATAAAAAACGAAAAACCATAAAGTATCTATATATTAACTTGACTATGATGTATGGTAAATATACGTTGATTTTTTTTTTAACGAATACGTGATTTTTCATCTACTTTATGATTATGCAAAGTGAATATACGTGATTTATCATCTACTTTATGATTTTTGTCGATGTAAGGTGAATGAAATATGGATATGGGTGGGGGATTATCATGCACCCCAAAAAAAATATGGGTGGGGGGCACCAGGCAACAAAAGCATGTTACTATTACAAAGGCAAATCCTAACTAAAAAACCGTTCTGAGGGCTTGGGTTACATCATGTCAGATCACATTTTTCCTACCACTAATTAGCTAATGTATATGAGCTAAAAAGTTATGAAAAGGATTTCCCACTTTACTTCAATAATAGAGATTAAAGTCATAACATGCTAAATTAGGTCAAATGTTTCATCCGTGTGACCAAATCCCTCAGCCATTCTAGCTAATTTGACATTACATGCCATAATTGGCATTGTCTAAGTGGTAAAAACTAACATGATAATACGTTATCATATAAATTAACAATTATGTATGTTTTATTTTATATCAAAATAAAACCAGCCATGTGTTTGTGTTGCAATGGGATTTAGGCAGTTTGTAATTAGTTGGCAGTTTTAGTAGGTCTATGTTTAGTCATTATCCAAATTGTGTTGTCATGCCATTGTAACAACAAGTGTCAAGATGCCATCTTTATTAGTAGTAAGTGTATAACCATTCTTTATCTTTATTTATTGAGATGAGATGGTGGTTACAAAAAATGTAAGAAGGAAATAATTCAGAAATAAAATTGATATTCATTCTTGAATTAAAATGATTATCACCATTATTTGTCATATATCTCACATGACTAACCAACAAAGATTTTGGTTCACTTGTGTTTCTACCTAATTCACCTAAGTATTTTTTGCCAAAAAAATAATAACTTTATTTATAAGAGGAATTAGCCATTGTACATGGAAATCAAGATCTTTGTCATTTTTTTGAGGTACGACTTCTTTATTGTGGATAAATATCATATCATATATGAATGAGTTCCTTTTAGTAAAAGAAGGAAATAGAATGCAAGAATGATGTATCAATTGACTCTGGATTAGATGTGTAACATACCAAGAAAGCAGTGAAAATAACCATATGCCAAACTTTCTTGTCTCATTACCTTCTCTTTTGTATTGATAAATCTCACTACCCTCTTTTAACATTATGAGAAATTTTACACTTCATATATTCCTTTATCATTTACACATTGGATGAATGAGTGGAATGTGGCATATGACTATTTACTCTTAGTGTCTGTTTAACACAACATTTGTAAAACGAAGTTTGATGGAAATCACGACAAAAAATCAAGGTAAAAACATATCGAAAAACATGCAAACGTGCTTTTGTGTGTTACAAACGGAAAATCAAACACACACTTAACTTATTTCAATATCTTTTTTTCCCCTCGTTTTGCAGTGTTTCATACTTCCTCTTTTCTTTACATTCAAGCATGACCCTTTCTAATATTTAAAATGAAGAGAACAATAGGTAATAATTTAAAAATTGTTTTACCAAAAACAAATTAGGCCACAAACACTAGAGACTCTATCCGTACAATAGATTAGATATCAATTTGCAATCATACCTAGTGCCTACACCCCAAACAAAAATGCAATCATGTGTCTGTTCTGTCGTTTCTTTACCTCCTAAGAAAATGACCAATAGTGTAAAGCTCAATATGCATGGTTCTGACTTGTCACAGCAAGAGGTTAGAGGCTGTTCAAATCATCAGAACTTGAGTTCACCAATCAAGATCAATCGTGTATCCTAGTGAACGTGTCTATCAAATAGGGTGTACGTGTAAAATAGTTTTTCCATTTTTAAGCATAATTAATTGTTTATAGGTGAGAATGGACAAAACTTTGTTTGCCACATGTTTTTTGTTGAGCATAATTGATTTCAAACGAGAATTTACAAAATTATGATGCACCACAAATCAAAGCTATGACATTCAACCCCAAATACCCCCAAACAACCAAGTAGTTGAATACACCATTGATTTAAAGTGAACATACTTTCTTTAGTTTTAACCAACACCAATAAGTGGTTATGATATTTTCAAGAATTAGGTTTTACCTCCTTCATGATAAAATTAGGATACTACTTCGTCCGCCCCTTTTTATCGAACCATTTAACAAAAATCACAAGTATTAGGAAAAGTTGTTGAAATAATTAATTTGTTATGTATGTATATGTGACTAATACTAAATTATTTTTTGTATATAAGATATATTTCATAAATTAATAATAAATGTAGTTAGAAGTTTGTAGATAATCTTATATCCAAAAATAATATTTTTTTTTATAATTGATATTATAATTAGAGAGAAATTGAGTATTTCCTATCTTCGATTTGAACTAACGAACTAAATCAACGCACAAAATTCTTGAACACGAGCCACCATTTCACACTAATAAACGCTTGCAAGACCTAACTAACTTCAAATTAATACCCATATATTGGTATGTGACTCAAAACTGGTATTGAAATTGTGAAATCGTGGCACATGTTTTGGGCATCATGGCACAATTTCGTGCTTAACAGCTTGTGTGAACCACTAGAAATATCGTCGCAAGTGTGCATGAAATCGTGGCGCGATTGGTGGATAACGCTCGGTTCGTACTGCGTAGGAGCTTGCAAACGTGGCATGATTCATTTGGATATGAGTTGTATATAAACTTCATATTTCACGTTTTTGAGAGAGTTTCAAGAGGGAAATTTTGAGAAATCAAAGGATGGAAATTTAAGGTTGAGTGTCTTTGGTGAGAAGTTCTCTTGGGTTGGAAAATATTTGTAAACACCTTGGGTAATGAAATCTCATTAAAGGAAGGATCAAAAAGCTTCATTTAGTAGTTTTTCTCTTATGATTCATTGTGAGTGTAGGTAACTTGAAAAATAGGTAGAAATTAGAGTGTTTTTTTTTGTGAGCTTTTAAACTAATTTCTTGTAACCGTTTTGTATCATTTTCATCATAGTGCATCAGACAACCGCTCTCTCTTCCGGGGTATGTCATTTTGGACTGAACTGGGTATACAATAATGCTATGTTGTTTTATTTCTCTTCTTTCTTATCTTTGTTGCTTTGATTACGCTTGTGGTAAACAGTAATGCTATGCTTGTGTTACTTCAGACTTAAATCTTGATTTGTTTGTGGTTGTTGTTTGAGACTACTTTACTTATTGATTGTTACTTCCTTTACACTAGACTAATAAGTTTTATTGGTGCGATTTATTTGTTCGAATTCATAACACCATACTTAGCCAAAAATATGGCATTAAAAAATTTATAGTGTGCATGATCTCCAAACTGTAACCACCCACTCATAAATTTTGATCAAGAGGTAAAATACATCTTTTTAACAAGATTATATGTATTCGTCTCCGCATAAACACTTTCAACATAACCAACTTAAAGCCTTATATATAATCACTTCAGTTACATATTTCCACGGCAATAGTTTGCACTCTTCCAACACCACTAAGTGAAGAATTGTGGAATCAAACTCTTACCTTAATGCATCAAATGTCCGTGCAGCTATTACTTGAAATGTACCTTACGTCTTTTAAATTCCTTATCTATATTTATTTTACATGAAAAAAAATTTGGTTAATTTTTTCATGAAATGATCACAAGGAAAGATAATTAGCTGGAAGAATATTGATCATTTATTATGCGCCACAAGACATCCAAGGGCATACTTTTAAAAGCATTTATTTCCATTATTTGACCATCTAAAAGTGTTTTTTTTTTTTTTTTATAGAAATAGAATAATCACACATCTTTTTTGCTTTACTTTTTTTCATTGTTTTTGTTTTTCTACAGTAATGTTCATGGTGGCAGCCATGTAGGAACACATTATTAAACGAAGAAAGTAGTGAGTGAATTTATGCACATCTTAGTCACTACCTTCTCTTTTGCCAACTTGTGTAATGTAGATAAGCTTCTTTCTTTTTTTCTTTTTTTTTTTTGAAGGAAATAAGCTTCTTTCTTTTGATGACAAGCTCATAACCCAACCTTTTCTCCCAAATTTTGCTCAACTTTACGTATTTCATTTATAAACTCCCCTTTATGTGTAAACTCGATCTCCTATGTCTTTTTTTTTCCCTTCAAAGAAAAATGACTTAACTTTTATAAAAGTATGGGAATGGAATGGGAAATGCATTTCTAGTTATGTATATTAAATGCTCAGCGCACGCTTCAAGATTGAGAGAGTCACAATATCTAGTTTTTCTTTAGCTACAAGGGATAGTGGTCGCACTTATTTAAATTGCTTAGTCCACGACGTCATTCATTGTTTTCCCCCTCATAAGTTAATGTTACATGAGACGGTAGGATTAAATTGCTTAATCCCTGATATTATTGATCAACTTCTTAAATAAGTCAACTCTATAGGTGTTGTTGTTGTTTACTCCTTCACCTTCTTTTCTCTCTTTTTTGCTTATAGAAAGTTATGGTGAGGGGATTACTATTTCATCTTCTATTTGGATCGAATTTCTTAAAAAATATTTAAATTTAGTGTTCACAATGGCTACATCGTGTGCTCAAGCAGTTACTATATCAATATTTATTTCATCACATTTTCATTAAAATTAGATGAACATAATGATATTCATGTAGTTTAGTTAGGTACCTATTATTCAATCAATAAATATTATATCATATTTTTATATTAATTTATCTTAAAATAAATTTGAACGTTAAAATTACTTTAAAATTAATCGGGCTCACAAATAACTAGTGGTGTGTTGATTTTTTTTTTAGACTATGTGCAAAATTCATCCCCAAAACCATGGGTCATTATCATGGCTGGATAATCGAATTGAGCAGTTCATGATGGAATACAAACTTGGCTCATTATCTAAAATCTGATGTCAATTTTCGTTTAAAATGATCTTGAAGTTCAATGCACCGTTCGTCGACCCAAAAAAAAAAAAAAAGTTCAATGCACATAACCAGACAAAAAAACATGTAAATGTAGACAGGTTCATGCATTGATGCATTGCGCGCGACAATATTCGAATACAATCTTTATATTTGGACACTCATAATTTTTAAACATGCATTTAACACTTTATTTTCTTTTTATTCTCTATTCTTGTCAAATTATATCTATTGCATACTTTATTTTTTTTTATTTTTTTTGTCAAATAGCCTAATAGCTAGAGCTCACACAATTTAATTGTGAAGGAATAGTGTCCGGGGTTCGAACCCCGGCATATGTGTGTACACAAATTATTTTCTTTAATATTGACTAGGAGAGTCATTTAATACTCATCATGAATGGGATAACTTCTAGTTATGAGAAAAAATGAAAGAGGGTGTGCCCATGTTTATAAATACGCACACACTATTGATAGGGGTGTTTAAACTGAAACCTATCCAAATTAAAACCGCAAATTAATCTTAAAAAACCGACAACTGCACAAAACCGAAAACGACTCGGATTGGATCAGATTTGAGGTTATTTGTTCAAAACCGAACCGCATACTTATATTTTAATACATAATTCCATTTTTTATAAGTATAATATATTAAAATTAAGCTATTATTATTTTTCTTTTTAATTCTTTTAATACTACGTACGAGTTTAATTTAATCAATCTTGTTACTATTAATATGTTTTAAAGATAACCAATCATTGTTTTTTTTAAAAGAATAATCAATAAGTTATTTTACCATATTTTAATAAGATTATTATTAATAGAAAAAGTTAAAA
Organism: Medicago arabica; assembly: GCA_946800305.1. NCBI lineage: Eukaryota > Viridiplantae > Streptophyta > Magnoliopsida > Fabales > Fabaceae > Medicago > Medicago arabica. The sequence goes on from OX326970.1 coordinate 44,807,113, forward strand.
TTTGTAATTTAGATATCCAAAAACTGATCCAAATTAAACCGCATTAAATTGGATCAGTTTTTTTTTAAATTAATCATCAAAAACCGAACCAAAGCACATATATTTTTATCTTTAGATCAAATGAGTTTTTGCCTCAAAACTGATCTAAACCGCACCACAAACATCTCTACTATTGATCAACAAGTTATCATCTTATAGCAATAATATTAATATAACTAAAGTTATTTTTAAATTTTGTCAGATAAAAACTATAGATGTTTATTATAAGCTAGGCATAACGTCAAAACCAATCCAAGAACTTTTTATGGCGCGCTTGAACCATAAAAGGGCCCCTATGGAAATGGTATAATTTTGAAGATTTAACTACGTCTCTCTGTGATTGTAATATATCTTTACATATTCTACCAAGTAATTATTAATATAGATTCTGGAAGATTAGTTTCCCAATTTTGACACAAGAACACACTAAAACAAACAATAGCATTGTGGTATGGGAATGAAATGGCCCAATGAAATCAATTGTGTCATACCCCAAATTTTGACCAATTTAAAACTTTGTATTTTGTATGTCGTTCGTATTTTAATAACTTTTCGTCCGCACTCTAATTACCATGATATCTGTTTTTATTCACATTTTGATCGCATTTTATTCATATTTTGATTTTTCACTTCGTTTACTATTTTAATGTCACTCGCGTGTTAATTTCTTAATTTTATCCGCGTTTTATTCGTATTTTATTTATCGTAAAGTTTGCGTTGTTAAAACTCATTTTGTTCACGTCGTTGATTTACTATTTTATTAACGTTTTTTAAGCCGTATCATTCCGTCGTCTCAGACGAAATTTCGGCAGAGAGGTATTTTAAAATATCTCATTTTTTGGTTTCGAAGGGACATTTTTTGTCATGTTTGTTATTTCTTTATTTATTTATTCTTAATTTTCGTTTTTTATTTTTATTTATTTATTTGGTTATTTCTTTTTTTATTTATTTATTTGTTTGTTTTAATTTTTGCTTTTATTTATTTATTTATCTGATTTTTATTATTATTTAGTCATTTAGTCCATGTGTCACTTTGTTATTGGTCCTGATCCAACTTTTTCTCCAAATTTCAGTCAGGGGTATTTTTGTCATTCCAATGTATCATAGATTTTTATTATTTAAGTACTGTTCACGCGTCAGAAACGGTTCCCCAATCAGTCAGAATCAGTCAGATTTTTTTCACTCAATCAATAGTCATAAACACATTTTCATTTTCTCTTTCCAACTTTCCAAAAAAATACACAAAAAAATCAAAAAAACTCATGAACCTCAAGAACACTCATGAACTTTTTTTTCAATAATCATGTTCAAACCTTCAAACCACATCTAACAAACCTTCAAACCACATCTAACAACACAAATTTTCGGATTCAACCATAACAACACCAATTTTTGGATTCAACCACAACACACAAATTTTCGGATTCAAACTTAACAATACAAATACAATCTCTTTTATTTTCGGATCCAACACCATTCAACACAAAATACCATCAACAAACATCACACAAGCAAATCGAACCAAACAAGAAAAGAAGAAGAAAAGGAACGGCCGAACCAAACAAGGAAAGAAGAAGAAGAGGACCGAACCGGAAAGAAAAAGCAAGGAAAAGAGGTAACAAATTTCGAAATTTAAAGTTTAGATCTAGGCTTGTGTATTGTTTTGTTTGAAATTTGGACTTGATATTTGAGTAGAGGAGAAAAATGGATATCTAAAACTGTAAAAAAAATTCAAAACGGAGCAAAAAAAAAATTCCGGAGGCGGCGCCACCACCCTAGGGTGGCCGACCACCGCGCCGGAGCTTGCTTTCTCGCCGGAGAAGATGAGTCTTCATCTTCTCCGCCCACCTATGTTCATATGTTTTTTTGTAGAGAGAAGGTAGAGGTTTGGGAGTTAGAGAGAGAAAGGATGGAGGAAATGAAGAAAAAAAGCCACAAATGGCTTTTATATATCCCCTTTACCGGTTCGGTTCGCTTGAACCGATCCAGGCTGAACCGAACCGGTTCTCCTCTCCAGCCCATTGCATTCTCTTCCTTTGGCCCTTTTTCTTGTTTTGTTTGCTATTCACACCCCCCATTTTTGCTGCCTGCACCCCCTCCCTGTACATATTTTTATAGTAACTTTTTTTTAAAATTCATGCATTTTATTTTTTTTAATTCATATAATGTTTGGGCTATGTTTCATGCATTTTTTAATTAGTGTTTTAATTTTCATGTCATGCATTTTAGTACATTTAATAGCCAAGTTTCTATCTCATGTAGTTTTAGTTTATTTAGGCTTTTTAAAAAAATCTTTATACGCGTATTTGTTTCTTTAAATCTTGCTTTATCTAAGCATTTGTGTTTACTTTATGTGTTTGCACTTTATTGCTTTATTGTGTTAACTTGTTTAAATTGCATACTTTTTTAGTGTGTTTAATAATAGGTTTCGTATAAGTTTTGCATGCATATTTAATTTTCGTCCTTCATTTTATTATTACTTTCTTGATACTTGCTTGTTTATTATTAATTGTGGTTTGTTTCATGCTCATTTCCTTTCATGTTCATTTTTAGTTTAAGTTTGTTTAGAATTATTGCATGCATATTTAATTTTCGTCATTTATTTTATTATTGCCATTGGTTTAGTGTGTATAACTAGGAAAATGATGTAATTTATTTTTGCGCATTTTTATTTCTCGTCATCTTATTTCTTTTGAGACCATAGAATGTATTTAGGGTATGTAATATGTAACCTACACACGCACTGACACACGCACCGACACTTCACCACTTTATTTACCGCTTTATGCTCCTTTATTTTTTTCGTCATTACGCTAGTTCACCGTTAGTTTAGAAAAACATTTTTATCTCAAAAAAGATCAAATTTCAAATTTCTTTAAAGTAAACCTTGGTTTGTAACCTAAGTGTTTTTCCTTTTATTTTCCTTAATCAAATGTTTAATCAATTTAATATCCACATTAGACATGGATTTCTTGCAATTAAAATTAACCAACTTCATCATACTTTTTTCTCATGCCTTGAGGCCTCTCATCTCTTCTTAAAATCTTTTTTTCAAAAATGTTAAAATCAATTTAACCCATCAAAGAAGTTCTTTAGCCGAACTACTTGATTTTGATCCCGATTTATTCGGGTAAGTAGGCAAAGGGCTTTGTCCCTTCCAAATCAAATAAAATAACCAAAAACATGTTTCATCTCTCCCCATTCTTTCATTTAAACTCTTAAACAATAATTTTCGAATAAGTAAAAATAATTTAGCGCAAGATTAAGAATAGGTAAAAGGTTCCTATGAGATACCATAGTCGGTTCGGGTGCTTAACACCTTTCCCAATCGAAACCAACCCCCAGATCCAAGGTCTTATAAGGGTTTTTACTCACTTTTTCCCTTCCACGAATAAAAGTTGAGAGTTCAAAAATTAAAGGTTCAATTCCGATTAATGATTTTGATACCCGAAAATCGAGAACACAAACTGGTATGGATTTGAATGACGAATGTTTTGTTTTGTTGCACATACTTTGGTTTTGCTTGATGGGGGAAACAACATTGTATGGGAACTTGAAAATGTATTTGTGTGCATGCAAATCACGCCAAGTATTTTGTGACTCATTCTTGACACACATGGAATGGGTGGGAATTCTCATGCTTGTTTGTCAGAATAACTTGGTGGTGATGTCTTACATTACATGTGAAGTACTCCTGCCACATTTAGTTTTATATTTTGACAGAAATATTTAAATTATAGAATAAACCAAAAGGTTAGTTTTATAGATTATATCATTTAAAAAAAAAACACAATTAGTGTCTTCCTTCCTCTGATATCATATGTAAGCAAACATTCATTATTTAGATATATTAAATAATCAATGTATCTGATTTATAATATAGATTATATACATTAATTATTTAATAAATTAAAAAAATTGTTTAGATATGAAACTAGAGGAAGTATCACCAATCAAATGAATAATTTTTAAAGTAGTTAAGAATAAAAGCATAGCTTATCTATCTGTGAGTTCGTATTAGATAGTACAATGTAGGGCTTTTGAAATTGTACCCCACCATTAAGAATAGCTAGTGATGCCTGATACAACTTCACATTGTTCTGGCTCGTGTTATGTTTGTAGTCGTTTTACAAATGATGATTCATTATACATACACGTATCTTAGGGTAGGGAATTTTTTGTGACATTTAAAAACAGCTCGAATTTGATGTTATTTATGTGATTGTGATGTGTCTTTCATTGGTTGTGTTTTAGAACAAAGATATGACCATCCCCCCTCCACCCCCTTAAGTCATTAAACTAAACTAGGAATTGTAAAAATAAAAATAAAAAAAAGTCTGGAAACTAGGTATGCGACCTTCAACCAATGCCTCTTTTGTGTTCCTGGAAGTTTTGCTTTTTGACATCTAATGTTTTTTAGAAACACATTGAAATGAGCAAAAAATCCAACGGTAGTTAACTACCACTGATTTTCTCGTTATAAGTCAACGGTAGTTAACTATTGTTGGAGACATTTAAGTATTTTACATGTGTTTTTAGGAAGTTTTTAATGTTAGAAAAACAATTTTCGTGTTCCTAAGTACTAGAAGCCCGTGATATTGTTTGCCATTGAAGCCCATTAGAGGAGTAGGAATGGAAGCCCATATCCAACCAATAATAATAACGAGAATTTCTTTTGCCACCCTTTGAATTTCTCCCGCGCCCTCCAACTTTTTTTAAATACTTCATTCACACTCAAACTATTTGTTTTCCCCTCATGTTGTAGGCAGATACCAATTTGATATCAGTGAGACATAAATCACACAAACTCATACACTAACTATGTATTTGGGAAAGAATAGAGAAGAAGAGATTCTTTAACAACACTATTTTCATTCACAATTTTTTTTTTGAACAACTTTTTCATTCACAAATTGATTTACATCATTGATTCATGAAAGGTTATAAGCATAGCCTTTTATAGGCTTAGTTACTTAATACTTAAGCAAAGCAAGTCTTATATGCTTAGAAAGTAAACAGTGGTGCTCACACTTGGATCATGACACCTTAATGGCTAAGGATAATACAATGTTTTTATTTGGTCCACAAAAAAAACACTTCCATGCTCAGTGCCATTCTCAATTCCTCTAGATAGCTTGGTTTAATATCCAACAGAGAAGGATGAAGCCTCATGTTAGCACTAGTACTAGCATGATTGCTAGTGTCAAACAGGTCAAATTGCTATCAAGAAGGATAAATATGATTGTTCTCAAGTTGTAGATCAAACTATATGGTAATGCGCTAGAGATATTTAGAGAAAATGATGAGAATGGAAAATGTTCACATTCAATTACTTAATTTCCTTTTGGTTACAGTGCAGGTTGCGGTGTTATTGAAAAAGCTTCAAAATACCTCTTCATCAGTTCAAAAGCCGGTATAATTTTCACAACGTTGCGTACAGTTGAAAAGTGAAAGATAGATCGGAGAATTTTTCTGGAAAATTATCTTCTTCCATCAAAATTTGCTCACTCCCAACTAAATTTTCGAAAATACTCCAACATAACTTAATTCACACAGATGTTAAACGCAAGTCACGATAGATGAAAGTATTTTTAGAAGTTTAGCCAAAAGTGAGCAAACTTTGATGGGATAAGAGCAATTTTCAAAAATTTGTGGGAGAGGATCCAAATTCAAATTGTGGAGCCAACTTTCCCTTAAAAAAAACAGAAAAAGCCTAGAACAGGACAAACAATAACCCCAAAAGTCCTCCATTCCATTGACTGTCTTTGCTAACTCGATATTCGAGACTTCAGCTTTCGGTGCCCTCCCCAAACCACGCTCAGCTCCTGTGTCCTTTTTACTATTCAGCTTAAACTTTCATGATTTCATCACTTTACCCATAAAAAACAAGCATCTTTTCTTCTCAAAATAAGTGGAACACACAAAATTTTTTCCAAACACAAACTAATCATCTCGACTAAAACAAATTGTTTAAAAGAATCTGAGTTCGATTCCTTGATGTAACAATTGTTAAAACGACTTTAATAATCCAACGGCCGAAGTTTAGATTGCCAGTTAAACTAATAATTTAACACACAAAAAAACTAATAATTAAACTAAACAAAACGACCCAATTCCATCACCAATGTTCAACATGAAACTTTACATCAATCTTACCATGATCAAGTGTATCCTTGTTTGTACTTGCGAAAGAGATCCTCTGTTTTGGCATTCCGAAAAGCAAAGCAACCAAACAAATAAACAACAATTAAAACAACAACAGTGATGATCAATATCACATTAGCTCTTTTCCATTCCTTCCTAAGATTTGCCAACAAACCAGCTTTGCATGAGTCACAGTTGTAACAAAGTTGTGTTTGGTCGTTGCTCCATTGAAGACAATCCATGTCTGCTGCATTGTTTATTGGACTAATCCAATATGTTGGGTTCACAAATGTGTATGCACATTGTGTTGGTGGTTTGCAGCACCCAGACTGAAAATAATTAAAGAAAAATTTATTCGCAAAATAAAATGTTGACTGATTGTTAAAAATAATATCATTGTTTTTTAATTAATTTACCAAATTTTCTAAATCAAAGTCCTTTTCCTATCAAACTTTTAATAGATTTTTATCAACAAAAAAAAAAAACGAACCAGAATAAAAAAATAAAATAATGCAACTTAAATCAGCTTACACACACTACACTAGTACTATAAATTTTATTTTTTGGGGTAACCATTTAATGTAAAATGTCTATTGCATTTGTTAATACTAGTAATACCTAATCTTTGTTAGTAGATTCTCTTCTTTTTCATGTAATAAAATCTAACTTGAGATCTTACTTAAAAAGATCTGTCTCTATCTAGTTTCACTCAGATCAAGTATAGTAGATAGAAAATATGTAAAATAAACTAAAAAAAAACAGCATTATACCTGCATTGGTGTTAAACGTGCATTAAAGAAGTCCTGAGCCATACGAAAACTTTGATTCAACTCACCACACATATTTGTTTCAGTAAGACAACTTCTAATAGCATCCCACTTAAAAGAACTTCTAACTCTTCTTTTCAAAAACCCAGAAAAATCATCTAAACGGTATTCCAAATAAGCCCTATTAGGTTCAATCATTCCATGACCACGAAGAGTAACCATGTAAACAAAAATAACCAAACAAACTAGCAAGATAATAAGCACAAGCATAGCAACGAGGTAGAATATTAGGAGACATGAGATTCTCCAAAAAGAACCAATAAGACCAGCAAGAGACACAACTAAGAGAAGAACACCTAGGATTATGACTGGCCATTGGAGAAACTTGACACATGTGTCTGCTGGTTCGTTTAATAGCCAGATTCCAGCACCAATGATTGGGATTGAGAGGATTACAGCTACTAGGTTTATGAATCCTATGATGTTGTTACTCATTGCCATTTTTTTGGAGGAGATTATTAAGGGTTTTGGGTTTGAGATGGGTGTGGATTTTGGTGTTTGTTGGAAGATGAACAAAGATGAAATTGTGTTGGGGCTTGGACTGTACTAGGGGTACATAAAAAGGTGTGTGTGTGTCTTTATCAGCTTACTGTCTATTGTCCTACGGTTTCTACAATTACTTCTCTAAGCGGATTAATGGAAAATTATTTAATACATCGCTATATAATCCTTATCTTTATTATCTAATCCTAAAGTACAATGCAAACAACTAATGCATACCCCATAACCTAATGTTTGGGTGGGAAATCTGGCTTCTAATCTTATTTAATGCAAAATTTGAATTTCAGATTTCCCTCTAAATGTTTAGAACTATGACCTAATCACACTGATTGCTAAGTACATTAAATGCTGATATTCAAATTCAAATTTTCCTCTAAACCTCTTCCACTAACCCAAGGCATTCCAGAACTTTCATCTTCCACCTACATTAAATAATAATTGTGTAATTCCAATGCACCATACATCTTCTAATCTATCATGTCCTCTCCCTATGTATATATACTACTCTATTGAGCCTCCTTTGTCCTACCTGCAACTCTCATCTCACGTTCATCAAGCAATGGCTCACAACAATGTCTACGTTTTGCTCTAATACCATTGTTTGAGAGGTAAATGTTGATTCTCCATGGGAAAAAATAAACATACTCTGTAGCTAATTTTTTTGTTGTGTTTACGTGGCAGTACCTTTGGATCCCAATCATGTAGCTAAAAAAAATGAATTTCACTTCTCTCATTGATGCGCTCTTTCTTCTCTTTGCCTACTCTCCCTCTTTGCCTTCTCTATTTTCGTCGTCACGTCATTCCGACATATGTGAAAATATTGTTGTTTTGGGTTTTTGTTTAAAAAAGGTTGTTGATGTTGTTTTTTGGAGAGGAGTGTAAGGCAAAGAGAGCAAATATGGAGGTGAGGGCAGCGGTGATGGTTGCGGTGATGAATGTGTTGCTTTTGTTCTACTCGCAGCTCACACAACAAGCATTATGTTTTGGCCTTATATTTTGGCACCTTTTATTTAGATCCTTGCCTGTAAAGGTTTTGTGGATGTATTGGATGTTTTGAGGTGTAATGGATCATCTGTTGCTATACATGTATTGGATGTATTTAGATCCAGTCTTATTTTATCTAATATTATCTGATTAATATTTAGTTTATAAGTTGATGATATACATGTCACTTTTCTACTAAAGAAGTTGAAAGGACTCAGACTCTTTTGGAAATTTTTGAAAAAGATACCCTGTTGTGGCATACTAAAATGTTATAGTTCTGTTTTGGTGATAATATTCTTTTTTGGAGGGTTAATGCAAATTTTTTGGCAAGTTGAAAGTTGAAGAATACACTTATATTGTTTCTATAGCATAGTGTTGTTGCCAAAATTAAAATACTTCTATAGCATAGTGTTGTTGCCAGAATTAACATACTAGCCTATTCAGTAATAACGACCTTGAATGTTAACTCTTATATTGTGTGTGTGATCATATGAAGACCTTACTGACATGGATTGTAATCAGCAATAAGCATGTTAGATTAAAATTCCTTAATATGAATGTTGTGCTTCTACGAAATGAGTCAGATGGTGGCTGTTCGTTTTGCGTGCAACGATGTCTTCATCTTAAGTGGCTCTGTATCTTATACTTCTAAACTCCATCTCCAAGGTGTATTGATCAAAGCACAAGATTGTTGTTTCCTATACCATCCCATGCGATTATTAGATGCTATAAGCAACTAATGTTTCATATAGCAACTAATGTTTCATTTTCCCAATGGCCATTATAGTTAGAATACAAACTAATTAGGATTAATGCTAATTCCAATATAATAATATCAAACTTAACTACTCCATTAAGTATAATTAGTAACGGTATTTTAGTTAATGATACTAATTTTACTATTGAAATTAACATATTTGTTCATTTTCTTAAAGAAACCTTAAACGACTATTATTTTGAGACGAAGAGAGTACTAAAAAATAATGACATTAAAATTATAAGTTATAATTGAGCTATTATACTTTGTTTTTGCTTACTAGATATACAATGTATATGACCCGTGGGACAGCACGGGTGGATAGTCTAGTAGATAGATGTTTCATTTGGGTTAGTTGTATAGTTATAGATGATTCAAATGAAATATTATAAAAAAGATAATATAATAAGGTATGATAGTGAAAAAAATAATAAATGTTGTATTTATATTATAAAAGAGATAAATAAATTGTCTGGTATGACTTGAAATATTTATAATATATCTTTTTCTTTCCTTACAAGCTAAAATTATTTTTTAATCCTCTAATTCCAGTGGAAACAATTCTTTTTTTAATATTTGTTTTAAGTGATGTAAGGTTGTTGAAGTCCAAAATAATAAAAATACAAAGCTACTCTAACAATTTCAGGCAAGCAAACTTGAAAAATATTGTAAAAAATGATGTTATAAAGCTTCATTAGAGATTAACATTAAAATTAGTTAGCCAATGAAATTCAGCCAAAAAGTAAATATCAAAATGTAAATATATTCTGAATAACTTAAACTCTCTTTTAAATTTTAATCATATATCAGTACATGTATCTACTAGATTGATGAGATCCAAGGATTTAAATTTAAAATTGGTAATTTATAATGATAAAAATAAAAATATGCTATTTTTGAAGACCGTTTGATATTGATTTGATGCTCACAATTCGTTGACTGCATGATGTTTGTTAGTGATTCCTGGTATGGGCACAGTACACACGGAGAGGAAAGGAAAGCTGGAAAGAAAATGCTTGCCAGCAGTCAAAAGGACTATGGTCTATGGGTGGGCCCTTCTCGGTATCTGAGTTGACTTATTTCAAATTTTGGAAGAACTTTTCACCTATTTTCATTTAAACATGTGATTAGTCGTTGCACTTACCCTCAATTTTGGAATTGGTCCCTCCGTTAATTTTCTATTTAAAAAAACTAACGGAGTGCCACGTGGTCCAATCAATTTACGACACGTGGCACACTAAAAAACAAAAATTCAGAATTAAAATAAATTAAATAAAATAATTCATTTATAATTAGCATTCTCCTTATTCCGAATTAATTAAAAAAACAAAATCCTCCCAAAAGAGGTATTAACGAGACATCATCGATACCATCAATGGTTAACACCACGTCTTCTTCTTCTCCCATCTCTATCAACACTCAACTCTAATTTCACCTTCTTCTCTTTTAATTCATAATCCATCAACACCAACTCCAATTTCATTAGATTCAACATATAGTTGGCATGAAAATTCATCATAAATTGAAACAAAGCATAAATTAAACCATTTAACAGAATAGAAACGAACATAAGTTCAAATAGCATAAACAAAAAAATTACAGAAAAAAATAGAAATTGAACCATTAAACAACAAATTGGTGATGAAATGACATATCAAAACAAAAAACAAAGGTGGTATCACGACCAAGATCAAAATCGCAGATAGTAACGAAAACAGAAACAAGAACGAAACTTGAATCACAATGTTAGATCAAGTTGAATAAGAAATCCATTTCTTCCCCTTTCTCAAAGGTCGCCTTTTTCATTGGCTCTGATATTGTCTTTTTAATTTTTCAATGTCTATTTCTAATGAAATAATGATAATACTAGTTAACAATCAATCATTTTATTTTGCTAAAAAAAATCAATTATTTAATTTAATTTATTTTAATTATGAATTTTTGTTTTTTTAGTGTGCCACCTGTCGTAAATTGATAGGACCATGTGGCACTCCGTTAGTTTTGTTTTTTTTTTTAACAGAGGGATCAATGCCCAATTTTTTATAAAATGCAGGGACTAAAGCCAAACAAAAAAAAAGTGCAGAGACCAGTGTCAAAATTGGATGAAAATGCAGGGATTAATCACATATTTAAACCTTTATTTTTTGGCTTGGCTCTAATTTAGTACTTTTTTAAAAAGCTTAATTTTAATTTTAGTGATTGAATAAAGAAAATGTGATTGTAGAATTTTAATCTTTCACTTACTTGAATTTTTTTTGTTATGTCCTACAAATTTCTCATTTTAATCTCTCTAAGTTATGACTATATGTATGTGTATGATTCAGTAAGATGCACATTACTTAAGAGTTAAGAGACAAAAAAAATAGTGAATTATTTAATGCACAGATATGATCTTGGGGCTAAATCTTAAATGTATGGGAAAATAGGGGGAATATAGTGCTTTTATGTATAGTCACTAGATTCTTTTTATCTCTCTCGATAACACGTTTTTTTTATATTGTGTTTAGAGCTCTGAAAGGTCCTAAAATGAGTAGAATTCATCTTTAGAAAATGGCCAATAATGACTCTATTCTTATAAATTCATACATAGAAATTTAGGTGATTGGGGTTTTTTAAATATTGTTTCGAGAAATTTTGGTATATGAAAAGATAACAAATAAAGTAAATGTTTAACTAGTGCGAGTGCAGGAGTTAATATAAGTTAGAATCCTGCTCTCCTCCAGCAAAATCCACTCCCGCCCTGCAGGCAGGACGAAAATACCCCTGTGTATGTTAACTTGCGCAAGTGTAAAACTGTGCGTTAGTTAACATGCGCTGCGCAAGTTAACTTGCGCACGTTATATTTGCTGCACAGACACTGCGCAAGTTAACTTGCGCACAGATTTAACACATGCGCAAGTTAACTTGCGCAGTGTCTGTGCAGATTTAACTTGCGCACAAATTTAACACATGCGCAAGTTATGTGCAACAATTTTAACGGTTCTATTAACCTGTTTATTTTTCGTTATATTTCATTTTTCGTTATTCATTCAAGCACGTGTTAACTCATAAACAAATTACGAAAAAATAAAGGACCAAGATAAGGGAAAATGTCATAAAAATATTAAAAAAGCGCAAATGTTATATACATCCAAATCCGAAAAAATATCATAAACAAAAACTATACAAGTCATAACCCCTAAACACTACTGTTGTGGACTCCTGCTCCGTCGTCGTGGAACCTGCATCTGCTCCAGCATGCTCCACTCAGACTGTATACCCTGCATCATGGGAAGTACCTCTGGGTTACCAAACACATCAGGATGCCCCATATCACTATCCACTCTGACTCTGATGTTGGCGATGATCTGGTATGGGTCGGGAGGATGTCTGACCCACTGCTGGTCAACAATAACCTCCTCGTAAGGAGGGACATGACGAGGAGGTGCCTGAGCTGCGTAGTCAGGAATGGTCGCATGGGGCTTCACAAGAGGATGTGACACTCTATAGAACCATCTCATGTACCCCCTGCTATGAGCCCACGGTTCGTCCTCTGGCACCGGATCACCGCTCTGCTGCTGGCTGAGGACATGTAAAGCAAACTCCATGAAAGCCTCGGCCGCGACATCTGCCGCAGTAAGCTTAACATCCGTAGGAGACCTGGGCCGTGTCTGAACATACTCATACTGCCTAAGTCCAACCAAATATCTTTTCAAACACAGTCCCGATATAAGGCCAAGAAAAGTGGAGAAACTTATGACAAATAACATCAACATAAAAGGTCATAAAGAAGTAACATTCCTATCATATAACAACACGTAACTTAACATACAAAGCCAAAAAGGTCATCACCTAGGATGCAGTTTATCTGCTAAACAGGGGACTAGACAACTTCTTGGTATCTTGTTTGATTTAGAAATAGTTTTTGGGATTTGACAAAACAAGTAGCAATGAACTAGACAATAAATTGAATTCTTGTTCCTCACTAAACATAAGACAATTTTTTACCTAAAGTACATACTATAAAAAATAACAAAATATCATTTTTATGTTCCAACATGAAAAAATTACCTCTATATTTCTCTCCAATACAACTTTATATTGTTTTGTACTACTCTGTCATGTACTGTTCTTTTGGCTACTTACTTTTTTCGAGAATCAAACTCGTCCCTAGAATGTTTGGTTTGAATTCAACCCATCAACTAACTCTATCAGCTAATAACTTAGGTGAAACTGTTCCAAATTGGGCCACGCTCAACCTACTGGTAGACAATATCATTTAAAGTCACTAACTTGCTCTAGGGTGAACCACATGATAGAAATCCTTAGAATTTTTTAACTTGATTTAACAGATGATCTTAATGATCTAAAAGATATTTAAACTTAGTTAGCTACCTCAACCCATCTTAAAAGGTAATGACTTTTCAATTCCAATTCCAGAAGAAGAATATTTGATGGGTATTGAATCATGCAAAAACAATCTTCATGCTCGTATCATTTGGCCAAAGGGAGCTACCCCTCTTACTGTTCTTGCACTGAAAGAAAAGCTCAGACATATCTAGAACAACCTTGGTCCTTGGGGCATTGATGTAGGATTTTTACATGTCATATAACTAATTACATGCGAGTATAATAGATTCGTTTCCGCAGGGACTGATGTATCTCATAAGTATTTTAACGTCAAATATCATCTTAAGTGTTTGGGTATAAATGTTTGTTTGTTTAAAACTAATTTTAACTATTCGACATAAAATAAAATAGAGAAGAGATATGACTATTTCGCTTGGGGTCAGAGACACCAAACCAAGCGTAACAACTGCAATCTCTCGATCAAATAACGAATTCTTGCTTTTTAAGCGATATTATCACAATCACTCAACAATATAATTCGTGTCCAAATGATATCGTTATTTCTAAGGGATCGTTTAAATGTCGATTTCCCAAACTATTTAAACAATCACAAAGTCGATCGAATCATTTAATCGATGATTTCCCAATCTATTAAATGACCCAAAAACATTAAGTTCTAGATTAAAAGTAATTATCAAAGACTAACATCTATGTCTAGAATGAAAACATAGACATATCGTTATTCTATTCCTAGATCCAAAAATATTTGTCAATATCATTTCAAATCTCAATAAAGCTTTAAATACAAGAATAACAACAATATTGAATAAATAAGCTAGAACCATATATTAAAAGATCAAAAGTTTACATAATAGCTTGTTTGAATACCTCAAAACCCACAAGGGTAGATGTAACTACATATGTCTATGATAGCTTAGCAAAGGATGAAGAAAAGATGAAGATTCTACGCCTAGACTCATGATGTCTCAACAAATCTTAGGTTGAATCTACTCTTAACTACCTTGCTTTGTGTTTCTCTCTCTAGAAAAGCCCTAGTTTTCTCTCTAAAATCAGAAAAATGGAATAAAATAAAACAAAGATTATTGGGAAAGAGAAGAGAAAACTATTTATATGGGCTGTATTTGAACCCGTCCGCTTAAGCGAAGTAACGGTCGCTCAAGCGAACAGCTAGGGAATCTTCTGTTGGCCACTGAGGAGCTACCATGTGGTTATGATCTTCAGAAGTTTGATGAACTTCGCTCAAGCGAACAGTAAGCGTGCTTGTGAGTGAACTTTCTTTTGCTCTCGACATTGTGTACGCTTAAGCTTCCATTTGTGGTGGATCAAGTGTATCACTGATGGTGCAGCTGCAGGAAAACCTTCTATGGCGGCTTTTGGTGGTCTATTTAGAAATAATGAAGCTGAATGTATAGGTTGTTTTGCTCAAAACTTGGGATTGGGATCCTCTTTATTTGCTGAGTTATCAGGAGCCATGCAAGCTATTGAGATTGTTCATAGAAATGGATGGCATAGCCATGCAGACTCAATTTTAGTTCTTCTTGCTTTTAAATTAGTCTCTCTAGTTCCTTGGACCATTAGAAACAGATGGGATAACTGTCTTGCTTTAACCAGGCAAATGAATTTTTTGGTGACTCATATATATTCAGAGAAGGTAACTGTTGTGCTGATAGGTTAGCAAATATTGGTATGTCTTGTAATTCTATTATATGGATGAATGAGATCCACACCCAAGCTAGAACTGATTACATTAGAAATAGATTAGGCCTTCCCTGCTTTAGATTTGTAATTGGATGAAAGGTTTTAGCTTTATATCCCCCTTTCTTTTTTAATTCTTTTATATTTTAATATATAGTTGATCCTCTTTGCATCAACAACTTTATATATATATATATATATATATATATATATATATATAAATAAAGACCAAACTCTTATAAAAAAATAAAAACCAAATTTTTATTATAATAAAGACCAAATTCTTTGAAAAAAAATAAAAATAAACAAAGACCAAATAAAAATGGATACTTTTCACGCATTAAAAATGCAAGACCTAAAAGTTTCTTAACCATTATAATTAAAAGGGGATTTGTTAACGAATCTCTATATAAATAATTTAGCCCACATAAAATTAAGTATCATGGTTGGTTAAACATCACTTATAAAATAAACTCGCCACGTGCATTTTTTTGGTCATTAGTGTTAACTTTTTTTTATCTCCAATAAATTATAATTATCTTCTTTTTTTTTTTTGAAAAAAAGTTATAATTATCAAATTGTTAAAAATATTTGAATTATATGCAATAGTTTGACTATATTAAAATCCACATTTAATTATATGCTATTGTTTGACTATATAATTTATTTTATATGATACTATATTAAAATCATATTCGATGAATATATACA
Organism: Medicago arabica; assembly: GCA_946800305.1. Classification (NCBI taxonomy): domain Eukaryota; kingdom Viridiplantae; phylum Streptophyta; class Magnoliopsida; order Fabales; family Fabaceae; genus Medicago; species Medicago arabica. The sequence continues at coordinate 44,823,121 of OX326970.1, forward strand.
ATCAAAATAGTCAAACTTTTGCTAAAACATTGTACCAAAAATAATCTTTACCAAATTAAGGTATATAGTTTTATAGTCATATAGTCAAACCTTTGTTAAAACATTGAACCAAAAAAAATCTTTACCAAATTTGGGTATATAGTTTTATAGTCATAAATCATATAACACAGTACATATGATGAATCAATAATTTCAGGGTGAATCCAAAAACAATATTAATATCACTTGATTTCATTTTCTTCATGTTATTTATAACAATCACATATATACTCTGAAATTATAGTAAATCACAAGAATCAGTGCATCATTAGTAAAAATAAAAAACAGTTCATAATGGCTTCCCAGATTTCCTTCATCCTTAGTCCTTCGCCTCCATCATTTTGCTTGACACATATTGCCAAGTCCCACTATCCTTTCAATTTATCCATTCAACCATCATATCATTCTTTGAGAGGTACATTAGTATATATGTCTTTCTTTTCAATCTTATATTAAATTCATATTTTCAACGATTTGTCTTGTTAGATATTTTAAAATAAATTAATGTTTTTATATTAGAGGTGACATAATCCTATCGTTTTTTTAGTTTAATATGGTGTAAACAACATATTTTCTTGGCATTGATTAATAATACTCATCAACCTCTTTGGCCTCCATGTCAAAACAATGATTGTTGGATTAATTTGATGGTTAATAATATACCCTTACAGTTAAACTAATCCAACAACAATTTTTTTCCGAGAATAATTAAACTACGAAATTTGTCTGAAGAAGTTACCGTTTGCAGATAATTTGTGGTCTATATTATCCATAACACTTTTGTTGGCGAAATTACACTAATTCAAACTCAATTATAAGAACAAAAAATGTTTGTATTCATATGACTCAAATATTGTACAAATTTGATATAAAAAATATATATTTATGTATGCTCGCCTATAAGGATCAACTGTCTATATATACATCTCAATTTCAGGACATTTGGATCTCAATCCATTATTATATTTTAACTTTATATTATTCATATTCTCTCTCATCTAACATATATGTTGCGTTAGGAACTTAAAGAAAAAATATGATATATTTTCAATAAAACCATTGACCTCTAATTATTATTTTTCTCATTAAATTTTTCATATAATAAAATATATCCTTTAAATTTTTAGTGATTAATTTACTAAATATCTGTGTAGGTATACATCCCCTCCAAATCATCGTAGGAAAACAGAATTTTGATAGATTTCGTTCAATACGCTCTCAAGGTGATATGCTTTTTACTTGGATTTTGAAAAGAGATTCATATTTACGTACTTTATTAATGAAGTAATTAATTTTTAAAATGCAATATGAAAATTACTATATTGACTCCATTTTGCAAAATATGTTAACGAAGATTCTCAAGATATCGTACCTTCTATCAAATGGATCGAGACTCTAGAGACGAATGAAAAAGAGGATAAAACTTTTCATCAGGTATGTTGTTACTATTAACCAATCTCTTTATTAACAATATGCATATTTTTCATGTTTATATAAGTTTTTTTTATCTCTCTCTCCCCCCTCCCTCTCTCCATTCATTCATTCATTGATAAAAGTTTTTTTTTTATACTTAAAAACTCATTATGCAGACCTGAAATATATCTTGAGTAAATAAAATTTCTACTCATCATAACTTGACAAGTCAAGTTCAATATAAGATATTTTGGGAGGACTAAAAATCTATCACTTTGATTTGCATTCAACTCATCAAATAAAATATAAATGAATTACTTTAGATTCGCAATAAAATCACTTTTGTAGCAAGTCAAAAGTTGGCGTCCCTGGTCTACTTTTTCTTTTATATTTCATGTATGAGATAAATTCTCCTCTTTGATTTCTTATATTGTTAGTATTATCTTACTTTCAAGAGAATTTTTATTTTTCTATCATTAGATTTAGAGGGAAGTCCATTGGTTTATGGTGGTTGTTCCACACCAACAAATTGGTCATTTGTTGAATTTATAAGAAAATTATCAGTATGTTTTGTGGTTGCAGCTAGCATAGTTGTCTAGTCTTTCACAACATAAAATAATTATTCATGATACTATAAATCGTATTAGAATGAAAGGAATTTTTTATTCTTTTAATAATTTTTTACGAGGTCAAGTCACTTCATAATATAATATTCTTAAATATTATGTTTTACATTATTCGAATGAGCGAATCCACGTGAATAACAAATCATGTGAAGAGGCACAAATTAGGAGTCACGAAGGTGGATTTGTGAAAACTGTTACAATCGAAAAGGATATTCGATCGATAATTCGGCAAGATGCTACAATCACCTATGGATGTTCAAATTGATAAGTTGGGGATTAGTGCCATAAATAGCTGATAAGCTAGAAATACAGTTTCATGAACCAAAAAGAATAAACTCTCGACTTTCACTTGATTAAAATGTGTCCCGTTGTATAAAGCAAATTACAATATATAGAGCTCTTGCTACAATAAACTCATCGGACACTAACACATTAAAATCAAACCTAACATTTTTTTCGAATACGAAAATCAAACCTAATATTATCTTAAGATTTGAAATAATAAATATTAAATCAAATCTAAATAATAATTTCTAATAAATTTTAAGTAAACCTTATTTAAAAGAAAAGAAATAAATAAAAAATATATCATATATCATATCGATCCCTTGATTTTAATGAATTAAAACTCTTTCAATATTTAATGAAGTAGCATTTTAACTTAGTTGACAAAAACCGGCTCAAATATATTGCATAAACATGCAAGGATTAAAAATTCCAAACACCTTATATCATTATTAAACCAACAATTACATTATCAATTCAACCCATAATAACACTAGAAGTTCAACTCATAACAAGCTTAAAATATACTATAAGAGCAAAGATAAAGTTTAAAGTCATTAAAAACTAAAAATGAGCTAAACAACAATGGATCTAATAGGCCAAAAATATAACACCCACCTAGTGATTTAAAAAACTTAAGTTCGGCTACGTCTAATGCTACAAATCTACTATAATGGGTAGAAAACAATGGAGAAGTGAAGTTGAAGATGTCAAGATGATGAGATGGAACAGATGCGACTAATCTCCCTTACTTTATTAGGGAATGGAACTCGTACCTTACTTTGTTGATTGTAGTATTTACATTATCTCCCTTAGCTCACATTGGACTATAGAGCTATATAGCTACAACCTTTCATTTTAGAACAAAGCACATATGTGTGCAATATCACTACGTTTGCGAAGTAGTAGAGGAAGGAAGTGTGAACTTGCAATAGATTCACAATAAAGAGTATTTAACCGGGGTGATGACAAAGTCAATTAATGCGGATAAGTTTATATGATGTTGATCCTCATATGACATTAAAAATGTAGCAATAAGAAGTTAACAACAACATAGAAAGATTTTGAAATCTGACAAAAATAGCTTTAAATGTGAGATTATGAATGATAAAGCCACTTTTGTGGAAAACAAATTGTGAAAGATGCATATGATGTTATAAATGAAGTGGTTGGCATAAACCAATTGGTACCTCGTAAATAGATGTTGCCAAGGTGAAGAGGGTTATCCCACACCAAAGTCGTAACCAATTGGTAAGAGTGAAAGAAAACATTCAGAGAAGAAAAAATAGTTTTTCGTGTAAGGTTTCCACTTGGTAAAAATTCTTCTACTCTTTTCCTACATGATTTTTCTCCTTATTTGTTAAGTGTTTTCCATGCAAATATTGTGTATTTAGTTTTTCTTTTTTCATCTCTTATTTAGTCGTGTGGTAATATTAGTTTTCTTTCACACTCTTATTATATGCATATTTAATTTTATTATTTCAAAAATTCTTTTGCGAGGGGATGATCATAGTAATTAGAGGCAAACTAGTATTTTACTTCTGATATAAAATCAATATCAATTTACTTTGAAGGTTTTGGTGACAAAGGAGATTAGGAAGCGCATAAATGCAGTGAAATTGATGCTGGGGATGATGGAAGATGGAGAGATAAGCATATCAGCTTATGACACAGCTTGGATTGCTCTCATAAAAAATGTTGATGATGAAAATATACCACAGTTTCCATATTCTCTTCAATGGATTGTCAATAATCAGCTTCCTGATGGTTCATGGGGAGATGAATTATTTGTGGCCCATGATAGGATTCTCAACACATTGGCTTGTGTTATTGCCTTGAGAGCATGGAATATGCACCCTCAAATGTGTCAAAAGGGTAATTCTATACATAATATGGAAAAGTTATAAGTATTTAGTTTTGGGACTAAAAAGTTTAAACAATATTTTTGTTAGATTAAAACCAAGTTTCAACCAACTTTTTATAGAGGTTAAAAATCAGGTTTCACCAATTTATTCAAATAAAAATACATTTATCTTGAAATTAATCATATTACAGGTATGCAATTTTTTGTGGAAAATCTTAACAAGCTTCAAGATGAGAATGCTGAGCACATGCCAATCGGATTTGAAGTTGCTTTTCCTTCGCTTCTCAATATAGCTCGAAGTTTGAATATTGAAGTGCCCGATGATTCCCCTATCTTGAAGGAAATATTTGAAATGAGAGACGAAAAACTCAAAAAGTATGTATTCAGTATTCTTATAACACAATACAATATATACGCCAGTAGTAAAAGTTTGACTATGTAATCTCAACGGATATAGTTCAAATTTTATGCGACATTTGTAAAATAACTATTAGCGTCGCAGTTATTATAATTCGTAAACAATAACATATATGTGATAACAGAATACCAAGAGAGGTGCTGCACAAGGTGCCAACAACATTGCTACACAGTTTAGAGGGAATGCAGAATTTGGATTGGAAACAAATTCTGAAGTTGCAGTCTCAAGATGGATCATTCTTGTTCTCTCCATCCTCCACAGCTTTTGCTCATATGCAAACTAAAGATGAAAATGCTCTCCAGTACTTGGACAAAGTTGTCAACAAGTTCAATGGAGGAGGTAAAATTTTCTTGCCAAATGCTTATTTCTCTGATAAAATAATATTTGACCACTTTTCTTGATATGTGTTCTTATTTGTATATTTTGTCAGTTCCAAATGTCTTTCCTGTGGATTTATTTGAACACGTGTGGGCTGTGGATCGACTAGAGCGTCTTGGAATTTCTAGATATTTTCAACAAGAGATCAAAGAATCTGTGAACTATGTGTCAAGGTACACACAAGATAAGTTGATTTACAATTTGCAAATACTTGAAGAAAAAAATGTGAATGTGAGAAAACATACCTGCATTGCCTTCTATATGATTATTCACTTGATAAATGTAATTTAATTTTTTTAGATATTGGACTGAGAAAGGTATTTGCTGGGCAAGAAATTCCGAGGTTCAAGATATAGATGACACAGCAATGGGATTTAGACTGCTTAGGTTGCATGGCCACCAAGTTTCACCTGGTAAGTTGAAAGATTTCACCACATTATAAAGAGTAAAAATGAGAAATTAAGGTAATTGATATTTCAATTTAATCATAATTTATTATGTATGCGTGCATAATATTCGTCAATAATTGATATTAATTAGTACTTCACTATGACTATAAAGTGAATTGTTCAAATTGGAGTAAGTTTTTCATACATCATAAAACAAAAGTTGATGATTTTTTTTAATTCCTTGCTTCTCATATTGCTTGCTAGAGTTATATATGATCTTCACAAATGGATAAATAAATGTTTAAGTTTGATTGTTAATTGGCAGATGTGTTCAAGCATTTTGAGAAAAGTGGTGAATTCTTTTGCTTTGCCGGACAGCTAAATCAAGCTGTTACCGGCATGTTCAATCTATATAGAGCTTCACAAGTGCTATTTCAAGAAGAGAAGATTCTTGAGGATGCCAAGAATTTCTCGGCCAAATATTTAACAAAGAAACGTGCTGCTAATGAACTCCTAGATAAATGGATCATAACCAAAGATTTACCTGGCGAGGTGAGTTCTAATTTCATTCCCACTGATCTCAAAGTTTACGGGAGCATCTTTCCCCATAATTCTTATAATCCGAATCCATTGGAAGTACACATTCAGACGGATTTTTTTTTCTCTCACGTCTGGATGGGTGAATCCAAAGAAAATTGTGTTTTTTTGGCGTCTGCATGTATACTTCTAAACGAGGTCAGTTTTCAGGTGGGTTATGCTCTGGATGTGCCATGGTATGCTAGCTTACCCAGATTGGAGACAAGGTTTTACCTTGAACAATACGGTGGTGCAAATGATGTTTGGATCGGCAAGACCCTTTACAGGTAAGACTCTTAATTTTCCATTGAATCTGATGGCTCAGATCATTGACTGCAGAACAATTTCACCTTTACTTAATAGCTTAAAACTAAGTACTAGAGTCTTCACTGTCAAAAAGATTTACTGATTTAGAGTTTAATACTATATGCTTCTATTTTTCTTATAAAAGTTGAATTTCAGTACAAATTTAGTCTTGAATTTTGTTTCATGAAGGCATGTGTTAAGAGATATTAATAATATATAAACTATTTATGTGAGTTCACTTACTAACAAATGAAATTACTCAACTTTGATAGGATGCCGTACGTGAACAATGATGTTTACCTAGAGCTTGCAGAGTTAGATTACAACAATTGTCAAGCAATGCATTATAATGAATGGGAAGAAGAAATCCAAAGGTAAGAGTAATAACCACATAACACTCTCTAACATGCTTCACTCAACGAAAGCAATAACTAATGAACATTCGAATATTTGCAATTAAATATCTATATATCAGGTGGTACATGGAATCAGAATTAGAAGGGTTTGGAATTAGCAAAAAAAGTCTCCTAATTGCTTATTATGTAGCCGCGGCTAGCATATTTGAGCCTGAGAGGTCTCTAGAGAGACTTGCATGGGCTAAAACAACAGCTTTGTTGCAGATACTGGAGTCGAATTTCAAAGATGACGAAAGTAAGAGTGCTTTTGTAGATCAGTTCAATAAATGCATTAATGGAGGAAACTACTCGCACAAGTAAACAACATATCTTTCCTATATTCTATCTTTCTAACAATTATTGTGTATACTTATTAATTTGTGTCTTAGAATTTGAGTTGAGTCTAATTCATGAAGTTAGTACTTACCATATATCAGGCATATCTAGTTAAACAGATCTCTGTAGACATTAAATTTCACCACTGATGCAACAAAATGTGTCTTAAATATGGATGTGTAATTTATTGCAGGGGATTAGACAAGAACAAGAGAGAGGAAAAAATCATGGGAATTTTGCTGACAACCCTTGACCATCTTGGCCTCCAAATGTTTAGGCATCAGAACCAAGAAAATTCTCATTATTTGAATCAAATTGTGAGTAGAAATCCTTTTGAGACTTGTAGCTTTATATATATATTCATTTCTAAATGTAACTTCGTTTGAACACAGCTAGAGCCAAGTTTCAGTTAAACGAAACATGTAAAAGAATGGCAAATAGGAAGAACTTTAGAATTTTTTCCTAAAGCTTTTCATTTTGTTTTTTGATCAGTGGCAAAAGTGGTTCTTAAGCTGGTCCTATGAAGGAAACAAATTGAAAAGAGAAGCTGAATTACTTGTGCAAATCATTAATTTAACAGCTGGATATTGGTCAAAAGAAGTACATCTCAACCCTGAGTACCAGAAACTACTTGAAGTCACAAACAGAATCTGCACTGGCCTCCGTAATTACCAAATCAACAAGGTTAGTAATGAATACTAGTTTTTATGCTTAGAAGTGCATGTTTGGACCGACAGTCAGTTTTTGTAACTTTAACGAAATCAATGTGTGACCATGATTTTGCCAAACTCGCTGTAATTACAAACATGCACTAAGATTCAGAAAGATACTTAAAGGAAGCTATGATATTGCATAGAAGTTAATTGATGTTTAATGGAGATGTTTATAAATAAAGTAAATTTCGCAACGATCCAAATATTATACAAGTTGCATGAATAAGTTGATAAATTCAAGACTCCAACATTTAGATCCTGAACTTTTGTACATTTATGTTATTGTCAGGGACATGCTAGTATCAACGCACCCGAGATAGAGTCAGAAATGCAAGAACTTGTGCAATTGGTGCTTGAAAATTCTCCAGATGGCTTGCATTCAAATATCAAGAATTCATTCCTTGCGGTGGCCAAGAGTTTTTACTATGAAGCATACTGTGACCAAGAAACCATTTACTCTCATATTGATAAAGTTCTCTTTCAAAAAGTTATCAGAAACAACTAGTAGCAACTAGTAATGTTTCAAAACAGGTGTCATGGTTCATTATTTTACCATGTTATTTTTCTTCTAGACTTGTTTGGATTTAAACTTTAAATAACCAAGATTGGTTATCCAATGTTTGATGTCAAATGGACAATCATCTTGTTTCTGTATTAGAGAATGCAATAAAACCAAAGGGAAACAAAATGTTTTCTTCAACAATATTAGGTGCTGAAATTTCTGATTGCGTTTTGAGTTTGTTGTATTGCTTCAAAGGTAGTTTTCAAAGTTATTGTACTCGATCCCGTTTCTCCAACTTCAATCGTCTCTCTATCAAGAATAAATCAACAGTTTAATCTTGTTTCGTGTGATCGAGAAGACATTTAAGGGAAGAGAATTATCTCTTGATGATCCAAACTTTCATTTACTTCAGGAGTTCTTCCTGTGTCCACAATGATTATTCTTTGTTTGTTCCTGCGAAAATATAGGACCACTGAAATCTAATATGTCGCTTGTTGTTCGAAGTATTGAGTATCTGAATCAAATATTGTCTCGTTCAAACTACTTCAGAACTAAAAGCTGAATATTAGTTTTGATTAGATGCAGTATATACAAGTAGATCACTTCATGGTATAAAGTATCAAAGTTAAACTCCTTATGAGATCAAATTTTATTTTTGCAGACTAAACAAATCTTGATCTTTCGACGCAAACACACTTAGAAAAGGCAAAAGATGTCCAAAAGTATATCTTCTTTGGCTTGTTTATCAGATGGTTCCTCGCCCTAGGATTGACCTACATAGGAGTTTACTTTGGATGCTTCCCACTTCCTATCCGTCAACTGCAACAACCAAGACAAAATTAACGTCAAAATAACTAAATTTATGTAGCCAGTTTGGAATGTGGTATATCAGGGGACACCCCTTTGGTTAGACTCAATACTAACCGAAGAAGGAAGAAAATGCATGAAACAGATGAATTCATACATTAAAAACATTAATTGATTCATACATTAAAAAAAACATTAATTAGTTCATAAATTTTCTTACACGCAAACTTTTTTTTTGTCAAGTAGCCTAGAGGGTAGATTCACACACATAATGTATGGAGAAGTGGGGAATCCAGGGTTCAAACCCCGGCTCCTGCATAAATTATCCATGGTAACCAACAGAGCTACACTTACGGGACTCTCACACACAAACTTTATAAACAATACTATGAAATTCTTTTATAGTCACAAATACAAATGAATAATGTTTAGGCACACACATGTTAAAATATTTTTTTATCAATGAATTTTTTTAAAAAATAAAATGATTTAGTATTTTAAGAAATAACTTTTTTTATGTGTGTGACCAAACCCAGTGTGTCTGGGTAATGAGTAGGTTAGCTATCATTAACTGCGACATAATGTTGGGAGCTATCTTAGTTCTCTCTCGACATCCTTGAGTAGCAGTGTTCCCTCTCGCCCGCAACAATGTTGGAACTCTTGTACCCTTTCCGTATGGAAGCTACGATTCTCAATGTTGATGGGAGCATTTTTGGTAGTCCTGGCCGCTCAGGCTTTGGAGGTGTTCTCCGCAATTCGGACGGTACATGGTTTTGTGGTTTCTCAGAATTTATTGGCATTTCGAACAACTTGCATGCAAAAATTCTTGCGATCATGTAAGGTTTGAAGTTTTAATGGGATAAAGGACACTAGAATGTGATTTGTTACTTTAATTCCTTGCATGCTATAAACTTAATTCAAACTCCTCTCAATTCTTGGCATGTTTATGCAACTATCATTAGAAATATCAATGATCTCACTAATCTTCCTTGGAATGTGCTTCTTACCCACACCCTTCGAGAGGCAAATGAGTGCGCGGATTTTTTAGCTAAGCATGATGCCAATCACGTTTCTTCTTGGTGCAGCTTGGAGAACCCCCTCCCAGACATGGAAGATTTTCTTCTCGCTGATGCGTCTAGAGTGCAGTTCTTAAGACAATAGTCTAGTTTCTTTTATTTTTCTTTGTTTTCTCTATGCAAAAAAAAAATAAAAAAATATTCATTTATGTTTGTGACTGTGGAAGAATGCTTCATAATACCATTAATAATATATTTTTTCATAGACACTACAACCCGAGAACTTTGGCAACATTTTCAAACAATTGCAACATACATTAAAATTGTGCAAACCTTCAAACCATAGATGTAAAATTTATTAATTTAATGGTTGAAATTAATTTGTGTATGATGAAAGATTTGTCTCACTTATGCGTCGTAAAATGGATTGAAATATATTCTCTGTCTGCGATATTCATTTATTATGTATGCCTTATGCACAAGTCACATATGAACATAGATTGGATGAAATGTTGTCAAGGCCAGTCCTAAAATTTGTAGTACTCTGAGCTAATCGTTAAATTTATGTCTTTTTAATTGTTCAAATATCTTTCTTACATTTTTTACAAAAGATTAATTCATAATCAAGATTCTCCAAAAATATATTTTTAATTGAATTAATCAAAACAAGTCTATCTATATAATACTAACTTCCAAATAAAAACAAAAACTTAGGCGCTATTAAAAATTTTGAATTAGGGATTTAAGGATTGAGTCGTCCTTCAGTTCGTCTTTAGTTCCTTCTATACATCATACACCTTGTTATTCTATGTGAATTATTTTCTTACCGATCTGCAAAGTTAGATATTAAAGTAATCATTTATCTTATTTTTATTTTCTTAAAAAAACTCAAATTAAAAAGAAAACAATTTAAGTGGAAAAACCGGTATCATCATCAGTCATCACTACCCCCTTATCTACTTCTCCACCTCGTGGTATTTCGTTACAACCACCGATGGCGATGGCAACGTTAGAATCAACCATAACTGTATTCACACATCAACGTTTCTCAAATAATAATAACTACCATTTCCTAGCAAAATCACCTGATTCCATTAAAATCCATGCTTCAACTTCAATTCCTTCTTCTTCTTTTTCCCTTTTCTCTCACAATAACCACAAACTTCACTTTTCTTCTTCCAAATCCAAAACACTCTGCTACGCTTTACAAGAGGTAACAGAAGCAGCCACAACAACTGAAGAAGAGGAAGCAAAAACAGAGACATTGAACAAAGTTAAGAAGAGTCTTGCTGTCTTTAACTTGCCTTGGTCTCTTTCTAAGCTGGATATCAAGAATCTCTTCGCTCAATGTGGAACTGTAACTGACGTTGAGGTTGTTTCAAAATCTGTGTCATGTTTGTTTTAATTTTTGAATTTATGGTTTTAATTTTCAATTAGTTTTTGTAATTCAGTGATTAATTTATGACATAATTAAGAGTTTTTGGTTAGCATTTGAAGCTGTATACTACATTACATGATTGTGTAATTTGGAGAAATGGGTGTTTGTTTATTATGTAGTAGATTGCAAAGAGCAAAGATGGGAAGGGAAAAGGTTATACATTTGTTACTATGGCTTCAGGAGAGGAGGCTCAGGCTGCTGTTGATAAATTTAATACTACTGTAAGTTGCTTCTATTTTTATTTTATTTTTTTATGTATGTTTTTCTGTTCTTAATGGTGGCTCCAAAATAATGAATCTTCTTAATAATGGACATTGACTGGGCAATGAAAAGATGCTATAGTGTAATAAATCAAAGAATCACATCATTTTCGAACTCTTGGAAGTCATGCAAATATAATTTATAATTTTTTTTAAAGGAAAATCTTAGTAAATTATTACATTTGTTAGACATCAGTGTAGATCAAGATTCAAACTTTGACCCCTTATGACTCGCAACTCCTTTATCTCATATTATCAACCACCAAGCCACCCTTATGACTCCCTCCCAGGGAGGTGTGTAACCCAGATGAAATGCTTATGAAGCATGGCACTTCTCCTTCTTGAGGTGTTAGAGTCTCTAATGTGCTTTTAACAACGGGCCCAACACTCTCATTTCATGTCTAATTAGATAATTAATTTTACTGGCTAACACGATTTGGACGCTTTTTTGACACTCAACTATGGCTTGGTACAGGACACATGAATCTTATAATGAACTATAATTTTGTTCAATATTTTCATAAAATTCATCTTGAAATATGAAAAAATAGTTAATACTTGAAAAATGTCAAGAAAGGTCTTCAAAACACTTGATTTGTGATGTAGTTCTTTCTCTACTCATCCCTGTGCTCCCACACATGTATGTATTTCAGGGGAATCACAAATCAGAGGAGATAGTCTTGATCATGCATACAAACAGATATGAGCGGTTAAGATTAAGATCTCTAATACTCTTAATTCTGTATCTGATGCGTCCTATGTTTTAGATGTTATTCATGTTAGTGTGTTTGTGCTATTGTTGTGTCTGGTGTCCACAGTTGTCTTCATGCTTCATAGTAATACTGTACAGACCTCTTATTTTCTATATTTGTTGCACTCACTAGTGATTACAAGAGACTGCGAAGTTTAGTTATTTGAGGTCCAGCTGAACATGCTATGCCAAAACATATGTTAATTCGGTTGGGACTATAGCACTATGTAGATTATTACTAAAATGTAAAAACTAGAGGTTAGACAGAGTATGAACGATGATTTCGTTAATGTTTTTCTTCCCTCAAAGAAGTGTGGTATAATCACATGTTCTTAATGCACGCGACCGGAAGTTCATAACATAAATAATCATATTACCTAAAAGGGATTTAGCCTATTGAAAAAAGTAAATACCTAAAGGGAAGTTATGTCACTCTGCAGTGGCATGTAATAGGATCTCCTTTAAAATGACCATTTTAGTTTCCTTTCTGTATATGTTATATCTCCAGCAAAACACTTCCAACGGACTATACTAAGCTCCAGGAATAGAGATGATGCTTTGAAATATCTTAACTAGTATCCGAAGTTGAATGAAAAATGAATATACAAATATTGGTTTCCATATCTCATTCAACTTTTGTGTGGCTATAATTTTAATGACATCTAATTGCGTGGTTCAGGAAATATCAGGCCGGATAGTCAGGGTAGAGTTTGCAAAGGGCTTTAAGAAACCTCCTCCACCTCCTCCAGCTCCCACTCCTAAGGAAGCAATTTATGTAATCTATGTATCCAACCTTGCGTGGAAAGCAAGATCTACACATCTCAGAGACATCTTCACTGAGAATTTCAAAACACCAGCTTCAGCCAGGGTTGTCTTTCAAACCCCTGGTGGGAGATCTGCTGGGTATGGATTTGTTTCTTATCATACGAAGGAGGAAGCAGACGCTGCCATTTCTGCTTTGCAAGGGAAGGTAGTTATCATCTCATTGTTCATGGTCACTTCCTCTGCTATTTCTTTACATACGTTGAATGATTTTTTATTTCATGATTGATATAAATTTATTGTGTTTGTCTTTTGAGACAATTTGATATTAATGGCTTTGAAAAGCCTTGTTGAATAAAATCTTTAATCTTGAAATGAAATATTTAAAGATTATGCAGTGATAGTATGATTTTTATCTACACAACCATCCAATTTTTATTTAAACACTTGAAATTATTTTGATTTTTGTATATTTAGGTAGAACTTTAGGTTGCATGTTTATGTTCAAGATAAGCATTTGATGGTTTTCTTGAATATGATCATACTCCACATAAATAAGACTCTAATATTGTTTGGATTTGGATGGCCAAACTATATTTGACTATTTGAGTGTCTAGGTTATAGCTGTATTGGTTTTGTAGCGTTTTGAGCGGTTGGATATATGGTAATAAGATTAGAAATGATTTTTACTTATATAAGTATACAACCTTTCTGAAGATATAAAGGCTAAATATGGTTGCTTCTACTGACATATCAAAGCACCAATAAACGTCCACCACCTTCTGATTTTCACTTAGCTTGTTACTACTGCCTTTACTTTTCTACATTTGTCTGCACAAATTTTGACTCTAGTTATCCTTAAAATCGGATTTTCAATTATTGCTTCCCCGTGTTTCTTTTTCATAATTTTGGGTCAGAGTAAACGGTTTCAGTTGCATTGCATCTACCAGTTATTTTCTGCACCAATATGTTTTTCACGGTGATCATGGTAATCTGTCACTTGCAAAATGTTGCATTTGGGTTGCAATTTCCAATGGTGCTTTTGTTTTAAACTAGGCATTATTTTGAATGATTGTTAAGCTCAGGTATGTAGGTGCCTTTGGAAAATGCTGCTGCATCACAATGATGCTAGGCGTCAATTGAGATAGAAGTAGAATAAACTCCATGTCTTAAACAGATAAATTGCATTTGCATGGACAAATAATTAAATTATTTGAATTTGGCAATTGTTCATAAGTTCTATAAAATAGATGCTGTAGAGTAGCCTGAATTTCATGTCCAAAGGAGTTAGAAGAAGCATCTGTGTATTCAGGGGCAGAGCTCCTTAGGGATATATGGTTGCCGCGGTCACCTCAACAATTTTGATGTTATAAACCTTAACCCAGGGAAACTCATTTGGCGTGTCTCCCCAGTACTGCACCTTCCGTCTACCCACTGCGTTTGTGTCCTGTCGTGACCACTCTGTCCCTTTGCGTATGCGCTACATTGTTCGTGCTCCAACATGTGTCATTGACCGTCTAGCTCTGTATGCGCGATGCGCCGTTCTCCCTTTGAATCTGCCTCTCCTCTGCGTGTGCTGCGTGGTTCACCGTACTCCCTCTGATTCTACCAAAACTATAAACATGAAGTTTTTTACTAACAAAGCACATAAGGGAAAGAAGGATCAAATGAATTAAATATTACTGCTCTTTGAGGGTTTTGCTTGGGCAATGCAATTTTTTATGTGCAGCTGATTGTTCTGCCTGTCTTGTTCCTATTGGCGGTATTTCATGCGGTTTTGATGGGAATAGTGTTACCACTTTCTCTTTTGATATAGGCTTGAATTCTGCAAACAAGGTGTTTGTTGTGATACAATGAATTTGGTTATGTTGGTTTTTAGTTGAGCACGTTTCTGATGATTTTAACATGCTTGCAAGTGTGTCATGTACTTGAAAATTGGGTGCATGTGTGACTAATACGGCTATGGTGGTAAGAACGTGGGCTTGGTGGATGCATCATAAGGAGTTGGGAGGGTCTGCAATATGCCAGTGAAAGGGAAAGCATCAGTGTGAGTAATAACCAATTGAGGCTTATGGAAAAGGGTGGGGACATAGGGTTGGATAAGTTTGTTCTAACTTGTGCTGCAGTGATGGTGTTATCTTCATAGTGTTTTCCTTTTACTGTATGGTAATTTTTTCCTTCTATAGAAGTGAAATGGCACTACGGTGAACAAGGAGGTAAACATATAGTTTGCTAGTGCAGCGGTGACTAGTTACTTCAATTGAGCTGAGAGGATAAGGTGTGTGTATGGATTTGATATAGTTATTGTATAGGAGGAGTTTGGTAGTAAGTTTTGAGTCGACTTATTAAGAAATTCAATATTATGGTGTTATGTTATCTATGTATTAGAGCAGATAGAAAATGTAGAAACAATGGGTGATACATTCTTGTATTATAGTATGGAGCTCACTTTACTTGTGTACTGAGATACAGCTCATGTCTAAGAGCATTGTGTACTAAAGCATGCTATTTGTGGTAGCTATTATATTTAATATATTTTTCCTCTTTAACAAAATGCTTGCAAGTAGATATTATTTGTTGAGGATGCATGATTTCTTGTTTGGTTGAATAAAAAATCATATGAATAGGCTTGTCTTTAAGGTGTTTAAAAGTTTTATTTAGTATGGACTTAGATGTGTATGTAGCATGCTTAATTTTAATTTGGATTGTGGAGATTTATTCTTAGATACAATTTGGCACCCCCAAGTGTTTTGTTGAAGCTCTGCGATTGTGTGTATTCCTATCTGGTTTCATTCTTAACTTATTTCAGCTTTTCCTCTTTGTTTGTTCTGAAGTTACAGTAGAACTGTCTTCAACTGTATAAATGGGGATTGTTTCATTCTAACGAAAGCTATTTATCTGTTACCTATCCCTTTGCAGGAGTTACTGGGACGACCACTTCTCGTAAAAATAAGTGAAAAGAAAATAGTTAAAGAAGCTGGAAGTGAAGAAGTTGTTGAAGAGAAAGCTGACGACGCTCAACCAGAAGTTGTTGAAGAGAAAGTTGACGACGCTCAACCAGAAGAGTCATAAATCCTAATTTTTCATTCACCAATCTTTGGACATGGTATGTGAATTGAGAAGAAACCTCTACAAGCTGGAGTTTTACCTGATTACCTCATGTATACAGAGATATGAAGGATGACTTCTTGTATTCACAATATTTTTCAATTAGGTTGAGTTTGACATACCTTAAAATGTGCGTAAAGTTTAAGAAGCGTTTACATGTATAATTTTCCCTATAAATCTCAATTCGGATTTTTTTCCAGTCCCAATTTTAAGTGATATAAAACTCTAAATATTGTCAATTAAGAGTTCAAACCTTGTGTACATTGAGGTTAGTAATTAGGTTTTTTGTTTTGTTTTGAAGCCATGGATCTCAAACTTGTACGCCATGTCTCTAAAATCTGAAACTTTTTTACAAACCCTTGAAATCCTGTGCCAGTGTTGGCGTTTTAGCTTCCATGGTCACTATTTCACTGTGATGATTGGATTTCACATTTCATGTTAAAATCCAAGAACCACAACTAGCATATGAAATAAAATACTCTGTCGCCCTACAATATCTTGGCTGTAAATTTTGCAAAATCAGGGATTCATGATGGTACGAAGGGGAGCCTTGACACAACGATAAAGTTGTTGTCACGTGATTGAGATGTCACAGGTTCAAATCCTAGAAACATCTCTTTGTGTAAACAGATAAGGTAAGACTACGTACAAGAAACAAAAATGGTGAGACCTATTTCTGAAACCTGTGTATGCAGGAGCTTTAATGCAATGAATTGCCATTTTATGAATTAATGGTACAGTACATTGATTTAGATGTAAGAGGTAACATTTGAAGTCAGGGTAATCATTATCATAGAATAATGTTTTGCTGTGGCTTTGTCCAGCATTTTGTGCAAATAAGAGCTTTAATTGGAGTGTATAATGAAAAAAAAATCCATGCGGGACCACCTGAATTCCAAACATTATTTTAAGACTGTCTAGTTGCCTTGATTTCACATCTGCTATTGCCTAAAACCGTAATTGAAGGAAGAAAGTTGTTTGTGTATATATGAATATAAAAATTGAACAATAATCACCAAGTTCATATATTATTTGATTATGATGATGCCTTGTGTAAGTCTCCATGTTGAACATTTGAATAATTATTGTGCAATCTGCTTTTAACAGAATTAAAACTCATTCTAATTTGCCCTTTATTATGAAACTTCTTGTCTAAAATCATATGTTAAAAACATTTGTAACCAAGTTCTTATGTTGTAACAATTATACAGAGAAAGAATGAATAAAAAGGAGACTCTTGACTTCAGAACCAAGTCCTATTACTAAAAAAGTGATTTGAAGGTATAAAAATGAGGGATATCTTTTATTTCTGCTGTTGTCAAAAGACTCAAAAGGGATTGGATGAGGACCTTATATGCTTTTGTGCATATGATTATGTCTCTGCATAAGGTGAAAAAGGGCATAGTCTAAGGCATTATGCCAGCTCATCATTCAACTTAATGATTTCAGCACATGATTCTACTAAACTTTTTAGATAGAATCTTAGAGAACTAACTTTATTACTTATTTCTAGGATATTGATATTCCTTAATTCTTTTCAATAATTTTTTCTTAAAGTAGACAATGTGAATGGATCTAAGTATGTCAAACATGATAATTAATTTGATTTTCATTATTATGTGAAATATGCCCAACTTTGGAGAAGTTCTATATTGTATGAACCACTTGAAATATTATATTTTGTTAATGAAGACCATAAGATGGCTAGATACAAAGGTTTAATTATTCTAACCATATAAAAAAATGCAGGGTATCATTTGATTTGGAATTTCCTAGATAAACTCAAATCTAACAAAAATTTGTGGCTTCAGAGAGAAGA
The DNA here is from genome assembly GCA_946800305.1 of Medicago arabica. Lineage (NCBI taxonomy): Eukaryota > Viridiplantae > Streptophyta > Magnoliopsida > Fabales > Fabaceae > Medicago > Medicago arabica. The sequence continues at coordinate 44,841,322 of OX326970.1, forward strand.
AAGTGAAGTTGAAAAGGGAAGAATAGATTGCTCAAGCCTCAAAGGTGTGAGTAAATATATATTGGTTGATTAGGTGATACGTACACCTATATTTGACTATAATAACTTGCTTTAAAATGCATAATTCTTGTTATTTACTTCACCTTTATTCCCTCATGAACATATTCTCATAATCACAAGTTGACTAGCTACATAGTTAAGGTTATCTCATACGTGTAAAGATTATGGTTGTCATGTAAATCGGTATTTCTCTTTAGAATAGTTTTGATGCATTGTCAATTGATCACAAACCATCATTTGTATGACTTTTATACCGACTATATTTTCTAACAAAATATCACACCAACTTAAGTTAGAGTTTACTAAAAATATAAATATGTTTTATATAAATGGCTAATCATATTTTATCATTTATTTTTCCATATAAACCTATTTTGAAAAGCACCATGATAATCTGACAAATTTGATAGTAAAATATAATTAGACATTTCTTTACAGAATTTGTAAAGCCAAATAGGCAATAACATCATAATGATACATATTAGCCTGATCTGAGTGATGCCTTGAAGCTGAAAGCAAAAAGTCTTCCAACACTTCCAATTCTGTGTGTCAGATACAACTAACTTGACAGGCAAATTGGCTCCACAACATAACTAGACACACATTAAATGAAGTTCTTTGGCTAATTTGGATTTCACTTTATAGAGGCCTTTAATGTATTGTCATCTGAATATCGAACAAATTTTTAGTTTTAATTATCGGTTTTTGCGCCCTGATAATTCGGAGTTAGATCAGGAGATAAATAATGTCTGATAAAAGATTATTTCAATCATGACTCAAATTCAGATTCTTTTAGATGATTTAGCATTCGGAACAAATAAAAATAATTAAAAGGACAATTTTTTTATTTTATTTTTATAATCTCTAAATTCTTCTCAACCAACATCACCAATAGATCACCAGCATCTCCTTAGTCAACAAATCATTGTATTCAACAAAGATAAAACTAGTGAGCAAATAAAGCTATGAACAGAAAAAGAAAAAGAAGGTAAACAAAAAAAAGAGTTAAAGTTTTTGTCACAAAAAAAGAAGAAGAGTTAAAGTATAGTCATCAGCATCCCATTTTCTCTGCCCTTTATCTTGCTTTCCATCTAAGCCCTTTATCCCTTTTTTCATGCTCTCTTTTACCTTGTTGGAGACTTAAATTCTCTTGTATGCTACTAATAATTCCCATGACATGATACCTCTCACATTCTAAGTCCTAAGTTTTAAGGTGATAATAACATAACTTATCCTTCTTCTATATGTTTGCTTATTTCACAAGCTCTTCTATGTTTTCATAACTTCTCTACTTGCTTCTACGTTTGTGTTTAGGCCCTATTCCTTAGTTTATTTTTATTCTATGAAATTTCCCTTGCCATAGAATTAGGTTCAAGCGCAAGTGGTTGATGCATAGTGTATGTGAGTGTTGTAAATCTCAGAGTATCGGGTTCGATTTCTATGATAAAAAGAGAGTTATAATATATACTTCTCCTAAGTCCTAAGGGTGGTTATTGTACTATGACTTCTCTTGGAAATCCAAAAGCTTGGGTTCCATATATGAATAGCAGAGATTGTTCTCAAGGTTTTTGTAGCGTCTATTGTCCACAATGGTGCTATGCAATCTACCCTCCACCTTCTCCTTCTCCCTTTGAATTCCCTGATGAAGATTCAGGTCCAAATTTCTCTCCTCTTGTTATTGCAATCATGGGAATCTTAGCAAGTGCTCTTCTACTTGTAACTTACTACACCATAATATCAAAGTACTGTGGTCGCAGAGAATCATCGGTAAGTGAATCGCGAGAAGCAAATGATGAATTTGAAGACAATCATCATCATCATAACCCTTCCATCCATGAACCATGGCATGTTTCAACAAATGGTTTAGATGAAACTTTGATTAAATCCATAACAATTTGCAAATACAAAAAGAATGATGGATTGGTTGATGTAACAGATTGTTCTGTTTGTCTAAATGAGTTTCAAGACGATGAAAGTATTAGACTTTTACCTAAATGTAGCCATGCTTTTCATCTTCCATGTATTGATACATGGCTCAAATCTCATTCTAATTGTCCTCTTTGTCGCGCTACTATATTCGCCTTCAATGCTTCAAGTTCAAGTGCTGCAACACTTCATGTACCAGCTCCTGTTATAGAAAATCCTTCAAGGAATGAAGTTTCTTTAGAAACTCAACATTTGAATGAAATTGTAGATGTTGAAAGAGACAATGAATTGGATGTGGTGGAAGAAGTTCCTATTCCGAAGACAGAATTTCGCGCTTTAAGCGATTTAGGAAATTTAAGAGGAAGGCATAGTGTGATTGAGATTAGAGATCATAATGAAGATTATCGTGAATCAATTCGAAGATCGTTTTCCATGGATCATTCATTTCAAAGTGGTGTTTTAGTTGTAGATGATGTTAATGTTATGCATATGAATCAAGAACAAGATTGTTCTCAAGGTGAAGGCGAAGGTTCATCAAAGAGGTTAAGAGGTGAAAGTGAAAGTAGTAAGTGTAGTTATAGAAGAAAGGTTTTGCATTGTGTTTTAAGTCCAATTGCAATGAAGAGATCATTTTCAAGTGGAAGATTTTTCCTAAGCAGAAGTGGTAGAGGAAGGCTTGGAGTTTTACCAGTCTAAGAAATTTTTCTTTTACCTTTCTCTTTTTTTTTTTTAATCCTCTTTGTGAAAGGTTGGTATGATGTAGTGGAAAAGATTGAACAAATTTTTGTGTGAAGATCTATATTTAACATATGATTGAATCTCTAAATTATACATATTGATATTTTGCTCAAATCTAATCCAACAAAGTGTGTAATGCGTAATGAAATGAATTATTTTTAACGCCCTGATCCTAAGCTAGAACCTCTTCCTCTCTTCTTCTCTTTCTCTCCCACGACCTCTCTCTAGCTTCTCTCCATTCTCTTTATCTTCTCTCTTGTTTTCTGACGTTTTTTTGCCAAGTGTAGATGTGAATGAGGGAAAGTAAGAATGTTTAGCGCTTAATGGAGCGAAAGCGTAGAGTGTTAGGGCCGTTAAGAGTGAGCAGGTTTCAAAGGAACCAAGAATTAGGAAGACCATGTTGAAAGTATAATTTATTAAATAAAAAATAAATTTTCAAATGTACAATACGTACAAGAAATTTAATAAATGATGAGATATATTCAAAGTTAAAACATATATAAGATTATAAGAAATTTCAAGGATATAGAAAAATTGGTATCTTGAGGCTTGCTAAAGAAAGACCGTTGAAACGATTTTACTCAATATAGAGACAAAATCCAATTTTCTTTTCTCTTTAAACGATTTGAAATAAAGATTTATGCAATTGAATCTAGAAACTTAAGTGTTTATTGTCTAATACATTGATTAAAAAAGTATACTATACAACATCATATAAGTTCACACAAAATATTTATAGCAGTAATTCCTACTAGTTAGTGTGTGTGTGTGTGTGTATATATAAGGGGGATTGAGGCCTTGAATATGACTTAGAAAATTGCTGATGACACATCACATAAGGCTGAGAAACATAAGTAAAAGACAGAAATGCCCTTCGGCAGTTATGCCGATGCGTCCTGATGCCAATGCAGAAGCAGAAGCTTCATTTTTTCTGAACATGTAATGTTTTCTGAACCTGTAATATTATGCATAGGCAAAACACAACGTATTTTCATGTTTTTTTCACACACAATTGGCGCAAATTCACAACTTAATTAAACCAACATTTTAACCATTAAAGAAAGCATAATATATCACAACGGAAACTTATGTCATCAAAATACGAACATACAAACCAATGTCATCAAAATACGAACATACAAACCAATATCATCAAAATACCAAAAGTAAAAAAACAAGTCCTAAACATAAACTACGAGTAATCCTATTGTTGGTCCTGGTCCTGCTGATGCTGCTGTTGCCGCATCCTCGGCCTCTGGCCTCGCCTTCTGATTAATATCGGCGCGATCTGCTCCCAAATATGGCTCATGGCCTGAAACCACTGTTGAGGGCTCATGACCTCTGTCTAACCCTGCTCATCATCGTAGGCAACAACGACATTAGCCATGTTATAGGTATCAGGCGAGCTTCCCGCCTTGTACCACTCCCACCGTTGTACAATGATATGCTCTTCATTTGCTGGCCTCGGAAGATCTCCTGGAAGAGGTGGCAAAATCCGGGGTGAGACACCCTAGTGCACCATAACATATAGCCATCTGCCATGTATCAACTCCTGCATGCTCACCCCAATCGGCCTCCTAAGCGTGTAAGTGCGAAAGTCAAGGAATGCCTGCACAATCTGAAGCGGTCGTAACTCTACAACATCGGTCAGATGTCTAGGGACACTCTGGACGTATCTGTACTGACGCAAAACCCTCTCAGGCAAGTGACGGTACACCCTAACAACACCGCAAATAATCCAGCCTGAATACCAGAAAATCTCCTCAAAACCCTGGATCTCTCTGTGCTCCTCGTGCAGCCTTCATCATACGCTATCAAACTGCAAATTATAAAGCAATGAGCGATACGTCACCCCCTCTCCATGACCCTTAAGCAACTTCCACTTTGCTGCAACCGGATAGTTGTCAATATAGTCGGTGTTTGGATCAACACTGAAAAAGTCAGGAAAATGCGTCAAAAACCACCCATGCACAGACCAAACAAATCACATGTATATAAGTTATTACGCACGTAAAATATAACAAAAAAATAAAAGTTAAGGTTGTGACAATTTCTTACAGTGAGCAATGTCACGTTTCCCCCAAGAGTTTTATCTCCAGGCAAATAGGCCTCAGCTAAACAGCGGTATAGGTATGCCAGTAGGGTTGGGAATAGGCCAAGCCAGATCAGGCTTTGATAGACCTGAGCCTGACCTACGAATTTTTTTGCAAGCCAGAGCCTGGCCTATGACCTTTCATAGGCCTATTTTTTCGGCCTGGCCTGGCCTGAAAGCCTATTTACAGGCCTACTTATTATTAAAGTCTTAAACATTCCATTTTATCTACTTTTAAATGGGATAAATATGTCTTAAAGTCTATTTCTTTGTAAGGCTTGTCTATCACTATAAGGCATTAAAAGCCTATTTCACTACAAGGCCTTAAAGCCTATTTAAAAAGTCCATTATTTTAGTTGTTTCTTTATTTTTATGTTTAATATAAATTATATTTTATTATAAATAAAAAATAAATTTTAATAACATACATAAACAGGTCGGTCTATTAGACTTCGTAGGCTTTTTTAATAGCCTAAGTCTGACCTATTTACTTAAATAGACTTTTTCAAAAGCCTAAGCCTAGCCTTTTTAATAAACAGGTCAGGCCGTAGGCCCCTGTAGGCCAGCCTAGCCTTTTTAATAAACAGGTCAGGCCAGGCCAGGCTTAAACAGGTCAGGTCGTAGGCCCCTGTAGGCCAGCCTAGCCTATTCCCAACCCTATATGCCAATGTCATCCCTCCCCAAGAATAATTACGCATCCCCACGTAGCCGTCCTCCATGGTCGTCAGATAGATCAACTCGATGCGTTTGTTGATTTTATCACCAAACAACAAGCATACAACAAGATACAGGAGATAACACTTCACACAAGCAGTTCTAACCCTCTGCAGCTCCTCCTCCACCATTGGATCCTCTGCTTCCGCCAATCTTGTAGCCTTATCAAGGTAACTCGTATATAACTCCCTCAACATCGGATAACTAATGTAACCATCATACTTGTCATTGCAAGTTTTCTCTGCAACCTTCTCCGCCATACCCAAGTGCCTCATCAACAGTGCTGCTCCCTCACTCCGAAACATCTTCTTCGGATGGCCCAACAATCACCCTTCAATCGGAAGATGCATGAGACATGCGACATCATCTAAAGTAATGGTCATCTCCCCCAAGGGCAAGTGAAAATTGATGATCTTGGGATGCCACCTCTCGCATAGAGTCATCAACAATGCATGAGGCACAGTGGCATAGCCCAGATAAACCAAATCATGTAACCCGCTCTTCTGAAGCGGACCCAAAAACCAATCAGTATTATTGTTTGGACGTCGTAGATTCAAAATCTTAGCTCCACGATTAATCGGTTTTACAACACGCACCTTACGAACCTGAAATAATAAACACACATTTAAAACATAAATAAACATGTGAACAAAATTTAAATTGCCACATGTATTTTTAATTTAAATAACCTAAACAATGTAAACATTTAAATAAACAAAATTTAAATTGCCGCACATATTTTTAATTTAAGACAAAACACATTTAAAACTTAAAAAAACACATAACAAAATTAGTACATTTAAATTGGCACGCACGTGTAATTTCAATTTATATTACGCGCGTCATTTTAAATTTAAATTGCACGCACCAATTTTAAAACATAAATAAAATAAATAAACAAAAACACATATAAAAGTTGATATAATAATTAAACAAAAACACATATTAAGAAAAATTAAAGCACATGATAATTTTAGACAATTAAAAATAACATTTACGTTACTTGAATTATATCATAGCCGCAATGCCACATGGTTCACATAAGAGTGCATCAAAGATGTATCCTCCGGTCCTCCAGGAAAGGGAGCCTCCAGTGGTAACGTCGTTGGGGCTGTCTTGAAGGCAATGTCATCGTGGTCTATCCCAGTAGGCACGACATCATCCTGAATATGCTGGTTGTCGTACCCACCATCAGTCACATCGTGGTGTACCTGATCCTGCAAATTCAGGTACTCCACCTGGGTCGGGCCATCCACCTACGATTGTTCAGGCTGTCTAGTCTGAGAAGTCCCTTCACCATCCGCCTTCCGACCACCTTACCTCTTCCCCTCTTTGGGATGTGCGCGTTTTGCCTTTGCCTTTGCTGCTTCGCGCTTTGCGTCATAGCACGCCTACTTCCAATCATCCTAGATGGGTCAATCTCCTGCCCCTGGTCCTGATCAAACATATCTACACCAAAGTTTCATAAATTAACATCATTCAACATATACGTAAATAATCAAACACATTAAACCTAAACATAATATAAACTAAAATAAACATAAACATTCTACCACGTTCAACCACATTCACATTCAACCTAAACATTATCAAACACACTATCAACTAAACATAACATAAACTAAACATAAACATTCATTCAATATAATTTATGTGCATCATTCTCACCATAACCTTAACATCATTCAATATAATTCTCATAACCTAAACTAACTAAATAATCAATAATCAATATACACTTTATCAAACTATAATTAAACATCATTTCATTCATTTCCATAACTTAAACTAACTAAATAATCAATATAATTGTCATTGAGGCATTTTATCAAACACTTTGTGTGCAAAGTGTCAAACATATTCAAATTGTGTTCATTTGGCACCATTCAAAACCACATTATCATTAAACTTCATTTAAACAACATAGGCAACAACTACATTGATCTATAACACCTAAACAACACATGCAATCTACCAAAATATCAATTTCAACATCAACCCTAACCACATGCAAACTACTCTAATTTTTTTAAAAATTAACCTAAACAAACTAACCTTCTGATTACAAAGATTAATGCAACTTACTTGTGATAATTTGGGGATGATTTTCTTGCAATTCGTGGACTTGGATTTGGTGATAATTGGAGAGAAGTTGGAGAAATTTTGAAAAAGAAACCAAATGATACGTTTCTGGTTTTCTGTTCTGAATAAAGGAAAATGAAACTGACTGCAGTTAACTGCCGAAGTTTTCTCGATAGTTAACTGCAACCGATTTCATTTTTCTCGGCAGTTAACTGCCGAAGAGCATTTCCGTATTTTACTTATGTTTCTCAGCCTTATGTGATGTGTCATCAACAATTTTCGATGACTTATGTTGAATCTCCTTCTAACCCCGCCTTTAAATTTAGCCTTAGTTAGGTTTCTAATATTTTACTAAATGTACCTGGTAATATATAAGCCATGCCACTTCTAATGTGTAACTAAAATTCCAATTTAGGAAATAACTTCGAACCGAATAAAATTAATTGCTAAGTCTAACAACCTATATTCTAAATTGAAATTATTTTAATAGAGGAAATTCCGGGTGTTACACTACTCTCGCGTCTTAAATAATTTCGTCTTTGAAATTCAACAACTTACCTGACACTCAGGCTCGGCCTTGAGTGCGTAAGCAACTCAATTAAGTTGGGCCTCTTAAAACTATGAGCCTAAAAAAAATCAAGTCTAATACCCACATCCCATTTAAATAAAAAATAAATGTTACTTCTTTTTCTTTCTTCGGTACACGTTTGAGTTTTTCTAGACTCTATTTCTCTTTTCTGGACATAAACCCGATGCTATCAAACCACCATCAATTTGTATAACCACTTAATTAGTTAATTTGGAAAGTTATTTCATTAAAAGAATCACAACAATCATTTCTTTTTCGCATAAACCATTTATTTTCCTCTTTCCCACAACGGAAGAGTGACAAATCAAAACGACACCGTTAGGTAAACTTCACCTCTCATTCACTTAATTTTTTTTATTTCATTTCCTGTTTAGAAGTTCTTCTGATTCTAATTTTTTAATAAAACTTAGCTAGACACACAAAATTGCATTCTTAAATCACTAGATGTCTATTTTAAAAAGAGAGTCGAGCCTCTTATTTCATAGGAACGACCATGACACTCCACGCTTTTGCTGCATCACTCTAATCTTCTTCTTCTTCATTATCATTTGATACAAAAATTTACTCCATACCATGATCCTCTACGTCTTCATCACTTATAAAGCTTCATCTACATCGTAACTTTGTGAACCAACGTGGCATATGAAGTCAAATCAGTTCAAGGTAGGAAACTCTTCAATTTTTGGTTCAGTCTCCATCTGAATTGGTCAAACTGAGCCACATACTCAGCTACAAACTTGCTTCCTTGTTTCAAGTGTGAAAACTATGTCTCTCTTTGCTTTCAGGCATTTGGTAGAATGTAGTTATCTAAGAAAAAGGTCATGTGATTCTTCCAATTTAGCGGGATACATTTGAGCTCCTTCATCGTTTTGCTTCAAGTAGTTAAAGACTTTTTTTTCATCAATGCAAATACGTTGAAGGTTCAAGGTTCACTTTCAATATGGTAGTTAAGTGGTAAAGGGAAGGAGAAGTACGTTGAGAAATTGTGTTGATGTTGCATAAGTTAGAGCCATATGCTTAATGTTCTTGCTATTTTACCATAGTGTTTTACCCGGGAATAAATAACTAAATACCAAACAATTTTTCTGATAGATAGATCAAATGGCAATAACCATTGAAAACTCACACGCTCAAGTGGAGGAATCAGGGTTTGGATGCTGATCATGACATCTGTCCTAACAATTTCAACATCTGTTGTCAGTTGAATTAAGACTTGTGAACAAATACTAAACAAATTTATCCATCTATTTACAAGATTTAATATGCAAGCTTACTTCAAGCGTAGTGGAAGTATTTATGATTGCTGATCTTCTTCATTAGTTGATTGATTAAGCTTACTTGTTCAACAACTTAGCCAATTTCTATATGCTCCCACTAGACTTCACTATCATTGTGCATGTAGAGTATCATATTTGAAGAATAGTTCTGCTAAAGACCTTTTCTTTTTCTCTCCAAAATCTTCATCTCCACAACTATTAGGATCCACTTCATTGGTTTATGCTTTTATTTTTCCTTGGCTCCTCATATTATGGCGTACTAAAAACAAACCATTATTTCAAGGTCATCTAATGAAGCTGAGTATAGAGCGCTCTTAACAACTGCTTCTGAGTTGAAGTGGTTATCTAATTGCTAGATGATCTCAAAGTGCAATGCACTAGAGATCCAATGTTGTATGGTGACATTCAAACTTCAAAGTGTCTTACATATAACTGTTAATCCTATGTTCCGTGAAAGGATCAAACGTCTTGGGATGAACTACCATTTTGTTCATGACTAAAGTTCTAGAAGGCATCATCAGATTGCAACCAATTTCAAGTAGTGAACAATCAACCAATTTTTTCACCAAGTCACTTCATCCTAGGTCTTTCCTTATCATCCAAGCGAGACATGGCAGATATATATACCAAGCTCTAGCTTGGAGGGACTCTTAAAACATAATGATGAAGATGCAGTTACTTGAGATCCAAGGAACTTACTATCAAACTAACTGACTTTGCCATGCAATCAATTGACATATATAGGTTGTTAGGATTCAGTTAAGATAACAATTGATATAAAAGTTATTATAAAATGGATGTTCAAATATCATTTCTCTAGATATAGTACATTCTAGTTACATGTAACTTACTCTTGCATTAACTTACTTGAGTTGGTCAGGTGGTATTGGTTTAAAATCTTGGAATGTGCTTATCTCAAGATTTCAGGTTCATTCTCTTCGTGCCAATTTTGATTAACTAATTTGGCTTCTTAAAAATGTGATATATTTACAATAACTAAAATTAAAAATTAAAATAAAAAATTATGACGGGAATTAAAACCAAAGAATATTGCAAATGCTAGTTGAGGATATGGTATGTACAGAGCCGTGTCATGGAAATTTGAGGCCTAATACAAAATGTATATGAGACTTAATATTGTGTAAATTATTAGGGTTAGGTTACTTTCAGAACTCTCATGTCGAGTTTAATATGAGGCAAGTCAATGAGATTGCTCATAAATTAATAAGGGTAGTCTCATCACATGCTAGCTCCCACGTTTATAATGATATACCGTCATGTATCCGAGATTTGATAGCTAATAAAAAACAATGAATTTTTTCCCTCAAAAAACTTTGTATGTGGGTGGTTGGAATGAAACTCGATTATGATTTTTCCTTTTTAATTTCGATAGAGAGAATAAATAAGTAAACATGATAACACATTTCCACAAACAAAACAAAAATGTTTTAATTTGAATTTTTTTTATACCTGCTCTAAAATTTATTTTATCATAAAACATGAAAACATGATACACCAAAAATAAACAAGTCCTTTGATTTCTTTACTAATCTTCTGGCTTCTACGAAAACGCTTATCAACGTCTTATGATCAAACAATTCTAACATTTCATTCTCAATTGATCATATGGCTTGTCTATTCAATCTATCTTGTAACTTTGTTGATATTTGATTAAGTAATTTTAATTATAAAAACTCATTTTATTGATAACAAAATACCGTGAGTATTATCAATAAATGAAGTGGAAAAAGATCAGGCCGTTTCTATGAAATTGGAGGCTCGGTTCTATTTTTAAAATAGGCCCAAGTAAAATAAAAACGTAATTTTTTTTGTGTAGCTAAGCTTCATTAAAAAATCAAAATTAGAAGAACTTTTAAACATGAAACAAATCAAATTAAAATTAAGTGAAAGAGAGGTGAAATTTACCTAACGGTGTCGTTTGGAATGTCACTCCTACGTCGTAGGAAAGGAGAAAACGAATGGTTTATGCGAAAAAGTAATAATTGTTGTGATTCTTTCAATGAAATAGTTTTTCAAATTGACTGATTAAGTGATTATACAAATTGATGGTGGTTTGTTAGCATCAACTTTATGTCCAGAAAGTAGAACTAAGTCTAGAAAAAACTCATACGTGTACTGAAGAAGAAGAAAAGTAACATGTAATTTTTTAATTTAAGTGGGGGTGGGTATTATAATTTTTTTGAGGCCCATAGTTTTTAGATGCCCGGTTCGGTAGAGCTTCTTGCACTCCCCAAGATACGGCCTAAAAAAGATACTAATGTTTTTATATAATTATATTTTGATCAACGTCTAGAACAAGTTGCTTGCACAATTCCATCTCAATTAATTAATGGGGTCTGTTCTCAAAGCCATATCTTTATCATATTCAAGAGACAAAAACAGTTGTAAGTCTTATGGCAAGTTATTACTCAATGTATGGATACGTAATCTTTCTATGTTCTAATGTATCTATCTGTATTAAATATATGCAGTTATGCGGAAATGTAACCATAAACTTAGCTTTCATACTGCTTCATTTCTTTATTTCAAAATGAATTAGTCAACTCTTAACGCTCTCATTGCTCTTCTCTCTGCCCACCTACTTCAATTTATAGTCCAGCACTCCAGCTAAACTACTTTTGCTAGTCAAATGTCAATTTGTATATGTAGGTGGGGATCCTCTTAAGAACTATTTAGTTTGGACCCTAAAAACGGAGAATTTTTTCCTATGGAAATAGATGGTGGGGACGGGGAGGGACTTTCTCCCTAAATAGAGAGTATCTGCACCTTTCTAAAAGAAGCTTAAGAACGGGGGATGATATCTTACTCGTCCTCAAACATTTTATTAAAATAACTTTTTTATAGGTGTATATCTTATATGTTATATTAATTGTATTTTTACATAAGATATATGGATAAATTTTGTTAAGATGTGATGTTGTTGTCATAATACTAGCACTAATGTCTTTATTTTCTTATTTGTTAAACGATTAAACTTTAACTTTTTTTACTACTATTAATTTGATTGAATAAAAAAAGAAAGTTGAAACTTTTTTAAATGTTGATGTCATCTTCTTAGAATTGTGGGGTCCATGGAGATGGAAAGAAAATACTTAAGACCGGAAATAGAGATATGATCTAGAGCATTTTAGGATTTAGATTGTGGTGGGGGGGGGGGGGGGGGGGGGGGGGAGTGGAGTCCTATCCCCACGACCCTACCTTTGGCATAACTAATTGTGAATCAAGATTTTCTCCATTAGATTTTTTTTAGGAATAATGTAAGTATTTTGATCATTAATATTCACATTATCAATGGTTAAATCTTCGTAATATTTCCTCAAGTTTTTTTTTTAAATTGAGAGATTTTATTTCTGTTAATTCAATAGTCTTCAATTAATATTATTCAAGAGTGAAGATAAAACAGGGCATGTTAGCTAGTATCATAAATGCATTGTTTAAATAATTCATAAAAAGAAATTTTGTTCTTAAGTTAAATACATGTTAAAGGTCCTCGTGAGCTTAACTCAATTGATAAGGATAATGCATAAAACATGCAAGGTCCGAGGTTTAAACCCTGATCACCACAAAAAAAAATACATGTCAAAGTAATAATTACTTCATTTTATATGCATAATTTAACTATTTAGTTTTCTTAAACAATGATGTCCTAAGTGCATAATAGACCGTTTTTATTCTCTCTTAAAAATGCATAGTGTTAATTGTCAAAAAGGTTGTAGTTTGACAACCTCGTCACCAATATGTAAAATCACCTCATGTCTATTTTTATCTCCTCGATGTTTCATCTTTCTATTGTTCGAATTTTGCTTCAATTTAGCTAATAATCCATCTCTATTTGCAAGTTGATCCCTTTTAGATTTGAGTTTGTCCCCAAACACGTATTTCTCCTCTTCCATATATTGCCTTGAATGGTATCATTCCAAGACTCGTATGGTAATATTATACCATAATTTTACCAATGGGAAAGCCTTAAACCAAGACCTAGGGTTATTAAGAAATCCTTCAATGAATATCTTGTAGCAACCAGTCCAGTTAATCCAAGAAATCCTATTAACTATTTAATGTTTACAGTACAAGGGCATTGTAGGACAGCGTAAACCTTCCCTTCGTCCATAGAGCTACCCCTGCTCTAGACACCTTATGCCCCAAGTAATCTACTTAAGTGGAACCAAAAGTACACTTGGATAATCTTGCAAATAACTAATGAACATGTAGTGTGTGTAGTACTTCTTCTAAGTGTTGTAAATGAATTTTCCAAGAAGGGCTATAAACCAACATGCCATAAAAAAAACTAAGACATATTGCCTTACTACACCGGGAATGTTGTTCACATTAAACATTGAAAAGTTGCAGGTGCATAGTATTTCCTTATTTGAGCTGTCAACTATTTCCTACGTGACATTATGTTCTTAGTGATTAAGAAATAAGAAGGTAGCATAATAAATATTTGACTGACTTAGATGTGAAAACTGACAAAAAAAATCAATTATAACTTAAAATACTAAAAATGGACAAATACTTGGAAGAAAAAAAAACTAAAATGTCTGATGTTTGTAACTTAAAATATCAAAAATTGAATGAAAAAAAAAATTAAGTTATCAAATTGAAATTTAGAAATAACTTAATAAATATGTAATTTATCCTTAAACAGATTTGATTAAATTTTTCTTTTTCTTTTCTGAAAAAATGATTACATTTTTGTAAAAAGTGATTTACTTGAAGAATTAAGGGTGATAAATTGGTATATTTAAGCAAAAGATTTTAGCCTCCATGAGCGTAGTTCACTTGATAAAGGACGATGCATAATATACGTATAGATTGAAGTTGGAATTTCGAACGTCTTACTTATGCATCTTTAACATGAATTTCTAACCAACAGACTACTTAAAAAAAGTAAAGGTTTTTATAATAGAATGAGATCATCCTTTAACGTCAAACTATTAAAAGAATTAAAATAAATAGATAGTACTTTTTTTTAAGGACTTGTTTTATATTATGTTCTTTCCTGCTATATAAGTATTTGTTTTCTGATGATTATTTTTTTGACAAGTATTTGTTTTCTGATGATGTTAAAGGTGTTATTAGTCTACCTCATGTAATTTTGTAGCTTGATTTCCTATTATGTAATTTTGTAGCTTGATTATTATAATTGGATATTGAGTATCACACCCAACAAAACTCTAGGGTAACAAAATAGTCGTTGTTTTTTCATTTGATAAATAATTAGGTGAAAGTAAAAAATCAAATTTATTCTCTTTTTCAGTCAAATAAAAAAAATTACTCCATGACAGTATAAAAGAAATACATCTATTTTAGCTGAATTTTTTTGTTCTGTCTTTACCTTTCATTTTAACTATTTTATCTTTTTATAATATTATTTAAATCATCGATTAAAAAATAGTAAAATTTCAATAAAATAGGGACTTTGCCAAAAATGTTTGATGATACAATTGAGTGCGGTAGAGAAATAGACAGAGAAACATGACAGTGAAAGAAATATGATCAATTTATGTCACAAATACAATTTAGAACTAGGTGATGTTTGTGTGTGTTTTGGGGATTTACTTCATCCCACTTTATGGAAAAGTAAACAACTGCTAAAATTGAAAACTAACAATTATTTCGATTATAAATAAATAATTAAATTATTAATTGATTAAAAGAACATTAAATTTGTTGTATATAACATATGGGCATACATACACAATTTTTGTAACATTGTACATATGAATGATTTCCCCAAAAGAACAACTAAAGGTTATTGCTCTAATAACTGTCCAAAAAGATCACCACTTAACCATTGAAGTTAAGCCTCAAAGTCCACCATCAATTTGTTCAACTTCTTGTTGCTTATTTTTTGTTCAATGTAACTCTTTCCATAGTCATCACTGCACAAGATTTAAAAAAAAAGAAAAACTTTAGTTGAATTATTTGTCCATATAGTCAAAATCAAATAAAACGACCTTAAAACTAAAAGAATGAGTCAAATGTTTGACCATAAAACAACCTTATTTGAACATCTTTATAAGTTAAAATGTTTGACCATATAATAATTAATTTAAAAAAATACTAAAATAATGAGTCAACTTATGAAAAGCACCCTTGAATAAGAATTTATTCATACCTTTGGGGTAAGGAAGAAGATGCGGTAGGTGTTAACTTATGTGCAAGCTGAACGGCGTCGTCTTGAGTATTAATAATGTGATTAAAGCATAAATAACGACCGTACGATGAGACATCCTCGTAGACACAGATGTGAGTATCCACCAAAAATCCTAAATCAACGGTCACAAAGACACCATCCTCGTACATTTCAGCAGCACCTCTCAAGTAAGGGTGTTTGATGGAGAGATCATGTGTCATCAATAGTCCAGCATTGATTGATACCATATTCACTCCTCTGTCCATTGCTAAGGCAAACGCTGTTTTCTCTGCTAGTGTCTTTGACATCCCATGCCATAACTGTTTGTTTGTTTGTACAGTTCAATCAATTATTCACTTTTTCTATATTCAATAGGTAATCAATCTATTTTTCATGCTTGTCAGCTGTGTAGTCACAATCTATGACCGCATGCAGTCACATAATTATGACGGCAAGTCAGCCACGTTAGAATCATCTGATCTGATCGGACAATCAAAATCACAATTTTATCACTGCATGCAACCAACCACATTAGAATCATCTGATCAAAAGATCAGACAATCCAAATTTCAAACAAAAATGTGATTGTGCATCGAATTTTGGATAATTAGTATATGCACAATCTAAATCAATTTTTCATGAGTCATGTACTTTTATTTTATTTATTGAGTGCATAACCAATTTAATGATTGAAATTATAAGTTTTGGACTGATGGACAAGTCCAAACACAATGTTTAAAGTAAAGTAGTATTAGTATTATATACCTTGAATTTGCGACAGAAATTAACATCACTCCAATGTATTTCATCCAAATCAGGTTCTATGGTCTTACGATCTTCCCTCCAAACCACAGCAGTTGCTGAGGATGTGAACACAACTTTATCTATTGTTTCTGTTTGAGCACAAGCTTCAAGCACGTTGTGTGCTGCTCTAACTTCCACGTCAGCCATATATTCCTGTTCATTACCGAGACATGTTATCATCAATTAGAAAACAATAATACAAATACTTCTACATGGGATGAACTTACAAAGATTCTGACATGAGAATGCTAATTTACATATAAAAAATTCTCTGTATAAAATATTTGCATATATTTTTGTACCAATTCCTTAAATTAATCACAATAATGCTATGATTGACATAAAATTAATTTTATACTATCAAGTTACTAACTATCACAAAATTTGGATCATTGCATGTGTTCCACATTGCGTGCAATTATCAAAATTTCCATCATGATTGATTGGAAACATTTTAATAGATAATTGCTAATAATTTTATAGATAAAGTTGATATAATCATACACTTACATATCATACAATTAAATAAGCACGTGATGAGAAAATTAACCAGCTCAAATGACTAAGACATATTTGGACAAGGACTATGACATAACTTTAACAAATAAATCAACATCATCAACTATAGTACAAACCAAATTACAATAATTTGCTTAGTTGTCAATTATCATGGCCTTGGCGTACGAAAAGGGGATTGAATCCCCCCACCACCAAGCAAGAAGTAGAAGAAATTAGAGTTAAGAGGGAACAAGCAATTGAGATACTCAGGCAAATGGTGCCTACCACGTGCACCAATAAATGGTGTTTGCTTGCTTGTTTTCATAAAGCACTAAAACAAAGGAACTCTACTTTTTCATCTCACCCAACAGCTAGCTTGCAACAGCAAAGAAAACTCATGCATTAACTCTTGAAACTATTCTTACATCATCAATATTAATATCATTATTTATTGCAAGACTTGTCCAAGAAGATGAATACTAGGACTTCCAAAATCCAAATTTAATTTCTATGATTTTTTTTAATGTACATATACAAAATTTGTAACATAAACATTGGTTTAATTCTAGATTGATTCATAGGGCATGTTTCATGCATGTTTACTGTTAATATAATATAATATAAAATAAATTATCTAACTCAAATTTGTATATGAGAAATAGAGAGCAAAAACAAACAAAAGTTAAAATGTGTTTTTGTTTTTGCTTACATCATAATTGGGTTGGTCAAGGGGAGGTTCATATGAGTAAAACAATCCAGAACAACCTCTAAGAGCATCAATTATGCTATGATAATCAAAAGGGTCTGATCGAAAAATCTTGAGTTTATCAGAATCAGCTGAAATTCCATTGAATGGATCTTCCCCTGCATAACCAAAGCAGAACAATTTTAATGGTCTGATCGAAAATCGTTTCTGTCCCAATGAGTTTAGCTCAATTGATAAGAATATTAAGACATGCAGTAACCAGAGTTCGAATTTTGAATTCTCCACTTATTCGCTGAAGATGAATTTAACAACAACAAAAAAAAAAAAAAAACAGTTAATGACATAATATGTACCATATTGTTGAATAGATGCATGAACGGTATAGCCTCTTTGAAGAAGTCTTTGGACAAGACTAAAGCCTAATTGACCCGAAGCATCCATGACACAAACAGTATGACTAGTTATATCAAAAGAAGGTGCCATATTGGTTTGTGTGTTCCTAGTTGAAGATTTTGATGATGAAAATTGTTGGTTTTGTTTGTTGTTGGTTGTGTAGTTGTAAGAAAGAAAAGAAAGATTAGAGTTAGATTATATAAAGAAGGGTAGGGGCGGCTAGTGAACGCATTGAAAGAGTGTGCAGGGTAGATAGGTAGGAAGGAGGTAGTTGTAGTTTGATAGATGGACACGCGCACACCCCCCAAACCAAAGGGCAAAGAGAAAAAAAGAGAAAGGAGGGTGTCTTTCTTTTGTTCTATGATTGACAATACTTTAATCCACGTATACAGATAGAATATTGAAAAATATTGATAAGGTCTTTGTGTTTTTGAGAGAGGGGGTATTGATAAGGATATAAATTAATATATTTGCTATGTTTCAAACCTATTGATGGATACCTTCCTTCTAATTCTTACTATTTTTATGTATTATTTAAATATATAAGGTTTTCAATATTAAGTAATAAAATATTGTACTTGGTCAAAATATATAGTAAATGGTCTATTATTTCTTTTGCTAATTTCCATTTGACCACTTGCGTATTCAAAAAGATAAATTATTTCTTTTACAAATACTTAATTAATTATGAATATTATCATATGAAATATTATTAATATTTAATTTTTTAAGAAATCAAAATAAAATATATTACGAACAATATCTTATCTTCACAGTACAAGGTGTACCATAGAAGACAACCGAAAAATACAGTAACCGTTCAGATGGAGCAAATCAAAAATCAGCAAATACCCACACAAAGGAAAGAGTTTTGGCACCAATTATGAAAGTTGTAAGAAAATACAACAAATTTAGCTTTAAACCACCAAAATGATATCATGGAACAAAAGAATTGCCAAAAGAAATGCAATGTTGAGCATAATGTATATCTTAAAGAAAGTGTAGAAGGCAACTTATTGCTCATATGCTTATATGTGGATGGCTTGATGTTAATTTGTAGCAACAAAGCTGATATTTAAGCTCGGAATGAAGTTTAAATTTGGGATGTCAAAACTTCAAAGACTAGTGTACTTTTTAATAATGGAATTTCTCGAAACTTAAATTGGTCTAGTTATGCATCAAGTGAAGTATGCTATTGAAATATTGAAGAAATTTGAATTGAGAAGTTACACCAGCCGAAACAATGATAAAAATTGAAGGTGTAGGTAATGAATAACTTGTTCAACTAACTATTTAATTGGCTCTCTGAGATTTTTGTGCCAAAGAAGGCCCAATGTTTGTTTTGTACTAGAACTAGCAATTAGATTTATGAGCAATCCTATAAAAATTCATCTAATTTCTTCAAAATGCATCGAAAGATCCATTAATGGTACAATACAATATGGAATTCAATTTCCTATTTCTCAAATGAATGGAAAGCTTGAACAAGCACAGGTTGCTACTTGTTCAAGCTTTCAAGGTACACCAATCTCACAGTGCTTCAAAAAGCAAATTTTGTATTGCTTTGTCTAACTGTGAGACAGAGTATGTGGCATGATCATTGGTTGCTTGTCAAGCAAACTGACTGCAGTAACTGATGTTTGAGCTGAAGATAGCTAATGAGGTTCTAGTCAAGCTGAAGATTGATAACAAGTCTGCAATATATCAATTTAGCTAAGAATCATATATGCCATGGCAAGAGTCAACACACAGAAACAAGCTTTCGTTTTCTTAGGGATTAAAACAACAAGAATAAGTTAATAGTTGAGTATTGTCCTACACAGAACCAGTTGTCATACTTGTTAACAAAAGTTGTGAAGAGGGATCAACTTTTGAAGCTAAGAAGATAAACAGGAGCGGTGAATAAGACTAAGTTAGTTAGTTAGTTTGTTAAAGATTAACTTGATCATATAGTTTACTTGTTAGTCAAGTAAACAGTTAGCATAACCCACATAAAGGGTTAATGCATTGTATTTAACTTCTCCATTCAATACAATTTACATAGTTTCGTTCATATTCCCTCATTCTTCTTCTAAATTCATTGATATTCATCTCAGACATTAATTTTAGCTTTTAAATCCAAGAAAAACTACATCATCGTATAAGCTTGGATTTTGTTGCTGCTGAAGATCACGGTGAAATGTGCATTGAAACGTGATAAAGGGGTGCTAAAGTGCATTCAAGCACATGCTAAAACTTTTTTTTCATCTTTTTACTATTTATTATGGTAGTTTGTTTAGTTTTTTCTTTCACGCAAAAAGTTTAAGATTAATTAAATCCTCTCACGCAATCCGTTTAGTTTAACTGCCTAAAAAAAGATTAATTGAATCCTTTGAGCTCTATTAAAAAGTAGTAATATTTTAAGAAGGAAAGCAAGAAGGATTTCGCTTTACATTTGATAACTTTCTTTTTCTTTTTCATTCTAGGAAATATTTATTTAATTAGTGAATTATTTTTTTTAGGAAATACGTATTTAATTAACGTTCTAGTCAGATTTTCCATTTTCCTGTATTCTCAATAGAAGGCTTAATAAAACAAAGAGAAAAGATTAGAAACGAGCTAAGTAACCCACTAAACCAATGACCCCAGTCCAAACTGGACTCATTCCAAAGATTCGTCTTTCAATTGTGATGGCTTTCATGCATTTGTTATGGGCAAGGTCAAGATTAGTAATACACGCTGACTAGTGGCAAACCACCTTTTCACGTATTATATAATATATGATCAATAATAATGATTTAAGTTAGGTAAAATTATGTCATTTATCCCTTAATTTAATTTTAGTTAACGTTTTCGTCATTATCTTCTTCTTTTTTCTATTTCAATCCTTTATCTTTTAAAATATTGATGTTGTTATCCTTTTTCGTAAAATTTGTTTAGAAATCCGGAAATTTATATCATCACCATCTTCATCAAAAATATAAATCTTAAAAAAAAATAAAAAAATCTTTTAAAAAAACGCAACTCATCTTCGTCAACAAGATCAAATCCTCAAATAAAAAACATACATTCATAAAATAATATAAAAAATCATCCAAAATATCACATCTTCATAAAAAAAGTCACAAATGCCAATTATCTAAGTGAAATTAAGTATTTGTTGTGATTTTTTTTAATAAAGAATAGTATTTTATCATGGGATTTGATGTTGTTGTAGATGAAGATTTGAGATGTTTTTGAAATTATGGGTTTTATATTGAAGATTTGAGTTTTTGAAGAAGATGGTGATAAAGATAATATGAATTTTTTATACGATTTTTAGTGTTTATGGGTTTTTCTTGACATTTTTTTAGTGAAAAATGATAACAATGTCAACATTTAAAAAGATAAAGAATTGAATTGGAAAAAAATAAGATAAAGAATGAAAAATGGAATTAAGTTATAAGACGAATGACGTCATTTCCTGTCAGGGCCGTTCCCGACAATTCGGAGGCCCGGTTACAGACTTGACAATTTTCATTTAAAAAGAATTGAAAAAAAAAAATCCAACACTATTTATGGTGACATACATTTAAAGTTGTAGTTAAATATATGGGAAATTATTCAAACATGAGTTTTACCTACGAATAAATAGACATTTACTTATGGATAATGCATAATTGATAGTAAAATTGATGCCTTTTAGACCTTTACCTACGGAAAATTGACATTTAGTGACGGATTTTGTCCGTAGGTATAAGTTTTTTTTGTTTTTTTCAAAATTAGAGGCCCCTTAAATGTGAGGCCCTGTGACAAGGGTCTCCTTGCACTTGGCCAGGGCCGGCCCTGTTTCCTGTAAACATTGTCTGATTTCTTGCCAAAAAAACCAAAATTTAAACAAACCCTAAGTCTAAAAAAATTCTAATTTAAGAGAAAAAATCTAACATATAAACATAAAAGGTTAATGGTGTTTGATTATGAAAACTTACTTGTTATTGGAGTGTTGTTTGATTTGAATTTGAAGGAATTTTGGTTTTGGGTGATTTGAGAGAGGCTTTTGAGATTTTATATGAGAAATGAGGAAATGAGTGTTCTGCCTTGTTTAAGACAGCACGTAGCGTGAGTTAACTAACATTACGCTAGTTAACTCACGCATAGTTAGTTAAGTAACGCAGAGTTTAACACTTGCGTTACTTAACTAGCGCAAGGGCATTTTTGGCATGGATGCAGGGTGCGAGTGTTTTGTGCAGAGGGAAGAGCAAAATTCTATGTTCAATATTGTGATTGTTTAAGCCACTTTTGTGGCAAGACACATGTCCATGGTGCATGTAAGATAAGTTGTATTTCTCATGTAATGCACAACGACAAAGTGGATGGTTGCATGCATCGACATGTTGCAAGATGCATGAGTGACATGTTGACACTTGAAGTTTTGCACGAAAGACAAGGGAATTGTTGCATGTAAATATATGACTTACCTTTTCATATAAATAGCAAGCTCATTTGCACAATTTCATTATCCTATCCCATCAAGCAGTAACACAACAAGAATTAAAGCTTGTTGATAGTGAGAGGAAAAATATAGAGAGGAAATATAGTATCTCCTACATAGGTCATGTTTGGTTTGAGCTTATGAAAAATAGTTTTATGTAAATAAATAAGCTTTTATTTTAATTTATAAACTCTCACTAACGAAAAGTGTATTTTCATAAATGGTTTTTTTTCATAAACTACCTTAAAAACCTATAAATAATATATAAAAACTTATTTATTTGCATAAGTTGTTTTTTTATAAGTACTAAAATAAGCTAATCCAACGACCCCTAGTGTTAGTATTCTCGTATATCAAGAGAGAGTGTAATTTGTCACTCTTTATATTTAGAGAGAGATCTTGTAATTTCATCCACTTAGTGAAAGTTCTCTACTCTGGTCCAGTGGTTTTTTTCCCTTATTTGTTGAGGGGTTTCCACGTAAAATATTGCGCGTTCAAATTTTTTTCTCGTCTTTTATTTTAGTTGCGCGATAATATTTTGTTACTCTAGTACCCAACATATAGTGCACTCAATATTAATATAAAGAGAAATGCTAGCAACACACATTTTAATATATATTTTTCAATACACTTTTTTTAATTGGTTAAAATTCAAATGGGTCCCACCTAATTTACATAGGTCCTGCATGATTTGATGGGACACATGTGTGTTTTAACAAGATGAGTGATGCACATGATGCGTAAGTATTATAAATCACATGGTAACGAGTTCAATATAATTTCTACTTATAAAAAAAATATGGTTTAAATATGTAAATTGTCCCTGTAAGTTCGCGTGTTTTTGGTTTTCATCCCTGTATCTTTTTTTGTTCTAAAACAGACCCTGTAAATTATAAATGTTTTGTTTTTGGTCCCTGTCGTCATCATCTGCTACAAAAATGCTTATGTGTCTAACGGCAGCTGACGTGGCAACATGTGACTTGGCAAGCAAGACTTATGTGTTGTTCCAGATGTCAAATGAAAAGGTTATAGGGACCAAATCCAAAAACTCAAATTTACTGAGGGATGAAATTCAAAAATAGCAATAACAAATTTTTAAATTAAAAACCTTGTTTTTCTTTCTTCATCTTCTTTTTTCCTCTTCTTCATCATCTTCAACCTCACATTCATCAACATTCATCAATCTTCATCAAACCCATAAAACATAAATTAGACATTCAAACTCTTTAATCAAAATCTTATTTTCCATTTCTATCAAAATCTTATCCTTCTCCAGATTCAATGTATTTCCAATTCCAAATCTAAATCATATTCAAACCCTAAAATCTCCAAATCTACACTCAAATTGCATATCTTTTCTTTATATACACTATATAGTATAATGAACATTTTATGTTCCTTGTGTTGGTTTTTTTCTATTTCCTTATATCAATTCATCATCACCGAAATTAATTATACCCATAAATCTTCAAACAACAACAACACATAACTTGAATTAAATTCTGCAGAAACCTTCAAAATTTCACATTAAACTACACAACAACAACAACCCATTAAACCACACACAAATTGCATTCCAACGCATTTTTTAATCAAATTTCAGAGGCAAAATTTCCAAAATGTGCTAATTTGAAACATTGCAAAGTTCTTCCAACCATAAAAACCCTATCATAGTCGTAGGTTTGTTTGTTTTAGGCTTGTGTTCTAGTTCACATTGAAGATATTAAAATTGGAATTAGAAGAAGAAGATTTGAGTTTCTTCTCAACATCCTTCATATTTTTCTTCCATGAAGTTCTTTTTTCTTCATTTGTTTAATTATGTTGTGTCTCAGATATGGAATTGAAAGAAGGGTTTAAAAGAATGAGAATTGAGAATTAAGAAAGAATATGTTTTAAAAAAAAGGGTTTAAAAGAAGAGTTTAATAAGAGGAAACGGAAAATGAGATTTTGATTAAAGAGTTTGAATGTTTAACTTATGTTTTCTAGGTTTGATGAAGGTGAGATTGAGGATGATGAAGAAGATGAAGAAAGGAAATCAAAGTTTTTAATTTAAAATTTTGCTAAGTTGTGTTTTTGAATTTGGTCCCTCTGTAAATTTTCGTTTTTGAATTTGATCCCTATAACCTTGCCACTGGACATCTGGAACGACACATAAGTCTTGATTGCCAAGTCACATGGTGCCACGTCAGCTGCCGTTAGACACATAAGCATTTTTGTAACAGATAATGACGGCTGGGAGCAAAAGCAAAACATTTATAACTTACAGGGTCTGTTTTAGAACAAAAAAAGATACAAGGAGGAAAATAAAAAGCACGCGAACTTACAGGGACGATTTACATATTTAAACCAAAAAATATTATTAATATTACAAGAACATTAATTTTTTTTTTATTTTATAAAATTACAAGACCATTAACTTAATTGCCAGACCATGGAGTTGGGTGGTTGCTTCCCTCGACTTGATGTGGAGAGATTAAATTTAGATTTTTCAGCATATAGTTTTATTGCATTCGGTCCACGGGGAGCTTTAGGGTACCAGTACTAGATGGGTTTCAAGCAGTTTTTCATTAGAAGCAACTTTAAGCTTTCATAATATTAGGGATATTAATAATACTCTCTTAACCCTATCCCAAAGATTGATCATGCATGTAAGGCAACATATTTTCGTCCCATTCGTATTTGCAATGTGTCCTACAAACTCATTACTAAGATGCGTCCGATACTATTTTACTGTTAAAATTTACTTTGAAAATGCCTATCATCAATTAGATTAGAGGCTTTTGAAAAGTGGAAGTGGAAGTGAAAATGCCTATCATCTCTCGTTGGCATTGTTTCTCAACCTGAAAAGTGGAAGTGATTTGGAATGGGGAAGCTCTAGAAGCTTTCTTATCATCAAGAAGAATTTGTCAAGGGGATCTTAACTCTCATCTCTTGTTCGTTCTTTGCATGAAAATAATTCACATTTAATTATAAATTAGTGGAAGATCACTTGTGGAAACCCACTAATCTATCCTCAAATGATCCTTATTTATCTCATTTGTATTTTGTTGATGATATAACCTTATATGCTGAGGCTATCATGGTATTGGCATATGTTATTTCTACATGACTTAATTTGTTTTTTTGGACCTTTGGACCAAAAATAAGTTTTGATAAGACCAAGATTTTCCTTTCGAAGAACTAAATACATTGAATGTTAGGACTCAATTTAGCAAATATCTTGTTTAGCATTGGAATTTAAAAGTGATAACCTGGTTTAGGTCTAATACCTGGTGTACCTTTAATCCATGAAACATCACAAGGTTAGCTGTGATTTTTTCCAAAGTAGTATTGACGAGATGGACAAACAACTAAACTCTTAAAAAAAGAGGAATCATTCCTTTGTTGTAAATTTGTTATATTCTAAGATCTATGTGTGACATGATTGATAAAAAAACTTTCGGTATATTATATGAGGGATGATCTTTATCCCCGCAAATTTCACATGATCTCTTAGAAAGATTTGTGCCAACCAAAATAGAATGTAGGTTGGAACTTCAATCAACAAATTTGGTTAAGAGAGACGATATAGTCACACTCTCTAACACACTTTTTTAGCACACTTCAATTAAAACTTGCCACATCATCCAATATATCTATTCTATTAACTAATAACTCTTTCTCCAAGTTGCTGAACGAAAATGCCACAAAAATATTTGTTGAAAGTAAGAAGAAGAAAAACGGGCATTGTCATTCTCCTTTCCGTCTACCTTCTCGTGTCCTCGTCGTCCTTGCTTCGCATCGCCATCGTCCTTCTCAATTTGCGGCACTATTGTCCTTCTTGCGTCTTATTCATTTTCTCGATGTCATCTGATATGTTTTGTCCTCAACTTGCCAAGTCTCAAATCTGCGCGCCAACCTCCCTCTGTCAAACGGTACAAACAAGTAACAATGTTTTGATTTTTGCAATTGATTCTTGATTTCGTATTGATGTATTATGAAATCATATGATTCATGAATGACTTTCGTTCATGTGTTTGTTGTATTCTTTTGTTTGTTTATAAAATTGGCCTTGTATAGAACACACACAATATGCAACATGCAATATCCTTGTATAGACCACATGTGCAATATGCAACTCAAAATATGGTTACAGCATAGCTTGTATTCACATAATGAACAATTGGCCTCTAAAAGTCACAAGTGGATGAAGATGGTTTCAGAACTTAACACATGAATGGTATAGTCATGATCATAAACAATACAAATAATAACACTTCTATTCTATGACAGAAAAAATATATAGACATCAGTTATTTAATTTAATATATTTTAACATTACTTCCCCCTAGCAATCATTGTTCCCCTAAGATAAGGAGGGTCTCCAAATACTGCAGAGTAATAAACTAAAGATTCAACAAGGAAAATAATAACCTCATTTTTTTCACTCCCTTTAATTTGTACTATTCTCAATTGCAGACTTTGGTCTACTTTACCTAGTATGATCAGAAGAAGCACGTGGAGCCAAAAGTAGATCAGAAGCAGGAAGTGCTTAATGGTTTTGTGAAGTCCAAGGGAATCTCAAAACCATCCACTCTCTTATTACCATATATGAAACCTGGTCTTAGGACAATACTTGTAGATGTTAGGATTTCTAAGTGAATCGTCAAGAATCCATCTTAATAATAGTAAAAAAAAGCAGGATATGTATTTTGTTAGCTTTAGGTTCTGTTTGCATAAATAGTTTAATTAAGCGCTTACAGCATTAGCATTAGTGTTTATGCATAAACTAATATTGTTTCTATAACTAAAGACAAATCAAATTGTTTTCATATAAACTATGAGCTAGTTTCCTAAGCTACTTTGGAGAGCTTATGGAAATCAGTTGAAAATAGCTTAAAGAAATAAGCTGAAAACGGCTTATGAACATGCAATAAGTTGTTTTCATAAGTTCTCTCAAATAGTCTCACAAATGCTTATACCAATAGGTAAACTCAAATAAAACAAAGGAAATGTTAATGCTTAATATCCTTTAGCAGCATGCATTCACAAATAATCTCACAAGTGCTTATGCATAGCTATTTCTATAGCAAAAGCTATAATAACCTGGTTTTATAAGCTTTTTTTGGAAAGATTATGGAAATACGCAGAAAACACAAATTATATACATGTCGTAAGTTGTTTCCATAAGCTCTCTTGGACAGTCTCGCAAGTATTTATGCAGTAAATTAGCTCAAATAAGTCGATCATCTTCCATAAATCCTATTACTATTGCCGGATCCTCATCCAGCTTTAGCTCTATTGGTCTATTAATAGGGGTGGTCATGGTTGGGGATGAAAATAAATCGAACCGAATTGTTTATTAAATTTAAAATAACTAAACCGAATTGAATTGTTTGCATTTTTGAATTGAACTGTTCAAAACTGCACCGAACTGAACTGTTATTATTGGTATCATTGAAAAAAAATGTAAAAAACCATATGAAATCGAACTTTAGAAGTTTGTAAAACCGAACCGAACTGTTTTGAACCAAACCAAAATTTTCAATGTAATTATTTGGTTTTTCGGTTTAGTTCAGTTCGATTTTTTGATTTAGCAATTCATTTTGGTTTTTTTCCCACCTCTATATGTATATATAACCATTTCAGCAACTTCACTCACTTGCATATCAAGGTATTTGGAGTTTTAACTTCTTGAGTTTAGAACCCCAGATTTTTTTTTTTACAACACTATAAATACCGATTTAAGTTCAAGATCATGAAAGGCATGGAATGAATTTTCAAAATTTGGATAGAACCTCAGATTCTGCTTTCCTCTTTCCTGTTGTTAAGTACCCCAATGAAAGTAAAAAATGATGGCAACTTATAGTCATAAACTCAGATCAATATGAATTTGGGAATTCCTGCAAGGTAAAAACAGCAGCAAGATACATAAATAGTACATTTGGTCATTAATCTCCGGTTATAAATTTAAATCATCTTTGCAAAAGAACAGAATCAGATCTTGGGGTGTGCAAAAAGTTCAATGGAATTGGGTCTCCTCAAGGTATGGACCTAAAAAAAAACAGGCCTATTAGAATTGTGTTATCTTGCATTTGATGTTAGGTGAGTGTTTTTTGGAAGGGTGGTTTGAGGTTCCTCATATATACGGTAATGATTTTCACTTTGGGTGTACCGTATATATACAACACCTTATATTTACCTTTTAAAAAATTTAAATAAAACATTGTTATTTAAAAAAAATACATTTTTATTTTATTACGGACATCTTCTCACTTGCAGAGCCGAATCTCTAGATTTATAGGAACTGCCCTAAAAAAAATATCGCAAACATAACAAACTTCCATAAGCATCAAACGATTTCTGTGTGTATATATACAAACCAGCCAACTAAAATGTAAAGAAACATTGCAATTTGCAATGTGTCCTAATGCTATGTTTAGATAAACGACTTAATCAAGCACGTCTACGTCTAGCAATAGCATAAGTTATTATCATATACTAGTGGTTATATCTAATTATTTCACTTATCCTTCTCAATATCTGTAATTCTGTAAACATTCAACTTGGTCTGGTGATGATACTATCACACAAATCTATGCACTTCAGCTTCAAATAAAGCTATAAATTTAAGTCTTGCTTTATTACTCTTGCTCATTTGTTCCTCACTTTGAAGCACAGACAGACACCAACACTAAATATGACATGGACACTGACACGCCTACACAGATAATAATTTAAGAAAATAATATTATTCAATGTAATCGTAGGAATTCAACACCAACACATATTCGATACTGAAATACGTCTAATCTAAAGAATGTTCATACTTTATAGGTTTCTCGATACCAAATCCACCGAAAGTTCAGACTAGTGCAGTAGCTGCAGAAAGTACTTCATCCCAGTTTACATAAAAAAAAAAACATCTCCACATTAGGATCATATAAAATATGACCCATTAAAGTTAATATATGGGATAGATAAGACATTTTTTATGTGTGCGACCTAAATTTGGTATATTAGAATTTACAACACTCACACACCATGCAAAACAATGACTTGCGCTAGACCCTGATAGTACGACGAATATGATATTGACACATTAAATTATATGGTAAGATATTGCTCTATATTGATATATTTATGTCTTTTTGCAAATTAAAAAAAAAAGTCATTTCTTAAGATAAATATAGATTTATGTTGAAGAGTTACACATGAGTTGAAAGATTTACCTGAATAAGTATTTATAAGTGGGGACAATTTTCATCACAAACTGGTTTTATGAGTTTGTGTTAGACTCAACGACAAATTTTTAGATGATATCAAATCATCTCCAAGATTTTTCAGCTACATGCTATCAAATTTATGTTATTTGATCACCCATCATTTATGTTCACGCATCAAACTCAATAGTGTTGGACGTGAGAGGATATATTAAAGAGTTATATATTTAATAAAAAATGGTTTGAACGTCCCCGTTAGCATAGCTCAGTTGGCAGAAACATGCATTGTTATATGCAGGGGTTGGGGTTTGAATCCCGGACACCCTGTTTATTCACCTTAAAAAATGTGAATTCTAACTACTAGACTATCTGACAAAAAAAAAAGTTTGAACTTATGTTTATAAATTAGGACAATCTTCACCTTATAATCGACTTCTAGGATTTTAAGAGTTTGTTGTGATAAACAAAAATTGTTACCCGTTACACCTTAAATAGAGTAAAATTTACTACCATATCCCTCATCATATACTCCTCCCTTATCTTATCCAAATATGACTGTCATATTCTTACCATTAAACTTACCCTTGAAAACCTCAAATACAATTAATTACTATTTAACTACTACTATTGCCTTGGATCAAAATGAAATCGAGCAAGACAAAAATTATACGAAAGGAGATGAACCTTATCTTAGTTTCTCTCACTTTACTTTTAAATTGACCTTTTTCAACGCAATTTGTCTGTATCTCACCGTCACACAAAACCATTTTCGCTACAAACCATTGGAGAACATGGAGAAAAAAAACACTCCTGACTATAGGGTTTTATTTAACAAAATAAAAACAGTGGTTTTCTCGTACAAAATTCACATACACAACACCATAATGAATCTCGTACTTTATAAAACAAAATTATATATATATATATATATATATATATATATATATATATATATATATATATATATATTCTTCTTTTACAAGTCTGTGGGCATTTATCCGTACATGTTCTTCCTTTGAGAGAGGACAAAGGACCTTTTCAACTATTAATCAACTAATTTTTCGTTTGGGTTCTACTCTAGTGATTATTTTATACACATACCAAATTATATAAAAAAAAAAAAAAAAAACTCTAATTTTATGTATTATATCTTAAAAAAATGTATTATATGTTATGAATTTATTTAATTTACAATTCAACCCTGCCTTCCTCATTCTCATGGCTCAAAAGGTTAATTTATAGCTTGTAATATACATTTTGCTAAACGTAATTCTAGAATCTAGATCTCAAATCACCTTATGTTAATTTGTTTAAAAACTAAAAAAGTCTTGGTTCGCTTGATCACGCGAAATTTTCGACATGGCTTGATATCAACACTAACAGGTGTCTTCTTTCACGTACATACTGTGACTGCATTTTATATCACCTCTTTCTCACATAAAAGGTCAATGCTAATAATACTAATATTCTACTATGATGAAACCTTGGGTAGACTCTATAATCTGAAATTTAATCCGATAAAAGTAGGAGAACAACCGATTTTATTGAAGATTTACATAAAATTTATGTATAATGTCAATTGGAAAATTTTAAAGTTGAACCCGAACCCAAACCAAGTTAGCTGTGACTTATTTACCATTTATTATTTCTTCATTTATATTCGTTTTATTTAGCTTTAGTGCAAATTTTAAAATGCGAAGAGTGTGTTTAAAAAATAATTAGTTCTTCTTTCAAAAAATAAATAAATAATTAGTTCTTCTTAAAACACAAATTTTCATATAAGGATAGCTTCTCAATTTCAAATACATGTATGACTTTCATAGAGATGTCATTTTTTTTATATTTAGACGGATGAAAGTATTTGTAAAAAAATAGGTGTATGCATGCTTCTTGACCAATCCACGAGAAGGAAGAGTGACATTTAGATGATGAGATGTTCTCGACTTCTCGTGTACGAGTGGGTAGAGGTAAACATGTATGTGTTGACTTGACCGTAATCTCCCGGTCTATGGGTTTGGGTTCATGGTAGTTAGTGTGAGACAAACATCCTTCAAAACCACTTTAACATTTTTTTATGCTATTTACATTTGACATATTTGACTTCCTATCACGGGAGGTTATTGATATTCTACTAACTTCAAAAAGATATGCTGCATAGCAATGTTGTTGTTTCTCATAGGTATATATAGACGTATTTAAAATGGTTAATTTTTTCACTCATAAAGGTTTATTGTCTGCTTGCTTTTTATTTTTGTATAAATTATTATGAAATCTCAAGAAAAAAATTAATATTTTAAAAAAAATTGAATAAAACCTTTGTTATACTTTACAATTGACATTTCCTGCATTAAACACAATTTCGTTCTACGATTAAACATTTGTTAAGAAATTAAAAGTTATGTAATACGGAGTAGAAAATAGAAATTAAAAGTTAAGTCAAACTTTGCTAACTAGTGTCCTAACTCCTAAGGATAATAATAAAGGATATCAGAAATATTTCATTAAAAACAACAAGTTTTTTACTTTTATAAAGTCAAACATTTCACTTTTTTAATTTCTATAAGCATTTGTTAACCTTTCTCATATTTTTAATAAGAATTTCCAATACAAGACCTTTGAGTAAAAAAAATAGTTTCCAAACTTTAACTAACTTCTATTCATTAATTCATGGTGTAGTGAACGTGCTCCCTCAACACGTGTCGTAATCCATCCTATTCCAAGGTCAACGTTTCAGCGCATCTAACGGTCCAAACGTCTTTTATAAATTTCAAACTCTTTCCAGCACTTACATAAATAAAAGGGTCCTTCCTTTGTTGAACTTGAATTCTTCAAAAGCACTAACCACTTTCTACAAAACAAACTATGAGAACTTCTCTAATGCGAACCGGTTCCGTCCCGGTTCTAAACCCGGTCCATTCCGGTTCAACTCGAACTTCCCTCTCCCGCCAAGCTTCCTTCGCCGGCGACAACAACAACCACCGCGTTCAATCACCAAAAGTTTCACTGCATTTCCACTCCACCGACAAGCATTCCGACGGAATCAACAGATCTTTATCAGAAAGCATCACGATTAAGTCACCGATCAAGAATTTCACCTTTTCTCAGAATCTAAATCGAACCGGATCTCAATATTTTCCGATGATTGAGGATACCGGATTCGGCGGTAGAGGTGGATGTGATCACGGTGATGTAACAGTCACCACCGGCGGAAACGGCGGTGAAAGGATGAAAATCGGCGCGTACTATGAAGAAATGTTGAAGTCAAATCCTACCGACGCGCTTTTGCTGAGAAACTACGCAAAATTTCTTCATGAGGTTAGTCAAATTGTTACGCAATTGACACAATTCATCTTCCGAAAATAGTAAGTAAGAAGTGATTTGAATTTTGATTTGTGTGCAGGTAGAGAAGAATATGGTGAGAGCAGAGGAATATTACGGAAGAGCGATTTTAGCAAATCCTGAAGATGCGGAATTGCTTTCGCTTTACGGAAAGTTGATATGGGAAATGAGTAGAGATGAAGAAAGAGCTCAATCTTACTTTGATCGAGCAATTCATGCAGCTCCTGATGATAGGTATTACACATTCATCTCGTATAGTTCCATTAATAGTAACTTATGATCATAATAATTTGGATTTAAACTCATGAGTTTAATTAGTATGCTAACGGTGTAAAATTATGTTACACATACATTCAAAGATTTGCTGTCAGATCAATCAATGAACATGACAACTTATGTCATGTCATTGTATCTACGTGCAAAACAATTTTACACTGTTGAGTAGATGTAAAAACATTGGTGGCTATGGATGTATGCTGATTGTGATTTGTGGGTTCTGTAATAATATTTACATTGATGCCTTGATGGTACAAAACTTTATGCTCATGAAAATCAATCTCTAATCATTTTTATTTGGTTTTCTAATACGCAGCACGGTGTTGGGATCCTATGCACACTTCATGTGGGAAGCTGATGAGGAGGAGGAGGATGACGTGGTGGTTAACGGTGGTGGATTGAAGTTAAAAGCGGAAGAATCAGCAGTTGGGCTGATTGCTGCTTTTTAGTATCAATTTAACGTATGTTTGGATTACCAGTGAGTTTGACGAAATAATGTGATTTTGTTAAGTTCTAAAATGTAACTTTTGTTAAAGTTATTATAACGACTTCTAGCGTGATTTAGTCAAATTCACCGTTAGTCCAGATGTTTACTTAACCGGGGATCGAATGTTACTTGTATATTATTATATGTCACAGAACCTTTCACATTCGACATTTTGAACCCGGTTTAGTACATATAGATCTAATTGTGACGAATGTGAAAGGTTATGGGACAACAATAAATGGTCTCATTCTCTTTTGTTGGATGCGTCTAACTAGAAACTACCAGAAACGCCCTACCCTATAATTGGAGAGAGAGACCGAAACAAACCTCTGTGTATTGTTTTTTCCTACTTGTTTTGTTTCTGATCTACTGTCAGTAACATGCAATGTAACTTCTTTTTTTGAACACATGTAATGTAACTGTGTACATGTACATTTAACTACTCTGAATTTGAATACATATGAGGATGTAAAAGGTACGAATAGTGAATGTACTAAACGTGTTTGATTACTACTCCTTAAAATAGTTGCAATTCAAAATTTCAGAGTAATTTTGGATTTAGATTTTCTTTCTTTTTCAAGGATTATCTCATAGATTAAGACAGCTCCATGATTATCAGTTATCAATCAGGAGGGCCTCTACCTTTTCTAAAATTGAACAGGAAACATCAAATCTCAACTATTGAAGATCAGATATTTAGAATTGTGCTTTCCTTTTAGAAAAATATCTGCTTTTTCTAGGATTAGAAGTTAAACTCTCCTGTCATTTTATTATTATTATTATTGCAGACAAAAATAAAGTGACAGAGCAAATAACTATGGTTGTGCGGGTGTCCTTATCCAATTCAATGGATAAACAAACATATATAGTGGTCTGATTTGATAATTAAGTGGGTAGTTGAAATTTAAATATATAATTAAAACAAAACCACACAGATATGAATCCCTTGCAGCAGGAGAAAGAATAAAAAAAATCTTATCTTACTTTGAATTTTTTATCATCAATTTACCTTAGCGAGTTCCAAGTTTGATTTGAACAAATGATATATGGATGATGAGAGAAAATTGCCGAAAATGTTTTAACTTTAAAAATAAAAAATGAATGAACAAATGATGCAAGAGTAAGTTACATGTAACTGGAATGTAGTATAACTAACTATATACTACCGTGTACTTTCTAAGCCTCTTAACTGAATCCTAGCAACCTATAACCGTCAATTGCTTGCGTTGCAAATTCAGTTAGTTCGATAGTAGCAAGTTACTTGGATCTCAAGTAACTGCATCTTCTTCATTATCCCTCCATAAGCTGGAGCTTGGTATATATCCACCATGTCTGGCTTTGATGATAAGGAAAGATTTGGTGAAGAAATCAGTTGCTTGTTCACTACTTGAAATTGGTAGCAATGTGATGGTGCATTCTTGAACTTTGACACGAACAAAATGACAGTCTATCTCAAGATGCTTGTTCCTTTAATGAAACAATAGGATTAACAACTACACTAGACCATCCACCCGTGCTGCCGCACGGGTCATATTGATGGCAAACAAAACATTCAATTATATTGTAAATCATAATCTGTTAGTGCATCTACAATGTTAAAAATAATAATACAACTTAAAAAAAGGAAACAAATCAATCTGCTGTGCTTATTTTAGTTTGAACATCGGTGTGGCCTATGTCTTTAGTTTGAACAACAAATTTGAATGATTCAAAAATTCGTCGCAATCTAAGATATGAGAACCATCTCCACCATATACTACCTGAAGTTTGCGCATAACGCAAATTAGTTTTCGAAGCCTCTTCTCGAAACGAATATCTGAATTATTTTAGATACTCGCCGCTACATAGGAAACATAGAATTATGATTGGAATCATAACTAACTTGAGATCAGTTAGAAATTTACTACACTAAGATGTCGTAAAATTTCCTTTCAGAATAAAAAGGCAAAATTTATTTGAATGCATTCTGTGCCTTGTAACTGCAATCTTGGTTTAACCGTCACCGTAATTTAAGATATTCGCTGAACTGATGACAATGCTAACATGGTTTCATTGTAGCTAATTATATAATGGTCTGAATTGTAAGGTAGACATCTAATGACAAATCTACTCATTTCTGAGTTTATCTTGCAGATAATAATTGCATCAGTTTTTGCTTCATGAAAAATTATAATATATTTTCATGTAACAGATATGAAGTTATGATTGATAGTAAAGATGTTATGAGCAATGATATTATAATAAGGTACGGTGATCATAAAAGGTTGCTCGGAATGATAACATAATAGAGACCAGTTAGCAATTTACTATACTAAGATGTCAAATAGCGTCCTTTTCAGCATTAAGTGACAAAGTTTAGCAGAAAATATTATGTGCACTGTAACTACTATGGTTTAACAGTCACCAAACTTTTAAACAGAAGCTGAACTAATGACATAATTAACATGGTTTCCAAGCATTTTTTTAGATACAATGGGTTGTAGTGAAATTATCTTCCAAACCCAAGTGAAATTATCTAAAAGTAAATATTCAGTCAATCTGTCAAGAAAATATAAGCCAAACCCAAGTTTCGATACATTTATAAAGGAATGACGTGGCTATATCAGTCAAGCTATGCAAGTAGAGTTTGGGTGTTATTATTATAAGCCATGGCTGAGATGTGTCATTGAGGTTCCTGGAATAAAAATTCACACTTCAGAAAGACATATCAAGTTTTATATTTGCACATATACTTGGTCGAAAACAACAGCTTGAGTCTTGAATGTATCAAAATAAAACTAAGATTTTTCTGATGTCCATATGCAATAAATTCACTATTCACACCGCATAAGAAAATCTCATTGTAAAAAAACAAATTCAGTTTAAGCTGCTATATTATAGTCAATAAAAAGTTATCAGAAAATTTGAAGTTCTACTTAAATATGATGGTGATGCACAAATTGATGATAAAACCAATAAGAAAGTAGACGATCATCATGAGAAAATACACTTTATACTCACCGGTTGTCTTTGAGCATGCATTTCCACCATTAGCCAACAGGCCTTCAATCAAATATCAGTTTGACCTTTGAATCCAACTTCACACCTAAGCTAATGAAACTACAAAAATGATATCAAACACTTTAATCAATAACTTTTATTAGCACCTAAGGAGCTAATCTATGATACATATATATATATATATACACACACACACACATTCATAAAGTGACTTCCACCATAACAGAAAGGTCAGCTATCACAATTTAGTTGTCAATAATTAAGATGCAAATATATGTCTATTATGTACATTAAATAGGCATCAGTTTAAACACATCCTGCTCTATCCTATAATTTGAACATGAAAAGTTACAATTTAAACAAATTTAATGGACACAAAGAACTTATTCTAAACATCCATACATGTTGAGTTTACTAATTTGTAGTTCCTTATGAATGCAATAGAAAGATAAGGAGTACCTTAAAGGATCCTCCTTAATTAACCATGATCTCACGGGTTAAGATTGCGATGAGAGTTCATCTCTCTCTAGGAGTACCTAAAAGGATCCTCCTTACTTAACCATGGTCTCACAGGTTAAGGTTGCAATGAGTGTGTGAAGTCATCGGCCGACGATATCCATTGACAATCCAAAGCTTCATCTCTCTTTATTTCTCGATTCAATTTATATTCCTTTACAAAAATAAAATTACCGATTTTATTGCAAATGGGTTGGTTAAAAATATCAAAAATGAATAAAAAAAACTCCACTACTTGTAAACCTTGATTGCTCCATTTTGATTTATCTCAAATAGCTCCATTTCTTGCCAAAGGAAAGCTCAGATTTTGAATCCAATTTGATAGAACCACGGAGTAAGAAAAATTATTACCTGACATAAGAGGATTTAATTAAGAAAAACATATGCAGAAGAACATGGGTGGTGAAAGTTAAATTCAATGAGGCAATACATCAAACATGTAAAAGGGAAAGCAACTAAAAGTTGAACAACATAATTTTAAGAGTACCTTTTTTATCATCTTGTTTGAGCAATTTCTACTATTCGAAATACTTAAATGAAGTTCTAAATAATTTTTAAGAAAAATGGTACAAAAAGAAGTTTCACAGATCCAATTTATTTTCGACTGACTTCATTCTTCCTTTAAGTGATATATGAAATTCAGTCTTAGTTTTTTGTTAAAACATATATTTCAATAATAATAGTCATAAATTCCTTTATCTCATTCTTAATCCTAAACCTAGCCACTTTAACTCATACCAAGAAGAAGTGTTATCAAATTTCCATACCAGTAATTCTTCTTTCAAGGTTCTACCATCATCACTTTGTATTGCTTCCAGTTTTGAAACCTGTAGAAGATGACAAACACACAAAATTATACTTATGCAACTTAAAGTTTACAATTACATTCTTTAAAGCTTATCACAACATGTATAGGTAGTTTAGTACAAAAAATAATGAGAGAGGAGAAGAGCAGCGAATGAGAGAGAAGATCGTTGATGAAAATAAAAACCTTCCGCGACCGTGCCGATTCACTGAGAACTCGAGCTTCTTCAAGCTCCTTTCCTATCAAATCGGAAAAATCAATCAAAACAACACCGGTGATACCAAAACCCTAATCGCGATATCAAAATCAATCAACACGTAACGAAACTGAAAACGCATACCGAGGGATCGAAGGTCTTGAAATGTTGTTGCATATAAGCATTTTCTTTCAATAAAACTTGAAGATGCTTATTGCCTTGATGAGGCTGACCGGGGATGAAGAGAACACCCAAACCTAAGACACGGAGAGCTACGCGAGAAACAATGAGAGAGAGAAGGAGAATTGAAGAAGAATGTCGGAAAATGAAGAAAAAAAATAACGTGGGAGAAGAGAAGAGGCTTTTGGTTTCTTAGAGAGGAAACTGGAGTGAGAGAGAAGAGAAGAGGGACTGAAAATTGATGAATTTCTCTGGTTAGAGAAAATGGGCGTGAGAGGAGAGAGAGAGGGAGAGGGAGCAAAAGGGAAGGAAATAGATTTGTTTGGAAGTGGGTAACTACATGTCTTGGAAAGAAGCGAGCACAATTCCAATAGGTGGGATATTTGAATTTCAAAATCTGCATTTAATTAGACACGCAAGCACACATTCCAAAAGGGTACTGGATTTGAAATTCAAATGTGGCATTAAATGAGGCTTAAGCTTAAGATTCCCGCTCAAAACATAAGATTAGGGTTAAGAATAGTTGTGTGCATTATAGTTTAGGATTAGATAATAAGGATGTAAGGCAGTCAGAACACAACAACGAAACTTTAGTACATAGCACTTTGAAACTCACAAGCAGATGTTGTGAGAGCTCTATATACAACTTCACTAGATGATCTTGAGACAGTGGTTTGCTTTTTAGTACCCCATAATATGAGAAAGGAGCCAAGAAAGAAGCATTAAACAATGATAGACTTTTTGGTGTCGACACAGTCAACCTAATCTGCATAAGTGAATCCTAATAGTTGTAGAGATGAAGATTTTGGAGAAAAAAATAGTCCTTTACCAGAACAATTCTTCAAATATGAGTACTCTACGTGCAACATGATAGTGAACTCTAGTGGGAGCGGATAAAAAATGGCTAAGTTATTGTACAACAAAGCAAATGTCAAATCTTGTATACATCAAATACAACAATCTTTCTACTAACAATTGGTAAATGATTGGTAAATAATGTTTATAATAAATATTATTTTCAATATTTATTATTAATTAAATTACATCTTTGTTTAGAAAAGTTCTTGCACTAATGAGGTTGAGTCTACGGAAGAAGTTAGACTCTCACAACTAAATGAATCAATATTTGAACTCTGACAGATGGCTATATTCATATTT
Organism: Medicago arabica; assembly: GCA_946800305.1. Lineage (NCBI taxonomy): Eukaryota > Viridiplantae > Streptophyta > Magnoliopsida > Fabales > Fabaceae > Medicago > Medicago arabica. The sequence continues at coordinate 44,880,970 of OX326970.1, forward strand.
AGTGTCTGACATGCCTCAAATAAAATTACACTTAATGTTTTTAATTTTTATGTTTCTTAATCAAAACACTTAAAATGTCTCAATTTAAAATTCGTTTTAGGCCTACAAATACATTGGACCGGCTCTAAGACCACGTCAATGGATTTGCCAACTAACATTATCTAGATATACTAACAAAGTTGTGAACATAGGTCATGTGGATTAGACAAACAATGTGTGATCTGAAGAAGTTTGTTTGAAGCCTTGTTCGATGAGAAAGATTGCATGTTATTATGCCACCCGTGACTTGATTGCTTTAAGCCATATTAAGACTTACAATTTGCAAACTTGATTAGGTTTGTGTAGATATGCACCATGAGGCACTTCCATTTATACATCTTCCTGAAGGTCATCATGAATAGACCCTATTCACATCCGACTGGTGTAGACAACAATTGTTGATTGAAGTCACAATGCAAGAAGCATTCTGACTTGTGATTTTTGCTACTCGCAATAAGGTTTCAAAATAGTCAAGGCCCTCAATTTGATTTTAGCCTCTGGCCATAGATTTTGCTTTTTATCTCTCTATGGTTTCCACCGAATTGTATTTGATTTTTTTATATCTTGAAGATGAAGAATTGCGTTCATTGTTCATAAAGTTGAGATGGAAAATGAGTAGGGATGAAAAAAGAACTAAATCTTACTTCGAACAAGCAATTCGTGTTGCTCATGATGATATGTAGTATACATTCATATGTGTGATTTTAGGAGTACTTAAGATAAAAGTTAAATGTTTTTAATGATCAATAATTATGAATGATTGATCGACAATGTAAAAACTTTTTAAAACATAAGTGTAAATGAATTAAATCCTATTAATAATCATGGTTTTTTCGTGCAATGCAGTGTTGAGATCATATGCCCACTTCATGTGTGAAGCAAAGAGAAGGAGGCCGAGGTGGTGGAATACAAGGGAAAGCTATGTAGGTAGAGCTGATCACCACTTTTTAATAGAGATTTGATGCATGTTTGAATCACCAATTAGTTTGACGAAATAATGAGACTTTGTTAAGATCTAATGTAACTTTTGATAAATCAATAAAAGAAAAGCGTGATTCGGTCAAACTCACCGTTAGTCCAAAAATACACTCAACCGAATGTGATATGTATGTTATATAGTTCTAACTAACTTCTAATATGAAAGATTATGTGACAACAATAAATGCTCGCTTTCTCTTTAATTAGATGCGGTCCAACTAGAAACGCTCGGATACACCTTACCCTAGTAGTAGAGACCGAAAGCAACCTTTGTGCATTGTTATTTCCAACTTGTTTTCTTTTTGATCTACTGGCTGTAACATGTAATGTTGTTACTTCATTTTTTGAACACAGTAGCATATGTACATTTAAGTATTGAATATATATGAGTATAAAACGGTATAGGGGCTGTTATTAAAAAACTCACTTTTATGTCAATCATTTTAGGTATGGATGTATTAACGTTTGTGATTACAACTCCTTGTTAATTAAAATAGTTACAATTCAAAGTTTCAGACTAATTTTCGGTTTAGATTTTCTTTCTTTTTCAAGCAAATTATCTCATAGGTTAGGACAGCTAAATATATGCTTATCAATTATCAATAAGCGCCTACCTTCTCTAAAATTGAACAAGAAATATCTTATCTCAAAGTCTCAACTAGTGTAGATCAAATAATTAGCATTGTGCTTTCCTTTTAGAAAAAATATCTGCCTTTGGGATTAGAAATTTAGAATTTAAACACTCCATCTATTATTCTATTATTATTACTATTACAACAGACAAAAACAAAGTGCCCCTGAACAAATAACTATGGTTGTTCCATCTTTCATCTGGGGGAAGGGAGTGTCCTTTAACCAATTCAATGGATAAACACACATAGTGTTGTGATTTGATAATTAAGTGGCTAGTTTACTTGGCATTCTTATCATGTCATCATATTTTTAATCATTTAGCAGCTGGGGAATGATCAGACTCCAATTCTTAATTCACTTTGCATTTTTATCATGTAATCATATCTTTTATCATTTGACAGATGCAAGACTGTTCCTACGAATCCGGAGGCTCGGTTCAGCAAGTGAAAAGAGACTCGTAATAAAATAAAAATACCTTTTTTTTCAAAGAACAATGTTTTATTTAAATTTTTTAAAAGATAAATACAAGGTGTCATATATATGGTTGGAAATCGAATCGGAGAAGAAGAAAACGGAAGTCTGATGGTCAATGGAGTGGTGGTGTGATGAAACGCATGGTACTGGTATCAGAAGAGAGAATTTAGAAGGCTAGTCCTACTGGGCTATAAAAAAATTTGAAGCCCGTACCTTAGGGAGGCCCAACTCCATTGAGATGTTTGCATACCCCAAGGTCCGACCCTGAGCAGCTGAGGAATGAACAGACTCCAAGTCTTAATTCACTTTGCATTCTTACCATGTAATCATTCTTTTGTCATCATTTTATCTTGATGCGTTCTAAGTTAGATCCAAATAGGATTTAAGGTAAAAGTTATTTCATGGTAAGTTAGGATTTAAGGTAAAAGTTATTTCATGGTAAGTATTCTCAAGTCTCAATATTTCTTAAAACCTTTTTCAATATGAATAAGTGGGGTGTCTGGGGTTCGAACTCCAACCCCTGCAAATAACAATGTATGTCTCTGTCAACTGAGTTATGCTTACGGGGACCTGTAGTTTTAAAGTAGATAAATGATATCAATGCACACATTTTAGACATTTCTTTTAGACATTATTGACATTAATTTGATATTTATAATTAAAAACTAAAGCAATGAACATCTTTAAGTCTTTTAAGAAATTGAGAGAAATTTAACTTGTTTTTCAATTGAGAGATTAAAATAGCATATGTGTTGATTTGATAAGATTTGGATTAATTCCTTTTAAAATTCAATCGTGGTTTAATTAAATGTTATTTTGACAAGATCGGTTGATTTCATTATTACTAAAATTGAGAATTGATCATGTGAGCTTAACTCAGTTGGTAGGGATATTGCATATTATATGCAGAGGTTGGGGTTCGAACCCCGGACACCTCACTTCTCCACGTTTAATTGTGTGAGCTCTAGCCACTAGGCTACTTGACAAAAAAAACAAAGAATTGAGATTTGAGTAGACTAAGAAAGACTTTGCATAAATAAGTTTAACTTGTTAAAAATTTTAACCCGAGCCTCTTTGACATATTTCATAGGTGTATTTTTTAGCATGAGTATATCTTTTTGAAAATTAAGTATGACTCGTTAACCTACTTATAGAGACATTTCATACATGATCTCTTGTATATCTTTTATGGGTAACTATATATTGGTATCAATCTCATCCAAGATTTGCATTTGGCATTTAATAAATTCAAATGCATTTGAGTTTTTATGATTTTTCTCTTCTAGGTTACTACTATGGGTCTTGTACCATTCTTTCAATTCCATTTAAATACTCCCTTGAGTTTCTCATTCAAGACATATCTATTCCAACCTTCAAAATTCGTAATCTTCAATCTTTCGCGAGGAAACTGATGATAGCCATTTACATCCTTCTAATACTCTAACATCTTGAAAGGCTTTGGCCCCCATTTGATATTTTGTTGGACAACAAAATTGGACTATTACCAGACAAATTTCTATCCAAGCACCAGTGAAAACAGTCTGACCACATTTGTAACCAATATTCAGATATAAGAAATCTGTCAATTCTACTCATAGGTGATAAGTGCTATGTTACTTTACCCCCGTGAACCTCCTGCCTGTCAACGATAAAACTATAAATCCACCATCATCGATGAAGTTGTTAAAAGCTTCCATTACAAGTGATCTTAAACTTCATAGTCTATATGTCCTAGGCTCACCGAAGGTCAATAATTCCAAACAAAGCCCAAAACATCGGCCCGAACATGCCCATTATATGTTCTAGACACACGATAAATCTATAAATCCACTGCCATGAATCTCCATTTTGTAATGCATCAACGATATGTAACAGACGCAAAGTTGACATTGATGACACGGTCAGGAAAGAGACAATAGGCGATTACCCCCAACAGTGGAAACGCCGCTATTCCTGAGTAGTCGTAGTTAGCCGGAATAAGAGGTTTCACGGGGCTACCTACTTTTTGGCTAGGAACGACTTGCCTTGTTTGTTGGAATTCTTCTCCGCCGACTCCTGAGGCGTACTACAGATTTGTAACGACCTTCATCTACTGTCCAACGATTTCACACTTGAGTTTCTGCCTTCTAAGAGGCACCTTTAATCACAAATGCAAGCACACAACTCTTATCCTTTAAATACCTCTCATTTTTTACTTTCATATCAACTTCTTATGTGTCTGATTGCTTGCAGGTATCCCTATTTTATATCTCGAGGATTGCTGCTCGATAGAAACCGACCTTTTTGATGACTCAAGATCACTAAATATTTAGAATGGAGGGACTATGCAAATGCAATAAACCTTATTCTTTTTGGTAATTGGTGTCACTAATGTCAAAGGAAAGTTTAGTAATTTGTAGTTAATTTGAAATATGATTACAATATAGTCTTACTTAATATGATGAATTTTCGTCGAAGGTTGATGTAAAATTATTCTAGACTAAAATTATATCTTTGTTAAACTCAAGAATGACGAGTGATGTTATTTTTGTTGCATAATTCATCCATACTAATTTTATTTATAGTCTTGAATGTATAAGTCTCCTACAAGTAAACTAAAGTGTAATGTTATGCATAAAGTGAGCATAAAGTGGCCATTGTGATGTGTTTACGTGATGACGAGGAACATTTCATTCATACTAGAATAATTATTTTCAAGTTTCAAATCCTATTTTATGACACGTCACACACGTGACAGTGTCACGTAGATAATCAAATGTCATGTCATGTTGATTAACGAAGAAATTTGATGGAGATGGTAAATTGACTAACGTTACATAATATAAAGAGGTAATTGAAAATTTTGTTATTGACATGAAGTAATTGACGAAACTTACAGAGTTAATTGCTATTTATTTCTTTATTACTTGAGGGTTAAAAAATTTGTCTAAAAAAAACTTAGGTTTAAAACAAAAAAAAGGATATATTTTTCACTTGCGTGAAAATAAAGTTTGAAGTGTCCAAGCTGGTAATAACGCCACCCTTCTCTTCTCTTCCCTCCTCCCTTTACACGCAAACGATTTTAGGGTTTCTGTCCCCAAAACAAAAATCCTAATTCCTTCATTCAAACTCAACAATGGCGAAAAAGAAACAGAATGAACCTCAACAAACCCCTCAAAACGACACCGTTTCAGCCCCTTCAAGTATCTTCAACACGCTCTTCGCCAACGCGCCGGAGCAAACCACCACCGCCGCCGACACTGCTTCTCTATTTTCCGATGACAACCCTTACAAGAGAAAGCCTAATCAAACACTCAGCCCTGAAAACGGCGTTGTTGATGAAAAGAAAAGGAAGAAGAACAAAGAGAAAAGTCCTGTGATTGATTCAATTCCCGTAATTGAAGTTTCAGAGAAGAAAGAGAAGAAGAAAAAGAAGAAAAGCGGTTCTGGCGAAGAGGAAGAGAAAGAAAAAGAGGTTAATTTGGATGGAGAAGGGGTTGGGGATAAGAAGAAGAAGAGGAAAAGAGATGAGGTTGAGAAAGAGTGGGAGGAGAAGAAGTATGGGATTGTTGAAGGAGGAGATAAAGATGAAAGTGTTGAGAAAGTTGGGAATAAGAGAAAAGTTCGTGATAATCCCGCGGATATGATGGTTACAAAGGAAGGTTTTGATGATGAAGATAAGCTTTTGAGGACTATTTTTGTTGGGAATTTACCTCTTAAGGTGAAAAAGAAGACTTTGTTGAAGGAGTTTAAGGTTTTTGGTGAAGTTGAATCTGTTAGGATTCGTTCTGTTCCTTTACAAGATGTAGGTATTTGTTTTGTTTATTGTTTAGGTTTTGGTGTTATTGTTTTTGTAAGGTGATGCTAACTTCATGTGTGTTCCTTGTTTTGATGAATCAGACTAAGAAACCTAGAAAGGGAGCCATCCTTGCGAAGAAGATCAGTGAAACCGCTGAAAGGTACGGGTTAATCAATGACCTAGTTGAGAATCATAATGCTGTTATTTTGTATATATATTGAATAGAAGGAAAAGCTTGTATTAGGCTTGGTGAAACCATTCTGTTTTGAATATTTGACGATTTGTATATATATTGAAGTGAGGATCATAGGAAAATCTCGTGGGTAGGGTGGAGGTCTGTTTGTATACGAGAGGAGTATGGTGGTTTGGGGGTTAGGCAGTTAAGTGAGTTTAATGAGGCCTTGTTAGGGAAGCGGTGTTGGAGATTGCTTGTTGATAGAGAGAGTATGTGGTATCGTGTGTTGGTTGCTAGATATGGTGAGGTGTATGGGAGGTTGGACGATGAGGGCCGGAGTGGTTCTAATTGGTGGAAGGAGGTTATGAAAATTAGGGATGGGATAGGTAGTGGGGGCGACGATTGGTTTGAGGGTTGTGTAGGGAGGTGTGTGGGTGATGGGGAGGATACAGAGGGAGAGGGAGAGTTGGGTAGTACCTATAGTAGAAAAGATGGTGGAAACTAGACTTAGGTAGTTCGGGGGCATATAGAGAGAAGACCTATAGATTTTGTAGTAAGGATATCGGATGGAGGATAGTCATATCACTAGAGGCAGAGGAAGACCTAGAAAAACTATTAAGAAAGACCTAGAGATTAATGAATTGAATAGAAATCTGGTATGCGATGGAGCATTCTGGTGTCATTTTATCCATGTAGCCAACACCAATTAGTGGGATAAGGCTTGGTTGTTGTTGCTATCGATGTTGCATGTATTTTATATATTTTTAGACTACGGTTTGGATTTTGTTTTTTCTATTGGTCTTGCTCTTCGGCGACTTGGATACAGTTACAATCTGATATGAATACAGGCATTTTTATGTAAAGGAAACCTTTTCATACATTGCTAATTGAGGAATCTTGTGTTTGCAGCGTCAATGCTTACATCGTTTTCAAAACTGAGGAATCTGCTCAGGCTTCGTTGTCCCACAACATGACTGTGGTATACACTTGTTCCTCTAAGTGTGGTTGGATCAAATATAAGTGTGGTTGGATCAAATATAAGTATTTCCATATATTCCTGTCAAAGGGTTGTGGCTGGGAATTTTCTAATATTATTGTTTTGTTATCTGGCTGTAGGTTGATGGAAATCATATTCGTGTTGATAGGGCATGCCCACCCCGCAAAAAACATAAAGGGGACAGTGCTCCCCTTTATGATAATAAGAGAACTGTTTTTGTGGGCAATCTCCCATTTGATGTGAAGGTATGTTTCCAATCCGTCGTTTTCTATTTATGGTCACGTAATTTCATCTTCCATTGTTGCCCCTATATTGTTGAATGAATTGAACATGTGGTCTTTTCGTGCAGGATGAAGAACTTTATCAGCTATTTTGTGGTCTACCGAATCTAGAATCAAGTATAGAAGCTATTAGAGTTGTTCGAGATCCTCATCTTAATGTTGGAAAGGGAATTGCCTATGTGCTATTTAAAACAAGGGTATGCTGTTTTGGTGCATTATTTACTATACATATTGATTAAAAAAATTCACTCTGCGTGCTTCTATATTTTTTAGCTCAAATATGTCATAATTGGTGTTATCGTATACTTCTCTTTAGGTGCTGAAACATGTGACTGTTTTTGATTGACTACCCCTTGAATAATTCAATTTTTAATGAAGAAACCATCTTTTTTGTCCGTTAATTTTTAAGAATTACACGCTATTATTACTTTAAAACACATGCCTTTTTGTGAGGCATTCTGGAACGCAATGATTGGAGTGGACTGTTACCTGTGCTGTGGTTCTGGTTCTTTGTGCTGTGGTTCAGTTAGCTTACTTTTGCTTGGATGGCTATTTTTTATATTGTAATATGCCTTTCTCTGTAACCAGTACATGTCAGTTTTAGAAGATACATTTATTCGATGAGAATATAAGTAGTTAGAGACTGATTGTATGGTTAAAGTAGAGTGAAGGGAAATGATCCTATCCCGTGTGATTATTCACTGCAGTTGGTAAAAAAAAGAGGAGTGGATATGATTCCACTGGAGGAAAATGTCACAGGAGAGGATCTCCTCTCAGTTAAAGGTGCATTTTACACTTTAGAAGTACACATGATTTGAAAATCATGTTAAAACCTGTGTACCGGTATCTGATTCTTTCGATGCCCCATCTCACTCCCAGATACTTGGGATGCATGCTGGAAGAGAACTTGAGCTTTCCATTGATGAATAATGCCACTCAGACATTTTGATAGATGCCGAAACATGGGGCTTTGTTGCTGACAAGCCCCTGAAAATCTCATTTTGTCTTGGAGAAACCATCTTTTTTGTCTCTTTGCTTTTAGAATTTCATGTTATCTTATCAATTTCTTAAAAGTATATACATTTTTTAACATAATCTGGAACGTAAGGATTGAAATGCACAGTTGCTTGTGATGTGGTTCTGTTGACTTACTTTGGCTTGGAATAGCTACATTATATTATATATTACGTCTCTCTGTGTAGCTAGATACATGTCATTTTCAGAAGTTATCTTCTTTCAACGGGAATATAAGTAATTAGTTGATAATCATAGTATTGGGCACTGACATGTCATGGTAGTTGAGTTAGGCTGCATGTTGCACTTGGAGTCCTAAAATGAAAATCTGATTATACAGAATTCCTTTCCGGGCGGAAACATGGGACAGTCTGTGGTCTACAAACTCAAGCCCTCATTTTGTCATGAATAAACCATCTTTTTATGATAAAAGCTGGGACTTATAAAATGAAATGGCAGTTTCTTGTGCTGTGGTTTTGTTCTTTTGTTGACTTCTGTTTTGATTGAATGCTGCTTATGATTGAATGCTGCTTATATTGTAATACGTATTGTAATACGTCTTTTAGTGTAACTAGGGGCTTACAATTTTCAGAGTACAGTTATAGACAGATGCTTGATACAGTTATAGACAGATATTTGAAGTAACAATGACATACTTGAAGTTAGATATCTGTAGTTAAGATTGCTGGCCTTCAAAGTGTGAAAAACATTTTCTATTTTCTTTTCCTAAAATATGTGTTCATTTAACTTGCTAATAATAAGATGTGAGACTCTTGAAGTGAACCATTGTGATGGAGAGAAGATGAAATCTATTTTCTTTTCCTAAAATATGTGTTCATTTTAACTTGTTAATAATTAGATGTGAAATTCTTGAAGTGAACCATTGTGATGGAGAGAAGATGAAATGCTAAGCTATGTATGCATTTATGGAAATAATGAAAACAATTTTTTTTCATTTTCATTGTTTAAAAAAAATGCACACTATTGTTCATTTCAAGAGTCAATTATCTCTTTGTTAGCAAGTAAGATTGACTCAAAATTTAGGAAATAAATCAGAAAATGTTTTCACAGTAAACAGGACCTAATGTTATTTGTGGAAACTGTTTGAAGCTTGAACATTTAATGCTGGTATCTTTTTCCTGTCTCTTTTAGCTTCTACCTTGGGGAGATGTTTTAGCTTTTCTTTGTTTTATGGAATTATGCTTTTCTTTGTTTTATGGAATGATTTGTGCTTGACTGCTTTGATTTACAAACTCGAGTACTCAAGGAATTTCTGACAAAAGATAAAACGACCGTATTGATGTTCAAAGTGGTGGTTGATTGGATCTAATTCGAGGCATATTGCTTTGTGTTATTAAAGAAAACATTCCTGCATTCCAAAGTGGCATAAAAAATGTTCATACTTCTTTTCAGTTCCAATCACCTGGAACTCTGTCTACAGATATTAATTAGTTGTTTGTGGTTGCAGGATGCTGCCCTTTCCGTTGTTAGGAAACGGTCCTTAATGCTCCGAGATCGAGAATTGAGAGCCAGCATTGCAAAAGCAGATTCTAGTGCTACCCCATCTAAAAGGCCCTACTCTCCAGCAGCACGACCCAGTCATGGCAAACCAGATGCTACCCCATCCAAAAAACCATACTCTCAAGCAGCACAAGCTCGTGGTACCCCTGTAAAGAAGTTTTCAGGGGATTCAAAGTCTCCTTCAAGCAGTAAAAACGGGTCAAACAGAAAAACTACTGCTTCTTACCAGGGTCTGCGAGCTACCAAATCTGATGTCCCCAAGAAAAGTCACGGTGGAGAAAAACCAAAAGAGCGCACAAAGAAAAGACCAACAGTAGCTGCCAGAAAGGCTAAAGCAAACATGCAGAAGGAAGGTGATACACCGAAACAAGCAGGGTCAAAACGCAAGTTTGATAGTCGTACTCCTGATAGCTCCCGACGAGTTAAGAAAGTCCAAAAGAAGAGGTAGCTTGTTTCTAAAGGCATCGGGTATTAAATTTCGTTTTCCTCTGGTTAGAATTTGCAAGCCCAAAAGACTTATGAATGAAATGTACGCACGGAGAGGAAAGAGTTCGACTCTGACAAGTTTATGAGGTCGGGCGTATTCAATGTTCTCGGTTAAACTCCCGTTGAAATTTAATTAAAGGTGCAATTGTCAACAGTTTAGAAAGCAGTAGACAGTGATGGAAATTAATTCTTGTAACTTATTTTTTTTACACTATTGTCCTAAAAATTGTGTAAGTTTCTTCTATTATAGAATTCTGATAAGGTTTATTGTGGCATTTCTGTCTTGGAAATTGGAATGGTCCATCAATTTTTGCTCCTGAACTTCGGTTTATTTATAAAAAAGTTTTATTGAACCTGCTGTTCGCCATCATTTTATACTGCAACTTTTTAGTTATAAGTTATTCTCGATTGATAAAAAAAAAAGTCATCAACTTATTACATAATTTGATTTTAATGATCTAAAATAAAAGTAACTTTATCTTGTTTATTGATATTAAATTTTAGGGATAATTACACTCACCTCCCCTGAAGTTTCTTTAAATGACAATGACCCCCCCTCTATTTTCATACTCAACATTGACCTCCCCTACCGTTTGACACTGTTTAACTTCCGTTAAGTTAATTAGAAAAAGAAAAAAATTAAAAACTCATGTTGCCTGGGTTTTCATTTCATACAAGCAATTAGTGCCTTAAAACAATACAAAAGGCGTGAAGCATAGGTGTGACTCTTTCATTGTGTTTCTATTTCCATTCTAAGGAAATGGACAAATCACTAGTGAGACTGATCATTGAATTCGACGGATTTAAAGAAGAGGGAAACCTTGAATTATGAGATTCTTCTATTGTTTATGTTGATGCAATGATTTTTGGTGATAATTTAATTTACAATTTTTAGGGATTTGATGTATATGCAGGATGTCATTACCAATTTGGTGTTGACGATTCATTTAATTTAAGCTCATTTGTTATTGCCTTTTATATGACAATTTGGTAGAAAAAAATAAAATAAAAATATGCAAAAAGCTTCAAACAACAACATAATCTTCAATGGTGATGAAGATGGTGTTCTTTAACTGGAAAACAGCACTTGCTTTCACTTTAGCAGAATAATAAACGGTGTTAAGTTGAAGAGGGAGGTATCTATCTATTTTGAAAAGCTTAAGGGAAGTTAATGTCTATTATAAAATTAGAGGGGGTGTTAGTGTCATTTAAAGAAACTTGAAGGGTGGTCATTGTAATTATCCCTAAATTTTAAAAACACCTTTTAATTCTAGTGTCTATTTCTCCCAAATAAAATAAAAAATAGTCTATTTAATTCAGTTTAATAGGTGAAACGACCACTTTTGCGAAAGCTTTGAAATTACATTATGAAAATTAAATGATTCCAATTAATTTTAGTGCCAGTCAAAAAATTAAAATTATTTTTCATAAAGTGCGAGGAAACGTCAACTTATTATTTATTCGAACCCAAAATTTAATGTTTAGGTAATTTGGTAGGCTTTTTTGTTGGTGGATTTCTTCCTTCCAGAAACATTTTGTTGGGTTATAAAGAGAGATGGACAACTAAAACATAGGCGCCTTCTAGGGTGGGAGATCATAATAGGTCTCCCACCATGAGTGAGTGAAAAAACAGCAAGTGCATTGAACTCTCTCCCACACCTTATCAATTACTGTTCCCTCTCTCTCCTTTCTAACTCCTTCAACTTCTCTCCCTGTTTTTCCCTCCAGCAACACATCGAAATGTTTTCCAACACAGTTCTCAACACAACCATTTTATATCAATTACTGCATTATTTTAACAGAATTTTTCTAGTTCTCAAGTTTTAGCCAAAAATATTTGGAATAAGAAACGGTTCTTCAAGATAACCATGGATCTAAACTTCAGATGGATACCCATTATATTTTATCAAATAAGAAAAATTGTTTCTTCAAGAGAAGTATGAATGTGAACTTTAGTGGAAAGTACCAATTGGGTAATTGGTTCGGATAAAGAGTAAGCATGAAAGGGCGACAAAGATGTTTTTAGATTTGTTTCTTAACTGATAGCATAATGATTCTTTTCACAAATCTTCAACAATGCAGAGATGGAAGATGATTATTTCCACAAGGGTGGATTTGGACAAAGAAGAACCAAGATGAAAGAGAATAGAAAAGGTGAGATGAAATAAAATGTATTTGGTGTTGTTAGCTCATGATAATAATCATAGAGCTTTCACTATCCAATGGCTGAAAATAAATATTTTTACTCGCCTACAGTGAGACACCTATTAGGCTCTCCCACCCTAGCTTGAGCCCTAAAACATCTCATCATTTAATACTTAAAAAGTTCAGTTACGTTACTTTTTTTATTTCCTTAAGCTATCAAATGAATAAAAGAAACTTTAGACATAAATTTCATTAACCTTCCATTACTTTTCTTTAAAGCCTTCCCTTACTTTTCTCTGATACGAACCACCCAGCAATAGACATTTGTACAATAAAATTTTAGGTAGAAAATATCAGGAAAACACTTTCAATGAACTACATTTTTTTAATGGAATGAACTACATTATTGTGAATGGTAAAACACGTGATAAACGGAACTACTAGTCAACAAGCGTAAATTTTATACATAACAGGATATGAACAATGTGCATAAATTGATTCTTCCAAATGTCGTTTCTTGCCACCGGCGTCAATAATATGATTGTCTTGAATTACTGCAGCACTTGGCAGTGAAATCAATAGTGGAGAACCACGTTGCATTAGTTTTCTGAGGATCTGTACACATACTGGAGCTGGTATTGGCCTGTTAGGAGAACAAGGCCTTCCATGAACATGATTTGTGACTTCTGAACTCTTATGATTCACTCTTGCCTATTAGTGTTGGTGTAACTGAAATAATGCCTATGAAGAATAACGTAGCGATTGAGTTGAAATCATAGAGATCTCCCACAGATTGTAGTTCTCCAAGAGCTAACCCTGCCTGTATAACAAAACAAAAAACTTAAACACAAGCACAATGGGAGAGGAAAAGAGAAGGGGAGAGGAAAGTTATTTCAGTTTCCAATAGAGTCAGGGCAGGCCCGATGGCGAGACAACTAAAGCCCTAACTTAAGGGTTGATAAATAAAAAATACTAGCTATGAAGCACGCTGACACGTACACCAGGCACACCTTCCATTTGAAGTGTAGGTGCTACACAAAAGACTATACATGTTGTCAAACCTAATGCACACAATGGCATATTAAGCAAAAAGGTCAAACATGTGGGTGGAAAGGCCATACTCTCCAAAGTTGGAATTAGGCCTCCCTATCTCTTAGGTCAGCACTAATTAAAGTATTACTTTGGGTAACATGGTGCACACGTTTTCACGTGCTGTACCAATACATCCATTGTTAACTATTTCATGAACATTTATTTCTATAAATGAATCCAACGGTTAAAACTATGGATGTGTTTTCAGACTAGTGCACCATAAGTGTCACCACTACTTAGTTAATGGACACAACTGACTGAGTGTGGCTGACTCAGAATTGCAGTATTCTGAACAGTTCAAGATTTGATAAAAGCTAAAGCACAAAAATATAGTTATTTTGATAACCACATACCCTGACTGTGACATAAGCAGCAGGTATGAGTCCAATTACAGTTCCAAGGAAGAAAATATGATAGGGAACATCCACAATTGGTGACGCAAAATTAATAAACGTGTTGGGAAGAGTCGGAGTCAATCTCAAAAAAAGCATGTAGTTCAGCAAACTCTTTCTTCTTTTAGCCACCTGAAAATCAAAAAGTAAAAATTTGTTTCCATGTGTAGATTGAATTTAATTAAATCCAATATGCTGGAACTTGGAAGTTGAACTGAACCTGGGTTTGGAAGAACTTCAATTTGTCTGGCCAGAGAGAGAAGAGAAGGGGTCGTCCGATAATTTTTGACAGGAAAAAACACGAAGAAGCTCCTGCTGTGGCGGTGAATACAACAAGAGCCACACCTTTAAAGACACCAAAGAGTGCTCCAGCTAGCAATGACATGAACACAGTCCCTGGAATCATGAAAGTCTGCATGAAAATATAAACCACGCAGTATCCGACCAAGACTTGTGCAGTGTAGTCACTTGTATAGCTCTCAAGGTTATCTCTACAAAAATAAATAAAAGATATATAAACAATGCATAATTTTTAATGTCAACTTCCCATTTTACTTCGGGATCCATAACATTTTCCTTCTACAGAAGCACAAACATAAAAAACAAGGCAATGCTTCCACAAAATGAAATGAAAAGCAAAGTCAATGAACAGTCCTAAAACATGATTGATCCTACCATTTAATGCCTGTTCCAAATGTGGATGAAATTATTGAGAAAATATAACTACATTTAGTTATCTGGTCAGAATTTAAGGTTTTGCATTAGAGTCTCTTCTCTGCTCTATTTAACCACCCTAAGTGATATACTACAAAACATCAGTCATCAGTTCAAATATAGATATGCATGAGGTATAGTTTTTGGGATGCTACGGTGAGTGATTTCCTTGATGGATAGTACTCACCTTGTGTTACATTGTCCAATAAGTTACAAGTCAAAAACAATGGAATGATAACAACACTAGAATATAAAGTGAGCCTTTAAGAGCATCTCCAATGTTGAACACCATTGGAGGTTCTTAATCTTAACTTCTTTTTGGAGGACTTGTAACTTGACTATGCCACATCAGATTTATGCAGTGTTGTAAATCACAAATTACAGAAAATAGAGGTTTGTTCAGATTTATGCGGTGCTTTCCTTGATGGAAAACATTCCCCTTATGTTCCATTGTCCAATTAATTACAAGTCAAATTCCATTTTCAAATTCATTGAATAATTGATGTATCTGGTTTATAATATAGACCAGATACATCATTAGTTCAATGAATCTGAAAAGGAAATTTTTGTTTATAATTCACCGAATCTAAAAAGGAAATTTTTGGTTATAACATTGACCAGAGGATGTATTTAATTTAGCAACACTAGGATCCCTCCTTTTGACTCCATTGGTGATCATTGACCCACTTGAAAAACTTGATGGATATCACAAATTAAGAAGAACAATTGTCAATGCTAAGAACAAAGTTCATAAAGAAAAAACCATTCTCATAGCTGGAATGCACGTTAATTTTCTCCAGTGATCTAACTGGGTAATAAAATATTATTATTGATTCAATTTCAAAGCATAACATTCAACAACCTATGATAGCAAACTAACACCTAAACATAGTACCAAACGAACAGCTCTAAACTCCACAAGTTGAATCTCTCTTTCCCAACCAATATCCTTTCCAGATCTACTATAACCAATCATCATAATTAAACACAAAACTACATTATTTATTCAGATTCATTCAAAAAACAAATAACAACAACAATCAAACATTCATCCAACAATAACCAAATTTACAACAAATTAACCATCTTTAAAACAAAAAAAGTCAATATTCTTATTTTGTTTTTGTTTTTTCACCTCAATATTCAATTTTTTATATGAATTTGCATAAAATGGTGAAAAGGGTTACCTAAGAAGCTGAAGATCATGAAGGGTACGAGGTAGTTTAAGAAAGCTATAATCTGAATCTGGCATGGTAAGATAAACACCAAGAAGACCCAATACAAATCCCAAAGCCACCGTTGAAGCCACCGTTGTTTCAAAAAAGCTTAATGGAAATTTGGATTGTACAGGCATAGGTTTGTCTACGTTAATCATTTCAATGGCGTCGCCGTTTTTTGCCATTGTTTTGAAACAAGGGTCGTTGTTGTTCTTCTCTGTTTCCTTCTCTTTTTCTTCTCTTCCTTATCTATGTTCAAGAGAGAAGAGAGAGAAAAAGAGAACAATTCTGTTTCAAGAGAGAAAGAATATTCCTCAATTCTTGGTTGGATTTGGATTTATAGGTGTTGCAAATTTGCAATGCAGCTAACACGTTTTAAGGATGTTTTTGTTGTTTTGGAAAAGAGATAATACTCATCCAATTTATTGAAATATTTCAATTTTTAGATTGATCCAATAATAATCGATGGATTTGGTTTATATTATCCACTACATACATTAGTTATTTAATTAATTTAAAGTTGATTTTTTTTCTTAATTAAGAGCATGTTTGTTATAATTTTTTTTTATGAAAATAATCACTTATTTTAAAGAAATAATCACTTTTAAGAATATTGCATCCGTTTGTTATAGATTTTTAAAAAAATCAGAATATAAAAATAATCTAAAAACAGCTTCAAATGAGAAGTTGTTAGGAGCAGCTTCTCAAAAAATAGATTATTTGTAGAGAAGAGATAAAATATGGTTCAAAAAATTGAACTAATTTTGCAACAAAAAATCTCTTTTATATAATTGTATCTAAACAAACTAAATTATTTGTTTAAAAAAAGTGATTTTTATTACGGTAAACAAACACAAAATAGATTCTGATTTTTCATAAAATCTCTGAAAAGTAATCTCTAAATTATTTCATGGAAAAATCATTTTTATTTTAATCCATAACATATGAGGACATGTTTAAAAATGCTTTTATTTTAAAGGTGTTTATTTCAAAATAAGAGTTTTCAAAGATGATAGATCCCATCTTATCCAAATGGTTTGTAACTTTGAGATCCCCTTGATTTCATTTTGAAAAATGGAAGACTTGTTTTTGAATTTTTTTTTTTTGATAAAAAAGACATGTTTTTGAATTTAGTGATAAACTCAAAGAAAGTTGAAAATTTCTTTAATACATTATAGATTTTTCTTTTTATAAATAGAGTTGTCTAACTTATTGAGAAACACAAATTAGAACTCGTATGCTATGCCACTGCCAGTGGAATTTTTTTTAACTTAGATGTTGAATCATATATATTTCTCACAATTTAGATATATTACACTTTATAATCTATCTCTGCAAATATCTAAATGATGAAACTTAATTGATTGCCCATGTAAATTCTATATCCATTATATGAAGTCTTTATATTTTTATTAAGATATAACAATAAAGCTTAAAATATACTACTTCCGTCCCAAATTATAAGCAAAAAAAACACATTTTCTTTGTCTCAAATTATAAGAAAAAAGACAAACTTTTATCATATTTAATTATATTGTTTCAAAAAATTATCTTTTCCAAAGGAAAATTAAATGCAAAGTGCATTCAATTTGCTCTTTCTTTCATTTTTTCAATAACCAATGAAAATTGTTTTTATATCTTCCTATAAAACTTATTTTAAAGATAACACAAGAAACTATATTGCAAACTACTATGTTTTAATTTTCTTAATAAATGTGATTTTTTTGCTTATAATATGGGACGGAAGGAGGATATTAATAAGCAAAATTTAAAAAACTTTTTAATGGGAAAACAGCAAGCTTTGAAAAGAATAAAAACCATTCACGTTTATTTTTTATTATTTTTTTGATGCAACCCTACACGTTTATCAAATTTCATAAATTTAAGTTTCGTGAGTCAATATAAAAAAACTAAACGTTTATGATATAGATGTTTATGTGAATTTACAATGAGATGGTGGGTTTATCTGACTTTGCATGAGATATGTTTCCTCCAATCAAAATTTTAATTCTATAAAAAAAAAAACACTCAAATGGTTGCCCGGTTTCCCCAATCGATCACGTTTTATTTGTTTGTATAGTTTTCATTTGGTTTGTTTTTTTCTTTTGAGAGGTTTTCATTTGGTTTGTTGTCTATTTTTATTCATTTTTACTTTTGTATAGTTTGTTGTCTTCATCTAAATTAAAAGATACTTTTTGTAAATATGCAACACAAGGCAAACGAAAATTATACACACATCTAATGAACATGATATAATTGGATCAAATAATAATTTTTTAGTGCATTTCATAATCAAACTAATTGAAATATGTAGTGACGTGAAGTAACGGAGAATGGTAAAATAAAACGTATAACATGAAGCTCGTTTCAGCTGCAAAGGAACACTCCACGGTCCATAAACACGCGACTACAACCACTAATGGATGGACAATATTGTGAGTTTTTTTTTTTAGGAAAAATATTACATGAGATTTGTGTCTTTATGTTTTTGGGGAACCATTTTTTTTTTTTTTTATATTTCGATCATAGAAACTTGGTCATGATAATACGGAGTTCAATCAGAATATATACAAAGTCTAACAAAAAATTATTTCAACTAAGTATTGAATTAACGTTCTCTTTAATAATTTACATTTGCTAGAACTCATTAACAATTAGAGCTAAATTGTTGGTTTTTGGAAGACATTTTATACTGTTTTTTAAAAGGAGGGAAACATTTTATACTGTATATTGTAATATTTTTTATTTTACACTCATGAGAAAGATTTACTACTCTAATTTGGACAAAACTTTGGTGCATTTTTTTGTATGTTTTTTCGTGTGATTCTTCGTATAAAACAATTCTAACTACCAATGAGATCTCTAATCCACAATTTTATCATTTTTTTTATAAGCAAACATGTGAATTTTATGTGAAAAACCATACAAAAAACACATAAAAAAATACTTATAAGTTTTAGGGTGAATAGACTTTTTCGTTCTCAATTTGCACGCATTGATCAATTGACTCCTCAAATTATTCAAAATAGCTAAAACGTTCCTGAATTTTACAAACGTCGATCAATTTCATCCCTTCGTCAAATCTCACTGTTAAAGGTGATGATATATGACGTTAAACACTGACGTGGATTGTCAACTCATAAACCACATATTTAGGGACGAAATTGCTCGAAAATTTTAAATAGTTACATTGTCAAATCGATCTCTGAATTATTCATTAAAATCAAAATGGTCCTTGAATTATGTAACGCTCTATCAAATCAATCCTTGAATTATTTATCTTAACTATCAAATTGATCCGTGATATTGATGTTAAAAACTAAAAAAAAAAAATTATTTATTATCTTTTACATGTTTGAAACGAAGTTTCATCCATGAATTATTATCACAATCTAACTAGTAGATTTTGCACAAAGTGCATTTCAAGGAAGTAAATTTGAAATTTAGACCATGTTTAGAAACCCAATAATTTGATGGTGAAGCAGGAGGCAAACTTCCATAGAAAAATGATGAGATCATTGTCAAATCTCATTGGTTGCTAGCTTAGAGCAACATGTCCTGCTCCTCTTATTGTGACAAATGTCAATCCTTTGTATCTCACCACATACCCTCCAATCTGTCATTATTATTACAATTTGGTCACATTTCAAAAATATTATTACTTGTTCAAGAAGAAAACTCAATAAATCAACCATATATTGAGTAAATTAGTATTTTCATTATTTAAAGTTTGCAAGGGTTACGTTGAGAACATCAAAATTTAAGAGTTGAAATTTTTATACAACAAAAACTACAACCTCTTATTATTCACAACAAGAGTCGACATGTTATATATACTATTGTTCTTGTGGATTCATATTGTCAAAAGTGTTAACACTTTATACTATAATGAAAGTGATCTTGCCTGTATATTCATAGTTTAATGCCGTTGTCAAAGAGATACTTGACAGTGGGTAGGATGGTAATTGGAATGTCTTTCCCAACAGTAAGAACTAAGAAGATGACTACGAATTTTCATAAAAAATAACACACTATTGGTTAGCATAGAAAAATAGATTTATATAAGTGTCAAAACAAATAATACTATTATGCAATTTCTTAAAAGTGATTATAGAATATTACGTGCAATGTGTCCAATTTGTAGTTTTTGCATGAAGATCCTGTTGGACCTCTGGTCTATTTAGACAGCGCAATACCATAGAACAAGGGTCAAAATCATTAGTTACATAACCATTTTTTAGAGAAGAGTCATGACACATTGGAGCATAGATGTTATAGAAGTTTATATTTGCTTTCTCAATGAAGGCCTTACGTGTTGCATTGATACAAATTGTTGAAAAAATTACAGCAGTGAAGTCACGGTTCTTCTCAATCAACTCATGAGTTTGATCCGAGTTCAAAGCATGAGTCCAAAGGTGATGTTAGATAATAACGAAGTTATATTTATGAGATTGTAAGTTAAATTGCTTTATTAGTCTTTTAAAGTTGGAACAACATACATAAATGCCTTTGAGGTTAATAATGGTGATGTTATAGAGTTTATTGTTGTGAAGAATAGTGGATGCAAGTTGAGGAACATATTGTGACAAGCATAACTCTCTCCAGTTATGTCAAAAGCACTTGTTTTGTACCGCAGAAATCTCTCCAGCCAGTTGATTAGGAAGACATAGGCATCCTTGGACAATATCAGCCATCAGAGATCAACTTGATAGTTAAGATAAATAATTCAAGTATTGATTTGATAAGGAGTAATATAATTCAAGTACCATCTTGATTTTTAATGAATAATTCAGGGATCGATTTGACAATGTAACAATTTGTAATAATTTTCATATAAAAAAATCAAAAAAAATATTCAAAGTTTTCTATCAATTACATCCCTGAATACGTTGTATTTGAGTTGGCAATCCACGTCAGCGCTTAACGTCACTCGTCATCACTGTTAACGGTGAGACTTGACGGAGGAATGAAATTGAGGACGAAATTGACTGATGCGTACAAATTAAAGGACAAAAAAAGCCTATTCACTCTAAGTTTTATCTCTCTAATTTACATTTTCTAGAGGCCTAAAACTAGCATATAAAATAGCTTTCATGTGAATTAACATCATATTACTCTCACCTCTTGAATTTAAAGTTTTGTTTTTCTAGTTTGTAGTCTATGTTAAAATTCATTTGCAATGTTTTTTCAAAGAACAAAATTGCAAAAAATAAAAAAATAGTGAATATATTTTGGTTCAAATTTCACAATGTTAAAATTAATTAAACTTTTATTTAAATATTTTATATTTGTTGGTCAAGTAGTTTAGTAGTTAGAATTTCATCATATAAGACAAATAAATGGAGAATTCATAGTTTGAACTTTATCCCATGTATTTTACAGCCTACCAACTGAGTTATGCTCAGAATTACAATGTTATATTGTTTTTATGCTATCAAAACAAATGCATAAGGTAAAATAAGAAAAATAATATATAATGATTAAAAGATATACGAACACAACATATTTTTCAAAATAACACTTCATATTTTTGAATCACATAGGATTAGAAACACTTACTTGTAATTTAATTGATGAGTTGCCTGAAGTTGAAGAAAATGATGCAGGTTGGTTTTCATAATATGGATGGAGAGATCTTTGAAATTTGTTTTTTGAAGAAATGAGTTAATTGATGTTATTGTTCTGAAATAAGACTAGAACCCAACAATAATTAACTACCATTAAGAAAAGATCAAACGAAAATTAATCGTTGTTAAAGGTTAAAAGGTCATTTCGGGTTGACAGGGGAGAAAATAAAGAAGCATTTTTCTAATAAAAATCATATTTTGATAAAATAAAATTAAAAAAAAAAAAAAGAGGTGCGTTATTTGAACAACCTTTTATGTGACAACTTATGAGACAACCATAAATTTACAAACCAAATATGTATTGACACGAAAATCAAAGCAATAGAGAGATAAAATAAAAACATAATGTGAGTATGAAAAAAAAATTGTCACCAAATAGTTGTACAAATATCATTTCTCAAAAAAGAAATATAACAAATGAATTGAATAAGACTTGAAAGAGCATATGGTTTGTTCTTTTCGTACAAGAAAGAATACATGACTTGAGATATGGACCGTGCGAGATAATTCAAAGAAGTGTACTTAAAAAACTTTGTTAAGAATAATTATAGTTAGAGTTTTAGTTAGTGTTTGTTGATAATTAATTAGTTAGTTATTCTGACAGTTGGGTAAGTGTCAAATATGCTATATAAATAGAGCCATTCTAACCCACATAGGTTGAGTTGTTAGCATAAGCCTTGGACTTTTGAATGTGCTCCTCTTAAGGTTTTAATTTCGAATCCTTTTAGTGCTCATTTATATGGACTAGTCCATATTGACTTTAAATTGGCCCTCCACTAATGGAGGATGGAATTAGTCTCCTGGAATAGCCGGTCTTTGGGATGGATACCAAATTTTTTTAACTTTGGAATTAGGAGATTAGGATTTCGGGTGGTGACCAACTCGTGTTCAACATGCATTTTGGTGATATTAGTATCATTTTGGGATGTGAATTTAAAATTATTGATGTGAGTTGAAGTTCTATTTTATTGTTGTTTGATTCATGTAGGCGACCCCACTTAATAAGATAAACCTTAGTTATTGTTGTGAAACTAGGATAACTTGGATAACAACACTTAGTATTTGCAAAGCTAATTTGTCTTTTTAGATTAGGTTGACTGGTGCATATTGTGGCTTTAAGTGTTGTGGTACTGGTTAGGTTAATTATCTAAATCTAATGTGTAATTTCACACTTAAACTTGTTAGCATGAAATTACTTTTTCTGAAAGCAGCTTCATTCATAAAAATTTCAAAGATTATCTATAAATTTACTCACTTTTTTATTTTGTATTATTTCAAGAACTTTGTCAGCCACTTAGACCACATTAAAGTGCACTCTTTGAGTTGGTTTGCAGCAATAAAGGAGGGTCAAAGTTATAATTTCTAAGATTGATGCATCAGTCCATTAATTTGTTTGAAGCACATAAGTTGATATGTTTTATTTCTTCTGCTGAAGTGTTTGGTCTTCATATTTGTTGTGTTGATATTTATTTTGAAGTCATAGATGTTGTTGTTTAGCCATTTTCTAAAGTCATACGTATGTTGATGTTTACTGTAACACCCCGTTTTCCCAACTTTAAAATAACATAGATTAATCAGAGTTTTTCAACGTAAACGGAATGTCACACTTCTTTTCATAAAATCATAAATGGAATAAAGAAAATCCTTTAATACATCGCAGCGGAAATATTTCAACTTTTCAAAACAATCTTTGGGCACAAGGGCCTCAACACAAAATCTCATAAATTTAGTTGATCAACATGTTCATAAAACAATACGTAAGGAATAGAAAGCGAAAACAAAATTTTCATCCCGTTACGTATCAGAGCACCTAAGACACGCGAGAGATACCTCACACGACCGCAACTATTCTTGGTTACCTGCAAGTTACCCATAGGGAAGGCAACATTTTCAAGCAGAAGGGGTGAGATTTCACAAACAATAATAATAAGCATATAATTCATCAAATGCATTTAACAACATAGACATCATCAATTAATAATAATAATTCTTCATATAGTACTTCTTTAACAACTCATAAGCAACATTATGTAATCATCATAACAACATCAATTAGTAATACAAATAACCACGTAGTTCATCTTTAATAATACTTCATATAAACAACATAAGCGACAATCAACTTCAAATCATCTTTAACGATACTTCGCATAAACAACAACATATAACTCTTCATTAACGATTCATTGATAATTATCAACTCGACAACTTAGACAACTCGACAACTTCGACATTGACTACGCAACTTCAACTCGACTATGCAACTTAGACATCTTATTCATGCATGTGGTACCAATCCAGGGCGTCAAGCTCTCAACGTAATAAGTATTAATATACTTCTAGGGCGTCAAGCCCTCGTCGCAAATGAGCTAAAGCTCCAGAGCATCAAGCCCTCAACGTGTAGAGTAAAAACTCACAGGACATCAAGCCCCCAACTGAAATGGGTATGCATGGACTCGACATCATACAACTTACACAACATCGACATCTTAGGATTCCAACAATTTGGATCAACAACTTCTAATCTTAGACTGACACATGCGGCTTTTAGTCAATAATAAACAACAACATGACAACACATCAAATATTTCAAGATATGACAATATTACAAACAATCACATAGTTCATCGCTTATAGTTCTCAAAAGGCATATACAATTATATATGTATCTCAAATTATTCAACAACAATATTCATATTAATTCAGACTCACTAAAAGACAATACAATTATAAACAACTTCATGTAACATCATATTCATCAACTTATACATTCATATAATAATTCATCAATCATGAACATATCATATAACATCATATTCATCAACATATACATTCATATACTAATTCATCAATCAGGAAAAACATCATATATTATCATCAACATATACATTCATATAATAATTCACTAAAGTCTCCTTGAAGTATTTTCATCATAACTCAAACACCAAAAATCATTTTCAAGTCAAACCAAAGCCAATGGAAAGCTAACACAATTATCTACAACTTTCATGTTTACACCAAAGACCAATTCTGTACCTATCAATATCAGTTTTCATTTCAAATTCGGGAAAGGTTGTGCTGAAATTCATAAATATTCACTGTGACCTACGTGCAGTAATTTAACCATAACTCAAGTTCTATAAATCATTTATAAGTCAAACCAACGGAATTAAAAAGCTAACATCCATACCTACAACTTTTGTGTTTACACCAAAAGCTAATTCAAAACAGAAACGGGTGAAAAGTGAGTGTTTTTCCAGTTTTGGCTTTCAGAAAATCGGTGGCCGAATTCGCTTACGGGAAAGAACAGTTTTCACTCCAAAAACCCAATTTTTGATCCCTTAATCACCCAAAATGATTTACAATGATGTTTACAGGTCAAATAGGCAATATAGAAATCAAAACAACATAGAAACATGCATCAAACAACACAATTCATCTCATTTTATCAATTAACATAAACTTTCTAACCCTAATTCAAGAACACAACAATTCATCAAATTTCAGAATTTTATACTATGATTATTGAAGGAAATATCACCCTTACCTTAGATTAGACTATCGGACTCTACGAGATTGCTCCTCTTCTCACAAGATTCTCCTCTTTCTCTGACTTCTCACTTTTCTCCCTTTTCTCCAAAAACTGAATTGTACCTTCTGTACAATTCTAACCTAGTTTTCCTTTTTATATCTCTTCTATCTAATTTATCTTATTTCACTTATTCTCTTAAACTCTTTTAAATCCCTAAATCAGCCCCTCAACTCAATATTCTATTTAAAAATATATATAAATTACTTCCATAACAAATATCAAATATATTTTTATAGCAAATAACAAGTATATTTTTTACACCAAATAACATGTATATTTCTATAACAAATATATTTCTATAACAAATAACAAATATATTTTTACACCAAATAACATATATATTTCTACACCAGATAACATATATATTATACTAATAAATACCAACATATAACATAACAAAATATCACTTATCAAAATAAATCGACTAAATTATAAAAAGATATCTAAACTCAATAAAATAAATAAATAATAAAATAGGGCGTTACATTTACCCCCTCTTTTTTCCTCTCTCTTTCTAGTTTAGTTGATTATCTGCATAAGGTTTACTTGCTACTTATGCGCATTTGGTTGGTTATGTCTATTTCACATTGACGGTTCAGTTCAAAATAAATATCCCTTCTTTATTTTTGGCACTTGGTTTTTTGTTTTTTGTTTCGTGAAAGTTAACCAGGTTCTGTAGAAATCATGACACATTTGCAGGGTAACGTGGCACGATTGGATGGTTCAGTCATGAAGCAAGTCATTGGAATAGTCGTGTCATGGTGGAATCGTAATGTGGCACGATGGTACGCTGAAGGCGAATAACAAAAACATATTTTTTAGTGCAGATTTGTTCCAAATTTTAAGGGTTACTTTTACTATAAATATAAACCTTGTATCACAGTAAACCTTGAGAGAGAGAGAGAGAGAGAGAGAGAGAGAGAGAGAGAGAGAGAGAGAGAGCTGAAAACAAGGGTTCATAAACAAACAACAAACTAGGGTTTAGAGAGATTTCTTTAAGCGGGAGAGATTGAGACTTTGGGTAGAATTAGGTTTGAAGACTGATTCTTGTAGCCCTTTGATATCTCTTTTGTAAAATTACTCATCATTATAGTGGAATGGATAACTGCTCTCTCCCAGACTAGGTCAGTATTGGACCGAACTGGATAAACAAATTTCGTGTATTCTCTCTTTCTTTCTCTCGTTGTTTTCTATTTTTTGCTTGTGTTTATAAAGGTGCAATGGGTCGTCGTGTTGTGTAGACAAGAAGCTTGTAAATCCTTGTTTTTCTTTTGGAACAACTCACGGTGGGGAGGACTAAACCATGTTGATAGGCTAGGTTTTCATTGAATGATAAAAGGAAAAATATCATTTTTATTTTTGAATGTGCAACAAGTAACCACGGCAATCCTTCAATGTATATTTCAACATAGTTTTTGAGTGTGTACTGTTAGTCTATCAACTTTTTTTTAGAGAACTGAAATGATAGTAAGTAAAGATTTAGAAAACTAGTACAACGGTAAATAACTATATTGAAGAACTGATACTCCCTCCTACCATATATATAAGAAAATTTAAAAAAAAAAAATTGGTCCTATTTCTAAGAGAATATCACAACTTTTAAGGTGTAGTCATTGTTTATAAGACTTTTTTACCCTTTTTTAATGTTTGTGTTTTTTATATTAGTGAATGTATCTAATACTTCACAATTTTTTATAAGGATATATTTGTAAAAATATTCAAAAAGTTACTCTAAATACTCTAATTAATAAGTATATTGATTTTGATGTTTTTAAGTTTTTCTTTTTATAATAAAGATCAGATCGGGAACATATCAATATTTAAAATTAGGAAAATGTTAACCGGTCCTCCCGGCACTAGTTAAGGAACAAATATAGTAAACATTGTATTGATGGTCCGTTTGTTATAGCTTTTTTAAGAAAATAATCACTTTTAAGAGTTTTGCATTCGTTTGTTACAGATTTTTTAAAAAATCAAAATCTACAAATAATTTAAAAATAGCTTCAAATGCGAAGCTGTTAAGAGCAGCTTCTCAAAAAATAGATTTTTTTTAGAGGAGAGAAAAAATATGATTTAAAAAATTAAACTAATTTTGTAACAAAAAATCCATTTTATATAGTTGTATTCAAACAAACTAAATTATTTGTTTAAAAAAAGTGTTTTTTATCGTAGTAAACAAACGAAAAATAAATTTTTATTTTTCATAAAATCTCTAAAATATAATCTCTAAATTATTTTATGTGAAAATCACTTTTATTTTAATCCGTAACAAACGGGTCCTGTAAACTCTGTGAACTCATAAAAATTAAAAGAGCCAATATATATAAATCAGTTGACATGAACACATTATTATACGTTGGATTGGGGTTCCGAAGTTTAAAAACTATTTTAACATTTCGATTCCTATTGCAACCAACTAAAAATTATCTTGAATCCCTGATACACTGTTGGTGCGGCTTTGAAGAAACAGTCGCAGAGGAGAAAGACGAATGGAGGAGAAGGAGACGACTGCGATAACTCAAATTCTTCTATGGTTGCCGGTGAAATCTCTTATTCCTTTCAAATGCGCTTGTAAGTTTTGGTGTTCTCTTATATCTTATGATCCTCACTTCGCAATTTCACATTTTGAACTCACCGCTTCAAAACACACTCATAGACTTATGTTCATAACAAACTATATTCCGAAAACACTATCTTTAGATTTTGAAGCATCACTTGACTACGAAACTGCTATTGAAATACCATACCCCAACCCTAATTTTGTGATACCCCAATCTGATTATCCTATTAAAAATACAATTTCCTGTAGAGGATTTATATTTTTGTACAATTATCCAAAAATCATGTACTTATGGAATCCATCCACCGGAGCTAACAAAAAAAATACCTTTGTCTCCTTTTGGGTCCAATTTAGATGCAGAATATTATATTATGGTTTTGGGTATGATCAGTTAACAGATGATTACTTGGTGGTTTCATTCTCCTATGTACTAAATTTTGATGGTCATCATATTTATTCGCGATTGGAGTTTTTTCGTTGAGAGATAGTACTTGGAAAGAACTTGAGGGTACTCCCTTCCCTTATATGCTTTACCCTGATGAGCACAGAGTAGAGTCACTCTTTAATGGGGCTATTCATTGGTTGACTTTTCATAATGATTTAGCAAGGGATGTTATTATTTCATTTGATTTAACGGAAAGGAGACTTTTAGTTTTAGAGATGCCTTTTCCTGATGGTTTTGGCCTTGAAACTGAATATACTCATTTGTGGGTATTTGGAGAATTTCTCAGTCTATCGGCTATGGATCATGTCAATAGCAGAGTTCAAATATGGGTGATGAAAGAATACAAAGTGCATTCGTCTTGGATTAAGACTCTTAATTTGTCTATTGGTGGCATTCCCTACTTTTCCCCTATATGCTCCACAAAAAGTGGTGACATTATTGGAACAAATGGTAAAACTGAATTGTTGAAGTATAACGACAAAGGACAGCTCCTAGAGCATAACTCGTTTTTGGACAGTCCGTGTCCAATTGGATCCCTGGTGACCATGTATACGGAGTCTCTGCTTTCACCCCCTAGTGACAGTGTGCTACCCTAAGAAGATGAAACAAACAAGAATGAGGTATTTAAATATTATCCTTCACTATTTTGATTGATATTTATCTTGTATTATGAACTATTTGGCTGCAGCAATGAATAAGGTCTTGTTTTATGGTTATGGGTCAACTATTTGTAGTATGTTTGTTGGAAATGTTGACAGCTTTGTTTGCGTGATTCACTGTTATTTATGCATGTGTAACTAATGTATGTTATGGTCACCGCCTGAAATTGTTTTATATTGTAATATATTTTATGAGTTTCTACATGTTGATTATACCTGCACGTCCTTTACTCTACTTTGGTTTGTTGAGTTGTATATCAGTAAGAAATACTAGTAAGAGGGAGAATTCTTTTTAAAACAATAATTTTTTTTATTAAAGCTTTGTAAATTGTGAGTTGCACAATGAATCCAAGGCAAAATAGAAGTGTGATGAGAGATTGAATGAGGAAACGTAGTATAAAGGGTTCACCAGCCTTTTCCCATTTGTAAATGACAACTTGTCAGGGAAAAAATATATTTTGCTCATACTCTACTTATTTTGCTTCACTTTGAGCATATAGGATTCAAAGTTATCTTTAATAGTTTTTTTAGTTGTTTGAGATAAAGTCTGCTAGCAAAGTTTTGATGGAAATGAATGGAGTTTGAGATATACTTTTCCTTAAATTATTAGTTGGCATTGGCAAATTATGTGCATCTCCCCATTTGTCGAAATGCACAATATGCATAGGAAAGTAAAAGGAAAATTTGTAGTTGATGATAATACTAGGTTTGGGGAAATATTTAGTTTCAGTTCATCATTGTAGCATTACTATACTTTGGTATTTTTTTGTTTGCCTTAATTCTGGAACATTTACTCACAAGCGTCTGCACTACCCTACCAAGTGCCAATCCCCCTTCCTCCTTTTTTTTTTTAATTGCATGATGATTTTTTGGGTTCCTGTTTGTCGATTTTTGTTTTCTTTCATTTAATTTGTTCATTTCTGTTGCAGGAAGTTGGTGTCATTGTTATGAGGTTACATTCAACCGAAGGTAAAGAAGTTTTACCACGTCCTCCAGTTTTAACAGTGGCGGGCCATGTTGATCACGGAAAAACTGCCCTTCTTGATGCATTGCGTTAAACGTCGTTGGTAACCAAGGAGGCTGGTGGCATTACTCAGCACCTAGTTGCCTTTGTGGTGGGCATGCCATCAGGAGCATCAATTACATTTCTCGACACTCCTGGTCACGCTGCGTTTAGTTCCATGTGGGCAAGAGGAGCAGTAGTCACTTATATAGATATAGTAGTGCTAGTTGTTGCTGCAGATGACGGTGTAATGCCCCAAACACTTGAAGTCGTTTCCCATGCAAAATCAGCTAATGTACCAATTGTAGTTGCAGTCAATAAATGTGATAAACCAGGTGAAAATCCTGTAAAAGTAAAACTACAGCTTGTTTCGGAGGGCTTGCTGCTAGAGGAGATGGGTGGGGGATTTCAGGTTCTTGAAGTTTCCGCGATTAAAAAGACTGGACTGGATAACCTAGAGGTAGCTTTACTCCATCAGGCTGATATGATGGATCTTAAAGCACGCTTTGATGGTTCTTCTCAAGCATATGTGGTAGAAGCAAGACTTGATAGAGGACGGGTCCATTGGTGACTACTTTAGTGAAGGCAGGGACTCTAGTTTGTGACAGCATGTGGTTATAGGCTCGCAGTGGGGAAAAATAAGGTCTATTAAAGATGCAGCAGGGAGGTTAACTCAACGAGCAACTCCATCAATGCCTGTTAAGATTGAAGGGCTGCCAATGGCTGGTGACGATGTCATTGTTGTTCATTCTGAGGAGCGAGCTAGAAGGCTTAGTTCTGGTTGGAAAAAGAAATCTGAAGAGGACAGGCTTAGGGGTAAAATAGTGCAGAATATCCCTACTACTTCAGATGATACTAAGGAGCTTCCAAAGAGGGTTGAAATGCCGGTAATTGTAAAAGGATATGTTCAGGCTTATGGAAATGTTTTCTATCTCATAAATTCTCTAATAATTTTAATGTGTCACAATGACGTGGTTTGTGCTTTGTCCAAATGTTGAGATTTAAATCAAAATCATTAATGGGAGTGCAAAAGTTTAGACTCTGTTTGGGAGTTTGGGGGGAGGGGATGACTTGTAAAATAAGGAAGGAAGAAGTGGAAAGAATTGAGAGCTTTGGGAGGGGGCTTTGGATGGTTTAGTTTTGTTCATAATACAAAATTCCCCTAATTTGGAGGAACTGAAAAAATTGTAATCGAGGATGAGTTTGGAGTTTGGATAAATTTTCCAAATCCAATTATGTTGCGATAATACTTTCAAAATTAAAAATACATTAATCATAAGTATTACTTTATCATTCTCTAAAAAAACATTTTCTCAAGAAATTTGAAAGATTTCTCTATTTTATCCTCTAATTTCATCTCCCCAAATCTCTCCCCTTCCTTCCCCTCCGAATCTGAGGATGTTACATACTCTGGTATTGGAAATGGTAAACAGATCATGAGTCTAAAATTCCTAATAATATCGGCAGAAATCTTGGACTTAATAAAGATCTCATCAATTCACTTTCTATTGTTGGAGAATGAAGCCTTAACTCTTCTAATCTGAATTGCATTTTGTCACAGCTTTGCTCTACTCTCACTCCCTCAGGCCTTAGCCATTTAAATCACCAATTCACATTGCTAAATTAATTACTAACCATGTCAAATTTCCTAAATTCAAACTTGTATATATTTCATAATATATGAATATGAAAAAGAACCTAAGATAAACTGCAAAACTAAGATAAAGAACCTAAAAACTGATAATAAGAAGAAACTAAGATAACAGGCAGAAACTAAGACAAACTTACGTAGACAGTTGTTAATCAGTGATATTTTTCGCACATGATAACCCAAAAACAGATAGCAAATCTACCAAAATATGTTGCATAGGTAGCCAAAAGATCATTATTAACATTAGTAAATCACGTTTCATTAAACAAGGTGGTGTTGGCCCGATGATATTGGCTTGGGACCTGGGAGTGTGCTCCTCCTTGAGGTCTCAGGTTCGATTCCCTCCGATGGTGGGTTAGTTTAGCTTCTTCAAGGTTGTGAAAAGAGAAAAGAAAATCTGACACATAAATAAGTGAAACAGATATGGTTATTACACCTCCAGTAAGACCTCCCAGGATTACAAAAATTCTCAAATCTTATGCCCTGAAGATGCATTTCGCCAATAAGCATAGGAGTGCTCAAGTGATCCACAGTCCTTATGCATTGCATTTCTCTTATTGGCAATTTGGGACTAAGGAAAATTTGCTGCTAAGTCACCGCTCGTAACTCTTTTCCTTAAACTTTAAACTTAGATCGGTAGCATATGAGTTAATAGGGTTAAGACTTTGTTGATCATATCTTGAACAAGTCTAAGTGAAAACTTCAAAAGTGGAATGCATTGGATCTTTGATCTTCTGCAGTAGACATTAACATCTGCATACATTCAACATTAATATCAAATCAAATCATATATTTTATAAACCACCCACACTTTTTTTCTTTCAATTACTGATTTAAATGCTTCCAGAGACCTTTATAATTTTATAAGCCTATTGCATAATGATTGTCACAGTACAATGTAATATTAAGCCTCTCACTAGTCCCTTTTGCAGTATTATGCGATATAGAAACACATTCACGTATGATAATCCACCCGCAAAAATTGATTATCTTTTTATATGATTTACAACTATTTACAAATAGGAAACTCATGTAGAGATTTGAAAAGTAGCTTCCAATGAATATGTTCCCTACCAAATCTTCCTGCACTTATCTAATAGGATCTAACACAGAATAATTCTAATAAAAACTGCAGAGATGCTTACTTCTGCATAATTTTATGTTAAGAGTTAATATAATAATATGATGATGATAAAAAGATATATTTTAACACATTAGTAGTAATCTAATACGCTTATGGTATCTTCAGTCAACTGATCCGGTTATCAGGATCCAAATGCTAAACTACTATACTATTTTATTAAGAAAATGCTACGGAACTAGTCAAAGAAACTAATATAGAAATATTGAAAGTTATAAAATCGTTGTTATAAATAAAAAGTTTCTATTTTCTTTTTATTAATTATTAATTATAAAAGTACAAATTACATAATTAATTAAGTTTAAAATAGAATTTATACCAAGAAAAAATTAACTAAAATTGGAAGGGGCTGCGCGAACACAAGCCCCAACAGCAACAAATTATGATGTAGGCTCCACCACTTAGGTAGACCTTAGACTAGCACCCCTCCAATGTGCAATGAAGGTCACTTGCCTAGGCCATGGGCCTTCTTGATCACCCATTGACCCCATCCAGGTAAGTAATTTGCAATGTATTACAAACTTGATTTTATACTAATGCTCCGTGCCATTCACTCTAAACTATCCGATGTGGGACTTAAATAACATGGAACGGACAGCAGTTTATACAGTACTTGCTACCTCTGTTTATGATCCAAATCTTATATATAGTTAAGCATGTGGTACTCGTGGAATGTAGATATAATTGTTGGAAGTTTGGGGTAAAATCAACTTGATCTTAAAAATGACCAATTTTGTGTAGAAAAGTCTTCATATCAACGTTGTAGTTTTGAGATAAAAGAACATGTTTGAGCCAGTAATATTGGTTTGTATCTTGTGTTATGGTTGTCTGGCATCACTTGTTCCATGAGTATTGATCGATGTTATTAAATAATTATCATATTCATTGCCTTGAAATGTTCACATATTACGCTATGTTTTTACTGCTTCTCTTCCGTTTCAAGTAACTATCAATAAGATGAGCAATAGTCCTCTAATGATATAGGAGTCTGAAGGCAGAAGAGTCGTGAACGATCCTATTTTTCTACATCAACAAAGTGAACAAGAATTTCTGTTATTTCGCGAATAAGTTTGTGAGTGCTCAAGTACTGCCACTGCAGCCTCTTCTGCAAGTTCACATGGGAGAAAGCCTTAAGGTCTAGCTTGGAAGTTATCAGGGATGTTGCTGCAGCTGCAAAAATTGGGCTGGTACTGCTAAATTGGCCAGAAGTGTTGTGACTTATAAGCTAAAACATTGTATCTATGGTGGTGTACTCTCAAATGGATGTAATGATCCTAGCAGAGGAAAATGGAAACAAATGCATATGATCTTAGGTGAGATGAGCAAAATTAGTGAATAAGACAACTTGTCATCTTTATTTATGTTTGAGTGTGCGTGTGCGCACGTGTTCTATTCTATTTTAAGCATGGATGTTAAAGGAGTAGGTTTTTTTTTAATATTTGGTTAATGAATTAATTTGACTATTTGATATTGAAATGCAAAAAATTAGCGTAGTATGAGCAAATTGTAGAAGTTAAATGATTTTTACTTTTCAGAATAAATATTGAACTAAATTTGTAGGACTTTATCCCTAAGGGAGTCCTTCAAGAAATTCTCAAATGCTTGAGTTGGACCCAAGCCTAAGAGGGGTTTGGAAATAGTTTTCAACCAGCAATAGACGCGCCTCGGTTAGAACCTCACTAGCTGCAACATTGCCCCAAGTGAAAATTTGCGGCTAAGTCACCACTTATCACTCTTTGCCTAAAACCTTAAACTTAGAACGGGTAGCATCCGAGTTGATAATGTCAAGACTTTGTTTATCATATCTTAAACAACTCTAAGTGAAAACTTCAAAGGTGGAATGCATTGAATCTTTGATCTTCTGCAATAGACATCAAAATCTGCATACTTTCAACATTAATATCGAATCAAATTTCATATTTTATAAACCATCACCTTTTTCCAATTACATTCTGTTTTAAACTTCTTCTAGATACCCTTATAATTCTATAAACCTATTGCATAATGATTGTCATAGTACATTGTAATACTACGTCTCTCGCCAATCCTTCTTGCAATATTATGCGATATAGAAATAGAAACATTCACGTATGATAATCCGCCTGCAAAAATTAAATGATATTTTTTATATGATTTACAACTCTTTTCGAATAGGAAACTCAAAGTAGAGACTGGAAAAGTAGTTTCCAATGAATATGTTCCCACCAAATCTTTCTGCACTCTTCTAACAGCCTGCAATACAGAATAATTCTAATAAATACTGCAGAGATGTTTACTTTTGCATGATTTTATGTTGTTAATATAATAATATGATATTGATAAAAGGATATATATTAACACATATAGTAGTAATCCAATACGCTTGCAGTATCTTCAGTTTGTAGATTATGATCTGGTTATCAAGTCTTGCCAACTAAGGCCCGTAAAACTCTAGGAACGGCCCTGCATGTCTTGCCGAGTTTATATTTTCATAACTGCATGTCTTGCCGAGTTTATATTTTCATAACTAACAGTTCAGGGTTAGCATGACTCTTTTATTAATCATAAAAGTAGTAATTACATAATTAGTAATTAATTTTAAAATAAAAACTAACACAAAAAAATAATTTAACTAAAATTGGAAGGGGCTGCGCGAACACAAGCCCCACATCAACAAATTATGATGTAGGCTCCACTACTTGGGTAGACCTTAGGCTAGCACCCCTCCAAAGTGCAGTGGAGGTCACTTACCTAGGCCCGGGGCCTTCTTGATCACAAACTTGATTTTATACCTCATGCTCTGTGCCACTCACTCTAAACTATCCGATGTGGGACTTAAATAACATGAAATGGATCAACAGTTTTATACACTATTTGCTACCTCCATTTATAATCCAAATCTTATATATATTAAGCATGTGGTACTTGTGGAATGTACATATAATTGTTGGAAGTTTTGGGTAAAATACTCTTGATCTTAACAATGACTAATTTTGTGTACAGAAGTCTTCATGTCTCTCTCAAAAGCTCTCACAGAAACCAAAGAAACCTTTTGCTCCTTGATATCATCATTTTTCTTCCATTCTGTTTTTTCAGAAGAGTATTCATATGTATGAGTTTTCAATCTTTATTAAACTAGCTTTGAGATCACATTTTAATATCTTATGCATCTTTCATGTCAATGTTGTAATTTTGAGATAAAAAACGTATTTGAGCCAGTAATATTGGTTTGTATGTAGTGTTTTGGTTGTCTGACATTACTTGTTCAATGACTATTGATTGATGTTATTAGTAAAAATTTAGTGGAACTCATATACTTTTGGCAACGCGATTGTATATGTAGCTCCTAGTTTGTGTAAAAGGTCAATCAAATTAAAATTTCTACTACCGCAAGCGAGTGTCAAGGAGCACTACTTCAAATTAAAAACAACATATTGAGTACCAAAATTTTAATTTCTAAATAGTTGATGTTTGAGCAGTATTCATTTATCTTTCTATTTTCTTTCCCGTGTTTATATAATTGAATGCAATGCTCATAAGAATCAATTCTCTCTTCATAGGCTTGATTAAGTTTCTCCTTTTCTTCAATAAAGTTCTCCATTTCTTTATACGGGACTTCAACAAAATTAAGACATCCTTTCACCCTACATCCAAAGCGATCAAATTCATTGCAAGTCATTGAAATATATAAATACTACTATCCACTTAACTTGACCAGAAAATTGTGTACATGTGCTAGACACTTTAAAATAAAACAAAATTAGTGGTGGTTGTGATTTGTGAATTCGAAAATCAAATCAGACCAACAAACTTAGATGTGGAGTTAGAGTTAGTAACAACAACAACAATAAGTAAATAAGGAAAGATCCTTAAGCATAATCAAATATCATAGCTAAGACAGAAGAGGAAACAACACATCATTATTTGTCTACACGGTTCAGACCAATATGTTCTACATCTAGCAGAAACTTGACCTAAGTAGTTCATTGTATGAGTTTTTTTTTTTATTTTTAAGTTTATTGTCGGAGTTAAAAATTCGATTTCTTTTGCATAGTATCATAACTAAATATTTGCTCACACCATCAATATGATTACACAGATTTGGATCCTCTTATGCCATTTTTGTTAAGTCATCTCTCTTTTTCTTAATTCAACGGACAATTGATAAAGAAACAAATACACAAAAGAGGGAAAAAAAAGTGGACGAATGACCAAGATTAAGATAAAATGGACAACACGAAAAAGAAGAAGAAAAAAAAGGCAGAAGATGATCTAAACTCTAATTACACATGTTACAAGTGTTTGTTCTTTTGTGAAGGAATGTTAAAGTGTTTTTAATATGGATATTTAAAAAATAAAAAATAAAGATAGTCAATTGAGCTTAGCTTAGTATTGCAGGGTAATGCGATTTTCTTATTACTCTTACGAAAACATATATTATTGCAATGTGATAACATGTTGAATGCCAGATTAGTTATGAGGTCTCCAATTAGACCATGATTGTATTAAAGGACATATGATTATTTTTCTAATATTTGATCCTAGTTGGATCTCCAACGACAATCAGTGATAAGTGTAATAGAAGACAACGATGGGAGTTTCTTGATAGAGAGGTGGTGTATCTACAAGGACTCAAACACTCATGTTCTCGAGGGATTAGGCGAGAGATAGGTGATGAGAATAAAGTATACACTTCCTGAGTGCGAAGTTCCATATATAGTGGAGAGAATCGAGGAGAAATTACATTGAGGACACCATGTGATTTTTGTTGTGACCAGTGGATTGCCCTTTGAATTGTATCATATGGTGATGGTGATTTTTTTTTCTTTCAAAAAGTTTATCATTCTTTGAACAGGGATGTTCGAATTCAAACTGATCTAAATAAAAGCCATAAATTAATCTTAAAAAATTAAAAATCGCACAAAACTACGTATTATTGAATATAATATATTAAAAATTAACTCTGAGTAGAACCGCGTTATTTCAACTAAACTACTACGACTATGATTAAGATTTATGTAACAAAGGGGGGTTTGCATTTGACAATTAGATTGGTTTGATTTACTTAAGAGAGAGAGTATCAACGACTAGGTCATATCAGATTCTCTTCTCTTAATTGATTGGGTAACTACAAACTATGAATTTAGTGTGAACTCGTTACTTGATTTAAAGACATTTGAACAAAATAGCTAGGTCAATATCTTGGTCACTAGCTCTCTTCAACGGTTACCATCCCCTAATGTCTTAGGTTATCTCATAACCCTTGATGGTTTAAGAACGTCAAATTAAGTACACAATTATTATTATATTGATTAGCTTAGACATTTTTTTTTGTGCTAAAAAAAATGTCTCAGCTAATCAATAATTGAACGGTTAAAATAGGTAGATCCATCAAAGTTAGGGTTAGTAATCATCGATATATAAATCGATTTATGAACATTCCTAAACGCATAAAAAGCATTAAGAACAAGAGTAATCGAATAAAATAGCAAAGTAACCAACTGAATTCATAAAATAATTTAAAGTTACATGATCAAACAATTACAAGGAAGTTCCTCTTTCATGACCTAACCTAAAGAGAATTAGCTACTCATAATTTCTAAACGTATACTAATGAATATGAATAAGAAAACATTAGTAGAGGATCAACGGTTGATGATCCCTTGGCTCTTGAATGACTTTGGTTGCTTATAATCTATCGAAATCACATTTCTCCCCTCGTATTCTCGTTGAAGAATTATTTTTCCACTGACTTAGGGGTCTAATATATATAGGCGCGCATTTCCCTAAAATTGGCCCTCGACACAATTTGATGTGAGGTTGATACTGAAGAATTCTTTCTGAACTCGCAACATGACGCTCATAACACGCGTCGTGAGTAATGACGAAGTTGAAACTTGCTTATTTCTTCACTTCTTGCTCCATGTCTTCACACAAAAAATGTTTGTAACGACTATGCCCCAAGAATCAAGACTAATAAACTTATAAAAAGCAAAGAACAATCATAAAGTTATCTAGTTTGAGTGGATTCCCATTGTTTCAAGCATATTTTCTTGGTCTTGTCATTTCATGACTTTCTATTGAATTCTTTACAAAACTCAACTAAAATACATTTAAACTAACTACTTTTACTCTAAATTGACTCTAAAAATGAAGCAAAAACCCTATATGATTTCATGTCATCGATGAGTCTTTTTATATTAACTTGTTTAAACTTATCCGTTGATATAAGTTTTGTAACACTATTTGAAATAATTTATGAAAAGAACTTATGCCAATTTTCATAAGTTTTTTTTGGCTTATTTTCAAAAGTTCCAATATAGTTTATAAAAGCCACTTATAGCATATTAAAAAAATAATAATTTATCTTTATTTTATCGTTTTCTTTAAAAATAGCTTATGGAAGCTTTTATCATTATAAGCGCTTGTGTTATATAAGTTGGGAATAAGTTGTTTATCCAAACAAACATGCCCATCACATAAAGATATTATTGTTCTAGAAACTAAATTAGCTTTCCAAAGAGAGGATAACTTGTGTTGTGTCCTTTGATTAATCACAATCAATTGCATCATCTCTCCTACCTAAACCAATATCTCAATGAGGCAGATTCGTTATTGAACTTGAAAACAAACGGGGTAGTTGCATTAGCTATGGCCTTTTGCATCTTGTCTCCTCTTTAACTCTCTCTCTTTTTTTTTTAACTTGTTCCAAACGTAAACAATCTAACCTAACGTGAGGTCCGGAATCTGGACACATATATCAATTTCCAATGAAAAATTATTTTAAGTTCTTAACGGATTAGCTAGCTTCTAATTTCAGCTTATGTATGTTAATTCATCATTTGATGTGATAGTTGTATAATACAAAATTTCTTTAGGCGGTGAGAAATTATGGAGACAAGGTTGACTTATATATACGTTATTGCTATAACACAAAGTCAAATGCTTAACTATATGGATTCATTAACGATTTTAGATTTGTCACATTTTAACACGGCAAAGAAAATTACGTAAAATAATCTATAGTACGTATACTTCGAGTATCAAAAGAGATATTGGAATAAATATTTAGAATATTGAATTGTAGTTACAAAAATGTATTTGATACGAATAGAACAAATTCCAGTGAAGTACAAATTCTCTATAACTATATATGTAAAAAACATAAAACTACATATATGATTTGCAACTTTCCATATAATATGCATGTGTATGTTTTTGTTTTGTACAACAGAAAACTACAATAATTATTACATCCCATGTATAAACTTACAAATGAATCTAAACTATATATTATAAAAGCCATAATATGAATCAATGAATCAAACTATAGGAACTTCGTTGAGTATGTGTTGATGTGATTATTCTCAAAGATAATCAATTATTCCTCTACCACGAAATTTGTGACGCAGAAGTGGATGTCAAGCTGCAAAGTAAAAAGGAATAAATTAAAATAAAGCAAGATTTAATGGAAGACATTATAAGTTTTTTTTCTTTTCAAAAGCTACATATATATGCAGCTAAAAATCATAGTTTTAAATCGAGGTTAGCAACCACAACCACGATATAAATGATATTGAGATATCCTTTTCAAAATCACAATTTATTTCGACCATATTGTTTGCATTTTGCAGAATATAAAAGTTTAATGCTAAAAATTATAACAAATAATTAAATTATAGTGACGAAAATTTGGAAAAATAATACTATTAAATTAATGATTAGAAAGAAAAAAAAATAGTGAGAATAGGGTCTTACTCTAAAAGCTCTTTCCAGGAGGAGCCACCACTTGATTCATCGTTAAGGAAATTCTCCCAATCTTCAAAGATTGCATTTGAAGGTGAGTGATCAATGGACATTTGAGCTTTGTTGCTGTCATTTTCCATTTGATTGAAGATTCCAGTTCTAGGAGAGGAAGCAACCAAAGCAGGAAGTAGATTTTCTTCTTGATTTTCACATGAAATGCTTCTCATTTTGCTATAATCAATATCTTGTAAACTTGATCCACCTTTTGAAATATCCTGCTTTGAAGACTCACTTTGTCCATAAGAGTATAAACTAGGGTTCATAGCATATTCTTCACCACCACTCAAAACTAATGGCTCCGTTTGAATTGTGTTTGTTCCATTCAAAAACAAATTGAATGGATTAAAGCTAGGGTTAATATTCCCTAAGGGGTTGTAAGGGAGATTTCCCATGTTACCAAATGAATTATTGGTATTCATAATTTGCAACATATTTTGCAATAATTGCATTTTGGCTAGGTGAGTAATATCTGGCTGTAAACCAAGAGGGTTGTTG
This sequence comes from Medicago arabica, assembly GCA_946800305.1. Classification (NCBI taxonomy): domain Eukaryota; kingdom Viridiplantae; phylum Streptophyta; class Magnoliopsida; order Fabales; family Fabaceae; genus Medicago; species Medicago arabica. The sequence goes on from OX326970.1 coordinate 44,921,864, forward strand.
CTAAAAGTGTTGCCTATATTTGACATGCCAAGTAAGTTTGAAAGACTCATGAGGTGATTGTAATCAGTTCTTGGCTTGTGAGTTTCAGGATCAATTCCCATCTTGAGAAGCTTTTTTCTTATGTTTGTGTTCCAATAATTCTTTATCTCGTTATCTGTTCGTCCCGGTAGATGAGCTGCAATCTTTGACCACCTACAAGACAAATAAATAAAATCACATTATTTATAGTTGTTGAATGAATTAAGCTACTAAAAATAGTTGAAATATTAACGAAAATCAAAGGTTAAAAAGAATTTGGTCATCAAAAGTTGCGTTGCTAACACTTAGTGATGAAATTAGAGACGAATTTATTTTTTCCGTCTCTTAAATTCCATCGCTATTTCAATATCATTTTCTACATAAAAAAAACAAGTTAAGAAATATACTTGTTTCCAAGTACTGAATGAAGGTTGATGATAGCTCTTTCCTCTTCATCAGTGAATTTCCCTCTCTTGATATCAGGCCTCAAATAATTTGTCCACCTTAACCTACAACTCTTCCCACACCTATTCAAACCAGCACGCTTTGAAAGTGTTCCCCAATTTCCATGGCCATGTTTGTTGATATATTCAATCAGCTTCTCATCTTCTTCTTGTGTCCATGGCCCTTTCTTTACACCAATCTCATCACAACATGGTGACCTACCCATAATAATATTGCACAATGAATTAATGTTCCAAGACAAAACTATAGGTTATAGGAAACTTAGCATAGGTTGCAATATTATGTGGGATTTTATAGGTGTAGTGTGATATGTAAAATCAAATTATGCCATCATTTTTGCTATTATTTTTTTCTTCAAGAAAATAACACGTATGAGCTGACATTTGAGGAAGAAGTGTCAAAGAAGCAACCTAGCTAGTTAGAGACTATTTTGGCATTTTTCAGCTAAGGAGAGAATTTTATTTTGTTACAAAAATATTACTATGAAATTTAGTATTACTAGATTAGGTAGTGTGTGTGTCGTTTAATTGCATAAAGGCAAGTTCATTGAAATTGTTGAAGTGTGTGCTAGCATATATGGTTTGAAAGGCTTGAAGTACTAGTTTGAATTTCATTATAGTTAATTAATACACTGTGACTTTGACCAATAATGTTTTCCTCTACATTATTTGAAGATTTTCGATGCAATCGAGACATGCATGATTATGAGAGTAGCAAAAACAGAACTGCATGCCTATGAACAAACGTACGTAGCATGTTGCAGGGTGTGACGTAGAATTGAATTATGAAAAGCTAGCAAAACTAAATAAATTTCTAACTCTGAAATAACGCTTGTTGTTCAATTAAATTTCAATTAGTTTATCGTCAGATTTTAAATAAAAATTGGTGACAACGATCTAAATTATAACATCAAGATCTTTGTTGCTTTGCGATTACGATCATCAACTATATTGACCATATTTTATAACGCTTCTAGGCTAGTCCAAGGCTCAATCCCTTGCGATCTCACAAGTCACAACCCTCTTATGAAGTACTCCCAGTCCGAAGACCAATCTACCTAGCATAAGATTCCTGCAATTTGTAACGCCTCAACGAGTTCAATGTCCTCCAACGGCTACCACAGCACACCATTGAAGGGTGTCGTTTGTAACGTTCCTCCCTATACGCCTGAACAGCTCCTTCCTAGGGTTGTATAAACACTTCTTCTCAAGATAATGCAAGGTACACATTTTCTCCACTCTTAAACCTCACACACTTTGTTGACTTACTGACTTAGACGTTAGACGTTAGAGTGCTCCAGTCCAGATAACTTTCTTGGTCTATCCAGATCAAATAATGACTTTCTTTCATATCATAGATCGACCGTGTGTGATCATAATTGTTACCTCAATTTAAAACCTTGCTTTTCATGATTAAAATTACATATTACCAAGCCATATGTACCTTATGCATAGGTTCTGCATTAGGTTCTACAATTTTAATCAAATGTGTTGAGAATTGACTCAAAAATGTGAAGTTGAAGAAGTGTCAAAACGTGACACGATTTGGGCATCGTGGCACGTTTTGGCCAGGCAGCAAGCATGTTTTTGAGATGGGAAATCGTGACACGATTCAACAACTTCCTCAGCAAGTTTACCAGAAAGAGACTCGTCACAACGGTTGGAAAGTACAACCTTGGCACGATTTGATCAAATCGTGACACGATTTAGGATGTTTGTGACTAGTATTTAAGTGGTTTCTGCAGTTTTTGAAGGTAAGCTTGGTGGATCTCATGGAAACCAAATGAGGGAACATTTAGGGTTTTAGATACTAAATGTTGAGTGTCTTTGGGTGAGGTTCAAAGCTTCAAGATGTGAATCTTGGAGAGCCAAAATATGGGACTCTTGGAATTAGGGTTGGTGCATTTTGGGAAGATTCATGGGTTGGAAAACACATGGGTGAAGAGTCTTTTGGTAAACACCTTGGAAGAGTGAATATTCATGAGTGTCTTGTTCATTGGTGAGATTGGGAAAATGGGTAGAAATTAGGGTTGTTCTTTGTGAGCTTGTTGAAGATAACTTCTTATAACCCATTTTGTATCTCTTTGTAAGAACTCATTGATAGTGGATTGGAGTTAAATCTCTCCTCAGAGTAGATCATCTTGGATCAAACTGGGTCAACAATCTTTAGTGTGTTTGTTGTTATCTTTTCTTCTACTCTATTTAGCTTGTTTATTCTTTGGTTGATTGTGGGTTTTGCTATGCACTTAGTTTCTAGATTAGATCTAGATTATTGTTGTTGCTTGTAGTAATTTACATTTGGTTATTGGTTGCCATTGATACTTGCTCCACGAATCTAAATTTCATTGGTGTGAAGTTTGTGATTTGAAATTCACAACAAAATGAATAAACCTACAAGCAACATTAATAATTGCACCACTTGATTATTTGTTAAAAGCTCAGAATTAGTCACTCTACTTTCTGGTGTAGATTTTTCTGGCCAACCTTAGTATTCAAAGATTTGGTGAATAAAGATTTAAAAAGAAATTCTGAGTTGCTTGTTTTCTCATCAATGGTGTCATCAACTTTTGTCATTTTCTTTTTATTTGCATGCTTCGAATACATTGTTATCAACCAACCTCTGCATCATTGATAATTCTATCAAGCATTAAGCAGTCTCCACCTGCTCCCAATCGATCAATGTTGTCTTCATTGTAGGGTTAATCTTAATCACATCTTTTTCATTCACAATTCTCAGACGCCAACATGGTGTTTCCTCCTATGTTACATCCCATAGAGCAAACTTTTTGGTAGCCATTTAGAGTCAAAGACAATAATATAACATTATTAAAATGAAGAACTAAGATTCTCACGCAATCTAGGGGTGTTATAGTTGTGTGGTAGGAAAGATAGAGACAAAAGAAGCTAATTTATAATAGATCATGAGATGAATTTAACTACCATTCAATATTGTATCAAAATTTAGAGAATTTAAATTACTTTACCTTTTTAAATTTTACTCCTCCCATCACATTTATAAAGCAAAAACTAATTTTTTAGGTTTATTGAATAATTAATAGGGTTAAATAAATAAATGGTCATCTTAAATATATCAATATTTGCTTTTAGTCCCTCTAAAATTTTCCTTAAGTTATTTCAACAACAAAAAATTCCTTAGGTTTTTGGTCCCTCCAAAAAATTTCATTCATGACATTAGTCTCTACTTTTTAGTCAACTTATGTCTAATCTTCATATTTTTAATGAAATTTTCCAGAACTAGGTAGAAAATTATGACAATATTTTCTAAAAAAAATTAGAATTTTTTAACATAACATGAATTTAATATGAATATTTTAACACCAAAAACATAAAAATTCATATTTAATTCATGTTTTGTTAAAAAAATTATAATTTTTTTTGGGAGAGATTGTCATAATATTCTATCCTTTTCTGAAAAATTTCATTGAAAAATATGAAGGTTAGACATGATTTGAAGTAAAAAGTAAGGAGTAATTTTATAGATGAAAAATTATAGAGGGACCAAAATCCTAAAAAAAAATTAGAGGAACTAAAAGTAAACGTTAGTATATTTAGATGGACCATTTACCTATTACACTAATTAATATATATGACTTATATATAAACATAATACATTAGTTATTTAATGAACCTAAAATATGAATGGAGAGAGTATGTCTCAACAATGACTGCATCGGTGTAACCCCTCCAATTTCAAGTAAAGATGTTTATGTTGAGAAAAAAAAGAAAAACTTAAAGTATCAAATTAAAAAGAGATAGAATCGGTATAAAAAAAAGTATACAAAAAGTGACATTTCTCACTTGCAAACCAGTTTTGTAATCATACATTAGATCTAATATAAAAGGTGAACATTATAATATAGAGTATTTATTTCGGTTTGGTAGTCCATGTAATAGCATTTGTCAACATAAAACTATTACCATGTATGGAATAATACTTGTAGAATCATTAATCCAACATTAGTCTTATATATGAATACTTATGTATTATCTCTTGTGGATTGTCACTGAATTTTTTATTTTTTTTACAAAAAATTGTCACTTGGGTTTACGCTAAATAATTGAGATTGTGCATTAACTCAATTGAAACCAAATTCAACATTATTGTACGTGGATATTCATGTATCGAGGATCTGCAAAACAATCCATGCAGACACATCACACACAAACTAGGAAAAAAAACCTAAATGTCACAATTTGTTACATATACAAAGAACAATTGACACGTATATGAGTTAATTTATTTTTATTGTCTTAAGTCTATTGTTTGACATTTTGATCACAATTAGATAATTCTGACCTCTCAAAAGTAACACACAACTCAAGGTTTTATATGCTCTCCAAAGAAGGTGTGACATCATTAGCTAAAATATTTCTCAATGGGAAACTATGAACTGGTGAAATGTGTCGGCAATATTTCAACCTCTTACCTCATTTGCTTTTCAATATATATTTTTACACCTTTTCGGATAACCAACCTGAATATCATATGTAGTACTCAACAAAACATAAGTCAAAAGGCATCATGGTAATATTGAAAACAAGAAGCAAAATAACTTATAGAGTGTAGACTCTACCAAACACCTTATAGGAAATTTTGAACCATTTTACTTATCAAACATGTTCAATAGTATAATATATTATGATATCTTGACATTAATTCACTCTCTTGATCATTTTTCTACACTTTATCTCAAGTGTTTAATTTCGATATACATCAACGATTAATATGGATAATTTGTGTGAACATTCATGTTAAACTGAAGCACAAGCATGATGGAAAGGGGAAATTTTGTCAGATAAGGTGCTGAGATCGAAAAAAGTATGAAAATGACAACAATTCATGATGAGTAAAATAGCAAAGCAGAAATGGGAATGAGTTTTCAGAACAGTTTCGTAATCGTCGCTTAGTTTAGTAGTGAGGACCGAAGAAACAACGGTGAAACCAACAAAAGTGAAAAGCCCCAAGTAGAATATCAAGATTGATCTTGATTTAATCTCTATTTCTTCTCCTTCGTTAGGAATCAATTCAAATATGTATCTCTCATAACCCAAATTAGTTATAGGTTCAACAAAATATTATTTGTAATACTTCTAATAAGAATAAAGTAATTATTATGATGTTACATCATAAACTCCTAAGTTTCTACTACTAAGATCATGTCACTACAACATTTAGTATCTAATGCAACGCCACTTTTAAAGGAGTCAAATAAAACTGTTGTATAATTTGACTACAACAACACAATTTTAAATGGTAGTCTTATTTAATCTAAACAATAATAACACAACAGTTATTTCAAAATAAATAAATAATAACACAACAATTTTAATATTAATAATATTTAATTATTTTACTTTTATTTTTTAATTTCTTTTATTTTTACATATAAGAGAGAAAATCCAAATTTTCATTTCATTCTCTCTCATAAGCTTCACGTTTCTCTCTTTCACTCCCCCCTCTCTCTCTCTTCCCTCTCTTGCCTCTCATAAGCACTTCTCAGAATCACTTCTCAAAATCAATTCAACACAAACGCTTACATCTCTCTCATAAGCACTTCACCGAGTCACTTCTCAGAATCACTTCTCCATAATCGCTTCAGATTCGCCGTTCATCGCTTCCTAACAACTGCTTCATAACATCGTTGTTCATCAGAACGCTGTTCATCAGAATCACATCATCTCATCATCTCATCGAATCACTTCCCTCACAAGGTTAATTCTGATTTCATATTTCTAGGTTTTTTATTTTTTTTAGGTTAATCTCAATCTGAAACTGATTTGATGTTTAGAGTAAGAATGAAAATAAGCTGACATGAAAATTTGATTTGTTGAAATATTTGATGAAATAAGCTGATAATATGCTGATTTGAAATGAGAATAAGAATTGTGATTTTTAAGTTTTTTTGGTTAATCTGAATAGGAACGAGAATAAGCTTATTTATAAGTTAATTTGAATTGCTTTGTTTTTTGTTGAAATATGAATTAGTAGAAAAAGATATGAAATGATAATATGAAAAGCTTACTCTAAATCTGATTTTGATGTTTAAGTTTATAGAAAATCAACTAAGCTTAGTTGGAAATCTGATAATCAACTAAGCTTATTGAATCTGATTATAGTAAGTTTGGTTGATAATTAAAATTTGTTATGTTTTGCTTATTGAGAATGAGAATTTTAAACTAATTTCAAGTTTTTTTTGTTTCTTTTGGTTTATTTGTGGATGATTTATCAACCGATTCTTCACTGAGCATTTGCGTTCACTTTTCGTATCTCTCGCGATCCAGGTTTGTTCACTTTATCGTGTTTATCAAGTATCCCATGTTGCTGCATTTTGATTAGTTTGGTTACCATAAAAATGTTGTTGAATATTTTAATTTGATTAAATCCATTCACGTGTATTGATTGTGGTACTGAACTATGGGATATATATCTTTGACCTTAGTATATCTTTTGATTAGATTAAACAAAAAATTAACTATGGACCATTGTTTGTAAGTTATTTTTTTCATGAGGAATGACATAAGTAAAACATGACCAATTCCACTCTAAAGGTTACAATGCAATTGTGCTATTAACAGACTTGTGTCCATTTGGAATAGTTTCATAGCTTGAATGTGATCTTTAGTGATATGTCTTGTGAGATGTTCTGATAAATATTTGACGGAGCATAGAAATTCCTTTTAAGTTGGATATAGGCTTGTTATACGAGCTACCGTATTTGACGAAGCATAGGAGGTACAATACTTATCTTGTGTTGGATGGGAAAAAAATCAAATATGTGATTGTTGATAGGTTGAAAATGAAATTTAAGATCCTTAAAAAAAATGAAGATATTATGAATTTTCTGTAGATAAAGCTTTGAATCTGAAATATGAGTAAACAGAGCCATTATTTTCCCATTTGAGTAAACAGGGCCACAGTAATTAGAAGCATATATTGGTGCCCTTGGAAAATAGGGTACATGTCGTCGCACCATCTAAACATGCTCAAGAGTCAAGACCATTACCGGATAGAAGTTACCTTGAAGTTTTAAGTCTTGTTTATTGGGTTATATTAATTTATGATCTATTTATCTTCAGCATTATTTATAATCTTCAAGAATCTCTCACTTTTCTAGGATTGATTGAAAAATTAAAACATGTACACTTCTATAAGTTATAGCTGGTTTTGGCTCTTAGTATCATTTCCTTTTACTTTTTGAAATATGTCCACTTTATTCATGAATAAAATCACCAATGTAGAATGCCTTACATTGTTTAAGCTAAAGTTTTAGCTAAGGTATTATTGTTGTGGATTAATTCAAATACAAAGTAGTTGTTAGTTAAAATAGTTTGTTAGATAAGTTGGTGGTTAGTAACTAACAAGTTGGTTAGTATGTGTTAGTTTACTTGTGATTCAAGTAATTAGAAAATTCTTTAAATACTTGTAATTGTATCCCATGTATTCTTTCATTCAGTTTTCATAATCAATATAATTCACTCATAGTATTTCTTTCTCTCAAATTTAGTCCCTTCATTTAGTTCCTAAGAGTGCAAGAAACACGTCTTGCACTAACAATTTATTCCCTTCGTTTAGTTACTAATATATGAATATTGTATATTTAGAACTTTCAGCTAGGCAAGTAGACAATTAAAGGGGGTAGGCTCTAGAGGTCTTATTATTTTCTGAAATCAATGTTACTAATTTTATTATTTAATTGGCTCTCTGAACTCATTAATCACCATAAATTTACACTTCAAGTTGTACTAATTTTTCTTCATTTATTTTTATACTTGTCACAGTTGAAGACGACATAGCTGTAAGGAAGACCTGCATCCTCATTTTCTACACCAACAACAAACACTCTATTGTATGGTTTCTTTCTTTCCTTATATTTTATCTTCAACAGGACCCTAGAGTAGTTTTCTCATTGTAACTTTTTATTCTCTTTTTACTTGTTAGATGATTAGATATGACACAGAGATGATGGTAGTTAGATATTCTTTCTTCTTTCTTCCTTTTACTTGTTAGATAATTAGATATGGCATAAAGATGATGATGATTAGATATCACTTCTTTTTAGTAAACTCAATGGACAAAGAATGGATGAGATTTCCAAGAGAAAGCCCAGAGTACATGAAGGGCGTTACATTGGTGTCGATGACCCAAAGCTTTGCAAGCACGAAAGATGAAAATCCGATAACAAAACCATTAACTTATTATGGATCGATTATAGATATAATTGAGGTAGATTGTTGTGGAAAGTTGGTGTTATTTAGATGTGATTGGTATGAAGTTGAAGACAAAACAAAGTATGGGATGACTTATGTCCAGTTTAATAAAAGATGTTATAGAGATGATCCTTTTGTATTGGCCTCTCAAGTCCACCAATGCTTCTACGTTCAAGATCCCTACAATGAAAATAGGAATTATGTTATGAGTACTGTTCCTAGAGACTTCTTTAATATGAAAGAAGGGTCAAATTTAAATGCCCAAGAACCCTATCAAAGTCATCCATTAGATCATGTTATAAATTTAACCGTAGCTGATGAAAATGGTGAAGTTGAATTGTCCAGAGATGATCTGCCACCAACAGTTACTGAAAAGCCTGTACTAGTGCCAAAGCCTGTACTAGTGCCAAATGATGAAGAGTCTGATTCTGACGGCTCTTTGTCGGGCTACATTGATTAATACTCTTAGAAGACTTATTTATACTTATTTATTTAACCTGGTAGGTATATAGATAGTTTTGCGTTTTCCTGTATGCAACAAATCCGTTGTCAAATGAAAAGCCAACGCCTTAGACTACCACGGAAAGAAAAGCATCGCCCAAAGGTAAAACAACAGTTTTATCAACTATGGCTACGATTTTCAACCGTAGTTTTAGACCAAAAATGTTGTAGTGTGTGTTGCTTTGAAAAATGGTTGAAAACTTTGTTAAATAAAAACATAACAGCAAAAATAAATGTATGATGTAGATAAATCAACCAATATTATTGTCCATATGTTGAACCATCATTAACATCATACAAAATACAACAATTGCGGACTTATATCAGAATTTGGATAAATTAACAAAATGGTTATAGGTATTCAAAAGTACAACATTGAATAGTGAGAGAAAAAAACACATCTAACAAAATCAATTACATCTATATTCATAGATACAGTCTTCCTAGTAAAGGGTACTTGCACTGAATGTTCTAACGAATGTTACTTACAGTCATCTAGTTGCATCCAAATCACATTGTTATCTTTCTTTCTCCCATGTTATGCTATGTTGTTATTCTCATATATCATTACATAGCATCAACCCCTGAAAAGCTATAGAGGTATATAGGAGCAGAGGGTATTGTCACGTTGGGGTGGCCTTGGCTACCCAATTTTCTTTAAAAAAAAATTATATATAAGTTAGTGTATTTTTATGTTTAGCAAATAAGTTTCTTTATGAAAAAGTATTAGCAGGAATATAAAAGACAAAATCATCACTTGATACTTCAATTTATTTTTCTTGTTTTGACACTTTCAATCTCTATAGTAACTACACACCTAGTTTTATCAACAATGAAAAATGTAAAGATAAAATTCGTAAAAATATTTTTCTATCATGTGCAAATCTGTATAGATTAAAAGGTCACGAGTAGAGTGTTTATTTTGAAACTTATGCACTTTGTATTAAAGACATAATTTTGTAATAATTGTTGCTTTCAATAAAAATTACCATTTTTAGTTGTCTTAACCTTTGCAATATTGCATAGGATAAACAAATTCAAATATATTTTATTTTTTCTATATATTTGACCCCTCATAAAATTTCTGGTAGATTCGTCATTGGCGGTATAGTGGATAACATGATAGTCGTTGTTGCAAAGACTATAAACAGAGTATAAAGTAAACATAAATGATCAAAAATAGAAAAGTGCGTCAAAATTAAAGAGATCTTCTTACTTAATAATTAAAGGTTCTAAAGTACAAAGCAATAAAACGTAAAACATAAAAACGGGTTCGAATTGACATGTATATACTTAAAAGAAGACAACTGTTTAAAGTAAAATGATTTCAGAAATTTCACCTTAAAACCTTACTATAAGATGTTATAGCGGTTTGGGGCTGCAAACAACAACTGCTATTGATGTCAATAACTTGCAGGACAAAAACATCATGCCTGAACTCGACCACCACATACTATTCCGTTGTATCGACGCTAATAATGAGACTACCTCCATGAACACACTCTATTTTTTCTTTCATTTAATTTCCTATGTAGTTCATTTAAAAGTGCAAAATATATTGGTAGACTAACATTTCTAGCAGCCAAATGTTTGAACTAACTCACCATTTCTTCCGTATAGAGTAAATCTTGTCGAACTCAATTGAAGATTCCAGTAACAAACTGTTGACAAAAAAGTAAAAGCTTTCATCAATATCATTGCTTGATTCAGACATGACTATATAAGTCATTTTTTTATTTGTCATATAAGGTACATGTCCTATTGTAGCCCAAAAGAAAGTGCATGGCCTATGAGTTCCTATCTTCTTTTTGGTATAAACTTGGTTTTTCGAATCAAATATATTTATACCCGTTTTATTCTAATCATACCCTCAGATAGATGCTTAACTAATCAATTAGTTATTGTACATACAATTTTAACAGTTTATGCAAATGAATTTCCATAAGAATAAAATATCTTAAGAACTTATAAACATGAATAATGAAAGCAATGTTAAGTAAAATGTGAAAGATTATTTTGAGAAAAACTTTTAATTGCTCATAAGTAGTAGAAAAAGTAAAATATTTTATCACACTTAATTTACCTCATTTGACGCTAAACCACAACTAATATACAACTATCCATCCAAAACATATAACCCACAAAATTTTGGATAAGAAGTGAAAGAATACCTAATTAGAATGTACAAAAATGAAAATAAACGATTATGCAATAAAACTTCATAATAAATCAATACATAGTTTAAAGTAATTTTAACTTCTAAAACTGCATAAATAGAAGAGTGTTTTTTTTTATATTCCACAATTTGATAGAGTAGAGAGAATTGAACATCAAGGACTCACCACTGTTTTGCATAGGAGGCTTATTTGCTTCTCTACCGCTGTTTTGCTTATGAGATTCACTGTGTCAGTTAATGGCTAGGGATTGGCATGTCCTCATTGAGCATACTCTTCGGGGCAAGGATTCACCACTGTTTTGCATAGGAGGATTATTTGCTTCTCTACCATTGTTTTGCTTATGAGATAGTTAATGGCTAGGGATTGTCATGTTCTCATTGTTTTGCTTATTTGAACATCTTATTTTTTTGAAGAAGATAAATTAGCCCACTCAAATTGACATCAAAGAGAATCGAACTTGAAATCTCGAGGAGGAGCAGAGCACACTCTCAGATCTCAAGCCAATACCATCATGCCAACCCAAGTGGGTTTATTTGAAGATCCTATTGATTTATATGGTCTGATGCATATGGTGTAACATTTTTTTTATAAGATAGTCCCCTTTTGCTTTTGTTTTTTACTCCCTCTCTCTCTATTGTTAGCACACAAAACAAACATTGGAAATCAAACACATTGCTAAACTAGTGTAGATAAGACCGAATTGAAGGATTAAATTTAATTTTTGCCTGCTATGTACATTTTAAAATATTGAAAATTCATATTCATATGTAGATAAAAAGGAAGGTCACATGTACAACCACTTAAAATATTGAAAATTCACATTCATATGTAGATAAAAAGGAAGGTCACATGTACAACCACCAAAAAGGAAACTTGCAATTAATATTTGATTATAAATTGACTAAATTCCATTATCAATTGATGGTAGTTATGCTCCGTACCAAAATAAAATGCTAGATATCAAGAATGATTTTATCAAGAAAGATTCAAGAATGACAGGGCAGAATAATCACCCTTAGATTCAGTCTTATTTATTAACCTTTCATAAAATAAAAAATACATAACACCCATCATCCCATGATTTCCGGTCAGGCTGAGATTTTATTGGTTAACATTAATTTCGAGACAATCTCTTGATAAAATCTAAGGGTGATTATTCTGCCACGTCATTTTTAAATCTTTCTTGATATATAGCATTGCTCATAAAAATATGAAGAAGTCAATGCTAAATGTGTAGTTACATGACTAAATTGTAGTACTTTTGTTTTAAAATATACATATTAAAAATTAATTGGCAAATGCACCACAAAACGATTGTTTTTCTGCCCTAAAATCAAATGAAAATTCTAAATCTGCCCTACTTGAAACAAAATTTCCAAAGCTGCCCTACTTTTGATCAGGTGACCCCTATGTCGCAACTTTGACTTAGGACATACCTTGTGTCACAAGACCCTCTTGCGACATACCCAATTTTTTCAAAATTTGGATTTTTTTGTCTTCATTATATGTCACAAGTCAGACTTGCGACATGCGTTTTTAATTTTTAATTTTTTAAAATTCAATATGTCGCAACAGTAAGTTGAGACATGATTTTTTTTTCGTTTTTTATTTTTTTATTTTAATAAAATTGGTTGTAATTTTTTTTAAATTGATATAAATATTTATTATTTAAATAAGCAAGCGTTCAATACATAAAGCATTCAACACACACAATTGAAGATTGAAAAGGAAAAGACATTAAATCATAGATCACGAAATTGACTTTAAAATCAAACCTCTGGACTTAAAACAAATCCCTTAACCAGTGAATTATGCAACGAAATTAAGCTTCCATAGGGTTGATTTTGCACAAAAACAAAATATGAAAAATGGTTGAATAGAAGATCATGTTATGGCTGTTTTCAGCCTTATTTATAGGTCCAAACATTAACCTAATATATATAACCGAGCCTGGGCAAGAGTTTGCGTATAGAAATATCAATTCGGCCCATGACAGGAGATTAAATGGCTTAGAAACCCACATTCAGCTTTAGTGCTTTAGAGATTTGCCTTTTTGCCTATCAATAAGTCTTAACTGCGATTTTCGTTCAACATGAATGTTGTAGGACTTTTCCTTAGCTTTCCAACGCATATTTGTAAGCCTCATTTAGATAACCAAAGCTAAAGTTATGGCCTACACAGTGATAGGGCATAACATATTAAATACGAAAATTAATCAAATAGTCACATTAGCAATCAAATCCGACCCAAAATGTAAAAATAAGATAAAAACTTTGGAATACAAGGCTACAAAATATATGCAAAAGTGCATTGATCACAATTACCTTAGCGATAAAACAATTTTTTTTTTTGTGACCTTTTGTTGAAGTTCATTTTGAGGTGAGCAACTTGTTTCCCAATTGCTTTATATTAATGTGTAATTAATCTTTGATATAATAATTTTTTTAGTCTAAGAACCCATTTAAAAATTCTCAAATAGTTTAAAGATCTACATTATATTAATGTCTATAAAAAAATATCAATTATTTTACAAACAAACAAGATTTTAATATTAAAAAGGATTTTTAAGAATAACTTAAATACAAACACAATTAAAATGAATTATTAAAAACAAAAAAGAATTCCCTAAAAAAACAATTCCCTCACAAGAAAAAACAATTAAAATGAATTTGCATATGAGCAATGCTATATCTCAAGAAAAATAACATCAAAAATTCTTCAAGAATAAAGAGTAACCAATCACATGCACTATTTGCCACAATTCAAGGAGGTGTGACTGAAAAATAGGAAGTAAACAAATAAATCATACAATCAAAACTTACCAGCTGTGTCTTGAAAAATTCTTGATACTATTTTTCTAGATAAATAACATTTTCCTTTGCATATATCGTTTTGATTTGACTATCCTCGTGCCTTGCTTAATGAGAAGAACAGCCGTCGATAAACTCTCCTATCAACGGTTCTTATCCGCGTTTGGAATTAGCTATCCGCGTGAACTTCGTTTCAGAGAACAGCAACCGTCGATAAAACCTCTCATCTACGGTCACGATCTTCCTTTTTCATCATCCGAAATTTTCAGAATTCCCGGGTTTTTCACCTCTCAAAATTTCAATCTTCTCTTTATAAATCAAACCAGACACATTTCTCTCCCAACGCAAATTGAAATCAGAACAAACAAACCCTAATTTCTCTTTCGCTAATTTCAATTCAATTCTGAATTCGCCATGGCTCGTACCAAGCAAACTGCTCGCAAATCCACCGGAGGAAAAGCACCAAGGAAGCAGCTTGCCACCAAAGCTGCCCGGAAATCTGCTCCGGCAACTGGAGGAGTCAAGAAGCCACACAGATTCCGTCCCGGAACCGTCGCACTTCGTGAGATCCGCAAGTACCAGAAGAGTACTGAGCTTCTGATAAGGAAGCTTCCATTCCAAAGACTTGTTCGTGAAATCGCTCAGGATTTCAAAACAGATCTCCGATTCCAAAGCAGTGCTGTTTCCGCTCTTCAAGAAGCTGCCGAAGCTTATCTTGTTGGTTTGTTTGAGGACACTAACCTCTGTGCCATTCATGCTAAGAGAGTTACTATTATGCCTAAGGATATTCAACTTGCTCGCAGAATCAGAGGCGAGAGGGCTTAGATTCAGTTACAATGTTTCAAGATCTATAGGTGTTAGTTGTGGACTTGCGGTTCTTAGTTTGGGTTATGTTTAATTTCAATGTCAAAAATTAGGGTTTGGTTTATGATTTTGATGTAGTTTTTATATTCTGTAATGAAAAGTTAACCTATGGTTATCTTAGTAATGCATAACTGATTAAGTATATTTTGCTTATGTTTGTGTAACTTTGCATGTAGATTGAATATCAATTTCTAATAATTGTCAATTTTGTTTGAAAGAAAATAACATATATCAAATGTCTATGCTCACTTGAATAACACATTTCATATTTTCATGGATTAGATTGAATTTACAACATGTCTTTTGATAAAGATAAGTGTGTAACCTAGATTATTGTCATTAGTGGTTATTTCCTTAGGCCACTCTACCCCCATACTAATGGCCACATTGTAGTGGTAGAATTGTTAGTGAATTTAATTTTAATTTTTCTTGAAACCAGTGGTTTAAGAATCTGTTGAATTTTCTATGTGTGTGTATGGTGGAGATCAGGAGTTGCACTTTTAAAATTCAGTTTAGTTTTTTGTCCTGCTATCTGCTGCTGGGTTTGTCTGATATTGAGGTGATCTGGTGCTATCAGTTTTCTGGTTCGGTGTTGCTGCACTGATTTGCTTGCATATTCCCTGCGTTTTAATCAAATGTCTGCATCCGCATTATATACATGAAATTTTCCTTATTAACAAGACATTGTATACATGAAATTTTCCTTGTTAACAAGATGAGGGCTAGGACAAACTAATCAGTATTGTTACGACTAAAACAGAAAACACAATGTCTTTTATAAGATTTTACAAAGGACTACAAAACAGAAAAAACAATAACATTCCCTGCTACGACAATTCTAACATACCCGTGTCTTTTATAAGTCAAGGCAATATCTCCTTTTACAAAGGGTTGTGTGCCTTTATTTGATTGGGTCACTTCAAGAACTAGAAAGAATTGAAATGCTCCAATGTCTTTAGATCCAAAAGACTGATGGTTGACGAAGAATACCTTTGATATGCTGAAATTCTGACAAATCATGTCCTACCAAGATAACCCTGTCCACATGAATGGCCAAGGCAGTGAATGATGAATTCTTGTGCTTGATAAACAAAGAGTGATCTGATGTTGCTTGATTAAAACTGGCAGTTAAGAGAGTTGAAAGAAGCTTCTCATGCCATTGCCCACTTGCTTGCTTGAGGCCATATAAGGATTTTGTCAGCTTACAAACTTGATTAGGACTTGAGGATGTCACACCAGAGGGAGACTTGAAGATCTCCATGAAGGAAAGCGTTGCCGATATCCATTTAATGTAGGTGCCATCTGTGAATGGAAGCTAATGCTAGGAGAATCTGAACTGTTGTGATTTTTGTGACTAAACTCTAGGTGTCAAAGTTGTTCAATCCTTCCCTTTGATTATATCATTTTGCAACCAATCTTGATTTATGTCTATCGACAGTTCCATCTTGCTTCTTCTTTATCTTGAAAACCTGTTTGCTTCCTGTAGGAGTGACTCCTAGTGGGAAATCAACCAGCTTCCAAGTTTTATTGGATTTAAGTGCTTCCAATTCTTGTGTCATGGCTTTCCTCCAACATTCATTTCTTCTTGCTTCAGCATAAGACTTTGTCCAAATTCAGAAAATATAGATAGACTAAAATCCTGTTGCAGTGATGAGAGGTTAGCATAAGAAACATAATTTGAAATAGGATAGGGAGTCCTTATCTGTTGACATCCAGTTTTCTTATTCTGACAGATATAATCTATGTGTCCTCGTTGTTGCAGCCTAGCGGTTTTGCTGTGAGGACATTTTATGTGGAATTCAGGGTTCGAATCCGAGTCACATTCCCCTTGCCGGTGTGTTTATTTGAGTATGTGTTGGCCACTAGGGGACTAGGCCATTTGCAAAAAAAAAAAAACAGATATAACCTGCTAGATAACCAGGAGGATTTTGATACGACTATATCTTCTAAGATTCATCTCATTCCTTCGTGGTGAACTAGCGGTATCCTCATTGTGCAGGTGTAGATTTTCTTCTTGTTTGACAGACTGATGTATATCAGTGGCAGGACCAATTAAATGTGTTGAGTTTATTGGTTCAGCAGTAGTAGGGTCAATTACATTTGTTAGGTTACTAGGTTCAGCAAGGACAGGATCACAAATAGATGGTAGCAGATTATTCTTATGTACAGAATCACTTTGTTGACTGTCACCTGGGTTACAACCTCCTACCTCAATGCATTCCCAATGAATAGACGAAGATCCATTAGGATTTGGCTTATAAGGAAACACTAATTCCTCAAAATGTACATTTCTTGAAACATGGAATTCCTTCTCATTGATGTCATGTAAAAGGGGTCCTTCTGTTCCTGGTCTGTAATCAGTAAAAATGGAATTCATAGCTCTATGGTCAAATTTAAGGCGAAGAGGAACAAGACTGAATGCATAATTCAGACAACCAAAAGCTCTGAGATTATTCAAGTCAGGCAAAGATTTATGCAAACATTCATAAGGTGATCTATTGTTAAGAAGAGGAGTTCATCCTGTTGATAAGATGAACAGCATGCGCAATATCATAATTCCAAAGACTTAGGAATATTAGATTGAAAAAGAAGAGCATGTGATTCGCCTAAAATATGTTGATGTTTCCTCTTAACTATCCCATTTTGTTAAGTTGTAGAATATCTTATGGTGCCTGTTCCAGGTTAAAGTTCGTACTTTCCATTACGAATCAATATCTGCACATATTCGAACATGCCTTTGTAAAGGAGAAGACTCAATCTGTTACTACTTAATTTTGGTTTATGAATATAAACATGTAATAATCATGTTAACAAAACTGTGTCAACTATGGCTTTATAACACATTACAAGTATCCAACATAGATTATAAATTGTGATGCTGATGTGTATTATGTAAATTATTATTATTATTTTATACAAAATGATTGACATTTTATAGAGAAAAAGGTTTGACACTCAAATTGGAAGGGGCCGCGCGAACGCAGGCCCCCACTGCAACAAATTATGATGTAGGCTCCACCACTTGGGTAGACCTTAGACTAGCACTCCTCCTTTGTGCAATGGAGGTCACTTGTCTAGGCCATGGGCCTTCATGATCACCCATTGACCCCATCCAGGTAAGTATGTTGCAATGTATCACACACTTGATTTTATACCTCATGCTCTATACCATTCACTCTAAATATTCCGATGTGGGACATAGTTAACATGTATCATTAGTTTATATATAGTTAGTTAGTTGATATTCATCTTAAAACATATATAAGTGCTGTTTGTTTCATCTGGTTCAGATTTGGTTTTGATAGTGAAGAAATTGCTCTCTCTGAAAAAAGTAGGACAAACAAAGTTATTAGCTGAACCTTGTAAACACTGCGTGTTTGTTTCATCTGTCCCATCTCTCTTTTTTATCTGTCATAGGTTCGCAATCTTGTTTTTGTCATTTTGCTATTTTCCCCCCTTGATTTATACAGTTTGCTGCAGTCTTGTGGTTTGGGTATTATAGTCCATCAGTACTTAATTGTGTGCAAGTTAACTCTTTTTCCCCTAACTGCTTGTTAGGACAAGCAATTATAACTCAATTATATATTGAGTCATTAACTATTGAATATGCTGCAAAGTATGAACATTAACATTTTTATACATACCTCTTCATTTAGTCATGGGATATTTATTTAGGACTTTATAGTTAAATGCTAGTTAGACAATACATTTAAATAAAGGTTTACGGCCACCTCGTCCCGACTTTATAATACCTACCAGCGCGCGTGCACACGCAGATACTGATCCAATCCAACACCAGTTCCACAGAGGCACAGTGCCAAACCATGATCTATCTATAAGACTTAAATACTTAAATGAGTCCCTTGCTAAATTATCTTTCCATCTTGTAAATCTGAGACTTGGTCTGTATTCCTGATTGTGGATAAGGCTATGTGCCACCAAAACTGTTGCCCTATTCTGTATTAATCTGTCAAGAGCTTGCTGTCACCTACTTTGGTGGAATAGGTCTCTGGAAGAACACTGATGAAGTTATGAGTCTTTGAATCACTTCCGAATCAGAAGCACCTTTCCCTATAGAAAATTTTCATGAATTAATGTTGACAATAAGGAACAGTTTTTGTTGCACAAGACCAACATTTTCCCACATTTCAAGTAGCCAAAAAAGAATAGTTTCAGATGGAACAGTGCAGACAAGTGATTTTACATTACATAAAATTGCTCAGCACTTGATATCTACAATGTAGTACACAACAAATGTGTAACTCCAAATATGGATAAAATGCAGAACTAAAACTGAGTTCCAATAAGACTCTTCAAGCTCTAAAAAATTCCAAAGTTCTTCACCATATGAATATTAAAGGAAAATAAAAAAACATAACAGGTTTTATTTCCCTTCTGTAGACATACAACTTGAGTTAGCTTGCCAATTGAACCTGATTTAATAGAAACTACAAACTATGGCTTTAAACCTAACACAAGTTGAACACTAATACACCGCAGAAACAAACGAGCACTTATTGACGGAGTGGGAATCCTTTTGTCTCGATTGAACTTATCCTCTTAATCTATAAAAATATGAAACATATTATTCTTTATCCTTTTAAGTATCATCTGCACATCCCAAAAAAAAAGTATCATCCACACATCTTAAAAAAAAGTATCATATACACACAATTGCATACATTTTAGGGAGTACTTATCTATTGGCTTCCATCTTATTATTCTGACAGATATAATCTTCTAGATAACCAGGACTTTTTATATGGCTATATCTTCTAAGATTCATCGCATTCCTTTGAGGTGAACTAGTGGTATCCTCAATGTTCAGGTCTAGATTTTCTTCTTGTTTGACAGACTGATGTACATCAGTGGCTATGGCAGGATCAATTAAATGTGTTGAGTTACTTCGTTCAGCAGTAAATGAATCAGATGTGTGTGATGTATAGTATTATTGTGCTTACATGTTAATCTAATGGCTTTAATTTTTGGTCCATCATGGACCAATACTTTCATTGGTTCAGGCTAAACGGCACCATAACATGTAACTGTATGTCAAAATCATTGGATCACTAATATATAATATCGCAAAATAACTAAGCTATCAAGAGATAATAAACCAGAAGAAAAAAGGGATGGCTTTATAGAAAAGAGGCTTCATTAAAAACGACAGAGGAAATGGATTGATAAAGTGCTGCTACATTTTCAAAGATTTCTTTGCCTCTTACGCATACACACCAGAGAACATCCTCCAGGCAACAAATTTTAAATGCACATTCGACCTCCTTAGTTCTATATAGACACATGCATCAAAATTATTGCAATGCAATTGGCACATCCCGAAGATCAATGATAATAGCTAAATCAACAAATAACAAGTAAGATTGAAAATCAAATCACTAAACCACAGAGAGAAGAAGGCTCATGTAGATTATACCTTTTCTAGCAACTCTTGAAGAGGACCAGAAATTGAAGATCAAAGTCAATGTGTCATTGTGGCTTGATTTAATAAAGAGTAAAAAACAAAAACAATTGATTAACAAGAAAACCCGCAAATCATATATGATGCGAAATTATTCAATTTCAGCCTCAAATTCAAAATTGAGGAACCAGTACTAAAGCACTTCAAACCTGATATGTTTTATCTTCAACATTGCTATCATTTCTCCCATAGTAGGTACGTTGAACAAGAGGAGGAGACGAAGAAACAGAGATCCAAATAAATCATGAAATAAAAGAAATTAGTTAATGCAATAGTTCAATCAAATAAGGATGTTTTGGAGATCTATTACTATTAGTTTATAGAAAACGTCCTTAGGTTCAATCAAGTTTTATAGTTCAAAGATAAAAATTCACAAGTGTAATTAGTGCAAAGCTAACATATATAATCATAAAAATTTGGTACTATTATGGATCTTATCTTCTCTGTAAAACTAATGTCATCTTAATTAAGAGATTATCCTAATAATCTCCTTTACAAGTGACATGGATTACCGGTAAGATAGATAAAGTATCAAAATAAGGAACACAAATTCAGAAGAAAATGAGGTCATTTAGTAAATTCCTAGTCTCTGTTCTTACTCTCTTAATCTTATTTTCCTGATTGAAAAGAGGGACATTATGTATATATGCTCTAATTAGATATCCTAAGTAGAGTCCATAGTCCATACTACAATGATGCAACCATTACATACAAGACTCAGGCTCAGACCAATTTATCCGAATAGTTCCAATAAAAGCATATAACCTTGCAATAACAATATATAAAATGGGCTGCTTCTTAATTTCCTAGTTTGAAGTTGAATGTCTACCTATTGGTTGGTAACTTCCTTCAAAAATACATGACATGAGAAGCTTCAACCAAAACTTCATATATTAGATAGAAAGAAAGAAAGAAAATTTTTACTCTTCAAAGAATAATGCATGTATATTAACATTGCATATGCTATGCTATAAACAAAATCTGCGTTATTATCATTGTGACAATAAGAGTTACTAATGGCACGTTTGGATATGCGTCCTAGGCCTTAAGACGCAGGAAAATATGACGCCATAATTTGTAGAGTTTGGCTTTTGCGTTAAAATTTGCATTGGGAGATGTGTTTA
This sequence comes from Medicago arabica, assembly GCA_946800305.1. Classification (NCBI taxonomy): domain Eukaryota; kingdom Viridiplantae; phylum Streptophyta; class Magnoliopsida; order Fabales; family Fabaceae; genus Medicago; species Medicago arabica. The sequence continues at coordinate 44,943,530 of OX326970.1, forward strand.
AACGTGATTCTTGAGTGCCAACGGTATACCAAACACATACTAAGATAGTCATAATTTGCAACGGATATAATAACAGCACTCCATCAGAACTAAGCAACCTACCTAACTTTAAGTACAATGAAGAAGCAATTAAGCAACATATGAAGAAATACACAAACAAACAATTAAGCAAAGTTATGGAGATAATTTAACTCACAAAGTGGAGGACAAGATAAACCACACAAAACCCCCCATAATAATTGGCACATCCTTGATGAACAAGACGAAACTATTTTCCCACCTATGAAGCATCAACCTCCATAATAATTAAACGAACACATAAACCCCCATTATAATTAAACGATAAAATTGTTTTAATATATGTAGCAACGCATGTTAATCTCATACAATTGCAGACATGAGTTATCACCAAGGAGTGTTAGCCATACCTTCAATTTGAAGAATCGAAGTGTCCCTATTAGTATGACATCAATTTAAAAAATGTGTCAACATTTGATTAAAAGTAGGGGAATGTACAAATTATTAGTATAACATCAATTTCAATTATTTTCATGAAGATGAGCATCGAAGGGAATATGAAAAACTTCACAAAAATTGTAAACCGCTTTTTTACTTGATCGTTTTTTATAGATTAATTTCTTAATCATTGTTACATTCAACTTATGCCAAGCATTATTACATTGAAGATTAATACCAGAGGAAACTAAAAAAACAACATTAACATCATAAACATAAACCCTATCTAAGAACCACAAGCAACACCTATAAATCTTGAAGAACTGTAACTGAATCTAAGCCCTCTCGCCTCTGATTCTGCGAGCAAGTTGAATATCCTTAGGCATAATAGTAACTCTCTTAGCATGAATGGCACAGAGGTTAGTGTCCTCAAACAGACCAACAAGATAAGCTTCAGCAGCTTCTTGAAGAGCGGAAACAGCACTGCTTTGGAATCGGAGATCTGTTTTGAAATCCTGAGCGATTTCACGAACAAGTCTTTGGAATGGAAGCTTCCTTATCAGAAGCTCGGTACTCTTCTGGTATTTGCGGATCTCACGAAGTGCAACGGTTCCGGGACGGAATCTGTGTGGCTTCTTGACTCCTCCGGTTGCCGGAGCAGATTTCCGGGCAGCTTTGGTGGCAAGCTGTTTCCTTGGTGCTTTTCCTCCGGTGGATTTGCGAGCTGTTTGCTTGGTACGAGCCATGGCGAATTGAAGAATTGAATTTAGAGAGAGAGAGAGAAATTAGGGTTTGTTTCTTTTGATTTGAATTTGCGTTGAGAGAGATATGTGTTTGGTTTGATTTATAAAGAGAAGATTGAAATTTTGGGAGGTGAAAAAACCGGGAATTGTGAAAATTTGGGATGATGAAAAGAGAAGATCGTGACCGTAGATGCGAGGGTTTATCGACGGCTGTTGTTCTCTGGATGGAAGAGCACGCGGATAGCCAATTCCAAACGCGGATACGAACCGTTGATTTTAGAGTTTATCGACGGTTGTTAGCTTCTGGGTGGAAGGGCAAGCGGATACCTGATTGATTACAAAGGAGTTTCTAGAACTCAACTGAATTATGCGATTGCTTTAGACTATGTTTGGTAACTACAATAAACTAGCTTATGGTTTATTAAACTAGCTTATAACCTTGTTTGATAAAATGGAATGATGTTTGGTCACAAGCTTTTCTAACTAGCTTTTAGCTTCTTTTGAGATGTTATTTCAAGTACATTTTGAGCTTATAGGTCTGTTTGGGAAAAATAAGTTATAAGCTGATAGCTGATTGCTTTTGACTGAAAAGTTGGTTGATTAAAAATTAAATGTTTGATGAAATTAGTTTTTGAAGTGACTCATAAATATAAAATGACATAAAAATACAAATATGTTTAATATGTTATGAATTATATTTATAAACATTTTTAACAATAATAAAGTTCAAATAGAAACCAATGTAACCGTCAAACAAAAAATTAGCATAACGTGGGAAGTTATTTTGCTTGAGTGAGTAGTATTTTTTTAATAAAAATAATATTAAAGGTTATAAATAAAAGAAAATGTCAAAAACTATAAGTTATAAGCTCAAAAGTTACTTGAATTAGTTTCTTAAAAAATGCTACAAGTTAGGGAGAAAAACTTTTTATCAAACACATCTCATTCTATCAAAATAAGCTTATAAGCTAATCCAACAAACTATAAGTTAGTTTATTTGTGTTACCAAACACAGTTTATAGCTTTTTATATATATTTTTCAATTATAACCTAATTATTTTAATTTTAAAATTTCAAACCTTTTTTCAACTACCCACTAACTTATAATGTTCACGATGCCAATAAAGAAAATTGTATACGTTGCACTCCATACATGTTCTTCATCTAATGTCATATAGTTACGAGTCTACCATCCGATTATATTTATAAACAAAAAATTACTTTTTATAGTCATTGAATACTCTATGTATTTAATATATGATATAGACCAAATACATAAAGAATTCAATGAACCTAAAAAGTAGTGTTTTGTTTATAAATATTACTAAGAGGAGGAAATATTTTTTATATAACAGTTTCTTCATAGCTATATAGCAGTATTAACTTGTAATCTTTGAGCAATTGCATTAGCATTCATATTCTTATTGCTTTCTTGCTTTGATTCATAACATATTTAATTTTAAATGAAAAATATATAACAATGAAGTTAAGTTAAGAGTTTTTCTATTCACATCTTATATATTTTTGGTTACACCCAAATTTTCTTAAAAGTTTTCAATGAAAAATATATAACAATGTTAGGTTTTCTTCATTTTCTTCTGAAATTTTTCTGGTATTTTTGTTGTTGAAGGTTGATGGAGATGATATGAAGATGAAGAAAACCTAACATTTTTGAATTAAAACTAACGGAAAGGACCAAACTGTGTAACAGAGAGAAGTTAAGAGACCAAAATAAATCGAATTTTAATTAAGGGGCCAAAGCGATACTACCTAAATAGTTAAGGGACCAAAAATGCAATTTAGCCTATTTTTTTAAGACATATCGAAACCCCTTTATGCTGGGACCGAGAAGGATTGAATAATCAGAAAAATCTTATATAAAAAATGATAAAAATAAATATTGAAAATTTTAAGCATAGCCTACCCTAAATTGTCAAGTTAATTGAGATCAATAGTCAAGATGAAAATTATTATATTGATAAAGAATATAAAATATATTTAAAATTAAATAATGTATTTTTATGTCATTTTATATTTACAAAAGCTAAATTTAACACTTTAATTTTAATTGATTAGTTTTTTATCTATAAATTATCAGCCACCAGTTATCAACTATAAGCTATCTTTTCAGCTATCAGCTAACTTATAACTTATATTTATCAAACAAAGCCTTAATCTTTTTTTCAATAAGAAGGAATAGAACAAGGTTGTTTTGATTATTATAATATAACTTATATTTATCAAACAAAGCCTTAATCTTTTTTTCAATAAGAAGGAATAGAACAAGGTTGTTTTGATTATTATAATATTATAGGGAAAAAATGTTCAAACATAAGGCAATAAGAAGGGTTGAGAATAAGCCAGACCGATCTACAGGAGCCTACGGCCTATCCTGTTTAGGCCTGGACTAGCCTGGTTTGTTTACGAAAAAAGCTTGACGCAGACTTTTGAAAAAGTTTATTTAAGTAAATAAGTGAGACTTATGCTATCAAAAAAGTCTAAGAAGCTTGATAGGTCGGCCTATTTATGCATATTATTAAAACTTACTTTTTATTTATATTAAAATATAATTTATATTAAACATAAAAATCAAGAAGAAAAATCAAATAATTGACTTTTTAAATAGTCTTTAAGGCCTTATAGTGAAATAGAGTTTTAAGGTCTTATAGTGATAGACAAACCTTAGAGTGAAATAGGCTTTTACGGCCAATTTAGCCTATTTAAAAGTAGATAAAATAAACTATTTAATAACATTAATTTTCTTTTAAAAAAAATGAGATTAGTTTGAAGTAGGCCTGTAAGCGGGCTTTCAGATCAAGCCAAACTTTTAAATAAGTCAGGCCGATCCAAAAAAATAGGACTACGAAAAGCTTTATGACAGGTTCAGGCTTAGAAAAAATTTTATAGGTCAAACTTAAGCCTATCAAAATCTGACCTGACCTATTCACATATAGTAGTAAGTTGCACAATACAAGTCTTACTGTAATTAATTTTAAAGTAGAACTAAGTAATCAATTTTAAAAGATCATGAGGATTAATTTTCCCAACTCGTGTGCTTCGAAATTGAAGAATAAAGAGAACATCTATATTTACTTTATAAAAATTAGGGGGTGGTTTTTTTCGATGAGAGTTCAAAACTTTCATGCCTACTTGGCAAGATGCACTCAGATTCTCCAATTTAGTTACTCTTGCGGCTAAAGCAAAACTGTTGTTCCAACTTCGAAAAAAGCTAAAAAAAAACACCATGATTTTACTAAGGTGCTGATGTTGTTCTGTTCTTGCTGTTCTGTTTAACTTCTGAACACAGCGGCAGTTAACTACTAAAGAACACTTCAATAGTTAACTACCGATGAAATCCATGACAATTAACTGTTGAAGGGTCATTTTAATAAAATCGTGGTGTTTTTTTTTAGTTTTTTTTGGAAGTGGGAACAACAATTTTCCAGCTAAAGTTGCTTCCATAGTGGATTCCTGTGAGAAAACAAATTGTTTTTTATCCTTCCATAATGCCCTACATCAACGAGCAACAGTAATGTGTGTGTGTGTTTTTTTTTTATGATAAGAAATTTGGGATGAGGGAATAATGCTATAGTTCAAGGCATAACAGATTGTTCGCTCAACAAACGTTACAAATGTATTTATATATGTTAACCTCCTTCCTATAGATGCAAATGAATATCTACAGATATGATAGTAGGATATTTATATCTATCCCGTTGAATAAATATGATATTCGTGTCCACTCAGTATTTATGCAGATATTTTTTAAACAAGTAATCCATTGATTTTGAGGTAACCACACATTTTAAATTAAAAAAAATTATAATATAGTGAGCTGACTTTCAAGTTGAATGTATGTTGTTTTTTTTTGTTGAGAGAAGTTGGATGTATGTTGTTAACCACCAACGATAATATAGCACATCAGACCTACTATTCAACTATACAATTGAATGTTTGATATTCATATATATTACAATTTAGTCAAATATTTATGGGGGTGGGTGGGTGGTGGTTGTTCTAGAATTGATGTCTACAAAATAAGAATCAATAACTAGATAAAAAATATCATTTTACATTTTTTTTTTTGAAATAATCATTTTACATTTTTATAAATACTTACCAACACACATATAAATATATAGATATATATGAAATTATTATGATCCGACAGCAGCTCCCCAATGCACACCATTCTCTGTAAATATGAGATGGAAAGAAAAAAATACAAAATTACAGTATAAAAAATTCAAGGTTTTTTTCTTTTGAGGGGATAAAAAATTCAAGGCTGTTTTTTTTGGGTTTGTTATAGTGTCTTCCATATTATGCTATGATTGATGATTTTGTTGTTGTTGAAGGTTGACTAATTTATAATACGGTCCATCTTTATTCTCTATAAGACTTGAATGAGTCCCTTGCTCAATTATCTTTCCATCTTGCAAAACTGAGATTTGATCTGCATTCCTTATTGTTGACAATCTATGTGCCACCATAACTGTTGTTCTATTCTGCATCAATCGGTCAAGAGCTTGTTGTACAATCCGCTCCGATTCGACATCAAGTGCACTTGTTGCTTCATCTAGAAGCAAGATTTCAGGATTCTTTAAAACAGCTCTAGCAATGGCTACCCTTTGTTTTTGTCCACCAGATAGTTGCACACCTCTTTCACCTACTTTGGTTGAGTAACCTTCTGGAAGAGCACTTATGAAGTTGTGAGCATTTGCTAGCTTAGCTGCTTCAATTACTTCTGAATCAGATGCACCTTCCTTTCCATAAAGAATGTTTTCGTAAATTGATGTAGCGAAAAGAGCCGGTTCTTGTTGTACAAGACCAATGTGTTTTCTTAGAGATTTTAGATTTATTCTTGTGATGTCTTTTCCTGCAAGAATTTGATTCATCATTTTTAGGACAATGTCATAGCATCTATACTATAATATAAAGGAAACTATGAAGTTAACTATCAGCAACTACCATTTTGGTTAGACATTTTTCAGCAATAACTACTAATTTTGGCCAGATATTTTATTGGACAAAATTGTCCTTAATAAAAAAAAAATCAAATTTAAATTTGAAAACATATAACATTTATTTTTTTAGATGAACTAAGAGGGAGGACAGGCATCCGGGGAAAACTAGAACCTCCTAACTAGGTTGGCACCTCTTACTATGCCGCCTCACTCATATAACATTTATATTTCAAGAGAAATTTAGATAACATCAATGTTATAAAACTGAAAGAAACGAACAAAAATAAAACAGATATTATACACTAAATCATAATAAAATATATACAGAAAAAAGGACAAACGGTACGTGCTAACGTGCCCACCTTTCCGTTAATTTACGATAAAAAGTATAGTAATATACTTGATGGTAGGTTCACACTCATTCACTAAACCTGCTCTAGAATGATTAACTTGTTATGCAAGAAAAAAGTGTTGTGCCTAATTCATTTTACTTTGAACTTTCTGCATATAACAATGGATTGAAAGAATGAAATATTGGTAGTTCAAAAAATCTTACCATCAATTAACACCTTTCCTGATGTTGGATCATAAAATCTGAGTATAAGTGAGATCACAGAGCTTTTACCAGAACCACTTTGTCCCACTAAGGCAACACTTTTTCCCGAAGGAACTCTTAGATTAAAATCCTTGAAAATAATAACATCTGGCCTTGAAGGGTAGCTGAAATTGATTCTTTTGAGCTCAATTGTTCCCTCAACTGTCTTCAACTCTTCTCCGGCATCGCCTTTAATTTCTGACTTTCTATCCATTACTTCAAAAACTGAAGCAACCATTTGGTTCCCTTTCAAAAGATCTGGTGCTAGTGCCAAAGTTTCCCCCATAGCAAGTGCTGTTACAATCAAAACCATAAATGACTTCATAACTGATTTAAAGCTAGCAAGTTCCTTTCCCATCAAAACAGATCCATACCTGCAAAATGCATACAAGTCTTAACCACCATTTGTTGATAAGCTACTTTGTTAATCACTTACTCCTCGAGAATGAAATACAAGCAAGATTTGACCAAATTACGCATATTGCATATTAAGAAAAGTAGTACAATTTGCTTATAATTCATATGAAAGGAGTACATTAAGGAAAGAATGAAGTTAAGTCATAGTATATACCATAAGGCAAGGCCATAAGATGAGAAAATGAAGAACTGAGAAATGCCATAGAATAAGCCGGCAATTTGGCCGCGTCGAAATGAACGTTTGGAAGGACCGATGAGCTGGTCAGCGTAAAGATCGAGAATCTTTTCTTCAGAACAAAATGCAGCAACGGTGCGTATGTTGCTCACAGCCTCGCCAGCAAGCATGTTGGCTTTTAGATATGCTTTGCTCAAGTTGCCACCATAGCCTTTCATGAAAAGTTTCTGAAATGACAGTAGGAATGTATTTAAAGGCCTGTTTGAATTGGATTATTTCAGCTTATCTATTGCCATGATCAATTGTGAGACTGTTTGGAAGAGCTTATGGAAACTTCTTATGATATGTTCATAAGCTGTTTTCAGCTTATTTCCATAAGCTCTTCAAAATAGCTTATAAAAACAGATTATAGCTTATATAAAACAGTTTTACTCTATTTTATTTTGTTATAGAAACAACTTATACATAAGAACTTATGCTACAAGTGCTTAATTAAGCTGTTTATCCAAACAGGGCTGAAGACTTCAATTGTGGTAGTTTCTTAATGTTGAAATGTCGAAATAAGGAACCATACCTCACTAATGTGACCACTAATTATCAAAGGATATGTGGCCAAGACAACAAGTGTTATTCTCCAGTTCAAAAGGAAGGCAATAATAAATGAAGCAACAACCAGACCAAGATTTTGTAACAGAATCGTCGAGCGATCAACAACTATTGTTCGCATTAATGTTGCGTCAGACTCTAAACGCGATGAAAGCATAGAACTTGTGTTGGCTGTTTCATCAAACCATCCTATTTCATTCTTCAAAATAGCTGCAGCCAGAGAAAAAACAGTAGTTAAGAAAAAGACAATGTATTAACATGTTGTTATAAAATCATCAAAATGACAAAATTAAAAGGAAACACTTTATAGTAAGGCAAGTTGATAGGTGATAAAGAAAGTATTGATCAGTTCATCAAAATTACCAGAAAACATCATTTCTCGCACACGAAGGGTAAGTCGCTCGCCCATGATACCGAAAAAAAGATGTTCAATGGCATGGACTGTGATAGTTATAACTGCACCTCCACAGAAGAGAAAAGCAATTTTCTTAACTTCACGCTGCGTTGTCTCCCAATCCATATAATATGAGACAAGAGCATGAGAGATTCCAAGTGCAAAAAGTGGCATTTGTGCTCCAGCAACAAATGCACATAAGGTCCCAAAAAATCCATAAGGCCAGTCAGGACCAATCATAGAATATAGTCTTTTTGCTGAAACATGCTTTGATTTGCTTGCATCATCACCACCAACACGGCCAATCGAGTCTTTGTCCGATCGAAAACTACCACCGATGCTTGTTCCAGTACGTGATAATTCTCTTGAGTAGCTTATGCTGCAAGTATAAGTAATATGTAAAAGAGACTAATAACTTATTTAACTATTGGTTCAAAGAACAACAGTACTGATACAACTGATTTTCCAAGTGTATGGTAGAAATGTTGCTAATTAAATTATTTAACGGAACACGTCAACTGTATTATCATTTCATTTAATTGCAATTGATTAACAAAAAATCTCATTAGTACCTTGATTGGCGTCCTAAGCTAGGACCGACCGAGGGAAGGCGTTGCAAAGAACTTGCTCCTTGGAGTTGAACAAGAGATGCATAAACACTAGTTGGATTGGACATGAGTTTTTCATGGTTACCAGTCTCCACAATCCTCCCTCCTTGAACAACAGCTATAACATCTGCGTTCCTAATGGTAGAAAGTCTGTGTGCAACTACAATAGTTGTTCTTCCAACCATGACACGATCGAGAGCCTCCTGTACACTCTTCTCAGACTCGGCATCCAAAGCACTAGTTGCTTCATCTAATAAAAGGATCGATGGATTCTTCACGATCGCGCGAGATATTGCAATCCTTTGCTTCTGTCCACCTGATAGTTGTATCCCTCTCTCACCAACCTAAAAAAAATATGATTTAGTGTCACATTTCTTTAAATTCTTAAGGAGTGAAAATTTATAAAATAGTCCAAAAATAAAAGATGAAAACAATAAGACATGTTTGATAATAACAAACTAGATATGCATAAATCAAATAGCTTTACCTGAGTGTCTAATCTTTCGGGAAGGTTGTTGATGAAAGATTGAGCATCCGAAAGTTTCACAGCACGTTTTAGTTCTTCAAGAGTAGCATCATCTTTCCCATACAAAATATTCTCCTTGATGCTTGTAGCAAAGAGTGCAGGTTCTTGATTAACTAGTCCAATTTGTTGCCTAAGCCATTTGAGATCAAGTTCCCTGATCTCATTCTTGTCTAAAAGTATCTGACCAGAAATTGGTTCATAAAAACGTTCGATCAACGATACAACAGTGCTCTTTCCGGAACCACTTCCTCCCACAAGTGCTACAATTTTCCCTGCAGGAATGTCCAGATTTAGGTTGTTGAAGATTGCTACATCTGGACGAGACGGATAACTGAAACAGACATCCTTAAACTGGATATGACCATCCAATTTGCTTAATTTTCGACCGGTTTTCGAGCTTTTTTTGCTCACTGTATCCCTCTCTATCATCTCAAAAATGGGATAAGCCGCTGCCTTTGCTCGGATAAACGCCGAGATATCTGGTGCTGCCTGCCCAAGTGACCTGATAAAAGAAATGCAACCCATGAATCATGACACAGACACCAAACATGATACTGAAACTATTAGATATAACTAACTAGTATCACCTAGTATAACTAACCTTTACATCTAACAGAAACCGACATGTAGGCACTAATATATTTGGAAAACGGAAGTGATTGAATGCAACTATTTGACAAGGACTTACAGGCCAGAGATGACGACGTTGAGCATGGTAGTGAATGACTCGCCACCATTGGCAATTTTCTTGTGAACAACAACGCTAGTGTACCAAACAAGTAAAGCCCAAGATAGAAACAGAACACAATGCATTGAGCCAAGTCCAAGACCCTTTGCTAATCCTGCTTTTCTACCGTTTATGTAAGTTTTCATAAGAGCTGCTTTATATGATTTTACTGCTCTTTCTTCTCCTGCAAATGCCTGTACTGTTCTAACATTGCCTATGACCTGAAACACACAAACAGAACAATGTCAAGAAAGTGTGAGATACTAAATTTGAACAAGATTCACATGTGCACATCACAATGAACCTTGCAGCATAGTAATATGTAATATCCGCAATGGTTATGTGTATGTTTGGATTTGCGGTGAGTTTGGTTGAATCATGGTATGCCACCGTGATTTTTGTTAAAGCCAAACTTTGAAGTTTCAACAAAACTGCCGTGTCATCGTGATTTCACCAAACGCACCGTCATTCCAAACATACACAATGTCAAGAAAGTGTAAGATGCTAAATTTGAACAAGGTTTATTTGTGCACATCCGAATGAATCAAAATGTACTACTTTCGTCACAATTTATAAGTCTCTTTGCCACTCATCAAATATATCAAGAAAAAATGATAATGTAATTCATATATAGATGTGTTCAATTCTATCATTTTCATCTTCAAAAGACAATTTGTGCTTGATAAAACTGAATAATATATTTCAAGTTACGAATAATTTATAAGCATTAATATGTTTATATAGGCTATTCTAACTTAATGGACCTGACTAATGGACTAATGAGCTGAATTTATTTTGCCGAGTTGCGAGGAAAAACTACCAACTTTACCTCTTCAGCAATTTCACCAGCCCTGACATATGCTTTTCTAATTTTTGCAATAAGGCCAATAGTAACATATGCATAACAACCTCCAGCAAGGGCAATCATTGGGACAATTGAAAGTGTCACTAAACTAATCTGCCACACTCTCACAAATCCAATTGTAAATCCAGCTATGAATCGGCTAATGTAGTGCAAGAAGTTCCCTACCTGAAAATTTCAATCTTCAAGGTTATCATTTTGGAATATAGAACAAGCAATGTATGCACAATAAGTTCAATCTTCAAAATTTTAATTGCATTAACTATTTCTTTATTAATACAATAAAAATATTTTTTTTTCTTGAAGGGTAAATTTGTAAAATATTCTATAGACTTTTTTTAATTTTCGTGATTTAGTCAATTGTGTTTTATATTTAGTAAAAAAGTGCATGTTTGGTTTCATTTTTTTAACTATAACAAATTAATTCTAGAATTGATTTTCTTCTAGAAAAAAGTAAAATTGATTTTGTCTGCGGTACTAGTTCCAACTTAAAGTTATAATATATAGTTTTTAACTCTAAATGTAATGTTAACTAAAATCAATTTTTGTCGCATAAATGATTTTTTTTCCTTCATATATGGTCTAAAAAATCATAGTGAATCTACTCACCTAAATTTTCTATAAAGACAAATTTCATTACTAGGGTAACATTTTAACAGTCACAAAATCAACTGACCCATAATTTCAAAAGAATTGAATAAAAAAAAAGGCGGTAAGAAACTTATTGAAAAATTAAATGAGACATTGTAGTATAATGTTAGTAGTAATTTCTGCAACATGTTTGCAGTATTGTTGATGCAGCTAGTGTAACACTAAATGCTCAATTCATTCATTGCATCTAATGAAGTAGTTTTATCGAGGCACATGCATGCAGTTGAACTCAAAAAATAAAAGTGCCAAAACCTTAAAAAAGTAACGCAACTATATCTCAACTAACATATAAATGCTGTCACGAATGCATTAAATACACTGTTCTCCACTTTCACATAGTAAGAAGTATAGTTATGGTGTCAGAAAAATATTAAACCGTTGCTTTTCAACGCAAATGCTGAACAAGAACATAGCCCTAAAGGGTCAACAGGTAGTAGTGGTAGTCCTAGTAGTAAATATTTTCAGAGTAAAAAAGCTTGAAGTAACTCTCACAGGCTTTAATTGAAGAAAACCAACCATTAATTTTATTATTGAGTAGTGCTAGATTTAAATACAGCTTTACTAGTAGTCACTTACTTTAGCTCATTTTTAGTCCTTTAGTTGTTAAAATGTGTGACAATTGCTTTCTATTTATTTAGAATTTTGGAGTGCATTTGAGTCGGAAGATCGTTTTGAGTTTGGTCAAGTAACTCAAGTTCATCACCCAAGTCAATCATATTTGATCGAGTTGAGTCTGGTTTAAAACTTAAGTTTTTTCATTAGATCCAAACAATCAAATCAAACCAATTTAGTAAAGGATGTGTTTGTTCAGGTCGGATCATGAAATTATAAGATAAATAAAAAAATAGTAAAATTATATCATATAAAATTTCAATATTTAGATTAAATTATAAATAAAAAAAATTAGTTTAAGTAAAACAAATTAACCATTGAACTAAATTTTAAAAAGTCTTAAACTACCACATTTAAAAAACTAAAATAAAATAAAAAAATCATAATTTTGGTGGAACAAATTTAACTCATTACTTGAATCAAACTTGAGTTGGACCCAAACTTAAAGAATCAAACCACTCTTCGAGTTGTGTAATCAAACTGATAGGTCAACCCATATTGATGAACATTTATACTACTTATATTTAAATTTGATGACGTGGCAACTCACTTTAAAAGTGAAACCCAATGAGGTCAAAATTGAAAATTGCGAGGAAAGTTCAGAAAAGGACATGCTTGTAATTTTGAACGGTGCAATTACGATGATAGAGGAAATGTCCAAAAGTGCATATAATGAAGCATGCATAATTTCTTCTTAAAAGAATCATGTACAGTATTGCTAAAAATGTGCTCCTATTTATTTATTTTTAATAAAATCTTTGGTGAAAAAACAATTTTTTTTTTCACATAGCATTTTTTATTTAATGGTTAAATATTTTGAAATCATATTAAATCAAAGAAATAAATGGAAAAAATAATTTAAACAAAATTGATTTCATTGATTATAATTATTAATGTTCAAATTGAAAAATTATGAAAAAAAATGGAGAATTAATGTATGTGGGGCTATGTACCTTCTCTGATAGAGCATCTTGAACAATAATAATGTCACTTGTAATAGCAGAAATGACCTCTCCAGTGGATGCCTCAGTATCAAATAAACTTATATCTTGATTTAACATAGACTTTAAATAAGCCATTCTCATCTTTGCTGCTTGTCTTTCTCCGGTATGCATCCAACAAGCCACCTCTATAATTAATCCAACAATATATATTAAACATTAGATCAATTTTGATTATAGGATTATTTTAATTTTAACTAAGGTACTAGTATTCAAACTATAAATAAATAATTTTCATACCTGTCCAAGATGAAAATAATATTGCTACACTTAGATACACAAAATCCAATGAGTACTGCAAAATTGAAAACAACTAGATAAATAATATTGCAGAAGAAATTAATATCTAAAAATTTCATCTCAAATTTATATTTATTTAATTTAAAGAGAGGTCACCATAAGTAGATAAATTTGTAACTAGATTGTATTTTTGTTAGTTCCATTAAATCAAAACAACTCTTGATCAGACTATACGACTGAACTCTGAATTACAGGTTCCTTTCCTCGGAACCGGGAGTTAACAAAAAAAAATCAAAGAAATGAAAAATTTCAAACCTTGGCAACTTTGTGAGAGGCTTCCTTAGGGAAAAGATAAGCCAAGCCAATAACATTGATCAACTTTCCAAAGAAAATAAAGAAAATAGGAACAGAAGCACCATGAACAATGGCTCCAATAGATCCAATAAACATTAAGACATAATCATAAGAGTCAGCAAAAGAAAACAGCTTTAACATAGGAACTTTGTGTTCTTTTTTTGTCTCATCACCTTCTTTAGATTCCATTTGGCTTGAAAAAGTAAAGAAGAAGAAGAAAGAAAAAAAAAGAATAATCTCTAGCTTGAGAAAAAAAAAATTAGAACAAAAGTGTTTGCAATGTACTTTGCAAAGAAAGAAAAGTGAAGAAAAGAAAGAGGTGGGTAAGTTGTGATTATGATTGTGATTGAATTGAAGAGACTAACATGGGGAAGATAAGTATGGGAGTGGGGGTAGGAGGTGGTGGTGGATGAGTCATAATATAAGGTGGAAAAGAAGATGGAAAATTTATTACTAGCTATTATATCAAGATTTAGATAGAATGCAAGGTTGAGGTTGAAGTTCAAATTTGATTAAGGTAGTAACAAGTAAATTTGATTAAAATGGAGTGTTTATTGGTTTAAGTGGTTTGGAGTTGTTATGGATTAATTTCTCCTAAGAAAGTTGTGAGTGATTACAACTTATGATATATACTCATACTAGCTGACTTTGGAACTTAGAGCAGAACAGAGAAAACTCTCACAAAGGTCTCTCTCTTTGCCTTCTGCATTAAATTGCGTTGAGAAAGAGTTGTTGGACTTTGCTAGTTAAGTGTGTAGGCCAATAAGTTTAATTTTTTAGTTGTATAAAACAAATTTAGTTAAGAAAGAGCACTATCACTACACTATTCAGTAAAACAAAATTCATGTATTTAACAGCTATATATATGATTTTAATACCTGTAAATATGTCCTTGAAAAAAACCTATAAATATTAGTGTTTTTTTAGTCACTAAACTGTTTAATAAAAAATGATTATCGCTATTTATTTAAGTCTTTGTAAAATATAATTTACTCTCTGTAAATATATCAGTTTGTTTCTGGTCATTGGTATTTTGTTTTATCTTTACAAAATTTGTTGATATGATAATTGTTCTTTGAAATATTCATTTTAGCCTTTATTGTAGGATTGAAATCAAATATCTTATATATGACAAGAATAGATTTTTTTAATACATGATGAATAATTTTACATGACTAAAATAAGACAACATAGTCTAAAAGCAAAAATTGATTTATTTATAGGGCTGAAAAAATAATCTACATGGCCTAAAAGAAAAAGAAAATATATTTGGAACTACTGCTGGTTGAAATTGTACGAGTAGGAAAAATATAACGAAAAAGTAAACTATATTTTATAGCGAATGATCTTTCTAGGGATAGCGAACTCTACACTATCATAATAGCTAAATATAAAATACACTAACTTATCTTATCTTATATCTAAAAGGAGGGAAGTTTTGCCCATAAACCCTAGCAAAACCTAGGCCAACCCTAACCCATTTTAGTGAAATGCCATTGTTTAGACGCCAAAATGAAGACTTAAAATTATAAAATGACAATCCTGCCCTTCTATATCTTTCAGTAAAAAGTTCGTGTCATTTGTATACAATCGGGCGCCTAAAATGCATCTCAAATGTCGAGAGTAATGCATGCAACTAGCTAAGTGCTACCCATACAACAAATCAAGTGTCATGTATCATGAGGAATACATGCAACAAAACAAGTGTCAAGAAGAATACATACAACATGTCAAATGTTATTCATGCAATAAACCAAGTGTTATGGCTCATGACATGCAACAAGTCAATTGTCAAGAGGAACACATGCGTGATTCCAAATGTTACACATGCAATAAACCAAGTGTCATGACTCATGAGGAATACATGCAACGAGTCAAGTGTCAAGAGGAATACATTCTGCAAACCAATTGTTACCCATGCAATAAACCAAGTCTCGTGACTTATGAATACATGAAACAATTCAAGTGTCAAGAGGAATACATGTAGCAAGCTAAATGTTACCCATGCAATAAACCAATTGTCACGACTCATGAGAAATACATGAAACAAGCCAAGTGTCGTGAGGAATACATGCAACAAGTCAAGTGTTACCCATGCAATAAATCAAGTGTTATGGCTCATGAATACATGAAACAATTCAAGTGTCAAAGGGAATACATGCAGTAAGCCAAGTGTTACTCATGCAATAAACCAACTGTCACGACTTACGAAGAATACATGCAACAAGCAAAGTGTCAATAGGAATACATGCAGCAAACCAAGTGTCACCCATACAATAAATGAAATGTCATGACTCGAGAGGAATAAACGCAACAAGCCAAGTGTCAAGAGGAATACATGCATCAAGCCGAGTGTTACCTATGCAACAAACCAAGTGCCATGTATTTGTTTATTTGCATGTTTTTAGAATTCTTAATAGTCAACAATCTTATAAACGCAGATTTGTTGATTTGTTTATTTGCAAATTTGTGGAATCCTAAATGGTCAACAATTTTATAAATGTGTGGCCTAATACGTAAGTAGAACAAATAAAGACTTATATGAAATTTCTTTCATCAAACAAAGACTTATATGAAAAAAAATTCATATACGTCGTTGAATGATTTCAAATTATTTACGTGATTGTTATTATTTTTAATAATGAATTTTTACACAAATAATTTACTATACATTTTTTCGAATTGAATTCATAACAATAATTGTATTTATCACAACTTCTAACAATATTACATTTTACATATAACTCACTCATATGAAGCACTTCACAGTCTAGTTAAAAATAAAAATATAAAAAATTGGATAGCCAGGGCTACCCTAAGTATATATTATCCGCCGCCCTTGGAAGTACCAAACATGTGTGTATTTAAAGGTTATTAGGTTAAATAAGTTTTGGAGCCATTTAAAATTTTAAAATTTTATTTTTTAATCCACTAAAAAATTTCATCAAATTTAGTCCCTTAAATATATTTCGTCATAATTTTTAATCCTTACTTTTAAGTGAACTCATGTATCCTTTGAATTTTTTTTTTTTTTTTACAGTCATATTTAGTACGTAGAATCTTCTCTTGCAATTTTTTTAACAATAGATGAATTAAAAATGAAATTATTAAGTTATTAGCACTTAAAAATTCATATTAATAGTGTTTTTCACCCCTGTAATATAAGCAATTTCTGGTTTTCGCCCCTGTAAAATTTTCGGTTTGATTTGCATCCTTGTAAAACTTTTTTTCTCCAAAAAACACTCCTCCTTCATCCAACTCAGCAAATTCGCATATGTGGCGCTGACTTGGCTTTTTTTTTCATTATTTTTTTTTAATTGGCCACGTGTAAAAAAAAATTCATGTCATATTTAATTTTAAAAAAAATTCAAAAAACATTTAAAAATTAAGATTTTTTTCCAAAACATTAAAAAAATCGTTTTTTTTAAAACTAAAAAATTCAAAAAAAATTAAGATTTTTTTTTCTGAAATATAAAAAAACAGAAAAATATTCACATTATTTTTTCCAAAAAAATTTAAAATAAAAAAAATATTTAGATTTTTTATCAAAAATTAAAAAACTATAAGATATTTTTTAAATTAAAAAAATTAGAAAAAAATCAGAAAATATAATCAGATTTTTTATTAAAATTAAAAAGATTTTAAAATATTCAGGAAATTAATTTTCAAAAATAAAAAAATCCAAAAATCAGAAAAGATATTCATTTTTTTCAAAGATTCCGGAGTTTAATTTTTAAAATAAAAAAGTTAGATTTTTTTCCGTAAAAAAGTATTTTTAAAATTTTTTCTGCAAAAATCAATTATGGAAACATTTTATTATTTAAAATTTGGATACAACTTTTTTAAAAATTATGAAAAAATTCAGATATTTTTTTCGAAAATTTTATTCAAGATTTTTTCCGAATATTTTTTTAAAAAAATAGTGAGATCGAAAAATATTTAGATTTTTTTTTCAAAAAATTAAAAACTAATTCTAAAATTTAAAAAATTTAGATTTTTTCATGAATTTTTTTTTACAAAATCTGAGAATTTTTTTAAAAACAATTATGGAAACATTTTATTATTTAAAATTTAGATACAACTTTTTTAAAAATTTTGTAAAAAATTCAGATATATTTTAGAAAATTTTATTCCAGATTTTTTTTTAATAAAATAATGAGATCGAAAAAAATTTAGATTTTTTTTCAAAAAATTAAAAACTAATTCTAGAATTTAAAAAATTTAGATTTTTTCCAGAATTTTTTTTTACAAAATCTGACATTTTTTTATTTTAGAAATTAAATTCCTGAATATTTTAAAATCTTTTTAACTTTAAAAAAAATCTGATTATATATTCTGATTTTCTTAATTTTAAAAAATTTCTTATAGTTTTTTAATTTTTGATAAAAAAATCTAATTTTTTTTATTTTAAATTTTTTTGGATAAAATGTGACTATTTTCCTGTTTTTTTATATTTCAAAAAAAATTCTTAATTTTTTTAGTTTAAAAAAAACGATTTTTTTAATTTTTTGGAAAAAAATCTTAATTTTTTATTTTTTTTAAATTAAATCTGACGTGGATTTTTTTTTACACGTGGCCAAATAAAAAAAATAAATAATGGAAAAAAAGCCAAGTCAGCGCCACATATGCGCATTTGATGAGTTGGATGGAGGAGGGGTGTTTTCCGGAAAAAAAAAGTTTTACAAGGATGCAAATCAAACCGAAAATTTTACAGGGGTGAAAACCGGAAATGACCTATATTACAGGGGTGAAAAACACTATTAACCCTTTGTTAGAAACATTCTACATTTTGGCTTGAGAGATTGTTATAATATTATAAACATCTATATAAAACTTTATTAAAAAAATGCGAGGTATGCACACGAGTTTACTTAAAAGTAGAAACCAAAATGGTGACGGAAGATATTAGGGGGACTAAAAATTGACGTAAAATTTTAGAGGGACTAAATTGGATACCCACTAAGTAAATGCTTAAGAGAGACATAGATAGAATCTCAGGTAGAACCTAGCATCAAGATGCATCTCCATTAAGGTGACATAGATCGAAGCCCCTCAAATTGGATACCCACTAAATAAATGCTTAAGAGAGACATGTACCTCACATAATGGATCCCCGTGATAAGGAAGGTCACTCTGTAAGGATCCTCCAACACTACTTCCCCTCAAAAGAGACAGATTGATGAGACGAATATCTCTTGCACCCAAACTCCTATCTAATTGACCTAGGATATTTTGCTAGCCCCATGGAAACCATTCTAGATAAAGCATATTTGCAATTTTAAAATATGCCTACACACAACCAAAAACATCCTCATAAAAGGAGAGGTAGAAGATGTGAATAATTTTAAGAATCAAGTTAACAATAACAATGCTACGACTAATATTAACAAACTTATTAATCCACGACCAAGTCTCATAGAGATAAAGTCAATAAGGGACTTATGTGTTGCAACATACATTATATTGCAATTTGTTGAGGCTTGTGAGGGTTAGCTCCAACATGCATATTGAGATACTTGAAGGGGATATATGTCACTGTACAATGCAAGAAGCATTCAGATAGCCTAAAAAATTAGCTATCCACATTAACTTCCATAACACAACTTTTGACAAAATTAACAAGGAACCCTTGATCCAGCTCAAAGCTCTAGAGAATTTTCTTAATGGTCTACAAGTTATCCATTGAGGCTTCCCATAAGAAAATGGTATAGTCATCATATTGTAGATGGAAAACTTCTACGCTCAAGTTTCTCACCTTAAAAGTGGAGTACAAGTTGCACTAAATTGAGTATTGGTCGACACACAAACCCTTAACAACCAACAAGAACAAGGACATGGTCAATAAGTTCCCTTGTTTAATCCATCTCTAGATATTAATCTCTTAAGTAAGCCCCTGTTAATCAAGATAAAAAAGGTTCCCGAAAAACACATAAGCACAAATTTAGAACTGCTACCTATCCCCAAACCAAGAGTCATATAATGTAATCCAAGAAACTCTAGCTCACTAAGTCATAAGCCTTCTAATAATCCTCCTTCAAAATGAGGTTCTCCTTCCTAGATTTCGTAGCATAGTCAATGACCTCACTCAAACCCACCACCCCATTTACCATATGCCTTCACTTGATAAAGATTGAATGGTTTGTCGAGATGATCTTATGCATGAGTGATGCTATCCTACCAGCAAGGACCACGACCTCAACTTAAAAAAGGATCATAGGAGAGAGAGATATATATATCTAAATCCCCCAAGATGGAAAAGAGAGTCCACCTTTAGAATGGTAGTAACAAGAAAATGACAAAAAATTATGTGACAAACTGGTATTGGAAAAGAACTGATCATAAGAACTCTGATGTTTGTTCCAAGGAGAGCCCATTACTTCCTGAAGAAAGTAAAATTAAAATCATAGAAACTCAAGCTCCTCCTCCTCCTCCTCTTCTTCTCTTACACGAACACAAATTGGACTGGTTGTCCAGATACAAGAAGATCTACCTATGGTTGTTGTTGATCTCATGGTCCGCCAAACATCAACATACATTGTCTCGTTCTAAAGCAGAAACAAATTACAGAGGAGTAGCTAATGTAGTGTCTGAATCATGTTGGCTTCATAACCTACTCTTGGATTGTATTGTCCTATCACAAAAGTTACTTTGGTCTATTTGACAACATCCACGTTATTTATCTCTACGATAATACAACTCAACAACAACGCACCAAGCACATTGAAATGGATATACCTTTTGTGTGTGAGAATGTTACTCGCGGTCAAGTACACATTCATCGTATTTTCTCTTGTTTTCAGACTGTTGACATATTCACAAAAGGACTTCCGTTATAACTCTTTGATAACTTTCAAGATAATATCAACATTCGTTCACCTCCAGTTTCGGCCATAGAGATATATTAGAATAATTATCATTAAAAAACTTGGACGTAAAGGAACTTGCATCTTATCAAACTTGGACTTTAAAGATATTGGTAACATTCTCATTGAGACAAGACAAAAAATATTATGAATTATTTGGGTCAAAATCTAAAAACTTGGATCGTGTAAAACTAAGCGCCTAATAAATTTTAAGTTAGTGAAAGATAATTATATTTTTAAAGAAAGTTTTCGTTTATTTCTAGTTAGCAAAACCCTCTAAACTGCTAAAGAATAGAAACCCCACAAAAAGAGTAGAAACACGCTCACGTGTCTTATCATATGAACTGTTCATATCTGTCATGCAAGCTAAACGGCTAAAGCCCCCAAAAAGAG
This sequence comes from Medicago arabica, assembly GCA_946800305.1. Lineage (NCBI taxonomy): Eukaryota > Viridiplantae > Streptophyta > Magnoliopsida > Fabales > Fabaceae > Medicago > Medicago arabica. Next base: position 44,964,717 of record OX326970.1, read on the forward strand.
TAGTTTTCAATTAATTCAAACAATTGAGTAACACGTGGACAAAGAAGATAAAACAGTACATATATAGTCACACATTCTCAATATCTTTAACATTTGCATTTTCTTTCTTTTGATGAATACTTAACATTTGCATACGTTACCGAAAATGTCATGTTATACATTAAAAATATATAATTATAAGATCACCAAATAATTGGATGTAGTTAACGGTTAACATAAATTTTTTTATAAGGAACAATTAAAATCATAGGATATACTTATAAGTTATATCCATCTGCATTACTAACAAAAAAAGTTTGATAAAATTTATTTCAACCGATAAAAATGATTGATATACGAATTCTTCCACTTATGTGATTGAGTATTTAAATAGTTAATGACATTTCGTCTATAAAAAGCAAAAACATGCATCCAACTGCATTACACTGAGATAATCATCATCTTGGCAATATACACGAAAAATCATAAATCCATTAGTAACTTCTATCCTTTGTTCTTCTGTCTACGTTTTGTTTGTCGATTCAAAAGCGGAAATTTCTACCAACTTAGTAAAATTCATTTTGGTGCAGCTAGAGTAATCTAAACGCAACTATATTTTCGTGTCTCTACCCAACTGTTTTACATATATTTTTGTTGCATTGATATATTTATTTTATCCTTTTTTTATGAGTACTTTTTTCTTTCTTCTATCAAATCGTTGTAATAAACTTCACATGACTTCCAACTCATTGGGTGATTCTTTTTAATAACATACCAGTAGAGTGTACGTTTGGGGTACCACATCAATAATTCTACTTAATTACTTCGGCGCCATAATGTCTCTTGCAACATTAAACACTTTTTCCTCTGAATTTGAGGGAATGCAATAGTATGGAGTAAATAATGAAGAATAAGTGTAAAAATATTAGATTATGTTCTTTAAATACAACTTATCAATGGTAAATAGTTGGATAAATATTTATATGTTTGGGGCACAAGTTTGAACCGAAATTCCTCATTTCCTCTATAAGCAATGCTATAGTGCACGATACTATGCAACCACAAACTACACGACATATTGCGTGGCATCACCTCCATTGTTTAAAATAAATGGAGAAATATGAAATTTTGTGAGGGTGGAATACAACGTCGTGTGGATTCTACGACAATCTCATGTCGAAGTTTAGCATTTTTCTTCCTCTTTTCTCTATACTTAAAATGGCATGCTTTCTCCGTTTGCGCTTTATAACAAGAATAATGTTGGTAAAAAAATGTTATAATTTTCACAGGAGCACAATCCTCTTTTCTCTTTCCTTTATACTTAAATAGAACTTTCTTTGTTTTCTCTTTTCTCTATACCTAAATACACGGGGAACCGGTCTAAAAGACGAATTCGTTAACCGAGAAGTTTACAGTCCAAGTATATTACATTCATCACTTATATCTACTTAAAATCGGACTCTAACAAAAATTCATGTCGTCTAACTCATTAATTTGAATTGTTTTATGCCATATATTTTGGTTAAGAGCTTAATATGTTTTTAGTCCCTCTAAATATACAAACTTTCAGTTTTAATCTCTCTAAAATTTTCTGATTATAGATCCATCTATATTTTCTTATATCAATTTTACCCTAGTTTTTTTTTACAAAAGTTCACGATCCATGTTGCAAACGTTTTTTTTTGCGTGTGTGACATATCATTAATAAGACCTTAAAGTCACCAATTTAATAGTCTATCTATTTAATATTTATTAATTCATCAATAATTTCAAATTAAAGATTGAACTGGTATTGTACCAAAAAAAAGAAAGATTGAATTAGTAAATTTAAAATTAAATAGTTAATTATTAAACTAATAATATTATAATATCCCTATCAATGATATGTCATAAAAAAGTCATTTAAAACACGAATCACAAACTTTTGTAAAAGAGTATATAGTAGAATTGACAACAGATGATTTAGAGCGACAAAAAATTGAAGGAAAATTTAGAGGGAGTAAAAATAAAAATTTGTATGCTTAGAGGGTGTAAGTTTCCCTCTAAGCTTATAAAGATCATACACAAGTGTATATCTACTCTGTCTTATAAAATAATGTGAAATGACGACAAAACTGAATCTTTTTATCCATTCAGAGGTATTAGACAAGGGGATCCTCTTTCCCCTTATTTATTTGTCATTTGTATGGAAAGACTCTCCCATATTATAGCTGATTACTGGAAACATATGCGTGCTGGCAGGTATGGTCCCCCGATTTTTCATTTACTTTTTGCTGATGATCTTCTTCTTTTTGCAGAAGCCTCCATTGAACAAGCTCATTGTGTTTTACATTGCATTGATTTGTTTTGACAATCTTCGGGGCAAAAAATTAATAGACAAAAAACTCAGGTGTATTTTTCCAAGAATGTTGACAATCAATTTCGGGAAGACATTATTCAACATACGGGGTTTAATCAGGTTAACCATTTCGGTTAATATCTTGGGGCGAATATAGCACCAGGTAGAACTTCAAGAGGTCATTTCAATCATATTATCAACAAAATTCAAAACAAGTTAAGTGGTTGGAAGCAACAGTGTTTAAGCTTGGCAGGTAGAATCACTCTTTCAAAATTTGTCATCAACTCCATTCCTTACTATCACATGCAGTATGCTAAGATCCCTAAAACCATATGTGATGAGATTGAAAAAATTCAAAGAGGTTTTGTGTGGGGAGACTCGGGTCAGAGGCGTAAAGCTCATTTAGTGAGTTGGGATGTATGTTGTCTTCCTAAGATGCATGGTGGTCTTGGTTTCAAGTTCCCTCGTCATATGAAAGAGGCATTCCTTATGAAGATGATATGGAATCTTATCAAGCAACCAAATAAGCTCTGGTGTAGAGTTCTTTACAGTAAGTACGGTAGAAATAATGATCTTAATAACAATATTAGCTCCCAACCTTATGACTCTCCCTTGTGGAAAGCGATTGTAGGAATTTGGGATGATTTTAAGCGTCATGTTATTTGGCAAATTGGGGATGGGAGAAGTACTAACTTTTGACTCGATAAGTGGGTCTCGAGTAATACTTCCATCTTTTCTTCTGCTAATCAATCATATGTGGATACTACTATTTCAGGCAGGGATGCTCTTAATACTTCTGGTGATTGGGATCTAATTTTTTTGATGGATAACTTGCATGTGGACATTGTTAACCAGATTTTAGCCATTCCAACTCCTTCTGATTTTGATGGTCCAGACACTATAGGATGGGGAGGAACTAGCACTCTCTAGTTCATTGTTCAAAGTGCTTTCAATTTGCAGCAAGCGACCTCTTTGGCTGTGGGAGGTGATTGGAAGACCTTATGGAACTGGAAGGGTCCCCATCATATCCAAATATTTATTTAGTTGGCCGCTCATGGAAGGATCCTTACCAATTATCGTCGTAGCAAGGGGGGGGGGGGGGTTGGTATATCCCCTACTTGTCGTTGTTGTGCGAGGGTGAAACAACCATTCATGTCCTTCGTGATTGTGTGCACGCCACTCAGGTATGGCTCATACTTGTCCCGTCTAATTACATAACTAATTTCTTCTCTTTTGATTGCATGGAGTGGATTTTTAACAACCTTAATAAAAAAGGGATTGAAGATAATCCTGCTACTTGGTAGACTACTTTCATGACAACATGTTGGTATTTGTGGAATTGGCGAAACAAATCTATTTTTGAAATAGGATTTCAAAGACCAGGCAACCTAAAACTGGTAATTCAAAAGTTTACTAGAAAGATAGAAGACAATACGAAGCTGGTGCATAAAAGTCCGAATAAAAAAAAAAACTATATGCATCGGTTGGATGCGAACTCAAATTGGTTGTGTTAAGCTTAATTGTGATGGAGCTTGGAAGGGATCTGGTACTCTTGCAGGGTGTGGAGGGTTTCTTCGAGACTCTGAATGGCAAATGGATCAAAGGCTACTTCAAGAAGATTGGAATGTGTGATGTTTTTCATGCTGAAATGTGGGGCATGTACCTAGGTTTGGACTTGGCGTGGAGGGAGAATACCACTCATCTTATAGTGGAGAGTAACTCAAAGATCTTGGTCGACATGATTACTGAAATTTGCAATTTTGGTGGAACGACTCCTACCTTGGTCAAGCGTATTCGACAACTTTTGAGTTTGAGTTGGACTGTCAAAATTACCCATACTTGGCGTGAAGGCAACAAAAGTGCAGATTGACTTGCTAATTTCAGCATTTCGATGGACTTTCTAGATTTTCATATTCTGGAGAATCCCCCTAGTGAGCTCCATAGTCTTTTGTTTGATGATATTTTCGGGGCTTGCATGCCTAAGAACATCCTTTTAATTTCTTAATTTTCTTTCTCTTTGGGCTTTACCCTCTTTTGTACCAAAAAAAAAGGGACCATATATACATTTTTTCCACATGAAAAATGTGGTTAGATGGGGATACCCCACTAAAAAAAGGTCAACCAAGTTCTCTAACAAGAATTAGTTTTTTGGTGTGTAAGCCGAAGATCTTCTACGCGCAACTGCATAAACTAATCTTTCAAGTTGGATATAACCTCAATAAGTGGCAAAGATATTTATCGACAAGGTTGTTGGATATTCACACAAATAACATGTAAAACAAATTACAATGTATTCATGTTTGGATGGATTTGATTGATTTTTTTTTCCTCTTCCTAAACCTAGCAGCCTCCTCTCATCTCATTCTTCTACTCTTATCTCAATTGTTCATTATCCATTAAAGAGAAGGTTTTGAACTCTATCCGGACCTACTACATGCAGGTGAGTTTGTTGTCATCTAGAGAGTTTGTAACCAACTTAGCAAGCTCACAGGAAACTTTATTTGGAAATGAGGCTCTAATAAAAGCATTCATTTGGTTAGTTGGGAAACTATTGCTATGCCAAAAATCATAGAGGCCATGGTATTCAGCTCACTATAAAGTAGTCAATATTTCTATGCTTGCTAAATTGGTGTGGTATTTGAATTATGGTGCGAACAAGTTGTGAGTCAACATGCTTTTTTCAAAATATTTAAATAATCTACGTATTATTAATTCAACTTCTACTAATGGCTCTCCAATCCAATCTATAAGTATATTTTATAGCTTCATGAATATTGTTTTTACGAGAATTGGTTTTGTCCTCTAAAATGGTTTAACGGTGTAGTTTATTGTCTACTTATCTTTTGTTCACGTGTAATTAATCATTGATATATACTAGTAAAAAAATAGCCTGCTTAAGGATAGTAAATAAAAAAAAGCTAATCGTATTCTTAATGAAGGATATCATTATAGGACTAATACTGGCAAATTTTATTTTTGGTATGCTCCTTGGCTTATAAAAGATCCTTTGTGCAACCACGTGAATCATGAATCATTTTGAAAATGGCACCCATGAGGATCATGCTTTTCTTTTTCTAGATGGCTTATATATGGTGGAATTTAAAATCTATAAATGTTTGGTGTGTTGGTAAGGCTTCATTTAGTATTTATTTACGACAACTAAGATTAAGAAACTTGACATCGTTTGACCATAGACTGTATTGTTTTAAATGTTGATGATGGGAGTTTCGTTTTGGAGTCGGGTAGGAGTGATTTTGGTGGTTTATCCAGAAATGGGGATGGCACATGAATTAGTGGTTTTAGTGGCAACCAAATGAAATCTATAATAATATTCATGTGGAAATTATGGCCATTTTGCATGACCTTCTTATTGCTAGAACAATGAACATGAATTGTTTGCTACTCTAACCCCTTGACAACAGTGAATTTTTATGTCTTCCACGTTGAATCATATGCATCACTATGCGGTAGAAATCCTACCAATCCAAGATTTAAAGTTTGATTGGCATTCAGTTGATCTACACTCTTGGAGAAGATTTTTCATTGTGATGATTTTCTCGCAAAGATTGGTTCTCATATAGAGATGATAAGTTTAGCGATGGCAAACAAAGTCCATATTCATAGGTATGCATAAAATCCGTCGCAGCATATACAGGATAAGTATCTTAATGGATATTCACCGATAAAATAAACAAATATTTCAATTATATATTACTTGATCGATTTTGATGCAGATTTAACAGTACACTTGTATGCGGATATCATTATACATTAATAAATTAAATAAATTACTAAATTGCCTAACTTAAATTAAGTGCCCTTGCTTAAATTGCTTATCATATGATTTTGATGATTTTTTGTTGTTAAATTAAAAGTGAAATGACTGTGATGAACTTTTGTTTAAATTTTAGGTAATTAAAAAAGGGAGATGCTAGTCACTAAAATTGTGCATTCAACACATTGAAACAAAAAAAAAAGTAACATTTTCTACCTAAATTTCATCGATCATTTCTAATTTTGAATTTCTAACAAGGGCACTTGTTAGCATAATCCATTAAAAATATATTATTTTCTACAAAATCAATTTTTTTATTAAATAGTATCCATTTCTTAAAAAAAACTAATATTAGCCATGAATATTTGTAAATACTCATGGGTAGATCAAAATCTATGAATTATCCGTTTAGCGGATACTCACACGGTATGGGGCAGACACATGTATCATATATATTCGATAGGGTGGACATAAATATCATAATATTCTTGCTCATAGATACTTATTTACATTTCTATATAAGTTTATTTATTAGAAGTGCTCTCTCACATGGTCTCTCATCTTTTGAAAGTTGACACACTTGGTGCTGGCTTCATGAGATTGTAGTTGTTGTTTTTGTTTGTTTGTTTTAGTTTTCTCTTTTATTTTTCCATGGTACCAAACAAAAAAACAATGAAATATCAAAGTTTTTATTTCTTTTCTATTATACTTTTATTAGTATCTTTTTTTTATTTTTTTTATTTCTCTTTCTCATATCTTTAAAGAATAGAAATTTTATAAATTTAATCATCATTTTTAATCTCATGTAATATTAACTAATTTCTTTTTATCAAGCAGTAGTTTAATTAGTGATTAGAATATTACACTTATTTAAGTGTTAATATTTAAGAAGTGACGGGTTTAAAATAGTACCTCGGTAAACGAATATCCATCAAGTGAGTTATACTCGTAGACCAACTATTATGTGTACAATGTGCCAAAGTAACATATTTTTGGAATGGACGGAGTACGAAAGTAGAGCACAAAGCATCAAAATGAAAATAAAGATACACACCTAATCTCAAATTTTGACATGACACGTTATAAGAACTAGAAAACTTAGATACAAGACTAGAAACAAAGGTTCAATATAGCAGTAATGGAGATTAGGTGATGATAATATAGCAGTAATGCAAAATGGTTGAGCGAAGAAAATATGGGCTAGCAGCATTAGTAGTTGGCATGCTTTAATTAAGAGTTGAAATGCAACCAATAAATTGATGCTAATTAATGCAGTTGTAGACTCTGATAGGGACGATCTTGTTTTGTGCTCTTTCAAAAATAACCGACCTATACTATATAAATACACATACTATGCCTTAATCAATAGGCAACTTACTCCTACAAGATTTTTCCTCTCAATCTTTATTGTGATGGTTAAAAAATATCTTCTTATGATCACATCAATATCGGATTTAATGTCTCACTTTATGTTGTGTTTCCTTAACATATATACGAGCACAACGTTACTCTATTCCTTCTGACTCTCATTGTCCTATAAAGTCATATCTTTACAGTTTACACAGAATTACAGACATTGCATTTCCTCATGTCACTCATCATCACCCAAATAATTTTGATTTTTTTGAAGAATAAAAAGGAAAAGTCTCTAACAAGAGTCCAAACAAACATACAAATAATTTTGATATACTAAATGAAGTTTGTGAAAATTAAAGAGAGAAAGAGTTCTTCAATAGACACAATTTTCTATAAATACCACAATTTTTCATCCCCAATTATAGATGTTCTTATAAAATCAGTGGGCCTATGGCCAAGACTTTAGTGGCCTTATAGTATTAGATACTTGCTCATCTCTCATCAGTTTTTGTCCATTCCTATTAAATAGTTGAACGTGAGGTAACTCACGCAGATGTATTTTTATCGTGAGTTAACTTACGTAGAGTGTATTTTTCAACGTAAGTTAAATCACGTAAGATGGAAATGAGCAAAAACAAATAGGAAAAGAGCAATTATCCTTATATTATTGCTTCTGTTAAACTGCTACTTAAAAGTCAAGCCAAGTATATCACTTTGACCATGCCCTATTCCGTTTCTTCATTAATAGAAAGATGAAGATAACGGAGATCTCAATCAGTAACATAAGCAAAAAAAAAAGTGTCCAGATTTGTTGGACTCAAATATAAATAAAAATTCAGTATTATATGCACTTTGATTTATTATTTTAAAAATCTCCTTGTATTAATTTCTTAATATTATTTGTATGACTGCTATTATAGTTAAGGGTAAGAAACTAAATATATGTTGTTTTTATGTGAAGAAAATTAAATACATGTGAATTTTAACCAATCAAAAAGAGTACGTTGAAAAATATGTGTTTATAGCTTTTCTCTTTTTACTAATGGTAAAAATTGTTAGTAAAAATATGTATTTTTGCTTATAATTAAATCTAATGAAATAGTACTACTTAGAAAATAAGAATATTTGAGAAAGAGGATATTCCAAAATCTATTTGTGGATGCACATGATGTCTAAGTCTCCAACAACTAACTAAGTCTACTTTGATTATTAGACTTTAGAGGTGTGAATTTATAGTGATGTTAAGTGGGTCAAACAAATTTAAGTTTCATTGATCATCTTGTCTGGCACAGTACAATATTAGTTCAATAGATATATGTATAATTCCTTTCTCCTTTTTACATACTCCATAGTTTGTGGTAATGGTATACGTGTAGTATTATTCTCATTGATGCCTCTTCTTAAAGAAATATTATTCTCATTGATATTTAATTTATTTTGATTTTTACAATGTCATTTTCTTTTATTTCTTTCCCGGCCATCTCTTGCATCATTGAATAATTAATTAAGTGATTATCAAGTGTAAAGTATAAATTCTTTAAAAAAAAAATGTAAACTATAATATTCGTCAAAAAAAGGAAAAGTGTAAAGTATAATAGTTGTAATTTGTAAAAAAAGTGGAAAGTATAATTAATAAATAATATCTTAAAATTTCCTCTATCAAATCTCTTTTAAATTATTTTTTGGGATGAGGATCATAGGAAGATTTTTTGGTTTGATTGGAACACCATTTGTAAGGAGAAGGTGGGTGGTTTGGGGTCAGAAGGATTAGGGAGTTTAATATTGCTAAGTTAGGTAGATGGTGTTGGCGGATGGTAACTTAGAGAGATGTGACGTGGTTAAGAGGGTTGGCGGTGAGGTATGAGGGTGGAGTGAGGTCGGCTACGGGAAGGAGGGAGTAATGGTTTGTTTGGTGGCAGCAAATTGTGTGTATTAGATAGGGTATTGGTGTTCAGGCCGAGGGTTGGTTTGCGGAGAATTTGAGTAGGAAGGTGGGGAATGGGAAATACACTTTCTTATTGGACTGATAGGTGGATGGGGGACGAAGTGTTGTGTGTTAGGTTCCGACGTCTGTTTGACTTATCTGATAATAAATGACAAATGGTCGTCGGTGGCGGAGATGGGGCGGTGGGGGGGGGGGGGGGGGGGGGGGGGGGGGGGGCTTGGCATTGGAGGAGGGGTTTGAGGGCGTGAGAGGGGGAACTTTTAGTTGAGGGACAGGCGTTGCTTCGTGATGTTTCTTTGCATGATGTTTCTTCATATCGCTAGATTTGGTCTCCGAATCCTGCTGTTGGGTATACTATGTGGGGCGCATATAGCATCCTTAGCAGGGAGAATCTTCACCAGGACGTAGCTATTCCTGATACTATTTGGTAGCGGCATATTCTTTTGAAGGTGTCTTTGTTCGTGTAGCGTCTACTGTGTGGCAAAGTTCCTACTAAAGTTAATTTATTCAAATGTCGTATAATAGCTTTCGAAGATTAGCCGTGTGTTTCAGGGTGTGGCTAGATTGAATTGGTTGATCACCTTTTTTTGGATTGTTCTTTACATGGATCTTTATGGTTTGATGTGTATCGCTGGCTAGGCATTGTTACAATTTGTCCTCATAATTTGACAGACCACTTACAACAGTTTGGGTTTTTTGTTGGTATTTCTAAAAGCATCGAATCTGGATGGTCATGATTTGGTGTGCTTGCATCTGGATTATTTGGAAGGACATGAACAACATAATTTTCTTTTCAGACAAACCATCTTCCACGCTATAGCATATTGAAAATGTTAAGCTTCTTTCTTTTTGGTGGTTAAAGGCTAAAACCAGCAACTTTCCTTTTGATTATCATAGGTTGTGATTTAACCATTTATTGTGTACGAACATAGGTTAATTATGATTTTTTATGCTTGTTGTTTTGTTTCTCTTTCTACTCTAACTTGACTTTGTGACCTTTTGATTTTTCTCTAGCATACCTTTTGACTATGCAGTAGAGCATAGTAAGATAATTCATCTTGACTTCCTAAGAAAAAATTCAAAATGTATATAAAATCCATTAAATTCTTCTTAATGACAATTAAGAGGAAAATATAAGTCAAATAATCTAGTTTCTGGTCTAATATTCATTACATCTAGCATAATCTAGGTCTATTCATGAAGGAGGTGTTTAGTTTGGGTTTTTTTAAACTACAATTTTTTTTGACAAAAATGAAACAATATTTATTCATTCAAATTGATAGAATACATCAAATATAAACAATAACATGATCAACATCGCTAAAAATGTAAAAGGTTGATCAACGAACAAACTCACAACGCCCAAGTTAATAGCATACAACGACGAAATGCTTACAAATAAAATCTAAATCACCAGAATACTCATGTTTCAGGATTTGCAATGTTGACGTCCAAATCATTGGTTGAATATGTGATTGACTGAAGCTAATCTTTTAATATAAATCAAACGAACACCGCAACAAGACGAGAAATCAAACAACGTTGCAGAAGACGACGAACAACACAATGTCGCACTCAGACGACGAAATCGCGAAAAACACAAAAGAAAAAAACTTAATATATGTAAAAATCATTTATTTAAATCGAAAATGACATAAAACCACTTATCTTTGATAAGTGAAAGATAAAGTGAACTTAAAAAGAATTGAAGGTTCTCTTACTAAAAAAAACTAGGTCTGACCACGTGCGTTTGGCCCTACTTTTTTCAAAGTTAAAAGCGACTTTAAACTTAAAAGTAATATTAAGAGCTTCAAAAATTAAGTAAAAGTCGTTTGGAAACTCTATTTTTTTTATTTAAAAGTAAAATTTAAACTAAAATTTCTTTGATAAATTATGTACTCATCTTATTCTTTGACGAAATTATATATTCAAAAAATGTCTAAGAAATTGATTAGTAATATAAACATATATTTAAGATTTTTATTTATATATTTTTTCCCTAAAAAAATGATTTATTTATATATTTTAAATATTTATATCCATGCATATTCAATTTTATTCAAACTGTATAATTTTTTTGTGATTTATAAACAAACATCTTGCTAGAATTATATTTTTAAATGAAATTTTTTATCGTTTGAGATGTCATGAAGCACCACAAGTCTTCAGTTAGAATTTTTTTTACAATGATATTGTCTGCCATTATAAAATTAAGGTTAGCAAATTTGAACGTGTTAAGGATAAAAGAAACTAAGCTGTAACAATTAGCAAGCTTTACTCTCTCTTTTTTTTCTTCCGAAAGAATTAGCAAGCTTTTACTTGTTTAATTAACAAATGAAAAAGAAAAAAAATGTGGCTGGCGGGATTTGCAAAATTGCATGCAAAATGGTCAGCGAATAAGTTAGCATAAAGTTCAATTTACTGGCTTCTTCTTTTTTAGTTTTTTCTTCTTTAATATTAAACCACTTTTTTTATTAAGAGCTTCTTATGAGATGTGTTTGGCCCAACTTCTTCTTTAAAGTTGAAGATAAGTTAAAATTAAGTTAGGTCAAACACTACCTAAACTACAAATGTTAAATGGTTGGTTTTTTATGTTGAGGGGAAAATCAAACCCTTATCTCCAAATCAATTCACTTTGTAACTCTTTTATCTCAGCCACCAGATCATTTTTATATCCCATGGTGTTTTGCTTAATGTTTATTCAACAAAGTCTTTGTTGTAATACAAAATTTTACTACTTCATGTTCAAATATATGCAAAAAAAGAAGTCATTTGTTGCAACAAAAAAAATCATTAGAATTAGAGATGGCAAAAAAGACCAACCGGTCTAAAAGGGTAGGCCAACTAGATATGCAGGGTTGAAAATCTTATCCTGTCGCGTTTTATGAAGGATCGACGGTAGACCCATCAATGTTTTTTTTCTTCAAAGTATTAATTAAAAACTTCACATAAACAATGTAAAAGTATATAAATTTAAAGCCAATTTAAAGAAATCTAAATATATAACTAATGACTTCACTAAAAATATGAAAATGATCATTCAAACATATAAATTACATCATCTACAAATCTATAACAAATCAATTAGACATTCAAAATAAAAACTTCATGAGTTATCAATTGACTAACTATTAAAAATTTGAAACTAAAATCATGAAACAAAAGTGATAAGATTAATTGATTCTTTTCTCCACTGTATGAAGGAGAAAGCTAGAAAATTGATTATGACAATACAAATAAAAAGAAGTGAAAAAGAGAGTTTCTTTTTAATATCAACCCAACATACCAACTAGCCTCATCCGTCACCACCCCGTTTTTAGCGGGTTAAACGGAACGGGCACCCGACTAGTGGCGTGTTCAAAATCTCAAACCACCCCGCTAAAAGAGGGGTTAAACGTTCGAACCCGACGAGTCTAACCCATTTTATCATTCCTAATTAGAATAAGAGCAATACTATATAATGTAAAAGAAAACACAATGAATGCTTCCCGAAACAAAACTAACCAGTCACAATTTATTGTTTGGCAGAATACAAGGAGGTGCTTGCTGAAAAAACAGAAATAAAAAAACAAACCTCCAATCAAAATTCAAAACTAACCAGCTATTGTCGTGGTCTATTCGCTTGACATTCTCTCGCCAGAAAAAGCATTTCCCTTAGAATAATTTGTAATTTGTCACTATTGTCAAGCACACAAATTAAATGAGTTGTTTGCATTTTGATAAGGACATTGAAAAGCAACGTGTCCTTAACATATCTTTTTCTTTCTACAAAATATCTTCCATTTATTTAGATGTATATTTTTTTCTCTCCTAAATTTAGTTTTTCACTTATTCCACATTTTCTAAATGCTTGAAAGTGATATGAATAGTATTAACTAGATGATGTCATTAGTATAAAATGTTGCAATGAAAATATAAAATAATACTAGTTTTGAAACTTTTTTTCATTTGCAAGTGACACTTTCTATGGAATGGAGGGAGTAAATGTTAGCAAGAAAAGCTTTCACCTCACAAACTAATGGTATGTGTTTCAATACTATTTGAATAAGCTCAATCAAACCTTCCTTTATCTTCTTGAGGGGCAAAGAACAACATTCATATAACCTAACAACAACAAAGCATAGGACAAAACCACAAAAAGATGGAATTAGTGCAACCATGGGCTGCAACTTCTTGGAGAGGTGTGGGGGGTCACACATGGAATTCAGCTCAATCAATCATTTGCTTTCCATGAACTAAAATGTTACTTTTATGTGATGGTTCGTTGCTTTATAGTCAAACAACATCTTGTATATGTTGGAAGTTTGTGTTTGCATTACAAGTAACAGAAAGCAGAAGCATAATAAAAGTGAAAATGAACAACGACTAAAAAAAAGTTCACTTACATGAACTTATCGAATAAAACAAAGCACTGAATAGCTTGCTTTATAGTAATATCATAACCAAAACTTTAAGTATGCTGATTTGAGAATACAAACTTATCTTAACTGATTTTACAGGAATCAATTGATTACATGAGTCTACCAACACAGGTAGCTCGGGGATACTGTTGTTGCAACTGCGGCCATTGAACAAAAACTTGATCGGCCGTCCACAACTTGTATAGGAGCAAGTCACTCAATGAAAGCCTTCTCACTCTTGCGATACTCTCAACATAGAAAATCGATGGCCATCTGATTCCTAGTACCTATGCAAAAGTTAAACACATTTCACATCACTAGTAATCAACTAATCAAAAGAATTGGATAAATGGAATTAGGTAAAAGATAAAAGACGAATGAAGGGAAAACGAACCTTAAATATAAATGCAATAACACACAGGGGAAAGCAAGTTCCAGGTCCATTGCAAAGTATCTGAATATTAGCAAAACAATATTTGCTGAAATTATAACAACTTAGCATCAATTAAAGATGTAACCAAATAAGGATAGAGATGGTACCACTTCAGGTCTAATTTTAATCATCAGCCATAGGGCATGCACCATTGCAATTAAAAAGTCTAAACTGAGGTTATATATGATTGACCAACTTCCCTACTACGGTAAATCTTCATGAACAGTGCAGTCTCAGCAACGTTTGTTCCACACTGCATTAAAATTGACATCTGATCAGAACCTGTAAGCCAGTGTTGAAACCCAGAAGGAAAATTCAGAACCTATAAACTAAAATTTCACATTTTGCACCTATGCCAGTAGAAGAAAGTAGAAAATAGAGCAAGTAAAGTTCCGTGGAGAATGCAATGTAAGACATAAAATGTGGAACATATATTGCTTCAGTGACCACTGACCAACACTATTAATAATTTATCCATATATTGCAACAAAGGAGCACCAAAGAAGTAAAAATTTATCCAATCAAATATTGAAAGACAGTTGTAGAAACAAGTTTGCAGAACGGGTACCTCAGATGCCAGGGAGTTCTCCAACAGCAAAGCTTTTTGAAGACTCATATTATCAGTAGCAACAACAATGTAGAATCTCGGTTTAAACCTATCTTTATGTAACTAACACTGCCAACAAATTAAGCATCTCGGCAGTATGACCCCCTACAGTAGCATAAAACTAAAAATTGCAGAATTGTCGTAAAACGTTTTGATATGGAAGGAAAAGAAGGAAGGTAATCTCAAACCTGATCCTAAAATAATAAGGGTACTACTACTAACAGGTTTTAAAGCTCTTTTCCTCAAGGTCTTTCCGCCACGATATATGACATGAATGACGCGAACTACTATCAAGATGGCGATAAAAGCAACACTTGAAATAATAGCAGTTGAAGATACACTAGAGAATCAGCAACCATTGCCTTTTTCCATCAGAGACAGTTTCAAGATTTTAAGTTGGGAGCTACACATACATCTTCGCCGCAAAATTCTAGAGAAAATCAACGGAGCAGAAATTATTAGTTTCATCGCATGTATTCCTATCACAAGGAAATACCTACTTATATGCAAAAGAGAGACACGTTGTTAGAATGAATATGCTGCATCAACCACTAGATTTTCTCGCAACTTTTGATTTCGTACTTACGTTTGCAAGTTGGCATGTGTCTTGGGGTGCTTTTGAAGCATTTTCAGTGCTGTTAAATAACAGCTATAGCAGCACTAATAGCATTATAGCGTAGCAGAATTTGAACATATCGATATTGTTCTGCGATACGCTATTTAGTACAAAAAGTTGTCAAATAGCTGCTATAGCTTATAGTGCCATAGAGGAATTCGTACAGTTTATTATAGTCATTTCAGTTCAAACAGATAGAAACATAAAACTGTAATAACTTCATTGGGTAATCTTTTTATTGAAAGAAAATATCGCAAGGTGATAGAATTTTGGCAAGTGTAGCAAAAACTATCGAAGTAACAAAATAAGTTCGTATTCACGAGGACTGTGTTAATCTCAATTTGACAATAAAATAAATATTTAGCATGTATATATTATTTTGTAAAATATAGGTAGTAGATTTGATTTGATTTCATAAAATTAAATAACATAAAATAAAGATTCTGTTATAAAATATAGATTTAGTCAGAAAATATAGATTCGGTTAGAAAATATAGATTCCGTTAGCAAATATAAATTCAGTTAGAAAATATAGATTTGGTTAGAAAATATGAAGAGAGATGAGATCAGGTCTTTCGAATATATTGCACCTCTAATAATCTTTGAAGGTTTTATGAACGTTAACCTATTATCGCTAATAAACGATTATCCATTTCTAGACTAACAATGTTTATTAGAACAACTCAATTCTGTATAAGTTGCAAGCTAGGGTCAGTAGTCAATCATGTTTATATTTGATCAGGATATAAAAAGTATTAAGAACAATTGAATTGAATAAAAATTAGATTGTCATTCACAATAAATAGAGTTTCACAGCAACATAGTTCAATTAGGGTTACAAAGAATCATCTCAGACTTAATCTCTAAGAGATTTAGCTACATAATCGAGTTTACAAATAGCATAATCAATAATGAATGGAATCAAAAGGTTGAAGAATTCGCCTCCTAGCCGTCTTTAGGTCTCAAAATCGCACTTTGCTCTCTTCAATTCGTAACCCCTAATTCTGGAATTGGCTTCAGCTTAAATAGGAAATATTTTCTGCGCCCAAAATTACGCCACGCCTCATAAAATTGCGCCACGATTCTGCAAAATTGCGCCACGCCAACAGAAATCGTACCACGATTTCCGTGGCAGAACCAAACCTTCATTCTAGTCACAAAATCGCGCCACGCCACTCAAAATCGCGCCACGATTTGATACTTTCAGCATTTCCAAATTTCTTGCTTTTAACACCCCTGGATACCTCATTTTGCCTCAGAACTCTATCAAAATGTCAAAATAAGTCCTAAAAACTACATAGTGACAACATGTCATCACAAGGCACCAACACAAAATGTGAAATGAATCATAACGATAATTTAATTTCATCATACACCAAGTTATAAGATCCTAAAAACTGGTTACGATTGAAAATGGTGTTTGGCAAAATTAGGAAAAACCAAATCTTTTAAATGAAGTTGAGAGAAGAGACTCACCAAGAAATGAGGAAGTTGGTGGAAGCAATGTGCGACGATTTCTCGTGTGGATCCACTTGTTTTCTTTAGAATTTTAGAGACCAAAATCTATTCTCTATATATGAAAGTTAATAACCAGCAAAAACACAATATTGTCCATGTTAATTATTTGACACCTAAGCATATTTTTACCATTCAGTGTCTTTTGTAACAAAAAATCATATTTAGAGGAGAGAAAAAATATTTGTGGAAAGATTGAGATTAATTTGAAACAAAATATTCCTTTTGTATAGTTGTATCTAAACAAAATAAATTATTAATCTCTAGAAAATAATCTTTAAATTATTGAATGTCAAAATCATTTTTATTATATAATTCGTACCAAACAGGCTAAACTCAAAAACTATATAAAAACAATCTCTAAATTATTGAATGTCAAAATCACTTATTCTCTAAATATTACTCCCTTTGTTTTTATTTAACTATCGTTTTAGAATGGTAACATGAAATTAAGAAAGTGTCTTTAAAAAAATAAAATTATGAAAGTGAATTTTTGAAATTCTTTTTCCTATTATACCCTCATTTTAATCCACAAATAAAGTATTTTTTTGAACATATTTTATTTTTTCAATAAATATGTTCTTCCATAACAAACAACTTTTTTTTTCATTAACAATGATACAATCTTATTTATAATATATAAAATAAAAAAGTGGAAAAAGATACACAACTGGAGATTAAACCAAAATCCTCGAAAAGAGAAGCAAATCGGAAAAACAAATTAAAAAAACGATAAATCGGCACACCAAAACTATATCTAAAAGTCAACTAAGTGCTTGTAGAATCTTTCTCCAACCAGATTCTTGACCAACGACGATTAGCAACGAAGAAACCTGGTCAAAGGAAACCATTTGATCTATACGTCGAATATCCCAATAGAAAATATTCATTGAGGAATGGAAGAAGGTGAACCCCGGAAGCGGGTTTGGTAGGCAACTTGGTTGAGTTTTTTTCTTCTTCTTCAGGATCTTTGATATGTAAGTAGTGGATGAGACCTCATAATCAATATTTTTATTATTCATCAACTTCTGAACCAACTTAAGGTCTTTTTTGCAAACTAGACAACTATGAGATGGATAGTTAGAGATATCATTCACGGGTATGTTCTGGCTGTTATCATTACCTATTTCGACAATTACCAATTTATTTTGATTGTTATCAACCACATTTTTAGGAACCACGGTCACGAGGAGTTCAAGTGGAACCTCTTTGGATGCGCTCTTTGCTAGAATATTACCATTGGAATCGTCTGTTTTCTCCTTTGCTGAATAATCCAGTGTCCCAAAACAGCGGTATAAGTTGTATATGCTTGAGATTCGTCACTTGGAAAGTTAACGTCGTTTTTTTTTTTTTAATATTTTACCATATTTTTAGTTTGCCACTTTATAATATTTAGTTATGACTATTCCAATGTTTGTAATTAGTTAAATTGAGTATATATAAAAAATAAAAATATTTTTAAAGGATATATTTTTTTAAGGATTCGTAAATGATAAATAAAAAATATGGTCACATTAACGTCATCTTTATCATTAACGACATATCTATTATTTGTAATATTTTGACTTTAGTTAAATCCAACACATTATAATATTTAACGACAACTATTTTAATGTTTTTATATTTAACTTCAGCTTCATCATTAATTTTTTTTCTAAATGCAAATAACATTTAACATATAATCCACGTTTCGACGCCTAGCCCGTGCGGAGCACAGGTTTGTTGTTAGTTGCTTAAGTTTTTTTCACAAAGACTAAAAATTGTGATTTTATTTATTATGCAGTGATTAAAAACAAAATTATAGATGTTTATAAGGATCACTTACTTAATTATTTCTATTTTAAATAAGGAGGTATTTTTTAGAAGGATTAAATAAGGGTGTGCATGGTAACTTTGGTCCTCATGATTAAATATAAAGTAGTCATTGAATGTGCATTTTCGTTATCAGTTTAATCCCTGACGTTCAAAACTTTTGATAACCGATGATGTGGCGTGTATGAGGTATAAGAAACTAAAATGAAAGTATAAAATGACCGCTTTAATCCCTCAACCACAATCAATATCTTGAACCGATTAACACAAATGCATTGAAGTTCACTCGTATTTGTTGTTAGATTAGATAGATTTAATATCTAACCAAAAATCACTGCAAACAACAAGTTGTCACTATATTTTTCATAGTACTAATAGTTGGATATATGATTTGTTACATCATTAGCAAGATAAAATGAGTGTTTTCTTTTTCCTATAATTGTTGGATATATGATTTGTTACATCATTAGCAAGATAAAATGAGTGTTTTTTTTTCCTATAACTAGTTAAAAACTCGTGCTTCGCACGAGTTGAACACTATTATTTTGAAAATATTTGTTATATGTTTGAATAAGTTAATATGTTGTCAACCGATTAATTCAAATATATGTTTACTATTGTGATTTTTTTAAAAGCAATGCACTATATCATATAAACACATAATTGCTTGAATTCTAAACTTCCGATTTTGCCAAAGACATGTCCTGAAACTGCCCTCGACGACAATATAGCACCTTATCATTATACTCTTTAAAGGGCTGACGCAAAGCATTATAAAGCTTTGTTGCATAAAAAGTGTCTCTTTCATCTTGATCAAGAGAAACTGGTGCAGCTATATAGTAAACATTCTCATGTTTTTCAATGATTAAAATTAGGTGACATTCCATGAAAGTTATATTATGTAGTTTGTAACATCATTGTTTCTACAAATGTGTTTCCATGAAATGCTATAAACATTTTTATGTTTAAATGTTTGCATCCTGTTTCAACAATTTTTTACAGAGATGTTAATTTCCATTTGTTTCAACAATGTTAATGCATTTTTTCTAAGAATATAGGTTAAGATCATAGGCGAATCAATTGGATGACATAATGCACTGATAAATTTAATATTATCAGTCCTACTCAACAATTATTATTTTTTGAAAGAGGTATAAATAGAAATAATAAATTATGACCATTCCTATGTGTTTCACATATTGAAAAACTTTAAAATTCAAGAAATGTTGTTCAACTTACATACATGATTTCTTTATCAGATTAGATTTTGTAAAAATTCATTATTTTCTAGTTAGAGATCTTGACTTACATCTCATAACCTAATTACACATGCAAGTCAAATAACCTCGCAAGAGTCGATGACATATTTTCAAAAAAGCAGATAAAGAAAAGATCAATCACTCATTCTTGATATGTTTGGCCAACTTAGTGGAAGACAATTGTGTTGGATTGTTGTCACAATAAGGATAAAATTTTCATACATAAAATGAAGATAATATTAATAATTACAATAACGTTATTATTCATTAAATCACACATAAATTCAATCTGTTTATTATACCGTGGGAATGTTAAGGGAATCTGAGCACTCAGCAGAAGCATTGTTCTTCTCAAGAATGAATGATTGGGTGGGATTATCATAGATAACATTCTACAGTAATAAAATTGAAAACCAAATATAAGTGCAGAAAAAGAATCAATCAAATCAATTATAAAAAAACAGGACAAGCACAAATATCCTCGTCAAGTTGTTGCTCGTCTGCTGAATTTCATCGGGCTGAAGATGGGACTTAATTTTCTTGATGACAGCAGGATCACGGGAAACAACTAAAACAAATGATTGATGATAGTATGGCTGATACTTGACATGTAACGCAAACTCAAGGCCGAGTAGTTTATCTAGATGTTTTGGATATATTTTAGGATCATCGTCGTCGACCTTCATAAATAAATACAATTATATAAGTTATAATATCTATCAACCATGCAGAAAATAAGATGAAAAATAAATTAGGGATACCTCTTGCGTAGTCTTCCTAAGAGCTTGGGCAGTAATACCAATAACTTGAAGACATTCACTATCTCAAAACACAAATTCAGCCTTGTGACCATCATGAACAACTTGCACAACTACCTTGTATCTCATAAAATGGTTAGATTCAAAAACATATTAGAAATATGCCAGACAAAAAATCACTAATCCACCACATGAAATTTTAAATATGTAACCTAGTCAATGAAGCATCAACATCATGTTCGCATGTACATCTATAGCTAGCACCATTTGACTTTGATACCTTTGAACATTTTGTGCAACTCTCATAATACCATCCAAAATGGTTAGGATTGAATTTAGTTGTTTTCCAAATAGTGATGCACTATGTATCCTAACATAAATTATGCAAATGAAATAAAGAATAAACATATTTTTAATTTGTGCATATAAAAACTCAAAGCATGTTTGTGCATAAAAAAAAAAAGCAGACCTTGACTAAGTCTTTAAATTCAGCAATTGGCCTAACTTGAGACAGATTGGAAAAATCGTTGTACGAAGTATGTTGAGAAGAAGTCGAACCATGACTTAAGTTCTGACTGTCAATTTGACTCTGAGCTTGAGAAGTGTTAAGGTCACGACAACTATTCAAGAAATATGATAAAAAAACAATCAAATCGGATTGTGAAATAATAAGTTACTCTAACACTGTATTGTTAAATCATAATCCAAACTTACCAAGTCTTAAACTTCTCAACAACCGGGTGATGTAGGTTGATGAAAATCCTTGAACCTTCCCAATTGTTACATATATTTGGCTTGCCATTGTCTACAAAATGGTAGCAAAGAACTCGAGGTAAATAGATGGTACAAGATAAAGTTATTGACAAAAATAATAAATGTATATCACATTGACCTCCAAGCTTACATTGAGCATGAGTAATATTAAAATACAGGCCTTACATACTTTCGATCAACAAGAAAATTCATCAAAGCTACAAAGTATTTTTCCCATAATGTTACATCAACCATATTCCCACTGCATAAGGAAAGACATCTTTCAGGCCATTATCAAACCTATACAAAATCCTATCATCTGATGCTGACAAATTAGAAAATAATACCTTTCATCTCTCAACACAATGTTCGTACACGGTTTTTTCCAGTCCCAATTGGCATTATCTTGACAATCTCATGAAGATGCCTGATGACTTCTTAAAAAAAATTACATCTATAAGAACCTTATAATCGGAGAAAACACAGAAATAAATTAAAGTACATAACTATATCATTGATAATGCCTCAAAAGTAACATATTTTATGTGTTAATCTAGGCAATTTGGTGATTTGTTTTACAAGTTATCGATGGAAAAGCTTCAATTGTGTGCATTAATGTCATTTATGCTTTGTATGCCTTATTCTACCCCTTTTTGTGCAGGAAATACAAGCAAGGATAAAAAATGGTCAAAGTTCACAAGAAACTCGCTATTAGCGAGTTTTTCACCATCAACGAAATTGTTACAGAGTGATTTGCCATTAGCGAAGTTTTGAGCCAAGGCCTGAAGCAAAAGGGAAGAAACTCACTATTAGCGAAAATTTCGTTGATAGCGAAATTGTTCCAGAATGATTCGCTAATAGCGAAGGTTTGGCGAAATCAAGGAAGTTCAGACAGGATAAGGGTGACGTGGAGCAATTCCATTGGTGCAGAGGCAGATTTCCAAGTTTTCGCTAATAGCGAAATATTTGGCTATTAGTGAAAATTTGCAATTTGACCCACTATAAATAAATTTCTCTTCTCTTTCCATGTACCTTAGTACTGTTTTATTCCATTTTTCTTGTTTTAGAGAGAGAACTAGGGCTTTTCTAGAGAGAGAAATACAAAACAAGGTAGTTAAGAGTAGATTCAACCCAAGATTTATTGAGGCATCATGAGTCTAGGCATGGAATCTTCATCTTTTCTTCATCCTTTGCTAAGTTATCATAGACATATGTAGCTACATCTACCCTTGTGGGTTTTGAGGTATTCAAACAAGCTATTATGTAAACTCTTGATCTTTTAATATATGGTTCTAGCTTATTTATTCAATATTGTTGTTATTCTTGTATTTAAAGCTTTATTGAGATTTGAAATGATATTGACAAATACTTTTGGATCTAGGAATAGAATAACAATCTATCTAAGTTTTCATTCTAGACATAGATGTTAATCTTTGATAATTACGTTTCATTATAGACATAGATGTTATCTTTGATAATTATTGTTAATCATTGATTAAATGATCCAATCGACTTTGTGATCGTTTAAATAGTTTGGGAAATCGACATTTAAACGATCCCTTAGAAATAACGATATCATTTGGACACGAATGATATTGTTGAGTGATTGTGATAATATCGTTTAAAAAGCTAGAATCCGTTATTTGATCGAGAGATTGCAGCTGTTACATTTGGTTGAGTGTCTCTGACCCCAATCGAAATAGCTCTATCTCTTCTCTATTTTATTTTATGTTGAATAGTTAAAATTAGTTTTAAACAAACAAACATTTATACCCAAACACTTAAGATGATATTTGACGTTATAATACTTATGAGATACATCAGTCCCTGTGGAAACGAACCTATTATACTCACGTGTAATTAGTTATATGACATGTAAAAATCTTACATCAAAATAAAACGTCAGTTTTGAATTTTCCATCTTGAATTTCCTTAAATGACTTAAAGCGAAATTCATGAGTAAGAATTGTAGTTAACTTGTCATCCTTCTGCATCTTTGTACCAGAACCAAAAACAACTTTAAAGGGATGGTCAACATGCTTAAATGCAACATCATTATCAAACACATGACAATTATACAAAGTATAAGTCTTGCTTTTCTCGATCAAAGTCTCCCAATGCTCCAATTCTCTATATCAAGTTATTACATGAACTCGATCACCCTAAATTTGAGAAAGAAACCAAAAAACATAAATAAATCAAAATGTACACTAATAAGTAACATTGATAAATATTGTACAAAATTTTGAATTTATTATTTTTTTGACGGTGTCCAGGGTTCGAACCCCAAACCTTGTATATATTTATGCATTGTCCCTACCAATTGAGTTAAGTTCACGAGGACAAAACTTTGAATTTATTACGAATTAAAATAATAAATTAGAAAATGTTTAAAATATTTTTTGAAGGGTAAAAATGTTTAAAATATAAAAGATATTTTTTTTACAAATACTATATTTACTCAATGACGTTTATTTTGTGTAACATGAATATAAATTCATATAATAGTATAAATGACTTGTTAAATATTTGAATAGGAGAAATAATTTAAGGAGGTTAAAAAAATAACATAAATAATATCAAATTAGTAGGATTTTTCTTTTTTAATTATACTCTATAACAAATTTCGTTATAAGAATACAATATTTTTGGTGTCTTTTTAAAAAGATAAGAATTTATATTATATGATATTATATTTGTTACATTGTTGGTATCATTGAAACATATATGTTTAGTTTTTTTTGAATAAGAAAATGAGATGCATAGTTTGTTACAATATAAAGGTGCACAATATATATAAGTATACTTTTTTTAGGCATTTATACTTGTACTTTTAATTAAAATCAAAATTTTATAAAAATAATTATATGCATTATGCAACGCTAAAAACTATTATACGCATTAGCGTAACAAAAAAACAGACAGACGAACATAAAATATTACTCTAAATGCTAATGCTTGTGTGTATATTTGTGAGTTTGAAGAAAGAAAATAATAATATATGGTATCATTAAATGACAGCGTGAATAAAAATATTTATGAGGTTGTGATGATCAAACGATATTGAAATTAAATATATATAAGTGATAAAATGATAATAAAATTCCTTTGAAAAAAAGATAATAAAATTAAATAAAACCTCCTTAAAAAAATTAAATGAAACGGTTCAAAAAAAAATGGAAGAAAAAAAATTAAAATATAATATAAAAAAATAAAATAAAAGGTTCCCGGCGTAAGTTGAAGAGAGGTGCTTGAGAAATAAATTGTCGAGAAATAGTTTTTTGAAGTAGCATTCAACAATTTTTGGTCAAAGCTCCTTCTATTCAATTTTATGCATTAAAAAATACTTTTTTTTAATAAGTACTTAATTGATATTGTGTTTGGCATAACTTCTCTTTAAAAATGTAGAGAAATTGAAAAAAAATCGGGTCAAATGGTATCTTAAATATGTAACTGGTGAGGTGGCACTAAATTTTTTGGAAACATCACATAGATAAATGTGAAGAAAAAAAAGGATAGGTGCACTAAAAAATTGGAAACACCACGTAAGTGTAAATAAAAAAAAAGGATAGGTGCACTAATTTTTATTTTTTTTAGGAAAGTTACACTAAATTTTTTTGGTGAGTTGGCACTCAACCAAAATTCATGATTATTAAATTACCAAATTGCCCCTTAAGAGGGCAAAAAAGGTCTTTCATGAGACATTTATTTTAATATATAGTTAGTAGATAGATTAAAAGTTTATGGATAAGGACTAATTAAAAGGTTAGCCAAAGATCAAATACAAACCATATGCAATCTACGATCACAACTATAATACCTCGAACTTCAACTTCTCCTCATAGGGGATATAAGGATAAACTCTAAAATTTGAACACGCCTAATTATAACCGATTCTAAAAATAACTACTAACCACAAAATAGGAAAATTAATTAAGCGGTACAATGTTTAAGCTTATTTGATACCACCCAGTTTGATGCAAAGTAGGATGTGTCTAACTAAAAGAGACATTGCTTGCAACGCCTTTTAGACAATAAAATCACTCATGACATCCGATAGACAAGCCACACCAATGACCACCTTATGTGAATGACATCAAAATTGTTTTTCCGTGAACTAAGAGAAAGGACGGGCATCATAGACATACCGATTTGGTTGGTACCTCCATGATACTCCCATTCTATGTCATCTAACTCATAAGTTATTTATATATAAAAAAAAGTATATGCAAGCGGAGGCCAAACCAATACCCTCAAGAAGTCAAATGGAAAATGAAAATAAACAAGAGGGCTAATAGAAAACAGGGGAGCAGATCTACTCCAGTGATAGGAGAGTCATCTCAGCCACTCATTTTATTTCACTGGACTCTATAAAAATCATTAAAAAGCAATTTAATGGCTGAGATTGTCACTGGACCAAGTGCAATGAAAAAGCCACCGAAGAGAATCCTTGTCCAGAAAATAGACAATTCAAAGCAGTCTCTAAAGTCCTACCTAAAAAATGGGTGAAGATCCTCTCCATTTCCTAAATAAATGGAAAATGTCAATTACTATAGTACTTGACATTTTCCATTTATTTAGGAAATGGAGAGGATCTGCACCCCTAAAAAATGGTGGTAAAAGCTCCAACCAAATTGACCTCGGATCAGAGTGACCATAATTTATAAGTTTATTCTCACATTAGGTACCTCTTGTTCCAGTACGAACTTGACATCAAAATTGTTTAATGAAGACTAGTTAAGAGTTTATAAGCATCATTTATAGCCCTTTAGTGTAGTTCTCTTTGATGAGCTTCTAAGAATATTTGTACAATCTGGTATTTATGTATATTACTTATGACTTCACTTTTATAATAGGAGACACAATCAATTGTTTTATCATCTGAAGCAAAAGATGCAGCTGTAGAAATTGAAAGCCGTTTGCAACTTGGATCCGAACTCAGTGAAATTATTAACAATAAGGAGGAAGTACTTGCACTCTTTTCACTTTATAAAAATGAAGGCTACATCTTGTCTGAGCAAACAAGAAAATTTTGTGTAAGTTAACAACAATAATATTCACTTTCAACATGATAGACAACTAATCTATAACTACAGACATTTTCTGTTATATTTCATGGGTCATAAAGAAGACATACATGTTCCTGATAATTCATGTGACTATAGAAATGTAATCCCCTGCTCTATTATTGATAACTTTGCTGATTAATATACAATTGTTTTTAGCTCCTGTACGGAAACTAATAATGCCTAATAATGCATAATTACATCAAGGCAATCATTATACTAATGATATAATAATACTAATGAATACTAAATAAATATTACATCAAGGGAATGATTACACATTAAATATGATTGATTCTATCACTCCCCCGCAGTTGAAGCGGGAGGTTGACGAACGCTGAGGCTGTCTCTAAAATCTTGGAAAAGTATCAAAGGAAGACCTTTGGTGAAAACATCCGCAATCTGATAACGTGATGGGACGTGTAGAACTCGGACTTGGCCACGAGCCACCTTTTCTCGAACAAAATGAATATCTAGCTTAATGTGTTTTGTTCTTTGATGTTGGACTGGGTTGCCAAAAAGATAGATTGCACTGACGTTGTCACAATAAACCATAGTGGCTTTGTGAATGGGACAATGTAATTCGAGAAGAAGGTTGCGTAGCCAGCAAGACTCGGAAACTACATTGGCTACCCCACGATATTCGGCTTCGGCACTAGATCGAGATAAGGTGGGTTGCCGTTTGGATGACCAAGAGATCAAGTTATCACCAAGAAATACACAATATCCAGAAGTGGAGCGTCTAGTATCAGGGCACCCACCCCAATCGGCATCTGTATAAGAAATTAAGGAAGTAATGGATGAATGATAAAGATGCAAACCATATTGACTTGTGCCCTTAATGTAGCGCAAGATACGTCGAAGAGCATTCATGTGGTCTTCCATCGGATTATGCATAAAGAGACATATTTGTTGTGCTGCATAGGAGATATCAGGACGAGTGAAAGTGAGATATTGAAGAGCTCCTGCCAGACTACGATAGAGAGATGGATCCTCACGTGGATTACTAGTTGTGGCACTCATTTTCGGTTTTGTATCAACTGGGGTGAGACACGGCTTACAAGATGACATTCCAGCACGTGCAAGAATTTCTTCAGCATATTTCTTCTGCGAGAGAAACAACCCATGTTGATGACGGGTGACTGCAATGCCCAAGAAGTAACTTAAGGGACCCAAATCTTTCATAGCAAATTCAGAACTAAGTAGTGAAATGATAGATTGTCGCAAATCATCTGAGGAGATGGCAAGAATAATATCATCAACATAAAGTAAAATGTATGCCATATGAGTGTTTTTCTTGTATATGAAAAGAGAGTGATCACATTTGCTTTGAGAAAAACCAATAGATGACACATAGTTGGCAAATCGCTTATACCAAGCTCGAGGAGCTTGTTTGAGCCCATAGAGTGATTTGCGAAGAAGACATACATGATGAGGATTTTCAGGATCTTTAAATCCCAAAGGTTGGTGCATGTAGACCGTTTCTTTCAATTTACCATGAAGAAAAGCATTCTTGACATCCAACTGATGAATTTGCCAAGATCTAGATGTAGCAATGCTGAGAACTGTGCGAATAGTAGCTGGTTTTACAACTGGGCTAAAAGTTTCTCCACAGTCAATGCCAACCTGTTGACCTGCACCATCACCTACAAGTCGGGCTTTATGCCTCTCAAAAGTACCGTCAGATTTTTCTTTATGTCTAAAAATCCACATGGACCGAATAACATTAACATCAGGTGGTCGTGGTACTAGGTCCCACGTCTTATTTTTAATTAAAGCATTAAATTCATCATCCATGGCCATTTTCCAATTTGAGTCTTTAAGTGCAGACACAGGGTTCCTAGGTAGAGGGGATTTTGTAACATGGGTGTGCAGACCATAATATTTTTGGTTTGGTTTAAAAATCCCATGTTGACTCCTAGTGATAGGTTTGGTGTCAGCTTGTAAAGTTGGTTGAAAAATGGGAGGAAGATTTTGTTGGATGGGACTAGTTGGGTTTGACTGTGGAGGTGAGGGGAGTGAATGTGGTGATGTTAAATTTGAGGATGAGGTGATATCTGGTGAGTTTGGACAAGGAGAAGTTATATGGTTTGGCTGAGGAACTGATGGAGAATCAGGTGGGCCAATTTGAGTTTGGTCCATTAGATGTTGTATAACATAAGGGGACAAGTCATTATCTAGAAAAGTGTATGTATTAGTTTGGGGAATGCGTAACTTTGCATATGGGAAAATATTTTCATCAAACAAAACATGACGACAAATAATAATTTTATTTGATGATAAATCTAAACATTTATAGCCTCGATGGTTTGACGGATACCCAAGAAACACACATTTTGTGGACCGAGGTTGAAGTTTGTGTATTTTTTATGAAGGAAAAAGAGGAAAACATAAACAACCAAACACTCATAAGTGAGAGTAAGACGGATCTTTGTGATACAACATTTTAAGTGGTGACTTAAAATTGATAGTTTTGCTTGGTAAAATATTCATGAGATATGTTGCCATTTCTAAAGCATGGTGCCAAAACGAAGATGGTAACGACGCGTGAATTAATAAAGTTCGAATAATATTGTTAATGGACCGTATTTTTTGTTCAGATTTACCATTTTGAGAAGATGTGTAAGGACAAAATAAACGAAAAACAATTCCATTAGCTTCACACATTTTTCGAAAATTACTATTGACATATTCACCGCCGTTGTCACATTGAATTGTTTTAATTTCTCTTTGAAATTGTGTGTTGATGTATGCTCTTAGTTTTTCAAAAATTGGATAAACTTGTGATTTATGTGACATTGGAAAAGTCCACAAAAAATTTGAATAATTATCCAAGAAAAGAACATAATATTTGTGACCAGCTGAACTTAAAACAGGAGAGGTCCATACATCACTATGTAACATATCAAATGGCAACAAACTTCTATTATGAGAATTCATGAAAGGCAATTTAACATGTTTACCAAGAGGACATGACTGACAAATATGAGAATGTAATTTTCTAGAGTTATTACATTCAATTAACTTATTTTGCCTAAGAGAATTTAAAACATTTTCTCCTGGATGACCCAAACGATCATGCCAAAGGGATGATGACAAAGCTGCAAAGGAAAAGGTAGGTTTGACTTTATTAGGAGAGGTGGCGGTAGTGATGGGGTAAAGGTCACCTTGGCTCTCACATCTCATTAGAGGCATCCCCGTCTGAAAATCCTTCAGAGAAAAACCAAACGGGTCAAATTCAATTGAAACCTTATTATCTGTAGTAAATTTACGAACAAAAACTAAGTTTTTGATTAAATTTGGGGCATGTAGCACATTGTTTAGGACAAGAGGAGGGTGGGGGGTGCTATTTGTGTACTGCCAAAACCATAAATTGGAATAGAGTGACCATTTCCTACGATGATTTTATTATTTTTGCTCAAATTAAAATAAGACGAGAGATTACCTTGCGAGGACGTCATGTGGGAAGTGGCTCCGGTGTCCATGTACCAAGATGGGTCTGGCTGCGCAAGGTTGAGAGTGCAAATGGCATTTTCAATGTCAGTTGGGCTAGGTGTGTTGACATTGAAAGCAACTTGTTGAGGTCTAGGTCCAAGAACTCCACCTTGCTGAGAGTTAGGATTGTAGTTGTTGGGTCTACTCCAATTGTAGGATGGGTAAGGACATGGTGGAATGTTCCAGGGAGCCCACTGTTGCCAAGGGCCGCCCCATTGTTGTCGCTGCTGCTGTTGTTGTCTGTGGCCACCACCACCACCGAAGTGGTTAGGCCCGTTTCGACCACCCCGACCGGTGTTCCGTCCACCATTGTTGCGGTGGTTCTTTCTTCCTCGGCTACCGCGGTTTTGACCTGAAGGGGTGGGAGGGATGACAGTTTCCTCTGATGCGGTTTTGACTAGAAGT
This sequence comes from Medicago arabica, assembly GCA_946800305.1. NCBI lineage: Eukaryota > Viridiplantae > Streptophyta > Magnoliopsida > Fabales > Fabaceae > Medicago > Medicago arabica. The sequence goes on from OX326970.1 coordinate 44,995,229, forward strand.
GTTGTTGTGTTAGAAGAGCTAGACTCACGAGCAGCACGCTGAAGTATGGTTGTTTCTTCAAGTTCTAATCGTGATTTTGCAGCGGCAAAAGTGGGAAGGGGGTCATGTTGTTGGACATATGTCACAAATTCAGCATACGCATCAGTGAGACCTGCAATCATCTTTAATACCAAACGGGTATTAGTTACAGGAGGGCCAACGTTGGTCAGTTGGTCGGAGAGAAGCTTAAGGTGGTTACAATAAGCTTTGGTGGATGGAAAATCTTCCAGGTTGGTGTTGCTGAATTGATTTTCGAGTTGAATGGCACGAGCATGTTTGTTATCATTAAACATGGTTGCGATACGTTTCCAACATTCTTCAGCAGTGTCATTAATCACAAGAATAGAGGTAAGAATATCTTGTGTGACAGTTGCGTACATCCACTGCAATAACACATCATCAAGGCGATTCCAAAGATGAGAATCCTTTTCCTTGGCGGCAGCCGCAACTTTGCGGGCGGTTTCATCAGAGGGTGGGATGATGTGATCAAGAAGGTTGTGAACGCGGGCTTGCACCAGAAAGAGTGCAGACCAGGATAGATAGACATTAGCATCATTATCCAATGTGACCGGGATGATGGTTTTGACATTGGTAATGGAGAAAGCGGTGTGAAAATTTGATTTTGATGTCGTAGGAGCGGGTGGGTTTGATACCAACGAAGTGTCGTCAACATCGTTTATGGGGGGATTGGTGCTCGCAGACATGGCTAGGATTGAAGGAAGGGAAGCGGTGATGGAGAGAGAGTTTTAGGTTTGGATCGGTAAAGCTGATACCATATAGAAATGTAATCCCCTGCTCTATTATTGATAACTTTGCTGATTAATATACAATTGTTTCTAGTTCCTGTACGGAAACTAATAATGTGTAATAATGCATAATTACATCAAGGGAATCATTATACTAATGATATAATAATACTAATGAATACTAATAAATATTACATCAAAGGAATGATTATACATTAAATACGATTGATTCTATCAATGTGGTTGACAAGTGCATTCCATGGTGCAACGCATGCAACGCTGCTGGTGTAATGGCATGAAGAGTACTAAAAATTGTTGATGCTACATGGTGTAACTAAAACCACAAGCCAAGTTGCCAATTCATTTGTCTTTCGTCAATGCATTTGCCACAAAATGATACAAATGGCTTCATACCATTTTGCTAAAATACACGGGAGATTTACCAATTTATAGAAAGTAACTACAAATATGAAAGTTGTAAAAAGGAAAAACTCCCACCTCTTCATAAACACTTGGAAAAGGGTAGAATGGCATGAAGAGTACTAAAAATTACACACGAAAAAAACACTTCTGCATGATATTACATTTTTTTATTTTTTTTTTAGATTTCACTTGAGCCATATCAAAAATAGACCAATATAGGTATTTGTAAGGATTTAAGTTGTAATATAAACTGTTTTAATTGGTTTTTGTAGGTCTTTTGTTATGACTTAATCCTTGAAGAGAGTCCAATCCGATAAAAGGGTATAAGACAATATCAGTTTATCTTTTTGTACACTTTGCAAAAGTTGATTCTTTGTTTGAATGTTGTTGAGTGTTATTATTTTTCCTTCAAAGTTTCATTTTAACTTTTTTTCGCATAAAGTTACACACGAATAGAATAGAAGGCAATGCAAGAACACGTTGTGCCGTTAACAATTTTTTAGTGACAAAACCAATCATCTTAAACACAATATATTTGGCTCTGCAAGCAAGCTCCCAACAATCAGGTTAATAACATGAATTAACAAAATGCATATAAAGGTGACAAAATCAAAGCGATCATAATACTCATATCTCTTAATCTATAACGATGACACCCAAATCATTGATTGAATTTGTAACAAGTCGAAGTTGCTCTATCAATTTGAACAAAATAAAACTACAACAAAACAAAAAACCAAAATGGTGCACCGCAGTCAAACGACAAACTCACGGATTATAAGTGTAAGACAGGTTAATTTAATTTTAACTTAGAACTATAATTTATAACTTTTTCCATGATTTAGTTATCCTCGTTTGTATTGCTCATCTCACTATTACATTGATGCACTCAAATATAAATAAGTATTTTACATTCAACTTAATATCGAAATCAAATTTACATAATTAAGTCATTGAAATGATTTTTTTATCACTGCAAAACTTGGCATACCCTTACATTTAAAATATAGTTAGTTAATACAAGATAGATTATTTTTATTAAAAAAACATATATATTGTCAAAAACAAACTCCAAAAAGTTTAGACGTCCGTGTCATGTTCTTTTAACCGATTGGAGACACGTGGCAAATATCAACTTCAATGCTTCAAATTTTAAATCTCATCCATTGACATTTAACCCTGCCATGTGTACATAAAATGAGAAACTAGAGCGCTTCAGATCTCAACTCACTTTTTGTAATGATATGATTTTAGGATTTTATTTATTTAATTGTTTGGTGTGTTATATTTATCAATTATTTGGATTGTAGAGATTCCGAGGGTATTTTGGTAATTGAGGAGTGAAAGGGTATTTTAATCATTTTAGGACTAAGGGCATTTTAGTAATTTTGAGTGGAGAGTTATTTATGATTATTAGTAGTATCTTGGGTAATTAGTAGAATAAGTGGAGTATGAGTAATTAGTGTGGTGTTATTGAAGTAATTGTGTAGAACATTTTAATGAGATGAGAAAGTTACTAGGCCCATTAAGAATAAGAAAAACCTAAGAATACTGCTCTTTCCCCTGCACAAAACACTCGCGCTCAGCAACCTTTTCAACTTTACCCCTGCGTAAGTTAAGTTGCGCAGGTTACTGTTTTTGTACAAAACTTACCAGTCCATGCTCCAACCACCATTTTATTTCCCTCCACCTTCAAAAAACCCAAAAGTGCGAATTTTTTGGGGCAAAATCACCATTCCAAATCATTGTAAATCGTTAGGAAGTAAGTTTATACGCTCATCAAGCATCAAATATCAGGTAATGTATCATCTAAACTCATCTCATTTTGCTGGTTTTTGTGCTTGGTTCGTCTGGTTTTTGTTGACAGTAGGGCTTGGTGCGCAAGTTAACTTGTGCAGGTGTACAGTCATGTTTTTTGAATTTTTTGCGCCACTTTTGTTCTTGGTTAGCTTATTCCACAAGTAATTTATTTATTCTCACTTTGTAATTTATTTTTATTCAATAGATATATAGGGAGATGGTTGACAATGTCACGGGTGATGACGTTGAACCGAAACCGGCCAAAAATGAAGCTTTCGGCGATGTCAAACCAACCGTTAATGTGAAACTGTTTAAAGTCAAAATTCCATTTCAAGCTCACATTGGTAAAATTGAAGAACCTAAACCGGTACATATCGGTGTTCTTTGCGAAAGCCGCGACATCGCCTCCTTGTTTACAACAAATGCAAGATGGAGAGAGCGAGAAGAGTTAGTTGCTTGGGTTCGTCGACAAGGGGTAAGGGCCGGATTTAGTGTTTGTATAGATAAATCCGTTTTAAAAAGGTTGTACTTGACGATGGGATGTGAAAGGAGTGAGATATACAAGCCACCTAAGACGAGGAAGAAACTGAACCTTGAAGGTATCAGCTCAAGGAAATGTAATTGTCCGTTTAAGATGAAAGGTTTCTTTGATAAGGATACAAATGATTGGTGGCTTACAATGCTTTGTGGAACTCACAACCATGACTTGGATGAAAAGTTAAATGAGCACCTTATTGTGGGTAGACTTAGTGCGGAGGGGAAGAAAAAAGTTATCGACATGACAAAGAGCTTGACGGTGCCTCAGAATATTCTCACCAACATCGCAGCCAACAAGGCCAGACCAGCAGCCCAGCAGACACCACAAGGCAACACAGGCCTGCAGGGACCCTAACCGCAACACACCAAAGGGCCACACCAGAACAGCAAAAACCCAACAACCCATACAAGACACCCTCCTAACCTCTCCGACGCAAACAACTATTAGGATTCCATTTCCACTTGTAGAGAAGGCACGGCGGCAAAATAAAATTCGCTAGACTCCACCTCCAAGATGATACCACAATTTCATCATGACAAAAGACTCGCTCATTAAAGATGATATTACTTCTAGCTTTCCAAATAGCCCAAACAGTTGCAAGCAAAATGAGCCTCAACCCCCTTTTATGTTCCTTATGAAAAGAAGTCATACCATTCCAACACACCCAATAGGAGAACAAATTCGACGGTGAGATGAAACACCCCTCTAACCAAAGTTGAATATGGAGCCAAATCTGCCAAGTCTTCGGACAATGTAAGAGAAGGTGGTTAGTGGACTCCTCCACTTCATTACAAAAAACACAATGCAAATTAACATCCACCTGTAAAGCATTCTGTCGGCTAAAATTCAATCTTGTTAGTATACAGTTAAGCATCGCTCTCCAAGAGAGAGCCACCACCTTCGACGGAGCCTGGGTCTTCCATAATTGAACAAACACCCTCCTCTCCTCCTCCCTCGACACATCCTCTTGCGTCGTATACGCCGCCAACTTCTTATAAGTCGAACCAACCGTAAACTCACCATTCCCCTCCAACTTCCACACCCACTTATCATCACCTTGGGATAACTCAACATCATGAAGCTCGGCCAACATATTATTAAGGAGGGTCTCCTCCCAAACAAGAAACCCCACCCGGTGTTAGAACCTACATCGCCCCTCATCTCCGCTGTTGTTGCCTCTTTTTGATTTGAGATCGCAAATAGTCTCGGGTACTTAGTACACAACTTAACACCCTCCCTCCAAGTCGAGTTCCAAAAGGAAGTATTCATTCCATTCTTCACTCTTCTAGTTAATTCCGGATTAAACCAATTTTGCCCGCCTCCATCGTCAATGGTCACAATATCTTTCCACCACCTCGAGGTATAATAAGGCCAACCTCCACCATCCCCTTCTAGAATATCAAGATTTGTAGACCCATATTTTTATTTCAACGCATCCTTCCAAAGCGCTTCCCCTCCTTGAATAATTCTCCACCTCCATTTTGCCAAAAGGCTTAAATTGACCAACCTAATATCTCTAATGCCAAGACCGCCCAAGTGTTTTGGTTGGCACACCTTTGACCACCTAACCCAACTAATCTTCTTCACTCCCTCCACACCACCCCAAAGAAATTCTTTTTGGATTCTCACCAACCTCCTCCACACCTTCACCGGCATACGCAAAAAGGAAAGATAGAAGATGGGTATAACATTAACCACCGAATTAAGAAGAATAATTCTTCCTCCAAAACTCAAGAACTTGTTCCCCCAAGAATTTAATCTCTTCATAACATGTTCCAAAAGAGGTTCCCAAGTAGTAAAACTTCTCGCATTAGCACCAATCGGTAGACCCAAATATTTAAAAGGGAGGGTACATTCACCACACCCCAAAAAGTTACACGCCATCTCCATAAATTCCCTTGGGACATTTAACCCAATCAAACCACTTTTTTGAAAATTCACCTTCAAACCTGGGGCCATTTGGAATCCTTGGAGCAAAGCTTTCAAAGTCCAAAGGTTATCGACCGCCGCCCTTCCAAAACAAATAGTATCATCCGCATATTGAAGATGGGAAATAATCATTCCTTCCCTTCTAAAGCGGAAACCTTCAAACAAATTAAGTCTAATCGCATTTCTCATCAAACCTCCAAAACCTTCCGCCACCATAAAGAACAAAAATGGTGCCAAAGGATCCCCTTGCTTAAGCCCACATTGAATATTGATCTCTTCCGTCGGACTCCCATTTACAAGAATCGACATACTAACACCAAAAACACAAGTTGTCATCCACGCTACCCATTTCATACCAAACCCCAACCGCCTCATCATATATTCTAAGAATCCCCAATCAACCGATTCGTATGCTTTCTCAAAATCCACTTTAAGAACTAGACATTCGCTCTTGGTCTTCTTAGCAAAATCCACCAATTCATTCGCCACAAGGACTCCATCTACCAAATTTCTCCCCTTAATAAACGTCGATTGGAATTTCGAGAAAATAGAATCCATGACACTAGCCAATCTTTTAGCCAATACTTTAGCAAGTAACTTGTAAAGGCAACCAAGCAACGAAATAGGTCGGTAATCCTTCAAAGACATCGGAGAAGAGACCTTTGGAATAAGAGTTACAAAATAAGCAAGGAATTTCTTAGGAATCACCTCATTTGCATGAAATTGATCAAATAAAATTCTCACTTCATTCTTCATCAAGTACCAAAACTTCTTTATAAACGCAAAGTTGAACCCATCCGACCCTGGGCTTTTATTACAAACACTTAACCTCACCACCTCCTCAATCTCTTCACCGTTAAAAGGACTAATAAAGGACACATTTTCTTCCTCCGACAACCTTTCAAAAGGAACACCATCTAGAATAGGCCGAACACTTCCATCCGCCGCCACTTGCATAGTGAAATAATCCACAACCACCCGCTTTACCTCCATCGGGGATTGAACCCACTCATCATTAACCTTTAAGGCCTTCATCACATTCCCCCTTCTTCTCGCCTTCAAAGTAGCGTGGAAAAACCTCGTATTAGAATCCCTTTCCTTGAGCCATTTAACTCTAGATCTTTGGAACAAGAGAGAATCTTTAGCCTTAAAAAGAGACCAAAGATTAATAAATTTGTCTTTCCGGATTTTCACTTCTTCGTCATTCAAAGTAATGGCCTCGCCCCTTAAATCAAGATCTTCAATCTTCTCCATAAGGGTAATTATTCTCATATCCATCCCCCCATATCCCACCTTGTTCCACTCTACCAACTTCCACGTTTGAAACTTCAATTTTTCCTTCAACACAAAACCCATCCACCCTATAAAATTATGAGCATTCCAAGTAGCCTCCACCACCTCCTTAATACTCCTATTATCCAACCAATAGTTGTTGAACCGAAAAGGTTTAAGACCCCAATCCCAACCTCCAACCTTTAGAACCAACGGGCAATGATCCGACACATCTCTAGGGAGAACCCAAAGAGTTGTCTCTCCCCAATACCTATTTCATTCATCGGAAATAAGCACTCTATCGATCCGGCTCATCGCTCTACCATTAGCATGGTACCAAGTAAACCTCCTACCCAATAAATTATGATATTCCAACTCCACGTCCCTCACAAACCTTTGATATAAATTCATATCAAGAATTTGATTTTGCGACGCACCTTCATTAACACCTCTTCGTTTCTCTCTACCGCCAACCGCATTAAAATCATCCAAAATACACCACCCTCCTTCCCCCAAGTTATGCCTAGCGAGAGTTAAGCTTGCCCACAATCTCTGTTTTGCCTCCGTGTCACATTTAGCATACACATTGATGATAACACACCGTTGATAAAGAGCTCCCCACTCAAAAGACACTCCCACGAAACCTTCTCCCGGAAAAGTGTAATTCAACCTCGCCATAAACTTCCTCCATATCGATAGAATCCCACCACTATTTCCCTCCGATGGTAGAAATGCCCAATCACAATCATCACTTTCCCAAAGTCCATGACATAATCTCGTAGAAATAACCTCCACCTTTGTTTCTTGAATTGCTAAAAAATCAATATTATGTTCCCTAACCTCCAATCCCCTTACATTGAAAGAAAGAACAATCATTGCCCACTGTCCTTCCTCCCCTCAAACTTTGGACTCGCTTCTTCCAAAACAACACTAGAATGCTTCTTAGCATCCTTAGCTAATGAAAAGGTGAAACCCACTTGGTCTTGAATACCAAATAACTTGGAATTTTGTAATTGTAGGACAGGATCCACCTCTTTACTCCCACTCACTACTGGCAGACATCCGTCTCCTTGGTGAAAGTTAACAAGACTGACTCCCAAATTATTTAAAGGAGGTGCCATGCGGCTCTCTCCTTCACCCTCCTCTAGGCATTCATCTTGCTCCTCAAAATCCCTTCATTGATGATACTAACTAAGCGCCACCCTGCTACCTTGTGATTCTGTTGAAATGTAATGCTGCTTTTGTTCTCTTTTCGTCGTCCTTCTAGTATTTCCTTTTTTTCCCTTTAGAAGTACCTTCTAGAGGCCGCCTATTAAGCTTTCCTCCCGGCTGATACTCCTATTCCCTCACCTTTCTTCTCCTTTGCCTCTGTTTCTGCCGCACCTTCAACTGTCTAGCAGATTCCTCCTCCAAAGCAGCTACTGAATCACTGAATTCTGAAACATCAGAGTCCTCAGACCTGAAATAAAAATGCTTATTTGCTCTCTGCACCCCTTCTACTCCCTTAACAGTCACCGAAAAAATTCCAGAATTAAGAACAGACCCAATAGTTAAAACCGGACCCGGTCCAATAGGAAGCATGACCGGTTTGGGTACCAAACCCTCCTCCTGTTGGGTTTCTTGAACACAAGGCTCGGACCCACTAACCTCCTCTCTCTTTATGCCAGGTGGTACCTCTGTTTGTTTCTCCCTCAAAGACTCAGGCGCATGACTCTCTTCTCTCAAGCAAACTGTTTTTGGTCCCACACTGTCCACAATAGGATTCGTCGCTTCTGACTCCTCACCCTCCTCTACCACGTGTCTGCAGGATAAAGACTAATTTAAACCCTCCAACTCTTTTGATGTGCCAATCTCCTAAGATCCCAAAAAGTGGCCCGCTGAACCTTCCTCTTGTCCCATCTGTTCATTGGTTGGGGATAACCTATGACTGACCACCTCCACCCCTAGATTAGCCAAGTTGACTACTATAGGACTGACGTTATTCTCCACCTCCGATTGGACTCCCAACACGATGCCTACCACATCATCCTCAACGGAACAGCAGATCCATCGGAAAATACTTCCCCCACCTCTCAGATGTCCTCCACCGTCGTCGCTCCCTCTGGCCCAGCCTCCTCTGCCACAAATAAAGCATAAGCCGCCCCCATAACCTTGATATCAAGAACTTCATTGATCCAACCCATCCTCCCAGTACAAACTTTAATCCTGACCAAATCCAATCTCTGTCTAGAGATGGTTGCCTCATCAAAGTCTAGAAAAAATCCAAACTTTAAAGCCACCTTTTTGAAGGTTTCTTCCTCGCACACATGTAAAGGTAAGCCCATAATTTTCAGCCAAACAACTCTCCTGTTTGCCACCAAATTAGGAGCCCAAACCTTCATTTCCAGAAAATGAGCCTCCCACCATAAAGTATGGTTAACAGCCGCCTTGGGGATTTCCCATGTGTTCACCGATTGTAGCAGCATCAACTGACCCCCCAATGAAGTAGCCTTAATCAAACCAATTCCTCCATAATCAGACCTTGTTGTATGAAGGAACCATCGCTAATGTTTCTCGGGGTTACAACAAAAGCCTCTTGTAGATCAGACAAACAAGCTTCTGAAGGGATCAAATCCAGGAACTCCCTTCCTCCTCTAGTCACCTCTGCCGCTCCCTTCCTCCCAGTCACAACATTCTTATAAGAATGATCCTCCCTTCTGAAAGCAACCTCCGCCACGTTTGTATGCATTCCTATCAATCAATGAGCCTTGTAAGATATACACAAAACACGTTCAGAAAGGGAAAAAGGAAAACCTAAAATTTGTGATTATTCTTCCCGACGACTTTCCGTCCTACGGCGAGCAACTCCATTTTCCGGATGACAATTAAGTTCAGGGTGATCCAACAAGGAGGGCTGGACGACATGAATGGTTGGAGAGCAATTTTCCTTTTATTTTTTAGAATTTCTTTTCCCACTCTCCTTGAATCTCACACGTCGCTGTCCAAAAATCTTCTTTGGTGGTGTTCGAGACCTTGCTTATATTATGCATTGTCCTTGCCAACTGAGCTAAGTTCACGGATCGCAGTTCAAAATTCTAAAATTACATTTATAATATTGGATTTTATAATCCAAAACGAGGGTTTTCCTAATTTTAAGGTGCAACTAAAAAATCAGCAACATTCAAAATGTGAAATTTAGTTTTGGTATAAGTGGTGCACGGATTATGAAATGTTCGAATTATGAAATCTGAAGTAATATTTTTTTTTATTAATAATCTTAATTATAAAATATGAGTAAAAATATATAAACGAGTGCAAGTTACAAAAATATAGATCTTCGTTATAATATATGCGTAATAATATAACCATCTGTACAATTTAAAAAAATAAATAATGCTACACGTATGAATGTATGAATATATATAGGCCTCAATCCCTGTGACCTTAGCTCGGTTGGTAGGGATATTGCATATTATTTGGAGGGGCCGGGGTTCGAATCTCAGACATCTCACTTCTCCACATTTAATTGTGTGAGTTCTAACCACTAGATTACTTGAAAAAAAAATTAAATATAGGCCCCATTCTCTAAAAATAAATTAAAATGTATAGCCCCATATATTGATCAATGACATATTTTTATGTAAATATTAACTTTTCATTTTAGTATATATCCTATATTTGTTCAGGTATTATTTTTCTATTTTTTTTATATATTTCTCAATGCCAGTTATTCATCGCACAATTTTTTTTATATAAGGAATATATTTTTGGGAGAGTAAACGTAATTTTTTAAAAATATTTACCCATGCAAATAGTAAAATCTAAAAGGAATAAAAATGAAACTTGAGTGATACAAATTGTACATTTGCTAGAATAAAAGATGAAAATGGAGAAAGGGTTATGATTCCAATTTATTTTTATTATTTTTACCGGATAAGAGTAATGAAGGAGAAGGAAAGAGTGAGTTTGAGAAAAAGTGATAAAATGGACATGTGAATAGTATAAAATTTAAAATATACACTTCTATAGTGTGTTTGAGAAACCAAACAAAATAGTACTTGATGAAAGTGCATTATCATTGATCAAATATGTTTGAGAAGTTAAACCAAATAATATTTGTGATGAAAATGCAATAAATTAACAAAATAATTTATAATTTTGGTGATGTGTCACATGAAGGGATTAAGACATTGTAGAAAATTTCTTATAAAAGAATTCTCTAATTTTGGTCTATAGACACTCAAGCATATCGTTTGTATATCAATATTTTTTATAAGTTTTTTTTGGTGCAAAAGAGGGCCAAAGACCCAACATTTTTTACTAAGTTAATGTTTTGATTAACGTCAAAAATTAAAACACTAACAAACTAGGGTCCGTTTGGTTCGAGAGTTTTGGAGGGGAGGGGAGGAGAGATTTTTAATTTGAAGTGTTTGGTTCAATTTTTAGAAGGGGGAGGGGAAGGGGAGGGGATGAGAGCAAATCTCTTTAAAATTTTATTGTATTATCATAATTATCCTTAAAATTAATTTTAAATTTCAATATTAACCTTGTAACAACTTTTATTATTATTAGAATATATTATCTTTGTAACAATCTTATTATTAGTTATCTTATTCTTGTAACAATTTTTATTATTTTTTTGTTATATTTTCGTTGTAACAACTTTTATTATTAAATTATATATCACTCTTATTTATTACTTGTACAAACCACTATTACTACTACTTTGTTGTTGTCAACGGCTGCTTGAGACCTCCTTCAAAGTGAATCATGAGTAATTTCATTATCTCATTATCTATATCGTATTATTATTGATTACATCATTAATAGTTAGTCATAGTCAATTTCGTGTGTCTTATTTGTTTGTTTAACGATGTAATCAATAATAATACGATAATAATACGAAAATGTGCAGTGCAGGTTTATTTAATTTTTGTCCGAGTCAAATAAAAAAAAAAATACGAGTTACACATCATTAATCGGACCAAAACTGTGGTTTGTAAAAAAAATAAAAAATAAAAAGAAGTTTTTTTGTTTGTTTTGTTTTTGAAAAGTCCAAGGGTGGAAGGTTTGGGTTTGAAACATCGTTAATGAACGACGGCGGAACAGATTACGAAGAAGAAATTGAGGTACCAGGAGTTGTTGAATTCCATGAAATTGTGAAGAAATTATTCGCGAATAATAGCAGCAGCACTCTTCCATCATCAAACATGAACGGGAGACAGCACCGCCACAAATCTTCTAAATCGAAATACCGCTACGTTAACAAATCCGAACTGCTTTTTTCTACGCCTAACTCTGAGGATGTTATTGTCAACAACAAGAACAACACCGTTGATGACGTGGCTAGTTCAAGCAAGATCAAGGAAGAAGATGATTATGATAATAATGATATTGGTATGGATAATACTAATATGCTTGATAAGTTGCTTAATGATATTCAACAAATTGAATTATCCGAGGAAGAGATCACAATCAATGATCAATTGCAGCAAGATGAGGTAATTATCAATCTAATTCGATTACTACTCAATGCTTAATATGATTTACTTTCCTTTGATGTTAGTAGTAGTATTAACATGTTTTGCAACCGTTCAATAAATCGTGTAAGTGCTTATGTATAAGCTATAAGCTGTTTTCATAGGCTAAATAAGCTGAAAAGAACAATGTCATAAACTGTTATCATAAGTTTTGTTCGAATAGTCTCACAATAAGCTATTCCAAGCAGGACTAACATTGATAGGTAGACATAGTTGACAGTTTAAGAAAATAGAAGTGATTGAATATAATTCGAGAAAAGGGAGCATTCATCGTTGATGTAAACTAGTTTTACACGGAAATCCACTAAGAATTGAGCATTTGGCTGTTATTGCTAAAAAGCTGTTATAATACAGTTTTACATGGCAATATGATGGATTCTTATTAGATGGCGGTGTAAAACTAATCTTACACGGCCGGTTATCCATATTCTTTAAACTCATACAATTTTAAGTGTCATTGTCATGCCGGTAGACACTGACACGTGGGACAAGCCACATCTTCAATTTGCACGTCTAGAGTGATATTTGTTTCTTGATTATCAATTATTTTCTAAAGTGTGGGATGCTAGCTATTCTTGATTGGTTGGGAATACAAGGTGTGTTTTCAACAAAAGGAGGAAGTATCTCGTTGATGGTGGAGTAGGTGGAACATTTTAGTTTGGATATGGTTAAAAACAGAGGTAATGTTTTGACTACACAATTGATCATTGGTGTAGTAAACCGTTAGCTTGTTTTGGGATTCAAGATTGATTGCCGCGTTTTATATATGATGCTGCTTTCGCATAAGGAGAAACATGATGGTGGTTAAAATAAGTTTTCCACTTTATCCACCAATTTTTTTATGAATAATAATGTCTTGAATGTTTTTTAAGATGGTTGGTTCAATGGTGATTGCATTACTGCTTTGTTCGTTTATGCTGAATGGCTTAAAAGAAAAATCTGTGTTGCAGAGGAGAATAATGTGATTGATGGCTTTACTGTTTTTGGTTTTTAAATGTGCATTTTATTGCCTAACTATGGTAAATTTTATTATGTATTGGTGTATGTATAGGTGTTTGAAAAATGACAGGCAATGAGTATATCTGTATTGTTTTCGTCGTCCACTAGAAGCATAACCTATGGTTTCTTGTAGTATATTATAGTTATTTTTAAAACTGGTATGGAAAAACAGGTGCAACTTTGTGCTAGGAGACAGTTTCGCGTGTTAATTAAATTAAGAAGGTGATGACATGTTGTAACTCACAACAGAAATCTAAATAGAGTAAAAAATATACGCAAAAAGCAACAACAACAGTTTGTTCACGAGGTTCTACAACGTAATTATATCCCTGCTGTCCTGAGAGCAGAGCAGTTAATTTTCTGTTATTTCAAAGTTTATGGTTATATTTACAACTCATATTTAAACAGTACATATTACATCATTAAACCATGTACCATACCACTCTGCTCCACTGCGCTCTAGCGTCTGTCCGTTTTTCACAAATAAGAGCCATAACAACATGTGGTGGAGCAAAACACAATTTTTTTATTAGTAATAGAGAGATAGATGGACGTGATATTTGGAAATTTTTTTGGATGCTGAAAAATACCATTGCGCTTGTGGTGATGACTGTATTAACTGAATTTTATTTTATGTTTTGCAGTTACTTGTGGTGGAATCAATTTATGGAGAAAACGTTTTCAGCCTTGATACATGGAAAGGCCTGCGTTGTTTTCAGGTATTGATATATGCCAATAACATAGTTTTGGCAAACTTCTCTTCGTTTTTAATTACAAGAAATTTATCTGAAACCTATTCATGACTCTCTTTTTTGTGTCCTTTCCTCAGATACACATAAACATTGATGTTTTGGGTGAAATAGGCATTACTGCCAAGGTTAACTCTGTTAATGAACTTGAGACATTAAGCAACAATTTAGACGACTTCTTATACTCTTTCAAAGTTCAATATCTTCCACCGATTGTTTTGACATGTTTATTACCTAAGTCATATCCGAGTCACCAACCGCCTATATTTACAATCTCTGTTAAGTGGCTGGAATCTGCGAAGATTTTAAGTTTATGTTCCAAGTTGGATTCAATATGGACAGAACAACAAGGGCAGGAAGTGATTTACAGTTGGGTAGAATGGTTACAAAATTCTTCTCTTTCTCATTTGGGATTTGACGAGGAGATTAGATTAGGTCCTTATTGTGTGAATCATGTTGCGGATGCACGCGTGGTTTCGGGAATTGGATGTATTGATGCTGATATTCCTTTTTTACAAAGCTACAACAATGAGAGACGCCATCAAAACTTCCTTAAAGAATTGCATGAATGTTGTGTTTGCTATAGTGAATATCCAGGTTATCAATATATGCTTGACTGAATATTCCCACTATGCTTGACTGAATATTCGTAGTTGATACTTTTTCCCGCGCTTGCTCAAATCAAATCAACTTTGACCATGGTTGTTATGTCTTCCACTTTATCTTCCAATTTGTTTTTTATTTAATAACTTTCTTTGTCATCCAACAGGTACTGAATTCGTCCGGTTACCATGCAAACATTTTTTTTGCCGCAAATGCTTACAGACCTTTACACAGATACATGTAAAGGAAGGAAACGTTAGTAATCTTCAATGTCTTGATGCAAAATGCAAGGAGATGATTCCACCAGGCCTTTTAAAACACTTTCTTGGTGATGAAGAATACGAACGTTGGGAATCTATGTTGTTAGAGAAAACACTTGCGTCAATGTCTGATGTTGCTTATTGCCCGAGATGTGAAACACCCTGTATAGAGGAGGAAGACCAACATGCTCAGTGCCCAAAATGCTTTTTTAGCTTTTGCACCCTTTGCAGGGAACGCCGCCATGTTGGCATTGCATGCATGACCCTTGATATGAAGCTTCAGCTTCTTCAGGTATGATATATATGTCCAGAAATCCATAGGAGCTGCTTCATTTTATTTGATGTTTAAGTTTCAATATCTTAATTATCAGCTTAAACTTTATTCATAAGTATCGTAAAGAATACACTTAACCAGTGATGTCAAATAGTGGCGTTATACCATAGCAAATTTTGATTAATTCGCTATCAAAACCGCAACACTACCTAGTTTTGCCATCAGGGCAATAGTGTCCGCTAGCGATAGTGTCTGCTACCCAGATAAAAGAAGATTTTAGGGAAAACACTTCTGCGTGTGTGCCAAATATGGCCTATTTTTATGAAAGAAAAACTGAAGAATCAGTGAGTATTACTCCTATTTGCTGTAATTAAACCTTGCAATATGTAAGCTACACTCTGTCTCCATTCATTTTTATTTGTTTGTAGGATTCCATTTTTTTTATATATAATTGACTTATTTCAATCGCCATGCGGCTTCTGCTATTCGCTCGCCACACTATCTGCTATATCACTCAGCGGATTTTTGGTGTTCCTCTATTTTCCGCAATCCGCTACTGATAACACCGCTCTTAACATAATTTTTGCCAGCTATGTCAATCATGTTTGAATCTCCCTTTGAAAATATCCAAACCATAATTTGTACAAAAGCTTCTTCCCAAACTATAGCTTTTGGGATTCCAAATGGGAATCCAAACACACACATTTATAATTAGTCGTTGTAGATTTGACAAGAGTTCTATGTTTTTCCTCGTATATTAATTTTGACCAAAAACTTCAGAATTTTTTGTGGTTGCATAATATCCAATTATGAACTAAATGATAGAGCTTTCTAGTTTTCCTTACATCAACAACATAACTGTTTGGATCTTATTCTAATTAGAATTTAGAATGATAAACTAGCTGTACCTGTGAGATTTCCTCATTAACTGTTATTATACGAGGCGATTATTTGAATGCTTGCATGCACTGTGTCGTAGTTTCTAGATGCTGTAGTCCATGATGTCCACAGAGACATGTACTTTGACATGTGTTTTTCCTGTAATTTTTTTAACCTAAAAAAGACTTCAATTTTTCTGGATTCCGTCCTTGTCATAGGATCGTCAAAATTCATCTCATTTAAAGGGGAATCAAAGGCAAATTGAACTTGCAAAAATCAATGATATGCTCAGTATCAAAGCAATTCACCATGATTCCAAGTTGTGCCCTTTTTGTGATATGGCGATTTCTCGAACTGAAGGTTGTAACAAAATGAAGTGCGGTAATTGTGGAAATTTCTTCTGTTACCTCTGCAACAAAGCACTTGACTCATCAGATCCATATGGACATTACAGGTACGGCTTTATAAATTCTTTTGCATGGTTTTCATATGCCAAACATTCCAATTTTAAGAAACCTGTTTTTGTCATTTAAGGGAAGGGGGGTCATGTGAATTGTTCCCACGAGAAATGGTTGACAATTGGCAAGCACGAATAAATCCTCGCCAGGAAGTACAACAAATACATGCTGAACTCTTTCACCTTGGTGGCTCAGCTTGTCCTAGTTGTCGCCAACTTAATGTAAAGGTATGTAAAATTTTCTGTTTGTTTCCTAAAAAAAAAAATATGACATGAAATTATCTGTTTTATGCTCTAAAGACTAAAATGAATGGTTTAATGATTGCTGAGTTACTGAACTAACAATAACATGTGGAACGTTGATACTTGTGGTTCTAGTATTAGGTTAGCCTGTGATATAGCTCTTGTAAACTAAAATCTATTTTAGTATCTAGAAGAGAAGTGACCTTCCAGTTTTTGTTGAGAATTTTAATTTGTATGCAATGACAATGTACAGTAGTTTTACATAGACATTCAGCCAAATCTCACAATTTATATATTTGTGTAGGTTATTTTGGAAATAATATTATATGTCCAAATAGTGAGGTTTGATTGAAGGACTGTGTAAAATTACTAAACAGTGAAATCTGATTGGTCTGTGTAAAAACTATTTTACATTGTCATAGTATACAAATTAAACTCTTTTTCTGATGTATTTGCATATTTTGGAATACCTGACTTAGTACAGTGCAAAACCAGAAAGGCACGCTCGTGCATTATAATTCAATATATTGTTGCCGACATTTACACTGTGCATCAGCTATTTACTTGAGAAATCTCTAAAACATTTTTCTCTTCATTTTTAATGTTCTTTTGCAACTCAAAGGCATATCTTTTTATTTAATGATTAGGAAAACGTTGAACCTATGATTCCCTAAAAACTAACCAACTCTGTTAGAAAGTGGGGAAGATAAGTGCAGTTTAGAAAAGAACTGCGTGATGAATGTTTTTAATTTGACAAACCTTAGATACATTTCCATTAGGCGCTTTCCATGCTGAACAATTAAAATATCCATAATGACCATGATTTTCTCAAGCAGAACTCTAGAACCTGTCTCAAACTTATCTATTGATTGAAGCAAAGTTTTGTTTTCTATGTCTTCATCATCACTAAGAACTTTCTCTATTACCATTTTGAATTCATCAACAGATTGGAAACAATAATCACATGTTATGTTGGGCATGCCAAAGCCATTACTGCCACTTATGCAACGGGATTGTGAGGCGCGGCACTAAGCATTATGGACCAAAAGGTTGCAAACAGCACACTGAAGGATAGCATAAGCACAATGCCATGGACCATTTTTCCATGGCATTGTGAAATGTAACCGTTTCATTAAATTATTTGATTTCCAATGAGTTTTGTAATAAAATAAATATAAGTAGGGTGTGTTGCGATTATTATCAAATTTTCAAAAAGGAAGAGAGTCAACAAGATTCTAATTTTAGAATGCTGATCGGATTAAATGTATACTTGTATGTGTTGTGTATTGTCGAGATCATTCTTTACTTAAAGTATCATAATGTTATTTGTTGCTGTTGTAAACCAGCACGAGATCAGTAAAAGTGTAATGCTAGGCACACATACTAAATCATCAAAAGAACATTTGGTTGTGTGACAGTCATATTTTCAATAATGTTTGTAAGAGTGGTTGTTAATGGTAAAGAGATACTAATAAAAAGTTAAGGTGATTCAGAGGCCGTGTTTCTGAGTTACTGAGAATACACAATGTAAGTATGTCCACTTGCTAGATTTTTCTTTTTTTGAGGAAAATGTAACACTTGTTAGATCTTTTTTTCATGAATTTAATAAAAAAAACTCAAGGTTTTGAGAATTTGATATAACCTTTCGGTAAACATACATCAAATGCATAAAATCTATAAAAATAACTGGTACAGTAATTTAGTGATATAATATAAGAGGAGTGCTTTCAAGAGTCTCTTTTTAACATTCATTCAAACACTCTTTTATTGAGTGATTAAAGTGGACATCACACTTTAAAAATGAGATGAGATCAATATAACTGGAGACACATATATTTTACCTAATTTTACCCAATTAAAAGGAAAGTGTTTGAGTGAGTGTTGAAATGACACTTTTGCTAGTACTTCTCATAATATAAATATTGGTTGAGTTTAAAATATATATTTGGACTTAAAAAAAATAATTGGTACATTGTGTGCCTTTCTTTTTTTAAAGAAATTAGTACATTGTGTTGTTGTTACTACAAAAATGTATTTTTTGGTGTTAAGTGTATATTCTCTACACCACACTGATCCTTCGAGTCAGATAGAATCACAATAGATTAATAAAAAATTGTATTTCATATACATATATTAATGTTCTAGTTTAATTAAAGTTTTAGGTTCGAATTCAGCCTTGGTATGCAGCAGCGTTGAATGCATTTGTCATTTCTCTATTTTCAAAAAATAAAGTTTTATTGTGATAATTTTTTTTTTTATTTCTCAATTTTAAAAAATCAAAGATTTGAGGTTGTGCCAAAGAAAGATTCCCTCTAAAAATCCAATAAAATGAGAGATAAAAAAGTAAAAGATAAAATTGAAATTGAAGCTGAAAAGATCAGAGACAAAAACAAGTACAGTGCTACTATGTTTCAAGAAGAACCAAACATAGGAAACCAAACACTGAAAAAACACAACAGCCGCAACGCTGCCGGAAAATCCAACATTCTTCTTCAACTCTCTCTCTCTCTCTCTCTCTCTCTCTCTCTCTCTCTCTCTCTCTTTATGATTAACCTGTAAACGTTAATGGCGGTGAAATGCTTACTCCGCAGAAGACTTCACTTCCACCAAACAACTTTCTTCAGGTTCTATTCACCATCTTCTTCTGCATTATTTTTACAACCTCAAACTCCAATTTTCAACACCCCACTTCACAAAACCACCACAAAACTCCCTCGTTTAGTTTCCAAAGTCTTCAAAACCTTAAATTGGGGTGTTGCAAGAGAAATTAAATTCAAGGGTTGTGTTCAAATTCATGGTTTTGAAAATTCAATCAATTCCTTTAGTATCATTATTCACACTTATGCTTTAGCTGGTATGTCTTGGGAAGTTTTTATTTTGCTTAGAGATATTGTTACATTTTATAAGGAAGAGAATCGCGACATGGTTGAATTGGTTTCGGTTTTGCTTGATGTGGAAAAGTCTAATGTTGTGTTTGATGTGCTTATCAAAGTTTTTGCTTCGAATTCTATGCTTGAACAGGCTTATTATGTGTTTGTTCGTGCTAAGGATGCTGGGATTGAGCTGAATATAATGTCGTGTAACTTTTTGTTGAAGTGTTTGGTTGAGGATAATAGAGTGGATGGTGTGAGATTTTTGTTTGAGGTTTTGATAAAGTTTGGTCTGAGGCCGAATATTCATACATATACAATCATGATGAATTTTTTTTGTAGAGGTGTTGGGTGTAGTGTTGATATTAGACGTGCGCCTGAGATTTTAGGGAGGATTTATAGGAGTGGAGAAACCCCGAATGTTGTTACGTATGGTACTTATATTAAGGGACTTTGTAAAGTCGGTTCACTTGGGGTTGCGTGGAGGTTAATTCAAAACTTGTGCCGTAAAAACCAGCCTCTCAATAACCATTGTTTTAATGCTGTCATACATGGATTGTGTCAAAAAGGTATATTAGATGAAGCTTCAGAAGTTTTTAAAGAAATGAAGAACTCTGGAATATTGCCCGATGTTTATAGTTATAGCATTTTAATCGATGGATTTTGCAGAAAAGGTAGAGTAGAAGATGCTTCAGAAGTTTTTAAAGAAATGAGGAACTCTGGAATATTGCCCAATGTTTATAGTTATAGCATTTTAATCGATGGATTTTGCAGGGAAGGTAGAGTAGACGAAGCTTCAGAAGTTTTTAAAGAAATGAAGAACTCTGGAGTATTGCCCGATGTTTATAGTTACAGCATTTTAATCGATAGATTTTGCAGGGGAGGTAGAGTGGATGAAGCTTCAGAAGTTTTTAAAGAAATGAAGAACTCTGGAATATTGCCCGATGTTTATAGTTATAGCATTTTAATCGATGGATTTTGCAGGGAAGGTATAGTAGAGAAAGCTTCAGAAGTTTTTGAAGAAATGAAGAACTCTGGAATATTGCCCGATGTTTATAGTTATAGCATTTTAATCGATGGATTTTGCAGGAAAGGTGATATGGATTCAGCCATAAAGTTTTGGGAAGAGATGACTAGCAATAATTTTTCTCCTTCTGCTTTTAATTATTGCAGTTTAATTAAGGGGTACTACAAATCGAAACAATTGGCTAATGCATTGAAACTTTTTAGTATCATGCAAAAACTTGGTATGTGGCCAGATACATTCGTTTGCAATCACGTTCTTAGTATTTACTGTAGGAAGCACGACTTCAATAAAGCCTTGGCATTGTCGAAGAAATTTCAAGACCATGGAATTTACTTCAACCCATATTCATATAATGAATTCATCCACATGATTTGCAGAGAAAGTGTTCCAGAAAAGGCACTGCAGCTTTTGCCAGTAATGCTGAAAAGGAATGTACTTCCCGGAGTTGTTAATTATAGTACTCTTATATCTTGCTTTGCCAAAAAGTCAAACCCTGAAAAGGCTGTGATGTTATTCATAAAAATGACAAAAGTAGGAATCACTTTCAACGTCAAAACGTATACAATTCTTATTAACCTATTCATCAGTGATTGCCAAATGGATGTGGCATGTAACTTATTTAAGGTAATGAAAGAAAGGTGTGTATATCCAGATCAGATAGCGTATACAAGTCTAGTTGCTGGTTTTTGTAATACTGGAGAAATGACTAGGGCACGGGCGTTATTTGATGAAATGTTGCGAGAAGGCTGTTCACCAAATGTAGTTACTTATACTTGTTTCGTTAATGCATATTTGAAGTCAAACAAGAACGATCAGGCTCATAAGTTGTATGAGGAAATGAAAGAAAGAGGTGTATATCCAGATTGGATCATGTATACAATGGTAATTGCTGCCTTTTGTAATACTGGAGAAATGAATAGGGCACAGGCTTTATTTGATGAAATGAAGCGGGAAGGTCGCTTTACACCAAATGTAGTTATTTATACTTGTTTGATTAATTCATATATAAAGTTAAACAAAAGAGATCAGGCTGAGAAGCTGTGTGAGGAAATGAGGGCAAAGGGTTTGTCCAGAGTATGTAGCTCAGAAATTCGATGAGGAAATGAGGGCAAAGATCAGAAGTTTCTGTGTCGGAAAGCTGGTGCAATTCATGGAGTTAGGTAGCTCTGTCAAGGCTTCCATTATATCGAGCCGGTATGTGTTTTGACATAATATCTTATCTTCTTGTGTATTGTATTTCTCTATTATTATATATTCTGTTATTCAACTTGCTAGTAAATTGATAATCCATTTTAAACTTTTGATCGTAGATTCATTATAAAACCTGTGTATTTTGATCTTTATCACTTCCGGGAAAGCTCGCAGATTGTTCATCGTCAAGTCCTGAAGACTAGGGTATACTTCTGTTCTGCAGAAATTAGTTTGCTTCATAGAGACATTCCTTTGAACTAAAATTGTGCGACATTTTTAGACTTAGTTCAATGAGAAAAAAATGATTCCTATTAATTCCCAGTAGCTTTCTATGACCAAAGAATGACCAAATTACTATGTTTAGCTTTCTATGGTCCTAATGTCATCTCTGTAGTATAGTTTTCCTTGGTATCTCTTTACCTTTAACTACTGGGCTATCCTTCATCTGGTCTATGTACTTATAAAATATGCACTATATTTACGGTTACTTCACACATGTTGATGTGTAGAGCTTAGAGTTGTGTTACGGCATAGTTGATTCATGCCAAATTAGCTGAGATACTACTAGCATAACCTTTTTATTGAGACCCTCTGTCTTAAAATTTAATTGATTCATGCCAAATTAGTTGAGTGATCCTTTTGAGTTAATCTTTTGATGAATAGGATCGTGTTTTCAAACGAAAATTCATTGTTCTTTATCCCCATGTTGCAGAAATTTTATAGTTGAAGTGGAAGCTTGGAGGAAGGGCTAAGCAAGGCCGTGACAGGCGCTTCCAGGTAAAGTACACCTTACTACCTGACAGGTGCGGGCACACACTCACAAATATACACATTCATGGGTTTTATACTCGCCCGTTCATGCAAGAGAGCTGCGGGCTTCAGTTGGGGACAATGCTTAGGTTTACCGACTATGTTTGAAAATTCATTCTTTCATTAGAATAATAAGGGTAGTTTAGACATATTGGTCATAGAGGCTGTGATATCATGTCATGAACAACTCTCCGAAAAGCTTACTCTGTTTGGTAACGTCACCTTAATCCTATTGATACTATATCTGTAACATGCAACAACCTTTTAGGCTTGAATGTGCACAATCTCACTATACTTTGTGCTGAAATTTAACCTTTTAATTAAAGAGGCTGCAAGGACTGAACTCCTAACTAGTAACCACTTGTCGATGTGGCTTCGATATCATATCAAGGGATAATATATAGCCCTAGAAGTTTAATTTCTTAGGTTAACGACAATACTGGATTTATTATGTTTGAAACAGAAACTGTTTTTTTACTGGGTTAAACTTGTTGACTAATTTATGTGCTGAAGAGTCACTTGGAAGAAGCAAAGATACGCAAAATATGAGTTATGCTTTAATAAATTGCCATTTGACTACATCTTGAAAAGAAAATAACTAAAGTTGAGTCATCCCTTTCAAAAATACTTTATTTAACATGGAAATAATGTTTGTTTTCCGAACCCTTGTATGATATTTCCTGCGTTACCATATGTGGATGTTAATAACTACCTTCACATAACGTTGATGATACGGTGGAGGTGTTAATATTTTGTTGAATTATGAGGACATTTTTTTCACTGAAAAAATATTAATTCAAACTTAAGTAACTTTGTTACTATTTTGTTAAAGCCATTTATCTCCTTTAGATTTTAAAACAATTTGAACAAAGGTTATAATGTGATGACTGTAAGTTTAGAATCATTGTGTGAGTGAAGTTTTCACATTCGATTTTGTTTCATTTTTCCTGATATTTTCGTACTCTGTATTCTTATACTCGTTTTCCTAATTATTGTATTTAATCACTTGTATTATTTGTTAACTGATGTGTGGAGCAGTTAATTTGTTGTATGTGTGGTTCATTACAGCAACCAAAAAATATATTTGTGAGTTGTGTAAGTCATGTATTTATCAGACCATATTTTTTGCAGGTCTTTCTCCCGTTGAGGGGGAAGGTTCTGAATATTGAAAGAAGGGATGAAGCAGCGTTGTACAAAAATGAAGAGATCCAAAATTTAATTCATGGTCTTGGATTTGGAGTGAAGGTTAAAATCACATTCATGTTTCACTAACTTGCTATTTGATGGAGTTAAAAAAATAGGAAGGTCAAATACAAGCACGATTGCGGCCATTATCTGCATTCGTGCTCTTAGCCTTGTACTTGATGAGTAGGGTGTGCATTTGTCTTCCTTGTCCGTTAGTTATTCCTTGATGTCCATACATATATAAATTAAAACACATAAGTGACACAAATGTCCCCCTAGTCTAACTTTCGTCTAAAACACTTCTTGTCCCTGTAACATATAGACTTTCCAAGACCTTGGGCCTTGCTCGCTGGTATATCTGAAGGGGTGTGGGCATTTTTGCTCATGACACAACGAAATCTGTTGGTCTCATCTTTCCAAAACAGTAATAGATTAGAAATTGAGTTAGATGTGTTTGTTGATGTAGCCGTCATTGGCTGATGCTCTTAGAGTTGAATCTGAATGTGTTTGTACGTTAGTCTGAGCACGATGTAAGCCTTGCTGTGGCAAAAGAGTATTGTTTGGGGTAAATGTCGCATTCAACCAGCTGCACCTGTGGGTTTAATAATTTAGTTGTGGTTGGACGTTAAACGTCGGTCTCTTGTTTCGTCTACTAATATTGCTAATCCTAGCTCTAATAATGTTGCTATTTTCTTAGGTCAATTGATGAAAAGAATCATACGTGACCTGGTTTTGCCTATTCTTGTTAATATTTTGTTGAAAAATAGACCGTTCGTCATTATTTGATGGCACAACTTTTCCTTCCTTGAGTCATTTACCTTTGAGCAAATGTGCTATCACAAAAGAACTATGGAAATTCATAAGGTTTGAACCGTAACCCATCGACTATTGTTGTACTCTCCATCAAGTAACTGTTTTCTTGTAAATGTTTTACTTTCTCCATCTAGTATAAATTCATATCTTTAACTTTGGCTTTATTTTTCTGTAATGTCAAAAGCCTGTTTTTTCAATAAACCTAAGCATAGATGGAGAATACTGAAGATAACTTTTGATGAAGTGGGGTTGGATCTTATAGCATCTTTGATTCTTTACAGTATTAGATTCTGATATTTTCAATATAAATTCATTAATTTAGGTTCATTGGGACGTGTCTTCATTGTTCGGTATGGAAAAAATTGAATTTGTTAATGTTAGAGAACTATGTGACATCACTACTTTATGCGATGGACCTCACAAATTGACAAAGATGGGTCTTTGCTCTCTTCAAAGGAAGGTATATTTATCTCTCAAATGAAGTATGTTCTCGATCTTCTTAAGGAGACGTGTAAATTGGGTTGCAAAATGATAGAAACCGATATCAAAAATAAATTAATAGTAATATTACAATAGATCTCCAAGAAATTCGAGAGTCTTGGTTCTCTCCCCTCCAAGAATTCGAGAGCTTGGTCTCTCCCTTCCAAATAACCACTTTCTACCTTTCAGAATAACCCACAACAGCCTGTGGTTACCCTTTTATTCACACACAATACATAACTATCTCAATAACTACTTGTTACATAATAACTTACACAATAACCGCCATAACTGCTATTATAAAATATAATATTTATTTAATAATAATGAATAGTCTAACACAAAACCACTAGTGCCCCTATAGAGAAAATCCCAAGATTGGCAGCAACGAGGAAAGCTCTCCATCAGAGAAGTCCCAGTATGCAAAGACTTGTTGGAAAACTGATATCTAGATCTCACCTGGCCGAACATAGGAGATGCTATCATTGTGGTGAACAATTCATTCATGATCCATGAGAAAGCATTTACATGCATTTGATAGAATCTTTTAAGTATTTGAAGACAAGTACAAAAAGAGGACTATTGTTCAAGAAAGATGGGAAACTTTCCATGGAGGTGTATACATATTCTGATTATTCAACAGGTTGATTGTGCATAGGAGATCTACTTCAGGATATTGTATATGTTCTTGGGAAGAAATATTGTGTCATGGCAGAATGTAGTTGCAAGGTATAGTGCAGAAGTAGAATTTCAAGTCATGGCTCAAGGAATTTGTGAGCTTTTATGGATGACAATCATACCAGATGACCTCAAGATAAAATATGAAGCTTCTTTGAAGTTATTCTGTGACAATAAGTCATCCAGTAGAGACATAGTTTAAAGGACACAATACTCACGGGTGTCTTTTGAACTTAACTGTAAGCAGATGATTGAGGGTATCCGTAGTAAATTCAGTGTCAATTTCAATGTTGGTGTTATTTTAAGTTTTTGTAAAGCTTCACTTAATTGTGCACAAAACTTAAGATAAATTTTATTCGGAGACAAGAAAATAATGTTGTTCATATGTTAGTCTGAGCAACATTGTCTTACGCTTGTTCCTAAATTCACCAGGATATTTCATCTTGTATTACAAACACAACTATGAATGAAATGAATTAATTGTGCTTTTGTAAAATAAAATAAAATTATGAAGTGTATCCATGAATATAGCTCGGTTGACATGAACAATGCATTATTATTATTTAACTTATTTTATTTAGAATTTTTTTTCGATCATTTAAGCTAAGGGTTAAGGAGCATCTTGTCTTCACATAAAACCAAAATACCTAAATAATATACTGAATTATTAACTTGTTTATAAATTATATTTTTTCAAAAAAAAAATTATAAGAGTTTTTTGGATACATAAATAAGAGTTTTATAGAGATGCACTAACTATGTAAAATAATTTATTTTTTATTTTTTATTTTACATTGACAAGCGATTGTAATTAATGAGTTTAATTTTCATTTCCGTGCAAATTCAAACCCAATTACCACTCTTCTACGTCACTATTGTGTATGAATTTTGTCCTTACCATTTAAAGTTGTATACATTATTTGGACTAGCGAAAAGACGGGCACTATGTGTCCGTCTTTCCACTCTTTTTATTGCGCTAAAGTTTAAAAAATATGAACGGTATTTTTTTATGAAATTTTGGTTTTGATTAAAAGTAAAAATATAAATGTTGTTGCTTTTTTTTAATGACACGAACAACGATCTCTATTATAGAAAAAAATTGTTTAAGAGTATAATTGAAATAATGAAAAAGTAAGTATAAATATACTCATTTAGTTTGTTATATTTTTTAAATGATAAAGGAAAAAATAGATATACATATATTTATATCGTGTTTGTTACATTTGTTTTAATATTTAAATTTATTCTCATCTATTTGTTACATGTGTTATTTGTATTTAATATTAAGGGTATTTTTTGAAAGAAAATTTCAACCCAAAAGTGTGCTGAAAGGGGTAGTTTTCTTTATATATAGTATAGATAAATAACTAATTTGTAGCTTATTTAAAATAAAATAAAAAAACTAAATTAGCTCACTCAAGCTAGCACACTCTCATCTTCCAAATCAACACCACCAAATCAATACGAGTAGGTTTATTTTATAGCTTATAACACAAAAGCTTATCATAATAAGTGTTTATACCGAAACTTACATAAGTTACTTTTACAGTAAAAAGAAAAGAAAATAAAATTATTTTTGTATATGCTATAAACTATTTTAATAATCTATATCTATATTCAAGTATATATGAAACTAAGTAAAAAAATATGCTCCTATTTTCATAGCCATCTCTAACTGTATCAAAGAACTTCGAAAAGACGAAAATATCCCTCGACAGTTAACTACAGCCGGTTTTTGAATTCCTCAGCAGTTAAGCGTCGAGACGCTGTTTCATCAGATGAAACAGCCACTGCTCCCCCTACACACTATTTCATCATCAACTTCCATACCATTTCCATCTAATCCCCCAAATCCAATATTTTTTTGATCAAATCTTACTTCAAAATCATTGAAGCATCAAGCATAGGAGGTATCAACACACTTTTGACGTAAAAAAAAAGGTATTAAGCATTTTAGTCGGTTGATGTTTTTGGGGTATTTTACGTCAGTTTACGTAAAACATTGACATGGGACTCATCGGCAGTAAGCTGCCGAATTATGAGGGCTACGGTAGTTAACTACCGAAGTAATTTTGGTAGTCAACTGTCGAGGAAAACTGGACAGTTTTGCTTGGCTACTGCCTCTGTTTCCAGTTTTGTTTTGGAATTTTTTGTTTTTTTTAATTAATTATGGCATTGATGTTTATGCATTGATTAGTCGTTAATTCCTAGTTTTGTATTGTTTAATCATAGTAACGCGTAAACTTCTTGACATATTTAGGCATATTCGTCTTTGACATAAGAAGTTTACACATCATTTTTAAAACCCATACAAAGTTATCCTTTTTCTCATGTGTCACAAATCCAAAGCCAACCAAATATGTCAAATCGGTCGAGGTGACCCAACTATCTCAAACATTGGCATCTTGTACATGTTGGTTTTGTAGGTGGAGTCCATAACCAAAACCGTTGGAAAATTGTTAAACTTAACGGATGTTGGATGTGCCCAAAAGATATCTTCAATAGTAGTACTTTCACTTTGTGTTCTTGAGAAATAAACATAGTTGTGTTCCTCCAACTTCGAGATTAGAAACTGCAATGCCATCTTGCACCTCTATTTGACTTTCATATTTGTTGACGTTCATTGTATACTTGCTTGACATTTGTCATGCAATGTTGTCTTTTGCTATTCAAATTTATCAAAATATTTCTTGGATGCACCTTGCTCTTGGTCAAGTCAGGTACAATCTTCCTGTCATCCTCCTTTAAACTACCGACAATCATGTGTCCTTCTAAAGCCGGTTTCATCGCATGGTTGTGAACTCCATTAAGAATGTTCAATCTTCATTCCTTTGTTTGCTTACTAAGATATCCACTAACCATGAACATGCACCCACATTTTCTTGAGCCCGTTGTCTCATGCTTTGGTTTCTTTTTCGGCACTTTGTGAGCTCCACTCCTTTCACACACTAGTCGCAATATTGGATTCATCAAATTTGATCTTTGTGTAACAATTGTAAATCTGGCCTTATTTGCTTGGCGACGTGCCCAAGTAAGCAAGTCTTCTCTATCTTTCCATTTAACGTCGTCGGAAAAAATCGAGCGGTGTCAACTTTGTTGGCATGAAGTGGGAGGACATCGGAGTCAACATCTTTAGAAGCTTCAACATGGACGGATGCTCCATCAATGTTTGGTTTGGTTTCAATCTTAGGCGGTTTGACATCTCCGGATCTTTCGACAAAATTTAGTTTTGTCTCTCCCGGATCATCTTCCGCGTTCTCAACCATTACAATAATTAAACAACATAAAACTATGAATTAACAACTAACCAATGCATATACATCAATGCCATAATTAATTAAATAAAAAAAACAAAAGATTCCAAAACAAAACTGGAAATAGAGGCAGCAGCCAAGCAAAACTGTCAATTTTCCTTGACAGTTGACTGTTGAAATTACTTTGGTAATTAACTGTCGAAGCCCCCATAATTCGGCAGCTTACTGCCGATGAGTCCCATGTCAATGTTCTACGTAAACCGACGTAAAATATCCCAAAAACAGTTAAAATCAATAGATTAAAATGCTTAATATTTGTTTTCTACGTCAAAAGTGTGTTGATACCTCATATGCTTGATGCTTCAATGATTTTAGAGCAAGATTTGATGAAAAAATATTGGATATGGGGGATTAGATGGAAGTGGTATGAAAGTTGATGATGAAATAGTGTGTAGGGGAAGCAGGTGACTGTTTCATCTAATGAAACAGCACCTCGACACTTAACTGCCGAGGAATTCAAAAACTGGTGCAGTTAACTGCCGAAGAAAAACGAAACTAGTGGCAATTAATTGTTGAGGGGTATTTTCATCTTTTAAAAGGAGTTTTTCAGCCTTATAACATGTGTATACAACAATTTTCAAGAACTTTTATCATCATTAAGGGTATTTTCATCATTTAGATGTGTTTTTCACCCTTATAATATGTGTATACATCAACTTTCAAGAACTTATATCATCATTAGGGATATTTTCGTCTTTTAAAAGTGTTCTTCCGCCTTATCATCATAAGATAAGTTGATATAAGTCATTCTAATCATACCTAAATCGGTAATTTAGCTCACTCGACTTAAAGGGCAAACATCCCTAAAAAAGTGAAAAGAAAAGGGTAGTGTCTTCCATAATCCCTCCCCCACCCCACACACAAAATCAATTAAATCCATAATCTCTTGTCCCCTCTTCTCCCTTAAAGTTCAATCCCCAATTTCACTTTTCCACATTAAAAAAATCAAAATCACTCTTTTAGGGTTTTCAATTTCTCAACATTCAAAAACAAGAATTCTCCAACATGGATGGAGCAAGCGGCGGAAGTGGCGGCGGAGAGGGTTCAGCCACCCAAATACCGGCGCCGACACCGATGCAAAACGCGAACGCGCCGCCACCTTTTTTGAGCAAAACGTATGACATGGTGGATGATCCTTCAACGGATGCGATAGTTTCATGGAGCGCAACGAACAACAGTTTCGTTGTTTGGGACCCACCGGAATTCGCTAGGGACCTTTTGCCGAAGTTCTTCAAGCATAACAATTTCTCAAGCTTTGTGAGACAGTTGAATACTTATGTGTGTTTTCTTTCTTCTTTCTCACTCTTTTAACGGTTATTGTATTTTGTTTGATTTAGTTTTGGATTTGAAGTGAGTAGTGATTTTTTGTGTGAATTATTAACCCTTTTGATGATGTTTTAATATGAATTAGAATAAAGTGTTTATTTTATTTTGTGGGGTTTTGATTTGAATATTTGGATGTTTTTGTTAATTTGTGGGTAAGTTTGATCCATGATTATGCTGTGGAAGTTGATTTGATTTAATGGGTTGTATGCAAGATTTGATTTAATGGGTTGTATGCAAAATTTGATTTTTGTACTGTTTGTTTTGATGAAATATAACGAGGAGGGAGTGAAAAGATGGTTTCACCCTTTGTAGCACCGACATTTCTGATGGAAGGCGTATCTTACACGTGTCATTGTGACACCGACACATGATTACATTCAATTAATTCACTTTTTTCAAAAAAAA
The DNA here is from genome assembly GCA_946800305.1 of Medicago arabica. Taxonomy (NCBI): domain Eukaryota; kingdom Viridiplantae; phylum Streptophyta; class Magnoliopsida; order Fabales; family Fabaceae; genus Medicago; species Medicago arabica. Next base: position 45,026,058 of record OX326970.1, read on the forward strand.
AATACCATGTCGACGTCCCCGTGTCAGTGTCATGTTCTTCATAGGTTTCACCCATTCTCACAATCATTTTTTTGGGGATTTTTTAAGCTCTAATCCCCCCTTTATCATCTAGTGTCATGGTTTTTTCGAGTGAAATAGATGTTGACGGTTGAGAGTCGCACATTTGATAGTGATGTGGTCTGAACTGTGGTTATAAGGGGGAGACAGGACAACCTTCGCCATACACACTGATTTGGTGTGGTTGAATTAGGTCTAAACAAAATTGTATGAGTGGCCTCAACTGAACCATGAAAGTACGGAAATTTACTTTAGCCTTCAATCAAAATGAAAGAGATAGGGTGGGCATTATTGTTTTTGTTTCCTTCTTTCAAAAGAATGGATAGACTGTAAAAATTAAATTTAATATTTTACCCTCCTGCATTGTCAGCAACTAGATGGAGCAGAAGAGGGAAATTTGACAAAGAAAGCTATTCTCAGGTTAATCAGTTACTTGATTATGGTTTATTGATCCATGCATTGTATATTCAATATCAAAGGCGCGTATATATTATAGTATGTAAGGTATAAACCTAGTGAATATTATGAAGAGGATTTTAGGGTTCTTAGAGAATTATTTGCTATGAAGCTGGTATTGGCCATGTATTGTGAGAGACATGTTTATGTCTTCTGCTCAGCAACTCAAACAATTTATATGAAGCAAGAGCTTTCAAAGTACTGCTATCAGTATAATGACTATATTATGTCCTACATTTCAATTTTTGTAAGAAGAATGATGAAGGTGACTTATGATGCATAGACTCAAAATGAGTATCAGATAGATACAGTATGTATTCAATGGTGATACATCGTTTCTTGAAAAATGTAGTTTATGATACGATAGGATGTGTATATAACAACATAGGCTTCACTGCTTTATAATATTAACTGCTTTAGGAAGATGATATGAACTTTGCAATGATGTCGAATTGATCAGTTAGCTGCATAGAATGCATGTTTTTATGTAGCATGAGGCCATTGCATTCTTACTTTTAAGTCAGTGTTTTTCCTATAATTAGGGGATAAGGCTGCGTACAATACACCAAAATGGTGGGACCCCTTCCCGGATCCTGCGTATGCAGGAGCTTTAGTGCACTGGGCTGCTCTTTTTTTAGAGGATAATAGGAATGTAATGTAGCCACTTGCTTGCTATGAGTGAATCATAATTGATTGTATCAAAACACTAGAACAGCAATAAGTTCTGTTCTGTTTTCCTTGTGAATCAAAGCCCAGTTGGTTTTGTTATTGGCGTTTGTTAAGGATTCTAATCTACTAATTTCCTGAACACTCTTGGGTGTGGATTGAGTATTTTATTTTTTAGTTTCTAACCTTCTCTGCTGATCAGTTTAACACACCACTTTAGCTTTTTGTTATGGAAAATAAACTTTCTTGGATTCAACTTCTGGCAAATCCATTGCTACACTTAGCTTATTGATACAAGCTGCATTACTTCATATTCTATTTATCTTTTTGAACCTTAACTAAGTTGACAATAAACAGATAGTGGTGTAGCTCAATTTATCCTCAGGCTCAGTTTGTGGACAAGATTTTGGATGGCATGTCTACCTAAGTAAAAAATCAGCACTCAATTTGGTTGAGGGACTGGTATACATCCTTTATGGGTTCGGTAGAACATCTGCATCTCAAATTCTTCCCTCTTCAAACCTGGCCAGAATTGAGTGTGTAATACCACAACTTTCCTGCATTCTTTAGCCATATTGTTGCACATCCTTTATTGTCTTCTCTCTTTTTAGTTTGTTTGTGTATGAGTCTTTTAGTATTTTATATAACTCGAAAGTTGTGCGTTTTTTTGCGGTGTATTTGACCTCCTTCCTGACTATTTTTCCTATAAAATTTCAAACAGGGTTTTAGGAAGGTTGACCCAGATCGTTGGGAATTTGCAAATGAGGGCTTTTTGAGGGGTCAAAAGCAATTGCTTAAGAGTATTAGTCGAAGAAAACCTGCCCATGGTCATACTCAACAACAGGCTCAGCAACCGCATGGACAGAGTTCATCAGTAGGGGCATGTGTAGAAGTCGGCAAATTTGGGCTTGAGGAAGAGGTTGAGAGGCTTAAAAGAGATAAGAATGTTCTCATGCAAGAGCTTGTGAGGTTGAGACAGCAGCAACAAACCACTGACACCCAGCTGCAAACAATGGTTCAGCGCCTTCAAGGAATGGAGCAACGACAACAGCAAATGATGTCATTCCTTGCCAAAGCCGTCCAAAGCCCTGGTTTCTTTGCTCAGTTTGTGCAACAGCAAAATGACAGCAATAGGCGCATAACTGAAGTCAACAAAAAGCGTCGGCTCAAGCAGGATGGTGTTGCTCAAACAACAGAGCAAGCTACCCCTCCTGATGGACAAATTGTTAAGTATCAACCTATGATGAATGAAACAGCAAAAGCAATGCTAAGGAAGATCATGAAATGGGATACTCCACGTGTAGAATCTTTCGGTAAAAACCCTGATAATTACTTGATTGGCGATGGTACTTCACCAGCCAGTGCAATGGACAGTAGTAGCTCTACAAGCTGGAACTCTGGAGTAACTCTTCAAGAGGTTCCTCCATCTTCAGTGCAGTCTACTCAAATTCCAGCGGCAACAGGGACTCAAGGACACATCCCCTCAGCAGAAAAACCTGAAATTCTATCTGTACCTCAAACTGCAGCATCTGCTAATGTTATGAAGGATGGAACACATGCAGCATCGACTATCCCGACTTCTCAAGCAGATGTTATAATGCCTGATATACCTTCAGTGCCAGAGATTGTGCCAAGAAGTATTCTTGATATACCTGAGGGCAATTATATGGCTTCCGAGACAGATGATGGATTTATGGATCCGACTTCACTTGGATCATTACCCATTGATTTGGATTGTCTCTCACCCGGTGCAGACATTGATGATTTGTTAAGCAATTCTATTTGGGATGATCTTCTGCAAACTCCAATTCCAGAGGATTTTGAGGCCAACATTGACGAAATATCCAGAGGGAGTGAGGTGCAGCCAACAGAAAATGGATGGGACAATAATACTCAACCCCTGGATCAACTAACAGAGCAGATGGGTCTTCTTTCTTCTGATGCCAAAAGAATTTAATCGTCTATGTAATTTGTATTGACCTCTCATACTGTCCAAGGTAATCGTCTATAATATAATTACACCTCCATTTGCTCACCGAGAAGCTTTTTGTTTGGTCTTTGTGTGCTTAATTTGTGCATACTCTCACTTAAATCTAATTTTCTTTTTCTGTGGCATTGACAAGTTCTTTCACTTCATGTTGAAAACAAGTTATGAACTTTTTGGCCTTGTCATTGAATCCTTGTTGAGTGTTCATCAGTTAACTGATCTGTTTTTCCAATGTTATAGGAAATCTTTGGAGTTGAACATATGTGAAATATATAGTGCAGTTTTGTCCCCAACTTGATGTTTCCTTGGTGATGGGAAAAATGGGAAAAACGAAGATATTTGTAATGATCACTCAAAGTGTCTGATAAGTGCACATTGGTTCTTGCTTTGAAGATTTACACAAAGGAAGGGGACATTTGATGGCAGTTGTTCTTGCTTTGAACATTACTCTGTTTAGTTGCTGGCTGTTTCTTCTTATGTAACTGATTTGTGATGTTTCAATTGATGAAAAAGAATGAGATAAAAGAGAATGGAATTGAATGTCACTAGATGGAATGGTACCTAGTGATATACTTATTTCATCCCCACTATCTTTATTTTTTTGAAAAATTAAATCAAATTTGGGAGTATGAAATGGAACCAAATGATTGTTTTCTAATTGTCGTACCATTTTGATCACATTTATAGGTTTAGTTGGTATGCATTGTCTGTCTAAAATAGGTATGCACAGACATACATCCAAACACATGTCACGTGGATATTTTGTGGAGAATTTTTGGAACTAATACTAAAAAGTGACGCTATGGTTAAAAATATGATTGGATGTATGTGTATTATTTTATTTTTTACACGTCAATAATTAAATCTGTTCTCATTCTTGCCCATTGCATTCCATGAGACGGATTGCTTCGAATTTAACATTCTCTCCACCGTTAATGAGAACAAACAAACATAATATCAATTGTTTTAAGGAACTATTGTGTGAATTTTGAATAAGCTTTTAAGAAACTATTGTGCGACTTTTGGATAAGCAAAACAATGTTATTTGAGATTACAATTAAGACATACATGGCCCTCTAAAAAAAAATGTAAGGAGGAGCATTGTGTTAGCTTTTTTGCTTGGAGAGAGAGGCATAGACAGCTATGGCGTCATATTCCTAATGCCATGAAACAGTATATGCAAGCTTGCTCTTCAGCTTGTGTTAGAACGGTCTCAGAAAGACAAGAATGTATGATTTGTTGGAAGCCTCTCCTGCTGGGATGGGTTAAAATCAACTTTTATGGTGCAAGTCAAGGCAGTGAGCGAGCTGGATGTGGTGGGCTGATTCGAGATACAGGGGAGTGGTTGTGAGGTTTCTCAAAATTCCTGAGCAGTTGTAGTGCTTGTGTGTGTGAGCTTTGGGGTGTGTTGAAGAACATACGGTTAACTAGGAGGTATGGATTTAACAAGGGTGAGTTGCATATTGACTCTAAGGTGGTAGTGAGTAATTTATGCAATAATGGAGATGTTGTGTTGCTAGTTTTACATTAGTTCAACAAATCCGTCGCTTATTAAAATTGGAGTGGAAAGTCAAGGTGTGCCATACATACGTATCGTGAAGTCTACTCTTGTACTGATGCATTAACAACTTTGAGATGTAATAGTGGGATCCAGCTCTTTTTTTTCTTTCTTTCAACTCTATTGCAACATTACATGAAAGAGCAAACAGAAAAGGAGATACCATGACACTGAATTTGTAAGAATGCGCTTATTATTATTAACCATGCTCTTTTTGTAGATGATCAATTCTTCGGTTTTTAGGATAGTGAAAATCAAGATAAATGGCATGACATTGGTTATCTGAGAAAGAAGACACATGCAAGCTCTAAGGCTTTCCTTACCAAAACCTCAGTCCATTTTCTTCGCATAGTTTCCCTAGCCAAACCCACATGCCATCATTGATTACATCACCATCCTCCCATGGCATCAGAAGCCTCTCAGACCTTGAAAAAGTAGCAGTACTTAGCCATGGAAATGGTGGAATAGTGTACAAAGTTCATCATGAGTAATTCCTTTTATGCATTGAAAATTTTACACTTTTATCAAGATGGTATCGGATTTCACCAACCACCAACACTTGAAGCTGAGATTCTCAAAAGGGTCGTTGATTCTCCTTATATTGTAAGGTGTCGTGCAGTTTTTTACATTCCAACATACGTAGCACCGACACTTCAGACTAAAGGCGTGTCTGGTGACCTTAGTTTTGTTATGGAATATATGGAAGGAGGGTCATTGCATGATATCTGCAACAACATCACAGGCTTCCTGAGGAGGTGATTTGTGTATTGGCTAAGAGTGTTGTGGAAGGGATAAACTATTTGCATGGTATGTACATTGTACATAGAGATATTAAACCTTCAAATTTGCTTCTGAATGAAACAGGGAGGTGAAAATAGCAGATTTTGGGGTTAGTGATGTGGGTGAAGGTAGATGTGCATACACGAGTTCAGAAAGATTTGATCTTGAAAGATGGGGTGATGAAAATGTTGATGAATTTGTTGGTGATGGTTGGTCATTAGGTGTTGTGATGTTGGAATGTCCTCTGGACCATTTTCCTTTGATTGATCCTCAACAGAGACCTGATTGGGCTAATTTGATGTGTACAATTTGTTTTGGTGAGAATCTAGAGGTGCCTGAAAAGGCTTCAGAAGAGTTTCAAAGTTTTGTCAGGAGGTGTCTTGAGAGGAACAGTTTTGAAGCTTCTGCATCACCCTTTTGTGGAAAGAGACAATTGTTGTTTGTTGTTCTAATAAAGGGGTGAGGGACTATGTTCTTTGTGGGTGAAGGTCACCTGATTTTGGTTTTGTTCTTGTTCTCCAAATTTTGTTGAGGGTTTTAGCTTTACACATAGGCTTTTATTATTTAAGACCATTGTGAAAGAAATTTTGAGTTAAGCTGTTTGGATTAGGGGACCAATAATGTGACATGTGAGTCAAAAAGTATGTCTTGCATAATTGTATTGTACATGAATAGTCATATTTTCGTCTTTTAATTTAAAATATGTCAATAACGTGACATGTGAGTCAAAAATGTCATAAATATGTCTTGCATAATTGTAAAACATGTGTCAATGATGTTTTATGATGACATGTGTATGAATAATTTTGTTTTCGTCCTGTAGTGTACCTCTTAAGCTATAAAAGAAGAAGTGTTGTAACATATCAAATAGAAGCAAATCAAATAAAACTTGTGTGTATTAAGTAAAGACCCATGTCCTTCTAAATTTCTCTCTTCTTTCTGAAAACTCTTCATATCATTAGTATCACAATAGAGATGCAAGTATGCTCTACACTCGCCTCAGAAATGAGGATTTTGTTTATCAGAAAACATCCAACTATTGATCCATGCTACAGTCCTCTATATTATTAGATGATAGTTTTAATTGTTAGTTTGTGCTTGAGACTTTTGTATGTTTGTGGATGGTTGTTTGTTGTCTCATTCGACAGTTCAGTTAAGACTAATCGGATAATATGTGAGGCTCTCAGCCAGCGTGGTATGAGTGTCTCAACTAGAGCAGAGGTGCATATGGTATTTGTACAATGAATAGAGTTAGTAAGAAACACTTCTGGGAAAGGACACAAATGTTGTTCTAACAAAGGGATGGGGGATTATGTTCTTTGTGGGTGAAACTCACAAGATTTTGAGTTTTGACTAAAATGTCACATTATTTTGCACACTTAATACTAAAAACAAATATATAACTATTCATACACATTACGATTATACAAGACACGTTTTTAACACCTGACGTTCCCGAAACACTTCCTCCAAAACTCCAAAAGGAAGAAATTTCAGACAAGAGCTTTCAAGTCATGGCGATCACAGAAAACTGGGAGTATTCCCAAGGAAATTGCTCCTCTTGCGTTCTGAGGTTTTTAGCTAGTACACTTCGGCTTTTATTATTTTAGATCATTGTGAAAGAAATTTTGAGTTGGATGTTTGAATAAGGCAGAGAGGAATTTACTTGCCTTGGAGTTAGAAGTTAGAAGTTAGAATGACAATAATTTTGTAAAGTTACTGCTGCATGCTGGTGGCAGGCAAGGTAACAAATAATTAATTTCTGGCTCTGCATGGAAGAAGGATACTTGATTACACCCATAATAAAAATAGCAAAGAAGGTTCACAATTTTAACGGAGGATTCCAAATTTGATTTACCTAAGCCACATTTTAAATTACAAAATGAATTTTGTAATTATAATCAAGGAAAAACAAATTTATTTTGTATAAAAATATTTTAAAATGAATCTCTTATTTTTCCGAAGTTTAAACAAACATTTTTGTGACATTCTTTATTCATATCAAATAAATACCATTAATAATTTTCATCATAAAACTTTGTGGACATTCTTTATTCATATCAAATAAATATATCATCGGTACTCGCATATTTATAGACAGGTAAAATATCCTGTCAAAAAATAAACAGGTTAAATATAAAAATACAAACTCACACTCTAACTTATCTTGGATGTAATGATCCCCACTAAATTAAAATACATCAATTTTGAAACACTCAACTGCAATCATCCATTGATCTCTCAAAACTGAAGCAATGATACTGCATACATTAAAAGGACGCCAACTTCTCTACACAGACTATAAAGGCCAAGGGCAAATGCATCGAAAGGCACCTATGCAATCATCAACTCATCATGTTCTTCCAGAACTATAAATCACACGAAATTGTAGCATAACCGACATGTTTTCCATCAATGCAGCCTAATAATTCTTATCTGCAGAACACAACCGTAATCACTGGATAATTAAACAGAGGCAGGGTGCTTCAAGGTGACGGACGTCTATTCCAACTACTTCGGTGGAGTAAAATTCCAATTCTTTGAAATTTCTGTGGGCCTATGGAGATGACCACCTGCAGCAAAATATTTAGAAGAAACAAAGCTTAAGTCTCTCAGGCCTCCTTGGTCAATGTAAAGAAGGGACATGCTCGTCTATTATCTAAAACAGATAAACAAAACTGAGCGAACAAGATAACCGTACTTCAAAAGAGCAATACACTACTTCCAATGATACTGCCATTCTGATTATATCAGAGACATCAACAAATGAAGAGGAAATGGCGCGGGGCAAGTTGAAAACATTAGCAAAAGAAATTATCTAACTAAATATCACAGTACAGGTAGACAGTCATCCTTAGTCCAATGCTACTTTCTTTCATAAAAACATTAATACCTAGAGATCTTGCAAGTGACCAAACTAGATTTCAGCGATGTACCATGAACATGATTTGTTTTTGAAATTTATCACTAGAAAATGTAACAATTATACGCGACCAAGCTAAAGGCACTGAGTTCTGTTTGTTAATAGGTTAGCAGTGAAGTAAAGAAATAAACAGCAACTTAGAAACATATGTCAAAACGAGAAGTGTAAAGATGCCAGAGTTGATAATTATCGAATTTAATTTAGGATTTAGAAAATATATATTTAGTTGTCTATTAGAAAATATATAGTTTAGTTGCATATAATGAAAAGCGTACACTGGCACTATTATATACATATTTTTTTCAACCACATTTAGAATGAGTTCATTTAGTTTCAACACCATAAAATGTTTGGTTATGAGCAGGGACTAAAAAAATAGCATCAATTAACTTAAAGCCAGAATCAAGTAAGATTTATTATCTCATGTTTAAATCAGTGGCAACAAAATAATGCTGTAAAATATTGCAGGGATCCCTGAAGATAATTAAGATACCCCAATAAGGCGGTTAACAAAATTGATATACTAACCACCTCGACGTGATACAAGGTGAATCCGAGAACGAGGTCCTTCAAATTTCCAGTTATCTTCATCCAGGGATTTAACCTCCTTGTCAAGTGCAGCCATAAGATCCGACTTTAGCACTGCAAAAATAAAAAATCAGAATGTCTAAATACACGAGTTATGTGAAAATACAGGAAAACCAGACAAAAGAATGCACTATATGGTTCAAAACCCACATAGATGCTATTTAAACCAAAAATTCATTTTGGCCCTACATTGTTTTGGTAATCATGATTAAGATTTTGAGTATTTAACACACAAGTCAATACAAAAAGGCCTTACTGATATGAAACATAACCAGAACAAAATTTAAGGCTACATAGTACTACTTCAAACCTGAGAATCCCTAAATAATCTGCATTGAATGTTAATCAATGGCTGTTGACAATAATTTTTTAGAAAACTCCGAAGAGTTAAAGTCTATCCTCTCTTCCTCCTCTTTACCCTCCCCTTTGTTTCTCCCTAAATCCTTGTTATAGCCTGAAAGAGAGCCGTTCATTAACTTCACCATAAAGGTAATACGGTATCATAAGAGTAATAAGGTGATTTGGGAAAGGAACATCGAGGTTGGAGAAATCAGGGATGGTTCATATTAAGTTTTAATATTGGGCCTAACTCAATCTTACAAAACCGAATTGCAAAGTGAGGCGTGCCACTCTTTATAAACTCTAATCAGGCCTTGTCTTTTACATATATAGGACTTGGTTTTTCCAATAGTTCAAATCTAACTCACTAACATTACTAACAACTAACCACTCACATAGTTGTTAAAAAACAATAAACCTTCAATTTAATCCCTCGAGTATCACTCTCTAGTCTCCTACCAAATTGGATCCTCTACAGCCTGCTGGGTAGTAAAACCCAACTGCAGAGAATCCAAATCCCTCTCCTACTCGGGGCCCTTTTGGATTGGCATATTTTTTAGCTTATGAAAAATAGCTTATGCAAATAAACAAGCTTTTAAGTTAGTAATTCATAAGTTCTCACTAACGAAAATTGTCTCTTCATAAGCTGTTTTCTTCATAAACTACCTTAATAAGCTTATGAATAACACATAAAAGCTTATTTATTTGCATAACCTGATTTGCATAAGCTAAAAAATAAGTCAATCCAAACAGATACTTAAGTATGTTAACAACTTATGATATGTTTATAAGCTATAGCTTATACGTAAATAATTTCACTTTATTAAGCACTTATCATGAATAAGTCCTAATGTTATAAGCTGCAAATTAAATTGTTTATCCAAACAAACAGAGCCTTAGTTCCTAAAATATATGAAAATATATCTTATCAATTATAGTACTTTAGAACTACTCGTGAAACTATCAAATTCATACCCATATTGAAATAACAGCAAAGTTTGAATTTTTAACGAAGATGAAAACAAATAGAGAAGAAAGACATCAAATTGAATGAAACACACAAAAAATAACCAACCTAACATGGCTTCATCTTTTCGCTCTTCGGTTGAAATGTGATCATAAGGAAAATGAAAATCGTCAACGGAAACGGCGGCGTTGCTCATACCTCCGACTCCGCCGCCCACGACCGCCGTCGTTGAAATCGATGAATGAGCCGGTGATGAACTGTTCATCGTTCGTTCTTCTTTTGAATGGAACACGACAATGACAACGACAACGACAAGAAGAAAGTATTTAAAGTGAATCCTCTCAAAAGTAGCAATGAGTATAAATACCAAGTCCACAATTTAAAAGTCATAGTTTACGTTAAAATAACCCAAATAAATTTCAAATTGAAATAATTTTTTTTTATTACATTGCATTTTTTAGAGCAAATTTGATATTTTTTTGTTGAATTTGTGTGTTCAGCAAATTTAATTTTGAATTTTGTATTTATATAGACATATATTTATTAATTTTTTTACAACTGTATTTATTAAATTGTTCATATTAATTTATATTTTTATGATTTTATTAACTAATATATATATATATATATATATATTTTTTTTTTTATTTTTATTTTTCCTTCATAAAAACATAAATATTTTTTATGGTTTGTGCTATTTTTTTACTATCGCCCAATGTCTTTTAAAAACATAAAAAATGATTGACCTATCAGTTAAAAACACAAATATTTTTTTACTGCAGTTTGCTATCTAATGTTATAGATTCTTGGAAGCAAATGATTGAGCTTTTGTTTGGAAGCAGATGGAGTCTTGTGGTCCTGTGTGTATTAAGGAGCTAAATGTGGTTAATTTTAAATCAGTTCAGACAGGAAGAGGAGGCAATGGCTTTAGCAGTACTGATATTTTTGGCATTGGAGAGTGTTTTTTCTGTAACAAGTGCAGGCGTATTTTGTACTGCAGCAGGGATTTTCTTTCATCTCAGTTTGATTGCATATATAGCAAGGTGCTGGCAGCAATATTGGTGGTATCACCACAGTAGAATTCCTTAATTGAGAAAAGATTTCTCTTTGTCAGGGCAGGTTAAGTTGTTCAGCTATTCTCTTAAATGGCAACAGCATCTTCAAGTTGTTTCCATCATTATGTGTTAAATCTTCAACTATTGCAATCTCGGCAAACTTTGGGGAAAAGCTTTAGCTTCAAGAGTAGAAATATTGGCCGCAAGGTGCATTATTTGAGGACATATTCGAGCTGATCTAAAGCGCACAAATGATTAAGAAATACAAGTCGTGGTAATCCTTTCATGTATAGAGGAATCAAGTACTCTTTAGTTGTGTGTTATCGAATCGTGTATTAAGAGATTTCTTGGTCGTATCTCAAAATCCTAGTCAGTTTGGCTCCGGAGTAGTTGTTGATGTTCCTTGCATTGTCTACGTCTTCTTGTAACTTGTTAGTGGCTTGGAGCGAGATCTTAAGGTGCCTCTTTCTTTTCGATCTTATTGTTCTTGATCAATACGTTCGAAAAGTGCACTTTGAGGGAGTTTTAGCTTTTTTTCTTTGGAGCTCCCACTCTTTGACGTTAAAGCTTTTGTCTAGATGACTTTTAGTTGTTATCTTGGTGCTCGGGTTTATTTATCCTTTTTGGAGTTATTTAGCATCCTTGTTGTTTTTGGTGCTCGTGGGATTTTGTCCTCTGCAATCTTTGATCTTGCCCTGTATTTTGACATTCTTATAGCATATCTTATGCTTTGGAATGTATTTTGTTTAACCTAATAAATTTTATCTTTGCTTCTTAAAAAAAAATTGACACCCTCGTATTAAAATTTCCAGCTTCACTGCTGGATCCAATTAGTTCCATGTAACATCATATAATGGTGAGCGAAGTTAACAATGATCCCCGACCAAGAATACTCCATATTATCCTACAATGAAATGTAAGCAAAGAGTACCCTACACTCCTCCATTAATTCTTCTTCCCACTAAGAAAGTCTTCTTCTCCACTTGCGACCAACCGTTCACCCCATCCGAAACATATTTTCATAGTGCACAGAGCACAGCTCAAGCAACATCATAATCCATGCGTAATTAATATATGTAATAATCAGATTTATAGTGATGAGTTAAATATGAATTCCCCTGTTTCTCTATTTTTGCCAAGGATTTGCATTTAGTAGCAGCTAATTATATCCCTACTTAGGTGCTTATGTAAATTTTTTCTATCTCAGAATTATATATCTTTCAAATAGAGACAGGCTTTCAATAATGTTGAGGGTGGTTACTGGTTAGCGGCTTAGCACAGGAAATAATGTTTTCTAATGGGTTTGTATCTTGTCCTTTCACGCAACTCATTTAGAGAGACTAACCACAATTAGAACGTACAATCACCAGGTGATAGGTTTCAACACAGCAATTAGATTTTGAAACAAGACAACAACAAAAACCATATATAGAATAAAGAACTATCTCCATGTTTAGGAAATTACATTATTTACTTGCTGAACAAATGTATTTCAGGGTTTACTTCACACATTGTAAGTAATGTTAATATATGTCTTTGCAGTTTAGGAGTCAGGATTTATCTTTTGATTTATTCAACCGTTATACATCTGCTTTTTCCAGCTCTAATATTCAGAAATTTTTTCATTTAATAACACATGCGAAATTCCACACATAGATTCGTTATCAATTTTTTCTTCAGATCCATGCAAACTTGCAGGGGACCTTTACTAGTTTGACCTGGTCATGTAGATCTATAAGTTTCAATTATCGGAAAAGAAAACCAGCAATCCAAGGGGAGGAAAAATTGACTTTCCTAAATCGAGATATTGCTAAGTGTTGGAAATGTCAAATTTTGAGTTGCACATACAGAAAAAAAAATGGAATTAAATATTTATTTTATTAAATATGAACAAATACATAATTTACACAACAAGCAGGATGTGACACATCCTTAAAATTCCAAACACTAACATAGAGAGGAGAACATACCACCCTTAACAACAAAGACAGGATAGATAGAGCAAGGGATTTCCCCTACCGTGCACGAAACCAGATGAGACAAAGTGACAAAACCTAGTTATTCATGAGATTGGCTAAAACATCACTTGGTGAAATTATCAGCAAGAGATATTATGCGGCTCAGTAAATACTGCATTTGATTGATAATGGACTAAGCAGCAACAACAATGATGATGATGAGAAGCACGACTCCAAATATCACCATAAGCAAGCACGCCTAGATAAAAGGGGGAAACAACAAACAGTGAAGAACATTTGAGATTGACAGAAAAAATTACACGAAGCTTTAAAAGATAAAAGAAAAAGGTGTGATGAAAAAATCTACCTCAACTCCCATAATTAGAAAATTGAGCTGAAATTACTTGTTACACAATTCATCCACCAAAACCTCACACCCCTGCCCCCCAAAACAAATCCCTTTCTCCATATAAATAGAAGTGGAATGCATTATGCAAACCGAGAACCATACTGAATTAAACCAATGGCTACATATTCTATTAGGTTTAGCTGTGGATGCCCCCTTTTTAACTCCTAAAGTTATTAACTATATAGTATGTAGGCTGTAGCCTTATTTAAGTTCAGTACAATATGTGAGGAAGGTTTCAACTTTCAATTCACTAAACAATGGCATCTATATCTACTCAAGAATTCCCACACCTAAATTAATTTGGTGGGAGGAAGAGATACTTAAAACCAACAACCCAGTCGTAAAAAGAAAATTTATATATACCAAAGATGAGCTTGATCTTTGTGTCTTTGAAGCTTGAACAAGTTGCGATTTCGCCTGGGCAGTGGCTTCATGAGAATTCTCAATGTTGGACCCAATATCATCTACAAAATGAAATTCTTAACATCAACTAACTACTGTAAAAAAACATCAATTAACATAAATTAGTCTAGACTGGTAACATTAGAGTTGATAGAGGATGCATAACTAGCAACAAAAAATAAAAAATAAAGGGTGGGAGGGGACAAATTACCAATCATTGCTCCTTGCTCATGAACAAGCACAGCAAGATCTTTGAAGATCTCATTTACTTCACCTATCTGCTGCTGGATTTCTTGAATGCCTTGTTCTCTTTCCTCAATGATAGCCTCATTGAAGGAAATCTCATTATCTAAGGATATTACCTCCTGTCTGCAAAATGAACAATGCAGAAACAATCAAATGGTTAAATTTGAAAAGTGAAGTTTATCATTAAATTTAATTTCATGTGGTAGAATACTGCCACTGATCATGTCAACAAATTCTTTGCGCCAGCCAGAAAACTTAAAAGAAGTCACCTTATGATATCAATTCCATTTCAGCCTAATATAATTACATAAATAATGGAAACCCCTAATATGGTCCTCAATAATAAAGGTCCACCTGTGGACCTCTTTAGTTTATCGGCTCTAGCCGGTCACACTTTAATTAGACTGATTTTTTTTAAATATTGCTTGTTCAATTTAGAATACCATGTCATAATTTTTTATTCTAAAATATTATCGTCTCTTCACCTAAACCATTTGTCCGTGAATCTTGCCGCTTTCGTTCAGCTCTCTCGTCTCTGTATCTTCCCTCACTATGATCTCCGTTACTTAGTATTGAATTTCTCCAATCTGTGATATTATTTTATTGGAGACTGCTATGTTCTTTACTGTATTTTGTGTCAAAATATTAGTATATCTCTTCTTCCTTTCTGAAATCAATGTGTGTGTCGACAGAGTCTTTCATCTTCGTGTGTGTGTTGTTTTTTTTTCCTTCGAAATTTAATGCAAATCTGATATAAATTTATGGAAAATGATCGATAATACCAAACGTCCAAATTAAATTACTCATGAAACACCGGAATGAGCTGGCGATAACCTCTTCATCACTTTGCTTCAATGTTTGGAACTTTGATACCCAAAGCTTTCATGTTCAAGTTTTGTTGGATTGGAGTTTCTTCAACATTTTAGAACCAATTTTTTAAGAAAATTATAGTTCATATTTTTAGTTAAAAATTATCAACAGGTGTAGCACTTTTTCAATCCAGAACCCCTAAATGATATCATTTGAGTGTTTTAATTTTGTTTTATTAATTATTTTTGGTAACCAGTATGCTTCAATGTCTGGGTTCAAAGGTCAACAAGATTCCAATAACCGATCCGTAGAGCCACTCATTTGTGGCGTTTCATGAGAGAAAACTCGGTAATATTGAAATCCACAAGAAAAGAAAACGAGCTATGTAAAAAATTAAAGCCAAAAAAATAGCTGACCGGCTATGGCCAGTAAATCAATGAGATCCACCATTGGACCCTTAATATTGGGGACCATATTAGGGCTCCCATAAATAATACAGTAGGTCAAATTTAAGAAGCAACCTTTTGAGAAATAATTAATGTTGAGTTTTTCATCAAATTTAATGATGCATGAATCCTTGCATTTATTATGTTGCTGAACTACCAACCCATACCAAAGAAAAGGACAGGAAATGCATCAATTATCGCCTCATAAATTTTCAAATGCATGACTCTAACATTTGATCTAAAATTACATTCAAAATACTGCTTTATCACATCATATATTATATTGGAAGCTACTTATCATTATCCAAAGTTTATGAGGAAGGTATAGATCTCAGTTTTTAAATAGATAATATCTTGAAAATGGATCTGCAAGTCACTTCAATAACTATAGTATAAGATACAAGAAATCACCTTCTGGATTCCAAAAGAAGGGCATGCTGTTCTTGACTTTTATCGGAACTAACACCTACTTCACTGCCTGTATAGCTGCAGGGCGGAAAGAAAAGCCCGTGCTATAAGTATTGCACAATTGTATGCATAGGTAATAGAAACTAGTAAGACAGCGCATTAGCAGTCTTGCCCTTTCGACTATTAAACTCCAATAACATTGGTCAGTCACCTGGATGGCTGAACTTCATGCGGAACAAAAGGAGTGTAAGCTGTCTCCCTCTCAGCTGCAAGACGTTGTGCCTTCTGAAATTCTTTCAACACGGCCTGAAAATCTTTCGCCAGTTTAGCATCTGCTATCTTCTTGGTTGCCTGCAAATACAATAAAGATATTGCAGATCTGTTCTCATTTTATTTTCAAGTAAAAAGAGAAATAATTCAAGGTCACGTCACAAGCAATAAACAACTAACAAAACATGGTTATTAGTATCTTACGATGCATACGAGTCGTATCTCAATTTAATACAAAGCTCTATTGTGTATCTATTTTGAACATGAATTTCATCTTGAATCCCGATTCATTATGATCAATTAGATTCACAAAGAAAATCATGATCTATTCTAATGAGCACCGCCTAAACTTGGTATAGTCGTCCACACTTGGTCAACTTTGTATAGTGAGCCACTGTTTTTTGTCATTTGGACCCTGTTTGGGTAAACAGCTTAATTTGTACCTTATAGCAAAGCACTTACCAAGTTATGTATAAGCTATTTCTATAACAAAAGAAAAAATCAGTTATATTGTTTTCAAATAAACTATAAGTTGTTTTCATAAGCTATCTTGCAGAGCAGATGAAAATAAGCAGAAAACAACATATGAACATGTCATAAGTTGTTTTCATAGGTTCTCCCAATCAGTCTCACAAGTTCTTATGTGCTCATGTCAGTAGATAAGCCCAAATAAGCCCAAATAAGTCAATCCAAACAGACCCTTGGTTTGTGACATGAATTTTGAATATTTTTTAATTTTATCTATGATATATCATCTTATAATTTTGATATGTCACTTGTTTTTACTTTAAAATGCCATATTTTTATTGATAATGTATCTCATGATTCATAATAAGATTTGATTATGATTAAAAAAAGGTATTCCATTCGCGCTTTTATTGCACAAGCACGGTTCTATTACAGCTAAATACTGCAATTGCAGTCACAACTTAACAACATCGTACATGCAATTACAGTCTCATCAGCAGTAACTATCCTCAATTTTTCACAAAAGTAAAATTATAACACAAATGTAACCACCCCTGCAACCGTAAGTGAAAAGGCTGAACATAAGATTCATTCAAAAACTAATAATATGTTCACCTAAACCGTGTCTAATTTCAAAAGAACAAACCACCAATTTTCTCTCCAATTTAGTCCCTAAACTAATATAAATATAATTAGTCCATAAATTATTTGAAATTCGTCAGTTTAGTCCCTAAAGTATCAAATTGAAATAGAAACAAAAACTTCAAAACTGACATTAACATCAGTATGATGATCAATTTCACTAGCTTGCTTAAGTTTATCAGACGTATCCTTCACCAATTGTCCAATATGAAGTCTCGTCTTGTGCCTATAAAAACAGATTACAATCAATATCTTAAAATTGAAGTAATGAACAAAATTTCCAATTCAGCGATAATGTAGAGTGGTGCAGTAATCTCTCACAGTTTCTCGCGGAGTTCGGGAGTGTCTTTGGGGGTTCCGAGAGTGTTAACGAGTCTTTGAAAAGTGGAAACGGAAGTGTTGATCTGAAACACGCCGGAAGCAACCGCTTGAGTCGGGTTTTGTTTGCCGTTGATTAGGTTTCGCCGGCCGGATTCTAAGTCTTGAAAGCTCATTCTGATGTAAGCGTAGCACTGAGTTTCTAGAGAGAATCGGTGAAATTGGAGTGGAAGCGAGGAATGGAATGTGTTGTTGTTGGCGAAGAAGAGATGATTGAAATGATGAAACAAGACTTTGGATTTTGATTCTCGTAGTTACTTCCTACTACGTCCACGTGGACATACAGCACACGTGTATAGGCGAAGGAGAGTCTCTCACATTATTCCTTCTAGTTCTAGGTGAATCAATTTTCATTCTTGTTGGCATGTTTTATATCATCTTCACGGTCTTTGATCAAACATTGCAACACAATTTCAACATTCATATAAATATCCATCAATATTGCCCAAGATACGTAATCTCGGGTGCGGTGCAAAAACGAATGCTTTCCAACAGATATATACAATTAGGAAGTAGAAACCACATGATCAATTGTCAAAATAATTTTTTGATTAACAACTTCTCATTTGATATTTATTTGAAGTTATTCTCTAATATTTTTTAAATTGATCAATAAAAAATAATTTATATTATTATAAAAAGTTTAAGTGAGTTGGATTTTGAAGCTCGTCAAAGTTAAAACACATCTCAAAAATGAAAGAATGTTTATAGAAATATTTAAATTAAAGCTACTGTAAAAATATTTAGCCTGCAACCTTTTTTTCTTTTTTTCCTTCTTAAGGAAGCATGCAATCCAAATGACCAAATTTATTGTTTCTCTCTTCTTTTTTTTTGACAAAAATAAAATAAAATATTATTTATTGGTATATACCGACGTTGGTGTCGGGACAGGTGGTTAATTCACGTGGTTTCGTGCTTCACACTTTTGAAACGTAGAAATCCATTCCATGGTACTCACACGCTTGACTCGTGCGATCAATCCCTCTTAAATCTTCTTTCATAAACAAACAGTTTCTTCTTCTTCTTCTTCTACTTCTTTCAATCACACCACAACTTGTTCGCTCCACCCAAATCACTTTCTTCTTTTCCTCTAAACGCTTATCGATTACCTCACAACCCTTCCCATGTCGGTGAGTTCTCTTTCTCTGAATTCGCATTCGTAATCAATTTTTTTCCGCTAGTTGAAGATTTCTCATGATCTTGATGCATGCGTACAAGCCATTTTTACCCTTATATACATTTTTTTTTTTAATATTTTTATAGGAATACACGGATGATTATTTTTTCTATTTTTTTGTAATATATTTGATGTTTTAATCCTTTGTGTTTAGCGTTTGGTATTTTAGGTTTACACGATTGCTGAAATTACACAGCATGTTTTTCAGATGCTGCTATGTTACTTTTTTTTGTGATTTATTATTATTACTCTATAGTTTGTTATCAAGGTTTAAAACAGAAGAACAATCGTTGCTTATGTCATTTCAAGATGATTGAATTGGGAACAATTTGAAATTGATAATTTTTTCCTTTTTATATGTTTGATTGCTTTTTATGCGATTTATGCGGTATTTTTAGGTACCCTTTTTTATTTTGTGAACGGGATAATGAAAATTAGCTATAAGTTGTTTTTAAAATCAGGAATATGATACTGATATGAAATGCTTCACCATCTGAAAACATTAAAGGTTGTGTTGTTCGGTTTGGTCCTTAGCTAGATTTGCATGTTGGGGATACACAACCTTCTCTGGAAGTTTAAAGGGATATAAATTTTGTAATTGTATTTGTACTCGCCCCACCGATAAGTATTCAAGCGTTTGAAGAACTCGCCCTTAAAAGCTAGCTATCACGACACGAGGGTAGAATCAAACCATTTAATTACTTCACTGAGCAACCCATACTTAACATTATACTGAAGTACCTGTCGGTTGTAGTTGAGAGAGCTGTGCTGTGTGAAACATGATATATGCATTGATTTTTCTTCTTACATGCTGATCTTTTATTTATTGTTTGAAGATTTTTGGTAATGGAATTAATTGGAAATGATATCAAGTATTGATTATGTTTTCTTATATATAGTGAGGTTATTAAATACATAGCATGATAGCACCAAATCTTATTCATACTAATACTTAACTCAATTAAATAAGGAGTGGTATCATGAAATATAATAAAATATGAAAATAACTCCAAAGATATTACTAAGGTACTTTTTTATATTGTAAGATGTGCTAAAGATTTTTTGAGATATTCTAGCAACTTTAAAATATCAGGTGTCTATGTTTTGCATAGCGCGCTATAGCGTAATAGCATAGCGGTGGTAGGGTTTAGCACGGCACTTTTGGCCTACGGGCCGCCTTCAGCAATTGTGGTTTTAGCAGCCGCTAATTACAGCCCCATGCCGCTACTGCGTCCCCTACGATGTCCACTTTTAGGGTTTCAGGGTGAAATTCCTCAATTCCTTTTTTAACCATTTTTGTAAGAGTATAAATGTCAATTCAAACCCTTTTAAAGATAATGTTGTATTCTTCATTATGTTATGTTATTGCTCACATACAATTGTTATGTTCTTCTTCTTACTTTTAGTTCAGTTCTATTAAGTATGATGATCTCCTTAATTTTGTGTATTTTTCTATTTTTGAGTATTTATGTTTACTTTGTACACTGATTTTTAGTCATTGCAATAGCGGCTATTCCGCTATCCACTATAGCATTTTAGGGGGGTTGGTGCTACGTGGTGTTACATTGGATTAACAACATAGCCACGTGTCTGATTGTGGAATAGTTTTATGCCTATGATGATGATATGATATCGATAATATCGTCCAAATAAAGCTGTGTATAATATAAGGAAAGACAGAATTTATGACTTATCCTTTTAAAGAGGTTACCTAAAGTTATGATCTTAGCCAGATGATAAACCTAAGGTTTTTACCTCCTTCCTCTTTTCTTGCTCCTGTTTTTAAAAGGAACACGCATGCGTGTGTTCCTTATATGTCACACTCACTTCTATCTCTCAATTATATTATGATTTCTTTAACTCGGTGTCATCTTTTCTTGTCCCTGTTTACCTGTGATTTTATAAATTTATAAGTAGTAGTTATGAGAAGCAATTGTAGATGCCATTATAGCGTATACTGATAAGAAATACTATAAGGGCATTTTGCTTTGATAGTTGGTATAGATGATTAATATGATTTGAATTTAGGTAGGTACTCATGGTTTTAGACGCTTAATAGTTGCATTCTTTTTTATTTTCCAGATAAAAACCGTTAAAGTCGGCAATGTTTCCTTGGGAGCAACCGAGCGGGACATTCAAGAGTTCTTTTCTTTTTCTGGGGACATTGCATATGTTGAACTACGGAGGTCAGTTACCGCACTTGGTTTTGTACAGCCACTTCTCTTAGAGTCCTTTCGTTTATAAACTTTGTTATGTAACAATTCCTAATTTCTATATATTGATACAGTCATGATGAACGATCGCAAACTGCTTATGTTACCTTCAAGGATTCACAGGGAGCTGAGACTGCAGTATTGCTATCGGTAATTCACTTACCATTACTTAATATGCTATCCTACCCAAATTATGTGACATTTAAGGTTTTTTCGCAAGAATTTTAAAAGATAATTAATAAGTTATTGAATATTAACTATAGTCATTGATGCATATTGGAGTATAATAGGGACTGATGCACGTTATATATATTTTTATTTTTTTGGTACAAACACGTTATATTTGTATTTTTGGGGGAAACGGAATAAAATATTTAATGTTTTAATAAAAAAAATAAATTGAATGTCACTTAATATTAAATTTTTTCCTTTTGTTAAAATGTCATGTAATTTGTGACCGGAGGAGTATATATTAGTAGGGAAATGCTAATTTGTAAGTTAAGAAACTAAATATAGAAGTATTTTATTTGAAGCAGTGTATTCAATATCTTAAAAATTTAAAAATTTATCTTTTCAATGCAAAACTTGTCTTTTAATTCGCTTTTTTAGCTCCTTAACTTGTGCCCACAAGTTAGCATGACCCATATTAGTATTATCTTCAATTCATTTTAACAACCAATTGTCCTCAGAAATCACTATTGAGAGTTCAAGTTAGAACCATCTAATTTGTCATTATTGTTCTCATAAATCGCTTATAGAGTTCAAAGTAAAACTACAGGATTGGGTCATGTTCTATAACGGATTACGTTGACCTGAAATATTCAGCCTTTTGGAAACATAATGCAGTATTAACGGGTTACATAAAAAAATCATTATATTTGCTAATCATGATGTCCCACATGACTGATACTCTTATTAAGAAGTCTTTCACTAGTCTCTCTATTTGTGGAGACTTATTGGAAATGCATGTTGTATCGACTACTGTGTTGCATATTGCTAGAAACTTTTCCTCTTACTGCTTTGGATAGAAAGATCTTCTAACAATGGAACCGCCTAGAATTTCAATAGTCCTTCAGTACAAGATTGAATATAAATGGGGGAGTGTGACAGTTTATTATACAATCTTACTGATGTTAATATGAGCTTGTGAATTGTGATGCATGCTTTTCTAGCCCACTAGATGTTTCCTTCTAGGTGGGATTATTTGTTTGTGGTAATTAGGAAGAATGGCACCTATGGTATGGGATGTAGGACATGCCTCTGGTTGTATTATTCTAATGTAACAGTATGTTTGAATGTAGCTATATCAGTTTGTGTTATGTTTGTCTTTGTGAATAAGTTTGCTTAAACTGCAGCAATGCATAAAACCAAATATAACTTAGTTTCACATATTTCAGGGAGCAACAATAGTCGACCTGTCAGTTAATATAACTCTGGATCCAGATTACCAGCTTCCACCTGATGCCCTGGTTTCACCTGTGAGCCTGTCTTAGACCCTCTATAATTTTTATTGCATGCAAGTAGGTTATTTAGGCCTTACAAATATGTAAATTTTTGCAGGTAACTGAAAGTAAAACTCCTGGTGGTGCTGATTCTGCTTTGCGTAAGGCAGAGGATGTAGTCTCCAGCATGGCAGCCAAAGGCTTTATCTTAGGCAAAGATGCTGTCAACAAAGCAAAAACTTTTGATGAGAAGCTCCAGTTATCATCGAAAGCCTCAGCAACAGTTGCATCTGTTGATCAAAAACTTGGGCTTAGTGAGAAAATAGGTGCTGGTGCTTCAGTCGTGAGTGATAAAGTTCGAGAAGTGGATCAAAAGTTTCTGGTTTCAGAAAAGACGAAATCAGCATTTGCAGCTGCGGAACAGACAGTCAGTACCGCTGGTTCTGCCATAATGAAGAATCGCTATGTACTTACTGGGGCCTCTTGGGTAACGGGTGCTTTTAACAGGGTGTCTAAGGCAGCTGTGGAAGTAGGTCAGAAAACAAAAGAGAAAGTGGAGAATGCAGAACAGCAAGAGAAGCGACAGGTTGAAGATCAATATGCACAGGTCCTTTCCGAGCCCTCAAAAGCAGCAGCTGAAAGTGAGCAGCAGTCTTCCAAGCCTGGTCCTGCTCCTGCTCAGGGTTTGATCCTTTGATTTGCTTCTTCCGTATGTATTTATCTTGTTTGAAACTCCTGCAGACTGTTTCCTGACCATTATATATTTGTTTTTGGCAAATTGGATGTGAATGAACTATAGGTTTGACCCGTTACATGGACCAATTTGCTATTTAATTTTCTTTTGTAACATAAACTGGATTTCCTAGGTTTTAAATTATATATTTCTCCTATTTTCTTTTCTGGTAGTTCTTACCTGATAATAGTTTAACCAAGGGAAATGCTAGCGAGTACCCCCTGGGGCACTAGTTAGCAAGACCCACTAACTAATAGTCAGTTAGTTGGTTGGCTCAGCTTTCATAGAGATTGGTATGGTAGTTACTGCATGTATAGCTTATGTATCCAAGTGCACTCGACGCATCTACCGGCATTCAATCAACTCTTGCATTACGCATTAATCAGAATTTCCTCGCTTTCCTCGCTACTGTGGAGCCTTGGTTGCCATTCAATTTCTTTTTTAACATTCTTCATCTCCAACCTCTAAACAATTGGTTGTTACAAACCCATCTAATCCGTTTTACCTCCATCAACGTGAGTATAATCATTTATCCTTGTTATCCCATGGGACAGAGATAATTACTATGCTTGGGTTTGTGCAATGTAGCTTTCTATGATGTTGAATAAACTCAAGTTATAGATGGAAATTTGGAGCAACCCCTATCCTCAAACTCCATATACGAACTTGGACCAGATGCAACGTTATAGTGATATCTTTCATCTTGCATTAAATGTCAAATTCTATTATAGGAAGAAAACTAACTATATGTTGTTTTGGCAAATTGTGCCCGTCTTCTGCTAGTTTACATTTTCCCGCCTTTTGGATAATACTACACAGCAATCCTAAAACAAATGTGTGGAAAGATTCTCAAGGTTATTACAAGGTGATATTATCAAGTGGCTGAAATTCAAGATCCCTATTCATTCCAACAGTTAATCTTAGTGTACCTTGAAGGACATGGATGAAAACTTCTGAGAGCCTGCACTTAACAAGACTGTGACTGAGTGATTTAGTGTGATGTCTTAAATTGTGTAAATTGTCCCACCACTGAGCATTGTAATTTGTAAAGCATTTTATCCGGTGAATGATAACCCCTCTAATTATTGGTCGTAATGACAATTTTATTGCCATGGCCTCAAATTCATTCTATTCTGAGAATCGATGGTAGGATCGCATGGCAAAATAGGACGATTTTATTGTATTCATGGTGGAATATCCCACCCACCGCGCGTTTAGCCATAACTCTAATTTCAAGCGTCTAAACGTGCCACCGTTGAACCAAACATAAGCTAAGATGTATCTACGGATTAACCATTCCATACATACATTCTACTTCAAGCATGGACTTCCACCAGATTTGCAAAAAAAGGAAATAAGATAGGAGTGAATTTCATCGCAATGAACCTGAACTAGCCACATGTCTGGTGGTCAAAATTCTGCAAAATTAGGAATAACTTTCACACAAGAGCGGTATTAAAAAGTAGTTGATCTTATTCTAAAAAAAATATTCTGCACGAGTCAAAGTTTTGATATCGTAATCTTCTTAATTTTGGTACAAAGAGGGCAAAGTTTAAAGAAAAAAAAACTAAGAAATTAAATGGATGTTCCTAGACATGTAAGTTCTAGAAATTTCATTAAACAAAAGACTCTCAAACTCGTTATAGGGAGTCTCGAGAATATGAAAATCTACAAAATCCATAGAAATGCTAAAATTAGTAAGTCAATATGCACTTCTATTGATTTCATGCCAAATATGAATAATTTTGTCTGTCCAACTCAAACTCAAAAGCATTCATATACGCCGAATCAAAGTAGGAGTCGTCCCACTGAATTTGCAACTTTCAATAAGAGAAATGTTAACGAGTGCCGCAAGGGCACGGGGTACTCTTTAAGGTCTTTAAATGGTATTTTTTTTATTTGACTTTTTTATGGAACAATTTCTTATTTGATAATCCTTAAAGAATATCCCAGATACACTCGTTAGCTAGAGCTTTTTTGTTAATCATGTCGGTCAAGATCTTTGAGTCAATCTTCACTATAAAATGAGTGATGTTCTCCCTCCATACCATATCCAAACCTAGATACATGTCCCACATTTCGGCATAAAAAAACATCACATGTTTCAATTTTCTTAAAATTGTATTTGATCTATCTGCCATCGGGTCCCAAAAGAAACCCTCCACACCCTGTAGATATCGTAATCTTATTCTCATGTTACAAACACAAACTCCTATATATTTTTCTTTCTTTCAAAATAAAATTAAAAAAAAACTATATATATTTCTTAAGAGGTCCCATTTCTTAATTATAATTGTCACCCCAAATGGCGAGCATGTGTAAATACGTGGACCCGGGGTCTAGATATCACATTACCTATAATTTCATATATAGATTTATTGCTATTTCATTTAGGTACTGGTTCAATCCAACACCTTATAGCTCATCTATATATCAAAATACACAACATTGACTCATTGATATTCTAATAAAGGCTTTGTCCGCATAACTTAATTTCATTCATTCCCGTCAAAGTTAAGAACTCGGCATTTACTTTCTTACTTGAGTGGGAGTATAGCTATATAACTTTAGTTAGTTATGAATTGTTTCACAAAAATTAGCTATGATAAGTTATTAGTTGTGATCGGTTATTTGTATCTAGAATCTCAATCTCAATACGCCAAAATTGTAAAATACTTGAATTTAGATCCTCTTAAGTTGGAATTCAACGTGAAGGTGTGATATAGGAGATCTCACTATTGAAATCACTTATTTTATAATTGTGGGATCCAATTAATTTGAATAGTGAGATCACCGATACAATCGACTCATCTTGAATTTCAACATGAGGACCAAATTTTAATGGTTGATTCTTTTCACAGTCATTAGAGAATTAGTATGTTTTTGGTCAATTTCGATAGTTTTTTCCTTCCGAAAACTCAAAAGTTGAGTTTATGAGGAGGAAAGTAGACGAAGTAGCTCACACGTTGACGAGAATAGCCACATATTTTGATTATTAACAAAATGAGCTAAATTCACCTCTGTCAAAATGAAAAACATGGGATGGGAGGATCAAAATTCGTATTAGTTCATAAATGATTCAATAAGATATTTCTTTTTCTTTCAAGTATTCTTTCTTCCCAATCATCAATCTCAAATTTATTTTGTTCTTTACTCTCACCCCTTCCCAAATCCCATTAAAAGCCAACCCAAGGACCTTAGTAGGTAGCTTCTCCATGTAGTACCAAGATGTTCTACTAAGCCTTGACAACATAACAAAGAAAAAAAAGAAAAAAGAAACATTGACTTTGTCTTAAAAATTTAAACAACTATAGTTGCATGAAAATGACCCTCTACTATCAACATAAGTGATCATCACATGCATGCCTCTTCTTAATGTAGGCTTCTATGCAATGCGTCACATTGTCCATGTGCATTTTTTATTTGAACCTTACATTAATGTTTATAATTCAAGGGTTGGTAAAACTAGTACTCACACTGAAATATAGTTGATTCCCATATAGACAAACTAGCATCATCGGCATTTTTTATAATACAGGCAACAGGTAGAAGAGTAGAAAAGCTAGCACCTGCAACTTGGTGCATGTAAAGTGACCACACTTTTTTGCCCTTTCCCAACATATATTTACTTGTTGCAGGTGCTCGTGTTATGTCCAGGTTGTCTATAAAAAAATAAAATAATATATAACTTCTTTTAACTTTTGCAATGTATATTTATTTTACGTCACACACTTCGACATTAGTGTAAGAAACTAAAAAATAATACCAGTATGGTAGGAATGCCGAATTTCCAACTCCAACTCCAACGATCTTCTAATATTTTGCAATAAGCTTCAACCATCCACGGTTCCTTCTTCCCCAAAACAAAAGCAAGTGTCAAAGCTACAACACAAAAATCAATATGGAGCTTCATTTATGAAAACCACGCAATCTAACCAGCTTCAAACCTTGGAACACCCCCAAAAGCTCTGCAATATATACACTACAAGCTCCCAGTCCCTTCGAAATACCACAAATCCACTCTCCGTTCTCCCCTCGAAAAACTCCGCCACAACCCGCTACTATCCCTTGCTAAGAAGCGCCATCCCCCAAAGTTATAAATTTTTAGTTTCTTTTTAAATACTCGAATTTTGACCAATTATTTAGTTTTTATTTAGGCAAATGATAACTTGTACTCTCAATAACACATATTAAGAAACTCATTATAGAAATATACGTATCAAAAGTCGTGTTGCCAATTATTTAAAAGTTAAAATATTATGTTTTCCAACGCAAAGTTAACATGTGCTCTTAGGGCACAAGTTAACATGATCCTTTTATTTATTAGAGTTGACTTTTTTAGCGGTCAGTGAGTCAATCCGTTAGCCAAAAATCGACATGAGACTTTTCTAAATCAATGAATCATAATCTGTTATCATTCACAGGAAGATCAGTTCGACCTATTTAATATTACACTCATAAATTTGTGATTCCCTGGAAAAGAAAAAAGGTTTGCGTGATCCTATAACCTAGATCTTTATATTTTAACAATTTACTATGTATATCAAATTAATCTATGTATCCCAAAAAAAAAAAAATCAAATTAATCTATGGAAATGGATGCAACGTGAAAATGCAAGGGGAATACGCGCAGACACGGATCATGCCCTGCCATTGCAATTGCAACAACCTCTCGTCAATGTTCATATTCACGAGCTTGTTTTTGGCCAAATGCAACTCGTGAAGGTGTGACCCACTTTCATTTATTTATTTAATTAAATTGTTGTTTGGTGATTCACACTTTAGCTTTACCCATCGTCATCATCAAGTTTTAATATCTAAATGCAAAACAAAAAGTTGTGGTGGTTATAGTGGTTAACCAATGATATTTTAAAGTGAAAAAGAACAAGGAGATATCATTTTTGTGAATGATGAAATGATAAACCTATGAATCACACCATGTATTTTTAGTGGTTCATTGTATTCCAATGGTAAGCTTGTCCGTTAAGTATCAATTATATATTGTTTTGAGTATAAGGAATTCAAAGTTTTTAATTATTTGGGTATGATTTTTTAGTTTGACTTTCAAATACATGTGCACAGACAAAACTACCCTAAATTTGTAATTACTTTTTTTTAATCTGCAAATTTTGTTTAACAACCAGATTTTTGCTCAAGACAAACAGAGACCGGTGAAACAGAGAGTACAATCTAAAGACGCCGTATATAGGCGGAACACCCGAAAATAAACATCCTAAAAGACACCCTTGAGGACAACACCCACCAAAAACATGTCACCACATCAAATAGAAGCCTTCATGAAAACGACAACTGTAAAAGCGATATTCAACACCATCCATCGTCACTAGTTACCTCCAAAGAACTCTCCTCAAAATTAAACTCTCAGTCCTCAACACCAAAGTTGAGTCACATCCGAAAAGCTTTTATCTGAAAGATCATTCAGTTCCACCACCTCTCGACCTCTAATCCACCGAAAGAACACCAACAAAGCCCAAAACCAAATTTGAGCCAAAGAACTGATTCCCGATCTCGAATCAAAAGTGATCGGTCCACCAGATTTTAGGAACAAAACAGAAGGGCACCCCTCACCCCCCCGGTACAACAGAGAAACACGCAGCTAGACACCGACTCCCGGTCTCGAAGCAAAAGTAATCGGTTCGCTCTAAACCCTAAATTTGTAATTCTTTGAGTGAAAGAAATTAAACATCTTTTTATGGAATAATATGCTTATGTTGTAGTTCATAAATAACACCAAACTTTTCAACCAAGCAAGACGCATTTTCGTAAAAGAAAATCGTGAAGGATTTTCATCTAAAATGAACAATACCTCAGATATGATGTGATTGACTTGATGTTGGAACACTTACTATTAAAATTTATGAACCAAGTTACATGTGTTGTGATATATAAAGCTCAAATACTTTGATTTGAGGAAGTATGTATTGAATACCAATATTTTGTAAATACGCAAGGATAAATATCTTACAAGTATTGGAATTTTTTTAAAAATATTTTACCTAAAATATGAAATACATCATTGGTACACACTTATTTGTATTCTATCTAGAAAAGAAGAAGAGCATAAATAAGAGGAGACATGATTGTAAGACATCATTGGAGAGGTACATGATCCACTTGAAGATATATAGACATAAACTTTCTGAATCTGCAGAGTTGTGTTTTAAACTACCAAACTTAGAAATCGTACTTTTTATGAATGATGGCAACAACAATGAGATAATGAATTATTTGTTTTAAGTTTCTTGAACAATATATCTGTTGATATCTTAACATAAAATGATAAGAGGTTAGATCTATTTGAGTTGATTTTGTGGTGTTGGTTTGAAACATTAAAGTTTACATCTCTCATTGTCTCAATTCTCTCTAGTATCGATTTCAAGGGTTAGTTTAGCTTAAAAAAATAATAAAGATGATAAAAGAGGTCAAAATACATTATGAATTTTAGAATAAATTGTGATAATTTTAGTTATATATCAACGAAGCAATGTTAATGATTGTTTTTTTTAGAGGAGTCAATGATTATTTCTTTACAGGTATTGTACTATGCATATAATTATTTGTTTTTCCTTAAAAAAAACATATCTATAATTATTTGTTTTATTAATTATTTCTAAACCGTATTGTATTCTGAATTTTTTTTTTGAAGGATGTATCCTGATTTTTTTTTTAATTAAATATCCACGTAATCCATATAATATTACACTCATATTTATATTCGGTCTATATAGCCAGAGTTCGATATGGAGGGTAGAGTATTACACAAGAAGCTTACTCCTCAAGTAAATTGGCCAACGTAAATCCCGCTATCAAAAAGGTAAAGAGAGAAAGGGAAGAAAAAGAAGTGTCCAGTGTCCACGTCTCAAAACTTTCTATCTCTATTCTCTATTATGGAAACAGAGAAGTTAAATTCAAATTTATCAGTCATCAACCTATCTTTTAAAATAAATAGCCAAACATATTTCACAAGTTTTAGAAATGTATTATGATGTCCTCGGATAGTAAACCATAGTCACATATGTCTCATGCTCATTTTATATTAGGGGTGAGCACAAAATCCGAACCCGTCCATCAATCGATATATCTAAGTCATTCGCGGATCCATTGGAAGGGTTAAAACAGATCTCGGATAAAGAAAGACTAAAAAATAGGGTATGTGTGAGTTTAGACGGTCGGACCCAGTTTTTACAAATCCAAAACTGTGTAAACCAAACCCGACCAACCTGTAACAAAATTTACTCCACATGCAAGCATCTTTTATTGACTTATCATGTAGATCTACTTAAACATGCAAACTTTTCTTTAAATTTAGCCATGATTTACTCAGATCCATATATGTCCAAGTCCAAGGTGCAATATTTTAATTATGAACACGTGATATTAGGAACAAGAAAAACAATGGTAACTGATGCCTGACATTTTTCTTATTAATTTTTTTATAACGTGATATTTTAATGATTGCTATGAAACTTTGATCTATGGCCTTTTTCTTGTTAATTTATTGATTAAAGTCTTGTTCAAAAATAGCCAGATAAATTAGAGATGAATAAAAAAATATTGGAGAAATAACTGAATCAACCAACCCGATCAAACCGAGATTCGTCCAAATCGAAACTGCACAAACCGTATTAATTTGTGGGCTGAATTGGGTCTCTAAATTGGATGCTCGGTTTCATACATATTGCCGAGTTCAGACCCGAACCCGATCGTTGCTCTACCCTATTTTATATTAGTGGTGACATATAAATAGATTCTATACATCAATGACTCGAGCGAAAGAAGTTAATCTTCTACGATGTAGTGAAACAAAGTTTAAATCTCAACTAAAATATGTATTTATATTTAGTGTGTAACAGAATCTTCCTTACCGGTTGAAAATAACCTGTAAAAATGAAAAATAAAACATTAAACAAAAGTACAATTATAACTATTTTCTGATGGAAGAAAGTATAAAAAAGTGTGTGCATATATTTAATCACATTAAAGGATATTAGGTGCGTAATGCGTATTGGATTCTTACTAGCGATGTCCTTCGTCCTGAAGTTGCAACGTCGATTTCATTTTGGCATGCATATGTTTCTTTGAAGGTGTCTTTGCTTGCTTGTCGTTTGCTTTATAATAGATTGTCGACAAAGGATAATTTATGTTACAGAGGTGTTATTGACACAGACTCCCGACTCTGTGTCGTCATTGTTGAAATTTGGAAACGACAATTCGTTTATTTTTATATTTCAATTTTTATAGGTCGATTTGGTATTCGGTGAAATATTGGCCTGGTTTCGATTCGGTTTCTCCAAACACCTTTGAGGATCGATTATTACAGATTTAATACCTTACATGTGGTTCTAAATCGCGATGTTCAACTATGATGCTCATTTGGCTTACGCGCTTGTGGGTTATATGGAAAGAAGGGAATAACAGGATTTTTAAGGATAAAGCTTACTCAAATTCTCAATTGCTCGATCATGTCAATCTTCTCTCATTTAGGTGTCTAAAAGCAAAAAAAAAGCTATCTTCGTCTTTTGTCTATCATAATTGGTGTCGTGATCCTCTTATATGTTTAGGCTTTAGTTAATCACTTTTTTTCTTGTTTAGCACTATTTTTTCAGTGATTTTTATTTTGACTTTATAACGTTATCGAATTGTACCTTGACACACCGCATATAATGTGTATGGTAGTAATATATTCCATTTTGATGTTTTAGAAAAGAAATTAGCAATAAAATGCACATACCTGAAATATATATCATTAAAATGATAAGAGAAAAAAATATAAATTTTGGTGCAACATATACTTCAAATATTAAAACATTGTTTAAGTGCCAAAAGACACGTAAACATTTAAAAATAAAGTCATTGGTTACGTGTCTAAAAGACATGCTATGCAACAAAGAAATCAATGCTATGCTGTAATAATTTATTGGATAAATAACGTACTGTGTCAATTCCTTCGTCAAAGTATTCTTATCAACAATGTCAAATTCATATTCAATTTCTTAATTATATGCATGAGTTACGGTTTTTAGTCGTGTCTCTTTGCAATAAGTGTACAATTGTTACATTATTAGTACAATATTGTCATTACGTGTCTCATCATATATGTCGACAGAACAATATAGACGATCAAGATGATAAAATACATTCATCTATGCATATTTTTTGGATATAGTTGAATTGATGAATGATTATCCTTATTCTATTGCTTCTTCTTTTTGTTGTGATAATTTTTATTCTATTGCTTGAACATCATTGAACATGATTAGGGACCAACCAATCGAAAATAATAAAATTAAAGGGTCCCGCATATGACCTACCATAATAAACAGCACCATTAACTACACTGGATTATGGCCCAACTAAGTTAATTGCACATTGATTCCCAATAGTTCTTCAACAACGACACCGTTTCATTAAACTTCTAACACCGACACTTTTTATTTACACCATCCATTTTCCGTCCCGTTCCGTTTCCCTACCTCAAACGACTCCACGTGTAACACCACTCAGCGGTGACGCCGTCAGAACCCCGTTCTGTTTCTCAGAGAGACAGCAAGACTTAAAACACCACAATTTCCAGCTGGCACTTTTTAATCGCAACTCGAGGTGCAGTAACGGTCATAGAATCCAGCTGTATTCCATCACCTTGCGTACCCACTGCTATCCTACGCCAATTCTTAGTAGTAATTGTTTGGTATCAATGTTAATTTGTAGGAATCATACGTTGAATTACAGTGATTTTGCCTTACTATGCCACTATTAATGTTTATCAAACTAATTATTAAAAGTCACTACGCAGAATTGCGGCCTAGTTCATGCAAAATCATTGTTATCACTGTAGAATCCAACAAATCAACATGATACCAAACAACTATTTAGTAATTGAACAATGCAATTTATTTCCTATGATTATGAAATCAATTTTTATTCACTTTCTTTTCTTCTTGAGTGAGCACAAAATCTAAAATAATTTTAGATATACAATAATAGTACAATACAAGTGGAGCAAGAATATATAGAATGGAAGTGGTAAGAGATGAAAGAGGAGAAAGAAGAACCCACACGTGTGAATAAGCTTAAAAATCGGCGAGTTTTCTGTGAAGTTGAGATTTCGGTATCTGTTGTAAACTTCGAATCGCCAACACATCACTTCTTTTCACAGCATCGTAATGTACTCCAATGTCACCATTCATCTCCGCCGCTAAAACAGATCCAACAAAAAATTAGCAAAATATTTACAAATTAATCAATAATAAAGAACGATCAAATTAATTTCAATTTGCATTGTTGTATTTTTACCTAGATGATGATTGTTCGAGCGTTTGAATGCAGTGAATCCGTTGAAATGAGTTAGGTCTGAAGGTGAAGGAGTGTGAGAGAAGAAGTAGAGAATGAAGAAGCAGAAAAGAGTGAGAACTGGAATGAGGTGAATGAATTTGTGCGGTGGTGAAGGAGGTGAAGAGAGACGGTGTGGTTTCGGTGGTTCATCGGCGTTGATAGTGTCACCGCCGTTGATAACTCCACCGTGAAGATGGAGCTTGGAAGAAGGTGAACCTAACGATTGTCTGTGCATCGTGGCGAAACTCGAAGACAGAGAGGATGAAAGCGAAACTAAGAAAATGCCAGAGTGTAGAGAGAGAAAGAGAAAGAAGAGAGAGATAGATACAAAAGAGAGTGCAAGTGTGAATTTTATTATACTTTGATTCTTTTTTATATTTAATCATTTTTTGTTTATTTTGTTCTGTTTTTTGTTTTTTTGTGATATTATTTTTCTAGGCTCGTGACCCCATTGCTGCTATTCTTTAGTTAGTTGTTTGTCCTTTTTTGTGATATCTTTTCTTTTACTCCTTCGTCCTTCTCTACACTTTTTCTTTTTCCTTTTATTCACTTTTTTCTACTTTTTTAAGTTAAAGTTGTGCTTGGCTTTGTAATTTGGGATAAGAAAATTAGATGAAATGAGAATATTATAAGGATAAAATATATTTGTTTTGGCCCTTGCCGATTCTAAGCAATCAAAAATGAAATCAAATTTCTTTGTTTGGTAAAGTATTACCTCATTAGAGGAAAATATTTTATGTGATAAAATGTTTAGTTACATGTTTGTTTCTCTCAATTTAGGATATACCATGTGATTTTAACCAAATATAATTTTTTATTAATAAAATGTTGATTCAAATTCCCTGAATATTTTTTAATGATTTTAAATTAAACAAATCGATCATGATCGATCAATAATATTGCCTACAAAAATGACTGATCGATAACATGTATCAAATTTAATAGACTGGTAACTTCAATAACTTTTTTTTAGATGTAAACCTCTCTTTTTATTAAAGAGAAATGAGAATATATGAAGAGGAGGAATTCATATCCAATAAAGATTGTTTAAGTCAATGAATGTTGAGTTTAGTTGGTAAAAAGTTGACTTATTTATAAAGTCAGTTATGGGGTCAATTTCCACCGTCGATGTGAATGTCTCTTTGGTGATTGATTTGCATGTACTTCTAAAAACCCTATTCGAACCTTGAAGCGTACTTGATGAGCCACAACACCCAAATCTCTAAGCTTCATTGAGGATTGTTATTTAAGCACCCATTTGTATGAGGGTTTCTATAGTATTTTTATTTTAGCATAATTTTAGTAATTTTGTCATAGTTTGTTATTTTCAGCTCATTAGGGTTTTGTTATTTCCCTATTTAAGTTCAACAGTTGTAGCCTTAGAGGCAGTTTTTATTATTCAAAATT
The DNA here is from genome assembly GCA_946800305.1 of Medicago arabica. Classification (NCBI taxonomy): domain Eukaryota; kingdom Viridiplantae; phylum Streptophyta; class Magnoliopsida; order Fabales; family Fabaceae; genus Medicago; species Medicago arabica. Next base: position 45,061,196 of record OX326970.1, read on the forward strand.
ATTTTAGAGAGTTTTCTCAATTTCTTGTGGATTCTAGAACCCTATCTTCACAAGTTTGTCGCTTACAAACTTGTTTCTTTTATATTTAAGTTTAGCGTTTGCTAGCCTACGCTTCTGATTGCATCAACATCAATTGCTCACGTTTGGCAGTTACCATTCGCTGAACAGCAACTTACTGATGTCCGCTTCGAAACAGTAGTTAATTGTTGCTCAACACTTTTTAAATTGGAGTAATCGGTGTAAAAAGTCTCTCAAACATTAATTAATCGTCGTTGGATGTATTTTTGATATTTTGAGGTGCATGTGAGCAATTAATAGATGTCTAAAGAGTGATTACCTTAAAATGGAAATTACATAATCCAAACAATGATTCATCTTCTATAATCTGAATTGGATAAAAAATGAAGGAAGATAAAACAGCGTGTTGATGTTTGTACATGTCTCAATAAAACATACACTTCAGAAAATATATCCCAAAACTTCTTATTATATTTCAGATTATATAATTTTAACTGTCTCAAATCCTCTGAAGACTACGTTAAAGGCAAATTTTTGTGTACAAATACACATATTTTGAATTATATAGTCCTAATAGTTAATAAACTGTTTGGATTATACGATCTTAACAGTTAAAAATAGAACGCGCAAGAAGCTTATGGGATGGGAAAAATAATATTCAAATCTATTTAAAGTGTATTGGGCTATTCAATGGGCAATCAAGTAGCTATTTCTCTTAATTTGGGAACCTTAGCAAGACAAAATCTATAATTTCTTATTAACACCCTCATTCCTTCTTACACGCCCTCTAAAAATCAGAAAATGCACCATGGCTTTTCGAATTTAAAAACCAAAATGTGTTTTTCTCCCCTTTTCAAAGTAAATTTTTTTAGGCACGATTGTTTTGTCAACAGTTTAGTTGTGGCTAACCGCTTCTTTTTTAACAAGACTTTTAGCAATTCGGATTCTATAATCCAAATAAAATAAGTAATTAGGATTATAAGATCCGAACAATCCTTTTAAATACTGCAAAATCCTATTTTAAATCCTAAAACAAGGAATTAGGATTTTAGGATCCGAACTTTTGGTCAAATCTTGAAGATTTAAGCAAGATGTTAATATACCTTTTGCTTTTTTTTACATTTTTCAGTTTGACCTTTCTCTCTCTTACACCCGTGATTTGTTTGAGTTTTAAAATTCGAACATGTGTTCCTCTGTCCAATTTCCAAAAACCCAAAATGTATGCAAACATTCTCAATGATGCCTTTTTCTTATTTCTCATGTTTTCGCTGCATTCCAAGGACAAAGAGAAATATTGAAAATGTTGATCATATTAGGGGAAAAAGTCTTAGGCACTAACTTCATTAGAAAAGAGCATTTGACAAAACACATAGCTTAAAAAGGCCAAAACTCTCAACAATAGCCAGAGTCACAAGGTGAGAAACATGTAAACCTAAAGTGAATTTTTCTCCTCTCAACCGTTTCTGTTGAAAAACATGTGATTATGTGAAGCATATAAGGTAATTCTTCTTTCTCAACTGAATTACGTATATAATGTATATTTTCTCTTCATTCATAATTCCTTCCAAGTACCACTAGAGTTTTTTTTTTGTTGGCACACCATCATTTCCATGTAAACGAAAATTTAGTTGAATTTTACAAATCAAAGAAAAAGAAATGTCAAAAATGACTTGAATTAGGTCAAAGAATATAACAAAGTATACCCGGAATATACGCACAGACCAATATTTCTAGAGGGTCAAATATCGGGTATGGGCTTTCTGGCCCATAGGCAAAAAAGGGTTTAGATGAAAGAGAAACAACATCCAACGGCCAAGAAAGGGTTTAGACTCAAAAACGCCGCAGCGTCACCGTGAACGAAAATTCAGCAGCGCGAAGGAAAATGTTAGAATAGAATGCAAACTTGCGGAAGAGGAAAACGAAGAAACGTGAGAATTTCAACTTGTTGAATAAATCAGAGTAATATAAAAAGATCGAAAATCGAACAATAGAAGAAAAAGAAAGGTGAAGATTCCTCAATGGTGCTGTGGGAGATAACACTTGGAACTGCGTATTTCTTAGGGTTGAAACGAACCTATAAGCTTGCTCTCAAGATTCAGCGAAAAGTTGTTAGCCCTAAGTACCCTAAGACCCGTCAATTTCTTCATAGGTTCGTTTATCTCTTCTTCATCAACGTTTTTGATTATGGAATTTGTGATATTGTTTTCATGATTCTCTCGTAATTTAGGCATACATTGGTAGTAATGATTATTAGTATTCGATTATGTGCATATCTTGAAATATGATCTGGTTATTGATCAATGATCGTTGATTGTTATATTCACTTTTGAGAGAGTTGAAATTGATTGTTTGGATAAACCGCTTATTTGCAGCTTATAACACAAGCGTTTATCATCAATATAGCGTGTGTTTGGTTTTACAGTAGCAAAAATCGAAATTGATTTTAGTAAAAGAAGTAAGTTTAACTAATATTATGTATGTTTCCATAGTGTGTTGAACAATAAATTTGTGTGTAGAAATCATGTTTTGAGGCAAAAGATACAAATCCTAGATTCAAACATAAAATCTAATTAGGAACCCCCAAACATAAAATTAAATTGTTTCATAAAAGTTATTATAAATTATTTTCATAAGTTATCTTGTAGAACTTATGAAAATAAGCTGAAAACAACTTATTATGAACAATGTCATAAGCTATTTCCATAGGTCATCTTGGAGAATTTATGAACATTGTCATAAGCTATTTTCATAACTTCTCCCAAACAATCTCACAAAACCTATACCAGTAGATAAGTTCAAATAAGCTTATGTTTGAAGGTTCCTTGTTAGAATTTGTTTTGCTCTCTAGAATGGATTCTAACTTGAAGCTAGGATTTGTATCTATTGACCCAAAACGTGATTTTTACACAAAAATTTATTGTTCAACTCACTAGTGCGTGAATGTATCGAAGCACAAATAATATCGGTTAAACTTACTTTTACTAAAATCAATTTCACAAAATAAAGTTTTGCTACTGTAGAACCAAATACACGCTAAATTGGTTTTGCCCCAAAATTTCGGTTACTGTTAGACTAGAAATGATAAAAGTCAGCTTTTGTGCTGAGTTGAAAAAGTTATAATTGATTTGTTATAATCTTGAATCGGTTTGGTTTTGTATAAATTTATAATTGCTTTTGAAGCGGAGTGATTTCTGTTTGGATGTTTTTGGTTAAGTGTGATTTAAAACTTAAATGTAAATTTTTCATCCCTACACAAAAGTTACTGTATAACTTCTAGTGGAATTGAAGCTTGGAGTAAAATATTAATTCATCTAACAACAACCAAATGTATGTGATTTTACTAAAATTACTGTGAAACCAAATGTATACTAGGTGTGTATTTGGTTTCACGGTGTTTATAGGAATTGACTGAATCACCAGACCAACATGATAATTGTTTTGTTATAATTTTGCCTCAAAAGACTGTTGGACTAGAAATGATAGAAGCTAGTTTTTGTGCTGAGTTGAAGAAAAATTTAGCTTAACTCCTACGTCAAATTTGTTTTTAGATAAGTTACTTTACTTCAAAGTCAATTGTACCCAAATCAATTTTATGAAATAATCACATTCACAATCATGATTACCGACTGTTCATTCAAACACACCATCAAGAATTTGAAAACTGGTTTGCATATACCCCCAATTTTCATTTTATTGTTTTTCTTATTTGTAGCTATTTATCAGTGAATTTGTGTTATTCAATATCTTTATTGGTCTTCCTGTTTTGGTGCTTCACAGACGAACCCGTGCTGTATTTGATGTAGCAATCAAGGTCCATCGGAACATTCAAGAAAGAGACATAGAAGTGGGTAGGAATGTTGGAAACTTCATTTTGCGATGTCTAGATCGAATGAAGCCCTCAGCGCAAATTCGCAATCGTTCTAATCTGCCCACCAGTGGCAGTATCTCAAAAGAGCCCATGACAAAGCATGAAACTGGCACTTCCAATCACAAGCCTCCCGGTCATTCTGGGCTATTCAAGAAGGACTCTGATAGGCACTTCTTTACCTCATCAAAGCCTTTCCCTAGCATTTCAAGGATGATGATACCACCAAATCCTGCTGGGACTACCATCCATGGCAGGAACCTTAGTACCTACACCCCTGAGACATTTAGACAAAATTACAGAGTGAATTGGTCGGGGAGTGTTATCAGGAAGGACATCATGCAATGGATGCTGTAAAACTAACTGTTCAATGTAGTTGAATAATTTTGTGGCTGATTTTGGAAATTGATGGTGATAGAAGCTTTGCTCTTGTCTTTTTGGACATTGTATAGCTTGTCAAGCTTCCTTTTGGATAACGAGTGGTTATGCTATTATTTTTCTTAAGTTTTGGTTAAAAGAACTAATTGTTTAGTAACCTCATACAACATTCAATCTACCCGCATGTTGATTAATAATAGTGAAGATTGTGCATTCCTGTTATGATTCTGTTTCAACATTTTATAGTTCCCACATATTTGTGTTTATGCAACTTGCAGTCTAATCTTTGCCACAAAAAGTTCATATGATTTCTGTGTTTAATGGTGTTCTTCGCACCTCCCATTACAATTTCTATCCATTTCAAGGTTCCATTTGGATAACTAGTAGTGGTTATGAATTTATTTTCGGTTTTGGTTAAAAGAATTAGTTGTTAATACCCTCATCACACACAATTTACCTGGCATGTTGATTAATGCAGAAATAGAAAAGATTGTGCAGTTCTGTTGTATTTTTTTTTGAAATTTGCTTGGTCTACTTCAACTATGAGTCTCACATTGTCGAGTCTCACCTAAAATGTGAAGCTTATAAGTCTAGGAACTGTCATATAATGGATTAGTTTTCTAAGATGAGCTCTCTCTTTTGGATTTTTGCTCATAACGATAGTGTTTTCGTTATGAGGCTGGGTTATTGAGAAGGGCCGCCTACAATTTTTTTTCTGACCAACTTCAGGTGAAGTATCGTCGAGTGCCACTATCGCCTCTTGAATGACGGTGCATAGGTATGAGTTCTATTAGGAGAAGACTCGCCTAAAAGTAGAGCTTGTCTAGGCGCTCTCTTACTTAATACTTAATGAACTAGTCTATTGAGGTGGAATCGTCTTGGGACTGAAATCTTAGGTTGGAGAAAATGTAGCGTGTTAATTCTTCATCAATTTGGTTTTGATCTTCCATAACCAAGCAACAAGCCAACAACTATCTTCAACCTACCCACATTTCAATTTCCTCATTTCAGACCACCTTATTTTTCCTACAAAAGGAGACAAGGAGTAAAGAACTTAGCAGACATTAGACAAGAACTCTTCCTCCATCCAGTAGTCGTTTCCCACCACTGAAGTGACATTTGTCATATGTGTAGAGAGGAAGCACAGAAAGGATGGAGAGTCTGAGGCAGGCGTAAGAGGAGTAGAAGCTGGAAAAAAAATTTCCTTCGAAAATGGTCATGAGAGCTGTGTGCTACAGATTAGACATGGCAACAGAATCCGTCCCCGTCCCAAATTTAACGGGGAAAAGTCGATTTAACTGGGTGCGGGAGATGCTTACACCCGCCCCGCATCCACCCCTGCCTCGCATCCGTTTTTTGAATTTTACTTTATTAAATTTTATAATCATATTTCCATAAGCACCAGTTTATTTTAATATATTATTACTCTTTAGAAACATAATTATTATAATTATTTTGCTCTTTTGAAAAAAGTTTATTAGATATTTAATTATTGTTTTTTATTGCTATGAAAAAAATGAAAAAATATGCATTTTTTTTAAATATTTTATAAAAAATAGAGTTTTCGCGGGTGGAGGTGGGGGCGAGGCTGGGAGACCCGTCCCCATAGAAGAACGGGGTTGGGTGTTTAATTTTTACCTCTGATATGGTTTGGGGACGGAGGCGGGTGTATGGAAGCGGGGGCGGGGACGGGGATGTTTAAACCCGCCCTCGAACCGCCCCGTTGCCATGTCTACTACAGATGGCTCACATTGCCTTGATGGAACTGTTTGCACCTGATAGCTTCTTTTAGTCCCCAAACATTTTCAAAACACTTATTTATCCTAATTACATTGTTCATACATGTGTTTTTTGCGTGTCCAAATTATGTAATCCGAATAGATAAGTGTTTTTGAGAAATATTGGGGATGGAACAAAAAATCACTTTGAACTTTGAGATATGCAATAACTATAGTTTGTGTAAGCTTTATTTATATATTACAAAAGTACAAAAGTTTGTCATCGACAAACCTTTAATTATAAATTATTGTGATGTAATGTTTTGTTGCTGTCAAGTAATCTAGTATCTAAAAATTCACTTCTCAAAGATGAATAAGTGACAGAACATTTTATTCTTAAAATTATGTCAATAGTTCAATACTCGCTCTCACTATAAAAAATTAACAATGCTAATATTTTCTATTTAAAAAAAAAAAGTCGTTCATGTTAAAACTCAACTTGAATTTCATATGAACCTTTTTTTCATCTTAAACTCAACCAAGTTTAAACTTGAAATTTTTTCGGTTCAATTTAATAGCTAGAAGCAAATAAACCTAAAACCACAAAATTGAAAGAACCACGTTTTCCCTAAGGCAGGGCACGAAGTTAAAGTCTCTCCATTGACAGATGCCTCTAATGTTTGGTGTTACATTCCTTATCTAAGAGATGAATAAGTTGAAACGTAGTTACTTTTTCAAAGTGGGATTTCAATGGTAAAACTAAATAGCCAAACTTGAGTAACAACATGACACTTCAAACAATTCCATTGGCCTTCATGGTATTCATAAGAATTATATATATCGCTAAGAAAAATAAAATAATTTTTTTTATTTTTATATTGTTTGCAAGTTTAAAATGACACAAATTTAATTTTCAAAGGATGTTTATAATTCAAGATAGGGTCATGTTAACTTGTGCCCTTAGGGGGCACAAGTTAAGGAACTAAAAAAAGAAATAATAAATAAATTTTGTATTGAAAATATAAATTCGTAGACTTTTACATCATTAAATACACAAGTTCCAAGAAAAAACTTCTATCTTTAGTTTATTAACTTATGCCTTGAGAGCACAAGTTAGCATTTCCCTTCAAGATATTATCACATCAACAATTGTTCTGAGCAATAAATGCAAATTGATTGGTTATGCCAACAGTCGAGTTGGATTTACCATTAATAATCATAGTTGTACATATTTTTCTTAGCTTCCAGACTATATTAAAAAAAACATCCCATGTAAACAAGTATACTCTTTGAAAAATGGCTCAACATGACTGTCATTTTTTGCCAACAAAAGTTTGAATTAGGCCTTGATATCTTCAAAGAGTTGTAGCCATGAATGAGAGGTGTTTGTTTTATTTTAAAATAAACTAACATCAACACGTTACGAAATAACTCAAGATATAACCTAATATTAACATTCTACTACTCAACATTATCTTTAAACATTTTTGTGCTTACTTTCTTGACCTAAAAGATCAAATGGTATGATACATAGACAAAGAAATCTCTTATGAATTCGAGGATATTCCTTTTTTTATTAAAATTTTTATTTTAGAGGATCCCTCGTTCAAAGGAAGGTAGACTACTCAAGAATTTTACATTTGATTTCTGTCGTAATTTCGAATTGAATAAAGAATTCAGAAACAAAGAAGAATGTATCAAAGTTCAACTAATTTATTAACAAGCTCAAATTTTAACTCAATTTCTACTCACAAGTTAGTTTGGTTCATTACTGGTCATGAGGTACTCTAATGTATGCAGGCTTCACAGTTCCAACAAACTTCAAACATGTGGAAAGAAATAGACTTATATCTTCTATATCTCTTTCATAGATTCACTCCATTCTTTTTGTCTCTCTGAAATTATTCTCTCTATTTCTCTCTTATTAAGGTTGCCGCAGATGCAACCCAGATGCAAAGAACCAAATTTCAACGACAAAGAAAAAGGACAACTCTTTTGCCTAGGATTTAAATCTAGCAATCAACATGCTGAGATTTTTACCGGTGTACAATAAAGGCAACGAAATTGAATCTACAAATTCATCTATACTACACAATTCCCTCACCAATAGATCAATCCTAGTTGCTTAGAAACAAGCTGAGATAACAGTTTTATCACCATAAAAGTAGTTTCACAAATTTGATCCTCATATTCCTTGACCCAAATCAATATACATTATTATTTCACCTAAGTTAATAAGGGGGTGAACATATATCGTTCAAACATTTTATATATAACAGAATTACAGGTTTACAACACATAGGCTTTGTATCCTTTAAATACAAAACAGCTTGAGAATTTAAAAAATGATACATTTTGAATATACCTTTCATATTTTGGGTGGGCAGAGGGAAATGGGGTGGCCGAATGTAAAAAAGAAGTTCTTTTTTTTCTGAAGAAGTAAGAAAGAAAAGATTATTACTTCCTACTGATCAAGAAGGGGACTCCCTTCTCTTGCAAGGACAAACAGACCGCCATCTCCCCTTGATATTCGCAAGTCCTTATCAAGGTATGTGGTAAGAAGCCAAGAGCTTGTCCTCTCACCAGGTATGGGAATCTTAAGCGGTGACTGACCTGAAATGACACGTGATATATTTGCAACCACGTTCTCCAGAGGACCGAGAGATTGTTGCAGAGGCCCCAGGCTAAGATTTTGGCCAAAAATGTTTATGTTTTCTGGTAGGTCAATTTTAGACTTTATCTCTGGAGGCTGTAGTGATCCTTCTTTGAACGTAACCTGATTTCATTTAAAAGTGTTAGCAAGAGTTTCTAGTCATATACAGTCTAAAAAGTTCTAAGCAAGCTGAGGAAACTAATGATTAACGTATAACAAAGGGTAGCATACTTATAGCAATATCACTGACATTAATTCAACAGACAAATCATATTTGCATGACAGAGCAGCAGGAACTATTAATAACAAAAGAACAAATACAACGTGACTGGAAGCATCAAATGTCAACAACTATTTCTTTAACTACTCAAGTACAAAAACAATACTGTGAACTCAGGAAGTATATACAAATACAATACATACAGTATTGCAAGCATATTCTTTATTACATTGCCATCTTATTACATAATACTTAGAAAATCATTTGTCGGTTTTCACGACACAAACATAAGAGCTTATGAAGGAACAACTATTAGAACTTAAAAGTTCAGATATAAATTAAGTTGGTTTTTCACGGCTATATAAACTATCTTGTACCTTCTCCTTTCTATTTCTTTTGGGTGTAATCAAAGATGCCAAAGGCACAACTAAGGAACTAAGGTAGTATGTAATATGTATGTCAGTAGGGTCAGCAACTAAGGAACTAAGGTAGTATGTAATATGTATGTCAGTAGGGTCAGCAACTCTTACTGATTGAGTTGCTTACTTTCAGAACGATGCAAACCAGTAGTGCCTTGACCCTTGAGCAATATGCATGTGTTTTTGTTCAAACGAGACAGGCTCTTAACAGCTTATTAATAATTGGAAGAACAAAAACCCACAAAACTCAATCATTTAACTTACTAGGTGATAGAAACTGAGAATCCAAGTATCAATGGAATAGATATTTTATTAACGAAAAACTGAGGAAATAGCTCTTACAGAAGAAAAGGAAATAATCAAGGGAAAATATCCAGAACCTATGGCTCCTACCAGAGATAATTCTCCTAACCAACAAATTACCAAAAGCATGAATGATTCTCTCGCTCACTATCTCATCATTACACACTCTCTCATCTAACAACCTAAAGAATATTCCTACCACCTTACCATTTGTAACTAATTCTTCCATGCACCCCCTTCTCCTTTTCCTGAAATACACTTTCCAAATTGCTGGTCTATGGGGGTCCACACCAGTATCCACATGGGAGTCTGGATCATGCCCACAAGTCCTATCAATACTCCCTCTATTACAAGCAGCCATGTTGATAGGACTCTGTGTTTGGGCCTTAGTCCAGTAATAGTTAGTGGGGATATTCTCTGAATATTATGAACATTCTGCTATAAAAGAGAGGGAAAGGTAATGTGTAACTCATTGAGAAAAATTGTTAGAAGTTGGTTAGGAGAGTTTCTCTTTGGTTAGAAGCATTGTGCTCTGGTAGGAGTGTTCACACTCTGGTTTATCTCTTTCTTTTCTGTTATTCCACCATTGTAGAGCATTTGTGCTCAACCTGTTCCATAAATAATATTTACAGTTTTGTTATCTTGATTTTACGGGTTCTATCACCAAGTCTGAAGCTAAAGGGAAAATACTAATTGAGAGTCTCAAGCACTCTTGGGAGCAACCAACTAAGGCTTTTGTAAATTGAACATCTTAATTCTTTATAGCAAAAGTGTGAAAATGTTAATGCTCGACTGTCTGAGTAGTTAATTTAAATGGAAAATTAAAACAGCATTGTCAAATATTTTCTCAGATATGATAGGACATTAAGGTGTGATTTGTTTCGTATAACCCAACTCATCTAGGGTTGTTTTAAAAACAACCCACAACTGCAAGTGTGGCCACTGGCCAGGAAATCATGGCTCTTTGTGTCTCCGCAATCACAACACAACATCAATTGGAGCTGCATCAGCTATATTTCACAGTAACTTCACTGCAATTCTCCGCAATATCAAGGATTGTGACGGCTATTTAAAATTTGATATTTATCTAATGAGAAAAGGCTTTGGTTATTGTTGTAGTTAGATATGTTAGCTATTTTGCCTTTCACCTACGAGGTTTGCTCTTTTTTTACCTCTTTCATATGACTGCTAGAACCTTTTGCCTTTTTTCAATTTATTAACGAAATGAGAAGGTTTTCACGAGAATACCTGTACTCTTGTCGGGCTTCGAACTTCAAATGAGGCAGATGCACTGAAAGACGAAGAGGCAAAAGGGCTAGACAATGTCACAGAGTTCACAATAGTCAAGCTATAAGTATCAATTATTTGCAAGATTTTATCAACCTTTAACAAAGGTAATGATCCTGCTGCTAGAAGAGGCAACAGTTCAGAAGATGCTGTGTACCTGAAATCAGTTTGACAATCATAGAAACAATAAGCACTTCGATTAATACTCACTAATACAACACATTTTGAGTTAGTTACATCAGTGGCAATAATACCTTCTTATGTTTTCAATGTAAAGTAAGAGCCTGTTTGGGTTGGCTTATTTTGACTTATTTGAGCTTATCTACTGGCATAAGTTTTGTGAGACTGTTTGGGAGAATTTATATGAAAACAAACTAAAACATTGTCAATAAATTGTTTCCAACTTGTTTTCATCAATTCTCCAAGATAGCTTGTGAAAACAGCTTATAGCTTATACGTATTTTATCTTTTACTGTATAAATAGTTTATACATAAGTGTTGTTTATCATGATAAACGCTGGTACTATAAACTGCAAATAAGATGTTAATACAAACAGGGCCTAAGTCCTAAATACTCACAACATAAAAAAGATCATTAATTCATACTTTCATTATCTATGTAGCACTGACACTCCACATTGAAGGTGTGTGTACTGTCAGCCACGGACGACACATTTGGTTGCATCATTATCAGTGTGACGTGTCAATGCCCTGTCTGGTATCCGTGCTTGTGCTTCCTAATATATTTATACAAGATTTCCAACCATGATGTCAATCAAACTTTCACTACCCTATGAATAAAATTCGTAAAAGACTCGTTTGAAAGTTACACATGTTTGAATTTAATTACAATATATCAAATTTAAACACTTGTTATAATACTAATACTAAACATTAAACACTTGATTAAAAAAACAGTAATATTAAACACAACGAAATTCAAAACTTGCAAAACGATTAAAACTTACAGCAACACCCAATTTCCATTAAGAAGCTCCGGTTCCTCAACCGGAGCCGGAGTAGGGTTAGCAGCTTCCAACTGAGTCACGAACTCAGACACTTCAGCTCGAACCTCCGACCCAGCTTTAAATCCAAGCTCAGTCCCATAAACCGTATCAACAAGAGCACGTTTCAACCCCTCAAGCTCATCATTCCCTCCTTCCTCAACCGGAGCTTCGGAAGAAAAAGCTGGAGTTCCATTTCCAGCATCGCTATAACTCCCGGCGTCATTTTTCGCTCCTTCTCCCCATTCATCCTCGTTCTTCGAAGGAACCGAACTCGAAACCTTAGAGGATAAAGACGGTTTCGCTTCGGGTACGAGTTCGGATTTATCGCCCCATTCATCGGAGATATCAGTGGATGGTATATCAGCATCGCCGATGTCGCCGGTGGCGGAGATGAAGCGGAGAGAAGGGAACCTGTGAGAGCGAGGAGAGAGAGAGATTCGAGAGGGGAGAGATGAGAGAGAAGAAGGTTTAGGGTTTTGAGAGAAGATGAGAGGAACACGTAGTGTGGAAGAGAGAAGAGACATGGCGAAACGGTTGAAACTGAAAAATTTGGAGAATGAAATGAAGAAAATATTAAAGGAACTGGTGGAAAGTGAATCACCCAAATTTAGAGAAATTAAAATATCAAACAAACTCGTGGAAAGTGTATCACCCAAAATAAATAAATAATATCCAAATATCTTTTTATTTTTTTTAACTAACTCAAAATAGGAGTATTTATAGTTTTTGCTTAAAAAAATATCTTTTTGTTTTGTTTGGCCCTGCACTATAATCCACCACGTGATAGCATTTGGAATTTGGATGGCATCATAGTAAGACTCCCTCAATGGGCCGAGGACAAAGGTCACCCAAAAGAAAAGTTAAATCTTCTTTATTTATTTCTTTTATTTGAAAAGATAAAGACACAAAAAATATAATAAAATTAAAAAAAATTAATGATGGTGAGACTCACTTAATGTTATTTTTCGCGTCGATTTCTCTCCAAATTGTATTCTCCATTAGTTTAGCAAAATGAAGAGGATCGTTGCTTCAAAAAGGGAGTAGGACATATTGTTATATAAACTTATGGATTACAACTAGTTGGGGTACTACACTAAGTGATTAAACATGTACAAAACCAGTCTCTCAATGGTAGCATGAGAGTCGAAGTACTACACAATCATAGTAAACACACTCATAGGAAAGTCGTTTATTACATAAAAATTATAATTAATGTTCCATTTGATCGAAAATTATGTAAAAATAATCTTAAAGGCAAACATCACATTTGAAAGTTATGAAACTCGTGGACTGGACTATGGATTCAGTCTACCATATAAAGGGGTTCGACCCAAGGTTGAATCTCATGACTCTTTAAGCATGACCCGTATCCATATTATTGCAAATGGCTAATCGACAACTAAATATCCTACTTATTGAACCCGCATTGGTCAATTACAAAATCTCGATAACTGGCAAATCCTTGGTCAATCATAAAATCTCGATAACTGGCAAATTCGTCCAACATTAACATTCGCAACGGTCAAGCGCCCCAATTCTTCTCATCCACAGTTAACAAAATAGGATAATGATCAGAGTAACTTAAACGCAATTCGACCACAAAAGTACCAATTCTCAAACAATAAAAATTTGTCGGGCCTACTGATGACAGAGCATCATATGACATTTTTGGCTATGTTTTTAGTACTTTTTCTTGTATTTAAAGGCAAATAAGATGAGAGATAGATGAGTTGTTAATGATTTGAGGAACATATTGTATTGTTTTCACTCGATTCTTCGTAATCACTTTTATCCTACATCATGCAACTTCATAGGTGTTTTGAGTGTTTTGTAGCGAGAAATCATGTAAATCGTCAATTCAAGACATCACATGAAGGATCAAGGATATGAAGATTGAAGTCATTTGTTCTTAGAAGGTCTTTGGAGATAATACAAAGTGAAGAAAATTTATTTCAAGTTCCTAGGAGTTTTCAGATGGAAGACCAATCGAAAAATGGAAGAAAAATGCAAGATTTGTCATATTTGGAGCTGCCTCAGGCACCATTAGCGCCCATGTAGGCGTGGCTAGCGCTCGGCTGCAAAAAGCCCACTTTTCTTCTCCTAAACCCTACCCAATCACTCGTTATAAAGAGAGACCCTTGAGCTCGTTATTTTTTTTTCCATTTAGAACACTAACGGTTCAAGTCAAGGGTCAAGCGTCGGAGCTTCAAGGTAGGATTTCTTCCTTCTCTTGTTCTCTCTAGGGTATGTTTTTCTATTGTTTTGTTATGATGTCTGTTGCCATGAGCAACTAAACCTCTTGATTAGGGTTCCATGATGAACCCCTTCTTATTTGTTGGATATTACTAATAAAGTTTTTTATTCAGTTTATGTCTTACACTGTTCCATTTAAATTAGATTATGCCCGTTCATTAATGCTTTTTTCAATTGATTAACTACGTGAGTAATCTTGCGGAATGATTCGTAGGATTAAAGTAGGCACTGACAACCCGGAATTCTTCAGTTCTATTAACTTTTCTAATTACCACTTCATATAGAAGATAGAAAGTTAAGTTTTGAATTTTGGCTGTTTAATTACTCCCTTATTTGGATAGTTATTGTACGCAACCTAGTTGGTGCGACACATAGTTGTTATGAGAAGCTTTGTATGAGATTAACCGTGTGTTTCATTAAATCATAAGTAGCACACATAACTGTTTATTTCTTAAAGTTTAATCCCACCAAAGATGAAGAGGGATTCAAAGGATTCCTTGATCATCGTTAATGATCTGAATCACAAAATCTAATCTTGCATTTGGCAGGGTAATTCAACCCTGCAACCCTATTCAAAATTACTTAACTTTCACCCTTAAAATAAGTTTTATTAATTACTAAGTTGAACGACAATCCCTCTAATAACGATAAACTTGTTACTTTATTACTTGTTTCGATTTGGTGCATTTGTCAATTTCGTCCCTCATCTACTCATCGTACATCCATCCCCACGAAACAAAGTAAACTTCCTCCCACATAATGGTAAATCAGAAAACACCTTATCATCAATAAAACTATTAAATTTCCCCCTGACCACTGGTACCCTAGGATAGGTGGAGCGTTACACAAGAATCCCTCACAACCAAAATATTAAGAATTGCCGACTGACTCTACAAACCAACACGAGTCTTTTCAGCGTGTTTTGTCCTCACTCGCACGTTTACAGGGAACCTTCCGGTAGGTCACCCATCGAAAGACTACTCCAAGTCAAGCACGCTTAACTGTGGAGTTCTTATAGAATGAGCTACCAAAAAGAAGATGCATCTTGTTGATATAAGTAGTACCAAACAATTCTTATAAGCCTTCCTTCAACCATGTAGTCTCATACCTACACGGCCTTAGGATCCCTCTCATTCCGATGTGATTCGATTTCTCTAGAAGCTGTCGGGAGCCGTTCATTGTTGTGGCTTGTGCACCGACGACCACTCCCTTGTCCTCGTCAGTCGTGGGTGTTGCAAATTTACTATATAAATCAAGTTACTTTTCAATTTTGTTTGTATCTCTTTTGATATAATATTCACGAATATACTTTCTCTTTTCTCTTTATCCTTGTTTCTGTGATGCTAATAATTAGCTTTTGATGTTGTTTAAATTCGGTTCTTTGTGTGTGTGATGCTCATTTTTACAAAGAGAAAGCCACTTCTATTCAAGCCTATCCTCCTTTTTAATTATCATTAGAGGACTAGTTTGCATTATCTGTTGTGAGAGTTAAGATTATTTTAATGCACTACTTCATTCCATTTCAGAATCTGCTATAGTTGCTGCTGCAGTAGTTGCAAGAGGTAAATTTATCAGTTGTTATTATAATTTGTTCATCATTGGCTAACTTAGCTATATGTATCTTTAGTTGAGATTCAATTAGTCTCTAGCTTGTGTATCACTAGTATTAGTTCTTTAGAAGAAGCTATGTTGCTAACATGAATCATGTCGAGCATGTGAGTTTTTGCACCGTCTATGGTTGTAGTTTTCATACAACCAGAAAGGTAACTAGCTCCTCATATGATTGAGCAGATTTTTGAGAAAACAATATCACGAATGTATCTACGTGAGATTATGAGACAAGTACTAGCCAATATTATGTTGAAATTGGTCTCCCTGCCTTAGTAATTTTGGTCTTCATGTCCCAGGTCTGTTACTTTATTTACCTTCCTTCGTCTATTTCAGTTTAGTCCTACCTTGGTGATTAATTAAGATATATGTAGAACCCGCTTCTGTTTGACATATCTATCAATGTAATATCTTGACGAATATTGCAAGTATCCTAGTATTACAATGGTATTGTCAACTGAGCATGTTGGAGTAAGGTCAATGCATAAAGACAACAAGTATCCACTATTTTTGTGTGTTTGTATGTTTCTTATTAGGTGGAAGAGTCAAGGTTTGTGTGTTTGACGCTAAGAATATACAGGGAATTGAGCTTTTGATGTTGTGAACTCTGGAAATGAGCGATGAGTGTGTTTATTACAAAGAATGGAGCTTTTGGTGACGTGAATGTATTATTTCTTATGTTATATGTAATTGATCAAATTATTGCGTCAAAATATTATATATCATAAATGTGTCCTGCAAATTGGTATACTTGAACAACTATAGATGCGCTAGAACGAGTGGAGGCTATATGACATTGTAATAGATCAAGGTTCTTAGAAAGAAATACCCACAAAAGCGGAATGGAAGAAGCTAACAAAGTTGCAGCCTTTGGACTAAGGCACATTAACTATCTGGCGGTGTTATCGAAACGGTGGAAGTTTGATTGAAACAAAGTATTTTCTAACCTTCTTTTTAAGAACATTGACACCTCAATTGAAAGGCCAGAATTAGAGGAGTAAATAGTCATTAAGAACTCCATGTTTATTTCCTTCTCTGTAAATATATGCCATAAAGAAGGCTAGAATACACTAGGGAGACAACCCGCACGGGTTTTATTAAATTTTTAACATAAATTAATGAAAAGAAAATGTTGGTCTTTTTCTAAAAAATAAGATTATTTTTGTAAAGATTATTTTTTATTTTTGGAGTTGGGTTTGATGAAGCAAAAGCGCATTTGCATACTATTAGATGTAAATCTTCCGTGATTTTAAGTAGTTAAGAATTAGAAATTATGTGTTAAAGTTGTTTTATGTCAT
Organism: Medicago arabica; assembly: GCA_946800305.1. Classification (NCBI taxonomy): domain Eukaryota; kingdom Viridiplantae; phylum Streptophyta; class Magnoliopsida; order Fabales; family Fabaceae; genus Medicago; species Medicago arabica. The sequence goes on from OX326970.1 coordinate 45,078,223, forward strand.
GATTTCAAGCAAAACGTGATTTACAGCTGTTTAGAAGAAACTAACCATATTTAAAGTTGATTAATGTGTCCGAGCGGATAGAAATGAAAAGAATGAAAGTGTACTTGACAAAAAAATGAAATAAAGATTTAAGATAAAAACTTGGATTTTGTAGGCCTATATTTTTAAGGTAAAAAGTTGGATTTTTATTGTCAGTTGATTAACTAAAAAAATAAAAAGATACCAATAGCATATATTCCATCATAAAAAAATAGCATATATTCTATCAAAATTAAACAGTGACTTTTTTAAAATTAAAAAAATCAAAAGATACGAACACATAAAAAGACAATTTTTCACATTAAAAAAACATAAAAGGAATTGGAAAAAAAAAATACACACACTACTCAATCCCTACAAATGTTAAAAATTTTATATCCTAAAATCCTTCTACCTAATATGAACTCTGCATATTATGATTGATAATTTCAAAGGCTAAATCAAACCTTGATCCGTATTCACCATCATAAACGATGTCAGCGGTGTTAAGTTCGTAGATGGCTCTCCATTGATGTCAAGCGAACAAACCATGGTTCCACTGCAGAACTGTTGAGCACCGGGAAGAAGGTGACTCAACATGTAATCGTTTGGTAAGAGCGAGAAATCCATCCCTTTTTTTATGAATCAGTTCCCTCTTCTTTCTCTTTTGTTCTTCATTTGTGGGTTACTTTTCGTTGAGCTCTCACTTGAATCCATTACCGAGTTCAGCGACAATCGTCCTCCCACTATTGTTGTGCACATGTCGTTCCTTATAGCTCTATGAAGCTAAACATATAACTTGTGTGTTGCACATGTTTTAATAGAGTTGTGAAACTTTTTTAGATGTTAAACATTATATTAGTGTTTTTTCAAGAAGAATTTTAATTAGTTTACAATGAAGTTAGCTTAATATTAATAAGGAAAAATGTGTCATTTATATTGGTCTTGATATGAGAACAATAAGCACAAAGAGGCTTGAATATTATTTATTTTTTAGTACAAAGGATGGCCATATTCCCAATTATTATTTTTAATCTTTCTTATTTAACTAATTTTGTGGAGGATAAAAACACATTAAGAAGTTTTACTTGAAATTACTTTTGTTATTATAGTTATTATATAGAATAAGAAAGGGTGAGAAGTTATAAGATATGTGAGAAATTTTTTTACATGTGAGAATGTTTTTTCAAAAAGAAATTACACTTGATGAACATTAAAACTCACTTCCAAATTCATCCAAGAGTTGCATCAGGTAATAGAGTTTTTGTGGCTACTCTATTAGATAGAATAATAGTCGTGAAACTTGTTTAGATCTTACACATTATGACAATATTTTCTGAAGAACAACTGAATTTAGCTAAATACTAATAAAAAAAAAGTGCAACGTATATTGGTCTTGATATGAGAACGATAAGCTCAAAAAAGCTTTGATATTATTTTTTTTTATCTTTTTTTTTTTATATAATTTTTTTAATCTATTCATTTATTCTTATTAAATTAATTTAATGAACGGTACATAATAACAACAAACATACCAAGAAAGGGTGATAAGTTTTGTAACTTAAAATTGCTTGCATTCTTATAAGGCTAAAATATGGTTGGCTTATTAGACCATTTGATCCTTTATTTAATTTCATGTTTTCATTTTGGTCACACAATTAATAAAAGGGGCGTTTTAGTCCCTCACCTTTTTCTCCGTTTGCCAAATAAATCCCGATTGTTAACTTTAACCTAAATGATGTCTATGGTGGACCAACCTTAAGAGTGGGCCACCGTAGATCCTATTAATTATTTTAATTTCAACCGTTTGATTTAATTAAAAAAAAAGAACCATTAGATTAGACAGCTCTATTTTATCTTACGATGTACTACCAACACCTAATTTTTTTCCTTTTCTTCATCTTCTGCATTTCATCTTCTACATTTCATATTCATACATTCATATAAATAAAAACTAGGTTTGTTTGAAAACAAAAAATAAATGCATTGATAATCTTAGACATTTCGTAATAAATAGTAATAATTATTTTTAAATGTAGTTATCATTTTGTCTTTAACATACAAGGATCTCAAAAATTATAATAATCCGTATGAGTAAATTTATGATTAAAATCTTTCCAATTTTCCATTTTCATTGTTTCGATTCTGGCGGTTCATGTACACATATCACGTAGAACACATATCTTCTTTTCCTCTTTTCCTTTCTTCTCTTCTCTTCAAACCCATAAACACAGATTTGTGCAGAAGGAACTGACAGCTGAGGATTTGTGGTTGTTCAAGGTTGCGTGCGGTGGCAACGGTTGTGACGGCGACAACGGTGGGTTTAACGACGGCAATGGATTAACGGCAGTGGTGACTGAATGGTGGCAATAGTTGTTGTTGTTGTTGTTTTTAGTTTTTAACAGCGGCAGTGACATTAACGGCAGCGGCGATTTGTTGTTGTTTGAGAACAAAAGGAGATGACGATGAGAATGGTTGGATTTTGGTTTGATTTTGTGTTTGTTGATGCTGTACGAATTATTTGATATGGTTGGGTTTGTTGTTGTATGAAAAGAGATGAATCTGAATTTGTTTTTTGTTGCTGAATTTCTTGTTGTTTGTTGTTGAACTTGTGTTGATTGTTGTTGCTTCAACAAACATTCTTTACTTCTTTCCCCAATTTTTCGTTTGTTGTTGGTCGCTGGAGAAGAAGAGGAGAAAAGAAATTGAGATTTTTAATTTGACATTAGGGGTATTTTAGGTATTTCACATATTTAACATTATTTTTTGAAGATCATGAAAAAGAAGATGAAGATCTACGGTACCTCTTATAATAAATAGATCGAATGGTTAAAATTAATAAGGTCTATGATGGACCACTTTTAAGGTTGGTCCACCATAGACATTTGAAGTTAAAGTTAACCTTCGGGATTTATTTGGCAAACGGAGGAAAAGTTGAAGGACTAAAATGCCATTTTATTAATTGTGGGACCAAAATGAAAACATGAAATTAAATAAAGGATCAAATGATCTAATAAGCCAATATGGTTTTGGTCCCTGCAAATATGCCTAGTTTTGGTTTTAGTTCCTGTAATTTTTGTTTTGTTTTTGGTCCCTGCAAATATGTCTCGTTTTGGTTTTGGTCCCTGGCCCCACTTTTGTGATGATTTGCACATGTGACACATGATGATTGAACTCATTTATTAGATAAATAGTCCCTGCAAAATCTTTTGATTTTGAAAAAGGTCCCTGCAAAATATTTTACTTTTGGAAATAGTCTCTCCAGGGACCAAAACCAAAACTAGGCATATTTGCAGGGACCAAAACCATATTTTAGTCTTCTTATAATTATTAGATAGATATATTAGATAGAATAAGAAAGGGTGAGAAGTTATACTATATTTAAGAATATATTTTTAGAGTTGGCACATATGCATAATTATAACTTCGGAATAATGACTCAAGTTTAGTGTATGAGAAGGTCTTAGAGGTACCACATCAACATCATCACAATTTTGCACCCAAATTTACTCTTAATTATAGGAAACTCAATTAATGGAAAGTATGAATGTCAGTCAATTCCACGGTCAAGGGTTAAATTTCCATGTTGCCGCGTTCAAATCATCAAAACATGACTTTGTCTCTCTAATTTCAAAAAGATCAAGAGCATTCCATTAGAGTTTTGAGTAAACGTGTGCTTCTACAATTAGTTACATAGACATTGATGTTTTTTTTAAAGAAGGAGATGCTAATAGTCGTGAGCAATTATCATTACATTTCTTACAACCTTTCATTAACCAATAAAAAGTAACTTTTTAATTATTTATTTATTTTTTGGAAATATAAACTATTTGGTCAACTTAAAAGTAACTTGAGTCTCTATTAAGTCATAAAACCAATGAATAGCCAAAAGATAATGAGTGAAAAATAGAAAATAAATATAATACCAAATTGAAGAGGTACCATCCAATAGTTTCTTGGAAAAATTAACGACGAACAACCATTTTTTATAAACTTCTTCCTGAGTAACAACAATGCAACAAAATAAAAAATAGAATAATTATTTATTCTATTTTTCTAATGCACATAAAAAATTTCCACATACACATTAAGGAATAAAAAACAATATAAAATAAAGTCGGAAAAATAGACTAACAAACGTCATATAAAAAAAAATAGAGTTTAAATATTTGACCAATCTAAGAGTAACTTGACTCCCTATCATGTCATAGAAACAATTAATAATCAAGAGATGAAGAGTTAAAGTGAGTGGAAAAAACAGGAATACAATATTGAAGATGAACTATAACCAATTGTTGCTTGAATGTGGTGATGAACAAAACCTAAAATTTGGTGCACAAAATCACATATTTATACACACAATGTTTCTCAATGACATGAAAGTAAAAAACATGATATATGATTAGAACATTTAGATAGCATGGTAGAGAAAAAGTGTAGAAAGATGGGATCAATAGTAGACATGGTGAAAAAGTCAAGAGAAAATGAGGTAAATAATAAAATTGATCATTAAATATCACAAAATGAGCAGAAAAGGAATGAGATTAGCGTTGGTTATTATATAGGTGAAAGGGAAAAAGGGAAATATGGATGATCTAAAATGTAACATCTTTTTAACCTTTATGTGAAAGAATGTAAATAGACAAATTCAATGGTGATGGTGTAAATATTATAGAAATTAATCAAGTGTTTTAAAAATATAGTAGTTGAAGGAGTTATAAGAATGAAAGATGTAAAAGTTGTGTAACCGATAGTTGTTTGTGCGTCAACCGTTTTTTTAATTAAAATAATAATGTTCAGTTATACTTATTCTTATTTCTTTCTTATTAAGGTTGCAATTGATTAGTGTAACTCTTTTTATGAAAATTATTATGTATTATAATGGTTTGAGATAGTGACACATAAGCAAATTAGAAGAATGATCAAGAATAAAAGTTAGAAAGGAGATCATTGGTGAAGTGACATGTAAGTAAAATGTAGCTTAGAATACATGTATATAAAGATTTTTGGCCTTCTTTTTAACTACACATCACCATTTTTTTTGTTCATATATAATTTATAACATATATTTAGTATTTTTTTTTTGTTTGATAAAATTCATAGTTTTTTTATTGCAATTTTAGATTTTTTATATCGATTCTATAAAAGTAGTTGAGTAAAATACTTCGATTTGATAGCGATTTCACGATTTTCAGTTTTAATCTTCCCTTTTGACCTGAAGCAAAATCTCGATTTTGACAATCTTATTTGAAAATAGTAGGTTTTTGGTCTATCGCAGACAAAGTTGGTAGAAGCTTTCCACGTAATGAACTAGAATTGATTATGGCATCATACCAATGAAAATATGAAACCATGAGGTTAGCAAAGAAAAATTCTACCACCTTTTTTGGATGAACAATTAATAAAGTTAAAACTTAAAACCAGAATACTCAGCAACCGTAGAAGCTTTAAAGATCAAAGAAGTCTTAATGTTAACACTACAAATTATATTTTAGACTGAAGGAGTTTTTTGATTAAAAATGTATTCATTTTCATGTGTCGATTTTGATCGAGATTAATCCCAAAGAATAAACTCCAATTGAAAGCGCAAGTTGGATTGCAATCAAGAACTCCAAATGTTGCTGAAAATAATGGAGGATAAACATTTACCTCAACAAACACATTATTATTAATATTACAATCATCATTATTGCGTGCTTAACAGTTTCACCATCTTCATTTGATGGATCCAACTAGGGGCTTTGATGTTTGGTCAATCACCACGACATCCCAATCGTATGTATAAGCTTTTTTACCTACATGATAAAAGACTTGGACATGAAGTCAATCGTGACTAATCAATAATTAAACCTTTGTATTTTCGGTCTCCATTTTCATCTCATATAGAGGGTATATTTATTAAAAAAGTTCATTTACAGCTTATTTGAACTTACCTTATAACATAAAATCTTGAGCAAGTGTTTTAGGGAGTTTTCGTTTATGACATATTCATTAAGCTTCTTAGGATAGTTTATAAAATAGCTTAAAAGCGGTACAATTTATATAAAAACTAGATGCTAACCCGCATAAGGATAGTCCATAGGAGTTAAAAATAATGTGTTTTCTATTATAAGAGTATAATCTACATAAATGTCTTTGTAATTATCGGTTTAAATTAAAGTGGAATATATTAACGTCAACAGGTTATCCCTCCAGCACAAGGTGTGCAAGAGAGGGCAGACCAAAATTTACATCAAAAGTTCAAACGAAAATAATAATAATTATTAACTACAACCTAAACATAATAAAGGGTTTTGGCACCAACCGTGAAACTAATACGGGAAAGAAACACAATTTGTTTTACGCCACTAAAAGGAAAGAAATTTTATGTTTTTCAAAATCTTAAGAGTTGTGTTCTCTTTTCCCCGGAAAATTCTTTTGTTTTTTCCCTTCCAGATAACCCAAGAAGTCGCAAACCAAATCATAAACATTAAAGAGCATCGCGATCTTACACGACCAGAACCCGAACCAAACTGAAAGAAGTGATCCTCTCTGTTTGACGGCAAAGTTGTATAAACATGTAACCAATTCCGAACCAATTGCCAAAGCTGAGCAAAAACACCGTAATTTAGAATAAATGTTCATTAATCACCTGCTTACCACACTCACCAACACACATTTGATCCTCATGTTGAATTATCCCCCGACAAAATAAATTAACCTCGGTAGGCTACCTATTTCGAAAGAGCCTCCAAGCAAAAATCAAGACCTTAAGCGAAAACATATTCTTGTAGCAAAGTAGAAAGAATATCCCAATAGAATGTCTTCAAACGTAAAATTATGATAAAATTAATGTTATTTTTGTTTTTAATGTGTTTTTCTAGTTATACTCTACTTAAACTCGATTAACTTGAGAGTTTGGTTTAAAGTGTTTGAGTGTAAAACTTCATAACTCATTAAAAGAAATGAATTTGAGACAACCATTCCGCCAAAGTAGGAGTTTATCTTACTTCAGATAAAACAAAGAGCAATGCTATATCTCTAGAAAAATAACATCAATAATTCTTCAAGAATAAAGAGGAACCAATCACAATGCACTATTTGCCACAATTCAAGGAGGTGTGGCTGAAAAATAGGAAGTGGACAAATAAATCATGCAATCAAAATTTTCCAACTGTTTCTTAAAAAATTCTTGATGCTATTTTTCTAGATAAATAGCATTTTCCTAAAACAAAACATCCGAAAGAAAAAAAAAAACTTAAAATGTTTTACCACGAACAATAAGACAAGAAAACTTAAGCTTACATAATGGTATTAAAAAATTTGAATCAATCATATGGAGAAAAAAAATCATGATCAGAACATTAAAAAAAAACACCTATACCATGCAATTTTTTACTCAAGATTAATTTTGATCTTTGTACATTTCACTTCAGTGATTCAGGGCCCCGTTTGTTTTAGATTTAAAAAAAATGAATTTTTCTTTGTATTTTTAAAAATGGATATTTTTTGAAATTTACTTAAAAGTAGTAAAAGTTATTTTAAACTCATTTGATATAAGTTAAAAAAGAAATTTTGATATTCATTAACTTTAATATTCATTGTTCGAGATTTTACATAGTAAAAATCATATATTTTTTCAAAATGACATCTTTCAAAAATGATTTTTTATGAAAAGCTATTTCAAATAGCTTTTACTTGATTTTTTTCTGTGTCCAAGTCAAATGAACCAAGTCTCTATTATATACAAAAAAAAAATCATGAATTTTGGTAAAATAAAAATAAAAATTTGCAATGAAATAATTGAGTTCAAATTATTAAAATGAGGAAAATCCAGACAGTCAATCAGAATTTACCACGTGTTAAAGCTTATCTTTTTCCACTTTCTCTCTCCGCGTAACAGCTTCCCACACGCGCCCCTATCTGCGCGTGCATCTCACTCGCGCGACAAGCAAATAAAAAAACACCATGTGGAGGCTACAAGTTCCGCATGGCAGAATTCAACACAGTTGAACCAATTCAACTCCTCTCTCTTCCACATCATCCCCAACTTCAACCCATCATTGCATTGCATCCAAGTGTTGAACCTTGCTTTCAACACCACCATTCAACACCATTGCACATGGTCTAAAAAGTTGTCTCCCTGACAAAGGAATAAAACAAAAAGAGAGTTGTCTCCCTTAAAAAAAATGAGTTTCCTAAATTCTCCAAGTACAGTTTGGCAATAGAGTAAATTTGGCAATTGGGCTATCTTAGCAACCATTAATACTCTCTACAAAAATTACCCTACAATTGAATGTCTTCTCTATCTTTTCAAATGAAAACATTTATCAGGAAAAGGAGAGACTAAGCTATTTGCTTTAGTCTTTCAACGTGAAAATAAAGAAATATGAACTATTAAACTATGAAGTAATGACACAAACACCAACATCAAACATCGACGCCGATAAAATTTGAAAAAAAGAAAGAATTAATTAGACATAATTGTATGTGTCAGTGTAGGACACACCTTTCATTAGATGTTTCGATCCTATAAAGCTATTAAAAATTGTTGCCGAAGTCCATATAAGAAGCTGAATTATAAACATGTCATGCATCAAGTGTTTGGCAGCAACAATGCTTACATAAATTATAGCCAATCCAAACGATTATGCAACACCATTACAGTAAAGCAATTATCATAGTGATTATTTAAATAGAAATATAATCACTCACCAATGAGTGACAGAAGATTACCGATTGAAAGCATTATTGTTATAAAGAAGTTAATCAACTGCCTTGTCCTCTATTTGTGCATCTTCAGCAGCTATTTCGAACATAAAAATAAGCTAATTCTTTAGTTAATTGTTCAGGTTGTTTACGGGTAAAAACATGTCATGAAGACACAATATTTGCATCTCTACTTTGTTCACAACCATCTTCGTATATTTCTCTAACCTGGCTAAAAATACTGACATATAAAACATACAAATAGGTCATGAAACCGGAAATACCAATTTCTCTTATTATTTAGACATTAGCATTAAGCATTAAAAAAAATATGAATAAATAAAAAGCAGGGAGACACCAATTGAATTTGCAGAACTACATGAGAAGCTGATGGATTTTGAAACTCTGATGCAACATGATAATCAAGTCCCTCCAGAACCTACGGTTGTCATAGCCAATGCTGCCACTCGCAGTAAAAACCAGTATCAAGGCCAACACCAAGGAAAAGGTCCAAACCGTAACACATCAGCTACTGGACAACACAGATCGCAGAATTGTTTGTCAATACTGTGAGAAAGCAGACCACTCAGCTAAGATCTGCTACAAAATCAAAGGTTACCACAACTGCAACCAAATGCGACCATATGCTAATATAGCAACATATCAGAATCCAGTCCACAAGAACTGGATCATGGACACCGGAGTTTCCCATCATATCACTCAAGATCTTCAACAATTATCTCTTGCTCAACCTTATCTAGGATCAGATCATGTTCAAGTTGGTGATGGTACAAGTTTGAAAAATCTCATACATTAGTTACAAATTTGTATTCTTCAAGCATTTGGCATCACAAGTTAGGACATCTAGCACCCAGAATCATCCTAATTTAAAATTTCGATCTGGAATTGTAGTGCATGTTTACTATTGCAACTTCATAATGGTTTATTTTGAAATGTTTGGTGATTAGATGTACTATGAACTTTCATATTTTATGGTTTTGTAATAAATGTCGTTAAATGGATATTTCTTATATTAGTTTCACTTTAATGTGATTTGCACAATTCACACTGCAAAATAATGGATTGAACTTGCAAATTGTTTGTTGGTGTCTGTCATACCTCAACGGTGTCAATGATAAACAATGTTGAAGTTTTTGTATGTCTTGATGAAACATTCACGTGTGATGTTCCTACTATTGTTGGATGGGATTGGGGCTGACTTAATATTGGGTTGTCCCCTAATTACATAATTCGCCGACATACTTTTCTTCAAAAAAACAAAAAATCGCCGACATAATATGTATAATATTGTAGTTGAAAGTCTTGACACAACTTGTGCTATGGCTCTTCACTTATTAATGCTAACTTTGCTCATTCAAAAACAAAAATTACCTTAAGAGGATATCTTGTTATTATTGTCATTCTTTTGAAATCATCTAGCAATTGTGGTTCTCTGATATGACCATCTTTGTAACTTCAACTTTACTTTGTTTTGAGTAAAACAAATTTTGGCCCCTCCAGCTTCTCTTAACATATCATTTTTTTTTATTCTAGCCTTATTTTAAAAAACCTATTTATTATCATTATCAATATTTTTGGTTTTGAAGTTTTTTCATTTATAATTATCCAGTTGTTGATGCTTGGTAGCTCTCATAATATAATCTTTATAAGTTTAATTTGAGAATTAGCACAAATTGCCATTGATTTTTCTAGCCACCCCACTTAAAAGTTTGGTTACACCCTAAAATAACTAAAATACCTTCAAATTAAAATTAAATTCACGATTGTATCCTATTATTTGCTTACATAAAACTCATTTTTAACTTGTATATGTGCAAGATCAAGAGTTCAAGACCATAGTTTATTAATTCTCAGTTTGAAACAATTCATATTATTGTTAAAGAATAAAATTAAAAATGCTCAAATTTGAAACCTACAAAGTGAAAAAACTCAAGATATATTCAATGGTCACACACATTAAAAGTAAATTTAAACTGACGTGAACGACCGATTAATTCACAAAACTTAGCATAAAAGAGGTGGATAGTTTACATTTAAAATGACCATCCAACTAAAATTCATGTTACGGTAACCATGTTGATTATTTGTGATTAGTTTGACTTTGTGTTCGATTTTGAGTAGGAATTTAGTGTTTATCATTTCTGCAACTTTTGATTTTCTGAGTTTTTTGGTTTATAGGGGTGAATGCAACCAAGAAATCCAACTGATGCTGAATTTTTTTGATGTTACACGTTATTAATATTACAAGCATTATTATTGCGTGCCAAGAGTTTCACCACCTTCACTTGATGGATCCCAACCTGGGGGTTTGATGTTTGGCCAATCACCACGACATCCCAATCTTATATATAGGCTTTTTTTTCCTGTATGATAACAGAGTTGAACATGAAGTTAACAGAGTTGAACATGAAGCATCATGACTAATCAACTTTTAAACCTTATTTTCAGTCTCCATTTTCGTCCCATATAGAAGGTACATTTAGAAGAGTTCATTTACAGCTTATTTGAACTTAACTTATGACATAAAGTCTTGAGCAAGTGTTTGAGACAGTTTTAGTTTATGACTTTCATTAAGCTTCTTAGGATAGTTTATCAAAATAGCTTACAAGTTATACAACTTATATGAAAACAATTTAACTGCATTCACTTTGATTATAAAAATAACTTAAGCATAAGAGCTTATACAATAAAAACTTATTCAATAAGCACTTAATTAAACTGTTTATCCAAACATACTCTTAACTGAATGAAAAGCAACTGTACAAGTTATCAGGCCAGAAGTCTGATGTTTTAAGGGGACTTATTTAAATAAGAAAACATGACTACTCAAACAGTCAAATGGATTGGAGTCTAATGTGACAGCAAGGGATTTAAAAATAAATCAGCACATACTTACCTGGAAGTTTCTTGTCTGCTAGGATTAACTGTTTTAGGGCACTCAAACATCCCTGTGCCACACTTTTACCATAAGCAGGATCCCATCCCTGTAATTTCACAACCACGTCTGCATTTGTATATGCAGTTATGCGATCTTTGACGTTTTTGTGTGTCTCCTCCCTTGCTGAATCTTCATCTGTATTTCATGCTATCAAAATCACTTCATCTGTATTTCATGATATCAAAATCAATTTTTAACAACATAACTAAGTTCTTATGATGCAAATGTTATGTATAAGCTATTTCTATAACAAAAGATAAAATAAAGTAAATCTGTTTTGATGTAAGTTATAAATCATTCTCATAAGCACTCTCAAACAGTCTCACAAGTGTTTATGTCAATAGATAAGCTCAAATAAGTTTTCTTCCCCTTTGTTTCGTTATCTCACTTCTCAAGGGTCAAGTGACTCATCTCTTGTTTTGAAGGTTCAAAACAAGGTTGGAGAATTAGACTGAAAACTGAAGACATATCTTGTAAAAACAGCCAAATAACATATCAACTAAAATCACCTGGTGCTTCAGTTGGTGACAACCAGACAGTAAATCCTGCATAAAGATGTCGCCATTTATCAGATCTTCCAGCAGCACCATGTTTACCTCCTAATGTTGCAACTACTGCCCTTACATGACTAGCAGAGCACTCAAAAGTCAAAAGTAGAAAAAATTGCGTTAGAACCTAGCACAAAAGTATCCAGAGAATGAAATGAAGAAATTGACTTACCTACTTATGCTTTCAAGTACAGCGCCTTCGCCTTCGGCTACTGAGTCAGAACCTTCAGCAAGCAGCCCTGGAATTCGATTACATTTGTCAATACACTGCAATATATAGGATTTAAGTGACTAAGGTATTGAAGTTTGTGCAATTGTTGCAGTCACGTCCTCTTATACTAAAACAAGATGCATCACCATACTAATATCTTTCGAGTAAGGGGCTTTTTTTTTTATTCTTTATTTAGGAATCAACTCAAATAGCTCTAAGATAAACCTCGGGGTCGAGGTTCCCAGGGTTGCATGTCTAGGATTAATATCCCTGACACTGTTGGCAAAGTTCACTTAAAATCCAACTCGCAAATATATATATCAAAATATTGGCATAGCCCTCCAAAAACCAACTCGCAAACAGACCCTTAAGGTCACAACCCACCTTTACCATGGCCAACCACTTTTGGGTTTCCGGGTTGGGGTCTGAAATGAATCAAGAAAAATGATGGTTGAAAAACCATGAATTCCATCAACGACGAGGAGGACAAAACCAGACTGGTTCCTCAATTTGTAACATATCTTTGTTAGTCAAAGTAACACACATAACGGCTACAGAAAGGTAGTATCAAAACTCAGCAGTTTCCATGTGACACTGATTATCCATATGCTAAAATAGGCAGAATTGGCACCTTAAATTGTGTCTAGAGTTAAAGCCTTTTAGGTAGTACCTTAAATTAGAGTCAAACTGATGCACATTACTAGCAGCACTCACACGACTCCTCCTACAGTTCTATTGTAATATTAAATATGCTAATATTTATGACAGTACATAGTATATAGAAATTCGATGTCTCTATCTATCGTGTCTTTGCAGAACCTTGCAGCCCTATGGTGGAAGGAATAGTCCAAGACATCTGAAATGCAATGAAACTTACATGAATCCAAGGTTTGGTTGGAATAAGTTTCGAGTAACTCTTTTGTACTTAGTGGCGTGTACCTGAGAAGAGAAGAACATTCAACACTAGAATGTTAATTTAAGCCATTGATCAGAGTTGCACATCAATCATAAACATCAAACACAAAAATACACCACTTCACGTAATAATTTCTCCTAGTTACCAGCATTATGGATATTGATAATTAGAATAACAAACAGACTTAAACATACCCCAGACCAGTAGCAAGCTCTTCAGCCACTTTCTGGTTGATTTCAGTGGAATCACCAACAAGATAGATGGATGTTCCTTTCAAAAGCTGTGATGATCCAGCAGCAAGTGATTCCCATGATTCCATGATGTCAGGCCATTTCAACTCAGGATCATTTTTCTTGAAATTCACGACAAGATGATCATCATCTATATACCTGCCCAAATCAGAACCATTCAACCACAAATGCGAAAAAAACCAAAATACAGTTCAAAATTGCACAAACCATATTGTTTCCGAGGGTTTAATCCTGTCAAAAAGAGGATTGGTGTCTATCAACGTAACGGGAGATCCTGACCGCAACACTGTGATAGTTAAAGATGTATCGTTTGCATCAACCGATATGTCTTTTGTGCTTTGTATATCCATGCTTCCTATATTTAATCTTAACTCCATCTCTGAAGCATTATCAGAAAACTGCATTTTGTTATACTTGTTAGTTACCATCAGTTATAAATTAAACTCAAATGCTAAAACTATCAATTAAACCAAAACCAATTTTCACAGCCTAGAACCAAACACACACTTAGCATAATTTTTTCCTAACAAAGAAACCAAAAAGTGATTAAGTGAAGCTTATTGCTATGTGTAGAATGAAAGAGGATAAGGAAGTACCTCGTAAGTTGTGGTGGAAACGGGGGCAGTGAAGGGAGAAAGAGGGTATTTGTGAGATTGAGAAAATAGCGAAGAATGAGAGAATGAACGTAGTGAGATGGAATTTGGTTTTAGAATTCTGGTTGTGGGGTTTGGAGGAAGAAACCTGAGAGCAGCAGGAGTGGTAGTCGTAGCTGCCATTTCACCAATAGAGATAGAAGATAGACCGAGAGAGATATAATATCACAACATCACAATTGCAATATCCTAAGTGTAAGTTTGACTTTGAAAATAACAAAAATAAAAAAAAAGGAACGGATAACAGTTATTTGGGCAGCCAGTAACCAAAATAGTCTTTAATGAATCCAAATTTTAAAATTATCTTTGATTTGATTGTGCAATTTATTAATTAAAATAGTTTTCATATTAAAATGATTCATTAATATTGTCTTATTAATCTTTTATTATCATATCAATTCTTATAAATACTTACTTATTATCATTTCAGTTTCCATATGAGATAATTATTGTTATTGTGAGTATTGATAGATTATTTTAGAATCACATACTATTTTAACTAACAGAGTACACAATCAAAAATTATTTTAAAATTTTGATGTATTGATGGACTATTTTGACTATTCATTATGCAATAAAGGACCAAAGTGAATATTACACAAAAAAAATGAACTACTTGTTTCTTTTTTTTGTTCTTCTGTCAAACACTACTCAAATTACGAAGTTTCAGATTCGAACATAATTGAAGATGTTCAAATAATTAATTAGAAAAGTAATTTTATTAAAATTTGACATAAAAATATTACAATGATAATATAGTTCTATGATTTATCAAAGAACTCGTTTGTTACGGTGTTTGAGATGTGTACTTTAGGTTGGAATAACGGAGAGGATGATTGAAAGTGACAGTCTAGGTTGCTGGTTTGGGAAGAGAGTAGATTAGTGAGTGTAGTCTTTTGTTTTCTAATATTTTCTTGCAAGATGGTGTCAAAGATAAGTGGGATTGGAGTCTAGATCCAAACAAAGGGTATTTTGTCTGAGGAGCCTATTTTTTTTCCTTTGTGGTCTATGTTGAGAGGCCTTTCCTGGAGTGGTTGTAGTCACAACGAAAACGGCGATCATTTGTTAATGGGATGTTCATTTTATGGCAGGATTTTGATGCATATTCTGCTTGGCATCTCTATTACGGCCAGATTACCTAATTCTGATCATTTTATGCAATTTACACATTAGGTGGCGGTTATATGAGAATTAGTTTTTCTCTTCATATTATTTAGATGATGTGCCTGTTTGGGTTATTTGGAACGAAAGGAATAGACGTATTTTTAACAAAAAATGTGGTTTGTGCAGCAACTGATTGACAATGTGAAGATCTATTCATTTTGGTGGTTACAAGCAAACAATAATTACTTAGGTTTAGATTTTCATCATTGATGGACTAATTCAATTTAGTGTTTTTCTTATTGTCCGTGGATAGTATATATCATTGAGTTCTAGCTAGCGATCAATGTTTTCTATTCATGTTGGCTTATTTATGTATTCTGACTGTAACTTTCTAGTCAAGCAATCCTTGTGCGGATTAGGAACTTCTATGTTAATATGTTTCATTTTGATTTTTTTTTTAAATCACATCGAATAAATATGTAATAAAAGAAAAAAAATTAAAATATTAAAAGTATATACTATTTGATAAATATAACACCCCGATATAAGCACCATCATGCTTGCATACATGTATATCACCCTATAATATCCTTGTGTGCTTAAAAACGACACCATAACAAATTGCTCTGCCTCAATATTTATGTTGGTCCTCTTGATTTGTTACTGGTTAGGTCTCTTACTTTCTATGCATATCTTTTCTCTGTTGTATATGATTTGTTCATTTTTTTTATGGAATTTATATTTTGCTCTTATTTATTATCTAAATGGATAGTTGAAGCAAGGGGACCCTCCATTGCATAAAAAGTGTGCCTAAGACATCCCCATTGTTGTGTACCGGGTCGATGCATTTCTCAAGGATCATTCAACCCAATTCACAATTAAACTAGAATGATCCTTATATAATAATGACTTTGATTTCGAGCTCAGTTTGTAGCTTATTTTTCTCAGAATAGAGGTATTCCGTTCATTCTATTCTTGGTTTGGTCACAAATTCTACGTGTGGCATTGAAGCAGTTTATAGTTTTTTGTAAGACGTTGGTCTGTCTCTTCCTTGTGAGAAGTTGATGTTTTTCTCTCCTTTGTGAGAAGTGGAATTACTCTTTTTGTGTGGGCTGTGTCCTGTATTTTGGTAGTTCATCTCAAATCAAACAAATAACACTTGTATCATGGTGGATCATTCTTTAGGGGTGGGTATTGTGAATCAAATTTACCTGGAGCAATGATTATTCTCGGTTCAAATTGTCGGGGTATGGGTCAACCGAGCATAATTCCTTCGATACAGGACCTAATCCGGATACATAAACCGGACATTATTTTTCTTAGCACTTTGTCATGCAAACAAGATTGAAGAAGTTCGAATTATGGTACGATAACACTCCTTTCTAGCAATGATCAGCGATGCACATGACTCATGATCATTTATTTGTGAGATGTACCTTTTTCGGTAAACTTTGTGAAAAAAGGGTGAATTGTTCCAAAATTCTTTCATTTTATTTTAATTCTTTGTTCATTACGTATATACTTACGATTGTAATTCTTAATGTCCTTAAAATAAAAATGGAACTATTAGAGTCCATAAATTTTTATAAACCCTATACCAATTTAAATTACACAATTACAATTTCTTTACACGAAAATCCTAGGATCGCAAAAAGCTATGTCATCCAAGTAAAATCTTTTTAGCTCCATTTATTTTGAAATAAAAAGTATTGAAGTAGTAATCAAAGTCTTCCTGAAAATAAATAAATAATCAAAGTAAAAAACAATTGGAAAAACTCGTGATGACTTTTATTATTTTTTAAAGGAACACGTGATGACTTAATAAATAAAAGAATAAAAAATTATGTGATGACTTTTAAAGAGACAAAATTCAAATACTTCTGTAGCATTTTTTTTTTTTGTCAAATTGTAGTATTGTTATTTTTATTCAAATAGTCTGATGGTTGCAGCACACACATTTTATATGTGGAGAAGTGAGATGTCAGACGTTCGAACCACGGGGATAATAGTATTGTTTTTTTTATTAAAAGCTAAAATAATTATTTTTTTAGAGGTAAAAGCTAAAATAAATGTTCTTTAAAGCGATAACTGCATATCACGGAATCGATTTCAACCAAACTAAAATAATTAATTTTAAGGTAAATTACACCAGAGTCCTTTAAGTTTGAGGTTTGTAACATATTAGTCCTTTAAGTTATTTTGGTCACACATATGTCCTTTAATTTTGAGTTTTGTAACATATTGGTCCTTTAAGTTATTTTGATCACACCTAAGTCCTTTAAGTTTGTAAACTTTTTCAATTTAATCCTTCTATTAACCAAACAATGATGTGGTAGAAGGAATAAATCGAAAACATTTACAAACTTAAAATGACTTATTTGTGACCAAAATAACTTAAGGAACAATATGTTACAAACCTCAAACTTAAAGGACTTATGTGTAACCAAAATAACTTAAAGGATCAATCTATTACAAACCTCAAACTTAAAGGAGCCCCGGTGTAATTTAGCCTTAACTTTAATTGAACAGTAAAGAACGGGTCACGATGACCGACTGATTCATGTTGTTGCAGATGGAATGGAATAATCTATTTTAGAGAACTAGAATGTGAGATTTCTTTAGTGCAACACTTTGTGTGATTTTGTGTGTAATCTAACCTAAAGAGACAACCGGATTATACTCCTTTCGATCATATTTATAATCCAAAAATAAATTTATTAAATTTATTAAATAATTAATGTATCAAGTTACATTTAAAGATCATATATATTAGTTATTTAATAAATCTAAAAAAAAAAAAACAAGGATAATAAATTTAAAAAGTTGTCTTTTACTTATAAATTTGATTGGAGGGAGTATAACTTCATCATGACCTATTTCCACAACCCAACATAATAATAATTTATGAAATATAAATAAATATAACAAGTGCAATGACATTTTAATATTTGTTTCTCCTAAGAAACATTTTAATATTTGCTATAATATTTTATTTTTATTTATTAAATAAAGTTATTTGCATATTTAACGATTCTCCCACTTGTATTGCTTTTAAATAATTAGATTAGATGGTTGGCTTAGGATAGACTTACATGCAGCAAATCAAGAGGAGGGATAGGGTTCAGGGATTTGAAAGCATTCAATGCAGCCATGCTTGCAAAACAAGGCTGGAAATTATTGAGAAATCTGGAGAGTTTATTGGCTAGAGTTTTTAAAGCAAGATATTTTCCAAATTCATCTTTTCTAGACTCTAAACTCGGTCATAATCCGAGCTATTCTTGGCGTAGCATTTGGTCTTCTCGCCACATTCTTTTACATGGATGTAGATGGAGAGTGGGAGATGGTTCAAAAATCCGATTCATGAATGACCCTTGGGTACGAGGGGAAGGATCAAGATGGTTTCAATCTCCTCAAGTTCAGGAAGTTCACAATCTCTAAGTTATTGACTTAATGGGTCCGAGAGAGAAGGTGGGACGAAGATAAACTTAAAGTGTTATTCACTCCGCAAGTGGTTTATGATATTACAGCCATTCCGATGGACATCACAGATGATGAAGATAAATTGATTTGGGGAGAAGAGCGGAACGGTATTTACACAGTATGTTCGGGTTATAACTTTATGATGAGAAACATGTTGACTCCAAGATGCTTGTTGATGCTGATCATTTTGATAATGTGGGTATTTCTGAATTTTATGTCATTGTTTCTAAGATTAGAGGTTTGTTAGCATTACATCACAACTTTGAGGTCAAGTTTGTTCGACGTCAAACGAATATGGTTGCTTATACTTTAGCAAAGGCGGCCATTTCAAATGCTAGTCGTCATGTTTATGATTATGCTCCTCTTTGTATTCAACATTATTTAAGAAATGATATGAGTTGGTTTTTTTTTTTTGGTTAATTTTTTTTATTAAAATATAATATAAGAATTATAGTAGGAAAGAGTGTGTTTGATTTGCAAAAAAAAATAAAGGACAAGACAACTTCAGTTGTACAACGTTTAATTTGTAAAACTGTTTAAGGGGTAGGAAAAACTAGATGCAAAGGACATGACAAAATTTAAAATTTTTGTCACTGACCAAACCATGCACAACTTGTTGTCCCACATACAAGTTGTCTAAAATAAAAAAATAGTATTTTGTCCACAAAAAAATTGTATAAAACCAAAAACTATTGAATATCATACAAATTTGTCTTATGCGGTTATGTCTTGTGTTGTGTTGTTTTGCCTTGTATTATTATGTCATGTACTTACAGTTTTGCAAATCAAACTCGCAGTATCTATTATAACACTTTTCATTGAAAGATTATAAGAAACATGCAATTTCTCTTTTTCCCTGTAAATTAGAGGAATAACACAAAAAAAACCTAGATTTAACAATGCATAAATCAAATTAGTTTGAATATTCAATATGTAATTCATCATCAATTTTTTTTCATTATTCATTATTTTGTTTGATAATTGGACTGGTTCATATCTAACTATTTCGCTTTATCTCATGATTCATGCTTGGGGACTGTAGACTGTCAAATATTTCATCAAGAGCTCATTAAACCTTTGTTATGACTCACTAACCCTACTTAAGGGTTTACCCTAGGCTCTGACCCCCGAAACCGCATCTAGCGTATCCCGGGGCTAAAGATTTAGTCAAGGCATCTAGAAGGATCTAGAACATGTGCCTTCCACTCTAACTTGACTTAGGGTGAAAATACCCACCTCGACAGACTAAACTCTAATTATCGACATTGTACTTACAACAAGTACAATAATATTTTTAGAACCAAATATCAGGTGAAGTGATATATATTATTATTTTTTATTTTTTTAAATATAGTTCCTCAATTAGAAGATTATTCTTCTTTTTTAATTTGTGGAACTTATGTTATTAATATTAATTGAAGGAAAATGTTAACAAGTGTCCTTATGACATTGTTTAACATGCAAAAGAAGTAACTTTTACATTGAAAATTGTGTATTTATGTCTTTTATATGCATTTGACTTGTATTTTCATGACAAAATTTCTTATTATATGTTCCTTAAACAATGCCCTTATAACACTTGTTAGCAATATCCTTAATTGAATACAATATTATTGTACTTGAATTTGTAAGGATCAACCTAATTCAGCTCACAATTTGTCGGAAATATCTAATTCGTCCCTGAATTTAACAGATGTCCATCAAATTAATCCCTCCGTCCAATATCTTCATTAGTGATGTTGAGGCGTCGTCTTGCATGTTGTTATGTGTTGTACACATGTCATCAAATCAGCCATGTGTATAAGGACCAATTTGATGGAAACACAACAAATTTCAGTTTTAACTCTTCACTTTCAATTTTTTTTTTATGTTTTTCCAATTTTACACCTCTTTTAAGGGTCGATTTGATAGTAAGTGTAATAATTTAGGGACTGATTTGATTGAAAATTTTAGAAGTTTAGGCACTGATTTGATTGATTTTATTGCAGGGAGTGAGTACAAGGAGGTATGACATGATATGACCAGTTATTTCAACTGAGAGGCCTAAGCAAACACTAGTGTGGGGCCCTGCTCCAAAAAATCCAACTGCTCTTGGAGTTATTAGAGTACCATAAGTTATGAGTAATCCGGTTCTACTCAACCCCAACTCATGCAGTTTATCCCTACCCTATGATTTCCAAAGAAGTGATGCAATGATTCATGTTTAAATTATGCTTTTAGAATTGTTTAAATTATGTCCTTAGTTGGGTTACTTTTTGGCTATGCAATATTTAAGAACATGGAATGTATGACTTATAACTTGTTAATGCCCCATAGTTGGGTTGCTTTGTGCATATGTAATATTCCTGCACTTATAGTACCAAAACTTAATTATTGCTTATTTAATGGTATTTTCAAGAATCAAATTGTGCCGCGTTATTTTTTTACTTTTTTCTGCACATATATGCTTCAAATATCACATTGACATATGTTTAATAAATTCAAGGATTTATTTGATGGTATTTTTATATAATGTAGGGATAGATTTGATATATAGACAAATAATTTAAGGACCAATTTGTTGGAAATATTTTGACAAAAAAGTTGCTTTCATTCATCTTCAACCTCTTTTCATTACAACATTACACACACCTAGTACAATACAGTAACAATGTTAAACAACTCAAACAAACAAATTATGACTATCAAATACTTAATATTTAATTAACCCAAGCTCAAATTGACACCAACATTCAAGTCTCTCTCATCACCATTAAACATAGAGCTTGAATATGAATACCGACTTTGATAACTGTTTTTGCCCATACGTCCACCACCCATCATTTCAGATTCAACCCTAAACACCAAAGCTTGAATAAATTTTGGGGATTTTTGAATTTTGGATTCAATAAAAGAAATTAGGTTTTGAAGTTTTTAGAATTGGGGAAGAACGTTGTCATCAATTAATGGATTTTTTTTGGGGATTTTGGACTCTATATGACAAATTGTAAAATTAGGGTTCCAATTTTATAGATTTGGGGAAGAAAGAGCTGTTGTATAACAACTGTTTTTCTGCAAACCATGGTTCCAATTTTCTGCAAATAAATCAATTTGGTCCTTGGAAATTTTGTCACTTTCGGCCAAACTAGTCACTGCTTGTGTGGATATGATATGGAAAGCCTTGCGAGAGGTTAACAGAACATGTCAGCACCGTTAACATCTCAATTTGATGGATGGACTAATTTGATTGACATTTGACAACTTCAGTAGGGGTGTTCAAAACCGAAACAACCCAATAGAAAAATTGCAAACCGAACTAATCCAAACTGAAAATTGCAAAAACCGTATATGGTTCGGATGTATTCGAATCATATTTTTACTCAACCGCATGATTCAGTTCGGTTTGCGGTTTTTATTTTAGCAGCCGAACCATACCACAATATAAGAAAAACACTAATTAAACTTAGGTCACAAACCTAATACTCATAGAAATTAAATGAGAAAAAAATGATTACGATTTATTAAGAATCAAAAGGATCGGATACTGAGTTTAAAAAAAAAAAGAATCAAATAAAAAAATCTAATGACATGTTTTTTCCTTTTTTTTTTTACTAAGGCACATTGTTCCTCTTGATAAGTTTTTTCTATGCTTTTGATTTTAAAGTTGTATTTATGTGCTTTAATTTTTTCATATATGTTTATGTTAGATATATCTTTAATAGAAGCTCAATTTGAACTTTTGAAGAATAATAAAATCTTAGACTTTTGCATTTTTTACCGAAGATAGTTGTTATTTGGTCTATGTTTTTAATTTGGTCTATGTTGAAGGGAGGATGAAAATAAAATTGTAACGTTGGATCAAATTTGAAACATTATTGAAAATAAGTTGTTTTTAACTTTTAACTTGATTTTAACGTTAAAAACAAAAAAAATTGTCTCGCGAAAAACCGCAACAACCGAACCAATCCAAACCAATAGGTTTGGTTTGGTTTGGTTTGATTTTGAAAGTCAACCGAACCAAACCGCATGCTTTTTTATCTTGCAGTTCAGATGACTTTTAACCTCAAAACTGAACCAAACTGCACCGCGAACACTAAATTTCAGGGACTAATGTGATATTTCGACAAATTGAAGAACGGATTTGGGTGACCTTTGCAAATTCAACGAATTTAGGTATTTACTCACTATATATATAAACACGTGTAGGAAGCTGTTAAATTACACCCAGTAAAAACATTGAAGAATATGTGAAATCATAGTATTAAAAACCGAACCGATCGTCGAATCAGCAAGGTCACTGGGTCACTGAGTTATCGGTCGAACCATTAAGTCACTGGTCGAACTGGATGACTCGGTTGTATAACTTGTCTTCTAAAAAAATACACGGGTATTAAACCAAATTAAACCGTATGACTCGGATAGGAAGCAGAGGTGCTAACTCTACGAAGTATGAATTTTTTTAGATCTAATGTATTCAATTGAGATCTACACTATTTGAAAGATTAGTGAGTTGTAGGTTTTGGTTAAAGAGAATAACGTAAGTAGATCTGGAGAAGGCAGGAAGGAAACGGCGCTGCTGCAATAAGAAAAGTAGGGTTATGCCACTTATATTTCAATTTGCCTATACGGATTTACCTAGTAAATTATTAATTTTTTTAATTAACAACGGGAACACGTGAGGTACTTTGTTAGGCGGATGGGGTGCAGATGGTGAACCAATAATTTAGAATAATAACTTATATTTTTATAAAGCAATCAAATAAATTCAGTCAAAAAAAAGTAGTGAAATGAATTATACCTATTTATTATAGCTAATATAATATGTTATTTTAAAAATTACATGAAAAGGATAAATTATGTTTTAGAAAAAGAGAGGTGATATATAGAATGCAGTTATTTGGATGGAATTGAATTGGTTACTTAAAAATAAATTTATTTAATAAAAAATTGACTGATATAAAGTAATTTCTTTTTTTGGTTACAATTATTTAAAATGATTTTGACTTGTCTTACACTATTATAAAATATAGTTTTGAAAATTTTATACAACTTTTCTCATATCTAATTAAAAAATTAATTTTATTAACATTTTATATAATGAAAGTAGAAAATATTTTTATATTTAAATTATTAAAAAGTATATACTTTTTGATAAATTCAACACCCTTTTGGTTTGTATTATATAAGCACCATCATGTTTGCATACCTGTATATCACCCTATAACATCCTTGAGTGCTTAAAAACGACACCATGACAAAGTGCTCTGCCTTGATATTTTTGTTGGTTCTTTTGATTTGTATTACTGGTTAGGCCTCTTAATTTTTATGCATATCTTTCTTCTTTGCACATGTTTTGTTCTTTTATTTATGAGATTTTCGTTTGTTCTTTATTTGATAATCAAGCTAATTCATTTACCATTCAATGGAAAACAGGAAAACCAGCATCAGTTGAAGCAAGAGGACCCTTTGAATGCCCTCGCATGGTCAATTGTGCAAGTGTCTGCCAAGGATATCCCTCTTGTTGTGTAAAGGGTTTTTGCGTTTGTAAACCTTGTTCTCCTTCTTTGAATGATGTATCGATCATTCAACCCAATTCTCAATTAAACTAGAATGGTCTTTATCTAATTTAGAATATTGGTCATGTAGTTTATGATAGTTCATGCAATAAAATGACTCTGACTTGACTTGGAATTGGCGTAATTTTTGTTCTTTATTTATCCATTTTGAATATTAATTTGTTTTATAAATTACCTTCGGTGTTGCGCAAGACAATGGTAACACCACCCACAAACCCCAGTTGGGATGGCCGGTGACCGACGCCTCTGAGGCTACTTTAACCTCTCATGAGATTTTGTATTGATATTTGTGAATGTGTTCAATGAGTTGTTCCTTTTTTAAATATCAGACGAGGGTGCTCATTCAATTGATGCATCAATTATGCTTTACGATAACGAATTGTAGCTCAAAAATGGGTTTTCTTCATTTTGGGATCATTTTACTAAACTCAGAAATACATCAACTTTATGGTTGGTTTGATACCACTTTAAGGTAGTTTGACTCTATTTCTAATACACTATAGAGATGACTTTAACACTTTGTGTGGTTTTACTAAATCAAAGGTCTATGCCCCAAACCTAAAAGATGTTGTCTAAGGTCTATAGAGGGAGTTAATCCGTTTTTTAATTTTAAATAATGAACACCTAATTTTGTACTATATAATGATAATAATAATAATAATTATTATTATTATATTAACTCAAAAAGATAGTAATATATGAAAAATTTAAGAAGCAAAACTAACCTGTTTAAATTCTTAAAAAAAATACTAGCTTATTTAAATTGTCACGGAGAAAATCGAAACTAAAACTTTGATGAATAGTAATCTATAATTATAAGTAATTATGTACTCTTTTTGTAAGAAAAAGATTAAACAGTGTTTAATTATTCATTTAATCCTTCAACTATAAGAAACTTTGATTTAATCTTGATAATTCTTTCTTTTCTTTTTGTCCTTGTAATTTCTAAACCATTACTTTTGGTCTATAGTCCCGTGTTCAAAGAAGATGATGTGATAAACTTTGAATGCTATGTGACATGACATATTTATGTTGATGTGAAAATATTAATGCCAGTGCATTTGTAAATGAAAAAGATACTAATAAAGTAGTCAAATAAAGTCAAAATTAGGCACACAAAAAGGATGAATTAAAAAAAGGCATCACCTCCTTCCACACAAAATCAATTGATGTTGAAAAATAACCTAGTAGAAATGATGTTCAGTTAGGGGTGCGCAAGACAATTAATGTTGTATATACACGATGAAGGATCAATTAGGGTGTTCAAAATCGAACAAACTCAATAGAAAATTCGTACTTCCCCCGTTTCAAATTGTATGTCACTTTATAAAAAAATTGTCCTAAATTATATGTCATTTTACAATACCAATAAAATATTAATGTTATTTTTCATATTATATCATTAACTATTTATTACTCTTTATTCTTTCAATTTCTTCGTTTATCTTCCCCATATCATTTATTAAGAACAATTTGTAAAACAACTCATATTATCTCTTTCCCACACAATATTAATTACATTTCTTAATATGTGTGAAATATCCAAAACATCATACAATTTGGAACGGAGAGAGTAAATCGAATCAATCTAAATTAAAACCGCAGAAAACCGCATTTAATTCGGTTATATTTGAAATCCACTTGGGTTAGTCGGGTGGTATTGGCTTGCGACCTGAGAGTGTGCTCCTCCTCAAGGTTTCATGTTCGATTCTCTCCAACGCTAATTTGGTGGGGTAATTTAACTTCTTTAAAATAAAATAAAAATCGGATACATTTGAGCCAGTTTTTTTATTCAACCGTGCAGCTTGGTTTTGTTTGCAGATTTTATTTTATCAACCGAACTCAACCGCATCAAATTGTAACATTAGAGAAACACAATTTAAACTTATGTCACTCAACCAGCACTCATAGGAATTCAATGATATCTTTTATAGAATGGTGTATTTTTTTCGTTAAGTTTCTTCTTTACTTTTTATTTCATGAATCAACACTAGAAAGAGGAATGCAATGCAAAATAGCTCCAAAAAGTTCCTCAAAACCATCATGAAGAGCCACCAAAAGTTGAATTGGACGTTGTTTTTCTCTCTGGTCAATGTACACTTTGACAACTTTCAATTCAGCCGATTCCAAAAGAGAAAATTGATTCCATAAATTAGTCTTGGCCGAATAGAATTGTTAAATAGTCATACTATTCTGTTTAATATCCCTAATATTTGACTCTCCAACTTGTACTATTTTACAAAATTAGACTTTTTATACAAACGTTTCAAATGTTCCCAAACCTCTTGAGCAAGGATCTTATAATTGCTGACATCCCATGCTTACAGCTCTTTTGAATATTGTTTCATCCTTTTCATCTTTGGGTTTAACAGAAATTTCATCAATATAACTCAACATCTTCTTTCCTTTCAGAAAAACATTTCATTACGTAACTCTACTGAGAATGATTTTCTCAATTGAGTTGGTCACTAATATATTGAAGGGAATAATCTCTTCATTGGCCATTCCTAATATTCTCAAGTGACCAAGAAAATAACAAACACAGATACCAAATCCAAATTTCAAATAGGTCTTTTTTTTTACGGCCTATTTAGAGATTTGTTATACAACTGAGAATAAAGAAAACAATGGTGCAAATAGATAGAATAATGGAGATTATTGGAGAAGCTACTAAGAACAATTGAGAAACAAGTGAGAACTTTAATGGAGAAACAATTTAAATAAATGAAGTTGAGGTTTCTATCAAGGGATGCCCATCACCCGATGATTTTGAATCATTCTGGTAGTTTGTTCGGTATAATTTATTAAAGTTATTTCAGTCACAAATGAATCATTTAAGTTATTTCGGTCATACATAAGTCATTTAAGTTTGAGCTTTGTAACATATTGGTCTTTTAAGTTGTTTTGGTCACAAATAAGTCATTTAAGTTTGTAAATGTTTTCAATTTAGTCCTTCTACCACATTATCGTTTGGTTACTAGGAGGACTAAATCGAAAAAATTTACAAACATAACAGACTTACTAGACTCTAACCCGTACGATGTATGGATTTTGTAGAGTTTTATATATAAGTATCAAATTGGCTATATTATTAATTTTAGAGTTATATTCAAAATCATAGAAACAATCAAACTAAGTAATGATTAAGAGTGTTGACATGAAAATCTAAAAAAAAAAACAAATTAGAAACATTGTATTTGCATCAACAAAAATATATATGGAATCAAACACATAAACTAAATTATGCGAAAGTAATCAAACGTGGAAATAAACACAATAAAAATGAGTGTTGGTGGCTTTAAAAAAAGCCTTTAGGATACATATCTATTTTAGAAGCAACAATATATCAATAAAAATATTAGTGATCTAGTGGTAAAAGCTCTAATGTGTTATTATGGGTACCTGGATTGAGTTGCTTGTAAACTTTAAATGAGTCAAGCCAAAAAATGTTCATATCTAACTCGAATCAAGCTCAAGTGAGTTTTGACTCGACTTATTTATAACCTTAATTTTTATTATATTTGTTGTGAAAATGTATTTTTAAGTAGCTCTGGATCATCGGTAAAAAAAAAGAGTAACTATGGATCATAGATTTTAGTAGATTATGTTGGGGAGGACACGCTAAAATAGAGACACCACTCTCTCACCCAGAACTCTAAGGCAATAGGTTTATAAGTCTCCTCTCTTATATATCCAACGTTTGCTCAATTTCTAGTTGATGTGGGACATTATCACTCACACTTGATTTTCATCAATCTCCCCCTCAAGTGTGACTCACCCACATCCCTAGGATGATTGAACTAGGATCCCGCTCGCACTCCCCCAACAAGCCTAACTAGGTTCTGATACTAGTTTGTTGGGGAGTCTGGGGAGCGCTTGGAGCGGAAATGAGCTAAACGTCAAAGACTCGCTAAGAGAGACACCACACTCTTACACAAAACCCTAAGGCAACGGGTTTATGAGTCTTCTTTCTTATATATCCAACGTTTGCTCCATTTCTAGTTGACGTGAGACATTATCACTCACATTTGGTTTCCAACAATCTCCCCCTCTAGCGTTACTCACCCACATCACTAGGATGATCCACACAAGGATCCCGCTACCACTCCCCAGCAAGCCTAACCAGGCTCTGGTACCAGTTTGTTGGGGAGTCTGGGGAGTGCTTGGAACGACAATGGGCTAAACATTTAGTATCCGCCAGGAGAGAAACACCACATTTTTACCCAAAACCCTAAGGCAACGGGTTTATGGGTCTCATCTCTTATATATCCAACGTTTGCTCCATTTCTAGTCGATGTGGGACATTATCATTTACACTTGATCGGCTTGAAGTACGCATCAAAACCCTTTTTAACACGACATTTTTTTTTTGTACAACACGACATTTTTTTAAGAAAATGTTTATGTATCAACTGGTTTAAAATATATTCTTTTAAGTAGATTTTCCAGTACATCTTGAAAACTGCTTGATAGATTAGGTTATATGGGTCTCAACCAACATGGAAGTTTTACCATGGAATGAGGATCAATGTCAAGTCGAACCAAGCTTCCTTCTCTCTCATTCTTCCCCATTAGTGCTTCTAAGAAGGCTCGGGATATGGGCAGCACATATGACAAAAGATCAAGGAATTTTCTTCTATTCTTAACGAAGTACCAGCTACCTTCTTTCTTTGGAATGAACAAACATCATACACACATAGAGAGATAGCACGCTTGATTAGTGTAAGAAATGTATCTTCAACCACGCTCTGCTAAGGTTTTCCTAGCATGAGTGCAGCTACCATCCATTCTTACCTACCCAATTCCAATTTTGTCTGTCTACTATTCCACCGTTTCATTCATCACACAATCTCCACTTAAGGCTGATCGGTGCAATCTCCACTCAATCTTTATTGTTTGGTGTGTGTGCATCTCATTTATTTCAATTACCCTCCATCTGCGGATTTTTATTGAGGGGGTTACGAATCAATTGATGCACCGCTGGTGCTTAACTGTTTATCGACCAAAATTTTGTTATGTGTTGACTTGTGCATTCAGTTTGGTGTTTTGATTGCGACTTTTGATCTCCATCTTTGCCATGGATTTCTCTTGTCCATGACCCTGCATGATGGATTCTCGGCAACAGCCATTGCAACCACAAAACATATCATTGACTCGTTCGCACAAACTTTGTGTGGCTCCAGCAAAACTGACATCGCAAACCTACTGGTTCCAGCCATCATGGGTGAAAAACTATGTATCAAAATTGACTAGGAGGAGTAAGAAAAAGGTATCACCGATCGTTAGAGAAACCTTCAAGGTCGTTTGGTATTGAACAAAGGTGATAATCCCTACACACCAAGGAATTTAAATCTGAAATTAAGCAAGTTATGGCACACGTCAGGTACGTGGAGAATGATTTTCCTTCGTAGAGGATTTTTTTACTTTCAGATTGATAATTTGATGACATGCACATGGTGTGGGCTAAGGGGACGATTAATCTGACACCGGGGATCCTTCAATTCCTATCACAAAATGGAAAAAGGATTTTAATTGGTATACACAACAATATTGACGCAAGAGTATTGATATGATAAGACTTTGTTCGATATAGCAAGTGCGGTTTGCACTCTGTTAACATTAGACGTTTCAACAAGGAACCGATATTTGGGCATTATGCACGTATTTTTGGAGGATATGGATATATCTAAACGCCTTTTTTATGAGATTGTGGTGGAAAGGGATGATTATGTATATGATGTCGATGTTCAATATGAAAACATATCGTTGTTTTGTCACTATTGCAATCTTATTGGTCATAACATGTCAAATTGCAAGTGGTTTCATCCAACAAAACAATAGGAAAAAATTGATCAACGAAATAATCCAACAAATAACCAGCTTGTTGCCTCAAAAAAGGCAACGCAACAATATATACCTTGTGAGAAGGAGGTTGAAGCTAGCATAAATCAAACTGAAGTAGCACATGATTTAGTGGCGCAAGTTCAACCCACGGTGAATGTTGAGGTTATTGTGACGTATGAACCTACGCATGTGGAACCAAAAAACAAATGGGTTCTTGTCGAGGAGGAGCCTATTTTGATACCAGTTATGTCAAAGTCGTATCAGGCAGTGATTGGCGTTAGGGTTGGGAATAGGCCAGGTCGGCCTACGGCCTGACCTGTTTAAGCCTATTTAAGTAAATAGGTCAGGCTTAGGCTATCAAAAAAGCTTACGAAACCTGATAGGCCGACCTAATTATGCATATTATTAAAATATAATTTATATTAGAATAAAAACTCAAATAATGGACTTTTCAAATAGGCTTTGAGGCCTTATAGTGAAATGGTCTTTTAAGGCCTTATAGAAATAGACATGCCTTACGATGAAATAGGCTTTAAGGCCAATTTGGCCTATTTAGAATAGGGGTTCTTTGGAGGTGCTAACCTAACTTGATGTTTGTCCCTTTCTTTTGGCTTTTTTTTTTGGGGGGGGGGGGGGGGGGGGGGGGGGTACTTGGAGGATCTATAGAAGTGAAAACAACACAAGAAGGATACTCAATATATGACTTTGGATGTATACTCCTTGGGATCGATAAACCTTTTGAATTTTATTAACCAAAGTAATACGACTTGCGCTATGGTTAGCTTAGCATCAATCAAAAATCCCCAAGGAATGCCAAGAATTCTTGTTATACACTCATTCCAAGGATCAATTATTTTTTAAAGATTCATCCATAATGAATCAATCAAACACCCCTAATATCAACTCCATTTTTGGAAGACTTGTGTTATATCACCGGATCATGTGACAATCGTTTACCCCATACTACGGTCCTGTATACAAAAAGAATTGGTAGTGAAGATTATAAAACAATCAAAGGTGCATGTGAAATTCCTAACAAAAATTAAATTTAAAGGAGAACCAGAAACAAAAAGAACTATGGTCAAGGATAATCACTACTAGAAACTCTTGATTTCCTGCGGAATTACCTGCGGATTTGGGTGAAAATTTCCGCAGGAAAGTTTCCTGCGGATTTTACCAAGGATTTAGGTTCCTAGGTATAACCTTCGTGGGTAATTGTTTCCTGAGGATTTTAGTAACCGCAGGAAACGTTCATGCAAAAAATTTCTCAGGTAAAGTGAAAAATATCCGTAGGAAATCATCGGGCAGAGCTGGGTAAGTTTCCTTGCCCGTGTATGCGCTTCCTGTGAACATACGGCAGATAATTCCTCAGCAAAAATCCCCAGGAACTTGTATCTTCTGGCAAAAAAATCACATGATAATTAATAAAAATATTTGATTATTTTCTTTTAATGAATGCCATATGTCTTATTAAAAGTCCTTTTTAATTATTTGATTATTTTCTTATAAGCTGCAACGTTTATTGAAAGCGAACCTATCAATAATACAAATCTTTCAGATTAGAAACAATACAATGTCTCAATTTGATAACCATTATCACATAAAAATATTTATTGTAATCCATTTGATAAACATTTCGGAAAAATTATAACAACTTCAATATATTAGAATACAAGTATGCCCCCACCCATTATAGAAAATTAAAACCTTGAATACAAATATTTCTATCTAAAATTATTTACATATGATAAAATACAAGTGTCCAGTGAAAGCTTGTTCTTTCTCATCATATCTTGCTCCTCCTCAAAGATTCAACCATAACCACCGCAGACAATGAAAGAAAAGCTCTCGACACTTGCACAAAAACACAAGGTATGGGAATCAACTTACAAACAAAACAAGTCAGATTCAATGACATATATACTATGGATTGAAGTACTATGCATATCTCTTTTTATATAGATTATCTCTATCGAATAGCACATTACATATCTTTACATATCTAGAACTCAAAGAGTTAATGCTAGTAGTAGTCGATCCCAGGGTATTATAACTTTGCCATAAGATTTAAATTTATCACATTTCACCATTTTCTAATATAATAATTTTATTTTTAATATTTAGTTTAAATATGTCTTGATTTAGACTTAAATTTAAAAGTATAGATTCCATATTCAATTTCAAAAAAGTAATAATTAAGAAATTAAAAATCTTACAATTTTAAAATTTTAAGTTTGAATAAATCCGCAGAAAAGGTTACATAACCATTCGCAGGAAAATCAGCAGCAAAAGAATTGGTTACCTGCGGATGTTCCTACGATAATAGGATCCGCAGGGAATGTCGACTGACTAAAAATAGCCGCGGCAAAATCCTCAGAAATTCCTGCGGATTTTTATACCATAGGTTGTTCCGCAGGAAATTTCGACTGGCTTACAATCCTCAGGCATACCTGCGGATTTATGTCCGTAGGAAAATCCGTAGTAAAATCCAGAGATTCTAGTAGTGAATTTAGTAAGAGGTATGACTTGACCGATTTATGTGACCTTATCTTTTGAGCCATTGACAACAATGATATGTTGGGAGATTTTAGGTGGTGACAATTTTAATAAATGGTAAGGGTTACCGGCTACATGGTCCAACATTTGATGACATAGAAAAAACAATCTTATAAATATTAGTGTGTGCAATGACTGATGAAATTTGCTGGATTGTACCCAAAACCATAGTAGGAGCTGCTGCCATTGAAACTATAGAACAAAGAGCACTGGGTTTCAGGAAGTGAGATGATGAAATTGTGATGCTTTACGGCTTCTTTTTACCACATATAACCTAACTCTAGGTACCATCTTGAATAAGATGATGAAATTGCATAAGAGATTAAACCCTCAGCCACGAATAAGATGATGAAATTGCTTAAGATATTAAATCCTCAGCCACACGTGTTTAATTATATTCAAAAGTTTGCAATCATGATCCCTAACAATAAGTGCTAATATCATAATAGATGTGAACATTTTTTTTACCAACATAGAGATGTGAACATTAATATCTATATAATATGAAACTAAACATTTATTAATAATATTTTTTTTTAAATTATATTATTTGATTTTTTCTCAAGCAAATGAGTTTAAGTGGTTAATAATAAATTTTTTTCTTGGCTAAGCAATCCAAACGACACAACTGAACTCCGGACTACTATAGGGCACCTTTTTTCTAGAAACCGGAGGTTAACACCCAAAAAAAAAATCAAGGTAATATCTCAACATTTATTTAAAATATTTGCTTTTCTTACAAGGAAAAAAAACAATTATTATTAATAACTTTTTATGAAAGAAGATATTATTAATAAATTTGATTTTTTTTTTTTTGGAAAAAATCTTTGATATTATGTTCACATCTTTATGATATTAAAATATAAAAAATTTACATGGAATAATTTTTTTTTTGTGAATACATGGAATAAATATAAAAAAAAAAATATTTTTCTAATATTAAAACTATACTATTTGAAAATTCAATACCCTTTCTGTCTTAAAGTAATATAAAAATTTAACACCCCTTTTGGTTTGTGTATACAAGCACCATCAGGTTTACATACGTGCGTATCACCCCTGTAACGACCTAGCTAGTGTGCTTTAAAACAAGACTATGGCAAAGATCTCCACCTTAATATTTTTGTTGGTCCTTTTCATTTGTATAACTGGTAAGGCCTCTTATTTTCTATGCACATCTCTCTCCATTGTATTATTTTTTGTTGGTTTATTTATGAAATTTACATTATGTTCTTTATTCGATGATTAAATTCGTTTATGATTCAATGAATAACAGGGAAATCGACATCAGTTGAAGCAAGAGGGCCCGTTAAATGCTCTGAAAATATCGATTGCAAACCATTCTGCAACAAAGCATTTCTCAGCTGTTGCGCATTTGGACAATGCATTTGTGAAGCTTGTCCTCCTCCTCTAAATCATGTACCGATCGTTCAGCCCAATTAAAGTAGAATGATCTTATGTAATATATAATATTACGTGCAATAAAAATGATTTTGATATGTAATTCGCGTAATTTATATCCTTCATTTATTCATCAGCACACCCTGAGCTATTGGAATTTATACCTACTATTCCACAGTACTACTATTTTGCACACCGTGGGTTTTTTAATTTGCACACCCTAGCTTTTGGAAAATCTCTCTCACTGACTTGCTTTTTAAAAAACACAGGTTGACTTGGTTTTTTAGTTAAATCAAATTGTTTGTCATTTCTTGATTGTATTTTATATGCTTTATGTGATATTGACTGATAAACTTACTTATTATATGAAATACTTATAAAATTTGACGTCGTTATTCAAATTAAAATTTATAGTTGAATTTTATAATTTTATTTAATAATTATTAATATAATTAAAAGTTTGCACCCTCTGACACAGGGTCCTGGATACGTCACTCGCAAATGTGTAGAAATTATTAAAAAAATAACAGAACTTTGTATTGATATGTGAATAAAAATATAGACATATGTACAAAAAATTATTTCTGTATTAATGAGTAAAAATATAGACATGTGTATAAATTAAAAAATAAAATTGATCCCCATATTAATATATAAGTTAGAATATAAACACATATATAAATTAAAAAAAGTCCTCTTATTAATATATGAGTAAAAACATAGACACGTGTATAAATTAAAAAAAACTATGTCCTCATATTACTATACGAGTAAACATATAAACATATGTATAAACATAAATTAATTAAATATCTGTATTAATATATGAGTAAAAATTATACACAATTGATAAAAAAAAAATAAAAAAATAGACCCAAACTGATGTGGCTTGGCCAATCTTGTTTTATTAGAATCCAATAAAGTTTGGCAATAAAGTTTGGATAGAAGAAGTTCCTCCCGAAATAAGGAACAATATGTAACAGATATGATATTCATTCCTAATCAATAGCAATATTTTGTTTAAAAAAATAAAAAACTGGTGTGGCACTTGCTACAGTGTGCCCGGTTGAGATCCGCCCATGTGCTCGAGCCACGAACACTATAGAATTCTGCGTAATTCCTGCGGATTTTTCTGCCAACTATTATCCGCAGGAATATCTGGGGATTTTGCTGCCGCTATTGCCACTAGATGGTGACTTCCGGCGGATCCTGCGGTGGCAGGAAAATTCTACAATAACTCACACTCTTCCTGCGGATTTACATGCGGATATTCTTTGCAAGCAGTTATTCGTAGATATTTTAGTTGCCTAAATCCTTGGAAATTTCCGCAGGTATTCCTATGGGCTTTTCTGCGGATCTTCCGTGAATTTCCTACGACTTTAGATGCGGATTATTTGAAATATTTTCATACAATCTGTAAGATTTTTGGTTTCTCATTTTTTTATAACAAAATGAATGTGTAGACTATGTTTTAAAATTTTGATTTTCTTAATTTAATTTTTTATATATCGATGATGTAAGTTTTGTTTCACTTTACCTGAGGAAATTTCTAGAAGTACGTTTCCAGAGGTTCATAAAATCCTCATGAAGCAATGACCTAGGAACCAGAATCCTTGGCAAAATCCGCAGAAAACAGGTTTCCTGCAAAATATACAGAGTAATCCGCAGGAAATGCCGCAGGAAAATTGAGAGATTCTAGTAGTGTCCATATCCTCCGTGCTCAACATACAAAGAACCAAGAAGCCATGGAGAAGACACGTGGAATGGGAGCTGCACGCAAGCTGAAGTCTCACCGCTGGAGGCAAAGATGGGCCGACAAGTCATACAAGAAGTCTCACCTTGGGAATGAGTGGAAGAAACCTTTTGATGGTTCTTCTCACGCAAAGGGAATTGTCCTCGAAAAGATAGGTATTGAGACTAAGCAGGCCAGCTCTGCTATCCGTAAGTGTACCAGGGTTCAACTAATCAAGAATGGAAAGAAGATAGCTGCATTTGTTCCTAATGATGGTTGTTTAAACTATATCGAAGAAAATGATGAAGTTTTGATTGGATTTGGAAGAAAGGGTCATGCCGTGAGAGATATTCCTGGTGTTAGATTTAAGGTTGTGAAGGTTTCAGGGTTGTCTCTTCTTACTCTCTTCAAGGAAGAAGGAGAAGCCAAGATCTTAGATTTGTGAAATGAGTTTTTGTTTTCTTTAGATTCCCAAAATTATGTTGAATTTTGCTTCCTGTTGATAGGGTTTTCCAAACAGTCTTGTATCTTGTTATTTTGTTGAATTTCATTTTTTCACTCTTAGGAGCATTTATTTCCTTGCCAGTATTGGCTTGTTTTGTTGGAAAAAAAAATTATAAAAATGAAACTGTAATTTTTTAGTAGAAATATATATTGACACAAAATTTGTCAAAAGGAATTATGAAATATGCTGTAAAAAAAAATAATGAAATATAAAAACAGTTAATTGTACATCATGAGAATCTCACCAAGTTATAAAGCATATCCTCAAAAACACATTATTTGTAGAATATATTTTGGTAACAATGTGTTGTGCGTATGACTTAATATATTAGCACAAAATGAATGTGCATAAAATTAAGTATGGAGAAAGATATAATGAAGATGATAATATAATTTAAAGGTAAATGAATGGGCATAAAATTTAAAGGTGGTAATATGCTAGTATGAAACTATTAGAAAATATAAAAATAAGCCTCTGTTTTTTTTTTTTTATAACAAATGCACTATTGTATAAGCAAAAGGAAAAAGGCAAAGGAAAAATGTTTCAGAAACCGAAAAATGGAGTTGTTGAAAAAATCTAATCCTAATATAATATATTTATAACTAACAGTGGAATCGAGAATGATATCACCAGTTATCAAAGTGAAAAGATATTAGCTGGTCGTGGAGTTCCTTTGATGTGCACCATCAATACTGCAACGGTAGATTCATATACTTGCAAAATTGGATTGGATTGGGATGAGTATATGTGGTTAGCCTGTCTCAATAGATAGATATATAATGGAGGATGGATAACAACTGGATGTACGGTTATGGAGGATGAATAGAATGTACCGTTATGGAAGATGGATGAGCGCAATTAAAAAACGGAATCAATGAATGGAGAATTATTCTACAACTCTAGGAGGACAAAATTGGAATGACACAAAAAAATGAGGATAAAATAGACAAATTAGGTATTAGTTAACATAAGTTTTTAACGGTAATGACTAAACTGATAACAAAGGTACACAATCAATGACTATTTTGTATTTTATACTGAGTCGGGGACTAAAGTATCATCGAGGTGCAAAGTCAAGGATCAAGGTGACTATTTACTCATTTTTTTACAAACGGCGCGGGTGGGATTATCAACACCACGATCCTCGCTCCTGACTTTAAATATTAGGAAAAACTCGAATCTACTATGGTCAAAGCGGAGTTTTTCTGTGAAAGTAAAGGGCAAGTACCCATTTGATAGAGGAAGAAGGTATGTGGTTAATATATCTTTACACTTAACGGATATATATGGATAAAATAAACGGATATTTAAACAATGTGTTACTTAATAGATATAGATACATGATTAATGGTATCCATGCTCACATATATCCATATATTATCAAACTAAGTAAATTACATAAATATTCTTATGTAAGTATAAAAGAGTAAAGACCCCTTCAATTATGGTCAACGAACAACCTAATACCATAAAAGAGAGATTTTTTTTTTTTATATGTTTTTGTTGAATGGGAAGATCTTTTTTTATTAGAATTTAAATGTAGTAATATTATTACTATGCGTGATATTGTTAGGCATGAATATTGTTATGTTTTTATACAAAGAAGAAAATTAATGTGATAAACTTTTCTTTTTAAATTTTAGGTAATTATAGAAAATAAATAAATATTTTTTTTAACAAAAATCCCTTTTTTTTAAATGTTATCAATGAACACATGTATAAACACGTAGATATCTCAAAATCCATAGATTATCAACTTAGTGGATACCCACACGAATATGGCACGGATACAAATATCATATTTATCTAATAGGCACTACTACAAAAATGGGCTTATATAGCGCTTTTTTTTGCTTTAGCTAGCGCTTTGAAAGCGCTACTGTAAATGGCGCTGGAAAAAGTAATATAGCGCTTTTTTTCTCTGTAAAAAGCGCTATCTAATGCAGTGTTTATATAGCGCTTTTTGACTATTCTCCTATGTAACACTAGGTTTAGATAGCGCTTTATGCATGAAAAAAGCGCTAGAAAAGATTTTAATTTCTTTTTTTTTTGTCAGATTTTTTTTTACAGATAGCGTTTTTTATTAATTTAAAGTAGAATATATATATATATATATATATATATATATATATATATATATATATAATTTTTCTAAGGGAAGTATATATATTTTTGGCACATTAAAATTATCAAATAAAACTTAAACATATCATCAAAAATGTATGTGTATATATATATAGCATAAAAGTCAGAAATGTATATATAGCCACTAATATGGTAACATGGATATTTCTAAGTTACAACTAATTAGTTAACATAAAGATCAAAATCTTCTATGGTAGCATGTAGTCTTCATCTATCTTCTTGGTCGTCTCAACATTTTTATCCAAAACAAGCAGACAAATCATTATTCATTTTCAAATTTCGTTCACTCTCCACCACCTGCATATATATAGCAGAAAACACCATTAAGCAATAAGTAACTATAGACAAATTCAAAGTACTACTAGACAAATTCAAAGTACTACTGATCATAGTACAAATTAAAACAAGATTATAAATTAAAAACACTACCACTTCTAGAAAATATATTTAGAAACATATGAAACTCACCTTATCATAAAAATATCATATAACCAAAAGGCTGATCATGAACTGACACCATTCTTCTTGAATTTCTCTTAGTTTATCTTTTGAGTATGTCACACACTTGAAACCATCAATGTACTGCATATATTATAACAAAAAATAACCATGTTACTTAATAAACTTAATTATATACAAATATTATACTTTAATATAAAAATAACATACCAGCTTTGGAATCTCATTTGGTTTTGAAATGAGAATCTCTTTCATAAACCTCATCACAAAGTATCCACAATCTAAACCATTTTCTTGGCGAGGACACTACAAAAAATAAAATAAGTTTGTATAAATAAAATTATTTATATTATATTCATACACTGATTGTTTAAGGTTGTTATGTTGTATTATTAAACTTGTACTCGGACCCATGATATGTTTTTAAATTTATTCTTTGATACTTGAGCGTCCCTTGCAGAGCGAAATACCTTTAGAGCTCTACAAAATATAAATGTAAACTTAGATTACATACAACTAACCATAAATATATATATATATATATATATATACACACACACACACACACACACACTTACGTGTCAAACATGCTCTTCATTTTTGGGTAATTCATATAGTCATTGAGTAATGGATCCAAATAATATATGATTTCCGATATAGGATCAATGACAAACAACACCCAATGTCCACTACACAAATGTCAAAGTTAATTAGAAAATCTTCAATAAACGATGGTAAAAAGTGAGAAAACAATTCTTGTTCTGCTTCAATTAACACCAAGGATATTCAATGGGGAGATAAGAAGGAGAATTTCCTTGGGAAATCAGTGTCGCGCACAAACTTTTCATACAAGTACCTAGAATGAAAATGTAATATTAGATACTATTAAATGTTATACAAATAAAATAATTTGTTCGGTCAATTTAAAGTTATTCAGAATACCTGATATATACGCAGACAACAGAGACACCTATTTATGTATTTTCGAAAAACTCATACATTTGTTCTTTGATAATCTCTTCGTTATACTGTTCTTCACCAAAAATACCTTCCTCCATAGTTATCTGACACGTATCTAAGTTTTCCATTTGCACTGCCACCAATGATTTAAGAGCTGACACCCATGATGGACGGCACTTTGTAGAGTTAGGCTTTTGCTGTTTGGTTTTTGCAATATCTTGTTTTTGTTTTGTGATTGGAATATTGCTATATCCACCCTTATTAGTGACTTCTTTCAACTTTTGTGCTCGAGACATATTTCTTGGTTTATCCTTCATGATTTTAGTGCCTTCATGCAATTTTTGTGTTTGAATCTAAAATATTAATTGTATAGTAAATTTAGTTAATGATTAACAAATGATTGAATATTAAGATGAACATTTCTTATGTATATCAATATACCTGTTTTTTTTATGTGACTGACTCGTCACCCCTCCTAATCCCGTCATTATCATTGCCTTTATATGTTGAAGTAATCTATGTGAAATTGATTCAGTTAGTGATCAATTTATTTTATGAGTGGAGAAATAAAGGCTATCTTTGATTAGACACGGTATCACAACTTCTTAGAAGTACAAATTCTGCCCTCATTTCAAAGAATCACAAACTATTGTTTCTCTTGAAAGATCAATCCTATACTTATCAGTACAAACTATAAATGAGACTAGCTAGTTACTAATTAAAATTCTTTTTGAAACCTGGTAGGAGAAATAAGTTTGTTTCAAGTAGATAGCAAAAGAACTTATATGCCTAATTAGTCAGAAAAAACCATATATGATGTACGACGTTGCTAAATGAAAGCAAGAGAAATTTAGTAGCGTACCAATAATGCTATCAAATACGTTTTTTTTCAATATGCATCACATCAAGGAAATGTCTTACATACAATGAATTCCAATATGGGAGTTCAAAGAAAATTGACTTCTTCTTCCACCCGCTTTTAACAAGATCTTTTGCAAAAGGTTTGCAAAATTTATTGCTCATATCCTTCAGCTTTTCAAATAGTTGATCACCCGTCAATGCAACTGGAGCTACACCTTTTTCTGGTTTTCCATTGAATGCTTTTCTCCACCCACGATAGCGATGATTAGAAGGCAAGAATCTACGATGACCGAGAAAGATATTCTTCTGACAATTATCCAACCACAGCGTATCAGTTTCCTCTTCACAAATAGGACACGCTTTCTGACCTTTAACACTATATCCTGATAGATTGCCATATGCTGGGAAATCATTAATGGTGCCAAACAACATCGCCCTCAAATTGAAGTTTTCTTTCTTATATCCATCATAAACCTCCACTCCTGTCTCCAACAAATGCTTCAAATCATCAATTAAAGGTGCCAAGTACACGTCTATATCATTCCCTGGTTGATTGCGCCCAAAAATTAACATAGACAACATCATGAACTTACGCTTCATACATAGCCATGGAGGCAAGTTATAAATCACCAAAATCACATGCCATACGGTGTTTGGGATACTTTGAAAACCATGTGGGTTCATTCCATCAGTAGACAGTGCCAAGCGTAGATTTCTCGCTTCTTTCCCAAAATCAGGATAATCATGATCAATTTTAGCCCACTGTGGCGAATCTGCAAGGTGTTGAAACTTCCCATCTCTAATTCTATCATATTTGTGCCATGTCAAATGTTTTGCATCAACTTCACTACTAAACATGCGCCTGAATCTCGGTATTATAGGAAGATACCATACGAATTTCGCAGGAATAAACTGTTTCTTATATCGAGAGACATTACATTTCGGACACTCATTTAACGATGCGTATTCATTTCGAAACAAAATGCAATCGTTAGGACAAGCGTGTATCTTTTCATAACTCATGCCAATCGAGCACAACATTTTTTTAGCTTCATAGTTTCTACTGGGTAGAACATTATCCTCTGGCAGCATATCTATCAGAAGGGTTAACAAGTCTGTGAAGCTTTTATCAGACCATCCATTTCTCGCTTTTATATTGTACAACTTCAATACTGCAGACATTCTTGTGAATTTGCTGCAACCATCATATAACGGTTTCTCTAAATCACTAACCAATCTCTCAAACATTTCAGGACAATCCCGAAGATCTTCTTCAACTACATCTACCATTTCGTCAACTCGATCATAGTCAAATGTATTTGTGTCAAATTCATTTGATTTAGATGTCTCATTATTCCCGAAATCAACGTTATTGTTACTCATCTCACCGTGAGAGCTGTGATGGAGAGAGCCGTGATAGAGAGAGCTGAGAGAGAGAGAGCCGTGAGAGAGAACCTACAGAGAGAGAGAGGTTGTTGTTAGAGGAGTGAGAGTCAAACTAAGTAAAGCTACAAGATATATAAATATGAATTAACAGGGTGACACAATACTTATTAAATTATGTAAAAAGCATTAAATAGCTTAATGTTGCAACATTATTATTCAGGCTGGAAATTAACAACAATTCCTCTAAACTAATTATCCAAGCAAAGTGGAATTCACAACAATCGCAGAGTCACTGCAAAACTACTCGAGCCAAAATGCCTAAACCCAAATGAAAAAAAAGTATAACATTATATAAGACAAATGTTCTTTGGTTACTAAAGTGGTACTGACATATGCGCTAAACTTTAGTATTTCTAAGATGATGCTATGCAAAGAAAACTTCTAATCTTGGATATGGACAAAGTCCTAATAAGAATTTGGTACCAGTACGTGTTGTTAGGTAGTAAATTCTTCTAACATCTCATTTCTAATGACCAATATAAAAATAGAATAAAATTATTAGTAACCACAAATAAAAGAATAAAATTTCAAGTGACTCTACAATTTTTCTGAAAAAGAAATTGTATGTGTTTTATTTTTGGTACAAATGTTTATGTTTTTTTTGAAGCAGCATATATATATATATATATATATATATATATATATATATATATATATATATATATATATATATATATTAACTGCCTAGCATGAGAAATGCAAATAGGCTAATGGATTACAACCAAGCCAAAAAGGCGCAAACCAAAACACCTACACAGGCGCGGGAGCAAAACAGAAGCATCCCCAGGAAAGAAAATCTGCTACTGCTAAAACAGAAAACTAACAGACAACCTAATAAACAAAAAACCAGCTGACAGCCAAGCGCACACACCAGGCTAATGGATTGCAAATGTTTATGTTTTTTTAGCTTATTCTTATTATTATCATTGACTAACACTTGTATTTGGTGTTTGATTTTGATATAAATTCATTTGAACTAACAGGAAAATGTAAATTTTGGAAGATGGACAGGACATCAATTCTTGGAGATACAATTGATTACATGAAAGAGCTTCTAGAAAGGATTAGTAAGTTACAAGAAGAAATGGAGGAGGAAGGAACAAATCAGATAAACCTTTTAGGAATTTCTAAGGAGTTAAAGCCAAATGAAGTAATGGTAAGAAATTCTCCGAACGTATGGTTTATTTCCTTGAACAACTAATGCATAATCATAGACCAAGTTTCTGAATATATGTAATTAATGGAATGTTTTCTTTTTCTTTTTCAGTTTGATGTTGGGTACCAGGACACAATAATCAGAAGCATTAGGCCTTGAGATTTAAGGGGTATAATTGATACACTTTACCAAATAATGCTATGATAAGTAACTATATGTACTAAATATATAGTGTGCCAATGCTCACTCTAACACCTACTTTCTAACAATATCTCTCTTGCTAGATGAAATATACGTGGATACCACTATTTTGTATTCGACTCTCTTACGGTTAAGAGTTTCTCGCATTCACGTAGTCGACACATTGATAGTCATTCTATCAAGTCGGAAAATTCAATTTCATACTCGAAATTATAAACTCTAAAGTAAAAATTACAAACTACATTCCTTTGGATCGTCCAATCATAGTCAAACGGTCACCGATGGTTTACAATAAGGATTTTTTTTTAGGGTAAGGAAGTGTTACATATGGTTTACAATAGACCATGCTTGAAATTGTGTGGCCGTATAAGTACTAGATTGATACAATCTTACAATTTCAATAACCAACTTACTAAATATTAGCTCAACAATTAATTTTCATTCTCAACTTTAGCAATCATTTAATACTAATAATACTAATAGAGTGCATTTCATCATCAAACATCTATCATTATATTATTGCAGAATGTATTACAATGAAAAGTCTAGTGAAGTAGCACCTAGAGGTAGCCTCAGATTAAAATGAAATCTCTTTATATCTCACATAATTTCTTACCATTTTTCTCTCTCTCCCTCTCAAGGTGAATTAATGTCCTTTTCACCAAAATAATCAGGGTTAGTCATTATATCAATGTAAATTATATACATACTAATTATATACCAGTGTTTACCTCTCTGCCATAATCACATTAGGGTCATCTTCGTACCCCACTCTAAAAGCTACTATTTCTAGCTTCTATTGA
Organism: Medicago arabica; assembly: GCA_946800305.1. Taxonomy (NCBI): domain Eukaryota; kingdom Viridiplantae; phylum Streptophyta; class Magnoliopsida; order Fabales; family Fabaceae; genus Medicago; species Medicago arabica. Next base: position 45,122,675 of record OX326970.1, read on the forward strand.
CACATAGAATCAATGCTCAAACTTATTAACATATATACACACAAAAACAATTCTGATCCAAACTATTCCAACATATTCAATGGATAAATATCACATTTTTTTGTGAAACCAAATATATAAATCATTTTATGTTGAACTCACTTTCATCCAAGATCATTTTAGAAAGTCAATTAAGTCAAAATCAATTTCAGTCACAACAAAACCAAACACACGCTTCTAAATTCTTTTTCCTCACAATCAGTTGTTGAATTTAACTTTGGGTAAACCACCTGTAACCCCTTCTTGCTCCCTCCTAAACGACATTAAAATTTTCTAACAACAACATCAAAAACAAAAATTGAAAACAAGAGAAAGAGAGATACCTGAAGAAGAAATTACAGGAAAAGAGAGAGAAAGCTAACTCCGGTGGCCGGTAACTAACTCCGGTGATGCTTCAACCCACTTCGTACGTTTTCCGGCCGGCGAGTTTTGTTTTGTTGTTCAAGGCTCATGAGGGGGAGAGAGAGCTGTGATGGAGAAAGTGATGGAAGGGGATTTAGGGTTTTGTTTTTTGGAAAAAGGAGTTGAATAGTTTTGGAAAAAGGAGAGTGATGGAAGGAGTTGAATAATTTTTTGGAAGGAGTTGTGATGAAACACGTTTTTTTTAAGGACATGATTTTCAGAAAAGTAAGATTTAGTGGGATCTCTAGACATTTGATTTGTTTTTTAGTTTGGATTTGTTTTTTTTTCAAAAAGTTTGGATTTGTTTTTTTTGGAAAAGTTTGGATTTAGTTTGATCTATATAATATATATATGATAAAAATATTAAAAAGAAAAGGGTGTGCTTGGTTACTGCTATCCAGTTTTCATAAAAATTAAAGGGAATCGAACTAGGGACTTTAAGGTGATGATGTTAATCCTTTACCACTCAGGTACATTAAAATAGCGCTTTTTTTTAACCTATAAGCGCTATATTTCTCAAGCATACAGTAGCGCTTTTTTTTAACCCAAAAAGCGTTATTTAATACATATTTATTTATAGCGCTTTTCATCAAAAGCGCTATATACCATTATAATTGTTTTTTATTTAAATATTTATTATTTTTATTGAATTTATAATGACGCTTTTTAAATAAAGCGCTATATAGAGATAGAAGCATAGATAGCGCTTTTTCAAAAAAATGCTAGCAAAAGCCTCTGTGTTTTGATATATAGCGCTTTAATGTTAAAAGCGCTATTAATGGAGCGCTATATTTTGCCAAATTTGTAGTAGTGAGGGTAGACACAAATACTGCATAGATGCCCACACGAATACTACGCAGATACTCAAACGAATATTGCACACTCCCTGCCTGGGGAAAACGCATGACCGTAAGCCCCCTGAGTAGGACCGTGCGATTTGTTTTGTTGTGTGTTTTGGAAAAACACACGTCTGTGGGTTTTTATGCACGGCCGTGCGTCTTTCCCTGACTGTCCAAATGATATTTTTCTGCTTTTAAAGTGTATCCAAGGTATGCATTTAGGTCCCCAAACCCCCCAAAATTTATTAATAGGAGTTTAATTAAGATGTGTAGAGGTAATTAACTTAGCTTGTGATGGAGGAAACTTGGCTTATGTCCAATGTATAAAAATAGACGAACTTAGGATGAGAAAAATAGACGGACTTTGTGGAATAATGAATTATGGAATGTTAGCTTGCAATTGATTATATGCTAATGATAAGATGGTGAATGATGATTGGAATTGGTTATTAGCATGTGAATGAAATGTTGAATAATTAAGTGTATGTGGTGAATCGTCTAAGATGAAAATTGACTAATTGAAGTGATGTTGTTTTGTTGATGTTGTATTGATGATAAACATGATGTTATGATATTTTGATGATGAATTTATGATGTATAGATGTATTGATTTGACATTGCAATGATGTGTTGGTTTGGTGATATATTATATAATGGTGTGAATTATATAATGATGAGTTTAATGGTGTTGTGCATTGTCGAGTTTATACTTGTATCCATGCATCATGGTCGGTCCTATTTGAAGAAAATTATATGCTAATGATAAGATGGTGAATGATGATTGGAATTGGTTATTAGCATGTGAATGAAATGTTGAATAATTAAGTGTATGTGGTGAATCGTCTAAGATGAAAATTGACTAATTGAAGTGATGTTGTTTTGTTGATGTTGTATTGATGATAAACATGATGTTATGATATTATGATGATGAATTTATGATGTATAGATGTATTGATTTGACATTGCAATGATGTGTTGGTTTGGTGATATATTATATAATGGTGTGAATTATATAATGATGAGTTTAATGGTGTTGTGCATTGTCGAGTTTATACTTGTATCCATGCATCATGGTCGGTCCTATTTGAAGAAAATTATTTGAAGCAGGGTTGATTAATCGGTAATATATCCCCGATTATCCAATCATTTGAAGCAGGAGGATCTATCGGTGACATAACTCCGACATCCAAAACTCGATACCACATGCATGTAGAGTCAAACTAGAGCAGTGCATGCATATGAACTATACGAGAGTCGTGTATTTTGATTATGTGAATCTGTGTGAAGACGTGTACATGACTTGTTGTATTTATGTGATGATTGTGTAATTGTATTGATGGTAATTAAGTGTGAATAGTATATATTCATCTTGATTACAAAATGACGATGCGAATACTTGTTATATCTTATTATGATAATGTGAGAATTGTTGCAATTGTTTTGTTGATTTAATGAGATGAAATGTGAATATGTGTACTTGTACTTGAATACTAAAGATTATGCTTGAGTTCATTTCATCTATATGTTGAATGAATATCTTACCCTCCAGTGACTTTTTGGTTGTCTGCATCTTCGTGGTGTAGACGTACATGTTGAAGACGCTTGGTCGGGGTGAATTCACGAGGACGGCGTGATGCATATCCTCCTTCTTTGCTTATGTTTTTGAAGTCCTAGTAGTTATGCTCTGATTAGGTGTCGGGAGTCTTATTTATTTTATCTGTTTATATTTTGAGAACCCTTGAGTTCTTATGAGGATGTAAATGAGATTTTGATAATCATGTCTTTATGTTGTTTTATGTTGAGATTTCGCTGCGACTGTTTATGAATTATGATGTTTATGACTATTTTGGATTAATGATGAAGTAGCACCTTAAACGTTTGTGATTATTTGTTGATTTTATTATTAAATATCGTATGTGGGGTTTGAAGTGTAAGACACGAACTAAAAAAGAACGCACACAAATTTATTTTATTCAATCATTAACATGGTTAAGAATTATATGTTAGTATTTGAAGTGCTAAAAGTAATAAAAATTCATTGATTCGATAAATATCAGAGAAATGTTAACTAGTACTTCCGGGACATTGGTTAAGAGTCTTACACAATAACTTTTAATGAAAATTTGTATAATCAGTGTATTAGAAATTGAAAATTTTGACATTTTTAAAAAATAATTCTTAATTTAGCATGTTTAAAGAGTGCTCCGGACCACTTGTTAACATGATACTAAATATAATAACACAATCAAAATTATATGTATATATATTATTAACTTCTTGCTTGGATGATGAATTGAAGTTTAAATTATTATTTTTTGAGCTAATTGAAGTTTAAATTTTATAAGGAATATACCTAACCATATATATTTGACTGAGTTTCCAAAATATTCACCTTATATTTAAATCAATTTTCATTAGTCATTTATACGTGTTTCATTTTCATTCATGATGTTTGCTCTTTAGCATGGCCGTTTCTATGAAATAAGAGGTTCGACTCTTATAGTAAAATATGTCTTCAATAAAATAAAGGTTTAATAACAGTTTTAGCCCCATAACTTTCTCAAAGTTGCGATTTTGGTCCCTTAAGAAAAAAAACTACAAACCGCTCTTTAAGTTTTGCACCTGTGGCAGTTTTGGCCCCCAAGGCCAATTTTGACTCGGTCTACGCTGACGTGGCACCATAAGTGAGGTGCCACGTTTTTTTTTCTATTTTTGTTTGACCTTGGGGGCCAAAACTGCTACAGTTGCAAAACTTAGGGGGCGGTTTTGTAGTTTTTTTCTTAGGGCGCCAAAATCACAACTTCGTGAAAGTTAGAGGGCGAAAACTGCTATTAAGCCTAAAATAAAAATGTAATTTTTTATAAACTTTCTAATCCTAAGAGGCAAATTAGGAGGCATGCAGGAAGACTGAAAAAAAAAATGTAGAACCTAAAATTTAGAAGGCATGTATTAGCAACATATACCAAATTTTGTCAACATTCAACGTCCAACATATAACAAAATTAGCAATTACATTTTTCAACATTCAACATATATAAGAATCATATATTTGCAACATTCAACAAAATTAGTAATTATACACTAAAATTTTAAAAAGTAATTACTAATAAGAATTAAGCAACGTATAATAAAATTCGTGTAGCTAAACTTTGTTAAAAAATCAAAATCAGAACAACTTCTAAACATGAAACGAAATATATATATATATATATATATATATATATATATATATATATATTAAGCGAAAGAGAGATGATGAGTGAGAAGAAGAAACCCAAACATATATTGAAGAAAGAAAAAGAATGAACCTTTTTTTTTATTTAAGTGGGGTGTGGGTATTAGACTATTATTTTTTTTGAGACCCATGCATTTTAGAGGCCCGGTTTGATTGGGATGTTCGCACTCCCTCCATAAAAGGGCCTTCTCTTTAGGCTCCGTGTTGCTCAAAACAAACAAAATAGTTTCCGTAGGTTATTTTTAGAGCAATGACTAAAAAATACTTCACAATAAACTAACTTTCAATAAAAAACTGAAAGGTTTCAAAGCAATACAGCGATCAAAAGAGCAAATAATTATCTTCTTTTCTAGTTGTCATATGATCCATGTCTATAAATATTATTTGGTTATTATTTTTTCTATCTTATAGATTACTCACACACCTTATTTTTTTTTCTTAAAATATCCTATTCTTGGATTCTAAAATCTGAACAACGTTTTGGATTGTATAATTCAAAAAATTGTTTCGCCCAAAATTACATAACAACATTGGCATAGAATGTTAAAAGGACATAATTAAAAATGACCAAAATTAAAATAGAAAAAAAATGAATCAAATTCTCATTTTATTAATAGATCATACTTTTCATAGTACATTTACATTAATATTGAAGCTTATTGAACAAAATTTAAACAGCAAATGCTAAACATGTGGTGCAAGAAGAGTGAGTGGGAAGGATACTTGGGTAAGGTTTATTTCCTATCCATGTAGAACGAGACTTTGATGATCAACCTTACACCCAAACAAATTATGTCTATTTATAGTGGCAACATGCCCTTTGACCATTTATACAATCCATAAAATATTAGAGTAACCTTCTTCTATGAAATGTCAACGGTGGAAGTACATTGTAGAAGAAAAGAGAAGGAGATCGAATGTGAGATGAAATGAGAATTTGTGAAGGATTTGTGAGTTGTAAGGGGGGTCATTTGTGAAGGATGGTGCATAGAGTGTAATGGTCCATTAATTAGGGTAAAAAAAACGTGGTCAAATTGGTCTGATCAGTCAAGGGATCCAAAGAAAAATGTGTTTAAGGAGTCAGTCTTGCTGAGCAAGCAGCCGTACACACTCTAAACTGGTTCATATTATATAATCTGAAACAATCTAAAAAATTGTTTAGAATAAATAATCCGAGCTGGTACAAGATTATGTTAAAACTCATACTTTGTAGGCTAAGGAATAATTCAGATTATATAATATGAACCAGTCAAGTATATGATTTTTTTTATTGTCCACATTGCATCAACATTTTTTGTGGTCCACGACACTCGTACACTTCTATAAACTGGTGGGCTTGTTTTCATTTTCTATAAACCACGCCAAATAATTATGGACACTTCAGTCATTTATCTGAACATCAAACTTGCTGTAGTTTACTAGCCCAGTGGGAAAACCCAATATGTTCAAGGATCAAAATGATGTCATGCTCTCTAGGTTGAAGGATCGGTTGGACCAAATCAATGCGGAATCAACTATATAGACACAAGAAAAATGGACGGTGTGGAGTATCGACATGAGAACAATGATCTCAATATTGGGCTAGTACAATGCTAAAGGTAGCGGAATATGTCAGTTGACAAGGTAGCGGAATCAAGCTCAAAAACACTTCTTGGAACATCTTGTCTTTCATCATTATTTTGCGAATTTGAATGCTAAAGGTTGTTGTGAATTTGATCTTGGTTGCCCTTCCAATAGAAATATGTTAGTTGGCAGGGCAGCTAGATCAAGTTCAAAAATAGCTCTAGGAACACCTTCCATTTCATCGTCACTTATCTTATGATGTTGTTTTACGCTATTGAATTATGTGTTTATTTTTTTTTTGTTATGCACCATGCAATACCCTAGGAACCTCAAGCTTAAACACATTTTGGAACCGTTCAGATTATATAATCTGAAATGTTTCTGAAGTGTTTTATGTTATTTGAATCATCCTTGACTGTGGCGGTGGCGTTACACCAATGATTAGAAATGTTTGTGGGTGTTAATTGATTTTAAATGCTAAACATGTTTACTTTGACCCAATTTACCGTCTTGGGACATTTTATGGCTATAAATAGTCTTGTAACCCTCAACATTTTCATTCATTCTTCACTTCTCATCCATTCTCAAAATTTTCTTTTTTGTTTTTAGTGGTTTAATATGATATCATGTTCACTGCTACCCATTCATACGATCCCTGTATTTGCTTTGCAGTTTTTGTGGGGATCGTATAATGGTCAACAAAAACGATTACTATCAATTCCATATATAGCAATTTTCTTGGTTTCAGCATGGTTCAGATCATAGAATATGAAATCCCTCTGTAGGGGTTTAGATTTTAGAATCCAAACAAAATGTACTTTTAGAGAGAAAAAAAATAGGGTGTGCGAAAAATGCATAGCTTTGAAAAAGCAATAGTCGTATTATTTTTGCTAAATTACACCACGAGTTCTTTAAATTTAAGGTTTGTAATAAATAATTCATTTTTGTTATTTTGTTCATATATAAGTCTTTTAAGTTTGCAAACGTTTTCAACTTAGTCCTTATGTTAACCAAACATTAGAAAAACACTAATGTGATAGTCAAGTGTATGACTTGATGTCGAAATAGGCAAAACATTGTGTTTTGGAGATTTGACGTGTTTAATTTCATCACCCTCATCCTTGCACGCCATTTTCCATCAATTTTCAAACCTTAACTCCATTTTTATTAATACCAAAGCTTGAATTCCTCAAATCAAGGGCGACCGAATGCAACAATGGTTTAAATTCGTTGAGACCAAAACATCAGTCACATAAACTAGCAAAAATATTAAAATAAAATCATATTTTAATAACCCCACCATATACATGAAAAAACAGTGGAAAATTGAAAGAAAAAAAAAAAAGAGGAAAAGCGAAAAATTAACTATTGCTAACCTCTTAGGTAAGAAGAACACGTGAATTTGTATAAGAATTAACTTTTGCTCTCTCTCTCTCCCCCCAAAACACAGCGTTTTGGCCATTTCGACGCTAGGTCACACACTTAACGGCCACATAAGTGTTTTTGTAAGAGCAGTGCTATTTAGTAGGAAAGAAAACATCCCGAATTTATCATGAATTGTTTACAACCATCAGATATAGGCATTTACACAATGCATGGGTAGCTGACGTATTATAAGTTGGATAAAGGTACAAGTTTATAAAGGTCGTGATGTTCTCGGGAAGTTGTTTCTCGGGACATTAAGCATTTCCGTTTTGTAAAACATATTTAAATGAACAAACTTCAAACCTAAATGACCCCTAATGTAATTTAGCTTATTATTTTCAATATATGATTTTTACCTTGCCAGGGTCCGAAAACACATGCCTGTCGGTGCCTTCATTAAATTTTATACGGGCCCTGTATAAATATCTGCTCAACTATGGGCCTTGTTGTTGAGCCCAGTGATGTTTTGTCTATCTGGTCCACTATTATGTGTAGGAGGTTGAGTTGTTCCATTTTATAAATAGCATTCAATTAATACCAATATACCCTCATAGTTTATGGTCATATTTGCAACACGAAATAAAAAGATTTAAAAATTAAAATTTATATCATTTTCAGTTTTCAAAATTATATGAACTATTTTTCTTTCATTCTCATTCAAATGATATTATGTATGTTACTTGTAATTCATTATTTTTCATTTCATATTTATTATATTGGTGATAGAGGTTCTTAATTATCTTAATTTGATAAAATATTATTCCATTTCTTTCTTTTATAGTATATATTTTCTTAATTTATGATCATTCGAACCTATCAACTAAGCTGCACTTACGAGACAATTACCCATGATCCTTTATTTATAGTGTTTTATGTATTCATTTCACTGATTAAATAAAAATTAAAGAGTATATATATGATGTTTCTTTTGAAAATATAATTTTAAAATAGATTCAATAGTTCTGTTTCTTTTAAATGTCAAAACACTGTTAGAATTTAAAGGGGGTCTAAATTATCTTCTAAAAATACCATTCACAGTCAAACTTTATAGCCTCAAATCTTACTAGTATCTTAGTAATTAGTATTTATAAAGTACATGCAACAAAATAAAAATAAAAAAAAAGACAAACATACATTATCTTACTGTGGAGATATCAATTCCCACCGTGCATCAAGGTAAAGTCAGTATATTTTACTTGTTTTAAAGGTTATCACGTACCCAAGTACGTCCATGTCTAATTAATGCCACATTACATTATTGACATATTGTACCTATTTATTATATACATCTACGGTGGCACAGCAATGCTGACCAATTTTATTAAATTTGTGGCATGAGAAGCTACCATACTGAATCATATCAGTCACATTATACAGGGTGCAGACAGTAAAGACTTGATAAACCCAAAAGAGGTGTATCGATGGAAAAATTCATGTAAAAAGAAAGAGTTAGAAGTCATTGTACGAAACAAAATAGATGAAAAAACATAGACAACTCGGTAAATTTAGTAAAGGGCATTTAGTAAAGTTTAGTAAAATAGATGAAAAAACATGGGTCAAGACTGGCCCAAGAGTAAATTTTGATATACATAGATAACTTAGTCCAGCCCACTCAATCTTTTACATATATTATTTGTTACTATATTTCACTTATCATTCATATATGATATGGAAAATCAACCAATAGCTAACCAAGTTAATTTGATAAAACTGTTATTATCTTCTTCTTTTTTTAAATTTTCCATTTTATGACTTCTTCCTTAATTTGTGTGAAGTGATATACTATGGCGATTTTTGTAGGATGGAGTGAGTAATAACTTTGACCATTTGTGCCTTTATGGTACAATATCTATTGTAAATTGTGTAGACTAATCTCTATAGTTGGATAATATCACAATGAACAGCAAAACTCTCCCTCAAAAGTTTTATACTGCTGCATTTTTAGGACTAGATTTGAACCTAAGATATTTGATTAAGGTTAAAGAGATCAAAATTTGTATTTATTTTGTCTTGGAAACGTTGAAACTACAATTACATGGAGTGGAAACATGTTTTCAAAAATGTATGTTTGAATGTACGGTAAATTGAGTAAACTTATGATGATCTCGTAATTTTCTTGAAAATCAAAATTACAACTTTTGTCAAAATAGGTCGTGAATTATCTAAACATGCACTCTTTTGTACAAATCAAACATGCACTTATTACTTTAGCCTTTAGGCACTTTAGTCAAATCCATCAATCACCCGTTTTTTTTATCTCATACCATTTTAACAACTTATTGTCAAAAAACATTCATTTTAATAACCAACTAAACTGAAAATATACCCCTTAATTTGATATTCATTTTGAGATAATACCTAATTTTGGGCCTTATTTATCTCCTAGTCAATTTATTTATGTATTTATGGTCTACACACCAAACCTCCTGCATTGCATGTCTGAAATCCCTTTGAAAACTTCTTCTCATCAGCTTAGGGTTCTCTTGGTCAGTCTGTTATGAACAATATGTTATAACACTAGTGGTCCACATATGTATCAAAATTAATTTTATTTCATATAATTGTGTTCACGTAAAATATAAAATATAGGTAGAAAAAGTAGATTGCTATATTTTACAAGGGCAAAGCATTGTTGTCACTGTTGTCGCACAACAGAGATAAAATGTTTCAGAAACGTCACGTCTTGCTAGGGCCAAAAGCATTAAAAGGAAGTAATTATGAATGAATGATTCACAGTTCAGACTCTTTAGGATAAAGATAAAGTTACACTGACACTACCTACTGACAACTTTCGTCAGCACCCACCACCACCCCTTAACTTTCAAACATTGCCACTTTGGCCATCACCATTTCATTTTAATTTTAAACAAACCTACCACACTCTTGTTATTTATTTTCTAAATAAGGAATATATATATATATATATATATTGCTTCATATTGTTAGTGTACTTTAGATTCGTATTTTATACGTACGGTCCAAATTTGAAATGGGCCACGAATGGCCTTACAAAATTTATATGTTTGTTCATCGAGTTTGGGTTAAGATGTCATTGTTTGCTTATGGATAAACTAGGTTTGATAATTGTTTTTTTTGTTGACATGAGAATATATGATTAGATAATTAAGTTTCGATAGATTGGTATAGTCCAGCCCAATTTTCATAGGATGAGCTGGTTTCAAATTTTGTCGATTGAGGTCAATTTAATATATTCTAAAAAATAAATGGCATTAAGTGTTAATCAAATAATGACTAGATTTAGTAGAACTTTGTCAAACTTAAATTAATCTAATGATTGCAATGATTTATTTTCAAAATAATACTATATTAACAATAGTCTGTAATAAAATTTGATAAGAATGTCACAATTTATAACTAAACCACTTGCATTGCTTTAGGTTCGTTGAGTTTATTTGTTCCTAAATTGGTTGCTCTTTTACTTTCTTTGGTTTTCTTGTTTCTTGTCACAATTAACAAACATATTGGTCACACTGGCACTTCATGTTACACAAGCGAAGCAACATTTTCAAGCAGTAGATTAACACACATTCAAAGCCCTTCTATTTAAAATCCATCATCCAAATATACCCTTAATAAGCCCGAGGATAAAGCTCATAGGGTTTACAGACCATACATGCCACAAATGGCCTTACTAAATATATGTTTGTTCATTAAGTTTGGGTTTGAAAACAATGTCTTATGATTCATTTAACATGAGAATAAGTTTGACCAAAAATGAGAATAATTAGATAATAGATCTTGTTAACGAGTGAACCGGGGATTGTAAAACAAAAAATTACTTAATAAAAAAATTAAATATTTTGATTTCCGATGCTTTGATCACACATATTTTCATAAAAAGTTACCATTTAAAGGTCTTAAAAAGCGCTTCCGGGGCACTCGTTAATATTTCCCTTAGATAATTAAGTGTCGAGAGACTGGTAGCCCAACTCAATTTTCACAGGATCCACTTTGACAATCTTTAAGTTGTACTTTACGTTATATGAGTTTTGCTAACCGATGCACTAAGGACAATGGTTAAGTGTTAGGGCATTGGTTAAGAATGTCAAAAATAGAAAATTTCCAATAAAAACAACTTTTTACTTTCTTAAAGTTAAACATTCCATTTTTCACCAATTTTCAATGCACAATTTTTATATTAATCTTCTTAACTATTGCCCTTAGGGGAAAAGCACTAGTTAACATATTTTTTATATTAATCTTCTTAACTATTGTCTTTAGTGAAAGAGTACTAGTTAACTATTGCCCTTAGGGAGTGTGTGTATATATATATATATATATATATATATATATATATATATATATATATATATATATTTATTAACACCCACCATAATGTTTTCTTTATTTCATATTCATTTACACAAAAGAGAGTTAAAAAGATATTTGTATCAAACACTAAAAACTAATGAAATTAATGTGACAATTTGGTAATGAAAACCAAAAATAATTTTCCAAGTCCTAATGAACTTGATTTTTTTTTTCCTGAAATTATAAGACTGGGACTTTTTAGTCAAACTGAATTAAACACTAGTAGAATAAATATGGAATAATTCAACCAAATTTATTTAATTCTGCATTGACCAGAAGGTGTAGTAGCTAGCAGCAACAAGAGGTTGATAATATTTAAATTTAGAGACAGAGGTAAAAACAATTAAATAAAGTAGCCCGGCTTGAATGCTGGGCAGACAAAGACTAGACTAGGGCTTGAATAGAAGAAGGAAGGAAGTATGGTCACAATCTTGGTCACATATTTTTTGTTTCTCTCTCTTGACCGAACTGCCCTAAAGATGTGAAAGGACAAACCTGCATTCTCTCTCTCTCTCTCTGATGCTAAAAACGACAGTGCGGTTCATTGCCATGTGGTCAGAGAGGCGTCAATCATAAAGCAATGGATTGCAAAATCATTTTGCATCGTTCTTTGTGTCTTAAACTTTGTCTTTGTTCATTTTTATTTTTTCTTCTAACCTAACATAGTTAAAAAGAATTTTACTGATTTCTACAGTAACGATACATGTAAAAATATTTAGAGTTACACTCGGTAATAATTTCTTTAGCAATATGTTTTTAAGGCATGAGTTAACCATATCCATATTTTTATATTATTGGACTTCATGGTATTTCCACGTCTTTGATCATTTAACTCTTTATGAGACTAATCCTTATTTTTTCGCTAAGGTTGATTTACCTTAAAGATAGAGGATATGAAGAATCAAATCCAAAAGATTTCTTTACAGATAGTGGTTAATTATGTTGTCAACTCTTCTAATATCATTCTGATGTAAAACATTTTTATTTTATTTTTTTATAGGATCCTTCGCTGAAGATAATTTTATATATACCGGTTAGTTACTGAATATGATATCTCTCTCAACCATATTTCACTACATCATATTTTAGCAGTATAATCTTTTCCTCCAAACGCAACTGAATTAATGTAAAAGACTGTTTTATTACTCCACTTACTATTTACTATTCACCTAGCTCATTCATGAATCATGAACTTGTGTTTTACATGTCTTTGACTCTATTATATTTATATATTTAACTTTATTCTATTTACATGAAACAATACTTTTTACTCTTTATTTTTTTTTATTGACATGTCAATTCCAATGTCACGTGCTAAAGATATGAATTTGAAAAACATCCCTCGCATTTTTCTCTCTTCACTAATATTTTATCCCCTTTGTTCTCTACCTATGACAATGTTTCTATATGTTATGTTTCTAAATTCTATCTCTTTCTCATTCTTTCTCTCTCTAAAAAGTAAAGAATGATACCTTTGGCTCCCGCGAGAATCTCGCCTTACTATGCGTCGTTTTGTATTATAATACTAACATTACATACATGTTGCTAGCGTCAATTTTTGTTAATTTCTTACCTTTGTCTTTTCTATTTTTCAACGTATATTTCGCTGCTTTTGTTCTTTATTCTCTTGCAAAATTTGCTTACTACTTTTCAAAAAGAAATTCTTCTCTGTCTACGTGTCTTTTTGCTCACTTCATCACATTAAAATTAATAACAATGGACTTTACATTTAATTATATTTTTAAATATTTTGGAAAATAAAGTTTATATAAATAAAAAAGTTTGAACGTATGTACTTTATTTTTTCATTTACAGTCAAAGCTAGGTACAATTTTTGAAACATGATGCATCATGGTTGGATTAGAAAAATCATAAATTTACCATAAAGTTATGAATGGTTGGAGTAGGTTATGATTTGATAGATATTTATGTAAGTTGTTAGTAATGGAAAAGCAGAAAAGATAATTATTCTTTATGTCTTTTACTAAAGCATTAATACTCCTAAATATTCATGTCGTTATTATAAACGAAATGGCGTAAACCTCCAGTTCAGTGTTTACTTTGGAACTCAAGCAAACATACTCCGTGTTTGACTCTGCGAAAATGAAAAAATTGATTTTAAATGAATTGTTTTAATGAAGTTGATTTGAGTAAAATTAGAGTTGATAGTAAAGTGGTTTGTGTTTGAATATATAAAAGAAAAAATTGTAAAAAAGGAAATTTTATCAATTTAAGTGACATTAATAACTATTCACAACTACGACTACCCCCTCCGTCTCATATTATAAGAAAATAAAAATCACACTTATTAAGAAAACTAAAGCATAGTAGTTTGTAACATAGTTTTTTGTGTTATCTTTGAAATAAATTTTATAGGAAGATGTAAAAACAATTTTCATTGGTTGTTGGTTATTGAGAAAATGAAAGAGAAAACAAATTAAATGCATTTTGCATTTAATTTTTCTTTAAAAAAGATAAAACTTGGTCTTTTTTGCTTATAATTTAGGACAAAGAAAATAAGTTTTTTTTGCTTATAATTTGGGACGGAAGGAGTATGTATGAGTATGAGGGAATTTAAACTTTGTAACTTGAGATTCATTTTCGTGTCATTCAAAACTGAAATCAAATACTCGTTAATATTTTCCTAAAATTCGTTAAAAATAGGAGGATTAAACGGATTTGGATTCTCTCCATTGAAAATCCTTTTAAGTTTTTTCCATTTTTAATCTCCATCCTTAAAATACAACAACCATTTTTTTAAGAATTTAATTATCACTTTCTCTCTCATGTTTGATGGTTGAAATTTCACTTAAGAAAACTTGAGAAGATTTTCAATGGAGAGAATTCAAATCCGGATTAAGCGTTGTGCACGGTCATTGATAGATAGTCCAATAATGTATATACATGTTGAAATATTATCTGCTGATGTCTCACATCCATGAAACTGAGATGTTACTTATCGTGAGGCAAATCAATTCTGAGGTGCATACAGCTCCATGCCTCTTCATATATCCATGTCATTTATTTGGGACCGTCAATTAAAAAGACCTATGTCATCATATATACCAGAATATGTTAAGCACCACCAATTAACGTATCTTGAAAATTACCATACAAAACTTTCTCAAACATATCTAAAGTTCAAAACCCCTTTTCAGTTAGCCTCTTTCCATTAATTTGATAAGTCTTACCTTTATGATACACATTTTTGGACCATTGACTACTCACACTAGCTAGGGGTTGTGTACACCTTTGTTGAAATCTTTAAGTGATTAATCTCATATTAAATAGAGACGAGTTAAATAAATGATATAGAAAATATATGACTATTATTTAATGTCTTATATTTTTCTGAATAATTTTGCATGGACGTAGTTAATAGTCTTTAATGTATCAATAAACTAATCATCTTTAAGACAAAAAATAAAAATAAAAAAAATAATCATCTTTATTTAAGATAATTGGTTTAGTCTATCGAAAACGACTAGCATAGGGAGTATTGTCTATTTGCATTTCATTCATGTCAACGGTGCAAACAGGTCAGACCATTCGTTACAGACTTATGGCCCGACCTACTTTAAACTCGGTTCGACCTAGCTCATTTGTTAAATAGGTTAGACTCATGTTTTTAAAAAGGTCACTAATTTAAATAGATCAGACTATGGTTTATAGAAAAGCCTATTAATCTTATCAGGCTGACCCATATATGCGCAATTTTATATACTATTATATAATACGCACGTATTAGCTTCTGCATAATGAATGTGATAGCTCTACAAAATTTTATTGGATAAATGCAATATATATAAATGTATGTTACTCCCTCTGCCCCTTCATACAAGACTATTTTACAAAAACCACGAGCATTAAGAAAAATTGTTGGAGTTATACATTTGTCATAAATGTATGTTACTATTATCAAATTATCTTCATCTCCTTCTTGATGAAGATCACATGTTGAAACTAGAATTTTTCTTTGAAATGGGTAAATTATCCCCGATTCAACGCAAGGGTAACATAGAAAAAAAACATATTAATTTCATCACTTTCAATTCAATATGTTTCACTTTGTATTTATGATAATGGCGAATACCACGATATTTGTCAAGGATACATGACATTCTTTTTCTTTTTCTTTCATTTATACATTTTTCTTAAGAAAAATGCTAACAAATGCCCTTAGGGCAATGTTTAAACATCTAGAAGTAACAATTTCTACATTGAAAATTATGCAGTTATGACTTTAACATCTCTTTGACTTGTATTTTCTAGATAAAATTTCTTTTAGTGGGTTTTACAAAATGTGCTTAGGGCACTTGTTAGCAACACCATTTTCTTAATACATATGAAATGATCAAATTGCTGATTCATTGTAGAAAAATAAAGTATTACTTTAAAGTCACGTGTTTAGTTATGAATTTTACCTATGTTTGATTTGCATTTTCAACTTATATTTTAAACAAAGAGAATGTTAACTATTGTCCCAAGAGCAATGGTTAAACATCCAAAACAAGTAAGTTTTGATGAAAAAGTTGTGTAATCGTTCCTTTATCTAAAATAATATTTTATATTTTCAATACAAAAAATTTTATATTTAGATTTATTAACCATTGCTTTAAAGACTCTGGTTAGCAAAACTCCTTAAATAATAATACATTTAAAACATTTGTTAGAAGATGGAAACAAGAAATAGTAAAGAATTGAGCATTAAAAATGTGTCTGACAGCAATATACTGAACATTAAATTGATTGCATGAAAATTCGATGCTAAACAGTGTCATCTACAGAGCTAACATGGACCCTCCCCACTGCAACTTTTTCATGCAAACAATGTCTCGAGCTACTCAAAACAAACAAAAATTTAAAACGACGACGCATAATAACAATAAGATAATTTATGGATGAAAACAAGGCCTTCAAACCGGGCATCACCTCAGTGGTCGTTTTCTACCTTCTCAATACGGCAGCATTGTTGTAGGAACTTTGCAGGTTTCTTCAGATCTGACGGCTGACATAAACCTTCATTCATTCATTCATTTGTCGTCCACGACATTGACATGACACGTGTTTCTTATACTCTTGTAACGAGGTTTGAATCATAGTGTAATGATGAATAAATTATTTGAAGTGTTTGTGTATGTGTATGAGATTTATGTATTATGCGTGTCTAGCTGTGTACCTAGCTATGTCTGTAACTTAACACAGTACTAGTACTACTCCTTCATCAATGGAGTATATAGCTTTACTTTACTTTTTACTAGACTTTGGAGGAGTGTATACATTTTCTTCAAGGATTTCTCTTATTACTACTATTAAACTAGCCTGTTTCCTTTAAAGGGTTGTTCTCTACCTCCTTCTGTTACTACTATTATTTTGACTCTTATATGTGTCATCTGCTATAAATTACGTACTCCTAGTATACCTATACTATTTAATTGTTCTCAAAGTACCTACTTATTTTTTCAAACCTAACTCTTTTGATAAATGGTTATGTTAGACATAAATTAAGAAGTTAAAAATGGAATTAAAACATAAATTCCTTTGATAAATTATACTTTCCTATATTTTTTTTCATCATTATAGTTATGTCTGGGATTAAGTAAAAGATATTTGATAAGTAATTGATAGCATATGAGTTTTATAATGAATAGCGGATAAACTAGTCATATCCCAGAAAAGTAACAACATATTGAATTCAATGTTTTGTAAAATTTAAGTTTGACTAAATTGATAAAATAAATCAAATTTTTAGTTAATATTTAGCTTTTCAATTGACATAGTACGATTAAAATAGAGGGAAAAAATTATAAATTATAAACTCAAACACTATTTAAAGTAACTTATGAAAAAACAGTAAACTAGAAGGACAAAAACACGCTTATTATTTGAGTCATACAACCTTATCATTTATAACGAGCCCATATGAATCGAGTTCGATATAAACTCTTGAATTTATAGTGCTCACACACATCAACCACTTGCACTTAACACGTAACTTTAAAACTTAAATTTAAATGATTTATGTATTCTAAATAGAGTCTTAAATTGTTGTCCTCGCCCATTTGCATTATCTTTTCATTAATTCAAATGTGAAATAATTGATGAGATAAGAGTATAATTAACAAAAAGAAAGTAATTAAACGTAAAGCGAATATTTAAAATAAAATAAAAAAGAATGTTTATTTTGGTCAAAGTGGTTGGTTTTAGTTTTGTTTTTTTAAATGAACGAATGATTAATATATTATTATAAGTTGAAGGTACATTTCTGAAAGGTAGGGTCTCAGTACAGAAGTGACGCTGCCAAATTGAAACACTTGCATGGCAAGTTTTTCAAAAGTGAAAAAGTGTGACAGATGAAAATGAGACTACGTCAAAAAAGAAATGAAACAAAATGTTCCCAACTTTTTTTTTCTGCGCAATTACTTTTTCTTTTTTCCTTTAAGTTTTAGGATGAGATTAACATATATATAAAAATAATGCTTTACACTGTGTGACTTTGGTTTATTTTTATATATTATCAGTATATATTGTTGAATATATGTACAACTTGATGATTGGCTTAGTTGATTTTTAGCTCATTGTTACTAAAGCCAACTTCTAAAGGGATGTAGACTGGATATAGAAAATTCAACATAATCAATCATTGTTTAACATATTTATGAAGTTATATAATGCACCAAAATCAAATGATGAGATAACTTTGTTGTAAAGATGTGAGGAAACAAGAAAACTATATATATGTGTGTTCAATGTCCACCTTTGTCTATGAAAATTTAGAGGAGTATCGTTTCCTTTCCTTTTAAGTAAACAAGTTTCATGTATAAAATTCATGGAAATATGCATGCATATCTAATAATAAATGTCTTAAATCATGAGTTGTGGGACATGCGTGTAGAGATTAATTAAAGTTTGGTATAATTAACCTAAGAAATCATGCTAAGATTTTTGGTAGAATTTAATATCTGGATTTGGTAATGGCAAATATCGATATTTGGTGAAGTGTGTATAATATGGATCATGGAATGTATTATTCAACCTCATCATATATGTTAGAATTAAGCAGAAATTCTACCAATGAATTTTCAATGAGACACGGGTTGACAATGAGATCATTTATCCCCTTTTATGTTCCTTTTAGCTGCTGAAAAATTGAATTCTCTGTTTAGTGCTTCAATGAGTGTTGATGATTTTAAAGGCTTCTTGGTGGGAGACAATAATTTTAGAGTGATTCATCTCGTTGGAGTACAAATCTACTATGAACAAAATACCATTTTTGAGAGTAACGTTCATATCTTTTGTGACAATATTTATGCTATATTTTTGAGAAAGAATCCAAATTTATACTCTAATGTCAAAAATATTGAAATTAAACATTATTTTATTAGAGAGTAGGTACAAAAAGAAATATTAAACATCGTGTTTCCTTAGAGACTATGTACAAAAAGGAATATTAAACATTGTATTGATATTAAGAGTCCTGTTAACGAGTGCCTCCGATGAACTCTTTAAGGATCTCAAATTTAGTAATTATTCTCTCAAAAAATAAGTGTTACAATTTCTGATGCATTCAATATACAATTTTTCATAATAATTTACTATTTAAAGTGGTTAAAGACTATCTGTCCCTTTTTTGTGAAGTTTTAGAACCTCAACTTAGTTATGGTCGAACCACTATTTATAGAACTTGAAAATTCCACTGTTTACAAGATTTATATACGAGCATTGTACAATATACTATGTGCATCACACACGAGGCAGTAGGCAACACATTCTAGACCGTTAATCCTACGCATCGTGTAACTTTCCTCTTCCTAGGCAAAATTAAATTTCTCACCCTTATGTAAGCTGAATTGGACTTTTGTGTCTTCATGAAAGTTTTAGATATAAATGCTAGCTTTCATTTGTTCAACTCCACTCCATTATGAGACCTACAACTCAAGATATGATTAAAATACTGCAAAGAGATCATGTAGAAAAAACATACCTCACTCGTGTTCCTTTACTCCTTTTCCCATTTTTCTTCACCGTAACGTCCGTGGTGGCTATATCCTATGATACAACTTTTCTATTGTAAAAGCATAGCATAACCATAAAGTTGTCTGGTTTGGGTAAACTTGATCCGATTTTAAGGTCTTTCTTTGCATCTTGCTAAACTCTACTAAAACAAACCAAAAAAAAGACTCAAATGACTCCTAAATAATTCTAGAAATAATATAAGATAGACTATCATTAGAAATCATACCTACATATCAACATCATTTATCTTCTTCAACGGAAATGAATGTTCAGGCTAACAAGTTTTGCAACTATTGTAATATTGACCAGTCACACCCAAATATCCCTCTTGTAATATTGCCATTACCACTCACACCCAATTGAAGACCACATATCCACGAAGAAAATAACCTTGTAAAGGCCTCCTTTAAGAGGTGGTGTTCCTAACCAAACATAACAACAAAATAAAATTGAATTCTCACATCCAACCTTTTTCAGCAGACTTCATAGGATCCAATCTTAGTTTGAATCCTTCACACCCTGTAAAAAACATTCGACCTTCCCAAGTGGATGAAATAGAATAACTGGTACTATAGTAAAAATGGTGAAATTGCACTACATGTTTACCATTTCTCGTCTTTGTGACTTCCTTCCAAGTGGAGTTAATGTCTACCAACAAACATCTCCACTTAGCAAGATATCAAACATTTAACAATCAGATACGTTTAACCCTTAGTTGACCCTTGATGAACAAAAACAACAAGTGTACTAGTTTGTCGTCAAGTAGTAATATTTATAGAAAATAGTTCATCTCAATATGAATTGTCTAATTTCTACTCAATAATTTCAATTGTTGCAGTATATCTGAATGAGGTTTTTATTTGCACTTGGCACATGTTTAATTTTGCATAAAAGAAATAAAAGAATAAGATCAAGGTAAGAAGAATGATTAGGTTGGTCGGTTTAATTCTCTTAATTGTTTGGTAACTAAAATGTACAAATACAGTGTTACTAATTACTCAATTTTAATACCTTTTAACAAAATAGTTAAGCCAATGTCTTGGGCATTTACTATCTTCAATGGTTATACTTCCTAATGTCTTATGTGAGCCATAACCATTAAAGGTTTAAGAACACCAAAGTAAGTAACAAGTATCATTAGTTTTATTTGTAAACCTAATCAATAATTGAATGGTTAAAATAAGGTAAAGCCAACAAAGTCAAGGTTACGTATGACCTAAAATCGATCTATGTAAAAAAAACGTTAGGGTTAGTACTCATTGAACACATAGAAAGTATTAAGAACAAGATTAACCGATTAAAATAGTAAAGTTACCAAATGAATATTTATGGAATCATTGAAAGTTACATGATCAAACAATTAGAGAGAAGATCCTCTAATTAACCTAATCAAAGAGAATTCAGCTAGACATAGAGAGAAGAATAAATAACACGGAAATTAAAATAACCATGGTGGTGTTGCTCCTTGATTCTTCCTCGTCTCCTTGCACGATAGACTAATCTTGTCGTTTCTCCAAAACCCTAACGATGTGTTTATCTATTCTTTCATCTGATGAATGTCTTCTTTTGTTGCTTGCCTCTTATATATGTCCCGACTTAATTTTTGAGAAACCTAATATTTCATTTGAGTCATGTAATGAGGCCCAATAGCCTAACAAGTGAAAACATTTATATTTTCACTCCCTTAAGTAACTAACTCTTGCGACGCGCGACTTTTAGCATGTGACATGAGTTACGAAGAGACTAATCACTTTTGAATTTTTTCCAGATCTCGCAACGCAAACCTTGCAGCTTGCGACGCGGTTCAATACTAGATTTATCCTTATGCTTTTCATCATTCCTTGTCCCATTTCTCATCACTAAAACGTCCGTAATGACTATATCTCAAGAATTAACATGATAAAACTTGTAATAAGTATAGTAGGATTACGAGGTTTTCTGGTTTGGGTGACTTTGACATGTTTCTATGTCTTTTTCCCATTGTTGCTCTTTCAAGACTTTTTGAGTGATTACTTTACAAAACTCAGCTAAAACAAATGCAGGTTAACTACTTTTACTCTAAAATGATGAAGAGATGACACTAAGAACCTATATGATATCTTTTCATCGACCCTATTATTTTGGTCCACGTGCTTTTGACCATATTACCAACATAAAAAGTATTCCTATTACTAGACTATACCTCAAAGAAGTTATATTTGGATTTTCATCTAACACGTGTTTTCTGCAACTTGAGTGACATTTTCAAAAAGGATGGATAAAATATAGGAATACTCTAAAGAACCTAAAAGATAAGCACAATTCTATCTCAAAGGCTAACAACCTTACTACTCCAAGAACCAAGTGTCCTAATGTTTATAATTAGTAGCCAAGTTAAAAAGCTTCTAAAATTTACCACAATTGGGGTCCAAATAGATATAAAAGGAATAACCCCCACTTTATAGTTGAGAAACATACTTTTGCTCTAGTTCACTTGTAATCCTAAAGCTAACTTAAACCATCTTATGACTGCTTCATTAACCAAAAGTTCTTCATGCATGCCTTCCCAAGTATTTTTTTATTGGAAAATTTATTAATAATTACGTCCTTGCACAAGATGAACAGAGATATGCAAGACAGAAACAACAAAGCAAAGAAAAGGGTCCTCGTACATAAAAACACCTAAAAAGACACCACCACCACCAAAACCAATGAAATCTAACCACCAAAACCAAAGCCAACACCAAAAGTCAATGTCAAACTCCTACACAACTGTAGAAACCAAAGTTAAGCCAAAATCTTAAATTCCATCGCGAATGACCATCAAATCAAGTTCCAAACACCTATTGTTCGCTACTCGCACCAAAAACCCTTCAAAACACAATCAAAACCGACCAAAGCCCTGATAACATCACATTACATACTCTTCCCATATTTGAGCCTAAAGAAACACCCGGATTCCAATACTTATTCAGATTCCGCCACCAATCGACCCTCGTTCCTCTAATGAACACATCAAGATAAGCCTAAATAATTTTAGTGTAGAAACTGACTCCTGATCTTGAAGAAAAAGTGTTCGGCCTACCATACTCTAGAAACAAATCATTAAGGCACCCTTCAACTCCAGAAAACCGAAGAAGACACCATAACTAGTCCAAAAACTATAAAATATACAATAATTTCCAGCGAGATGGACCCAAATCGGAGGTCACCACAAGTAGACATCGAAAGACAAACCTTAAAAAACCTAAAACAAAAACAACCCACAAGCTCCTCATTATCATCCTTAATTAATGTTCCAACTCTCATCCCAATACCAATAATCACCACCTTGTATTACCCACACCAACAACCACCCACATCACAGTCACCTTATGACCCCAATACCAACAACCTCCATCGTTAATGGTTACAAAACGTAATCAAGTGATCAACACCACTTTCCTCCATGAAGGGTATTCGAACACGAGTCCTTTAAATCCGGACCAACAAACCACCACCTTGATCTAATGTCACCACGTGATGATGATAAAACAACCAATATGTTCAACATAACCAACACCGAGAGATCTAACACCTCGCTGACTCAAGATGATTAAAAGCAGACTCAGATCGTGAAGGACCAGATCAAACAAAGACACTAAAAAGAATCGCAACACTAATGTGAATCTCAAAACCATTTGAAAGCAACTATAGCTCCACCGGCGTGGTGGAGGCAACCGAAAATGGTGATCCGAGAGTGAGAACACAACCCACCACCCTTAAACCGCACATCCGCCACCAAAAAGAATAGATTTGGAATCAACACTGCCTACACAACTCAAACGCCCGACAGTGCACACACGACGACGACGAAAGAAGAGGTCTGGTTGAGCGTATAAGATCTACGGCGGCATATGAGTATTGCAACCCTAAACAGGGTGAAATATAGGGTGGCGGGGGACCTTATCGCACAATTACTGCCTCTAGTCTACATCTACATAATTAAGAAATAAATTGGGTTTTGAAGGGGGAGAAGTACAGCGGTTAAGGAGGAAGAGAGAGGTCTTTTTGGATCATGATTGCATGCCTTCCCAAGTATTAGTGTATTATGCATATTAGATACGAGAAATCATTAATCTTCCATTACCCAATCCAAGTCAATCCCTTGAAATAGACCTAGTGCGCATGCCTCATGCATCAAACTGCTCAAATGCTAAAATCCTTAACAAAAATACGAAAGGTGCCATTAAATTCCCTTGTTTGATCTCCCGGTATGAGTGGTAAGTCAACTAGATCAAATTCCTCTAGGAATGCATTAATGCAACAATAGGGACATTCCAACCCACACCATGACAAATGTGAGAGATAATCCTGAATTCTTAAGAGCATAAATCAACTCTAGTTTGTTGGGAGTGCTTAATTTTATTAAGTCTAAATAAAGTCATAATTCATTTGTTTTTCCAATGAGAAAAACAAATTATCTAAGCTTGAGAAGGAATTAAGACAGATTTTATATTTTATTTTTAACATTCCTTTTTACCAATCCTTTTGACTAGGTTCGTATTCTCTTCAACACTTTACTTAAATTTTTCAATCTTTTCCCAAAGTCCATATTTATTCATAAATTCTCTCTTTTGTTCCTAAAGTGTAAAGTATACCTATATGCTTAGGATTATATATAGGATTTGGAACCCAACTTCTTTGGTGGAAAACATCTAAATATATTTCATAAACATAAAGTGCTCCATTACAATTACCAAGGATCACTTCATACTTTAACATACCTAAAAGCTCGCCCTCTCTCTCTCACGTCTCTTTCTCTCTCAAATTGCAAAACATTACAAATCAATTAGATTTCATATATTTACCAAAGAAAAATATAATATTTTGATTTGGATCTAACACAATGAACTCTGATAGGAAGGCCATGCTTTTTCACCCTACCCCCCTCTTCTTTTGTTGCTTTCTGTCTTTCTTGTCTCCTTGTGTTTCTTTCTTTAGCTCCTTTTACTTTTCTTTCTTTCTTTTTTTCTTTTAGCTTTCTCTTTCTCTGATTTTCTCAACAGCTTCCATTGCTCTAACTCTTTCAGTTTCAGAGACATGTAGTAGTAAATAATGAATAATATATATTTTCAGAAGCTAGGTAGAAATCTCAAAGAGGTTGGCCTAAGGTGAATTCCAAATCCAAATTAGGTTTCTTTGGGCTTGATCCTGATAGGTTTGTAGATGAACTGCCATCTGATATTCTCTCATAGCTTAGACACTTTGGATCCATTTCCTTCTGAAAAAGCAAATAAAAATAATTTAGTACCAAAGATCAGAATAAATTATTATTTTTACAAAAAAAATTGCAAAAGGGAGAAATTGTTATTAATCAATGCGACTCTAACGACCATTAAAATAAAAAAATCAAATTCTTATCATTGAACTGACATATCATATATAAAAAGCACAATAAATACTACAACCACGATGAAATAAAAAAAAACGATAAATCATATCTATATTCTATGTGTTGACAAATAGGAACTAACTTTAAAAGATACTATTCAAAAGATACGACAATTACTCGTACATTTGGTTCTTATATAACTGTTGCATGGTTCAGTGGCACGTAGAACCATTGGATCTAAAAAGATAATAAAGTTCTCTAAATCAAATGACTCTACTGTTCACTGCACCATGCAACATTTATATACACAGGATTCGACTTTCATTACTCATAGTAAAAGGCAACGACTTCTTAGAATAAATATTGTGTTATGATGAGAATA
This sequence comes from Medicago arabica, assembly GCA_946800305.1. NCBI lineage: Eukaryota > Viridiplantae > Streptophyta > Magnoliopsida > Fabales > Fabaceae > Medicago > Medicago arabica. The sequence continues at coordinate 45,148,261 of OX326970.1, forward strand.
TGATTAAAGGGATAAAAGAGGAAAATAAATTACTGTGAGTATGAAAGGGAGTATATAGTATAAGAGGAATCAAAGGACATTTGACTCAGAAATAATTAAAGAATATTTATATGAATGAGGGAAAGGAAACTTGAGATGGGGCACACCTAAAAGCCTGCCAAGTGCTATAGAACTTGCATGTTCATGTGCTATAGCTTCCAATTATTTTTGTGTATATAAAACATTATACCATTCATGCAGACGTGTGTGTATTTATTAATTTATTTATTAATTTGACTCAACTATATAAATTATCATATAGTATGGTCTAGACCATTGATAATTGAGTCAAATGAGGCAGGTTTAATAGGGGGTTCTATTTTATGGTCATTTTCAATATGGTCAATTAATAACTCTTAACTAGAGGAACCTTTTTTACATCACAAATCGTTTTTAACCTTTTGTAATTGGTAAATGTGAAAAGGACTCGTCTAACCATTTGAATTTGTGAAGGACAAAGCAGCTTTATGCAAAGCCTTTTTTTTCTTTCTTTTTTATCATCCATCTCCATAATAATGTGCATGGCAATATGAAAAAGATCAAACGTATTTCCTTTTCTTCTAAAAATCCCTTTCATGCATTCCAAACACATGCTTTGAAATTTGTGTATAATTTTAATAACTTTTTTCAAAACAAAAGGCTTAACCTTTGGAATATAAAGGGGGAATATATTACCTCAAGAGATTGCATGTTTCCAATAGAATCAATCTTTGGTTTACCATGTAACCAAGCTTCCCTATTACAACCAAACACAGAGAGAATATTTCTCATTACTTGAAGCCATGTAAAAGAAAAGCAAAACTTAAGGAAAGAAATTCATCTTTTTACCATCTTACTTATATGCCTTTTACTTATTCTAAAGATTGGAATAAAGTTTATTCTATTCCAATTGATATCATATATATTCTATTTATTCTATGACTATATATAATGTAGGAGCATTCAAGGAAATTTCAAAGGGAATATTTTCTTTGGTTTCAAGATTTCTAATTATGGGACTACAAGGGCTTAGCTTTGGCACTAAGTTTCTCATTTGTTGGGCCCCATATAATAGCCTAATGTTTGAACCCCACAAAATCATAAGGAAAGAGATATTTCTATTTTTTTAAGGAAGATTTTGGAAAATAACAATACTACTACTTCTTTGAAGAGTAGGAGTGTATGTGTGTAACTTATTATTACACCAACATGGATTTTGGATGCTCATGGTTTGTGGACAGAGAAAACAAAACAAACTAATGAAATGATTTATTCTTTTTTGTGAATTTTTGAGCCTAACCATGTTTGCATGTGAGGTTGAGTGAGTGATCAAGAGAGAGGAAAGAAAAGAACAAAGAAATGTGTCTATGAATAAGACATGCATGCAATCGTTTTATTTATATTAGTATTTTCCATCGTATATGCATGACTTGCAGAAACATAGTACAAAATATAAATATTTTAAAAAACGAAACAAGAAAGTCATTATATGTACATAACTCAATCAACATGACAATAGAATTCCCACTTGTTAGGTGAGTGTATATGTGTCTATGTTTTCCCAATATTAATCATTTAAAAAAACATCGTTAGGCTTTGGAGACGGACGAGATATAGTTGCAATATGGTGTTGCAACTACAGGAACGTTGGATTAAGAGATAGATTAAAATTACGCGCTCTCTAAATCCAACGGTTCCTACAAATACAGTTGTTACAGGATCCAAACACTTTGTTGTTCAAAAAAAATAGGATTATAGTACAATTAACTAGATTTAGAAGCATTACCGGGAAGAGTTGCTCCAAAGACCATAACATTCCTTATCTTGATTAACACTTGATCTTCCTTGCTGCTTAATGGATAATTCAGATGATCTTCTTGAAGAGTTGATGTCAAACATTATGTCATCAGAATTATCTCCGGATGATCCATTATCGTATACATCAGATTGCCCTATTTCATGGTTTAAGGGAGAAAAAAAGGGAAAAAAGAAGAGCAAGTTAATTATCTATTAACAAAATAATTTACTTTCTTCATTAATCTTCAAAGTAATATAAGATAGAATGAAAATTTGAACTAACCTGATGAAGCGCCTACTCTATCTGTAGTTTTCACCGTCCGATACATCTGGATTTAAAATGAACACATCATTAACACTAGCTAGAATAAAGTAATTTTTTTTTAAAATATGCTGCCGAAATTAAATATATTATTAGTAACAAATTAAAGAAGTTTGCAGCAAGAATAAGAAATTAATGTCCTCTAAGTAAAGTTGTTACTTGCAAGTATTAAATTGATATATGCAGTAGAGTACAAGATCTAATACAGAAGCATTTATGGTTATGGTTTTATAATATGCATATGCATGGAAGCCTGTGACTAACCATGGTTAAAGCTGCCATGGTAAAGAAAGGAAAAAAAAGGCCATATTGCATGAAGAGATCATTGAGTAATGATGGTGTTTGGTACATGCATACTAACCTATCATTTTGTTTTTTTATTTACTTTTTACTTCAATTTAATTATATTGATATATGCAAATTATTATTGTCTTAAGTGAAACATCCTAAAGAATTTGAGAAAGAAGTCAAAGGTTTAAACTTTGAGGTCTAATTTTTTTATCGGTAGAAATTAAACTCGATGTGTTATCATTTAGAACACTCGTACTCTTCATATTAACCATTTGCGCTAGACCTCAATTTGAATATTTTTTTTTGGTACTTGATACTAATACAATTTCTTACAAGAAAAATAAATATGCATATTATTAATAATTTTGTTAATGGCATGGACAGAACTATGAGGTTGTTTGTCTTGGCTTGGGTGAGATTCATAAGCCTTTGTCCTACTTGTTTTCAGAAATCGATAAGTACTTCTTTCTCTTTCTAGATTTTATATTCTTTTAAGTTGGATGGTTCATTCTTCAAAGCAAAAAGCTGTTTATTAGGTTGCAGAAGAAGCAGGGAGAGGCAGCAGATCTAATAGAAAAAAGAAGCACAAAGTATTTGATTGAGAGAAACCCTTTCTAAGGAAACCATTGGAATTTGAAATTAATATTCATCACTTAATTGCTTCCTCTAATGTATAAGTATATAATAATAATGTAGCATATAAATTTAAACATCATTAAATCCCAATCAGAATCGTACCATCTTCAATCTGACTAAAGAATTTAACAATGAAAAAAGTTATAGTAACAAATAACACAGTGCTTAAATATTATTAAATAGTAAGATAGATTATTTATTTATAAACAAATGCAATTAAGACAAATTAGAGTTTAAGGTTACCTGTAAGTGAGACTTGACATGTGCTAATGTAAGATCCTTCACATCCATTAGTTCAAGAACTGATTTTGGAGTAGCTCCTGTAACAAACATTCAAACACCATAGAAAAAAATAATAATTAGTTCAGAAAAAAATAAAATTTATATCATAATCAAATTAAAAATAAATAAATAAATAAAAAGGAAAATTCTCTTTCAAGTTTCACACCCTTTTTTCTTCTAATAATTGTCTTGTTGAATTTTCATGTTAAAGAAAATTAAAACAAGGGTGTAATTAAGCTAAAAAGGTGATTGAGGAAAATTAACCAAGAGAAATATTTTTTAAGAAAGTGGAAATTGAAGATGAAGCATACTTTCATGGCCACCTAAGAGTTCAACAGCATGAACAAATCGAGCATGAAGTGTAGTAGTCCAACGCATCCTTGGAGCTCTCATGCTTCTTTTTGCTGGGAATCTTGACAAGAATCTTGACCTCATCAAAGCTTGAGATTGAAAAGGGCTTGAACTTGTGTTGTTGGTGTTAGAAATAGAAGAAGGTGTAGTAGTAGTACCATCAAGAACATGAAGATGATTTAGATTATGATTATGATTATGATTATGAAGTTGAGGGAATGACAAAGGAGGAGGGTTTTGATAAACAGGAATTCCTCTAATAGGTCTAAGAAAACCAAGTTCTTGGCTTAAGCTTTGGTGTTGTTGTTGTGGCTGGTGGTGTTGAAAGAGTGGTTGAGGATGGGGGTGTTGAAAGTAATTATTTTGATGAAATGATTGATAAGGGTTGTTTGCATTATTATTTCCACTATTTTGGAAGTGATGATGATGAATGAGGTTATTTGAAGTGTTGTTGTTTGAATCTAAAGGCTTTGTTGGATTTGAAAGAGAGAGGTCAAAAGAGTAATTATCAGTTTTAGAAGTCATTGATGATGATAAAGAGTTTCTTGAATCCAAAGCTCTTTTCCAAAACCCCAAATCCATTTCTTCTTCTGTTGATGTTGTTCTCTTCCAATTACTTGTTGTTGTTGGTTTTGTGTTTGGAGGACTAATTTGCAAAGACAAATCTGGTTGTGCTGGAAATAGCTCCATCTTTTGCTACCTACACCTTCACCAAAACAACTAGTGTTTTGTTTTTGTGGTTTTGGGTTTTGGGTTTTGGATTTTGGCTTGTAATTGTATCAAGAATACTCTTTTTTCTTTACTTGTGTTGAATATAATAATAATAGTATGAATTTCTTTTGTAAAGAGTGGAAAAAATTATATATAGAGACAGTTGGAAGGTTAGCTAGGTTAGAGACTGCAAGATGGAGGTGTAATTAATAATTGATTGGATATTCTGAAGATGTGTGTTTTTGTGTGTGTGATGGAGTTTCAAGCATTCAATCAAGTTGATGGAGTAGTTGCAGAGATGATGAGATTTAAGATTGAGAGAGGAAGGAGAGAGAGAAAGAGAGAAAGAAATGACAAGGTATGTGAAGTGAATGGCTGTTTCTTTTGTGTGAAGTATATGTGAGAAAATGACACTTGAGGGACTATAAGAGAGAGAGAGAGTTGTTTCTTTTGTGGATGTGGGGGGTAGGGTACTATAGAAAGAGAAAGAGAGGAAAAGAATGAAAAAAGGTAATGAAAAATAAATTAAGATAAGGAAGGGGAGAAAAAGAAAAAGGTAAATAAGTTTACAAACTTTTATTCCTTTTTTAAAAAATTATATACTCCTTTTCTTCTCTGTTTTCTTTGGAATTAAAAAAGGTAAAGTAGAATATTTCCTATAAATTAGCTTTAACGTGTGCATTGTGACATTGTCCCTATGCACAAATCTAACTTTTCTAACACACACGCATACAGAGAACACCCTTGTCACAATGAGACCTAACTAGGGCTTTATTTTTTACACACAAAGAAAAATATACTTTAAAAAGAAATGTGGAATTTTTTTATTTTTACGGTCACATGATCTATGGAACACAAATTTCAACATCTTAGGGATTTGTTTTGTTTTGTTAACAGCCCCAATTATAAACCACTCATTGAGGTTATCATGAAACCCTAATTCTCCGCAAATCACCATCATGCATTCTTTTTAGCTTAAGTTTGGACACATCCATCATATTCTTGTCATTTTCTTCTTATAATTAACCAACAAAAAATTAAAGGTATATATGTGGGTTGTCACAGATGTTTTTCCGTATTGATAAACTAAAAAGACAGATTTACCCCTGTGGTATATGTGTTATGGATTGAAGATGAGTGCATTTAAAGGGTAATTTGGTCTTCGAAATTTTAACTATGTGCATGACTCGGGAATTCACGGAGTATACTATACTACTCACTCTTGGACATGTACATACATACCGTTAGACATAAACTAAATATAATAAATAAAAGAGTTTGAACTTGCAAGTATAGCTCAAATAATACAAAGTTGAAGGGACATTTAATATGCAGTAATGCAAGTTCGAATATGTAACTCTTCATTTTTCAAAACTGAATGTGTATGAGTTTCGTCGATCAACTCTTTAGAATTATAAAAAGAAAACTAAAAAATAAAATAATAAAGAGTCATTTTGAGCTTTAACAAAAAAACACGGAGCTTAGATTAGACATTGAGAAAAAAAAAAGTCTAATTCATTCACTTTTAAAAATAAATTGGTCTACATTCGTTTATCTGTCAAATATATTTCAACCTTTTTTTTTTCATTTTTGAATCGTGATTGACTTATGTGGTCACTTCAACTATCAATAATCAATAATCGATGTATAATTTGTATGAAAATCAGGGGCATTTTAGTCGTTGCAACAATTTTTGGGGAATATTTGGTCATTCTTTCTTTCCATTTTCTTCTTCCTTCAAAAAAGTACCAAAATTACATTATGTTAATTTCTTGGAGAATACTTTCATTTTTGTCATATGTAATATACTTACAATAGTAAATATGTTCCTTTCATTAAAACCTACAAATCTCGATACATAACATTACCAAACCATCGGAATCACCAATAATTACAAATTTAAAGTTAAACCATAATCGTATCATCAAGTTTAAAAGCCAATGATTGGGTGACATTAGTTGGCAAGGCATAGACGAAAGAGAAAATTTTGAAAATCTTGGTAGGGAGTCTGGAAGAGTGGATCAATGATGGTTGGGTAAATCAATATATAAAGGAGTGGGGAGAAGAAGAAGGAAGAGAATAAGAAGAAGAAGACATCACTTTAGAAACAGAGGATGTGTCATCTATTACTAAGGCTTAGGATAAGCTTTAGAGTCTCCTCAAATTTAAAGGCTCATTGACTTTTCAAAAGTCCTAAGCGTGTTGGTTGAAAGAAGATGATGAAAATATGAAATACTTTTAATCTCATGTCAAAATCATAGGTAAGAATAGTCATATTCTTTCTCTACGATGTCGATTCTTCTATTGAGTTGAAACCGCCTACGGTTGAGGTTTCGATTGATGTAAAACCAAATATTGATGAAGTTGATTTCAGTGTATCTCGGCTTGGGTTAATGAAGCAAACACGATGCCTCTCTTTTCAACAAAATAGACATGGAAAGCCATAGATGACATGATTAATTGGTTACGTCAACAAGCAAATATGGCGGGTTTTACTATTGTTATAGGAAAGTTCAATATTGGAAAGAATCCAATGTTATTGGACTGTGAAAGGAGTGGTGTGTACAAATAATCCAAGAAGAAATGGAAGCATGAAGCCTAGATATCAAAAACTACGGGTGTTTGTTCAGGTTAGGTGGACATGTGTATAGGGAAACAAAGGAGTTCATAACCATAATGGAGTTCACAACCATAAGATGGAGCCAAAGTCAATAAGGCACATTTATGCGGGTAGATTAAGATGGGAAGAGGAGAAGCTTATTGGTTACTTGACCAAGAGTTTGATGCAGCTAAAGAATTTTCTAATAAACTTAAATGGAAAACGAAAAAATAATGTCTGGCAAATAAAAATCAAGTATACAATGCACGTCAAAGAATCAAAAAGTCGAGTAGAGATGACAAGTCATAAATGCAATATCTGGTGGCAAAGCTGGAAGAGCACAAATATGTTCATTTCACCATAACAAAATACAAGGCAACTACTGTTCAAAACATATTTTCGGCTCATCCTGAATCTATTAAGTTGTTTATGAATTTCCCCACTATTTTGATTATGGACTCCACATATAAAACCAAAATGTCATTGTTTGAGATAGTTCGGGTGACCTCAACTGATATGACATATTATGTTGGTTTTGATTTTTTGACGTCTGAGAAAGAGGAGAACTTCACTTGGGTTCATCAGATGTTATTTGATCTTCTTTGATCAAAGGACGATATACCAAAAATTATTGTGACTAACAAGGATACCACTTTAATGAAAGAAATAGCAATTGTTTTCCCTAATACTATTGTATTACATTGTTATTTTCATGTTGGGAAAATGTTAGAGCTAAATACATCAATGACCGCAGAGGAAAACCTAAGGATGCCAAATTGGGTGGAAAGGATAAGGAAGTGAAGCAAAGTGTGACAGTTAGCAATATCATGACTTCTTATGATAATGTGGTTGAGTTTCCTACAAAATAATCATACGTTGATGTCGCAGTGCATTTTTGAGATGTCTGTAAAAAAAATTCCAAAGTTCCTTACCTATGTTGAAACAACAGTATTGAATATTTTTAAGGAGATTTGGTTACAGGTTGGGAGGCAATACAAAATATGTTGGATGGGCATTTGACTGAGATACATGCATCCTTTGGGAGGAGTTGTATTGTCTTGGAACATATATACAAAGTCAACATTTTGTACTCTGAGTTTGAGAGTTATGTTTCTAGAGCTGGCCTGAGCTTTATATTTGAGGAAGCAAAATGCTCCAAGGAAACTAGCATGAAAGTGTGATTGTGTGATAAAGACATAATTTAGGCTACCTTGTCCATTTATTATTGTTATAAAGATCCATCACAAGAAACCTACTTGATTGAATGAGAAAAAACCTCACTGGAAAAGATTATGTGTGAGTGGAGAAGAATGAAAATATGATTTTTCTATGATGGATGAGTGGAATGGTATTTAGGAACGTCTCAAAAGATTCTCTTACAAATGAAACTCCACATCAAGGAGTTTATGCATCAGTTAACATTTCCATAAGCAACAATGTTGTCTCCATCTCCAAGAAAGGTACAAACCAATAGAGCCAAGAAAAGAGTGAAATCTACACCAAAAGAGACATCGACTAGTCGAATCTCATCTTTATGAGAACGTGTTGATTCCTAATTTTCCGATAGTCAATCGTCACCAACAAAGTCATCATTTCCTAAAAGGAAAGGTGCTCGAATTGGTACCGCGTCACGTTCCAAGGTTTCAACATCAACTCGGGTTACAAAACATATTCTGGGTCCAACGCCTACTGATCATATGCCAAAATTCATAAAACCATTTATTGAAAATATTTTGGATGTTAAAGGCGAATGAAATTGTGGATTTTGGGCTATAACTGAGCACATGGGTTTGACTGAAGAGAGTCATCATATGATAGACATGACACTTACTACAAAGGTGAAAGAACATATGAGTGATTATATGCGAGTATTTGGGAGTGAGGAGCATTTCAACTATATCTTGAATGATTTATATCCTCCCTAAAAGATTAGTGGAATTGCATATAAGATAAGTGGTTGACATTATCAGGCATGTATCACATTGTTGCAACTTGTTACAAAGAGGTTGTGGTTGAGTTGAAAAATCATGAAATCAGTATTTCAGAGACTTTTTACCAATTAGACGTAGGTCATAACTTAACCCAAATACCCACATCATATCTCTTGACTTAATCCCTAAACAATTTGCTCTTATTTTTTTTTAAAGAAGGTTTTCCATTACCTTGATCGTCTACGGAGTGGAAGCTACACAAGAGCGAAGAGGCTGAGAATGGGAAGATGCTTTCTTGGATAGATAAATTCGGTTCCAAGACCTCATGAATATTCAAAAAGAAGATAAACCACTGAAAGAAGAATCGAATGAGCTGAATACAATTTTGTGTGGTACTTCCAATAAAGCAAAATAATAATTTGAAGTTGTTGAAGAAGATGGAAATGATTCAATTTCACTAGATATATTGACATGTTTTTTTATCGGTTTTCATTTTTTTTTTGTAGATAATGCACCGACATATTTTTTGTAGTCGATAATGTATTGTCATTTTTTTGTGGTCGGTATATAACTAACATATATATATATATATATATATGACTTTTATGTGATGGACAAAATACCGACAATTTATACGGTTCTAATTGTACCATATTTTATATAAATAGATGTATATGTTTGATCAACAATTTATTTTACCTTTCATTTCGCTTTATTCTAATATTTGATATTCCATATACCATGTCAAATGAAACATGTCTAAAGATGGAAAAGTTGAAGCTCGTGTCTGATACTCTGCTTTTGAGAGGACGATTACGGTTTTTAAACCCTCGCTGAAAAGTTGGATGAGTTGAAGACACAACTTAACAAATATTTTGTCAATCTTGGTGAAAATTATACTACATCTCATGTATTTGTATAAGTACCATGTGTAGATCTTAGGGTGGATAAAGATGAAGACCATTAATTTTCCTTAGGTTATTCATAATGATGACGATGTAGCATCCATGTTTAGGTCGATGGTTGAAAATAATAAATTATATCTTTATGTTTTTTTCCAACTGTGACTTCCCAAATTTCCAATAGAGATTTGGTGTTAATTTATGGACTTTTTTTTGTGTAACATGTTGTCAAAAATTTCTAATGTTGCACTTTTGTTAAATATCAATCATCTGTGTATTGTTAATGCAAAGTCGAATTGGTGCAATGTTATTAAATTATGAATAATTATGTAATGTGTTGGCTATGTTCGGTTATTAGTTGTGAATCGTACAACTTCTAGAATTGTGGTTATGAGTTACAGGTGCTGAGACAAGCCGATTTGTGTAGTTGTTGTTGTCTGCATATCAGAGGACAACAATAGTTAAATGTTGATCATCCAACGATATTTAACTATCGTCGGATCTGAAAGAACTATAGTTAACTGTTGTTGGATGTATTTTGATCATTTACCGGTGTCCGTGATCAAATTTGTGTGTGACAAGAGCAATTTTATAGCCTAATTAAAAGTCTGTCTTATGTTTAGACTTTTGAAAAGAATATTTGGCCTAATTCTAAAAAGGCTATAGTCTAATAAATAGCCTAATTTTTTTTATTATGGCTTTGTTTTATTTTGATATATTTTGTTAACTTTTATAAGAAACCCAAGAGAATAAATTTAACATATTTAAAGAATTAGTTTTTTTTGTCCAAAGTTTTCCATTTTAATAAACAAATTAGAGAACCATAAATTTATGTCAAACGGTTTAACCTATTTTCACCTCTATTATTTGATAATAAAAGGAGGTGTTGAGATTAATCAAATGAAATAATTATTTTTTTTGAAAGAATTTTAATCAAATGAAATAATAAATGGTTGTGACGTGATGCCTAAAAAATAAATCAGTGCGACAAACTCATAAATCTTTGTGGTCCTTAAGAAATTTTGGACCGCCAATTATTGTTGACTTTAATTTTTCATACGGAAGTAAATTAATCAAAGATTGAACATTTACAAAATGTAAAAATAACCAGTGAAAAAAGTTTACAACACGAAAATGTTTAATAACTCTGCAATATTAATTGTAGAAAAAATATTTTACACAGTTATTTAGCTATGTTACATCGTAATACTACCTCTATCATTGAATATACGGTATGTATTTGTATCCCCAAAAACAAATATGGTGTATAATTTGGATCTCGTAAAACGGTTCAAATATTCATAAACATTATAATTTCATTGTAAATTAATCTTTTCATTCTTCAATGAAACTTTAGTTCTCTCTAGCCTTACATGAGGTTTGCCAATTTTTTTTTTTTTTGAGGGAATGAGGTTTGCTATCTATAATCTATTTTTTTATTCAAAGTAAAAATAAATGATTAAACCACGTACGTATGAATAATCTCTGTTTACCAATCAGCTTATGTGATGTCATGAACAGCAAGTTCAACTAGTTAAACTACGATTAATGAATTATATGAATAGCAAGTTCAACTAGTTAAAGTAGCCAATGTCTCTTAATTGCAACTAAGTTTAGTATAATCATTTTATATTTATGTCAATCATTTCATTTTTATGCCGTAGAGGAAAGTAATAGAGCTTCACCACATATGGATAAGTTTGTCTTTTGTAGCAATAGAATAAATAGTATATGTTGTAAGCTTAAGCATGCGATGTTGAACCAAATTATCCATGATATCATCAAATTTGTAGGTTATTAGGAGTGTATTTGACCCAAAAAAATTTGGAACTTAAAAAACTAAAAACTACGTATTTCAAAGTTCTAAAATAAAATAAAAGATATCAATCAAAAAAAGTTAGTTATTTGATAATTTCTATTATTTTTTCTAATCTAGAAACTGATTTAAGTTAAAATCTGTTATTTTTTTCAGAAGTTAAAATCTGTTTAACAACATATTTTCATAAAAGTAAATGACAATTCTTCAAAAATAAAAATCCATTATTAAAAGTATGACAATTTCATTTACACTACTCTTTTTATCTCTTAAAAAGGGTATGAAGAAATCCATGATGTTGTCTCATCATCTCATATCTCGGGTCTTTAATATGTGTTCCTTATTAAGAAAATCATTGTAGTCCCTGTGAGTTTAACTCACTTGGTAAAAACTAATGCATAATATATGCACGGGCTGGAGTTCGAACCCCGACACCTCACTTATTTACTTTTAAGGTGAATTTATCTAGCCGCTAGGCTACTTGACCAGAAAAAAAAGACCGTACCGTCACTTGACCAAAAAGAAAAAGAAAAACACCGTCTGTTATCCATTTCTACATTGCAAGAAACTAGCACGATGAACACATAGGGCAAAAATGATCATGCTAACATTTGAATCTTATGGAGTTATTATAAGATTGACTTGGACATTGTTCGGATAAACAATTTATTTTATGGTAGATAGAATAAATGTTTATCATGATAAGTGCTTCTCATCAAAACAAACCATGATAAATGCCTATATATAAGTTATTCCTCTATTAAAAGATAAAATAAAGTTGGACGGATCTTTATTAGTTTCGAACTTAAGACCTTATAGTTGTGAATGTGAATTTTAAGTGGTGATTGTTACTTCGTCTACAGACAAAAAAATGTTCAATTATTTTGTTATAAGCTACTTTGGAGGAGCTTAATAAAATAAGCTAAAAACAACTCATAAACACGTCATAATTTGGTTTCGTATAAACAATCTCACATTTACTTATGCTATTAGATAAAATCAAATAAGTCAATCAAAACAAATCATTGCTTGTTGGGATCAAAGAATTAATGAGTCAAGTGATAGAAGTTTAAGGATTTAATATATACTCCCAACAAAAATACTTAAATTGTCGGTTAAAAAGAATAGATGATGCTAATAAGTGTCGCATAGAATATTGTTTTAGCATAATTTTTGTATAAAAAATTATGTAATTATTATTTTTACATGTGTTTGACTTATATTTTGGCGACAAGATTTCTTATATTGGATTCTTAAACAATATTATTGGGGCATTGTTAGCCTATTCCTCAGGTTTATTTTTTTTGAAATACTATTCGTGAACTTTGGATCTGTAACAACCTGTTAGGTGTTGGATGCATTTTCATTAATTAATCGTTAGTCAATAATGAAGTAAATTTTAATAAAAGTAGTTATCTTTGATTGTTTGATCATTAGATTTTGATCGAGGGGCGAACCTATTGTAGGTCCTATATATATAGGTTTGACCACTTTTTGTTGGATAAATAATTGGTAAATAATGATGTTCAGGTCCTATATTCTTTCCTAATTGCTTGAATGACCAACATGCTTTCTAAAATAAGTGAAAGTTGAACTCACTTTATGAGCCTAAATTTAATACAAACAACACTTATTATATAATTATTTGGTTTATATAGTGATGAGTCTCTATATTTAGTTAGTTACAGAATAAGAGGTAATTATTACTAGTACTATTCATGTTTAAGTTTAGTTAACCTATCGTTCTGAGATTTGGTCATGTATACATAACAAAAGCACTTGATCTATGTAAATGGATTTCATCTTTATGAAATTCAAAGACAGCATATTTTAAGTAAACAAATAGAGTATTTGGTAAACTCAACCACCGCATAATCATTACAAAGAGTTAGCAATATTAAATATATAAATGACCTTTTGATAAAATAAAAAATGTCCCTTTTATAAGGTTTATTTTTAATTTTCAATATATTAATTATTTCTTAACCCAGTAATTTCTTTTATATCTTTTTGTGCATTCAACCATAGATCTTAGTATGGAAGCATTACCGTCTTTCTCAATTCTTGTGATTTAGTCTATAGAATTTGATATTTAGGGACTGAGTATTAGAATTATGCTTTTTAAAAGCAATGTTGAAGGTATTTGTTTTAAGAATTTGTATTATTGTAAAATTAAATGAGCTATTAATCATATATAGACAAAAGTAGTGAGTGATGAAATGGTGCACACATGCATAGGTTGGAAGGAAACAAAGTTTAATTTTCTTCTTTTCTTAATTTCCCCTTTTCATGAGAAAAAGTAGAATCACTAGGAGTGTGTTGGGCAAATAGAAAGATGATGCATGCAAAGCTTTAATAATGTCTTTTAAGCTCTGCCTACGACGACGAGGGCATTGGTATGCGTTAAACCTTTGCTACGTAAGTTTGCTTTTGATGTCTATAATTCTTTGAGTCATTCATTACTCGTTATACCCAACTAATATCTATAAATAGCCTTCTTTTTATTAATAAAGCCTCCATAGCCCTCATTGGCTCTTTAGGCATTTTTAAAAAAATTTAATAATCATGTTGAGGGTGTGTCTATATATATTTGCTAACATACACCAACTTGTTTTTTAGAACTTTTATTTTTATAAGATATAACTAAAAATAGGTTAAATACACCTTAAGATACATGTTGTTTATAGATGCATTTGCTAGAGTACACCCACTTATATTTTAGAAGGAGTGTCATAGTAAGTGATAACTAAAAAAGTGGTTAAATATACCTTAAGGTATATGTTGCTAAACTACTCCTTTGTAAAAATTAGTAGGTGTATTCTGGCAAATCTTATATATATAAAGGGTTTTTTTAACATGTGCAAATTTGCACATGTTAAGAAGTTTAAAGTAGTAAGTGTATATTGGAACTTGTGTATTTTATATTAAATATATAAAAAAATTTAAAAACAGTTGTGATTTTCAATAAAAAGTTGCTTCTTTTAGTATCCTTAACATGTGCAATATTGCACAGGATAGCCAAACCCATATATAAAAGATCAATTGACATATTGATGTCAAACTGAATATGTTGCATCTTCGATAATTGTTTACAGCATAACTATATCACAAAATCTATCGTTAGATTGAAAGCAATTATCACATAGATCGTGTCTACAAAATTTGACATTATAGAGTATTAACACTCTCAATCATTTGGGATAACATGTCTTGATATTTACACATTTTTTAATGTGTGTATTTCTCAAATGTAAGATATCATCATAGTAAATGAAAATGAGAAAACCTCAAATTGAGTTTAGTGGAGCTCTCTCTCTCTCTCTCCTCTCTCTCTTTCTCAAAATCCATTTGTTTGTCTTCTCACGAAAACCCTTACCCGTTGATGCGCCCTTCTTCCACCTTAATCCAAATTTCACTTTCGAGATGTATACTCAAGGGGTGGTGGTACAACAATATCTATCTCCCGCACCACAATCGCACCCTTTAGGGTTGGCTTAACCCTTATCCATTCGATAGTCTAGGGTTTATCCTCAATCTTGTTTGTCATCGTTCATCAGATTTCAGCTTTGGGTGATTCCGATCGCTGGAGTTATTGTTTGGTTCCCATGATATGTTGCTTGGTTTGTGTTCTGCAAGTTTTGTGTTGTCCATTGTGTTGTAGTGGTGGGTTGTTTATGAAGGGGAGGCGTCCTTGTCATCATACCTCGTCCTATTTACTCACATATTCACTCATTTACTATTGTTTGTGGCTAGGTGGTTTCTCTATTGGATCTACAAGTTTAACGATCTGGGTACATTCAAGATATGGGTATGTCGGATTTGTTTTGAGTTCGGTGGTCTTCGATTTGTTTTGATATCTTGTTCTTACAACCCGTTTGGGTTTGAGTCACTCTACACCCATTGGGTCCTTCTTAAACGTGTTTTCTCACATCGTTGCCACATGTTCCATATCAACGATGGTGGTTGTTGGAGTTACACCACACTGTCTTATCCTCGTCATTCATTTTATTTGACTCAATATTATTTGGCTTAAAAGGGTTGTTATTGCTTGTTGTTGTTTGTTATGGGGAGTTAATGGTATATGGACCCATTTTCATGTAGATGCTCGATTCATTAACTAGTTTTTTGACCTCTTGATTAGTGATTGCAAACGTTCATACATCATCTTTCTTTTTTTTGCAACCTAATTTCACGTCTGTAAATGAGTTCGTTGGATCCATTTTTGTTGATTTGTATTTTGTATAATCTGTTATGGTTGACCTATATTTTTATGTAGATTTACTGGTCAGATTTTATGCCCACAATCTTTATGATTCTTTGTTTTTATTTAATCTCCATTTTCTTTATCCTAAGATAATGATACTTGAAGTAAATAGTTCAATTGGATCTAGACGATAGGAAAAAAAATCTTGTAAAACGTTGTTTTTCTATGTTAGATATGTAAGTACCATAATAAAGTTGCAAGTAGTTACACTTGTGTGGTCACAACCTAAATAAAATTTTTGTTGACATAAATAAAAAATAGTAAAAGAATACATATTTCTAACATAATTAAATGAATAATTTGAAGATCACATACAACCACGTGAATGAATGAATATCGTTTTGCTTTTGTAAAAAAAATTAAATAAATTGCATTTTTTTGGTAACAACAGGGAAAATCAAAAAGAAAAAAAAACAAGAAAATACCCAAACTAGAGTCGATCAAACGCAACCCCCATGACATCTGCTAAGAGGACAAAGGCTATATCAAGAGGGGGCTTCATTCAAAATAACAAGGCTACTATCACTCAGAGCACCCTTTTTAGCTAGAAAATCAGCTGCAGTGTTACCCTCACGCAAAGTATATCATAAACTAACCACCTAATCTCTATGAAGAAGGTGTTTAATAGCCATGATCGAACTTCCATGCTTCTGATATACATTCAAATCCTTTTGGATGAGGTCAACAACGGTAGTTGAATCAGAGAGACAAAACACATGCTTAAATCTAGTATCCCAACACAACTTCAAACCATGGTATAAACCCAAAATATCATCATGGAAAATGCAAGGTCTACTAATTTTCCCAAAAAAAACCATGCCAAAAAGAACTTGTATAATCACAGATAAGACTACCAAAACCTCCCAAGTTGGAATTGAGGAACACACTACCATCAGCATTCAGAGCTACTGAATCCATATTAGGTTGTTGCCAACTGATAATACATGCAGGCTGCTGAACATTGCGAGAGGTAGGATAAGCAAAATCTTTCTAGATATGATGTAGAGATGATAACACTTAAGTGCCAATTTCTTGGACAAAATGCTTAATATCCTAAAATATACATTTGTTGTTAGAACACCAAATCTTCCACATGATAATAGGGCCAATATTTGAAATAAATTCTTTCATCCAAGTACGTAAATTATCTTGATATGGAGGAGTGATCAACTTGTGAAGACAAAAGGACCACACATCCTTGGCACGCGGGCAGGAAAACAAAACATGCAACATATCTTCACTACCTTGATTGCAAATAGGGCATAAGTTAAAAGAGATAAGATTACGAGATAATAAAACAGACCTGAAGGGAACAAAGTCGTGGCACAATCGCCATAAGAAGAATTGAATATTTGAAGAAAAACAAAGGCGTCAAATCCAATTCTAACTTTTTTCCCCGAGCAATGAAGTCCGAGCACCTGTTAACCACTAGTAGCCTTCTCGAACAGAGCATATGCCAGATGTGCATTTAGTCCACATCCACACATCAGGAATGTTAAGCAGAAGAACATGAGGAGCCGAATTAATCTTATTAATAATGTTGGTGGGAAGTAAGGGATATAGATGAGAAAGTTTCTAATCATTTCCATCAACAAGATCCTTGATATTCCAGTTCATATCATGGTAGTGAACGTAAGGCACACGAGTACAAAGATGTTCCTTATCTAGCTAAGGGCTATACCAAAAACAAGAGTTAGCATCCCCCAATTTTGAATTGAAACTCATCTTTAAAGAGCTCTATAGTTTTAACAATAGAGTTTCAAGTAGGAGATCCCTTTCCAGCAATAGCATTTAAAACCAAATTTTCCCCCAAGTAAATATCTTTAAACATCTTAACCCATAATTTATTTTCAGAGTTAAAAATATCCGACACCAACTTGTCATGGAAAGCCACATTCTAGAATCTAGCAATGTGAATACCAAGGCCACATAATTTCTTGTGGCGAGTTATTTTTATCTCAACTAACCAAATGAACATATTTGTCCTCTTATTCATTCCAAACAAATTTACATGCAACTTTATCAAGATAATCATAAATAGACTGAAGATACCACTGAATTTACATCTCATAAGAAGGTATAAAGTTAATAACGGCAATAGCAAGAACATTTTGTCTGGTGTGTTGCTAAATGTTCTTTATTTGTGATTTTGACCATAAATAAATGTATTTCTCTAAAGATGCGCATATTATCAACAAAAAAAAGTTGCGAGTATTATATTCAACTAGGTACATAAATAGCCTCGATTATTGACCCAAAAAAAAAATAGCCTCGATTAATTTTGAACATATAGCCTCGTTCCAATATGCAAGCCCAAATAGGAGCAATTGGGCTACATTTGTTGGCCAACAATTTGCATCCAAACTTAATTATTTGGTTCAGTTAAAGATAATTTATCTCCTGACAAAAAAATAAAATAATTTATCTACATTTTTTATGACATTATGTGCCATAATAATTATCTATATTACTAGAAAAATTGAACTAGTTGTTAAAAAAATTTGAACTAGTAAAAAAATACTAATTGAAAAAATAAGATCTATTTCTCACAAAGTCTTGCAATAAGTTTCATATTTTTTCAATATAATCATCTAAACAACTGATTAGAATTTTTTATGACATTACTTAATAATAGTCTCAGGGGAAGAAAATTCATATAATAATATACTATATAGGAACCAAATATAAGGAAAAATGTAGAGTTTTAAAAAGATAATTGACGATGGGAAACTTTTTATAAACAGTGATAATAATAGTAGTTTTACAATTGTTCCGTATAAAATTTCAATGCATCCCTTGAAAATACAAAGTTAAATCCTTAACACTGCTTTAAATTCCATGAGTTACAACAAACTAAACTTCTGTAAAAAAACAAACAAAAAATATATCACTCATTTTATTTATT
Organism: Medicago arabica; assembly: GCA_946800305.1. Lineage (NCBI taxonomy): Eukaryota > Viridiplantae > Streptophyta > Magnoliopsida > Fabales > Fabaceae > Medicago > Medicago arabica. Next base: position 45,167,086 of record OX326970.1, read on the forward strand.
TTTCTTTCTAAGAGAGAAAACAACTTTTCATTTTAATAACTGGACATTTTATTTGAAGATATTTATGTTATTTTATAAATATATTGTTTTCATCTCACATTTTACGTAATGAGCAACCCAAAGAATTTGTCACACACAAAAAAAAAAACAGTAGACCAAAGAAAATATTCAGTTTTATTTTGTTTCATTTTATCTTTTTTCAAATAATTTCAAGATAAACTTATTATCCGATTCCAACAAAAAACAAGATAAATTTATTATCTGTCATTTTTCATTCTTATAAATTCATTTCTTTTGCAGAAGGATATGTAGCACACGTGATTTCCCTGAGAGCCAAAGCATAGATATACTGCAAATTAAGTGAAGAGCTTTGGATAGATTGAAATTTTTGGAAAAGTGCTTTTAAGATACAACGTCCTTTTCTTAAAAGCAGTTTTATTTTCTTTGGTTTACAAAATTTCCCTGTCTACCACCTAATGAGCATCATGAAAATTTCTTTTTGTTCTTTTAAAGCCCTAAAGGGTGAAATTATGGAAATCAAAGAGAATATAATCATTTGTTGAGGCATGACCCTACACGGTTTATGTCTTGATCTTTAGTCGACACGATTTTAAAATTTGTGATTCTCACTATAAGAATCTTTTAAGAGTTAGAATTTCATTTGTAGAAAATTTGACTAACTAATATCTCTTTCCTTTCACGGTACTTATACATGCTTTTGCTTTTAATTATCATGTTCTTGCGTTTGATCAAGGTATCAATAATTCAATGAGTGGCTCATTTGGTTCTACTGTTCTACATGTCGAGTTTGTAGGAGAGAACTTTGGTTTGATTTTCACATAACACATAATAATGACTAAATGTTGGGTCATCAGGCGAGTTTGGAGATCATTATACTGAATTTTAAGCAACCATGCAAATAGAATTGAGCATCATATGCCCAAAATTTTAAGGTATTGGATATGGGTGACCTCACTTATATGTTGCTCTACATTCAATTTCCATCCAACGTGAGGCTCTTACTCACACTTAACATACCAACAATTTCCTCCTCGAGTGTGAGTTCACCATTCATATGGGTATACTTCTCAAGCGAAAGCTTTTTCTCCAACATCGTACTTGCATTGTCGTTGGCACTCAACGTCAACATAACATGTCATATGACCACCATATTGTCATGAAGACTTTCGATACAATGAGTCAGACAAATTTAGTCAAACCATCAACTCTGATATAGCACTATATTATTTCCATCAATCAACAATCTTATTGTCCAACCTCATAGCAATAAACATTGCTTGGTAAAAGTTCTTCACGCAAAAGCATATCCTCGAGATTTCCTTTCCATGGTACATAATTTGACTCATTCAAAGCCGATGTACGAGTTGTATTGACTTCCATGGTTCACCGCAAGAGAACGGGTGATGTGTGCAAGTTATTGGGCCATGAGTGGGATCTCAATCGATGATCACATTGGACTTTGGGCAATTACACAAGTGGAAACGAATGTCATATTTTAATCTAAAACCCTAAGGCATCAGATATATGGGTTCTCTTACTAATATGTTGTTCAACGTCCATTTCTGCAACCAATATAGGACTCCTACCTACAGTATATATACCGACAATTTCTCCATCAAGTGTGAGTTCATCCATTCATATGCATATGATCCTCTTGAGCTAAAGTTTTTACATCCACATATACTTGCACCGACCTTAGCACTGAACATCTGCCGAAACATGCCACATTTTTCGGAGGACTTCCAATGCAAATAGTCGGTCACCTTTACTCTAACCATTGGCTTTGATACCGGTTGTAAGGACCAGGGTGTGCAACAAAATATTCATAACTCGTTATCTCTTTCTTGTGTAACTTCAACACAAAATATTAATAATTAACTCGTTAAATTCTCTCTTTCTTGTGCAAATTCAACAACAAAAAATGCACAACAACACCAATAAAAGGAGAAAAATCTGAGGTGTCATGTTAACCACAGTTTTCTCCTTTTATTGCTATTATTATTAGGAGCATTGGTTATTTATGTTTGGTAATTCTTGTGTTGAAGTTCCAAAAACATAGAGATTTAACGAGTTATGAATACTTCGTTGCACGTTTTGATCTTATTACTAAGCACCTGCGAAGATATTAGCCAAATAAAGGATTTATAAATGCTAAGTTTGTAGAGATATACTTCATGAACCATATTTTTTAAAAGGATTTATAAATGCCAAATATATACTATCCTTTTTTTAAAAGGATAATATATATATATATTCCTTTTTTTTTTTTGAAAGAGTGTGAGAGGGATATTTTTTGTTTTTGTTTTGAAGGAAGTGTGAGAGGGATATTTATAAATAGAGTACTCGGTCACCCACAAATGTTTCAGTTTAATATACATGTAGTGATATTAAATATTTATGTTAAAGAAAGCATCTAGCATAGTGGTTAAGTCTCCAAATTTTAATTAATCGTTCTAGGTATAAATCTTATAGGCCTCATGCTTTTTTGAACTTTTTTTCTTATAGGTAAACTATACTGTATTTTATTTTAAAGTTATGTGTTAAGTAGTGAGGTGATAAGGAGATCAATGGTACATCCAATAATTTTGGATGCATCGGTATACTAAATTGTTAAATTAATAATAAATGAGTTGTTTTTTTTTTGAAGAAAAATAATTGTTTTTTATCACTTACAACTATAATAATTAAGTTTTATTTAGCAAAAGCTTCAACGAAATAAAATTTAATTTTTACGAAATTTTATTACTCATAACAATGAATATTGATTATTTTTTTATGACAAAATTAATGTAAAATTTTTAATATGATCCTTATAAACAATGAAATGATGTTTTTTTCTTACGAAATGATGTTTTCTAAAATATAAATATTGACAAATAGCTTTTATTCCATAAAAATGATCTTTAATTTGTAAATTTTGTGAAATAAAAATATCGGTAAACTAAAAAGTGTGAGTGTAATAGGTAGAAGCTCCCTAATAATAATTACAAATATTAATAGTTAAAAAAATAAAAACTTAAAGCCTCACGTTAACATTTGTGTTAACCGACAAATTTGTTGTCGCCTCTGATACAGTTTATACTTGTCTATATTTTAATTTTATTTTGCCTTGGAAAAAGGGGTGGGTTCCAACAATAAATAAAATATATAGTGCATGAATTATTGCTTGTCGCAAACTAAGACTACCACTCATTATAGAAATTACTAGTTTGCTACTAATAAATCAACTAATTAGTGGAGATGCATTTTGTCTAGTGATTGGTGACTATGAAGAAAAATAGGTTTTACATGCAGGTAGTATATATTGCTATCAACCATTCAGATTGCCCTAGTAGTGTTTCATCTGCGGAGAAAACATAGAGAATTTCTTTTAAGTAGCATATATGAGAATGAGAATACTAATATATTGGACAACCTTTTCAGACACTTGGTATAAAATCTGAATCATATATATCCTTTTCTTTTATAAAAATCAATGATATATATATACATCTAACTAATGGATTATGGATTATTTCAATAATATTCTTGAGAAGTGTAAATGAAATCATTTTGGGTATGGCTTTTTCTTCAAATAAGAAAAATAAATATATGCCTTTGAAAATAGACCATAACCCATCAATTAGAATTTTTCTTTGAGTTGAACCCCACATAATTAAAGACTTAAAAAGTACTAAAGGGTTCTTTTTTCCATTTGAGTCTTGGATACAACCCCATATAGGATATATCCCATTTCTTTCTTGATACTCCACAAGAAGAAAAAATTAAACAAAGTAAAAGATGGAATATTTTGAATACATGTTTTCTAGGGAGCAATGGATGATAAGGTTCCCCACATATCTAGTTAGACTACAGATTAAAAGATAATGTGCTAGATTTTGACAAGAACCCATTAACATAAATTTTGGCTTTGTTCCCTGTCTCGATCTTACATTTTTTTCTTGCTTCACTTTCCATCATTCACACATTTTTATTCTCTTTAAGAAAAGGTGTACATGATTGTGCCCTACAAAGTTTTTTAGGCTTTCAATCAAACTACAAATTGGTAGCTTTGTCATGAAAGTCAAGGTACACAACCATGCAATGAAGGTTCCTTCTAGATTTTGTAGTAAATATATTTGCTTCGATAAACTCATAATAAGACTGTAGATTGTTATGGTTTAGTTAGCAACTTGGGGAGGTCATACCACTAGAAGTTTGATAGGAATTTCACATTGAATAAATAAAAATGTTCAATGTGTTCTTCCACTTAATAGACTAGTTTTTCATATTTGTCTCTATCATGGGTTAAGTCCAAATAATTGACGTTCTTATTTAAAGTTGGATTACAAAAAGGGCTGTTTATCGACTATATAAAGGCACTATCGCGAATACTAATACGTTAGTGAAGCTGCAAAGAGAGAATGACCAACACCGGTTTGTGTTGATAGAGTGAAAGCTGTTGTAGATAGAATAAAAGTCTTGAATATGTTACTTAACGAGACACTTTCACCTAATATACTAATCTTTCATATTAAGATGAGCTCAAGTCCAAACAAATTCCTAAGTTTTACAAATTTGAATACAGAACTCCTATTTTCCCATACACTCAAATTTTCGTACTTAAAGATAGTAAATAAAAATTCCTAAGCTCTTTTAATTTGATTGTTTAGTTATTCTCTTTATTATTTTTATTACTAGAGAAGCTCAAAGATCTAGTATAGAAGGATATAGAAAAACTAATATGTGATGGACAGCCTTGAAGAAGCATTCATTGAGAGAGAAAGAAGGGTGATTAGAGAAAAGATCCAGTTCATTGAAATAAAACCTTTTTATATAAATAAGGAATATGATGAAAATGATCAAACCAAAATTGTGGATATGGATCAAGTTGATCAAGTCAAAACAGGTTAAGAAACAGATGAATTAGAACCCTGCTCTCCTTCTGCAAAATACACTCCCGTGTTGCAGGCAGGACGATTTTACCCCTGCGTATGTTAACTAACGCACGTGTAAAACTATGTGTTAGTTAACATGCGCTGCGTAACTTAAGTTACGCATGTGTAAAGCACTGCGTGACTTATGTGTAAAGCACTGCGTGACTTAAGCTACGTACACTCACGCAAGTGTATCGCACTGCGTGAGTTAACTCACGCAGTGTCACGCAAGTGTAAAGCACTGCGCCAGTTAACTCACGCAGTGCTTATATATCAGTACAACATTAATTGTTGTACAGATATGCATTCAATGCATTGAATGTCATTAATGACCCGTAATTTTTACACGCTCATAATTGAATTGAATTACGCCAGTTTAACAAGATTATCGGATAATACGACTTAATCGATCAAAGTTACACAAAAACATTGTTTTTATCACAATCACATAATCACACATAACGATCAAAACGGTCCAAATTTCACAAGTTCGCCGGTAATGACCCGTAATCACTTAAACAAACTTAATGACACGTAAACGATCCAAATTACACCAATTTGTCCATAAATCTTGAAAATCACATAATCTCACATAAACGGTAACAATTATCGAAATTCATCGTTAAATTACATAAACACAACTTCATTAAAATTCAATAACACGGACACAAATTCGAACAAATTACGATATTACACGTTAATAAATATTACACTTCAACGGACCAGACATAAAGATGTAAAGCGTTATCTTCAACCATTACGTAAAACATGTTAGCGACGTCGCTATCATCTTCGACACGTTGTGGAAAATAGACCGTCTTCGAAAAGTCTTTTTCCTTATCCTCCATAAGTCCACGCCTGGCGCATTTAAAATTACATCGTATGTTCTATGATTTGAACCAATATGGATAAAGAAGTTGTCAAGTTTTGTCTTCAAATCGTCCAACTTGTCGGTGGGCTTTACAAAGAACCTAGCCTTCATTTGCACATCTACATAACAGACATGAAGTTTAACCGGACCTTGTGCATCTTCATACATGTTTCACTTCAAAAAATATAAATAGTTGAATAATTAGTGACAAAGTAAATGCAAGCAATAATTGATGTGACATAACCGGCCACCAAAAAAATAATTCATTTCATTTAATATATAATATTAGTTACATATTGGCCACGAATATCCAAAGTACATAACCGGCCACCCAAAAATACGGCAGAGTGTAATACCACCTAGATGCAAGACTTTATCCGTCCATGCCCTCACAAATTTTTCCTTAAGGTTCAAAACCGTTTCTTCAACATATTTTATAAATTCCGGAAATGGCATGCATACCTCTTTGAATTTCAATAAATTACTTGCATGTGATTCCTCTGTAGGTGATTCGACCAACTCACTCCAAGCGATCATGACTTTCTCAACAACTTCTCTATTCTTCACCTTGCTCTTCTTCAATTCTTTCTTGTCAATTTTTGCACCCATAGGAAGCTTTGGGTGAACTTTACAATATGTGATGCACTTAGCCCTTACATTCTTCCCAATATGAAAATAACAAAGCATGGTGTAAGTTTTAGGGAAAACTGTGCCAACGGCATTCATCAAAGCATCATCTCTGTCGGTGACAATCACCTTAGGCATGTTGTCTTTTGAGGACAAAAGACCTTTCAACATTGTAAGTGCCCAAGCAAAGTTGTCCTCTAGTTCAAAGTGAAGGAAGGCGAAACCACCGGAATACGTCATTTTTGTAGAGGTGCAACCAACTATCTCAAACAACAATATTCGGTAGTTGTTGGTTTTGTAAGTGGAGTCCATGACCAAAACGGTCGGAAACGTGTTGAGCAATTTAATTGACTCCGGATGAGCAAAAAATATGTCTTCAAGAGTGCTTTCCTCACTATTGCATCTTGTGTAATAGACATATTTATGCTCCACCAACTTCGAAATCAAGAATTGCAACTCTGTCATGTTACCTCTTTCTCCCTTTCGCCGTCTTGTTTGCACATTGTACACTTGCTTGATAGTTATGTCACTTTCTTTGTTATTTTGCTTCAAATTGGTGAGGATATTCTGAGGCATCGTCAAGCTCTTTGCCATGTCAATAACTTTTTTCTTCTCCTCCGCACTAAGCCTTCCCACAATAAGGTGACCCTTTAACTTCTCATCCAAGTCATGGTTGTGCATTCCACAAAGCATTGCAAGCCACCAATCATTTGTCTCTTTATCAAAGAAACCTTTCAACCTAAACGGACAATTACATTTCCTTGAGCTGATTTTGGGACTGGTGTTGCTAAGAAGTAGCAGGATTTTGGGACGTGTATTGATCGTAATGAGCTTTTGCAGGTTTGGAAAAGTGTAAACTGATAAAATATTTGAGAGCAAATATTATTGGAAATTGTAGAGGTTAAACTGTAGCTACTGTGATAAGGGTAAAAGTAGGCTATATTGATTCACATAAACTATGCCTTTTTTTAGGTTGATAAGTTGCTTAATATCTACTAACCATGCTTTTTTTTTGCCGCAGTTTAGAGAAGTTTTTGTTCCGTTTATTGATTCAAATTTTTTTGTAGGCTATGTTGATTCACATAAACTATGCCTTTTTTTAATGATGATAAGTTTTTCATTAGCTGTTGATAAGTCTTTCTGTTAAGTTACTAAGTTGATGATGAAATGAATTCTCACTTTGTCACTTGCTTCTCTCTGTGTTTTCTGTGACAGTTAAATTCAAACTACTGCATTTGGTTCATTTAAAATACTTAACAAAATAGGTTAATTATAGGTGGTCTTTGTCAACCATGTTTCATTTCAAGACAAAATCAAATATGCTTAATAGCTACTAACTATGCTTTTTTTCCCGTAATTTAGAATAGTTTTTGTTCCGTGTGTCAATTCAAAATTCTTTGACCGCAATATTCGTCGCAGAATTTTATGTTGTTGGGAACAATCCTTACAAAAGAGATAGGACATGAGATGTACCGTTATGTTTTTTCTTTAGATGACTTCTTATTCTTCTTCTATCTTTAATTTTGCTTTTGCTTGCTTTGCTAGATATATTGTTTCAAATGTGGAGCTAAAGTGATTCCTGAAACATGAATTTGTTTAACTCTAAATTGAATCTTAAGACAACAGCACATGTCAAAAATATCTCAAATGCATTTTATTTTAAAGGTTTTAATGTTCTTTTTTAGTTTGTTTCGATTAAATACTAAGTATAACTTTCTTAGTCATTTCTTTGTTATTTTTCAGAAATTAGTTGCTCAAATTTTCAGAGAAGCCTAATGAAAAGTTTAAGTAGAGCACAAGTCTCTGTATCCTTCTTTTATTATTGTTGCTCCTACAACAGCCACATAATGTGTTATATTGAGAGGTTCAAACGGCAGTTGTTGTAAAGGGGCATTCAGTTGCAATGGTATGATAATGTCTTCTCACTAAAGTACTTTGCTAAGATCAATTGTCCAATGTATGACTGAATGTGTAAGTAGGGTCCTATTAATAGTTTTTTATTGCAATTGACTGGTGTTGCTAAGAAGTAGCAGGATTTTGGGACATGTATTGATCGTAATGAGCTTTTGCAGGTTTGGAAAAGTGTAAACTGATAAAATATTTGAGAGCAAATATTAGATTGTTATTTGTTTGTAGAAGAGTTATTGGAAATTGTAGCGGTTAAACTGTAGCTACTGTGATAAGGGATAAAAGAACTAAAATCTGTTAGGCCAATGTTCATTGCAAATGAAAAAAGTTATCCAAAAGTAGCAGGTATGGTGTTTTGCATGAAACAAATGTAAGAGGGGTGCAATTGTTTTAATATAATTCTTACATTTCAGTGCGAGATTCTTTACAATACATACAATGAATCATGCAACAAAAAAAGAAGGATATATTTAGGATTTGATTTTGTTATATTATCTAGCTGAAAAAGAGAGGTTAGTTTACTAACTAACAGTTACTAGAACTTTAGAGAGATATTTGAAAAAGATATCAGTTCATCACTTTTAATATTGGAAGAACGTGTCAACGAATTATATTTTTCATGATTTTCATGTTGTCACTTTTCAAATTGGTTTTACCATTTTGTGCAAAAGGTGTCAAATGTAGAAAACTTGAATTGGTTTTACATTACTTTTCGGAGTTAATTATTTGATTTCAGTTACATATTTTTCTTCTATTGAAGTGTTGGCTCATTCAATGGAGGTGTTTTGGTTCCAAGTGTTGGCTTATTTTCTATTGAAGTGTAAAATTGGGGTGACTTTTTATAAGGGAGGCATTAGGGTTGTGTTGTAAATTGGAATGTGTTGATTTGTCTAACTAGATTAGCTTTGGCAAGGTTCAATAGCTCATACTCTAGCCCTGGTAAACTAATTGATTGTTTTTATCAATTTTACGGTACTTATTTAGAGAATGGTTATGCAAAGGGGTATTATGTAGTTTGATCGAAGGTTTATTATCCATTTCTTTTATTTTCTCTATTATTTTTTTTATCAGAATAATGTGGAAGGATGAATCACCAATGAAGCCTTATGACACCAACAGTGAGGTAAAATACCCAAGGCTTTTCTCTTTATCTAATCAAAAGGAGGTTAAAGTTAGCGATTTGGGGACTTTTAATTCTTTGGAATGTAATTGGTCTTTCTCTTGGAGACGCTCTCTTTTTCTTTGGGAGATAGATTTGTTAGCAAAGTTACTTGCGGATTTGTATGGTTTTAGTGGTTCCTTAGAGGATGATGTTTGGCATTGGAGGTTGGAAGGCAGAGGGGTTTTTTCAGTTCAGTCTATGTATACGTGTTTGGAGGGTTGGATGCTAGAGGAGAGATCCATAACGGAAGAGCTGGGGTTGGTGGAGTTGATTAAGGTTTTGTCTTGGAGGTGGTGGTTGAGTTGTACCACGTTCCGGCTGTTTTGTTCTATGAATGGTGCTGGTGCCCTAGAGATTGTCTGATTCGTTAAGGTTGCTTGCGGAGGTTGAGGCTGGGGAATACGGCACTAGCTGTGTGCAGTTTTGTTTTGCTGTTGTTTGGTATTTGTTGGCCTCATTTTTGCGCTTTTATTACTGTCAGGGTGTTTTGCTTCCCTTCTGGCTGTTGTTGCTTTTTTTTGCTATGCTGGTTTTTTAGTGTTGCAGATTTTTTTTCTGTTGTGTTCCAGGGTTGGATTTTTTTTTCTGTTTGAGTCATCTTTCTAAAATATCCTTATTATATAATGATTAGCTTCAAACATAGAATGGCAACGGAGACTTGATAAAATCTATTTATGCAAATTTTGTACATAGAGGTTATTTGACCAAGTTAGATTTTATATAATTTAGTAGGAACCAAGATGTGCTAATCTTACATATTATTTGACCAGGTTTTTTTTTTTTGGCAGAAATGCTTTGGTTCAACCTTTGCAAGGGTCGTGAAATCAAACTTAGTGAGGATGGCTCTATAAGATATGTCGTAAATGTGCATCGAGAGTTGCAATTTTTGTAGACAAGATATAGTGTGAAAAGTGTTTTGTCTTTGTCACCCAAATGTTTTCTATTATATATTTTGTTTTTGTAATATACATATTGGCCGGTCTGTGTCCACAAATGTGTTTAAATGTATATGACGCACGGGTGGATGGTCTAGTTAAAATAGAAGTCAAAAGAAAATATATAGTAAAACCTAAAAGAACTATACGACTCCCTCCATCTCAAATTATGTGATACAGTCGACTCTATCACACATGTTAATACACAATTTTGATCTTAAATATCCTTAATAATCTATTAGAAAATATTATAAAAGTTTGATATTTTGAAACTATTTATCAAGACAAATCCAACAACTTTTTATATGATACCAAGTTTTTTTTTATATATTAGTAGAAAAATATGGTCAATATTTTATATAAATATTGCATATTTTTAAATTAGGTCATTTAAAATTGGACGGACAGAGTACTAATTTCAAAATACAAAGGACCCAACAACATATACCTCAGAAAGAGGCAGCATTTAATTTAGTCTATAATAATAATAATAAAATCTGCAAATAGCATCTTAATACTTTTTTTTAAAGGAAAATAGTTCTTAATATCTGTCAACTAAAGATGTATTATTCTATGTCATGACAAAAATGTAAACACAAATCAATCTAAAATAAATGGATAAGTGTGCACAACGTCAGCATCATTTTCATTTTTACTGACGCTAGCTGCAATATTATTACATAAACTCTTTTTAAATTTATATGTACTTGTATATTATTATATTACACAAGCTATATTTTAGTATTTGACAAACTTTATAGTGTCTAATTTTCTTTATAATTTTTTTAAAGATAAATAGATGGTGTTCCAGTTCAATTTAAGAAAAATATTAAGGTTTAAAGAACGTTACAAAACAATATACATTTAAATCCTTTTAGATAGAGTAGCGGCTCGAACCTACAACCTTCACATTCAAGGCTTATCTTGTAACCACTCAAGTAATCTCTTGAAGACACTTTTATTCAAACTCTAATACCAATGCCTTCTATGATCTTATGGAGCTTGTGGAAAAATCGTAGACCAAGCTTTGTGAGGCCACTGATACCTATTGTTTAATCCCTACATGTCGTCATTTGATTAAGAAAGGAATCTATTGTGAAGACACATGTGTTATTTTTTATGCTATGGTGGAATCACATATCCACATTTTCTTTGTCTATCTAAAAGCACTAGAATGTTGGGCATTGGTGCAGCTTGATAATATTGTCTAATGATTTTACCATATTTTTAATTGATTTATTTGCTGGGATGACTCCTCAGCAAATCTTGAATTATGTCGGAAAATTATGTAACCACTGGAAAACATAGTATGATTCATTCTAAAAAAAATATTCAATGTTTATCACTTCAACCAACAAACAATTTGCAAGTTCAATCCAACATTCCAAAGTGAAAATAATATAACGAATATCCAATTAATACAATTTATTACAAAGCCATAAAATATGGAAGTTCACAATACATATCACCAAACATTTCAAAGTAAACTGTTCTGAAGTTCCAGTAGCAAACATGCGCTACCATTTCAGATCAACACTTGAAATTAGGACGATAAAATGAAAATAAAAATAATTCTCATAGGAGAAAACAATATCACAACTCCATGTTGACAATAGTTAATTCCAAGTAAAAGATCTCCTCCTCTTCCTCATCTGAATTCATTACTTTTGCTTAAAGTTTGAACCGTTTGATCCCCCACCACCTGATGATCCCTACAATAAGCTAGTTAAAAATTAGGAGGCATAACCAAATTGCAAGAGATAGTTTATATGATTCCATAATGCAAAAGTTTATAATAACATATGTAACTGCAACTTCAACTTCAAGTGATTTTGATGGGAGGTATAACAGAACACAAGAAAAAATATCATAGTTCAAAGCCAAAATAGATTTTTAGAATAAATAAGTTCGGTACCTTGAAATGAGTATTAGTTATTGCAGCTTTTATTATGTTATCTCCAACAATAAACCTCAGTTTCCGCTTAAATTCATCACATGAAATCTTCTTTGACTGCACAAGTACACCTTGATACATTAGATATAGTTAATCATTTAAAAAATATGCATTAATTGGAGCTACATTACATACTACCAATTGTTCATAATGTCCAATGATTTGATCCATACGATGGGACGGAACCATGTTTCTGATGGCAGCTAAAAGTGTGCGAAAAGATGTCCAAGGGGATTTTGGTATTCTTCGGATATTATAAGGAGAACTAAAATCTTTTCCCTGTGGCATCCCACAAACATAAATTAGTTGGATATAAAGATAATAAGTTACCGTCTTAAACCTAAAAGAATAATCTCAAAAGATGAAAGTCCCAAATATGAGGGTGGAAAGGTGTACAATAGAGAAAGCATGTTGAGATTTAAAAAAATTAAAAATAGTATTAAGATTGTCTTTTATGTAGAAAACTAGGAAAACAATATGCAAAACTCATGAAAACAGAACGCAAGAAAACACATCACACTTTAAAGTAAAAAAAATAGACTTTTAGAATAAACAAATTTGGTACCTTGAATGGAATAATAGTTAATGCAGATATGATTATATTGTCTCCGACTATCAACCTAAGCTTCCCCTCAAATTCTTCACGGGAAATCTTCTTTGACTGCACAAGTATACCAGGATGTATTAGATATAGTTCATCATTTAAAATGTAGGAATCAATTGGAGCTACGTTACATACCATCAATTGTGCATAATGGTCATTGATTTGATACATAATATTGGGAGGTACCATGTTTTTTATGGTAGTTAAAAGTGTGGAAAAAGGTATCCCACGAGCTCTCGTTGTTCTTTGGGTAGTAGCATGAGCACAAGCATCTTTTCCCTGAGGCATTCCACAAACCAAAATTGTTTTGATAGAGATAATAAAGAAAAATGTTATAGGATTAAACCTAGAAGAAGAATTTCAGAAGATAAAATCCCAAAATATTGAATGTGAGTGTGTTAAAACCAGAAGGAAAAAAAATCATATATACGGGTGGAAATGTGTACACTATAGAAATTTACATAGAATACTAGGAAAACATAATATGAATAAGTCATGAAAAAACTTACTGCGTCCATTGCAAAATTCCCATAAGCCTTTTTCTTCCTCTCACTTGAACAAACATTTCCTATAAATATCAATCACAGTTTAACAACATAGAAAAATAATTGTTTCCTCAAACGAAAGTGAAGAGGTTAATATTTTGAAAAGAGTTACATGTTAATTGGTTTGTCAATACTGAACTTTTTCATGATTCAGTGTTATTTATGTAATGTCGACATGTAGAACATGTTTTTTTATATAAAAGAATATCTCTAACACTCACATACGAGGGAAAAAAATATAAAGGAACATTATATTACCTACAACTTCCAAAGGGGATTTGAATTTAACAACAAATTCTGGATAGATATGTGTGTTCATGTTCATATTCCAAACCACATAGTACCTTCGGCATTGAATGTTATCCACCTCATTATCATATTCATAACCACTTGGACGAACTTGATCACTATTAGGACGAAGAAGCTCCATGTTCCCCATTATGACACGGCATAAGACCAAATATTTAGTCTCATTTTTGTCAACATCACAAAAAAGTGAATTGTAAACATGGAAAAATTGAATCATGTGAAAATTCCAACAGAATAATATATAATAATAATAATAAAAATGTATGAATTTCAATGTTGATCATATGAAAACTAACCAGACATAAGGATGGGTAATAGCTGCAAGATGAACACCAAAGCCATATAAGCATTTGGATGGAGATAGGCCATAGTGACTAAGTCCATGTTGCATCATTGTTGACAATTCCTCTTTAGAACAAGCAAACCACGCATACCTAACATTAGCATCCCCCTTAAGTTCTTTTGTAATATCCACTTGCATCTTGAATAAATCAAGTCGCATTTGCATTGACTTTCCTGAGTTGCGATAAACCTCAACTATGTCAGACTCGGTAATGCCCAAAAAAGCCATTGTTGTAAGAAACATCCTTTGTACAGAATCCACATCCAGGTTTCCAAAAGCATATTCAGTATATGCATCTAAATTTACATATGCCTCTTGCTTAATAGCTACAACAGTATTTTCTATGCCCACTTTATCATTGATATCATCTGCAACACATCGGGTAGCCTGCTTTCGCTTCGTATTGAGTGAAGCTGCATCCAATGTCTTTGCTGGTTTTGCGTCCATTTCTATATACTAGATGACAATTTGTATACACGTGCTCAAATATAAAAGCTCAGATGACAATCTTTGATAGTCTTTAGCAACAATAATATTTGGCACTTCCTGGATGTTTAAAACATTTGAGAATATTGAACTAGTATCTTGTGCTTATCATAATAATATAACATTGACATAATAATAAAGATAGAGTTCGTCAATAAGGGCATTCCCTGCAAGGTAAATCAAGTGATTTAGTGATTTGAAACAACTGCACATGTAAATATTGCAACAGTACAAACAAAACATAATAGAATATAACATTAAGACAAAGTTTGAAGGTTGCTTCATCATCATATTGTTGCATGTACTAGAAATATTCCAATAAACGGAATGTGGACATTTATGCTCTACCGTTATACACAAGAAGTCCAAGTAAACTCGTAATCATAAAGATATTGATGTGGCCTTTGATGGCACCAACTTTCAAACTAAACAAATATATCTCTACAACTTTTCCTACGATCCAAAAAGCCTTCAAAATAAACATCTAAAGACTGATCCGATTTTCATAAACTGTCAAAGCTTAACTCATTCCAATATACTCATAAAAAAAAGTTGTGCAGAAAAAGTTTCAAACTTGCCCGTAAATGATTATAATCTAAAGAAAACTTTGAGAAAAGCTAATATGAATTCTCAAAAAAGTTGTCATCACTTAAAATTTTACCATCCGACATCCAAAAGAGGATTAGGCATAGCATAGCAACCAAACTAACATTTATTAAATGTTGAAACTAAAGTATAAAAGCAGAAAACTCATAACTAAAACATGAAGAAATTTAAATAATAATAAAAATAAACACAATTAAGAAATGACTCTAAATTAACAAATGTAGCACAAAATAATTATGCCTCTCTAACAGTGTAGAAACTATACATGCTCTTCGCAGAGAAAGTTCTACTTCTAGTGAAAGAATTTAACAAAAATAGAAAAACACTTGGTTAATCAATACCAACAATAAGTGGACTTTAAAAAAACATGGAAAGGATTAACAGTGGCATTAATGGCCATTTTACAACTTTCTCAAGTGGGATGGTTTGAACTATGTCCCTTGAGGTTACAAAGTCAAGCTTTGAGCTGACACCTCTTGGACAACAAGGCCTAGTATTCACCAATCCCACATAAAGCAATTGTATCACCAAACCACAACATTTCCCCCAAAATTAAAACTTTTAAAAGAAATGAATTCCAAAGAAAAATCAGCCCCAAAAATTGATTTAAAAAAATATTCAAATACGAAAAACAAAAACTAACTTGATCCAGTTAATTCAACTCATCAATTACAAACTCAACAAGCACAAAAACCATAAAAAAATAAACTAAATTACAATAATTCAAACTCATAATAAAACAACAGTAATAAATAAATAAATAAACTAAGAAACAAAAAAAAATGAAATTATACCTAAGTGCAGCAACACAACAAAAGAATCACCAAACAATTCACAAGTAGTTTGTCCTAACTTTGAATTTGTGCATCTAATTGGGGGAGCAAGGAATCCTATTTATAATAAGTTCTTATAATAAATTCAATTTCGAGATTTTGATAGTGTTATCTATTTTGTATTTGTTTTCTTATTCAACAATTTACAAATCTATTTTGTCCTTATAGAATTCACATTTATAATTTAATTCTTAAAATGTTCATTAAATCATAAAAAATTTACTTTTATTGTGAAATCCATATATGGATGTTTGTTAAAATTTCAGATTTTATTTCTTTAAAGTAATATTATTTGTTATGGTAATAAAATTTTAAATAGTATTAAAATTTGAAGGTGACACTAACAATCATTGTGTGGATGATCATATTATACTACTTGTTTTGACCGTGTATACTTGCGCACGATTTTGGTGTGATAGTATAGGTTAATTTTTACTCAAATCCATTAGAATATAATAGCATCTTCAATTTATAAATTAGCTTGGTTTTCAATTATGTTTAAAATTTACTACCATGAAAATTGATATTATTTTAAGGTGTAAAAATCTAAATATCTTAACAAGCAACCAAGCATGGATTTCACATTAAAATAAAATAATTTATGAATTAACAAAAACTTCAAAAAATTAAATTAAAAATAGAAAAAAGTGTATTCTAGAAAGAAAAAAGAGACATGAAAATAGTGGAAGCAGAAAGAGATACAATACTAACAATTATACTGTCAGATTTTACAGTCATTTTACTTTCAATATAACTATTTATAAAGTCATACATATGATTAATCGTGATATACTGATAGTGTATCATTGTTTTTCACTAGCGTTGTATATAAATTAAAATCTTAAAATAATGATAAATACATGCAAAAGTATTTTTTAAAATTTTTAAGATAACGATCGAAGGCAAAACAAAAATTGATTTTTCTTTTAAGAAAACAATTGATTTTTATGGTAGTTAGTTTTAAAATGATTTACACAAAAAGATGATTTACATTATTTTTTCAAAATTAACATTTAAATCACTTTTAAAATATGGTGAAAGTTTAAAAATTAAAAAAAAAATCAAGTATTAGCTTTTATAAGAAAAAATGAAGAGCTAAGTTGCAATACTTATAATACACACTATGTCTGCAACTGGATTCATCAATATTCCTTGCTTATAATACATACTTATAATACATCAAACCTTAACTGTTTAAAGAACATATTCCTTGCTTATGCTGAAACTTCTGGTCAAATGGTCAACCCACAAAAATCATCAATATTTGCCAGTTCCATTACTGCTCATAGACTGAATCATATAGCTCACATTATTGGTTTCAAAATTGGCACTCTTCCATTCACATACTTAGGGGTTCCAATCTTTAAGGGTAAGCCTAAAAAATCTTATTTCCAACCTATGGCTGATAGTGTCAAGCTTAAGCTAGCGGCCTGGAAGGCTTCCCTTCTCTCCATGGCAGGGAGAATGCAACTGATCAAGAGTGTTGCTCAAAGCATGCTTCTCCATTGTCTATCAATATATTCTTGGCCAGTCAATCTGATTAAAGAAATAGAAAGATGGATGAGAAATTTTTTATGAAGTGGTGATGTCAATCAAAAAAAATTAGTAACTGTTGCATGGCATAAAGTTTGTAAACCCATCAAAGAAGGGGGTTTAGGTATCAGAAGTTTACCCAACATCAATGAAGCTGGTAATCTTAAACTATGTTGGGAAATTGTTCAATCCGACTTGACTTGAGCATATCCTTTGTGAGAAGCAGGGTCATTAGGAAAAGGAAAGCTATTCTTCATCATATTTCCTCTTCTGTATGGAGCAGTGCAAAACACAAACTCCCCACGGTCTTAAACAACTCCTCTTGGCAGCTTGGTAATGGAGAAAACATCAACTTTTGGTGTGATCCATGGTGTGGTGAAACTTTGGTGTCTGCTTACAACATTCCATCTCAGCTTCATGACTCCCTACACGCTAATGTGGCTCATTTCATACACAACAACAGATGGCGTATTCCTCAAGAAATCAATTTTTCCTTCCCTAATCTGCAGCACAAACTCAACCTGATTACTATTCCATTGAGTCATAAAGAAGATAAACTCATCTGGACTAAAACTCGTGATGGAAACTTATCTTTCAAGGATTCATATTTGTTTCACTGCTCTCCTCCTTCTCAAGTTGTGAATTGGGGGAAATTTCTTTGGAATGCCGTTGTACCTCCCTCAAAATCTCTCCTTGTGTGGTGAATTCTTCATGACAAGATGCCAACTGATGATCATCTATCTCAAAGAGGCTGCCAGATTACCTCCATTTGCAATCTTTGTGGCTTAGCAGCGGAAACATCTGCTCATTTGTTTTTGGACTGTAATTTTGCCGTAGAAATTTGGAGCTGGCAGCAATCAATTCTTAATGTTTAGGTCAACTTGCACAACTTTGCTGATCCATTCAGAACCTATGCACAGAATTGGTCCCCTCAGTGTAAGCTTGTTATCCTATCTGCTATCATGAATTGTTTCTATACAATTTGGTATTGCAGAAATCAAAGAAGGTTTAATGATAAAATCATAAACATTCGAACTGCAAAAAGCATGATTATTTATAGCACAAACATGTCAAGAAACACATCTACTCTCACTGCTAGATCTTCCATCAATGAATTTGTGATTATGAAGCACTTTGATGTCAAAATAAAACCTCCAAAACCTACAATCATCAAAGAGGTTATATGGTCTCCTCCACGGTTTGGTTGGACAAAATGTAATACAGATGGCGCTGCCCTTAGTAGCAATGGAATGGCAGCCTGTGGGGGTCTCTTTAGAAACTCTAACTCTGATTTTTTGGGGGCTTTTGCGGTTAACCTTGGAAGAACTTCTGCTCTTTGCTCTGAACTCATTGGTGCAATGGTTGCCATTGAAATTTCTCATCATAAAAATTGGTTTAGCCTTTGGTTGGAAACTGACTCAATGTCGGTTTTCTCAGCTTTCAAATCTCGTAAAATTGTGCCTTGGCATCTTCAGAACAGATGGAGCAACTGCTTGCACTTGATCTCCTCTATGCAATTTTATGTCACTCATATATACAGAGAAGGAAACCACTGCGCAGACCTCCTTTCTAATGTTGGTTTAAATTTGCATTACCACTGTTGGTACACTCAGCCTCCTACTAATATTAGGGCAGACTTAGTCACCAACAGATTAGGTTTACCAAATTTTAGAATTTCCTAACTTTTGAGGGTTTGGTTTTATGTCCCCCCTCTATTTTGCTTTGTATCTCTTCCTTTTTCATCTATCTATATATTTGGGGTCTCAGCTTCAATGGCTGTAACCTCCTTTGTTTAAAAAAAAAGAAAGAGGAAGAAGGGGGGAAAAGATTGCTTCATGTGTCATGGTGATATTGATGTATCAAAATGTCTTATTAGGCTGACCTAGTTGAAGCATATTGAATCTTCAAATTGAAATAACGAGTGTATCAATACTTGTTACTGGATTCCAATGTTTGACCACTTAAAAAATAAATTTTAACGAGATTGATGTTTCTCTTGTTGCTTTGTGGGTCATGAACATGATTTCTTCTAGTGAAAAATATATTTGTAAGTCTATACTTATTCAGAATTTTATCATTATGATATGATTTAAATAAACAAAAAAGAATGATCAAGTTGACACTTGAGAGATGGATGAGTTCTTTATCAAGCTCATGTACACTAATTTTCGAGTAACTTGTATTTTTAGGTATTGTGATTAAGTGAGTTTGACTATTACAACAAGATAATTTGTAAATATGCTTAAAATTTTGGTTATATATATATATAGAGAGAGAGAAACTTATATTCATGCAATCTCTCCGTGTGTATTAAATAGTTAAACAAGTATTTGTTACATATATACAAATTGGTTAAGATCATCATCTTTTCTCAAAAATAGAGAGAAAATACCAATGATATATCAATGGGACTCAGACTCATTTTTAAAAATTATTTTAATGAGTTCCACCAATACCCACTTGTATCTATGTTTTTTTATAAACGAAGCTCTCCATTTCATATGAAAAATTAAGAGATCAACTCATATGTAACACCCCACTCGTCAGTATTGGAATTTTATCCGTCGAATGTGTGTCAGAAGATAAATGTCTATGAAGGATTAATGTGATCATGCAATAATGAGTAAACACACGTGCAATTACCGGTATCAAGTTAAATGCGTTTAAGACGAAGGGTATTTTGGTATTTGTACGCGAGTGGTATATAAGAGTGGTTGGTCACAAGGAACTCATTTGTGGTTGGACTTTCTCTCTCTAGGCTCAAGAGTTTTAGAATTCTCTCCTCCTTCTCTCTTCATTGTCGCCCCCAATCTCCCTCTCTAACCCATAAATCTTCCCAAGTTTGTGTAATTGGTAATCAAGCATGAATCATGGTGATTTCATAAGCAAGAAAACAACTAGAATTGGTTTGGTGTTGCATTGGAGCTTTAGGATATGTTGAGCAAGAGTCTCAAGAGCTAGGGTTTGGTTTGAGAAGCTTGGAGCTTGAAGAATTTGCAAGAACATGTTAGGTGAGTTCTTAGATAGTTTCCTTGCATTTGGGTTTGTGTGAACTCGTGTGAAAATGAATGATGAACAATTATATGTTTACGATTCTTAGTTACCCCTGTGTGCCATTTATGATCATTACTTGTTAATTGTTGCCATGCAAATGTTATGGACTGTTTTTATGATGTTCTGGATGAATAATGTGCATTAGATTGCTTGAAAAACAAGATTTGCATGTAAAACACGTTTCTGGAAAAACTGGGCTGAAGAAACTCGCTAATAGCCAAAATTTCGCTAATAGCGAAATTTCTCCAGCAGCATTTGGCTGTTAGCTAACCTGGGGGAGAAAATGACAGCTTTACAAAAAGTTGTCACCTCGTCCCTAGGGTCCGTGGTGGCTTCCGGGGGTCGTTTTCGCATTCTTTTATACGTCTAAAACCCTTTTATAACATCAAGCATCGAATGCACATTACATCTAAAGATCTTTAAAGAAATACATGGCAATCATTGACAATTCAATGACAAGAATGGCCTATGAGAGTTTAAGAATATTTATGTTCGAGTAGCGATAAAACTAAGAATGGGAAAATCATAGAGTCTCGACGTAGATCGTCGAGAACTAGTATGTTAGCATGAAACCTGAGTATGTTAAGCCATGTATTGATAAGTTTAAGCAAGTGATGACTCACCGCTAAACGAGTAGATTAAGGACTCGTGGTGATCATTCATGTAAGTTGAGTATAAGCTCTTCATGTATGAACAAGACTATAAGTAACATGTAGGTGTTGTGTCTCTTGCGATCCATGCCAAGGGGGATTTCAAGAGGTTCACGTTAGGGGGACGGGATACGCTCCGCAAGGTAGGCCCACACGGCACTAAGAGGAGTCTGATGTACCTTAGCTAGGAATTCTCCGATCAAGTAAGGGATTATACTTGGGGTTACTCCACCCAATGCACTCCGTAAAATCAACTCAGACAATGTTGTTTGTTACACGCTAACCTCTAACATAATAAATGGCTATGAATATGATATGATACGTTTATGTTAGACTATGAAGTATGTATAAGCTTATGTTTCAAGACAAGACTGTGAAGATACACCGTTGACGATCTCAGTACCTCCCCGATCGTCTGGTCCAGGATCGTGTCATGAATAAGTTATGATTATGTCTTGATGTGGTTATCGTATCTTGATGTAGCAGTCTTAGATTCCCTTGACCGCCATGACATGTAGAATATACGACAAGACTTGTAAGTTAAGATTCGACAAGCCTTATGACGATACTAGTATGTGCGATCGTCTAAGTAAATATGTTCCACACACGTATAATCAACCGACAGACACGTGGTAACCCTAGGTTTTCCCTGAGGTTACCTATAGCCTTGGATTAGGTAGAACTCACTAAGACATTATGTCTCATCCCAATCCTTTTTGTTTCATATTAGCAGGTTGGTTTAGCAGGATGTAGCAAGCATGTGGCTGGATGGATAACCAACAAGGGCTCGTTCCTACCGGTTGCAAGATTCTCTTATGGATTCAAGTGTGCATGACTATGTATTGGATGAGTAGTATTGTATTATTGATTGTACGAACGTGTATTGTTGTATATGGTTATTCATTCGAAGATTTATTGTTGTAAATTTTAATGTATCCAGTATTAAAGATAATGCACATGCTAAACTTTCTAAATATGTTTAGTGTGGGCATTACATCATACTAGACGGGACATATTTTTAAAACTAAAAAAAAAGTTTTGAAAAATATGAAGGATATGATGTCATAAAGATGTCTTAGTCTAACCATTATCTTAGACTCTAAGACAACTCTCAAGAAGTATATTTTGGGTTCAGAATGAGTGGTTAGTTTCACATTGACTATGAATTGATAAAATTGTTTGATATATAAATAAGTGTTATGTATTGTCGGTAACTTAATGTATCATGATCATCATCATTATCATTATCATCATCATCAATTATTATTATTATCATTAATAATAATTATTACTATTATTACTATTATTATTATTACTACTACTACTTCTTTCGTAATCTTACTTTAATTCATGCAAATTTTCTATCATCAAAGGGGCAGAAAAAATAGTAAGATAAATGAGCAATTTTATTATAGTTTGATGATAACAAAATTTGATTTAAAAGATAAGGGTCAAATATCACGTTTAGTCCTTTTAGTTTGACAGAATTCCCAAGTTAGTCCTTTAAATTTCGAAAGTTTCAATTAGGTCCATTTAGTTTGACAGAATTCTCAAGTTACTCCTTTAAGTTTCAAAAGTTTCAAATAGGTCCTTTTAGTTGATAAAATATTTCACTGTTACCCATATTATTAGTCTCCGTTTAACTGATGTTGATGTAGCTGTTAAGTTGTTGACTTAGATCAAAATGATGCCTTTTTAAAGCTCGGGGGTGTCAAAACACTACGTTTAATGGTTACAGATGATCAATTATAGTGCTAGAAAGACAACTATTTACAACAACAAATACCTTTACAACACTATTAAACGGCATTTATAGTGTTAGAATGATCATTTGTAACGATTAAACATAACGTTTTGACACCCTGGAGCTTATAAAAGGCAACAACTTAGCGGCTATATCAACATCAGTTAATTATTAACTGACAACAGGGGTAATGATGAAATAGTTTATCAACTATAAAAGGACATATTTGAAACTTTTGAAACTTAAAGGACTAACTTGGGAATTATGTCAAACTCAAAGGACCTAATTTAAACTTTCGAAACTTAAAGGACTAACTTGTGAATTTTGTCAAACTAAAAGGACCAAACGTGGTATTTGGTCAAATATAAGCTTGTTATTGTTGTTGTGTTATTAGTTATTAATATATTGTGTGTAACAACCCGATTTTTGTTATATTTATTTTAATTGATTTTTATATGTGTTTATTTGTGCTTGTATGTGATTAATTGCCTTTGTGTATGATTTCGTAGAATTCGGTGTTAGAAGGGTATTTTAGTCATTTTGGACTTAGGGGTATTTTGGTCATTTAGCAAGGAAGGGTAAATTAGTAATTTCATGGTGAGAGTTATTTATAGTGTTTCTTGTGAGAACCGTTGATTTTACTAAGTTACTACGTATGTTGAGGTAATTAGTTAGAACTGTTAAGTATTTGTTATATTTTACCGCGAGTAAATTATAAACCTTGTGTTTAATGAATTAGAAACTTTGGTGAATTAGACCCATTAAGTGATAAGGCTTTATAAACCCATGTTATGAGAAAATTGGGTTACACCATTCATTCAAAAAGTTTTAGAAAGAGGAAGAGAGAGAAAGTGCAAGAGAAGAGCTATAGAGAGGGTTTTGAAGAAATGAGGTCTTGGGGACCAAGAAGATGATAGAAACTCAAGGGATTGGAGCTAAAGTGAGGCACTAGCTTAAGATTGTGAAGAATTAAGGTAAGGGGATTAGAGTGTGTTTGGATGAGGTAATTGAGAAATTTTAAAGAATTTAGAATTCTAGGCAATTCAAATGATTTAATTCAATTATTTTCATTTCTCAATATTCTTGTTTGGATGGAGTGATAAAAAAATTCATTTTCATCATTTTTGGGCAACTTTTATAAATTTGAATTTTTTGAGCCAAAATTGAAAATTGAAATTTGGGGTCAATTTGTAAATTTCAAAAAAAATTGAGGGGTCAAATTATAATTTTAAAAAAATTGAGGGGTCAATTTGCAATTTTTTGAAATTTATTGGGGTCAAATTGAAAAATTTGGAAAATTTGAGGACCAAAATGAAAATTTTGAAAAAATATAACAATGAAGAAATTTGAAATTTTTAGCTTTTAGGTGTCATTTGAAATTCTCTAAATTTAACTTGAACAAAATGATTCATAAATTTCCATCATTTTGAAAATTCTTCAAATTATTATCCAAACAATGGAATTCACCTCAAAGTATTTAAATTCTCTCAAAACATTACTTTCCCTCAAAATATTACCCCATCCAAACACACTCTTAGCTTATTTTCTTCTCTAATTCTATGCATAAGTGCTTATTTGAATAAGTGATTTTCATGAACTTAATTGTTGAATTTCTTGTTCATATGATCTAGATATGTTTGGGTATATGAATTAGTTGTTGATTAAGTTTTTAACATGAAAATTGAATTATCTATTGTTATGATGTTGGTTACATTGTGAATTGTGTCCAAATTGATGATTAGTGATATGTTGTTGTTGATTTATGGTTGAATCTATGATTAAATGTTGTTGTTGTTGTTGTTGATTGAAGCTATGGGTATCCATAACCATAAAGTCTTGATGTGAATTTTATGTTGTTCTTGAGTTTTTATGAAAAATGGACCAAATGGTGATTTTGGTCGAAATGATGTTTTGGTTCAAATTTTATATGGATTTGAGTGTCTTTTCATGTTTAGAAACGTTTAGGCAAACTTTGGGATCAAATTTAGGCATTTGGAAGTCAAAATTGGTATTTTGGAGTGAAAAATGAGTTTTTCCCGAGCGCTACATGTCATAACTCGCCATGGCGAGTGATTTGCTCGCTGGAGCGAGTTGCACAGTGACAGCACTCCCTGTTTTGCATTCTTGCATCTTTTTCACACATTTATGTTTTGAATTGGCTTTTGGTGTAAACATGAAAGTTTTAGATAACTGAGTTAGCTTTCCAACGGATTTGGTTTGACTTGAAAATATTTTGTGGATATTGAGTTATGGTAGAAACACTCCAAGTGGGTCTTGAAAGACTTTTACGAAAATTTAGCATAACCGTTTTTAAATCAACCCGAAACTTTTGGTTTATTTCCAAACTTCAAATCTTGAGTTTTAGGAGTTTAATTAGAATGTTTAAGAGTATTTAACTTATGTCTTGTTGAATTAAACTTAGTTCTCTTTTGATAATGTCTTGGTTTTGAAAAATGATAAATAGAGACGAACTTTATGATTTTATGATTTCGTTGTAATTGGCCGGTGAAACGCACTCGTATGTGGTCTAGGTGTATACATAGTTGAGGCATTGGATCTTGTTTAGTTAGTTTTGATTTATTTATCTCAATTATTTTTAAAGTGGTAAAATGATGGACGAACTTTGTCGAAAATAATCTTTAAGACCAAATACTTGGCAAACCTTTTGTATATAGTTTAGTATGATTATATGAAGATATATGAATGTTTGATAAGTGTTGAATATGATGATTATCATGATTTTGTGTATTTTCTCCTTACTTGAATTATGGGAAATTGTATGGAGTTATCGTTTTATAACGATGTTGAATTGTTGATGAATGTAAACATGTTGAATTGTTGATGAATGTATACATGTCGAAATTCTTGATAAAGATATGGGTACCTAAGTCTGAAATTCTTGATGTTGCAGATATGCTTAAGAGGAAAGGAAAATCAGAAATCATGATACATGAAGAGTGGCTGCTCACGACACATGACATGAGAAATGTCTATGTTCCTAACCCTAACAATGAAAGAGAGAGGAACTGTGGGATTTGGAGAAAACCAGAATGGCAAAATCATTGGCATAGGAACTATTGGTAACTCTTTAATCTCAAATAATAATGTGTGGTTTGTTGATGGACTTAGACATAACCTACTTAGCATTAGTCAGTTTTGTGATAGTGGATATGATGTAATGTTTTATAAGAGCAAATGTATTGTAATCAACAAAAGTTACAAGTTCATAGTGTTTAAGGGAAAGAGGAAAAACAATGTGTATAAAATTAATTTTTCAGTACTGGCTGGTCAAAATGTAGTTTGTCTTATATCATTGAATGATAAGAAATGGTTGTGCACAGAAGGTTGGGACATACTAACTAGAGATTAATCTATAAGCTTAGTAAGTTACAACTACTTAAAGGTTTACCAGACATTGACTATCATTACAGCAGATGGACTTGGGTTAAATTCCTTAGAACTAAAGATGATGCATATGATGTGTTTAGTAACTTCTGCACTCAAATACAGTATGAAAAGGAATTGAAAATTTTAAAAGTCAGAAGTGATCATGGTCGAGAATTTGAAAATGATTCATTTGAAATTTTGTGAAAAATATGGAATTGTCCATGAATTATCTTCTCCTACAACTCCACAACAAAATGGGGTTGTAGAGAGAAAGAATAGATATTTACAAGAAATGGCTAGAACCATGTTTCATGAAAATAATTTGGCTAAACATTTTTTGGCAGAAACAGTAAACACAACATGTTATGTTCAAAATAGAATCTACATCAGACCTATATTGGACAAAACAGCATATGAACTCTTTAAAGGAAGAAAACCTAATATTTCTTACTTTCATCAATTTTGATGTACATATTACATTCTTAATAATAAAGTCTATCTAAAGAAATTTGATGTCAAGGCTCAAATAGGAATCTTTCTAGGTTACTCTGAAAGATCCAAGGCATACATAGTGTATAATTCAGAAACACAATGTGTAGAAGAATCAATGCACATCAAATTTGATGACAAAGAGCCTGGAAGTAAAATTTCAGAGTTGGTTGAAAATTTTGCAGATATACAGGTGTCTGAAGAATCTTCATAACTTGACCAGACTCCAGAGTCTGATGAAAGTCCAGAATATGAACTCACTTCAGACGCTCATAATGAAGAAACTTCTGATGAAGCTCAAGATGGTTCACAGCAAGCTACTCAATCCAAGAATACTTACAAGTACAAGTACAAGTCTTGGCATCCAGAGGATCTAATCATTGGAAACAAAGAGAGTCTCAAAAGAACAAGATCATATTTCAGACAAGAACATACTATGTTGGGATTGTTATCAGTGATAGAACCTGCTACTGTTGATGAAGCACTTTCAGATGATGGATGGATAGTAGCTATACAAGAAGAGCTAAATCAATTTCAAAGAAATTATGTGTGAGATCTGGTAGCTAAACCTGAGCATAAGAAAATTATTGGAACAAAATGGGTGTTCAGGAACAAGCTTAATGAACAAGGTGAAGTGGTCAGAAACAAAGTTAGACTTGTTGCACAAGGATATAGTCAAAGAAGACATAGATTATACTTAAACATTTGCTCATGTTGCAAGATTGGAAACAATCGAGTTACTTTTATCCTATGCAGTTAATCATGGTATTATATTATATCATATGAATGTTAAGAGTACTGAATGTTCATTTGTCATGATATACTCTCTTTTTTTTGTCACGGTGTACATTGTCCAAAAGTATACTTGGCCAAAATTACACATCAGGAGAGAGGAGTTTAAAGGGATGGTCGTAAATATACTTCTTAATAAATCCTATTCAAAAATATACTTACAAAGAGGGGTAGTTTTACCAACAACAAAAAGATCAAGAACATAGAGGGGTGGGTAAAGAAACTCTCATATATTCATGACACATTGAACTCCAACTTTAAGAACGTTCTTGAATTCCCTGGTCGTTGTTAATCCAGAATGGCCCATTCCTGAAAACATATCCACAATTTTGAGGATAACTATTAACACCTCCATGTTTGACACACCCAGTGTTTATGAAGTTTTTGTCCCAAACTTCAACAATTTCGTCAGGCTACTACTATATATGACAAACATTTTATCCCACCCAAATTGTGTCCAATAGTTTTTCAATAATTGTGTTATAGCTTCAAACTCATTTTCAATGTTTTTAAATTTAAGATCCCTTTTCATTATCTTAAACACCTGCTTTATTACCATACTGATAAACAGGATTTTTGTAGGAAATCTCAGTTTACAATTATTAGGAGATCATGAAAAACATGCCTAGATGCATAATCAAATTTAACAAACTGCTACAGTCATTTGGTATATTTATATATTAATCCTTACTGTGAAATACTTAACCACGCCAAAATTAAGAAATATTATATAGTTTGTAAAATGTGTATTTCCAATAAGTTTTACCTTCTTTTTTGGTTTAGACTTATATTATATGTCTTGCTTTCATCATATTTCATTTGAGTGCATATGTCTGAACTATTTTATTTATCTTAGATTTTCTAAACTTTATGGATAACTAGAATGAAACAACAAACTTAAGGTTCAGCTAATCATCTGAGTCTGATCATTAAGACTCCATTAACTAATAATGATGAGGAAATAACATGATATACAATGTCAGAATCTCACTATTACATCAAAACAAGTACTTGTTAGTTTTCTTCACCTAGTTGTAAGTACAAAGTATCCGTGTGCCATAGATATTTTGGTGACATTGGTTCATTTTATATGAGAGAGAATGATGAATGAATTATTAAAATAGACTATTTAGATGAGAGAAAATGAGTGGTTAAGAGAGAGATAGAGACAATGGTACCAATGGCACCAAAAATCAATGATACCCAAGTGCTACCCTTTTTTAAGTGTGACAAACATTCATAAAAAAACCTATTGGTAAACCTATTGACAAAGTATCTACTCTCTTTCCAATATTCATGTCATTTTTTGGTTTAGCTTCTCTTCTCCTTTCGAGAGAAGAGCACAAAATAAGCTCTCGCCCAAAAACACTATAGATGTCACTTCATTTTTTTAGTAACAACTCTTACCGATAAATAGATACGTATGAACAACTTTTAGATAAATGATATTTGAACATTCATTTTGTGACAATTTTCGCTCTCATACTGATATTATTTTTTAGGCCAAATACCTACCGTGGTCCTTTATGTTATATGTTTATAATAGATTAGTCATTTAAGTTATTTTTGTTATCAATTGGTCCTTTAAGTTATTTTTTGTTACAAGTTGGTCCTGTAAATCATATAATATTTACATAGTCATCCCTCTTTTCAGCCAACTTCTTTAAAAAGTGTTTATAGACCATTTAATATTAAGATGGTAGGTCCAAAAGTGCTTATGACATCAAACATGATTACTTATACACATTTTCTTCTTCTTGTTTTTGAATTTCAAACCTAATTTTACATCTAAATATTTGATCAACAATATTATAAATCAAGTAATCCGTCAACTTTGTTTTGAATCAAGACCGAACACATATGAGCTCTAGTTTTGATAGCAATGAATTTGGACAAACCAACTTAACATTAAACATCCACATAAATACTTTTTGATTGAGTTTGATGAAATTAGGATAATGGTACAAATATTTTATGACTTAAGACCAATTTGTAACTAAAAAAACTTAAAGGACTAATATGTTATAATCATGTAACTTAAAGGACTGCAAATGGTATTTGGCCTATTTTTTATTGGAGAATGCTAAACATTGCCCTTAGGACAAAGGGCAATAGTTGAGGAATCAAAATAAGTAACTTTTTTATCAAAGTAGTGTAATTATTACTTAATCAAAAGTCAAGACTTATATTTTCAAAAAAAAAACTTTCCATTTTAGATTTCTTAATCATTGCTCTTAGAGCACTGGTTAGCAAGACTCTTTTATTTTATCTCTTTGGTTTTTCTTTGTAAATTATGGTTGTCTTATAAGTTTTTCAAATAACACTCCTCTGTGATAAAAACATGTACAATAATTTTAATATATAGCATTAATTTTAGTTTAGTTTTAAGGAAAATATATAGCAATAATGAAATGAAGAATATAAATTGCGCATCAGTAAATATAGAATCTACAAGAGATTTGCTTAAAAAAAGACATGAATTTCAAAACGAACTTAAAGGAAACCTATACTCAGAGTCATATAATAGTCTCATCATAGTAATCGTAGTAATATTACCCGTTAATCGGCATAAAACCAGATTCATATGTCTTGAAATAAAACATGATATTATTCTTCAAATTTTAAATAAGCAGAATCAATAGATTACCATGATAAGAAGACAATAAAATCCTTGAAATCCAATCGCAAAACATATTACTTGAACTTGTATCTTATTATATGAGTGAATCTGAAGTATAACTTGTTAAGAAATAGTGCATCAATTATGTGTACAGAAAAATATATTAAGAGACGCAGAAGGATAAAATGAGGATGAAATGATATTTAAATGAAATAAGGAATTTCTTTGAATTTTTTTATTCATGTAGTTTCTAGGTACATGGACCTATTTCTACAAAAAGAATGAATTAACATCAAAAGGAGGGGGAAGCAGCTGAAAGCACTTTTACTTTGATAAGAAAAGAAAGAAAAAAAACAATGGAGGGACCCATGTTCCTAACAAGACCTAAACAACGGATGAATGTAAACAAATTTACATTGAAATAACGAGCCACTAATCCAATTTCTAAACTTCCTAGTTTTGCAGGTCGGTCAGGTTCACCCAGCGAAGTAGGAAAAACACCCCGGCCAGAGAACCTAAGGATCACCACCCGTGCAGATTGCCCAAATGTTAGGGCTTGCCTGCACAAAGAATGTAAATTCATATCCTAATTGGTTAATACCTTGCAGCTGCTTCCTGAATCAATCATTTGGATTTTCTGTATTGTTAGAAAGCCCATTAGCTAAAATGAAGTTAGCAAAGTCAGACTCTCCAAATATTTTCAAAAGGCAACTTGAAACACTTCAATTCAATCTGCTCTCTATGCCCAAAAATGAAGGGCCTCGGACTTTGAGTCGCTTTGGCCCAATCTCACTGGAAGGCGCTTCTCTATAAGTTTGCTGCAACCTCTCTCTTCGGTGGTGATCTTGTTGCATATGCATACTTACTTCCTCATTGCCTGACTTTTTATATCTTGCTGAAATGGGAGTGTCATTTCCCCTTGCAAATCTGTTCTTCAAGGAGATATCAACTTTATCATTAACAGGGTTATATTTATCACTTGATTCACTGGTTCTGAAATTCATTTGCTGCCTGTTGCTTTTTCCTTCAGGAAGGACTTTCTTCAATCGTTTAAGTCCCTGTTCATATATATCAAAATTAGATAGTCAATTTATGTAAGATAGAAAATGTTGGAAATGTGTGCCAAGAATCACTATCTAGCAGATATACATGATGGACTAATTAAATCATCGATGGGACTGTTTTACAAACCTGCTGCTCAGAATGTTTTGAAGCCATGATCTTCAGATTTCTTTTCTCTGCTTTAAGAGAGGAAGGGCGCTTTACCCTAAATATTCCTGAATCAGAATCATCACTGTCGTTATCCACTATGGGCTTGATGTCAGGTTTCTGTAGATCATGCAGTTTAGCCGAGCTTTCATGATACAAAGCAGGGGATAGAGAAGATTCGCATGCACTGTTGGATATTGTTTCGCCAAGTTCTTCGCAATGGCCCTCAGCCTAAAGAATGCAGTGTTAGTTGACCTAACAATATTTGTTTAAAACCTCATGCAGTGGAGCAATGACGAATTGCCAATATTCAAACACCATATTCATATTCAAATTTAAAACACTTACATTTTTGGGAGCAGAGGAACAGTCATGAGGTTCTGAAAGAGAACAAAGAGTGGATGCAGCAGAAAAGGAAACGTCAGACACTTCTGGTTTAGGAATTTCTAAGCAATGCCCCAAAACAAATTGATTTTGTGTACCACACTCTGGATTATTTGTTGACAGTCCTGGAGTTGTATAAAATTCAATCATAGAATCAAGTTTAAGCTCACAATAAGGTTCATATCCATTTGCTTCAGCTCTCTGAAACATATCTGACGAAGGATATGAATACATATTTTGGTCACTTTTGGATTGCTTGCTTATCTCATCCAATATCCCATCTTCCTGCTCAAACATCTTTGCTGCAGCTTCCATATCTGTAATATCCTCTCTCAGATAAAGAGTGTGTTTGCTCCCACAGATGAAGTCAAGAGATTTAACATCTGAAATTATGATATATAAAGATATTAGAAGCGAGAATATTGTATAATCTAACAAACATGTAAGATAATATTAACTTGAAAATTCATTGTTGGTTACAAATTTATCCCATGGTCTAGAATTTAGATAATGCTTTTACTTTCTATTCCCTTTCTTCTTTTTTACTTGTCGCTTTTGTAGAAATAATGTGATCCTATTTGCTTTTCATTTTCAAAGTTCAATGCAACATTGATTATTGTTTTGCCAATAATACCCTTAAGTACTTATTGTGGAGAAAGAGATAGGTTATATGAGATAAAAATAATGTCAAGGGTCTTAAAGGACAAACACAAATAATTTCATCAAATGTAACAAAAATTATTAGTTTTCATAGGTATGGGTATGCAAATAACCTTAAAACGACAACCAAAATTGAATGGAGTATTATGCAATAAGATAATGACAAAGTAATTGGCCACTGGGCAGGTTACCATTATCACAAATATATCCTCAAATATACTATACATTACCAAAACTAACATACTGGGAGGGTTACTATTATCACAAAAAATAACCTCTCAAATATAATTAAAATTTATATTTGCTGAGGATTTAATATTTGCTGGGAATGCTTTCAAAGTTTATTTATTTAAAAGGAAAAAAATAGAAACATTGAAAAACTATGTTAGAAGGAAGTAAAAGTGGGAAGTTTGTAGCTGGTTGAATTTTTTAAAAATCAGTACCATATGATTTAGAATTCTAGAAACCAATAATATCCATGATTATTTTATAACAACTTTAACCAAACATAATAATATTATATTTCCAAGCTTCCAAAAATAATTTTGCATGCATTGAAACACACTCGTAGTAAATAGCACCGAGCAAAGCTTACCATGGCGTAAGCATACAGGATGCTGGTGACAGCTGCAGTCAACATAAGCTACATAACAGTCACGTTTGCACAGGCTACAGAGAATTGTGCCATGCGAATGAGAAGAAACACTAATACACGCCCTTGATTTCATTAGTAACCAACTAGCACAATGCTGGAAACGCAACAAATTAATGAAACATATCTTTGTTCTATGATGAGATAACAAGTCTGAAGAGGGAAAGTCTGAATCTTCAAGCTCCAAGCTTGAATGAATAAGCATCGCTTCTTTGCAAAGAAGTTCTTCGTGGGGCAGTAAAGGAACCCTGTTAAGAAGTGCATATCTCCTGCTTGCAATAGCCCCAAGAGGAAACCAATCACCAAGTGCAAAATTCACTGCTTCTCCACAGTTGAAACCTAAAATTTTATTGAAGATATGCAACGTTAATATTTCAGATGCATTTAATGTGTAGTAGAGGGAAACGATGTAATTACTGGAACAAAACAATTTAAAAGAGCAAATCTAACCATGACTGAAGCCTGCATGATACGCTCTAGGGAAGGTTATTACAAACTCCCCTGGCTTTTGAACAGCCTTATAGACAGGGACTTTATGCTCCATCAAAACATTAGGTGGAAATAAAGTTGTTTTCCCCAAGAGAACATCAAAGGCTCCATCTTCTCCATCACTAGACAAAATATCAGTAGAATACACATGTTCTCTCACCACCCGTTCAAATTCCAAAGCTGCGTGACCAGGGATACCATACCAAGTTTTTGACGCTCCACAGTGCTGATAGTTAATGCTGCCGTTACCATATAAATAATATTATCAATACCATATAAATAATATTATCAATATCATTAAATATGCAACTTAAGAAGGAATTATTTGCTTGTGATAAACTTTACTATTTATTAGTATAACTAGTTAAGTTTATTTTACCTGTACAAATAATGATCCTCCACATGCCATGCAAACATACTAAACAGCATTCCAATGTATAGCATGGGTTCTGTTACTCCCTGAAATAAAGCCCAATGTAAGAAACAAAAAGAATGGCACATAAATGGCATTGACAGACATAAGAAATTGTCATACCGGAATTGACGTTTCCAATAGACGCAAAGTTGATTTGGGCAACCGGGAAAGTTTCTGAAATAATAAAGAGGAAGTATTCGATAAGTTTATTAACATGGCAAAGAAAATGTAAGAACCGTCATTTTGTTAAAATGCTTTGTCCCATATGATAAATAAATAACGGGTTAACAAAGAAAACTATGAATATAAAAGAGACACTAGTAAAGGTAACACCTTCAAATTCCATTTGCTGTTCCCAAGCTGATCAGTAGGAGAAGTTGAAAAGGCACTGCCATCAACATCACATGCATATTCAACAGTATCCATTTTCCCACGACCAATTTCCTGCCAAAACTCCTTTTCCAAGTAAGTGGCAGGAAGACATCCAGCGCTGCAATATCTTCGTGCAAAAACCTTGTTTGCCATTTTCTCATATTCACGGAATGTATAATTTCTGAGTGAATTACAATTGTTTAATCAGAAATGTAATATAATGTAATTGAAATTGAAAATATTTACAGAATAGAGAACTGACCTTCCACTCATGAAAAATGTGACTTTGTCTTCAGTATCCCATTCAGCAAGGCGGAGAGGCTGCACTCTGGTTGTAAACTTGAATCCAGGGTTCTCCTTCATTAAAACAACCCCAGCAGGTACAGAAGCACTCAAAGGCGAAATAATCTTGCATATACCTGGAATTTATCAAAAATTCAAATGAAAAAAGTTAGGTAACAAATCTATCATTCTGCTGATTTCATCTATCTTTTCCATAAAGAGGACATGGTAAATTAACATTTAACAACTACAATCCCCATAACATGTCAGTAAGTCTATTGAGTTTTCATATTTATTTATTTGAGTTTTTTCAAAAAGGAAAAGTTTCAAGATAGAAAATGAATGGCTGTTCACTCATTAATTTTAAAAATGACGCACAACTACAATTTGTATCATAGACCATAATCATTACATCAGCAAATAAGGAATTTCTTGGAAAGGTCGGTTGCTTTAATAAAACTAATTAAACTAATGCAAAAATAGAGAGCTAATGTGGATAACCTTCTTGAGAAACACTTTAGGAAACAAGTAAATATTAAAATAATCTTGCAATAACCGAGTTTTTCAAAAATCAGCTTCGTGTACAAGTTAAAATCTTCCAAATGACAAGTTTGTTCAGAAATTCTCTCTACTTTTCCATAAACAATGAAATTCTTGCGAGGACGTTTCTATTATGGAGTTATTTTAATTGAAGCTACTGTACGATGGAAGCTAATCCAAACAAAGGATAATGGATAATGAATATGGGAGTTTACAAACTAGCAATACACCCTAAAAACACACCCGAAAGCCGTATTGCAGTGGTAAGTATGAGAATGACAAAAACTTGTGCATATGTTACTGCCACAGGGTTTACTGATTAACTAATATGAGAACATCAGTGCAAACTACCAACACGGATACGTACCATATTTAGATGCTTCTGGAGCTATCTTCTGTAAATAAACCAAAGGATCTTCAAATTCCTCCTTTGTTGGAGAATACACAGGACATTCTGGAATTTTATCAGTCCAATCCAAATCGCTTGTATCAAACTTATCCACCTTCCGCTTGAAAAACACATCTGGATTACCATGCAATCTCGTGCCACAAGAAGGTGAACCTCTCAAAGCATCTCCTCCACTTCTATTCATCATGTTAGCAGCACTTGTCTGAGTGGCAGCAATGGCTTGTGCACGCTGAATCCTTTTCCGCTTCAAAAATTCTAACCCATTTCTAGCCTCCTCAGATAATCGTACTCTACCTCCTTCTACCTGTAAGATGTTGCACATTTCACGGTTAGATTGGAAGATACTCACATTCAAGGATACTTTTGAAGGCAAACAAGAAAACAAAATCACATCACAAGTTTACAACAATTCAAAACTCAGTAGATATATATAACCAACAATGAACAAACTGAAGCATATATTTTGTCGGCGCCACAACAACTTCAAAATTAAGCTGCAAAAATCATGCAAAACATTTCCCCGGTGATTCTTCGGAAAAAGAACCAAACCGATATCAACGCAAAGCATAATTTATGATGCTTTAGCTTACTCAAGTTGGCAAAGGATGCAGTTCAACAAAAGGAAGGAATATACGTTAAACACAA
This sequence comes from Medicago arabica, assembly GCA_946800305.1. Taxonomy (NCBI): domain Eukaryota; kingdom Viridiplantae; phylum Streptophyta; class Magnoliopsida; order Fabales; family Fabaceae; genus Medicago; species Medicago arabica. The sequence continues at coordinate 45,203,532 of OX326970.1, forward strand.
ACAAACTCAAAACAATCACCATTGAAGGGTCAATAACTTGATGTTCAGGGTACTCGTTTCGAAACAGCCAATTTGAACATTTACCAGCTATCTCAAAATTGCCTTCAAATCAATGTAATTCACAATCACCTCAAGCAGTAAAAGTAACTTGTAACCACTAACAGGGTCAAAAAAACATACAAATATAGAACAACAACGCAAAAGAAATAGTCAACAAAAATGATCCTATAGAAATAGAATAGAAACATTCAACAAATGCATGCGCTGAAATTTCAACAGTTAACTCCTATCAACATCATTATTTTCCACCTCATAAAGCCCAATCACACAAAAAGTAGCATTAGTCATACAAATTTCAACCAGAAAACAAAAGTAAATAAGATAGACCTAGAAAACTATTAATCCTTGATTAACCTAAATTTCTTAATCCCCAATTTTTTAACACATGATAAAGAGAAGAAAAAAATTCAACATAGTTTTTTTTTTAATAATTTTTCTTAAGTAATCTTCAGATGAGTGTAATATGGAAAAAATAATCAATCACGCAAAATGCACCATAATCATCCTTCAAAAAATTATTAGTGTAATATGGAAGAGAAAAAAAAATCACGCCAAAAAAAATTGAGATAAATCGTATCGAAACCATAGAAAAGTATAACAATGTTCAAGATCTGAACGATAAACAGAAGGAAGATACATTTTCATAGAGAATTTCAACATTCATGAATCAAAAAACGAAACAACAACACGAATAATTCGTTTCTTCAACGAAACGCGATTAACCTACCATTTCATTACGAACTCGTTCCCCTACGGTCTCCGTTTTCGTAAGCTAGAAGGAACAATCACAAGTTTGAAGAATCACGAAACCGAAACGAAATCACAAAGCGAAACCCTAAATCACGATCCTGAACGTTGTAGATTAGAACGTAGCGTTGTAAGACAACGAGGCTCGCCACATTCTCGAACGACGCCGTATACGAGGGTGATACGGCGTTACGGAAAGATCCAACGCCGTGTAGGAGCAACCACGGGGAATTGAGAGTGAATGTGAGTGTTTCAATCGGAACACCGTGACCGGCTTCCTACGGTGGCGCGGAATATAGAAGAAAAAAGAGAAAGCGGTTTCCCGGTGAACGGAAAAGTTTGTTTTCCGGCGAGAAAAGAAAACGGAGAGAAACAGTGATGAGGAGAGAGAAGGAAATGATATGAATGCTTAGAAAACGTAAAAAGGGTAACGATGTGATAATTTATAGTTTTATACTCCAAATTAATTAATCGCTTTTTAAGCTCTGAAAACCCGAATATATAATCGAATTTTATTTATTTTTTTATTCTTTTTACTGTGTGCTAATGCGTGTAACAAATCATATAGATTTTTTTGGCAAAAAAAATAAAGTGATATAGATTTGTATCACTTTCAAATGTAACAAAACCCAATAATCTTGTCATTGTCGGTTTAACTCGATAAGGACGATGCATAATATATACAAGATCAGGAACTCAAACCTCAGTTATCCAACAAAAATCCAAACCTCAGTTATCCAAAAAAAAATCCAATAATTACATTTATCTTGTTCGATGACAACAATTAATATAACAAAAATTCTTGTTTTTGAAGGGTAATTGGATTAACAAAAAAAAAAAAGGTTAACCTAAAATCTTTTCAAAATACCTTATTTTCTTTATATATAGTATAGATCAATAAAAACTCGATTGATCGTTCATTATTAAAAAAAATTTGAGAGTCAATTTAATCTTTCATAGATATCAAATTGAAGTCGTTGTAATTGTCCTCCGTCTAGCATAGAGATAGGCTTGAAACTTAATTTTGATTCTCCCTCCTTTTTCTTTTTCATTTCGTCTCGTTACTTTGTAACACTACCAAAAAAATATAAAATTTTAGTAGTCTTTACACTTTTTATTCATTGATGTGTATAAAAAAGGTCGACACCATTGAAAATTGAATTTAATGATGATGAGTTGATAGTTTGAAACATCCTTGCATACACAATCAATCAAAATATTTAAATTTGTTACATCAATTAATAATTTTAATTTATGTGGCAAATTGAAATATTTTGATTTGTTTATGTGTGCAAAATTATTTTGGACTGTCAACTCACCATCATTAAACTCTAGAAAAAATTCACACAGATGTCAAGTATCAAATTTACAATACAATAGAATGATTATGTTTAATCTAACAATATCGACATTGAGTTCTCAAGTTTAAATTTGAGGAATTCGGGTGAAAATATCCGTCTTAACAATATTGATATTGATTAGAATTTTTTTCTATAGTGATATTGACTAGAATTTACTCCATTAACAACTTTTATCTATTTATTTTTTACAATCTAATATACTTTAATTTCTTCTTCTTTTTTTAGTATCTTTTAGTTCATTTATTTGAGGTGCCTTTTAGTTCATTTATTTGTTTATTTATTTTTTGGTTTGTTTGGTTGAATAAAATAATTAAATCAAAGAAACTTTGAGGAGAAGTGGTGGTTGTTAGGTTGTTCAACGAAACAAACACGCCGTCCAAAATGCAAAACGCGTTATGAGTGTAAACACGATTAAATATAACGCCGTTACGCGAATAGGACGGAATCACAATCACCGTTACTGTTAGGAGTATTTATTGGCGGGTAGAGAATTAAAGAGCTTGTAATTAATGTCATGTTGTGGAGGGTATTTTCGTAAAAGAAAAAAGCGGTGTTATCGATGAGGTTCTGCTCCTGTATCGGTCAGAGAAAAATAAAGTTCCAGAAAAAAAGAATAATCACGTGTTATAAGACTTTGGTGGAATATGTATATGACTTTGATGAAGTTTGACATCTAACCGTTGATCTTTTGTGTCGTTTACTTTGAACCGTTGAATTGTACTTGAACTGAAAACTCCCTCGAATCAGAAAGGCTCAGAGGCATGTGTACTTTTTTTCTGTTGAACTGCCGACTTGTACAGGATAACTCTCACCTACCTTCCAGTTAGTTAAGACTGTAGAAACAAAAGGACGGGTTTGTCCTTGTTCGGTTGGTTCATCTTGGCGCGAGAATAAAGGGTATTAATGGATTTTCAACGGGGTTGTCACATGCACAGTGACTTTTCCGTATTGTAAGTGCTATGAAGTACTACTACTAACACAGTAACATAGTCATTGGACACGACACATGCATAGCATCGATATCTCTGATCAAAAGTATTTGAGAAATGATGTTCGTACAACTATTTTGTAATAATTTTTGTCTTTTATTTTATCTGATCAAAAACAACAAAGAAAAGGAAAGATACAGAATGTGAATACGAGATGGACAATTGATCGAGAATTGTACCAAAATGATTGTACATGAATCATGTCCCAAAGTCTTTTAGATATTAATATTTAACAATAACGCAAGAGTAATGATATTTGTACAATTTTTTTCTCTTTTCATATTGATCAAAATCAATCGAGAGAAAAAAGAATAAAAAGAGTAGTAACATAATGTGAGTACGAGAGAGAAAGTTTTTTAAGGGTTGCCACAAAATAGTTTTACAAATATCATTTCTCCTAACACAATATAGAAATAAGGAATTATCCAAATAATTTATTTTTTAATTTATTATCAATGTCGTATCACTATTGATGTCGGATTAAAGGTTCTTGTATGATGTGATGCTTCGTTGTGTGTAACACAACACTTATGGTAGACGGTAATTAACACATTAACATTGATAATCTTATTTAAAAAAAGGAGAAATAATATTTGTAAAACCATTTTTTGACAATTTTTAAAACAGTTATCTCTCTCGTACTCACATGTGGTTTTATTCTCTCTTCTTCTTTCTCTCTATTGTTTTTATCCAATAAGAATAGAGGAATATTAGTTGTCACAAAAACTGTTTAGAATTAGATGTACAAATATCACTCATTTAAAAAAAAAAGTGAGATTAGATAGGAAAATGTCGAAGCAGAATACTATACATGTAAGACACCCGGACAAGTCTTCCTTTCGAATAGATAGCATTTGGGTGATATTATAGTTGGTGATATTGGTCAACCACAATATTATAAGTGACTTTTTTCTTTCTTTTATATAGAGAGTATTTTTATTTTTTATACACTTATAACATCGTGGTTCATCAGTATCACCAATAATTTCACTTAACTGGTGTCTATTCCAAAGCGGTGTAAGTGAACTACTACCTTTGAGTTTGAGGCGTGAGGTAGGGTAATTCCAAGAATCAGGGTGGGATAGACACGTTATAGATTGTTGTAAGCCGGGGGTAATACGTGGCATATGGTTAAGGGTATGGTTTTGTGGATTTAGTGTGTTATATGGTTATTAAGGGGTGGTGACCAGAACGGTAATAGCTGGCGGTTACAATAGGGTTCTCAAGAGTGTCCCATCTTAATTCAGAGAAGACGCTAGGGCCCAGCATGGGTAGCCACTTCACGAGAAGTTCTCCTGTTCTCTGCCTTGCTCAGCAAATTTCATTTGGAATTGGAATTGGAATTTGGAACTTTCTCATGTGTCCCTCGTATTATATCAATCTCTTTTCTTTACATTTTTTTTTAACTGCTCACATAGTCACATGTACTCTTATGATTCTTTATTAATTTCTCTAAGTAAAATACTACTGTTAATCAATAGAAAAGAAAAAATAAATTCAAATAAAAAATGAATATATTTTAAATGCTTCCTCAAAAGAAAAAATGAGTAATTCAAATAGATATTAATAATCTGGAGTGAATTCGAACTCACTATCATATACATATACAATGAATTAGAATACCATAAAAAAAATTACACGACCAATCAATTAAAATTGTTATTTAAGACAGGTCAGCTAAGTGTTAAAAAAAAGGAAAAATCAAATAAAAATTGGACAAATAATTATTATTTAAGACACATCTGGACCGTTCATATGAAATAGTAGGCTCAACTCCTGTGAAGTCCTAAAACCTCAAAATGGATGATGTATTGTATCTCCTGTGTATCCTTCACCGATATCTGTCTGATACCCGATACGTATCAAAAGAGTATCCGAAGATTAAATTTTATTTTAAAAAATAATAATTATCTGATACTTCTCGATACGTATCTTTATCCTGCACCGATATCTGCCCTGATATTACTCAATTGATGTTAACTAAAATAACTTAACTCTTGAGTATTGATGTGTTCTTTTTTCAATCGATATAGTATAGCACTAACAATGTTCCCTTTGGATATAGTATAGCACTGATGATACTCTTCTTGAGATATATTGTGTATGTAATTGACTAGTTATCACTCTCTTGATCGTCAATATTATTTATATTTATGTTGATGTGCTACGAGCCTATGACTGGTTTCTTATGTTTCTTAATATATTTGCATATTAAAAAAATGATTATAATTATATTGTACATTTAATTATATTTTTTTTTATTAACGTATCTCAACCGTATCGTATCTTGATTTTTGAAAATTTTCCATATCGACGTATTCGTGCAGTATCGTATTTGTATCGTATCTCGTATCCGGGTTTCATAGGTCAACTCTCATAGTAAAATAGGCCCTGGTAAAATACGCAAATTTTTTAAAACTATCTAATCCTAGAAGGCAATTTAAGAGGCATAGATGAAGACGGAAGAAAAAAAATGTATAACTTAAAATTTAGGAAGCATATATTAGCAACATATATCAAAATTTGTCAACATTCAACGTCCAACATATAACAAAATTAACAATTGTATTTTTTTTAACATTCAACATATAATAAAATTTTAACATTCAACGTATAATAGAACCATATATTTGCAACATTTAACAAAATTAGCAATTATAAACTGTAACTTTAAAAAGTAATCACTAATAATCTTAAGAAACGTATAACAAAATTCGTGTAGCTAAGTTTCATTAAAAAATCAGAATCAGAAGAACTTCTAAACATGAAACAAAATAATTAAAAAATTCAGCAAAAGAAAGGTGTTGAGTGAGAAGAAGAAACTGAAACGTGTACTAAGAAAGAAAAAGAATGAACATATGTTTTTTTTATTCAAGTGGGAGTGGGTATTAGGTTATATTTTTATTTTTTTTAGGTCATGCCTTTTGTAGATCCTATTTGGTTGAGCTGTTTGCACTCCTCAAAGGTTGGGTCTGATTCTCGTATACAATATTAACTCTTAACGATTCTCTCAAAAAAAGAAAAAACTCTTAACAATTAGCACCTCAGATGTAAATGTTTCAAATAATTAAATAAATATCTTTGCCGATAAGTATCTTAAAAACATGTCGTAGCATTTCTCTTCATATTTTAATAAAATGTAAATGATATACGCTAGTTATGAAAAAAATACAGTAATAAAATGTAATTATTCGATCATTAAAAATATTTGACTTTTTACAAAACTATTTTTAAGGTCGTTCATACTTCATATGTTTATTGTGATTTTTTTACAATGTAAACAAATTTGTATCGACTACTTGTGGAAAAAAAATTGTATCCAAACAGGGTCGAGAACGAGGCTTCGAAGTAGATGGAGAGTTGTCTCCGACATGTCAAAAAGAGATGTTTGGATAGATAATTTGTACCTTTTTATGAGATTTGGATATATTTTTCCATAACTTGTTCTTACTATCTTTGATGAATGTCGTCATTAATCCCCAATTATTGTTGAACTGCAAGAAGGTAGTTATGAAGAAGATTTCTAATCTCCTGACATCCATTTAAGGGTCGCATTTTCTGGATGTCGAAGTTTTGGCTTGCGACGGCTGGGATTGGACGTGAAGGAGGTGGAATCGTCACAGTGCCATCGTGAGTTTGATTATGGATTTGGGCGGAGGAGAGGATGAAGTTGTGGTTCCTTCTATTAGGAGGTTGAGCGCCACCAACGGTATTGCTTGCTACTAATTGGAATCGAGCGTTGACCATTACAACTTGTTTAAGAAAATATTGTTTTATGGGTTTGTTCATTAGTGATGTCCTAAAATGATCGGCTAAGATCGGAGATCTTCCACCTTGTGGTGATGAAGACAACTCAGAGATGTTAGACTTTGATCAATAGCTTCTTTCCTCTTTGGAGGGGGTAGTGTACATGGAAGCACTCTAACGAAAAAATAAGATTGAAACGAATATATGATGTTTTTAGTGTAGGAAAATGTGTACTTCAGAAGAGACCATGAGATAGCCTTCATAGAGATGGATTAGGGATTTTAACTCCTTAACCCTTATCAGGATAGTTGGTATCGAGGGATATATGTGAGTAGATCAGGATGAGTCAGCCTTGGACCCAATTTAGACGACTCAAAGTTACTAAGTTTTTAGATCAGCTTATGTGGCCTTGATTCAAAGGATTTATGGTAAATCCGCGTTAAAGTCCGCACGTCTTAAAGCGATCTGATATGTTGAGGGAATGAACCTTGACCTAATATGAAACACATATTAATTGAAATTACCTTGTATATCCTTTTTATAATTATCAAATAATTAATCTGTTGATTTCACCAAATTTTTAATCTTTTTTATCGGTGTCAACCCTCCGGTTCTCAAAAGAATGAGACCTCGATAATACGAAGTTTGACCGTGATATAATGATAGTATAATAAAACAATTATTTCATCCAAAAAATCGAACTCATATTCTTCCAAGCAACTTTGCATATTTCATTAAGCATTTAAACTCAATTAATTAGTTTCAAATTTATTGAGATAACTTATCCCACATCTCTTCTTTTGACCGAATAGATATTTTTTTTTAAGGTTTAAAGACTCTTAAATGTCCTTAGAAATACAAATTAAATGCCTACTTTAATAGTTTAGCAAACAAAATCAAGTTACACATAGGAAAAACCACATGTTGTGCTAAAAGAAGAAACAAAACTTACATCTTGCAAATGGTTTTAGGTTTTCCGTGGGAAAATAATCTCCTTTTTTTCAATTGGACGGTTTGTTCTTTTTAGCTTTTTGTTACAAGGAAGTTGGTCTAATCATTAGAAATTCAACACACATTCACCAAAAACAAAGTTCTTCAAATAATAGTCCACTTGGCGGCTTGGCTTGTAGAAACTTCGCTAGCCGGCCAAGTCAACCTATCAAACTCTTCCACGGTCCACACAAAGTTTATTTACACCTTCATTTCTTCGTAGTCACCTCACCTCACGTAAAAAAAAAAGTTCAATTATACAATTCAACTTAAATAATTAATTCAATGTATACATACTACCACGAAGTGACAAAAAATCACTTTTTTAATTATTCAATTCACGAGTGAGTGACACGCATTAAATGCAGCTAAATGGGTCACACGGAACCTATTGAAAACATTATTGATACTGTCCTTTGAGGAAGCTTCCCTGCTTTGCGTGTAAGCTCAGGTTGAATCAGCTTATTGGGAGAAGCTGCTTCTGCTGCATAGGGGTATTTTAGTAGTTTCAATGATTTAATAAAGCCAGTTGGGTTTTAGTTGGAGGAGTAAGTGTAAAGATTCTGTTTCTGGAAACTTTTGCAATTGACCAAAATGCCTTATGAATAGTGTGAAATCACTTAAATACCTATAGTCCGTTTTATGTTGTTGTGACGTTAAAAGCAAAATAAAAATGTTGGTATATTTCCTTTGGGACCACATGTGAACCCACCACCAACCATTCTTTGTCAAGTAAGAAACACACACATATCAAGTAGTATATGCTAATTAAAGTTGCCAACTAGTAATGGTATGAATTAGTTAAATTAAAAAATAAGAAATGGGAAAAAAATGCAACAGTAGATTCTAAATTGTTAGTAGTAAAAATGGTTAATTGAGACCAAAGAAAGTGTTGAGTCTAGCGGAAAGGATTTAACTTTTACAATATATTTAGTTTTTTTTGAAGTAATTTTACAATATATTTATTAAAATTTGAATTTTGATAAAAAGAAATGTTATCATTTTTTTTAACAACAAAATATAATATTATTTTATTAATAAAGGTGAACTACAAAGTAAAATAGTTACTCCCTCCGTCTCATATTATAAGCAAAAAAAAAATCACACTTATTAAGAAAATTAAAATATAGTAGTTTGTAACATAATTTTTTTGTTATCTTTGAAATAAATTTTATAGGAAGATGTAAAATCAATTTTCATTGGTTGTTGGCTATTGAGAAAATGAAAGAGAAAGCAAATTAAATGCACTTTGCATTTAATTTTCCTTTGGAAAAGATAAAAGTTAGTCTTTTTTGCTTATAATTTGGGACAAAGAAAATGAGTTTTTTTTGCTTATAATTTGGGAGGGAGGGAGTACTTAACTACCAAAACGGGTACAAAACACAAGAGGTACTAAACCGCTACCAAAAAAAATAAAAAGAGGAAGAAAACACACATGAGAAAGATACAAAGTTATTTGCTCAAGATGCACTCTCATTTTTTTTAGGTCAAGTAGCCTAGTCGCTAGAGCTCACATAATTAAATTGTGGAGAAGTGAAATGTCCGGGGTTCGAACTACAGCCCTTGCATATGAATATGATTATTCTAAAAATATTTATAAAAATGTTACTTGAGAACCATTGGTTTAAGTTTTTGTAATTAGAAATGCTAATGAGTGTCTCAAGACATTCATTAATGAACTTAAATAGTGAGTTTTATAATATTTATGTATTTAATGCATTGAAAATTGATATATTTAATTTTTTAATTTAGAATTCTAAAAGAGTGTTCATTAGGGTTCCTTTTGTAATCTATGTGATGATGAAGATGGGACCATATAAAAATTGGATAGGAGATAATTGAGTAGAAGGAGGGAGTTATTATGCCATTTTATGATGGGTACCTACTAAAGTGATGATGATAGGTAAAGCATACGAGTGTTAATGAGGGAAAAGGATGGGTAAATTTTAGAGGTGTACATTTCCAATGTACCCAAAATCTTGGAAGTTTTCCAATGTACCCAAAATCTTGGATGTTAAATGACCCAAAATAGGGTGAATTGACAATATCACGCTCCTAAGGGAAAATTTGAGTGAGTTGGTCCAAGTTTCAAGTTAGTCATAAAATAAGACAAAAAAGGCAAAATTAGGAAAAGGGTTTTTGTATACGAAGACCCAACCTTGTTACTTTGCCTTAATTTAGATTACTCACTTTTCCATCTAAAATAGTATTATTATCCGTTTAAAAATACAAAATAGACGGCCTTTCATCATTGAGATGTTTGGATATAGACATATAGTCCAACATAAATAAAATTAACCAAATGATTAGAAAATAAACAAGTGAGTGAGTGGAGGAAATTGGATTAGAAAATGAGCATGTGGATCATTAATATGCACATGGTCAATGGTCATGGATATTGATCAATGGTGAAACATGAGTCGTTGACAATTGATATTAGCCAATCGTTTAGCTGGGTTTGACTTATAAATGTTTCAAATAAGTACTAGGATTACTTTTTAAGAGGTTTAATCAACGTCATAAAATGTTCCTTTTTAATGTAATTTCTTGATAAATTTTGTGAAAAGGTAAAAACCATTAACCATCTAGAGAATTGACATCATAAAAGTATGTAATTTATATTCCACGATTAGTAAATTACTATTTCTAAAAATAACAAGATTTTAAATTTACATTTTTAAATAAAGGACAGAAGTTTGAATATAATCAAAGTTTTTTTTTTCAAAGGAAAAGTAAATAAAAGTTGACATGTTGTTTTAGCAAAATAAATGACATTTTAGAAAAAAATAAGAAATGCAAATCAAAATTCAAAATTCAAACCTAAAACTTTTTATTCACCACTACTTTATTCATAGTGTTGTTCACGCATATTAATTTTTTTGATCAATTACACTCATTAATTATGAGCACAATACATAACTACATGCAACGCACGAAGGTGGGACATGAGAACCAAGCAATAGAAAGACTTGAAAGGGTGATGGATTAGCTAGATATAAAAAAGCTAATTGGGTGATCCGAAACACTTTATATCATACATCACTATTGATTTTTGTTTATAAACGAAGTCTTAATCAAAGATACTCTGGATATGGTTTGTGTATATATGGGAGTAGTTTGGTAGGACAAAGACATCTTGGAACCATGAGGTGTCACGTGGTGTCATAGAGGCGGGTTGGGGACCTCACTTCATCAACCTTCGACTCAAACTATTACAACTTTAAATATTGAGTAACAAGACTTTAAATATATGCCAGTAAATGAGGATCAGGTTTTGCTGCTCAAATAACAGCACACAATTTTTGATTTCAGCCGTTCATCTTAGTTCGAAAGGTTGAGATTAAAACTGTGTGTTTTTAGTTAAAACAATCTCAACCATCAAATTATAATATGATGGATGTCATTGATTACAGCACTCTGCTGTTACAGCAGGGAATCCTATTTCAGTAAATGACATGGAATTTCTTTCTATATTATATATTATACTTACAAAAAACTTTTATTTTATTTTTTTGGAAATTTTTTGTTACACGCAACCTCCACGTTCAATTTTCGCACGCTTCAACATGTGTTTGATACACGGCGTGTCTTGTACACACCATCATGCATCCTCCACTAGTTGGCGTGTTCTAACATTAGTCTTTGTGTCAACTTGAATGTCGCTTTGATATATCATTTGTTTCTAATGATCAAGTGGTCCATGACATTCATCGTTTGTTTCCATTTCGGTTTCAACACTATATAAAGGTGTTGGAATCATATATTTAAACACATCAAAATTGTGCAATCTTCTAGAAAAATTCCTTCGATCGTTTGTATCTTCGGAAGTTGGAGTGGTCTTAGTGTCATATTTGAGTGGTGTCTATACCATATTGAAGGTTTATTTCTAGAGTTGGTCCTACCGTGCAATATAACTTCAATTGCAGTTGAACTGTTCTCTTTTAGGAACATCGTAGTTGATATTCTGCTTGCATAATTTGAAAAATGCCATAAAACATCTTGAATTGATCGTTTCTTCAGAAGTTAAAGTGGTCTTAGTGTCATATTCGAGTGGTGTCTATACCATATTAAGGGTTTATTTCTAGAGTTGGTCCTACCGTGCAATATTACTTCGATTGCAGCTGAACTGTTCTCTTTTAGGAACATCGTAGTTGATATTCTGCTTGCGTAATTTGAAAAATGCCATAAAACATCTTGAAGAGAACAAATTAGTCCACAACTTATTCCAATAAATTCTACGATGACTGCTTTTTATTTCAACAATTCAACTACTGTTCCAACAATGTGTCCATATTTGATTTTTATGATCGCAAAAATTGATATTTAATAAAATATTTTATTGAAGTAATTTAGTACTTTTATAAGAAAAAATATTTGACATTCTTCATTGTTTACATAATTGTCCACACTCTAGAGAGCTTTGGCTCTACTTGAACATGAGGAGTTATCATAATTTTTTTCCTGTGAAATCGATGTCATATTTTGGTTTTATGAGATGACAAAGGGTACCTCCTCTATTTTGTTTGTTACAAGAGTATGGTATGCTTGATGTTGGAGAAACAACGCTATTTTTTAGGGTCAACATTGACGTTCTTAAGATGTGGTGTGAAAGACCTTTTTGTTACATGATGAATGTATTTTTTACTATCCTAATTTTGGATTGGATCCACACTCATCGCGTCTCTTAATTAGCTTATTGGATCCCCCATTCGGAATGTAAACTAAAACTCAATATTGATGGTATCTTTCTAGAAGACTATGTGTGCTTAGGTGCTGGTGATGTTGTTCACAACCAAGATGGAGATCAGATATCTGATTTTTCTCATTATTAGCTTAGTTGCGTGCTATCCGGACAAGTCTTGATTTTTGTTGCAAAAAAGAACAACATTACTTATAAGAGTGATTACTTGGATGCAGTTGAGCTGATTATCGTTGATCGTGATCATACCTTGTAACAAAAAAAATCTCTTTAAAAAAATAAGAAAAAAATATTTTATTAAGAGCAAGTTCAAGGGACACTTTGGATATGATTACCCAATATAAAATATTTTATACAATATCAACAATTTAATCAATTATATACTCCATTTTGAAGACAAACTACCGGATATATGCACAATGTGAATAAGAGCCCACAAAATATGCCTTCAATAAATCACATCCACGATAAGATTTGTACACAAGAGACGACACAGTTACAATCCACAATGTCTCACTTGAAAAATATATATGTTATTCTTCAATATAAGATAGCTTACTCTCATGTACTTATTCCCTCTAAGAAGTACCCACAAACTACAAAAAGTGATAACATTGTCACACTATGACTTGCTCCCTCAAATCCTAACCAAGAATATACTAGATTTCACACTCTATATGAGAAGCTACATGTAAAGAAAACATGGCTCTTGCAGCAATATCAGAAAAACAAAACAAAATAGACATACTCACATTGTGTTGTGTTTTGAGATATTTTAAAAGTTACAAGTCCCACAAAGGATGACATTGTAATCAAACTTAAAACTATTTATATACTAATATATTTATCTAACAAGTAACACCATTCTAGTTGATTTTTTTTATTAAAAGTGAAATTAAAAATAAGTAATTTATTTTTTGAATTCATTCACATAAAAATGAGTTGACCAATAATTTTGATGTTAAAACAAATGTATAGAGTTTTCTCTTATCAAAGTTAATCCGATCATATTATTTTGAAGAATTGGTCCCATTTTTTATGGCCAAGAAGACATGGTCTTAAAAGAGACAATGAAACCCTCACTAGTGCACAAAACAACAATGCATAATTTTTGGAATGGAGTCTCCAGGTTCTATATAGAAATAATTCACACGTGCCCTGTTCTTTTTTGTGAGTGCGTAAACCAAAAACACCGTACGGAAAACAAGGAAATTTCGATCTTCATGTTATACCAAAGTGTCGCATGAAGTTAATTAATTAATGACATGTAGATAGATAGATCGATGTGAATGTGGTTGATTATGTTTTGTTACATAATCTAAACACGACCAAAACAAAGAGGCAGTCATCATTCACCAAAAGTTAATGTAGGTTGTACATTGAATTTCTAACATGAGTTAAAATTAATTTGTGTTCACAAGCATATGTTAGACTAGTCTATGAATGGTAAAGAATGAATTGATAGTGTTCCAAAAAGCCAAGTTTGTAAATCCACAAGAAAGATGAATGTGTTACTAAAAATAGAGGCACCATTATTGATATATCTTTTTGTGGTGCATAGGGATATTGACTTGTAAAGATAATATATATTTACTAGGTTTTCCTTAAAAAGAAGGAGGTGATGGATATACTACATTTTTTCTAGATCGATATCCTTTAAAATTAATTTTATAATAATATAGCTTTTGACCAAATGATGAAGTTCAAAAGGAGTATTTTTTTACTTACAAAGGAGTCCAAAAGGAGATATTAATTAATTAGTTAATAGTATAATACAAAAACATATAATGCCCATATATTCGTCCTCATCCCATTCCGCCTAATCCATAACCTGTAATTTTTGTTGTTTAAAAAGTAGGTAAACAAAAATAAGATATTTTGAAAATAAGCAAATAGAAGAGACATATAGGGACGTTATCTAGAAGGTTCGTGAGGGTGTATGTATATAATATATATTTGAAGGGTATGCTAACAAGTGTCTTATAGTTCTTCAAAAAAACAAGTGTCTTATAGTATGTTTGAAAAGTGAGTGATGTGCTTAAAGGATTAATAAATAATTTATAACGAATTGATCTAAAATAACCAAATAATAATTATGACTAAAATAATCTTTAATAGACATTATTTACTTAACAACCAAAATGCAAATTATTAGCAAATTATTAGGATCTCTTTTCTCTGAGTTTGATTTTTATTTTATTTTTAAATAAAATATATTACTCCAAAAATAAAGAATTTCATTAGATGAGTTAAGTTTAATAGAAAAAAATTATAACATTAATTGATATTTAATTAAACATACAAATTCTCCTCTTTATGAATTTATTAATCAATATTTTTGAGTTCTTGCTAACAAAATCCATAATTTTTCTGAAAAAAATAATCTATATTTAGATATTTATGTTTACGATATACAAATTGAGTTGTTGTTTGTGTCTCATCATTGAGCAAAACAATTGACATGGTTGCCTCATTGCAGTTTAGTCAAAGAGACGTAAATGAGAATATGCTCTAGGAAAGGCCAACAAAGGATATTTTTTTTAGATGAAACATAGAAAAGTAACCCAAATGTGGTTTAGGTCAATTTTAATTCCAATGATCAACTATTTGGTGTATCTACCTAATCATAATTCCATGAATAAAAATGAAATTCATGAAAGAATATTCTATACTCAAGTGGGATTAGCATTTAACATAATTCCAATTATTGGCCAAAGTCATGGCATGTGCAAAAATTCTTCCAATCTTACTTCCTGCTGTCGTATTATTGACATAATAGTTTGTAAAATTAATTGTTCAAACTAAAAAGATTCACCGTCTAAATTTCATTCGATATATAACAAAAAATGATATTATTAAATATTATCCTTTGTGAAATTAAAATATAGAGAGAAAGTACAAGTGGGAACTGAATTCTAAAAACCCATAAGGCAATTTTTTTGGTTTTGAAAAAACACTAAAAAGAGAAAAAAGACAATTTTCAAAGTCATAACGAACGTCAACAAATTTTATTTGATCACATTTCCTATCTTATCTGATGATAAATAAATAACTATGATAAATCATACATATGTCATTGTTGTAGATAAGTACAAGGTTTCAAATTTGATTGAGAGAAGAATTTGACTTTTGTACGTTAAAGTTAATTGAGTTCACAACATGGACAAAAACCATGAGCATCAAACACGTATAAAGATAGCTTACCCAAAACCGTTATTCTCTGACCATTATTTCATTCCCACCTTGATAGAAAATAAAACTTTTGTGAATTACTAAGGTGGAAAAAACTCATTGGAGCACAACCTTTTCAGCTTATGTCCCACTAGCTGACCCAAATCTTTGAGTTTTCACTTGATGATAGGCCCCTTAATTATTTTATATTCTTGATTGGAATTTTATTTATCCACATGTTTTCAAACCTTATAGTTAACGTGTATTAATTTGACTAAAAGAAAGAATCTTCAAGAATATGTGTGCAAAAATAAAATTCCTTGAGGTTGATACATTGTCACACATTTTTAGAATGGAATAAACAAAGGAATTTGCATGGAATTAAGGAATGAAGGTTTTGTTTATGGCTATTATGAAGGGTTGGATTTATTTATGGGAAGGGAAGCTACCACGTAATAATATAGCTATAAAGTAAAAGTTGAGGCCAACTTTAGAACTTTAATGTGGGTACACAATATTGTAACTATATTTTGTGTCCACATTTGGTTGAGACCTAAGGTATTTACATATTGGGAATAGCCAACCATATATTTATTTATATATATCACAACCACATAAAAAAGGAAAAAAAGAAAAGAAAAGAAAGAAAGAAGTGTTCCTTTGTCTGCGCAGTTCACTGCTCATATAACAAGAACTTTAACTTAACCCCACATATTTTATTCCCTCAAATCAAATTCTTCATTGTGACAGATTCTAGTTCCAATTCCAACCCTGCAAATTAATGTGATTTTAGTTGAGAAATATATCATTTTATGATAAGTTACGTTAAGGTTATATTATATGTACCAAAAAATAAAATTGCATAAGGTTCGATGTATTATGGAGTATAATTAAATCATCACCTAACGGTATTAGTTAGTTCTACCTAATCTAAGGCCTAAATTTGGAGTTCAGTTTACAGGTTTTTCTGTAGATGTTAATGATGTTACTAACTAAGATATTTTAATTAAGATCACAGTGTATAAGTTTTACTTAAATTTTATTTTTTTAGAAACAAATTTAATAATGCATTGAATGTTGTGATTAATGAATTATTTTGATATTTTTAATTAGTTGGCAAAGTTTAATGAACATTTTTTTATTATGTTGAAGTGTCATTTTCGTTTTTAGAATCTGAATGAGGCCTATGGTGTGCGTAGTTGTTGATGTGATGCTGGATCATCCTTCCTCTTCCAATCATGGGGCATTTTCTTGATTGCTAGACACATCAGTGATGGTTTTTGCTTTCTTTCTATTTTAAGATATAAACACATATTTCCTTAAATTTTATAAAGTTTAAGAAACAACACAATCCAAATATTTCAATCCATAGTTCATACTGGCTTAGCCCAGTGAGATGTTTACTATTGAGAAATAATCCAAGTCACAAGAAGAAAAGAGAGAGACTGAAATAAGTTTATAACAACGGGCACAATCAAACCGATTTCGTACCAATAATTTATGTCAAATATTAAAATTATGGTATATTGAAGTTATATATATTTATGATCACTCATCATTTATATCAACGCATTAAATCCAATTCTATTGGGTATGAGTGGTGTATTGAAAAGAATCTAAGTCCTATGTAGGATTGATATACAATGCTCTAAATAAGCATTCAAATTGTCCAAATATTTTTTATTACACCCTCCGGTCACTGCTACAAGCAAAAATTCACATTTTAGATTCATTCAGTTAATGATGTATGTGATCTTTGTTAAAGACCACATAAATCATTAATTGAATGAATCTAACATGTAAACTTTTGCTTATAATAGTAATCGGAGGGTGTATGTACTAATTCAAGTAGAATAAGTTCACTTAACATAAAAAAATGCTAATATATGCCCTATTTGTTAGTGTACTTTATTTTTGGTGATCAAAGAGGGCAATGCCAAAGGAAAAAAAAAACTACAAAGTTACCGTAACATTCATGGGCATGCAAGCAATGGATATGTCATCAAAAAGGAGATTTTGGAACTCCCTATGAGGAGATTTCAAAATTCTTACATCATAGGAACTTTGATTGAAACTAAAATTAGCCAACCAATCAGAACATATGTTTCCTCCGCGGCATGTGTGCTTAAAATCAATATTATCATGTAAGATAACGAGATATTGAATACGGTGTTACAAAGATAGGGGTGTGTCCGTTAAACTTAGCTACAACTGTCTGTTACCATATCGATTAGAATCTTGAAGTCACTCTCAACTATGAGACGAGTAAAATCTTTCCTATTTATCATTTGCATTCCCGTGTACATACCCCACATTTCTGCACGATGGGCATCACAATCTCCAATCTACTTGTTAGTGTATTAATATAACTATATTGTATTGTGAATTGTACATTCTATACATAAAAAATTTCCTCTCCAAAAAATCTTTCAAAAAGTTAAAAATTTCATTTTTTCGATATATAATTAGTTATTTTTCTAAAGATATAACATTACTCTTCGTAAAATTCTTAACATTTACCCTGACTCTAACTGCGCAAGTTAGCACCACCCTTACATAATATTAAAGCTGAATTTGCAGACATATTATGAAAATTGAACCTAGGTGCACGCTACAAGTGAAATGGGTTTTAAGCTATTAAAAACACACAAACGTCCTTGTTATTTTAAATCTCATTGCAATCCACAATCTTCCCTTTATTTATTATTTCTTTTGTTATCACCCACCACCAATGTATCAATTTTCCCTCTTATATACTGATCTGTTTTTTTATTAGCAAATTTCATTAAAATTAGCATAAGGTACTCAAAATCTATTCTAAAATTAGAATATCATACTCTTTGATACAATAAAGTGGGTTATTCCACCAACTAAAAAAGAAACACTAAATTTTTATTTTATTTTCCTTCTTCTTTATTGATAAACTAAGACTACAACAACCTTTTTATTTGATTCGATACCTCTCAATATCCGTCACCTTCTCCTTGAAAAGAATATTACTTCCTACGATCACATTTATAAGCAAAAAAATATTTTTTAGATTTATTAAATATATAATGTATTTGATCAATATATTAACCAAATACATTAGATATTGAATGAATGCAAAAATTAGTCTTTTGCTTATAAATGTGACTGGAAACGCCGGGTATTTCTTTCCAACCAAATGTCCCAAATCCTACTCAATCTAATTAATTGAATCACCCCTTAAACATGGCTTTGAAACTAAAAAATTGCATCACCCAATTATTGCTCTCCATAACAAAATAAGTCTCCAACCAACTAAACACACACATACATACGTCCTTGTAATTCAAATCTACCTGTACCTAACAATTTGCAATTTCTTTTATATGATTTGTCATATACCTCCCACGTCTCAATTTATTTTCCTATTGATTGATAATATATAGAAATGTGCATACAAGTCAGCAAACTATATTATAAAATTTCATTAAGGTGTGACCCATGATCACGATAGACCCGGTATTTTATATGACCTCAATCATTTAGCTACTTGACCCTTTAATAATAATAATTTCATATTGAAAACCTTTAATAAAGACGTCACGTTTAATTAGAAAGAATGTCTTAAGAGATTGGTTCAAAAATTTCAAATTACTAATACGTTGACAACCTTTGAAACCTTGACTCAGTCGTTATTTAGACAGTGATGTTGTGTTTATGTTAGGCAAAACAAAGACCAAATGACTTGGACTTAATTTTTTGCTGTGTTGAATCAGTCAAAATCAAAACACAACTACTCAAATTGTCTTGGTTGGGGCCATTACCTAAACGACATATACTCATTCCAATTCAAGGAATCTTTCTACTTTCAATGTCATTTTTAGATGTTCGGTTTTAATTCATCTTTCTTTTTTTACTTTAAGAAGTGATGCATGCTTTGTTTAGGCATGCATTGAATCCTGGTCAAAAATTCAAGCTTATACCTTTTGCTCCCTCGTACTTTATGTGTGTCCCTTAAAGCTCACTTCTTAAGTCACATACCTCGAACTTATAAGATACTTAATTAAGTTTCTAGATTACTTACCTAACTAATCTAATACTACCTTATTTACCTAACATAAGGTTGAAAAGTTTGATACTCTCTCCGGTCACATTTATAAGCAAAAAACCTTTTTTTAGGTTCATTCAACACCTAATGTATTTGATCTATAATTGTTCATTCAACACCTAATGTATTTGATCTATATTATAGACCAAATACATTAGGTGTTGAATGAACCTAAAAAATGGTTTTTGCTTATAAATGTGACCGAAGGGAGTAACATATTAGGATTATACATTTTGTAAATGTGAGGGAAAGGGTGAATTAGAATTACCCTTTGAATGCAAGAAAATATTATTGGTTGCAAAAAAAAAAACTTGCTAACATGGAAATTTTAATATTCAATCATCGATTACTTGAGTATGTTTTGAAAGACTAGATCATGATACAAATTAGGGTGACATTTCAACATATAAACTGGGCCACAGAATCTTCATTCACACTATAGCTGATCAAGATTCCAAGTTTTTTCTACTATTCTTGAAATGAATTGCACTTAAGTGTGAGAGAACATTTTTTGAAGTGTAAACAGTAGTTTTCTATAAATCAAATGACTTTAGACCTTATGATATTGAGCCAACAACAATCCAGTAGTGATAAAGCCCATGAGCATATTGTCCCAGATGGCTACTGAAATTTCTTTTCCCACCCTTCATTTGCTTATGAACTCTATGTTTGGATTCTAGAATCCCAACAAATAGGGGGTTGTATGTTTTTTACCCCTTCAAACTATGTAGTCCAAAATGGCTAAGAGAGTGCAAGAAGAGAGAAGGCTGTGATGAGAAAACCTCTTAGGGTGTGTTTGGATGAGAAAACCTCTAATATTACTAACACTATGAAATATTTTTTTAAAAGTTAACATATTAACATGATAAACGATCATGTAATACTTCAATCACACTTGATTTATTTTAGAAAAATATGTTATATAGTCCCTGATTTAAAAAAGAAAAGTAAACCCTTCCCCCTATTCCTCTCCTAAACCCTCAATCCAAACACACCCTTAAGAATTGTTAATATTGGTTCTAAAAGACTGTCTAGATTCTAGAAGAGATTAAACTAATTTATGAACAAAACACTGTTGGACATCTATTGGACTGGTTATTCCAAACATTTTCCAAAAGAATATAATGTAGTCTCCAATATGAGAAAGAATAGGGAGTTAGAAAGAATCGCCAAATGTTAAAACCAAAAAGGAGAGCACCCAATGTAGTTTGAACTTTCAAGCGTGGAGAAAATGTTCTATGTTTAAAAGCTTTTATAAAAGGATCTTAATTTAATCTTTACGAAATTTTGTGTGGAAAAAATTTAATTAATACTTAGAAGTAGAATGGGTCGAGAAACTTTAACTTTTTTTTTTTTTTTTTTTTGTGAATGACAAATGTTATTATGTTAGTTGTTAAATTAACATTTTTTTTTCCTTCTGCTGGATTCGAGATTCAAACCTTGAACCTTTTACTCCTCAAATACTCTAATCCCTTCGCTTGAACTAGTTAAATTACCCAACTCCTGAAAAAACTTTAACTTTGGTGCGAACCTTTGTTTTGAACACTTAGCATTCAATGACAACCACTATTTCTTTTGCAACCTACTATAGTAGTACAAACGGGACCTTTAAATCTGTTAGTAATGATTGAATCCATAGAACCTCACCTGCTGTATTAGCTAGACTTCTATATTCTGCTTCAGTGCTTGACCTAGCAACGAGATACTGCTTCTTTGACCACCAAGAAACAAGGTTTGAACCTACATATATGCAGGAACCTGAAGTAGATTTGCGGTCATCTGGGTCTGACCCCTAATCTGCATATGAGAAGGCAGTGATAGACAAAGGTTTTGAGGTTGAGGCAGGTTGTAGTAGTAATCCATGACATAGAGAGCCATTTAGATACCTCAGAATCCTTTTGACTGCTGTCCAATGACTTTCAAGAGGTTGAGACAGAAACTGACATGCCTTATTAACAGAATAGCTGATTTCAGGTCTTGTAATTGTGGCATACTGCAATGCCCCCACAACAGATCAATAGAAAGTGGGATCAACTAGATAATCTGAGCCATGTTTAGACAGCTTTAGATTGGAGACCATAGGAGTGGACATCCCCTTAGCTTCTGCCATATTGGCTTTAAGTAGCAGATCTTTGATATATTTGGTTTTTGACAAAACAAACTTCTATTTGTGAGATGGCTCACTTCTATGCCAAGAAAATATTCTAGGCTGCCTAGTTGTTTCAATGCAAACTGATCATTTAGCTTATTAACAAGCTCTTGAATATGAGTAGGTGAGTTTCATGTGACAATAATGTCATCAACATATATTAACATCACTATGGAATAGGTAGATGTGGTTAGAGTGAAAAGGGAAGGATCACACTTGCTAGAAGTGAACCCAATTTTTTTGAGAGTAGTATTCAACCTCTCAAACCAGGCCCTTAGTGCTTGTTTAAGCCCATAAATTGCCTTATTCAGTTTGCAAACTAGATTCTTATCAAAAGCTTCAAATCCCGATGGTTGTTGCATGTACACCTCTTCTTCAAGAACCCCGTTAAGAAACACATTGTTGACATCCAATTGAGTGATGTGCCAACCTGTTGAAATTGCTAGAGTTAGGACAATGCGTACAGTAACTGGTTTAACCACTGGTGAAAAGGTCTCTATGAAGTCAAACCCTTGTTGTTGGTGAAAACCCTTAGCAACAAGACGGACCTTGTATTTATTAATAGTGCCATCTGGATTTTGTTTGATCCTATATACCCATTTACAACCAATGGCAGTGCGGTAGAGAAGTGAGGTCCCAAGTATGATTGCTTTGAAGCGCATTAAATTTTGTGTTCATAGCATCGAGCCATTTTGGATCTTTAAGAGCTGTACGATGGGTAGAGGGATCTACCTCAATGAGAAGTAAGGTAGGATGCGGTCGTGGTTGGACTAAGCCTTTCTTTCTTCGAGTAAGCATGGGGTGAACATTATTGGGATGAAGAAAAGGATTAGAGTGAGTAGGTATGACAGTAGGTGATGGGTCTTTGCTAGGGGTGTGCAAAAATATGGTTAACTGAATTGTATCCATAAACTGAACCAAACTGGACCGCAAAAAAACTGCACCATATTAAATGATTTATGAACTGAACCATAAATTTAAACCAATTCAGTTCTAGTTTAAAACCGGTTCGAAACTAGTTTAATATATTTGAACAATATTTTTCTTAGTGCATTTTTTTTAAAAAATAGCTTATTAGGATATCTTTTAAAAAATAACTTATTCAAAACAACTTATTTATGGAAAACAACTTATTAGGATCTCATTTTCAAAAACTGCTTATTCGAAACAACTTATTTTTGGAAAAAAGCTTTTTTTTTTTTGAAGAAAAATGGAAAAAAGTTTATTATGATCTCTTTTTATAAAAAAAACAGCTTATTTATGAAAAACAACTTATTAGGATCTATTTTTTCAAAAACAGCTTATTCGAAATAGCTTATTTATGCAAAACAGCTTATTAGGATCACTTTTAAAAAAATAGCTTATTCAAAACAGCTTATTTATAAAAAAAAACAACTTATTATGATCTTTTTTTTCAAAAACAGCTTATTCGAAACAACTTATTTATGCAAAACAGCTCATTAGGATCAATTAAAAAAAACCGCTTATTCGAAATAGCTTATTCATGCAAAACAACTTATTAAGATCACTTTTAAAAAAACAGCTTATTCAAAATAGCTTATTTATGAAAAACAACTTATTAGGATCTCTTTTTCAAAAACAGCTTATTGGAAACAACTTATTTATACAAAACAGCTTATTAGGATCACTTTTAAAAAAACAGCTTATTTAAAACAGCTTATTTATGAAAAACAACTTACTAGGATCTCTTTTTCAAAAACTGCTGATTCGAAACAACTTATTTATGTAAAACACCTTATTAGGATCTCTTTTTATTAAAAAAAACAGCTTATTCGAAACAACTTATTTATGAAAAACAACTTATTAGGATCTTTTTTCTCAAATACAACTTATTCAAAACAACTTATTTATGGAAAACAACATATTAGG
Source organism: Medicago arabica (assembly GCA_946800305.1). Taxonomy (NCBI): domain Eukaryota; kingdom Viridiplantae; phylum Streptophyta; class Magnoliopsida; order Fabales; family Fabaceae; genus Medicago; species Medicago arabica. The sequence goes on from OX326970.1 coordinate 45,227,410, forward strand.
ATCTCTTTTTAAATAACAGCTTATTAGAATCTCTTTTTCAAAAACAGTTTATTATAATCTCTTTTGAAAAAAAAACTTATTTATGCAATAAGCTGTTTTGCATAAGATAAGATGTTTCAAATAAGAAGTTTTTTTTAAAAAGAGATCCTATTAAGTTGTTTTACATAAATAAGCTGTTTCGTATAAACTATTTTTTTTTTTGAAAAGAGGTCCTAATAAGTTGTTTTGATAAATAAGTTATTTCGAATAAGCTGTTTTTGAAAAAAGAGATCCTAATAAGTTGTTTTCCATAAATAAGTTGTTTTGTATAAGCAGTTTTTGAAAAAGAGATCGTAATAAGTTGTTTGTCATAAATAAGTTGTTTTGAATAAGCTGTTTATTAAAAAGAGATCCTAATAAGCTATTTTGCATAAATAAGCTGTTTTGAATAAGTTGTTTTTTAAAAAGAGATCGTAATAAGCTGTTTTATAATTATTATATTATTCATTTTAATTATTTAATTAAAAATTAATATAAAAATCCGAAGAAAAAAAAGTGCACAAAAAAAAAAGGTTCAAATATATTAAACTGGTTCTGAACCGGTTTTAAACTTGAACTGAATTGTTTTTCAAAATAAACCAGTTTTTTTTAAAGTGGTTTTAAAAACTGAACTAGAACCATTAATGTGGTTCAGTTCCAATGCAGTTTAGAACCATGAACACCCCTAGTCTTTGTTGACATGTGTAGGGACAACATTAGAGGTGTTAAACTCAGAGAACATATCAGTAGAGGGAGGGTTAGAGTGTTGAGAATAAGAAACAGAACTATAAGTGGGTGGGGTCCTTGGGGAGTGTAAATTGGGTGAGGAAACATTATTCGAGGGTTCGGTCATAGAAGAATAAGAGGAGATAGGGGTGTTGTTTCCTGTAGTTGGTGAGAGAAATGTACAAGAAGGATCAATAAGGCAGGGAAGGGAAAAAGGAAAGGGTGGTGAGTACATTAAAGGGGACTAGTTAGATGAGGAAGAATAAAACAATGTTTGATAAGGGAACCTCATTTCATTAAACAAAACATCTCTAGAAATATATATCCTTCCATTTGCTGCCATGCATTTATAACCTTTGTGACTTGGGGAGTAACCAAGAAAAATACACTCTTGAGAATGATAATCAAACTTATGAGGATTATAGGGACGGAGGTGAGGATAACAGGCACAACCAAACACCTTTAGGAACTTATAATCAGGGACTTGCTTGTAAAGACGAAAAAAAGGGTGATTTCATATTAAGCACAGTTGTAGGCATTCTGTTGATAAGAAATGTTGCAATCATAAAAGCATGGTCCCAAAATTTCAAGGGAATACCATCCTGAGCCAAAAGTGTGAGTCCTGTCTCCACAATATGCATGTGCTTGCGTTCTACAGACCCATTTTGATGATGAGTATGTGGACACGTGAGCCTATGAGCTATTCCCTTGGTAGTAAAAAGAGAAAGTAATGGCTTAAACTCCCCGCCTCCATCAGTCTGACTGCCTGAACAACAGTTTTGAATTGCACTTCAAGTGCAGGGAGAAAATGTGTGAAGGTGAGGCACACATCAGACTTCAGTTTTAGAGGGAAAGTCCAGGTATACTTAGTAGCAGCATCTACACAAGTTAGTAGATATCTATACCCACAAGAGGACTCCATTGGGGAAGGACTCCATGCATCAGCAAATATTAGAGAAAAAGGATTATCATAAACAGTCATAGAGATAGGAGCATGTAACCTATGGACTTTTCCCAAACAACAAGAACTACAAAAATCCATAGGTGACTTATTTGGTAAAGGAACATTACACAGATGCAGTGCAATTTTAAGTGCCTCATGATGAGGATGTCCTAGTCTGTAGTGCCACATGGTATACATAGAGGGACCAATAGGTGTGACAGTTTTATTTGCATTGAATGTAAAATTATTTGAAGGTAACGCAACATAATTCACTAAAGGTTGCACAGAGGATGAACTGTTGACAGCTGAGAGTGTATTGTCAAAGGAGTAAAGTCCATCTCTGCCTAAAGATCCACGAAGTAGCACCTCAAAATTGGCCTGTGATTTGACAAGACAATGCTCAGGATGGAATTCAAAGTACACAATATTATCCTTAGCAAATTGACTCACTGAAATAAGATTCTTGGTAATACCAGGCACTAGTAATAGATTTGCAAGTGTGAGACTAGTGTGTGGTGAGGAAGGTGAGTGAAGTGTAGTGCTGCCTATAAAGGTAATAGACAGACCTTGACCATTGCCCAACAACACTTGGTCAGAGCCAGAAAGAGAAATGTTATCCAGTAGATACTCATGATTGCTGGTCACATGATTAGTAGCTCCAGAATATGGATACCATAGTTGAGCATTTGAAAGCTGGGAAGTTGTCCATGGTGTACCTGTGAGCTAAGCCTGAGGTTGGCGCATTACTGACATCTGAGCAGTAGAATTAGGCTTAACAGCAAAGCCTAGAGGAGGACCTCCACGATAACCTGGTCTTGAAGGTTGAGGAGACGGATTCACCCACTGATTCCAAGGTTGATAAGGCTGTTGCCATGGTTGAGACTGAGGATTCTGCCACTGATTAACTTAATTTTTCCAGGGTGGAGTAACAAGAGTAGAATTGCGATGATATCATATAGTAGCATCATGACCAAACCTAGAATAGATCTGACATTGAATTTTAGACCGACCACCAGAACGGCCTCCACGACTGATAGGTGCTCAAAAGTACTATATTTTATGTGTTAATCTAGGCATTTTAGTGACTTGTTTTGCAAGTTATATAAGGAAAAGCACTCATTTATTGTAATTTTACCATTTGTGCTTTATATGCCTGATTCTACCCAATTTGTGCAGGAATTGACAAGCAAGGACCAAGAAAAAGTGTCCAAGTTCTCAAGACTTTCGCTATTAGCGAAAATGCTCCAGGAAGACTTCGCCAATGGCGAAGTTTGGGATGCAGAAGTGAAGAAATTCGCTATTAGCGAATATTTCGCTAATAGCGAAATTACTCCAAGGAGATTTCGCCATTAGCGAAGTTATGGCGAGATTCAGGAAATTCAACAGGATAAGGGCCACGTGGAACCACCCCATTGGGGCAGAGCAGATTTTCATGATTTCGCTGATAGCGAAATATTTGGCTATCAGCGAAAGTTCGCAGAGGCAGCCAATATAAATAGTTTTCTCTTCTCTTCCAACACATTCATTCCACTGTTTTATTGATTTTCTGGTTTTAGAGAGAGATTATGGCATTTTCTAGAGAGAGAAACACAAAGCAAGGTAGTTAGGAGTAGATTCAAGCCAAGATTTGTTGAGACATCATGGATCTTGTCATAGAATCTTCATCTTTTCTTCATTTCTTGCAAAGCTATCATAGACATATGTAGCTACATATACCCTTGTGAGTCTTGAGGTATTCAAACAAGCTATTATGTAATCTTTTGATCATTTAATATATGGTTCTAGCTTATTTATTCAATATTGTTGTTATTCTTATGTTTACTTTTTTATTTAGATTCAAAATGATATTGACAAATGCTTTTGGATTTGAGAACTAGAATAACAATCTATCTTAAGTTATCATGCTAGACATAGATGTTAATATTTGATAATCACTTTTAATCTAGAACTTAATGCTTTTGGGTCATTTAATCGGGCGAGAAATCGTCGATTAAACGATCCACATGACTTTGTGATTGTTTAAACGTGTGGGAAATCGACATTTAAACAATCCCTTAAAACTAACGATATCATTTGGACACGAATGATATTGTCGAGTGATTGTGATAATATCGTTTAAAAAGCTAGAACCCGTTATTTGATCGAGAGACTGCAGCTGTTACGCTTGGTTGATATCTCTGACCCCAAGCGAAATAGCCTTATCTCTACTCGTTTTACTTTTATGTCGATTAGTGAAAATAGTTTTACACAAACAAACAATTTATATCCAATCACTTAAAATGATATTTGACGTTAAAATACTTATGAGACACACCAATCCATGCAGAAACGAATCTATTATACTCACGTGTAAATAGTTTTATGACATGTAAAAAATCTTACATCAACAACCACGATTCGAACCATATCGGCCTCCTCTACCACCACAATATCCAGAAAACTGATGCGAATAATCAGAATATTGGGACAAGTCCTGATTCATTCCATTCGAGTCAAACTGTTGCTGATTATTAGGGTTGGGATTTGTTAAATCAGCTGAAGAGTTATGAACTTGAGCAACATTCACCACAAGAGGTTCAGAAAGAACAACTTTCTTAAGCCTTTCTAGCTTAGATTCATGAGATAACAACATGGATTCAACTTCAATTATAGGACATAGGTCTGAGCGATACTGAATAATCGCAGCTAAAGCATTATACTCTTCAGGAAGACCATATAAAATAGATTCAAGTTGATCTCTATGACGAATTGGATCACCAATTGAATCCAGAATATCAGTAATTGCATGAATACGACCGAGATACTCAGAGATTGATTTCTCACCTTTCGCAATGGATTTTAGCTCAGATCGAAGTTAACGAGACTTCGCATTGACTTGCGCATGATTATACTTGTGAATTTCATCCCAGATCTGATGCGAAAACACGCATCGAACAACGGGAGGAAGAACGGAGTTCGAAAGAGTGGTGAGAAGCCAAGTAAACAACAACGAATCTTCTTGTTCCCAGGTCGTATACGCCGGATTCTCAACATCATTGTTTCGATATGCTTCAGTGAGAAAACGCAGTGGAATAACAGGATTCACTACGTGACGATGAAGCTTGTGCATTCTGATAATACCTTCAACTTGCTGCTTCCAAGAGAGGAAGTTGTTTTCATCAAGCTTGATCATGATTTGCTGCGCAAACGTTTTGAAGATGTTCTTCGTGGAAGAAGAAACAGATACTGACACCGAATTCTGTGGAGAATGTGACGGATATGGAATGGAGTGGTCTATGGAAGCCATGGAAATGAACCTTCAAGCTCTCGATACCATGATAGAAACAGAGGAGAGAGAAAATCATTTTGTTAAATCAAATCATTTTGTATTGATTTAACAGAAATCAGTTTTGAATTGATTATATTATTACAATAAGAAAGAGTGAACAATATTTATAGCTATAATTATGATTTATAGTTATACCATTTCTTCAAAAAATTAACTATTCACAAGTATTAGACGGAGCTAACTTAACATTTGATGGAAATGTCAAACTTATTCTAAGGTCATTAATGTAAAAGACTAACTTAAAATTTAAAATAAAGGTAAAAGGTCAAACGTGCAATTTCTCTATAGATGATAGTATTGATGTGAGGAGAGTCCCACAATCAGTGGCGGTTTCACCGTTCGGTGAGCCCGGGCACCCGCCCTAGCTTTGGCCCAATTTTTTTGCAATATCGTATGTAAATTTCTCTGAATTTCTTATATAAACCATTATAAATTGAGCAATTTCTTTAGATTTTTTAATTATTTGCTTGCAATTTCTTATGTAAACCCTGTATGGATGTTGAATATATCAATAAATTGATCCATATACCTTTTATCTTGAAGTGTTTGATGAAGACTTGGTGTCAATTATATATGCAATTTAGAGGACGAAATAATAAACAGATTATTATTGCATTGTAGTTTTGTTTGGAAGGTCTGGATGGATGCTATTACATTGTACATTGTACTTTTGTGTGGGAGGTGTGGATGGATATTGAATAAGTAGTCACTATTTTGCAGGTTCTGAAAATATACTTTGGCTAAGGAGGACGCTAAGATAAATATGGCAGTAATGAATAGGAGCTAGCTTTTGAGAAAAATAAAAGAAAAATCATGGTGGACTTGCTACATCTTTTTTCATTCTAAAAGCTACAACTTGTTTGTTTGTGTATTAAATGGAAAAGGATATCAGAACCGATCTAAAGGTAAGGTCACTAAAACCATCATTTTATGCCAACAAGCAAAAACATAATATTTTTCATTAAATCTTATAACCAAAAAGGCTTTGTATGTAAATAAAATGCCTCATATATCAAAATTTGGTTAATCATTATAACGGTAGTCTTGAATCTTGACAGTATCAGTGCAAGTAGGTGGCCTGCAGGCGGCATGCAGCTGTCCTGGTGTTGTAAAAACTTAAATTCTGTATATTGATAGTACCAATTAGTTCTCTTTCTCCATTTATTGGCCATACTATTTATGTAGCTTTTTGCAAGAATACTGTTTTGGTTATTAACTGAAGGTGATTATTGCTTTGGATGGAAGTATCTATATTTTGAGGCTATAATGTAGTGTGCTGCGTTGATGTTACAGGAATGTTGGAATGTATAGGATCTGCCTTTGTAGGTGTGGATGTGGTGACAATTGAATTGATGGAGCATTAGGTTGTGGAGCTTAACTATACTTTGTTTGAGTATGAAGGTCTCATTGGTTTCATATAGGGTGAAATCCATCGTAAAGGATGTTGTATATTTGAGTAATGTTTAATGTTTTTTTTAAGAAGTTAAATTAGTCCACATAATATTTAATGGTTTAATAAGCCAAACTAGACGATCGAAGTTAACATCGGAGATAATTGAACCTGAGACCTAAAAAGGAGCATAAATCAAAATCTTAAGTTAACACTACCAAACCAACCTAAGTCCTAGGATGAGTTTTGTTAGTTACTTTTTATTATTAAAACCAAAATTTACTTATTTTGAGTCAAAAGCATACTTAATCCTTAAGAAAAAGTAAATTATTGAAGTTAGAGTATACTCCTCCCCTCCATTTTTATAAGCATCATTTGAACTCACAAAAGAAGTGCTTATAAGAAGGGTGAAGAGTATAAAATTTAATAATTGAAGGATCTTTATTAGGCACAAGGAATGAGATAGTTGAATTGAAATTAATCAAAGCAAAACAGTTTAAACAAACCAAAAGAAAAATGAGAATATGATTTTAAAAAAGAGAGAAATGAGACAAAACACAAGATAAATTGAATTAATTTGAAAGTTCATACACATTGAAATGAATAGTAGAGGTTAACATAGAAGCAGGAGTCAATACCCGAACCACACCACCCTAACTAACTAGTGAGAGGATCATCACGAATCAAACGAGACGATGACCTTACTAGAAAACCAAAGGTATTATCTGGTGCGCTCTTGACTCCCTCGGTCCCTCTACCCTCCTCACATACATCAATACCATTTCACAATGTTAATTACCACACTCTAACTCCCATACAAAACACACATCAATTAGTTCTACACAACTTCAATTTTCCAATACACCCCACATACTTAAATTCCCCACTCAAAATCCATCTTTTATTTAAAAACACTCATACCCTTGTTCCTTCCCTTACTACTCTAGTCAATTACCTACAATTCATGCTCTCATAGTTGGAAAATAATTAAATTAGCAATGGAAATTTGAGACGAAAATAATAAAATGAGTCTTTAATTAACTTGTCACTATACGACGTGACAGTGAGACAGATTTTATAATTTTTCGTCAATAATTTCCGTTGCTAATTCAACTTTTTCGTACGAATTTCTCTAACCATAACTAAAAATCCATAATCCAAAAGGGGGGAAGGAACAATTTCAATGACTTGGACAAGGTGTGCACACTACTTGGAGGGTGCACTAGTGGTGGGTTCATTGCAAGACCCAACAAAGCAATTGTTGCTAGTGCTGCTACAAAGAGCACCTTCAATTTGATGCAGGGTATTGCACAGGTGGTTATTGATTGCTGTGACACTTGAAAGGTTAAGCTTTGCAGAAGGAATTGTGCTTGCTAGAACTTGCATTCCCATGATAAGAAGACAACCTGAGTTAGCAGCATTGGCACTTGTAGTAGATGATGGTGTTCCTGTGACACCTTGTTCAGATGATGTATCAGCATTTGATGAAACCATTGGCACTATCATGAACCCTTGTGGAAGAAGTGCAATGCATGAAGGGTCTTGTCCACTCATAGCTAGTTGGACCGAATCAACGTCGACTGTCGTGTAGACTACTAAGCTTCCAGATTGATCTGTGCAACTCTCTTGCAGCATTAGCTCTACATTTTGAGATGAGTTACTTGCTACCTACATGGGTGAACAAATTTAATTATTTCACCTTACTCTCTATGGTTAGTTACTAACTATATCTATAATACACATCAGATCAAAACTTACATTTATGCGAAGAAGGGAAATGCAGTTTCCCGGATGTGAACCGTTAGCAATGTGTGCCACTTCATTTAATGAGTTCCCATTAGAAAGTGCATCCATCTGTAAAATAATATAAAAACAAGAATTTAGGAAAATAACTTATTGTAGAGTTTTCATAAAAAGGTTAGCGACCGCAATCTAATCTAGATTGCGACATCAAGATATTAAAGTCACACCAGCTGGTACCTGAGATCTGTGGCGTTCGTCACGGAGGAGATCAAAGACTTTGGTATGAGGATAAGGAAGCCAAGTGGTTGAAACTGCCGCGAGAATCACTCCACTAGGTTGGCCAGGCTCAGTGATTTTCCTAGTTGTGATTCTAACAGTGTCTTCTGGTGAATCTGATATAGCAGTCCAAGATTGACCACCACAAGTGGTCATATTAAGGCTAAAAGTTTTTATCATCCTATTTGCTAATTTCATCAAGCTCTTTCGCGCTTCCGGAGAAGGTATCACTGCAATCCAAAATAAAATGTCAAATATAAAATTCTTTTCGTCACCCGATTCTATACTTTAAAATAATTTTTTTAATACTAAGCGACGAAATTAGAGAAATTTTATTTTAGTTTTGAAATAAAACCTCCAAGATCTGATATGTTTCTGGCCATGAGGCTTGCAATCCTTTCACATTGCCTCTGCAAAACTCCTAACCAACGTTGTGCACCAAATGCCATTCCACTATACACATAGTTGCTAAATATTTGATGGACTGGTTTCTCTACAACTTTTGCATGCTCAACCCATGTTACCTGCATACATAATAATTAAAAATTAACATCTTAGTCCAAACAAAATAATTAATTAAAGCAACAATCTTTATTATTTCACATCCTAATGTTTTGAAGAATAATTCAAATGCATAATAATGTAATAAAATTAGCTAGGACTAATTGTGTACCCTTGAATAGCCATTTGGCATGTCTTGAATCACACAGCCAGAGGACCTCCTGCAGTATTTGGGATAAGAATTGTGAAAGTTTTGCTGGAAGCTATCAACAGGAAAATCCACAATGGCCCAGGTTCCTTCCTCGGCATTTTGCTGACAATACCGAAGAAAATGAGTCTCTCTAGTGGACACCAGTGGAGATAGAACTTGGAATTCTGCGTGCATCTGTTCGCAAGAATATGCTATATATTAGTGTTCATTCAATACTCAAAATGATATAAAACACATCACAAAGGAGATCGTTGTATAACACAAACACGAACATCAGACACAACAGAAACATGGACAATGTAAACACCAATATATAACTAGGTGTGTCACGTGTGTCAATGTTATGTCGGTGTCTGATACCGACACATGTTGGATACTCATGACCTCTCTTTAAGTCGAATTATCATTGTTATATATAGCTACTAACAAGTGAAATTGGTTAATATCATAAAAATCAAGCTTATAAACACAACAATATCTTGAAGCATATGTGAAAAAACTCTAAACTGCAGCTACATATATTCAAGCAACCATTTGACACCTACCAGCTGAAGAGTCCCACTTGCATGGCCAGAAGCACCTGAAGCTATAATTTGAACAGTTCTTGCTCTAGCAACAATTGTAGGAAACAATTCCATCCATTTTTGCTATAAAACATACAAGGTAAAGAAAGAAAGAAAAAACACAATTCATAAGTAACAAATAGAAATAAATTAATAGAGAAAGAAGAAAAGAATGCTAAAAAAACTAAAGAACAAAACTTACAGCATCAAGAAAAGCATCAACAAGAGTAACACTATTCATGATAACAACAGCAGAATCACGTGTAGCTTCATTCCTTAACTCATTCCTTTGCTTAAGATTCAAAGGCCATTGAAAAACCCTAGCATGCTCGTCAAAATTAAGAACTTCCCTATCATTCTCGTTTCGAATCCAAAGCGGTTCATTCATTTGACACATCTTAACAAGCTCAGTCATAGAAGAAGCTGCAAGTTCCATAGCAAGTGATTTTTCATCTTCCATTAATAAGAGACCACCCTCTTGAAAATGTGAAGGTTCAGGTGGTAGCATAGGGACAGGAATCATTTCTGTGCATGGTGGCATTGGATCAAAGTGCCTTGGATAAATGTTCATGTCTAAGTCCAGTGATGGTGGCATAAGAGATGGAGGTGGTGCCATTGTTTGGAGTGGACGACCAGTGTATCTTGATGTTATACAGCACACACGTTCTAGCTGCAAAATATTCACATTCTCAAAATTAAATCATGCATTTTTTTCTTTTATTATTAGATCAGATTAGGTAGTACATTTCAAGCATCCACCTAAAGTATATGCAAATAATAAGCAGGCACCAAAATTTGTGAAAATTTGTCTTATAAGGCTCTATTGTTAAGATGTAATTAAATTACTAACTAGATAAATTTTCACATAGCTGGTCACATTTAATCTATAAAATTTCAATAAAAACAAAGAGCCTGTCGTCTAAATTACCGTCCATGATTGATAAATTGGGTTATTAGAAATATAAAAGTTAAATTAACTAATAGATATTTAAGAGGTATAAAAAATTATGACTTACTTCTTTCAAAAAAAAATATATGACTTACTTTCCAAAGGGGAGTACTCAAAAGACCACTTGTTATTTTATACATTTTAAAGATTATTTAAGAGAGAAAATAATATTAATTCTTGTTAAAAATATACAGTTGATTTGTTTTTTTATTTGTTATGCATTCATCCACTTAACATTTTTTGTTTATCTTATTTACATTATTTGTTCTATCTTATTTACATTATTGAATCTTTTTTTTTTCTTTCCAAATTCTTAAAGTGAAGATTTACATACGGTTCATCAAAAAGAAAACAAATATATATCATATGAGATAGTATCACATTATATCCAGCATGATTTACAAAGAGATTTTCAATTAAAACTATAGAAACAAAAGTATTTATTTTAGAAATGAAACAAAAGTTATATACCTCTTCTTTTAACCGGGCATTTTCAAATCGAAGTTGGTGATCATCAAACCCCATGTCAGGTCCCATTATACATGGCCCGCCACAATTAGGACATAAAATATTACGTAACGCCGATTGTAGCCTATAGTTCTCATTCTTCAAACTCTCGTTCTCTGCTCTAAGTATCACATTATCAGAACGATCTTGCTGTGCCTATAACAACAACAGCAACAATATCTCTCAAAATTAGTAAACAATTAAACTATGCACTAATTTATTATAAATATACTCAACCAATAATTAATCAACCGTATAGTACTAAACAATGATACGTTTCTTTTTTTTTTGGGTACAACAATGATACGTTTCTATTCTAAGAATAAATAATTAATGGTTTTAGTACCTTTATTTTTTTTAATATATGGTTTTGAAAAATTAATACCCGTTTGAAGTGTAACCCTAGTAATGATGATATATAGCAATAAATATGAGTAGCGTTTGGAGACCACATCTGACAGGTAAGGTTAAATGCGTTACATTAATGAAATACAGACTGTATATGATGGACAACACCAATAACCATAACTATATGAAATGAAAATTGAAAACTCTTTTCTTATCACTTCCTAGTAGTAATAGATAGATGTTTGTTCATAGCTGAAGAATTTTAATGCAAAAACCAAAAGAAAACGCGTTTTTTTCATTGGGAAACGTGCAACGTAAAATATTTAATGTAGCTCTAATTAATAAAGACCTTGTACAACAGTTTAGGGTTTTTATTTAATTTTCTCACATTCATTTCGTCAAAGGTTATATTGAAGAAGAAAATAGAAGAATAAACGTTTTAATGGAAAGTTGAAAAGTAATGTAATTCTTAAAGTTTAAACTCTTGATCGTGTACCTTCATCTGAGTTCGACGATTCTGAAACCAGAACTTCACCTGGCGTGGTTTCAGTCCCAAATCATGGCTTAGTTTCAGTCTTTGTTTATCATCTGGGTGTGGACATTCCTTGAACAAACTGCATATATATAAATATATAGTATATATTAATTATTTTACACATGCAAGAATTTAATCTTAAATTTTTTTTAGGGTTTAAAAAAAAAACTTTAATATAAGGTTTTTATGTCTCTCCAACTGCAACGAGACCATAGTTAAAGCAAGGTCAACTATATGTTAGGTCAAATAGTTTTTCATATAATATCATGGAAAATATGCGACCGCAACCGCAATTTAAAACCTTGGTTATCACTGTATGAATTAAAATATAGAGAGAAAGAGAGATCTAGCAAAAATATATATAGAGAGAGATTTTAGTATTGTACGCTTCCATTTCTTGGATCTGACGAGCAGTGTGTCTATGATAACGTTTCTTCTTTGTAGCTTGTTGTTCATTATTAATCTCTTGTTCATTTCCTGACTTATCTTCAACTTGTTCACTACCTGAACCACTTTGATCCATTATCTCTTCTTTACCTCTCAACATTCCTTCTTCTTCTTTCTGTTCAAAAATATTCACAAAAATGAAGAAAAGAGTTTAATATGAGATACAAAATGCATGTGAAAAAAATGTGAATAGCTTTATAAATAGTAAAAATATTACCATGGAAGAAGAAAAGGGTTGAAATGGCATGGTTGACATGAAGTTGAAGTTAGAGTTATGGATCGGTGAAGAGAAGAGAGATTCTGAGTTTACTACTACATTCCCTCCCATTGTTGACATTACTTGACAATCACCATACATTTTTCTGAGAAACTTTTAATAATTTACTTCAGTTGAACCAAACCTGATGTTAACATCAAAAAATGAAACTTTCCTTTATCAGAATCATAACAATAAAAAAAAACATTCTTATTTAACATATATATTATAGTAAAACAAAGATTCTCAGACAGAAAATGAACCAAAATCTAAGACAGTGTCAAAGGAACAAACATGGTTTAGTGTAGAAGAATCTTTTCACAGAGATTTTTTAACGTGTAAGAAAAAAACAAAACCAAAGTGAGAAGGAAAAAAAAAAAAAAAGTGGTTTAAGTTTTAGAGAGTATACCAGCAGGACCATGAGGAGGGTTCAGAAACTGGTTTTGAAAATGAAGTGAAAGGTTTTGCTTTTTGAAGATCTTTGTTCACTCACACATGTACACCACACAATGAGACAGTGTGATGAAATGAAAGGGGTCCCTTTTCTTAGTTGTTTCTTTACCTTATCCTTGTTTGTTTCTACGTTATGTTACTCTCTCTCTCTCTCTCTCATGCGAATGCTGTTGTTATTCGTTTCATAGTAACCCCTAGTCTCACCTTTCACTATATATTTACCACAAAGATAAATTATAAATTAAAAAATGGAATAATAATTTTTAATTTTTTTACTTACAATTAAGTATAAAAGGCCATGCTAACTTGTATATAAGAGTACAAGTCTATAAAGCACGAATACAGACACGGACATTGAACACGACACTGACACGTCGATACAGATAAAATTTTAAAAAATTACATAATTCAATATAATCATAAATGTAGACATCGTGTCGGTGTCGGACACCGAACACTCCTTCAATCAGAAGTGTCCGTCCAACCGAGATACAAGTTAAGAAACTAAGAGAGCATTAAAAATCCATTTTGAGAAGTGTCTGTACAACAAATTTACAAGTTAAAAAACTAAAAAAGCATAAAATCCATTTTGTATTAAAAACGATCAAACTTTAACGTTTAAGATATGAAATGCATTATTATTTGCAAGACAAAACTTCTATGTTTAGGGTTTAGATGAGTGTTAACAACATTTTTTTGTTACTATTCTCTTTGACATTAAATAAAAGAGTGAATATTAAAATATAAGTGGTGTTAGAAATGGAGTGATCGTAACCTTTATTAAAGAAATATTTGGTTGGCTACAACCTCAAATCAAAAATATTTTTTTGGGTTACAAAATCAAAAGTATTTATATACACTAAATGATAAAACTTAAAAAGAGAAATAATTTAATCACTTAATATTATTTTTCTTTTAAATTTTATCTGTATGTCAAAATAAATTTGATTTGACAAAATAAAATTTATTATACCAGTAGAACTAGAATGGATGGATGAAATCGTAATAAATAGGTAAATTTAATTATTTACTGTTTCGTTCCACATGGCGCTTTCTAAATGGCCTTTTCTATGCGTTGCGTTTCCCACACCCCTTTGCTTTACGTTCAGAAGTCAAACCTTTTTATTTCTCTCAACTACTCAATCTCACGCTCTCTTTGGTGAGTGAGTAGGGATTGGATCCTCATTGATGTACATTTGTATATTTGTAAGAGAGTATATGTAATTTTTTTTTTCTTTCTTAATAGACTAAAACAATATATTGCTCTATCATTTTGGGTTATGTGATTGGAGTTAGATTTCAAAATCAAATTATTCGCGAATTTGAATTGATTTAAGTTTGAACCATAGAAAAGTTTTGAATTGGAATTTGAGTTTATTTATAAGTTGAACAAGTTTTTATCGAATTAAGTTATACTCCCTCCGTAGAGTTAACACACCATTCAAACCATTTTGAGCTTTTATTTAGTGTTAACAAGTTTTTATCAAATTTGAGTTTATTTATAAGTTGAACAAGTTTTTATCGAATTAAGTTATACTCCCTTCGTAGAGTTAACACACCATTCGATAAAAATATTGCCATTTTGAGCTTTTTCATAGAGTTAACACATCATTCAAGCCTTCCAAACCTCATCCATTATCCTCTCAAAAAATAATTGCATGCATTATTACATTGTGCACTTTGTGTGTCAAACATCAAATGAGTGAGTATATACTAGGAATATTAGGGACATTCTCTTTTTAACATTTATTTTTTTATTGGATGAAACCATTGCATGACCTACTATTTTGAGTGGAACCTATTTTTAAAGTGTGACACCCACCATGATTCAAGTCAATAAAAAAGTGAGTGGTTGAAAGAGTGTTGAAAAAAGAGTTTTGCTGGCACTATTTGACATGACACCATCCTAATCAAAGACTAAATTGTTCATATTTAATTGTCATTTTTATGCAACATTATCTATCACGCATCTAAAGATATGTTGTGATGAATGATTAAGGACAAAATATGTAAAATATAGATAATGATATCAAAAGTGACAAATTTTGTCCTCGTAAACTTAGTTCAACTCATTTGTTAGGAACAGTGCATAACATATGTAGAGGTTGAAGTTTGAACTCCGAACATCCTACATATTCATCTGAAAAATGTGAATTTTTAATCACTAAACTATTTGAAAAACAGAAAATATTTAATAGTCACCGAAAATAGAACGCTCCACAAATATATGTTGAGAAATTTCAAGCAAACCGCAGTACTTATGGACATTGTAGATCCTTAGAAATTTTGCTCTTTTTTCCCCTCTTCTTTTGGTGTAACAAAATCATATTTATTTATTTTTATTTATTCTTTTCATATTCTCGCATCATGCAACCAAAGATATTGTGAATTCTGTTGGAGGGTAACCAAAAAAAATAAAGAATTCTGTTGGAGGGTGTACAACACGCGCTTTGTTGACCGTGGTTTCTTTTGTGGGAAATTTTCACCTTGGAAGAGAGAGCAAGTGAAATTAATATTGACTTGCAATAGAATAGAAGCGTTGAAGAGAAAGAATCAGAAGTCATGAGTAGAAGTAGGGTCAAATAGATCGCAACCGTTAATTTACAAAAAGTGGACCCAATGAAATAATCCAACGTTTTTATATTGCATCAGAGATTTGCATGGTGGTGGAAATAGTGATGGGGCCAAGGAAAGAATGGAGTGACTTGTATTTATTGATTTTTGACACTGAAACCGGTGAGATCCAAGGGTGTCAATTTCAAATAGGGACCACACACTATAGATCAAAAATAAAACCTCTACTATTGGAAATTTGGAATTAAATTTGGTATAGATACTAGACATAGATTTATTGCTTTGGAAATTTAATTATGAAATTCTGTAAGAGGTTTTAAATTTTACATGATGATGATGAGGGGTATAGCCAAAGTTCAAGGTTTGTGGTTGGGTCAAATATGTCATATTGTGTTGCTTTCAAAAGGATTTTTTAGTTCATTTTAAAAAAGGACTTCATAGTATGTGGTTGAAGATGGAGTAGATAGATAGATACTAGATGCAAAAAGGGGCACATTGTATAATGTGATTAATTAGAAATTGTCGAGCATTTAGGGGTATTAATTAAGAGTTGTTTGTTGGGGGTAATGTTTCTGTTTGGGGGATAATTCTCCAAGGGAGAGTGATAGTACAATAATAGGATAGGAATTAGCTAAGTGAGTAGATATGTTAACAAACAAAAATAGGAATTAGCCAATCCGTCCTGTTCCGTTCCGCTCCGCTCCGTCAACAATCTGTATCAAAAGGGGCGGAGCGGGGCAAACCAACTATAGAAAAAGGGTTGAAAATCTTAACCCGCCCTGTTTTATGGTGGACCGACGGGTTGGCCCGTCAATGTTTTTTTAAAAAAATATTCATTTGTTTTAGGAAAAAAATATTAATTAAAATCTTCATACAAACAATGCAAAAATATACAAATTTAAAGAAATATAAATATATAACTAATGATTCTGCTAAAAATATGAAAATAATTATTTAAACATGTAAATTAGATCTTCTAAAATTCTATAATAAATCAATAAGACATTGAAAATAAAAACTCCATGAGTTATCAATTAACTAACCGTTAAAAATATAATGCTAAAATCATAAAACAAAAGTGATAAAATAAATTGAATTTGTTCTCCCAGTATATGAAGGTGAAAATTGGAAAATTGATTGTGACATGTAGATAAAAATTGGTGAAAAGAGAGTTTCTTTTTAACATATCAACCCAACGGACCAACCCGTCCAGCCCAGTCACCACCCCACTTTTTAGAGGGTTAGGCGGAGCGGGCACCAGCGGGTTCAAAATCTCAACCCACCCTGCTAAAAATGACGGGTTAAATAGAACAACCCAACGAGTCCAACCCATTTTGTCATCCCTAGTTTTTGGAAAATAATAAGGGTGTGATTCAACTTACGGTAAAGTAAAGAAAAATAGAGTTACAAAAATGACGTTTTTACACCTCATATTATTCGATACTCATTCAACTAGCTATGTATGTTTGGTCACAACCCATATACAAATTATTTGGACACATGTACAAGAATACGAGAATTTCTACGTCATATTCAACAATTTAATATCTATTTTTTTTTAATTTTTTATATTACTCATAATAGTGAATATTGAATATTTTTATGATAAATTATTAAAATCCAGTATAATTAGGATCGTTTAAAATCAAACAAAATTGAAAACGGCAAAAGAATTAAGTTTGATTGGGATGAGTTAAGATCATTTTCTGACTCGATTGTGCGTTCAATTTACGATTTTTATTTTACCAATTGACCCAAACTAAACCAAATTGCATAAAGTAACATCCCATGTTACTTAGCCCAATCAACTCAACCCATGTCTAGATATAAAATTGAATTCTAATTTTTTTGGTTCCACGCTAAAATCATTACATTTATGAATTAGAATCTAATTGCAAAAAGAATGTAAAATTTTACAAAATACATGAGTTATTTATGATGTTTTTATCATCTTCATGATGTACTAATGATAAATACGAAATGTCAATTGAGTATATTAGTTAATTGTGGGTTATTGATGATTCTATATGTAACGCCCCTGTAAGTTGTCTAAAATTCTCACTAGAGCGTTGATTTTTTTTACTGGATACATTAATTTACAATATAGAATTGAAGTCTAAAATAGCAGATAACATACACGGATAACACTTGTATACCATTAAGATACTGATAGAGATTTAGCAAGTATACTACAACTATCGAAGTAATAAAGATAAATTCGTATCCATGAGGATTGTGTTAATCTCAATTACACAATAAGGTTATTATCTAGGATGTGTAAAGTTTATTTTAGTGCCCGAGGCAGTAGGTTTGAGTGCATAGAAAATAAATAAACAGAAAATAAAGTTGTTTGAAAATTCAGTTAGAGATAGATGATTAAGCCGGTGAATCCTTTATTGTTCTATGTGAATAGTTTATTTCTCTTTATCTCAATATTTATTCATTCTTCAAGACAAATTATCTAGTATGTGTAAAGTTTATTTTAGTGCCTGAGGCAGTAGGTTTGAGTGCATAGAAAGTAAATAAACAGAAAATAAAGTTGTTTGAAAATTCAGTTAGAGATAGATGATTAAGCCGGTGAATCCTCTATTGTTCTATGTGAATAGTTTATTTCTCTTTATCTCAATATTTATTCATTCTTCAAGACAAATTAACTATGTGGTTTTGATCAATCTCTTGACTCAAAACTCTTTCCTAAATTATACTTAATCTCTTAAACCGATTGAATAACTGCGGAAGTTAGGTGAGAACGTTAATTCCTAAGTCATAACTCGCAACTTCCTATCTCTAGTTTCATATCTAGAGTTAAACATAATTATTATTTCAGGTTTAATAGCTCAGGTTAGTAGTCAATTAGTACCTTAGATAAATTAATACGATTGGAAGAAGCTAGAGTTAATAATCATGCAAACAATCATAAGAAAAACATTAAACACGAATAAGTATGAATAAAGACTAAATAATATTGATAATAAAGAGAGTTCAACCATTGGTTCATATATCACAATAGATTCATCATGGCTTAATCAATCGAGATGGTTAGCTACTCACAACTAATTCGAAATAATACATAGAAATCATATAACATACATAAATCAAGACCAACGATGAGTTGGTGTGAGATCCACTGCTTGTTCTTTTGTTTTTTGCACCTTTCATGCTCTGTTTTTGTCTCCAAAATCGAACCCCAATCTCTAGTTGCAGTCTGGCTTTTATAGAAAGAGATTTAGGGTTTCAGGAAAGCCCACAATCATGCCGCATTTCGCGACCATCGTGGCACGATTCCTTCATTACTCCTACATGGCAGCAAATTCACTGATCCATCGTGGCACGTTTTGCAATCCATCGTGCCACGATTTTTCTAGTAACCAAAAGTGAATTCCACGTTCTTGAAACGTGCCACGATACGCTCCATTGTGGCACGCTTTTTTCAGTAGCTTTGTCTTCTTGTATTCTTGATGCTTTTTTAACTGAAAACCTGCAGTTGGTACATGGACACCGGGCACGTCACTGATATGCTGACACCATTAATTGTTTGAAAAAATCATATAATTTAGTGTAATTATGTGTGCGGTGTTGGTCACGACCGAGACACATCTAATCTGAGAAGTGTCCATTTTTATGAAACCGAATCATCAAGTAATACTACATTACAATTCCAGAATCAGACTCAAAGGATAAACACGAAGAACAATGACAATATAATATTTCTAGGCTTCTAAAATTGCATGGTGTTGTTTTGTTGTAGAAAAAATCATTAAAATAAAAATGTGAAAGAGAAATATAACAAAAGCAGGAAAATAAAATGTGTTCAAGTTAAGATTCTTACAAGATTCAATTGAAAAATTCATACGTCAAACATTGCATGCAATCAATCGATAACATATTTATGAGGTATAAGTCTTTAACATTGCATGTTGTTGATTTGTTCTAACATAATTCTGTAACACCCATACTAAATTGTCTATAATATTTAGTACGCGTATTAAACATAAAATACTGGATACATTAAAATTTACAACAATAACAAGATTCTTTTGAATGAAATATGGATTTACTCGTCTCATACATATGATAAAGTACCACTAATGTGTACATACATAAGTCTAACTAAATACAAAGCATCACTGACGTGTACATAATATATAACAACTGACGAGATCAATATTGGCACAAGAGTAGTTGCCAATGGTTTAAGGAACATATTGTATAGTTTTCAATCGAGTTGTTTGTAATTCAATTTTATCCTAGATCATGAAACTCCATGGATGTTTTAAATGTTTTGTAGTGAGAAATCATGTAAATCAATAAATCAAGATATCACGTGAAGGATCAAGGATATGAAATTAAAGACCAATGGTTCCAAAAAGGTTTTTGAAGATAATACAAAGTGAAGAAAATTCATTTCAAGTTCCTAGGAGTTTCCACACAGAAGAACGACCGAAAACAAGACGAAAACGCAGTGATTCGCATAAGAGGAGCTGCCTCAGGCTCCCAGCTGCGGCCAGAATGGGCAGTTTGCTTGTTTTTTAAGGCGGACCGAAGCAAAAATCCCAATTTTATTCCCTTAAACCCTAAGTAATCATTTTCTATAAGTAGAGACGTTTGCACACAATATTATTCATTCAGAAAGCTATAGGTTCAAAACAAGGGTCAACCATTCGAGTTTCAAGGTAGGATCATAGTTTTAAAACTCAGCTCGGTCATCGACTCGGCAGAGACACTGAGTCACTGAGTTGATGGTCGAACCATCAGGTCATTGGTTGAACCGCATGACATAAGCAGATTAAATCGGATGAATCAATTAGATAACCCGGTGTTCAGATTAAATTTGTATAGGTATTTAATCAGATTAAATCGAATTGAATCGGTGACTCGATTACTCCAAAAACTAAAATAATAACATATATAAAATAAAAATAAATATCCAACAAACATAACATATTTGAGCTTTATAATTATATATTTTTTAGGGAAGCTTTATAATTATATATGTCTATGTTTTTTTCCCTTAATATTGTGAGTTATTTTTGTAAAAAAAAATA
Source organism: Medicago arabica (assembly GCA_946800305.1). Taxonomy (NCBI): domain Eukaryota; kingdom Viridiplantae; phylum Streptophyta; class Magnoliopsida; order Fabales; family Fabaceae; genus Medicago; species Medicago arabica. The sequence goes on from OX326970.1 coordinate 45,248,223, forward strand.
AAAAATGATAGGTATTTGTTTTGTAAAGTATTAAGCGTTAATTTTGTGAGGTATTTTTATCAACTAAAAAATAATAATTGATGGGTATTTGCTTATACAATATTCAATATTTCGACAGTTATTATCTTATACAAAAATTTATTTAATATATTCCTAATAAAAGCAAATCAAAAAAGAAGAAGAATCGGTTCGACCCATAACTCGGCTGAGTCACCGAGTTTGATCGGTTTTGACTGGTTCTCGCCGAGCCAACTGCATGGCCGATCCGAAGGTATGCTCGAACCGGTCTACCCATCGGTTCTGTTCGACCGGCCGGTTCGATCCGAGTTTTAAAACTATGAGTATGATTTCTCTTCCTTTTGTTCTCTCTAGGATATGTTTTTCTATTATTTTTTAATGATGTATGTTGCCATGAGCAACTAAACCTGTTTGATTAGGGTTTTAAGTTGAACACTTCTTATTTGACGGACTCTCTTAATAAAGTTTATATTCAGTTATGATTTTGTATCGTGTCTGATTTAAACCGTCCCTACCTATTCTTGAGGATTTTTCAACTGAGAATGCGTAGTTGGTACACAGACATCGAACACGACACTGACATGCTGACACCACTAATTGTTTGAGAAAATCATATGATTTAGTGTAATTATATGTGTCAGTGTTATGTCGGTGTTGGAAATGACTGATACATGTCTAATTTGAGAAGTGTCCATTCTTACAAAACTGAATTATCAAGTAATATCTTTGTTGTTAAAGCAGAAAAGCGGCGCAGCGCGGTCACCCCAAAAATTGGTGTGGCACGGTATGCAGGAGCTATTTCATGACGCGGACACTAATATATTTAATACTAAAATACTATAATGTTGAAAAAGAAATACTAAAACAACTTAAATATTACTCAAAATTCATAATATATTCAAAACATCTCTTATGCAAAACATAAGAACATACTTGCAAGAAATACTAATAAAATTCAAGGTAGCCAACACCTTAAGCCTCTAAAGCTTAAAGTAACAAAAGTACTAAACATGAAATAAAATTTCAAATTCAATAATCATGAAAATTTTCATCATCGCTTCCACTTCCACCATCATTCATGTGCATTGCCTCATCCTCTTTCTCTTCAATGTCTTCCTCTTCATCCTTTTTTTCTTCATCCCCTCAATCATTAACTAACTCTAGATCATATTCATCAACTACTACCACTTTCTTTCCTTTTCCCTTATAAACTTTTTCCCCTTGCTTTTCCTTTCCCTTTCCCTTAGATTTTGATGGGGGCGGAGCTGCAGGAGTTGTGGCAGCTGCAACTACCTTCTGCAAAGGTGCTTGGCTTCTAGTATTGAATATGGGTTCGGCAGCACCACTCACCTCTTCAACATCTAGCCAACCTAAATCATCATCATCATAAAAATCATCACTTTGACTATCACAAACGTCATCTCCCAATAACCATTGACTACCAGCATTAATTTTAGGATCATCCATGAGCACCAGATCAATATATTCATCACTTTCACATGTGAGGAAGCATCAATACTCTTAATAAACATAGTACCTGTCGGAGAGTTGATTAAAAAATTAATCAATGTTCTTCCCTTTGTATCGGTCCAACCATTGGACATTATGGAACAACCATATTTTGCCGCTTTTGCCTTGTTAGTCTCCAACATTTTATTAGTATTTTCCAACTCTCTGTTAAGACATGGGTTTCTCAACTCGTGATAGGAAGAAGGCTTCAAGTGAGGACCATATTGACCAATTGCTTCAAACATCAATTATAAACTTTTGATTTTGCAACGTTGAACGCAATTCCATTTAGGTAACAAAAAAAGGAGCTATAAACTGGTTAGTCTTTTCTCTTGCTTCCTTATCAAATTCTTTCACATATGTTTGCTTTCCTTTTTCCACTGTTACCTCTGGTTTTTGATAGAACATTAAATCCAATGGACCTTTTATATTACCCTTCTTAGCAGCCAAATTACTTCCCATTTAAGTCCTTGGCCTTTTCCCACTTACCAACCTTCCAATCTCTTAGACTTTAAATGCAAGTTTCGATGCCTTTAAATGGACTCTCAATGAATTTTGAGTGTAAATGATCATATTAATTAAGAATGGGATATTTGATCTAAGTTTATATGCTATAAATGGGAAATACGTGAACCATTTGTTCAACTCCTAAAAGAGAGGGTTTATCTCTTAGACTTTGGATTCTTCAAAAAAAAATTCCATAAAAACATAGGGTTCAACACAAACTATAAAAATAATTGAGATTAATGTTTGCCACGTGCATAAAAAATGAATCAATACCACCGTGAAAGCAAAACTGCCATCAATACAAGATACAAAAAAGGGAAGTTTCTCCAATGTGTGGTCAAAATAACCTCATATCATCTAACTTTACTCATCAATATCGACAAGCTTCATGATAAGGAACTACCAACTCCCTACTTACATAAATCTCAGAGGCCAAGATAAACGTCCCAAACTAAAGAAGGGGGTGAAAAGAACAATCATGGAACACATGTCAGTAATCATTGAAGCAAAACGTCGTTTCATGTCGGCTGGGATTTAATGCCAATTACCCCCACTCAGGGTGATTCATCGTCAGCGATGGACATGTAGCTTCCAGCTCAGAGTCTCTCTTTTTGAATGCTTTTAGGGCCGACTTTAAACTTTAAAATCACTCTTCCACGACCTCGAGGTCAAAGGTCTCTAAATCATCCTTCCACGACCAGAGCTCAAGGTCCTTGAGAAATGCCTCGATAAATCCATCTCCTCATTATTGGGGACACTGATCCCAAGGTGAAGATGACCCCAAAGTGAATAAAGATAAAAAAACAAAGAATCATATGCTCAGAGCACCTATGGATCCTCAAACTTGATTAAATGACCGTTTAACCAACACATATAAAGGGCAAATAGGACAATCCATGCTCGAGGGTATATAAGCAAGGCGTCTCACACAAAAAAGCTAACCTTGCAGGTTAACACTATACAAATGCTTAAGTCATCTCCTTACGGTGATCAATAGATTAAAACTTATTACAAAGTAATTTACACTTGATCTGCCTAAAGTCGGGCCCCACATCACAAACTCGTAGCACACAGACTGCACGACCCCATGAACGCAACACCAGGTCAGATGGCTTGAGACTCAGAATCATGTTGAATCTCATAAACAGACTAAACTTCATACTCTCAAAGCTCTGAGGGCAAGTTATCACTTTATTCCCTCAACTAATATCATGGTAGGGCAATTGTTTCGGTATGGTCCAAGGCTAAACCATGACTGGATATGAATATTGTTTCTTGAATGTCCATAAGACCATCACATGAGCGCCTCCCTAGATTAAAGGTATTCAAATCAAACCAACCCAATAGAAAACTGCAAACAGAATCAACCAAAAACCGCAAAAAAAATTATGTTTGGGTCGGTTGTATTCAGGCAATTTTATACTCAATCATGCGGTTTGGTTCAGTTTGTGGTTTTTCTTTTACTAACTAAACCAAACCGTAACATAAGAGAAACACTAACTTATGTAACCTAACCTAATACTCATACAAACTCAATGATAACTTTTATAGAATGACATGTTTTTTCTCTTGTTAATTTTCATCTTTACTTTTTTTATTTCAAAAATGAATTAATGTGCTTTAATTTGATCTCACTTGCAGTTTTGCAGATGTGTTTATGTTATATATATCTTGAATGATAACAACTCAATGAGAGCTTTTAGAGAATGATCAAATGTTAGTCGTTTGTATTTCTAAAGAGTTATTTTTTGGTTCATGTTCTTAATTTGTTATATGTTGATGAGAACATTGTTGGATAAAAATGAAATTGTAATGTTGGATGAAATTTGAAACATTATTGGATACATTGCTGAAAATAAGTTATTTTTAACTTTTTATCTTGATTTTGATGTTGGAAACAAAAAATTACATCTTTTTTGCAAAAATCCACAACAATCGAACCAACCCAAACCATATTAGTTTGGTTTGATTTTTATTTTAAAAGCCAACCGAACCAAATCAAACTGTGTGCTTTACTATCTTGCTGTTCAGATGACTTTTAACCTCATAGTCGAACCAAAACACATTGTGATAGGGGTGGCCTTGGGGGTGGGCGGTAACCCAGGGTACCTTTTTTTTGGGGTACCAAAATTATTATTTTTACTTAGTAGTTAGTACTATTGAGATATCTTTCTTTTTAATTCGTTTTGATTAATTATATTGAAAATATATTTTTAGAAAACTTTGATTATAGATGAATATTTTGCAGTAAAAAATGCAAGAAAAATATCGAAATAGTTAATAGGGAATATACTTTTATTGTTTTGTCCAAGACACCAAAAATTGTAGGATCGGCCCTGCCGTGAACACCCCTACCTTGGACCACACTGGAATAATGACCCTTTGAGACGATTTGGGCCATCCAATCTGGATCCAACGATATCTTCTCATAATATGCTTACAGTTGTCACTTGAGGATAACTATCCATATAAAGGTTTAAGGACCAAAACTCAAAAACCTACTCTACATATACTAACTCAGGGGCGTTTGTCCAAGCACACACACATTTTATCTTAAATTACCTCATAGATCCACAACGTTTACTGACTTAAGTGTTTGAATGTCTTCACGGATACCATCCCCTCCGTCCAATTAGAATGCTACTAACAAAGGTCCTACACTCAAAGGCCGAGACCACCATCCAAAGATCCCAAGTCCAATAAAATTAAGATCATCTGTCAATACTGATATTGATAAGTCTGACAACGTTCAAACTTGGACTTTTGTGAATTCTAGATGATGTTTACTAATTAAAAGATACAAATGATGTTAAAAGACATTACACTTTTACCAAACTAAACTTATTCATTGTCTCGTGAACTTAGCTCAGTTGGTAAGAAAAATGCATAATATATACAAGATCTGGGGTTCGAACCTCGGACACCACGGAAAAAAAAACTAAACTTATTCATTATTGGTGTATTTTTCACCATCCTAAATAGAAATTGTGTATAATGTTTTACATTAAAAAGTGTAAATAAGTTTTTGTCAAAAAAAAAAAAGTGTAAATAAGTAATAATCAACATCAAAATTTGCAATCAACATTAAAAATTGAACGTGACTAGGGTTTATGTACAAAATCCAAGGGTTTTAGGAAGAAGAAGTTGTGTACTCAACCATGGGGAAAGATGGAGATCTATGGGACGATTCAGCTCTCATCAACGCTTTCGACAACGCAATCTCTTCTTACAAGGTACTAACCTTTTCCTACTCAATCAAATTCCCTTTCAATTCAACCTAATTTCACCCATTTTTCTTATTCAGCAGAAAATGCACAACACAGCCAAAAACAAACAAGAATCAGAACCAATCATTGAAGAAAACGTTGAAATTTCAACTACTTCAAGGTATAATCCAATTTAATTTCAAAAAATCGTTTTTTTTTAATCTATAAGTTTTCATAGTTTATTTTGATTTATAATAGGGTTGTTGAAGCGAATATTGATGTCCCTGATATTGATTCAAAGTTGGAAGAAAATCATCAACCTTGTTTAGATTCAACAATTGGTCAAGAAACTCAAAATGCGCATAATGGGTATTCTTATGAACAAGGTTTTGATGATTATAATCAGTTAGTTGCTCAGTACTATGAACTTGAGGAGAAAAGGTTGAAAATTTTGGAACAAATTAATCAATATGGTGGTTGGAATCAACAATATGCAGCAACAGGGCCGAATTCTGGTGTACCATATTCTGATGGTCAAGATTATTCGATGTCTGCACAGCAAGTTTCTGATCCGAATGTCGTGTGTTCGTGTTGTCCGTGTTTTAGTCAATGTGCTGTTGATTCGTGTGCATCGGTTCCGGGTTGTTCTGTTGGTGGGTCGGGTGTTGGTAAAGCTTGTAATGATTATACTGCAGAAAAGGGCGATAAACTGTTGATTCCTTGTAGAGATGGTAAGATTCGTGAGATCGCAATGGGGGCAGCGGAGAGGGCACTTTCTACTATTAGAACAACGATTTCTGGAGATGTTAATGTAAATGAAGGTAAGGATTTATTTGAACGTAAAAGCAGACTGGTGCATGAATATCTTAGTGGCTTTTAAGTTAATTGATGAATTAGTTGTTAATATTGCTTTTCCATGCTTTTGTTGTTGAATACATTGTCACTCTCATGCTCATAAATGTGGTTTTTGTAAGATTGATGCTCTAGTATCAAGGAGAAAATAGTTTTATGAAAGTATCAGTTATTTTCTTTAAAAGGAAAGGACTGGTTTTATGGTTATATGAAGAACACCTCTAACTGAGTTGAATGGTTATATCTACGATCCTTTCTAGATATAAAATCCGCGTTAAACCTTCCTGGCTTCATTTGTGCCTTTTGATATTCTCTGGGTTTGAATGCTAAGGATTCGTCATGTGATCCTTGATCTATTATGTGCACTGATAGGTCTGCTGGCTTATAATGTAGTAGTACAAGCATGTTGTTAGGAACCCGAGTTATGAGGACAGAAAGGTTGTATTTAATGATTGAAAGAAGAAATATAACAGAAGATATACATTAGGAACGCAAAATTACAACAATAAAACAGTGAGAATTTAGAGCAATAGAGAAAGGATGATTGATTATTAATTGACTGTGGAATGTTTACAGAGAGGGAATGAGACCCTGATTCTGACCAGAGTTAGGCTTCTTTAGGGAGCAGTAAGGAGCTACTGCTCCCTAATCATAACTGATTAAGTAATGCATCAAGATACCCGCTTTACCCTAAATTCCTTATATTATGGAAACAGTTACAACAATCCTCACACACAACTGGCGCTACACAGTTACTCCTGTGTACCGCTTTTGCCCCTTCTAGAATAAACTTTCCACACTTTGAGTCATCATAAATCAATTCCTCATTAGGACTGTTTGTTGCATCACGATCTCTAACAATAAACCTCTTTAATCTCAGTGCAAATGCTCCTCCGAGAAGAGATGAAACTCTCTCTACCCAACCAAAGCAGTTACTAACTGCAAGAATACTCAATACCCTTCCCACTCTATTTATAACAGAATTGCTCACCCTCAATCCCTTCCAAGTCATATTATTTCCCTCTCATTTCCTATATTTTGATCACACCACTGTCTACCTAATGGACTTGTGCAACTGATTAATCAATTGATTTATTGGGCCTACATTCTCATTTGAGGTCCTAACACATTTTGTGACCTTTGTGCTTGCATCTGTTGAAATTGGGTTCTGGTGTTTGTGTTATATACTGCTTATTTGCTGCTATGTAATGATGAATGAAGGCATGAATTTTAGTTCTGATTTAGCCATTGGTACTAGTCATGATTCCATGTTTGTAGAAGCATGCTATTAGTTTGTACTGATGTTTATCCGTTCTTAAATGTTTAATATGGTGTATTATTAGATCTTTCCTTCTTAGGTTTAGGTCATTTGGTTAGTGAAACTGTAGCAGGCACATCCGTTTGTGCTTCAGTGGCTTTACTTTTTTGTATAGATAAATGGCTTTACCAAATATGAAGATATTCTTGGGTGCATATGAAACACTCATTACTGCGATATGTGTTTACTTTATGTAATTCAGATAAAAAGAAAGAGAATTCTGAACTTGAACAAATTGGTGACTCGGCAACGGATCTTACTGCTGTTCTGAATGCTTGGTATTCAGCTGGCTTCCATACCGGGAAGTAAGTTTTTGTGAAACTGTTACTTGTTATAAATTTTACCTCCATTTTTTATACAAGAGAATTTTTCTAGCATGTTGTTATGTAGCAGGTACTTGATAAGTTTTTGTTTGTTTTATTTTAACAAAATAAAAATACGTATCTGGATTGTTGTGGCTTTTAAGTAGGTTTAGTTTTGGTTGGCCGAACCCTTTAACCTCTGTTTTAGTCAAAATCAAATGCAGTATTCACTTTCAAACATAATGTTTGGCAAGAAAGCCAGCTGATATATTACACTGTCAAATCAAGATTAATTTGTATGCATATCTCTTTCATTTGCACTATGCACACTTTATGCATACGATTGTAGCACATTTGCGAGTTTTGCTGCTGTAGTTACTTCTTCAAAAGCTTCTCTCAAGAGTATTGAGCTTTTTGTGTCTTCTGAAACAATCTCTATCCTATCCTTTGTAAATCATTGAAGTTATGATGATAACAGGTATCTTGCTGAACAATCAATTGGAAATAGAAGACAGATATAAACTCCTAGATACGAGATCTTCAAGTGGAAGCAAAAGAGTTCCCATCCATATTCTAAAGAGTTAGGTAATTGATATGCCCATGACACAATTTAAGAGGATGAAAGCAACGGCAACGGTTGCCGGCTGTCGTAGTTGAAGACGACACCTGAGGCTGGTAGCAAGGGCAGTAACTCCATGCTTTTCATCTTTTGCTGAAAGCAACTTTATGCTTTTGTGGATGATTATTTGCCTATTGTTAATATTGGTGGAATCCATGTGAAAATTTGTTATAGCTGGACACATTCCTGTCAGCAACTTCTTTGATGCGTGGTGTTTTTTTCACTTTCTTTCATACCTTCACCCTCATGCTTTTGATGGTGCCAATCAAATATACATTTCTTTTATATAGTCTTCATAGTTATAGCTATGGAATCTTCATCTTAGTTTTTTCACCTTGTGGTTAGCTTTTGTTTCCTTCGACGGATTATAATTTTCCTTTGGCTAAAATATGATTTTGGTCCTTGCAAATATAGTGAATTTGGGTTTTGGTCCTTGGTAATTTTTTTTTATTTTTTTTTAAATTCATCCCTGCAATTTTTTTTGTTTTTTTAAAAGTCTCTTGGACCCAATTTTTTGATGATTCAGCGCATTTTCGCTTACGTGGCACTTGCTGATTGTACAAAACTGTCAACGTGGCATTTACCTGAAATTAGAAAATGAAATAAAAATTCAGAAAATGATTTATTATTTTTATTTCCTTATTTTAAAAGATGAAAATAGAAAAGTGGAGATTAAAAATTAGGGTTTATGCCATTATTCTTCTTCTTCTTCCGCTATCTCTTCCTCCTTATCTCTCCTCTCATCTTATTCTTTTTCTTCTTCTTCACAGATGTGGAAATCAAAACCAAGCAAGATTATGATATGGACAACAACTTAGATGCAATTGAAATCAACAATTCTGTTAACTCACTGTGAATCGGCATAGAATAATTTGTCCAACACCACAGATTGGTGTTACAAGAACGCCGGTAGAGACACGCTGTCGAACCACCCAAACATGGCGTGCTCATGGAGTAGAACTGTTGACTCACCGGCGAGTTTGAAGTCGAGATTTGTTGAGAAAATGGTCAAATCCCGACGATAAGAGTGGTGGAAGAACAATGAGATTTCGGTAGAGAGGAAGAAAACAGATTCTACAATATTTTTGGCTGTTTCAATGCTTATGCTGTTGAGAGTTTTTCAACAGGTTTTGTAGTTCTTTTTCTTTGGTTGAGAGAAGAAATTATAACATATGTTCTGAAAGATTTAGATAGTAACATATTCAAATGGTTCATCAACAAAGCAAATTAAACATTGATTATCCCTCATTTCTCCACATGAATAAAACTGGGATTGATTTTTGGGTTTGGATTGTGTAATTCTAATGGTTAAAGATGAAGCTAGAGGTTGATGATGAAAGATTATTGAGCAAATAATTGAAATTAAAACCAAATTTATGTTTTAATGTAATCTGTTTTTTTTTGTTTTAAAATTCCAAAATTAAACAAACCAAAAATAATTTCAGAATTTTAATTTATTTTTTAAATATTTTAATCAATTTAAATGCCATGTGTATTATTTCCGTGTAGTCAGCAAGTGCCACGTAAGCGAAAACTCACCACATCATCAAGAAAATGGGTCCAAGGACTATTTTAAAAAACAAAATTTTTGGCAGGGACGTATTTCAAAAGTTTTTTTTTACCAGGGACCAAAACTCAAACTCGCTATATTTGCAGGGACCAAAAACATATTTTAACTTTTTCCTTTTATTAAAGTTGCTTAGTTTGCTATAATGAATGTTCACCTATGAAAGTTATGTCATGGATTTTAATCTAGATTAAATGTATTTTTGACCTCCTAACTTCTTAAATGTTGCGATTTTGGTCCTCTAAAAGAATGATAAATTTAGTCTCCTATATTTTAGCAACTTTGTAATATTAGTCATTTTGTTCAATGTTGACCCAATCAACGTCTGTCTGTGTGGCATGCCACATGTGTAATTACTAAATTAAAAAAGTCACATTATCATTTTATAAATTAAATAAAGGGAAATGTTAACTAGTGTCCGGGGCACTAGTTAATGACCTTAAATAGTAACTTTTTTTATTTTTATAAAAGTTAGCATAATCAATGCGTTGGAAATTAAAAACTTTAACATCTTAAAAAAAATAATTATTTAATATAGAATGCTTAAAGAGTGTCACGAGACATTCGTTAACAAGACCCTTAAATAAATTTAAAAAGTAGAAAAATTTAAAAATAAAGCCCAAAACAATACATATTCACTATTCTTCATCTTCATCTTTCATATCAATCTTCATATCTTCCGATTCAACCCAAGAAAAAAAAAAACTAAACCTTCATTTGTTTAGAAATGATCAATATGAATATGAATATGTATTCTTCATTTCTTCTAGTTATACCCAACCTCACTTTACAATTTAACCTTTGTTAAGAACTAGACGAAACCATCCTTTCCTGTAGTTCCGCTCATACGAAACAAAACTCATACCAATTTTGGCTCTGTTAGGTAAAAATAACAGATAATTGATAAGTTAGTTGATAGCTTATAGCTTATAACTTATAGTGGATAGTTGATGACTGATGACTTATAACTCTGTTTGGGTTTCATTTTTGTTTTCTTCTTATTTTTTAAATTTTTAAATTTCTTTTTTATTTATTTAATTTAAAAATTACATATGTGGCATGCCACACAGACGTTGATTGAGTCAAAATTAAACAAAATGATTAATATTGCAAAGGCACTAAAATATACAGGATTAAATTTGTTATTTTTCTAGATGACCAAAATCGTAACATTAAAAAAGTTAGGGTTTGATTGATTTAATTTTAAAAAACTATTTTGTAGTTTTTAAAAATTAAAAACTTTAAAACTTGTTTGGATGTATGATTTTGTAAAACTGTTTTGAAAATTATTCTCCATTTTGCTGTTTTTAAAAGTAAAAAACCAAAACAACAAATATTAATTTTGCTTTTCACTTTTCAGTTTCCAAAAACAGAAAACACGGAGAATTTGCCATTTTCTCATTAATGGCAAAAATGTAATATAAATTAACTTTGACTTTTCTAAATTATACACAAGATTGACAAACAAGTTTTTAAGTTTTTCATCCATAGATTGGTATTTAAATCTGAGAGTGCCAAACATATTTTTTTTATTCTATTTTCTGGAAAATAGTTTTTAAAAACTGATTTGTAAAAGAGTATTTAAAAACTAAAAAGCAAAACTAAATCAAACAGACCCTTAAGCTTTTAATTTTTTATTCATTATATGCACGAGCAAACTCCAGAATTTGTTTGCCTCTAATAAGCATGAGATTTTATCCTTTACGGTCTTACGCAGCTTAAAGAATTAATCTTTGCACTTGTATACAAATGACACAACATTTAAATATAAATTTCAAGACCGAGTAGGCATGATGATAAAATGTTTTTATTTTATTTTTATAAATCGGATGAAATGGTTTAATCAATTTAAAAGTAAAATTTGATCATGGTTTGTTGTTCCCCTTCATATTGGATTATAACGTTTTGAAATTACAATGACGTAAATAAAACTGATAAAAAAATGATGTAAATAAATTAAAAATTACGTTAAAACATAGTGATATGGTTGTGAGTGAGAATATCCTTTATTATAAAAGCTAGACTTGCCAAGCTAGCATGTTTGCCCTAATCCATCCTTATTTTCCCTCCCTAATACGTAATTAATGATAATCAACTTAGTCAACCACTCACTACATCTCAGTCGTAGATTTTCCCTCCCTAATACGTAATTAATGTTAATCAACTCAGTCAACCACTCACTCCATCTCAACCATTGATTAATGGCTGCCTAATACGTAATTAATGTTAATCAACTCAGTCAACCATTCATTACATCTCAGTCGTAGATCTAATAACCTTTCATGTTCCTATATAAACCAATAAACATATCAGAGTCTTACGTTGTACACTTCCCCATCTATATTGACATGTACATTCTCATAATCCTCTGCTACCATCATTTTTACATCAAAACAATTTAGAATTAACAATGGAAAGTGATGCACAAACTCTCTTAGCCTTGCACTGCTTGAAGGGTACAAATAACACAACAAAATCTAACCATGTTTCATCTTCTTTCTTGATATCTTATGTTTTGTTTCATATATATTTTTCAACTTGCACTAATTTCTTTGAATCTTTGATCTTTTTCAGCTCCTTTAGATCCAAATCAAATAACTGGTTTGGACAAGTTTGTTAACAGATTGCGAGTTCAATATAGAACTCTTCAACTTGAGTTCCGTGTAACATATGTGAGGGAATGATTACCGATACTATGTTTTTATAGTTGCGACGTTTCAAATTAAAAGTCCATTTGATCATTTTTCTCACTTACTAATTACGGATATATATGTTTTCCAGGGTGCACTTATGTTGCCAAATACCTTTGTCTCTGATTTTGGTGCATCAGTAGGTGATTACGCAACATTTATCGACCCAAACAACAACCAGTTTGAGGTTATGGTTGAAAGGATACGTGGTACCGTATTTTTAACTACTGGGTTCAATGCCATACACGACTTTTATGATGTCCGTTTGGGTGGAACTATTGTGATGGTGTTTACCGGTGTTGGACAGTTTGGGATTAATGTGCTTAATCGATCAGGACGTGTTGTGGATCCTCCTCTTTTTATTCCTCCTATGAAATTTGAAATTGAGAAAACAATCATGCCATCCTTTGCACATGAAGGTGTTCCGGTCACAAGTGAAATCCTCTCATTCCATCATGATGAGAGTAATTTTCAAATCTGGTGGGACAAGGATTTAACTGGTTTTGATGTCACTTCTGGATTTATGGTATAATAATTTTGTATTACATTGCTTTTTTTTAGATCATTTCTATCATAGGATATAAAAATTTGTTTTTAACGTTGTACTTTTTTTGCATATGCATATTTACAAGGGCCTGTGTGATTTAACTATCGGGAAAAGACCACTTCATTGACAATGATTGATGATTGTGGAGACAAGTGGAATTGCATCACTATATTTGGAACCAGGCCACATCACCACATCAAGCTCGGTGGAGGATGGAAAAGAATGGTACAGGCGCGCAAACTTTAGGAAGGTGCCATGGCTAAAGTTGGGTTTCCACATGCTGGCATGAACGATACCATCTACATTCAAGTCAAGCGCTCAGCTGTTGTGATAGTTTGATGTCTGCAGTGCAATTGATGGAGTTTAGTTTTTAGGGTTTATGTTTTTGTTAGCCATTTTGATGTTTTTGAATTTTCTTTTCTTTTAATGCAATTTATGGTTTTATCTTTCCAGTTTAATGTGCTCTCTTTTAATTTCAATGCAATTTATGGTTTTATCTTTCTAGTTTAATGTGCTCTCTTTTAATTCCAATGCAATTTATGATTCAAAATTTAATAAGACATAAATTATAATTCTCGGATTACATATAGACAACAAGTCCAAATGTATTTGAACAAATTACTTCATAACATTTTATAGAACAGATTCAAAATTGAATAAGACACTTTTAGTTTTAACTAGCCTTGAGCAAAAAAAAATTTATATAGATCACGAAACTCATGCTATGAAGGACATTTCAAATAAGGATATTGATTGGTTAACAAAATATTGATCAATATATTTTTTGTTAACATTACTGTCTTACTGTATAGATCTCTAAAACTTAATGTGAGGTGTTCGAAAATTACTGTTTTACTGTTTATGTCATAAATGTGAGGTGGTCGAAAATTAATACTTATTAGGTCTAATCGAAAATTCAGGTTAAGACTTAATGATATGCGAAAATTCAACTTAATATTTATGGAGCTTAATGATATGCGAAAATTCAACTTAATGATATGTCATTGTGAATAATCCGAAAATCTGCAACAAATAAGGATTATTATTGCTAATCTGAATATCTGATCAACAAAATAAGGCGCCTTATTATCTGCAACTTAAGGATTATTATTACCAATAGAAGACTATGGTCATTCACATTTACAACTTTCTATATATTGGTGTCTTCTCCTTATAACTTTGTTGCATATGTCATAAAGGCTGGTGCGCTTGGCATGCCTAAAAATGGGTTGTTATGAGATTTGAAAGCTAAACTAAAACTTAAGACTATAGGGATGCATGATTTCGGGAATAAATTAAAACAGACTTTCAATTCCCTCTATGTCATAAATGTTGGTGTGCCAAAACATGCCTACAAATGGGCTGCCAATAATGATCGAGTAAACACATACAAGACAAGTCAACTTGTATGCATTTAAGGAAAACTAAGCAATAATATCATTTAATTATCCTTTGTCTGCTTTTAATAGTGTTTAATCATATCAAAACAGATGTGATTACTGTCAACATAAAACTTTACCTTTTCGTTTGGGTCTTTAGTGTCAACATAAAACAGTTTACAAATATTTATGGAACTTAATGATATTTCATTGTGATTAAAAGAAAAATGATTACTTATCATTGCTATTCAAATTTGAATTTGATTTATGGCTGAAATCATGCATCTCTATGATTTATGGTGCGTCAAAACATGCCTAAAAATGGGCTGCCAATAATGATCGAGTAAACACATAAAAGACAAGTCAACATGTATGCATTCATGGAACTCAATGATATTTCATTGTGATTAAAAGAACATTTATTACTTATCATTGCTATTCGAATTTGAAATTCACTGTCATCTATATAACAAGTCAAATTTCAAATATTTATGTAACTTAATGATATTTCATTTTGAATAGAAGAAAAATTATTGCCAACTACTGGGCATTATGATTGACAATAACAGCTTTTGGAATTGGAAACGTCATAATGCATTACAAAGCATTATGTAGTAATTGCTTTTATGACTGCAATGAGTAGGAATTATTACCAATAGAAGACTATGTCAATGCCATTTAAAACTTTCAAATTTTACTTACCACCAATCAATTGATGCACGTGCTCCTGTTGTTTAATGTCCATGCATAGTTAACTCTTAACTATATAAGTTGGACTTGGTTGTTAGAATACAACTCTTTTATTCTTTTAGCAAAAATAACAGTTTCTTTCAATTGATAAGATGCCAAACATTTTCACCCCCATTTCAGCCGTGACAGGTGGGAAGAAGGATTTGAAGTTGATTGTACGTGTGGCCCGTATATGGCTGATCCGTGATAAGGAAAATCCAGACGAGATCATCTTCATGAACATGATTTTGGTTGATGAGAAGGTATATTATATAAACTTCATGTATAACCACGAACGCTAATTCAATATGCCACTATGATTACATATATTCTGAAAATACTAATCGTTGATGGAGATGGAGAGAATACTGATACGACCTCAAATGTTGTTTATCACGAAGTCTTTCGTATTGTATCTTGATGATTAAAGTTCAAACCTTTTTTTTATGTATGCTACCATTTCATTTTGTTTCTATTGTTGTCGTAGAAGGGAACATATTTTTAAATGTTGTTAAAACTTCTATCAACTATATATGTTTACATTGTTGCGACTTATTCGTTTAACACATTTCGTCTCTTAACTCAACATCATCTTTTTTTTTTCTCCGGTTTAATTTTTAATGTAATAATCAAGTAACATTTTTTTATCATTTTTTTCCTTTTGATTTAATCATGTATGTTATAAAATATCTAGATTATAATCAAACTCATAAACAAACTCAAATCTTCATCATACAATTATAAAAACCTGTATTTCATTGAAAAATCCCATAAAAAATTATACAATATTTACAATTTATAACATAAATCACTAAATTGAAAAGAGAAAAAAAAAAAAGGAAAAAAAAAACGAACGTGTTACTTGATTATAACATAATTGATTGAATTGGGAGAATAAATAAATAAATAGGGAAAGTGTTAAATTCGTCGTCTGTCATCTTTACTCGGTCATTTTATTGGTCGTCATAGTTAGTTACCGTCGTGGACTGCGTCGCCATTAACCCACCATAATCACCATCGACTCTTCTTTCACTGACAATTAACTCTACTTGACTTGACGTCGACGACCGATTTCTTCCACCTGTTCGGAGTTTTTCAACAATGACGATTGAGATATAACATGGGAACAACCATGCAACACTTGTTTCAATGTCAAACAAACATGTACGATTTGGACGACTGAATCATTTGGTTTCTTCATAACTATAAGAAGATAACAAAGAAGATAGCAACCATAGCCACAACCTGAATACAAATTGAGAGACGGACATGCAATATACTTTAACTTTGTATTGACGTTGATGGAACCAGTTCTGCAATTTATGGTTAGATTAAAAAAACAAACTTTAGATTATCATATCACGAAATGGTTTCTGCAAGAATGAGAAAATATCTACAATCACACCGGTTTTTGTTTTATGTGATGTAATTTTATTTATACTAAATTAATAATGATACTACTGTTTTCAGAAATAGAATTCGTTGTGATCATGTCTTCGACTAAATCTCCATGATCACGTCTTCGACTGAACCATTAGAGGTAATGATACATGGTTATTCTAATGTTCCTATGGAAAGAGATTAGAATACTATTGTTTCTCATTAGCCGATTAAAAACAGAAAACAATCTTCACATCTACGCAAATATCCATCAAGTGAGTATCACGGTATATACAAATGTTCATGATGATATTTTAAAAATGACTTTTGTAATATTTTTTATAATTACCTAAAATATCCACATCCATTAAATAATAGAATAACGGGTATTTGAAAATATCCTTTTAGTTTACCTGTGAATATCTATTAAGGTATCCATCTTATACCATGACGGATTTTATCCGCATATACTAAATTGTCATCCCTGGTCTTCACTTCCATTCTTTCTATAGTCCTTCCAGGGAATCAACACTAGTTTAGGTATTAAAGGGTTTTAGGAAGAAGGTCTATGCTCTGTTGAGGTTGCAAAAATGGGAAAGAAGAAGATGCATCTCATCAACACCTTCGACAAACACTATCTCTTCTTACAAGGCATCTTCCATTTTCTTCACAGTCTCATTTTTTCCTGTTCTTTCCTTTAATCGTGCTGCTCTTTGTTTTTCCGCATGATTTTTCATAAATCTAATTGCTTTATAATAGGGATGCTGAAGAGAAAATTAGTATTCTCAATACTGATTCAAAATGATCAAGAAATTCAAAATGCACATAATGGGTATTCCTATGAAATGAACAAGGTTTTGATGATTATAATCAGCTACTTGCTCAGTACTATGAACTTGAAGAGAAAAGGTTGAAGATTTTGGACATAACTTAATCAATACGATGGTTGGAATCACCAATATGCAGCAACTGCTTCGAATTTTAGCGTTTTGATGGTCTAGATAATATTTTTTTTCCGTGTCTTCAGAAGCAATCTCTACACATATCCTATCCTCTGTATAATAATTGAAGTTATGATGATTACAGGTATCTTACTGAACAATCTATAGAGTTAGGCAATTGATATACATTTTTAGATTTTCGCAAAATCAAGAGAAAAACAGTATTCTAATCTAACCAGAAACGCATATAGTCGTGGCCAATAGGACAATTGAACAGGATGAGACTTGAGAGCAGTAGCAACAAAAGAAATATTGGTGGAATCTATATGAAAATTTATTATAGCTTAGCACATTCATGTCAACAACTCTTTTGATGCAGATGGTAGTTTGTTTTCACTTACTTTCAATGTTGTCAATCAAATCTACATTTATTTTCTATTGTCTTCACAGTTATGGTATTTTCATCCAAGTTTTTTCACCTTGTAGTTATCTTACTACAGTTGCATAGTTTGTTATTATGAAAATCAATGATCATTTGCTTCTGGAATTTTTGTCAAATGGATTTTAATTTTAACCCATTATTTGCGCAACCAAACTCATCATTAGCACCACATGTGTGTTCTAGTAAGAAGTAAATCAACCCATGGTCACATATTTCCTCAAGTAGTACCATATACTTTTCATTTATCTGACCTATGATCTTTTTGCTTTGATACCATCTTATGAATCATAGGATCGGAGAGATAAAGATCATAATAATCGACAAGAGAGCATAAGAATACTCATGAGGTAGATATCCAAATAAAAACATATTGTTCGACTGGAAGATGGAGAAATGATACAATGAGTGTTCCTATTTATAGAAGAACTATTTGATCTACTTAACCTCCTAACCAACTTTACTAATCTAACTGACTAACTCTAATTTCTAACCAACTCCACCTATCTTCCAATCTTAACCAAAACAGCCTCCAAAATGGGAAGAGAGGGTTTTAGTGTATGACTGGGGAAGTCAAATTAAGGGGGAGAATAGACTAGAGTGAGGTCCCAGCTTGATAACGTGTTGCTGTTCTGAATTCTTATGCACTCCAATCAAATTCCATTGGATTGTGTGGCACTTTTACATATTTCAACCACGTTATTTATTGCTTATTATTATTGTTGGTCATAGCTCATAATCATCTATATATAATATATTACACCAGAACCTGGGTACATAGCACCGAAACTTTTGACAAAAGATGTATCCGTTGAATAACATGTGTCAATTCTTGTTCGACATGACACCTACATATTTCATTACGTTCAATTAATTTATCTTTAATTTTTTTTTTTACCAGTTTTGATGTGTCCGTGTCAGTGTTGTTCATGCTTCTTAGATTGGGAGAGTGTATGGCCAGCTAGTTGCGAAAAGAGCGACACAGTGTGTGCCTCTCTTTTTGGCTACATGGAATATGCTAAACTTTTGGCTTTTTCTTCGACAGGATGCTAAACTTTTTGTCTTTGCTATTAGACTCTTGATAGTACATTATACCAGGTACTCCCATCAACTCCTTGTATAGATAGATCACATGCAGCATGCAAGTCAAACATTGGTTACAGTATAGCTTGTATTCACAAATCGAACAATTGGCCTCTAAACAAATCACAGGTGGATAAGATGATTTCAGAACATAACATATGAACGGTATAATCATAATCATAATCATTAACAAACATAACTAATAACACTTGTATGGCAGAAAAAAGATATAGACATCGGTTATTTTAACATAATTTCCCCCTAGCAATCATTGTTCCCCTAAGATAATAAGAGGATCTTCAAATACTGCAGAGTAATAAACTAAAGATTCAACAAGGAAAAAAATAACCTCATATTTTTCACTCCCTTTGTACTATTTGCAATTGCAGACTTTGGTCTACTTTACCTAGTATGACACAAGACATGTACGTGGATTATACCCTTACTTTATCAGCAGCTTCCTTGATCTGATCAATTGTAAAAACACCAAAGAAGTCATCATCTGTGACACCATTGATAACTGCCAATGCAACATCATCAACACTAACAGGTGGAGCCAAAAGTAGATCAGAAGCAGGAAGTGCGCTTAATGGTTTTGTGAAGTTCTCTACTGATTTTAGAATTCTTTCAGCTGGCTCCCCTACTAAGTCCAAGGGAATCTCAAAACCATCCACTCTCCTTTTACCATATATGAAGCCTGGTCTTAAGACAATACCTGAAGATGTTGGGATTTTTCAGTGAATTGTCAAGAATGAAAGTCAATTAAAAAAGCATAATATAAACTGTAAGAATAAAATTCAATGCTCTGTTTGGATAAACAGCTTAATTAAGCACTTATCATATATGTGCTTTCTGTATAAGTTAATGCTATTTCTATAACAAAAGATAAAATAGAGTCAAGTTGTTTTCATATAAATATAAGCTGGTTTCTTAAGCTATCTTGGAGAGCTTATGGAAGTAAGTTGAAAACAGCTTATGGACATGTCATAAGTTGTTTCCATAAGCTCTCTCAAATAATCTCACAGATAGTTTCAAGATCATGAAAGACATAGAATAGTGACCTGAACTAGGGAATTTGGATAGAACCTCAGATTCTGCTTTTCTCTTTCCTGTAAAGTACCCCGATGAAAGTAAAAACGATGGTAAGTTATAGTCATGAACTGAGATCAATATGAATTTGGGAATTCCTGCAAGGTAAAAGAACAGCCGTGTGAGACGTGAATAGCACATCTGATTGTTAATCTCCGATTCCATAAATAAATTTAAAGCATCATCACAAAAGAATATCCCAAACATAACATACTTCATATAAAGCCATAAGCACCAAACCATTTCTGTGTTTATATACAAACCAGCCAACTAAAATGTAAAGAAACATTGGAAGGTGCTAACTGCTAAGGTTGTGTTTGGATAAACAACTTAATTAAGCGATTCTAGCATAAGTGCTTATCATGTAAGTGGTTATGTCTAATTTATTTTACTTATCCATCTCCATATGTAAACATTCAACTTGATCTAATGATACTATCACACAATTCTATGCACTTCAACTTCAAATCAAGCAATACCTGGTTGGTTATATATGACAGTTGATGGAAATTAGAATGAACTCGCCTTGTAAACAGAACATAACAACGCTCTCAAAACTTTAAGTCTTGTTTTATGGAAGAGTATGCATGAAAGTTTAGGGCTACAATAATATAGTCAAACATGAAAGGTAAAAGATAAATGCAAGTGAATAGTTTAACTGCAAATTAATGCTCAATGAGATGGCTCACCGTATTCCTTTGCAGCATTTACAGCCACAACATTGGCCTCGCCGTTAATCTTACTCATTTGTTCCTCACTACCAAAACCTCCGAGGGTTGAGACTACTGCAGTAGCTCCAGGAAGTACTTCGTCCCAGTTTACATAAAAAACATCTCCTGCACATTAGGCATATAACACTGAAATACTCTCCAGAAAAAAAGATTACCGAGATCACAAGTGAGATAAATGTTGTGCCACACACAAATTTGTTTACACCATTGGATCAAGTGAGATACGATGGGATGTGACTTAATGATCCAATAGTAGAAAACAAACTTGGGCACGGTACAATATTATCTTACTTCTTTTTTTACTCGGCAACACTATCTTATTTGTGCACCACAGACCTAGAGATGTTTAGTATATTAGGTTAAGTTAACATGCCTGAAATCCAAGTAACCTGATCTATCCATGAATCTGAGTAAGTAGGACGTCCTGACCTGTTAAACAAAATCTCAGTCGAATACAGAAAAACAAAAGAAGCGTGGAAGAGACAAATAGATGGGAGATATGTAGTGAATTAGTTCGATGTGTCACGAACCTGTTTAAGCTTATGACTT
Source organism: Medicago arabica (assembly GCA_946800305.1). Lineage (NCBI taxonomy): Eukaryota > Viridiplantae > Streptophyta > Magnoliopsida > Fabales > Fabaceae > Medicago > Medicago arabica. The sequence goes on from OX326970.1 coordinate 45,269,678, forward strand.
CTATGCCCTTGGATACTGCTGCCTTGCATATAGCAGAACCAACGAACCCATTGCCTCCCAAGACTACAATCTACATAGTAGAAATACAGAAATTGTGTTACAATTTAGTTAGTTAGAATTTTAGTTAGTCTGTTACATAATCCTATCAATTAATTCAATATGTTTTTCAACATTCAGTCGTATGAGTATCAATATGCTCTCTATCATTCTCATTTATACGATCTTCCTTCCCATGATCCACGGATTACCAACACTTCAAAGGGACAGATTTAAGCAAAAACGTGTTTGCAAAAAGTACCCAAAAATGAAAAATATCAAAATGATCAAAATAATGGGAAGTGTGCAGAACTGCAGATACCTTTTCGCTTATAACATCAGCCACAACATCTATAGTTGACGTCGACGATTCAAAATTACCAACACCTGCTCCTGCATAACTGCAGCTAACTGCAAATCTACAGAAAAATATACACAAACCATTAGAAGACATGTCACAACATGCATGATTAAATCCAGTCTTAAATCACAAGACAATCAAGACCCACATTGCAAAGAGGAAGCAAAACTTAGAGCTTGGTTGGATTAGTTTATTTGAGCTTATATACTAACATAAGACAGTTGTGAGACTGTTTGGAAGAACTTACAGAAACAAATTATAACATATCCAACCGCTGTTTACAGCTTATTTCTATAAGTTTTCCTAGATAGTTTATGAAAACAATGTATAGCTTACATCAAAACAATTTGACTATATTTTCTCAATTGTTATAGAAATAGCTTAACATAAACACTTATACTATAATCATTTATGCTATAAGCATTTAATTAACTTGTTCATCTAAATAACATCTCACATGCAACACATAATTTGGTTAACATAAACAACCATAATAGAAAAAGTTGAATTTTAATGTATAATAATGATTAGCTTAAACATTAATCAAACAATAATGAAACACAGCAACTTAAACTATTTCACTAACCAAATCCAAAAAATGAAAAAAATGATCAAATTAAATTATCTTGCAACAATCCATTACTCACTAAAACTCAAATTGATGATTATGAACAATAACCTATCATCAGCAAACAAATTAACAACCTCAATAAAACAAATTCCATGGTAGATGGTTCCAAACAGTAGAAAAATAGCAGAAAACATGAAAACCAAGAGAAAATTTAAAAAAAAAAGTGAAACCCAGAATTGAGAAATGAAAAAAGTTGTGAACTTTTGAGAGAAGGAAGTGAAAATACAAACCTGTGATTTTTGAAATGCAAGGTAGGTGGAGTGTGAGTGAAGGGTCGTTTGAGAGAGAAAACGGTGGGAATGAGACGAGGAGAAACAGCAGGGAGAGTCAAAAAAGACGCCATTTTGTTGAGCTGAGCTTAAGCACTTAACTTGTGAAGATGATTAAGCGGCTTATATACAGAAATTTCGATTTTGAGAAAGAAGAAGAAACATCTACCACGGGAAACAGTGACGGTTTGAAACATCCACCACGTGAATTTTCAATTATTTATTTTATTTTTGGTGATATTTTAAAGGTTAATTAAAAAAATTGACAAAATTTTAAAGGTTAATTAAACAAATGGTCCTATGTATGATAATCATGTTAATTTTTTTTAAAGCAAAAGAGAAATAACGCAAGCAGGAATCCACTTAGGTTGGTCTAGTGGTATTGAGTTGCAACATGGGAGTATGCTCCTCTTTGAGGTCTCAGGTTCAATTCTCTGATGCCAATTTAGGTGGGCATACGAATAAAAAAATGCAATATATAATTGGTAACGGTGAAAAAAGAACAAGTGATAATTCATAGTAGACAAAATAAAACACTTCATGAAATGTATAAAATCTGAAAATATTATAAAAGAAAATTCATCAGTGAAATCGGTGCGCTGTATTTTAGATGAAATTTGTTAGGTTAAGTTGCTGCAGACCTAATAAAATTAATAAATAAAGATTATTATATTTTAAAGGTTAACTAAAACATCACATCACATCACTAGGCCATCTAACAAAATGCTAAAGGAAAATGTTACCATGATTAAAAATGTAATTCTTGATTTTATAGAGATCATTTATTGTTCTCAGCAACAGTGATCGAACCTGTTGACTTGTTTGAGTATCGACTAACTGCTTGTTTTTGTAATATTTTGACAGCTACTCTGTATTCTTGAACGTCCTCTTTGGTACACTTTGTGCCAAAGAGGCGTCTCTGTTTGTACTGAATATATATTCCATTTTTGTTTCTTAACAAAAATAGAGATCATTTATCAAATTAACTCAAATTTAATAACTAGTATCTGATTTTGTGTTTATATACATAGGATAATTTTCATTCATAAAATATAAATATAAATATTTTGAACTATAATGTATAAATATATTTTTTTTAGAGAAAATATATGTATGTTGTTATTGTTTTAATAATTATTGGTTCGTTTCAAAACATATGATAAAAATATTTGTTTTTTTATATAAAAAATTCAACAAATCAATTAAAATACCATGGTTTGATGTGATAGAAGAGCATAATAGCTTACGGTGTGAAGAACCAAAGTTTTATTCTTAATTAAGAGATAAGTTTAGACTTAATACTTGATTTTTTTGAACTATAATGTATAAACATATGTATGTTGTTATTGTTTTAATAATTATTTTGTTTTGTTTCAAAAAATATGATGAAAATATTTGTTTATTGTTTTTAAATAAAAACCCAACAAAAGGTTTGATATATGATAGAAGAGCATGTTCTCTTACGGTTTCAAGAAACAAAGTTTTATTCTTGATTGAGAGATAAGTTTATACTTAATGCCCGACGGTGCCTATATATTTGTTATGTGACAAATGCGCCTATATATTTTTTTCTCTAACGTGTAAGATATCGGACAAAGACGTAGTGTCTCTCTAGATTATTTGCATAACTTGCTTTGACTCCTTTCACACTAATACCGTTGAGGAATGGCTCAATTAATATGTTGAAAGTTCACAATCGTAACACAATTTTGGAGGCAGATTGGATGGTGCATCTGGAAGCCAAATCGTGACACAATTTAGGAAATCGTGACACGATTTTGACATATCTGAAACATTATTTAAGCATTCCATAACCTATTTATTGAGTAAGCTTGGTGAATCTCATAGAAACCAAAAAAAGAAACTCTTAAAGTTTTAGATACTGAAAGTTGAGGGTCTTTTGGGGCACCTTCTATCGTGAGATAGGCTGACAAATCCCCAATGGTGAGCAAGTTATGTTGTACCAAGTCCAACAGGTATTTTCATTTAATTTAATAACTTATAATAAATGTTTTTCTATTTTTACTTTTATGTAATGAAAATGAAAATTAACACTTAAAATCTTCATTACATCCAGACCTTTTGTCCAAAAACAACACGCATCTCCATCCATCCAGGACTGTTTGTGTTGATTTTTGAGGGGAGTAGATTTGAATAGAGAAAAAGGGTTATGGAGAATGGTTACGATGGGAAATTTTCAGGACTGGGTATTAACAAAACAGTCAACACCAACAACATGTGCATGATGATCATCAACTTCATAACAACAACATCAATATTGATAACTTGTTTCAGGTTTCCAAAATGATTTTGACATCACCACCAACAATCTCATCTCTTCTTATTCACAAAAATCAAAACACTAATAATGTGATCTCATAGCTTCAACATTAATTTCTTCATCTCCTAGCTTCAAGATCATTATCACCACCACCAAAATAACCCTGACATTATAACCCATAAAATTAAAAAAGATCCCAATTTGGTTCCATTTTTATTAATCTTAGATTGAGTAATTTTTAATCATGTTGTTTTAATTGTTCCAACAAAACGTGAGTTACAAAATGAGAGGGGGTTTAATCTTTCTACTTTTCATTATTTGTGTTTAAGAATCCATGTTTATGAAAACCAGTTTCATTGTCAATTTCTAAAGTTTTTCAGACTTGGAAGCATTGAGTAAGTGAGATGTGGGATGAAGGGTTTATTTTGCAGTTATGGGTATGGAATGGAAAATTTGGTGGTGAAGATGTTGAAACATGAAAAATTCTGAAAATTTGGTGGTGAAGGTGTTGAAACATCAAACGTATTTCACATCACTTTCAAGAACAAATTAGAAATAGTGTCCAAATCTAAAATGAAAATGTGGTTTTAAAAATATGCTTATCAAATGTTTTTTTCCCTGAAGAAGCATGTTCTTCGTGGAACATAATTGAAAAATCTGGGAATTAACCACTAATATATAATTTATTTATTTTTTGACAAACCACTAATATATGATGAATAATTCTAAAAGGGTTAATCAATTAAGGGTTATTCAATTATTAATTTAACAGGAAAAGTATTAAATTTACTGGATTAATATTTTTATCAATTATTCCTTTAAGAATTGTTTTTTGTTTTTTATCAATTATGAAATATGAAAAAAGGTCATATTTTTAATGATGAGAACAGTGTTTCCCTAAAAAAAAAAAATGAGAACAGTGTTAACTATTACTAACATGTTAATAACCTTATAATATGATAAAAGCCGTCTAACACTGTTGAAACAAGTTTCCCTTCTCAAATCTGGCCCATTGAATTAAAAATCAATATATCTTATGGTAGAATCAAGCTCTCTCACCACATGAGACTTGATTTGCTCTCTCACCGAAGCCTTGACCCGTTTTTTGGATGAGGTTCAAAGTTTCAAGATATAAATCTTGAAAAACCAAAAGAGGGGATCTTGGGGAAATGATTGGTGTCTTTTGAAGAGAGATTAATGGAGTTAGGAAACACATGAGTGGAGGGCCTATTGTGAGCAACTTGGATGAGTCTTGTGAAACCAAAAGAGAAGATCCTTAGTAAAATCAAAGGCTAAGGGTTGGTTCTCTTTTGAGGGTTAGATTCTAGAGTTGGCGAACAATTGTAAACACCTTGAGATAATGAAAACTATTGAGTGTCTTGTTCCTTGTTCAATGAGAGTGGAAAAGTCACAATGATTTAATGCATTTTTATATGTTTTACAAAATAGAAATATAAAATAGAAGAGAAATGCAAACAACATATTCTATTTGATTGGTTGAAAAGAATATGTTAGAAAATAAAACAAATAAAATGAAATACAGATAAAATAATATAAGAGATACGACACAAATTCAACCCAATTTTCTCCAAAGTTAATGAATTTCAATGCATTATATCAGATCGGTTGTGTAAATGAACCGGTCGAAAACCGTATAAACCGGCCTGATGCAAAAAAAAAAAAAAAAAATTCAAGTGACGGCTTCAGTTGAAAACAGCTTCAAATTGGAGTTAAGTTAGAGAGAGAGAGAGAGTGTGTGTGTGAAGTGAAGAGAAAATGGCAAAGCCGTCGTCGTCGTCGTCGTCTTCATCTTCTTCTTCTTCCATCACAAAGGATGCACAAGACCTATTACGTGCTCTTTGGTCTGCATATTCCGCTACACCTTCAAATCTCAAGGTTGATTTCTTCCATTTCTCTCTCCCCTTTTTCATTTCTTCATAATTCATTACTTTTCCCTAACCTCATTTTCTCTCTCAATTCTTTCAGATCATCGATCTCTATGCTGTCTTCGCTGTTTTCACCGCTCTCCTTCAGGTTCTTCCCTCAATTTCGCTTAGATCTGTCCATATATTAATCTTTTTGTTATTTATTCATAGTCTTCAATTTTAATTGATCTAGATTTAATTATTATTAATTAAAAAAAAAAATTATTTGACATTTTGGTTAATTATGATCTTCATTTATTTTCCTGATTATGACATTTTGGTTAAAAATGTTTGGACATTATGTTTTTTAAAGATGTGCCTTAGTTGTTTGATGTTATGCAATTATTCTGAAACCAAGTGATTGAACTTAAGTGGTTAATGAGTTTCCGTTAAGGATGGATTGTTCCAGAGAAACCGAGTTAGCTGGAACAATCCTTAGCCATACTCTACTACTCTACTTAACTCCCGATCAAACTCCAGATTATCAGGGTCCATTTCCCTAGGAGCTAGAAGGTTAGGGAAAAAAAGGCAATTATTCTGCATCTATGTCTTGTATGAGTAGGTGTTCCTAGAGCTGTTAACATCCTTCATAGAACATAGTGAACAAAGATAGGGCTAAGTTTAGCTGATACAAGCAAGTTGTTGCTATCATTCTGAAAACTTTGCCTTACTTCCACTCTGAAATGGAAATACGGTGGAACTATAAGTTCAATTACCTTTAGTTATCTCTTTGATTTTTAATGTAACAAGGTGGTACTGAGTTAGTTACCTATAGCTCAATTATGCCATTCAAAACCATATGTTGTTAGGAAACTTGATTTTATTGAATTCAATCTATTTTCAAGTTTGTATGTAGCTACTTTACTAGGAGTCAGTTTATCCAGTCTCAATCAACTTCGGACTTGTTTGAGATCAAGTATTATAATAGCCAAAAGGACAGCGATAGCACTGAATTGTAAACTAATATGTGTTTCTGATTTCCCCTCATTCAATCCAGATCATGAGACATTGTCACCTCTTTGATTACTAACTCGATGCAGTGTTACCTCCAAAATACAATTAAACAAACTGAACTCTCTATAGAAAGACAGTGTATTGAGATGCACGTCATATGATGTGCAATAAAAAAAAGGAGATTCCAAACCCAATATTATGTAGAGCTGTAAACTTATAAACATACAGATTTGTCAGCTGTTTAGGCTTTTCTTTTTGAATTCCGATCATATTCTTTCACTTTTACGGGTCCTGCTGAAAAAATTGATCTGGAAAAGTAAAGACTAACGTGAAAAGAGATTCGTAGATCCCAGGACCTCAACAACCAACGTGAAAAGAGATTCGTAGATCCCAGGAAGATCTCCTCCACTGTTGTTTACGGGGAAGGAAATGAACTATAGTCGTAGGAATATCTTTTATGATACTTGTTTCATGTGAAATCATGTTAAGTAGGGTCAGATAGCCTAAATTATTCTTGATTTGAAGCTCTGAGAGTAGAGACTAATCAAGGGTAATCCACAAGTAATATATGGTGATTTAAACAGCTCCTTTCCCCTTACTCATATTAATCATTTCCTTGTAAGATAGAGTCTCTTTTATGTCAGAAATATATTATAGTCAAGAGTGTTTAGCACATTGTCACGCTCCCTTCCAGTATGCATTAACTTAGGTGTAAGAGCTATTTTATCGATTTCCAAGTGATTTGCTGGAGCGAAGACCTAACAAGGCATTCATGTGTAAGATATGACTTAGGAGGTCTTTAGAGTTCAGTCAATTGCATTTAATGTCCAAATTGGTACTTAAATGAATTTATGTCTGATTTAAACGTGAACTAAATGCACTTATGTGAATTCCTTCCTTCAAAAAAAAAATGCACTTATGTGAATATGAATTTCTACATTCTCCTTACCTGCTTGACACCTAGTAGATAGGGGCTGGAATTTTTCCATTTCTCTGATTTATGTCTTAAACATTGGTTTTAAAACATGTTTCTCTTCAAACACTTTGCCACACCGTTTAGGTTTGTTTTTTAAAATATCTCTCTGAAAACAATGATTAACTACAAAAGGATTTATATGAATTCTGTTTTCTTTATAGAACCATGAACTACAAAATATGGATTATGCCGAAGAAATAGGTAAAACAAGAAATTTATGCAGAAACAACAAAATATTTATGCAGAAATTTGTAGAACAATCACTATGTAACTTCAATGAAAAAGAAGTTCTAAGCTTCTAAATAAGTAAACAAGAAATATGCAATCTTGCTTTACTAGATACTCTTCCACTTTCTCGTTTAATGAGTTCTTACTTTTAACGGTTTTAAGAAAATTGCACAAAAGAAGTTATTTTTTTATGAAGGTTTGAAGTCAGTAATTAGGTTAATGCTAACATTACATGCACTTGTTAACACTTACATTCTTTTTTCTTAATGAACAGGTAGTTTACATGGCACTGGTGGGAACATTTCCATTTAACTCCTTCCTTTCTGGAGTACTCTCTTGCGTAGGAACTGCAGTTTTGGCTGGTAAGTGTCAATAGTCTATTGCAATTTGAAAGCGCTAGCATGTTATGCACATTTAGACTCCAACATACGGAGATTTCTAAACTACTTGCAAGTTGAAACACGTGTATTCGGATGACGCTTCAATTCCTACTAGATACATATGCCTAAATTTAGTTTTCGTCTTACTTATCTTTGTTATCATCGTTTATTTTGAATCAGTTTGTCTCCGGATCCAAGTCAATAAAGAGAACAAGGAATTCAAGGTAAACATTATTTTCTTGTTTATTTTGTATTTTGTTTTGATGTTACAAGCCAAATTCCAGGCAATCATTGTTTAACTTGACAAAACAAAGTAAGAAGGAAAGAAAATGAAGCAGTAAAATGTTGTCTGCATATTATTTTCTCCACTGGATATATTCATACTGATAATTTGGTCCTCCAACCTTGTGCAGGATCTTGCGCCTGAGCGTGCTTTTGCTGATTTTGTTCTCTGCAATGTGGTGCTTCACTTGGTGATCATGAACTTCCTTGGTTAAATTGGTTTCGTGTGTTTTTGTTGTTTTCAAGAGAACCGTTGGAGGAACAATATCATTAGTATTATATACGTGGGTTTTCTCATGCTACTGTAGTTTCATGTTGATTCCCTCACCTCTTCCATTTTTGGGGACTTCATTTTGAACATATAGATACTAGATATTCTGCTATCTTTTAAATTTAAAATACTCTCTTAATGATGAATTTCAGAAGGTGTTCACATGGATATATAAGCCTGAGTACTACTCCAAAAACTCTGAAAAAGTTAAATTTATGTTTGGATTGATTGTGAATTTGGCGAGTGACGTGATTGTCAAAATTACGGTAACAAATGTAAATCTGCCAAATTCACCACCAATACTAATACGCACAAAGTGTGTTTTTGATTGTATGGTGGTAAAAGTTATTTTTTTATTCAACTGATTTTAGTTAAAAATCACTTTAAGGATGATTTATGATTGAACACGTTCACGTGAAAGTGAGTTGAATAATAAATTTGAGTGTAAAAGTCACATTTGGAGGCAAAAGCTACAAGGTTTAGTTTCAAAATATGCAAAATTAATTTTATTTGAGAACTTTTAAATATATCAAAATCAATTTTAAACATTCAGAGATACTTTCGGAAGAGCCAAAAGTGAATTTTAAACGTTCAGAAATACTTTTGGAAGAGCCAAAAGTGAATTCAACATGCACTTGATAATATAAGAGCACTTTTCTTGTTGGTTGATAGACGAAATAACAAAGTTATTATAAGCTCACAAGTGTCGGAGTTTAAAACCCCGATCATGGCGTCTAGATTAAATTTTTTGGCCTAACATTCCTTTTCAAAAAAAAAAATTTGGCATAATATTTTCTTTTTGCTCGCGTCTTTAGTCACAAGTTTCTGGAATGATTTTATTGAAGTGGATTTTTCTGATGTGAAACAAAAGGACCCAATATGGGGTAGAAATTTTTTTGTCGGCTGTAGCATATGCCATGAGATCAACGTGTGATGAAATGTGAAAACAAAAGTACAACATGTGATGTATTTCCTCGTGGTTCTATGAAGTTGTGAATATTCTCGATGTCTTTATTGACCAAAAAGATTGAAGAACTCTAGCAGCTTATCATTGCTCAATAGAAACAAGAAAAATAAAGAAAACAAACTCATCATAAAGGGCATACACCAAAAGCCGTACAAATAATAATTATTTTATGTCTTCTATTCTTTTTTAAGGTTACACTTTTGAGATTTGAACCTAACCAATGTGGCAATTTGAAATTAGAATTGTCATCAATGGTATATTATCTCTATTCAACAGCTATGCTGAGAGAGTCATTATCTAGATTCTCATCCACATCTCTCAAAAGTTTGACAAATACTTTCATAGTTCATACCATGAATGAATAAAATTAGGATGTAGGAGTAAATGAGTTGAATTAATCAGCAAGGTCTCCATATCTTTTACCCATTAACAATAAGATACTTTAATGAGTATTGATGTTATTTAATACTACTAATTGAATGTTACTGACCATCAGAATAGTTGAACTTAGAATGGAGTTAGAAACACGTTTCAAACTATCTTGGTGAGTACTGTCATTATAATATGAATCTCTAGACCCAGTCTCAACATTTGGAACATAACTCTTGCAAGTAATTGCAATCTTTATTTTAGTATGTGAAAACAAGGAAAAATCGACTCCATTTTGTACACTTTGTTTTTGGTCTTTGATTCTTATTTATTATTGTCCATGAAGGATAACCAAATACTGTATAATATTTACTCACTCATTAATCATCATCCTTAAATACCGTAAAAGATGAAGAAGTTTGTATATGAAAAGATGTACATATACAAGAATTTCTCATACACCTAACTAAAATACTATTATATTATTTTAAACCTACTTTTGTTCTAATCTTTTTTAGAAGTGTTCATTATTATCGTGGGTGAGTACTATGGTGTCTCAAAGATGTCTAAAGTGCATTAAAAAAAAAGAAGCTTTTTTTCTAAGTTTTCTAACACAAGTAATACGCGCATCATCTGAGTGTCACACATCCACATATGTTTGAGCTTCATAATTTATTATTAGTGTTAGTTGTTGAAATCACTAATTTAGTTTTGTGACGTCCATGTCTTTATTGAATTTATTAAGTTAGATTTATGATTAAAGACATGCCTTAAGATTGACACAAGCCATAGTAGATGATATGTATCCAGGGTGGCCTATGTACTGCCGTATGAACTTTCAACCTTACGCTTTCAATGAATGTTTCCTTTGACTCATAAAAATGTAAACTTTCCATTTTATTAGTTTTCATAGAAAACAAGGTAGCATTATAGATAATGTCAACCTTATGCAAGATTAAATTAAAAACTCACGACGACGACAACATAACAACAAGACTATTACTAGTCTATACTACATATATGTCCCTAATTAATAGTATTACCCAGCACAAATTATTAAATATATTTAGAGAAATGCTAAAGAATATTCTTGAGGCATTTGATAAGAGGATAAAAATATAAATATTGTATTGTGAAATGGTGAAAAGTAATGAATTTAAATTTTTAAAAGTCAAAATATTGTTGAATTCAATGCAAACATGTTACTTTTGGTTTCCTTAAGAGTGTGTTTGGATGGAGGGTTTGAGAGGGAAATGGAGGGGAGAATTTATTTTTCATTTTTAAATGACGGACACTGTGAGATGTTTTATAAAAAGTTAACATATTAACATGATAAATAATCATATAATACTTCAACCACACTTAATTTATTTTTGAAAAACATGTTATATAGTCCGTAATTTAAAAACGAAAAGTAAACCCTCACCTCCCTTTCCCCCCTCCCAAACCCTCAATCCAAACACACCATAACCATTGCCCTGAGGACACTGGTTAGCAAGACTCATATATTTATTATTCTTTTTCTAGATATATTCCATATTAATATTATCAATTTATTTTAGAATATGAAAAGTAACATTGAATGTATTTATATTTAAATGTTAAGTTAGTATAGTCACACACATTTTGAATAAATTTATTATCCCAACAACGGTTCTCAATGCACAACATTGTAAGAAGAAATATACTCTATAAATGTTTGAGGCATCAATCATCGTATCTTCAGGTGGGAATAGTTTAAACCGTTTGTTATGGGCCGACCTACTTATAACTTGGTTCAACCTGGCTCATTTATAAAATAGGTTAGGCTCAATTTTTTTTAAAAAACTCATTAAATTAAAAAGGTTAGGTTAACACTTATAGAAAAATCTACCTACAGGCCTATCAGGTCAACCTATATGTGTAATTATATATACTACATTATATAATACATACATATTAGTCTCTACAAAATGAACGTGACTCTACAAAATTTTATTTTATTAATCTATTATACTTTTAAAAGATATATATTTGTTAGCTTTTTTTTATAAATTTATATTTAAAATTGTTAGTACAAATTTGACTTTTATTTGTAAAAAAAAAAAAACAAATTAGACTTTTAAACATACTAATATGTCATATTGGACTTTAAAAAAGGTCAGAGCAAACTTAAAATAAAATCTTTGATAAATTAATAGGTCACAGTTTCCATATTTATGTAAACCCAAAACAAAATATTCAAGACAATAATATAATATGATTAGTTAGGAATATGAGTAATTAAAAAAAAGGGAAACGAATTTTATCCGTTGATACAAAACCCCATTAAAGAAAGCACACGTGTCAAAACAACAGAATCCGAATAACGATTGGTACCAATAGTGGCACTGGACCCCAACTACAAAAGCAAAAAGACTCATTCACCCTTTGTTTTGTTTGAATTGTAAATCTTTTTTTTCTTTGAAGAAGATGAGCGATTCTTTCGCTTATTCTACGTCACACAATTGTTACTACCGTCACAAAAAGAAGAAATCTTCAACAATGTTTACAACACCATTTTCTTCTCCTTCAACCGCTTTTTTCTCTCCACCTAAAGCTTCTTCTTCGTTACCTCTTCTTCGTACTTCTTCCACTTTTTTCCATCTTCGATCTGTAACAACTTCTTCTTATTGTTCTCCTATTGCTTTCTATACTAATAAAAAACCTAAAGACATTTCTGCTAATATGGCTTCTTCTGTTTCTTCTCGCACTTTCCTCAATGCCAGAAATGAACAAGGTATCTTTCTTTAATTCAAGATTCGCGTACTCGGTTTATTCTTTTGTTTCTTTAATTTCAAAAATTAATCAAAGAAACATCATTATCATTATCATTATGCTTATGAAGTTTAGTTCTGTGTTTTACTCACCGATATGTAGAAACTAGAAACAGATAATAATTTTGAGATAAACAGAAGTGATTAAGTATAATCACTTACTTTCCTTTAAAGAAATAGTATAATCACTTATTTGACTTGTTTATCTATTGGCGTAAGTTTCATGAGACTGTTTGAGAGGAGAACTTGTAATTCACAAGCTGTTTTCAGTTTTTTTTTTTTTTATAAGTTACCGAAAATAGCTTATGAAAAGAGCTTATTGCTTTTCTGAAAACAATTTTACTTTATTTTATTTTTTGTTATTGAAATAACGCATATTATGATAAGTGTCATGTCAGCGTTTGGCATGGCATCAGAGAGAATTTTAATCTGAAGTGTCGTTGCTAGATATATATTCTTTTGTGTTAGTAGGTAGAGTTATTTTTGTTGAAGTTTATTTCTGCTGACACTGATAGTTTGATGTTAATAAATAATACCATTTAATTGGTTTGAACTTTGTTGCTGCTTTTTCTTTTTTGTGGTTTGACTATTGTTAACTAAAATTGGGACCAAGAAGCCATTTTTGGTTTGTTTGTATATAATTTTGTTTCTGGTTTGATTATTTAAATATTGAAGATTGATTAGTATTATTAGTGTTAATTTTTTGTCACATTTATTTGTTTGTTTGCAGATGTTCTTTCTGGAATAAAGAAGGAAGTAGAAGCCGGAACTTTGCCTCTTAATATTGCTGAAGGAATGGAAGAATTGTACCTTAACTATAAAAGTGCAGTAAGTTTATAGTCTTATTATGTTAATCCTATGTTTATAACCTTTTAATTAAAGTAGTTAACTGTTAAATATTATTTTTTTATCAGTAAACAATTTCTATTATCTTGTGGGAAAAGATATTAGTTTACTCATGATTCACTGTGGAAATGAAATCCCAAAATAGGTTTCTTTAACTGAAAATGAAATCTGAAAATAGCTTTCTTTAACTGTGGAAATATATGTCCTCTGTTCTTGTATAGTTGATATTGTTTGTTAATTTCCAGGCTGGCTTGGTGTAGGTATATACTTTATGATAATAAAAACAGTCGAGTCAATATTTTCTATTTCTTTGCAGTTTAATATTATTAAACTGCAATTGATATACTAATTCATGTTTTCATCCGTTACTTGGTTTCATTTCCTTTTGTATGCAACCATGTTTCAGGTTATTAAAAGTGGAGATCCTAAAGCAGATGAGATAGTATTGTCAAATATGACTGCTTTATTAGATCGCATATTTTTGGATGTGAAGGTCAGTTTGAATATTCGAATATGCTTTGCTAAGCTAACTGTTTCATTGCATACAGACTCTGATTTTTGAAATTTTCACATCATCTCGCATCTTTGCTCATTTAATCTTACTATAGTTTTTGAAATACCATGCTAAAAAACCGGACTGATTTATAACAGGAGTCTTTTGTCTTTGAAGCACACCATAAAGCAAAGAGAGAGCCTTTTGACTACTACATGTTTGGCCAAAATTATATTCGTCCCTTAGTTGATTTCAAGTGAGTTACAAACAACATTATCTCCTCTTTCTTCTCTTTGGCATTGATCAGTTTAGTTTACTTATTTGACTTTGCTGTTGATCTTCTACAAATGTGATTAGTCAAATTTCATGCATGGATATTACTAATCAGCAGTAGATTTTTTTTTACTGCAATAAGCTAAGATTGTGATGGGAAGCATAAGATATGCATGCATGGGTTGTCCATACTCTATAACCAATAGGATTATCATGTTAAGCACGTTGGTTGAAGCTAATGGTTTATCAGGAATGAATATCAATGTAATTTTGATTTTGACGGTTCTTATGTTTCATCCTGTCTTGTGTCGCTCAAATACAATGTACCTGTGAAAATGCTGCATCCTTTATGAATCCTGGTTATTCTTCCTCCCAGAGTTTATTAAGCAATTCAATCGTTCTGGTGCTTTTGCTAAGTAGTTAAAGAAGTTCCGCAGTGCATCAGATTAAATGTTAAGACAACTCACATTTACGCTTAAGGGGGAAATTTCATTAGTAATAGATTCGTGTATGACAGTTGAGTCAATATTTTCTATTGTTTTGCAGTTTAATATTATTTGAAGCAATTGTATGTATATGTTAATACATTAGTGTATGACACATTGATTGTAGATTTTGGTGTTCAAGTGGATATTGTAGAAACAATTATGGTGAACTGCTCTAATTACAGTATGTACACACACGCAGATGGAAAATAAAATAATAAATGGGATGAAGCTAGATGCTACCCTGCCTCAGAGCCTAAGGCTCTCAGATTTTCTTTCACAGATCCATACTCCTGTTTTGTCGAACTCCAACATCATATTGCCCTCCCACATCATATTGCCACCTTCCCGCTTCCATCACCCTCTTCTCCATTGTCCTATGACCATGTGTTTATTCATTAGACCCTGCAATGGGGGTGCCCATCAGTATTCAATTACATCTGTGCTTAGTTGAAAGTTGCTCATGGCTAACCATAGGATATAAATGACAATAAAAGCGACAAAATCTATGATCTCATTAGAGTTACGCCTTTGCAGATTTTGACTACATCTTACTGGGCTTCATCCTCAGTTTTCTTTGTGCCCTCAAATGGAGATCTCTTGTGAATTTATGATGTATGCAGACAAGATGACACTTGTTCAGCTTTTGCTCCCTAGTTATGAATTTATCTGTAAATAATTAGATCCCCTTTTTTTTTTAAAAAAAAACTTGATCCTTCTTGGTTGTATGTATGTATAGAACTAGAAGTCACATCACTGTGGTTTTCTTTTTGTTCTCATGCTTAATTTAAATATTTGGAACCATGCCTTCAGAAGTAGGCTTTGTGTTGCCCTTTGAAAATTATAATGCTGGCATCTAGAAATCTGCATACCCTGTTTATATGCATGCCAGTTCCATCTTACAGCACCTCATATCTATTCTTAAATGTAATGCTTTTTCTGCAGCACTTCTTACGTTGGCAACATGCCCCTTTTCATTCAAATGGAAGAGCAGCTTAAGCAGGTGCCAATTTATAACGTTGGCAACATGCCCTTTTTCATTCAAATGCTTACTTTTACATTGTAGGATTATTCATTTTCTTACTGTAAAATATTGGTAGAACCTTTTTCCTCCTAGAAAGGGCGAAAGGTAGTAATAGAAAGTTAAAATATTCTTCCCTTATTATATGTACCATAACCAAATTCTAAGGTTGGTATCTGTTTGCAATATGCATAGGCTTGACATATATGGAGTTTATCTATGACATGTAAAAGTTAGTCTTCTTAAGGTGGTGGACAATATGTAAAATAATCTTGCTATTTATTTTAATATGCTACCATGCAAATTATGTCACATTGTTTCCCGTGTCTCGTTTGATTGTTTTCAATATTTCATTGGTCTTCAGATCAGTTTCGTTAGGAAAGTATGAACCGAACTTAATTGCAATTCTGCGTTACTATTGTACTAGAAAACCAAATTTACCAGTGTAAGGTTCTTCCCGTCACAAATGTGCCTGGAATTTGTCAATGTTAGATACTGAGCTGATGATGCTGTTGTTGTATCTAATTGTCCCCATTAAGTACTACAGTTATCACTTCTATATCAATGAGAACGCTGACAGAATACTCACTACCTTTCATGAAATGTCAAGCTTGATTCTGATTTATCGGTTGTGTATATTTACCCTATGTTAACATATTCATAAATGTGGGATTAATGTTTGAAAGATTGATAAAATTACTGCAGGGACACAATATTATTTTGATGTCAAACCACCAAAGTGAAGCTGATCCAGCTATTATTGCACTGCTGCTTGAAATGCGACTTCCACATATTGCTGAAAACTTGGTAAAATTTGCATGTGTGTTGTCTGACTACAGTCTATTCTGCACATTTATAAATGCAGAGCTAATCGAATTCTGCCTTTTGTTCTACAGATTTATGTGGCAGGAGATAGAGTTATAACCGATCCTCTATGCAAGCCCTTCAGTATTGGCAGGTTCATTGTATTCTTCTTTTTATTAAATTTGATATTTATGCTGGCATATTTCCTAACGAGGTTGACTTTGAATCTCTTTAATTACATTTTTCATTTATGTAGGAATCTGATCTGTGTTTATTCAAAGAAGCACATGCTTGATGATCCAGCACTTGTAGAGATGAAAAGAAAAGCAAATACACGAAGTCTGAAGGAAATGGCCACGCTTTTAAGGTATATGCATACTTATTTATAACTAGATGACTGCTTTTCTTTTGTGATTCCAATTCAGACTGCAATGCATCGATTTGAGTCCATGTTTTCTACATTTCTGAAGACAGATATGTTTGAATCCAAATCTTAAAGAAGGGTAGAGCATGTAATAGCAGTTGATAATGTTCCCTTAGATAGTATCTTTTGTGTGTAATAGTTGTTGATTGGTTAGATGTCCCTTATATTAATATTTCGACGTTAAATATTAATGTACTGTTTTTTGTTACAGGAGTGGATCACAAATAATTTGGATTGCCCCAAGCGGCGGTAGGGATCGACCAGTTGGCAACTCTGGGGTATGGGCACCGGTAAGTTCACTTTCTTGTAAAAGTAAAATTTAGCAGTGCATTATAGTTTCAGGTTAATTAAAACTTGCCACATCTTAGATCGATCATATGATTCATATTTGGAAACAAAATATCATTATCTGGGTAAATTCTCCAGAAGCGTACTCCAGCAGTCCATCTCATGTTGTTATGTTGATTTCCTTTATTATTTTATATATGCTTATAGAAAGATAAAGTAAGTATGTTAGAAGCAGATAGGATGGGAGCCATGTCTAACACTCTATTTAAGCATAACCAGTTGTTTCAAAGGTTGCTTAGTGACCTTTTTCACTGAAAATAGGTGGAAATACTATTTGAATTCCTTTGTTATAAAAAAAACATAGCCTTTCTTTCAAAACAAAAAAAAAACATAGCCTTGTCTCATACATACGGTAGAGTCAAGTACATGCATAATTCATCACGGATGGGCTGGTAAGGGGGCTACATATGAAGTTCCGGTTTGGCCCAAATGTGGAGTTCTTTTCTGCTGCACCATTTTATTATTTAGTTGGTTTAGCGTTGAAAACCAAGTATATACGTTTATTACCTTATGATTTGCTTATCATGAAAGCGGATAACTGCCAATGATTTCCATGCTTATTGGGCTAATCTTTATTCTCTCCTGGTTGTGCTCTATGCCAGATTATTGCTCTGTCCAATTTATTAATCCAATGTTTTAGTTTGTGAATTTGATCTATTACATGTTATGTGTATCAGACTATCAGTGCAAATTATTGTTCGACAAGTCTTTTTTGCTTTCTTTTGCTTGTAGTTGTATAAAATGATGAACAGCAAGACTTATGCATATTTCATATGGTTAATAATCCTAAGTGCACAACATCCTCTCATTGCAATACAACCAGTTCTGTGATATTTCCATACTGATTATGAATTTCCATGCTTATATGAGGCATTCAGGCACCCTTTGATTCTTCTTCAGTGGACAATATGCGAAGGCTTGTCGATCATTCAGGTCCACCAGGTCATATCTATCCTATGGCAATACTGTGCCATGACATAATGCCCCCTCCACTAAAGGTATGGTGTTCTTTCCTTTGAGAGTTGGCCCTGATATATTTTTCTCTTACTTTTATTGACACCGTGTTATTTTGCAGGTTGAAAAAGAAATTGGGGAGAAAAGAATTATATCATATCATGGGACTGGTATATCACTTTCTCCAGAAATAAGCTTTTCCGACACCACGGCTTCTTGTGAAAATCCTGAAAAGGTAAGGAGAATATGATAATTTCGACTTCAACTTCCTAAGATCTTTACATTATTATTTTGTCGTTGACTCTACATAGTTTTTTTCTGATAATTCACCTATTGTCATTCTGGTATCCTTGAAGTAAGAAGTATGACTGCCTAAAAATGCTACATAGCTTGACACTACGTATAAAACACTATTAAATACAGATAGTGTCATTTTGTTTTAGTTGTTGATGCTGCACAGATAAATTCCATATAAGCAATTTTGACTATTAAGGAAGGATCCTCCCGTGTGCCTTTGAATGAGAAATTTGGATACTCCACAAAAAAGAACTGTACCTCATGTGAACCTTTGGACCCTCTACCGAAACTGAGTATTAACATTTACAAACATTCGCTGGTTACAGAAATTGATTAAAATTTCTTGAAAATTTGTAATATAATGAGTCCCACCTCTGTAGTTAATGATCTATGTACACTAACCAAGTATTCAGTAATGTATCCTTGGGTCATATGCTCAAACTTACTAATGTTTTTGACCCTCGTCGTTCTGAACTTAAAAATATAGACCGAGTGTTTCCGTACATGATTTATTATCCGTTAGATACTTAGATTCTTTGACTTTTTTAATTTGATTATTGAAACATGGATTCTGTATGGTGCAGGCTAAAGAAACATACTCAAAAGCCTTGTATGATTCTGTGACTAATCAATATGATGTGCTGGAGTCTGCCATACACGGGAAAAAAGGATTGGAAGCATCAACTCCCACAGTTTCCTTGTCGCAGCCATGGAAGTAGTTCAGATTTGAATCTTTCTTATTACACGTTTCACTGATTTTCAGGTACAATTCTTACTTTAGATGTAGAAAAATGCAATTCTACTGCCAAAGACGCATCTTGTAGATTAGGATTGAAAACGTTTCTCATTGATGGAGTAAACACATCTTGATTGTTAGATGGGCTGCTTGTTTTCATTGAACTACAATTTATGATTGCTTTTAATGCCAGTCTTCAATTTTAGCATTTTCTAGGATTATTTGCTTGAATTTTTCATGGCTGAAGGTTCTAATTTCTTCTTTGCTTTTATAGAGGCAAGTTACAAGGCGTCAGTAAAACAATCCAACTTCAGAGATTACTGTCTTTTACTACATCCAAGGGCTCGATGGAAATTTCCTGTCAAATATTTTCTTTTCAATTTTTCTGTGTGCTTGCCATTATCATATCAGTAATCTGTTTCAGAATGTTCAAAATCAGCTGCTGTACAGGTCCCTCCTAGTTCCTTATCACATCCGGTCCATTGACTGATAAGAGACCAAATATAATTTTACCAATTTTTTTTGTATCAGGATTTCTTTTAGCTAGCTAAATAGATAATAGCTAATTTTCCATTTGTAATTTTGAGTTACATTTGTTTCATTATAGATGTATAATTGTTAATATTAGAACCTTTTCATTATCAAATTATTCAAACGTTCCACATTATAAGCAGGTCCAAATGCAATTGGATGGTAATTCACATTGGCAGAATTAATAAAAGTGATGCATTTACTTTGTTGCTTCTGTTCCAAGTTAATGTTTATTTGCATTGATGATAGGTATGTATGTGTAAGGGTGTAAATATGTTAAACTAGACAGTTTTCTAATACATGAGTCTAACTTGTGTCCCAATTTAAGATTTAAACTTATTTGTACGATACAGTTTTCAAATGGGTTTAAGAAGTATACAATTTTTTAGCTGTATGATTTTAGTATATATTATCGCAATAAAATTTAACACACAAACAAGAACAGATAACTGTAGGTTTAAAAGTTTTTCTTTCTTTCTTTTCAGTAATCTAAAACTTGGTATCTCTAGTTAAACTGAGCCTTAATTTATTTGTTTAATGTCTAAGTCTTATTAGACATGAACTGTTTCTATTCTTAACCAAGTAGAATCGTGAGAATCTGGAACAATATCAAGGAGAATGGAGATTGAACCAACCTTTGTATTCACAAAAAAAGTCAGTTCTTATTGCTTGATATAAGATGAGTGTATATGGCTGTATATTTCGACTCAAATAACAATCTAAATAGAAAGTTGTTCAATAGACACCTCAATTTCGCTTCTGATTACAACATAACTCATGATTAAATGTCTTTTATGGAAAATCCGGTTGGGTTGTAACTCGGTTGACTTTTTCCAACCAAGTAAGCAATTCTAAAGTGTATATTGAGAAACCATCATCTAAATATATCTTGAGGTGGATGTCATAAACAATGTCTTTTTTTTTTTTTTTATTCTCTATTCTCTTACCATAAAACCTTGGCACAATAGTTAATTGGATCTTGGTAAATAATGTGGCGTCCTAATGTGATTTAGTCCTTATTATATATATACCGTTTGCAATATACAACTTCCAAATAGTAAAAGACAACTATTCAAAATATATAAATAAATAAATAATCCTTTCAAAAAAAAACTATTCAAAATAAAAATGGCGTTCAATGTGTTATTACTGCTCAATGAAGCTACTAGTCAATAGAACCAGAACCACCATAAGGTACCATATGATTCAGGGACAATTGTCCTATATTGCCCCTACAGCAATGCTGCCAATGCAAACATTTGCTGCTCTGCCATTATTGAATTTTGGGGACCTGCCTGGTTGTGTTGGTGAAAAAGTGAAGGGTTTCCTCAAGTTATCTTGCTATAGATTCGAGTATACTTGTTCAATCCGTGACATGTCTACCATCAAATTATTGATGTTCTTTCAAAATTTATTTTAATAAATATGATAACGTACCCTTCATATATTCAACTATTTTAGAAAAATAACTTTTAAAAAATTTCATGCAAGGGGATTTGGTGTAGTTAAGGGTGCTTCTAAAATTTTGAATTTGGATTGCTGACAATAGTCAAAACAACTCATGAGTGATTATTATAACGATTTTGCTAACGAATGCTTCTGAGATATTTTTTAAGGATTCTAAATAAAGAAATTATTTTTCAAAAAAAGTAAAACAGTTCAATTTTCAATGTACTGGATACACAAATTTTCATAAAAATTTACTATTTAAGATGATTAAAAAGTGTCTCAATACATTAGTTAGCATTTCCCTTATTTTATACTTCAGTAAAAGTTAACACCAAAATTTACCTAATAAAATTTACCTATTAGAGATGGCAAATCAACCAACTTGATAGTGCAATTTAAGA
This sequence comes from Medicago arabica, assembly GCA_946800305.1. Taxonomy (NCBI): domain Eukaryota; kingdom Viridiplantae; phylum Streptophyta; class Magnoliopsida; order Fabales; family Fabaceae; genus Medicago; species Medicago arabica. The sequence continues at coordinate 45,291,465 of OX326970.1, forward strand.
TAGCATGTATCCCTTGTCAATTTGATGTTTCTAGGTTTGGCCAAGTTCGAGTCTCAGTCATTTTTCTACGTATGGTATATGGCAGTCCCATCAATACCCCACAGCTAAAAATTTGTGTTAAAACAGTGGAAACCAATACAGCCCTATGATGTTCAATAAGGCCAATGTCTTTCTATTTTGCTTCTATTTTCCTTTACGATACACGAGAAAGGGTCCCGTGGAAATGGTACCACCCCATTGTTTTATTGTGTTTTGTATTGTTTCTTTTAATTACCTCTGCATATAACAAGATTGGCCAGAATTAGATAATGACATGTTCAAAGATATAATAAATTAATATACAACATTTTTTCATTTATATTCGTTTTAATTAACAGTACATTTTCTAGATAGATAGCTATAAACATAAGTACACTATGTTTTCAATCAAATGACTTAGAATTTAATTTTTGTCCTTTTCTATTTTCTGAAAAAGAAAAGTTTATGCTTTTCATTATTAATACAATGTTTTTTTTAAAAAATAACACGGTAGATAAAAAAAATATATGCATATATATTATTTTTGCTTCAAAGTCAAATTATTATTTGTTGTGAACTTTGGATGTATTTGTTGTACTTCTATTGTCGTCCTCATCAATCGTCTTAGGATGAAGAAATGGTAAGTTACGATGTCACACATTTTTAGGTGGACAAACAAGACTCTCGATTACCATTCCAAAAAAAAAAAAAGACTCTTGATTGGATTGCAGATTAGAGACTTTCTATATCATCAAGTTATTGTATTTTTCACCATCCTCATTCTGATTCACGTTAACAGATATTCCAAAAATATTTGTTAGCATTTTTTATTTTAATCGTTGTGTTCATAAGTAATTCAAACTAACGGTAAAGTCAAATAATTATTACATTCTTTAAGAAACATATTTAATTGTGATCTGGTCCCCATGGGATCTTAGGGAATAGGTAGCGTTACGACACTGCTTAAGTATAATGAAGTTTAGGATGATGTGATTATTTATTTAGAGTAATACTAAATTGAATAGTTTAAGATTGCATGCACGAGGGTCTCGAATAATGTCACATTCTCACGTAGTGGTAAAATTGATATTTTATTACTTGCTATGACCAACGAAGGTTACCAAATCTTTCTGAGGAGTGTGCATGTTCCTTTGAGGAGCCAATGAATTTATTTATTTTTCCTTTCAGAAGGACTCAATACAGTGACACGAGCAAAATTGAAGTATGAACAAAACTATAATATATTCATTATATTAACACAGGGGCCAATACATATATAATATCTATTAACATGGGGCTAATACTTATATACAAGCAAATCGGTGTCTATTTGTTTACTTTTATAATGTTAATGTAAGAGTGAGTTGAAAAATAATTTTCAATATAAAAATTACGCTTGGATTCAAATCTAACAAATCGCTGCTTCAATTAGAATTATATTTAAAGACAAAATCAATCATAATCAACAACATGCAAACAAGTTAATATCAATTTTGTGGATGGAGGTAGTGAAGATTAGGATGGGGTAGGTGGTGGCGGAAATAGATGGTTTAGTGATTGTGTGGTGCGGCGGATGGGTGATAGGGAGGCCATTTTTTTTGGCATGATTGTTGGTGTGGTGGTGTTTCTTTTAGGGTGTACTTTAGCATGTTATTTGATTTAGCTGTGAATAAATTAATAACGATTTTTTTTAAGAAGTCAAATTACCCACTTCACACTCTCATGTCTCAAGTCAATACCATCAGATCAACCCAAGTGGATTATAAATCAATAACGTTTAAAGACGTGTTTTTACAAGGTTGGGGGAAAGATGGCGAGACTTGGCAGTGGCGTAAGAGGTTGTGGGTGTGGGAGGATGAGTTACTAAAGGAGTGTATATTATTATTTCTTGATGTTTCTTTGCAACCTCTTTCTTATGATGTGTAGCAGTGGCTGCCGGACCCTTCTGGAAGTTACTCTGTTCGTGGTGTGTATGCTATGCTCACAGCTCAGGATAATCCACAAGTTTTGCATGATGTCGATTTAATTTGGCACAAATAGGTTCTCCTAAAAGTGTCTATTTTTGCTTCGCGACTGCTTCGTGATCGCCTTCCTACTAAATTTAATTTGTTTGTGCGTGGTGTTATTGATACCGACGCGTGTTTGTGTGTTTCTGGATGCGGCCAGGTGGAGTATGCCCGTCACTTGTTTTTGTCGTGTACTTGCTTTGGGTCATTGTGGCTTTTAGTGTGGTCTTGGATTGGTTTCGATGGTGTCGACCATCAAGATATTTCATATCACTTTATTCAGTTTACTAATTATACATGTGGTTTGAAATCGCGGAGGTCTTTTCTTCAGCTGATTTGGCTTACTACTGCTTGGATTCTATGGAATGAGCGAAACAATAGATTATTTAAAAAGAAAGAATGTTATATAGATCAACTATTAGACAAAGTAAAATATTTTTCTTTGTAGTGGTTGAAAGCCAAAAAGACTAGCTTTGTATTTGGTGAACATTTGTGGTGGTCGAGTCCTTTGTCGTGTTTAGGCATTGGATAGACATTGTTTGTATCTTTTGTGAACTACTTGTCTTTTTTTTTTTGTAGTTTTTTCGGCACATCTTATTCTGAGGAGATTGCTACAACAGTGTTAATATAATCTATTTTTACTTGTCAAAAAAAAAGTTAATATCAATTTTTTGTGTAACGAATCACTTTTAATTTTGTTACTGTGAAATCAAACATAGTCTAATTCTATCTTAAAAATTTGAAGTTTTGTCTTTACACTTGATTTTTAGCCATAAATGAATTGTCCTGCAAATTTTATATAAAAAGGTAAATTATTTTACATTAAACTCGTTTTTTTAACTAAAATCAATTTTACAAAATCATTTCATTCAATTCAAAATCAAATTTTATCATATAATTTTTTACTACACTAATTATAAGTGTCCCTTTTACAATATTTCTATGTGGCATTGTAAGTGAAACTTCTTCTTTTGAGGGAAGTAAGTGAAACTTATAATTGTGAGGATCTATTTTGAAAATTAGGAATAATAGTATAAAGGAATGGAAAGAAAATAACATGTGAATCCCACATAACTGTGTTGATCTCAAACGAATAAAAAAGGTATAATGGAATGGGAAAAAATGAGATGTTGTAACTTGTATAAGGGTAACTTATTCAATGAAAGACAAAATTAAGCAAAGTTACGTGCCCATAAACAATGAATTACTGTGGCTTATCAATTTGCAGTACAACAATGTCGAATGCTTTTAGAGAAAAAAAATGATATCTCCTTAAAATAAGTCACTTTTAGATTTGGTGTTTGGACTATTAACATGTATAAAAAGGTGGTTAATCAAAATAAAATGGAATCAGTCAAAAAGGGTAGGAATAACTTCCCATCACTAGACTCTTTACATCAGTTCACAATAGTATTTCAAATTGATTTCCCTTGCGTTAAAGAGCTAGAGGATATAAAATGTTGGACTTTTTGAAACCAAAAAAAAATAAAAGTTTGAACTTTTAAAATTGATTAGAGAATCTAAATTTTACATATTATATGAGAAAAATATGAGTACAGTGCATATGTCACTTTATTTCGGATAGACGAAACGACAAAGTCATTATAAACTCACACACATAAATAGAGCTACCAGGATTCGAGCTCCGGTTAAGGCGTTCAGCCTAACAATTTCATATTCCACTTATTACAAGTAGAGTTGGGTACGTGATTGGCCATTTCCACATAAACATGAAAGTTAAGCGGATTAAACTAGCTCGTCCATAAATATCAATTTGTGATATGTTGATCTGAATTCAGTCCGTGTTGGTCTACATGTTAAACTGGTTGATCTGCATACCATAATAAAATAAAGGCTTATTTGCAATTTTGGTTCCTCTATTTTCATCTTTTTGTGAAATTGGTCCCCCTATTTTAAAGTTCAGCAGTTTTGGTTATCCATCCTATTTTTTACTAAAAAAGGTGATGTGTTAAGGTTTTAAATATTGTGGTATATGATCTAAAGATGATAACATATCAACATCGATGAAATCGTAAGAAAATTTTCTTAAAAACTTCATTTAAAACATGTTATATCACCATATTTTAGACAATTTATTAATAGAGGGACCAAAATTATCGAATTTTAAAAAAGGATGATCAATTTTGTAAAATGGTGAAAATAGAGGGAGCAAAACTGCAATTAAACATAAAATAAAATAAAAAAAATCACCCTTTTGTAAAAAGAACTAACTTGATCTCGACCTTTTGTTTTTATCCAACAAAATCAACTTGATCTCAAAATATACCCATCTATACACTTGGAGAATGATGAGAGGAGGTTGAAACAAGTAGGGACACTAACCATTAGATGTACAAACTCTAAGGGAACGGACGATGCTATTGAGTTGTCCCATCTTCACCAATACCATCAGCAGCATGAGTGAATCTCACCTATTCTCATTCATTTTGTAAAGTCAATTCTCAAATGATACATACTAGGGGTGGACATGGGATACATGCTAGAGGTGGATATGGTTCAGTTTGAGATGAAAATTGAACCGAACTGAACTGAACTGTTTGCTAAATTTAAAATAACTGAACTGAACTGTTTGTATTTTGAATTGAACTGAACTGTTTCAAACCGAACTGAACTGTTCTGAACTGAATCAAACTGTTATTATTAATACCTTTAAAAAAAATATAAAAAAAACAAACAAAATCGAATTTTAGATATAGAACTGAACTAAACTGTTTCGAAACGAATCGAACTATTTTGAACTGAACTGTTGTAATTGTTTAGTTTTTTTTGGTTCAGTTTAGCAGTTCAGTTCGGTTTTTTTGTTTTTTTCCCATCCATAATACATACTACACCAATACACAAGATATCAACATTTCTATGCAATAAGCAAAGAAGGTTGGTTATCTTGCTAAAAACTAATTTCATATTTTACAAATATTATGATTGGTTGGTTGTATAATAAGCCTTGTACTTTTAGTGCATATAAATCAAATCATTTTAAGAAAAGATAAATTCCGCGGTACCCTTTTGTCAAAAATAAAAAATTTGGAGTACCCTAAAGTTTTTTTGAGTTCTGATACCTTAAAGATAAAATTAAGTCAAAGTTAAAATTCATTTTAAAATAATTAAATATAAAATAAATTACATAACATTAAATGATTGAATGTTGACTATCATTCATGTCCAACAAGAAAATTAGAGTTCATCTTAAAAAAATATCTCTATGCAACCAATCAATAAAGTTTGAATTACATGCACCATTATGCATCAATGCTTCACTTTCATGCCACATCTGAATGTTGTATATGTGAGGAAAAAATCTTGATATCAGTCAGGATCAGATATAGTATCAAGATGGACCCTTGTGTTACGGGGGCAAAAACCATTGATTAATAATATTTTGTCTTCCTATCTATATACTCCAAATCAAAGATTGGTTATAAATACGAATGTAAATGATAAGCTCTTATCATAATTGATTTGTCAATATTACAAATGACAGTTGAAAGATGTTTCCCAAAGACCATACATCATCCAAGAAATGTCGCACTAATTATCATATATAAGACGATTTTTAATCAACTTGGAAGATATTTACATTGATTTAAGTTTGATATATTTGTCGCTTTGTTTAAAATTGATTTCGTGAAAAAATAGACATCCACTAAATAGAACAATATCATGAATGTGCCCTAGACCCAACAAAACCATCCAATGTACTCATTAGATGAATTTTTAGTCACTGTACTACTTGATCAAAAAGAATAGAGAGGAGGATTTCATAAGAAGAAAGACATAAAAAGAAAGTGATGTCTTGTATTGGAGTGCATGCAACTCGAATTGCATGTTTGGTTTAGCGTTTTATATGCTTTCCTTGTGTTCTAAGGGATCTTTACCGTGATTTTAATAAGCTAGAAATCTTAGTTTTTGGTCAAACGCAGGACACCACCGTTGAAACAAACAATTAAGAAATCGGTTAAAAAATAGTAAATATGTAGTTAATTGTAGAATTTGGTTGTTCATAGATCATTTCTCTTTTATATATATGGAAGAAGCTGGAATTTGAAAATTCAAAATGAATTGTAGGTAGAATATTCTGATTCTCTTATTTTTCACAGTGATCTAGCTAGCTGATGAGTTGTTACCTTGTGTGCCTACATTTCCTCATTGATCTTACTGCCACACGTGCCTTGCCTTACCCATATTATTGTAGCTGGCAAAGTTATTTTCGTCCCACACATCATAGCAACCAGTTTTTGTCCTATATATGCTTCCAATTTTGGACTAAATTTTCATATATAGTACCCCCTATGTGTCAGCCATCACAATTTTATGGGTTATTGTTTAATTACATATGTTAGAGACATAGTTTGCTGGTAACTTTTGTGTCCGTATTTGATTATGAATGGGGCAACTTTTTTAAGGTAATTGGGTTTCTATGTTTATAATTGGCAAAACCATAAATGATCATGTTTGTGTTTGTTGAAAGTGATTTATGTATTAATGAAAGTTGCTACAAATCATAAACTTTTGACGTGGGAAAAAATGAACCAAAAATCTTATTTTATTAAAAATATTGATTTCGTATCATTTGAGTTGTGTTATTTTGACATCAAAATACATATATATATATATATATTTTATAAGACATTATATATATTTATCTTTATTTTTAGTTCAAACAAAATATTTATCTTTGTTTTTTTAACCCCATATAAGCTACGCTTGTCTCAAAAGTACACATAAAAAATAAAAATATCATTTTTGAAATAAATTTTTAATGTCAAAATATTATTTCTCTAAATTATGCGAGTAGTATAAAATACGATTATTTTTTTAAGGAAAAATAAAATTATTGTATACAAGTCATTAATGATGCATCCATTCATTTAATAAATTAAGAAATGTTTGACTAATCACATTCCTGAAATGATTTGACAATCATAGGATATAAGAGATACCTGCCACAAGTGAAGAAAAAAAAAGAAGAATAGAGCAATATCGAAAAATAGAGCAATATAAATTAAGAAATCAGTCCAAAAAAAAGAAAAAAAAACCAAGAGAGAAGTATAACAATAGAGCAATATCAAAAAAATGACAAAAAAATCATAATTCTATTAAAAAAAAATACAACATACATAAGATATTAAGGGTGTGTTTAGGAGTTTGGAGGGGATGAGACGGTTTTGGGTGGAGGGGTGGGGGGGAAATGGAGGAGGAGGGAACAGTTTACGCTCAACTTGTTTGGAGGACATTGATAGTGAAATGAATGGATGTGGAAGGTTAATATGAAGATTCTTTTTATCCTTTTTATTAAAATGACGCTAAAATTATTAATATTTATATAAATACCAAGCTATATAGTTTTAGTATCCATGAAAATTTATGTTGAAACATAGAAATCATTAGATCAGTGGAGGAATTTATGTTTGCTAAAAAAACGGAGGAATTTATGTATCCTTGAATCACCGGCTTTAATCAGCAAGTTGAAACACATAAATCATAAGAACAATGGAGAAATTTCAAAGCAAAAACCATGGAGAGAATTAATCATAAGCGATTCACGAAGAAATCAAGAACAAATACATATCAGCGATCAAAATACATGAAGAAGACAAAATTGAGAATAGAAATTACGAATCTGGAGATATAAACAATCGAAAACGTGGAAGAGATTGAGATCAAAAGTGAGACCGTGAACGAGATTATGATCGAAATTAAAGTCATGATTGAAATTGCTGAATATCGTTGAGAACACACACACACACACACACACAGAGAGAGAGAGAGAGAGAGAGAGAGAGAGAGAGAGAGAGAGAGAGAGAGAGAGAGATGGGGATAAAGAAGGAGTATGTGTGTTTTGCATGAAATGAATGAAATTAGGGTCAAGGGTAGAATTAGAATTTTGAAACTATACTAAGGGCCAAATTGTAAATGTGAGTTACAAACCTCCCATTTTGGTCACCTTCGTGTATGAACAAACCTACTTGTTTTGATTGGTTAGGAGGGAAGGGGTTGTCAAAAGAGAGGGAAATGGTGTTGGGGGGGGGGGGGGGGGGGGGGCAAGGGTGGAGAGGCAGAAGAAGTAAAAATGGCGAGGGTGGAAAGTGAGGTGAGTGGGTCTGGTTGTTGTGAGGAAGAAGGGAGGTGGTTTGGCGGTCTAGGGAAATACTTGGAATGAACGTCCCCTTCTATAAGCCAATTCAAACAAGACTGTTTCCAGCAAATACTAGTGTGAATCTGGGATAAAGAATGCAACTCAGCCGTAAGACCTTGTAACTCCTCGATTTCCTCATCTAACAACGGATAAATCTTCCCCTTACAATCCAAGAAAGAAATACACTCCTTTACATTAGAGATTTTACCTAAAAGATTTGTAGTGTGATTCTGATGTCACTCTTTCAAAGCCAATTTTATCATCTTTAACTTTTCCTTCATTACATAACCACCCCACCCCTCCACCTGGAACGACTATAATTTGTTACAAATAAACTTCTTGTAACCAGGAACATTAGCCCAACGTTTCAGCATTCTAAACGGTTTTCCTCCCCCAATTTTGCTCATCAACTGAGAGGACAATCATACAATGATCTGACAAACTACACATATGCGTAACTTGGAGACAATCAGGCCACCTCAAAAGACTAACTTTACGATAACATGAATCTATCAAGGCGACTCATAGAATGACCATCACCACGATACCAAGTGAACCTACGACTGACAAAAGGAAGATCAACCAGATAATTATCATCAATTAACCTATTAAAGGAAGAACACCCCAACACACGAGCAGATGTCCCCACATTCCTCCTATCCTCTGGTCCACGAACAACATCAAAATCATCATACACATAAACCTTTTTCCCAACATAATTGTCCAATCTAGATAACAAAGTATCCCATAACAATCTCTGATCCCCCACCTTAATGGGTGCATAGATATTGAAAAGAACAAAAATCCTCATTCGAACGAACAAACCTGCCACTAAACGCCAAAACATGATCAAAAGTGAAGGAAGACCAAACCTCAACTTCCATACTATCCTAATTTTTTTTATCAAACCACCAGAAGCACCAACTGAAGATCGAAAAGAGAAACCGTGAGGCGATGTACCCCACAACAAAGAACCAATCAAATCATCTAAGTGTGAAAGTTTTGATTCTTGAATACACAAAATAAAAGGTCCCTTCTCACTTACCAACTTCCCCACCTCCTTTATTTTCTCAAAACTCCCTAATCCCCATACATTCTAAGAAATTAACTTCATTGATCACCACCCACACCCACACCCCTCCCCACCACAACACCTACACACCCTCCGCCCCTCTCCCAACTACACCTTCGCAACCCCTCGACCTCCTCACCAACCTCGCAACTAAACCTCCCACACCAACCTTACTCCCTCTACCGCCCCTTGATAACACCTGAAACATATTAGCATTATCTCCCATTAAATTTAACATCAACTGGCTTTCCTATTTCTCAAACATCTTCAACCGCTATTTCCTCGTTACCATGCAACACAATCCAATTCTATTGATCATTATTAACATATTCCTGTGAATTATTAACTGAGAGATTATCATTCGCAACAGAGACTTTCAACTTGTTAACCTACTGAACCCCATACCACTTACGAACATGTTTCTTTTAAAACCGTTAATACCTTGTTCCTTTCTTTAATTGTGTGTAACATACGTCTCATCTGGATGCTATTGTGCGTAACATACATTTATTTGTACATAATTTGCTCATAATATTAATATAAAAAATGCTAAAGGGATTTATAAAAAAAAAGGGTAATGTTAACCGGTGCCCTCGGGGGTGGGGGCACCGATTAAGAAAGTAAATATAGTAACATCACATTGGAACTTGTGCAATCAACTCATTAAAAGTCTAGACAAATTTGTAAAAAAAAAAAGTCTAAAAAATATTTCTTTTTATTTAAAACTTTTCCTTAAACAGTCCCCTGAGAGCACCAATTAACATAACCTAAAAAATATACACACTCTCCTATCACTATTATAAACAAAATTTTGCTTTATAGATTCATTCATTAACTGATGTATGTGGTCTATAATAAAGACTATATACATAGAATTGAATGAATTTAAAATGAAAAGTTTTGCTTATAATAACGAGTAGAAATGTTAGGTTGAAAAACATCGCAACTTTTTTCTAATCTAAATTTTTTGTTTCCTCGTATACTAAAACAAAGTTTCTTTCAAGTTAATATTTTTGTTTTTCCCCCTTAACTATTTGCATAGGTAACTCTAGTCATTGTCCATTGTGTCACACTCAATTTCCTTCCACGATCTTTTATTTTACCAATCACAATTTCCTCCTGTTTACATAGAGAAAAAACAAAAATTAAGGCAATAGAAACTCCAAGTAGTTTTTTTTCACCTAATTATCACCACCTGGAGGACATTTTTGGCCTTATTAATGATGAAAATATTACTTTTTCTTCCATGCAAACGCATTATCCGCAAACTTTTTTCCTTTTGATCAAGAATTATTCCCTAAAGCATGATTATGTTTCTTATCATATCGATAATTAATCATACAAAGCCATCAAAATTGACATTAAGGACATCTTAGAGATGAAGATTCATATATCAAATTAACAAGTACTATACCTTAAAAATCTTTCACTGTGTAAGGTTCTCATGCCAATGCAAATTATGAAATGACTCCTTATCAAAACTTTGAACACTACAGCACGCTATCTTACTATATAATTGGCATTATTCGATAAAAGTTCAGTTACTTTTACTACTAGTAGCCAGATAGATCAAGTTGCACACGCATGAATCACACTTGCAAGTTAAAGTCATCAGAAAATGCATACAATAGCACACTAATCCTTAATATTAATATAATACCAATATATATTTTTTTATATAAAATAACAGTGATAATATGATTAATATGATAATAACTTTCCAAAATAAAAATGCTGAAATGATTACTATGATAATAACAATAATATTTGTGCGGGTTGTTTGAAAAAAGTAAAAATTAATAAAATTTCAACCATTCAAATTGATTATTAATACTACGGACACATAAATAACAAATTATGTTGTACCAAAAAAAACTAGAACAAATTGTGAACTCAAGGAAATTTCGATGAAATGATTTATATATCTTCAAACTTAACTAAATATTTTGGGTTTTGAATTCAACTATGTGGAAGCACAACGTTAAAATTTTCGTTTCTCTAAAAAAAAAACATTTTTGAGGGACAATCGTGATGTTCATTGTGATCCTACTAGATTTGATGAATTAGTTTTTATTGTTACGTACAAAGTTACTCCATTTACCCAAAAAAGAAAAAAAAATGTAATTTTTTTTAAATATTAACCTATGTTTTTTTTGAATGAAACCTATGGTTAAAATTTCTTTCTTTATTCTTCAAAATAAGATGTATAATTGTACTTTTAGTTTTTTTTTTTTAGTATTATTACTGATGTATAATTACGGTCCCCTATATGGGCGGTTTTAAGGCCCGATCAGTCTGAGCAGTTGCTCGGATTTTGACCTAAATTTTTTGCAATTTCTTATGTAAATTCTTCTGAATTTCTTATATAAATTCCTCAGAATGTGTTGCAATTTTTTTTTACCAAAACTTTATAATAATCTTGGCTCCACCACGGTCCCTTGCATTTAAGTTGTGCAAATGAATCCCTCAAGTATCCTTATGTTGCAATTAGTTCCTTTTGTGCAATGTTAACAACAAAACATGGTGACATGGTCAAACAAGAAGCACACATTTCAAACATGAAGACACTCATCTCTAATATCTAATTACCCACATCACCAAGTCTTGCTAGTGACACCTAATATTTTGTAACTCGACCAATGAAATAACCTGATTTTTTTAAATCAATTTTTCTTTATCAATCAAATTTAAACACTTCTAAACAAGATGTATGTGTGAAGATACTATTTTTTTTCTAGGAAACTACCATAATATGCCAATGTGTTGTGTTATGTAAAGATCAAACCTCCTCCACGACCTTAACTTTGTTGCACTAACTTAGATCCAATCATTTGATGTTGAATATTTCTAATTTTTGTTTTTCTTATTGCTTCACTAAAATAATTTTTATTCAGCAAATTTTGTCAACTACTAGATGTGAACACATGCAATAGTCGTAAGTGAAATTAAATCTTATTTTCAATAAACCACCTCTTAGGAAAAGAATCATTCATTTTCCAATAAAAAATGTCAGTTAGCAGCAATCCAACAAGACCTGTTTCCTGTGTAGCTGACAACTATGAAGTCATGCAAATAAATATAAAATCCAAAGTTTACATATTAACCAAATATCGACTCCGTTGATAAAAAGTTGATTCATCTGTAAGGTCGTGACGTGCGTACAATTTACGTTACATGAATCACGAGGTATCCTCTCATCTTAGTGAATTCACGAAACCCGATTCATCTAAACTTTTTTCTATAAAAATATATATTTTTATTTGTCAAATTAAATATGAAAAACCTTTGTACTTCCCTTTGAAAGCTTGAATTTCACTCTCTATTCTCTTGACATCACTACACTCCACATCTTCTCACTGTACTACACTTTCATACTTCCATAACTAGTTTCTGCTGCAACATTAACACCTCTCTCTCTCTCTCTCTCTGAAAATCTCTGCAAATTTCAAGTGGGGCTAAACCAAAAAAAATCCTATTCTCATCATCACTGTACCTGCAACTCCACCACCTCTCATCACAAACCAACAAAAAAAGTTCAAATTTTGAAGCCTACCCACAAATTATTATAGCATAAGGTTCAAAAGGGCCATTTTCAAATTTTCTCTAACTCATTCTAATCAACAAATGAGTTTGTTTTGTGTTGGTTGGTGAATGGGTTGCATGGTGTCTTCTTTAGCTTCAAAATTTGCATTTTTTCCACCTTCACCACCAACGTATCAGCTGAAGAAGAATGATGACGGCAAACTCACGGTGGTTTCTACGGCCTCTCCGATTCCTCATCCTGATGATAACTCATTGGATGTTCTTCTTGTTGACACAAAACATGGAAATAAGATAGTTGCTTTTTATCTTAAGAATCCTTATGCAAGATTAACTTTGCTTTATTCTCATGGCAATGCTGCTGATTTAGGTCAACTTTATGATCTCTTTGTTCAACTTAAGGTTAATCTCAGAGTTAATCTCATGGGGTTAGTGTTTTTTTTTTCCTTAAAAGTTGTTTTAGTTTGTTCATGTTTATGTTTATGTTCTGTTTTTTTTTTGTTGTGTTTTTGTTTTGTGTGTTTGATGTTTTTGTCTTTTTTGTCTGTTCACAATTTTCACTCTATTCAAAAGACATCACGTTAACTACTGACCCTTGTTTTGTATTATCTTGATGTAGTTTACTCTTTCTCTTTCTTATTAGGCAACAAAAATATAGTTTATTTGTTCTTAGTGGGTTTTGTTATGTGTACTAGATCTGAAACAATTATGTTAATCTATGCATTGGTTTATGTTTTTATTTGTTTATGTTTATGACTTATCTACATGTGTGAGTTTGTGTTTTAGATCTGATGGTGAATGTGAACATGTGTGTAATGTGATGTGCATGTTTGGTATCAAGTTAATTTGTCGAAATCACGGTGACTCGCATTGATTTTGCAAAAACTATGAAGTGTAGCTTTTACAAAATCACATTGGTCCGCCGTGATTTCGACAAACCACGGTGATACCATACATCCAAGAAATGACAATGACAATGTTATATGTCTTTTCTTTACTGTTTCTTTTCAATGCAATAATAATAACAAGTAGAAAGTAGATGAAGTTAAGGCTTTTGGCACCAGAGGGTGTCTTCCCTAAACAAACAAACAAAAAATGAAAAAGTTAAAGTGAAAAGGAAAAGGAAAGGGAAAAAAAAAGCAGCTTGTATTTATGGATTCTGAAACATTGATAAAGATTTTACCTTTGTTTAGATTCTATTGGCCTAACTTTTTCTTCTTGGTAGTTTGTACCAATTTTTTCTGAACTTTCTTTGTCCTTTGTTTTACTTTCTTAATTTCTTTCTTATCAGTTTAAAGTTTTCTAGTTTTTACCCCTACATGGATGTGGACATAGCATAGAGTATTTAGGGGTTTTTGTGGGGATGGAACCCTGGGTGTTCTTTGAAAGTTTTTAATTTTCTTATCCTTACTACCAACATTATTTTCCTTTTAAAGCATTAGAACTAAAGAAAACGATAAATGTATGTTTGGTTCCGGTTTTTGGAGGAGGCAAAATTGATTATGGAGATGTATAATTGATTTTGACATGTTTGAATGTTTTCGAGTAGAATTGTTTTTGCCTTCAAGAATTGACTCTAACTTGATGCTAGAATTCGGAGCTTTTGTTTCTACAAATGATTTATAACTTTTTAGCCTCAAATTTATTGTTCAACCCACTTTTACATGAATGTATCAAAACAGAAGCCGCTTTACATTCGATTTACTATTAGGCATAATAAATTTACAGAATCAATTCATTGGAAATTAATTTGTCTCTGCGAAACCACACACACGCTAAACATTTTCTCATCTTGCATCTTTGAATTGTTGTAATATTTCGTTATCTCTCTATCCTGTAATAATATACTTTGCCATTATTATTGATTTGAAGTTCCCTATTTAGTTTTTCTAGAAACTTATAGTGCACATTTGAGTCACATTTGCTTTAGAAGTTTCATTGGAATATGCTATTAGTTATTAGATCTTGAGCTTTTACTTAAAAAGTGAATATGTACATTGGTCCATAAATGGTTTGATTTACATCAATCTAGTTTGCCAATTGACTCTGTCAGTCTATAAATTTGATTTAATAAAGCACATAATAAGGTCTTGGTTGAATCAATTTTGAACATCAATGTGATTAATATAAATAGTCTTTGAAGAAATAATTTTTTTGTTACTTCAATCATTTGAATTGCCAGCATTTCTAGACTAAAGCTGAAAAGTTGATGTGTTTTTTAACCTTTTTTTTTCTTTTTCCCGCAGGTATGACTATTCTGGATATGGTGCCTCTACCGGCAAGGTAGGCTATTCTTTGGCAAATTCAACTGTAGTTAGTTCTGTTGCAATGATGGACTGCACGCGCGCACACATACACGCACACAAATCAAAATTCTGTTTTGTTGAAATTAAGTTAATTAACAAATAGATAGTAATGCTAATACTTTCAAATTATGCAGCCTAGTGAATCCAGCACATATGCTGACATAGAGGCGATATATGAATGCCTTGAAACCAAATATGGAGTTGGCCAGGAAGACGTAATCTTATACGGGCAATCGGTTGGAAGTGGACCAACATTGCATTTGGCAGCTAAGTTGCCGAGGCTGAGAGGCGTGGTTCTACACAGCGGCATTCTTTCTGGTCTTCGAGTTCTCTGTCATGTGAAGTTCTCTTTTTGCTTCGACATTTATAAGGTAATAGAGGAATCAAACTATTTAATAAAATTAAACTTCTCCTCTTCATTTGAATTTTTAGTGACATTGATGAAGACTCATTTTTTATGATGCCGTTATTCGGAATCTGAATTAACTAAAACTTAATTGACAGCTCATTGAAAATATTTTCCATTAAATTTCGTGCTGTTAACCTATAAAATGCAAATTTGTAAGTTATATCTTTTGGTTCAGATAAAAAGAAAAATGTGTCTTTCATTTATTAATGGCCAACAACTTAATTATAAAAGTGAGTTTCGGATTAAGATTTCAAGTTTTGTATACTTAGAAGATACAAAATGAGCAGAATATTCTGTTTTATCATCTCATATGATCTAATTGTTTTTTTCCCTTTTCCAACCATGCAGAACATCAACAAAATAAAGAAGGTCAAGTGTCCCGTCCTTGTGATACATGTAAGTAAATGATGCAATGTAATCATACTTCTTTTACTCTTCCTATTTATTTCTTTTGACATTCAAGGCAAGTAGTAGACATAGCAATTATTGAGCATAATGATTGATTCTCTAGTTTTGGAGTTTATCACTGTACATTGATAAAGCACACTTTCCACCATCCTGCTTGAATTTCATGGTAGCTAGGCCTTGTGTTCTTTTTCTAGTCGTGCACAACATTAAAAATGAAGCAATTTTCCATTAAGTGAGGTTGGCTACATAGATTAACCAATGCCATAAAGTCCAATGGTGTTTGATTTATAGATAGACTATTTACCTCTAAATCTCTATTGGTCGATGGCCTGTAGATTTTAAGGACTACCGCCTCTAACAAGTTTATTTTCCTCCATTTGATTAACTCTCCTTATTGCTTTTATATGGGTATTTGTTACACTTGTCTAAATCACATAAGGCGAGTTTCACTATCTTTTATACAACGGGAATGTCCCAATTTTCTCTCTGAATATTGTTGCATTTTTAATTCTATCTTGTCTTGTGTAACCACTCATCCATTATAACATCTCATCTTAGAGACACTATGTTGCTGGCCTTCTGCTTGCGTACATTTACCTCCGTACAACATTGTCGATCTAGTGGTTGTGCAGTAAAATGTTGTTTTAAGCTTGTGTGATACTCCTTTGGACTCAATTATAAGCAAAAAATAGCTTGAGTTTGTTGGAGTCGAATATAAGCGAATGCCAACTAATATATCCACATCTAATGTTGTAATTCCAAAAATACCTTAAACCAATCCATTGATGTTTTGAGGAGATCACCATCATAGTTAGGGGTAGGTTAGTAAATGTGAGAAGTGCTAGCAACACTCACTCTAACACTCTCTTCCAACACTTACTATTTTATTGGATGTAATGCACATGGGTCTCACCATTTTGGAACTAGAACCCACATATTATTGAGTTGGGCTCCACATGTATTTAACACAATAAGAGAGTGAGTGTTGGAAGAGTTTTAGAATTTAGAGTGACTATGTTTTACTACACATGTATCCAACACTTTGTTTTATTAAATTAAGAAAATTAAATGCACTTTAATTTTTTAGAGTGAAGTGTGCAAATTGCTTTCAAATGGGTCTGGAAGATGTACTTTCTATTGCAGATCACATGTGAACATTACTTCAATTCATCCACTTTAATTGCATCCTATAGTTGACATTTTTTTTTCTGTCACCTCACCAGTTTATATGATAAATACATTGAGAATTTTTTTTGTTTCTTCATTCAACTCTCCAATTAAATCATATCATCTGCATAAAATATGTATTGTGCATCTAAAATTGTAGCATGTTTGTATCAAAGAAAAATAGATCAAAACTGAAAATTTAATGAGAACAAAAATGTTATGATGGACATGCTAAATTATTTTGCAGGGTACAGAAGACGACGTGGTCAATTGGTTACATGGCAACCGACTATGGAAAATGGCAAGGGAGTCATATGAACCCTTATGGATCAAAGGAGGTGGTCACTGCAACTTAGAGCTTTACCCTGATTACATACGCCATCTATGCAAATTCATCCAAGAAATGGAGAAGATGACAACTGAAAAGCGCCTCAAAAAGATCCGACAAAGTCTGGAATCAAAATCAAAGTCGAAAGCTTGCTCCACATGTACATGCCCTAGTATGAAGTGTTGTTGCAGCTGCAAATGCAAGTTACCTAAATGCTCTAACTGCTGCAGCTGCATAAATTTTTCCCTGTCTATCAATTGTCCTGATTGTTGCTGGAAACCTAGCTGCATCAAGTGTTGCCGCTTACCGAAGTTCACAGATTGTTTTGGATCAACATGCTGCACAAAATGCTCAATGCCTAGTTGTTGTTGTCCAAAATGTTCATTGCCTTGTTGCTACCCTAAATGTTCAAGACCAAGTTGTTGCATGAGTTGTTTCTGTTGGCAATGTTTTATGGGAAAACACAATGGAAGAAATGGAAAACAAAGAGGCTAATGGTTATAACATGGAATGTATAGATGCATGGAAAGTCTTTGCTAACACACCATTTAATATTGTAAGTGGTGTTACAAAGAGGAGGAAGTAGTGGATGGCAATTGTAGGGGATTGGTATATGTGATGAAATCATATATCTTCTATATCTTTTTGGGTTATTTAGAGTTTCTGAAGTTCTATTGGATTTTTTTACTCATAGTCATAAACATTGGTGTGTAAATTAACTTTTAAAGTAGTTGAATTGTTTGTATCTTCCATTCTATAGTCTTTTTGAAGACTTTGCCATTCTCTCTCTTTTTTCTTCTTTTAGACAGAAATTGATTTCCTGCAGGTAGAAGTGGCTGCAAGAGTGATCTCATCCCTTGAAAAAAATTAGAAAGTTTACATCTCAAAATCAAATACCACTTTGCTTTTTGTTTTTATCATTTTGTTTTAGTCCTTGCAAATACCACTCTACTTTTGAAGAACAATTTTAATATGAACAAATTTTATAGATATTAAAACAAAACAAAGACTAAAAAACAAAAAGTTGTATATTTTGCATAGACTAGAAATATATTTATGCCTTTTCAAAATGCATTTTGCAACCAGTATGTGCAGCCCAAAGTCATATGCTAATAAGCATTTTATGTGTTGTGAGCATATATTATGGAAATTAAATTTCTGTTGCATTAGATTTATCAGAAGACAAATATGTTGCACAAACTGTGAAATCCATTGATCCTGATGAGAAGCCTCACATTTTCTAAACAGAAACTATCTCAACACTCAACCAACTCCTTGTTGGCTTTGTAGTTGGATGCTTATTAGGAACCAAATGGAAATGCTGTCTTGATTTGCTTAAGATAACTAATGTTTATTTTGAACTAGTAACATCCAGTATGCCTGGAAATGTATTAAGGTTTTGTTATTCTCTTTTCTCATAAATAACAGAACTTGTTGGTAGCTCTTACCATCAATAAATTATTATCTGCTTGCTTTCTAGGTTGCTCCACAAGGTTATCAACAACATTACTCAATTGTTTTTGCAAAGTTTAACCTTTATATATTTGGCTATTAGGCAAAACTCATGTGCTTTTCTATACAAGTCCGCTCTGGTTGCTCAAAAGGTCATTGTATTTATCAAATTGTGACTTTCGATTGACATAAAATCTATCAGAAGATATGATTTGATCAAAGGTTTTTGTATTGGAGCGTAACTTTAACTCCTGATCGACTTATTTTACGGGGCACATAGAGCAATCACCATGACTTTAACCTTAATTTTTTATTTATTTTATCAATTCTTTGACTAAGAAAAGGCGTCCAAATAAAAGACCTTACATTAAACCTACAATAGAGAAGTAATTTTACACTTAAAACTAAAAGAAAAAACTATTGATCGACAAAGAAAACTATTCATCAACTTCAACTTTGCTTAACAAACAAGATATCAGAGTAAAAGAAGAGGAAAATTCTATAATCTGTATTGCAAATGATAAAGTTTGTTACAAGATGAAGTACCATTTACATTATATACTAGGTAATGAGCCTTAAGTACCTATGTTTCAACAAATTTTAAGTTCGAAAACGAGTATCCAAACACTACCTTATTATATCAGTTTTTTTTTTACAGACATATATCATTGTTTTCTTCATTTTTTTTTAAGGAAGTAGCTTCAGCTTGTAGCTTTTCATTAGAAATCAATGTCCAAATACATGGTGACACATCATTAAAAATATAAGGACTAGCTAAGAAAGTGGTGTCTCGTGCAAGGGTATAAGCGCTCTCATTGAAATGCCTCTCACTAAACTTATCCTTCGAGTTTTCAAAAAAAGAGTTACAACATTTCCTACACTCATTGATAATTGCTCCAAACTCGGAGTTGTCATTGCTTCCTATGTTATAATAATCTACAACCTTATTTGCATCCAATTCAAAGTCCACATTTGTAAGTTGTATATCACACACCGAATAAATAGCATGTGAAAGCGCCAACTCTTCACCAATATCCGACGAGGACCCAGGATTCGACCAAATCATCTTAGCCATAACAAAGTTCACGGTATCATCCCTAATACACATGTCATGACCAATACAATTTAATTCATCTGAAAACGACGCATCTACATTACACTTCAGCCTTCCTAACACCGGTTTTTTCCACCAGGGCAGTACTGGCTGCATGGTACCCTCTATGACGGCTAACATATGTTCATATGTATGTGTACCAACTCCATTCCCAGCCACCCCACTCTGTTGTTTGCTACTGTTCGTTGTTTTCCAACCAATCAACAGCTGCCTCCTGCGTTCAAGAATAGATTGACATGTTTCGGTAGCATTTTGCCATACGCATGTTGCTGCTTTTCCATAAGCTCCACAAAATTGTTACAAACTGCTCAACTTGTACTTGTGAAGATCTTGTAATAATGCAAATATAATTCCATCCATTGTGTTGTTATTTTGCATTGCTAAGTTCAGTTAACTTGATAAATGACTATTGTGTCCGACATTTCCTGCTCATGGGCAGTCAAACAACACATGAATCACATCCTCATAGCTTTCATCACACATAGCACACATAGACGAGCAATTTACCCCTCTATCCAGCAATCTTGCTTGCGTCGTAAACACCCCCGACACACTCTCCAAATCAAATTCTTAACTTTCGGAGGTACCTTAAGCCTCCAAATACCAGACCAATTTCCAGGGCAGTGTAAATGCATTTGTCTGCTATTTCTTCCCTACACAGACATACACATTTATGACATTGTGTTGTTGTTTTGCTTTGCTAAGTTCAATTTACTCAATATATGATGCCAAACATTTCTTGCTCGTGGGCAGTCAAACAACGCATAAATCGCATCCTCATAGCTTTCATCACACATCGCACACATAGACGGACAATTTACCCCTCTATCCAACAATCTTGCTCATGTCGGCAAGCACCCCAACACACTCTCCAAATCAAATTCTTCACTTTTCAGTCACTTTATTATTATTATTATTATTATTATTATTATTATAATAGTTTGATTGTGATTCCAAAATGATTTTTAGCTTTACTTAATCTTTCATATTAGTTACTCCTTGCTTTGTTAATATATAAGTCCCATTTTTTATTGTTTAAAAAGAATCTTTCATATTAGTTTTTTTTGAGAGAATATTAATTATTATCCGTTCAATTAATTTCTTAATTGGTTGATTAAGTTTTTTTCCCAACAAATACATCAAATTTTGCTTTTAGTACGCATAAAAAAAGTTGCACCCGAAAAAAGTTGTGCCAAAAAAAGTTGCATGTTTTAGTCCATATAGAATTTTTCAGCTTGAAATTTTAGTCTCTATTCAATACATTTATAAAATTATCATTAAACTTTTAAACTTTTGAATGACTTTTTTGCAGAAATGTTTAAAATCTTATAAAATGTTCTTTCACAAAACATAGAATATGTTAACATCAAATGAATTAAATATGAATTTCTTAAACATTCTAAAATTAAAAAATGCAATGAAAATTTGGACCTACAAATCATATTTTGATCTCATTTTTTAGAGATAAATTTTATAATATTTTAAACATGCATGAAATAAATTGTACAAAAATTCAAAAGTTTAAGAATAGTTAAACAAATTTGAATTTAACAATCACTAAAATTGCATGCTTTTATAGGGACTAAATGTGCCCCTTTTTTTTTGACGAAGACTAAAAGAAAAATTTGATATAATTATAGGGATTAAAAACTTATTTAATCCTTTCTTTATACTTTTTTTTAATATATGCAATGATCTTGAAAAAAAGACTTAAATATGCCAATGATCCCTGCAAATAGTAAGTGTTTTGATTGTAGTCCTTGTAAAAATATATTTTGGTTTTAGTCCTTACGAATATCTATTTTTTTCTCTTTTGATTCTTGTTGTTTTGTTTTAGTCTTTGCAAAATTGTTCATATTAGATTTGATCATTGTAATAGGTGGTTAATAAGTTCAACTAAATGACGAATCGTTTGAAAGAACTTGAATTCAATTTTTAGGTGGAACAATTCTTAATCAGACTATTTTTACCTCAAGAACGAACTCCGGATTATCAATACTTCCTTCTCATGAAAATCGGAGGGTTAACACATACAAAAGAATTGCAGAAACATTTGATATGTTGGAGTGCGGATTAGAATCCACAATTCTCCATTTATCCACAATTAATGTGTGAAATTTCTTGTTGTTAAACTAATTGACGAAAAATATCATTGGTTATTTTTTTAATATATGTGAGAATATCAACATATGCTTATAATTAGAAAACCACTCTTCACCCAGCAACATTCGCTCCCGCCCAGCCAAAATACCGAAAATACCCCTGCGCAAGTTAAATCACGTTGCGCAACTTAACTTGCGCAAGTTATGTTCTGTGCGCAACTTAAGTTGCACTGCGCATGTTAAGTTGCGCTGCAACTTAAGTCATATAACAGCAACACAACAACCCATCTTCCTCATTTCCCAAACTTCCAAAATTCGAAATTTTTCACCCCAAATTCGAATTTCATCATTCTTGCGCCATTCAAAGCCAATTTCGCCCACAATATCAAGTAAGTGATGATTATCCTACTTCATTGCATTATTTTGGTTGAAATTTTCGAATTTTTGAATAAATTTATCATTTTTAGGTTTTTATAAATTTTGCTTGCATGTTAGTTTTTATGATTGTTAGTGATGATTTAACTTAGGAATTGTTGTTTAGTTGTTGTTTATAATGCATTGTGGTAGTTTAGGATTTAGAAATTGTTAGATTTTATGTTGATTGAAAATTGCACTCTAGGTGTTTGATAAAATGTGTCAATGAAAAATTTGTGTGTTTTTTGGATCGTTAATGATGAAATTAGTTAGAATATAGTATGTTTGACAACAATTTGGTAAATTACGGATTGAAATGACATTGTCGAAACTTTAGTGTTGTTCTTGAATTGTTAGAAATGACACGATGTCCGTGTGAAAATGTGTCATTGATTTTGTGCTTTTTAAATTGTTGTGTTGTGCAGATATATCTCAGAGGGAGAGGAGTGACAGACTTAGGTTAGGGAGGCCTACATCTACTAGTAGTGCACGGAGGGAGAAGCAAGCGGTAGTCCCTCCTTTACATGGTCGAGGCCGAGGGAGAGTGGGGGGGCACAAGACTTGCCGGTGATGATGATGTTGTGCCTGGACCCTCTTCATCACAGACCGGTCCATCCCAGGCGATGGACCTGACGCAGTATCAATTTTTGGAGCCTCAGCCTCACCAGTATCATTTTGAGGAGCCTCAGCCTCACCAGTATCAGTTTGAGGCGCCTCAGCATCAGCAACATCATCATATGCACCATGTTGTTGAGCAGGAGGAGCAGCCTCATATGAAGGAGCCTGAGCAGCAGGAAGATATTACGCAGCCTTAGGCTCAGGCTCAGCCTCAGCAGGATGATGATGTTGGGGCTCGTTTTCAAGGGGTGCCGAAGGTGGTGTACGATGCCAGTGTGGACGACTATGCAGAGGGGCCTTCTAACCTTTCGCTTTGGAGGTCATGTGGCATGCAGGATATGGGTCGATGCCGATGTAAGTATATTTTAATGTTTATTTTACTTCTTTTTTTTTAATGGTAATTTTACAACTTATTTATTTAACGGTGTTGTTTGTTGTTTTTTTGTTTTTGTATTTAAGTTTCGGAGAAAGCGTAGGTTGAGAGGTATCTCCCACGGAAAGAAGTTGAGCCTGAAAAACTTGACGGTGCCTCAACCGAAAGCACAGAATAATTGATTTTGGGATGTATTGAATGCGTCCGGCCTAACTCCCCTCCTGAACAGTGGGTACGAGAACATCTCCCACGGGCTAGTTTGTGCTATGTCAGAGAGATGACATGAGGAGACCAGCATCTTCCATCTACCCGTTGGGGCATGCTGGAGCAGATGCAGGTTCCACGACGACGGAGCAGGAGTCCACAACAGTAGTGTTCAGGGGTTATGACTTGTATAATTTTTGTTTATGATATTTTTTCGGATTTGGATGTATATAACATTTGCGTTTTTTTAGCATTTTTATGACATTTTCCCTTATCTTGGTCCTTTATTTTTTCGTAATTTGTTTATGAGTTAACACGTGCTTGAATGAATAACGAAAAATGAAATATAACGAAAAATAAACAGGTAAATAGAACCGTTAAAATTGTTGCACATAACTTGCGCATGTGTTAAATATGTGCGCAAGTTAACTTGTGCAGTGTCTGGCTTAAGTCACACAATGTTTAACACATGCGTGACTTAAGTCACACAACGCGTGTTAACTTGCGCACAGTTTTACACTTGCGCAAGTTAACATGCGCAGGAGTATTTTTGTCCTGCCAGCAGAGGCAGGAGTGGATTTTGCTGGAGGGAGAGCAGGATTCTTATAATTAAGAGGTGTAAGGATCTCTTTATTTATAAAAAAAATAAAGGAGTAGTATTAATTAAGTAATATCTAAAATGAATTACTTGTTTTTTTCTTTACAACGTATGTGAAATGAATAATGTTCAACATTGTCTACACGCCACGATTTCACACCACAGACAGAGTAAATTGAATGATAAGGAGGCTGTATCAATAAAAACAGAAATGAAATTAAACAACATGCTGGTTCTGTTCAACATTTTGTTCCAGCTCATAAAGACGAGTACCGAAACGCAAAAGATTAATTGACTTTTTCTCCTAAAAAGTACTGAAACATACAATGGGCATGGCAAATTGACAACACAACATAAATTTTCCATAAATAGAATTGGTTTTGACTTTGGACATAAGTAATTAGGCTGTTATATATATCCAATCAAACTCATTCGGAAGTGGATTCAATACGGTCTGTGGCCTGCAATCAAGCTGCAGTCAGCTGATCACAACCATCCGATAAATCTGACGACTTAGGTTGTACTTTAATTTCTTTTAATATAAAATTTTGATTTTGAAATTTGAATCGTCCAATTCCGATTGTACGCTCAAGATCTCACTGACTTGGCAGCAAGCAATGCAAGCTGAGATTACAGCTCTTGAAAATTCTGGCACTTGGAAACTGGTGGATTTACCACCGCATGCAATCCAAATCCAACTCATTCTTGTTACAGTTGTGGGGTTAGGATTCTCTATCTTTCTCATCTTTTATTTTCTCCCACATCTTTTCTCTCCATTTTCTCTCCAAATCTATCACACTCTCTACTTTCTATGCCTAAAGTTACCAAAGTTAGACAGTCCATTTCCAATTATTTAGAGGAGAATGCTAATGAGTGTCTTTGGAGCATTGGTTAGAATACTAAAATAAGTAATTTTACAATAAAAAGTTGTGTAATCATTGCTAAGACAAAAACAAAAGCTTGCATTTCCAAGACATAATTTCTACTAATAAATTCCTTAATCATTGTCTTTAGGGTACCGGTTAGCAAAACCCTTATTTATAAGGTGAACAATGGAAATTGAATTCATGCAGTCATGATTTCATGTAGTCATGTAATTGAAACGTTGGCGCTTGTCAGACATCAATTCGATAATTCAAAAGATACAAATATAAATTTTTATTGTATAATTCCAAAATATATCGCGTTCGAATCATAATTGTTTGATCTTAGTCAAATAACTATCGATGCGTGACTACTCAATTTGTTAACCATATCAAATAAAAATATAAGTATAATTTCTTTTCCTCTGTGAAAATTGAGTTTCTCCTAATATACTCTCCACGTGCAACATTATCGAGTTGTTTGATGTGTAAATGATTTGATAGGCAGCCTGCATAAATAGACTATAATATTAAGATTTTATTATTTTTAAACCTTTTTTTAGACTTAATTAAAGAAATTTTCTTTAATTCTAATCTTTTTAGAGTTATCATATGTTCCGAACCAATAAAATACTCAAAGACCCATTTTATATAGGAACAATACCAAGGAGACCCAATTCCAACATTTGTACTACTTTACTTGCAACACACTCCCTCCCCCACGAGGGGGACACTCGAAGCAAACGGAGACCCATTCAAACCTAAATGGTAACGTCTCTGCCCATGCTCCCGCGATTTTTGCTCGGCAGTTACGATGCCCCTGAATTCGTAACCGCCAAGCCATACATGTGCCCAACTAACGGGACCTAGACCTCCACATTATATAAAGGGGACTCTGAGTGGTCCCTAATGTTAGAATCTCTCTGCTCTTTAACCTCATTCTTATTCTCAATACTAACTTGAACGTTGGAATGTCTGTATCTACACCCCTCTATCATTCCAGTTGCAACAACCACCATACAACACCGCACCGATAGTCACTTTCTGATTAGGTACGATCATGATACTTTCTATTTTCTTTTGTCAGAAATTGAAGGTTTCATTTGGAGAGATATAAGAAAATAAAATAAAAGTTGAACGCATTAAGAAATTGAAGGATGGTAACCCATTTAAATTTTAAACGTGGGTTTGGGTCTCTCCCATACAAATCATGGTGGGTATGGTGCGATTCCACTACATTTATTCAAGCAATCATGAATCAATGTAAGAAAAGTAGTAATTGGAATGTTTCGTTGTCCATTTGTCCCTGTTTTTGTTTAGTCATTGGGTTTTCATCATGCAAACAAAGAAACATATATGCACATGGACACACAATATTACAGAAATAAAAAACGAAATCTATGGAATAACCTATAAATCTAACAATTATTGACAAATATATTATGTGGCACTGGCAATCAAACCAACACTCATGGTACACCACTACTAGTTGACAACAACATTTTTCTACTCTTATCCACCTTCAAATCAAATTCATAGATTCCATGCAAAACTCATTACTACTAATCAAATCAAGCAATTCTTAAGGTGATTGCAAGTTTGCAACAAAGTTTGTTCCTTCTGGATTATTTAGGAAAACGACAGTAGTGTGAGTGTGAGGGTTGAGAAGTGTCGTTTGGTGATGATGATTTGGAGAGTATTTTTACTTTCCAGCAATAATTGCGGCGAGGCTATTGCAACATTTCACGGTTCATTCATTTCATAAGCAAGCAATGGGTGGGCCCACGCGGATACGTATGGGACCCACATAACATAATGCTGGCCCACGAACACTAACGTTGGATTCGGATTCACACACTTTGTGACTTTCATGTGACATGCGGGAATATCGTTCATGCCGCGGACATTCCCTCCCTTTATCTTATGTTTTATGGCTGACTTCTGATCTTATCTACGTGGACATGTAAATGGTAGCAATGGAGTGCCATAGATTCAAGATGTGTTCTATATAACATCATTTTGTAGAAGAGAAATGTATTTTTATAGATAGATAAATGTTAACCGATGCCCAGGTATCGGTTAATAAGTTATAAAAGATAATATATTTTTTAAATTATTTTTCAATGCAAATAATAACTTTTCTATCTACTTTTGGGCATTGGTACCAAGACCCTTGTAGATATTAGTAAAACTATAAAACACCCTTACGTAGAAATGTGTTTCTATAGATATTATCAACAAACAAATTTTATATATACCTCCCTGATATTGGAAGAAAGGAACCGTAATAATTTAAAGTTATTGTTGAATTTGCATTTACTTAGTATCTTTCGACCTGAGTCAAAATAAACATTGTATTAAGATGAGAAATAAAAAATCTTACGAATAAATACTGAAAATCAAAACAAACTGAAAGGTGATTTTGGGTCTTAATTAACTCTAAATCACTATTTTTTGGTGGATTAAGAAAAAGAAAAATGGTGATCTTATAGTTTGGACAGGAGGAGAGAGTTTAAAATATCTATTATAATGGTTAATGATGGAAAATAATTTTTGACTCAAATTAATTAATAACCCCCGATCTCCAAATATAGTTTTCTAGATTAATTAAGTGCCCTAAACAAAATTAAGTGTTTAGGCAACAATTGTTTATCAGATTCATATATCATCATGGATATGGATGCAATGTGTACTTTTTTTTTTTATACAAATAAACATGACTATGATGATTTGTACCAAAAAAAGTCACACTATGATGACACACTTTTGGGTTAGTCCCTAAAATACTAATTGTGATTCATTTTCACATAATTCCCTTGGGCAATAGTACCAATAATTTTTTGTTGTTATGGTGGTCGAGGTTTGAACCCTATCCCTGCCAATTAAGCTAAACTCGACAAACTTTACTTAGTTGGTAAAGAGTTAACTTACTTCATATGAATATTCTCGATCCAACATATATAAAGTGTCTATGATAATATTTCAGTAAAATTACTACATGTTAGTTTAAATATTATTTTTTGTACGTTTTAGAATAAAAAAAATCATTTTTAATTAATGTTATTTTTTGAATAATTTTTTAATTAATGTTATTGATTTAGTTAATACATTTGACATATTTCTTCTAAACAATATATTAATTTTACATTAAATTTTATTAATTTTAGTTTTAAGAACAATTGAATATAAGACATTTTTATAAAATGAGTTTTTACATTTTAAGAGGCCTAAGGTGATTTAATTTTTTTTTGAGGGATAAAGTGATTTAACATGATGACGCAAATGAATATACCATATCAACTTAATAATCCATTGGTAAATAATTTATAAAGTCTATGCCTTCCGTGAGCTTAAGTCAGTTGGTAAAAGGATGCATAATATATAGAAGGTTTGTGGTTCCCTTCATAGATATCCAATCTACTCTAAACATTTCTCTATAGCAAAAAATGAAAAAAATTTGATTCTTAAAATGCTTCCCTTCATAAATACCCAATCAAAATTTTCCATTTACAGTCAGAAGCAGTAATTTTTTTATTTTAAAACAGAATCAGAATTAAAATTAATTCAGTCAAAGATACATAAAGAAAGTGTGATATTTTAAGTTTCAACCATACCATATTTCTTTTTCAAAAGTAAAATAAAATGATCATGTAATAAAAACCTTTTGAGAAAACTTAGAAATGAAAGTAGCCATGCCATTGCCAGCTGGAGAAAGAACACGTAAAGTTGCCAACCCCAAAAACATCGCTCGCCGCCTCGTCAAAACACAATCCATTGTATTGTATTTGTTTCAAACACACTTCGTACTTTCCGAATAATCCCAACAAAAACGTTACTCTATTTTCCACTCTACCTAAACTACCACACTTTCTACATTGTTGCATTGTTTCTGCCATTCCCCTGTTTTTTTTTTCTCAAGGTGGTATCAATTTTGTTCAAAAAACCTAACAAACCCAACAACATTTATATAATAAAGATTGAAACTTTGAACCTTAAACACTGTTTAACGTTTCTGGGCCGGCTTGGTTTTTTGTTTAGTCCCATGAATGCATGAGAATTTGTAGTTCTGTTCTGTTCTGTGTGAGTGTTAGTTGTTGGAATTGGAACTATTAAACGGTGTTTGGTTTTTGTTTATTAGTTTTTTTGACAAAAATCTTGATCTGTACTTTGGACTCAGTCTTGTTTTCAGTTGACAGTGTCAGACACGCGTTTGTTTTGCCATTAGGACAATCTTCAATCCATTTGCTCGGTTGTCTTTGAGTTGGTAAGAAAATTTAATGAAACATTCTTTATAATTGCATTTTTTTATATGATTCATGCACTGCTTGACATACACTTATGTTTGATTTGGTTTTTTTCCTATACCGTGTCTTTGAAATAAATTGCTGTCATTTTTAATTAGTTGTTGTTGAACAATTCTTAAGGATTAATCCTTTATCTTTTATTATATATATATACAAATTCTATTGCTGATTAAGTAGTGTGTGTTGTGTGTTTTTTGATGATGAAATTACAGGTTTTGTAATCTAATTTATCAATTAGCATAATCATCATGGGTTCTAGACCATATTTGAAAAAAGGGGGTTCTTTGGTTAGGATTGCTCAATTGAGTGATGATATGGACCAAGAAACTGAGAATCTTGCTACCTACACAGTGCAAGTTCCGATAACTCCTGATAACCAACCTATGTCGGCTAAGGATATTACTCTTGAGAGATCAACCTCTCGGAGAGTGGAGGATCAATATGCGTCAAGTTCTATGTTTACAGGCGGTTTTAATCAGGCTACTAGAGCTCAGTTCAAGGATAAGGTGATTGAGTCTGAATCCAGTCATCCTCAGATGGCCGGGAGTAAAGGGTCGGCGTGTGAGATGTCGGGGTGTGATGGAAAGGTCATGACTGATGAAAGAGGTTTGGAAATACTTCCTTGTGAGTGTGATTTCAAGATTTGTAGGAATTGTTATAAGGATACTTTGAGGAATGGTGAAGGGGTTTGCCCTGGATGTAACGAGGCTTACAAGGAGCAAGCAATGGAAGAAGCTGCTGCTGTGGTTAATCGACAATCACTACCTTTGCCACCTGGTGCGTCGAAGATGGAGAGGAGATTGTCGATGATGAAATCGGGGAATTTGATGAGGAGCCAAACTAATGAATTTGATCATGCTCAATGGTTGTTTGAGACTAAAGGGACGTATGGATATGGTAACGCTATGTGGCCTAAAGATCCGGTGAATGGTGCTAGTTCTAGTTCTGGTTCTGATTGGATGGGGGGTGACCCTGATGCTTTCAAAGAAAAGCCGTGGAGGCCGTTGACCCGGAAAGTGAATATTTCTGCTGCAATTCTGAGTCCTTATCGGTACAATTACTTTTTCCTCTTAGTATATTTTATCACCTCTGCTTGTGTGGACGAATTTTTTTGCATCCCATTTTCTCATTGATGCGTTGATGAAATATTTTCATATGATGATTGTTTTTAATCTAGTTGGAGTCTCTAATATTCAATTTGAATTTGGTTTTATCTTTTGAGGTGTTAGTAAGTAAGTTTGTCAAAGAACAACTTTTTATGAACAAAAGGACATTTTTTTTTTACAGGAAATTGATTTAAAAACATAACAATTATACATTAACTCGCATTTATTTTGTTTTTCTTATCTTATGATTCATAACTTATGACCATTTCCGTCTATTGATTTTTATTAGTTCTATTTGCCTAGTTGCTGCTAGTATTGATCACATTCTGATACATGTTCTACCTGCTTAATGTTATATTTGAATAAAAATACTAATTAATAGTGTTAGAATTAAACTTAGTTAGAGTCTCTGATCTCTGATATTCAATTTTACTATAGTTTTCTTGTTAAGACCTTGGTTTGTAAATTTCTCAAAGAACAACTTATGAACAAAGAATTTTTTATTCTGCCAAAAACTGATCAGGAAATTGATTCAAAACATATCACTTACACATCAATTCACATGTTCCATGACATTTTGTTTTGCTTTTCTTAATTTTGACAATTTCTTTTGGTTGTTTTTTATTAGTTCTGTTCGTCTTATTGCTTCTGGAATTGATCACATTGTGATATATGTTCTACTTACTTTATGTAACAGTATTTGAATCAACATATTAATTTAATAATGAATCTAAAGTTAATTATCATTTTGTCGTTTTATCTTTCAGGCTCATAATATTAGCTCGGATGGTGATACTCGTTCTCTTCCTTCACTGGAGGGTAGTAAACCCAAATGAAGATGCAATGTGGCTGTGGGGCATGTCCGTAGTTTGTGAAATCTGGTTTGCGTTCTCCTGGCTTCTTGACCAGCTCCCTAAGCTCTTTCCGATAAATCGTGTTGCTGATCTCGATGTTTTGAAAGAGAAGTTCGAAACTCCTAGTCCAGCCAATCCAACAGGGAAATCTGATCTGCCGGGAATTGATATGTTTGTGTCGACTGCCGATCCAGAAAAAGAGCCGCCCCTTGTTACCGCAAATACCATTCTTTCAATTCTAGGAGCTGAGTACCCTGTTGATAAACTCGCATGTTATGTCTCTGATGACGGCGGTTCACTTCTAACTTTTGAGGCCATGGCTGAGGCAGCAAGTTTTGCGGAGCTGTGGGTTCCATTTTGTCGGAAGCACAACATTGAACCAAGGAACCCAGAGTCTTACTTTAGTCTGAAGAGAGATCCCTACAAGAACAAAGTACTTTCAGACTTTGTTAGGGACCGCAGGAAGGTGAAGCGCGAGTACGAGGAATTCAAGGTTCGGATTAATGGCCTTCCTGATTCAATCCGGAGACGCGCTGATGCTTATAATGCTAGAGAGGAGATCAAAGCTATGAGGCTATGGAGAGAGGCTGCAACTGATGAACCGATGGAGAATTTGAAAATTTCTAAAGCTACATGGATGACGGATGGTACTCACTGGCCCGGGACTTGGACAACTCCTGCACCAGAGCATTCTCGGAGTGATCATTCCAGTATCATACAGGTAATTGTCGGTTTTTATGATTGTTTGAGGTATTGTGTAAAAAACATTTTAATTATATGGGTAATTTTGTTTTTTAAAAAGAACTAATACTTATATGCTGAATCTGTAACACTTCACGCGAACCTTATGTTGCAACTTACAAAAATACAACAAAAGGAATATTAGAGCTTCATTTTTTGTAGGTGTTTCCAACAGCTAATTCTGTCTTAATCTTCATTATAGAAGTGTTTACTTATTGATATTATAATTTTTAGTATTAACTACATAAGTGTTATCATGCTAAGGTTCAGGTTCTCAGTGGTCAAAACTCATACACGAAATTAGTTTATGATGTTCATATTATACTTGTTGTGATACATCAAATTGTAATTTTATTGTTTTTTGATATAAACATCAAACATGCTAATAATGCAACCTCTTTCAAATGCAGGTAATGTTGAAACCTCCAAGTGACGAGCCACTAACTGGCCCAGAATCAGATTCAAATGGCATGAATTTAACCGAAGTTGATATTCGCCTTCCTATGCTCGTCTATGTTTCTCGTGAGAAAAGACCTGGCTATGATCACAATAAGAAAGCGGGGGCCATGAATGCCTTGGTTCGAGCTTCAGCCGTAATGTCTAATGGTCCTTTCATACTTAATCTTGACTGTGACCATTACATATACAACTCTGAGGCAATCAGGGAAGGTATGTGCTATATGATGGACCGGGACGGGGACAAGATCAGCTACGTTCAATTTCCTCAAAGGTTTGAAGGGATCGACCCGTCAGATCGGTATGCCAATCATAACACTGTTTTCTTTGATGTCAATATGCGAGCTCTCGATGGTATTCAGGGTCCTGTATATGTTGGTACTGGATGCTTATTTCGAAGAACTGCACTCTATGGCTTTGATCCTCCCCGAGTTCAAGAAGAGGCCACCGGTTGGTTTGGTAGTAAGAAAAAGAATTCCTCAACAGTTGCCTCAGTCCCTGACGTAGAGGATCGATCTTTGAGGAATGGTGGTAGCATCGATGAAGAAGAAATGAGCAGCGCTCTTATTCCTAAGAAATTCGGCAACTCGACTCTTTTTGTTGACTCAATCAGGGTGGCAGAGTTCCAAGGGAGACCACTTGCTGATCATCCGTCCATAAAAAATGGACGTCAACCTGGTGCTCTAACACTTCCTCGAGATCTTCTTGATGCTGCTACTATCGCTGAGGCAATCAGTGTCATCTCGTGCTGGTACGAAGATAAGACCGAATGGGGAGATAGAGTCGGATGGATTTATGGGTCTGTAACCGAGGATGTTGTGACAGGTTATAGAATGCACAATAGAGGATGGAGGTCTGTGTATTGTGTGACCAAGAGGGATGCCTTCCGAGGTACTGCTCCAATCAATCTGACAGACCGGCTTCACCAAGTTCTTCGATGGGCAACTGGCTCGGTCGAAATATTCTTTTCGCGGAACAATGCAATCTTGGCTAACTCTAGACTGAAATTTTTGCAAAGGATCGCTTATCTTAATGTTGGAATATATCCATTCACTTCATTCTTCCTCATCGTTTATTGCTTCCTCCCGGCTCTTTCGCTTTTCACCGGCCAGTTCATTGTGCAATCCCTTCAAGTCACTTTCTTAATTTACCTCTTGGGAATCACCGTGACACTTATTCTTCTTGCTGTTCTCGAGATCAAATGGTCAGGCATCGAACTCGAAGAATGGTGGAGAAACGAGCAATTCTGGTTGATCGGAGGTACAAGTGCACATTTTGCCGCGGTTCTTCAAGGTCTACTCAAGGTTATAGCCGGCATTGAGATCTCATTCACTTTAACATCAAAATCCTCTGGCGACGATGAAAACGACGAGTATGCTGATCTCTACATCATCAAATGGTCCTCCTTGATGATACCACCACTCACAATCATGATGGTTAACTTAATCGCAATTGCAACTGCGGTTAGTAGGACTATATACAGCGATGATCGTCAATGGAGTAGTTTACTCGGAGGCGTATTCTTCAGTTTTTGGGTATTGGCACATTTATATCCATTTGCAAAAGGGCTTATGGGTAGAAGAGGTAGAACACCAACAATTGTGTTTGTTTGGTCAGCATTAATATCAATCACTATATCACTTCTATGGGTTGCTATTGATCCTCCTTCTGGTAACAATCAAATTGGAGGGTCATTCCAATTTCCTTGATTTTTTAGTGATTATTTTTCAAGTAGCCATTGTAAGTAACAATGACAGGTTTTTTTGGTTGTAAACAGTTTTTAGTTACCATTCATTGTTTGATAAAAAAACTATTGCTCATAGAAAGAAATATATCATACTTTTTTTTCTCTCTTCATTCTCATTGCCTTGTTCTGTGGTTCTGTGACATTTTTTTAGGGGAGTCATATGAAGTTGAGAAATTTTTGGGAGGCAACACACATTCATATTGTCAATGAAATTGTACATTTGTATTCATCTATCATTCAACATCATTAGTATTTTCTAATGAAAAAACTTATGCATTTCGTTAGGTTCTTTTCACATGGTTTTTAACCAAATTCATCGTAATTTATGCAAATTTACAATTTTCTAAAAGTTTGTTATATTCAAAAAATATGTAATTTTAATTAAGAATTATACGAAAAACACCTTAAAAAATGCACTTAAGTTTTCTCCTTTTCCTACATTCCCAGAGATAAATGAATGAAGGGTGCAGATTCCTTTATTAGAATAGTTTATGTAATTAAGGAATTAAATTTGCTAAAAAGTTAAGGACCTTAATGGCATATTCCATAGTAGAATTGTACCCAAAGAAATAATACTCCATAGTAGAATTGAACAGACAAATGAATGATTTATTTTTGTTATGTATTTAAGTCCAACATATGTTAGGCGGACTAATTTAGCTTGTTAAAAAAAAAAGTCCAACATGTAATGTAACTTAGATGAAATATCTAAAGTTTATTTTATAGAACAAATATCCCACGTCTTCTCCTAAAAAAGAAAAAATATCCCAAGTTTTAATACAAGTAAAATTACATTCAAACAATTCAAGTTTTGGATCAATTCCTCCCCAATTGAATATTTGATATTCACTCACGCAAATGAGATTGTCATAATTATTTATTTATTTATGTAGAAACTAGACGCAGTATTTGAATATATTCAACGATTTTTTGTCAAATAACATTGTCAACTCTTTTGTTTCTCAACTTGATACCGACCCACATTGTATAATTCAATAAGGATGCGCAAGGGTCAAATTTGAGCAAAATCAAAATTCATTAGTTTAGGTAACTTTTCACTCAGACCTAAACCAAATGTAAGAGTCAAGGTTCGAACCTGATCACGACATCTAATCTAATAATTTTGACGTTTTTAACATTTATGGCCGAACTTCTAGAAAAGTTTGGTTACATTTTATTCAGAAGTCGGGATAAAGTTTAAATTGTGAGTTTAATATATTGTCAATGATTTTTTTACACTATCATCAAATCACAACCAATCAAGTAAAAGTAATTATAAAAGTTGTTATAGAAAAAAATCAAACTCTTTTTAGTGAAGATACAATTTAGTCCCTCACAAAAAAATTGTCTCTCGAGGCAATTAAGTCCGACAAAAAATAAACTCATATTAGTCATTGACATTTTTATGCAAAGGATAAATTATACCTTGATTCATCATGACAAAGAGACTAATTTCTCCCTAGTATTAAAATGTCATAGACTAGTTTGAATTTATTTTATATTGAAAACTAAATGTGCTGGAGAAAAAAATTAAAAGGGACTAAATTAAGTCTTCACTCAACATTTATTAATGATCTAACAATTTTATTGATTGGCGGTGTAAAATATTTTTACACCGGCAATGTTTACTAAATAAATCATTAATTATTGCATTTATTGAAACTAACACTCAATATTATAAAAGAGAAACACTAAGGTCATAGTCTCAAACATACTCCTATAACACACTCCAATAAAATTAAGCCACCTCACCTTTTTTTTTAATTTAATTCCTTCACTTAAAATATTCAAAATAAGTATAGCATGTCATTCCTCTTATAAAATATCCCAAATAACCTCAAAAAATAAAATAAAAATAAGTATGTTTTTTCCTCCTACTTCATGACCGTCTCTAATATAATCTAGTTTGAAGACGCCTCACAAATTATCTTCCTAGTCAGAAAATAACATACCAAGTTCCATATGTTAGATCTTTCAAAAAAAAAGTTCCATATGTTAGTTCAAATCAAAATCCACACATTGGTTAATTAATCGGGGTGACTTTCAAACATAAATCTAAAGCTTTTCACCCCATTTAAACTTTATTCAAATCTAATAACTAATCTAACTCTCTTTTCCTCTTTAGACAGGGTCATTCAAAGAAAATTCAACAGCCAGAGGAGTGGTGATTACAACATTAACTAATTGATTCAGTGATTTTGAAATTGGGCTAATCTTTTCTATTTATGTATGTTTGAAATGAGTGTTTCGTTCTCCATTTTATTGTTTTTCCGCGGATCCTACATATTTCAAATTATACAATCTTTTTTTAGTGGTAGTCAAAGTTTGAACCTCGTACCTTTGTATATATTATGCACTATCCTTACCAACTGAGTTAAGTTCACGAGTACACCATCTAAAAAGCGTAAAACACTTAAAAATCCGTCATATTTTTTGGATTTTATAATCTAAAGTAGGGTACACTAGAAGGTTTGAGGATGGAAAAGAAACACTAGTTTGAAATTCAATCACAACTTTTGTTGGCACATTTAAGTTATTGGACCTATACGGATAATTAATTAAGGCCGTCCATGGATTTGGTCAAATAAGAAACATATCCACACTAGGGGTACATTAATCAATTTCCCAATCTTATATTGTTACAACTGAAAATTAAGTGGGAGAGCTCAATCAAAATTAATAAAAGATGAGTTCTCTATAAATAAAGGCTAGTATACAAGTAACAAACTAGTAAATGTCCACTCTAGCTTCATTTCATACAAAGTTTTAAAATTTGTAGGTAACAAAACTGGAATTAAACCTCATATTATTGAAAGAACATGTTTATTATGATTTTTATTAGTTATTATTATTATTGTCCTTATTTTTGAAATTTTGGTCTTTAAGCTGCTCAACTGCTGCTATCAGAATTCACCAATTGCAACCTTTGGCTTTTAGAACTGGGTAAACTATGATCATCCTTATAAGAATGCATTTAAGAAAGCTATAGAATTTACTTTGACAATGTAGGCCTTTGACACAGTTTGCTTTCACATTGTAGTACTATTTATTATTTGTAAGAAAATTGAAAATGCCTGACAGCATGAGATTGAGATGGTTCTCCCATAATTTTCAAACCTAATCACAAAATTTGTTTAGAAATAATCAGTAAAAAAAGAAAAAGAAAAAATTACTCTACTCTCTTCAAAGACAATGATATCACAACTTCTTCCCCTCACGTTTCAAACCATTCATAACTCTCCCTTCAAAAAATATGAATGAATTTATAAATTTCTAGTCTGTCAGCTAGAAATTCACATTTTAAATTGAATAAGTGGGAAATCTGAGGTTCAAACTCCAGCATCTAGACATAAGTCATTTTGTTAAATTTCTCTTAACCTATTGAATAATTTTTTTTCATTTTACTAGAATTACCATTTTATGGCCAATTCATCTATTGATTTTCTTAGCCATCAAAGGAGTAGTGTAATCTCTTGCTCTTGTTTTCCAAGCTTCGAAGTAGGTCTTTTTATAATCCACCTAGCATTTCGAAGCTTCAACACAAACACAACAACAATAGCAAAGTGCAATATCAACTTGTTAAAAATTAAGAGAATGCATTAAATCAAACACAACGATGGCTGAAGGGATGGAGTATCCAATCTAGAACGAGGAAGATATGATAGTGGAAAAAGATTGGACAAAGAAGATCATTTTGGCAAAATAAAAAATTGTTTAGCAATGTTAAACGAAAGTTAACTAAAAAATATAAATTCGGATCGAAATATATAAT
This sequence comes from Medicago arabica, assembly GCA_946800305.1. Taxonomy (NCBI): domain Eukaryota; kingdom Viridiplantae; phylum Streptophyta; class Magnoliopsida; order Fabales; family Fabaceae; genus Medicago; species Medicago arabica. The sequence continues at coordinate 45,329,594 of OX326970.1, forward strand.
TTTACATCTTTAAAGGGAGGGTTGTGTATGTTTGGATACATGAGGGGAAAGAGTTATAGTATCATTATCTTAAAGAAAGAGAGAATAATTTACTCAATAGAAAATTTGAAATGAATTTACACACCCTTTTAATGCTAAAAAAATCATTCAAAAAATAAAATAAAATGTTTCCATATGAAATTAATTCGGTGCTACAAATTGTCCTTCTTTTACGTAGAGATAAATATGGTGTTCAACCAAATATTTGAACTTTTTTTTTTGTGGTGTTATAAAGTAACAAAGCAAAAAAAAAAATAGAAAAAAAGGAAAAACTAAGCACTACATATCTAGTTTGTCTCTTTGAAGGAGAAACTTTAAGCCATCAAAAGGACAATTTCAGTGCACTGAAGAAGCGAAATGAGTCTATTCTTAGTCATAAAATCAGCACATATATTCTGCTCCCATGGAATGTGAACTAAATTGATAGGTCCATGATGCAAGGCATCTGAGATTTCTAGTAACACAAAGACATACACATGCAAACTTACATTTGTTACATTGAGATTAAGGTCTATCGCTTCAAAAAATCACTCTCACAAATGAAGTGTGTATAGCCGAGATCATAACAAGTTACAATGCCAAGTTGAAAAGCACAAAGTTCCGCCAAGAGTGCACCACCACCATTTGCAAAATGAGTGAACCCTGTTATCTAGTTCCCATCATGACCATGAAGAACTTCACCAGCGTCTAGACAAAAACTATCTTCAAGAAAACTGCCACCCATATTGAGTTTGATGATACCCTCAGGAGGTGGTTTTTAATGCACTAAAATTTGGGTCATAGATGTGTTAGAGCTCGTAGGTTGGCAAAAAGTAATGAATTCGGCACGCAATGCCTGAGTGTTCCTCATCACTTCATGGATCTGACAAGGTTGTTCCTAACAAAATACTATTATTTCTCCAACACTAAGCCTGCCATAAACCTGCAAGAAATAAGAGCGATAAAGTACCACATGTCATCTTCTTGACCCAAATTGTGTTTTTGTTAGGGAGAAAAAAATCCCTTTGTCCTCCCATTCCCAAGCGAAGCCAAAACTCCTTGGAACGAGAGCAATCACGTAAGTAGTGTAAATGGTCTTCCATAACAGATGAGTAATGGGTGCAGCCTGGTGAAGCTGCCATGTTGCAGTAGTGCCGACATATATTTGTTGTAAGAACGTTATGTGAACAAAGTCAGATAAAATGTTGTATCTTTGCAGGTACTTTAAGCCGCCAAATCCATCTCATATCAATTAGGATTTCAACCTCTATGTTGTTGAACAAATATACTTTCCTTGTTCTGCTGGTTGCCAAGTTCAGTCATCATTTAGGCGAGTATCCAAAATCATAAGAGGCGTAATTTGTTGAATATCTTGAACGATATCAGATGACATCATCGTTTCCAGGATTTGTAAGTCCCAACCACCATCCTTACACACATCATGTAACTTTAGTTTTGTATCACTTATGTTCACAAAGTGAACTAGTTTACATAGAGGACCTAGTTTGGTCCAATCCTCGTACCAAAATGAAGTTTCACCAGCTCCTATACACAACTTATACCCATGAGTAAAAGAAGCAGTATCTTTTCTTATCCTTCTCCAAGTAATAGATGCAGTCAGTTTCTTGTCCGTAATCCAAATAGATTTTTGGTCCAGATATTTGTGAGTTAGAACCTGAACCCATAGTTTATTCTTACGATGCAACATACTCCACACAAGTGTTTCAGGGTAGTAACAATATATCAATTGGCATGATTCCAAGTCCTTGATACACATTAGTAGGGATATGGTGAAATTGCATTGTATATACTGAGATAGTTGTGGTAACATATTTCACCAAACAAGCTCTACCAACTTTATTTAACAAATTACCCTTTCAAGATGCTAATTTCGTCTGGACTCTATCTAAGATATCATTATACACATCTTTAGAGACTCTACCTTTCACCAGGGGAAAGCTAAGGTAATGTCCTAGATCCGCCACAAAGCGGATATTTGAAACCTCCTTGAGAGCATGCTTTCTATCCACCTGTACCATCCTCAAGCACATAAATTTAGATTTAAAGGTGTTTACTTTGATACCAGATGCAATGCAGAGAGCATTCATAACAACTTGCACTTGTTCGACATTGGCTTCATAAAATATCATAACATCATCAGAAAAAAGGATATGGGAGAGAGAGAGGGGCCAGCCTTAGATATTTGGATCGATTTCCATGTACCATCGTTGACTTTTTGTTGGATGCTCAGTGAAAGCTTCGCCATACATAGACGAACAAATAAGGTGATAGAGGATCCTCTTGACGGAGCCCTCTACTTGGTCTGAAATTATTTGTCCGAGCACCATTCCACAAAAATGCCAAGTTAATAGATCGAACACAACTCATGATCAAAGAAATTATAGTTGAGGAAGATCAAAAATCTATTAAGGTGATCACCAAGAACTGCCAATTCAATCTGTCATAAGCCTTCTCAAGGTCAATTTTAAACACGATAGAGCCTTTTTTGGACTTAGAGTGGTGCATGTGGTGAACGACGTACTTCTTGAGCCAAAAATAGCATTATTTGTAGTACCTCTCCCTGGGATGAAGCTACCCTAAAGTGGACTAATCAAATCATCAAGAAATGACCTTAGACAATTTACCAGCACTTTAGTAACCACTTTAAAGATAACGTTACACATGCTAATAAGTCGAAATTTTTTTAATCTTTGGGGCTGGTCTCTTTAGGAATTAGGACAAGCAAAGTTTCAGCAATCGACTAATTTATACCAGGGTCGACCCAAAGCAAGAGCATCTAGGCTCGTGGCATAGGGCCTCCAAATTTTGGGGGTCTGAATTTAATTTTTTTAATATATAAGGCCTGAAAAAAAATCAATATATACTAGTCACGTAATTAAATTTTATGTATTATTGTATTGTTCTAGTAGTTGGGGGAGGTGTTGATGTGTGTGATGACTTGGGTTCAACACTCATGAAGTCCTTTTTTTTGTTTAGTTCTCGATTTCAGCCAATACAAATTGTTGAAGACAACCCTGATTTATACTACCAGTGGAGAAGGCCATTTGCACAAGATGTCACAAATCATCCTTAATAGTATCTCATAAGTGTTTAAAAAATATGGGTTGGAAATCATATGGTCTTGGTACTGGTGCCTTAAAGTGCCCTTATAACCTTCTCTTTCAAAATCAGAGTAAGCATATAATTTTTCCCGAATTCATTCAAGCAAGGAACATAGGGGACATGAAGGGAATCTGGTGTAGTGGTGGGGGTCCTTCTCATAAAGGCTCTGGTAAAAATTTACTGCCTCCATCTGGAGTACTCTATCATCTGTACTCCATTGACCATTTTCAATAAAAAAATCCTTGGATTTTATTTCGCTTCCTTTTTTACAATCCCCAATTTCCTCTAGATTTTCAATACCAGAGAATTTCCTCTTGTTTAAGGACATCAATGTACTACTTTTATAGAGAAGCATCAATCATGGTAAGGCAAGCTGGGTCCACCCTTTCCAATCTAAGTTGTACCTGTTTGATTTTATTTTTCTAGTCTCTTATTCCTTCTATTAATGTCCCTAAAAACCTCTTTATTAAAAACAATAGCATCCAAGTGGACATGGTTAAGACTAGAGGGCACAACATGCTCTCCTTTGACCCTTTTTTTTTATAAGGCAAGAAATAGGTTAGGCATCAAGAACATTCCAACTAGGTTGACACCCAACTGAAGTTTTCATCCTCTACCGCCTACTCCATATGTATTATTAAAAAGGGGGATATATATATATATACACACACACACACACACACACACACACACACACACACACACACACACACACACACACACACACACACACACACACACACACAAGAGGGAGGGGGGACTAGGCAAAAAAAACATAAAGAAACAACGAAAATCTTAGGGAAAATGATAGATAGGCATGCTATTCATATCCCTAAAGAAATCTAAAGACAAAAAAGATGGCATCGTATCAAACCATACATAATTGACCATAACATGCCCATGAGAAGCTAACTTATACGCACAACAATGCATTATACACAACATCAGGAAAGTCTTCATGAGTTAGTGATGTAAGATTTTTACATGTCATATAACTATTTACACGTGAGTATAATAGATTCGTTTCCGTAGGGATTGGTGTGTCTCATAAGCATTTTAACGTCAAATATCATTTTAAGTGTTTGGGTATAAATTGTTTGTTTGTGTAAAACTATTTTCACTAATCGACATAAAAGTAAAACGAGTAGAGATAGGGCTATTTCGCTTGGGGTCAGAGATATCAACCAAGCGTAACAGCTGCAATCTCTCGATCAAATAACGGATTCTAGCTTTTTAAACGATATTATCACAATCACTCGACAATATCATTCGTGTCCAAATGATGTCGTTAGTTCTAAGGGATTGTTTAAATGTCGATTTCCCGCACGTTTAAACAATCACAAAGTCATGTGGATCGTTTAATCGACGATTTCTCGCCCGATTAAATGACCCAAAAGCATTAAGTTCTAGATTAAAAGTGATTATCAAATATTAACATCTATGTCTAGCATGATAACTTAAGATATATTGTTATTCTAGTTCTCAAATTCAAAAGCATTTGTCAACATCATTTTGAATCTCAATAAACCATTAAACACAAGAATAACAACAATATTGAATAAATAAGCTAAAACCATATATTAAATGATCAAAAGATTACATAATAGCTTGTTTGAATACCTCTAGACCCACAAGGGTAGATGTAGCTACATATGTCTATGATAGTTTTGCAAGGAATGAAGAAAAGATGAAGATTCTATGACAAGATCCATGATGTCTCAACAAATCTTGGCTTGAATCTACTCCTAACTACCTTGCTTTATGTTTCTCTCTCTAGAAAATTCCCTAATCTCTCTCTAAAACCAGAAAATCAATAAAACAGTGGAATGGAATGGGTTGGAAGAGAAGAGAAAACTATTTATACTGGCTGTCTTTGCGAACTTTCGCTGATAGCCAAATATTTCGCTATCAGCGAAATCATGAAAATCTACTCTGCCCCAATGGGGTGATTCCACGTGGCCCTTATCCTGTTGAATTTCCTGAATCTCGCCATAACTTCGCTAATGGCAAAATCTCCCTGGAGTAATTTCGCTATTAGCGAAATATTCGCTAATAGCGAATTTCTTCGCTTCTGCATCCCAAACTTCGCCATTGGCGAAGTCTTCATGGAGCATTTTCTCTATCAGTGAGATCTTCGCTAATAGCGAAATTCTTGAGAACTTGGGCACTTTTTCTTGGTCCTTGCTTGTCAATTCCTGCACAAATTGGGTAGAATCAGACATATAAAGCACAATTGATAAAATTACAATAAATGAGTGCTTTTCCATATATAACTTGCAAAACAAGTCACTAAAATACCTAAATTGACGCATAAAATATGGTACTTTTGAGCACCTATCAGTTAGCCAAACTACTTGCAGCATAAAAGTGCGAGTATATAATTGAACTTAATTGATTAATAAATTTCACAAAGACAATATATCAATTATGAGTTTAAAGCAACATAAAGATTGTATATCAATTATGAGTTTAAAGGGATACAATGACCATGGATTTCTTATATTCCTTAAAAAAAAAGAATTTGCTTATATAAAAAAAAAACTGACCATGAATTTCCTTTTATACATATTTCAGCATTAATTACGTTGTTATATTTATTTTCTAAATTATATCAATAAACATATGTAGCAAGATTAATCTGGAAGCACAGAAATAATAAAGTTTGGAACGATACTATCGAAACCTGTCAGTCTGTTTGTGATAGAGCCTCAACTCTGCTTACTAGTTGGACGAATGCTCAAATTGCAAAAACAGTCTTAAACCCGGTTGTAAGTCCTCAAGAAACTACAAAATGGAGTAAACCATCACCGGGTCGGTACAAATGTAACATTGATGCTTCTTTCTCTGAATCCCTGAACAGAGTAGGCATAGGCATATGTATTATGGATGATCAAGGGGCCTTTGTATTGACTCGTACATAATGCTTCACTCCCTTTCTCGAGGTTGATATCGGCGAGGCATTAGGCCTTCTAACTGCTTTGAGGTGGGTAAAAGATCTCCAACTATGGAATATGAACTTTGAGGTGGATTCCAAAACGGTAGTAGACATCATATATGGAAAACAGATGGGTGTGTCAGACTTTAGCGCAATTATCAAAGATTGTCGTCACCTACTGTACACAGATCTAACGAACTCTGATGTAAAGTTCATCAGGAGACAAGCAAACGAAGCTGCTCATAGTTTAGCTAGGGATGCTCCGTCTAAAGCTAGTTTCCATATTTTCTATAACATTCCAACATGTATTGAAACTATTCTCATAAATGGAATGCATTAAGCTTGTTCCTTTCAAAAAAAAAAAAAATTAATCTCATGTGCATTTTTTTTATGTTCTTTTTATCATTAAAAATTAATTCAATGTTCAGAATTTGCAACACTCGCACATTTTATATGCACACCAAGTCACCAACCATTCAGTGACCAATCTTCCTTAGAGACGGAAGATATCATGGTACCCTTCAAATAAACATATATTAGACATTAGTTTTGAATAGTTGATGGAATGAAATTTAAGTATATATTAATTTTAATAATATGAAATTTAAGTATATTAAACCTCAATTACATGTGCAACCCAACAGACCAAAGTTTTTCAAAATATATAATAACTCTTTGATTTTATTATTTTATGCCAAGACTTGGTGCTTCTATCCCTTTCGGCGACGTAATACCTGAGAAATCAAGATGCTAACATTTTATTACAAATTTAAAAAGAATCAAGATGATGACAGCTGAATTTTAAAATAAATTAATCCCAAACAAGAAGCCTCAAGTCTCAACAACTTTAACGAGAACTTGAGTTGTTTTAATCTCTCAGCTCAAAAAAATTAAATTTATAAACATACTCCATTGTTTTTCATTATAGACTAAAAAAGCAATTTGAAAATTTTATGAACAATATTATATAGTTTTTATTAAAAATAAAATAAAATATAGCTAGTTGGCAAATTAACTATATTACCAACCTTATTTTGTTACGAGTGAAACGAAGTTTAGGTTTCTTAATATCTTGGGTTTGAACTTTGTGAATGATAAAAATCAACTAAAAATGACCAATTAAACTTTCTACCACATATTAGTTATAAACGAAGTAGTTAGATAGTTCATATTTTTTTATTTTGTTTAAATAAGGGGAAATGATAAATTTTTATTAATTGAAGTAAACCATTTTACAATCATTTTTTAGAAGATTCAAACTCAATACCTTAAGTTTATAAGATTAAGATAAGACCTAAGCTAATTAATATACTTATATAACATAGTTAAGAAAATACTTAAATGTTGCATATGACTACCTAAACAATCCAAGAAATAGAGACCCATGGCCCTCTCTGATTTAGTGGCTCTTAGTATGGATGGTAGTACACATACTAATTCAAGCAAATTATGATTCGATGGTATTGCTATGTGTAATCACTTGGAGAATTCTTGCATGGAAAGTGTTATTTCATACATGCGTATATTAATTACAACTCTCTTTTACTGCATCAAATAATTATTACGACTCTCTTTTTTTCCTTCTCTTGGAGCTATCTTTTTACATATAAAAATAAAAAGGCAAAATAAAGACCAACCATAAATGATCACGAACCGTCTCATAATGTATTTTTGACTTATTCTTTAGTGCACTCATACAAATCAATTATACCGATTTTATATTCTACCTACTGAAACAACACACACTAAGTAACAAAAGCATAACACCAAAACACTAATTTTTTAAGCACCAAATTATATAACCACTTAATTATCTACCTCAATCAAATAATTGATAATAATGTCAAGAGACCCAACAAAAAAATCCATAAATATCGACACTATTATATACATCTCATCAAATCATCACATATCACCTTGATCGGTGTCATCTACCGGAGTTGAAGTACGGCCACCCCGCCTAGAATGCCGGCGGTGGCTTCCACCAAATTTCAACCTTCCGGTCTCCTTAAACCTTTGTTTCTCCGCTGGAATAATATTACACTCTGGTGGTGGTATAGGGTACCTAATTGTATCATAGCAATAAGAGTAGTACATGAAACGTTGACGGAACCTTCGCATTGCGAGGCGGCGCATGGGGGTCACATTGGCATAGTCTTGAGCTTCAAGATGGACGTTTTGGTCGGAGCAAACGTCGGCGGCGTCAGATACTTCTTGAATTGGATCAACTGAACAACCCTTGAGGACTAGGTCCTTAAATTCAACAACAAAAGGAGCATATTTATAATTTACTTTGTATTTTCCACCCGATGTTGCCCAATTTGATGCATCCCATATCGTAGCATACAATGACATTGGCTTGACTGGGTATTCACCTCCCATTTCCTCATTTCTTAACACCTCCCTAATTGGAACTTCATCAATGTAAAATCTGCAACAATTCAACCATATTATGAGTATATCTATTAAATTATTAATCATAGCCATGCACAAGTTTATTTAACAAAATATTAGTAAGGTAGGTAGCACATAAGTTTATATATATTCGCATCCAATAAGAATAAATTTTTGCCAACTAGATTTCTGGTTTAATTAGGTGGAACTAATGGGACATGGTTTGGCAAATGGTAGGAATCTATGAATTTGGTAATCAAACTAAAACTGCTTTACATATATATTAATTAAACTAAACACTTCACATATAAATTTATGGTGCATGAATTAATTTTCCTTTATCTAAGTTCTAGCTAGTTGTGCCAATTTTAATTGGACTTTGTCCAACATAAGCTCCTAGCTAACGTGCTTTTGTTTAATTGGATTTAATGATGTCGACGAAATATTTCAGTCAAATTCTAGAAACGCAAGAAATCACTAAGTCATTTTATTAATACATAATGCTAAATTAATTAATTAGCAAACTAAAGCATTTTTGCTCACCCCACAATCTAGTATTATCCTTATCCTAATAGCCTTTCACATCAGGATTATCAAACTATCAATTCTAGAGTTTGGCATGAGAAGGACCAAATTAATAATGGCTAATTATGATTTAACACGTATTACATGTATTAAACCACACATAGCGTAAACATAAAGATAAGCACAAATATTTATTAGAAATTTAATTTAATCATCGATATCATCATCATAAAAGCTATTACTATTGAATTATAAAATTATACGTAAGAAACAAAATTCAAGTTGGCCATGAGTGTGGGCCATATTAATTATACCTATCTTAAAATGGGAAAAATAATGGATCAATACTCCAAAGTATCATCACTAGCATCTAAAACAATCCCTTTAGCAATGAAAACTATGGCTTTCCATCCTTGTTAGCTCACACATACTCAATTCAAGTTGTGTAGATGACTTATCCCACACGCAAGAAACACTTTTCCCCCCTCACATTAAGTCAAACATGAACCACCTCAATCTTATAACATACCACGTTATTAGTTAATATCTAAAGCCACAAATACACACATACCCGGAAACTTTTGCAATCACAAGCAACCAATCCACAAACACATAAGGAAAGAAAAAATAAAATCAAAAAGAGAAGTATTATAGGTTCAAACTACCTATAATTTTATACCAACATTCGATGAAACTTAAGTATTTTTGCAGTTAACTTTTTATATGAGTTACAATATAGGCTTATGTGGAAACATATAGAAATCTCATCGGATGTCAGTGTAAAACTATTTTACGGTGGCAATAAGTGGAAGACGACACTCATTTTATAAACTTGCATCAACACTCATTTTATAAACTTGTATTATCTTCTTTATGAGGTATAAACTTGTATTATCTGTGACTGGTTCAATATGATTGATTTAACCAACGTAGTGTTAGAAGAGTTGATAATATGACTCTAACTTAGGGAAAAAGAACTCGAATTCGATTCTTGCATTTGTTAATTTAAAAGGTAATTTGATTATGGTAAAATCCAAAAGGAATAATAGAGCTGTCACTCAAAAATTAATCTCATGGCAAGCCAAATAACCTAAGTTGTGGAGATATATTGAGACATTTACCGTGGTCGGTGATTTAGTTGGATCCAATTTAAAGTATAAGACGATAGAGTCATTTTAAATTCATTAGACAATAATATTCTACAATTGGACCACACAAGTTTAGTATTGGGTCCAAAATTTGAAGTATACTACAAACACACAAATGAAATATGCTTATATGACAACTATGAATGTAGTAATAGAGACACTTACATGACATTTTTTGCAGTCCAAAGAATGCTATATCTATGGTATCCTTTAGTTGGGTCGAACCAAAGACGATAACGTTCTTCACGTCCACGGTGAGTACTTCCATTTCCATACAAGTTTGTTTGAAACCGCCATGGTTTTCCAGCTATGTTACCTAGGAACTCAAAATCCAACTCATCGTGGCTTTTCTCAAACACATCACCGTTTGATGTCTGTAACAACAACAAAAATACAAATGTTAACGTCTAAAGTACATAACAAAACTGTTCCGTTTCATTTCATATATCTTACGCAAATCACTTTCACCTTTTTTTCCAAAAAAATAAAATAACTTTCACCCAAAAAAAACTCTTCCAACACAAAAAATATCTATAGAGTTTGAAGACTTTTTCCTTTTTGAAAACTTTGAGGTATAAAAATTGGTGTTTCACGCTGAATCCGTAATAATTGACTTTGCTTGTTCTTTGATAAATTCTCCACCAAGTAAAAGGAAAGTTTAACTGGTATTTATAATATTTTTTTAATGACCACATAAAATATTAAACAATCTTTTTCTAAGAAAAAAGGATCAAATATGAAACGAATAAACACATATAACAAAGATTGATTAAAGAAATTCACAAATATTATTTTGTGTATACTTACATAAAACGCAACACAAATTCCAGCAGTATAATTCGATGGTAACTTTATATTTGCGCTGAAGAATCCATGTTGATACATATTTGATGAAATAAAACCAGAACCTATAAAAAAAAACTTCATCAATTAAAGAAAAATCATACAAGAAAATACAAACCTTAAAGAAACAAAACATAATTGAATACTTTGCATGTGTATAATATGATTTAATAATTTATTACCGGTGTAACGATCAAGGAGGAGTTGGACACCGTTGCCATCGGAGGAACGAACAACGTTACCATCTCCGAAGAGATGAGAATAACCATCATTGAAGGGTATGGTTGCAAGGTCGAAAGCTGAGTTTGTGAAACTGAAGAGAAGAAATAGAGAAAATGAAAATAGGAAATGAGTTTTGGGTATGTTCCCACAACAACGTAAGCTATGATGATTCATGCTAATTTTAAGTTTTTTTATTTCTCTCTCCTCCACTTTCTTTGTTTTCTTGTTCTCTCTTCAGTCTATATTTATACACAAAGAACCAAGTTGATAGGAAATCAAGGGGATATTGGTCTTTGATTGGGTGCTACTAGTCTTGCCTTTGATTTGGTTATTTTATTTATTATTGTATTATTATTTATTTGATATATTATTATATGTATGTTTCTAAAATTGCCCTTGGCTTAGATGGAATATCATGTGGGGTGCCACTGTGCGTTTAATTTGTGTATACATATGGTGTGGATACAAATTTAGTTATGAATACTTTTTGTTTTGTTTTGGGCATGGAGAATATGTGCTTATCGTTAGGCATGCTATCATTGTTGGATTGAAAATTTATTTTATTTAGGGGGCCAAGATGCTAATTCATAATGTTAGAATGACGAATATGTGATAAGGTTCATCCATAATTATTATGATTTTTATATACGGATCATTCATGATTTCTTTTTAATCGGATATCATCTTAGTTCAACTATAAAGATTAATCTCTCGAGTCGAATAAAATTACAATAGATAGTAAAACTTTCTTAAGAGATTTAATCTCGTTACATGTTTGGTTGAATTCGAACTCAAGAATTTTGATTAAGTAGGAAAAGATTACCGTTCAAGTGTTCTTGGTAGGATCATCCATAATTTATAATGTTTTTTTTTTTTTTGGATTTTCCATAATTTATAATGTTGATAAATGAATAAATATAAATATATACTAAGAGAAATACCTTTTAAGCTCATTGCTTTGATTGGTTGTAATTTGCTGAAATTATAATTTTTTCCCATAAAATATTTACAAATCAAACTCTAATTTTAATGTGTTGTAAATGTAGATTTGTTTACACTTGTTGCGAATTCGATAAAAAATCACACCAATAAATACTTGTGTGGAGCAATGAATAATCAAGCAAGCAATACAAGTGTGTAACAGTTATAATCACAAACAAAAGTAGAAAATAGCGAGAGAAAAGAAGAGAGAACATAAAAGAATTTGTTTACCCAGTTCAGTCCAAATTGACCTAATATAGGGGAGAGAGCAGCCATCTGTTTCACTATATGATGAGTAACGTTACAAAAGAGATGTTAATGAGTTACAAGAATAAGTCTCCCGCCTAATTCTACCCAAGTCTCAATCTCTTCCCGTAACCAAGAGACTCAATCCTAATAGTGTTTCCCGAGGTGAATCAACCATCAAACCCTAGTGTTTGTTTCAAAGAGACAAACTCTATACAAACCCTAGTTTTGTTGATGCCTTTCTAAACCCTTGTTTCAGCCCCCTCTATCTCTCTCAAGGTTTGCTATGATACAAAGCCTATATTTATAGTAAAAGTAACTCCCATATTGTAACAAATTGTAACAAATCTGGCCCATAAAATACGTAACAAATTGTAACAAATCTGACCCATAAAATACGTAACAAATTTATATTGTTACGACACATCGGACCCCGAATTTGCTCTTCAAGAAATCCAATTTCTCCAATTTTGAGTCACTTTCACAACAACACTATTAATTAATCACAAGTCATCAATAATATGATTTTTAAATTAGATACGGTTTAAAAACGTCAATGCATATCAATTAAAGTTTTTTATATTAAGGGGGAGGTTTCATTTGCGAGTATGAATTAAACGAATAACGAGTCTTATTTGCAAATGATATGACCGCGATACTAAATTTTGCTTAATCTTTTTATTTGCTAAGCACTTTCACTTGTATAGTTGTATTTATGTATGAAGTGTTTTTGGTAGGAATTCACATCACCATGAAATTTTATATGACAAAAATAATTGAACCCCATAACAACCATAACAAGAAAAACCCTAGGGGAGGGTGATGGGCTTATGAGTTTTATTACCTTCCACGTGTACTACAAAGTGGCAAAGCTTCTCATCTATCTACTTAATCATTAAGATAAGATTATAATTATATCTTTCTCTCTAAGCATTCTACAATCATATAGGGTGGTTGTACGAATGAGTTGTTATTAGCTTAATACATTAAATCATTTATATTTTGGTATTGGACATACCTCATAGCTCTTTTTTGTGACAATGACATATCTCATAGCTCTAATTAGCTTATTCTTCATAGCTTATAAAAAAAACTCATTTTTCATATTGTTTTAGGGTAGGGGGGTTGAACTAACTAAACAAGGTTATTATCAACTATACCAATATGATTATTTTTGCTTTATACGAATTGAATACTATGCGGCAGAATATATACCATACTTGTGACCTATGAATGAATAATATTAGCCAGCTCAATAAGTTAGAGAATATGTAAAAAGGATACATGAGAGTTGAGTAAAATATGTGTCAATGGAGGGGCATTATCGTCCATCGAAAAGGTGAAGTTAACGATTTTGAAAAAAACGTCTACGTCATGTAATTTGGACATAATGTGAGGGTTATATTCGGAAACGGTGCTTATGTCATTATCGGCACGCTCCTATTGTTTTTCATAGAACACATCCCTATAATTTTCTTTGTTTAAACATTGACTTTTTAAGCAAGTAATTTCATTTTGATCCTTTAATAAGAAGGGCATCAACACATGAGTTTGTTTTTCTGCGAACATGATTAATCTGAATAGTTCAACCTAGAAATTGAATAAGACGAAGGACCTCGTAGAAAAGAGGTTGAAAATAAATGATAGAAATAAATCGATTGTAGATTATTAACGATATGAATTAGTAATCGTAAATATAAATATAAATTTAAGGGTAACATTTTTACTATTTAGAAGTTTTATCGCAAAATATTAACCAATTTAATGTCGGAATAGAAAATTTCAATAAAGCAAATGACTATCTTTTAGAAAAAGAATTTGCATACATTCGATTAATATAGTCGTCCATTCAAGAGATATTACAATTCCGTATTAAAAAAATAATGAAATTGATTTGCTACTATTAATTTAAAATAATCTCGTAATAGGCTCTAAAGATCTAAGCCGTGGAAATACAATGAGATCAAGAGTAAAACCAATAATTAAAATGCGGAGACCAAATCCAAAAACATACAAGCTACAAGTAAGTTATAAGCGCTCAATAGAACCACAGGCAATTTATAAATTTATATTTTTAAAAAATTCAATCTCTGGTCCAAGAGCCGACTAATCTGATTAAAAATTTATAATTAAGTACAAAAAATGAGTGCATTATTTTTCTCTTACCATCTTTTAAATTAGAAAAATATTAACGAGTACCCTCATACCACTATTTAAGAATCATAAATAGTAAGTATTTATAAAAGAAACATGTAATATTTGACTTTTTTAAAAAATAATTATTTATTTTACAATGTTTAAAGACCGTCTCTGAAGACTTATTAACAAAACTCTTTAAACTAAACCTTTTAAATGAGAGTGCATTATAGACGTTCTAATATAATAAAAAGGCTCCTATAGGACTAATCATTGAGTGATAATGTGATTTTTTTTTTAGACTATTTTACAAATGGATGAATCTAAAAAAGGAACCCGAGTTTTTTTCTTTTTCTTTTCTGGAAGTCATATTGTCAACTTTTCCAACATCACATTGGTTTTAATTCTTAACCCAACACTTGATAAGGATGCAAAGAAATAGTTAAGCCAAAAAAGAAAGGGTCATGTTAACTTGTGCCTCAAAGACATATGTTAAGGAATCCAAAATGAGTAATTTTGCATTGAAAAACATAATAATTCAACTTTAAAAAAGTTGAGTGCATGATTTTTGTATATTTCTATAATGAATTTCTTAACATGTGCCCTTGAGGGCACACATTAGCATTTGCCAAAAAGAAAAGAAAAAACTTCAAAATGCTATGGAATTGATAACTATGCTAAACAAATGATGATATAAAAACAAAAAGTTGTTTTTTGGTAATGCTGTATGCAGATGGCAGAAGATAGTGGCGGTTGTCTAAGCATTTTTCATTGCCCTCGCCGTTTTTACTGTTCAACAAACCCTAATGCCAAAGGAGAAAACATGCAAATACAAACTACTTGAGCTGAAGCATAACTATAACAAAGCCTAAGTATTAGCATCCTAGAAGGTTATTACTCAACACCACAATCAAGACGGATGCAATTCAAGTAGATCAGAATACCAGACTTAAGTTTTTGTGTTTCAAATTGGAAAGAAGTGTTAAATGAACAAGAATTGCCATTGCTATGTGTTAAGAGTCCCACATTAGATGAGAGATGCCATGAACAAGTGAGAGCAGCCATCACCTTACAAGCCGGCTTTGTAGAGTTGTGTTACGTCCTACCACAAGTTCTAAGATTAAGTTCAGCAATGAAGTATGAACAAAGAACTTAATTAACTTTGCAATGGTTACAAAGAAGTATGTCATGTTAAGCTGATGTAACTTAAGTAAAACTAAAATGCTCTTGTTAATCCAAAAACAGATCACATAAAAAAGAGTCTTTCAGCTAAGCTTTTTAAAATTTTACATGTAGTAGGAATAGAGAGCAGAGAGATTCTAAATTGTATTCTTATGTATAATGTATAATAGAGTGATACAAAAGACACTGTGATATCCTTATTGATACCAATATTAGGTCCTAAGTTCAAGTTAATAACGAAAAGCAAAGTGATATATGAAAACAAATCATAAGATACAAATATGATATTCTAAGAAAATAAATCAAGCTACTCAGTTGGATGAAGTCAATCCACAACTACAGAAACTGACACAAGTATAGCATGAAAGAGAGAATGATAAAATAACAGTGCTTTTGTTTGGCTACACACCTATTAGAAGTAGCAGCAACTTCAACTGGTAAATTTAACTAGCATTAACCATTCCTAAAGAAATACATTTTATAACATTACCATGACTAACTTGATCATGGACCCTTCATCAGGTTTCTTAACTGTAATAAGTTGTACACCTTTGAAAAGTTTTCGAAATCTCACTGACTGATAAGGCAAAAGAATGATTAGAAAATCTCAAAGTGATGACCAAATAGGTCCATCTATATATTTGGCAGAACTTTTGAACTATAAAATAAAACATCACAGGAAAGTAGATTATAGAACCATGTTCTGTTTTTAGTGCGCACGTTTTATTTAGAACTACACAGAACTAAAATAGGATTAGTTGTCAAATTTTCCACAAGAGTACATCCATCAGAGATTCACACCAGTGTTCTGTTTTCCCCGATACCCGTTTCTGTCCGTTCATGCCTTTGATCTTATTTGGTGACGGTTTTTTTCTGGATGACAGTTAGTTTTGGGCGGTCTATTTGGTGGTTATGTATCTTTGCATCTCCATTATCATGGAGCAACCAAAATCTTTCCATAACATCAAACCCAAATCAGCACAACAAAATAGAAAAGAAAATAAAAGAAAGCAACAAAAAATAAAAACCAAAGCAACCATGAAATGAGCCTTCTACCTTATACAAGGAGTTCCAAAATAAATCCAAAAATCTATCAAACCAAAACAAAGAGCAGTAAAAGTACAAAATAATGGATATCAAGAAGATTGGAGCCATGAAAATGTGTGACAGTGTCAATAATGCTGGCGCCACTAATAGAGAGTTGTTTCTCCTAAAGTCTTCTACCATCCTCTTTGCCCCTCTCTTTCTCATTCTCAAAGATATAAACATTGGTTTGGATTATAGTTAAAGATCAGGTTTTATGGTTTCAGTGTTTTAACTCTTTTGGTTTCCAAGTGAAGAGAAATAAATTACTCTACAGTTAAGCTACACGTATCTCACAAAAGAAACAAAATACTTAAATCTCAACCATCCACGTCAAGGATCCTTGTCAATTCATATCAAGGGTCAGCAAAAGAGAACAACAGTCGTTTATGATCAAGAGACAAGTCATAATTTTTCGTTCACTTTAACTCGCATACAATAGCTCTAGGTAGTTCTTCTGCCATAGCTCATGGCAGCATGTGACAGGCTCAAAGCGGTTCTTCTTAACATATGATTGGGTTAGATACCGACGGCAGCTCTTACAAGCCTGAACCCGCCTAATCACAGCCGTATGAGACCATATTTGTGGCCGGTTACCCATTAGATCTGGTATGCGGGTTTGGGTGGCACACGAGTGTTAGTATGAACTATGAATAAAGAACTTGAATTAACTGTACAATGGTCATAAAGAAGTGCTTCATGTTAAGCTGGTGTGAGTTAAGTGAAACTAAAAAGCTCTTGTTAAAAAAATAAACAGATCATATATAAAAAAGAATTTTTCAGGTCAGCTAAGCCTTCTTTAATTTTACATGTTGTAGGAGTAGAGAACATAGAGGTTCTACATTGTAATCTCATGTATGTATAATATAGTGAAGTGATACAGACGACAGTGTTAACCCTTACACATACCAATACTAGGCAATCAATTTGGATTAAATAAGAAAACAAAGTAGGACATACGAAAACAACTCATAAGAAATTATCTGAGATATTCAAAGATAGATATATGATACTCTTAGAAATTTTCCGGAGAAATTTTTCTGTAGATTCTAAAGAAGGGTCAATCCACAACTACAGAAACCGAGGCATATATATCACAAGTATAGCGTGAAAGAGAGAATGATAAAAAAAAAAAAAAAGAAGAAGCTTTTATTAAGCTACACACTTGTTTAGAAGTAGCAGCAACTTTAACTGGTAAATTTAACTACCATTGAGCAATCTTTCGACTAAGTCAGGGAGATAAAGATCCGCGAATCAAATAAAAAATATCAATATTCTCATGAAGAAAGGCATTCTATAAAATTATCATGACAAGGTTGATCACGGACCCTTCTGCGCATTCTAACACACTATTTCATAAAGCTCCGTCAACCATGATTTGAATACAATTTGATACGACCAGGTTTCTAAACTGTAAGTCTAATGAAGAAGCAGTGTCCAAATAGCTCCATTTATATTTGACAGAATTTTTTGAACTATAGAATAGAACATCACATTGGTCAGTCAAAGCTAGTTGTTGAGTTTTTATGTATGAAATCAAAATTAAATGAACTTATAAAATTCAAAATAGCAGCCATCCACTAGCCTCTGTCTCACTATAGCATTTTTGGGGCTAGCCGCTACCCTGGATCGATAACACTGGTTCACAGATATTCCTATGTTCATACTTTTTTTTATCACCGTCTCCTATTGAGTGGAGACCAAACAAAGCTTTAGCATGACTTAACCATATTAACTAGATTGCAGAGTTATAAAAACACATAGCTAAAAATGCATAGCTAATTGGGCATAATATGAATAGCAATAGCAATACATGTACATTTCCTTAGATCAGAAAATTCAATAAAGTCAAGATATACAAATCAGTTGGTTTCCTCAAATCATTTTTCCCATAAGAGAAAAGTTTACTAAAAAATCCAATGATTAACTTAAGCCGCCAAATAGTGAGTGTATACGAAAGCACTGAAGTATGATCAACAATTACTCTAATGAGTCTCATTAACAAAAGAATTTCCTAACCTCAATTATCTATGCCACCAACAGTAAGTAAATCTGAAGGAAGTGAAGCAGGATCAAGCTCCCAACAGTTTTTCAACAATTCATGATCCTCGTCATAAGGGAATTTCCGCGCAGGAATCTGATGAGAAATTAAGCAGAATTCATCCTTCCCAAGAAATCTTACCGCATGACTCCCACTCTCTTGTCTCTTAAACACTGTCTTGTAACCATCAACCTTCTCAAGATATGCCATACTTATACCATTCATCTCACTGTAACTTGTCAAAAACACTACAATATCATAACATCTATTGCCCTCACCTGCATCATGACTCGCCTCACTATAAAGCGCCCAAACTGAACCCTTCTTAGGATAAATTTTGTAAACCTCGCGCGCTGCCCGATCGCAATCGACAACATGAGAGAAGACATTTACCGAACCTATGGAAGCCTTCTTGGCAACTTTAAATCTTCCACAAGATATCTTAAACCCTAATTTCTCTCTACTAACTATCTTTCCATCCCCATTCCCGTTATGGAAATCCAACCAACTTATCATCACGTTAAAAGGATTTGCTGAAACAGTTTCATCAATCAGAACATATTGCCTCGGCATTCCATCATCATCACCATCATACACAGCCCAAACTTGACCTTTCTTAAAACTCCTCTCCACTCTATCTTTATCAAAATCATAAAAATCCGAATCCGCAACTGCCATAACCTCTAATTCCTCTCCACTAGTATCCATATGCCTCTCAGATCTCAACCCCTTTCTCTTCACAGAATCCAAATCCGCAACTGCCATAACCTCTAACTCCTCTCCACTAGTATCTATATGCCTCTCAGATCTCAACCCTTTTCTCTTCACAGAATCCAAATCCGCAGCCGCCATAACCTCTAATTCCTCTCCACCAGTATCCACGTGCCTCTCAGATCTCAACCCTTTTCTCTTCACAGAATCCATATCCGCAACCACCATACCTTCTAATTCCCCTCCACTAGTATCGCTGTGCCTCTCAATTCTCAACCCCGTTCTCCTCACAGAACTCTCAAGCTTCTTCTCCATTTTCTCCCCATTTTCTTTTCCCTTGACCTTCTCTTGATGAAGTTTTCTCTTAACTTTAGATTGAAATTGAGCTAATGTCATTGTTTCCTCTTCACTCCCAACAACCCTCTTTGGTTCAGAACTCTCCAAAACTTCCCCAACCGACCGCGTTCTCTTCCTCAATCTCCCAACAATACCCACTTCATCATCACCCTTAAAATTCTCACCATTTTCACAACCCACTTCACCATTACCCTTAAAAATCTCACCTTTTTCACAAACCAATTCATCATCATCCCTTTCACACCCCATTTTCTCATTCATCTTCTTCTTCTTCAGCATAAAATCCCCCAAAGTCTTGTCTTCTTCATCTTCCTCAGACCCATCATTCAAAACTGCTTCAACAGCTTTAAAACTCTCATCTTTTTCACAACCCACTTCACCATTACCCTTAAAAATCTCACCTTTTTCACAAACCAATTCATCATCATCCCTTTCACACCCCATTTTCTCATTCATCTTCTTCTTCTTCTTCATGTTCTTCTTCTTCTTCAGCATAAAATCCCCCAAAGTCTTGTCTTCTTCATCTTCCTCAGACCCATCATTCAAAACTGCTTCAACAGCTTTAAAACTCTCATCTTTTTCACAACCCACTTCACCATTACCCTTAAAAATCTCACCTTTTTCACAAACCAATTCATCATCATCCCTTTCACACCCCATTTTCCCATTCATCATCTTCTTCTTCTTCATGTTCTTCTTCTTCTTCAGCATAAAATCCCCCAAAGTCTTATCTTCTTCCACTTCCTCAGACCCATCATTCAAAACTGCTTCAACAGCTTTAAAACTCTCCTCTTTTTCACAACCCACTTCATCATCACCCTTAAAAATCACACCTTTCTCACAACCCATTTCCCGAATACCCTTCTTCTTCATGTTCTTCTTCTTCTTCTTCAACAAAAAATCCCCCAAAGTTTCATCCTCTTCATCCTCCTCCGCAGACCCATCATTCATAACAGCTTCAACTGCCTTAAAACTCTTATTACATCCCGGACACACAAGCTTATTCCCCAAATACTTTCTCTCAAACTCATGCAAAACCTTACAAGTATTACAAGCAGTCCAAAAAGTTGTTCCCTTATCTCGCATCTCAAAATCAATTTTACCGTCGTAACGTTGGTAGAGAGGATGTTGAGAGAGGAAACTAACTCTGATATATCTTCTAACGTTGGCGATGAGCGTTGGTGTATATTTGAGGTTTTGGTTGTTTGGAATTTGTATTTTTCTAGTGTTTTGAGTTGCGCCGTTTATTGTTGTTGATTTCGTTATTATGTAAATTTGTTCGTGTTTTTGAGGAGAACTTGTGCCTTGTGATGCAACAACGTCGTTTTAGATTATTTTGGGAAATGGGCATGAAATTAATTTACTATTTTTTTCATCTTGAGTGTTTTTTTTTTTTTGTCAAAGTAGTCTAGTGGTTAGAGCTCACACAATTAATTGTAAAGAAGTGGGGTGTCCGGAGTTCGAACTCCACCCCTGCATATAATATGCGATATCCCTGCCAACTGAGTTAAGCTCACGGGGATCCTACGTGTTTTTTATGTGCCTTGTTTTTTTTTTTTTCAAAAATATTCTTTGTTTGATTATAATTATATAATCCTAACAATATTTTGGATTATAAAATCTGAGATGTTATTTCTTTTTGGATCTTAGAGGTTGGAAAGTATAATATTCGAACTACAAAATCTGAAACGATATTGAAGTCAGGAAAAGTCAAATGTTCTAGAATATGAAACCTCCAAGTATATAGGTTTGCATAGAATTTGCATAGAATCTGACATAAGTTCGCCATCTTTTTCATCAAGCATCACTACACCTCCAAAAATGCATCATTTCAGTTATGGAAGCTCCCATTGATGCTCCCACCTTCGGCGCCAAACATTGAACCTTATATTGTGTTGTTGACCGTTTTACATCATGTTTTGGATGATTCCGACAACGCCAAAGCTGAGGTTCTCCCGCATTTTGTTGATATTCCTTTCAGCGATGCGAAAGTTAAGGATGTTCCTCTATTTGTTGTACCTCTAGTTGTTGCACATGTAGTTATCTCTATGGATCATAGGGAATAATTTACCACTAAAATAAAGTTTTCAACACAGAGTTGTTTGAGTGGGTTCGAGAAGAAGTAAGGAAGCTAGGATGTGCCTTTATTATTGGTAAATCAAATAATGGTGGAAATGGTCGAAATGCATCTGTTACATTAATATGTGAAAGAGGATGATCATGTTCCGAGTACAAAAAGTTGTCCAAACATAAAATATCTAGTTCACTAAAAAGTAAGTGTCTGTTTCATGAGAGAGGTTATTTGATGATTGGTGGTGATTGAAGCCTTAAAGTTGGTGACACGAAACACAACCATGCGTTAGCACTTGGGTTGAAAGGTCATAAAATCGTTGGACGTCTAATCCCAAATGACACATACGCGCCATATCATTAAGGAGAGTGACATATCACCAAAATTGATGGGGACTAAAAAAAACCCAAAAAATGATATAATAGCATGCCTAAAAACCCAGGTTTAGAAATGGAGGAACTAAAATTTTGGTTAATATAAAATAGGGGGACCACGCAAAATAAAAATGAATTTGTCCCTCGAACACTAACCTATAAAAATGGTATTACTGAGTACTTTGATTGGATACATGTGTAAAAAATTTCTACACTATGAATTTATACAAATTATATTTTTTTTTGAAGGAAAATTACGTATTTAGTTTAATTTAAGTAAAAAATTAAGAACACTAATCCTAGTTCAATAAAGGTTTTTATAAGTTGTTCTTTGAAGAATCGTAAATAATTTATCTAACACTCAATAAAATTAGTCAAACAATTAAATTTATAATTAAATTTTTAAGTAGAGTAAATATTATCTTGATAGTTAAAAGTAGAGCTTTGTTATTAACCACAACGAATTTTATCAAGAATGTATCATAAATGTTATAAATATTAACAGTGGATGTCTAAATAGTAAATAGGTTAATGAGTCATACCACTAGGTTATTGAGCTTAGATATGCTACTCTATTTCCCTATAAATAGAGCTCATTGTAACATTCAGAAACACATCAGTGAATAATAATATTTCTCCTATTCTCTCTTCTTCTTCCTTTCTCTCTATTACTGTCTATATTTACTTATTTTCATAACAATAAACATGTTTTAGACAATTAGAAATCTTGCTGACCGAAAATCAAGGAAGAAAATAAATATAATCTAGAAGAGTTAGGATTCGTTGACACCAGGTGTCAACGGATTCGTTGACACCAAATCTCAACCGTTTAATTTATTTAATCCAATGATCCATAATTGTTTGTTAAATTAATTAGCATGATATTTTTTTCCCTTGCCTCACCTGATCCCACACTCATTTTTCTACTCCATCGTCTTCAACAAATTAATGTTAATGACCAACAATCAAAGTAAATCCATCCAAAATTCAACCGATCAATTGCAGTCCATCCAAAACTTGATTTCCATGTCAATTCACCAAGAATTTAAAAACTCAAGAACTTAATTTCAAAATAATTTTCCAAAACAAATCTTCCATTTGAATTTCTACAAGTCAATTAAAAGGGGTGAAATTGAATAAATCAATTTCAAAAACGAATTTTCCGTTTCAATTTATAGAACTGAAGAACATGATAAAAAGCAATTTCATAAACTTTATTTCCAAATTGAAAAACCCACCAATCAAAGGAAACCCATCTAATCCAAAATACCCTAAATTCACGATTCACTAGTTTCCTCTAATTTCAAATGATTTCATGAATTTTAGATAAATTATGTGCATAGGTTGCAATATGTATGAGAAATCTATCAAGGTGTGGATGTGGTAGAAAATAACTAATTGTCCAGAAGCAAAAATAAGTATGTTCTTCAATTTGTGATCAGAAGAGATACATTACCGTTAGTCAATTTAGAAACTATTTATTAGCCTTTGATTAAAATAAATTGACAGTTGAGATTTGATGTCAGCGAATCCGTTGACACCTGTCAATGGATCCTAACTCAATTTAGAAAAGGTATCAAGTAATTATACTGTTGGAAATTTTTTGTGATCATATCCTTCACTTTTTTTTTTGAGGGAGTGATCATATCCTTCACTAAAACTATCACTTCCCTCAAGTATTTTATATGTTTGTTGTGAACCACATGATTTATCAAATTTTTATTAGTGCTCGGTAAATTATCCATAGTTCTTCTAGGGACAACTTAGGTTCACTTTCACATTTTTCATTTTTTTTTAAAGATCTAAAGCTTTAGCGACTAAGCTAAACAAGTTTAATGACGTGGCGGGTTTTTATAAACAATTTAACATCGGTAAATTGGTAATGCACACGTCAGCGTATATGAAGCATGTTAAAAAAAAATTTGCTAAAATTTTTTTTACTACCCCCTGCCTAGTTATAAAACCCTTTTCAAGAATTTACGGTAATTAAGAAAGTTGATTGTAGTATTAAATTTGGTTATAATTACTATTGTTTTTACAATTATATCCTTTAAAAGAGAGAGAATTTGTTTATATTTTCAACATAGTATTTATTGTTGATTGAAGAAAAATATATGAAATTGTTCACGTATATGAATGTTTGTTATTTTCTCAATTAAATGCCCTAGTTGGAGTTTCAAGAGCACTTTAAGAAGTAAATGATGATTACACCTGTTTTCACTATTTTTACCTGTCCCATCAAACATATTAGTGTCCCTCTTTTATAGCCATCAAAGTGTTGATTTAACGAGCCTTTCTCTGATCATTCAAAACCCATTAAGTTGTGATCTAGAGTCTTCCATTGGTTGTCTGTTTTGAGACGATTGCACGTGGACTAGGGTGCAACTCATGCGTACCGGACACGTGGAGTTGAGACACGCTGATCATCTTTACATGACACTTGATATTAAGTGAAGATGAGATGAGCTGGCTGGTCTGACTTGAACAGTCAAACCAGCGTTGACTAAAGACGAGCTGAGTTAGTTGGCTTGACTTGAACAATCAAACCAGTAATATTCATTGAAGACGAGCTGAGCTGACTTGTCTTGAACAATCAAAACTTCACAAATGATCAAGTGATGTGCTTAAGTCTTGAAAACTACATTGATGTGTTCAAGTTTTGAAAACTGCAATTCAATGATCGTCACAACTCACAAGGAGAATGACTTACTCCCCTTATTAAAGAGATTTTGCATGAAAATATGTAGAGATCAACTAGTTTACAATCTTAAAGACACGTATCCTCTAAAATTTTAAGCAGATATTTCTTTTGAGGGGTAGTAAATTCCATAAACTATACCTTACTACACGAACAATAGTTGAAAAGGACAAAGCAACAAGGCAATGATGAATTATTATATACTTAACTGAAATCAAGGGCATCATCAACATTTCTCATATCATAATCTCAATACTTATATAAAGCATTTCTTTTTCACATTCATTTCTCAAAGAAGCTCTTCAGCCACACCAAGTGTTCCTTGTTGTCTTTGTTTAACATGTATTCCTTCAAAAAGTTGGTTATGTTGGGTGTTATCCCTAGGATCTCGAGATACTTGGGAAAAGCCTTCTGAAGGTTTTCATCCAAATCACTGCAAAAAATAACAAACATTCAGAAACTGTAATAGAGACATTATCATTTGATTTGATAAAATGCTAACCGAAATTCACGTCCCTTATATACCAGCTGGTCTTCAGATTCATCAGGCTTCTTTAGTGACAAGCTATTAATATAAACCTCATCACTCAAACTCCAGACACACTCCATTTCCTTTGAAAACAGACACAACTAAAGGACCAAAAGATTCGCTATCAAACTTGTCATCACTCAGGGGCACGTTAGTGATGTCAACTTGAACTATGATAGTTTCATCTTCAAATTGTCTTTTTAGTTGAATAATTCTTTCTCCAGGGTTGTCCACAATCTCAAAAGGAAAATCACCAGGAAATTCAAGCTGGAAAAATTACACAAAAGTGACAGAGAACTTGATGACAGTTCATACAAATCCAGTCAAGTTATAGCATGTATTGGCAACTGGTATGTAAATTTTATTAAATCCTACACGTAAATAATAGTAAAAAAAACATAAAAAAAAAAGGTAAGAAAAAACTTACGTTTGCTGCAACATTTTGATTATCCTCAAGGTTGATTTCAGTGTCAAGGACTCGAAGGAGAGTATCAACTGCGGCAGTTTCAAGAAGTTCTGGTGGCGCTACTGTTTCAAGAAGCTTGGGACTATTTTCAGCATTTCATGATAGATAAGATTTTACAAGAAGTTGTGACATTTATTAATAGCTTTTCAATGCTATTTAGTGGTAGTTAGTAGTGTTTAATACTTTAGTGCATGTTTGAATTGACGACGAATTAGGCGAAATCCGGGGAGTCAAGGTGATTTTGACAAAAAACTATACTCTGTAGAATCAACAACATCACAGTGCCACCTTTGTTGAGTTAAACTCACCGTGATTCAAGTTATCGTATGAAGGTTTTCAATAAATGTTGCATGCTTTTTAAAATATTATTAGGAGAGTTATGCTTAGAATGTTACACTTTCACTAATCATCAATTATAGTGACAATAGTGAATAACATAACTTTAACTAAACAAATTCAACTCTAATAGTCTCCATGAAAATTTGTTACAATAGATAGTCACCATCCATCAATTAAGGTGACAGACAGTCTTACAGACACATGGAATTTCTCCTTTTAATGGCTTCACCTATGATCATATCTTTGGAACAAATTTGGTGGAACCATTTTCGACAGATTTGGTCGCCGACACACAGCTGCCGAACTTCTTGCTTCTGAAACCCCAACAAACTTACTGTTTTAGCCATGATACTATCCAAAATATTGTTTTTGATACAGCAGGTACTTAATCCATGCTACTGTCCAAAAGATTGTTTCTCATATAACAGGTACATATGATATAAGATATTTTTAAGTCAAAGAGTTAAACATATACTAAAAATTTATGCATAACCAATTTCCTGCAGTTAGTTATCTTATCACAATTGTTGGTAAAGGTTGAATAGTTGAAATTTCGAGTTTCTGATTGGTCAAAGTCATGATGTAAGCCATTTGATCTTCATCAATGTCACAATGGCTTAGATAGACTAACTGCGATGACAATAAGGAATTCTGACTGCTGAGAATCCGAATTGAAAGTTGTGGAAAACAAGTTCCCTGCAGTTAGTGATCTCAGTTGTTTATAAAGATTGAATGATCGAGGTTTTGGGTTTCCGACTTGTCAAAATCATGATGTGAGTCATTCGACATCTATCAACAAAATACATGACTTTGATAACATTCTGAGGTGCAACACAAATAGTAAAAAGCATTCATAGTTGCTAGAATGACTTAGATAACATTGTCCCACCATGTCTCCATTCTCTTTTCTTAAATAAAACAAAGGAAGGGTCTAATGCCTCTGTATCTTATCCTCTTTGGAAGGAATGCTTCAATCAATGTTTGATTTTCTAGCTTAGAGATATTGAAGAAAACTAAATGATTTTAAACATATGAAATTGAAGAGAAAAGATTAAACCTTTCAAATAAATGCGTGGATGAGTGAATAGGGGAAAGATGTGACAACTAGTTCTTCATTCTCAAGGGGATAAAGAAAGGGAAGGAGTCAAGTGAGTAGGTGTGTCAGAAACGTCCCACATCGACCAATGCATAAACTGAAACTAAGCTTCTCACATATAAAATGAAATGACCTCTACCTCCAATAAGCACGGAGCCGTGTGATGATCACATAGCGAACTATTCTTTCGCCTTTTACTAAAGAATACCGTGTGAGCGTCACAATTTGCGGCATACGCTAGTTTTTGGAAAGAGTCCTCTTCATTGAGGGCTTTTTAGTTCAATTTTTTTGTTTCTTTTTGTATGCTTCTTGCTTAAGAAGAAGCTCCATTCCTTTACCATTTGTGTATTGGTCCATTGTTAGTAAAATTCCCTATTCTAATTCAAGGGGAAGGGAGGTTTAGTTGTAACTCTAGCTCTGGAATTTTTATATAAAAATTGCTTCTTAGTCTAGTTTTCTTTCCATATTCTGTAACTATTTTAATGAGCTAGGACCCACTTTGTACTTTTCATTATAGGTAATATTTTACAGCCGACTTTGTAAAAAGTTGTATATAGTTTTGCAAGTTGATTTCTTTACCAGTAGCTAGTTGATTCCTTTACACATTTTCATGTTATCGTATGGAGATTTTCATTAAAAGTTGCATGCTTTTTAAAGAACACTTTTCACCTCAGAAGAGTTCTGCATTGAATGGATAATGTTTATGCCAAGTAAAATTAACAGATAATGTGTTAGATTTTAGTTCCAATAGTGATGGATATCTAAACAATGATGATTTGAGTGTTTCTAGTTGTCAACTACTGTCCACATGATACTTTATTTTTAGGAATAAAATCCACAACAATTCCTTGCTATTGAAGTGATTTTGGTGTATCTTGGAATTATTTGAATCAGATGCATTTTTAGAATTTTTCTTCTGTTCTATTATTTCTATATTATCCCTCACTAGTAGCTCTTGGATATGCATCACACTTTTCAAAGGAAATTAAGATTATTTTTAGTGCATGTTTTAAAGGAAACTAGAGTGATGACCCGTGCGCCGCACGGGTTTGGTAAGCTGAAATTAATTTATAATAGTATAACGCAATCAATAGTCGGTAGATGTGAAAAATATAAATGGAGATAATACATTGTACTACACAATTAAAACACAAATGAGTTTGTAGAACGTCTGAAAATAGTAATAGTAAATTTGGATAGTCGTTGATAATTAAAAAAATTTGGTAATTGAAGTTTGAAAATCTTAGTGCATAACTGAGACATTACATGTAATATTACGAAATACTTTGTTGTAGACGACATTAGATGTCACATCGATGTCCTCACCATCTTCAATAAAATTACCAATGCACATATTTCGTAATTATTCAATGACAACAACGTAAAATCCCATTCTAACATTGTAAATGTCGTTATTCTAGTAAAGACTAAGGAGAATTGAGGAAGGGATCAGTTCGTATTTTTTGGAAATGAGTTGCAATTTTTTTGGGAATGAGTTGCAGTCAAAATTAGTTATCATAATTATGAAATACTTCTTTTTAGACCACATTTGAAGTTACAGTAGCATCTTCACTATCTTCATTGGTTATTGATATTTTCAACTTTTATTGTGAAGTAACTCTTGAAATTGTAACGTATAATTGATCATCTTAAAGCACATACGTTGGAAGATATATTCCAACATGTTCAAGAGATTGCCCTTACTCTTATTAGAATTTAGAATCTAGAATACATAAATCAATTTCGCTGCAAATAATTAGAACCGCTTACAAATTTGAAGCTTATTACAACAATGAAAGTGATTACAAATGTAAAGTACATTGTATTTCAATGACAACACCGGAAAATCCCGTTACCAACGTACACTAAGTAATTCATACTATAGTAAAATTTATGCCTATACCAATACCAAATTGATCCTCACTCAATTCTCCTTAGTTCAGTTAAATTTCAATTGATGGCTCTCACAATCTGTTTACATAAGTGTCTTATTTGTACTCTCACTTCTCCTTATTTGCTCTCACAATCTTATTTGAAAATTATTAAAAAAAAAATTATAAGAACGATAAAGTATTACGCAGCAGTGAGCAAAGATACAATAAACATAGGAACTTGAGGTACCAAACAAAAACATTACATTATATATCAAACAAAAATATTCCCAGAAATATGTCAGTAACAATGATTTTACAATGATATTTTGGTCGTACGATAAATAAAAATGAAAAGTTAATAGACATTCGATATATTAATAGTTAGTAGACTCAATTGATACTAACAATTTACTCAAAAAAAAAATAAAATCGATACAAACAATTATAGTAGATAGATACTGACAATTATAATAGATATACAATAACTCATGTCTTTAGTTAATAAACGGGTGTCAATAATTTTAAACTTTCATTTGGGTTGATGGTCTCTTTCCAAAATAAAATAAAATTAATTGGTAACTATTATTCTCGTCGAGATTGTGTAAGCAACACGAAATTCTCGCGGACCAAAACAACCAAGAAGAAAGAGTACACATGAACACTAAAACAAACGCATATCATAACCACCCATAACAAAGCTAAAAACATAAGCTTTATAGTCGAAAAATAGTTGCTGCTAAAGGGAAAATATCACAGAAGCAGCAACACAGCCTAGCTAAAAAAAGCACACCAGCTAGCACTAAACAACCCACCACATCTAACTATGATGCTAACATATTCCAACACAATTTAAAACAGCCGCACACTTGCTTGAGCCAACATCAAGCTTCTAGCTGAAACCGAAACCAAAAAAGAGAATACCTCAGTGTCACAGTGAAACTCCACCTTCTGCACCTAAAACCGGCCAGCACCAAACTTCAACACAAAATCAAAAAACCAGCAGCCGGACAATCCCACCGCACCACCTCACCAAAAGGAATACCGCCGCATAACTATTCTAAAACCGCTTGCAGCCCCTGTTGATTTTCTATTTGGTGTTTTCTCTAAATCTGTTAGCACCAGATCAAACTTGTTATTTCAGTCAATGGCTACGCTACCTGCACATAAAAAACAAATGGCATAAGTCATTGAAACTTTTTAACGGCGCAATAAAGGAAGGGTGACTAACCATTAACTTTCAAAAACATAATCTGTTAATGGTTCAAGCATTTAAAGATGCATGGAGATAACTAAAACCTCCCACTGCCATGAAACTATGAAAAACTTAAACCTCCCATTGTCAAGATGACTAACTATGCAACATAAACATTGAAAAAGCAAATAATATGTCTAACAACTCTAATAAGCACGACTTGTACCAAGTGTAGATAAAACAGAAATACAATGACTCAGATATAATTTAAGACCGGTATAGCTAATGCTACTTTTTAGATACAAATGCTACTTTTAATATAGAAAATACAACTAATGCTTCATGTTAAAATTACTAGGAAAGCTCCTTCAAACAAAATTACTAGGAAAGCATCTGTATGTTCACACGAATTACTTGTTTTTTGACTATGTCTTATTCATATTAAATTAATTAATAAGTTATGTACTAAGTCTATACATACTTCTTCATCAATGTATGTAGCTGCTAATTTATATTCATCTAAACGAATTTAATTTATATTCTTCTTAACAAATTACTGCAACCGTCCCTAAATATAAGACTTTTTGGCAAAATAACAATTGTTTTTAAAATTTTATCCTTTAAAAGAGAGAGAGAGTTAGTTAATGTTTTTAACATGTTATTTATTGTTCATTGAACAAAAAGATGTATAATAAATAGGGGTATGTAAGTAAAGAAATAATTAATGTAGTTGAAAATAACAAAAGGTCCTATAAAAAGGGATAAAAAATCTCAAAAATGTCTTATAATTAAGGACGAATGTAATATAAAGGAAAATTTAGGTGAAGTGTATTCTGAAATGACATTATGATCAGAGTTGGTATCAATGATCAAAGAGTGTTGATAGAAATACTTATACATCACTACTAAAAAGGTCATCACACTTTGACAATAAAGGTAGTTTTTACATGGTATGAGTTAACTCTTTAATAAATAGGATGAATTTTCATTGGTACCAGGGGCGGTTTTACCACCCAGTGAGCCCGGGCTTCTTTGTATCACTACAAGAAATTTAAAAGAAATTTGACTTATAGTGACAGCCAAAATCCGTCATTATAGGGTTATTTTCCGTAGCTAAATCTGTCTGTCATTGCCAAATGGTTGTCACTTAATGTTTCCACCATTACCTACAGACAAAACTGTAGGTAGTTCTAAGGATACAATTTTAAAATCATTTAAGGACCTCTACTTACTTGCGACTGTCACTAGAACTTATTATTGTTTTATTTACCTCCTAACTTTATTTTACACACTATTGATAGGTTCTATTTAATCTCTCTTATTTCAAATTGTGCTTTTATTCACAAAATAACAAGCCTCTTTTATTTCTTTCGATTTATGACTAGTTATATATTATGTCACATGTAAATTTGCGGTTAATTTTTTTTCCCTAGACTCTATAAATTTTCTGGCTCCGCCAGTGATTGAGACAATATAATCTAGATATATGTGGGTCCATCATTGTTTACTTTTTGCAATAAACATGTAGTATGAAACAAGCGAATCAAATTGTGATTATCTAAGGTCTTCACCATCTGACAATAAAAGTTGAACTCATGTTTTCATGGTATGAGTTAACTTTTTACTAACTTGATATATCTTCACAGGTACAATCACAACCTACGAGTCCATCATTGTTTACTTTTTTACAATAAACATGTGGTATGAAACAAGAGACTCAAACCAAATTATGATAATCGATGGCATCAAATTTTTATACCCCAAAACAAAAGGGCATCAACTTTTTGATCCACACACCCATACATCCAAAGTCTCCGGCAAGCCCCCCTCGTGACTGTTTTCACACTACAAAGTTTTTTTTTTTTTGAAAGATCACACTAGAAAGTTATTTTAATAAAAATAAAGTATCTTGCGTTATTGTATGTAGTGTATAAATAGGTTACTTGATTGGTATTCCTTGTTAGATCCCTAATTCATGTTGATAACTAGAGTAACTTTATATTCGATTTAACGTAAAATGAAAGCCACAAGTGTTGCCTCCTCCGTTGGAATAGTTCCTGAACTGCTCACCTTTGACAACTACGAGAGGTGGAGTGCTATTATGAAAAATTATCTGATAGGGCAAGGTCTGTGGGATGTTGTCAGTGATGATTCTGAGGCTTCAGACAAGGTTAACAATGCAAAGGCGTTCTTGGAAGAGAAATCTGAAGCATGGAAGCACTTGAGCAACAAAAAAGGCAAAAAGTTAGAAACTACCCCAGATATTGAGCAAGGTTCGTATCTGATCTAATCTAATCTAATCTAAAAGTGATAAGCCCTAACCCCAGAATTATGTGTGTCCTTAACTTATTCTTCTATCAGTTTCAGATCAAGCCCCAATGGGCCTCTTTTATACTAAACTAAACTCCTCAATTTAAAAAGGAAAAATAAAGTGAAGACTGAAGACAATCTACTCTCTCTATCACCTAATTAAAAACTTATTTCTTATAATTGATTCATAATCAAGCATTCCCTTTTTATCTTCCCCTAATCTATTTCTTTTGCCCATCAGCACAAGCTCAAACTTTTTTTGGCAGTTTGAAGGGAAGGGGAAATGAGAGTTTTGGGGTGGGAAATATATAGAAAAATGGAGAAACCTTTCATATTATTTGAAATAGCAATTTTTAGAGAATGATAAACTAATACGTAATATCATTATATTTTTAATTTTAAGAATATTATAACAACGTAGATTGAATTTGAAAAATAATCATGTACACACACTTTTTCCTCTAATATCTCTCTTTAGAAATAATCATGTACACACACATTTTTTCCTCTAATATCTTTGATTCTTTGAATACAATGTAATGAATCGATATTGTAAATATTTCAAAGGACACGTCGACACTCACCATAGTGTTTCTGAAGCTGGTCAAAGAGAGGTTTCATCTAAGATGAAGAATGCAAAAGCTTTGCATATTATTCAACTATCATGCGGACGGCAGATTCAGGATGAGCTTTGTCATTTTGAATTAGCCAAAGATGCATGGAGTCACTTGTCAGTGGTTTATGGCAAAACTTTAAAAATCAATCTAGATAAACTTGAGCAAGGTATGTATTGAAATGTAACTGCTACTTCCTTCGGTCCTATTTATAAGAAACAATTAATTTTTGAAATTCATTGTTTAATTGTTGTATCCGGTCTGAAATATAGACTAAATACATCAACTATTCAATAAATATAAAAAGTTGAATGTTTCTTATAAATAGGATCAGAGAAAGTTTAATAGAGAGGGAACATATAAATACTGCAAGTTGTATTGATTTTCCTCCAAGATAATATTTATGCATGTTTAAATGTAAATGGCAGATGATGATGATATAGTTAGTGTGAAACATAAAGAGCTATTCAGGATGGTGGGGAGAGGTGATCCTATAGAAAATATCAATATAGATGAGGATGTATACGATGATATAACCTCTATTTCAGTTAGGACGCTACTTCACGTTGCAGTAAATGCTGGAAATCTGAAAAATGTGGAAATGTTGGTGAGAGAAGGGAGAGATGAGTTTGTAACAAATCAAGATAGGCATGGGGACACAGCTCTGGCTCTTGCAGCTTATTATAATGCAAAAATAGATATAGTGAAGTGTCTGGTAGATAGCAAAATGGGAGAGATGTTGCTAATGACACATAATACAAACGGAGAACTCCCCGTTCATATGGCTGCCGGTAAAGGACACAAAAAAATGACTAATTTTCTTTACTCAAAAACTCCTGGAAAAGTGTTCAAAAAAGATTCAGGATATCGAGTTTTGCTTCTTGACCGATGTATCACGGCCGAAGTATTTGGTAAGCGAATTGAAATATTTACCTTAAATAAATTTAAGTGCACTTATTATTTTATGTGTATGGGTGTGTGGTGTGTGTTTCCTCCATTAATTTCTTTTAAATATTTTGTTTTAATTTTGAAAACATTTGTTTCAACTAATTTATCTGTTTCCCTCCAAAATTTCAAGGTATTAACTACTCTCTCTTCCACCTATAAAATATTAGATTGAATTTCATTTTGACTTTTCAAATGTATGCTTGATATGCTAGAGGTGGCTTTGAGGTTACTCAAACTTTACCCAGATGATCTATTTCATGAAGCCTCGTACGGTGAAATCAACAACGAAGAACGAAATGAGGAATCCAACAAATTCTCCACCTTAGTTTCATTGGCTAAATTTAAATTGCGCTCTAATTTCCCAAAGAGGCGATTCTTCCAACCTACAGACTACTTCATTTATATCCGTAAGTTTTCAAGATTTTCCTCAGTTTCATTAGATGCAAAATTTACATATACCACACAATAATTGATCTATTTCTAAAACAATTTTATTACAGATTTAAGCCTAAAACAATTTGAAGACAACTATGGGATTCCCGAATCCGATATTGCGGAGTATTTACAGTCGGTTTATGCAGATCGAAGTGTACATGCGACATCATCTTCTGGGAAATGTTGGTCAGTGCCTGGCTTCCTCATGGCTTCGAAATTTCTGTTCCTGCCTATAAAACTACTGGGTATGATGATTCCATTCCCCTTACAAATCATTAAATTTTCTATTGGTATACCACTATTTCACCACTAATCAACTTACCGGATGATTTGTTCAGATCAACTACTTCATAAATTTGCATACTTGTTGGTTCAAGTTTTCAAGTATCTAGATATCATTGGTAAGTAAATCCAATAACCAATAAATTATAATTCTTGTATTATAATATTTTAGATATATAAATAATATATAATATCTTGGATAATAGATGAGAGTATTTTTTGGTGTAAATTGGGTATCGTCTGTGTACAACTACAGATGCTAATCTCTTGAGTTTTACATGTCCAAGATTTGATTCGATCCTAGAATCTTGGTTAAGTTAGAAGAGACTCATGTCATCTCATCTGAGCATTATTGGGTAATAAAAAAAAAGTATAAAACAACTTTATATTAGTTTAGAAAAATGGAAATGCTAACCGGTGCCCCGGGGAGTCAAAATAGTTTCCTTTTTTGGTAATCATTTCCCTTTTTGGTATGCTTAACCAGTGTCCCAGGAGCACCGATTATAATGGTCCTTAGAAAAAATATAAAACTTGATTTATTATAAAACATTCTCTAAATTTAATTTAATAGAAATGCTAAACACTCTTTGTCTAACACTTTTTTTAACATCCACTTTCTTTATTGGATGAAAGTCATGTGGGTCTCACAATTTTATGTAAAATATATTTCGAAAGTGTATACGTAGATTTATAGTTGTCTCGTATATATAGTTTATATGGTAAATTATAATTATTTCTAAACTCAGATAGTTGTCTCGTATAAATTATAATTATTTCTAAACTCAGATAGTTGTCTCGTATATATAGTTTATATGGTAAATTACAATTATTTGATGATAATTTTCTTTTAACTAATAATTATATAAAATAAATATTGTTTTGTTAATTGCTGATTTATGAAATATCATCTTTTAACTAATTGATCAATATCAATCATTTAACTCGTGTTGGAGTAAAAAAAACATTTGTTTCATGTACGATTTATACAAAAAATTATAATAGTTTATTATAATTATTTTTAAAAATAATTGATTAACGATACAACTTAATTTTTCCTTTACAAAAGTCTTCTCAATATTAAAAAAAAAATTCCCCAAAAAAGGTGAACAATACAAGGTGTCAAGTATTTGTGTCCAAATTTGTATTTTTTCAATATCACTCTTATTTAATTTGATTTTAAGTACTTATACGTTCCTTTCATTGTGTCAGGAACCAGGGAAATATATGCAAAAAAAATATGCCTTTTATGAAGTTGTGGGAATAATAAAATACTTGATCCAAAATCTTAAAGGATTTAATGGTTTAGGGCTCAGACAAGCTTCAGCACATGAAGCCATGTTGTATGCAGCCCAGAATGGAATAATTACATTGATAAATGCTATGAGGAATGCTAATCCTTATCTACTTTCAGTCACTGATAACAGTGGTAGAGGTATACTTTGGTATGCAATTCTGAATCGCAGAAGATCTGTTTTCCAACTCATATATTCTCTCAATGGATTGGAGAAAGAGATGATTAGATATCGCACAGACTCGGTTGAGAATAATCTGTTGCACATGGCAGCAATTTTAGTTCCTTCATCTATCCGTGGTGGCAGATTGGGTCCTGCTATGCAAGTACAAAAAGAAATTCAATGGTTTAAGGTCATTTGTCTCATCTCTATCTATATGTTTGTTTGTTTATCTATAACGGGAACAAACTACAAAGCTAGTGGTGAGGTACAAACACCTCTGATGTCATGAATTAAAAGTTGATCAAGCAAAAGAAATATTTAATTGATAGAACAATTAACAGGTTTAGAACAAAACTCGTGTATGGAAGTGATTTGGTGAAGAAAGAAAGTAATGAGAATTTTGGAGATAAGGAGAGAATGGAAATGATAAGCAATCTAATTTTTTATTGAATGAGATTTTTAAGCGATTAGGGACTATTTATGAAACATGGGAATCAACAACTAACTAAAACTAAGTTGTAACTTGTAGCTCAAGTTACCTAACTAATATATAGTTATTTAACTAGCAACCTAACTAACTTTGAATTATATCAACTAAAATCCTCAATTTAAGTTAGTTGTAAATACCATTACCAATCTTCATCTAAGGTCTTTAAATGTGCTAGTTTTCGAAGGCTTTGTTAGCAAATTTGCAAGTTTCAAATCTGTCTTGCAATATTGCAGCTCCAATTTTTCCTTGTTTAATTGATCCCTTAGAAAACGAGACCTTGCTTCAATGTGCTTGCTCCACCCATGAGCAACTTCTAAGGTCAAATAATTGGAGCTACCACCTTAGAATCCATCTAAAAAATGATCTTAGAAAGTGAGAATTCTTGAGCAACCACCACCTTAGAATCCATCTAAAAAATCGACATAAGAAAGAGATAATTATTACTATTACTTTTTCCATCTTATAAGCTTCTCGCACGCCCTATTACACACATGGGATATAAGTGGCAATTAGACACGACAGTTAAATGGTTGCAAGTACGCATACATACACTATCAGTTGGAACAATATTTAAAATTAGGAGTGGTCCAACGGGCGCAGAGATTATAGAGGTGTTCAAAAAACATTATTGTTTAAGATAATAGATTGATTTATTGACGATAGCCCAAAACAATTTTTAAAGTGTTTTCTTGTGTATAATATTAAGATTAAGATTGTTTGAAATCAGTGCAGGCAGTGGAGGAAGTTGTGCATCCCATGTGCAAGGAAGCCAAAAACGAGGATGGTAAGAAACCTTATGATGTATTCATCGAAAGCCACGAGGAGCTAGTGAAAGCTGGAGAAAAATGGACAAAAGACACAGCTAGTTGTTATATAGCTGTGGCTTCTCTCGTCCTTACTATCATGTTTGCTGCAGCCTTTACTATTCCGGGTGGAAACAACCAAACTGGGCCACCCGTCTCCTTGGATCAAAATACATTTAAAATGTTTCTCTTAGCTGATTCGGTATCCATCATCACTTCCGCCACTTCAGTCTTGTTTTTCATTTCGATTCTCACATCGCGTTGCCATGCAATAGATTTCCTCAAGGTCTTGCCTGTGAAGTTAATAACCGGCCTTGCACTCCTTCTTTTCTCTGTATGTTCCATGATGGTTGCTTTTTATGCTGCGCTTAATATGATCTTAAAGCAAAATCACACTGGCTCTAGGGGGTTTGTTCTAGGACCCATCTTGTCCCTTGGTAGTGTTCCAGTTTTCATTCTCCTAGCATCTCAGATACGCTTCATCTCGAGGATTTTATACTGCACAATGAAAAATCGCATTAAGGGATGATAATGCCAGAAATGGTATTTCAACAAAATTTTAATGTGAGTGATTGGCACTTTTGCAAGTGAATAATGTTCTTTTTTGAATATTTCCTTCTACAGTTCTTAAACATTATATGTATTATTAATCTCCCTCATTTTATTTGTGTTTTTAAAATTGTGTGTAAGGTTTGTGACATTTATGCAGTAAATTTCTAGTTCAAAAGATGAGTACAATATGACAGATAAATTTTTAATTTGCAATTTAACTTAACGAAACAGTAGCAACTTACAAGTATATGGAATCAAGTCATATGAAAGAATAGAAAAGGTACAGCTACTACAAAAGGTCAAGAGATATAAGAGAGATAGAGAGATAACTTCAATTGGAGAGAGTATAGAGTTTCTAAAATTTCTTTCATGCTTCTCACATCGTTCATCCTTCCACTTTATAGCGATGAAGTTCAGTTTGCAATCTTCCCTTAATTATTGAATCAACTAACACATATTACCTCTCTCTAACCATTTTAGTGAGCCCATTTTGTTGTCATGGTTTTTCTTTCATTTTTTTTTTGAAGAAGAAATGGTTTTTCTTTTATTGGTACCATAACATGAAGTACTAAATATTGTCGTTTTTCCTGCGGATTGTTGTGCGGAAATAATCTGCATGAACTTCTGAGGATTTTGCTTAGATTTTTCATTAGCAAGAGATGTTTCCTGCTGATCTTGTAACCGCAGGAACTATCATATTTCCAACAGATTTTATTGCAGATCTTCATATGGCTTTTCCTCATACAATCTTAAAACTTGTAAGATTTTTCAGTTTCCTAATTCTTTTATATAAAGAATTTTTTTTATATATCGAACATGGACCCTATAATTTTAAATTTAAGTCAT
Source organism: Medicago arabica (assembly GCA_946800305.1). Taxonomy (NCBI): domain Eukaryota; kingdom Viridiplantae; phylum Streptophyta; class Magnoliopsida; order Fabales; family Fabaceae; genus Medicago; species Medicago arabica. Next base: position 45,368,912 of record OX326970.1, read on the forward strand.
GTTCCGGACCAGCTAAGAGACAATAAGCTGAGGCCCAAACATTGCGAAGATACAAGTTAATCTCTGTGTGAAACACCACACTGGAGCATGCTTGAGCACATATGAGCTGTCAAGCCATTTCTAACCGCCTCCTTCAGAGGCGCCGCATTTCACGGAGGCATTTATTCTCCTACACGCCTTTATATGGATGAAGTAGCGTCACCCACAAGGTATGATTCACTTTTACCACATTTTGCACATATCCACCTCATTCTCAGATTGACTTTGAGGTCAGAGTGCTAACGTGCTTGCATGCACAATTCTCCTATGACGTGAATCGCGAAGGATCAACATCCACCGCAACAGAACGTCCAACACAACCATACTCTTTTATAGATCTTCATTGGACACATCAAGTCCAAATCAAAAAATTTGGAAATAAAACGTCAAACTATTTTCATCGATTGCAATTAAATCATTTTTTATACATATTCAATGATAAAATGTTTTGGAAATATATTAAAACACATACATTAACAAAAATACCTGAACACTAAGACATATCCACACTAGGACATATCCATGATTATTGTGTGTGTAAGGTCAGTTTAATAAGTTTCTGCCTTTCATTTAAAAAGAGATAATTAGATATTTGAAAATAATTTAATAATTCGATCATTATAATAATTAAAAATGAACAATCAGATTCCTGACAATATTTAAAAACAAACAATTTAAAAAAAGGACAATCAATTAGACCCTCTCACGCCAGCCCTTTTATCACTCAGAAACCCATCGTTCTTGCTGAAACATTGTTCATTGCTTTATTCCAAAATCTCTCACACATTCCAATATCTACCTCCATTTTCCTTCATTGATTCACATATTTTCCTTTATCGTTCTCGTCAATTCAAAGAGAATCACCATCAATCCATTTTCCTTCATCGTTCTTGCCGACTCCTTCCCCGAAATATCAAACACGTTCATTGATCGAAGATCTCAACACCTTCCCACTTGCTCTCGTCACTCAGGTTACTCCAATTCTGAGGTAATTTTTTTCATAAATATTATTATAAATTATAATTCTTAAAAAAAGGAAGATAAAAATGAAATTAAATAAAAAATCAAAGTAAAATATAGACAAAACAAATTCTATATTCATAAAATTATATTATATATGTGATAAAATGTGAAATTAAACATTGACAGAAAGTGAAACAAAAAAAATAGTTAAAACGAGTTTAATTTAGATACATTATGGTGAACAAAATTTAACATATAAGATGTCATATTTATTTATTCACGTAGCAACATATAATTGTATGTATGTGTAAAATAAAAATAATTATATATATATATATATATATATATATATATATATATATATATATATATATATATATATATATATATGGGGATGTTAATTTACACTCATCAAAAAATACTAAGGAGTAAATTAGCAATCTACACCTATCTTACAACTAGGAAATAGATAAGACTCTCTTTACTTATCTTGATACGGGTTTTCCTTTGACTCTTGATTTGGAGGAAGGAACTTTTCTTTACAATATAATACTTGGCATTTAATAAGTCAGTCTATTCTATTAATCTTGCATGTGCTGATCTATGACGATTATATTCTGCACGTGTTGAATCAAAATTTGGATTAGCAGATTACAAAAGATGTTGGTAGCAGGTTCATGCTCCTTTTTCGACACATGTTTATATTTGGAGGACGGACATGTGGCAAAAGGTGAGTGGGGGAAATGATTCAATAATTATAGGGGAGTATATTAAATGGTGTTAGTGTAACAGACTTTGAGAGGTATGAGACATTAGCAATTGGGTATTGGAGGCTCAACTATAAAGAGACGTAGTTATTATAATTTTATTATGTTGTATGATGAGTGAAATTGTTAAACATTCTTTTTTTTTCCACACATCTAACTTGTTCTAATCCTTGAATGTTTAAAAATTTGTATCTTCTATGATTTTTTATAATCAGCTAAATATTTCATGCGGATTTACCTGCGTCATTTGTTGTGCAAGTACCTAGTATGTTCGCATGTAACGCGCTTACATGCATGAAAACTCCTCAAACACTGACCAAACTTTTTCTCTGGATTTTTTCACATTTCCTGTGGATCCTAAAATCCTAAGGTAACAATTACCCACGAAGGTATTAGCTGGGAACCTATATCCTTGAAAAAATGGGAAATTTGACCAAAATCCACAGGTGATTCCGCATGAGAGTCAAGAATTTGTAGTAGTGATTGATGTCGGATGTCGCCATTAAAATCAACTTTATATCCTCAAGGTTGAAGCTAGTGCAAAGTTGTTGGCAAATAATCATATCTATCACACTGGTCTCCGAGTCCATTCAGATAGAAAAAATAGCTACTACGCCGAGATTCTATGTCCTGGAGTGCCATGCAAGAACAACAAAACTAGCACTAACCATGTTAAGTTGTGAATGTTGTGCCCAAAATCCAAACACAGCACTCGCAACAATGTCTCTAAAATTAAATTTGCTTGAGGCAGTTGTTTTAGTAACTGCATTATGGCAGAAAAACTGCAAACACTATTTTTTCTACACAAGCATTCATCATAATCACCAATTGGGGTGGCACACATCGAGACATATGATGAAAATACCTGTTAGAAGCTGATCACTTGTTGATTATCAATGCACAATTCAAGCTTACAATCAATAACTTAAACTATAATGGGTTCCTTAAATTGATAAAGATGAAGAAGCCAAATTATAGTTAGATATTCAAGTATTGCAGTAGCTATCAACTTACCAAACATATCAAGTGACTTATCAAATACGACTTTAGCGATTAGAGATATCATTGTCTCGATTAATATGATTATATGAGCAAATGTCTTTTGATTCTTTCATATAAAATAAGGTGCTTGCCACAAATCCACCAATATTTCTTCCAAATAAAGTATCTATTAGAGTAGTATTGGCATACATAACTTGCTAATTGCCACCCTTAAAAATGTGAATATACCTAAGGCTTAAGGAACGAAGCATTCCTTTTAAAAGAATTGAGACATTCTTACAAAGTACGAAATAAGTGGATTAATTTTGCCATCTCGTGAATTTTTTGGAAGAATACTTTTTTACAAAGTTGAAAATAATTAAATTTTATAAATTAATTTATTTGGTGTTCTAAAGAATCTAGCTGCATAACTGACACGCAACTAACTGTAAAAAAATTGAAGAATTATGGGTTGCAACCCACACTAGGGCCTATCAAAGGCCCCATCATTTTTTTTGATAGAAATTAGAAGGTACCATCATTTTTACCATAATGACTTGCAGTTGCGGGAGAATTTTTGTAAATATCATAATTAACATAACATAATATAGTCGCTGTCCTAAAAAAGATAACATATAACCAACATGGATTGGGTATAGCAGAGAGGCTAAACTCCTACGACGTAGCTAACCAATATTCGAAACTCAACTAGTGCCCGACACGCCTCAGATATATATATATATATATATATATATATATATATATATATATATATATATATATATAAACAATTTTACTGTGAGGAGATGGTGCCTCAGTTCAAAGCAGAGATTTTGGAAGATTGTAGGTTCAACATATTCCCAAGATTGTAGGTTCAACATAGGTTCTCACGTATCACGTTGCGGTGCAATAGATTTCCTCAAGGTATTTCCTTTGAAGTTAGTAGTCGGCCTTGTGCTGCTTCTTCTCTTTGTCTGCTCCATGATGGTTGATTTTATTCTGCGCTTAATATGATCTTAAAGGGGAATTACATCGGCTCTAGGGGGTTCGTTCTAGGACCGATCTTGTTCCTTGGTAGTGTTCCAGTTATCATTCTCATAGTATCTCAGCTACGTTTCATCATTGGGATTTTTATATTTTACAATGAAAAATCACATTAGTTCTATTTAATAAAGGGACAATACATGTCAGAAAAAATATTTCAGCAAAAGTATAATGTGAGTGATCATTGACACTATGGCAAGTGAATAATCTTTAGTAATATTTCCTTCTATTAGTTCGTAAACGATATATCATGTATAATAACCCGCAATTTCATATTTTATCATATACTATTATGACTCTATCTCATTTTATTTGTGTTTAAAATCATGTCCAAGGGTTGTGAGTTGTGATCATTATACAATAAATAAGACGAGTACAATATGACTGCCACTACAAGAAAATATGTGATTTGCTAAGCCCATTTTCACAGCTAATACGCAGTTAATTCCTAGCAAACGAGTTTAGCTAGAGATATGCTACAGAATACCTATTGATTCGGCCGTAGCATGGATTGAGAGACAAATTTGCTAGGGAAATATTTCTTAGTAAATTCATAGTTAAAAGAAACCAATTCCTAGCAAGTATTTAGTTAATCTATAGCAAATAAGTATTGAAAATGTATTTTCCATAGCAACATAACTATGACATATCGTAGTAATTTCACAATAAATCCATAACAACGTAACTAAAAATTGTCATAGCAAATTAGCATCAAATCCACAGCAACATGACTAAAAATTATCGTAGCAATTCCTCAACAAATCTATAGCTATAATTTAACTAATCTGCGACTAGATCCTAGCCATTTGGAATTTTTCGGCCAGTTTTATTTACTTTTTATGCAGTATTTTTTTAAAGAAATACTAATGGTATAATTTATTACCATATTAACTTAACAAACTTATTACTAAATAATCATGTATTAAGATCTACAAGATATTCTTAATATTAGAACAATAATTGATCTTATACAGTATATTCTTCAAAATAGAACCATAATCCAATTTGTGATATTATATTTTAGGCTTATAAAGCCTTTTTCAATTACATGTATTTTGCCTTTAGATATAATCAATTTAGTACCTTTTCTTGCATTATATTCATCGGCCCTAGTCAGTCCATGATTTTGTCTTTTATCAACCCTCCCATAGAGAGTCGAATAAACACTTCGCCAACCACTATACTTAGATGGTTCTGTAGATCAAGCATACAGAAATAAGAATTATTCTAAGCAGAATTAGGAAATTCAAAATTAAGAACGCTACCTGTGAAAAATTACATATGTGGTGGTGGTGGTGCTGGACATATGTGAAAAATCAACCATAACCACCAGTTATGAGTGAGATCATACAAGGCCTCTGATCAAACCTACTAGAATCCTCCCACCAGTATGATGATTATAATCATGATTTGATTTGTTGTAAATGTAAAAAATCAACATCACTATATCCTCATTGATTAACCCAACACTTTATCTCTAGGTAATAACTACACCAGCATTGCGATCAACAAAAGCAGAAACAACAGCCCAACATCATCAACAAGATAGTCATTGGCACGTGAATAGAACAAGACAAAGAATTTGTTTTCCTCTGTTATCTTTAATGCTATATTTTCAATGATACCAAATGTACCACTTTCACTTGATGTCCCTCTTTTTTCACTTTTTATTACATATCAAACACAGTTATCTACAAAAGTTATCCACCCTGGTCTATTCTATTATATTCCATTATGTCTACAAAAGATTACAAATAAATTATATTCTCTCATATTTGCCAATCATTAACTTATCATCTTATATTCACCAAAAATCTAATTATCTAATAGTAATACTGATAACAATCAAAATTAAAATTAAAATTACAACCATATCATAAAAAGCACAACACAAATTGCAGTAAAATTCAAATAGAAAAAAGGAATGAGAAACCTACAATTTGGTGTGGCAAACTTCAAGGTATGGAAACAGATAACATAGAGAGCCTCATTGTCCAAAACCATGCATTCATCATCATTTTCAACAAGCTGATGCACAGAAAGCATGACATTGTAAGAAAATCAATAACCAAATTCATCATTTAAGAAAATCAATCAATAATAACTTACCTCGTGAAGCTGATGTGAATGCCGAGACTTTGATGAATAGAAAAGAAATCAACTGCAGATGAAGATCACATATGACTCTGACACCCAGGTTAGGTTCTTCGCATTGTAATTGAAAAAGTCAGAAACAAAAAGCATAATAACTTCAAAAATAACGGTATATTTAATTACTAAGCCATGAAATAAGGTAGTAGTGAGTACACATAGATATGGACATAAAATCGGTAACCAAAAATAAACAGGTCAATCAATCTGACTCACCAGCATGTGGATGAAACAGAACGGCGTGACAGTAGCTGGCGAAAGCAGAGGTACAAAAAGAAATGCATCAAATTAGAAATTAGAATCTGAAAATAAGTTAAATATTAGGTGAATTGGTCAAATGTGAATGCTAAATATGAAACCTGAACAGATGTTGTTGTACAGGTCGGAGACATAGGAACAATGCAAATAGTTGATGACTTTTTACATCATATATCATATACATCATATATCAAAAACACTGACAGAAGCAAGTAAAAGCAAACACTGACAGAACATTACGTAAGTCTGAAGACAGCTAAAATTAGAGAGATACACGAACAAGACTTCTATAATGAATGATTGTGGATGACTTTTTCATTCATGCCATGACAAAAATGCCTTGTTAGGTTATTGGCATGTATAGCCACATCAAGCTTGCCATAGAGGTAACCTAATTAACCAAAACTAATTAAGATTAGAAAACCAATCATAGCCACATTGCAGCACATATATGTTGATATCACTGACATAAAGGTGTATATTGAAACTTAAAAAGGTGTTCTAGACTGAAATTAAACCATTTTAATGCTTTTGGAAGCCTAACAAACAAATATATGCACTGATGAGCATGCATTAGGGCCATATTTAAACAGTCACTATAAAGTCAAATACGAGTTCAACTAGCAAATACAGAACAAAATTACTGAACTCGGTACTAGCAGCCACTAGCTAGAGATGAAACTATATTCTAGTAACAAACGAACAAAAGCGTCAAATGAACAAAATTACAAGCACAGTTCTCCGTGATGAAATTACGCGAATTGTATATAATTGGATTTTTAGCTAAAATCCCTAGATTAACTTGTAATAAGCTAGTTTATAAGAATGCATTAATGAAAACTCCATTTATAATATTGTAACAGGGGTGCATAGTGATCCACCTAAGGTTAGCATAAAAGTAATGACAATGTCAAAGTAAATATAGGGATGTCCTATTTCTATACTTTTACTAAGTTGAATTACACTATTATTTCATCTATTAATAACAAATCAAATTCATAATCAACGTTAACAATTCGCACTCGGCAACATCAAACACACGTAGATTTCAAAATAAAATAACAAAACCGAAAACATAAATCACAAATCTAATCAATGAGGAAATAAGCACTTATTTTACTTGAACTTATTTACAGAAATAAGCACTTATTAGACCGTTTGTAAGACTTAAATAATCAACTTATGATGTTTCCATGTGTTTTTTTTAGCTTATTTACATAAGCTCTCTGAGATTACCTTTTGAAAATAACTTATAGCTTATCTACAAACATTTTGACAGCAATATATCTTTTTTCTTATCCAAATAACTAATACATAATCACTGACACTTATATGAAAAGCATTTATGCTATAAACACTTAATTAAGTTGTTTATCCAAACATTGATTAATTCAATTATTTATTCCAATTCATCATCAAACAATCTCAAGAAATACTAAATTTTGATCAAAATTGAGTCACATTGATCAAAATTGACGGAAAATTAGTCACATAGATCAAAGAAGAAACGTAAACAGACCAAGAATTTGAGGAACAAGTGCAAAACAGATCGAAACGTGAAATGCAAAACAGAATGCGAATTTTGATCTATGTGTAAGAGGAAACCAGAAACGTAAATAGAATGAGAATTTGAGAAGCTTACCTTTGCTGCTCGAAAGAGGAAAAGTGATTGCGAAGTTCGATCTGCGACAGAGATAGTGAATCGGTGATCGGAGACGGTGAAAGAATTTGATTTTAGAGGTAGATTGGAGAGGTGGTGGAGATCGGCGTTGCGGTGGTGTAGATCGGTGACGACGAGAGAATTTGATTTTAGATCGCGAAATGGTGCGTGTTCTGTGTCAACGTGGTTTTTTTGTTTTTTTTAATAAAAAAGATATTGACATAAAATTATTTAAATATAAAATTTTAAATAAAACTAATTTCAGTCAAATGGTAGCTGACTATTTTAATATTTGCTACCATCAGATTCTATAGCCATGCTGAATGAATCTTTTGCAATTTAATTTAATGAAGCAAGCACATATAGAACCTTACAAGTATTATGGAATCAATTCATATGAAGGAACATAAAAGGTAGCTAGTACGAAAGGTCCAGTTATCATTCATCCTTCCTCTTTATAGCGATTTTCTGTTAGTTATCTTCCCTTAATTATTGAATCAACTGACACATATTCCATTTCTCTAACCATTTTAGTGACTCGCCTTTGATGACATAATTTTTCTTTTATTGGTATCATAACATTACCATCACCATTAAAATCAACCTTATCCTTAATTAAGGTTGAAGCTAATACAAGGTTGTTGGGAAATAATATAATAATCGTATCTATCCAACAGGTCTTAAAGTCATGCAATCCTTCCGTTGAATATTGCAAGGGTCCTTTGAGATAGAAAAAGTATCTATTTGGAGTTTCCCTCTTCGTCTAAAATCAATGAGAGAAAAGTGATATATGTCTTTGCAATTTCTAAACTGTAAGCTTCTCATGAGTTAAGATTAATCTGATGTTTGCTACTATTTTAACTGTCAACTTCTGTGTTCTTCCACATGATTTCCTGCATGTTCTGCTGCCTTGCTCTATCCTATAGTCTGTAGATAGGCTCAAAGTTTACAATTACAATCGACTTTTAGAAAAGCTGCAGAATAGCTTGGTAGGAAGTATAAAACAATTAGCTTCAATTTAGCTAGGAATACTTTGAGAAGCTAATTTGAATCCCAATTCAGGCTACGACCAGTTCTGTATTCAAATAGGAACAAATATGTGGCTAAGTAGTTTTTACTAAAAGTTTGCTACGAATTACCTACCATTTGAATCACAACAAATGATTGATTTGCTACTAAAACCCTCAATTCAAATTAGTTGTAAATACCATTCCAATCTTCTTCTAAGGTCTTCAAATGTGCTAATCTTTGAAGGTTTGGTTAGCAAATCTGTCTTGCAATATTGCAGCTCCAAATTCTCCTTGTTTAATTGATCCCTTAGAAACTGAAACCTTGTTTCAATGTGCTTGCTCCGGCCATGAGCAACTTGGTTCCTTGCAAGATCAATTGATGACTTGCTGTCTACTTGCAATATAATTCCATCTTTTCGGCATCCTTCAAGTTCATCTCTTCCATTACAATGCTTAACCATTGTGCTTGACATGCAACTAATGAAGCTGCAATGTAATCTGCCTCACAAGAGGATAGAGTTATTACTATTTCCTTCTTTGAACACCATGACACTGGTGCATTCCCATACATCGACACATATGTGTATTACTTTTTCTATCAATTAAACTAACAACCTAACTAACTTTAAATTATATCAACTGATACAAATGTATAGTAATCACATTCATAGGGGCAGAGACACTCTTATTAGCTAAATATGCACACTTGTTGACTTCATGGTAGACGTGGACAATAAATTTCTCCAATTTGGCAGGTTAGAGAAGAGAAATGATAACATCAAGAAGAGGTTGACGGAAACGTGTATATATATGAGTCTTTTTAGAATTCACCATATCAAGTACCACTTCTTCAAAAGAAGAAATAAGTGTTGGAACAAAGGTTGATTTGATTATGATTTTGGGAGAGATGCAGAGAAGATAATATAGAGAATGTGGGAGAATAAAACTTTGATTGTATATTTATAATCTCTAATGCAAACACATACATGGGACAATTTATTTATAGTATATACATTGCTTGAGTTACAAATTAACTCTATAACAAACTCTACAACAAACTATTAACCACCTAACAAGCTTGAATTAACTACTTTAACACTCTTTCTTAGTTCATGTTTGAATTCACCATACCCATCATACAATCTTTCAAATGTATCAATCTTTAAGGACTTTGTCATGACATTGATGACTAAACTTGTCAAGTGCACCAAACCGTTTCACGTAATAAAGTAGAAAGTAAAATCATCTCCTCAAGGATTGTCGTTTCAACTAAGCAACTAGCTAAACTTATTAAAACAGAAAATAGAAAGCAAATAAATTAAATAAAAACGAGTAAATTAGGGGGAGTTTGCAGGTTTGATTTGATGGCGCAAAGCAGTTGAGTTTGATTACGAAAAGTAATTGGTTTTTTATTGCAAAACTTAGAGATGGTTAGAATTCTTCGAATGCCCTCTAATTCCTTGTTGGATTAAAGACAAGTAATTATCAGTTGTAAGATACAAATGCTTGTGTAGGAAAAGTAGCATTTGTTGTTTTTTCTGCCACTGTGCAGTTCCTAGATACAAATGCTTCAAGCAAATTTTAATTTTAGAGACATTAAAGTGGAAGCATGAATGATGTCTGAGGCATGAAAGAAATCTTGGAAACTCTATACTCTCCCTTGAAGTTATCTCCCCCTTCTATTTCTTGACCTTTTTTACTAGCTATACCTTTTTTATTCCTTCATATGAATTGATTCCATAATACTTGTAAGTTTCTACTTTTCGTCAAATGAAATTGCAAAGATTCATTTAGTCATATTGTATTCGTCTTATTTACTGCATAAAAATCACAACCCTTGCACATAATTTTAAACAGAAATAAAATGAGATAGAGTCATAATACTATACAAGAAAATATGAGACACCAAGTTGTTATACATATAATATAAAGTTTACGAACTAATAGAAGAAACTATCAAAAAACATTACTCGCTTGCTAATGTGTCAATGATCACTCACATTAGACTTTTGTTGAAAATCTTTTGTGGCAGGTATCCTCCCATTTTTAAATAGAACTAATGCGATTTTTTATTGTACAAAATAAAATCCTCCAGATGAAGCGTATCTGAGATGCTAGGAGAATGAAAACTGGAACACTACCAAGGGACAAGATGGGTCCTAGAACGAATCCCTTAGAGCGGATGTGATTCCCTTTTAAGATCATGTTAAGCGCAGCATAAAAAGCAACCATCATGGAGCAGACTGAGAGAAGAAGGAGCACAAGGCCAAGTACTAATTTGTAAGGCAAAACCTCGAGGAAATCCATTGCATAGCAACGCGATGTGAGAATGCTAATGAAAAACAAGACTGAAGTGGCGGAAGTGATTATAGATAACGCATCTGCTAAGAGAAACATATTAAATATATTCTGATCCAAGAAGATGGGTGTCCCAGTTTGGTTGTTTCCACCCGGGATAGTGAAGGCTGCTGCAAACATGATAGTAAGAACCAGAGAAGCCACAGCTATGTAACAGCTAGATGTGTCTTTTATCCATTTTTCAGCTGCTTTCACTAGCTCCTCATGGCTTTCAATGAATACCTCATATGGTATCTTACCATCCTCATTTTTTGCATCCTTGCACATGGGATGTGCAACTTCCTCCACTGCCTACATTGATTTCAAACAATCTTAATCTTAAAAATAATACAATACACGAAGAAAACAATTTGTTATCTTTAAATATAATTTAATTTCTAATTTTTACTTATTTATTTATGGTTATACATTTACCATCCTTCCCAACTAGAAGAATTAATTGTCACTTAGTAAAAAAAATAAAATAAATTACTTGTCACTTCTTTGCAGTTTTGCCACAACTAAAATTAGAAAGCAAATGCGACATAACTGATTAGTGTAACACCTATTGCTGTAATTTGGTTATATGTGTGTGTGTGAGAGAGATGTATATATGGATAGATAGATAGACAGAGAGAGATGAGCCAAATGACCTTAAACCATTGAATTTCTCTTTGTATTTGCATAACAGGACCCCATCTGCCAACGCGATTAGAGGAAGGAACTGAAAGTGCAGCCATGTGCAACAGGTTATTATCAAACGATTCTGTGCGATATCCAATCATCTCCTTCTCCAATCCATTGAGAAAATATATGAGTCGAAACACATTTGACTTCCGATTCAGAACTGCATACCAAAATATGCCTCTACCACTGTTGTCAGTGACTGACAGTAGATGAGGATTAGCTTCTGTCATAGCATTTATGAATGAAGTTTTTCCATTCTGGGCTGCATACAGCATGGCTTCATGGGCTGAGGCTTGTCTAAGCCCTAAGCCATTAAATCCTTTAATATTTTGGATTAAGTATTTTAATATTCCCATAAGTTCATAATTGGTATATTTTATATCATATATTTCCCTTGTTCCTGACACAATGAAAGGACGTATAAGTACATGAATCATTGCAGAAAATCAAATTAAATTAGGAGAAAAGTTATCTTGAAAATGAATATTTGACGTTCGAGGCCAAAAAATAAAGGTGACAACAACATTATTCATCAACAACATGCGGTAAATTTACTATGTTAAGTTGACATTAGTTAAAATCATTTAACTATGGTTTTCATAGTTTAATGGTACAATTTGTTAATTATATCCTTTCTCAATCTTACTCTTTTTCAATAAAACAAATTAATATATACATTTGTAAAATTGAAGTTTATTTTTTTAAAACAAAAGTTTTTTTTTGTTATGCACAAATTTAACTCCAATGAAACAAAATGTTGTTACCTATAAAATGGTTCATGAAGAGTTTAAATTTTATAAATAAGATCATTAGTATTATCAAAAATTTCAAGTGCAAAATAGAAAAATGATTCTTATGGAAAAAAAGAGAGAACTTCTTGCATATTCAAAAAGAAAAAGAGTGAAATACTCATTGGAATAAAATATAGTGTGTAAAAAAAAATAGGATCTTTTTTTCAAAAAAAAAAAAAAGAAGAAGAAAGAAATAGGAATTCGTTGGAGGGAGAGAGTCACTAACAATACTTTTTGATAAAAAAAAATCTAAAAATTGTTTTTTATTTTTTTATTTTAAGGCTTAATTACTGATGTGGTCCCTTAAGTTATTTGTTGGTTACATTTTAGTCCCATAAGTTATTAACGTTACAATTTGGTCACTTTAAGTCATATTCCGCCAACCAAATAAATCCCACCGTCAAAATCGTTAACCCAATGTCCAAGGTGGATACACATTGCAAGTTGTCACGTCACCGTTCACATGTGCATATTTAATGTTTTGGCAAACGACTGACGGTGATGATTTATTTGGCTAAGAGATACTAACTTAAGGGACTAAATTGTAACGTTAATAACTTATGGGACCAAAATGTAACCAACAAATAACTTAAGGGACCAAACCAATAATTAAGCCTTATTTTAAAGGAACTAACAATTGTTTGTTATGAGATAAACTTTTTTGAATAAATTTTTCTCTCCTAGGGTTTTGGGGTGCACTTCCTTCCTGAGTTTTTGGGTCGTCGCCAATTTGGGTTGTTGTACACCAACCCTTATGTGTGTTTCGCAATCATCTTGTGTTCTAAAACAACCTAGATGCATCCTTTCGATCCTATATAAATCATCCTTCATGGGTAACTCTTCACAACAACCACAAACCCTCACCTTGTAGTATACTTTCATGCGATACAATTTGATTTTCTCCCTCACCGTGCTATTTATGTTCAACCTGATCATCACCGTAACATCCATGGTTGCTTCTGCTATGAACCTCAAAGGCTTAACGATATCAAATGAAGGGCTAACCCTAGATATAGAAGCTGCTTCGGCTGATATCGAAATCCTTGACCATTGTCTTATTAGTTGCAAGATAACATACAAACAAATAAAGGATGCTTACTTCCAGAAGAGATTAGGTCATATCTGGAAGCAAGGAAAGAAAGTCTCCATCCTTTAGGTAGAGGAAGTTCGATTTCTGTTTCAATTTCATCATCGTCTCGTTGCTGTCAAAGTTCCTGATGAAGGCCCATGGTTATACGATAACTACATCCTTGGGGTGGAGCATGTTGCTCCTAGTATTGTTCCTACAAGTGTGGATCTGAATCATCTTGACATATTGGCTCAAGTCCATCATTTGACTTTTGGCTTCATTCAACACAGGTTATTGCGTGGAATTGAAGAGTTACTTGACAAGTTGAAGGAACATGATCATAGGAACACGGTGCACATTTTTTATATGAGGTTGAAGGTCCACATTGGTGTTAGAGTTCCTTTGGAAAAAGAATGGTAGGTACGAGAAAGCGATGGCAGCTATGCTACTTGTTAATTTATGTACGAAGGGATAGGTGTGTTTTGCTATCTGTGTCGATTGCTAGGTCATACTGGTAAAGGTTTTTCAAAACTTTGAGCTTGATAATGATGTTGGTACTAGAGAATGGGAGAAGCAAGTACACCATATTTTTCGTCACATTGGAGCGGCTCCTACTAACAAATATCTACATGATCCTACTCCCTCTAAATAACAATGTCATAGTGTTGGTAATGGTATGGTTAAGTTCTCACAACAGGCTATAAGATCGAATTCTGAAAAGCCTTAAATAGTCTCACTTGTTGGGGATCTTAAAATTTTGGGCACCCCACGTGCAAATGAAGAAAGACTTGATAAAGATATAGTGAATAACACTTGGCTCAATATTTTTCCTAGTGCAACTCTTGAGAATCTAATTTCCCTAGCTTCGAATCTTTACCCGATCTTTCTTAATATTCACCTAATATTTAGGAAATAACGTACCCATCGTAGCTTAAGGGTCCAAAATTCATGCACATTTGAACCAAGCTTTAAGGAACTAATGCACGATAGTCGCCATATGTATAATGAAGACTCAGTTCTTAATCGTCTTCATTGTTTTGCATAACCTCCTCTTTGGGTGTTGCTAGTTCTTTGATGTTGTGTTGGTGTTGTTCATGATGTTTATGTTGTTCGTGTTGTTAGTATTGCTCGTATTCATTTTTCTTCTTCTTCAAATTGGTTGTATTTTGCGTCTAGTAGGAGGTCACGGTCTAGGAAGCCAAGTTGCAGCAACTTCCTTTTGAGATTTCAATAGGAGTTCTACATGGATGATAAGGTTTCAGTGCAAGTTTAGTGTTTGTTTGTGGCTAGTTTTGGTGGGTGTTTTGCTTCTGATGTCTTTTGCGGTCTCGGTACAAGGTGATCTTGCTCTTTTAGGGTAGTATAAGGGTGAAGATTGGAGTTGAGTGCGTGACTTTAATTAATGGGTGGTTGAAGGGTGCTAAAAGATATGAGTATATCTCTGATGCCGCTAACTTGCTCCAGTTTTCGGTCTTCAATTGGCTTTTTTCCGATATGCTTTGTGTGTGCTACTACTCCACATGTTGACTGCTTTAGGGATTCGTTTCTTAGATTCTAGTGGGCCGATCACTTTTGATTCGAGATCGAGAGTTAGTGTCTAGTTCCTAATTTTTTTGCTTGTTTTGGTGTTTTCTATTGTGGACCAGGAGTTAAGGGGTGCCTTAGTGTTTTGTTTATGGAGTCTGGTGGCCGATCACTTTTGATTTGAGACCGGGAGTCAGTTTCTTGACTCAAGTTTTTGGGAGTGTTTTTAGTGTCTTCTTCTGCGTATCGGGGGTCGAGGTGTTGTGGAATCCGAAGAAGTGTTAGAATAAGCAATTGTTCGGGTGAGCTCAGTCGTGGTGATGAGAAGTTGAGTTGTTGTTTTCAGGGGGGGTTTAATCTTTTGGAGGGATTATAGCGAGCATCATGCAGAAGATAGGTGATTGAAATTTGTTTTTGTGGTCAGTCGAGGGGAAATGTGGAGGTTAGACTTTGAGTTAGGTGTCAACTTTGATTTTTGTGGTTAGATTTTTTATTGGTGTTGGTGGTAGCCCTCAATTTAGGTGATGACTGTTGGTGTTGTTAAGGTTTTCTTTTGGATGTTCCGCCTATATAGAGCACCTTTGTTTGTAGTTTCTGTCCTCCGAACCCTATTCGTCTTGTGCATGGATTTAGTTATTAATAAATTTTTCCGTTATTTGATTAGTGGTTATTGTTGAAAGATAATATAAAAAGATAGAGAAACAACTACTCAATAAAGAAGAAAAAGAAACTAGTAGAGCTTCAGTAACTTGTAGCACAAGTTACTAGTTTACATAGTTACTTAGAGTTGTTAAAACTTCTAACTAACTTGATGAGCTGTCAAATAGTTAGTTACTATCTCGTATAGATGAGTACACAATAACTTACCTTGTTCCCTCATGTAACAAACTCTATATAAGTTGTACTTTCTTACATTATAAATTAATGAAAATCACATTCACTTTTTCACATTTCGCTCTCTTTCTTTCTCTCTTTTCATCAATGTTCATCTTCTCAACAGTTATTGAAATGTTTTCCTCCCCCACAAGTTCAATGTTCTTATTCAACTTAGCGACACCCATTAGAGCCACATGTATACAAACTTATTTTAAACTAAATATATTGTAGACTGGTTTTACTTACCCAAGATATTTAGATACTTGAAAAGTTGAACCAACAAGCATGCAAGCTCACGAAGTAGTCTACCTTAACAAATCAACAAATCATCGAAAAAGTAAGGAAAAAAATGAATCCTCAGTATAGAAAATAGAAAATTCGATGATATGTAATGGGAATGGAACCAACATACCTAGTAGCTTTATAGGCAGAAACAAAAAATTCGAAGCCAGTATGTGGAAGCCAGGTGCTGACCAACATTTCACAGCAGAACTTGTACATACATGTCTATAAGCATAAAGCGACCGTATATACTTCGCAATGTCGGATTCGGGAATTCCATAGTCGTCTTCAAATTCTTTTATGCTTAAACCTGTAAAAAACAACTTTCGTATTTTCGTATATCAGTACTATTTTGTTCATTCTTCTTACAAATCCTAGGTCAAGATTGTGTGTTGAAATAGTCAAACCAACAAAAAGAATACACACAAAAAATTTCTTGTGCTTCATTGTTGAATTTTATCGTAACATTTTCCATTATTTGTAGGAAAATTCTATGGTGAAGTCGTGAGAATGACTTTTCCGATGAAATTAATTTATGCTCAATCATTGAGCATTAATTTATGTATTTAATCCATGCCACGTCAGATTACATGGTTTATTGCACATTTGTTCATAAGGTGTGTCATTATATATTTACTTATTGCAATTGAGTCATTGATTAAATCAAAATTAAACATTTTTATTATTATTTTATTTTGTAAATCATAAATCTTACACATCAAAATTGGGTAAAACTTTCCAACTTTCATTATCCCTATCATCTTTTCTTTCTAGATTTTGTTCATTCCTTTCTCTCCAAAATTCATCTGCTCCATCACCAACTAGTACACTAGCTGACATGACATCAAAGTTATACTATTGCCTAAACAAAATAACTTTTTCAAGAAAATCAGTTTTTTGATTGCACCGTATAAGTGCCCTTTTTAAATATAGCAAAGCTTCACAGTTAAGTTAGTTAAATGACAAAAATAATACTAGTAAATTTTAGGCTTAATTACTCTTTTGGTCCCTTAACTTATTTTTTGGTTTCGTTTTGGTCCCTTAACTATTAAAAGTTTCGTTTTGGTCCCTTAACTTACTTTTTGGTTTTGTTTTGGTCCCTTAACTATTAAAAGTTTCGTTTTGGTCCCTTAACTTATTTTTTGGTTTCGTTTTGGTCCCTTAACTCTTCCTCCGTCAACCAAATTGGTCCTTTATGTTAGGATGAATGTATTAGAGTTAAGGAACCAAAACGAAACCAAAAATTAAGTTAAGGGACCAAAACGAAACCAAAAAATAAGTTAAGGGACCAAAACGAAACTTTTAATAGTTAAGGGACCAAAACAAAACCAAAAAGTAAGTTAAGGGACCAAAACGAAACTTTTAATAGTTAAGGGACCAAAACGTAACCAAAAAATAAGTTAAGGGATCAAAAGTGTAATTAAGCCTAAATTTTATTGATTTCAATTTTATGGGATTTTATTTACGATTTAAGATTTCTCCATTTAGGATTATTTTGATTTCTTCTATTTAAAGACATAAAAATACATAAGTTTAACACAACAAGAAACAATTGAGCTCATGTGGTCTATAAGTTCCACCAACGACGAATTATTCAGAAGAAACATACTTTCGATTTTTAGAAGGAACAAGATTTTTCTTACTTTCCCGTCAAAATTTCTTCCGAAGGGTTACCACAGAAAGAAATTGAAAAAATATAAAATAATTAATGGTTACGGGACTCACTTAGCGGTATGACCTATTATCTATTTTTTTTTCTATCTTTTTTTTGAATGACATCCTTCATTTATTTTGGGAAATTTGAGTGGATCATTAGGTATGGTTATTATATCGATTATTGGCAAACTAAATATTTTAAATATTATTTTTCAAAAAAAAAATGGTTGTTTTACCAAAAAAAAAAAAATTTAGGCTAAATTATTTCAGGGGTCGTTTATCTTATTTATTTGTAACAATTGAATCCTTTTTTATTTCTTTGTCTCATTCAAAATATTTATCTCTTGAAATGTTTGCAAGTTATTCTTTTTTCCATTTTCCTTAAAAAAAACATTGATGAGGCTAGCCACATATGATTATTTGGGTTGTGGTTTTCAAGGTTTTGATTAGAGACATTAAAACTTGGTGTTTTGACTTAAATTTTATGGATTTGTTGAAAAATGTGATGATGGTGAAGATGATGAACATATGAAGAAGAAGATTAATATTTCTTTTTTTTTTTTCCAAGTTTTTTTGAAGATAAAAATTATTTATAATAAAAACTTTAACTAATAATCATATGTGCCAAGTCACCTTAACTTTTTTTTTAATAAAAAATGAAAATGACTAACTTGTACACGTTTTAAAGGATAAAGGATTCGAACAGAACAAAAAAAAAAAAAAAAGATAAAAGATTCAAGTGGGACAAATAAATAAGATAAAGGATCAGATTGTAGAAGAATATGTAACAGAAATTCAAGTGAACTTGAAGCTGTTTGGAATGATCTAATACCCCTAAAAGTTTCAGTTTTGGTATGAAGATTAATGCAAAATAGAATTCCGACAAAAAACAATCTAGTGAAAAGAGGATTTTTGGCCGAATCGTAAAAGTTGTGTTTCTTTCGCTGTGGAAAGGAGGAGAATGTTTCACATGTATTTTTTTCATTAATGTAAGATAGCAGTAGAGGTGTGGCAACATATTTTAAATTGGTAGAAGATATCTGGCGTTCTTCAAAAGACATTTGTGTCTAACTTCCTGCAATTTAAGGGTTTGATTGTGAATGGAAGACTGAGGATAGAAAGGTTCAAAGACAAAAATGAATCGTTGCAGGCTCGGTTTGAAAAAGTTAAATTACTGTAATGAAAATGTTTAAATAGCAAGCTACAAGAGTTCATATAATCATTTAATGTTTAGGAATAAAAATCACTTAAGGGAGAGAGTCACTTGTTCTTGCACCAAGGTGGATTGGTTTCATCAAAATTGTCATTTCGAGAGATGCATATGTGTTCAGTAAATGCACAGTATGTTGATCCGTCAACAAAGGCATTTTCGAATCATTCGTGATCAATCTACATCATTGGACGGACTCGATTATTGCATTAGAGACAGTTTGGTTACACATATTTTGTTCCTATGTATATTGTTACAGCTGGTTGAGATATTTTACCTCAGCCACACGAGGATCTGACTATAAGTGCTTGGATCATGTTTTCTCACTGGTACATCATCAAGGGAAGATGTTTTATTTGCAGCACTGGTCATTGTATTGGTGTTGGTTGTACTTTCTTAGTAGCAGGGGAGGGAGTTTATGGGAGTAGTATTAGATTCGGGTAAATTGCATTTTTGGTCTCCTAACTATTTAGGTAGTATTGTTTTGGTCCCTTAATAAAAATTTGATTTATTTTGGCCCTTAACTTCTCTCCGTTACACATTTTGGTCTTTTCCGTTAGTTTTAATTCAAAAACGTTAGGTTTTCTTCATTTTCTTCTGAAATTTTTCTGGGATTTGTTGTTGAAGGTTGATAGAGATGATATGAAGATGAAAAAGAGGAGAAGAAGATGAAGAAAACCTAACGTTTTTGAATTAAAACTAACGAAAAAGACCAAAATGTGTACCAGAGAGAAGTTAAGGACCAAAATAAATCGAATTTTAATTAAGGAACCAAAGCGATACTACCTAAATAGTTAAGGGATCAAAAATACAATTTAGTCTGTTAGATTCTATCCCATAAGTTGTTGAATCTAAAAGACGTTGGGAACCATAACGACGAGGAATACTTCAACACCATATGTCAATGATCAAAAATATATTGTGGGAGAGACTACCACTCCTCCCACTAAAGACACCGAACTTAGTTTCTTGGAACGCAACAAAATAAAGGTGATTTGACGATATGAAATCCCAAATGTTATTCTTCTTGATCCTCCCCCCGACCTAATAATCATAGGCAAATGTTAACTTGTGACCTCAAGGGCACATGTTAAGGAACTTATTAAAGAAATATACACATAAAAAATCGTGCATTCAACTTCTTAAAGGTTAATATATTATATTTTCCAATGCAAAGTTGCCCTTTTTGGGTTGCTTAACATGTGCCCTTAGGGCACAAGTTAACATGACACATAATCATATCTATTGCCAATATATTAAATAAAGATTTATGTTATTGGAACACATACTTTATGGACAAATGTTGGAATGGGCAATTTCGTTATTTCCAAATAATTGCAAGGATAAATGTGTCAATCATTAATCTTTCTCCTCTCTCTCAACCACATCCTCCATTCTCCTCCTCCACCCACACCAACCACCTCCATCATTGGCCACCACCCCACAGTTACCAATTCCATCACCGCCCACCACCATCTTCCTTCTCTCTCCACCTTCCCCTTCTCTCTCTGTTTCATCTTCTCCATCTCTCTCTCCACCGTCTTCCCCACCAGCGCACTACTGCAACATATATCCTAACCACATCTCTTTCTCTCATCACACCACAACCACCATTTCTCTCCTTCTCCTATCCTGGATCTCTCACACCTGCACCACCACCATACCACTCCTCCGATCACACCACCATCCATTTTCTCTGATCTTAGATCTACCACACCATGCACCACCACCTCAGCTTTCTCTGATAGCAACACCACCATCGACCTCTGTCCACCATCCCCCTCTTCCAAGAGAGAGGGAAAGATTGATCAGGCGAGGGAAAAAGGGGGAACAAAGATGAGAGAGAGAGAGAGAGAGAGAGAGCACTTAGAGAGAAACAAGTGAGAAGATATAGAATAGGGAAGAAAATAGAAAGAAAGAAAATTGTACAATTATACGATATATGTTTGGTATGTGTCAGAAAAGTTGTGTTTCAATATCATTTCGCTAAAATAAATGAAGCAAAGTCACACTCTATTTAAGATGCCATTTTCTTAATACATACTCACTCCGTTTCTAAATATAAGCAAAATTGACTTTTTAGATTCATTCATTTAATGATGTATGTGGTCTATATTATGAACCACATTCATCATTAAATGAATGAACCTAAAAATTTAATTTTGGTTATATTTCGAAACGGATGGAGTAACATTATTGCTAATTAAAATACTAATGTACCAACATGGTGTTGTCTTCAAAATTAAAAGTCATTGTGATAATTTGTTTAGGAATATATCAAATTTTGTGGAGGGGGATTATCTCCAATGGTTTTTTCTCATGTGAAATCATGGCCTTCTATTTTAATCATGTCTCGCATTGAAAGAATGTGTTTTAGTATTAAGAAGGGAGAGATAGTGTAATTAGTGGTTTTTGTTAAGAAGACAAATTAACCTATCGAAATTAACACCAAAAATTTCGAACTTAAAAGTAGTTTAATTACTTTCTCTGTCTCATAATAATCGTCTCTTTAGTATTTTTTTTCTCAAAATAACTATCACTTTATAATTACTATGTAACATTTATTGTTATTTATCCACTATTATATTCTTATTTATTGAATTTCATCCAACCTAATTATAATTAATAAGATTATTTTATCAAATAATATTAATTTTATCATTGAAATCAACGCAATTAATCATTTTGTCAATGATCGTGTATAAACCTTATTATTGTGAGATGGATGGAGTAGCAGATATAGTAATGGCTCATGAGGATTTTCTCCCCATTTTTTGTGGGGTTAAATATGTTTTTGGTCCTTATAAATATACCAACTTTTCGTTTTAGTTCCCCTAATTTTTTTTTTCAACTTTTAGTCCCTTAAAAAATTTTCATCTTCACTTTTGGTCCCTCATATAAAGTAAACTCACATCTAGAATTCATATTTTTGAACAAAACTTTGCAGAAAAATCCATAATATTACAAAAATCACTCCAAAAAAAAATTAGAATTTTTTAACAAAACATAAATTTAAAATGAATTATTATATTTTTTAAGGTTAAAAACTCATTTAATTTGTGTTTTTTTAAAAATTCTAATGTTTTTTTTAGAATATTTTACACATTTATGCATAATTTCATTAAAAATTACAAAAATTAAATTAAAAATGGGGACCAAAAGAAGTGATTGAAAATTTTATAGAGACTAAAAGTTGAAATTTTTTTATAAAAAGACCAAAACAAAAAGTTGATATATATATAAGGCCTAAAAACATATTTAACCTTTTTTTTTTATGGAAATACATAAAAGTAAACTTACAGTCGTAAATGAAGCATTCTACACGGTCAAATTTTATGCTTGGGAAAGTGGGTTGCAATTTAACCAATGAAACTAAGACAGAGAATTTGCTGGATTCCTCAAATCGATCTTCGTTGTTGATTTTACCGTATGCAGCTTTATTAAATAGATCATCTGGGTAAAGTTTGAGTAACCTCAAAGCCACACCTAACATATCAACCACACATTTGAAAACGTAAAAAATTAATTTAACCTTATATTTTTACACATTTGAAAAGCCAAAAAGGATTTAATCTATATATTTTTCTATTACTTGTTTTTTAATGATTGTTATACCCATTCTAATTAAAAAGTAATTCACTTCGAAGAAACATGCACACACAACGCACAATATTAAGTGTACTTGTATTTAAGAGTTCTGCCTGTAACTCTTAGATCAAAACTCTTAAATCTCTGCTTTATGTAATTAAAAAAATAGAACTCTTAAATATGCTTACCGAATATTCCAGCCGCGATACATCGGTCAAGAAGCAAGACTCGTTTTTGTGAGTCTTTGTTGAACACATCTCCGGGAGTTTTGGAGTAAAGATAACTAGTCATTTCTTTGTGTCCTTTACCGGCAGCCAAATGAATGGGGATTTCTCCGTTTGTGTTTTGCATCATCAGCAGCATCTCCCCCATTTTACTATCCACCATACACATTACTATATCTATGTTTGCGTTATAACAAGCTGCAAGAGCAAGAGCTGTGTCACCATGCCGATCTTTCTTTGTTATAAACTCGTCGCTCGCTTTTCTCACCAACATTTCCACATTTTTCAGGTTTCCAGCATTTACTGCAATGTGAAGCAGCGTCCTAGCTGAAGTGGAGGTTATATCATCATATACATCGTTCCAATCTATTTCGACATCTTCAATAGAATCACCTCTTTCCACCATCTTGAATAGCTCCTTATGTTTCACACTAACTAGATCATCATCATCTGCCATTTACGTTTAAACATGCATGCATAAATATTATCTTTGAGGGAAAATCATTACAACTTGCAATGTATATGTTCTGTCTAGATTATAACAATTATTTCAATATGTACCTTGTTGCACTTGATCAAAATTGATTTCAAGAGTTTTGCCGTATATTGTTGACAAGTGACTCCAAGCATATCTGGCTAATTCAAAATGACAAAGCTCATCCTGAATTTGTCGTCCACATGATAGTTGAATAATATGCAAAGCTTTTGCATTCTTCATCTTAAATGAAACCTCTCCTTGATTTACTTCAAAAACACTCTGATAATCGTCGCCGAGTCCTTTCAAATATTTTCCACTTGATCCATTACTTTCTAAGCAAAGATATTGAAAGATAAAAGAGCACGTGTGTACATGATGATTGCTAAGAGAGGCATTTACCATTTTTATATGTATCAGGATTAGTATCGAATCTAATTAGTATTTCTAATATCTTTGATAAATCAACAATGTCAAATTTGTTCATATATACATATATATAATTTAGATCCACCTAAAGTGTATATTAGCAAGTTATACCCATTTATATTTTATTAGAACACCATTTTATTTCTATTCTAATCAGATTTAAATAGAAGGGCACTTTCGTAACTATCTTATGGAAGATCCTTAAAAAAAGAAACAAAAAAGACAATGACATGCTTAAGGTACAAAACATGTAATAGAGACAAACTTTTAAGAAAAAATTATTTGGAATGATGAAAGTGGGTGTAAACAATTTGATAAAATTTATAAAAATAAGTTTATATAATCAAGTGGGAGTAGATTGCTAACTTACACCTTAGTGTTTTTAGATATGTGCAGTTTGCTAATTTACACCTTAATGTTTTTAGGTGGGTGTAAATTAGCAGCCCACTATATATAGTGGTGCAGCAAGGAATTTTATAGAGTCTGACCAAAATTTTAGCTGCAATGTGACAAAATTTATATATAGTCATAAATCGAAATAAAAGAGTCTCGTAATTTTGTCAACAAAAATACAATTTAAAATAAGAGAGATGAAATGAAACATACCATGTCAACAGTAAGCTAAATAAAATTATAAATTATTCATTTTTAGAATTTATAGTAGAATAGAAAATAAAATAAAATAAAAATAAATAAAACAATGATAAGTTTTAGTGACAGCCGCAACTGTAGGTAGAGGTCCTTAATGTTTTTAAAATGGTATCCTTAAAATCATCTAAGATTTTATCTGTAGGTAAAGGTGAAAAACATGCAGCGTTAGCCTTTTGGCAATGACAAACGAGCACATTTTTGTTGCAACTTGTCGGTCATTGAAAATAATGCACAACCAATGTCCTTAGGACATTTAGCTACAAA
The DNA here is from genome assembly GCA_946800305.1 of Medicago arabica. Lineage (NCBI taxonomy): Eukaryota > Viridiplantae > Streptophyta > Magnoliopsida > Fabales > Fabaceae > Medicago > Medicago arabica. The sequence continues at coordinate 45,393,848 of OX326970.1, forward strand.
AATTAATCCTATAGTGATAGATTTCGGCTGTCCCTACAGGTCAAGTTTTTTTGCAGTGATACAATGAAAATATGGGTTGAGTTCAGACATGTGCCCGAGCTTGGTGGGGGGTAAAACCATCCCTATATATATATATATATATATATATATATATATATATATATATATATATAGCATTTCAAATGAGAGGACTCATTAATAGCCATTAGATCAAATTGTACGGATTAAATTAAAAGCTTCATATAAAATTAAACGCACTTGATTTTTCCATTCGCTTCTCCTTTTTCATCTTTTTGAGTTGCCCCTTTTTCTTTCTCCTTTATCAGAAACGGTTCAGATGCAATTAAAAATTCAAAGTTGGACGAATTTTTCTATACAGTAAATCAATTCCACTTGTTCCGTTTCTGCATTTTTTAAGCTCTTCTCCAATTCATATATATATATATATATATATATATATATATATAGACATGTCTTGTTATCCCTAATTTGGTAGGTCATGTTTCTCGAGATTAATTAAAAGGTTCCAAAATCTATGGTTTTTATATCATAGAAACTAAAGGTTTTTCTAAATTAATAATTTGTATCAATATGAAATTAGTAGAAACAAAGTTCTTCACGGCTTGATAGCTCAGTAGAAACAAGATTCCTCACATTACCATGGTCAATGGATGCATCCTTGTACAAAGTTGAGAAGTTAATTATTAATGTGTATGAGTGGTACAATAAATTGGGTCTGAGTGATGGAGCAAGAGAGAGAAGAAAGGTGAAAATCAGAGAAGGAGGAAGGAGGAGAGGTAACGGGGAGAAGATAAAAAGAAGGGAAAATAATCATGTGCAATTAATTTTATATGAAGCTTTTAATCTGATCTGTACAATTTGATCTAATGGCTATTAATGAGTCCTATCATCCTCTCATTTAAAAAGTCATCTCATTTGAAATGTCCTATATATATATATACACTGTTACAAATTGTTAAAAAAAAATATTAAATAAATTAAATGACTAATTAGTTCACTTTTACCGACACAAAACATAAATTTGAAACTAAAATGACATATGGATGGTACATAAACTCAAAGGATTTCATAATGCATATATCTTATTGCAAATAAAACACTTTATAACACAGAGAGCATCTATTTTGTATTTATTATATGAGACTAAATTATTATTTTTATGAGAGTGGTTCACATAGGGCCTAGTTGTTCCAATTTTTCTAAAGAAATCAAATTTGTTTTTTTACAAGTGTCATCACTATTTTTTAATGTAATTGAGGAGTTGAGTTAGTTGTATTTAATGAACGTTACGATTTAGAGAGATAAACACAATGAATACTAGCAAAAAGACGAAGCTCACATGTTCGTCTTTATGTTCTTTTATTGTATTAAAGTTTGAAAGTTATGAACGGTGTTTTTTTAATGAAATTTTGATTTTGATTAAAACAAAAAATATAAATGTTTGTGGCATTCAAGTTATAACAAATCAATCTAATCATGATTATCTATTTCAATAACACCAACTATAAAACAAAAATAAAATTCTTAATTCTTTTTTTAATAACATCAGCAACTATCTTTATTATAAAAGTTTTGTTTATGGGTATAAGTGTGAAAATTAAAAAGTAAGTATAAATATCTTCATATAGTTTGTTACACTTTTTAAATGATGAAGGAAATATATATATATATATATATATATATATATATATATATCGTGTTTGTTATATTTGTTTTAATATTTAAATATATTCTTATCTATTTGTTACATGGGAGAATGCTAGGGACACTCTCTTTTCAACACTCTTTGTAACACTCACTCTCTTATTGAATGAAACTAGTGTATGTCTCACCACTTTAAGTGGAACTCATTTCCAATGTATGAGACCCACCTTGATTTAAACTAATAATGAAGTGAGTGTTTGGAAGAGTGTTAAAAAGATAGTGTTGCTAGCACTACTCTTGTTACATATGTTATTTGTATTGAAAATTGACGGCATTTTTGGAAAAACAAATCCAACCCAAAAGTGCTGAAATGAGTAGTTTTCTTTATATATAGTATAGATAATAAATGTCCGCTAACAATTGTGTTTAGATTAGATACCCCCGTTGCTAATTATAAGCAAATTGCATTTTTGAGATTCATTCAATTAATGATATATGTGGTTATCATTAATTGAATGAAATTAAAAAGTGAAATTTGCTTATACTCCCTCCGATCACATTTGTAAGCAAATTACACAACTTTTTAGGTTCATTGAATAATATGCGACTAAATACATTAATTATTTCTATGAACGTAAAATGTTGTTTTTTACTTATAAATGTGACCGGATGAAGTAATTGATAACGGAGAGAGTTTTATTTTTAAAATCCTAATCGAAGTGAAGTTTAATATAAAATTGAGGCACACTTCGATAAGTTGGACGTCTTCCCCCAAATTCAAACTCAAATGTTCACCACTTCCTACCTACCACAATAAACTGAGGCCCACTTGGGCTTTCCCCTGAAACTGATACAAAAACAAATCAAGGACACTAGATTAGATTGATTGGATTAAGTCAGATACGAACCTTGCTCAATATCTGGGGTAGCTGCCAACTTTTTGCCTTTTTTGTTGCTCAACAAGTGCTTACATGCCACAGCAGAATTCTCTTCCAAGAAAGCCTCAGCAGAATCACCACTGACAACATCCCACAGACCTTGCCCCATCAGATAATTTTTCATAATAGCACTCCATCTCTCGTAGTTGTCAAAAGTGAGCAGTTCAGGAACTATTCCAACGGATGCAACACTTGTGGCTTTCATTTTATTGCCTCTAAAACCGAATGTAAAGCTACACTGAGTGAACTTGGGATCTAGTAAAGAATACGAATCACAAGTAACCCATTTATAAATAGGTTAAACTTATTAACATTTGTAATAAATTTACACTTGATAGAAAAATTCTTATAAATAAAGACACTTGGTGCACAAACAATAATGTAATTTATTATTTTAATATTTGATTAACCAAATAACTTTCAAGTGTGTAACCACTCACCTAAAAGTCGAATAAAAAGGACAAATCTTATGTCTTGTTTTGGTTAAGAGACAAATCATATGTTATATATATGCGGAATACATATCTTATGTTTTAAAATCTTATCCTTTTTTGTCTGATCGAAAAATATTTTACAGTTTTTCATTGACCCAATATATTTTTTTATTTACAGACATTGACCCAAATTAATAACTATTTATGTAGGTTAAATTATTATCAACTCTATGGGTACAAACGTAATTACAAATCCATATTAAGCGTGGTGTCATTTTCTCTCTCTCTCCTAGTTAATCGATATGAAAAAAGATTAAGCCAGCTTACGTTTAGCTTCATTCTCCCTCTTGCTCTCGACAATATCCCCCTCTCATTCTAACTTCGAAGATTTTGTTTAGGAAAAGAAAGATAGTGAAAAGTTTATAAGTTATCTTATATAAGTTACACTAATAATTTGTGTTTCATTTGCTTTCAAATAAGTGACAAGTAATTCTTCTAGTTGGAAAGGATGGTAAATGTATAACCATAAATAAATAAGTGAAAAATAGAAATTAAAGTATACTTTAAGATAATAACAAATTGTTTTCTTCGTGTATAGTATTAATTTTAAGATTAAGCCTCACAAAATGAAAAGTATTGTTAAGATTAAGATTGTTTGAAATCAATGTAGGCGGTGGAGGAAGTTGTGCATCCCATGTGCAAGGATGCAAAAAATGAGGATGGTAAAAAGCCATATGAAGAATTCATTGAAAGCCATGAGGAGCTAGTGAAAGCCGCTGAGAAATGGATAAAAGACACTTCTAGCTGTTACCTAGCTGTGACTTCTCTGGTCCTTACTATCATGTTTGCAGCAGCCTTTACTATCCCGGGTGGAAACAATCAACAAACTGGTACACCCGTCTCCTTGGATCAAAATACATTTAAAATGTTTCTCTTAGCTGATTCCGTATCTATCATCACTTCCGCCACTTCAGTCTTGTTTTTCATTTCGATTCTCCTCATCGCGTTGCCATGCAATAGATTTCCTCAAGGTCTTGCCTATGAAATTAATAACCGGCCTTGCGCTCCTTCTTTTCTCTGTCTGTTCCATGATGGTTGCATTTTATGCTGCACTTAATATGATCTTAAAGCAAAATCACATTGACTCTAGGGGGGTTGTTCTAGGACGCATCTTGTCCCTTGGTAGTATTCCAGTTTTCATTCTCCTAGCATCTCAGATACGCTTCATCTGGAGGACTAATGTTAGTGATTGACACTTTTGCAAGTGAATAATGTTTTTTTTTTTAATATTTCCTTCTATCACAGTTTGTAAACGTTTATATGTATCATTACTTTGTATTTATATCATTTTATTTGTGTTTTTAAAATTGTATGTAAGGTTGTGATTTTTATGCAATAAATTTCTAGTTCAAAAGATGAGTATAATATGACAGAATGAATCTTTGCAATTTATTTAACAAAACAGTAGCAACTTATAAGTATTATGAAATCAATTCATATCAAGGAATAGAAAAGATGTATAACCAGTACAAAAGTTCTAGAGATAGAATGGACTATGGAGAGATAATTTCAGGGGGAGAGTATAGAGTTTCTAAAATTTCTTTCATGCCTCTCACATAATTCATCCTTCCACTTCATAGCGATGATCTTCAGTTAGAAATCTTCCCTTAATTATTGAATCAACTAAACATATTCCCTTTCTCTAATCATTTTAGTGACCCCATTTTGTTGACATGGTTTTTCTTTTATTGATATCATAACATTCACTGCTAAATTTTTCGTGTTTCCTGCGGATATTTTTGGGGAAAATTAATCTGCAAGAACTCCTGACCATTTTGCTGCGTTTTAAGATCACCATACCCAGAAGATGTTTCCTACTGATCTTGTAACTGCAGGAAACCATCATGTTTTCTCAGATTTTCTTGCAGATCTTCATATGGCTTTTCCTGCAGAATTTTCTGCGATTTTGCTTAATTTTAGATTAGCAGCTTACTGAAGATGTTGGTAGCAGATTCATGCTTCTTTTTCCAACACATCGTTATATTTGGAGGACGAACATGTGGCATAAGGGGAATGGGGGAAATTATTCAATAATTATAGGGGAGTACTTTAGATGGTGTTAGTGTAACAGACTTTGAGAGGTATGAGACATTAGCAAATTTGGCTTTAGCGATGAGAGATATCATTATTTTGTCTCGCTTAATATGAGAGTAAAATGACTTTTGATTCTTTTGGTAGCCATATAATCAGGTGCGCCGTAAATCCACCAATTCTTCTTCCAAATATACATTACTTGCCACCATAAAAAATGTGAATATACCTCAGGTAGTACAATAAGCTAATGTATAAATAGCATGATGTAATCATTGTTCAACCTAATGAATCATTTCACTCCTTTTCACTTTCTTAATATGTCATCAATTTTTCTCTCTCTTCTCTTCATAAGAGATAGTTACGATCTAACTTTGCTTTCGTCATTGATGCTTGTTCATCAAGCTTTTTCCAGTTTCTCGTTTTCATTAATTTCTTGACAAATCTTCGTGATTCTTCTTTGTTTCTTCTTTTATTCTCAATTCTGCATTGCGATACTTCTTTTTCTTCATTCGCAAGTTTTTTGAATTGTTCGTCTTCATCTTCTTCGCATAATATGTTCTTCATCTTCATCTTCATTTCCAGTTCTTCTTGATTCTTCTGCTCAATGCCTCCTCGCCAAGCTCCGATTATTGTTCAACAACCAAACACTGATTCCATTTTCTATGTTCATCCTAGTGAAGGACCAAATTCAGTGACTGTTACACCGCTTCTCACTGGTTCCAACTATCTTGCATGGAATCGTTCAATGAATCGTGCTCTTGCTGAGAAGAAAAAGCTTGATTTTATGGATGGATATGTTCCAATTCCTCTTATGGATGAGTTGAATAGAAATACACGAGAACGTTGTAATCATCTTATTCATTCTTGGATCCTGAATTCAGTTTCTCTTGAAATTGCTCAAACTATTGTTTTCCATGAATATGCAATTTATGGATTGAATTACAAGAACGTTTTTCCAAAGTTGATCGAGTTTGTATTGCTACTCTTCATTCTGCCATTAACAACTTAAAACAAGGTACAATATATGTGCTTGATTACTTCACAAAGATGAAGTCTCTTTGGGATGAGCTTAATTCTCATCGTCCCATGTTTGTATTTACTTTGATACATTTTCATTAGTTGCTATGGTAACAACTGACAGTATCTGATCTAAATTTCAGACCAGATACATCAATTAAACACTAAATCTAAAAAGTCAAGCGTTTCTTATAAATAGGACCGGAGGGAATAACATATAAACAACATGGATTAGGTCTAGCATAGAGGCTAAACTCCCAAAACATAGATAACCAATATTTGAATCTCAGCTAGTAACTGACATGCCTCATATAGGAACTTTTTTCTTTCTATAACGATGAGGTGATGTTGCCCCAATCCAAAGCAGAAAATACTTTAGGTCTCAAAGAACACTCATAAAAGTATTTACATTTACCTACCTCTAATTACACTAACGTAGTTCAAACCCGAAACCTCCAAATACAAGGATTAAGATTATCCCAATTGAGAGAACCTATGAGAAAACAAAAAATAATGACAACATATCAGACAATCTTTTTACAATTTTTAAAACAATCTATACTTTTTGACATACAAAACTTAAATTTATACCGATGAGTGCTAGCAACACACTCTTTAACACATGTTGGGTGCCGAAGAGAGTGGATGCTGTATAACGAAGAGGAAGAAGATGGAAGGGTGAAAGAAGACATGAGCTTCTAATTTGAAATTTTGTTAATTTATGTTTTTGTATTTAGTCCCTCTTCTAATTTCCGTTTTAGAATTTGGTCCCTATAACCTTGAGACTGGTCATCTGGAACAACACATCTGCCAAACTTGCCACATCACATGCCGTCACGTCATCCTCTGTTAGTAACATATGCACTTTTGTAATAGATGAATACGATAGGGCCCAAAATTAAAACGTTTAGAACTTACAAGATTTGTTTCGCCACAAAAAAAAGATACTGGGACGAAAACAAAAAACACACGAACTTTCAAGGACAATTTAACTATTTAAGCCTTATTTTTTAAATGACAAACGTTCATTGTTATGGTAGTATTTTTCTCCTTGCAAGGACTTGAACTACTTGATATTTAACTCCTCAACTAGTTCAATATCTTAGATCAAAATAGTTGAGCTACCAAATCCCCCAAGCTGAAATCCATTTTACTCATCCATTTTATCATCCTAAGGGTCAGTTTGATAGCATGTTCACATAGAGACATGATAAAATATTGAACCAGACAAAAACATGATATGATATTGATAAGATAATCACTTATCATAATTAAGTGACAAAGTTACCCTTATAATCAATTGTATGTTTTAACTTTTTTTCCCTTTCAATTTCAAAAGTATCTATTTTTTTTGAGAAATTTGTTGTACATATTTTTGTTGATAAATTAAGTAGTGGTGCATTTTTTTTCTATGAACCATGTATCTTCCGCTCGCACAACTGCATATACTAATCCCTAGAGTTTTATGGGATCTAAATAAAGCGGCAAACTCTCCCTAAGATTTTTAACGTTGCTGCATACCCAAGGCTGAATTTAAACTCAGGACCTTGGTTAAGATATAAGAGGCCCGTGTCATCTCATATAAACGCTCTTGGGTTAAGTAGTGGTATACGATACATGGTTCTCTATTCTTGTTGTTGTTAAGATTATGTCTATTTGGCTTCAATATTTTCAATCGAATCATGGATTCCAATATATTCCAACGAAAATCTACATAATATATCTCTTATAATTTTTTTTAATAAGTCAAACAAGTCCATCCAAATCGATACCAGAGAAAATGAAATTTAATACTTGAGGAGCACACTCCAAAATCTGCAGAAAACACCATCAGACTAAACAAAGTGGGTTTAATATCTGTTATAATTATATATTTTTTTATTTAATTTTTGTTCGAAAAAAAGTTGAATTAAGAGGATGTGAGCAAAGCACTGATTAGGGTAAAGATTAATCTATGAAAGAAAAACTAGGGTAGACAAAGTGGTTGGAGGTGCTCGAGTAGAAGATAAAGTTGCAAAGAGGGGAAGAAGATGAATGTGTAGGAGAGAAAAAGGTTTTTATCCAAGTCATGCGTTGTATAGGTAGAGAGTAGAGGACAAAATTAGAAAGAGTTTCTAATCACGATAAGTTAATTCTAACCGGTCTATGCTCAGAATAGAAAAAACAAAGGTATGTCGACAAGATATAATTAATAATTGGATTAATGTATCATATCAAGTTGATGCATCAAATCTTGTAAAAAAAAGTTGATGAATCAAACAAAAGGTATGAGTAGGATATGGTAAATTATCATATCCTGACTCTTTATCTTAACGATCAAACACACCCTAATAGTAGAAATCTGCTCTTTACCCAACACTTTTTGCTCGGTCCCAACTAAAAACATCAAAATGCCCCTGCGTAAATTAACTCATGCATGTGTTAACCCAACGTGACTTAACTCACGCTCAATTGTTTTCAGCCACCGAGTCATATTTGTCCTCAATTATTTTCAGCCACCGAACCATTTCTCCTCAATTCTAAGCCTTATTGTGGGAAGCTAAAATGATTTTTCGGTGAATACAATTCCTCAATTGACTTAAATTATTATTCCTCAATTCAAATTCTTTTCCGTGCTATAATCATTATGCTACAATCTTTATTGTAACATAATCAATTCCTATTACAGAAAAATCAATCCCCCAGTTTGGTCGAATATTATGTTCATGGCTTCAATTTCTTTGGGAAGGATAACAATATGGAATTAGATCCTAAACGAGAATTCAATTCCTCATGGAAATCAAACGAGTTACGATGAAAATAATAAGGTGAATTTTAAGATGCTGAAGATAATTGAAAAAAGATATTGAGGTGGACAAAGCGCTTCATATGGATGGGAAAATTCCTAGGTGAATTAAGTTCCTCAGCTTCACCAGTGAAGCTTCAACAGTGACTGCCATCTCCCCATTCCCCAACAGAACGAAGGATTTGAATGGTTATGCCAGCGCGACTTAAGTTACGTTGGGTATAACACTAACGTGACTGACTAAGTTAACTCATGCAGAGATAAAAAAGTCTTTTCAGTTGAGAACGAGCAAAAATTGTTGGGTAAAGAGCAAAACTCCTAATAGTATTGTGGTGGATCAGGCCCATCCTTGGGCAAGAGCAAGATGCTCTATGGAGCTGAGCCTCCAATTTATGGGGTCTTAAATATTTGTAAGGATAAGGGTATGATTGTTGAGGTGTAAGATAAAAAAAATAACACTTTTACCTACGGATAAAATTTGTCACTAAGTGTCACATTTTTCGTAGGGAAATTTTTTGCTGTCAATTATTCATTGTACATGTGTAAGTGTCTATTTGCCTATAGGTAAAAATCATGTTTGAATCTATGCTCATATATTTAACTACAAATTAATTATTTAGTGGTGTTGGTCTTTTTTTTCAATTCTTTTTAAATAAAAATTATCAAATTTACAATTGAGCCACTAAATTGGTCGGGGACGGCCCTGCGTTGGATCAGTCTTACCACATGACCTTCAAAGTTTGTATAAAAAATAACATTAGCTGTACTTGTCTTAAATTATTAATAAATTAAGACTTAATTAAATTTGTTGACTTTGAAACGAAAATTGTTGAGTTGTTTATAAATCAATGACGTAATTGATTTGTTTACCTGCTTCTTAAAATATTGTTTACCTGCTTCTTAAAATATTGATTTGTTTACCTTAATTAATAGGGACATGTATTGTTATATCCAAGAGTCGAAGTTCGAACCACGAACACTCTATTTATTCATTTTAAAAAAGGTAAATTTTACCTACTAAACTACCTAAAAAAAAATATATTGCTCGTTTATATACTATTTTTTTTCATAGATGAGTGCCATGGTGACTATACTCATACAAAAGAGGAAGGGTGGAAACATGGTATTGAACTCAGACAGAATAAAATATCGTCCAACCAACCATTAGACTATAATAACAACTGTGATATTGTTTATTGTGTACCACATCTTTCTTTAATTTTTTAACCAGCATTACTTCTCTAAATTTATCATTTCTATATTATATTAAGGCGGGCAACTTTGTTGTATTTTTTTAAATGTTTTTCGTGCGGTTTTTTTTACGTAAAATTCATTTTTTACGTTTATAATAGACTTTGAGAAAATCTTAAATTTTAAAAATTATTGAGTTTATGAGTATTTTATGTGAAGAACCGAAAAAAAAAACATCTAGAGAAATATACCTAATTTTTTTTCTATTATAGTAAATAAACAACATAAATATGTCGTCTTTTTATATCACATGATTCACATCACATAATAATGAGCACGTGAACACATGACCTTCAACGTTTTTGGTAAGACCGACTCCCGAAAAAAAAGGTATTCACCATGCATCGAGCTACAATATATTATTATTTAGGCTTAATAGATCGATTGGTCCTCTAAATAATTTCAAATTTTCATTTTGGTCCCACAATTAATAAAACTCCCGTTTTGGTCCCTTTGGTTTTCCTCCGTTTGCCAAATAAGTCCCAGACTGTTAAATTTAACTATAAATGTCTATGGTGGACCAACTTTAAGAGTGGTCCACCATAGATCCTGTTAATTTTTTTATTTAAACCGTTAGATTTTTTTTCTTAAAGAAGGATCATTGGATTACACATGTCTATTTTATCTTACGGTAAGTAAACAACATCCAATTAATTTTCTCTTTCTTCATCTTGTTTCCTATACTTCTTCATCATCACATTCATCAACACCATCATCATCTTCATCAACATACCCACTGAAAAAAATCCAAACATAAATTTTGGATCTAAATCCTCATCAACATCAAATCCTCAGAGATTTTGGATCTAAACCATTGTTATCTCAACTCATTCATCATCTTCATATTATCTTCAACAACATTCATAAAAAATATATAAAAAAAAAATACAGAAATACAGCCGCGCTGTTAAACTAGATCTCTGTCTAAAACAATAAACACCAAAAACAGCCACACCCCAAATTATTCACGAGTCCAGAAAAAATGTTAAGCCAAAACAACATCCTAAAATCGAAGATGGTGATACAACAAGGCGATGAACTTAACGCAAATTTGAAAAGTGTTATTGGGAGGAGTTTAAGTTTGATGGCTTAGCTTCCCATGTTTAACTTTGCTTTTTATTGGTTCAATTTTTCTCTGATTTTTTTATATAAAGTTTGAATTTGTATATTTCTACGAAGGATTAGAGATTTTTATTTTATTTTAAGGATGTCGGATTAGAGAATGGTGAGTACGTTTTGGGAGAAGAGAGATGAGGAATTGTAAATGGATTTATATGCTAAACATTCTCTTCACTTGAGGATGAGAACTCTTGTTTCCAAATCTAACTCTACAAGCATTAGATCTATGTTGATCTAACTCTCTGTGTTATTTAAAAAAAAATGGTAGTATTGTGTTGAGAGAAGAAGAGTGAAGGAATTCTGGATAAAAAAATTGGTACTTTTTGTGTTGTGTTGTATTTCTTTGAATTTGTATTTTGGAAAGAATTTTTTTTTTATGGAATAGGTTGACGAAGATTTGAAGAAGAAAAGAGAAGAGGATGAAAGGTGAAAAAAATTAGGTGTTGACGGTTCACTGTTAAATATATTAGACATGCAATCAAATGGTTAAAATCAAATCAAAGTTAAAGTTAACGGTCCGGAATTTATTTGGCAAACGGAGGAAAACCTGAAGGATCAAAACAGAAGTTTTATTAATTGTGGGACCAAAATGAAAACTTGAAATTATTTAGAGGACCAATGGTTCTATTAAGCCTACTATTTACTAGCATTGGCATCCCTTGTTAATAAGATACAGTTTTCTTTCTTTCTTTCTTTGGCAATATGCATAATAATATTACAAGATTTAAGTACATTTATTTGACTTTCACATGCAGGTTTCACACTGGAAATTTATTTTGTCAACATATGTGTGTGTGTGTGTGTATATATATATATATATATATTTTCTTTTTGAATATATATATATATATATATATATATATATATGTTACATATTACAATATCGTCTGTATACTATCAATGCACATCACGTGTATTTATATATAAATAGGTTACTTGATTGTATTCCTTCTTGGAACACAGTTAGTTCACGTTGACCTCAGTGTACCCTTACATTCGATTTTAACCTGAGAAGTTCAATTCCCATCGGTTAATTTCAGATTGGGATAAAGGCAATAAAATGAATACAAGTGTTTCCTGCGTTGGGATAGTTCCTCAACTACTCACCATTGACAACTACGAAAGATGGAGTGCTCTTATGAAAAATTGTCTAATGGCCAAAGGTCTCTGGGACTTTGTTAGTGAGGCTTCATCCCTGGAAGAGAATTCTGAAGCCGGGAGACATTTGAGCGACAAAATAAGCAAGGAATTAGAAACGACCGCAGATATTGAGCAATGTGTGTATCTGATCTGATCTAAATATAAATGTAATGATAACTCTAGATACGTTATTGTCTTTGCTTATGTGTCCTTAAAGGGTGTTTACTGGTTTCGGTGACTCATTCAACCCGATACTCAAAAAAAGTGAAATTTCTATATATAGTATAGTGTTTCAATTTAATTCAAGTGTTGAAATTTAGGTTGTAAACTGTCACTCAAACCTGGTAGAATTGTAGAATTGTCCAAGTCCGACCCAGTGGACGTGTGATTTTTTTTTTTTCTGTTGGAAACTTTGTATCAAGTTTAACGGCAGACTAATCTGAGTGGTTCAATCTCACTGCCCACTTATGAAGACCCTATTTAAAATCAAAAGAAAGCTTTGTATAAAATCGAATCTGAAACCTTAAAAGTAGCACACTCTAAAATCCTAAGCCAAAATTAGTGGTTAGTCGGCCTCTATTTTACATTAAACTAAACTCTTAAGTGTATATTTAAAAAGAAAAACTGATATTTTGGTTTGACTAACTCTAATTTGATATGTTTAGACTAGATTGAATCACAAAATGTGACCTCTAATAGAAATATAAGGAAAATTTTACCCATTTCCCTCACTGTTCCAAATTATTAATAGTTTCAATTTTGTCTTTTTTGCTATTTAACATTTTACACATTTTCACCCTCAGTTTTAATATTTCCAAGTTAGATATGTTTAGCCCTACATAACATTTTAAGCACATATTCTCTAGAAATCTTTTACTAATCTATTCATTCAATATTTATTTTTGAAAAACTTGAAAACACTTGTATAATTTGCCATCTCACCCTCTGCATCATGCCACTAAAAACACTAAAAGACATTAATTAATAAAAAATAAACAGTAACAAACTAAATTAAAAATAAACAAAGAAGAAAAAGAAGAAAAAAACACAATCAGAAACATGATTTAAGTTTTTTCCGGTGACGCTAATTAACTGGAAATCAAATTATGAGTTTTCCATAATCTAAATAGAACTGGAATCATCATCTTGTGTTTTCCGAAAGTGAATCTTTACCGAAAATGACGTCTATGAGTTCCCCGAATGCAGATATGGACCCAAAACGTTGTTTACAAGTTTTCCGAATGCGAGACCTTAACTTTTTTTTTTTTGAAATAGAATGCGAGACCTTAACGGGAAACGTCATATATGCGTTTTCCACACAAGAGATCTGAATCTTTGTAGATCCTTCTAAATGATCAAATTGAAGCAAATGATCTGAAATGTGAGCCAGATTCACCATGTCGAAGCCTAACCAATTACGAAACCATGGACCAAATTGTTCCAAAAAAGGACATCACATAAACAAATGGTCAACATCCTAATTTGTACCATAACCTCCCGCACAAAGATGTTGATGATTCTGAAGCGAACCCCGCATATGAAGGTTATCTATTGTAGGAATGTGATTCTAAAGAAGCAGCCAAGCAAAGAGGCTTATTATTAAAGGCATCTCCTTGTGTCAAATGATATCTATTGATTAAAAAATTATAACATTTTCCAAAACCGTCAAATCAGAGATAAGTGATGTTGACTCTAATTTTTTGAGATGTGTGTAATTACTTAATGCCATTGCCACATGCCTTCCGCATCATCTTGTAATAAAATATTATTTAACAAAGCACTACACCATTTCCAAGCTTCCTCATCCTAATTAAATGACTCACATATGCAATTGACACTATTTTGTTATCAGCTAACTGAAAAAGTCTTTTAAACCTAACCTTGAAAACCCCCTTATCCGACCAAAGATCCACCAGAATAACGTAGGCGACTCATCACCAACACAATGTCCTAAGTTGTTGTTGAACCAGTTCCAACACTCAATCCAACCATGTTGCCAATACTAAAAGTTTTTTCCACCAAACAGATCTTAACCTTCCTTCGTCGCCAATCTTACTAACGCTCCATAAAAGCCCTAAACTGCAATCTCTCATGCTCCCCCTCAATCTTCAACACTATTTTTCCAAAAGAGCTATATTAAACTCCCTAATTCTCCTAACCCCCGATCCTTCATACTCTTTTTTCATGGAAATCGTTTCCTATTTAATCCATGTTATTTTTAAAAAAAATCCTCACTTATCCATCATAAAGAGCAATTAAAAATAGATTTGATACAAGAAATATGATCGCTGCGAGAGCCTTGACAAAGGAAAGGAAAGAAAATGATTTCTGAGATGTAGACTATTACCTTATCATGTGTTACGAGCCTTGGGTGTTGCTTTCCACTCATACTACATAAATGATGCTCATGCGCTATGTAGACTTGACACACGATTTATTACTATGTGTTTTGATGTATATCACTTGTATAACATTGAATATAACATTGGTCAATTATGGTGTGCCACATAACACTTCACATGCATATATTTTCTCTTTCATCTTTAGCCCTTCATTACATTGGCCACGCATCACACCCTAATTAACCAATAATATATACTATTGATATCCCAATAGTACCTAAGTGTTATCCGTATTTTGATACTGGAAATCATCAAGGTCAATTACCAAGGAGTATAATGAAACTTATAACACAATGCCTCAAAATTTTAAGATTCAAATTTTGAATTTTTACTCTTTCATTTGATAAAAATATAATAATTTTCTAGAGGCACAATTTTAAAATTAGAGTAGAGTATCTAAAATGTTTTAGACACCATTGACTATCAATTTGATCAATATTTTCAATGTGAAAGAACAAGCCTTCAACAAAGAAAATAATTAAAAATGCTATCAATGGCAAATGGCAAATGACAAGAACAAATAATGCTCCTTCAAAAAAAAAAAAAATAATAATAATAATAAAGAAACACAAAAAAAAATAAAAAAATATATATAAATAAAAGAACATAAAAATTGTGGGCATTGGGGTAAATTAGGGATTTTACATCCTGTGCAAATTAGGAACGAAAATCTGACTGGACAGTGACTCACCGTACGACGAGCCACGAGTTCCTCTCCGCGAACAACAAACACATTAACCCAACAAACCCTAATTTTTGATCTATCCCCAATTCTTTGCCCCCTTCTCATCAATTCAATCGTATTAAACTCAAGATCAAATTTTTCACTAAATTTCCCCATTAAAATCCCCAATTCACCTTCTTCCTTAGCTCAATTTCCATTTTTTCTTGCCAATTTTGACCACCCAACTGTATATTCATTGCTTCTTACCAGATCAAGCTCTGAAGGATCCCCAATTTCCCTCTTAGTGGTAATTTTTGAAAATTCTCAGCTTTATTAGCTTTCAATTGAATTCAACTATTCAAATTTTCATATTTGCTAGCTGGTTTAGGTGTATGAGTTTCAATTTCACTCTTTATCTTTGGTTTCATCTTGATTTTCAAGCTTTGGTTATTGTTGCTTTGTCAATTTTCTGGCTTTGGTAATTGTTGCTTTGATAATTGAATTTGCCATGTTTGGTTTGGACTTTGGAGATAACATAGAGCAACATCAAAATTGGGCTTTTGGATGATTTTGCATTGACTAGGAGGGAAATTAGGGTGGTGGGTTGTTAATGTAATGGTTCATTGCTGTCGATAGATACAACAACTTATACATGCAATATAAAGATTGTAACTTTGTAGATTAATTCAACACTGAAACATGTCTTAGTGCTTGAACTGTTTAGTCTAACATGGTTAACTTTACAGTTTTGGAATTCGGTTGTTAGTTTTTGATTTCAAATGAGAATGAGTATGGTGTTTCTTATAATGTCTTGTAACGTAAGTTATGTGTATGGTGCAGAATGGTTAAGTATATACTTTTGTAACTCACTGATATATAAAAGTATGGGTAATAGTGAGATGGATAAAACATCAAAAGAAAAGGAGTCGAAGACGTCGCCACCCGCATCACAGGTCTAATTGAGCTTCTTTTGTTTTATCTATATCGATAGTTAATGGTACATTCTGTGTGACGAAGGAAACATTTATTTTCTTTCCAGGAGCAGCCTTCGACCACCACCACCACCGGACCAGTTAATACTGACTGGGCCAGCTTTCAGGTGTTTAACGAAGAAGTTTTTTTTTGGCACATTATTTTCTATTATTTTCGGCATTAGATTTTAATTCACCCTTCTCCATCATTGTATAGGCATATTCTCCTATGCCTCCACATGGATTCATGGCGTCAAGTCCCCAAGCTCACCCTTATATGTGGGGTGTGCAGGTAATGCCGCATATTTTTAAATGCCTGATTTGATGCACACTATGGTGTTGAATATTGCAAGTTAGCCTTGTATTATTGCTCATCAATGGCTAAATAATCTAATATATAGCTGTGCCATAATACTCCTTACTGGAGCTGCAGTCCAATGCCTATTGTTAAAAGGTTTTTGATATTTAATGAACATAATACGTATAATTTAGATATCAATATTTATTTTTTCCCCTTTCAAACTATTGTCACTGTTGAAATTATAAGGTTTTAGATAGGGTAGAAGGAAGAAAGAGAACAAGCTAATGACTAACATGAAATTCTGTTATGATGCAAATTAAAAGGCAGTAACCTCTACTTTTTCTGCTGTGGGCTACTAAATACTGATCTTAAACAAATAAAGAAACAAATCATGAAATATGAAAATACTCCTACGAGATCATATTAGATACTACCTCCCTCACAAATTATAAGTCACTTTGACTATTTCACACAAATTAAGAAGCGTAGTTAATTTTGTATGGAGAAAGAAATCATGAGTTACTTTATAAAATTATCCTTCATTAATGGCATGGGAAAAATAACATAAAAGAATTAGAAGAAGAGGGAGTAATAAATCATAAAGGGTGTGTGATAGGAAAAGAAACATTAATGTTTCATTGGTAAAGTGACGTATAATTTGTGACCGAGGGATTGTTAAAAAACATTCTATAGAAAAATGATATTATTTTCCAGAGATTCTAACCATAGTCACACAGTTCGGAATTCGCTCCGGTACATGGTACAAATTCGAGTACGCGGTTCGTGACTGTCAAAAAATTCGTAACATGGGGGGTTTACAGAGTCGGTTCGCTGTTTGGGTTCGTAATACGTTCAAATATAATAATCGGTATGTTCTTAATTAAAAAATGTTTAATTAACAATAAATAAATGGATTTATTTTTTCAAAAACAAACTTTTAAGTGGCAATGCAAATAATTGTATTTCATCATGAAAAAAAGAACCACCGCAAGTGAAGTTAATTATCCATAACAACCAAGTATTAATTGTAAAGGATTTTTAAGTGGCAATGAAATTAATATTAGTTAATAGTAATCAATTCCAAACAATACAGGTTCTTTTCCAATGTAACTGAAGTGGTACTGTAGCTAACCCAAACACCATGTGCCATCAAAACCTTTCCTATACTCGTTCTTTTCCCGAAACTTTTCAGGGACACCAAGTAAATGGGCCTGTAACAAAATTATAGTTAATGGACTCGGGTTAGGGTAAGAAGATGGCCTTTTAAAGCCCAAATTACCCTTCATCTTCAACCTATCAATAAAGTGATACAGAAAGGGCTACAGGGCTACAGAACTTGAAAATTTCATGGCATCTTGCAGAAACAGGAACAACAAAACATCTAACGAAACAAAAAAATCCAATCTCAGAGGTTAGAATGCAGTTCTTGGGCATGGTTCGCTGTTTTCACCGAATTCAGGTGCGAATTCTTGCGAACCAATTCGTGAAAGAACCGGGAAGCGGTTCTCACGAACCAATTCGCGGTTCTCAGGAGGATGCACGAATTATGTGACTATGATTCTAACACTCTCCTTTGCGCTAAAGCTTACAGAGCTTCGAGTTTGTTACAAATAGAAAATTTGAAAAGAGAAAATATCTTAAATATAAAGTAGACTACATAAAACATAGCTGACAAGATAACTTAAACTTAGAGATGCCAGAAAGAAACATCGCTGAGATAAGTATTGTTGGAAAACTAAGTTAGCAAAATGGATGGAATGATTCTTAGGTTTAAGAGCTGGATAGAAAGTTGTCCGACTCCAACCAAGGAAGAAGAGATTTTGCTGGTATGACCATTAGCAAAAATTTCCATGCATGCAACTGTACATATCAACCAAAGCTTCCCCGTGTATGGAGAGGACTTTATGCACTCTCACGTGCTAGGTGAATGAGAGATGTTTATGTTATAAATAATGATGACCTCAATTCCTTAGATGCTTAAGGAATATAATATTGTGTTAAAGTTATTTTGTATTAGGAAACATGTCTTAAAAAAGGATAAGCTTGAACCTCCCAATAATGAATGGAAAGAACTCTTCTTACCATTACAAAATGAACAATTCAGATTTCGGCCTTCAACTAGTTATACTTTGCTTCTCATTGTTTGTTCTTTATGTTATCCATTGAATCTACAGTTTGTTTATACTTTGCCAACACTATAAAATATCTTGTTTGAACACTTTCCCATGTTTTATTTGGTTCGTTAATGAAATTATTATTTGCAGCACATGATGCCTCCTTATGGTACTCCACCACATCCCTATGTTGCAATGTATCCCCATGGTGGCATATATGCTCATCCATCCATGCCTCCGGTAATCATTATCAATTATGTTTTAATGGAGTTATCATATTGTTATCGACTCATCAGTTCACGAACCACTCTTTGCTAATTGCGGAAAATTTACACAGGGATCTTATCCATATCCTTATGCCATGCCTACTCCAAACGGTATTGCTGAGGCTTCCGTGAGTTTTTCCCCTTTCTGCATTTTTGTGTTCCTTCTTTCTCCGTCTTTGTATGCCCTTTTCCTATTCTGTGATGGGCTGTCCTTATATAAGTAGGGAAAACGTAACACAAGTTTACATGCAGGGAAACACTCCTGCCAGCATGGAAACTGATGGTAAACCTCCTGAAGTGAAGGAAAAATTGCCAATCAAAAGGTCAAAAGGAAGTTTAGGTAGTTTGAACATGATTACAGGAAAAAATAATGAACACGGTAAAACAGCGGGGACATCTGCTAATGGAATTCACTCAAAGAGGTAAATTTTGGTGTGTTGATTTGTCTCTGCGTGATGCAGTGCATCCATTCTTTTTCATTGAACAGTATTCTGCTTGATCTTGCTCAAACTTATTTGAACCATGATTGGTGTGACATGTCCAAGAGAAAATTCTTGGTGCTTTGGAGGAGTGAATTTGAACCATGATTCAATATGTTGTGTATTAATAATGATTTATTGGCATCCATATCCCTACAGAATAACAACTTCCTGCAGCTGATGTTTCCTCTCATGTGTCATCCTTTTGACATTTTTATCTGATTTGCTGCAACTTTTTAATACATTGTGGTAGCTTATTTTAATAATATAATAATAACTAGATTACAAAAGCTGCAGTTATTATTTATCTCCTAATGCCCGAGGCAGTGATTTATTTTTCCAAGCCTGTTGAGTACATTAGTTTGCCATTTGCAACTTCTGGCAATTTATGCTGATTGATAATCTTGGATTTGCAGTGGTGAAAGTGGAAGTTATGAAGGTACTAGTGAAGGAAGTGATGCAAATTCTCAGAATGTAAGTTCTGTGACCGTCATCGGTTTGCTAATTTATTGTCAATATGTCCACAAACTCGTATTTTTGCCCTAATTATAAATTTTAAGATATATAAAAGGTGATAATTATATGTTTTTTCAACTATCATAGGTTTTGTGTTTGTGTTTTTATAGGGCTCTCAATTGAAATCGGGGGACAGACTGGATTCTTTTGAAGGTTTGGCATTATGGCATTCTGATGTTCCAATATAGTTTCTAAATTTCACTATCTAATGCTATATGCAAACCCATGACGTTAGAAGCTGAAGTGTACCTTTTCTATTGAAATACAGGTGAACCATCTCAAAATGGCAGTTCAGTGCATGCTTCACAAAATGGGGGACTTAATGCACCTCATACAGTGGTTAATCAAACTATGTCTATCCTTCCTATCTCGGTGAGTGGTGCTCCTGGAGCTGTTGCTGGCCCCGCAACAAATTTAAATATAGGAATGGATTATTGGAACACACCAAATTCATCCAACATTCCTGCTCTCCGCGGAAAGGTTCCGCCTACCACAGTTGCGGGAGCGGTGGTTACAGGTGGATCACGGGATAGTGTTCAGTCACAACTTTGGCTACAGGTTAACTTTTAAACAGACCAATGATGTTTATTCTTTCGATAACATTTTATTGCTGTTCAATGAATGAGATCATGTAGAAAATATAAATTGTTTTGTCCTCTCTTGCCTACGTTCAACATACCATGATTTATGTTTGGCAATTTTCTGATCACCTTTCAAATTTTGATTATGTATCAGTAACTTTTAAGCATTTCCTCTCAGTATTTGTCACCAAGATATTCCTTGTTTTTAAGCAAGTGTACTCATTCAATTACACACATTTTCATCGAGGTTGTCAAAGGCAGAAGGCAGAAGGCCTAAAACCCACCATATGAACACGCCATTTCGTCTATGGCGCCGCCATGACAGCTCTTCACAAATTGTCTATGGCGGTTATAAAAAAATCCACCATGCCATTCCGCCATGGTGTGCCACCATTTAACAGCACTGATTTTCATTGAGGCTTAATCTGACGAAGACTATTTCGGCTCAGGTGCAAACTTAGCCTCATAAAAGTTGTATTTTAGTGAATAGGTTAATCTAATTGTGACACTTATTAAATCTTGGTTTAGTAGTATGTACTTGTATGTTTGGGGATGCAAATTTGTGTCCAACTGTGAAGTTATGTTTGACATTGGGCATTGTCAGAGCCATAACTCGACGCCTTTGGAACAGGGGTTTATCGAATATTCAGTAGCTTCATGCTTTTCTTTTTCTGTGGCTGTTTCATTGTTTATTCATGTTATATAGTCCCCACTTACACATTTAGAATTACATTTTAATTTCTTTCAACATAATAATTTCCCAATTCCCTTTCTCAGATAGAGAATTTTTAGGTAACCCACAGTTTAAGGTTTTAATAGCTTGTAGGTTTTTTCCTGGGGAATATAACTTGTTTTTCAGATCGACCGTAATCTATAACTTGCAATGTTGCTTTCAATGTTTGTCTGAGATCTGATTATGAGTTGTATTGTTCCATTATTAATAATCTTTTACAGCTCCTATTTAAATATTTATATTTTCTGATTAACTTTTAGGATGAAAGAGAGCTTAAAAGACAAAGACGAAAGCAGTCTAATAGGGAATCTGCTCGGAGATCCAGGTTGCGCAAGCAGGTGATGTCGAGTTCCATGTAGCCTTTATTTCCTTCAGTGTTTGCTTGATCATAATTGTCACATTTCTGATTCCGGTTTGGATGTGCTGTTTTCAGGCTGAGTGCGACGAGCTCGCTCAGCGGGCCGATGTTTTGAAAGAAGAAAATGCTTCCCTCCGATTAGAAGTAAATCGCATTAGAAGCGAGTATGAGCAGCTACTTTCCGAGAATGCAGCTCTCAAGGTAATGTTAAAATCTTGTATGCTTTTTTTGTTAAAAGGAATGAAAAGTTTAAAGAAGGGAACACATGGAAAGGGGAGTTACTTCCCCTGGTTTGAACTCGGGACTTGTGTCCTCTTTTTTTGGTAAAAGTTCATGCCTAGTCATAATTCACACTACATTTGATTATCGATTCGGCAGACTAAAGATCTGTTTGGATCGACTTATTTGAGTTTATTTATTGGCTCTAGTACTTGTGAGACTGTTTGGGAGAGCGTATGGAAACAACTTATGACATTTCTATAAACAGTTTTCACCTTATTTCCACGAGCTCTCCAGGATTTATCATTTCTTATAGAAATAAGTTATATATAAACGCTTAAATAAGTTGTTTTCTCAAACAGAGCATAAATAGACAGGCTTAGATGGAATTTGGCTTCCAACTAAAACCTACACCATTTGTAGACTTCCTTAATATGTGAAGGCTTACCATAATTATTTGACTTAACATAAAGATTTAATCTACAGGAGAGACTTGGGGAACAACCGGGGAACGATCAACACATGTGTAACGACACTCAACAAAGTGGACAGACCTAGGTTGTGCAGGGTGGTCATTAGGATCATATACTGCATTTCGGGAAGATAACCTAACTCTAGCAAGAGCGCCATCTTGTTTCGGATAGCTTGCAGCTCAAATTGTATTACAGCTGACCTATTATAGTCTTAAAAGATCTGTTTTTATGTTATATGATCCCTCATTCCTAATTTTACTTTTACTTTTAACCCCATTCAAAACAAACAACATGGATCATATGTAGTGTGTGAATTGTATCATACCTTTTTCTCAGCTTCAAAGATAGTGTCTGTAGTAATAAACAATATAATTAATGTAGCTGGTGTGTTGATTATATAATTTTCTGTATGAGTAATTTATCGGGAAAATAATGAAAAGAAGAAATGCCTGAGTTATATTGTGTCAAACATGTTATCCAGTTTAAATTGTCTCGTTGTGCATACTGAATTCTGCTTGTGTGCAAGAAACTATGAACTACTCTCCTTTTCATTTTATCTATTTATTTCTTGTCACACATGTTAATAAGATATTTTTTTTTTTATCAGAATCTCTACCTCCAGCCTTATATAGACGACTCTTTAAAATATTAATTTGCATTAATTATTTATTTTACCAAAATATTTTGAATTATTTTAGTGGTCTCAAACTTTGCATATATACTGTGGAACCACTAGGTTGCCAATGACCCTGTGGTTTCTTTAGTGTGTCCCATCAAAATTTGCACATCCTTTTAAATTTTTTGTTGAACTTACACAACAATAATGGCTTGTAAAATGAGATGATCATTTGTTATTTCAACATCCAAAAATTGATATCTGTATTTGATACCGTATAAAAGTACACCACTTACAACTATTGATGTAACTTGAAGGAAAAGAAAAAGTTAATTAAAAAACCAAATGTTATGTATTATATACATATACGACGTTACATTGTTGAAAGAGAGATGTCTCCCACTTATAAACATAATTTTATGTTACATTTTATTTAATGTGAGATTTTTAACACACACTTTAATGCATGTTTGAATATTCAAACCCCTCCTCTATATGTGACGTATATGGATTCATAATGGGTGGGATAATATTAGCGCGAGAGAGGAGAGAATGAGAGATGAGAGAGTTGAGGAAGAGTAGCATTTTTTTAGTAGAAAATTGAAGTTTAATTTCACATGTTCTATTATGATTGGAAAATAGCACGAACAATGTGGTTAGTATTGTATGTAGGATTTGTCTAACCATTAAAAAAAACTGTATTCTAAGAAAGAGTTTTGTTGAAAAGTTGCTTGGATAATCAATCTAATTTTTTTGTTGAAAATATCAAGTTTAAAATAGATTTAATGAGATTAGATGTCATTAGCTATTCCTTTGATAAATCCTTTTAATCGATTATATATTTTGTGTTTCAAGTATCCCTTCACTTGTTACTCATTATATGTTTGAGTGTCTGATAAACAATGTAAGATCCATTGTATTTATTAATTTTGGATGTCTCGTTCATTTAATTGATTCGATGACATTAAAACTCAACAAGGTATGTGATTGTAAATATAGTCTTATACCTATAAACTAGCATATAGATGAATTTATTCCATATCCCTAAAATAAAAAGTCCATGTCTAGCACTTTGTAAATCAAATAATCAATTTCGAATTGCACGTCGGAAAAACATTAAGCGTAAGGATAAACCATTGATATACTTAAAACGAAGATTATGTATAATAAAACAGATAGAAAGTTTTCATTAGTATCATAGTTAACTAGACCTAATCGAAACACATAAAAGAGAGTGTAGTTACCCATACTCATGATAACCATTTACATAATAGTAGAGGTTGGACGGAGTAGCATCAACTGCTTGATGACCAAGCTCTAATGCGCACCAATGGTGAAAATCGCCTTGAAATCTTCTTCCTCTAACTCTTTGTTTCTCTTTCTCTAACAAATATCAATCATCCCCAAAAATTAAACTAGTGACCCCTATTTATAGATTTCAGAAAAGTAGAATTTCGCTAAGCGAATTCATGTTTGCTTAGCAAATTGAGGTTTCTTCAAGTGGGCGAAAATACCATCTCATCATGTCAGATCACTAAACTATCATATTTTGCTAAGCGAAATGAGACTGGCTTAGCGAACCATTCCTTGAATTTTCATTGAACTTTTGGTTCCTCCTCTCTTTGACCTTGCTATCGTTGGCTTAGGAGTTGGCCTTCCCTGAAACCTTCTGACTTTACTTTCTCCGATCTTGCTTTCAGCTCGCTTAACGATTTAGCTATGCTCTAATTTCTTAGTTATTTATAATTCCATGCATCTTTGAACTTGAAACATTACAAAATGTATGTAATTAAGTTAAAGTAACTATAACGACTCTCAAAATCTAGTTTGCTACTAATTATAATAATTCGGAGAATTTCCTTAGATTAATCGCAAATCAAGTCAATAAGTGCCAATAAAATATATGTAAAAATATGTAAATTTGGCATTTATAAAATATACACACAAAGTATTGATGTTCAACTCTTTACGACCAATATGCAACAATTGTGCCATTGATAAGTTTCAATTATGAACAACATGTGATGATGGTCACATGTCATGAAAAACCTGGATATTTTCACCGCTTCCAACCTTCCATATTATTCCTTGTCTAACCATTGGGATAGCCTCGTGAATACTTTTCCAAACAAAACTTGAATTATTTCCTTTCATTCTCCAACGCATCACATTGCAGAACGTATTGTGCCTTATATAATCGAGCCACCAAATATTGTGCCTTAAAATCTCATGTTTAAAGGATGTAAAGGTTTTTTCGTTACTATCGAATAGGCAAAGCATGTGCAGATAGGTTGCTTGTAAGGCTTGCTCGGAAGCTTTTTCTGGCTGTTTCGGGGTTGTGGCATGCACCTTGTGAAGAAACTCTATATTGTCATATTTTTAGGTGTTTTATCGAGTCCTTGTGCTACTTTATGTTCTGTTTTAGAAGATTTTATAGTGAGCTACTCATGGTTTTGGAAAAAAGCTGATCTTGTTTGGAAAAGTGTGTTTTTGGTCATTTTATTTCCTTAAACCGGCAACTCTATAGGTGTTAGGCTCTTTTTGGTATTTTTCGACAGGTCAATCTGATTAGATGATGCTTGATAGAGGTTAAGAGGTATTTCAACTAGCCATACTGAAGAATCATAGACCTGACTTTGCTTGGGGAATTTCTATCCCAAGTTACAAAACGAAAGCTCGTAAAGGAAAATCTCACATCGCCATGTACAAGGAGCGTTGTAGTCAACAAACTTCCAAAACTTACGTCAATATGCACGAGGGTCGTGGAAGACCAATCACATACTCAAGACACATAAATGAGTGTCATGCGCAAGGGGCATGGACCCACGCGTGAGGATACACATCTTTATAAAAAGACTAGCTTAACCTATAAGTGAGGATCCAAATTTTGATGGCTCTAAGACATAAGGAACGATTCAGAAACCCTATGGAGGTAGTTTCGAAGGCTTGGAAACAAGTTGAAAGTTCTGTATCAGCGTTGATGTATTTTGCTCCTACCATTTGAATCAGGTTGTTTGTTTATGTGAACTTAAAATCTTATAAAATAGTTGGAAACATGTGATCTACGAGTTAAGTTATTAAATAAATTCAAACTATGTTTATTTGTTATATCTTGTTCTTAATGTTTTTCAACTTCTGATCAATTTTGAATCCATTTCTAGGTTATAGCTCAATATTAACACTAGATTTTGTAACCAAGTCTAGATATATCAATTGTTGAGGTAGTTAACCTAGACATAGGGTTTTGGTTGGTATGAATTTTTTTAAAGCGCTCAAATGATTTTGATAATATGGTATTCACCTAGAGATAGGGTTCCTATATTAAAGAAACAGGACATGGGAAATGAGTAGATATCTAGGTTTGTTCTATGTGAAACTAATTTCTTGTAACCTCTTTGAATCATTCATTTCATAGCAGATATAGGAGTTGCTAGGTCAAATTGGGTCAAATTGGATAAACAAATTATGTGTCTTGAATATGTTTGTAGATTTGTTTTACCCTTAGTTTGTTGTTGTTGTTACTTGAGACTATTTAGATTTTAGTTGTCATTGATATTTGTTCCACACGTTTAAATTCTTGAATACATTTGAGTTCGAATTCACACCAACTTATAGTTGTGCTAGCAACATTCTATTTTGAATACTATCTCTAACACTCACTTTCTTATTGGGTTAAACTAATGTGGATCCTACATATTAGAAAAGAAACCCACATAAAATTGTCGGACCTACATTAATCACACCCAATAAAAGAATGAGTGTTATAGACCGTTCAAAAGAGAGGGTTGTTCACATTATATATATGCACAAAAAAAAAATGTTTAAGATGGTCCAATCTAGTTAAAAGTCACATATGATTGCAAGTGTATGAAAGTGTGCCAATTGTGTCCTTCACATTTTAGTTGGATGCATTTGCGATTGATCTTACTTAGAACATTCATAACAGAGATATTCACTTTTAGATATTTAAGTGGGTCACACATTTAACCACCATTCATTTATAATTTTTTCATAATAATGTATAATAAGGATCCAACTCCTCCAACCCAACATTTCTAAAAATAAAAAAAAAAAGTCTAAATACGTTCCATCAATAAATTTAGGGTTAATTAAGTAAATGGTCTTTATAAATATACAAAATTTTGTTTTTAGACGTCCTTACAAAATAAAATCACACTTTTTAGTCGCTGTGATATTTTCCTTTAGTATTTTATGGATCAAAAATGCTGACGTAAAATTTTGGCTTAATAGCAGTTTTCGCCCCCTAACTTTCACGAAGTTGCGATTTTGGCCCCTTAAGAAAAAAACTACAAAACCGCCCCCTAAGTTTTGCAACTGTAGCAGTTTTCGCCCCCCAAGAAAAAAATAAAATAAATAACACGTGGCACCTCACTTAGGGTGCCACGTCAGCGTAGACCGAGTCAAAATTGGCTTTGGGGGCCAAAACTGCCACATGTGCAAAACTTAGGGGGCGGTTTTGTAGTTTTTTTTCTTAGGGGGCCATAATCGCAACTTCAGGAAAGTTAGGGGGGTAAAACTGCTATTAAGCCTAAATTTTTTACAGGGACTAAAAATGTTGATGAAAATTTTTACAGGGACTAAAAATAATGACGGACAATTTTACAGGGACTAAAAAGTGTGATTTTATTTTGTATGGACTAAAAACAAAATTCAGAATATTTATAGGGACCATTTACTTAATTAACCTATAAACTTATACATTACATTTTAATATTTCAATATTAAAAAGTGCATGTCCTCCCGGAAGAGAGGGAGAAAGAGAGTTTAGTAAAGCACATCATCTTTATATAAGTACTCTTTCTTCCCTCCTAATGGTAGTACTAATATGCACTATCTATTTTTGATAATTACTCTTCTCACTTCTGAAATTGCTCAAAAACTATCCAGCGGCAGTAACTATCGTTCAAGTTTTCCAGCGGTAGTTAACTATAGTTGTACACTTGTAAGATCGGTTAAACCTATTTAAAAAGTGATTGAGCCGCTTTAAAAAGTGTCCAACAATAGTTAATTGTTGCTAGGGTAGTTTTTGAGCAATTTTAAAAGTGGGGAGAGTAATTTCCCCTATTCTTATGAGGAAATATCCATCATTGAGGATGATCTTAATATTTTAGCATATATCAACACATTATTTTATCTCTACCTCTCTCTTTTTCTATCACATTACTAATTTATCACACCACTCTCCCTTATTTCTTTCTTACTCAAGTTGTATACACTGAAATAGGTGTACACCATACATTTTTCAAAAACTCATATAGGTGTACACTCAACAAATATTGTCATGTTGATAGTTTGAATTTTATTTTTCTCTCTTTAGCTTCTACATCTCAAATAAGTTATCAGCTCTAGTTTTCTCTTTAATTTTCTTTCTTTAAAAGGGTGGTTTTAGGTTAATTTCTTTTACCCGAAATCATACATCTTCATATTTTTTCTCTATATTTTAATTTATTTTTTTAACAAGCCAAAACGGAATATATTAACACAAGTGATTCATCTCGCACAAAGCGTGTAAAGGATAATCACCCAAACCAGTTTACAAAGTCAAGTCTCCGAAACCATAATACAGGTCACATAGATATTAAAACAAAAATAGGAAGCTTACACCATAACACACATACACAATAAAGGATGCCGCCACCAGTCATTATGATTGAAGACAAAAGTGAGAAAATTAGTTTTTAACCACAGGAATGATAGCAACTTAACCTTGTCTGCATTACTATGTGAATCCAAGGCCTTTTTATGAAAAACATTATTATTCCACTCCTTCCAAATTACTCTGACACAAGCTAGCCAAATTATCTTATGGAACAAATGAGAGAATCTTGGTAACCCCGCAAGGTGCCCAAACTGAAGAAAATGATCTTGCCCCGTATCTGGTGCAACGAAAGAAATACAAAACCATTGCAAGATCGCGAATCTCCCAGAGATATATAAAAGGTGATCAGCGGTCTCCAAAGACCAGCAGCCTCCCAGACACACATTGTCGTCAATATGAAGGATTCGTCGCCGCACCAGGTTGTCTCTGGTTGGTAGTCGATTATGAAGAAGTCTATAAGGAAACAGTGAAATCTTTAGCGGTGTTTGCTTATGCCACACATTGTCAAACATACCCATGCATATACCGTCGTGAGGAAATGGTAAATTCCTTTAACAAAATTTCCATTAAAAGGATCAAGTAACCACCTTCACCTCTCAAATTTATTATCCTGCAAAACAATATTATGCAACAAAACAGAACACTTTGTAACACTCTCCTCCTCCCAAGCAAGAAGGCGCCTCCTCCATGTAACACCCCGAAAATCCCGACTTTAAAATTTCATTCATATAATCAGAGTATAACACATAAATCAGGATGTCACATTTCATAAAATCTTTTAAATCAAATCGAATAATAATTTATTCTGAAACAATAGTTAAACATAGCAGCGGAATTCATAAACGTCTCAAAATCTTAAATCAATTATTCTTGGCACAAAAGCCTCATAAAACATCTCAAATCAAGTTACGTCGCAAACATCATAATAAATCAACATGATACATAAAAGGAATAGAAATAATAATAATCCCCATCCCGTTACGTATCAGAGCTCCTAAGACTCCACAAGAAACTCTCACATCGACGAACCTAAGCTTGGTCACCTGCACTTGCCCACAAGGCGGCAATTCCAACAGAAGGGGTGAGATTCACAACAATTATATTAACATATAATTCAAATAATTATGCCTAACAACAACAACAATAATCATCACATAAAACAGGAACGTCTCAAACATCCAAATATACAAATCATCTTAAACATCTTCATAAACAACCGTCTCAAAACATCTCAGACACATGACTCGACAATGCAACTCTAACATCTTAACATCATGCATGTGGTACCAATATTTTAGCTTTAATAAGCTTCACCGTCGCTTTGAGCAAATGCTCCACCGTCGCTTTGAGCATAAGCTCCACCGTCTCAAAATATGCAAATGCATGGACTCGACTCTTTAATTCTTAAACAAGATATTACAACGTCTTAACATCAAATACGACTCTTTATCGACACATGCAATTATACAATACATGGCAGCAGCTCAGCACACTTAACATATATATTTACAGCACATAGTTATCATCACAAACATCATTTGTACTTCGTTCATAAACCTCACTTAATAATCATTTTAATCATAGATTAACGCCAACGTCTTAAAATCATCTTACAGCATCATTACAGGTTCTAATTTAGGTCTTAAACATCTCTAATGCTATCCAAAAGTCTACCCTCAAAGCCTCGCTCAAAACAGAGTTCTAAAACTCAAGTTATAGTGGTCTGAGACCACATTGCTCGCTGTGGCGAGTGGGACTGCTCGCCACGGCGAGCTACTTAAATTGTGTTCTGCCACTTGCTCGCTACGGCGAGTGATGTTGCTCGCCTCGCGAGCACTAAAGGGTTGCTCGCCACGGCGAGTGGTGTTGCTCGCCTCGCGAGTTAAACTGTTCTGCTCGCCACGGCGAGTAGGTCTGCTCGCCACGGAGAGCGGTCGCAGAACAGGCTGCGGGTTCGCTCACAACCTCGCTAAAACTCGTCCAATTCTTCGTTTTATGCTTCTAATCTATCAGAATTATAGTCCTAGTGATTAATCTAGGTTCTGTAACAAGGTTCTACATCAATTCACGTCATTCTCTCATCAATTCATCATAAACCCTACAAAACCCTAACTTATGAAATCTCTCAAATTCTCTTTCAATTCCTATGTTAATCACAACTAGATGAATTACAGTAAATACAATTGAAGTTAGGCTCACCCTTACCTGGTATGTTCGCAGAATTGAGGTTCTCTCTTCTCCGGCCACTTTTCTCTTCTTTTTGCAAAAGTCTGAACGTACAGACTGTTTCTAAACCTAACTCCCTTATATAATTCTTTCTATTCTTACTTATCCCCACAACTCTATCTTATTTATGAAAACAACCACATCTCCCAAAATATTTGTTTTTATATCACATCTTAATTTTCATTACATATTTTATTTTATTAAACAATAAAATAAACGTCACACCACAACATCATCTCATACGTCACAAACATCATTAAAATCATTTAATATATAATAATATACTATATACTCTAATAAAATAATTAAATAAATAAAGTGGGCGTTACAACTCTCCCCCACTTAAAGGATTTTCGTCCTCGAAAATCTTACCTCAATTAAACAACTCTGGATAAGACTCCAGCATCTTACTTTCCAGCTCCCAAGTTAAGCTTTCACCGGTCGCTCCACTCCAAACAACTCTCACCAGAGGTATCTCCTTGCCTCTCAACAACTTCACTTTGTGATCATCGATCCTCAAGGGTAGAGTCTCAACCGTAAGGTTGTCCCTCACTTGTACATCGTCACTTTGGACCACATGAGATGGATCCGGAACGTACTTCCTCAGTTGCGACACGTGAAAAACATCGTGCAAATTCGATAAATGCGGTGGTAATCCAACGCGACAAGCCACCGTCCCAATCCTCTCTGATATCTGATACGGACCAATAAACTTTGGAGTCAACTTCTTCGACTTCAAGGCACGACCTACACCGGTCATTGGAGTAACTCGCAAAAACACATGATCTCCTTCTTGGAACTCAAGGTCCTTTCTACGCTTGTCATGATAACTCTTTTGTCGACTCTGCGACGCTTTCATCTTCTCTTGGATCATTCTTATCTTCTCAGTGGTTTGTTGCACAATCTCTGGTCCTAAAACCACACTTTCACCCGACTCAAACCAACACAACGAGGTTCTACATCTTCTTCCATACAAAGCCTCGAAAGGTGCCATTCCAATACTAGAATGGTAACTATTATTGTAAGTGAACTCTATCAACGGGAGGTGATTATCCCAAGCTCCTCCTTGTTCGAGTACACACACCCTCAACAAATCTTCCAACGATTGAATCGTCCTCTCGGATTGACCATCTGTCTGCGGATGATACGCCGAGCTCAACTTCAACTGAGACCATAAAGCTTCTTGCAAACTTTTCCAAAATCTAGAAGTGAATCTTGGATCTCTATCTGACACAATGCTCGAAGGAACACCATGCAATCTTACTATCTCTTGAATGTAAATCTCTGCTAACCGAACCATAGGGAAAGTGATATTGATCGGTAGAAAATGAACTGACTTTGTTAACCTATCAACAATCACCCAAATAGCATCGTTCCCTCTTGGAGTAGTTGGCAAACTCGTCACAAAATCCATGGATATGCTATCCCATTTCCACTCTGGCACGTCCAACGGTACCATCATACCAGCAGGTTTCTGATGTTCTATCTTCGATTTCTGACAAACTAGACAAGAATACACAAATTGTGCCACATCACGTTTTAATCCAGACCACCAAAACAACTTCTTCAAATCATGATACATCTTCGTAGCTCCTGGGTGAATACTCAAGCTACTTCTATGGCTCTCTTCCAAGATTGCCTTCTTCATCTCATCGTTGTCCGGAATACAGATTCTACCTCGGAACCTCAACACACCGTGATCATCGACTCTAAAGTCACCATCTGCAGTTTGGTTACTTGCAACAAGCAAATCTACAAACTTAACATCTTCTTTCTGCGCTTCCTTAATATTTTTCAGAAACTCATTGTCAATCTTCAACATTCCTAGCTTTACACTCTGATGTGATCTTTCACAAACCAAACTCAAATCTCTGAATTGTTCCAATAGTTCGAACTCTTCCGCCATCATAGCAGACATATGCAGCGTTTTCCTACTCAAGGCATCAGCAACTACGTTAGCTTTACCCGGATGGTAACTCAAATCAAAATCATAATCCTTCAATAACTCGAGCCATCTCCTCTGTCTCATATTTAATTCTTTCTGATCAAACAGGTACTTCAAGCTCTTGTGATCACTAAACACTTCAAACCTCGAACCATACAAATAGTGTCTCCAAATTTTCAACACGAATACTACTGCAGCCAACTCAAGATCATGGGTAGGATAATTTCGTTCATGAATCCTCAACTGCCTGGATGCATAAGCAACCACTTTACCGTCTTGCATAAGTACACCACCTAAACCCAATTTAGACGCATCACAATACACCACAAAAGGTACTTCAGGCTTTGGCAAAATTAAAACTGGAGCTGTCGTCAACCGCTTCTTCAACTCATTGAAGCTACTCTCACATTGAGCATCCCACACAAAGGCTTTACCTTTACACGTCAACTGCGTTAACGGAAGTGCCAACTTAGAAAATCCTTCTATAAACCTTCTGTAGTAACCTGCCAATCCCCAAAAAGCTTCTAATCTCCGTAACCGACCTCGGAGTCTCCCATTGCGACACTGCTTCAACTTTAGATGGATCAACTGCTATTCCATCACCGGAAATAATATGACCGAGAAAACTAACTTCCTTCAACCAGAACTCACACTTAGACAATTTAGCATACAACTTCTTTTCTTTCAATACTTGCAAGACAATCTTCAAATGTTCAGCATGTTCTTCTTCGGATTTGGAATAAATCAGAATGTCGTCAATAAACACCACCACAAAACGATCCAAAAATGTCTGGAAGGTCCGATTCATATACTCCATAAATACTCCTGGCGCGTTCGTAACACCGAAAGGCATCACTTTATACTCATAATGACCATATCGAGTTCTAAAGGCCGTCTTCTGCATATCTTCATCCTTCACTTTTATCTGATGATAACCGGACCTTAAGTCAATCTTGCTAAACACACGTGCACCCACTAACTGATCCATCAAATCGTCAATCCTCGGAAGTGGATATCTATTCTTTATAGTTACCTTGTTCAACTGTCGATAGTCAATACATAGTCTCATACTCCCATCTTTCTTCTTCACTAGCAATACAGGCGCTCCCCAAGGCGAAACACTTGGCCTTATAAACTTCTTCTCAAGCAGATCCTCCAATTGCTTCTTTAACTCAGCTAATTCAGAAGCTGACATACGGTAAGGTGTCATAGACACAGGCTTTTTGCACTGCGAGCCAATATGTCCTTGCTCATCACAGTTGAAACACACAACATCATCAAACTTGCAGTCTGCGGTAATATGCCCTTTCTGTCCGCATCGGTAACACCTCTTCACATCAACAGGACACACATTACTCTTGTGGCCTTTCTGCCCGCAATTATAGCAGGTAATCTCAGCAGGGGCATCCTTCTTCTGTGGTCGCCTCTCATCATTCACTCTTTTCTTACCCTTATCTCTGGGAGCATCATAAGGTTTGGGACGACTCTGCTGACCCTTCGCTTTTCTATCATTCACTACCTTATAGTGAGCCTTGGTATCCTCCTCATAAATCCTGCAACTACTCACCAGCTCGGAGAAATTTCGAATCTTCTGGTAACCAATTGCCCTCTTAATCTCAGGACGCAAGCCATTCTCAAACTTGATGCACTTGGAAAACTCAGCATTCTCAGCAGTATAATGGGGGTAGAACTTTGCCAGTTCCACAAACTTCGACGCATACTCAGTCACAGACATATTTCCTTGCTTCAACTCAAGGAACTCGATCTCCTTCTTTCCCCGGACATCCTCAGGAAAGTAACGGTTCAGGAATTCTCTCCTGAACACAACCCAAGTCACAGCAGCACCTCCTTCTTCAAGGATAGGTCGAATACCAACCCACCAGTCATCAGCCTCCTCCGCCAACATATGGGTACCAAACCGTACCATTTGACCATCTTCGCACTGCATCACCCTAAAGATCCGTTCAACTTCCTTGAGCCACGTCTGAGTCCCGTCAGGATCATATCGCCCTTTGAAGGTAGGCGGGTGGTTCCTCAGAAAGGTTTCCAACATTCTCGTCCCGTCGTTTCCACCAGCGTTGTTCTGATTTCCCACAGCTTGGGCCATTGCTTGCAAAGCAGCAGCAAGAGCAGCATCATTCCTTCCCGCCATCTTATTCCTCTACAAAGCAAGCATAAGTTAGAATAATATAACTATAATATTCTAACTCTAAGACACCGTCACTCGACTCTCTAATTGGCCGGACGGACCGACCTGCTTGATACCAATTGTAACACCCCGAAAATCCCGACTTTAAAATTTCATTCATATAATCAGAGTATAACACATAAATCAGGATGTCACATTTCATAAAATCTTTTAAATCAAATCGAATAATAATTTATTCTGAAACAATAGTTAAACATAGCAGCGGAATTCATAAACGTCTCAAAATCTTAAATCAATTATTCTTGGCACAAAAGCCTCATAAAACATCTCAAATCAAGTTACGTCGCAAACATCATAATAAATCAACATGATACATAAAAGGAATAGAAATAATAATAATCCCCATCCCGTTACGTATCAGAGCTCCTAAGACTCCACAAGAAACTCTCACATCGACGAACCTAAGCTTGGTCACCTGCACTTGCCCACAAGGCGGCAATTCCAACAGAAGGGGTGAGATTCACAACAATTATATTAACATATAATTCAAATAATTATGCCTAACAACAACAACAATAATCATCACATAAAACAGGAACGTCTCAAACATCCAAATATACAAATCATCTTAAACATCTTCATAAACAACCGTCTCAAAACATCTCAGACACATGACTCGACAATGCAACTCTAACATCTTAACATCATGCATGTGGTACCAATATTTTAGCTTTAATAAGCTTCACCGTCGCTTTGAGCAAATGCTCCACCGTCGCTTTGAGCATAAGCTCCACCGTCTCAAAATATGCAAATGCATGGACTCGACTCTTTAATTCTTAAACAAGATATTACAACGTCTTAACATCAAATACGACTCTTTATCGACACATGCAATTATACAATACATGGCAGCAGCTCAGCACACTTAACATATATATTTACAGCACATAGTTATCATCACAAACATCATTTGTACTTCGTTCATAAACCTCACTTAATAATCATTTTAATCATAGATTAACGCCAACGTCTTAAAATCATCTTACAGCATCATTACAGGTTCTAATTTAGGTCTTAAACATCTCTAATGCTATCCAAAAGTCTACCCTCAAAGCCTCGCTCAAAACAGAGTTCTAAAACTCAAGTTATAGTGGTCTGAGACCACATTGCTCGCTGTGGCGAGTGGGACTGCTCGCCACGGCGAGCTACTTAAATTGTGTTCTGCCACTTGCTCGCTACGGCGAGTGATGTTGCTCGCCTCGCGAGCACTAAAGGGTTGCTCGCCACGGCGAGTGGTGTTGCTCGCCTCGCGAGTTAAACTGTTCTGCTCGCCACGGCGAGTAGGTCTGCTCGCCACGGCGAGCGGTCGCAGAACAGGTTGCGGGTTCGCTCACAACCTCGCTAAAACTCGTCCAATTCTTCGTTTTATGCTTCTAATCTATCAGAATTATAGTCCTAGTGATTAATCTAGGTTCTGTAACAAGGTTCTACATCAATTCACGTCATTCTCTCATCAATTCATCATAAACCCTACAAAACCCTAACTTATGAAATCTCTCAAATTCTCTTTCAATTCCTATGTTAATCACAACTAGATGAATTACAGTAAATACAATTGAAGTTAGGCTCACCCTTACCTGGTATGTTCGCAGAATTGAGGTTCTCTCTTCTCCGGCCACTTTTCTCTTCTTTTTGCAAAAGTCTGAACGTACAGACTGTTTCTAAACCTAACTCCCTTATATAATTCTTTCTATTCTTACTTATCCCCACAACTCTATCTTATTTATGAAAACAACCACATCTCCCAAAATATTTGTTTTTATATCACATCTTAATTTTCATTACATATTTTATTTTATTAAACAATAAAATAAACGTCACACCACAACATCATCTCATACGTCACAAACATCATTAAAATCATTTAATATATAATAATATACTATATACTCTAATAAAATAATTAAATAAATAAAGTGGGCGTTACAACTCTCCCCCACTTAAAGGATTTTCGTCCTCGAAAATCTTACCTCAATTAAACAACTCTGGATAAGACTCCAGCATCTTACTTTCCAGCTCCCAAGTTAAGCTTTCACCGGTCGCTCCACTCCAAACAACTCTCACCAGAGGTATCTCCTTGCCTCTCAACAACTTCACTTTGTGATCATCGATCCTCAAGGGTAGAGTCTCAACCGTAAGGTTGTCCCTCACTTGTACATCGTCACTTTGGACCACATGAGATGGATCCGGAACGTACTTCCTCAGTTGCGACACGTGAAAAACATCGTGCAAATTCGATAAATGCGGTGGTAATCCAACGCGACAAGCCACCGTCCCAATCCTCTCTGATATCTGATACGGACCAATAAACTTTGGAGTCAACTTCTTCGACTTCAAGGCACGACCTACACCGGTCATTGGAGTAACTCGCAAAAACACATGATCTCCTTCTTGGAACTCAAGGTCCTTTCTACGCTTGTCATGATAACTCTTTTGTCGACTCTGCGACGCTTTCATCTTCTCTTGGATCATTCTTATCTTCTCAGTGGTTTGTTGCACAATCTCTGGTCCTAAAACCACACTTTCACCCGACTCAAACCAACACAACGAGGTTCTACATCTTCTTCCATACAAAGCCTCGAAAGGTGCCATTCCAATACTAGAATGGTAACTATTATTGTAAGTGAACTCTATCAACGGGAGGTGATTATCCCAAGCTCCTCCTTGTTCGAGTACACACACCCTCAACAAATCTTCCAACGATTGAATCGTCCTCTCGGATTGACCATCTGTCTGCGGATGATACGCCGAGCTCAACTTTACCTGAGACCATAAAGCTTCTTGCAAACTTTTCCAAAATCTAGAAGTGAATCTTGGATCTCTATCTGACACAATGCTCGAAGGAACACCATGCAATCTTACTATCTCTTGAATGTAAATCTCTGCTAACCGAACCATAGGGAAAGTGATATTGATCGGTAGAAAATGAACTGACTTTGTTAACCTATCAACAATCACCCAAATAGCATCGTTCCCTCTTGGAGTAGTTGGCAAACTCGTCACAAAATCCATGGATATGCTATCCCATTTCCACTCTGGCACGTCCAACGGTACCATCATACCAGCAGGTTTCTGATGTTCTATCTTCGATTTCTGACAAACTAGACAAGAATACACAAATTGTGCCACATCACGTTTTAATCCAGACCACCAAAACAACTTCTTCAAATCATGATACATCTTCGTAGCTCCTGGGTGAATACTCAAGCTACTTCTATGGCTCTCTTCCAAGATTGCCTTCTTCATCTCATCGTTGTCCGGAATACAGATTCTACCTCGGAACCTCAACACACCGTGATCATCGACTCTAAAGTCACCATCTGCAGTTTGGTTACTTGCAACAAGCAAATCTACAAACTTAACATCTTCTTTCTGCGCTTCCTTAATATTTTTCAGAAACTCATTGTCAATCTTCAACATTCCTAGCTTTACACTCTGATGTGATCTTTCACAAACCAAACTCAAATCTCTGAATTGTTCCAATAGTTCGAACTCTTCCGCCATCATAGCAGACATATGCAGCGTTTTCCTACTCAAGGCATCAGCAACTACGTTAGCTTTACCCGGATGGTAACTCAAATCAAAATCATAATCCTTCAATAACTCGAGCCATCTCCTCTGTCTCATATTTAATTCTTTCTGATCAAACAGGTACTTCAAGCTCTTGTGATCACTAAACACTTCAAACCTCGAACCATACAAATAGTGTCTCCAAATTTTCAACACGAATACTACTGCAGCCAACTCAAGATCATGGGTAGGATAATTTCGTTCATGAATCCTCAACTGCCTGGATGCATAAGCAACCACTTTACCGTCTTGCATAAGTACACCACCTAAACCCAATTTAGACGCATCACAATACACCACAAAAGGTACTTCAGGCTTTGGCAAAATTAAAACTGGAGCTGTCGTCAACCGCTTCTTCAACTCATTGAAGCTACTCTCACATTGAGCATCCCACACAAAGGCTTTACCTTTACACGTCAACTGCGTTAACGGAAGTGCCAACTTAGAAAATCATTCTATAAACCTTCTGTAGTAACCTGCCAATCCCCAAAAAGCTTCTAATCTCCGTAACCGACCTCGGAGTCTCCCATTGCGACACTGCTTCAACTTTAGATGGATCAACTGCTATTCCATCACCGGAAATAATATGACCGAGAAAACTAACTTCCTTCAACCAGAACTCACACTTAGACAATTTAGCATACAACTTCTTTTCTTTCAATACTTGCAAGACAATCTTCAAATGTTCAGCATGTTCTTCTTTGGATTTGGAATAAATCAGAATGTCGTCAATAAACACCACCACAAAACGATCCAAAAATGTCTGGAAGGTCCGATTCATATACTCCATAAATACTCCTGGCGCGTTCGTAACACCGAAAGGCATCACTTTATACTCATAATGACCATATCGAGTTCTAAAGGCCGTCTTCTGCATATCTTCATCCTTCACTTTTATCTGATGATAACCGGACCTTAAGTCAATCTTGCTAAACACACGTGCACCCACTAACTGATCCATCAAATCGTCAATCCTCGGAAGTGGATATCTATTCTTTATAGTTACCTTGTTCAACTGTCGATAGTCAATACATAGTCTCATACTCCCATCTTTCTTCTTCACTAGCAATACAGGCGCTCCCCAAGGCGAAACACTTGGCCTTATAAACTTCTTCTCAAGCAGATCCTCCAATTGCTTCTTTAACTCAGCTAATTCAGAAGCTGACATACGGTAAGGTGTCATAGACACAGGCTTTTTGCACTGCGAGCCAATATGTCCTTGCTCATCACAGTTGAAACACACAACATCATCAAACTTGCAGTCTGCGGTAATATGCCCTTTCTGTCCGCATCGGTAACACCTCTTCACATCAACAGGACACGCATTACTCTTGTGGCCTTTCTGCCCGCAATTATAGCAGGTAATCTCAGCAGGGGCATCCTTCTTCTGTGGTCGCCTCTCATCATTCACTCTTTTCTTACCCTTATCTCTGGGAGCATCATAAGGTTTGGGACGACTCTGCTGACCCTTCGCTTTTCTATCATTCACTACCTTATAGTGAGCCTTGGTATCCTCCTCATAAATCCTGCAACTACTCACCAGCTCGGAGAAATTTCGAATCTTCTGGTAACCAATTGCCCTCTTAATCTCAGGACGCAAGCCATTCTCAAACTTGATGCACTTGGAAAACTCAGCATTCTCAGCAGTATAATGGGGGTAGAACTTTGCCAGTTCCACAAACTTCGACGCATACTCAGTCACAGACATATTTCCTTGCTTCAACTCAAGGAACTCGATCTCCTTCTTTCCCCGGACATCCTCAGGAAAGTAACGGTTCAGGAATTCTCTCCTGAACACAACCCAAGTCACAGCAGCACCTCCTTCTTCAAGGATAGGTCGAATACCAACCCACCAGTCATCAGCCTCCTCCGCCAACATATGGGTACCAAACCGTACCATTTGACCATCTTCGCACTGCATCACCCTAAAGATCCGTTCAACTTCCTTGAGCCACGTCTGAGTCCCGTCAGGATCATATCGCCCTTTGAAGGTAGGCGGGTGGTTCCTCAGAAAGGTTTCCAACA
Organism: Medicago arabica; assembly: GCA_946800305.1. NCBI lineage: Eukaryota > Viridiplantae > Streptophyta > Magnoliopsida > Fabales > Fabaceae > Medicago > Medicago arabica. Next base: position 45,434,579 of record OX326970.1, read on the forward strand.
TTCTCGTCCCGTCGTTTCCACCAGCGTTGTTCTGATTTCCCACAGCTTGGGCCATTGCTTGCAAAGCAGCAGCAAGAGCAGCATCATTCCTTCCCGCCATCTTATTCCTCTACAAAGCAAGCATAAGTTAGAATAATATAACTATAATATTCTAACTCTAAGACACCGTCACTCGACTCTCTAATTGGCCGGACGGACCGACCTGCTCTGATACCAATTGTAACACCCCGAAAATCCCGACTTTAAAATTTCATTCATATAATCAGAGTATAACACATAAATCAGGATGTCACATTTCATAAAATCTTTTAAATCAAATCGAATAATAATTTATTCTGAAACAATAGTTAAACATAGCAGCGGAATTCATAAACGTCTCAAAATCTTAAATCAATTATTCTTGGCACAAAAGCCTCATAAAACATCTCAAATCAAGTTACGTCGCAAACATCATAATAAATCAACATGATACATAAAAGGAATAGAAATAATAATAATCCCCATCCCGTTACGTATCAGAGCTCCTAAGACTCCACAAGAAACTCTCACATCGACGAACCTAAGCTTGGTCACCTGCACTTGCCCACAAGGCGGCAATTCCAACAGAAGGGGTGAGATTCACAACAATTATATTAACATATAATTCAAATAATTATGCCTAACAACAACAACAATAATCATCACATAAAACAGGAACGTCTCAAACATCCAAATATACAAATCATCTTAAACATCTTCATAAACAACCGTCTCAAAACATCTCAGACACATGACTCGACAATGCAACTCTAACATCTTAACATCATGCATGTGGTACCAATATTTTAGCTTTAATAAGCTTCACCGTCGCTTTGAGCAAATGCTCCACCGTCGCTTTGAGCATAAGCTCCACCGTCTCAAAATATGCAAATGCATGGACTCGACTCTTTAATTCTTAAACAAGATATTACAACGTCTTAACATCAAATACGACTCTTTATCGACACATGCAATTATACAATACATGGCAGCAGCTCAGCACACTTAACATATATATTTACAGCACATAGTTATCATCACAAACATCATTTGTACTTCGTTCATAAACCTCACTTAATAATCATTTTAATCATAGATTAACGCCAACGTCTTAAAATCATCTTACAGCATCATTACAGGTTCTAATTTAGGTCTTAAACATCTCTAATGCTATCCAAAAGTCTACCCTCAAAGCCTCGCTCAAAACAGAGTTCTAAAACTCAAGTTATAGTGGTCTGAGACCACATTGCTCGCTGTGGCGAGTGGGACTGCTCGCCACGGCGAGCTACTTAAATTGTGTTCTGCCACTTGCTCGCTACGGCGAGTGATGTTGCTCGCCTCGCGAGCACTAAAGGGTTGCTCGCCACGGCGAGTGGTGTTGCTCGCCTCGCGAGTTAAACTGTTCTGCTCGCCACGGCGAGTAGGTCTGCTCGCCACGGAGAGCGGTCGCAGAACAGGCTGCGGGTTCGCTCACAACCTCGCTAAAACTCGTCCAATTCTTCGTTTTATGCTTCTAATCTATCAGAATTATAGTCCTAGTGATTAATCTAGGTTCTGTAACAAGGTTCTACATCAATTCACGTCATTCTCTCATCAATTCATCATAAACCCTACAAAACCCTAACTTATGAAATCTCTCAAATTCTCTTTCAATTCCTATGTTAATCACAACTAGATGAATTACAGTAAATACAATTGAAGTTAGGCTCACCCTTACCTGGTATGTTCGCAGAATTGAGGTTCTCTCTTCTCCGGCCACTTTTCTCTTCTTTTTGCAAAAGTCTGAACGTACAGACTGTTTCTAAACCTAACTCCCTTATATAATTCTTTCTATTCTTACTTATCCCCACAACTCTATCTTATTTATGAAAACAACCACATCTCCCAAAATATTTGTTTTTATATCACATCTTAATTTTCATTACATATTTTATTTTATTAAACAATAAAATAAACGTCACACCACAACATCATCTCATACGTCACAAACATCATTAAAATCATTTAATATATAATAATATACTATATACTCTAATAAAATAATTAAATAAATAAAGTGGGCGTTACAACTCTCCCCCACTTAAAGGATTTTCGTCCTCGAAAATCTTACCTCAATTAAACAACTCTGGATAAGACTCCAGCATCTTACTTTCCAGCTCCCAAGTTAAGCTTTCACCGGTCGCTCCACTCCAAACAACTCTCACCAGAGGTATCTCCTTGCCTCTCAACAACTTCACTTTGTGATCATCGATCCTCAAGGGTAGAGTCTCAACCGTAAGGTTGTCCCTCACTTGTACATCGTCACTTTGGACCACATGAGATGGATCCGGAACGTACTTCCTCAGTTGCGACACGTGAAAAACATCGTGCAAATTCGATAAATGCGGTGGTAATCCAACGCGACAAGCCACCGTCCCAATCCTCTCTGATATCTGATACGGACCAATAAACTTTGGAGTCAACTTCTTCGACTTCAAGGCACGACCTACACCGGTCATTGGAGTAACTCGCAAAAACACATGATCTCCTTCTTGGAACTCAAGGTCCTTTCTACGCTTGTCATGATAACTCTTTTGTCGACTCTGCGACGCTTTCATCTTCTCTTGGATCATTCTTATCTTCTCAGTGGTTTGTTGCACAATCTCTGGTCCTAAAACCACACTTTCACCCGACTCAAACCAACACAACGAGGTTCTACATCTTCTTCCATACAAAGCCTCGAAAGGTGCCATTCCAATACTAGAATGGTAACTATTATTGTAAGTGAACTCTATCAACGGGAGGTGATTATCCCAAGCTCCTCCTTGTTCGAGTACACACACCCTCAACAAATCTTCCAACGATTGAATCGTCCTCTCGGATTGACCATCTGTCTGCGGATGATACGCCGAGCTCAACTTTACCTGAGACCATAAAGCTTCTTGCAAACTTTTCCAAAATCTAGAAGTGAATCTTGGATCTCTATCTGACACAATGCTCGAAGGAACACCATGCAATCTTACTATCTCTTGAATGTAAATCTCTGCTAACCGAACCATAGGGAAAGTGATATTGATCGGTAGAAAATGAACTGACTTTGTTAACCTATCAACAATCACCCAAATAGCATCGTTCCCTCTTGGAGTAGTTGGCAAACTCGTCACAAAATCCATGGATATGCTATCCCATTTCCACTCTGGCACGTCCAACGGTACCATCATACCAGCAGGTTTCTGATGTTCTATCTTCGATTTCTGACAAACTAGACAAGAATACACAAATTGTGCCACATCACGTTTTAATCCAGACCACCAAAACAACTTCTTCAAATCATGATACATCTTCGTAGCTCCTGGGTGAATACTCAAGCTACTTCTATGGCTCTCTTCCAAGATTGCCTTCTTCATCTCATCGTTGTCCGGAATACAGATTCTACCTCGGAACCTCAACACACCGTGATCATCGACTCTAAAGTCACCATCTGCAGTTTGGTTACTTGCAACAAGCAAATCTACAAACTTAACATCTTCTTTCTGCGCTTCCTTAATATTTTTCAGAAACTCATTGTCAATCTTCAACATTCCTAGCTTTACACTCTGATGTGATCTTTCACAAACCAAACTCAAATCTCTGAATTGTTCCAATAGTTCGAACTCTTCCGCCATCATAGCAGACATATGCAGCGTTTTCCTACTCAAGGCATCAGCAACTACGTTAGCTTTACCCGGATGGTAACTCAAATCAAAATCATAATCCTTCAATAACTCGAGCCATCTCCTCTGTCTCATATTTAATTCTTTCTGATCAAACAGGTACTTCAAGCTCTTGTGATCACTAAACACTTCAAACCTCGAACCATACAAATAGTGTCTCCAAATTTTCAACACGAATACTACTGCAGCCAACTCAAGATCATGGGTAGGATAATTTCGTTCATGAATCCTCAACTGTCTGGATGCATAAGCAACCACTTTACCGTCTTGCATAAGTACACCACCTAAACCCAATTTAGACGCATCACAATACACCACAAAAGGTACTTCAGGCTTTGGCAAAATTAAAACTGGAGCTGTCGTCAACCGCTTCTTCAACTCATTGAAGCTACTCTCACATTGAGCATCCCACACAAAGGCTTTACCTTTACACGTCAACTGCGTTAACGGAAGTGCCAACTTAGAAAATCCTTCTATAAACCTTCTGTAGTAACCTGCCAATCCCCAAAAAGCTTCTAATCTCCGTAACCGACCTCGGAGTCTCCCATTGCGACACTGCTTCAACTTTAGATGGATCAACTGCTATTCCATCACCGGAAATAATATGACCGAGAAAACTAACTTCCTTCAACCAGAACTCACACTTAGACAATTTAGCATACAACTTCTTTTCTTTCAATACTTGCAAGACAATCTTCAAATGTTCAGCATGTTCTTCTTCGGATTTGGAATAAATCAGAATGTCGTCAATAAACACCACCACAAAACGATCCAAAAATGTCTGGAAGGTCCAATTCATATACTCCATAAATACTCCTGGCGCGTTCGTAACACCGAAAGGCATCACTTTATACTCATAATGACCATATCGAGTTCTAAAGGCCGTCTTCTGCATATCTTCATCCTTCACTTTTATCTGATGATAACCGGACCTTAAGTCAATCTTGCTAAACACACGTGCACCCACTAACTGATCCATCAAATCGTCAATCCTCGGAAGTGGATATCTATTCTTTATAGTTACCTTGTTCAACTGTCGATAGTCAATACATAGTCTCATACTCCCATCTTTCTTCTTCACTAGCAATACAGGCGCTCCCTAAGGCGAAACACTTGGCCTTATAAACTTCTTCTCAAGCAGATCCTCCAATTGCTTCTTTAACTCAGCTAATTCAGAAGCTGACATACGGTAAGGTGTCATAGACACAGGCTTTTTGCACTGCGAGCCAATATGTCCTTGCTCATCACAGTTGAAACACACAACATCATCAAACTTGCAGTCTGCGGTAATATGCCCTTTCTGTCCGCATCGGTAACACCTCTTCACATCAACAGGACACGCATTACTCTTGTGGCCTTTCTGCCCGCAATTATAGCAGGTAATCTCAGCAGGGGCATCCTTCTTCTGTGGTCGCCTCTCATCATTCACTCTTTTCTTACCCTTATCTCTGGGAGCATCATAAGGTTTGGGACGACTCTGCTGACCCTTCGCTTTTCTATCATTCACTACCTTATAGTGAGCCTTGGTATCCTCCTCATAAATCCTGCAACTACTCACCAGCTCGGAGAAATTTCGAATCTTCTGGTAACCAATTGCCCTCTTAATCTCAGGACGCAAGCCATTCTCAAACTTGATGCACTTGGAAAACTCAGCATTCTCAGCAGTATAATGGGGGTAGAACTTTGCCAGTTCCACAAACTTCGACGCATACTCAGTCACAGACATATTTCCTTGCTTCAACTCAAGGAACTCGATCTCCTTCTTTCCCCGGACATCCTCAGGAAAGTAACGGTTCAGGAATTCTCTCCTGAACACAACCCAAGTCACAGCAGCACCTCCTTCTTCAAGGATAGGTCGAATACCAACCCACCAGTCATCAGCCTCCTCCGCCAACATATGGGTACCAAACCGTACCATTTGACCATCTTCGCACTGCATCACCCTAAAGATCCGTTCAACTTCCTTGAGCCACGTCTGAGTCCCGTCAGGATCATATCGCCCTTTGAAGGTAGGCGGGTGGTTCCTCAGAAAGGTTTCCAACATTCTCGTCCCGTCGTTTCCACCAGCGTTGTTCTGATTTCCCACAGCTTGGGCCATTGCTTGCAAAGCAGCAGCAAGAGCAGCATCATTCCTTCCCGCCATCTTATTCCTCTACAAAGCAAGCATAAGTTAGAATAATATAACTATAATATTCTAACTCTAAGACACCGTCACTCGACTCTCTAATTGGCCGGACGGACCGACCTGCTCTGATACCAATTGTAACACCCCGAAAATCCCGACTTTAAAATTTCATTCATATAATCAGAGTATAACACATAAATCAGGATGTCACATTTCATAAAATCTTTTAAATCAAATCGAATAATAATTTATTCTGAAACAATAGTTAAACATAGCAGCGGAATTCATAAACGTCTCAAAATCTTAAATCAATTATTCTTGGCACAAAAGCCTCATAAAACATCTCAAATCAAGTTACGTCGCAAACATCATAATAAATCAACATGATACATAAAAGGAATAGAAATAATAATAATCCCCATCCCGTTACGTATCAGAGCTCCTAAGACTCCACAAGAAACTCTCACATCGACGAACCTAAGCTTGGTCACCTGCACTTGCCCACAAGGCGGCAATTCCAACAGAAGGGGTGAGATTCACAACAATTATATTAACATATAATTCAAATAATTATGCCTAACAACAACAACAATAATCATCACATAAAACAGGAACGTCTCAAACATCCAAATATACAAATCATCTTAAACATCTTCATAAACAACCGTCTCAAAACATCTCAGACACATGACTCGACAATGCAACTCTAACATCTTAACATCATGCATGTGGTACCAATATTTTAGCTTTAATAAGCTTCACCGTCGCTTTGAGCAAATGCTCCACCGTCGCTTTGAGCATAAGCTCCACCGTCTCAAAATATGCAAATGCATGGACTCGACTCTTTAATTCTTAAACAAGATATTACAACGTCTTAACATCAAATACGACTCTTTATCGACACATGCAATTATACAATACATGGCAGCAGCTCAGCACACTTAACATATATATTTACAGCACATAGTTATCATCACAAACATCATTTGTACTTCGTTCATAAACCTCACTTAATAATCATTTTAATCATAGATTAACGCCAACGTCTTAAAATCATCTTACAGCATCATTACGGGTTCTAATTTAGGTCTTAAACATCTCTAATGCTATCCAAAAGTCTACCCTCAAAGCCTCGCTCAAAACAGAGTTCTAAAACTCAAGTTATAGTGGTCTGAGACCACATTGCTCGCTGTGGCGAGTGGGACTGCTCGCCACGGCGAGCTACTTAAATTGTGTTCTGCCACTTGCTCGCTACGGCGAGTGATGTTGCTCGCCTCGCGAGCACTAAAGGGTTGCTCGCCACGGCGAGTGGTGTTGCTCGCCTCGCGAGTTAAACTGTTCTGCTCGCCACGGCGAGTAGGTCTGCTCGCCACGGAGAGCGGTCGCAGAACAGGCTGCGGGTTCGCTCACAACCTCGCTAAAACTCGTCCAATTCTTCGTTTTATGCTTCTAATCTATCAGAATTATAGTCCTAGTGATTAATCTAGGTTCTGTAACAAGGTTCTACATCAATTCACGTCATTCTCTCATCAATTCATCATAAACCCTACAAAACCCTAACTTATGAAATCTCTCAAATTCTCTTTCAATTCCTATGTTAATCACAACTAGATGAATTACAGTAAATACAATTGAAGTTAGGCTCACCCTTACCTGGTATGTTCGCAGAATTGAGGTTCTCTCTTCTCCGGCCACTTTTCTCTTCTTTTTGCAAAAGTCTGAACGTACAGACTGTTTCTAAACCTAACTCCCTTATATAATTCTTTCTATTCTTACTTATCCCCACAACTCTATCTTATTTATGAAAACAACCACATCTCCCAAAATATTTGTTTTTATATCACATCTTAATTTTCATTACATATTTTATTTTATTAAACAATAAAATAAACGTCACACCACAACATCATCTCATACGTCACAAACATCATTAAAATCATTTAATATATAATAATATACTATATACTCTAATAAAATAATTAAATAAATAAAGTGGGCGTTACACTCCACACCCTGGCACCGCCACCTTCTCCTCGCCATATCCTCTACCGTCTCCCACCTATTTTTGGCCAAAGCAAAAAGCCAAGGAAATCTAACCCTTAAGGGAACTCAACCCAGCCAGTTGTCCGTCCAATTAAAAATAGGTATTAATTTCTCCGTCGACCACTCTACAAACATTTTCAACAAACCAATTTTCCACCCTCATACCTACACCATCGCGGATACCACATATCGTCCTCCACCACAAGGAGATATCGCTCCCTCCTTCCTTCAACCGATCCCCTCCTCCCAGTACATAGCCTTTATTTAACACTCGATACCATAACCCCTCCTTATCTACTAGCATACTCCAACACCACTTCCCTAATAGAGATAAATTACGCAACCTCCTCACACCTAACCCTCGATCCTCCTTTGGTAGACACACCGAGTCCCAATCGACCCACGAAACTTTCCTAATATCCTCCCTCCACCCCCGAATATATTTTTTAAATAACGATTCAATAGAACAAATTATAACCGCGGGTGCCTTGAAGAAGGAAATTATACCTCACCACCCTCTCTACATTTTAATTTAATAAGGGATTTTCACAATAGATTTATGATTTTTTCTTCGCGACTTCGTCATCTCAGTGTAACGTTGGGTTGTTCGTCGTCTTATGCGGTGTTGTTTGATTTCTCATGTTGTTGTGGTGGTCATTTGGTTCCTCTTGAAATATCGGCTCTATGATCAATGATTTAGGTGTTAACTTTGCATATCTGAAGACATAGGTTTTCTGTGATGTTAATTTTATCATATTATTTATATATATTTTTCTATTGTATGCTATTAATTTGGATGTTGTGAGTTTGTTTAGAGATTGATTCTCTACGTTTATAGTAATATTAAATGATACGTTCTATCAATTTCAAGGGATGAATATTTTTTTTTTTTTTTTGGGGTCAAGTATTGTTTTGTATTTTTATTATTAAAAAAAACTGCAACTTACGTTAACGCGCGTTTTTTTTTTTTTTTTGCATCTGTCTCTGATTAATGAACTATTGTTAGATAGATACAAGATTGAATAGAAATTATTGCACGTTGACTTGTAGCATCTCTAATGTACATATCAATCATTTTTTCAGGAAGATATATATCAATCATTTTTGTTAAGTAGATCTCGTTATAATTAACAGTATAATTTTAAATTTAGTCAATAATTTATTTATTAAATGATAAAAAAAAATATAAGGTAGATCCCTAATCCCTTAAAAGAATAATCTAACGTGCAAATACCACCATAACCGCGAAAGAGTGTCTTTAAAAAAAAAAAAGAGCAGACATATAGGTACTCCCTCCATTATATATTATTAAAAAAAAAACCATTTGACACTTATATTAAAGAAAGTCATTTCACACTTGATAAGAAAACTACTTTCCTATGCAAAAATAAGTGATTTATTTGATCATAAACCACTTTCCTATGCAAAAATAAGTGATTTATTTGATCATAATTAATTAGGAGAAAAATTGGTTTGTTTTGCTTATAATTTGGATAAAGAAAATGAAGTTTTTTACTTATAATTTTACGGGACTTCTATGCTCGTGAAAGATAAAGTGCTAAACTTAAAATAACTTGAAAGATAAAGTACAAGGAAAATAAATGATTTTAAACATAGTTTTCAAATGTAAAATCCCTGAAAATGTAAAGTACTTTGATTTGAGATTACGATAATTTAAAAGAGGGTGAAAGGTATACTTAACATTTTGGAAAGATTGAGATTGCATTAGTTTAGAGTAAGTTTTGCAAATTATGTATCTAACCGTTTGTTATTTATGAGAACTCTTGTTTATAGAAAAAGAAAACTAAATAACCGTCACAATCGTGACAGTTACTTTACTGAGCTAGTCTCAACCGATCGTGTGTCGTTGATCAACAAGCACTCAAATATGGTTCATTGATCAAGTCTACAACTTGCATTAACAGGAAGCACATTGAAGTTTGTCATGCTATACAAACATGGCTTGCCAGTCATTTTTATTGTTCATAACTCGATTTTCATTGAATCCTGTCATATTTTCTTCAAAATACAATTGGTTTTTTGTCGCTTTAAGTCTCATTTGACGAGCTGAAATTTCGCCAATTACAAAAGATAATTTGGAAAGTACGTATAATTTTTTTATTACTTTGAGAAAATTTAATTCAAACAGCTGATTTTTTTAAAATATTTTTTTCTAGTAAAAGATGCTTATAGCATTTCATTAATAATAAGAGTGTTAATACACTGAGGTACATTAAAATAAGTAGTGAGACTAGCTGATAATATGGCTACCAATGCAAAAGCACGGACATCCTCATTTGCTTGTCTGTATTAAACTCAGCCTTAGAGTTTGTAAGCTGAGTGGCAAAAAATTCCTGCAAGTTGTTATGACATGACCAAAAACGGCAACATCAACCTGATTCATATTGAAAGCACCCGTGGTTGTTTTTGAATCAAGCACGAAGTCGACATAATCAAATTGCATATCACTATCCATTGAAACACATGAAACAAACCTAGCCCTACATCCACATCCACGCTTCATGGGTAGAATCACAACTAACACAATTGTAGGGATCTGCACACCCTTATCTTGAAGGCAAACTCTTGTTAATAGACAGTTACGACACATACGCCAAACAAGATTACTTAGTTTAGGTGACACTTTCAGGCGCCAAATACCAAACCAATAAATTGGTCGTCGAATATGGCATCTGTCAACAAACTCTTTCACACAAAGACTTTGAGCGCTTTTAATAAAGTACAACCCATTTTTCTCCGCTTTCCAAATCAATTTATCATTTCTGACCTTTTCTAGTAGAAGAGTACTAAAAATAGCATAGGCTATGTCGACGCTAAAAACCTGCTTAACAAAATCATGATTCCAATTCTTACACGAAGTATTAATCAGGCAATTCACAAAAAAACAATTGCGAAGATAATATTCCCCTAGAATATTACTATCAACACGACCACCATTCAAAAGCGCCACAGTTCATGAAGGATGAAACTAGAATTACCTGACCCAATGTACCACCTCTAACAATAAATTGAGCCAGCAAGAAACTTCGCCACACAAAACTCGAACTGTGATCCAGGTTGGTCGTGAAATAACTTCGAGCGGAGAGTTTGGGCTTTAATAACTCGGAGTGGGTATCTATCATGATATCATTAACATATCACATAATTTTCTTTATTTCTTTCTCTCAACATATCAATTAAATTTTGGGTTTCAGTCAACTATTTTCTATTTGTTTGGATACTAAGCGTGAATCATGTGACTCTATTGTGATGTTGGTTTAAATTATATAATTATAAACGACCATTGACTCTGTATTTTAACCATTCATACAATGAGGTCTTTCTGCATTGAATAGAAAACATGAGAGCTGGCAAGTGGCAATATGCCACACTACTAAACAATTAGCTTATTACTAATTAATTACCCTGTTGTTTTCTTTTCTTTTTTATATAATAAACCTCGTTGAATTTGGAGTTATGCATGTGACTCCAGCTGAAATTGAGTACATCGTTGAATTTCATTGAATCAAACAGTCTAATTTTTCCTCCTGCTTTTAGTTATTCATCCTCCAACTCCATTTCAAGTCCCACCCATCATGAATCAGCCAAATCCAATGGATGTAGTTGGTCTGAGCCAAACCATTGATGATTTCCTTGCAAAGATACATTCCCTTGAAAAAACCACCTCACGTATTGGGCTGTCGAAAAGTGACATCGAACAGCTTAATATTCTTCTCAAAAAAATTCAACCTGCCGTCAAGATCCATGGCCAAGGTCAAGAGGTTCCGCAAGTCTGGCTGCGGAACCTTAAGACTACTGTAAATGATATGAATGATTTGGTGGAGGAACTCTCCATCGATTATGTTAAGCCTCAGAAAAGATCACTCTATTTCATAAAATCCAATCGTCATAAGCTTCGCCTTAAATCTGTCAACTCAAAAATTAAAATTGTCCTAGAGGGTCTCCAGAAAGTTTCAGATGAATTGTCCCCGGCCACAACCAGAACAGCGGCCACGACTAGGCTGCCTCAAGAAGCATGGAAGAAGACGGAAGAGGAGACAAAGTTAGACCCAGCTATACTTGGGAAAAAAGAGGAAATCATAGATCAACTTATCTTGTTCAACAAAGATCCTGAACCAATTGGAAAAGTTTCTGTTGTTACCATTGTTGGATTCGCAGGAATCGGGAAGACAAAACTTGCCCGTCTCATTTTCAAGGATGTGCAAATCAAAGCTAACTTCGGCTTGCAAATTTGGATTGATAATGTGGGATCCATCAAAAAACATGCCGATGACACGTCACGTATTGCCACAAACGGAAAAGGCAACCTTGTCGTGCTGGACAATTTGAAAGCTGAGATACTTGGTGTCAAGGTGCTCTCTGATTTGGACAAGATACTAATGACATCCAATGGTGCAAGTGCAATACTCATAACCACACGTAGTAAACTTGTGGCCAACAATATGACTGTTGGACTACGTACCATTAAGTTAAATTACGTAGAAACACCACCACACTCGTCTTCTTCTTCGCCTTCTTCTTCTTCCATGTGTGAAACTGAAACAACACCAGATACTATTTTCAACACGTTTAAGCCACATGTCTTTCTGGGGCTTAATGAAGAGGAATCTTGGTCATTGTTTTCAAAAATTTGTGGACAAAATAGTTCAAAACTCGATGATGTGAAGGAGGAAATAGAACAGAAAATCATGACGGACTGGAATGGAGTTCCTTTCTTGATAGTATTCACAGCAATGTTTCTGAACAATCGTGACGTCAAAGATCTGACTAAGGAGGAGTTTCTACGAGAGCTTAAAGTTAGATACTACGACAAACTTCCAGGGCTTCAGAAGAAGTGTTTTTCATTTTGTTCACTGTTTCCTCGAGATCATTTGATTGACGTTGAGAGATTAATTCATCTCTGGACAGCAGAAGGATTTCTCTTGGAATTAGAGAGCTCACCAACAAAAGAAAATTTACGCCAGTATTTCAACGACTTTGTTGGGAAGCCTATTTTCAAAGACATGGAAGAAGATGAGTATGGCACTGTAAGAAGATGTAGAATGCAACCCTTGATGCACGATCTAGCACGATTCGTATCAGATCAAAAGGAGGATGTTACAGTGGATCCAGAAGGGGAAAAAGTTCACGAAGGAGTCTTGCGAGCCTCGTTTGATTTTAGCTTGGATGTTTTGCGTGGAATTCCACCTTCTTTGTTTGTAAAGGCAAAGAAACTGAGGGCCATTCTCTTTTGGAAGACACAAACATTGCCTCCGAGGGGGAGGACAAACCTTTCCACTTGTGATCAAATATTCAAAACTTTCAAAACCACTCTACGAATGTTGGATCTCAACAACTTGGGAATCCAGGTATTACCAAACTCTATTGGGGAAATGAATAATTTGAGGTATCTCGACCTGTCCCATAATACTATAAAGAAGCTACCTAGATCCATTACCAAGCTCATCAATTTGCAAACGTTGAAATTGTCTCAATGTTATTACCTCAAGGAATTACCCAATAATATTGACGAACTAATTAAACTGAAGCATCTTGAGATAGATGGATGCTTGGCTATCATTTGCATGCCTCGCAAACTACACAAGCTGGAAAAATCCCTACAAACACTTTCTCTCTTTGTGGTCAGTAAGGGGTACGACTTGGATGGTCTTAGTGGACTTGCAAGGCTCAACAATTTAAGAGGCCACTTGGAAATTTCACATCTTGAAAGATGCAGTTTGAACCTTTCAAAGGATGGTGAAAATTATCTCACAGATAAAAATCATCTTCAGGATCTTACATTAAGATGGAACCACGACGATGACTATGACGAGAAGGCCGAAAGTACAGACAAAGATACACTTGATTGTCTTGAGCCTCCTTCTAAACTGAGAGCAATTTTTATTGTTGGGTACAAAGGTAAAACACTTTCGCCTTGGTTTCCTTACATGCAATGGCTTGTTAAGTTAAGCTTGAATGATTGTACAAGTTGCATATTTCTCCCACACCTTGATGAACTTCCAAACCTCAGATTTCTCAAACTTCTAAGTTTGGACAAACTGCAATACATTGCTGATAAAAAAGATGGCGACGACGACAAATTACAAGCTGCTGCAGTTTACTTTCCATCCTTGGAGGAACTCACAATCTCAGATTGTCCTAGCCTCAAGAATTGGTGGAAAGAGGGTAAAACAGAAACGGATAAACCGTTTTTTGTTTGCCTTTCAAAACTGAATGTAAGTGACTGCCCTGAACTAATTTGCATGCCCCTTTTTCCTGATCTTGATGAAGAGCTAGTCCTTGTGGGTTCAAGCGTGAAACCACTAATGGATACAATAGCTCTTAGAAAGGGAAAGTGTAATCCTTTGTCCAAACTCAAGTCCATGAAAATTTCCAACATCAAGGATAGTCGATCACCACCAAAGAAGTGGATTGAACACTTCAATTCTCTTGAGAAACTTGACATTAAAGAGTGGAAGCATTTAAAGTTTCTCACCGAAGGTTTCGAGCATCTCACCTCACTCCAGAGTCTTTACATTGAAAACTGTCAGGAACTTGATCTTGACCTCTCATGTACTGGATGGAAGGGTCTGAAAAACTTGTGTTCTCTTAACATAAGGGATAATCCGAAACTTGAGACTCTTCCATTGGGTGTTTATGAAGTAACATCTCTTCAAGATCTTGAGATTCATAACTGTCCTCTCATCACTTATTTGCCCAAAACCATAGCCAAGCTCAAATCACTTGGGAAATTGGTTATTTCTGAATGTGACAAGTTGCGTTCGGTTCCAAAAGCATTGGAAAACATGGAGTCTCTGCATACCTTGAGCATTTTGGACTGCACCTTGTTATTGCCAAGGTGTCAGAAAGATATCGGTCGGGATTGGCCACAGATTGCTCATATCGAAACTAGAAATGTTGGAAAAACTAATCGGCTTGCTCTTGTAGCATAAAAGGTATGATTGAAATTAAATAGTAGTCACTTAGTTATCCTTTTTGATTTGGTATTGACAACTTCACTTTTGAGCGGAATTCTTTTTCAAAGACTGTTGGATATTAATTTCAAAGACTGTGTTTATCCATGTACTTCTCTCTTAACTACAAAACTTTTTTCTAATTTCAATTGTCCACATAATGATGTTTTATAGTTTGATTTGATTATTAACCGTTGTATTCAATCGAAGTCGTTTTAGTGTCCAAGTTTGCTATTAAGGTTTTTAGGAAGGAAATTACTTGACTTGTGACCTCGAAGTTTTTCATTTTGAATTTTATTACAGATTGTATATTGAACAAGATAATGCTAATAATTATAAGGAAAATGTTAACCGATTGCTCCTGGAACACCGATTTTAGAAGTTGCGCAATCAACTCTTCAAAAGTCTAAATAGTGTTACTTTCAACTTAAAAACTTTCTTGTTTTGGCTTCCATAACCTTTGCTTTGGAGACACTGGTTCACATTACCCTAATTAATTATAATAATATAAAATTAGTTTCCTTGTCTCAAAAAATTTCAGTACAGCCAATATATGTTTTGATACTCAGTACTCACTGCACCGTTGAATTTTTTACCTGATTGTAGGTGTAACGAAGGAGGAGAAGATTATGGATCATGTATGCAGTTTGATTGCTGGTGATGATAAGCACTACTAAGAAATTTTCTTACAAACATTTACTTTTTTTTTTGGACAATCTACAAGCATTTACTTGTTCTTGTGTTTTTCGGGCACAGTTTGGCTCGTGTGTGGAAGTTGCATTGTTTAGCAACATTATTTTTTTTATTAGTTATTGTTTAGCAACATTGAATTGTTACGACTTGTACTCTTTTGAAAAGATTAATAAAGTAGAATAAATTCAAGGATTTGTCTAACATTTTGTACATGTTAAAACAACCGAAAGTAGAGTAGCATATTTTTATTAAAAAACAACAATTATTTACTAAAAAAATTATATATTTAATACAAAATGTATAAGTTCAAATGCAAAGTTACTATTTTAAACTCCTTAATATGTGCAAATTTGCACATGATTGAAAAACCTGATGCAGTTTGATTCAAATGAATTTTGGAGAAAGTGAAGAACCGTGACACGATTCTTATGGCATGTTGCTATTTTTAAGGCGGTGAATGAGTATGCTACTTGAAGGCAAATCGTGACATGATTTTAAGATAAGGCAGTAGTATTGTATTGTGTACGAGACTTATCCTTACACGATTCTGACAACCGGGACATGATTTTGATAGTATCATAGCACTATTTAAGCATTCACTGTTCATTTTTTGATTAAAACTTCAAGAGAGAGAAACTTGGGAAATCAAAGGAGGTAATTTTAGGTTTGAGGTTGATCATGGTTTTCTTGAGAGGTTCTCTTGGGTCGACAAACATTTGTAAACACCTAGTGTGAGTTAAAATCATTGTGTGTCTTGTTCATTGGTGAGATTGGGAAAAAGGGTAAAAAAAAGGTTTTGTTCTTTATGAGCTTGTTGAAGCTAATTTCTTGTAACCCTTTTATATCTCTTTGTAAGTATTCATTGATAGTGGATTGGCGAGATCAATCTCTCCCTCAGAGTAGGTCAATTTCGACCAAACTGGATAAACATTTCTTGGTGTGTTTGTTTATATTCTCTCTTTATCTTTTGTTTGTGGTTTTGTGCTTTTTCATTTGATTCCTAGATTAGAGCTAGGTTTGTTATTGTTGTTGCTGCATGTGGTTACTTTGATATTGGTTACTATTTTCCTATGCTCCACACGTCATAATTTTATTGGTGTGACTTTGAGTCCAAATTCACAACAAAACCCTAAATTCAATTCTTATGTGTATTAACAACAAAAATATCTTGTGTATACCGATAAAAAAATGACAAAATTTAGATGTATTTTTTGTGTGCTTTTTGTATCATAATTACTATAATATGGGACATTTATAAAATATTGGTGCATCGTTGTTAGGAGTCTGACATGAGTAAATAAAAGTGTTCAATGTGATATTTAAGATGTAAGCTTAAATGTGATATTTTTAAGGCTCTTCCACCAAATAAACTAGTTTTTTCGGTTGGACTGTCCTCATAGGCTTATGTCCTAACATTTCATGCTTTCATCGAGAGTTGAACTACGAAAAGGGCTATTTATAGGCTAGATCAAGGTGATCCAACATGTACATATAGATGAGTGAAGCTGTCAAAAAGAAAAGAGCTACCATCAAGTCAGTGCTGATAGGGTGAAAGTCGTTGTGAACGTCGGTTCTTAAAGGATATGACAATATTAGGAGTCTCGTGTCGAGTAGATAAAAATGTTAAATGTGATACTTAATTATGAGACACTCCCACTTATAATGAATTAGTCTTTTGAATGGTGGACCAAAATTTTTCACCATTAAATCATCCAATCTGCACACTACTACAATCACTACAAAAAAAAGGCATTTTATGACCTTTAAAATGACTGATTGCAAATGTTAAATGGGTCGCAAATGTACATTTGCGACATTTCTTCAACAGGCGCGAATGTTGGGGTTGCAACTGTCATTTTCGATGGTTCAAGGAACGGTCGTTACAACCCTTATTGTGACAGTAGCTAACCGCCCTTATTCTATATCTGCAACCCCTCACAACTGTTGCAAAGTAGACAATTTAAGCTAACTTAAATGGACTTGCGACCCTTGACAACAATCACAAATGTTAGTTTATTTTTTGTAAAATTGAATGGGGTAATTTTTGTTGACAATTTAAATAAATACTTAAAATGTAAAAATATATAAACTATAAATAACTAAATCTCATTAATATAATTCATTCAAGTGGAACAACATTGATCCATGCACCAAGTAAGAAGTGGTGAACTGTGAGTGAAATTATAACCTGAAAAATGGAAAAGGTGGAGAAAGAACAGTGATGAATTGAACAAGCTTATACTGAGATTGAATCGGAATCTAAACCGACCAAAGCGTTGATTTGGAAGACGTGAATGAGTGAACCGAACAAAGCTTTGAGGTGGACGGGGTGATTGAGTGAACCGATTGAGATTAAAAAAAGGAAAAGCGATCTGATTGAGCAAAGCTTTGAGGGGAATAATAATTCGATTTTAGATTGGGCGGGAGCAAAGCTTCATTTGAGCAAAGCTTTAAGGGGAACAATGACCGATTTCAGATTGGGCGAGAGGGTTAGTGACGGTGAGAGAAAAGCTTTGAGGGGGAAGTGAGAATGGGGAATAAAATTGGTTTTAGGGTTTTGGAGTTATGAGAGGGATACTGAAGTAAGACAGCAAAGACAAAATATTTGGGGAAAAGCTATAAGTTAAAGGCACTTGAAAGGAAAAAAACCAAAAAACCTGCGACAGTTGGGCCTACCGGTCGTAGTAATCGTTGAAAATTGCTCACAAATTCCTTGGTCGCAAAATTTAATGACGGAATTAGAGAGGGATTTCACGTTTTCCCTCTCTAAAATTCCCTCACTAATTTTTGCTTTTTTAGTAGTGAAAGATGGGGTCACAGAATAAGTGTCACAAAATGCTAATTTTCTGTAGTGAATACTCCTTTTACACTTTATTTTTTATTTTTTTTATCTTCAACAACAAATGATAGTTTATTAGTTGTTATAATAGTATTTTTGCTTGCAAAAATTTGAACCTCCATCTTTAGCTCTTCAACTCATTTAATCTCTTAATTCAAATCAAGTAAGTTACCCACTTTTTACTATTTTTTTTCTTCCTTTTCTCTACACTTCTTTCATGGACTTTGAATATTTTTGTTTTGGTTAAAAAGATGAAATGATATTGTTTTTGTTTTGGTTCATTTACTCGGTCAAATATCTTCCAACCATCTTATTCACCCTACACTATAATGATTAATAATTAAAGATATATATTATTTGAACAAGTATAAAAACAAAATGAAAATAGAAAAAAAAATTGTCATCAAAATCACAGCTATGGAGAGAATAAAAACATAATGAAAATAGAAAAAAAAAATTGTCTCTTTTGCCCTCAAAAGTTATAGAGAGAATAAAAATATGAAAGAGAACCGTCTCTTTTGCCCTCAAATCTCATCACTTCCTTTCATACGTAAAGAAATGATATTTGTACAACCATTTTGCAACAATTTTTAAAACAACTATTTTTCTATTGTTTTTGTTTTCGTGTCAATACATATATTTCTTTGTATATCTTTGATCGTCTCATAAATTGTATAAAAAAAAAAGATTGTTCAAATAACATATCTCTATAGATAAATATAAAAAATGAACACATAAAGTAAGAAAGTTGTTTAATAGAATTGAGAGCTTAGAAAATTTAATAACACTTTGTGCGACCTAGCCCCTTGTCTTTGCTTCGCACAGCAATTGCAACGAACATAGTTGAATGACCTCTCAATTTTCTTTTTAATATTTACATATATATTATTTTTCTTTTTCTTTCACTTAATATTTTTTATCTCTATTTCCTACGAAAACTATTCTTTCTTTCTCCTAACTCCCTTAGATCAGATTATCTATTATTATTTCATATGAAAGACGTTCAATATTAAGTTATTTTCATACATGAATTATATTATTTATTGAGAGTTAAATATTAACATTTTTTGTCATAAAAAAGCTGTAACTCAAAAGTTAAAAAGTAAAATAAAGAATTGACAACTCATTTTTGGTCAAACATATTTTTCTTAATGCAGGGATGTATAGCTCATTTAATTGAGCTATAAGATTTAAACAATATAAGGAATAAATGTCTAGGGTTTGTCAACTCCTCACAACGTATGAAAATACTAAGATATTGATATTTATCATTCAAAAGTAAAAAATGTATATTTTCTTCTCATCATCTAAGGCTCCAAAATTTTATTATAGATGACACTGTCTTTTTTATATTTTTTGGTAAGTTATAACTTGATCAGTAGGCTACAGTACAATCAAATTTCAACTACAACGATTATCTATTAGATAATAACATTCACTTATCATATTTAGGGACTGACGAAAAAAAATCAATTTTCTTTTGTTTGAATATATATTTGAAGTTTGAACCTTTAATGCAAGTGCTAGAAGGTTTGAATGAATTTGACTATTCATGGAAAACAAAATCGTGAACCGGACAAAATAATTGGTAGTTGTTTAAGAAAAGCTTTGAGTGTTATAGGTAAATTATTGAATATATAATTTGCGGTTGAATATGACTTGCTCCCAATTGATCTGACATAAAATCAACATATTTTTTCATGTGGGCTATGTGGGGTAATATTATTTTAAGGTCCAAGTCGACATCAAAGTTGGAACTCTTATGTGTAAAGCAAAATACTTTACAACTCCAACAATTTCATAATCAAATTGCCACAAGCAAAGAGTTTCATAATCATACTTTTTAGGTTGTAATGCATTTCCATAATCAGAAAGAGTCTCACACCACACAAAAATAGGATCTTCTTAAGCTGGCTTTAGATTCTTGGAAATACACCACAAGTTACTTGGCATTTGGCAAAATGAATTTCTCCAAAAACAAATAATGTTCAAGACTTCTGAAAGTTTAGAGGGGCATGAAATAGATGACTTGAAAATAAAGAAAGAAAGAAGTGGAAAGGATGGCTAACTTTGAGATGGGAGGACTTTAGGGGTTTAGTTGTTTCCATAATACAAAAATTTTATAATTTGACTAAAGAATTGTTTTGGACGAGGGTTTTGTGAGGTTTGAGAAACTTTTTCAAATCTAATATATATTGTTATAATACTCGCAAAATTAACGGTACATTAATCATATGGATTCTTTTATCATTCATTAGAAAAACACTTTCTCAAAAAAATTGCAAGATTTCTCCATTTTTTCCTATAATCTCTTCCCTCCAAAGTCTTCTCCTCCCTTCTCTTCCAAACTCCCAAACAAAGCCTAAGAAAACAATCATCTTTAGGATAACTTTTGAGGCAACCAAAGATATACGAAGAAATGTAGATATTGACATGAAAGAGAAAATCACTACAATAAAAGTATGAAAGAGAAAGTTGCCTTAAAACTTAGGCTAAATACATTTTTTGGTCCTTTAAGTTTGACAAAAATACCGGATTACTCCTTTAAGTTTTTTAAGTTTCAAATAGGTTCTTATTACCCTTTTAAGGACCTAATTGAAACTTAAAAACTTAAAAAATGTCAAATAGGTGTATTAAATTAACAACTTAAAGGACCTATTTTCCTTAAAAAAAAAAAACTTAAATAACCTATTTAAAACTTAACAAAACATAAAGGACCTATTTGAAACTTAGAAAAACATAAAAAACCCATTTGAAATTTAAAAAACTTAAATAACTTTTCTGGTATTTTTGTCATGATTCTTAACACTCCCCTTCATGTTGGAATAGATATCGATCATTTCTAACTTGTTGATAAGGTTGGAAAATTGTGGAATGCTCAATGCTTTAGTGAAAACATTTGCTGGTTGTAATAGAGAGGGAAATTAGTGACGGAAAAAATAAAATTCCTCACAAATTCCTTGGTCGTAAAATTTAATGACGGAATTAGAGAGGGATTTCACGTTTTCCCTCTCTAAAATTCCCTCACTAATTTTTGCTTTTTTAGTAGTGAAAGATAGGGGTCACAGAGTAAGTGTCACAAAATGCTAATTTTCTGTAGTGAATACTCCTTTTACACTTTATTTTTTATTTTTTTTATCTTCAACAACAAATGATAGTTTATTAGTTGTTATAATAGTATTTTTGCTTGCAAAAATTTGAACCTCCATCTTTAGCTCTTCAACTCATTTAATCTCTTAATTCAAATCAAGTAAGTTACCCACTTTTTACTATTTTTTTTCCTTTTCTCTACACTTCTTTCATGGACTTTGAATATTTTTTCAGAGGTCATAAAACGTCGAAAGTCTTGTGTTCACGTGCCCATTGCTGTTGATAACATGTGATGTGAATCATGAGCGTGATATAAGAACTTACGACATATGATATTTTTTTAGAGATACGGCATATAATATTAAGTCGTCGTCCTTCGAAAAAATATTAAGTCGTCGATTTAATATAATTTAGAGATTAGAGACTCTAACGATGTACCAATTTACGTTTGAAATTTTTGACTGAGAGAAAACATATGTTTACTCTATATATATAGTGTTTAATTATTAGTGTTTATTTATTTCTCGGTTTAATTGCATAGCTGGCCTTTTTTTTTCTTAAGTTTCAAATTCAATTTAAGTTGATCTAAAATGTCTTTTAAAAAAAAAATTGATCTAAAATGTTACTTGCATCGAAATTTGTCCATGTCGTCACTTGGTTATTTTAGAGATATGTGTGTTGGAATTTAAGTTATTTAATAATAAAATCAGTTTTAAACTTTTTATTTTTATAAATTTATTAAACTCAATATTATGTGACGGAAGGACCAACTTATTTCAACGTGAGTAACATTATAGATCAACTTAAAACTTTCAAAGATAAGTGATCGACTTAAAACTTTTTTTTTTTAAAGGAACTTGAAACTTTTTAAATATAAGAGACCAACTAAAAACATAAAATAAACATAAGGGACCAAACATATATACTATTAACTAATTAAGTATTCATTTCTCATATTTATCCAAAAATATTTCAAAGAGAATTATAGAACACGTATTGGAAATTAAAAAAATATAGAATAAACATTTTAAATAAATAAACACTTTTTATTACCGAAGCAAACACATTATTCATTTATTTATATTTTTCACGGATAAGTCATTCATTTATATATTAACAATTTAACAATTTACTTGTATAAAATTCCAGAAAATAGATTGAGACAGGTTATTAGACGTGTTATTTCAAACTCTCAGTCTGCTTTTGTTAAAAATTGTTAGATTCTTGGAGGTCATAGGAAAATCTCTTGTAGGATGGAAGTTTGTTTGTACGAGGAAGAAGTATCGCAGGTTGTGGGTTAAATAGTTGAAGGAATTTAATGGGGTGTTGTTAGGAAAGTGGTGCTGGAGACTTTTAGTGACCAAAGGGGGTTTATGGTATAAAGTGTTGGTTCTTAGATATGGTGAGGAGGACGGGAAGTTCAAGGATGGGGCCGGAGTTGTTCCGCTTGATGGAAGGAGTTAGTTAAAATTCGGAATGTGGTAGGTGATGGCGCGACAGGGTGGTTTGATGGGTGTGTGGTGCAGAGGTTGGGTGATGGTGCGGACACGTCTTTTTGACGTGAACGGTGGTGTGGTGGTGTTTCATTTTGTGTTCATTTTAACCGTTTATATGATGTAGCGGTGGATAAATTAGTTACGGTTATAAGTATGTTTTTGCAAGGTAAGGAGGAAGAGGGAGGCGTGGAAGTGGCGTAGACGTTTTTGAGTGTGGGAGGAGGAATTATTATAGGAGTATAGGATGTTATTATTTGATCTTTCTTTGCAGCATCTTTCAGCTGATGTTTGGTAGTGGCTTCCAGACATATCAGGAGGTTACTCTGTTTCTTCGCGCTTATGACATGCTCACTTATCATGAATCGGCGCAGATTCGGCATGATTTGGATTTGATTTGGCATAAACAGGTCTTGCTAAAGTTTTCCATTTTTGCTTGGCGGCTTCTTCGTTACCGGTTCCCTACAAAATCAAATTTTGCGACTCGCGGTGTTATCTCATCTGATACATGTTTGTGCGTGGCTGGCTGCGGTCAGGTGGAAGATGCTCGATGTAACGCCCTAGTTGTTATTTATTTAATTTCAGTTCATTTTAATAAGTTTATGTGATTTTAAATAATTTATGTTTATTTTTGGTGTGTTATATATTTTATTATATAGTTATTTTGATTATTTAATTAAAATAGGTGAGAATTATAATTATTAGAAGGTTGGGGATTAAAATGAATTATTTAATAATTTAATAGGAGTTATTTATAATTAAGGAGAAGTTAATAGGTTTTAATAGGAAATAGAAGGAAAGAAAGAGTCAGAGCCAGTTTTACGTAGAAACAGTGAGAAAACAAGAAAAGGGGGAAAAACCTAGAAGAAGAGAGAAGAAGCAAGAGGAGAGAAGAACGCTGCTTTTAATTCAGGAAGATAATCTAAGGTAAGGGTGAGACTAACTTTCAATGATTATAGTTTACATAATTCTGAAATTGAATTTAACATGTTTTGTTGAAAATTGTTGTGGAGAAATTACGTTTTTAAGTTAAATTAGAATTGTCAAAAACATAGGTAATCCGTTGAATTGATGTAAAAAGTGATGTTTAGGTTGTAGATTATCAGTAGGCAATGTTTCCTAACAATTTTGGGATTTGGGATGTCGAAAATTGGGTTTTTGGGTGAAAAATGGTGTAAAAATCGTAACAACAGGGGAAAACTCGCTAGAAACTCGCTATTGGCGAAATCTGTCTGGAACATTTTCGCTATTAGCCAGAATTTCGCTATTAGCGAAATTGCACTGTGACAGCTTTCTCTGTTTCGCGTTCTTGCGTCTTTTTAACCCGTTTCTGTTTTGAACTAGCTTTCGGTGTAAACATGAAAGTTGTAGATAACTGAGTTAGCTTTCTAATGGCCTTGGTTTGACGTGTAAAGGATTTTTAGATTTTGAGTTATGATGAAAATAGTCCAAGTGGGTACTTAATAAAATCTTAAGAAAACTTAGCATAACTAATTCTGAGTTAGTCCAAAACTTATGGTTGGTTTCCCAACTTCAAACTTAGGTATTAGAGATTTAGTTGAAGTGTTTTATGAGTATTTGACTTATGGCTTATTGATCACATTTGCTTCTTTTTGAAGAATGTTTTGGTCTGATAGGAATGTAGTTGATTAATGTATATGTGTTATGTTGATGAATTCTGTCGTAAGAGTTGTTGTGTCAGATTTTGACTAAGTTATGGAGTGTGTCATAAATGATTAGGCACATATGATGTTGTCGTAGACGTTGTCGTGTTGTATGCAGATATACACTAGTGAGTCCATTCATACTCATACCTTGCTGAGGGCTCATGCCCTGGAGTGTTTTCACTCAACCGTTGAGGGCTTATGCCCTGGAGTGTTTAACACTCAATCGTTGAGGGCTTATGCCCTGGAATGTTATTTCATTCAATTGTTGGGGGCTTATGCCCCGGAATGCTTAGCATTCAACGCGCGTAAAATGATACCACATGCATTTGCATTAGTCGCATTGTTGTCGTTGTAGCTGTTGTCGTTGTTGTTGTTGTAGGTTGAGTTGTCAGTGTCGTTGTCGATGATGTTGTTGAATTGTTCATTATAATTGATAATTGATTATTCATTATACCGATGTTGTTGAATTTAATTGATGAATTATGATATCTATTGTTGTTTGTGAATCTCACCCCTTCTGCTGGAATTGCCGCCTTGTGGGCAAGTGCAGGTAACGAAGATTAGTAGAGATGTCGGCTCAAAGTGTCTTAGGGCTCTGATACGTAACGGGACGAGAATTGTTGCTTGTTTTCTCTTTCCTTACGTATTAATAATGATTTATGAAACTTTTGATGAGGCCTGCGTGCCAAAGACTTGTTTAGTTGTTTTAAACTAATTCCGCTGCGAAGGTTTTGGAGTTAATTATTATTGACTATTTTATTGGAGAATATTTATTCATCCGTTAATTTGGAGATTTTATTTGAATGAAAATGTAGCATTCCGTTTTTGGTGAAAAACTCTGATTTAATTTGTTAATTAATAATTGTTGGGCGAACGGGGTGTTACACTCGACATTTGTTCTTGTCATGTACTTTTTTAGGGTCCATATGGCCATTACTACGGTCGTGGATTGGTTTTGACGGTGCAGATCATCATGATATTACAGCTCATTTTACTCACTTTACCTCCACAGGTGCTTTGAAATCGCGGAGGTCTTTCCTTCAACTAGTTTGGCTCCTTATTGTTTGGACTTTGTGGAATGAGCGAAATAATAGGTTATTTAATAACAAATAAATCTCTATATTCCAGCTATTAGATAAAGTATAGTTTCATTCATTGTGGTGGCGTAAGGCAAAAAAGACTGTGTTTGTATTTGGTGAACGTTTGTGGTGGGTGAACCCTTTGTCGTGTTTAGGCATTGGCTAGTTCACATTGTGTAATCTTTTTAACTGCTTGTACTCTTTTTAGTGGCTTCTTCGACATGCCTTGTGCTGGGGAGATTGCTATAGCAGTATTAATATAATTCATTTTGACTTGTTGAATTTTTTTTTATCTTCAAAAAGAAAAATTTAAATTTTGGTTAGGTGAATACTCCATACCTTCAAATTTTGTTGGATAGAAATATTTAATGATATGTCAATTTTATATTTAATTGTTTAAAATAAATTTAAATTTCAAATTATTATTTTTCATTAAATTGATTTGATTTGACGTCTATCCACATGTTTTATTGTATTTCATTGTACATATATTTATATAGATTTATTTAAATTCCATTTTAATATTAAGTTTATATATTTTTTTATTTAAATTGAATCATAAAAAAATGATCAACCAAAATAGATAGTTTTTAAATTCTCTATAATTACAGTGTATATTTTAATTTAATTTTAATTTGACACATAAAAGTTCTACTAGTTGTTTGGTAGTTAACTTCTGAATTGATTTTATATCATACTAATAAGTATAGATATTTAACAAAACTGAGTATAATTTTTTTCATTTCCCTCTTTTATATGCGCCATTTGACATCGATATTAGCTCCACTAATACTCATAATGCTACTCAGCCAGGAACTAGTACATCAAATATTCACAGATGATCAAAACCATATCGTGATGGCAGTACAAGTGTAACATTGACGGCTCGTTCTCAACCTCTCATAATAAGGTTGAATTTGGAATGTGTCTAAGAAATGATAAAGGAAGATTTGTATCGGTAAAGACTATGTGGTTTTCCCCACTAGTGTTGAGGTGGGAGAAGACATTGAGTTGCATACCGGATTAGGGTGGGTGGTGGGTTTGCACTCGATAATGTTGACTTTGTCTTGGATTCAAGGGCGGATCGAGTGTACAACGAGGGTGTGCATATGCATACCCTGAATTTTGGAAAATTGCATAAGTAACCTTATATATTTTCACTATGACCACTCTGATTTTTTTAGTTTGCACTTTTATTCCAAATATTTAACATTCAGACCCCAAATATAACTGACACATAGCATATTTAATTTTCCTTTACTTTTCTGTACCAATGTCATGTATAGATGTCGGAAGGCATTATTTAATTCTTTCGATTACTACTACTACCACCTTACTACCGTTGACGAACCCATGCCTTTTCATTTCAATACCTTACTGTTAATATGGATTACAATTGATTAATGGGGAATTAAACTCATGTCCCCAATGTAGATAAAAAAAAATTCCTTCAAAGAAAAAATGTAGATAAAAAATAATTCTTCGTCAGGGTATATGAATTGTTATGACATATATATTATAAATAGTGTAATATAATATCTCTTTTCATTTTCTTATTTTAAAATCTTCATTTATTCATTCTTTTTTTCCTTCCATCTCAAGAGATTATGCCTATAATTACTAAATGTCTAATATTTATTGTATTTCTCTTTCAAATTCCAGCTTCCAAAATTAAATATTAAAATTTATAATATCAAAAAAATAATGGAAGACAAAAAAGTATGCATTTCTTTTTAAAAAAATAGTTATTTAATATGATTTTTTTAAAAGAAGTTATTTAATTTGATGAAAGCGATAAAATTATAATTTTAGTTGTTTAAATAAACGGGAATATCTATATATATAATAGACGAATGCTAATTTACACCCATCTAAAAGTACTAAGGTGTAAATTAACAAGCTACACCCACTTATATTTTACTAAAACACTCTTTTGTTTCTATTCTAATTAAATTTAAATAAAAGGGCGGTTTTGTAACTATCTTAAGGAAGATCCTTAAAAAAATAAACAAAAAAGAGAATGACATGTTTAAGGTACAAAAACATGTAATAGAGACAAACTTTAAAGAAAACAATATTTGGAATGATGAAATTGGGTGTAAGTTAGTGAGGTGGGTGTAAACAATTTGATAAAATTTATAAAAATGAGTGTATATAATCAAATGAGTGTATGTTGCTAACTTACAATTTAGTGTTTTTAGATGGGTGTAACTTGCTAATTTACAGCTTAGTGTATTTAGGTGAGTGTAAATTTACACTTGGATCCGCCACTGGTTGGATTCCAAGAATGTTGTTGATTGTATAATGCATGCATGCAAACAGTTGTTCAATTTTTTTTTTTAAATCTCATGTCGAGTTTAGTCGGGGAGAAGTTAATGAGGTCGTTCACACGTTAGCAAATGTAGTTCCATGTTATGTTATCATATATATGTACTTTAATTTTGGGATTGGTCTAGTTGGTGGCTTGAAATTTTAGAATTTGTTCCTCTCAAGATCTCAGGTTCGATTTTTCCTGATGTCAATTTCAGTAGACAAATCTATACAAAGCTTGCTCTGGCTGTAAACGAGGTTTCCACAAGTGGCGGTGGAATCCATTAGCTTTGTTTTCCTTAAAAAAAGTGGATACAACTAATGCACACTTCAGCCTATATAGGTCAACAAATTTATTTATTTATTTATCTTTTCGTGAAAGTCAATAAATTTAATTAAGTCATTGATTTATAGTACTAAATAATTTAAGATCAGTACAACTAACGCTACATGTTAAAATTGCTAACAAGACAAGATGCGGACTAGGATTTGCCGCCGACAGACAATCTGCTGTTGTGAAACCAGTTTCACATGGTTTTTTTTCTGTGGTGATCGAGATCAAACCCTAGACTTTGTGCATATTATATATTGTCTTTATCAATTAATTTACATAATTTTTAATCATACGGCCATTAGTCCATTATTAAATGATGTTATTATAAGTTATTATAACTCTGTCAAACCATCTAATAGTTGAGATAAGAACTATATTGTATTTAACAACGCCAACTCCATTTCCGACAAGATTCATACAATCACGTTTCTTGTCATACATGAGGTATAAATATTTAGATTAATTTCTATACATTAATTGTAAGTCTAAATTATAAATTTAAATATGTATTCAATCAATTCTTTTTTATTTATTTTTGTTTTGAGGGGAAGTATCCGATCAAATCTTGACATTATGGAATGATATGATGGATGTATGTGTAATATTCGGTGAGTAAAATTTGATCCATAAATAGGGCTTGAAATGAGCCAAATCGAGTCGATCATGTCCGAACTCGACTCGACTCGATCATGTTCGAACTCGACTCGACTCGATAAAAATTTGTTCAGCTCGAAACTTAACTCTAGTTTGACACGAATTATTTTTTCAATTTGAATTCGACTCGTTTAAAGTTCACAAATAGTTCAATTTGGCTCGTTAGGTTCATTCATTTGCTTGAATCAAATTTCTCATAGGGTAAAACTTTACCTATGAATTCAAGTGACTAGTGAAATCAAAAAATGAAAAGGAAACAATGTCGATGTTTTTGAAAGATATGCAAATGTATCTACATTTGGAGAAAATGAGAGTAAAGATTTGGAGAATTCAAGGAGATAATATTATCTTTTCATTCTTAGTGGAAAGGGAGTTAAGATTCCCTCCATTTATAAAAATAAATGGAGAATGACATTTAGAAAGAGATACAAACATAAAAATATTGTGGGTCCCACCATTAAGTGTGTCTTGCCATCATTAATTATTATTTTTACTTTTTATGTGTTTTTATCTTTCCAAATGAAACAAATGGAGAAAGACATGAATTGAGAGAATCTTAACTTGTGAAAAGGAGAGTAAATTTTTTTTTTTTTGGGAAAGAGAGTAAATTAAAGATTCAATGTTGGAGACCGTAATACGTTCGAAATGGAAAGTTGTGTATGGTATACTCCTTCCGACCCATAATAATTGATGCATTTTACTTTTAAATGTAATATTAATTACCTTTTTTAATTATGACTCTAATGAATACTACTTTCATCACTTGTAACTCAATATATTCTATTTTGCATTTATAATAAAGATAAATGCACCAATACTTGACAAGAGCACTTAAAATCATGTTTCTCTCTCCTTCACTAATACATTTTTCCTAATAAGATATGAAATGAGCAAAATGCTCAATTAAATTGGGACGAAGGGAGTAATAACTTAAAATTTTATTTTTTTAAGAGAAAGCGCAAATTCTTCCTCTAAGAGCGCTGCCCCCAACCCCCTCAATCCAAAAGCTTTTGCAGCGATGTAGCCACTACTAGTGGTGGTGCGATGAGATCATCATTCCGCACCACCGTTCCACCTCGTCGAAGTAACTTTTAAAATCATTTCTTCAGGTGGCCGTCATCTTTTCTTTCACGTCGTCGCCTTCGTTTTCGTCTAATTTTCAGTGAATTTTGGCCTTTACCTTTCTTTTGTTTTCAATTATGTTTTTAAGGCCTTCATCTTGGTGTCGTGCTCTGTTTGTACGGATTTCAAAGGCCTTCAGTTTGGATGATATTTTGGTCGTATTGTGCTTTCCATTTTTTAGGAGGTTATTGTGATGTGGTGGTATTGAGATTTTTTTTGTTGTCTTTTGATGCAATTGGGAGTTTACTTTTGAGGACTTTATTCTGTTTGGTGGTATATGTGGTGGTATTGGGATTTTAGAGTTAGTCTATTTTGTATTGGGAGATAATTGTGTTGAGTGACAATTGTGTTGGGGATTGGTTCATCTCGACTTGTTCACTTCGTTATTTTTTGTCTTTTTGGTGGAGTTCCCTTTTGTGTACACGAGGAGTTTTTGTTTGATTTGTCTCGGCCTGCTCATCTTGAGATAACGGTGATGCGGGTGGTGGTTGGTGTTAGCAACATAAGGTGACAGTTGTTGGTGTTATTTTGAGTTAACGGTGATGTGGGTAGTCATTGGTGTTGGTAAAATAATGTGGTTGTTGTTGTTGGGTCGAAAGTTTGAATGTAAAGTGGTGTTTTTTGGTGGTGATGCTCGTGGTGGATGGTGTTGGTTTTTGGTGGTGATGTTCGTAGTGGCTGGTGCTGTTTTTTGGTGATGAGTAATTGTGATTTTTGTGGTGGTTAATGGTAGTTTTAGTGCTGCTAGTTTTTATGGTTGTGCTTGTGGTGGTTATGTTTTTTGTGGGTTTTCTTCTATGAGTTGTTGTTGCTGGGGTTTGTTTCAAGAATTGAGCTATGTATTTTCTAAGTGGTGATTTTAGCTTAATTGTGCTCAACTTCAGAAGAGAAGCAAGGTGCAGTTGCACGGGTTTTTGATAGGTTTGATGGTTATTTTGGAGGGCATTTTGACTTTGGTTTTGGGAGATGACTTTGGGATTTTGGTTTTTAGTTTTTATTGGTTTCGGGGTCCCTTAGTGGAGGGTGTTTTTGGTTTGTTTGTAGAAGTTTGTATTTGATGTATGGGTGTTTGTTCGAGTGTTCCGCATATATACGACACATTTTTTCTTTGTATGTTTCTATTTAAGTCTCCTAACCTAGCATTCCTCGTGCTAGTTAGACTTGTTTGCGTTTGAATAAATTTCATTTTAGCTTCTTTAAAAAAAATTATTTTTTTTAAAGGGAAATGAAAAGGTAAAGAAGGTATATACTTGAAGGGTTATGCTAACAAGTGCCTTTAAGGAGCTCAAAAGTGGTATATGTTTACATTGAATTCAACAATGTTTTGACTTATAAAAAGTTAAATTTATCACTCTTCATCATTTGCCAATACAATGCTTCTATTTTTATCATCTTAATCAATGCTTCAAGGGCACTCTTTAACATTTCCCATGTTTAAAATATCATGGAAAAAGTTAAGATACATATTTTCTTATAAAGTAAAGTCTAAGATATAAATTTAAGGAAAATGTTAACTGATGACCCCGGGACATTGGTTAAGCATCAAATAAAGTAAATTTTTAATAAAAAATAATGTAATTATTATTTAATAAAAAATGACAGTTTATATTTGCAAGACATAAATTCTATTTATATATTCCTTAACCAGTGCCCCGGGGGTACCGGTCAACAAGACCCTAAATATAAAGTATTAAATATATAATAATTCAGTTAGTTCATGAACCAAATAAGTCGAAATATATATAGTTCATGTTCAGCTCGTTTAGTCAACGGACTTAATTTTTAACTCAAGTTCGGCTCATTTGGTTCATGAACTAAGTTCAACGAGTTAATTGTCGAATCGAGTTTCGAAATTTTTTCGAGTTGGTTCGGTTTATTGACAACCCTATCCATAAATATTTTGTTCATATATTTTTTGACCTCAAGTTCATCACATAATTTTTTCGAGGTATTGTTCGTTTTGAGTGTAAGTGTAACAATCCGACCTACTAACACACATTATTATTCACAATTTTCTCTGAAGTAAAAATATCAGTCACGGGCGTGGGGGAATTGTGAGCCATCTTGGCTGTTTCTCAACTTTGAGAAGATGTTATGATTTGATAATATCCGAAGTACATATCAAAATGAATTATGATACTAAAAGAGATTGATGATTGTGCTTGCTTCTGAACTATCGAGTAA
This sequence comes from Medicago arabica, assembly GCA_946800305.1. Classification (NCBI taxonomy): domain Eukaryota; kingdom Viridiplantae; phylum Streptophyta; class Magnoliopsida; order Fabales; family Fabaceae; genus Medicago; species Medicago arabica. The sequence continues at coordinate 45,466,896 of OX326970.1, forward strand.
AGGAGTTAAGAGATGGAGAAGATGACACAAAGAAGATATCCCGATTCACCATAACAAGGCTATCTAGTTTCTACAAACTGTGAGATTTTTCACTATGACACCCTCTCAACTTCTACACTCTTTTCTCCTCTTTTCGTGGTATATATTGCCATATAAGTTTTGGACAACCTCATTAGATTTTAGCTACCGCATAATCTACCTGTATACCTTAAAGAGGATTAGTTAAGCTTTACAAGTGATTACATGATTGTTTTTATGATTTTGATGTAACAATGATCAATTTGATCTCACAATGATCTTTCTCTCTTTCTCTTTAAGTTCAAACTGAGCACACTAAGGTGAATTTGAAATTTTCAAATACATTATAAATGTTCTGTGAATATATGCCTTGACAGGAATACATTGGTTTTGATGATCGACAAAAGAAATCCTAAAAGAACATAGATGCAAAAAGCGGAAAAGAAATTCAAGCTATCAAGTCTTGAGTCTTGAGTTTTTTTATTTATATTAGGACTTTATTGTAAGTGGTTAAAAAGCTCTCAAGAAAATAAATCACACACTCACAATGTTTTTTATCTAAAGTGATTTTGCATTAGAATATTTTTGCATGTAAAACAAAAATTGCTTTATCAAAATTGCATATCATTATAAAATATCTTTAGCATGTTTTTACATGGCCATATAATTGATCCATCGTATCTTTTTCATTGCAACATAATCAGTCATGTTTATACATAATCAATCAATTATGGTAGTCATGTTTATACATAATCAATCAATTATGGTGAAATACTTTATTTTCATTTGCAATCAAAAATGTCTATCAGCTTGCAATTACTTTTATATCGTTGGCTTTTTAAGAGAAAAAATATATTGCCTAATTGATCATATTTGTGCAACGGCTAATTTCATATTTTTAATGATCACCGGCTAGTTCATTAAGTGTCCAACGGCTAGCTTTTTATCAAATTCATTTCTGTCTATTTTTCTCAATATAAATAGGAGACTTGTGCTAGCTATTTTTTAAAGAGAACACAACTCACATTTTCACTCAAACATTGTCAAAATATTTTTTTATCACTCTCACTATTCTTACACTTGCTAATTTATTATCTTAAGAGCTCTTTAATACTACATAGTTTATCTTGTAGTTCTTGTACTTCAATTTGTAATATCTACATATTTGGTGTATTATTTTATGTAATTCTTATTTGTATTGGGTGTGATCCCAAGGTTTCAAGAGAGGTGATATCTCTTGGGTTTAGAGGCTCTTCTACAAAGGGTAATTTTGTTTGGAGAGTGCTCTCTATTTTGTAAAGGTTACTAGCTTATCCCGTTTAAAAGCTAGGTTAGTGAAAATCTCAAAGGGCTTTTTCTTGAGGACTAGACGTAGGCCTTGGGGTTTTAGGCCGAACTAGGATAAATCTCTTTGTGTCTTTTCTCTCACCCCTTTCCTCTTTTACTTTATTTTCTATTTATTTTGGTAAAATTTCTCTAGTTTTCATCTTTATTAAAAACTTTATAAGCGCTTTATTTTATTTGGTTAAAACTTTTTTTAAGTGCTTATTTTTAATCGTTTCTTAAAGATCACAATTCGACCATGAACAACTCCTCTAAATGACATATAATATGGACACCAGATTGGTTGATCTTAGGAGTATCTACTTCTTGCTATTTTGTTACTTGATCGAAAAGAACAGTTTAAGTTTGTGGTTGTGATAATGAAGCATAATATGATGTTTTAGGCTACGATTTTAGTTATTTTATTTACATTTGAAGACATATTATATGTCATTTAGAGGAGTTGTTCATGGTTTGAGGGACATTTGATATTGTTTTTATTTGATTCATTATAATTGAGTTTCTTCCCTAATCATGCAACTTCATAGATGTTTTGAGCCATTTTATTGATAAATCAAGCAACTCAGAAAAGCAAGACACTGAATGGAGGATCAAAGAATTTTAAGAATGAAGATCAATGTTATTTAGTAGGTTTTTGAAGACAATACAAAAAAGTGCATAATTCATCCCCCGGAGGCTGTCCAATGTGCCCCTACGCTTTGTAGGTCCCCAAGGGATGCCTAATGCGCCTCTATGCATGGTAGCATATGCCCTTGTCTTTTCTGCCGTGTAAAATGTACTTCCAGCTTGTTTTCCAATCTGGGTTTGAAAAAATATCCCATGATTTATAAAGTAGTAACTGTACTAAACTATCATCAAGTAGTAGATTTATAAAGTTGATATCCAAAGGAATTGTGAAATTCTAACTTTGTGACAACGAGTATGATTAGGATTTTGTACCTTGTGAAACTACTCATGCTATAATGGTTATCAAACTTGCAAGTAGACTTGTAGACTCGTACCAATTTACGAGTCTAGAAAGCAAAAGCGAGTGGAGTCGTGCCTAGAAACATTTTGTGGTAGAAACATATAGACTAACGAGATTATGAGTCCGTGTGTTCTTTTTAATTTTTTTTGTTGAAAAAAACCCAAACTAAAAGAAAAGATTGAAAAAAAAAATCTAGAATACTCTTTTTTATTGCTTTCTAACTCTTAAATTAGAAACGAAACTCTCATTTTCATCGACAACATAAGAACTTACACCACGCACACCTTCGTTAACATTGTTTCTTTTTCGTTCATCTACGTTGATCAAACATTGGAAGACTTGGAAAGTCCTCTTTTATAAATGAGAAGTGGAAATTCTAAAATTAATTATTGATAGTCGTCAATCGAGGGTTAAAATCGACGGGTTATGTAATCGATGAGCGTTAAACATTGAAGTGTGAAGTAGGCGTTTCAGATTTCTTGGAGATTTGATGCTCTGACCATTGCGAGCACACCTCCATGTGGTATGGAGGTGTGAATAGCTTTATTTGAACCTTAGTGAATTGAGCTTAGTTTGTTGGGCACGATTTGCGCCTATGAACAAATTAATCTGAACATAAGTACATCTTAACAAATAATGAATTTATGACTATTACTTTTTCCACCTTGCTGTATTCTAGCGCCTCTTTTTTTTTTCCTTTCTAGAAATACCCCTAGACCATATTACATAATCCGAACTACTTTTGGATTATGTAATCCAGATAATTTCGTGCACTTTGCAGCCTGAAGCACCTTGAAGGAAGTTGATGCTAAAGTGCATTGGATGGGTCCAGAAAATATAATCCGGAATGTTGTTACACTCTCCAGATTACATAACCCGAAAAGTGTCAATCACCCCGTAGAAAGTCAACATTTAGAGTGAAAAACGTAGTTTCTGGATTATATAATCAGGAAAGTGTAAAAACATTCCGGATTATATATTCCGGAGTGCACCAGTACAGAAGCAGACGTAATCTGTTTTGGTGCATTTAACCATTTGTTTTGGCTCTTGACCATATGTACAAATTGAAAATTAAATTCATCATATAACAATTAACAACACAACATAATTTTCAAACATTTAAACATTAATCAAACATAAAAATTAAAATTATCCAAATGTTACATAACTAAAAAATATCCAAAATATTCAACAATAACATAACATTATTAAAAATACAATCATCCATATATCACTACACCCCTGGAACCCCTGCCACCTCAACCACCCTTAGCACCCCTGCCACTCTCAATGTTTCCCTTACGGCGGTAAAACATCCCACCATAAACCTCTCTTAACACTTCCTCCAAATGTTTCCATTCCTCAGACTTTTGTCGCACCTCACCATTGGTCATAATAGCATATACATGGTCTTTAATACGGCCAAACCTTTCGCCAGCTCGAAGAACCTATTCTCTCCATCCTCCTCAGCAACAATCTCATTAATGGCCTCTCGCTCTGGTAGCCTCGGCACCGGAACCTCCATGTCTGCAAGAATCATGCGTGGATTAAAGACAAGATAAAACCATCTGATGTATCCCTCATCTGCCTTCACACTATGCAGTGCACGACGACCCAATTGTTGAGGTGTCAGCGCATAATTAAGAGCATGCTGAAAGCAGATGGTGATATCCCCTAACGTCTCCTGGGGAGGTGCACTGTCACATGGATATCTGGGGATGGTCTGAACGTAACCAAACTGACGAAGCACCTGCTCCGACAGATATCTCACCTTGCGGTTACCGTATCTGAGCCATCTAGAGTAAAGGCTGGCCCTCTCAAAAGAACATGCCTCATGGTGTTATCCATATGGGGTCATGACAACACCTGAAAGATCCAGCGTATCCATATGCACTATATATGTACTCATCTAGTATAGACAAACCCACACGTGGTGCAAAAGGCAAGGAGCGTGGATGCTGATAATCCTGATATCCACCCCACACATCCTTGCTACCTATACCCCGGAAGTGCTGATACACTCAAGCTTGCAACAAAGACAACCACATATAAATATACAAACAATCAAAACTTACATATGAAAAAACAAACATAATTATTTATTTATACTTGCAACAAAGTCAAGTATCCTGACAGCTGATTGCATCTCCAATGTCCCTATACAAGTGAGATAGTGCCGCAACTCCCTTTGAAAAACCAACAACAACCTCTAGGTCTCTGAAGTACCTCAAGTAGACAACATCCACATAGGGGGCGCTCTTGTCAATGAAGAGCGTGATCCCCACCAAGAACATCAAATATATGCGGAGATCCTTGTCCCACAACTTCTGCACCTCCTTCTCCATACCACCCTCATTATCTAACTCCAACTGCAGCAAAAGACAGTCCTTTAAAATCCTCGCCAAGCAGCTAAACCGTGCATGTGCACCTTTGGTCTCAATCACCTCATCAAGAGCATCTCCCGGAGAAGACCCCAAATACCTCATCATCATCTCCACCGCATCGTCCCTTATCATAGTTTCGTGGGACAAAAGCATGTCATCAATGGAAAGATGTAGCAAACAGGACACATCATCAAGTGTCAATGTCATCTCCTTAAACGGAAGATGGAAGCTCGAAGTCTCCTCGTTCCACTGATCCACAAATATAGAAAGTAGGTCGTGGTCAATCTGGCTGTAGCTAGTATCCTGAAGCCAAGAAAGACTGGTGGCACTCAGTCCATCACGCCACCACCATGCGTTCATGATAGGCCTGATATCGTTATCATGCATCGTATCAATCTTCTTCCCGTTGTTAATGCAGTTTAAATTGGCTTGCCACTGCAAAAAATTAAAAACAAAACATTAACGCCAGTTTCACAAAGATGAACAACAATTTGGAATCATTAAAGGTTCACATTCATAACAACCTTACCCTCAGACGCCTTCCTGTCCACATGCACATGGTACATCGTCAGCAGGGTAGTATTGTGTGCGCCACCCATATAGTCATCCAGAGGCTCAGGGTCAGGCTCCACTACACGCTTCCCCTCCGCTGCTGCTGGGCATCATCCACATCCTCCTCTATTGCCTCGACATCATCCTCCACCTTTAGCTCCAAGTCCATCTGATTGTGCTCTAGCTCAGCCTAAGGCTTGTTGCCAGCATCATCACGGCGTGGCCTTCCAGCCCTACGCCTAGGAGCATGAACTACACCCTCCTCCTCCGCTTGTTGTCGACGCTCTTGACGCTCTCTCCTAATGGATGCGTGCATAGCTAAGTCATCACCCCTTTGACGATCAACAAGATCAATAGGATCCATACCTGTAACATGCATGGGTAATCAACATAAAAGGCACAACACAGTGCAAAACACGGACAAAACAATTACCTAGGATCATTCCACATTTCATTTGCTGAACTGCAACAATATAGTCCGACAAACAAAACCCGGACAACTTCAGTGCACAAGAGAAAAAAATTCGCCCAAATTAACTTGCATGTGTAAGGAATTCGAACTAACCTAAAATTTGATGTCTTATTAAGCTTCAAATGAAGTGATTGTGAGCAAGAATACGGGGGGGGGGGGGGGGGGGGGGGGGGGGGGGGGGGGAGGGAGAGAGAGAGAAGTAAAACTGTGAAACTGTAAAATGGGATGGTGAACTTCCTGATATATATCGAATATGTCCGAATTACGTTATATGGATAACATTTCGTATATTTTCAAATCTTGTTATCCGGAAGGCATTTTGGTCTTTTTCCAGAACGCCTGAGTATGACATATGTGAGAAAAGTAATAGTCTGAATTTATTAAAGGCTTAATAGCAGTTTTAGCCCCCTAACTTTTCCAAAGTTGCGATTTTGGCCCCTAAGAAAAAAACTACAAAACCGCCTCATAAGTTTTGCACCTGTGGCAGTTTTGGCCCCTAATGCCAATTTTGACTCGGTCTACGTTGATGTGGCACCCTAAGTGAGGAGCCACATGTTATTATTTTTTATTTTTTTTGCCTTAGGGGGCCAAAATTGTTACAGTTGCAAAACTTAGGAGGCGGTTTTGTAGTTTTTTCCTTAGGGCGTCAAAATCGCAACTTCGTGAAAGTTAAGAGTTTTACTATTAAGCCTTTATTAAAATATCAATATCATTTTTTAATTTTTTCAATTTACATTTGCCCACGTTAAATGACCAGAATCCAAGATTGAACTTTGAATCTTTGACTTTCATGCTAGTGTCAGAAAGTTATTTTGTCATTAACAATAAAATAATACTCTATAAAATTAAATTAATACATTACGTTGTTGTCTGTACATCAAGTGTCTTTATTTATAAATAGGTTACTTGATTGGTATTCCTTATTAGATCCCAAGTTCATGTTGATCTAGAGTAACTTCACATTTGATTTAACGTAAAATAATGAAAGCCACGAGTGTTGCCTCCTCCGTTGGAATAGTTCCTGAAGTACTCACTTTTGACAACTATGAAAGATGGAGTGTTCTTATGAAAAATTATCTGATGGGGCAAGGTCTGTGGGATGTTATCGGTGGTGATTCTGCCGATGCTTTCTTGGAAGAGAATTCTGAAGCATGGAAGCACTTGAGCAAAAAAAAAGGCAAAAAGTTAGAAGCCACCCCAGATATTGAGCAAGGTTCGTATCTTATCAAATTCTAATTGTAATACAACACTCCAGAAAAGTTACCTCCCTCGCTCATGATTTAAATCTTGATTTTAGGGCGTTTAGGAGTTTTTGTGATCAGTTAAGGTTTTTATTTTTTTCAAATAGTACTTAAGTTTAATCTATTGACTTTTTTTTTGGGTCAAATAGTGTAGTGTGTAGAATTCACTTTTTAAAGTGAATAAATAAAGTGTTATGAGTTCGAACTTCCAAACTTACATATAACAATACATTATCCATGACAATAGTATGCTCACGGAAACACGTGTTGATTTAAATATACCCACAAACGCGTATTTTGATCAAATTAAGTTTGGGTCTAACATAAACCAACCCATTATAATTTATAACATTAAATAATTTGATTAAGATATTGTGTATATGATTTCAAAACCGTAAACTTACCAATCCAACCCTTAAAAAAATTATTTCGAAAATTCTTTATTTTATTTTTATAGTGTTTTTAATGGTATAGGTTAAAACTTTTGTGTTATTCTTTAAAAGTGTTTCAATTTAACTTAAGTGTTAAAATTTTAAATTGTAAAATTAACATAATTTTTTTGTGTAAACCGAGTATCTTTCACACGCACCTGCGAAGACTAATCCATCGAGCATTGTGAGATCCAAACAGACGGCAAACTCTCCCTAAGAGTTTTAACGTTGCTGCAATATTAACATAAAATTTAGTATTTAGTTATATATTTTTTTGGGATTTTTATTTAAAAATATTTCTCATGGGTATGATAGCCCGAGTTAAATCAACAAATTTATCAAACATATACGGTACTCATGCAGATATAACAACTCACCTTGACGACGTTCGTAAAGAATCTATGTTGTTTAACGATGAAGTCATTGGTAATATCTTCAAAAGAAAAAAGGATCTTGAATTTCAGATTTGTGAAATTCAGAAACGAATGGAAATAGTAGATTTTGTTTGGCTTAAACTCTGAGAAGGCGAGCTCCAAAAACAACATAGAGAAGTTCTCCAACAAAAGGAGCTTCTTTGGTTCCAAAAGTCTAGAGAGAAGTGGGTCAAATTTGGAGACAGGAACAATAAGTTCTTTCACACTTAAATTATAGTATGCAAGAAACACAATAAAATTCATGGTCTTCATCTGGATGACGGTACTTGATGTACTGATGATACTCAACTGCAGACAACAACAATCTCTTTCTACCACAATCTTTTTCAGGAAGATCGTACTCTGAATCCCCTTAGTTTGCGTGTCCCTTTAATTCCTAAATTATGTGTGCTTGGTATCTATAGATTGAGCTCTTAGGTTTTGAAAGAGGAGGTTAAAGAGGCTTTAATTTCCATGCAATCGTATAAAGCACCGGGGCCCGATGGTTTTCAACCCCGTTTCTTCAAGCATTTTTGGAAAAAGACGGGTGAATCTCTTTGGGAACTTGTGGATATTTCTTTTTGACATGGCTTCATAGATGAAGCTATTCCAAAAACATTTAGTATTGATTCCGAAAGAGAATAATCCAACTCACCTAAAGAATTTCAGGCCCTTAAGTGTGTGTAATGTCATTTTCAAAATAATCACCAAAGTCGTAGTTAGTGAACCACATTTGTCCTGATCTAAATCAATCTTACTGAACACTTCTGCACCAACCAATTGATCAATCAAGTCACCAATCCTTGGGTGAGGATGAAGTTTCTTAATTGTTACCTTATTCAACTGCCGATAATCCACACACAATCTCATACTACCATCCTTCTTCTTAACCAACAACACTGGAGCTTCCCACGACAAAACACTCGGCCTAATGATTTGCTTCTCCAATAACTCTTCCAACTGCTTCTTCAATTCACCCAATTCCGAGGCGGACATTCGATACGGCGCAATCAAAATAAGACTCGTTCCTGGCACCAAATCTATGACGAACTCCACTTCTCTTTCCGGAGGTAAGTCGGTAATGTCGTCCAGGAAAATATCTGGAAACTCTCGCACTACTGGCAAATCGTCAACTCTTTTCTCTCAATTTTCCTTCAACGACGCAAACATCATGAACACACACGCCTTGCCATTCATGGACTTCTTCACTTGCTCCGCAAACAATAACTTCCTACCCTCTTAGAGAATGTTACATTTTTGGTTAAACAATTGATGTTAACTCCAAAAGGTAGCATCCAGTCCATACCAAAAAATCACATCCATGTGAACCAAAGGCAAACACACACTAAATCATAGCTTCTCCATCTGAAGATACCTATACTTATCTGATCCAACACACCTGAAGCATCATGCTTCTCCCCCACTCAGCTCAAACCCTCCTAAAAGAACGGGACAAGTATCGATAGTACTTCCGTACATGTTGCATACAACAGGAAAAACCATCAACAGAAAAGAACAACAACCCAAGTACCAAAGGTAATTCAATACCATTCGCATACATCAGGTAAAATCACCCAGTTCTGGTCCGGGCAAGACCGACATGGCTCTGATACCACATTGTAACACCCTAAACCCTTTAAAGCAATAAAACACGCAATAATACAATCATATAATGAATTTAGATGTTACTTCTTCAATAAGTTCAAAACATGCAGAATTAATTTTTCTCAAAACATCGCAGCGGAAAATAATATCATACAACTCATCAACAAATAATAAAATCCTCCAAAGTAGCCATGTCATATAACCATACTACATCATTCAAAATAAAACTCCAATCTCACATACTGAGTAATAAACATCTCATACAATCATAATATAAAAGACAATAAAAGACACCCCTAATCAAAGCCCGACACATTAAGACTCAGAGGTAGCATCCATGCTAGTTCTCAAGCAAAATACTCACCAAGCCAAACAGACTAATCATGCAAGCCGTCTATCCATTCATACGAATAAGGTAGGAGGTCAACCAAACGATCATTGGGGTTTAGACATCATTCAAATCAATTAAAGCATAAACAATTGAAAGTAAATAACATGATTATCTTCACATGATTAATTACATTTCAAATTAAATCATTTACAACAACCCCATAATTATTCAACATTCAATAACATCCATCAAGCATACAAGTATAATAACACACAAGTACGACTTCACGTTTACACGTATTCACCAAGTTCCACCGATACAAGTATTCACCGAGCACATAAGCAAGCATGACACATTTAATCAATTATCAAATGTATGTTATGCGCCTTGACATAACTCGATATGCATGTGATACCAATTGGATTCCGGAGTTAATTTTACCATTAATGAATCCACCAACATAATAAACATCACCGATTATGTTCTGCAGAAGCTATGTAATAAACATCACCAATTACATCCTTCAATTCACCTTAAAATGACTATGAATGCATGGAATTCAGGTAAGACTCGACAATGCATAACTCACCAATATATATATATATATATATATATATCAACATAATTATCATCACCAATATAAAAGTATAGTCACAATTAAACAATTCACCATCATAATTATCATCAACAACAATTCACTTAGAGAACACAAAGTTCAAAAATCACATTTTTCATAAAATACGAACAACTAACCATATCACGGCATTTATCAAATTAAACACCCAAATATCATTAATTCGTTCTCATTCTATCATACTAACATGAATACAAAGCCTCTTACAAGTCATTCGACCATAAAGTATTAATTTGACAAAGTTCGTCTATGTTTATAAAAACTAGCATTTTTCGATTATTCTACCAAAATCGAAGTGATCAAGTTCAAATGCCTCAACTGAGTACATACACAATTCACATATGAGTGCAGTAGCATATACATATACGTATCATAGACCAATTCCGATAAATTCCAAAACTTCGCAAAGTTCGTCTCATTTTATCACTTTTCAAAGCAAAACCAAGTTAAAGTTCAAATAACCATGCAAAACTATTTTATAAATCATAGTTACAGTAAAGCAACCTTAACCCTCCCCTTTTTCCTTGAGAAAACTAGTTTTCGGAAAATATTGCGTTATTGTATAATTTTCAAAAAGTTTGATTCAATTAACAAAACAAAGTTCAATATAATTCATTTGATGTCTGCCTCCATGAAGCACTTCCTGTCAATAGTGTTCGAAGAAGCTGCAATCTCACGGGTAGTGCTCTATGTGGTAGTTGCTTTCTAACCAATTAAGATGAATTACATTGCTTAAGAGATTTTCACTTTGCGCGAGAGATATGGAAAGTTATTCCTATAAGGTATACTCTCCAATTCTTCTCAACATCGATGACTAAAGATTGGATCAAGGAAGGTCTTCAATCTCAACCTCCCCAAGTATGATGTGCTTATATACATTCATACTTCACATGAGGATATAAATCATTATCTGTTTGGCAAAGGAACAAATGCAAAGATTAGAAAGGAGGTGTGATGGAAACCTCCACAACCAGGTCTTGTGAAATTGAATGTTGATGGAAGTTGCAACTTCCGAGGAGGGATTCATGCTGGTGGTCTTATTCAGGATGATAAAGGCAATTGGCTTGCTGGATTCTCCTCTAATGATGGGCAAGGTGATGTGTTATTTGCTGAGCTTTTTGCAATTTATCATGGTATCACTCTTCTACTTCAGCATGGGCATTCGGGAGCAATCATAGAATCAAATAGCCTAGAGGTTATTCAGTTGTTGACTCGAAGAAATGAGTTAGAGTTTCATGAATACAATTTGTTGATGCTAAAGATTACCAATTTGATCAACCATGCCCCTGATTTGGTCTTGCATCATATATACCGAGAAGCTAATCTTAATGCTTCCGCTATAGGTGTCACTACATGGTCCTCTCCGCCTTCTAGGCTCTTAGATCAGTTTTTTAGGAATACCTTAGGCACTTAGTGCATCTTTTCTTTTGTTTTGTTTTATTTTAAACCAAAAAAAAAAAAATCAACCAATTTATCACCACGTGGGTGGATTTTTTAGTATTTGATATAAAAAATACTAATTTTTTATACAACTCAAATTAATAAAATGTACCCTTATTTAGTTTGTTCTTGTATCATTTTGGAACCAAGCTGGGTCTCTTTTCTTTCTCTTTTTGCTAATAAATGTTTGGCTAAACTGCACTTTTTGCCCCCGAAGTTTTAAAATGTTGTGATTTTGGTCCTCTATTTAAGAAAATGACAATTTTGGCCCCTTTTGTCCCAAAATTGTTGAGAAAACGCCGCATGTCCCGAAAGAGTGGCCGTAATCGCAACTTTTTGAGAAGATAAGAGGTCAAAAGGTCATATTTCCCTTATATTAAGGGTCAAAAGGAGTATATTTCCCTAAAATTTAGGGGGGTCACTTTTGCCATTTTTTTAGTAGAGAGTCAAAATTGCAACATTTTGAAACTTAGGGGACGAAAAGTGCAGTTTAGCCTAAATGTTTAGGTGAGTTGAATTTCGAAATGCCTCAAGACTTAAAGAATGTTTACTTTGTTATTTGCGAATCATCCATCAAAGAGATTCTTATATCGGCAACGATAGATGAGTGGACCTATATTCTACACTGATTTTCATTTTGAAGGAATGTTCTACACTAAACTAAAGTAATGGATTGCATATTTAAATAAAAAAACAGAATTTATTGTTTAAGCATTTAGCAATTGCTCACAAGTTTCTTAAACTCACAAAATACATCCACTAGCGGTTAACTACTGTTGGGGATGTTTTTTTAGGTGTTTGAGAGCCATTGCTTGATACCAAAAGAACAATCTTAAAAATTTTTGTTGGTCTATTTTGTCCACCGAGTCAGATTGAGTTGATATATTTTGCAATTTCAGTTTTCAAAATATAAGTTAATTTGTGGTGTAAAAATGCGGGCACTACAAAATCCGATTTTATGTGTTTAGTTGGATTGAATGACAATGTAGAATTTATTTTTCCAAACTCCAAAAACATAGTTGAATATTATATAATCTGAAATATTTCTATATATAAGCAATAAGAAACACACTTGAGCAACATATTATATATATCTCTATATAACCTACTCAGTCACCCGAAATCAAGTTTTTCTTTCAACTAAGAATGTGCTCTTCCAAGACTTGAAACATAAGAAACACATTGAAGCAATCAATTAGGATGGTTAGTATGATTATGCAACTGGCTATCCCTGTCACGTACAATTCGAATTATATAATATGAATTTGTTTTTTTCCATGATCTTTTTGGCACAACGAGGGTCTATGGGAGTGTTCGGATTCTAAATTCCAGAATGAAACAAAAAAGCACATGGATTTTATAACTCAAACCTCTTGAGCTAAAAAAAATTAGGGAAAAAAAGTGAAATTTAATTTTGACATAGGAGGTGTTCAGATTTTAAAATTCAAACTACTTTTTTCTTTCGAATTTAAAATCCGAATAAGTGAAAAATGCATTTTCCACCAAAAAAAAAAAGGGGAAAATCTCATTTTGGATTATAAAATCAGAAAATTTGAGATTATTTTTTAGAAGAGGGCACATGAGAAGCTAATAAGGTGAAAATCACTTATTTGACTAAGGAGAAAGAAAACAATCCAGAGAGGTGATTTCAGTCAAAATTGACCTAAATAATCCGTCTTTAGTAGATCAAGAAGAAGAAAAGAAAAGCCGTGACGGCTGGAGTTTTATAAAGATCTATTTAATTTTCACCATTCACTTCATAATTGAAATTCGATGTTTTTTAAAAGAGAATTTAAATTCTAGGTTGTCTGAAAAATGATGTGTAACCACAATTTTGTGTAGCGGATTCGGATCCCTACTATGTCAGACATCAAGTTGTTAGATCTAACAATTCTTGAGGCTACAACTAGTAGCTACAGCGAGTCCCTAATTCGCTTTTAGCATAAAATGGTAAATGTGTCTCCAGCTCTTTAGCAATCATGTATATACATGCTCTTTTGTCCTCTATTATCTGTACTTAATTACAAGCAATGGATATGAAAAATATTTGAAAGGTTTCGGCGCTGCTTATGAAGTTGGAAGAGAAGCTTCCTGGAAAATGAAAACTGCGAAAGCTTTGCATATCATTCAAATATCATGTGGACAGCAGATTCAGGATGAACTTTTTCATTTTGAAACAGCCCGATCGGCATGGGAACATTTGGCTGATAAATACAGAGATTTTTCAAATGACAAACTAGATGGAAAGCCAGGTAGGTTTTTAAAAATGTTATTGTTACTTCCTCCCTCTATTTTTATAAGCATACATTATATATATTGTTAAACTATGTTTAACAAGAGTCTCGTTTCGTTTAAACTATTCATGGAATATAAATGGCAGCTGTACTATCGGAATACCATAGCCTTGATGACCATGGGAAACGACTATTCAGCAGTGTTGAGAGTGGTAATTATATTGGAGACATCATTAAGGATTCAGATGTAAATATAACATCTACTTCAGGTAGGACACTTCTTCACGTTGCAGTAATTGCTGGAAATTTGAAAAATGTGGAAAAGTTGGTGAAATTAGGGAAACACACGTTCATATGCTTGAAAGACCAACATGGTTACACAGCTATTGCTTTTGTTGCTCGTTATACCGGAAACACTGATATAGCAAAGTGCTTGATAGAGAAAAACGAGGGGTTTCGTGAAAATTTGCTTGAAATCGAGAATAAGGAAAATGTAATCCCTATTCTTCTATCTGCCGCTAATGGACACAAAGAGTTGACTACCTATCTTTACTCCAAAACCCCCTCCAACTCCAGAGTGTTCGACAAATCCAATTCACAGAATCGAGTTTTGCTTCTTTCACTATGTATCAATGCTGAAATATTTGGTAAGCAAAGTTTCTTGCGTTATTCTAAAAGTAATGTTATACTTTTTAGGGTACTTGGTAATCAAGTGTGTATAATCACTGTACTTTTAACAGTTGTTTGAAAGTAATAAATAAATAAATCTATTTGTAAAAAATTAAATCTCAAGACTATTTGAATTTTCATTTGATAGGATATTATTTTAAGAACATTTGTTAGTATTCTCCTTTATTGAAATGTGTTGTTTGATTTTGTCTATGATCAGACGTGGCTTTGAAATTACTCAAGCGTTTCAAAGACCTGTCCAAGGAATCATTATCAAATTATAAGTTCTCAGTTCCTAGGTTGCTAAGGGAATCATTATCATTACCTAGTGATGTCGTACATGATAAATTCTCATGCTTAGTTGCATTGGCTAAAATGCCTTCAGCTTTCCCAAGTGGTAACCGATTTGGACTTCTACAACAAATCATTTATGACAGTAAGTTTTTACACTTTTCTTTCTCTTGGTAATATAATATCTAAAATGTTTTATGAACATTCAATTTTCTCTACACCGGCCCATCAACTTGATCACATGTAAAATTGTAGTTTATAATTAAATTGAGTATAATTATCAACTTAATCAACTTAATTAAAGTGGCTAGCTTTCTACAATGAAGAGATGCTAAGAGGAATATCAAACTCTCAAGCGACACCACTCGTTTAAGCTTGCATGAATTTTTTTGATGTTCGCAGGGTGCAAGTCGATCAAGAAATTAAAGCTCTTGCAATATCATGTATTTATAACTGTTCAACACCTTACAACCCACCACCTAGAACCTAGTATCGTACGTGGGATCCGACCTGCAAGATTTCAACGTGTCACTAGTTGATCATAGGGACATGTGGAGTTGTTCATCACCTTTGGGGAAGGTAAAACTAGAAAATACATCAAGAAGCAATTCCTCGTGGTAGACTGTAAATATAAAGGTATCATCGGAAGGCCAGCTCTATAGAAGATGGGAGTTGTTTCCTCGATTGTCCACTTAAAGATGAAATACTAGGCGATAGATGAATATCTATTAGAAAACCTTAACCTAGTTAGGGTTAAAATTGAATTTTTTTTACTTTGTAGGAGTACAACATGCTCTCCGAAAACATAATATTCTAGCAAATATCCTTTGAAAGCTAAGAAGGACCAGTACGAAAGGAGGAAGGAAGTCTGTAATAGAAATACGAACAATAACGAGTATCGTAAAGAATAAAATAATCTGTGACACTAACAACATCACTCCCATTGAGAATTGGATGAAACCACACAAGCAATTTTTTTCTACTTTATAAATGCAACCATTATGAGTTTTACTTTTATTTTGATTTTGATTTTTTATATTTTAATTTTTGGATGGGACATGGTCCACCAAGGCCTATGAGATACTCCTCCCCTGCCTCCAAACAAAAGGAAGATGTAACAAGATATTGAACATGTACTATCTATCTGAGTATCCTGTAAAATCATAGCCAGTATATCCCATGTCTCGGACTATTGATAAGTTAGCATAAAGCCTCTAGTTCTCTTAAACTTAATATAAAAATTACATAAAAGTCATACTTTCTCATATACTACATTGCAAAAAGTTCATAATCAAGTTATACATGTAATAAACATGAAATCTAATTATAAAAAATATTACGAACACTTGAATCCATTGTTAGAGGTCTCCCAGACAGTAATCCTAAAATATAAATGGGAGAGAGAGAGAGAGAGAGAGAGAGAGAGAGAGACTGAAGGCTCGTTGTTTTATCTTATGGTTCTTCCTCAATCATGATTTTTATGTCATAAATCTTCTTCAAATAGGCGTGGGATTAAGCAGGTATGTGTTATGTTAAATATAGTAGAGGAATAACCTAAAACGTACCATCAACGATATTCACTCATATTTACGTCTTTATCAATCATTTGATCATTTAATCAATGAATTATCTAAATAAAAAACTAATTAGTCTTATCTTGGAATCGGAAGGCCAGATCGTCTGACTGAGACCTATTTAAAGTCTACCACGGAAAAGGCTAGACATACACATTTTGCCGAGCCTATTTATGAACGGTGGTATTGAAGCTGAAACGTAGATCGTTGAGGTGTATTTATGGTTCTGTAAGAATCCAAAGCTTCCAGACTGTTGGGAACACTGAGGTAGTAATGTGCAACTAAAGGTGAAGCTTTCATGTGTTTCTGGCCTGTTAAGAACATGCCAAAGCTCATATTTTGGCCAGGGCAAGGTTTTAAATAACTGTCACGGTTGCATATATGATTTCACGATTTTTCGATTTTGACTGTTATAGATGTTGCGTTATAGATTGCGGTTGTCATGGTGTGAATTAATCGCAACATCGCACAACTTTTAAATTATGTACAATAACTTAAATTAAAGATAGATTTGAAGTTATAAACTAGAGAAGGAGCCTACGGGAAATTACCTGATACCATTATGCAATTTATATTTAAATATGTACTAAAAATGTGTTTTTCATCCATCTCAATTGAAAAAAATATTTAGATTTTCCGTCTATTGTCATGAACGACATTTTTTATGGCTGTACTGGTGTTTTGTGGCGGCTGTAACTACGTTTTGTCACTATTTTTGTGCACTCTGTAAAAATGGGGAAAACGGTAACGCCAACTATCTATAACTTTTTGTTGTGGCCTTTTTCTCAGTAACAGGCAGTTTTTTAAAGCCTTGGGTCAGGGTGTTTTGAGCCTTTTATGAATAGAATTCAGTACCTTGGGCCACTGCAGAACATTTCCTAGCACATATTCACAAATACCTACATCGTAAGTTGATTGGATGCATGTGTAATTTGATTGTAAGCAGATTTGAGCGTGGAAAGGAAATTTAAAGACGACTATGATATTCCGAAGATTTGGAAAATAGTCCGAGATGTAACAAGTGTTGCAACTATTGCTGATCCCAACATTTGGAAATTAGTCCGAAATGTAACAAGTGTTGCTGATAAAAGACCACCAAAGACTTCTTCCGCAGGAGTGTCTGGCATCGGCAGAAATGTTTTGAATTTTCTTCGTATAAAGTTTTCAGGTAGTTATGTTCTTCCTCATTCATAAAACAAAGAAAAACATTTTTTTTTATTACCAACATAATATGTTATATATGATTAAATGGTTCAAAGCTTTTTCTTTAGGTTGGCTCTTCTGGAAACTGTTGGTTTCAATATTTATCATTTGGCCCATAAAGCTTTTGGGTATGTCGTGTTCTGTCTCATTCACGGCTATATGTTTTAACTTTTAATCATTTAAAATTTCTTCAGTAATTGTATTTATTTATTTCTACATTGATTTGTTGATTTGTTCAGGTCTACTACTTGGTAGAATGTTCCGTGGAATTGCATACTTCTTTGTTCAAATTTTCGTTTACCTAAATATTTTTGGTAAGCAATTAATGATTAATATATGATCAAGACTTGAGTCCGGTCGTGAAGCTTATTAACGACTTAAGTCCGGATAATGTTATTATACTATATCAAGGATTTATTATATTCTTATATAATTTGTCAAAAACAAATATCAGATGAATTGTGCATTTATTATAATAAGTAATCTTACAATCGATAGTTGCTTGTATGTTTAATCTTACAATCGATAGTTGCTCGGTGTACAAAATGAGTTAAGAGTTTAATTTTGATATAAAGATTTGTATTGTCAAAATTTCAAAATGATTAATATTTGCAAGTGCAACTTAAGAAGTAGTTATGATTAAATATCAAGACTGATGAAGTCTATTCAATTTTTATCAGGAATAGGAAAAATATATGAACAGAAATATACCCATTGTGAAGTTATAGGAATATTGACGTTCTTCTGCCAAAGTGTTGGAGAATTTAATGATTCACAACTCAAAGAGGCTTCGGCGTATGGTGCGATGTTGAATGCAGCCGAACATGGAATAATCGAGATCATAAATGCTATGAGAGAGGCTAATCCTGATCTGCTTAAAGTTGTAGATGGTTACAATAGAGGCATATTTTCGTATGCAATTCTGTATCGGAAAAAAAATGTGTTTCAACTCATAGATTGTCTCCATGAACGGAAGGAGATATTAAGATCTTATAAAGACGTGTTTGACAATAGCCTGTTGCACCTGGCAGCACATTTGGGTTCTTCATCTGATTCTGATAGCAAATCTGGTGCTGCTCTGCAAATGCAAAGAGAAATTCAATGGTTTAAGGTCGCCTATCTTATCTCTATATATTATTGAATGTATTTAATTGTTTATATCACACAGTCAATACTAGATGTGCAAAATAATTTATTTTATTTTTTAAAATTGGAGAATGAAGAAATTATTATGATTATTATATTATTTAAAGTGGTAATGTAGGAAAATGTAGTTTGTGTCAATTTCATGCTAACACAATGTGATTCGGTCAATCCAGATATGCACGTTTTATCAGTACATATATGTTGTCTATTGATTCTCCATATAAGTTAATTGCTTCTAAAATTGCAGGCAGTGGAAAAAGTTGTACATCCCAAGTTTAAGGAAGCCAAAAATAGCGATGGTAAAAAGCCTTACGAAATATTCACTGAAAACCACAACGAGCTAGTGAAACTTGGAGAGAAATGGGCAAAAGACACAGCAGCATCTTATACAATTGTGGGTACTCTCATCACTACCATCATGTTTGCTGCAGCTTTTACAGTCCCAGGTGGAAACGACGACAAAACTGGTTTGCCCATCTTCTTGCATGACAACATATTCACTGCATTTCTCTTAGCAGACGCGATATCTCTCTTTGCATCTGCCACTTCCGTCTTGATTTTCATTGGGATTCTCACGTCGCGTTATGCTGAGAAAGATTTTCTTAAGAGCTTGCCTTGGAAGTTATTGTTAGGTCTTTTTTTCCTTTTTCTCTCTGTTTGTTCCATGATAGTTGCATTTTGCGCTGCCATTATTGATATGATCTTAAAGGGATATGAAACCCATAAGTGGTATATTGTAGTACCAATCATGTCATTTGGGAGTATTCCCATTATCTTTCTTGTCATATCACAGGTGAGCTTCATGTATGAAATCTTCCGCTGCACATGGAAAAATCCCATTCATTCTACCAAAAAATGACGACAGTAATATGTATGCTTCAAAAGATTCATACTTGCTTCAAGAGAGGGTAATCACTCTTGAGAATGATAGAGATTGTAGCAATTGCAGAAAAACTACAGTTTTTCTATCTATCGTTTTATGAATTTGTAATTTTTCATTAAGAGAAAGAACAATCTTGTACTTCTAATTATTAATGCCACTATGTTTTTTATTTCAAGTAAAACAATATTACATACTATGTTGGTTTCACAGCCAAAAGACCAAGAGATACGGGTGTGTGATAGCCATTTCAGAAATTAATTAGAAAAGTCGATTTGCATACAAATTTCTTCATATTTTGCAACTTACCAAGTCTAGTGATTTGAGATTTCCTTAACCAAATTGAAATTTGATCATAACTTAAAAATATTCTAAATCTTAAGACTTCTTGCTCTCTCATCCTTGATTCAAGGTGTAAATTTCCAAATGTAAAAAAGATAAAATTCAAGCAAAACGCATCTCCAAAACCACGAGAAAATATTCAAATAAATTGGAAATGTATTTTAAACTCACATAGTTTAGGAAAAATGTGTGTTTAATGATGAGATGGCTCAGTTAATCTGTTACCTATACCATCTTAATCAATAGTTCAATGGACTGGAACACTTAAATCGATCATGAGCAACACTTCTAGTCGATCGATTTTGCCTCTTTTTTGTTAAACATGGAAATAAAATTGTTGTGGCCCACATTAAAAAACCTTTCCTCACTTATCTGAATGACAAAAAAAACCATTATTTTTACAATTTAATCCATACATTTTTGTCTCTCACAAGTTGAATCATGGGATCATTGTGTTTGTCAGAATGTGGATGGTCTGATGAAAATTCTCAGAATTTTTCTGTTACAGTCATCATTGTTCTACTATACTGTCAATATGCCCACAAACACTTATTTTTGCAGTAATTATCAATTATAAGTAGAGTTATATAAGAATGAAATTGAAGAGAATGGGGCAACTCTCTCTATTCCTGTACGATTGCCACCCGTGCGACTATTTCACAACACGTTTGTACTAAATAGCATATAGCAATCTGTTCAAATTCTACTGCATTACAGCGTTGCTCTTTGACAAATGGTTTGTAGTAAAAAAAACTTAAGTTGTTATATACTTGGTGCAAGTTTTTGTCACAAAATACAAGATGGTTAATTCCTAATGGCTATTTGTCAATGTAATTATGTGAATAAAACGGCTATTTGCATAACTCATCCTGCCCTTGATTGTTGGACATTCAATTGACTACATCTTCTGGATAATACTCTCAATAAAGTATATTTTATGCTCTTCACCTATTTTTTAAAATCCGGGGACAGGCAGGATTTATGTATGGTTTGGCGTTGTTACTTACTTCGGTTGTTCCGATATGGTTTCTAATTTTCACTATTAAATTACAGGTGAACAGTCTCAGAATGGAAGTTCAGTGCATACTTCTCAAAATGGTGGAACGATAATTGCTTATGCTATGAACAACTTAAATTGTGTATCCAGATAGAGCCTAAATAGATAGGCTTCAATGGAATTTGGCTTCCAACTAAACAAACTACAGCATTCATAGATTTCCTTAATATCATAAAATATTTATGTGAATTGGCTTACCATAATTATTTGATTAACGTAAAGATGTGATCTACAGGAGAGACTTGGGGAACAACCAGGGAACGATCAACACATGTGTAACGACAATCAGCAGAGTGGACAGACAGAGGTTGTGCAGGGTGGTCATTAGGACCATATACTGCACTTCTGAAAGATAACCTAACTCAATAGCAAGAGTGCGATCTTGTTTCGGATAGCTTGTAGCTCAAATTGTATTACAGCTCTAGTAATAAGCAATATAATTAATGTACCGGGTGTGTTCATTATATAAATTTTTGTATAAATAATTAGTCCGGAAATTAATGAAAAGAAGGAATGTCTGAGTTATATTTCATGTTAAACATGTAATCCAGTTTAAATTGTGCTTGCTGAATTTAACACTACAAAACTAGGATCTCTCTTCCACTTGTAAACACAATTTTATGTCATATTTAGTTCAATTCGAGATTCTTAACCTACACTCCGATGCACGGGGAGTTAAACCCCTCCTCTTTGATGTGACGTATATGGATTCAAAATGGGGATAATACTAGTGAGTGGAGTAGTTATCTCATTCCTACAATTTAAAATAAAAAATACATGTATGCGTATCCAGGTATGCAGAACCTTCAGTATATGTACCCTTTAGAAACCTAAGTAGTACTCATACATGTATCCTTTACCTGCTCTTTAATTTAATACATATCTTTGCTCTTTTTTAATTTAACTCAATTTACACTCACCCATATGAAACAATCAATTTATAGACTCAACCATACAAAAGAAGGAAAAAGACTCACCTGAAGAAGATAAAACAGAAATCCCATCTTCCTCATTTGTCTCTTCTTGACCTCTCCTAATCCTTTAGATGGTGGAGAATGGAAGATTTAGAAGGGACGCCATGGGGATTAGGATGCTCTCATGTTCAAAAAAACTTGAGGGAATGTTGTATAAGATCTAGAACCTTAATATATAAAACGAGAGAATTTTTGAAATTTGATAAACTGGAGAAAAGTTAGTTAAGGGTTGAGATTGGAAACTTAAAAAAAAACAAGATAGGAAAAAAATTGAGAGGATTCTTTTCCAAAGAAGGAGGCTATGATCATCTAAAAATTTGTCCCTTCTTAAGGGATTGGTCTGTATTTTAGCATCTGTGGTAAGATAATCTCATGCACTTGCAGCAAGCAAGACTCCCCGCATATAGGATTTTTGCATATCTTTTCTATTATATACTTTACGTAAAACTTCAAAAATGTGGTTACCGGGAATCAAACAATGAACTTGGCAATAAAATCACACGGTTCTTACCACAGTACCACTAACAGTTCAATTGCAAAATTGTGCATTTATAATAATCACTTCATATAGTTATTTGAAAAAGTACTTAAGAAACTAATTTGAAAAAAGTGATACTATGGTGTAACTTAATTGAATGTATGTGCTAAAAAGGTTCACACTGAATAAAAATGAACCCCTTCTATACAAAAAATCAATAATTTATGTGATAAACTATATAATATAAGTTTAAAATTTGCACAGGCTACTCCTTATCGATGCCTTAATTCCCCACCTCCCACCTTCTAACTCAGCATCATGATAAAAGACTAAAGGTTTGAGCTTCATTTTCATTGTATCACATTTGTTTATATACCGCTTGCAAGTTGACTAGTTTAAAAAATTTATGCTTACCTTGAGCATATGTCGACCTTCTTCATATGTAAGCCGTGGAGTATTTTGCAGGTACTGCAGATTCACAGGAGTAAAACAAGCAACTATGCATTCGTTAACATTTAATATTATTCAACAAAAGCATCACGAACACACTACCAAACAAATCAACTGATAAATATGCAACTTATCATGACAAATAACAAATCCAATAGATGATACGAAATACACACCTTTAGAGGTTCAAATTGGTCCTGATTCCCCACAACTTCGAGATCCTTCTTACAGTTCTGGTTCAAACTATCAAATATGGCAACAGACAATCTATCAACAATATCCATAACCTGCCAAAAAACCACACATGATCAGTAAATTAAGTTATTTTTCTCTTGACAGTTACAAACACCCAAAATCAGCCAATGTAACAAATATACCTCAGAGTAATGGTTCTTTTTCTCCATTTCAACATCAAGACCAGTAAACTCACACAAATGCCTCTGAGTAAAGGAATCTTCAGCTCCAAACACAGAACCAATCTCAAAAACACGGCGAAAGTCACCGCATATTACCATTTGCTTGTAAAGTTGAGGTGACTGGGCCAAGCATGAAGCTCCTCCCTCACTTGATCTAGCAATCAACTTCGGAGTTTGAATTTGTGTAAACTTTTTGTTCCATAAAAACTGCGTGAACGCCTGCCCCGACACAAAATGCAATCAAAAGTTAACCAAATCATAAGTTTCTTGGTATGCAATTATAAACGTGATTAAAAGTAAATAAAAAAAAAAACAAACAAACAAACACGTTAGAACAACATCCAATGCTTTACTTTTTCAACATGATTCTGAATACGGAAAATTGCTGAGGTAGCCGCTGTTCCCAGATCAAGTACTCCGTAGTTCAATAGTGTATCATGATTCACATGAACAAGTTGTTTACCAACCTGCATCCATCAAAATCATCAACATCCACAAACATAACGGATAAGATCAAAATTAAACGTAACACACATCTCTAATCTCATTAAGATTTTAAATTCAAAGAATCAAAATAAACCTCTCTAAAAGGTTGTTGAGATTCTTGGAGGCCAATATGATCGTTGAGAACAAGACTGGCATTTGTGACGTCAAGAATCACAATCTTCTCTTCGGAAGACATTTCACCACCGATTGTAGAGGTGCAATTAGGTGGAAGGGAATTGAGAAAGAGAGAATGGAAAAGGGAAACAAAAGAAAGAAAGACGGAACTGTGTGTGTGAGAGAGAATAGGGTTTTGTAAATTTGAGAGTGGCGCGCAGTATATATATATATATATATATATATATATATTTGTTGAATATCCTTTCAAAATTCAAGTTCCAAATAAGTAGTCCATCCATTAAAAATACACTTGCATTTTTACAACGTGCATTATGATTTATTTTTACCATATTCCAAATGTTAACATCTAAAATAAAATGTTGTTCAATTTATCTCGATAAATTTCTCAAAATGCTAAATTTCATAATTTTTACTTTAGGTAATTAAAGTTATTAAAAGTCAAATTGTATATTGTAGTCGGTGAAAACAATTGTACCATTGTTGTTTAATTGGTATTTACTTTTTTTCAAGAGAAATTGGTATTTACTTATCATCAAATCATTTATGTTTTAACGACATGTCTTATTTTATTTTAAAATAAATTCAAATATTAAATAAAAATTTTCCATCTAAAAATTTACTTTATTTTTTTTAGAATCACAAAGGAAAAAAAAACTACAATACATGACTCATCAGTCTGAGGCATTAAACTTCAACACCGACTTCAACTTTAAAGAAGGAGACTGTCAAAATGTCACACATAACCTTCAAGAACGTCGAACTTGGCCAAAAAATTTACGCAACAGTTTTTTTCTCTAAGCACATGATAAAAAGAAACGTTAGAAATATGCTCCTTTAAACCAAAGATGTTCACCAACAAAAGAAACGTATGCATGCATATGCGAGTGGTCCGGATGTTGAAGAAGGCAAGGACTTCTAGAGAATCTATCTCGCAAATAACATGTTGAATAGAGTTTCTTATTAACAACATCAAACCATGATAAACACCAATTAACAACATCAAACCATGATAAACACCAAAGAGCTCAGCAAAAAGTGCATCCCCTGCCCCTCATTAGAAGAAAAACCAACTATCCAATCGTCGTTGTTGTCACAAAGTAAACCGCCATAACCAATGGCATCAGAGGCATCACAACTTCCATCAATGTTCAACTTAACACATCCATCTTGAGGTGGGGTCCACTTAACAATGCTACAGTTAATGTGGTGCTCAGAGGAGTGAATTAACAGAAGTTAGGTCAGTACACATGATGTATATAAAATGAATGACATTTCGGGTTTTCCATTGTTTGTCACCAAACGTATGGTTATTTTTAAGTGCCATATCCACCAAATAATTATTACAAACATGTTACTAAAAGATTTTTTACACATAGTTTGTAACCATCATGTTTTCAGGTTTGTAAAGCTGAAGAAATATGTAGGATTAATACTACAAATTTGCTAGGATAAAATGCTCCAAAAGACTCATTGTTTACAAAACTTTGTTAACTCTTTGACTAAGTTACTTATCTTCATCCCTCAAGTGATTTAGCAAGTTGAGAATGTAAAGTTGTAAAAAAAATTATTCTATTTGACATTTTGCATAATCATAAATATATTAAAGACGGATAAAAATCTAAACATAAAATCTCTAACAACCAAAAACAACATCTCAAAGTAAATATTATTAAAAATTGCAATAGATAACAAAACATGAAAATCCACATCTTTCATCCTCTTTAGTACTCCTTCTAATTTATAACCTGAAAATCAAAACATGCCAGTACTGTATAATTAGTGTACAAAATTATTGAAAATTAAAATTGATGCAAATTCTGGAATATTATACTAATGCTTAAAATTATTAAATTTTCTGAAATAATGAAATGATAAATTCTATATTTTTTTATGAATATTTTTGGTAATTTAATGATGCTACAATCCAAGGAAGGAATGACATGTCTTTTTACTTTTATACCAAACACTTGAAGTTATAGTCTATAAATATTTACAGTAGTTCTTCCTCCGATCTTTCTAAAGATCAACACAAACAAATAGCATAACTTCACAAGAAATTAATCATGAACATACAAATATCATAACATCACAAGATCAAATCATGAAAGTAGAATTAATAAAATTACAATTCAACTAGGACCTGCTGTTTCTAGCTAATTACTTACCCCATAAACATGTTTTTCCCTTATGAAGTTTCCTTGGCATGTATAATATTTTTGATATGCTTAATCTGTGGCCAATCATCACCCGTGTCTGGTTGGCACCTAGGCAATAACAAGGGGCAGTCCCTAATAATCAAAGTCTGTAGAGACTGGAGCATTTCCATTCCTTTGGGCAGAGAATCTAACTTTCTGCATTCAGATAGAACCAGTTTTTCAAGTGAAGTGAAGTTGCATATGCTTTCCGGTAGAGAAGTTAAACCATGGCAGTCATAAAGCCTTAAGACTAGCAAAGAGTTCACAATCTCGAATCCCCGCGGAAGGGACTTGAGATTTGGAATACTCCTTAATGTAAGAGAACGAAGGTTTTTCAGACCCTTCCACTCAGTTGGGGAGATGTCAAGATCAAGTTGTTGACATCTTTCAATATCGAGTGTTTGGAGTGAACTTAAAGACTGGAAACCTTTGGGTAGAGACTTTAAATTTAAACAATCTCGAATGTGAAGTTCCTGAAGTGAAGTAAAGTTCTTAAACCAGTTCTCTGGTGGAGAATCCTCATGAATACGCTCAAATACCATGGTCTTTAACTTGGAGAATGGGAGGAAGGTTTCTGATGAAGTAGTTTCTTTATTAGCAGGAAGCTTAATTGTATCCCTTATGGATCTTACATTTGACTCCACCAGAACCAGCTCTTCATCAAGACCAGGATATAGCGGCATGCAATCTAATGTAGGGCAATATTGGACATGTAGTTTTGAAATGCAAGGGAAAGATGGTCTGTTTTTTTTAAATATCTCATCATTTTTCCACCAACTTTTGAGCTTAGGACAATCTGAGATTGTAAGTTCCTCCAAGGATTTATAGAATTCTGGTGTAGTAGAGGAAGGGAGCTTACCAACTTCATTGTTTTCTGCAATGAATTTCAGTGAGTCCAACCTCCGAAGTTGGAGAACCTTGAGATGTGGAAGCTCATCCATTGGCGGGAGAAATTCGCATTTTGGACAGTCGTTCAAGGTAAACTTAACAAGAAAAGGGAGTGAACTGAGCCAGTTAGACAAAGTGAGACCATTGTACCCCACAACGAATAACACTCTCAGATTCGGAGGTGGCACAAGACAGTCAAGTGATTTCTTGTCGTTGACATTGCTTTCCTTCTCCTTCTTATCCTCCTCCTCCTCATGATCCCATCTTAGAGTCAAGAACCCAAGGTGATCTTTTTTTGTCAAAAATTCATCTTTAGCAACTTCCTTGGATGGAGAGAACTTGACTTGTTCCAGATGCGAAATTTCCATATGACCTCTCAGATTGTTGAGATCGGTGAGTTCTCTTAGTCCTCCCGTAACGTGTTTCTTGCTAGCCACAAAGAGCGACAATGTTTGTAAAGAAGTGAGCTTATTTATCCCACTTGGCATGTGAGTTAGACCAAGACATCCCTCAATGTCAAGATGGTTGAGGCAACTCAAATCCTCCATGTCTTTTGGCAATTCCTTGAGGAAATGACATTGAGAAAGTTTCAATGTTTGCAAGTGGATAAGATTTGTGATGCAACTAGGAAGCTTCTCTAAGTTGTTATGAGAAAGATCTAGATACCTCAAGTACTTCACCTCTTCAATAGAGCTCGGAATTGTCTTGATCCCCAAGTCATGCATATCTAACACGCGCATAGCCTTGAAGGTGTTAAAGATCTTATCACAGGTTGATGTTGTCATCTGTACCTCGTCAGGAAGCCGAGGGTTGTCAGTGTTGTATGGCAAAAGAATGGTCCTCAGATTTTTAGCTTTCTCAAACACAGTATCTGGGATCCCACACAACAAATCTAAAGCATAATCAAACGAAACTCGTAGCATCCCATCGTGAACACCCTCCCCCATCGAATCCACAGTGATGTTTTCGCGACTGTCAATGGTGACTAGCCTTGCAAGTTTATGCATTAACGGGTTTATTCTATATAAGTAGTTGTTGTTTGTCACAACACCACCGTATTGGTTTTCGTTTTCTTCTTCCACTTGATGAAAAACCAAAGGAACAAATTCGTTGAAACAAGCTCGACCAAATTGTTGTTCTGGATTGTTGTTTGAGGAAATTGTTAGAAATCCTTCAGCCGTCCAAAGTTGAATTAGTCTCTCGGCATCAATCAAATAATCTTCTGGAAACAATGAACAATATGCAAAACACAACTTCTGATACGTGGGAAGATCTTCGTAATAGATATACCTGAAAATTTGTAGAAACATCTCTATGTCAGGTTCTGATTGCAGAATAGAGCCCTCGGGATTATAGAGCATCACTGTTGCTACTATCACTATTGCAAGAGGGACTCCACGACAATCCCTCACGATCTCTGATGCAGTGCAGTGTTGGCTGTAAGTTGAAACTGCTCCATGAATTTCCTCAAACAAGGACCAAGAGTCTTCTTGATTAAGCCCCTGCAACTTCAAAACATGTCTAGCAGCAATGTTGTCCGCGACATGGTTACTACGTGTAGTAATGAGTATGGCCGTATCAGTACGGCCACCAACAGCTTCAGTTAATTTCTTCTGCAACTTATCAAGATAATCAGGCTCATTAATCTCAATTCTCAAATCATCAATAACAAGTAAGAGGCGTTTCTCATGATGAGACTCGGCAACACTTTTTGCTATAGATTCAACATCAAAGGTTTTGATCCAAATTGGTTGTAACCCAAAATTCATTTTGACTTGCTCATCCTCACAAACGAGACGAGCAAGTTTTGTTTTGCCAATTCCAGGAACACCAACAATAACAATAACAACAGGAACAGCAGCATCAGTGTTCTTCAGGTTTAGCAATTGATCTATAATCTCTTCCTTCTCATTTTCTCTTCCAACAGCTACATGCTTGGTAATTTTCTCAAAGTCTTCACACGCAGACTTTCTTTTCTCAGTAGTATTACTTATAACTGCTGCTTCTTCTTCTCCTAGCTTCGTCTCTTGCTCGATCAGGCGTTTGAGTACCTCGGTGGCTTTCTTAACATGACGAGTGCCCTTAATGCGATTCTTTATGCTTAAGCTTGACCTGATACTCTCTTTGTAACGAAGATCCTCGGTCAAATCGTTCAAATCGATTACTACATCTTTAACCTTTTGAAGCCACTCGGAGTGGCTCTTTTTTTGGACTTTGTCATTGATTTGTTTAAGATTGTTTTCAAGCTGGTCGAGGTCAATTCCTGATAGTCGAATTGCTAAGGGTTTCAGGGTGTCCATCCATTGTAGGATGTTGGAAATTGAATGGGAAATCATGGCTACGTCCATTGTAGGATTTTTTGTGTGTCTGAAAATATAACACTATTTTCAAAAACTGATGGATTATTGATCTGGTAATTAGGAGAATGGAAGAAGAAGATTCTAATACTTCATATTGTGCTTTTCCATTATTTGGATTTAATCAATAAACTATTAAAATAGATAAGATTAAATTATGATTTATTACTTGTTAATTGATGATTACTAATTGATAATCTAACAACAAAGCGTGATCAGTGATTTCAACTACTTGCTTGATGGCCATCTAATATAATACTATAAAATAGTTTTTATTGCCGCGTAACGTGTGTAACTGTAAGTCTAGTACCATTTAAATAAATTGACTTAAACAAAACATTAGAGAAACTTGAGTCAAAGGAAAAAAAAAAAAAATAGAGAAATTAAACAACTGTTCCTCTTCAAAAAATAAAATAAATAGAGAAACGTGTTAAACATATCATGAGATGTATATGCTTATTTATATATATATTTATATTTCCCTTATCGTCTATGAATGTGTAAAATGGTTGAAGGTGAATCCATTAACCTAAAGTTTAGGGTGTATTTGAATTGAGGGTTAAGGAGTGAAAGGGAGGGGAGGGTTCACTTTTAATTTTTAAATTACGAACAATGTAAAATGTATTTTATAAAAAAATTAAGTGTTTTTGAAGTATTATATAATCATTTATCATGTTGTGAATTCAATTTTCTAAAATTCATTTTATAATGTCGGTTTAAAGAATAAAAGTAAACCCTCCCTTTCTCTCCTAAACTCTCAATCCAAACACACCCCTAAGATTTTGGATGGAGATGTGACGTTGTTGACTTGGAGCATCGATATGTTGTTGTCCCGGACTTTCCCAAACTCTTCAATAAGTGGTATCAGTCCTAGTTTCAATTTGGTGGGGGAGATAGTGGATCATATCTTGAATCATGTTATTGAAGGTAGGAACTCATATTTGTGGGGAAGATTGTTGGGTTTTAAGTGTGAGTGCCTAAGTCTCACATCGTCTATATAAAATGTTGAATTTATAAAAGATATGATTCGTTAATTAAACCAATACCTTAAGGCTTTGGGTAGAGATGTGGTGTCCCTCTCTTTTGGTTGTGAAGCATTGACATATTGTTGCTCTCCCTAACAATAAACTCACTAGATTTTTTGTATTTTCTGATATCTTGACAGAAAATAAATAGACATATATCCGATGTACTCACAATTGTTTTGCTGAAATTAATCAATGATCCCAATAACGGTGCCAAAAATTTGATGGATAACTTAACAAGTGTATTGTAAATTTTCTAATCAACAAAGATAATTGTAATTAGCATTTTAAATTGCGGGGATGCACTGTCATAAATTTTGTTTGCAAATTAAATAAAGTTGTGATAAAATCATGAAAGAAAGGTAATTAGGTCATTTTTGAATTCCTTCTTCTTTGATATTTGGCAACCACATCTAAATTACTATAATTGATTCATCAGTATTACGACGATTTAAAAAATAGTTAAGCCCGTTGTCTTGGTGCAAAACCCTATTATTTTCCTGTGTGATGTACAACTCTTTTTGCGCAATTGCACAACCCACATTGGTTGGTCCTTCATAATTTCTTCACTCCTTTGTGCATTTTTTTTATCATCGTAACGTCCACATTGATTATACCCTTGAAGGTCACTTGACACATCTTGTAAAAAAAATATCTTGACAACGTTGTCTAGTTTGGGTGATTACAAGCCGGTTTGAAGGTATTTTGTGCACTTTTCTCTTTTCATGCTCATTTTTTCAATTTCTACAAAACTCAACTAAAACACAAAGAAATCGCCTAAATGACAGCAAAACAACTCATAAAAACCAGTAAAAACATGATATGACGGACTATCATCAAAGACTTTCAAAGAGAATAGTAGAATTGAAAGATAACTAAACTATTTTAGTTAAAAGTTATATTTCAAATTTGGATGATTAAACACCAACTTATACAATCTAAGGAAGTATATATTTACACATGAGATTATTTTTAATATATCTTGAAACCCATTTAAATTTCAATAATCTATATTATTGAGTCTTTTATGTTGTTTCACTTTTTTCTTTAAAACTTCACATTGTATCTTGAAAATTCTAATCATGAAAATTGTGAATGATTAGATTAGAATAGAGAAATAAATCAAGTAGAACTAAGGTTCACCATATGCAGTGCCGACCTAATCTAAGAGCATCCAGTTCTTCGAAACTAGGCTGAACACTTGTTATACGATAAAAAAGAAGTAAATGGACAAGATAGGTTCAACCCAACCCACACAACAGAAAAATATCAACAAAACACGCTCATGTAGTTGTTCTTTGCATTCTTCACTTCTTTTGTTTTTCTTCGACATCAGCCACCACCCATCATCTCTTCAACTCTTCTCCTCTATTTTTTATGTTGGTCAACACGCCCTCTCCCACCCCCCATTGCCGCACAACGGCACCTAGCCACCAATCCCCATCTATAAAGTTCTCATCTCTTTGATTTTTTATGTGAACACAACAAAAGGGAAAAAAGGGAAAATTAATTCCAAGGTTAGTTTGATAATTGCTCCGTTTTTCTTATTTTCTAATTGCTTGCTAATTTCTTCTTGTTCTTTGCTGCTAACTTGTTAATTTTTTATCTTATTTTCTAATTGCTAATTATCTTAATTGTATTTACCGGTTCAAATTCAATATTGTATATGTATCTGGTTCAAGTTCAATGCTACTGATCAATTGACAAACGACCATGAGAAATCTCAAATTCTAAATATTAGAGGCTCATTTCTAATATAAAAGCGGGGTCTCCGCTTTGATATAAACGACCTTGACCCAATGATGAAAATAAGTTTTAGACTCTAATGCTAAATATCGCGACACACATATCACGAGTATTTCACGAATTATATTGAACTCCTCTTTTATGACAGTAGAATTGTAACAATTTCATTTATGTTTTTGAAGCTATAATTAGCTGGATTAAACTAATAATATATGATCACATGCTTGCAATGTAGTGAGCTAATGACGGTGGTTTATAAGGTGACTAGTAACGATATGTATCAAAGTGAGAAGCGGTGGCTTTATATTTTTTAGAGGCACATGTTGTCTTTTTTTTTCCTTTACTATTTATTAGTAGTGCCGGAAAGAAAGAAAGATATATTATAATCTATCTAAAAGAGAGAAAAAAAATGAAATGTATTCGTGAAATTCTTGTGAGAAAATCTCTGGCGATATATAGCAATGCTATTTTAGACTACATTGGATAGGTTGAGTGTAACTCGTGTAATCACAAGGATACACTTCAACATTCTCTTTCAAAAACATTTTTCAAAAATAAAAAATATAGCCTGAAGTTCATAAACTTGCATGGCCTATACTTTTATTTAAAAGTAATTGGTAAAGTTTTTAGGTCATATTTTTCTAGGCTAGATCATTCGGCAAAAGAAAAAATATATTCATACCATCCGGTTTTAGCGGATCATAAATTTTTTTTTTTGTCTTATCGTATCATAGAAGAAATTTATATGGACAGTATAAAATATTGAATAATGCAAACATGTCGAAGGAAGATATTTACCCCGTTACATTGACTCATTGAAAATATTATCCTCTATTTATTAGTCTCTTCATTTCTTCTATTTAAAGAGATGAAGACATAATTAAGTTTAAAGATTGATTTGTCCGGTAAGAACGGTTGAGTAGCAACGGTAGCAGAGAATGCTCTTATGTGACGGTAACAGCTTCCGGAACGTGGCGATGAGTCTTTGCGGTTGAACGAATAGTGCAAGCAGGCCACGTTAGCTCTCTAACGCTAAAGCAGCGATGGAGCTGAGAAATAGTGTGTAAGAAGTGTTATGGAAAGTGATGTGTCTCTCGAGTGGTGAAGCAAGTTTACCTTTATATAGGCGTGCATTGGTCATAACTGTCTCCGAGTTAGACGGCGTGTGATTAGGAGCGGGGAAGGAAACTATTATGACGATCTCGCATATGGGTGTACTCCTGTATCCCCACGGTACACGCAAGCTGGCGTGCTCCTTTGAGTGCGGAGCCTTAATGCAATGTATTTTAGGTCAGGTGTCGACGTGAGGTTGGTCTTGTGACCGGTTTAGAACAAAAATAATTAATACGAATGAAACTTACTTAATGATAGGATCTACTACATACTTTTTATATTTATCTCTCACTAAATAATATTGTCATTTTTTTTAGCAAATGGGAATAATCTTTAACTCTAGATGAGTCAAGATCCTCCTCTTTGTAAATATGACTCGATTAAAGTAAGTGAATACTCTAATGCGACTAGCTTGTTCATTAATTGCATCAAATTTTAATAAGACCAAACAGTGCTTTTTTGGCACATCTATATTTTTTTTGGGTACATAGATCAATCGGTGTTTGTGTAATAACAAATCAAAATTTAATCGATGACTCTTTTTTTGAGAGAAATATTTAATCGATGACTTGTATATCTTGGTTATTATTTACATTTATTTATTTATTTATTCAAGAGTCCTGTCATTTTTTTATCTTAGTAGGAAAACAGGGGTACATGACTCTTGACCAGTTGGCTTTTCGGTAATTAAAGACCGTATACTCAATCCGTCTTAAATTATAATATGCTTTATAATACTAGTAAAATATTAATGTAACTTTTTTTTATTATACTTTTAATTATTTATTATTTTATTTATTCAATTCTTTAATTCATTTTTCTCATACTATTTACTAAGGATAATTTTGCAAAATAACTTATTATATCTCTTTCTCATACAAAATTAATTACACAGTTTAATACATATAAAATATCCAAGACGTCTTCCTCAAAAAAAAAAAATCCAAAACGTCTTATAATTTAAGACGAAAGAAGCAAAATATTATTTTGAAGATTTTATTTTATTTTTTGTCAATTAATATTGATTAGTTGATAAGAAGTTGATTCACCGCATGAACATGTTTCAAAACCGTCTTTGTAACCTCTAGTAAAGTCTTAGGGTCACCCTCAATTAAACATTCTGATATTAAAAAAAAAACTTAATTTTTTAATCAAAAAAAGAGTTTGCTATATTTTTTAATTTTGAGTGAATCGACACTTATACCGATGCTTTTTTGTTTGACAATTTTTTCATTGTAGATATTGTTTGTTTGACAAATTTATCAAACTCTAAGTAACATCAATTAAATAGATGACTAGTTGTATATCCCGGTAATTTTTTTATTTTTATTGTCAAAAACATTATATGACTGTATTTTAATAAGGCAAATTTTTATATACTTTGGAATTTGGTCTGTTGTTGATTACCTGTAGGCAAAATTGTTCGATATTTACATTTATTTTAAAATAAAATAATATAAAAATATGGCTTTCTCGTCGAATGATTGAATGAACGATACATGCCTTATTAAATTTTATAGGTATCGTTGTGTTCACTATGAAGCCTAGATACGGGTACGGGTGCGGGTACAATACGATACGGATACGCGGATTTTTTAAATTTTAGGATACGATACGGTTAAGATACGTCAACAAATTTTTTATATTAAAATTTATATATATATATATATATATATATGTGTGTGTGTGTGTGTGTGTAAATATACTTGAAGAAAATAAGCATTGATTACCCTTATTATATGCATGTAAAATTTTCTTATAAACCATATTATATTTTCATTTGTTGGGATACAAAAAGAAGCATTCAACACAAATTTAATCAAATGTTGATTAATTGAATCACCTCTCTCGTTACCTTCATCCATAAGAAGTATAATTTTAAGTGGTTCATCGAGAAACTATTCTACCGATGCATATCTAAAATTGAATCATATACATCTCTACTGAATTTCTAAAACATTGTATCACTTTTTTCCTTTCATCTTTTCTAGGATACGTATTTGTGAAGTATCCTATAAGTATCCTTGTGTATCTTTGAAGTATCCAATAAGTATCGGATAAAATATATTTTAAAAATTAAAATAATTAATTTCGATACTTCGTGGGTACGTATCCGCGAGTATCCGTGGAGTATCGGTATCCGATACGTATCCGATACGGGTACAACTCTATTCTGAAGTATCCGGGCTTCATAGGTTCACATTATAATAGTTATAAACATATAAAAAACCCTACGGGGCAAACCACTTGGCTAATTATTATATTTTATAATTATAAACATATACCACTTGATTATTCGTTTAATTTTTTTAATGACAAATATTAACAATTAGTTGTAAGATTAGGGGGGTTGTGTAGTTCAAGTGTTTTGAGCCAAGAGTTAAGGAGTTGGTGGTTCAAGGTTCAAGTCATACAGAGAAAAAACTAACATAACAATTAACATCCTGTCATTTTTTATTAAAATAAATTGTAGGAGTAAAATTTACATCTTCTCTTCATCCCGGTTTGAAACTAGAACCTCAAACTTTTTATCTTTTAATTCAAATTAGTTGAACTGTTCAATCCCCAATTTAATTGTTAATGAGACAAATTAATCGCTCACTTTTTATGAGATGAAAGAGACCTTTGGAAGATTTGTAAGAAGACATAGATGGGGTTTTGTAGGAAAATTTGAAGATTTTAGAGACGAAATACATGATGTTCAAGCAAGAATGTCAAAGATAGAAAGCGTAGAAAAGGATTAGGCATTAGGAACCGAACTTTGTTATGTGCACATGAAAATGAGCAATGACGAACACGTTTAAGCATAAATGGCTAATCGAATATTTTCAAAGTGGATAGCTACTCATCACCCTACGCGTGCAAAGTTAAAAAAACTTATTCTTGATTGGTAAGATAATTAAGGAAGAACACGTTATTTCGAAAAAGGGTGGGGTTTAGCACGAGAAAGAAGCTGACATTTAGTATGGGAATAGACTGTTTTTATCCACCATAGGAAAGTGTCCTTTTTTCAAGATAGGTGAAAGTGGAAAAATGGTTAAGAAAAAAACAAAAACAAAAAAGAAATTAGTTTTTTTAATGTTTTTTTTAGTGTACCTCTTCTGTTTACTAGTTACTACTGCATCAGTTTAATAGACAACAAAGTTATATTATGTCAAACATTATTTATCTTTTTTTTTGTACAACATTATTTTATCTTTTTAATCAAATTTTGAAAATTGATTAATTGATTAATTCATTTTATGAATAACAAAATAAACTGAAAAACATGTTAAAAATAACGTAAGATGATCTGTCATCATATACTCATTTCCATAATACACAGATGTATCCGCAAAAAGCCATTTGAGCTGGTCATGGCATTTTCCCCCTCCTAGTCGACACATGAATGCACCTCGCTAAACATAGACTTAATTTTTAAGGGACATGGGAAGAGGCATTTGTAGATGCTAGTTGCAATACATCATATTAACGCTATAACCAAATACACTATCAGAGCGTAATGTGACTCTATTAGGGGTGGGAACCATTTTGGGTCAATTCGGGTTCAAGCCCAATCCGAGACAACCCACAGGTGTAGTATAAAGGCCCGCTGTAAACCATTTGTATTCTCGATTTTTTCGGGTTTGTGTTTGTTGAAGCAAAAATCTTTTTGATGAAAGTTTTAATGATAACAAACCTCGTGGAATAAATGATAAGTTTTATGAATGGTGATCTACTGATGTTTGCACTTGAGTTTTTGTTAAAAGAACATGAATCGCATAAGTGGATAGGCTAGAAACCACTCATATCAATAAGTGCATTATATCTACTCAACAATGAAAGAATGAGTATACCATCAATTGAAACAACAATATCATATCTCCATGAAGATTCATAGCTCAAGAATCATGATGGAAGAACTTGAATCATGATGGAAGAACTTACTTCACAAGCTACACAAGAATATGTTTGAAGTTATGTGACAAAACTTAAATTAAGTTTTATGTTATATGCTTTGAAGATCCTATATGGGTATACAAGATAAAAGGAAATATGCATACAAGTTAGGAAGATTATCATAACCTCCTCAAAGTATCACACTTCCAAAGCTTCTAAAGATAAGAAGTTCAGAGTTCAGAATGTTCATATGAACAAAGTTCAGAATGTTCATATGAATGAAGTTCATAATGATCGTGAACATTAACCCAGAATATTTCCAA
Organism: Medicago arabica; assembly: GCA_946800305.1. Lineage (NCBI taxonomy): Eukaryota > Viridiplantae > Streptophyta > Magnoliopsida > Fabales > Fabaceae > Medicago > Medicago arabica. Next base: position 45,504,592 of record OX326970.1, read on the forward strand.
AAATAATAAGGGATTACTTCATGGATAAACAAGAATATTTAAAGTCATTACTTACAAACAATGATGAACTAGATGCAAAGAAATTTTCTTTTGGACTTTAAAGAAAGAATCATCTTGTTTGTCAAAACAAATTATCTCTCATTTATATGCAACCTCCATAGTTGTTGAATGGAATAAATAAACAACCTCCATAAGGTTCAAAATGTTGAAGAACATTAGATTGTTTGTGAACATCAGAATATTCAGCATAAAGTACAGCCGTCAAAAAGGAAGGAACCAGAAGAAACATTCTAAATATGAACCCAAAAAATGTTCAAAAGGTTGTTCACAAGGTTGCTCAAAATGTTCATTAGAGAAAACCCATAAATCAATGTCCACACCAAGAACATGCAAGAACAGATGTGACATGAACATATCATATGCAGAAAATGATTTTGACTTTGGATCAAGAAATCATTAAAGGCGTTTATGGTGATTAAAGGATTAAGGGACTTTGATAGTTCTTGGTATTTGTGTATTCTTGAGTGATTAATTAAGACACAAAGAAAGTCTAAATCAAACCAAAAATCAAGTGATCAAAGAACATGAATGTTTATGAATTCGGTCAGAGTTCATAAGGTTAGTCAAAGCTCAGAAGGCTCGAAGATAGTTTAGAAGGGTGTTCTTAAGGTTTATCAAGGACAAGCCCAGAAATATATGAATATTATAAAGAACATTCAAGGCTCACATGACATAAATAAAATCCCAGTAAAGTACATTGACCAAGATCAATCAAGGAATATATGCATTTATTTGATTACAGTCAAAAAGGGCATCTTCAATGTTCATTCAAGACTATGAAGATTTGAAGTACAAAACATTAGGAATAATCCATCAAGAATATCATCCGAGATGTTTTTCCTACTGCACTTCATTGATGTTTCATTATTAGGATTTGATTACATCAAATGAGAGTCTTACAAATCACCCTAAGTGAAACAAAATGAACATTTTGAACTCTCTCAAGTTCAGAAAGTTCAATCCAGATCCATGTTTTTTCTGACATGAACAGTACAATTGTTGTAAAGTAAAAAAACAAGATCTAGTCTTATTCAATAAGGGAGTTGATATTGTACAAAGAAAACCAAATCCTCTAATGCATGGGCTTGAAGTGACAGTTCCACTTTATCTCTCCCGCACTAGTTCCAAGACAGGTTTGAAAGAAGATCTGACCCAGGAACATTCTGAAGTACGTACAAAGAAAAATCTTCATAGTACAACTCAGAAATTCATGTGATATTCATATGATGAAAACCCAGAAACACATATGGCCTTCATCCACATGAACCCAGGAACAATATCATGATGAACACAACAACTTTCTGAAGTATTCTCAAGAACACAACAACATTCTGAAGTATTTCAATTTACCCAGATTTTCAAGTAAAAGTTGGCGGGTCTCAGAACATATGACACAAGACTATTAGTCACATTCCAACGGCTACAAGAGGTTAAGAAACTCTATAAATATGAGTAGAAGGCTCATCATTACTTGCACCTTGCAAAGCATACAAGAAAACAACTTATTAAAATTGTTTGAAGCTTTGGCGAAACTTGAGTTCACAAATCAATTCATTAGATTATTAAAATATCTAAGAGTTTGAATCAAGTCACTCTCTTATATTTTCAAAGATAATCTTCTTCCTATTCTTCTTCTTCCTCTTGTTTTATTTCATTCAAACTTCCAATCAATTGTAAAAGAAAGTCTCATCTAGTTTTAGGGGTACTAAAGTGTTAGTTTGAGCATAAAAGTGTAAAGTCTAAGTGGGTAACATAGCAAAAGGATTTTAAGCCTGCTGAAACTTAAAGAATACAGGTTGTAATAGTTCAAGTGAACAAGATTGTAAGGTGTGAGATTTGAGAGGGTATCTCAAGCATCATAGTGGAAATTCTCACAAGATTGTGAGGAGTGGATTAGCCCATGTTGGATAAACCATTATAAATTTATGTGTGTTCTTCTTCTCTTCCTTATATAAACACAACATACACAAACATATTTACTTATATAAACTGTTTAATTTTAAAAGGGTCACAATTCAAACCCCCTTCTTTGTGACTATTATTTCCACATCAGGGTTCTCGCCAGACTAAGAGAAACATAGAGATGGTGAGACAAGTTCAAGAAGCCGAGACAACTATTTCAATTTCAATTTGTGTAGATCAACAAATTAATTCTCACCATATTCAGTTTCATCTCGCCATATCCACAAATTTCTTTTCAATGTCAAATTTTTTCATATTAAATTTCAATTTTTTCCAATTTCTTCTCTCAATTCCTTCTCAATCATCTATCTTCTTCACAACACATGCACAAGCATTTTTGAAAATCCATTCCGCAAACCACTTCCATCAACATGTGTAGATATGTTCATCATCCCTCACACTCATAGATCCATCCTACTGGAAATAGAAACTCACTAACAGTCACCATCTTTTATTTTGATGGACTTGTTTCAGTAGAAAAACACGATGATGATTGATAAGGAGAAGAAGAAGAAGAAAAAGAAAAAGATGAAGAATATTAAGACGACCGAAGAGTTAAAGTGAAGGAGAAGTTTACTAAATTAGGGTTGATGTTGTTATACTAGGCCAAGTGATGATGGATCTCGGCCTTTATTGCTAGCCTATTCATTATTTTTCTTTTATGGTGATACATTAGGCCTAAATTCATAGCCCTTAAAAATCATATTGGTAATTAAAAGAAATAATACACCCATCTGAACCGAACCGTTCTAAACCTCCCAACCCTTATTTAACAACCCGTTGAACACGTGAAACCAAAATAAGCCGCTCGATTGCATGCGGGTTGACCGGTTCTATCGGTTTCAAACGGGTTAGCCAAATATGTCCACCCCTACACTGTATTAGTTAACTGATGGAGACATAAAGGTTAGAGAGTTTAGTGGTTCTTATGTTATACGGAGAGTGTATGTGAAGGTATGATTGTGATCATAGGAGTATATATTCAATGAAGGAAACACATTAGAGGACTAATCAATGAAGTTTAATCTCAACACAACTTGTTAATCGACTGTTTCACTCCACTCAAATTCTATCAATAAAACTAGGATAATATTAACAAGTGCTCTAAAGGCATTGGTTAAGCATCTAAAAGTAGCAATTTTTACATTGAAAATTGTACGGTTATAACTTCAATAAGTATTTGATTTATATTTTCAAAACATGATTCTTTTTATAAGTTCCTTAAACAATGTCCTTAAAACACTCGTTACCAAGACCTATAAAACTATCAACCATCTACATACTACCACCACTTCTAACAATCAAAATATTTGAACAATTCATTAACGAAGTACTTGTGGATCAATAAATATAAATACTTTAATACTGCTACTTTTACGACCTACCAACATCACCATAATTGAAGTATATATGACCAATAAAGCATGTTTAGATGAGGCAGACACGCATGTATGGAAGAAACGAGAAATGCCATCAAAGAGGAAAGATCAAGCACAAATGTGGAAGAAACCACGCACAAGCCGTGTAATTAACCGATCAAGGCTAAATTTTGTAGGTCACCATGTTTTTATTTAATGTTTAAAAAGCATACTATTTTTCTTTTTAATATAATATTTATTTCATAATTTCTTTATTTTTTTACATGACTTATAAAAATTAATCGTAGTAATTAACTTTATCATGCACTAGCGGAAAGACAGGTATTATCGTGCCCGTCTGTCCGCTCTTTCTACTGCACTAACGCATGTGATTATTTTATTATGTTTGTTTGTATAATTTTGATTAAAATTTTAAATTCTATAATATTAATGGTAATTATTGATATATTAATTTATAAACAAAATATTCTCAAGGCATATAACAAAATTATTTTTTAATCATAATCACTTATAAACCAGCAAAGTCAATGTATAATCCATAAAATTAATCAACTTTGATTAGTTGTAACATGAAAGAAAAAGAAAAAAAATTTACAGGTTAATTCTGAATTCTGATGCAGAAGGCTGAGAGACGTTGAGAAAAACTAAACAATATGGGAGCGAACTATGAACTGTGAGAACCATACTTATTACTCCCTCTGTTCCTTTTTAAGTGTCTTTTTAGGGTAAATTTTTATTCCTATTTAACTGTCTTTTTGGTATTTTAAGGTTACAATTTGTCTATTATACCCTTTATCAATTACTCTTGTCTTTTCAATTAAACTAATTAATGATATCTATTGGAAAACTAAAGTTTTTTTTTAAACAAAGTTTGTTTTTTGTTATCAATTTAAACAAATTTTTGTTACAATGCTTCCAAGAAGAGTTAACATTCTATAAACAAGATGAATATCTATTGTTTAAAATTTCAAGTGCAAAGTAAAAGAACAAATTTGAGAGAAGAAAAATAAAAGACTCCATGAATGTTCAAAAACAAGCAAGAGAAAGTGGTAGACTCATCAGAAAATTGTCAATTGTTTGTTGTGAGAGAGAGGGGGAGAGAGAAAAAAAAGAAGATAATAACTGACAACTGTTTGTTACGAGAGAAAGATAACATATTAAATTTATTCAAAAGATAAAGTGTATGCTAAAAAGTAGGAATTTATTGGTGGATTAAAATGAGGGTATAATAGGAAGAAAATATACAAAAATACACATCGCTATTTTAATGGTAATATTCTAAAAAGAAACTTAAAAAGGAACAAAGGGAGTACTATTTAATATAGTGTTAACAAATATTTTGAGTCATAATCTTTTTTTTAGAGGATTTAAAGTCCAATCTTTAGCAATATTTTTAGCTCACGTTTGTTACAAAACTTTTTTTTAGAAGATTTAAAGTCCAATTTTTAACATTATATTTTGCTTACGTTTGTTACTAATCTTTTTTTTTAGAGTATTTAAAGTCCAAACTTTAACATTATTATTTCCTGCTCACGTTTGTTACTAATCTTTTTTTTAGAGGATTTAAAGTCCAATCTTTAGCATTATTTTTTGCTCACGTTTGTTACTAATCTTTTTTAGAGGATTTAAAGTCCAATCTTTACCATTATTTTTTGCTCACGTTTTTTAGAATTTATCAAAGGCTAAGAAAGAGTAACTTATATTAATAAAATAATAAAATAAAATAAAATGGAAATACTGTTTTTTGTCGAAGGGATATGAAAATATTTGACAATCTTTGTCGGTTGTATTGAAGGGAACCATACAGATGTACAACATAAAATCGGTTGATAAAAAAGTAAAATGAGTTTTTGTTTTGTGCTAGTTTTTTGTGTGTTTGCTATGTGGTTAACAGAGGTAAAAGAGGGTTAACGGGGACGATTAGTGACATGAATTAATAATCCACGTGTTATTTTATAATTGGCTAACAGTAAGAACAATTCATAAGGAATTGTGTGAGTTTTCTCTTTAAATTAAGTTTATTCTTATTTATTTTTTACATGTGTTATTTGTATTTAAAATAAAACTAAAATTAAAAATTAAGGGTATTTTTGGAAAGAAAAGTCCAACCCAAAAGTGTGCTGACAAGGTAGTTTTCTTTATCTTCTACCAGCGAAAAGACGGGAGTTATTATGTCCGTCTGTCCGCTCTTTTTACTGTGCTAACATATGTGATTATTTTATTATATTTGTTTGTATAATTTTGATTAAATTTTTTAAATTTTAAAATATTAATTGAAATTATTGATATATTGATTTATAAACAAAATATTGTCAAGGCACAAAATTATTTTTGAATCATAATCACTTATAAACCAGCAAAATCAATATAATCGATAAAATTAATCAACTCTGATTAGTTGTAAGTTGTAACATGAAAGAAAAAGAAAAGAAAAAAAAAATTACAGGTTAATTCTGAATTCTGATGTAGATGGCTCAGAGAGGTTGAAAAAATAAACAATGCGGGAGCGAATTATGAACTGTGAGAAGCCTACTTATTAATATTTAATATAGTGTTAAAAAATCTTTGTCTAAATTATTTTGAGTCATAATCTTTTTTTAGAGGATTTAAAGTTCAATCTTTAACAATATATTTAGTTCATGTTTGTTACAACTAATCAAAGTCGATTAACATGTTTAGTTTTTTTCTTTTTCTTTCATGTTACAACTAATCAAAGTCGATTAATTTTATAAATTATATATTTAACTTTGCTGGTTTATAAGCGATTATGATTCAAATTGTTTACCATTAATTTTAATAATTATTTAACTTTGCTGGTTTATAATTGCTTATACAAACTATGATAGTGTGTTTTTTTTTTTTTAATATAAAGAGAACCATGATTTTTTTTAATTATTAAATAAAGGGAAAATAACCAATAACATCCTTTGTCGTTAAGCTCCTTCCTTTGCCGTTTAAAGGAATAAAAGCATTGTTTTTTTCTTTGTGATTCCAAACGTTCTGTATGTATACAATTGATTAACTGCTCCCATGGCCCCCATCCAATAATCCAACAAAATACAGTGAAATCAAAGTGTTAAAACCATTTAAACAATTCAAATTTGTTAAACGATAATCACGCTCATTTACCAACAACTAAAAATAGAAACACTAGAAAGCTTCAAACCACCATATTTTGTTTTTGGTTACATTCAAACAATCATCTGAGAGACCATAAAAAGAGAGGACCGCTAAGTATGGATACGAACACCGACACCGGATACAACACGGATACTGACACGCGCCAATAACGTTGATAATTTGAGAAAATCACATAATTTAGTGTAATTATATTTGTGGATGCGGATGCAACACGTGTTCAGACACATTTAATATAAAGAGTGTATGTGATTCATAGATGAGGAGTAATATCATAATTTATATATATGGCCGAAAGACCCATAATTAAACCTACAAATGATGATGTTCAAAAATTGAATGACATAATTATTAATTAGTTTCTAGGAGAATAACATAATTTGTTGTCATTTAACGAGGTTAAAGGAGATACTTCTTAAACTCAACTGCTTAAGGAAGTATCCCATCACATATTTTAAAAGTAAAAAAAGGTGCACCTTTGATGTTGTTGCGAAACATAGACCCTAAATATGACCTGTGTAATGGAACACGACTGTTATGTCGTGGTTTATTTAAGAATATGTTGGATGTGGAAATCCTAACAGGAAGCAATGGTGGAAAAAGAACATTCTTACCCATAATTAAATTAAAAACAAATGCGAGTTCACGGTTTCCCTTTGTGCTTAGTAAAAAACAGTTTCCCGTTAGACTAAGTTTTGCTATTACCATAAATAAATCACTAGGGCAGACCATTCCCAAAGTCGGAATTATCTTTCACGACATGTTTTCAGCCATGGTCAATTATATGTAGCTTTTTCAAGAGAAGTTTCTCAAATTCAACAAAAGTTCTCATTAAGAAGGGAAAACAGAAGGAAAAGATTTAAACTTTACGAAAAATGTAGTTTTTAAAGATATTCTTTTATCGCAATCACAATGTTTCTTTTACATAACATGTCATTTATACATTTATTTAAGATGTTTCTTTTACACAACAAACACATTTATGTTATGATGTTACTAATTACTATTAGAATAAACAATAAATTCTCATTATTTTACCTTAAGTTTATATGCAGGCAAACTAAGATATGTTGAGTTCAAAAATAATTTTGTTATATGCCTTGACAACATTTTGTGTATGAATCAATATATCAATAATTTCTATAATATTTAAAAATTTAAAAAATTTAATTAAAATTATACAAACAAACATAATAAAATAATCACATGCGTTAGCGCAGTAGAAAGAGCGGAACAGACGCTCTTTCCACTAGTATATATAGTATAGTTCACACGGATCCAATTATTATTTAATTCTTGAAAAAGTCAAAGTTTAGGGTTATAGGCAATCGCTTCTATGTAAGTATTGTTTATAAAACTTGTTCAAAAAAAAGTATTGTTTATAGAAAATCACGACTATTATTTATTACCCTATTATAATATTAATAATAATTGTGGTTCCTTAAAAAAAAAAAAATAATTGTGGTAAAAAAAAAGGCCAAAACTACACAAGTCATCGATCTATTATTTTAAAAAAAGACCAAAATTACTCAAGTCATCGAACTATTATTTTTTAAAAATGTTATCGATTGTAACAATTTGGCATAATTATTCTGTGGCATTAAAGATTGACCAGTACTATTAATTCATCGATCTCTCTAAAACAAAAAGAAGTGTCAATGCCTGTAAAAAAAAAAAAAAGAAATATCCCTTAAAAAAAGGTCAACATATTTAATTAAGTCATCGATTTAATAAATTCATTTTTTTTAAAGAATTTAATAAATTATTTAACAACAATCCCGGTAATATAACATTGTGACTACACAAGAATAAAAAAAAAAAGAATTGCTCATGTTTATACATTTTTGGTCATTGAACTTCTATATCAGAGATTCTTTAAACTAGTTAATAGCATACTACGATCAAATGACTACAAATAATTTGATAAAATCAAAATAATTGGAATATTTATGTCTCTGTATCTGCAACGTTGAAATCCAAATTATTTTTTATGTGAAGAAAACACCCAAATCATTTATTGAATTGTAATTGACTGAAACCAATCTTTTAATAAGAACCAAACGAACATTGCAACAAGACGAAAAAAATCAAACAACACTGCACAAGACGACGAATAACACAATGCCACACTTAGATGATGAAATCAAGAAAAAAAATATAGATATGTTTGAAAATCACTCAATTAGATTGAAATAAGGATAAAATATGAATAAGGGTTACTTCGAATCAAAAATTGACCCAAAACAATACATCAAGAAAGAAAATGAAGGAGAGAACTTAGAGAGAGAACTAAGACATACTTGTTGGAGAGTGAGAACCTTAAAATGGGTGTAATGAGTGGAATGGCAATGAGGCGGCGTGGGGAAAAGTTTTACATTCCCCGTCCCATACTCAATTCTCATATACTTACCCGTTATCCTACCCATGCTCAATGTGGATGAGAAATTGAACCTCATCCCCATCTTCAACGGGGTCAGGTATTCCCTCCCTATCCCCGTCCCCACATTGAATAATTTTTTTTAATACATAATAGAAGTTTTTTTGCAACCCCTAGAGAAATGTTGTAATGCATTCCAGCAATATGTCCACATTTACATTTGTTAGACCGATTGATTTAATTGCTCTTTTAAATATCAATAGTAGTTTTTATAACACGACATTTATCAAACAAAATAACATGGAATATCAACATAAATTAATTTTCTACATTTGTGACGGATTTGAGTATGAGTTCGGGGTGGGTACCTTTATATCTGTTATCTGTCCCATACCTGTGTTTTGAAATCGGGAAAAATTCAAACCCATACCCAAACCCAATCAAAACCAGGAAAACCCGTTAAATTGGGTTTGGTTTGGGCAGGTAACCACATGTATCAGTTTTGTTGCCATGCCTAGTAATGATTTAGTTTATTAAATCTAGTAATTCAATACTCGGGCACCATGTTTAGAGAATTATAAACAATCATTTCAATTTTGAAGTGGCTCATATCTCAGTCATTTTCGATATGTTTAATGTGCACATACAAATAATTTGTGTATACACTAGTGAATGTAAACAACCGTCGAGGAAATAGAGACGACAATCAAGACCTTGATCACATGGAGGTGAATTGTTGCCTCCATCATCTTCACCGCCATGATGATAAGAAAAACATCTTTGCCTTCTCTGGGACCTGTGATTTATTGCATCCAGACATCCTTTCCTTTACTTTTAGATCAATGATTTTCAGCGCAATTGTTGTGACTGCAAAGTGCGTGGGTTGACGAAGAATGATTTTAAACTTAAAAAATTTCATCACACAAATGGAAGACAAATATAACTGTTTCTTCTTAATGAAGACGCTCCTACTAAACGTGTTGTGACTCAAGATGAGTCAAAATGATTCTCGAAATTTGATTCTGATTGTCGTCTACCCTTGCAAGATAACAATTTTGTTCCTTAGGGTGTGTTTGGATGGAGGGTTTAGGAGGGGAAGGGAGGGGAGAGTTTAATTTTCATTTTTAAATTACGAACATTATGAAATGTTTTTTAAAAAGTTAACATATTAACATAATAAACGATCATATATTAACATGTTATATACTCCGTAATTTAAAAAAGAAAAGTAAACCCTCAATCCAAATACACCTTTAAGCATATTTGATTGTTGTTGGATTAGGCCAAAGAGATTGTTAAACCAGTCATTGCCATTGATACCGACAATATGTGACAAAATTTTCTCCGGGTTTGATTTCGGAACTAGTGGAATAATCGGAAACTGCTGGATTAATGAAAAATTGGTCTTGCTTCGAAGGTGGTGAGGGAAGTTGGAAGGCAATTGATGTCGCTCTTGACTTTGAAACACTGATTTTTTTTCCCTTTGCAGCCATCAAAAGTGTGTTGTCAAAGAGGGTAAAGATCCTCTTCATATGAGAATCTCATGAAAGACTCCCACCGACGCGAATGATCTGAAGTAGACTTGAAGATAGCAAATCACAGACGGATCTATATCAGAAGACCGTGATTTGATTGTTCAGTTATTCATCATGTTGCTGCTAAACATCTTAGAATATGTGTAGCTAGGAGCAATGTTATATCTCTAGAAAAATAACATCAAGAATTCTTCAAGAATAAAGAGCAACCAATTACAATGCACTATTTGCCACAATTCAAGGAGGTGTGGCTGAAAAATAGAAAGTGAACAAATAAATCATGCAATTAAAACTTGCCAACTGTTTCTTGAAAAATTCTTAATGCTATCTTTCTAGATAAATATCATTTTCCGTGTAGCTAGATATGGATCATTTAATTTGCGAGTTGGGCCATGTTTCTTGGCTGAGTTGGATCTTGACTTAGTCATGAACACATCTATTAATCCAAATTTTTAAAAATAATTAATAATCCGCTAACATACATAGCAGCGATGATAGATTACTTCCTTAAATATAATGGATTAGATTGAATAAATACATTGGATATATTGGATTTTTAGAATGATAATGTCCTCTGAAAGAATAAAAAATACGAGATGAAATGATAACGTATTAACGTAAGTCCTTTTATTTGAAGTTCATGTGATCGGTGCTTTCATACTCTCGTAATAAGGAAAATCTTGGAGAATCTAATATATTATAGAATTTTATTAAATGAAGTTCTGTAGTCAATTCTTCAAAAATACAAGTCATATTAATTAAGAATATAGATATAAAATAATAAACATTATGGTGTGTACATCGAGCTTCTTTATAAATATTGTTTTGCATAAAATTTTAACGTGCAAGGTCTGATTCTGGCTAGTGACCAGCAAGTTCCGAGTTTTAATTAATCCCCTAACTTTCCTAGTCAGGTGTAGTGATTATACTTCGGAACCTATTAGAAAACTGAAATCAACATTCCATTTTTTTCACCAGGAAATATTTTTTTGACTGATTAAATTGTTTGGTGCATTTCAGATTTGGAAAAAACCAGGAAGTAGTATGATGAAATCAACAGGTGTTGCCTCTGATGGAATTGTTCATCAGGTACTCACTAAAGACAACTATGAAAGATGGAAAATTGTTATGCAAAATTATCTGCAGGGGCAAGGTCTGTGGGACGTTGTCATCAAGAATGTTGATGCTAATCATACTGATCAGGCAGCTTCCAAAAAAATGAAGGATGGACAACAAGCTTTACACTTCTTTCAACTATCATCATGTAAACGAGATTTTCTTGAAACAGTCAAAAAATCAGGCTGGAATAACTTCACCAACCAAAATGACCCAGATTCAAGAGCTACCCCAGATTTGGAGCAAGGTCTGTATCTCTACACTGTGATACTATTACTCGCTTTCTCTATTGTTTTAGTTTTCATGGCAATATCTAAGTTTATTTGTATATATTTGATGGAAAATGCTATTTTTTTAGAAAAATAACATCAATAATTTTTGAAGACACAGCTGACAAGTTTTCATTGCATGATTTATTTGTTCACTTTCTATTTTTCAGCCTCATTGAATTGTGACAAATAGTGCATTGTGATTGAACTGCTCTTTATTCTTGAAGAATTCTTGATGTTATTTACCTAGAGATATAGCATTGCTCATATTTGATTGTGTCGTAAGTTGTCCAAAAAATTATTGTTCAAATAACATATTCCATTTTTTTCAATAATGGTATCTACACACCCAATTTTTCTACATCCATTCAACAATTCGTTTTCTCTATATCTCTCTTCCCAGCACATGATGAATCTATCACATCCACTCTCTTTCATCTCTATCTCTTTCAAATATAATTTTGGAGGTCTAAGAAACATTTTTTTTTTCTTAAAATCAAAATTAAAATTAAATTATTTTTTTAAATTATAATTATTATTAATAATAAATATACAATTTTTTCTTTTGTCCCAACAATTTTTTATAATACTTGCAAATGCAACACATTTTACTTTTAGTTTTGTTGTTTTGATTTAATCTCTACGAAATTTGTTTATGTTGCAATTGATCCATATAAATTACTATTAATCTTTATTTTGATGGATTAAAATCAAATTCATTTCATATTACATATATAAATCAATTTAATTGTTGTGAAATACCGTACCGGAATCACTATCGGTTCGAAATCACACCAATACTTGTATAGATGTGTGGAGCAAAAGGTAGTGGTAATCCTAGGTCTAAGTGTCTTCAAGCAACAACAACAAAACAGACCCAAAGCCTAAGTGTAGAGCTTAAAACAATGACACTAACAAGCATGAAGATAAGAAAGCTTAAGAAAAACAAACATACACAAAATGGTAACCCAGTTCAGTCAATATGACCTAATCTGGGGGAGAGAGCAGCTCTCCAATCCACTATGATAAGATGTTACAAAGGTTACAAGAAATCAGCCTTCAATCCTAATCTCTACCCTTGTCTTGACCCACCTCACTCATATGAACCTACAAGAGATTACACTAGAGGAAGCTTATGATCCTTCCAATGATATAATCTCACTACCCAAGGTGTTTACAATGTTTATCCCAACCCAAGAGACTATCCCTACAAAGGTACTCAACCCTCAAGTTCCCCCCTTTGTGAACCCTAGACCTCTTGCTTCAGCTCTCCTTTAAAGAATGCAGAAAACCACTTAAATACTAGTCACAGGCGCCCAAAATCGTGTCACGCTTCCAGAATCGTGTCACGATTCTGCTTTTCCAACCGTTGTGACCAGTCCCTTTCAGGTAAACTTGCTGAGGAAGTTGTTGAATCGTGTCACGATTTCCCAAATCGTGTCACGATTTTCCATCTCACAAGGCATGCTCTCTGCCAAGCAAATCGTGCCACGATGCCCAAATCGTGTCACGATTTCTGGGCTGCTTTGCTTTCACAATTTGAAGCCAATATACAACATTCTCCACCTTGACTTCTAATTGGTGATGATGTCAATTTAACCATCAACCACCATGCTGCTCTCTCCATAAGGGAATTACTCTTCAACAAATTTGATCAAGTCCAAGCAATGCTTGAACCTTGATCTAGGCAATGACTTGGTAAACACATCCGCCGGATTCTCTTCCGATGCCACTTTTTCCACCATGATCTCTTTGGATTCAATCATGTCTCTAACAAAGTGCAGGCGAATGTCAATGTGCTTTGTCCTCTCATGATACACTTGATGATTTGCCAAGTGAATCGCGCTTTGGCTATCACAATGTATCTTCACACATTCTTGAGTAATTCCCAACTCACCAATCATCCCTTTCAGCCACATGGCCTCTTTCACCCCTTCAACAAGGGCAATGTATTCCGCTTGAGTTGTAGATAATGCCACCATGGATTGTTGGTTTGCCTTCCAACTAATAGCCGTGCCATAGAGAGTAAACACAAACCCCGATAGAGATTTTCTAGTGTCTATATTGCCCGCATAATCCGAATCCACATACCCCTCCAAAGCGTCTTTCCCTTGAGTTGCTCTTGTGTACTTCAAACCGCCCTTCAAAGACCCATTCAAATACCTCAACACCCACTTCAAAGCTTGCCAATGCACAATACCCGGATTTGCCATGAACCGACTCACAATGCTAACCGCATAAGCTAAGTCCGGTCTACTACAAACCATTCCATACATGATGCTTCCAACCCCACTAGCATAGGGAGTACTAGCCATCGCTTGTTTTTCATCCTCGGATTGAGGACATTGTTTTATGGACAACTTCGTGTGGTGACCCAAGGGAGTGCTCACAATTTTAGAGTTTGACATTCTAAAACGCTCCACCACCTTCTTCAAGTAACTAAGTTGAGATAAGAAAAGTTCACCTTTGTCACGATTCCTCACGATATCAATTCCAAGAACTCGCTTTGCCGGACCAAGATCTTTCATCTCAAATTCTTCATTTAACTTTTCTTTGAGCCTCATGATCTCATCCTTGCTAGAACTTGCCATCAAGATATCATCCACATATAGAAGAAGGTAAAGAACGACTTTCTCACCATTCTTCAACATGTACACACATGAATCATACCCGCTTCTCACAAAACCGGTCTTCAGAAGAAATTCATCAAACCGACGATACCATTGCCTAGGGCTTTGCTTCAACCCATACAAAGATTTCTTCAAAAGACACACCTTAGACTTGTCCTCCACAAAACCTTCCGGTTGCTCCATGTAGATTGTCTCTTCAAGGTCACCATGTAAGAAAGCGGTCTTTACATCCATTTGCTCCAACTCAAGATTGAAATAATTCACAATAGCCATGAGAATCCTTATGGAACAATGTTTCACCACCGGTGAGAAGATCTCATTATAGTCAATCCCTTCCACTTGAGTGAAACCCTTTGCCACAAGTCTTGCTTTGTACCTTGGACCCTCAACTCCCAGAATACCCTCCTTTTTCTTGAAGATCCACTTGCATCCAACTACCCTTTGGTGTTTAGGTAGCTTCACAAGTTTCCAAGTTTGGTTCTTCTCCAATGAATCCATTTCTTCATTCACTGCCTTCAACCAATACTTGCTTTCTTTGCTCTCAAATGCCTCCTTGAAGTTTCTAGGCTCCGAGTCTTGCACACCTTCAGCCGCATTTAGAGCAAAACACACCAAGTCCGCATAACCATATCTACTAGGTGCCGTAATGGTCCTTCTTTCCCTATCTCTAGCCAAAAGATAATCAGGATCCACTACCGGTTGAGTTCCACTTGGCTCCGATGTTGAATCTTCATTTTCCACATCGTCTTCTTCTTCACTTGGAAGCTCCACCTCAAACTGAGTTTCCTCCACCCTTGTTTCCGGTACTAAAGTCTCTAGGTCTTTACACTTCATCCCCATACGGGTCTCATCAAAGGTAACATCCCTACTAATCAAGACTTTTGATCCTCCACCAGATTCCAATTTCCACAACTTGTAGCCCTTCACACCTTCCGGATAACCAATGAAGACACATTTCAAAGCTCTAGGCTCAAGCTTGTCTTGCTTGATATGCGCATATGCCAAAGCTCCGAAAACCTTCAAAGTTGAGTAGTTTGCCGGTTTCCCACTCCATACTTCCATAGGTGTCTTGAAGTCGATTGCCGTTGATGGACATCTGTTGATCAAATAAGCTGCAGTCGTCACTGCTTCACCCCAGAAACTCTTAGGTAACCCAGCTCCTAGTATCATACACCTCACACGCTCCAAAAGAGTCCTATTCATGCGTTCAGCAAGACCATTTTGTTGCGGTGTTCTCGGTACGGTTCTATGCCTCTTGATTCCTTTTATCCTGCAAAACTCATTAAACTGCTCTGAAACAAACTCCAGGCCATTGTCAGTTCTTAAACCTTTTAGTTTAGTTCCCATTTGATTTTCTATGAGAGTGTGCCATTCTTTGAACTTTTCAAAGGTGTCACTTTTGTTTTTCAAAACAAAGACCCACACTCTCCTAGAATAATCATCAATAATGGAAAGAAAATAGGATCCTCCCCCATGAGTAAGAGTCTTGGAAGGACCCCAAAGGTCCGAATGTACATACTCAAAAGGTCTACTAGAATTATGCATGCCACTACCAAACTTGACTCTATGTTGTTTTCCTAGTATGCATTGTTCACAAAATTCTAGCTTATCCAACTTTTCTTTACCTAGCAAACCTTGTTTGGCTAGTTCAACTAAACCTCTTTCACTAACATGCCCTAATCTCATATGCCACAATTCAGAATTATTATGATGTACTACACTAGCTACCGATGCATTACCAATTACTATGGAACCATCTAAAATGTATAAACCATTCATTTTAGACCCCTTGACCGTAATCAATGCACCATGCGAAATTTTACAAACTCCATGCTCAATTCTAGTACAATAACCTAGACTATCAAACATGCTTATGGAAATTAAATTTCGCTTAAGTTCGGGAACATACCTCACTTCCTTTAAAAGGAATTCACGGCCATCAAACATCTTTAGACGGACGTTTCCCATACCTTGGACTTTGCACGCTTTGTCATTTCCGAGTCGAACAACTCCTCCTTCTCTTAGAGCCAAAGTCTCAAAATATTCCTTTCTAGGACACATGTGATAAGAGCATCCCGAGTCCAAAACCCAGCTCTTCTCCGGTTCCCAACTTGTGACTGCTAGTGCACCCGCACTTTCATAACCATCTTCATCGGACGCCACCGCAACTTGAACGGAAGAACTACCATTGCCCTCCTTTTCCGGACAATCCTTCTTGAAGTGACCTTGTTTGTGACAAAGAAAGCACTTATACTTTGATTTGTCAAAACCCTTGGACCTAGACTTGGACCTTGACTTTCCCTTGCCTTTTCCTCTATGCTCATTCCTCCCTCTTGAAACATTCAAGCCTTCACCGCTATCATCAACCTTCAAGTCCTTGAACTTGGTCAATTCCTTGGTTCTCAAAGCCGCTTGGACTTCCTCCAAAGTAGTGGTGCCCTCCTTACCATAAAGGATGGTATCCTTGAAATGCTCAAAAGACTTTGGTAATGAACAAAGTAACAACAATGCCTTGTCCTCATCATCCACATTGACTTCAATGTTGGCCAAATCATCAAGAATCTTGTTAAATTCCGCCAATTGCTCCGAGATCGATTTAGACTCCACCATCTTGAATGAATAGAGTTGTTGCTTCAAGAGTTGCCTATGAGCCAACGATTTCGTCATGTACAATGACTCCATCTTAGCCCACATCGATGCCGCGGTTGGTTCCCTCGCGACATCCCTTAAAACCTTATCTCCGAGACATAAAACAATGGCACTCTTTGCCTTGTCTATCATCTCACGCTTCTCCGCTTGTGTCAAATGTGCCGGCATCGCCGCTTCACCTTTCAATGCTTCTACACACTTTTGTTGTGTCAAAACCGCTTGCATCTTAACCTTCCACAACCCGAAATCATTACTTCCGGTGAACTTCTCGATGTCCCACTTTGAACCCATGATACCAACTATACCACTTTACGCCTATGCCCCACGGTGGGCGCCAATTGTTGTGAAAATACCGTACCGGAATCACTATCGGTTCGAAATCACACCAATACTTGTATAGATGTGTGGAGCAAAAGGTAGTGGTAATCCTAGGTCTAAGTGTCTTCAAGCAACAACAACAAAACAGACCCAAAGCCTAAGTGTAGAGCTTAAAACAATGACACTAACAAGCATGAAGATAAGAAAGCTTAAGAAAAACAAACACACACAAAATGGTAACCCAGTTCAGTCAATATGACCTAATCTGGGGGAGAGAGCAGCTCTCCAATCCACTATGATAAGATGTTACAAAGGTTACAAGAAATCAGCCTTCAATCCTAATCTCTACCCTTGTCTTGACCCACCTCACTCATATGAACCTACAAGAGATTACACTAGAGGAAGCTTATGATCCTTCCAATGATATAATCTCACTACCCAAGGTGTTTACAATGTTTATCCCAACCCAAGAGACTATCCCTACAAAGGTACTCAACCCTCAAGTTCCCCCCTTTGTGAACCCTAGACCTCTTGCTTCAGCTCTCCTTCAAAGAATGCAGAAAACCACTTAAATACTAGTCACAGGCGCCCAAAATCGTGTCACGCTTCCAGAATCGTGTCACGATTCTGCTTTTCCAACCGTTGTGACCAGTCCCTTTCAGGTAAACTTGCTGAGGAAGTTGTTGAATCGTGTCACGATTTCCCAAATCGTGTCACGATTTTCCATCTCACAAGGCATGCTCTCTGCCAAGCAAATCGTGCCACGATGCCCAAATCGTGTCACGATTTCTGGGCTGCTCTGCTTTCACAATTTGAAGCCAATATACAACATTAATATAAATAAATTTGATAGAAACTTAAACAAAACAACAAGGACGACTTACTTTTTTTTAATCAAACCAAGGACTTTAACTTTTAACTATGGACTTGCTTAAACAAGCCGCAACTTTGAAACTTATTTGAGTCCTTGTGTCTGACTCAAATATTAAAAGGACCAACAACTTGTTATATTGAAGTTGTGTTTAATTAACTTTATATTGCACATCTGGTCATCGTTGTTACATTTTAAGGGTTTAGCTGTAAGAATATTTTATGTGGAATTACAAATTCAAACATTAATGTATATGTTTATGTTTCCCTCTATGAATATGTTAGGGCAAGGCCTTCTAGGCGTTATCCAGACTGTTTCAGAATTTGAAACTGATGCTTCATGGAAAATAAAAGATGTGAAAGCTTTGCATATCATTCAACTATCATGTGGACGGGAGATTGCTGATGAGATTAGTCATTTTAAAACAGCCAAAAGCGCCTGGAATCATTTAGGCTCATTATATGGCAAAGATTTAACAGCCGGTGCAGATCATGAACAAGGTACCATTAACTGATTTAAAAGTTTCAAAAGCTGATTTTTATGACAATTAATGTGCCTCATCAAACTCTTGAATGTTAATGGCAGATGTGGATGATAGCCACACTCCAAAGAATAAGGAATTGTTCTGGAAGGTGATGAGAGGTACACCTATTGGAAATATCGGTATGGATTCAGATGTATATATGACATCGGCTTCTAGGTCTTCGCTTCTTCATGCTGCAGTAATTGCTGGAAATGTGGAAAATGTGGAATTGTTGGTGAAAGTAGGGAAAGACACGTTAATATGCATGCAAGACGAACACGGTGACACAGCTCTTACTCTTGTTGCACGTTATACTGGAAATACTGATATAGCAAAGTGCATGGTAGAGGAAATAAAGGGACTCCCAGAAACGTTGCTAGAAAAGGAGAACAATGACAATGTAATCCCTATTCTTCTTGCTGCCGCTAATGGACACAAAGAATTGACTACCTATCTTTACTCCAGAACCCCCCCCAAATCCAAAGTGTTCGACAAATCCAATTCACAGAATCGTGTTTTGCTTCTTTCACTATGTATCACTGCTGAAATATTTGGTAAGTAAATTTATAGTTTTTGTTTGTTGTTAAAAAAATTTGTTATTTTAATGTAATACCTTTTCTATTCAAATGTGTGGTTTGATCAATGATCAGATGTGGCTTTGAGATTACTCAGACGTTTTAAAGATCTGCCCGAGCAATCATTATCAATATATAACTTCTCCGTCCCTACGTTGTTAAGGGAATCGTTATCACTACCGAGCAAAATCTCAGAATCAGATCCTCTCCAGCAATCCTTACCTGATAAATTCTCGGCCTTAGTTGCATTGGCAAAAATGCCTACATCTTTTCCAAGTGGCACCCGATTGGGATTTATAGGCCAAATTATTTATGAAAGTAAGTTTGCACGCTATTCTTTCTTTATTGGTAATAGCGATAACCAGGCAACATTCCAATACCCTAAAATACATATTGTAAAAGAAAAATAGTTTAAATCAAGTTAGTTAATTAATACATATAATGGCAACAACAAAACCCAATAAATACTATTCAGATTAAACTCGAGATAATATGTCATGTAATTGATTTTGATTGTGTTGATAAACTTATCTCTGAGTTAAACCATGTGGATTCAATGCGGCTGCAATAGAAAAATACATAAAATGTAAGTTAGTAATATGATAATAACAAATTGATAATAAGATACATGTCAAATATTGTAAAGCATGGGCGTCCTCAATACTGAGATTTTCCATAAGCATGTGAGATTGAGGTTCAACTGGTATAGAGTGATGCATAAAAATAAAGAGCATCAATTAATATAAAAAGAAGTGGTGATGTTGTGCAATTAATGAGATTATGGGTAGGAATTTGGCTTAAGAGGGGATTAGGGTTGAGCATAATTTAAGAGACATTTATAATAATAGAATAGATAGTTAGATAGATAAATATAATATGATACAATGGTTATGGTAATTTGACAATTTATGGCATAATAATAAGATATCTAAAAAGGATATGGAACAAACATAAGAAAATAGTAATCGAGTGATTCAACTCAAGTGATTAATGAACTTCATCAAATGATGAATTGTTCAGGAGAAAAAGTTGGATTTCAGATGAAACAATTCTTAGTCAGATTATAATCTCACAACCAAACTACATATTAGTAGGGGGACTCTTTTTCCTGAGATCTGAGATCCGAAGGATTAACACAAACAAAAAAAGATAAGTAAAGGGTTATGTTAGTATATCCATGGCGATGACCACTTAAAATTTACTGTTCTTTATCAAACATTAGTGATTAATTTTATATTATTCCCTCCGGTTCATTTTATTAAAGATAAATATGTCAACAAAAGTTGATGTATTTAGTTTATAATATTGAATAAATACATCAATTTTTGTTGATCCATTTTTCTCTTATAAAAAGTACCAAAAGGAGAGTATGTAGATATTTATACATATAATAATGATAGTTAAATATTATATCATAAAAGAAAGAAAGAAACAATGAAATAAAATATTTGAATATACCTCTTTTAAAAATAAAATATTTGAACATAATTTGCATTGCAGATTTGAGTGTGGAAAGGAGTTTCAACATTGAGTATGATATTGCCGAAATTGGGAATTTCGTCCGAAAGGTAACATGTGTTGCTGATGTTGCAAATGAGAGACCACAAAAGATTTCTTCCGCAGTCCAATGTGGCATAGGCAGAAAGGTTTGGAATTTGGTTGTTCTAATAATGCTTTCGGGTACGCTATGTTCTTTCTCTTTAACTATTTCAGTCTTCCAACATCACATATTAATAATCAAGACCTATGCCTTTTAACCGGTACTTTTATGACACAAGTTAGCAAAACCTGCTTTTTATTACCTACATGAATATATATAAATGGCTCAAAGCTTTTATTTAGGTTGGCGCTTCTGCAAACTGCTGGTATCGATATTTCTCTTTTGGCCAGTAAAGCTTTTGGGTATGTCGTGTACTGTCTTATAGAGCCATCATGCTTTAATCAATTGTAATTTCTTCTGTGCCTTTTTTTCTTCTTATTTCTACACTGTTTTTGTTGATTTGTTCAGGTCTACTACTTTGTAAGATATTCCGTGGCGTTGCATATTTGTTGGTTCAAATTTTCCATTGCCTAGATATTCATGGTACGTAAATTCAAATGCAAAGGTTTGATTTAATAATCATCCAGTAAAAAAAACTCATTAGTTATTCACTCATATTTCAAATATTTCATGAATTAGTAATTCAAATGTGATCAATAAGTTTCCAACCAGTTGGTAGAGACATTGAATAATATAAACTGGTAACATCAGCTATCACACGAGTCAATTCGCTTTGCACCAATACTAATAACAATTGATATACTAATTTGCAATAGACACGAATACAATTATAGTGATGTCTTAGCATTTAAAATGTTGGTTAAAATAATCATTATGATTGATTGTTTAAAAAAAATCTTGATATTGATGTTGCATGTAAAGCTTTCCTTAATTATATGCTTAATTCGAATTGTTTTTTTTAACAACTCCAAGATTGATCAAGTCCCTTCAATTGTGTCAGGAATCAGGGAGATATATGATCAGAAATATACACATTATGAAGTTATAGGAATATTGAGTTACTTCTGCCGAAGTGTTGGAAAATTTAATAGTTCAAAGCTCAAAGAGGCTTCCGCATATGAAGCAATGTTGCATGCATCCCAACACGGAATAATCGAGTTCATAAATGCCATGAGGGACGCTAATCCTAATTTTCTTTCAGCCGTCGATAGCTGCCATAGAGGCATATTTTCATATGCAATCTTGCATCGCAAACAAAATGTGTTTCAACTCATACATTCTGTCAATGGACGGAAGGAGATACTTAGACATCGTATAGACTCGTTTGGCAATAACTTGTTGCACCTGGCAGCACATTTAGGTCCTTCATCTGATCGTCATAGCAGATCCGGTGCTGCTCTGCAAATGCAAAGAGAGATTCAATGGTTTAAGGTCACCCATCTAAATTAATTGTCTTAAATACATAATATTGATTGAAGATACATATCCTATATATAATTCAATAGTAGAAGTGCAAAATAATTAACGTGTACCGGCTATGTTGGTTATTTTACAAAACATGATATATAGGCAAATTCTTTTAGATTTCATTTTATAAAATACACATGAAGCATTTCCTAATAAATGTTGTTGAGGCACCATATGTTAGGTACTCTAAAATTACACTCCATGAGTATTATATACGAAATACTCCTTCTCTAACGACAAATAAGTAAAAATGGGTTAATTTTTTTTGGATTAAATACATAAATTTTGTTAACTAGCTTTTGCTTATATTTCATACGCATATTGTTACAAAGATCCAAATGAACCAAGAATTATGTGTTTCAACATTGTGACTTTAATGAAGCTCCAAAACCACATAATTCCACCAATCTATTTAATTTACAGTATATGCATGTCTCTTGCTTCTTTATAAGTTGTTTATGATATACCACTGCAGGCGGTAGAGAAAGTTTTGCATCCCAAGTTTAAGGAAGCCGTAAATGATGATGGTAAGAAGCCTTATGAGATATTCATTGAAAGCCACGAGGAGCTAGTGAAAGATGGAGAGAAATGGGCAAAAGACACAGCAACATCTTATACAATTGTGGGAACACTCATCACTACCATCATGTTTGCTGCAGCCTTTACGGTCCCAGGTGGAAATGACGACAAAACTGGTTTGCCCATCTTCTTACATGACAACATATTCACTGCATTTCTCATGGCAGACGCAGTATCTCTCTTCGCATCAGCGACTTCCGTCTTGATTTTCATTGGAATACTCACATCGCGTTATGCTGAGAAAGACTTTCTCAAGAGCTTGCCTTGGAAGTTATTATTCGGTCTTTTGCTCCTTTTTCTCTCTGTTTGTTCCATGATAGTTGCATTTAGCGCTGCCATTATTGACATGATCTTAAAGGGATATGAAACCCATAAGTGGTTCATTGTAGTACCAATCATGGCACTTGGCAGTATTCCGATTATCGTTCTCGTAGTATCACAGGTAAGCTTCATGTATGAAATCTTCCGCTCAACATGGAAAAATCCCATCCGTTCAATAAACAAATGACGACAATAATATGCATGCTTCAAAGTTCAAACGATTCATACTTGCTTCAATAAAAGGTAAATATTACTCATGAGAACGATAGAGATTCTATCAATTGCAGAAAAAATTTCAATCTTTCCTTCCATTGTTTCATGAATCTGTAATTTTTCATTAAAAGAATGAATAATTTTGTACTTCTCATTGTAAATGCCCCTATTTTTTTTTACCAAAAAAATATTGCATCTGGTTTCACACCCTAACGACCAAGAGATACGGGGAGTGTGGCATCCATTTCAGCAATCAAAAGAAAAATCACTTTGGATAACAGTCTCTCTTCAGATAAAAGTTTCTTCATATTTTGAAACTTAAAATAGTAAAGAACTACATCGTACCAAGTACCAACTACCAAGTCTAGTGATTTGAGATTTTGTTATAAATCAATTCGGAATTTGATGTTAACTTACAAATATTCGCAATCTTAAGACTACTCGATCTCTCATTCTTGATTCAAGGTGTAAATTAACAAATGTAAAAACGAGCAAGTTCAAGTAAAACACATCTCCAAAACCATGAGAAAATATTCAAATAAATTGAAAATGTATTTTAAATTCAAATAGTTTAGGAAAAATGTGTGTTGAATTATGAGATGGCTCAGTTAACCTGTTATGTTACGTATACCAACTTAACTGATAGTTTAATGGACTGGAACACAAATCAGTATTAATTGATGAGAAAAAACACTTAAATCGATTACGAGCGACACTTCTAATGAATCAATTTTGCCTCTCTTTTCTTAAGTTTGCGTGTCATTAAATTGGGCAAAGAATGAGAAGGTGATGGGAAAGAAAGATGATGAAAATGGATTTTTCATTGTTTGAAAGAGAAAACAAAAGTGAAAGAGATAAAACTTGTTGTTGTGGCCAACATTTATGGTCTGAAATGATAAAAGAAAACAAAAAACCATTATTTTATTATATAAATATTTTGGTCTCTCACAAGCTGACTCATGGGATCATTGTGTTTGCCAGCATGTGGAAATGTGGACGGTCTGGTGTCATAACAACGACTAAACTTTCAATGATCATAGAACGTATGTCCTTACTACTGTCACCACTAGAAACTCTCGTTTTCCCTGCGTATTTTCATGCGACAAATAATCCGCAGGAATTTCCGAGGCTTTTACTGCACCTACCCTTAGTCAGACGAAGTTTCCTGCGGATTACGATGCTGCAGGATTATCCGCAGGTAACTATTATTTTAATGAGGATCTTCCTGCTAATTAATAATCCAATATTATTTCTGCATTTCCTTAGGAAATTCCGCAGGAATATCTGCGTTTTTCCTGCGGATCTTCTTATTGAATTTCCTGCGGTTTTTACTGCGAATTAGATTTAAAAATTTGTAAAACTTCTAGTTTCTTCATTTTCTTTAATAAATGTATTAGATATTGAAATGTCAGACCATTATGATAATTGAAATTAATTTATTTTAAGAATTTTCAATGTAAAATAAATTAAATAATATCAAAAGACAAGTCCTCTAAAAAAATATCAGAACAAAAATGTTCATAAAAATACTTGGACACAACATGTGGAGTAGGGACATTAATGAAAAAAAATTCAAGGGAAGGGCACATTAATAATTGTTGTGTGTAATATCGGTTTCATAACTTTTATTTTTCATTTAAAAATAAAATGTTAAGTTTTTGACAATATTATCAATGGGATAACTAGACCCCTTACAATAATTAAAAAGGAACAATCAACTAAAGATTTGAAACCAAACCATATTGTCAGTAAGTTGGGTAGGAAAAAAAATTAATTGGCAAAGGTTAAACAAATTACTCCAGGTTTTAATTGATAGATCGTTGATTTAATTTTTTTTTTACATATACATCCAATAATATATTATACTATCATATTATGAGGTTTGCAATTAAATTTTTTTAAGATCGTGAAAACGTTTCACTTTTTTATTTTAAATGATAAATATTAATAAATTAATTCATATAATAGTTTTTTTAACGGGACTTAAACCTCATATCTATCAATCTCGCATATTTTCACCTTCGTCACACTTTTGATGAGGTTTACTTAGACTGACATTTGATTTTTTTTAATTAATTAAATGCAATTGACAAAAATAGCCTTTTATAATAACAGTTGGAAGAGTGCGGAGTTTTCTTTGGGGTTGGAGTATCTGATGAGGTTGCTGGTCGTAGTGATGTTGATGATCTTTTGCATCACCTTTCAGAGGATTGGAAAAAAGAGGCAAGTGATCATCCAATTCAATCTTCTCCTGCGTTACAATTGGTAGATACGGTGAGGGATAAGTCTATTGAGGTGGTCAAGGGTGCTTCGGCGGTTCAAGCATCTCCTTCGGCCTCCAATATGCCGAAGGGTGATGGGTCGGTTCATGTACCTTTCTTGTTGAATGTATCGACTGATGTAGGTGATAAAATTCAAGCTTAAGGGCGAAATCGAACGAAAAAGGCTTAAGGGCGAATTTGCTGAAAGATAAAAGATTTGGAGTGAAAATAATGATTGAATTAGAAGAATTTCAAAATAAAAAGGCTTTATGTTAAAAGACCGAGTAATGATACTAGTAAAACAATTTGATGAAAACTTTTATAACAACTAATTCTTTTTTCTCTTCTTATTGGTCAAAAACAATAGAGAAAAAAAAGTAAAAACATAATGTGAGTATGATCGAGAGAGAGAGAGTTGTTTAAAAATTGTTACAAACTGGTTGTATAAATATCATTTTTTAAATACTGAAATGCTAATGACAGAAATAATAAGGAGGTGAAGTTAAAATGATTTGAATGATAAAGTGCGAGGAAACTTAATGAATTTAAAAATAGTGCTTTCAGATGTAAAATTACCGAAAATGTGAAGCACTTTGAATTGAAATTACAATAATTTAAAAGATAGTGGAAGATAAATTTAATGTTCTAGAACATTTGAGACTATTCCTCGTTAGTAGTAGGCTTCAAAACTTAAGTATATGACTATTTGTTCTTTGTGAGAACTCTTATTGATAGAAAAAGAAAACTAATTAGCTATCACTTCAGTGACAAATCACAATTTTGGCAATTACTATTTGTTCTAAGCAAGACGTGTGGATTGAAAAATGACCAAAATTTGCTCTTCAAAAACTGATATTCTGTCGAATTAAAGGCTTTATACAACACAGGAATGAAGTACATCGTGTTATACAAATGTGTGGCTTGTCGGTCATCTTTTCTTTAGAATATCGACTCAAATTTTCTTTAAAAAGTTTGATTTTTTATCTTTGTTGGTGAATGCCTTTTCGCTGGTGTTCAAGTCTCCGGTCCATGCCCTTCTATTAGTGTGGTATTCTAATTTTTCAGTTTAGAAATGATCTATTTCTGTAACTAGAAGAAACAAGTATGGCTTTACATTGTTCCTTCTAATTTTATAACTAATTTATTTTTTTCGATTGTAGGGATTGGTTCTTCAATAACCTCAACAAAAAAGACATTGAGACGAACACTTTAAGTTGGAAGACAACTTTCATGACGACGTGTTGGTACTTATGGAAGTGGAGGAATAAAACTATTTTTGAAGCTGATTTTATTAGACCAAACAACCCAATTTCCTTAATTTTGAGATTTGTCCAAGATATTGAAGACTGTAAGTTGGAGCATCTTCATATTGGTCCAAAGTTGAAGGAAATTATCTATATAGGTTGGAAGCGGCCTCGAGAAGGTTGGATCAAACTCAATAGTGATGGTGCTTGCAAGGATATGGGGGTTATTGCTGGATGTGGCGGCCTTTTTCGTGATTCAGACGGTAGATGGATCAAAGGCTACACTAAGAAGATTGGACATGGCTTGGAGGGAACATTACTCTAACCTTCCAGTGGAAAGTGATTCAAAGATTTTGATCGACATGATTGCTGATAATTTCAAGTTCAATGGGAAGATTCTTGTCTTAGTTCACCGGATCCGGAAGCTGCTGAAGATGAATTGGAATGTTCAACTCAACCATACTTGGCGTGAAGGAAATAGGAGTGCTGATTGGCTCGCTAATTTAAGCATTTCTACGGATCATTTTAATTTGCTAGTGTTGGAGTCTCCTCCTAGTGAGGTTCAAAGAATCCTTTTTGATGATTTATCCGGGGCTTGCATGCCTAGGAATGTTCAATTAGCATTTTAGTTTTGTTTTTTTTGGGCTTTGCCCTCTCTTGTAACAAAAAAAAAAGAAACACAAAGGATTTGTAATACAAATTTTGTAAATTATCCAAAAGACAATCGACTCTCAGTCCGCTTCAAAAATCTGAAATTTCGCCTTTAAGGGAAGGGTAATTTGGAGTATATATAATTTTTTTAATTACTTTCAGAAACTTTGATTAACCAACCAATTTTTTCAAGGGGAGTGGATGTCTTATTTTAAATTTATGGTATGAGATCTGAAAGAGTATTAATGTAGAAGGGAGGGAGGATGAGTGTGTTTTAGTCGGTGTAAAATCTATTATAATCAGACCCCTTGACCATCACATTGACAAATCATCGTTCTGTACCATGCAACTCAAATTCTGCCACTTCATTGAAAATTTGAGGTGGCAGCCACACCATAATCTAAAAAACAATACGTATGCTAGTATAAAAAATTTCATTAACAACCGAATTTCAGCTACTAACTTAACTAGTGACGAATATAGTGACCAATATTTCGATCACTAAAGTATTATGTAATAAAAATTGTTTAGTGACAGAAATAGTGACCAATATTTTCGTCGCTAAAGTAAAAAATATTTAAAAGCCGTCGCTATTTTAATCGCTGTTTTTTAGCCCTACTCCTTGCACGAATTGACACGTACCTACCACTACCTTTAGCTACAAATTGTTCTAGCTGTAGGTATGGGTGTCATATTCATAGGTATAGGACCAGCAAAAAATTTACACTGCTTGGTTGGGAAATATTGAAGTGAATCAAATATGAAATTTCATTTTGGGGGAATCTGAGGTTTATTTAGATTAAAAAAAATGTCCTCATTTCTATGTGGTGTCACTACAACATAATTGAGATTTAGTAACAGTTGAAAATTGTAACTAAATATAAAAAAATGTTACTAACTAATTTAACAACATTTAATCAATTGTTAGGTAAAGCCCGTATTACTAAAAAGCTTAACATTTTGTTGCATTATTAGTAACAGTCAAAAAGTGTTACATAATTATATTTCTGCAATTGCTTAGTTTGAAGCCTAGAACCGTGAAAGCCGCGTAGGTAGCACATATTTGATGGATGTAGTTATGACTGCAATCTAAGGTCATTTGTTTTATAATCTACATGTCGGTAGCATAACACAACATTGATGGATGTAGTTACCAATTTTAATTCCTTTCTTTTGCGAAAAAAAAAAAGAAACTTCTATACTCAAATTTGTGTTAATGACAATCTTTTTGAAATTTCCCTATAATAAAAAAAAAGACATTCTTTTTGAAATTATGTTTTCCTTCGAAACTAATGTTTTTGTTTGTGAATTTGTATTACTTTCTTGGAACTTCATTTATTATTCTCTCTTTTTAATTGACATCTTCAAAAACAACTTATGGATAAGTTTTTTTTAACTTTTTTTTTTGAAGAAATCAAAATGGGATTATATTACTAAAGTTTTTTTGAACTTACAATTTTATTCTTTATGATTTTGAGATAGATTGAGGGTAGTAACTGTGAATTGGAATTACATCAATGGCGGTTCAACATCTAGAAACTTTGTTTGCTTTTCTTGTTTACAATATTTGGTTTCATACATTTTTTTATATAACTAATTAACAACTAAAATATTTCATTTCCTTTTTGATTGATACCGACATTGCTCTGTTCATTAAGAAAGCTCTAAGAAATTTTTTATAATGATTATTCCTTTTTTAATTCTATCTTTCTTCAATTATTATTCTTATGATTGCTTACTCTTACCTTAACTTATATGCATGATTGCAATATGATGATACATATTAATTTAGACCAATTTGTTGTGTATGTGCTTCTATCTATCCATTGATGGCTGCCACTTTAACTAACTTAAATGATTCCTCCACCAAACTTTAGGCAGAGCCTTCTATTGAAATATTACTTCAGAATTTTCCTCAATTTAGATATAGCTTGATTTTATTGTCAAAATATACCATATGAAAAACAGATTTCTAAAAAAATGTTATATGATCTAACTTTTCTCTTTATGCAGGTATGATGAAATATAATTTTTTTGGCAGCATGTAATTTCTTTTGTTGCAAGTATAAGTATAATTTACATGATACCATTTAATTTCTTCAACTCCCACATGTTTTAGCATTGTCTTTTTATGTTACTTTGGGCTGCTTAAATTGTGTTTTGCTATTGATATATATAAACTATCAGAATATACAAAATAAATAAGAATTTATGCTACTGCTTTTCTAATAGTTTAATGTTTATTATAAATAGAAAGAAGCAAAGTTACCGGCATGCTTTACAAGAAAGTTACTTTACTTTGAGGAAGACTTATGATATTGGTAACCGATGAGAAATGTGAACATATAGATGTTACAATCAAATATAGTTTACATAGAAGTATTTTAGTTTATTTGGTTATTATATCAAATTGTCTTTTTGCAAACATAATCCAAATGTCAAATAATATAGCTAATATGTTAATAACAATTTAAATACCAATTGTTAAAAAAATATTAAAGTCGCACGGGTAAAGAGTCTAGTAATTTAATTAGAATAATTATTGTATTATTTAGGTTAAATGAGTTTACTTCTTTTGTTGTGGGATGGTAGAGACACCGATTTTTTTCTGCGTCCCTGAATAGTTATATTTGCATACGTGGATTTGACACAATACATGCAACTGCTTGGTGAGTGTAAAAATATACATAATTTTTCTATTATCTTGAAATGAATCAAATATGAAATATCATTTTGGTAGAATTTGAGGTTTATTTAGATAAAAAAAAATGTCCTCATTTCTACGTGGTGTCACTAGAACGTAATTGAGATTTAGTAACAATTGAAAACTATAACTAAATCAAGAAAAATGTTACTAACTAAATTTAGTAACATTTGAGCGATTGTTAGGTATAGACCGTGTTACTAAAAAGCTTCAGTAACATTTTGTTGCATTATTAGTAACAGTCAAAAAGTGTTACATAATTATATCTATGCAACACTTTTTGCATGACCAGTAACACTAAAAAATGTCACGTTTATATTTTTTGAAAAGTTGTAAAAAGTGTCGCAAAGTCGTCTAGAATAAAAATTGTGAATCTACCAAATTTGTCTTTGCTTATACTCCATTCATATTTCAATTAACCAACAATATTTGAAGTTAAACTTAATTCAGGTTTAAAACTCCAAATCTCATACAATCATTTGTAATTTGATTTCATAATGGAAACGAAGCATGCAACACAATTTCAATTACATACTATAACTATTATAAGAAAAACAATGTGTAATAAGCCTTCGCTATGAGGTATCAAAACTATATATGTAGGATATGTTCTAATTTCCACTATGAAATATGCATTCAATCAGACTAGCTTCATAAACTGCTCATCAATCCAAGTACTTCCCTGTCACAGTCTTTTGTCGGGCACTGACAGCATACAAACCTGCTTTAGTGCACACACTCCTTATATCAGCTCTTAGAAAGAACAAAATGTATGTTGCTCAGAAAAGAAGGTAAGTTGCAAAAATTTCTCAAAACCAAAACAAGTATTTACTAGATAGGATAAAAGCTAGAATAATTAAGTAGTTGCAAAAGATTGATGGTCAGAATGTAAAAGCTAGAATAATTAACCTTCTATTAGCTGTGTCTAATCTACTATTGTTTCTTCTCTTTATATCTTCTACCATGGCAATTAATCTTTTTTTTTAGGGGAAACCATGGCAATTAATCTATAATGTCTTCTCCAATATATATATATATATATATATATATATATATATACATACGAGAACGGATTCATTGGTAGACCCTTTGTAGAAAATTTGAAAAAAAGAATATGACTTATCATAATTCTCTCTTCTCTCTCCTCAAACGAATCTTTCCGGCGAAGCTCCGACGAGCGTCATCCTTCATTTTATTTTTCTCGTTTTTCCTTCTTTTCGTTCGTATGATTTTAGATGGTTTTTCTCGATTTTTTCCGGCGAAGCTCAGTTTGGATCTCTGTTTGACTATTTCCGCTTGTTCTTCTCTTCTTCTTGTTTGATTCTCTTTGAATTTGGGGTTTGTTGTTCAGATTGTTTTGATTATTTTCGGCGAATCTCTTTTCTCCGGGAAAAGTTTGGATCACTGGGTTTACTGTACTGTTCACACATTTTCATTTGCATCTGGAGCTTATGTTTTGCGCAAGCTGCTTCTTCTACTTGTTATATTCAACTGAATCTTCTTCCTCTTAAGGTTGTCATAGGGGATACTGTGTGCATTAGGATTTCGCAGCGGGAATACG
This sequence comes from Medicago arabica, assembly GCA_946800305.1. NCBI lineage: Eukaryota > Viridiplantae > Streptophyta > Magnoliopsida > Fabales > Fabaceae > Medicago > Medicago arabica. Next base: position 45,536,496 of record OX326970.1, read on the forward strand.
AAGCGGGTCTTGCAGATTGCAAGAGCAATCTACACGGGTGATTAAGTCTACAAAAGGGGGAAACTCCTTTCACCACTAAGGATTTTAAGGTCAAATTGTCTGGATTATGGTCTTATCTTTGCAACTGGTCAGTGACTCCTTTAGGGAAAGGGTATTTTGAGTTTAAATTTCAATCTATTGGAGATATGCGGAAGGTTTAGGCAATGGGGGTGATAAACTTGAAGCCTGGAATCCTTCGATTTTTCTGTTGGTTAAAGGAGTTCACTCCGCAAAATCAGGTTCAAAATCGCCTCAGGTATTGGGACCCCTCTTTCCACTGATCATGAGGCTACTCAAACTAGGTTGTTTGGTCACTTTTGCTAGGGTATTGGTCGATGTTGATATGTCTCGGAAGTTATTTGATTCAGTGTTAGTTGTAACACCCCGAAATCCCAACTTAAAAATTTCATACATTTAATCAGAGTATATCTCAATATTCAGGATGTCACATTTCGAAAACAACTTTAAACAAAACGAATAATAATTCATTCTTCATCAATATTCAAAACATAGCAGCGGAATCATAAACGTCTCAAAATCTTAAAATAATAATTAATTCTTGGCACAAGGCCTCATAAACATCTCAAAGTCAAGTTACATCGCAAACATCATCATTTAGTCAACATGATACGTAAGGAAACAGAATTTAACAAAACCCCATCCGGTTACATATCAGAGCATTTCCTACGACACCACAATGACCTCTCACATCGTCGAACCTAAGCTTGGTCACCTGCACTTGCCCACAAGGCGGCAATTCCAACAGAAGGGGTGAGATTCACAACAATTATATTAACATATAATTCAAATAAATATGTTTAACAACAACAACTATAATCATCACATATAACTGAAAACATCTCAAACATCTACGTATAATAAAATCATCTTAGAACATCTTCACATCACAAACGTCTCATAACATCTCAGACACAAGACTCGACAAATGCAACTCTAACATCTTAACATCATGCATGTGGTACCAATATTTTAGCTTAAATAAGCTTCACCGTCGCTTTGAGCAAATGCTCCACCGTCGCTTTGAGCAAAAGCTCCACCGTCTCAAATTATGCAAATGCATGGACTCGACTCTTTATTCTTAAATAAGTTAACACAACGTCTTAATATCAAATACGACTCTTTATCGACACATGCAATTATACAATACATGGCAGCAGCTCAGCACACTTAACATATATATTTACAGCACATAGTTATCATCGCAAATATCATTTATACTTCATTCATAAAACTCACTTAATAAGCATATAATCATAGATTAACACCAACAATTAAAATCATCTTAAAGCGTCAGTACAGGTTGTAATTTAGGTCTTAAACATCTCTAATACTATCCAAAGGTCTACCCTCAAAGCCTCGCTCAAAACAGAGTTATAAAACTCAAGTTATAGTGGTCTGAGACCACATTGCTCGCTATGGCGAATGGTTCTGCTCGCTATGGCGAATGGTTCTGCTCGCCACGGCGAGCTGTCAAATTTGCATTCTGCCAGTGCTCGCTACGGCGAGTGATGTTGCTCGCCTCGCGCGCACTAAAGGGGTCGCTCGCCCCGCGAGCTCAGCTGCTCGCCTCGCGAGTGTTTACCTAACCGCTCTCCACGGCGAGTGGGTCTGCTCGCCACGGCGAGCTATCGCAGACAGGTTACGGGTTCGCTCGAAACCTCGCCAAAACTCGTCCAATCTCTCATGCTATGGCTCTAATCTTTCAGAATTATGATCCTAGTGATTAATCTAGGTTATGTAACACGTTTCTATATCAAATTGCATCATTCTAACATCAGTTCATCAAAATCCACAAAAACCCTAACTTAAGAACTCTCTCTAAACTCTTCCTAATCCCTTAGTTAATCATAAACAGATGAATTACAGTAATATAATTGAAGCTAGGCTCACCCTTACCTGGTATGTTTGCAGAATTGGGGTTCCCTCTTCTCTGGCCACTTTTCTCCCTTTTTGCAAAAGTCTGTAACGTACTGACTGTTTCTCTCTAAACCTAACTTCCTTTTACACCTCTTACTAATCTCACTTATCCCCACAACTTTATCTTATTTATGAAAACAACCTCATCTCTCAAAATATTTGTTATTATATCCCATCTTAATTTTCATATAAATTTATATATATAAATATATATATATATATATATATATATATTAACATCACATATTTTATTTTATTAAACAATCAAATAAACATCACACCACAACATCATCTCATACGTCACAAACATCATTAAAATCATATAATATATAATAATATACTATATACTCTAATAAAATAATTAAATAAATAAAGTGGGCGTTACATTAGTGGAAAAGGAAGGTCATGATTTTCTTGTTGCAATTGAATATGAGAAACAACCGTTATTTTGTCAGCACTGTAAGATTTTGGGTCACTCAATTCAGCAATATAAGAAATTATGTTCCATAAAAGCTCATGTGGATTCTGTGAAGCCTAAGAAGACACACCCCTCCCACCATGAGCAGTCTACCAAAACAACCTATACTAGAGCCCACAATTTGCAACCTGATGCACACATGATGTCAAATAAGCCTAAGGCTGGCCCTGCAGTTCAAGTCATCGATTCTCCTGAGATTGCTCATGTTGAGTCAATTGTTGAGGTCAGGGGTGTTCGCAGTGCAGTTTGGATCTGTTTTAAGGTAAAATATCAGCCGATCCAAAATAAAAATCACATGCGGTTCGGTTCGGTTTGGATGAGTATTCTAAAAAAATTTGAACCGATCCGATCCGAAAATATGCGGTTTAATTTGGATCGGTTTTTGGATATCCAAAATGCAAAATATATTTTATATTTACTCTTTTTTGAAGAATATAATTTTAATATTAATATTAATATTACACATACACGGTAAAATAATAGGTTAGTTGCAAAATACTTTACAAAATTAAAATTATATTATGAAAATTATCGATTATATTTAAAACATATGAAGTAATAATAATATAAATTAAATTAGTGCAATATATATAAGATTAAAATTTAACAAGCAATGTAATAATGCAATATATATGACTATAAAAGAAATAAATAAGTATTAATATTACTTTTTGCGGTTCGGTTTTGAAAAAGTGATCCAAAAAATGATCCGATCTTAGCTGTTTTTACAAAACAACATCCAAATGCATCAAAATATTTTCGGTTTTTTGCAGTTTTTGGTTTTTTTGGATCGGTTTGCGGTTTTATTTTGGATCGGTTTGAATTTAGACACCCCTAGTTGAGGTTACCACTTTTCAGACATCCAATATTGCTGAACCTAAAAATCTATCAGCTCCAGACAAGGAATCTGAACCTGTTTCTCTGCAAAATTCATTTGATATTCTGAACACTGATGATGATGTTTCCAATGGGGAAGCTTTAGGGCTAGATCTAAACCCTCATGATTCTTCTGCAGGACAAATGACTGTTAATCAGAATGAATTTATGAGTGTTCCATTAGAGCATGCTAGTGTGAGGACAAACACAAGTCTTAAGGCACCTCTTTCTATTGAAACAAGGCCCTTAAACAATGTGCTTCTTAATCACACTCAGCTGGGAGGCTCTCATTCCCCAGTGTTACTTCTGCGTCTACCTATAATGCTTTGGATCTAGTTAAGGTTGTTGCTTGGGCTGCCATCCCTGTGTTCTCACCAGTTTGTTTACCTGCGCCTGTTACTCTTGACAAAAACACCTCTCATCAGCCTGCCACACAATCTATGTTTGCAAACGCTCCTATGCCTCAACCTGTAACTACCATCTTTGCCAGTTTGACAAGTGGCAAGCTTCCTTAAAGCCAAATCTTGGTTCCTGCTTCAAAATCTTATCTCCATTATGCTGCAACCCTAAAGAGTGTGCAAATTCTTTCCAAATTTTGGGGGGGATGAAGTATAAGAGTTGATGAAGGACACTCTCATCCCTGACAAGAGAATTGAGGTGGAAGAGGACAATGTTGAAGCCCTCATATCTGACTTTGAGAAACATTATCCAAGTCTATCAAAGAGTGATAAGGCAGAGAGAAAGAAGAAGAAGCATGTGAACAAAGTGAGGCCTGCTAGCTTTAACTCAGTCGGAATGAGGACTCGTGCCCAAAAGAAAATTTATCAGTTTAAACACATACAAGAAAAAGAGATAAAAAAAAACATAAAATGCAATTGAAACCTTCACTTTTTTGTGTTTTTCTCACTTGTAAAGAAAGTTGTCGAAGAAGTGTTGAAAAGCCCTCCCATACTTGTTAGGGCTCTAACAAAAGAAAGAAGACAAAGTTTGCAAGGAAGAAGACAATGGTAAAACACATATTCTCAAGTGAAAAATCTTCCAAGAAGAAATTGAAGAAGAGAAGGAAGAGAGAAAACCAGAAGAAGAAAAATGATAACCTAAACAAGTGATATGCCCACAAATGTACGTGTTTATTGTCATAATAAAAATATTGATTCACAAGGACTTGTGATTATCAAGGTTATTTTTTTCCGTAAGTGTTTAGCTAGATTGGTTTTGATTTTTTTAGAGTTTTGATGATTGGTTTGTTTTTGAAAATATGCAATTTAATAAAAATGCCTTGAAATTATTGGAGTTATTCGCAACAATGAACATTTCATATCCCAACTTTTTCTAATATCATGGGAGATAAAATACTAAGGATGAGGTAACTCTAAAGTAATTTTTGGCCTCTTTCAAGATACAAAGGCGTGCCTTAACAATATAACCCTCTATTCTAATGGTTACTATGTTGTTATGATCCATTGAGACCTATTCCATTACCCATTACACCCAAGGATATTTAGACTATTCTCATGTTTTAAGACCTTTGTCCAATCTTATAGCCCAACAACTACATTCACCTTACGGTATATCAGTCGATGCCTAAGTTTTTTGAATCATAATGTTATATAATCAAATCCTTTCATATATCAACTTCAGCTTTAGTTACCTCGTTGATACCATATGTTTGAATGACTATAACAATATGATTGTTTAATCTTGTAATGCTTATATCAATTGTCATCTTGATTAGACAAACTCAAACAATCATACACATAGTTCATTTGAAAAGTAATAAGATTAAATTAGGTTTTGAAATTCCACAAAAAAAGAAAAGATTGGAATTATGGAAACTTCATACTTGGACTATTTTCCATAATTCCGACTCAACTAAGATTTACTCGCTCATACTAATGATGAGCAAACTACTGATATGATATAGGATGAAAGCAAGAAATAAAAGAAAGAACATTATCAAAATGCAAATGAAATTACAAGAGTTTCTACTATGGTTTACAATGGTAAAAGTGGTACAAAGACAAATGATGTAAGGCCTATTTATTGCCTAAGGCCTACTGATTTTGTGCATCATCAGCAATTAAAAGTCATAAGAAATGCATTTACACAAGATCATCTAAATGCACTAAGTGTATTAACAAAACTTGAATGAAGTGAAGTTGTTGCAACCGTATTGTGGGGCTACGGTTGGTCGTAACAACTTTTGTTTTTTTCTCTTGATTCTTCATCTTCCTTGGTTGATTGATGATAGTTTTGTATCATTAAATTATATTTGTGAAGTGTTTTTCCTTTAATCTCCACTATGGTTGCATTGAAAAAGTCCTCCATCATCATAACTTCAATCTTGGTCAACAAGACTTCAATATGTAGGACTTTTTCATCAAGACCTCAAAGGAGATATCAATCAAAGGCGAAGCCCAAAATAAGAACCAAGCATACGAAAGTGAAACAACAAACCAAAAATATACTACAAATGAAGCAGAAGCAACCACACAAGGAGAATGCAACCCACTTCGACCACCATCAAGACCACAAAACAAAGCCAGTCAATACCAATGCAAAAGACTATCGGCTCAAGCACAAGCAAGTTCCAACACTGTTATACATATAATGAGATACATGGGAGCCAATTAAGGAGCTAAATTGGCCACCAGAGTTAATGAAGATTTTCCATGGTTGTTGGTGATACAAAGTCAATTACCATTAATCAAATATATTAATACTCTTGGATCCATTTTAGGAGAATTAGTAATACTGTTACATAAATGGTTGTAAATACTAAATAGGTAGGAGAATCATTCACATGTATATGTAGGCATCTGTTTTATCAAATAAGATATACAAGAAATGTTACTTCCGTTGCCAAGTTTCCATAACATATATAACTTTACGAACTAATACAGGGAAATATTCGAAAAAGCCTGTTCACTTGCCCGAGTGTCAATCACTCACATTAGACTCTTGGTATAGTATCTTTTGCGGCATGCATTCTCCCTTTTTTAAATAGAACTGATGGGACTTTTGATTGTAGATTGGAAAATCTTATAGATGAAGCGTAACCGAGTTACTAGGAGAATGGTAATTGGAACACTACCAAGGGACACGATGGGTCCTAGAACGGACCACCTAGATCCGGTGCGGTTCCCCTTTAAGATCATATTAAGCGCAGCATAAAATGCAATCAACATGGAGCAGATAGAGAAAAGAAGAAGCATAAGGCCAACCATCAACTTTATGGGCAAGACTTTGAGAAAATCTCTTGCAGTGTAACTTGATGTGTGAATCCCAATGAAAACTAAGAGTGATGAGGCAGAAGCAATGATAGATAATGCATCTGCTAAGAGAAAAATATTAAATATATGGTCATGCAAGAAGATAGGTGACCCAGTATCTTGATTGTTTCCACCCGGGATAGTGAAGACTGCAGCAAACATGATAGTAATGATGATATAAGCCACTCCTATATAAGATGTAGCTGTCTCTTTTGTCAATTTCTCTCCAGCTTTTAATAGCTCCTCATGGTTTTCCTTGAATAAGTCATAAGGCTTCTTACCATCTTCATTTTTGTTTTCCTTCAAAGACGGACGCACAATTTTCTCCACCGCCTGCATAAATTTCAAGAAAATGTAACATGATAGCTTGGCAAATAAGTACTAAATATGGTCCAAGCAAATATCAGTGTAAAAGTATCATGTAACAGAATTAACATTCTATCTATGTTGCCACTCCAAAACCACATGATGGAATAAAAAAAACAGTACAAGATGTGCACAAATTATAAATAACTACTGCTACTACCTTTTCTTAATCATTATTTAATACCACTCTCTCCGATTTTATAAGAGAAAATTGGATCGACAAGAAGTGATATATTTAGACTGAATTTTAAACCATATACATTAACTTTTGTTGTCTAAATATTCTCTTATAAGCAAGTTCGAAGGGAGTAGTAAATAGTTCAAAATTCCACCAGATACACAAAGTTGATTCTCCTTTCCACTGACAACTAGACTTTTTCTATGCACTAATTAAGGAAATAGGCTGCTTAGTAAGAGCATATATATTTTGAAGAAAATCACCTTTAGTGTAGATAACATCTTAAATCACCACAAGAATTGATTTGATTATTGATGTAAGCCTTAGAGGTCAATGAATTTTTTTTTTTTTAGGGAAGGTTAGTGATTTTATGTTTAAGCTTGTAGATGTACGTGCCATGATTATTTATTTACAGTATAAGATATTTCTTTATTATCTTTCTTTAAAAGTAATAAAGGTTCTAAAATAGTAAGACACAAAAACTAACTTATAATTGCTGGACCAAAAAAAAAAACATGTTTGCTAACCGTCAATTTATCATGAGTTTATAGCTCATTTTACTAGCTTATAACTTATTTTTCAAATAATGTTTAGACTTATAGCCGATCATCTTTTCTTTCAAATTTGCCTTTATTATTTTATCTAAAATCTGTCATTACCTTTTCTAACGTATTATAATTTAAAATTAAATATATTTAGCGTTATGTTTCTTTTTATATAGGTTTATTGTTATATTTAAATAAATCGTTATTGTTATGTTAAAGAGAGCGACATGGTTGTGAATCAACCTAGTAAAACCTTCAGTTGATATTCTATTTCATAATAGAATTTGGAAATCCAAATACAACTGTTTCGAAATCCAAAAAACAACAATATTAAGCCGTTTCGATATGTTATGTCTACCGAAAAAATTACTTTGAGATTTCGTTGTCCCAAAAAATAAAACAAGGATAAATCAGGCTATAGAATTACATCTTTCGACAGAAGGATGAGATGATAGGAACTCTTAATGAGATTTATACTCTATGTTGAGTGGAGTACATAGCTACAAGACTACTTGTTGTGAAAGTGACTCAAAATTGGAGAAATTAGATTTCTGGAAGAACAAATTCGGGGCCCGATGTGTCGTAACAATATAAATTTGTTACGTACTTTATGGGCCAGATTTGTTACAATTTGTTACAATATGGGAGTTACTTTTACTATAAATATAGACTTTGTATCAGAGCAAACCTTGAGAGATAGAGGGGGCTGAAACAAGGGTTTAGAAAGGCAACAACAAAACTAGGGTTTCTATAGAGTTTGTCTCTTTGGAACAAACACTAAGGTTTGAGGGTTGATTCACCTTGGGAAACACTATTAGGATTGAGTCTCTTGGTTACGGGAAGAGATTGAGACTTTGGGTAGAATTAGGCGGGAGACTTATTCTTGTAACCCATTGATATCTCTTTTGTAAAGTTACTCATCATTATAGTGAAACGGAGGGCTGCTCTCTCCTCCAGATTAGGTCAATTTGGACTGAACTGGTAAACAAATTCTTTTATGTTCTCTCTTCTTTCTCTAGCTGTTTTCTACTTTTGTTTGTGATTATAACTGTTACCCACTTGTTTTGTTTGCTTGATTATTCCGTGCTCCACACATCAAGTTTATTATTGGTGTGATTTTTCATCGAATTCCCAACAATTGGTGCCCACCGTGGGGCAAGGTTCAAAGGATAATTAAGTACCATGGGTTCGAAGTGGGATATTGAGAAGTTTGCCGGAGATAACGATTTTGGGTTATGGAAGGTAAAGATGGAAGCGGTGTTAATACAACAAAAGTGTGAGAAAGCTTTGAAGGGTGAAGGTGCGTTACCGGTCACCATGTCACGAGCAGAGAAGACCGAGATAGTGGACAAGGTCAGGAGTGCCATTGTCTTGTGCCTTGGGAATAAAGTTTCGAGAGAAGTAGCAAAGGAATCAACTGTGGCATCGATATGGTCAATGTTTGAATATTTGTATATGACAAAGTATTTGACTCATTGGCAATTCCTAAAGCAACAACTCTACTCATTCAAGATGGTGGAGTCAAAGGCCGTCATGGAGCAACTCACGGAGTTCAACAAAATCATTGGTGATTTGGAGAACATTGAGGTGTGTCTTGAGGATGCGGGTGCTCTGATGGTGTGGTGTTGTTTGGAGGATGAAGAAGGTGATGTTGGTCACCTTGGGAGTGATGCCTAGTGGAGCGGTGGTCGTCTGGAGAGACATTAAACACTCAACATCAGCCTGGAGAGGCGGTGGTAAGAATACTCATGATTAGTCTAGAGAGGCGGTGGTAAGAATACTCATGATCAGTCTGGAGAGGTGGAGGCAACAATATCATGATCTACCTGTTGAGGTGGGGTTTCATGGTTGAAGACATAGTGGGATGTACGCATTTTCTAGTTGAGGTAGAGTACGCTCAGCTTGAGGTGGAGTTGAAAACACCGGTAATGGTACGACTATGGAGGACCTTGGGTGCTATGCTCTATGATGAGCAAGAGATTTCTTCATGAAGACGGAAGGTATTCCGGAGGTTGAAGAATGTATAGCACAGCTTGCGGGATTACTCTGAAAAAAGGCAAAGGGTGATTGGATGCAAGAAGATCTTCAAGGAAGCGGGAGACGTCCTGTGTTGAAGAGGTTATGGTGAATGCTTGTGGAACTACCTAAAATTTCTAGCGTAGTTATACTGCAAGGACCTTTAAGAAGGCGGAAGATGTTCCGATGGCTGAAGGGGTTAAGGTGTATACTTGTGGATTACCCTAAAAGCCAAGGGTGATTGGGCACAAGTAGATCTTCAAGGAAGCGGGAGATGTCTTGTGTTGAAGAAGTATGGTATAGTCTTGTAGAACTACCTGAAATTCCTAGTGTAGTTTGATACAAGGATCTTCGAGAAGGCGGAAGACATTCCGATGGCTGAAGAGGTTAAGGTGTGCACTTGTGGAACTACCTAAAATTCCTTGAGTAGTTTGGACACAAGGATCTTCAAAAGGGCGGAAGGCATTCCAATGGTTGAAGAGGCTAGGATGTAAACTTATGGAGCTACTTGGTGTAGTGGGAAGCAAGGGAAAGAGCAACATGGTGGTTGATGTTAAATTGGCATCATCACTTATTTGGAGTTAAGGTGCAGATTGTTGTGAAAGTGACTCAAAATTGGAGAAATTGGATTTCTGGAAGAGCAAATTCGGGGCCCGACGTGTCCTAACAATATAAATTTGTTACGTATTTTATGGGCCAGATTTGTTACAATTTGTTACAATATGGGAGTTACTTTTACTATAAATATATGCTTTGTATCAGAGCAAACCTTGAGAGATAGAGGGGGCTAAAACAAGGGTTTAGAAAGGCAACAACAAAACTAGGGTTTGTATAGAGTTTGTCTCTTTGGAACAAACACTAGGGTTTGAGGGTTGATTCACCTTGGGAAACACTATTAGGATTGAGTCTCTTGGTTACGGGAAGAGATTGAGACTTTGGGTAGAACTAGGCGGGAGACTTATTCTTGTAACCCATTGATATCTCTTTTGTAAAGTTACTCATCATTATAGTGAAACGGAGGGCTGCTCTCTCCTCCAGATTAGGTCAATTTGGACTGAACTGGGTAAACAAATTCTTTTATGTTCTCTCTTCTTTCTCTAGCTGTTTTCTACTTTTGTTTGTGATTATAACTGTTACCCACTTGTTTTGGTTGCTTGATTATTCCTTGCTCCACACATGAAGTTTATTATTAGTGTGATTTTTCATCGAATTCCCAACAGTACTCTTGATAGACTCGCCTATATGAATGTGGAACCGAGGCAGGTTTCTATGTAATTTGGGGCAGAATACCTAGAGTGTTCGTTAAAACTGGGATAGACGTGCAGGACCATAAACGCACGGGCTTTTAGAATACACCTTAGGAAAAGGTTTGTGTGTGGGTTCTATGTCTGAGATAGAGTTCAATGTTGTGAGCAACTCTTGTTAAATCGGAATATTATTCATTATGCAAAGCTTCAAGTTGTAGGCGACACATTTGTTTATTAGCAACCTTATAGAAACGTTTTGACGTTATTATTGAAACCATTTTTTAAATTCAAGTGGGGGATTGTTGGAACATTGGTGTGATGTTGGAAGAAAAATTGAAAGATTAAACACCAAGTAATTATATTTTGATCTAATGTTGTGTGAATTGAAAAAATAGTATGGAGGTCCCACATAAAATATAACACACATTAGTAGTGTTTAAATTGCGGTATTTAATTTTAAATACTTGATAATGATAAAAATAATTGTAATTATTATTTTTATTCGTGAATATCACTTCCCATAAATTTATCTTATGGTGGTTGTGATAAGAATAAGAATAAGAATTTCTTATCTTTCCTTCATTCAAATCCAATGAGTTTGTTTCCTCCACTTTTGTGATTATTTTTTTCTTTTGACCCTATCTACAAGTGTTGTTGAACTAGCTAATGGATAAGTTCTCTTTTGATCTAATCCATTAGAGTAACTGCTGCCGCAATATTTGCAAAAACAGTTACAAAATCTCTATATAAATAGAGGACTCCACTCAGTTCAAAAAATATACAAAGAGTTTCTGTTTAGTTATCGAGAACTCTTTCTCTCTTCTCCTTCCAACACACTTACAAAATCTCTATATAAATAGAGGACTCCACTCAGTTCAAAAAACACACAAAGAGTTTCTATTGAGTTGTCAAGAACTCTTTCTCTCTTCTCCCTTCAACTTGTGTTGACGAGCTATTCTTCTCCTCATCTCCTTTTTCTGTCCCTTCGGAAATAAGAAAGGTCTTAAAATAAAAACATAGCCCTTCGATAATATATTTCCCTTCGGAATAAAGAGTACTTTTAAGATCATAGTCCCTATTTAGAATAACAATATCACGTCGAAATTAATAATGATCTTAACGGTATATAAATATTATTTTAATTTTTTCTACTTGAGGAAAAATAAAAAGATCGAAATGGTAGAATCACCATATTTGAGTGGTCGTAGTTCCATATTGATATTTTGGAGAACTTAAAGGTTAGAATGGTGGTAACACCATATGTGAGTGGTCTTAGCACCATAATAGAGTGGTAAAAATATCATATTAAAGTGGTTTCAGTATTAAATTGATGGTCTTTGTACCATATTGGAGGTGTAAATATCGAACGGTTTTCTACAGTGCAGTAGTTAACCGCACATTTGTAACTAGGCTTATTTTATCCTAGAGGCGGCGTGATTGATAGTCTTCCTTGCACAACTATGAACAGTGCCACGAAACGTCTTAAAGAGAGCGACCTGGTTGTGACTCAACCTAGTAACAACTTTGGTTGGTATTCTATTTCATAATAGAATTTGGAAATCCAAATACAATTGTTTGGAAATCCAAAAAACAACAACTATTTATCAATTTAGAGTCTTAATTGGCTAGTGATCAAATTAATAAGGCTAATTATATTTCTATTTAGATAATTAATCAATTGATATGGACTCAATATGGGTGGATGTGTCGATGATCCATTAACTAAATAATGGAAAACCCTAATTGACCATCAAACTATAAGAAGTTATGGTCTCCAATACACTTTACACGATAATCTTTATCTTCTTCCCATATGAAGAGAACTTGAGGCATAAAGACACTAGTTGAGGAAGAATCAAACTAGCCGCCGCTAACCCTTTGTTGTGATTCAAATTTGATCACTTCCTATCTCTGTTTCAGTACAATCAACATCCTTATCAACAGGGACGAACCTGAACAAGACATGGTGTGGCAAGTGCCACACCAGTTCAGATCCATTATATATATATATATATATATATATATATATATATATATATATCGATTTATTGTATATTTTTACTCATATATTAATATGAGAACCTATTTTTTTTGTAATTTATACATATTTCTAAATTTTTACTCATATAACAGAACCAATTTTTTTTTAAATTTATACATGTGTTTATATTTTAACTTGTCTATTAATACGGGGACCGATATTTTTTTTAATTTATACACATGTCTATATTTTTACTCATAGTTAATACGGAAAGAGATGTTCTTAGAACCATTAGCTAGTAATGATATAATTTTAGTTTATTTTAAACAAATGGAAAATCTATTATTTTCTTTATAATTTTGGTTGCGACAACTTTTTTTTTTGAAGAATTGCTACAACAATTTTTGATATAACTTCTAATTAAATTTAATATTATTTAATTATTTAAAATAAAATAATTATTTAAAAGAATTGTTCCACTATTATTGAAAGTTCAAATCCGCCCTTGCTTATCAACATCCTTCTGAACCCGATAAAATTTCAAAATTTAAGGATACTCATTAGTTTATGCAACTATGTATTTCCAACATAAAAAAAAACTAATGCTTCAATTAGGAGACGAATAAGAGTATGAGAATGAAAAGAAGAAAAAAAAAGTCAAGAGTTAGTGTGAGGATGAAAAAGAAGAAAGTGAGAAAAAATTTCAACGAGGAGGGAAAGAGTCTGAAAAATCCTTTGATGATAAAACTTCCCTACCCAAGTGATCCATCAAAGAGAAAACCATTTGGACATCCTATAATTTTTTTTATACATTTATACAACATTTCGTGTTATCTCTATTTTTCTTATCACATAACCAACCTATAACATTTATCATATCATTTTCTCTTTTTCTTTTTCTTTCAATATGTATACACTCATATGCAGTCTACACCAAACATTTTTCTTTAAATATATGTGTGTGTGAGGAGCGTGTGTGTGAAGCAAGAATCAAAATAAATCAAAAGAAAAATATGGAAAAAGAAAGAAATGAAAGAAGAACACCATAATTACAAAAGTGTCATAAGCCCGACTCAAATTTTTAATAAGAGTAAAGAACCTCGTGATGAGAACCAAATGGTTCAACCAATCATTTGAAGTGGAAAACAACCATTAGAAGATATAAAAGTGGTACAGTTTTGCAATCCATTAAAATAAATAATTGATTTTACATTATTTTTTAACATATTTTAAAATATCTAAATTTAACATTATTCTTGTGACACAAGTTATTAATATACTAGATTTCAACTATACAATCTTCATTCGATAATATTAAAGTAGTCTATGAATTGTTTAACATGCACAAGTAAAATAAGGAAAATGCTATTTCTCTAGAAAAACAGCATCAAAATTTTTTCAAGAAACAGTTGGCAAGTTTTAATTGCATGATTTATTTGTTCACTTCCTATTTTTCAACCACACCTCCTTGAATTGTGGCAAATAGTGCATTGTAATTGGCTACTCTTTATTCTTGAAGAATTCTTGATGTTATTTTTCTAGAAATATAGCATTGCTCGTAAAATAATCTTGCACCATACACAAATGACTTTTCTATCATTGAATTAAAAAGTTACACCAAATTTTATTTAATTTAATGATAAGGTTTATCGATCAGCAATGGTGAAAACTAATTTATGTATGATGTAAAACTTATCTCGTTTAAACATTATAGATTTGGCCGTCAATTATAACCTAAAAAATGGTGTATATTTTTAAGAGAAATTATACATAGACATCCTTTTACCCTAAACCCCTATATACACCCCTACGTGGCATTTTGTTTTAATTTATTTTTTTACTAAGCAGGCTTCTCTTTCTTACTCAAGTGCTCTCCCCTTCTCTCTATTCCCTCTCTCTCCATGTTTTCTTTCTCTCCGACCGTGTTCATTGTTTCAGCGTGACGGCGTCCACCTACAATGTCTCTTACTATGTTTCCTCTCTCTCTTTCAAGCCAAGGACCAGATCTGAGATTCCTAGACTCCAACCTCCACCAAATTTTGCAAACTTCAACTTTTCAACCATTGATAAGTGATAATCATAGCAGATTGATTCTCTTGCCATGTATTTGTAGCACTCACACAGTCATGTACTCATGTGGCTAAAGAAAAAGACAGAGAAATGAGTGGTACTGGTAATAATTATGTTTGAGAAAGATTTTTGTCACTATAACATCTTAAAAAAGTGATAATGTTTGCTTCCATGAAATTGGTATGAAGTTGAAGATTAAATTTGATTCAAAATGGGTCTGAGGCTGTACCGAGATCTAATGGTGGTGGGGGAGCAGCGACGGTAATCGGATTATGATGGTGGCGTTCATCGGCAGTTGACACGGTATGGAGGTCGACGATGGTGTAGCGCAGTTAGAGAGATCGAAATCATGCGTCTGATGGAGAAGTAATTCTTTATTGGCAAATGCTAACTTGTGTAGTCAAGAGCACATGTTAAGAAACTTATTATATAAATAAACGCATCAAAAGTCGTGCTCAAATTGTTAAATTTAAAATGTTATATTTTCAATGCAAAATTGTTTTTTTTTATTCCTTAACATGTGCATTGAAGGTACAAATTAACATGACTCTTCTTTATTTTGTGATTATTTGATTATAGGCAAAGACACGTGGCACAATTCAATGCTTCAGATTGATCCGATGATCAAAAAAGGTTGAAAGTTACATGACTTTCGCGTCCCAAGTCATACAGTCCGGTTCCAAGGAACAGTCACATGAGGGCAGAGATGGGTGAAGGAAGAGAGAGTGAATGGACAAAATTACCCTCAATGTAATTAATTAAAAATGTTATATGGTGAGTGTGTAGAAGGAGTCAAGATCCTCTCCATTTCACTATTTCGAGAGATATAGACTCAAAAAAATTTGAAAAAAGTAAAAAAAAGTAATGATGGTGGGACCTACTTAATGGTAGGACCCATTATCTATTTTATGTATCTATCTCTCTCTAAATTGTGTACTCCATTTATTTTATCAAATGGTGTATGTATCCTATGGATGTTAGTGTATCAACTTTTTTTTTTAAAACCGAATAACTATGTTAATATATTGTAATTATATGTTGAGATGAGATCACTGACCTTGAACCATTGAATTTCTCTTTGCATTTGTAGAGCAGCACCATATCTGCTATTACGAACATATGAAGGACCTAACTGTGCTGCCAGGTGCAAAATATTATTCCCAAACGTGTCTATGCGATTTCTAAATGTCTCCTTCGGTTCCTCAAGACCAAGCATGAGTTGAAACACGTTTTTTTTACGATACATAATTGCATAAGAAAATATGCCTCTTTTGAAGGTATCCACTGCTAAAAGCAAATCACGTTTATCACTCCCTATGGAATTTATGAACTCGACTATTCCATTCTGGGCTGCATACAGTATGGCTTCATACGCCGACACCTGTCTGAGCTGTAAATCAGTAAATTGTTCAATACTATGGGATAAGTATGATAATATTGCCAGAACTTCATAATGGCCGTATTTTGTACGATATATTCTCCTTGTTCCTATAAAAAAAAAAAAGGACTTATAAGTGCCTGTGCTTGAGTCGTTGCAGAAAAAACAAATTAAAATAAGCGCAAGGAACACTAACACACGCATTACAAATGAAATTATTTATTTTAAGAAATGGGATATTACAATTGGTATCAGAGCAACCTCTCCTAGTACGGTGTGGTTTGGGGATGAACCAACCGAAACCTGGTGGACATGTAACACCCACGGCTGACGAGGACAAGAGAGTGATCGTCGGTGCGCAAAGCACGACAATGAGCGCCTCCTGACAGCTTCTGGAGGAACCGAATCACATCGGAATGAAAGGGATCCTAAGGCCGTGTAGATATGAGACTACATGGTTAAAGGAAGGCTTATAAGAATTGTTTGATACTACCTATATATATGCATCTTTTACTATGTTGTTACATATTTGAAGGTTTTAAAAAATAAACTAAAATTCTATTCAAATATTACATTTTTAAAAGAGTGATGCTATATCTCGCGAACGAGATTCTAGCGAAAAATCCACGAAGCGGTTTTTTTTTTAGGGTCTTGCTAACCATTTCCCTCATGACAATTGTTAAAGAAGCCAAAAGTAGCATGTTTGCATTGGTTTCAACAACATTTTAACTTTTAAAAAGTTAAATTTATCACTTTTCACCATTTTCCAATACTATATTTCTATTGTTATCCCCTTATCTAATGCACCAAGGGCAATGGTTAGCATTCTCCTTTTTTTTAATACTCTCCTAAAAAACTTGAACCGCTTCCCTCTGCAAAATAATTGACTGTCACTCTGTGAACAAAATAAAAACCTTTTCTTTGTGCTCCAACCTCCACCAACTCACCGCTTACTCTGTTCTGTAACCAATTCTTTTGGTTAAATTGCATTTTTGGTCCCTGAACTATTTAGATAGTATCGTTTTGGCCCCTTAATTAAAATTTGATTTATTTTGGTCTCTTAACTTCTTTCCGTTACACATTTTGGTCATTTCCATTAGTTTTAATTCAAAAACGTTAGATTTCCATTAGTGCTATGTTTTTATCAAAAGTAACGAATTTAAATCCGTTTTTTTTTTAAGACGGTGTCATAGATGCTCCCAAAAACATATGTATTACATGATACTTCTCATAGAGATTACTTGTGCTTCAAGTCACAGGCTTTAGCTTTAGTTTACTTCATAATAAGCTACTGCATTCCATAGTATATTATGGTACACATGCAATTAGCTATAAATACTCTTGTAACTATTTAATCATTAAGGGATGTCATTTCATTAAGAAGCTAAGAAGCCTAGCACAAGTTATGCACAAGGCAAGCTGATACAACAGAGGCAAACCCCAGCCAAGACAGGAAAAAAGAGGCACAGGCTACCACCCAAAAGCTGCTAAAATAAAACTATCACAGATTCAAATGTGCTTGTTTGGTCTAAATCTTTTCATTGGCATATCATCGGCTGAAATTGATTTATTAACAGCAGTGGGCATTTGGTTCAGTATCTGCTATTTTAGTCTGTAATGGCTCCTCATTTATCTTTATTTATTGTGGTCTGTATATGTATTTTTGGTGGTATCTCCTTTCAAGTATAGGTTCATGGAGTGGTTGTAAGTGGAGCTTTTTGCTGGTTACCTCTTGTATATCGGTTACAGAGTGAACTATCAAACACAGAAGTTTGCCAAAGTTAAGTGGACGTTACTCATAGGAGTCTGGAGAGCCATTTAACAAAAAAATAAGGGAGGTCTTTGCTAAGTGATAACATAGAGGGGGTGTGAGTTACATTTACATATACCTCAGGAGAGGTTAGTGTAATTTTCCCTATTAACAATTATGCATTCAGCATTGAATCGACAATGGAAGCTACTGATTTATCTTTATGATTAACAATTATGCATCAAGTTTGGAATCATGAATGGAAAGATTGTGATGTGGTACACGACAGTTGACAAGAGTGACTTAAAGATGATAGAGCACAATGTGCAAGCAGAACCCAATCAAGAAGATGAACCTGCTTTAAAGATTTGAAGAGGTTCAAGGGCACAACGTAGACCTATCCAGACTCGGATAACGAAAAATCATATGGTATTTTAGGTTACGTTTTTAGCTATTTTCTTTACATTAAATATAAATAAAAGGTCATTTAGAGGAGTTGTCCATGATTTGGGGAGCATTTTGTATTGTTTTCATTCGAGTCATTGTAATTTCCTTTTATCCTAAATCATGCAACTCCATACGTGTTTTGAGTTTTTTTTAGTGAGAAAACATGTAAATCGGTAGAGCAAGACATCTTATGATGGATAAGAGATATGAAGAATGAATATCAATGATTTTTAGAAGCATTAGAGCTTCAAGGCAAAGGGTTTTCTCCTCCATTTGTTCTCTTTAGGTATGTTTATATATTATTTTTTTAATGATGTCGGTTACCATGTGTAACTAAACCTCTCTTGAATAGGGTTCCACGATGAACCTCTACTTATTTGTTGGATTAAACTAATAAAGTTTTTTATACAGTTTATGAATCAAGTATCTAATTTAATATGTATGTGTTTCAGTCTTAATGTTTTTCAACTAGCGGTTGACCTGACCTATAGGCTAAGGTATATGGAAAACTATCTTGTCGGTTCCTAGGGAAAAACAGTAGTAAATTTGCCTATTTTAAATTAAATATAAGTATGATTGTAAGGGCTATAATTCATCTTTCGGGTACGTCGCATATATAGCCTTTGTCGCGGCACAAAGACTCGAACTTCCCACGGTTACATCACGGGGTCATTTCCTACTCTCTTAAATCAAGGAAGATCATAAACTAATATTAAACCGAGTTAATTCCAACAAAAAAGTAGAGGGGATTCAATGATACCCTAATCGTTGTTAAACATCTAAATAAAAAATTCAATCTCGCATTGAGAAAGATAGTTAAAAACTTGCAAACTCATTCATGATAATCCTCACATATGCTAGGTTACTAGGCCCAATAGACTATTCAACTAGCGGTTCGATGGACTATGGTGTTAAATTGTTATCAGTTGGTTGGTCATTACTCTTCTCACTTTTGAAATTGTTAAAAAACTACTCCAACGGCAGTTAACTGTCGTTTGGCTTTTCCAAGGGCAGTTAAGTGTCATTGGACACTTTTTAAAGCGGTTCAATCAGTTTTTAAGTCAATTTAACTTATCTTAAAATTGTCTAACAGAAATTAAGTGTCATTGGAAAAATCGAGAAGATTAACTTTCCATTTAATTAGAGTGTGTTACAGGTCATGACTACCGGATGTTCTACCACGAATCTCAGAGCTAATTTGGTGTAGGAAGCAAAGCTAATTTGTGTACTGTGTTTCACTTTATTTTTCTCTGGGTTAATTGTTCAAGAAAAAAAAAATTTGTTTATGAGTTGGTGGGTAAAAATGCTTGAGAGTGGGTGTTAGGATTTAGGGGCTTGAATCATTTTTGTTTGACTACAAACTTAATTTAAACAAAAATGTTCTTTAGAAAAGAAAAAAACATAAAATTAAATATTATGGTTCTACTTACCAAAGATATCTAGATACAAGAAAATTTCAACCAACAATCGACCTGAAAATCAACAAATCATTCAGGAAAAAATAGTAAAGAATAAAAATGCTCGTTATAGGCCTAAAAAATTTCAAAATGCTGGTTTGGAATCAACATACCCAATAGCCTTAAAGGCAGCAACAAATAAATCAAAACCTGTCTGCAGAAGCGACATACTTCTGACCAATATTTCCCAGAAGAAGAAGTCTTACGAAGATCACAGCGTATAGCCTGCCTCGCATTGTTCATAATATCAATACTATACTTATCCGCAAATTCCTTTTCTACACTTAAACCTGGAAGGAAAAAATATAAATATATTCTTGTTCATTCATTAATTAAAAAAAAGATAGTTTACTTTTTAGATGTATTCAATAAACGATATATGTATAATTTTTAATATAGACCAAATACATTATTAATTAATTAAATCTAAAAAGTGAATTTTCTATTATAATAAAGACTGGAGTAGTACGATCGAATTTTAGAGTTTAATTTTCACATCAAATTTTGAAAACTTACTATCGTAAATCAATTGTTCTCGAAGTCCAAATCGGCTGTCACTTGGAAAAATGGAAGGTGTTTTAGCCAATGCAACTAACACTTTATTTGATTCCTGAAGGTCTCTGGACGAGGCTTCAATAAACAGATTTTTGTACCGGTGGAGTAATTCCAAAGCCACATCTATACCAAACCAAACATATGAAAAAGTCAACTTTATACCAATTTTTATCAATAAAGATATTTACTCATATGTTGACCCCCTCATGCAAGTGCAAGAGAAAAAAAATGAAAATAAGAAAGAAATTGAATTTAAGAGAGATATTGGGGAGTTAGGATTCTCTCCATTTACAAAAATAAATAAAGATTTTCATTTAATAATATATACACATAAAATATAGATTGAGTGTGGATCCTATCAATAAATGAATGAGTTTCACCATTATTAAATTTTATTGTGTCTGTATTTTAGTAAATGAAATAAACGGAGGAGATTCAAAATAGGGAGGATATCATTTTGGTAAGGTGTGACAGGTTTGTCAAATCCAGTCTTAGGATACCCATTTTTATTTATTTAATTGTTATTAAGGTTATAACAACGATCCACCCATCACTCTGTATGAAGAAAAAAAAAAAAACTTGATTTGATTTTATGATTGGTTATTTTTAACACATGGAAACCGAAAGAAAAATGAAAATCCAACACACAAATCCAAACCCCCAATTTATGAAATTGGATTTAATCCAACACAAGCCAGCAAAGCAAAACAAAACAATTTCAGTCCAATACATAAACAGAATTAGGAACATAATAAAGAGGATTCATGTGTAGGTAGAATTTGCCTAGAAACAAAACAATTTCAGTTATATATATATATATATATACACACACACATATATATATATTTATATGGGAATGCTATAAGACACCCACCATTTTATGAGAACGTGTGTTTTAGCATTGAACACCCTTTGGTTTGGACAAAACACCTCAACATTCCTTTAGAGAGCAAATATATATTTCACAAATTACTATTAATATTTTTTTATTCCATTTATTCTCTCCCTTCTCGCCTCAGAAAAAATAAAAGCTCTTCTCCCTCAATCAAAGAGGCAGGACGCAGGTACAGGGGGGAAAGAAATATTGGGGTTTCTCACCCATACTCTTTCATCATTGTAATTAACACCATGTTCTCTTCTTCAAGGAGGTAGGACATGAGTATAAAACCAATTTTAAATATCTTAATATCCCTACTTAGGTCACAAATCTGTATTACCAAGTTTGGTGTGCAACGAACAACGTTTTTTTTTAACACTACGGCAACTCTAAATTTGCTTACCAAATATTTCAGCTGTGATACATCGCTCAAAAAGCAATACTCGATTTTGTGAATTGTCTCCATCAAACACGTCGGAGGGGGTTTTGGAGTAAAGATAGGTAGTGAGTTCTTTGTGTTCATTAGCAGCAGCTATAAGAATTGGGATTTCGTTTTTATTGTCATGCATTTCTAGCAGCCTTTTATGGGACCAATTTTCCCCCTCTACAATGTACTTTGCCATATCAATGTTTCCGGTACAACGAGCAACAAGAGCAAGAGCTGTGTCACCGCGATTGTCTTGCATGTTTACTAACTTGTCTTTCCCTTTTTCCACCAACATTTTCACATTTTCCACATTTCCAGCAACTACTGCAACGTGAAGTAGCGTCCTACCAGAAGCGGATCTTATATATATGTCTATGTCTGAATCTTTAGCGATATACGCACCTCTCTCGACCCTCCTGAATATATGCTTATGTTGTTCGCCAAGGCTATCGTCCAATACAGCTGTCATTTCAATAATATAAACTAAATGAGGGTTGGTTTAAGAATAAGGAAAATGCGAAATTTAATAATGATTTCTCTGGATTGACTTTTAATAAAATTGCTTGCTTATAAAAAATAAAAAATTAACTTCAGTAAATTGAATTATTTACGTGTACTCTCGAAGAAAAAAATCAGTGTTATACTAATTACAATTTAAAAACGTACTTACTTTCCTTCAATGGATACAGTTTCCCTTTTTGAGTTCTGCCGTGGATGTTAGCCAAGTGATTCCATGCTTCGCGAGCTGTCTCAAAATGAAAAAGCTCATCTTGAATGCGTCTTCCACATGATATTTGAATGATATGCAAAGCTTTCGCATTCTTCTTCTTCAAAGAAACTTCTCTTTCAACTTTAGAAACACTTTGGTAAGCATCGCCGAGACCTTTCAAATATTTCATCCATTTGCATGTAATTAAGATAAATATTTTAGCAAAAAAGAGCACGTATGGGAGTTTGTTGGTAAGCCTTATATTTATAATTAAATGAGATTAGATACGAACCTTGCTCAATATCTGGGGTGGCTTCTAACTCCTTGCTTTTTTTGTTGCTCAAATGTTTCCCTGCCTCAAAATTTTCTTCCAGTGAAGAAGCCTCACCAACAAAGTCCCACAAACCTTTCCCCATCAGATAATTTCTCATAAAAACACTCCATCTTTCGTAGTTGTCAGAGGTGAGTACTTCAGGAACTATTCCAACGGAGGCAACACCCGTGTCTTTCATTTTATTGCCTCTTCAGGAACTATTTGAGAGTTGGAACTTTGCACGTTAAAATCGAATGTAAAGCTACTACACTCAGATCAACGTGAACTTGGGATCTTTGTAAGAAATAGAAAGTGAGCTTGGGATCCAATAAGGCACCTATAAATATGTAATTGGTTAAGAGAAAAATGTCACAACTTTTAAGCCGTAGTTATTGGTTAAAAGACTTTTTCACCCCTCATTTTAATGTTTTTCTTTTAATATTCGTGGATGTATTTAATGTTTCACAATTTTTTATAAGAGTATGTTCATAAAAATATTCAAAAAGTTACCTTAATAATTGAATTGGTTTTAATGTTTTTTTGATTTTGTTTCTTATAATAAGGACCGGATGGAGTATATCAAAACATATAATTTTAATTCTTTTTGAATTATTCAAGTAACTTTTATTCAAATTAAAGATTTAAATGGAAATATGTGGACACAAAAAATATGATATCGAGTCCGTCCATTGTATAAATATGATATTCATCTCCTCTTCATACATTGGTAAGATTGACCAACCACAATGTTACAAGTGACTATTTTCTCTCTCTTCATTTCATAAGGATTGTGACATTATGATTGACCAATGTCACCAATATCACCAATTATATGTCACTCAAGTGCTACCCAAATATACGAGGCTTTCAATCACGATTTTCAGTAAAGTGTCAGCCATTTTGCAGGTATGAGAACAGAAATGAATCATGGTTTGGATTGGAGATAACTTTGCTCTAAGAAGATGAAATATGCGTTATTGTTTGTTTTCAAAGATTATCTATTAAATCAGTGGATGTAGTTCTCCTGCAACTAGACAAAGTTGGCTCCAATAGACAAAAATAATTAGTGCACAGTAAGGAAAACTATGACAGGGGGGAAAAAACAAGTTGTGAAGGTTTGGCAGTGAGGAAAACTACATGACGGTGGGAAAACTGCATGAGAATGAGAAAAACAACTTGCGAAGGAACATGACAATGAAGGGGAAAAAACAAAATTGGAAAACTTATCAATTCAAACAACATCATGTACATTCATTTGCCCAGGGAGTAGAAACATTGTTCTCTTTTCAAAGTTATGGCTTAAATTTCAACCAATTAGTTAGAGGATGTGTTGTTAGCATTTTGCTTAATTTACGAATATTCGAGTGGATTACCTGTTTAACGAATATATTTACGTGGATATAGAGAGGATGCATATATAATATTTATTCAATGGAATGGACTCATATACCATATTATCCGCGTCTATTGATATTCATTTACATCCTTTATCTATACTTCTATACTATATATGAAGAAAACTACCTCTTTCAACATTTTGTTGAATTTTTCTTTTTAAAAATGTCTTCAATTTTCAATACAAATAACACATGTAACAAATAGATAAGAATAAATTTAAATATTAAAAAAGTAATAAACACAAATATATGTCTGGTTTTTTTCTCTTTATCATTTAAAAAGTATAACAAACTAGATGTGTATATTTATACTTATTTTTTATTATCCCAATTATACTCTTAAACAAATTTTTCTATAATAAAGATTGTTGTTGATATCATAAAAAAAAATTAGATTATATTTTTTTGTTATATTGTTGGTGTTATTGAAATATATAATCATACTTACTTTAAAAGCTTATTAGGTCAAGCAAATGCTTAACCCTAATAGCTTTGGTGTTTTCCCTCCCAAACATGTAAACAAGGTGTGTCCTACAAGCCATGGCGCCTCATTTAATGCAATTTTTCAAATTCAAATTTCCCTCTCAATCTACATGTCATAAGTGACTTTTTTGTTGCCAACTAACTGACTTAATGCTTCATAATTACTATCATATACTCAATGTATCATGTTTAAACTTCCCATGCATACCTAAATAAATGCAGCTGCTCTCTATATATAGATGCCACACACATGCAAGCTTGCCATCCTCCTTCAATCTTTTTGCTTTGTGTTCATCAACAACATATTTCAACATGTCTTATAGTGAGTTTGTGACTCTACTTGCGCTACATTGCTTGAAAGGTGATTGAAAACTCTTTTAATTTAATGTTATTAATCCTTTTCACTTTCAATTTCTAATTATTTCATATATATTAACTTCTAATTTTTTTCATATAAATATGTTATCAGTTTCATTGGATCCGAATTCAATCAATGATTTGGACAAGATTGTGAATGACTTGAGACTTCAATACATGACTATTTGCTATGAATTTCATGTCAACTAGGTATAAATTTATTAACTTGGGTTTTTTCTGTTCTTTTTCTGCGTAAATGGTCAGTATGAAGCATGCTGATTTGGTGATTATGGATTTTGCAAGTGCTATGATGTTGTCAAAGAGGTGTAAGCCCTTATGATGATTCGATCTTGGCAGATGGTAAACTATACCAGATATGTTGTTTATCGTAAAGAATTAAACAAAATAAAGCTTTAATAAAACCTGAATGTTTTTTTTTTCTTTTCTGTTTTTGTTCATTGTTGCTATTAATACAGTATTCTCTCTTTGCAACTATGGCAATTTTATATTGAAGATATATGTGCAGATATATGTGCATTAATTTCTCAGAGAATATTATAAATGATGGATATTGCACATGAGTATCAATAACTGTATAAATTCCAATTGAGTGAGATATGGACTGAATGATGTATGGTTTAAGAGAACGTTGCTGTATTTTTTCTCTTTCTGTTTTTGTTCATTGTTGCTATTCATAAAGTATGCTCTCTTTGCTGATAATTAGACAAGTTACTTGACGTTGCTTCTCCTTTTTTTTGGTATGCAATTTATATCTCAGAATTATAAGCTTTTGGGAGCAAACTTTACAAAAGAAATTGGATAGGAATTGTTATGTTACCTTGGTTGATCCAGTCTGCAATCAATTCGAAGTAATCGTCAACAAGAAAAATGGATTTTTGTGTTTCTCTCATGGGATAATCGTGTTGTGAATCCCGTCTCGAACCTCACACCAATGAATAACAAGGATGTGTGGAGCAAAGGAAAGGAGTAACCACACTATCAATGTGAACACAAGCAACAACAACAACAACAACAGACCTAAAAGGTACTAAGTGTAGAACTAAAGACAATGACACAAACACTAACAAAGCATAAAGAAATATGGAAGCTTAAAGAGATAAACAAACACACAAGAGATGGTAACCCAGTTCAGTCCATATGACCTACTCTAGGGGAGAGAGCAGCTCTCCAATCCACTATGAAAGATGTTACAAAAGGTTACAAGAAATTAGACTTTGTTCTTAATATCTACCCTTTGCTTGACTCAACACCCTCATATGATTTTCCCTCACCAAAGGTGATTACAATGTTTATCCCAACCCAAGAGACTCTCCTTACAAAGGTACTCAACCCTCAAGTTCCCCCCTTTTGTAAATCCTAGACCTCTTTCTTCAGCTCTGATGACACTCTTTCATTACGTAATTTTCTATGTATTTTGATCACAATTTAAAGTTCACAAGGTAACTTAAGCAGCAAGAAAAGCAGAAAAACTGAAGAATTCACAAAGGATCAGAAACGTGTCACGATTGGGACAAAACGTGACACGATTCAAGAAGACTTAAACATGGTCTCTGCCAAGGCAAAAACGTGTCACGATGATTAAAACGTGACACGATTTAAAGAAACCCTAATTTAGAAGTTTGTTATACAAGGAAAATCGTGTCAGATTCTGCAAAAACGTGACACGATTTGAGGCGAAATTCTGTGCCTATTTAAGCTGGAGGCTATTATGAAAACAAGGGTTACGATTTGAGAAGAGCAAAGTGCGATTTTTACACTGGAAGACGGCTGCAGGGGCGATTTCTTCACCTTGTAACCAGTTCATGTATGTATTGTTACCTCTAATGATTATGTTATTTATAAATTCAATTATGAGTAGCTAAATCCATTAGAGGTTAGGTTTGAGATGATTCTTTGTAACCCTAATTGATATATGTTGCTGTGAAACTCTATTTATTGTGAATGACAATTTAGTTTTTATTCAATTCAATTGTTCTTAATGCTTTATATATTCTGATCATATATATATATATATATGATTTGGTGAGAACGAACGACTACTGACCATAGCTTTCGACTTTGACCTAATTGAATTGTTCTAATAATTATAATTAGTCTAGGAATTGATAATTCTTTATTAGTGATATTAGGTTAACGTACTTCAAACCTTCGAAGATTATTAGACCACCTAAGGAATTAGGGGCTATAATCTTAGAAGAGGGTCCTAACTCAAGGGATTGATTAGGACTATTTTGTTAACTATCGTGAAATTAGAAAATCATTCATAAGAATATGTGCAGTGACCAATTAGGGGAACTCAGATGATTCGAAGACCTAACTCATCTCTCTCTTATTTTAAACAATCAAATTACTTTCTGTTACTAAGTTTTATGCTATTAAACAAATCTACTGCCTAGCGGCAAAACAAAACAACTTTTATTACATCATAATTTAATAACGTACTTGACTTTTTGAGATTAAAACCAGTCCTTGTGGGAACGATATTTTTACTACTTCGATAGTATTTGGTACACTTGCCAAAATTCTATCAAGCTCCACTTCAAAAACTGCAGAAAACACTTATATACTAGTCACAAACGTCCAAAATCGTGTCACGATTTGGTCCAATCGTGTCACGATTCTGCTTATCCAGCCGTTGTGACCAGTCCCTTTCAGGAAAACTTGTTGAGGAAGTTGTTGAATCGTGTCACAATTTTCCATCTCAGAAACATGTTCACTGCCAAGTCAAATCGTGCCACGATGCCCAAATCGTGTCACGATTTCTGGGCTTTCTGCATTCATAATTTGAAGCCAATTTTCAACAAATCGAATTGCACAAGGCATACGCTTTGGATAATGGTGCTTGAATCACATTGATCATTGTTAAGCCATAATTGTTCGTCATTAAGGTGTATGATTGTCGAAACTGTGAGATCACTTATCCTGTGTATGTTCCCCCACTGATGTGAAGGCTTGACCACCGAATCTACGACCCAGATCATGAACCCCCTGAATTTGTTGGCGTCACTACAACAATCCCATAAATGGTTGTCTCCGTCTGATGTAAAGAACGGCTATCTGGTATCATTTTCTTCCCTTTTATGCTATTATCACGTTTGAATTTTTAAGTAAATGATAGATAAAAAAAGTAATCATACAATAGTTACTTTGTAATGTTAATTAATTTTTTTTGCGTAGACCTTCACATATTTTGGCTTCTCTTATGATATTATTGCCAAAGATTGTAGAGATATAAGAATGGTTGATGATTTGGGGAATTATTGGTGATGAAATTGAGTTTTGATGATCAATATAAGCATGTTATGTTTGGAAGAAATTGGGTGCGGTTTTCTAATGCGCCTAAGCTATACAAAGGACAAGGCATAAAGCTTGGAGCAAGTGCTAGAGGTCGTAATAGTGTTCTTAGCTTTGGACAAATGAGTTCCAAAACATATTGCTATGCTAAGACTACCATAATTTCTATCTCATGTTTTGGTTAAATAGGTTTTTTTTTTGTTAATGGATGGACTTTGTATTGGAATATTCAATGGCCCTAAAGTGGAATATTTCTCAATCTCTTGATTAGCGTTAGTTATGCACATGGATAAATTATAATAATTTTTTTAAGGCTGATATGCACTGTGTCATACACACAAAATCAAACTTGCATATTTTTGTGTCATTTGGTTAGTACAGGTATAGCAACTAACTAAAAAAAAATACACAATTCGATTGAATATGTACTCATTTTGGAACATATACACATAGTACTTCAACTCACAAATAACTAATACATAAACTATTGACAGCGATGTGAAAGAAAAATGTAATTCTTGATTTTTTTATTTTATTTATACTTTACCTATTGATTAGGGGAGTAGTTTGTACGTTATATTTAATGTACATTGATATTCTCAACCTTGAAGGATGTAAACGACATGTCTAAAAAAACATAGGGTTAAGCTAAATAATTATTATTATAGTTAAGAGGAACAAAATCCTTAAGAGTTTAAAGTAGGTTTGTAAGATATATAATAAATGCGTGCAGAATACGAAGAGTCGTAATTATATTAAAACACGTCGTACATATCTAGGAGCACACACACTACTTTTCCATCTACAGTCGTGCATAATTTATGATTTTGTCCGCATATTTCATGATATACGAAGCCACGCGTGTGTGTCTATTATGCAGAGAACTTATCCAAATACTATATTAGAAAACATGAGTGATATAATCGTATTTTCAAGATAGGACCATATTAGCTCCAAAAGAATTGATGTTAGATCAAATTAACGATTATATGTTGGATTCAATTCCAGGTGAAGCAAGAACTTATTTGAGTTATGATTCGCTGCTTACACAAAGAATAGCTGGTGATGCGATTGATGATGTACACACTCCAAAATTTCTCAACACTATTAATGTGTCTGGTCTTCCAAATCACAAACTCAACTTAAAGGTTGGAGTTCCAGTGCTGTTATTAAGGAATATAGATTAAAGATCAGGCTTATGCAATGGTACAAGACTAATAATAACCAGAATGGGAAAAATTATCCTTGAAGGAAATATCATATCTGCAAATAATATAGGCAAGAAAGTTTTTATACCAAGATTATCTCTTGCACCTTCCGACATCAGGATTCCTTTCAAATTTCAACGGAGAAGGTTTCTGATAGCCGTTTCATTCGCAATGGCTATTAACAAAAGTCAAGGACAATCTTTAAAGAATGTTGGGATATACTTGCCAAGTCCCTAGTTTTCACACGATCAGCTATATGTTGCAATTTCGAGAGTTACTTTTAGAAATGGGTTAAAGATGCTTATTACAGATGAAGATGGTCAAGATATCGACGTGACTTCTAATTTCGTATATATAGTTTGTCTTAATTTCGTGTAATGTTTGATAGTTTGTCTTAAATATATGTTTAATACCTTATATTTTCGTATTGTGTCAATTAGCTACTAATTACATACTTAATGTGGCCATCATTAGTTTAATTTATCGCATTTTCACATCTTATGAACCATGAGGTGCATTGTTTAAACCGTAACAAATGAACTTATTCATATAAACGTACTATATAATGTGTAACTTATTTGCGTATGTCTTAGATGGTTCCGCACGGGTCGGTGGTCTAGTTATTTTTAATTTGGTTTGTTATAACTAGAAAGCAACAAACATTTATATTCATATAAAAAAAAATTGTTCTTAATTTTTAAATTTTGGCGCAGTAAAAAGAGCGGAAAGACTGTCACGTGAATGTCCGTCTTTTTGCTAGTTTAAATAAAATTTATTTGTATAACTCAATAAGAATTGAAATTATACGAGTAACTAAATAAGGATTAAAATAAAATACAT
The DNA here is from genome assembly GCA_946800305.1 of Medicago arabica. Lineage (NCBI taxonomy): Eukaryota > Viridiplantae > Streptophyta > Magnoliopsida > Fabales > Fabaceae > Medicago > Medicago arabica. The sequence continues at coordinate 45,567,015 of OX326970.1, forward strand.
TTGTACTTTTGTAAAAAAAATGCATTTGAACTAAATTATACATTAGTGTATAGTAGTGTAGATCGAATTGTTCAAAACGTTATGATAGTTTATCTCACGCGTAGACATGGATCTAGAGTTAGTTACACACATACTTAGTTATATGTTTTTCCTTAAGGATAGTTAGTTATATGTTAGTTGCCTACGGTTAGAAGTAATTGTGTTATTTAGTTGTATAAAATGGTATCATTTGAATTGTTTAAAATTCTAAATTCTAAAAAGAGAAAAAAAGAAAAAAAACAGTTACCTCATTTAAACACACTCTAAGCTCTCAGTTTTTTAATTTGATAATTTTTTATACTAAATCAACAATGAAGCTCTCAGTTTTTTAATTTGATAATTTTTTATACTAAATCAACAATGAAGAGTTTTTTTTTTCCTATCTCAAGTTTTTCATATCAATATTATATTTACACTATTTTCTTTAAGGGGATTATATTGGAACCCTCCTCGCCTCTGCCTTCTCTCTAACCTAGACCTCCTGCCCTTCCACACCCTCCAAACTCTCTGATGTAGGCATCGATTGTGGTGGTGTGATGAGCTCTGCCTCCGCATCACCCACACCACATATCCCTTAGGGTCGTACAACACTGATTCACTCGAGTTTTGGTGGATTCAGGTGTTAAACCCATTTTGGGTATGTCCTTGGTTCTCGATACCGGAGTTGTTTCTTCCATGTTGAAGTAGTTTCAGCTATTGTTTTTTATTCAAGAAACCCACACAGGTTACTTTTTAGCAGATCCACATATCAGTTTGATTTCTGGTCATGTGGGTCGCAACCTTTTGGTGGTGGTTTAGTTTCATGACTTTTTCTCGTTTTCTGACTGGTGTTGTGCTCATCTTGCCTTGGATTTCTGATTCTAACCCAAATCTGTTGAGATTTGCAGGATTTAAAGTACATATATTTGCATCCATTACGCTGGAGATACAGGGAAGGTCTTATTTGGTGGCTGCAATGAAGTTCCATCTTCCGGCATGTGTTGATTAAGATTGGGTTGTGACATCGTGTTCAATTGAATCTTGTTTTGCTTGAAAGGGTGATTATGACTTGCTGCTGTTTTTACAGGGAGTTGATGGATCTTGGATCGATTATGTGTTGGCAGACGATTCATACGTCAACTTAAGATTCACCATTTACTTTGTTTGGTTTGGACTGCGGGGCTTGAAAAAGTCGTTTAGCTTGCTGCCATTGTTACAAGGAGTTAAGGTACATGAACCGCCTCAGTGTTGATTGATGGTTCAATCACTGCATCGAAGACCTTTAGTTAGTTTTAAGATTAATTAGAGGTTGATACACTTGTGTGTTGTTTTAAGTTTTGTATCACCCGTTTGGGGTCGACATACACTCTTTATGGATTTACTAGGTTAAGTTTATATCCCCTCAGTTTTTATGTAATATTTCCTTTTTTTAATGATATTTAGGGTTAATGGTGTTTTACCCTCCTGTAGTATAGGTCATTTCCAGTTTTCCCACCTGTAAATTTTTTGGAATGCCCCTCTAATAGGTCATTCAAAAACGAAAATTAATGGATCCTCTTCATTATGGATCTCCTTCATTTTCTTCATTTTTTTTTGTGGTGAAAAAAAAAATTAATGATGGTGAGACCCAACTGTTAGTAGGACTCATAATTTATATTTTGAATGTATCTATTTCTAAATGACAAACTTCATTTATTTTTATAAATGGAGATGATCCTAACTGACTAAAAGTACTCCAGAGAGGGATTAAGAAACTTGGAAGTTTGAGGCTAATATGATGATTATAAGTGTATATAATCTTAAAGCAACAACTAAAAATAATTGAGAGCTGCTACAGTGCAGGACCGAATACACTCCACGAACGCGCAACATAACACGTGGCTTTACCTCTATTGTTCAAATAAATTTTAATTTAAAAAATGGAAAAATATGAAATAATGTCTTGGTGAAATACAACGTGGTGTGGATTCCACGACAAATGCATGTGGTGCTGTTTAGCAATTTTCAAAATAATTTGGTTTGAACACTTTCCACAAGAAGTTTGACGAAGTAGTAGCCATACATTGGTAATATAAAGGGCAATTTCTATGGTACATTCAAAAATTTGAGTGTATTGGTACATCAAATCAATAAATTAATAGTTAAATGTTTTATTTTTTGAAGAGAAAAATTGTTTTCTATCATCTATAATTAAACCTTATTTACCAAAGACGTCAACAAAATAAAATTTAATTTTTCTGAATTTTTAGTACTCATAATAGAGAATTTTGATTATTTTTTACAATAAAATTTTAAAAAAATTAGTATAATTTTTATAAACAATAAAATGATGTTTTTTCTTATGAAATGACATTTTCTAAAATATAAATATCAACCGTTAGTTCTCTAGTCCATAAAAATAACAATTAATTTAAAGATTTTTAAAATAGGAGTACTGATACACCTTAATTTGTGTGTGTACCGTAGAAGCTCCCAATATAAAGATGTGCGGTGGATATAAATGTATTTATAAATTAAAAGTCAGAGCAACTCTTGCATTTCGTTGAATATTTTATGGATATAAATGTAATTTTAAAATGATGACATAAGAATGATAACGTAAGTCCTTCAACTTAAAGTTCATGTTGTGGAGCTTTCATACTAGAACAAGATATTTAAAATTATGAATTTAAAAGATAGTAAACTTACAGTGTGTACATCTAAGCTAGCTTCTTTATAAATGGAGTATTACTTAATTCTTATTAGTTATTCTTTCAAGAAGCCCAAGTTTGACATTGATCTATGGTGTACCCTTCTAGTACATCCAATTTTATGTGCAAAGTCTGATTTTTTTTTTAGTGGCATACAAGTTACAAATTCTAATTAATCACCAAACTTTCCCAGTAAGGTATATAGTAAAAAAATATTCTGCATCAACGAGCCTTGCCTCTATTTTGAACCAATTACAAAACTGATATTTGGACATTTCAATTATATGGTTTTTTTCTTTCAGGTTTGGATAAATCGAGGAAGTATGATGAAATCAACAGGCACTTCCTCCGAAGGAATAGTTCATCAAGCACTTACCAAAGACAACTACGAAAGATGGAAAATTGTTATGCAAAATTATCTACAGGGGCAAGGTCTATGGGACGTTGTCATCAAGAATGTTGATGCTAATCATACTGATCAGGCAAAAAAGACTTTAATTAATAATTATAATAATATATACATATAAATAATATATATCCAAAAAAAAATTGTAGTGTACTCAAAATCACAAAGATACTTTAGAATCCGCTATGTTTCTGAAATAATTGCTAAATACATCTCTCTCAGTATTTGCGTGCATCCAACAAATTGAGTCATATAGCTTAGTGGTAAATCATGTTATACTCAATTGCAGTGTCTTTGGTTCCATCCTGGTTCCCAAGTTTAGCTGAAACAAAGTTTAAGTAATAAATAATGGATCGCTAATTAGTAATTTGTGTCGTAAAGGACAAGAAACTAGCAAGTGGGAGTAACTTTTTTAATTACTATTCCGTCCTAAATTATAAGTTGTTTTGAAAAAAAAAATGTTTCAAATTATAAATCGCTTTACAATATCAATGAAATATTAATGTTATTTTTTCTATAATACCTTCAACTATTTATGACTGGTTCTTCTTTCAGTTCTTTAATTTATCTATCTCATATGATTTAGGGCAAGGGTTTTTTGTTTGTTAATGATGTACTTTAAATGGCCGAGAGAAATGCTATAGATGCGCACTTCAAGACATTCTCTTACTCTTATTTATTGAGTCAAGTCACCCATCTTTTCAATTGTTATCTTGTTAAACATTACTTTTAAAGAGCTAGTGGCTATTTATTCACTTTTTAAGTAAATAAGTGGGGCGTTTGAGGTTCGAACTCCAACTTATCTACCGTGTCTACCAATCGAGCTAAACTGACAGGAGCATCTATTAAACAAGTTTAATGAATTTTTTATTTTATTTTACGGTTATAATTTGTCACCACTAACCTCATTCCCACAATCTTCCAATGTTTCATTCTAATCACGATTTCCTTGATATGGTCTCCTCAGTTTTTTCTCGTAAGACGGTTAAAATGATGTGAAAAGGTAGCACATTTTTTTTGGGTGGATGTCAACGGGTCAAAAACGAAGTATTATATATTTGAAAGAATAACTAATTCTATTTATGATTTGTTATATCATTGTACGAACTGGTTCTTTTGTTTATTTCTAACCCAGATAAAAGAGCAGACCAACTCCAAATGTAGAACAACTCTCACAGGGACACAACTTCAATTAAAATTTATTTAAGCATATACACGAATATAAAGCAAAATAATTAATTAATATGACTAAATTAATTTAATTTAATTCGTTTCATTTGTGTGTGTATTGTGTCCAACTAAAAATTTCTCCTAAATGTATATGTTTATTTTCCCCTCTAAATACTTGTGGTTAATTGTAAATTGATATGTTGGGGGCAGGTATGCGGGGTGATGTGGTCCAGTGTCTTTCAGAAGTTGAAATTCCATCATCATGGGCAACAAAGGAGAAAAAAGCTTTGCATATCATTCAACTCTCATGTGGACGAGAGATTGTTGATGAGATTAGTCATTTTAAAACGGCCAAAGATGCCTGTAATTATTTGATGACATCATATGGCGACGAGTTGAAAGCCAGTGCAGATGCCGAACAAGGTACATATTTAATCATTATTTTAAATTTGAATCAAATGTATTTTTAACAAAAGGAATTTTATATAATGAATTGCTTAGATGTTATTTGTATACATCGAAAATAAAGAATATGTAAATCTAGGGGGCTAAAAGTGTATTTAAGCCTAAAATGTAAAAAAATATGACAAGAATATTTAACTCTTGAACGTAAATGACAGCTGTATTGGACGATAGCCTTGGCCAACAACATAAGGAACTATTTAGGAGGGTCGAGAGAGGTGATTATATTGGAAACATCGATACAGATTCAGACATATATATAAAATCCGCTTCTGGTAGGACTCTTCTTCACGTTGCAGTAATCGCTGGAAATTTGAAAAATGTGGAAAAGTTGGTGAAAGAAGGGAAAGACAAGTTAGTAAATATGAAAGACAATCAAGGTGACACAGCTCTTGCTTTTGTTCCTCGTTATACTGGAAACACCAATATGGCAAAGTGCATGGTAGAGAGAAAAATCGGACCTCGTGATGAGGAAGCAGAATACATGGTAATGACAACAAAGAGGTTTCGTGAACTAGTAGCAGAGAACATGGTTAAGACAACAACGAGGTTTCTTCGGTTTCTTGAACTAGTACCAGAGAACATGGTTAAGACAACAACGAGGTTTCTTAGGTTTCTTGAACATGTAGCAAAGAGTACCATTCCCACAACCGGTGAACAACTAGCAAAGAGCTCGGTAAAGTTAAAAAAGGGACTCCGTGAAGATTTAGGAAACAGTCGTACTGTAAAGAGAATAAAGAGGATCCGTGAACGGGTACCAATACCAAATATAAGAAAGAGCACAGTCGAGACAAAGAAGAAGAATCATGAACAGGTAGAACAAGAAAAATGTATCATGGTAGAAACAGAAAATCTAGCAAACGAGAGCATAATAGAGACCAAGAAGGTGGAGATACGTGAAATACTACTTGAAATCCAGAACAAAGAAAATGTAGTACCTGTTCTTCTGGCTGCTGCTAATGGATATACAAAGAATTGACTACATATCTTTAATCCAAAACTCCCTCCAAAGTGTTTGACGGAACAAATTCACAAAATCGAGTTTTGCTTCTTTCACTATGTATCACTGCTGAAATATTCGGTAAGAAAATTTATAGTTGCTATTTATTAGATTTGACTGAGATTTTAGTGTAAAATGAAAAATATTGAATTTAAAAAAAATCAAATATTTTTAACATTTTGGGAAACTTTAAACTTTTTTATAGCAGTTTGTATGGAAAAAAAATTCGAATGTATTCCCGCCATTATACCATTTTCATTAGTTGAGTCTAGATGTCAAGGTAATTCATATTTAGTGTTGGGCAAGGCTCAAATAAAATTATTTCTTCTTGATGAAATCTATAGGAAACAAAAAAATAAATACCATTTTCATTTATTGTATGAACTCCACAGAAAGTAGATTTTCTCATTAAAGGTCGTGACAATTTCTAATTAATACAAATATTTCAAGGTACTCATTAACATTTTTCTATTTTCATAAGTGTGGTTTTATTTTATTTATCAGACGTGGCTTTGAGATTACTCAGCATTTCAAAGATCTGCCTAAGGAATCATTATCACTATACGAGTTCTCTGTCCCTAAGTGCTAAGGGAATCATTATCATTACCTATCAAAATCTTAGATCCGGATCCGCTCCATCAATCCTTACCTGATAAATTCTCAGCCCTAGTTGCATTGGCTAAAATGCCTTCAGCTTTCCCAAGTGGCACCCGATTCAGTCGTAGAGAACAATTCATTTATGATAGTAAGTTTTCTCCCTTTTCTCACTCTTTATAATAATATCATTAAGATAAAGAGCACGAGTTTTGTTTGAAGAATAATACAGATCCATATTATGCAATCTTGCGCGTAGAAAAGGATTTCGAAAACAACTATGGGATGCCAGAAATTGCAAAATTCGTCAAAAAGGTAACATGTGACACACCTGTTGTTGATGATGAAAGACCACTCCAGACTTCTTCCGTAGATGTAGACCGGTCGTGTGGCATCGGCACAAAGGTTTTGGATTTTCTTTACCTTGTAATGCTTTACGGTATGTTATGTTCTTTCTCTCTTATTGCCATATATGACAAAATTTATATGTTGTTTTTTAGGTGCTGTTTTTACAGTTTCACTCATAAAAAACCGTTCTTTATTTAATTTTATTTTTTAAAATAAGTTCTTTATTTATTTTTAAAAGCCGGGTTTATTACGCTTTTTAAAAATCAAGACTATAAAACTATTTTTTTTGGATAAACAGCACCTATAACACTGCATATACGTTTTCTCCTATAAATATTTAATTAGGTTCATTAGACAAAGAAAAGTACTTCTCTTTGTTACTTTCATACGTGAATTGTTGTGAAAATGACCAAAATTAGAGTTTGGAGGCCAAAATCATGTTTGCTGGAAAACCCAAAATCGAGGCCCGAATTGTGAAGTTCGGGGCCCGAATTTGGCTGTCTGTTGGACGCTTTTCTTGCGGCAAAAATCGGCGCCCGAATGGTAAAATCGGGGCCCGAATTTGCGCGCAGTGGATAAAACAGAAACGTATTTTTGGGCCAGATTTGTTACAAATTTATGGGGGTTACTTTTACTATAAATATATGTTTTGTATCAGAGAAAACCTTGAGATAGAGGGGGCTGAAACAAGGGTTTAGAAAGGCAACAACAAAACTAGGGTTTGTATAGAGTTTGTCTCTTTGGAACAAACACTAGGATTTGAAGGTTGATTCACATTGGGAAACACTAATAGGATTGAGTCTCTTGGTTACGGGAAAAGATTGGGACTTTGGGTAGAATTAGGCGGGAGACTTATTCTTGTAACTAATTGATATCTCTTTTGTAAAGTTACTCATCATTATAGTGAAAACGGAAGGCTGCTCTCTCCCCAGATTAGGTCAATTTGGATTGAACTGGGTAAACAAATTCTTTTGTGTTCTCTCTTCTTTGCTCTCGCTGTTTTCTACTTTTGCTTGTGATTATAAATGTTACTCACTTGTATTGGTTGCTTGATTATTCCTTGCTCCACACATCAAGTATTTATTGGTGTGATTTTTCATCGACAACTATAGTAATTATTATATATCATTGACAACTATATATAGTAATTAAATTTTATTTATCAAGAGCTTCGACGAAATAAAATTTAATTTTTACGAATTTTTATTACTCATAATAATGAATATTGATTATTTTTTATGACAAAATGTAAAATTTTTAATATGATCCTTATAAACAATGAAATGATGTTTATTCTTATGAAATGATGTTTTCTAAAATATAAATATTGACAAATAGCTTTTTATTTTTAAAAAATATCATTACTTTATAAATTTTATGAAATAAGAGTACCGGTACACTAAAATGTGTAAGTGTACCATAGAAGTTTCCATTATATATACTCATTAATATGATATAACAATATATTTTCTTCTTAAAAAAATATGATATAAAAGATATACTAGTATCAAAAAAATATGATATAAAAGATATACTAGTACCATAGAAGTCTCCATTATATATAGTATATACTCATTATATCATACCACAAGAATTTTGACTACTAAGTCGTTATTGTTTTGACTACCAAAATGTTACCAAATATAAAAGATATACTAGTACTAGATATAAAAGAAATTTACATTTTTAATAGTTCCACTCATCTCCTACATTATTCCCTTAACCTACAAGGGAACATGAATGAAATTTAGAATATGTTTGTTTAAGCTTTAAATTATGAAATTAAATATCAAGTTAATGAAACAATAACGTATAACTAAAATCAAGATTATTTTATGTTGAACTCGAGTATTCCTGACTGTTTTCACTTTAACCGAAGTTGATTAATCATTTTAAGTTCAACCAAATGTAAAATATTGTTGTATCATATTAATAATTATGTTTAGGGTCTTGCTAACGAGTGTCTTTGAGACACTCTCACTACTAGAAAAAGCAAAATTAGTGACGGAAAAAATAAAATTCCTCACAAATTCCATGGTCGCAAAATTTAGTGACGGAATTAGAGAGAAATTTCACGTTTTCCCTCTCTAAAATTCCCTCACTAATCTTTGCTTTTTTAGTAGTTTATAAGGATTCTAAATCATGAAATTATTCTTTCAAAAAGTTAAAAGTTTTAATTTCCAATGCATTGAAAATACAAATTTTTATAAAAACTTAATTTTTAAAGTACTTAAAGAGTGTTTCGGGACACTCGTTAGCATTTTCATTATGCTTATTTACATTATTTGTGTGTGTGTTTATGATATGTTAACATGCGCCCTTAGGAGGGCACATATTGCGCCTAAAACACATGTTAGTAAACCAAAAAAAATAAATTATGCATTGAAAATTGTTCCAATTTATTTGTCTGAAAGTTGAAAATAATTTTTCTCAATTATTTGATATTTGTGGAATCATTAATTTTGTACAACTTAAATGGTTATTTCCAATTGGTTTTATGCAACAATTGTCAAACACTTACTCTAAGTCACTATATGTGTCAGGAATCAGAAAAATATATGACAAGAAATATACTCATTATGAAATTATAGGAATATTGAGTTACTTCTCCCAGAGTATTGCAGAATTTAACAGTTTACAGCTCAAAGAGGCATCGGCATATGTAAGCATATTGTTGCATGAGGCCCAACATGGAATAATAGAGTACATAAATTCAATGACGCATGCTAATCCTGATTTGCTTTTAGCAGTGGATAGCTGCTATAGAGGCATATTTTCTTATGCAATTATGTATCGTAAACAAAACGTGTTTCAACTCATGCATGGTCTTGAGGGACGGAAGGAGATATTTAGAAGATATCGTATAGACACGTTTGGGAATAATATATTTCACCTGGCAGCACATTTAGGTCCTTCATCTGATCGTACTAGCAGATTAGGTGCTGCTCTGCAAATGCAAAGAGAAATTCAATGGTTTAAGGTTACCCATCTTATCTCACTATATATATAATTTAAGATATTTTTATCACATTCAACACTTAATTTCATTGCATTAGGAATAATCTAAACAATGTTTATATTTATAAAAGGAAACATTTGCACTAATTTAAGAGTAATCTAAACAATATACAAGCAAGCGCAATAAAAATCGGTTGAGGCTCACGTTAGAATTCGACTTTCCACTAATTTAAGATAATAATCTTTGTGCATATTCTAATACATATTGTTGACCAGATATATTCAGCACTCCAGATATTCTAGGTAGAGGATTTAATGTTGTTGAAGCTCCAATTGTATTAACAGTCATGCATAGGGCACTCTGACTTTATTGAAGATCTGAATTGTAGTTTTTGTCAACATTATACCGACATGTGATTTAGTCAATCAAAATATGCACTTTTTGAACAGTACATGTATGTCATCTATGAACTTTCAGAAAAGTACCTTTAAACAAAATAGAAATTACCACCGAAGATATTACCAGGTTGAGTCATGACCAGATCGCTTTCTTTAAGACGTTTCACGACACTACCCGAGTTTGTGTAAGGTAGACTAATAATCGCGCCGCCTCCAGGATAAAACATCTCAGTTCACCTGTTCGATTACGTTTTGCACCGTAAGTCATCGTTCGAGAAATAACACCCTTAAATATGGTTTAATCGTTTGATTAAACCACTCTATATGGTACGAAAACCACTCGAAACCGATGGGACAGAAGGATTAGAAGTAAAGAAGAAAGACTCGTCAACACAAGTCGAAAAAGGGAGAAAAGAGGAAAAACACATGAAGCATCAACTGTGAATTTCGGTGTAAAGAATAAGTGAGGCGAACTCTCCTTTTTTAGTGAGAGTTCGTAACAAAAACAGAGTGACTTAAGGATTAAGCTAACTTAATCCTTAAGCAAACCGTGTTTGCTTTCATTGCTTCCGGATACTCTGTTGAATCATATCAGATCGTAACAAATTTATATATTCTTTTATTTTTACCCAAGCCCAAGCCCAAGTCCAACTTAGCCCGGGCGGACGGACGGCGGCGGCGGCGTAGTGCGTGTGAAATATATATTTTCTAAACAAGAATTTATAACTTGATTCTTAAAAAAAAAAAAACTAACATGCAAACCAAATTTATAAAAACCTAAAAATGTAAAATTTCTTCAAAAATACCAAAATATAAATCAAAAAAACCCAATGCAAACACTTACTTGATTTTGTGAGAGAAATTGGCTTCGAATGGTGCAAGAATGAAAAAATTTGCACTTGAAGGTGAAAAAACCGCATTTGGTGATGTTTTGGGAAGTTTTGAAAGTGAATGGTTATGTTTCTGAGTTGATGTTCTATAACAGCACGCATTGCGACTTAACTCACGTTGGGTTTATAACCTGTGTTAGTTAACTCGCGCTGAAAGTACCGAGCATGACTTAAGTTACACAGGGGTAGTTTTGTCCATTCAGTTGGGCATGAGTGTTTTTTGATGAAAGAAGATCAATTTTTTATTTTCTTTACACATAGTATAGATTAAGAATACATGTGATCACATGATGTACAATTTTCAAAATTATTTATATTTTTATATTTAATTTTTTAATATATGTCCCCCAAGGAATTTTTTCAACCATAGAGAAAAAAAAAAGTTAAAAATAGACTTCGGTTGATGGAATGAGTTGAGAGATTACTAGTAACATTTAATGTTTTTAAAATTAAATTTATATAATAAATTCTAGAAACTCGAAAATTAATTATCTATTAATTCTAGCTTAATTAAAGTCCCGTGTTCAAAATCCGAGCATGGTTACGCAACAATTTTAAAATTCTTAGAGAAATTTTATCTCCCATTTGGGTCCGACAACATTCAAGGGATTATTCTTCTCAGTTACACGAGGATATCTGATTTATGAAGCTGGAAAAAAAAAACACAAGAAATGAGTGTTTAAATTGTGTTTAATTTTTTTTTTTTTTAAGACACAACTCAAATAATGACTTAGAGAAGAAAGTAAAGAGAGTAAGGGAAGTTATCATGATTCACTCAAATCAGAGCTAGTCCAGTCCTTTAACACACTAAGACAACCTAGTCCTACATTTTCTACCTTAAATTAGAGGACTTCCTGGCCTAAACCTAAATAACTTATTTGTCTTAAACTCGAAAAATTCCTTGCCTCAACCTAGAGGACTTCCTTAAAACTAAAGTTTTTGTGTTTGCAACAACTCCACAGATATGTAAAGAAATTAAAGCATAAATTACAAGTGTATTAACTTTCCTAAAAAATAATTGTTGAAAAAAACTTTCCTAAAAAAGAATATAAATAATACTTTGTAATATTTTTGTTTTTTTGCTAAGTGTGAAATTATGTTTGAATTTTTGTGGGTTCGTAGTAAGAATATCCTTTTAATTAAACATGCTTTCTTTTATATGGGGCTTGAATGAAGTCGTTGCTTTGAATAGTGTCGTTGTTGATCCCATTGAAGGAACAATTGTAGATAAGATTCCTGATACCTTGTTTTTTCTTGTAGTGCGACTTTGGTTTTATCAATAACGAGATGGTCTTTACCTAGGCTAAGAATGGATCAATTATTAAAACTTGGATGGAAATTTATTTTACCTATTTCTCTGGGTAATCTATTATTAACAACTTCGTCTCAATTGTTTTCACCGTAAAAGATTTATTTTCTATATTCATAGCTTGTCTCAAATACTCAAATAAGAGAGAGAAATAAAACAAAAATATTCATAGATATGTTCCTTATGGTGACTGGGTTCATGAATTATAGTCAACAAACAATCCGAGCTTGAAAAATTAATCACATCGGAACGTTTCCGCGGTCGAATCCATTTTGAATTTGATAAATGCATTGCTTGTGAAGTATGTGTTCGTGTATGTCCTATAGATTTACCCTTCGGAATCTGTATTTTTTGTGGTTACTGTATTGAGTATTGCCCAACAAATTGTTTATCAATGACCGAAGAATATGAACTTTCAACTTAAGATCGTCATGAATTGAACTATAATCAAATTGCTTTGGGCCGTTTACCAATGTCAGTAATTGATGATTATACAATTCGAACAATTCAAATAAAAAAAGAGGATTTTTTATAATTAAAAATTATTTTTATTCTTATATTTTATTCTTATAAAATAAATATAGAATTAATAAGAAAATCATAATAGTATAGAATATATTAGGAAGTCCAGGAGTAGTATTACCTAGCAACCGTATTTTTTTTCTGCTTTTTCGTTGAGACTGGTTCTTGTTTGTATATCCTTATTATATATTTTTATCAAACTCCCATTTTGTAGCTGCATCAAAGCTACTTATTTACGTGGGAACTATTAACATTTTAATCAAATTTGTTGTGATGTTCATGAATAGTTTCGAATATTACCAAGATTTTAATCTTTGGACTGTTGGGGATGGAATTACTTGTATAGTTTGTGCAAGTATTTTTGTTTCACTAATAACTATTATTCCGTATACTTCATGGTACGGAATTATTTAGACTACAAGACCAAATCAGATAATTGAGCAAGATTTGATAAGTACTATTCAACAAATTGGAATTCATTTATCAACCGATTTTTTTCCCATTTGAACTAATTACAATAATTCTTTTAGTTGCTTTGATAGGTGCAAGTGTCGTATCTCGCAGTAAGAAATCTTTATAGAATTAGTAATATAAATCAAGATTTTTTTTCTTTTTCAATTCAATGGTATGTATAAACTCTTTTTTTTTATTGCCGACATATTCTTTTGTTCATGACTTGGTATATTCTTTAGTCAATTGAATCTGTTGAATTGTTGTTCATATTGAAATGAATCAAAATTAATAAGGAGTTGGTCAATGATATGCTCGGGCATGTACTTGTTTTGAGTGCCTATTTATTTTCTATTAGTATCTATGGATTGATCACGAGCCGAAATATGGTTAGAGCCGTTATGTGTCTTGAACTTATACTGAATGCGGTTAATATAATTCTCGTAACTTTTTCTGATTTTTTTGATAATCACCAATTAAAAAGAAATATTTTTACAATTTTTGTTATAACTATTGCAGCCGCCGAAGCAGCTATTGGACTAGCTATATTGTTTCTGTAATTGCTCGTAACAGAAAATCAACATGTATCAATCAATCAAATTTGTTGAATAAATAGCATTAATTAATCATAATTAATAAATAAAAAATTAATTCAAATAATGAGTGTAATATTTATCAATTCATTTTAATATGTATTCTACACAACTTATGATCATGTTTGCATTGCCTAAATCATAAGAAATCAAATTATCCTGGTCCTCTTATATTCCTTCTAAACTTATCTAGACATCTTTTTTGATCAACAATATTATAACAAATCATTGATTCATCTGGTATATAAATATATGATTCATTTACAGGTTTACTAGATTGGTAATTTTCATTTTTTTATGTTCAAAAATTACTATAGATACAATGTCACATTCAATAAAGATTTATGATACATGTATAGGATGTACTCAATGTGTCCGAGCTTGTCCCATAGATGTATTAGAAATTATACCTTGGGATGGATGTAAAACTAAGAGAATAGCTTTTGTCCCAAGAACAGAGGACTGTGTTGGTTGTAAGAGGTGTGAGTCCGCTTGTCCGACGGATTTTTAAGTGTTCAAGTTTATTTAGGGCTTGAAACAACTCGAAGTATGGGTCTAGCTTATTGATACGTTTCAAAAAATACCACACGAATACGTTTTTTTATTGCAAAAACCAGTGCTCAAAAAATATTTTGTATTTTTTTTTAGCACGGGCTTTTCCTGGCCCAAGTGTATCTTATTTTTATGACGAATTATTTTCCTTGGTTAACAATAGTTGTAGTTTTTTCAATAGCCGCAGTTTCCTTAATTTTTTTTAACGTTTAATGTTTATAAAATTAAATTTATATAATAAATACTAGAAACTCGAAAATTAATTATCTATTAATTCTATCTTAATTAAAGTCCCGTGTTCAATCCTGAGCATGGGTACGCAACAACTATAAAATTCTTAGTGAGATTTTATCTCCCATTTGGGTCCGACAACATTCAAGGGATTATTCAACTAAGACGCAAAGAATATCTCTCATACAACGATTAAATCACGCCATCTAGAAATATAGTACAAATCATGTGATCGATAAAGTAGTGATTCAACAACAAAGTCGCGCTACAAGAAAAAACAAGGTATCAGGAATCTTATCTACAATTGTTCCTTCAATGAGATCAACAACGACACTATTCAAAGCAACGAAATTCATTCAAATCCCATATAAAAGGAACTAAGGAAGCATGTTTCATTAAAAAAAGGATATTCTTACTACGAACCTACAAAACAAGAATTGATTCAAACATAATTTCACACTTAGCAAAAATCAGAAATATTACAAGTGTTATTTATATTCTTTTTAAGGATAGTTAATACACTTGTAATTTATGCTTTAATTTCTTTACATATCTGTCGAGTTGTTGCAAACACAAAAACTTTAGTTCTAAGGAAGTCCTCTAAGTTAAGGCAAGAAAGTTTTCGAGTTTAAGACAAATAAGTTATTTAGGTTTAGGCAAGGAAGTCCTCTAGTTTAAGGTAGAAAATGTAGGACCAGGTTGTCTTAGTGTGTTAAAGGATTGGACTAGCTCTGATTTGAGTGAACGAGGATAACTTTCCTTACTTTCTTCTCTGAGTTATTATTTGAGTTGTGTCTAAAAAATATATTTTTGAAACACAATTTAAACACTCATTTCTTGTGTTTTTTTTCACATTCATAAACCAAATATCCTCGTGTAACCGAGAAAAATAATCCCTTGAATGTTGTCGGATCCAAATGGGAGATAAAATCTCCCTAAGAATTTTATAGTTGTTGCGTACCCATGCTCGGGTTTGAACACGAGACTTTAATTAAGCTAGAATTAATAGATAATTAATTTTCGAGTATCTAGTATTTATTATATAAATTTAATTTTAAAAACATTAAACATTAAAAAAAATTAAGGAAACTGCGGCTATTGGGAAAACTACAACTATTGTCAACCAAGGAAAATAATTCGTCATAAAAATAAGATACACTTGAGCCAGGAAAGCCCATGCTAAAAAAAATACAAAATATTTTGAGCACAATTTTTGCAATAAAAAAAACAAATTCATGTGGTGTTTTTTGAAACGTATCAATAAGCTAGACAAAATATTTATTCTTTTTTTACTAGTTTAAATGCATACGTTTTAGATTACTTTTTTTTTTTTTGACAAAACGTTTTAGATTACTTGTGTGATTGAAATAATTTAATATCGAAACTTGAAGAAATTATAATGAAAGATTAAATTATTTCTTCCTCATTTTAGATTGTCCTTTCTAGCATAAACTGTTTTTCTTTGCAATTTTTTTTCTTTCTCACATACCCAAGTATGTCTATTGAGGTTGTGTACAATACAACTATGAATTGTTGCCGTAGTATCAAAGAACTCAATTTTGAATGTCATCATTTTTGAATTATTGCAACTCGTTTTAGATTGTACCTTTCTATCAAAAACTTATTTTTAAATGTCATCAGTTTTTAGTATGTCCAGCTTATGGGTCTCTTTCTTTAAATCTAAATTTATGGGTTTGATAAATTTAGGGTTAATGAAATTTAGGGATTTTGAATCTTGTGTTTAAAAGAAGATGGAAGTGAAAATATTTAAGGAATTTGAATGTGTATTTTGATGGACAAATTTTTGATTTAAGGAAGAAGATGAAGATGATGATGAAGATGAGGATGAAGATGTTCATATGGTTTATGAATTTATTTATTTTTATTAAAAAATATTTTATAAAATAAATATTTGTGCATATTTTAATAGAATTAATATTTTTCATGTTTTTTTAATAGAAAAATGAACGAAATGATTAATTTGTGCATATTTTAATAGATAAAGGACCTAAATGGGAAAAGTAAATAATAAAGGACTAATGTGTTACAAATAAATAAAATAACGATCGTTAGTGTAATTTTGCCTAACTTATGGCAACAATTCACACGAATACTTTTTTTTTTTGAAACGTATCAATTCTCACGAATTCCTTGATTAACTGAGTTCTTGATACTATGGCAACAATTCGTAGTCGTAATGTACACAGCCTCAATAGGCACTTGGGTATTGAGAAAGAAAAAAAAATGCAAAGGAGAAAGGACAACCTAAAACGAGGAAGAAATAATTTAATCTTTCATTATAATTTCTTCAAGTTCCGATGTTAAATTATTTCAATCACACAAGTAAAGTAATCTAGAACGTATGCATTTAAACGAGACACTCACAAAGCTTATGTTTTCTTGTCCAAATGGTCAAAATATTGTATGCAAGGAAGCAAACACACCACAATATTCTCAATGATATCATGATCATAAAAACTAAAAATTAGAGGTCTTTTCTTCAAACCATTTTGGTTTAAAAATTTACTCACACAAAAAAACTAAAAAATAATTACCTATTTTAGTTAATCATTTTTTGTTATAAATTTTTCTTTAAAAGAAAATGTTTTTCAAAAACATTTCAAGGGTGTGTGAGCATTTAAAGGGTCTTATAAAGCAACTTTCTAGTAGAATTTGATTCTGGAGGCCCAAAACATTCAAAAAAAAAAAGGTGACAAAACAAAACAGAGGACTCAGATTTTTTGAAGAAATCAATTTCACAACCATCTCTGCCTCCTTAAACCTCTGTCTAAACCCTAAAAAAATTTCTACTGATTTTCGCAGCTGTTCCAACGTTGAACACGGTGAGTCCTTGCAAACGCTATGTCTTTCTTTTCCGCTTTGTATTTTCGCGTTCATTCATGTTTTTGTTGTCACGAAGAAACAGTCTTTGTTCTGAAATACCAAGCTTATATTCAGCTTTTAACTACTTTTTTAGGTGTTCTGAAACGGTATTACGTTTCGAGGTGCTAGGTTTCAGTAATTTGGAAAAATTTAAATTGCAGTTTTATATTACAGTTTGTAGATTTGATTTATATTTTATCATTTATTAAATATTTGTTATTATGCTTGTATTTTAGTTCTATTCATTTTCATACTTTGTGCTGACATTACATTGATCCGAGTTGAACTGGAGTCAGATCCCTTAAGCAATGTCTCCTTGTTGATGGGAAAATATGATTGAGAGGGGACACTCCACTATAGGTGGTTAGCCTGGTTTTTCGACGAAGATTAGTCATCGGCAATGCCGGTGGAGATTAGTCGTCCCTTCGATCATTTGTGTTAATTGTAAACTTAATACATTCACGAAAATAGATATGCATTTTTGTGTCATGTATCCATATAATGGTTTATTTAATCCTGTATCTGAAGACTCTGTTTTGAATGTGATGCCTTTTCTCTACCTACTAGCTGGGGAATCTTCTCCCCACTGATGTTTTTACTTTTCTGTTTACCCTGTAAAATAACGAGGAAAATCTTTGTTTTGCATGCTAGATTGCATTATTTTGTTCTAAAATGATTCTTCTTTCGAACGGCTTGTTCTAAAATGATTTGTTTTTCTTTTTTTGATATTTTTATAGATCAGATGAAGGTTCCTTTGGTTAATGGTGATCCAATGATTGACGGTGAAACTGAAGATTTGGATGAGGAAATGTCACCGTTTGAATCAGATTCGGAAGAAGATATCAAATTAGCTGAACCATCTAAAACTGCAGTTAACAACAGAGATGCTATATTAGATAAACTTGGAGACATAAGCTGGCCTGAGAATGTGGATTGGAAGCACAAACTCTCCATTGATATTGATCAAGGGCAGGAAGTAGATGTGAACGATGACTTGGCACGTGAGCTATCGTTTTACACGCAGGCATTGGATGGAACTAGACAGGCCTTTGAGAAGCTTGAATCGATGGGTCTCCCTTTCTTGAGACCCGCTGACTATTATGCAGAAATGGTGAAGGGAGATAGCCACATGGAAAAGGTGAAAAGTCGGCTATTAGATGAGAAGCGGAAGATGGAGGAGGCTGAAGAGAGGAGAAAGGCCAGGGAAGCGAAGAGATTGTCTAAAGAGGTTCAGTCGCAGAAATTGAAAGAAAGGGCCAAGCAGAAAAAGGATGACATTGAATCTGTTAAGAAGTGGAGGAAGCAGAGACAACAGAGTGGGTTCGCTGACGGCGCCGACGCTCCAGATAAGTCTTTGAGCTTTGAGGATGGAAAAGTGTTCGAGAGATCAAAGAAAAAGAGGCCCGGAGTATCTCCAGGAGATCGGTCAGGAGGTAAGGCAAAGCAAGCTATGGGAAAGGGAAAGAAGCCGCAAAAGAAAAGAGATACTAAGAATGCCAAATTTGGTTTTGGAGGCCGGAAGGGTTCGAAGAAGCAGAATACAGCTGACACAACTAATGATTTTGGCGGATTCAGTAAGGGTTCTGCTGCTGGAAATAAGAAGAGAAAGAGATAAATATAATCTTGTTTTGTTTTCTCACAAAGGCGTGTCATGGAATGCAGCTATGGTGCAATCTGGAGAATTTTCATCAAATATGTAGGTTCTCTTTCCTATATAGATCATGGTAAGTTGATAAACTTTATTGGGAGTTGTAGATTCTTACATATCTACTTTTGTTAAACAATTTGTTACGTTTACTGCTGGTTACTAAAAGATATGTAATCGCTCTTTTAAGTACCAAGTCTATGTTAGTAGTGACATATCTGTTTCTTTTCTTGTACTTGTTTATCGGAACACTTGTATTGGTGCATGTCATTGTTTGTTTCGTGAATGCTTCAATGCCATTTGGTTGGCATGTTTTTGGAATATTTGGAAGAGCGCAACAATAGAATTTTTGACCGAAATGATTCATCTTCATCTCTTATTTTAGACCTTATGAAAATTCAAGTTTGGTGGTGGATTAAGGCTAGGTTCAAAAGCTTCTCATTTGATCTTCTGTCATTGATGGTCTAATCCTTTGCTGTCTTTGATACTTTTCATAGTTTTAATCCATTCATCTTTGTATTTTCTCTTGTTTTCTTTTTTCTTTCATTACCTGTAATACTTTGATTGTAGCTCGTATTTATTATTCTTAGCACTTGGGCTAAAATAATCTCTTTAATATTATAATTTTGGCTTATAAAAGGCATGTTTGGTAATGTTTTTGAGTTTATTGCTTATAGTTTATGTATTATAAGCTCATATGAAAAGACACCGTCACTTTCTCATGAGATTATAAGTTAATTTAGGTAGCTTATAGCTTATCATTATTTATCTCAATTTTACCCCTACAATCTTACTATTTTATATTTATAAGCTAACATATGAACCACGTGTTATAAGCTCATCCGTTATAAGTTAACTTATTCACTATTTCTTACCAAACATAGTAAAAATAAACGAAAAAATGCAATAAATTTAAAATTTTCTCGTTTTGTTGTGCCAAAAACTCTTACTCCTTTTGTATTTTATTACAAGTCATTTTGACGAAAAAATATTTTATTTTATTAGAAGTCATTTTACAATATCAAAAGCTCTTTCTATTCTTTTAATCTTTTTTTTTTTTCATGTCATTAATAAAGAGATAATTTTGTAAAATCGCACAAAATTTCTCATTCCAAAACAAAATTAACCACAATTCTTAGTATGTGAAAATGTCAAAGCAATTCATAATAAAATATGGAGGAAATGTGAAAATGTCAAAGCAATTTATAATAAAATATGGAGGTAGTAGTATGGTACTCCCTCCAGCACTTATATTTGATTTATTGGGATTGGAACTCTAGATTTTGATACTTTAACTCCTTTAATCTCTTGGTTCGACCATGCTTTAACTCCTTTAATCTCTTGGCACAATCATGCTTTAACTCGTTTAATCTCTTATCTCAACCAAGTGAACTACCTATCCCCTCTAAACCCTAAACCATGGGTAGAAAAGTTATCAACTATAGAGAGTGTTCTCATTTTTCATTAAAGTAAAGTACATAATCATTGCAAAATCAAACAAATACAACGTTATAAACTATACATTTTCAGTTGAAAAAAGATTCTATGAACTAAAGAAGCTATTCCAAATCGAGCTTATAGTCAACTACCTACTATATCTATCTTGATTCCTTCTAAATTTAATAAAAACTTATTTCTTTGACATAGTTGCAGCTCTAATGCAACCCTGCTTGTTTCCTCATAGCAATGCGTTTTTTTTTATTACTAAAACTCTTAATAATGGTGGTGTATACCAGTCTCAGTAAATAGAGTGGATGACCTAGGATAATAATTAATGGGACACAATTGAAAAGATAATGCAAATTTTTTTTGATATCACAAAATGACATAATTTATGAGTTTTTTTTTGTGGCTAGAATGAAATAATATAATTTGGGATGGATAGAGTATATGATTAATATTATAAACAAACACAACTTGATTTTTGAACGTCTAAAAAAACTTGATTTTTGAAATATTTATTCATGTAAAAAATTAATCAATTTTCATGTACAGTGTAAGGGCATGTTTGTTACATTTTTTCTTACAAAATCACTTTTTTTTTTCTTTTCAAATAATCACTTTTGAAAGTTTAATGTGATTGTTACACCCTTAAAAAAAGTGTGTTTTTTTTTACAATTTTTACAAAAATAGAAATCTAAAACCAGTTTTAAGTTCATTTTTTTAATCATGCTACTTATCTTCAACTCTATCTCCATTAACTTCATCAACACTTTTCATTTTTGTGTTTTAAATCATAGTTTTCGCGATTTAAATCGCAGTTTAGCTGATCTTATCTACTGCTCAGATAGTTTTGAGTAAGGTTCTGGTGCGATATATCGAAGAGGCAGGCCGGATCATCGTTTATGGAGGAGCAATGGTGGTGGATTTCTTCCTGCATTAGTTCACAAGTGCTACTACACTCACACGCAAAAAGACTCGACAACAAAAGTAGAATGAATAAAATTAGAATTCAAGTTTTAATCACAAGAAATAACTAATGAAAGAGATACTACATTTTGTCTGAAGATCAACACTAATAAATAACTTCAACATTACAAGAAATAAACCATGAAAGCAGAATCAATTAAAGTAGAATTCAAATCTTGATCACAAGTGATCCATTAGGTCTTGAGAAGTTTCCTTCACCAGTTTGTTTTTGATATTTGCAATCTGTGGCCAATCATCACCCGTGTCTGGTTGACACCTTGGCAATAACAAAGGGCAATCCATAATAATCAAAGTATTTAGAGACTTAAGCTTTTCCATTCCTTTGGGTAGAGAATCTAACTTTCTGCATTCAGAAAGAACCAGTTTTTCAAGTGAAGTGAGGTTACCTATACTTTCTGGTAAAGAAGTTAAACCATGGCAATCATAAATCCTTAAGTCTTTCAAAGTGTTCACGTTTTCAACTCCCCATGGAAGGGACTTCAGTTTTGGAATACTCCTTAATGTAAGAGAATGAAGGTTTTTCAGACCCTCCCACTCATTTGGATATTTGTCAAGATCAAGTTCTTGACATCTTTCAATAGTGAGTGTTTGGAGTGAACTCAAAGACTTGAAACCTTGTGGTAGAGACGCTAAATTAAAACAATCTCTAATGTGAAGTTCCTCAAGTGAAATAAAGTTTTTGAGCCATCGTTCTGGTGGAGAATGCTCGATGCGCTCAACTACCATGGACTTCAATTTGGAGAAAGGTTTCAATTGTGAATTAGAATGTTTGATTTCAGGAGCAGCGTACTTCATTGTATCCTTCATTGATATTACGCTCGACTCCACCACAACGAGCTCATCATCAAGACCGGGATATAGCGGCATGCAAGCTAACTGAGGACAATATTGGATATTTAGCTTTGAAATGCAACTGAAAGATGGTCTATCATTTTCCCATATGTCTTTTTCCCACCAACTTTTTAGATTAGGACAATCTGAGATTGCAAGTTCCTTCAAGGATGGAAAGAATTTTGATGTATTAGTGTGATTGTTCTTTGCAATGAATTTCAAAGAGTCCAATCTCCGAAGTTGGAGAACCTTGAGATGTGGAAGCTGATCCATTGGTGGGAGAAATTCGCAATTGGGACAGTCGTTCAATGTAAACTTACCAAGGAATTGAAGTGAAGCGAGCCAATTAGACAACATGTGGCCATGGTACCCAACAACTAATAGCTCTTTCAGATTCTGATGTGGCTCGAGACAATCGATAAATTTATTATCTATGTCGACATTGCTTTCTTCCTCCTCGTCATGATCCCATCTTAGAGTCAAGAACTCGAGGTGTTGCTTATTTTTCAAAAAATCATCTTTAGCAGCTTCCTTTGATGGAGAGAACTTGACTTGTTCAAGATGAGAAATTTCCATGTGGCCTCTCAGATTGTTAAGATCTGTGAGTGATCTTAGTCCTCCCGTGACTTGTTTCTTGCTGGCTACGAAAAGTGACAATGTTTGCAAAGAAGTAAGCTTATTTATCGCACTTGGCATTTGAGTTAGATCCAAGCATCCCTCTAAGTCAAGATGATTGAGGCAACTCAAATCATCTATGTCTTTTGGCAATTCCTTGAGGACATGACATTGAGACAGTTTCAAGGTTTGCAAGTGGATAAGATTTGTTATGCAACTAGGAAGCTTCTCTATGTTGTTATGGGAAAGATCTAGATACCTCAAGTACTTCACATCCTCAATAGAGCTCGGAACCGTCTTGATCCCCAAATCATGTAGATCCAACACGCGTAGCGAGCACTTGAAGGTATCGAAGATCTTATCACAAGTTGATGTTGTCACCTTTACCTCGTGCGGAAGCCGAGGGTTGTTAATGTTGTATGGCAAAAGAATGGTCCTTAGTTTCTTTGCTTTCTGAAACACCAAATCAGGGATCTCACATGAAAGATCTAAAGCAAAATTGAATGAAACCCGCAGCATTCCGTCTTGAACTCCCTCCCCCATCACATCCACAGTGATGTTTTCGTTACCAGCGATTTCTTGCCTTGCGAGTTTATGCATCAACCAATTCATTCTATATAAGCAGTTGTTCATGTTGTTCCTCACAACACCGCAGTACCGGTTGTAGTCACTTTCTTCTTCCACTCGATGGAAAACCAAAGGAACAAAGTCTTCGAAACAAGCTTGACCAAATTGTTGTTCTGGATTGGTAAGAAACCCTTCAGCAGTCCAGAGTTGAATCAATCTCTCAGCATCAATCAAATAATCTTCTGGAAACAATGAACAATATGCAAAGCATAGCTTCTGATAAGTAGGAAGATTGCCGTAATAGATAAACTTAAGCATGTCCAATGCTTTTGGAATCCAGTTGTCACCACCACCACCACCACTTTGCTTCTTCATCACCGTCGCTACGATCACAATCAAAAGAGGAACTCCAGCACAACCTTCCACAATCTCCCGTTCAGGTTCACGTTCGGGTTCAGTGGTGCTTTGCGCTTTTTTGGTTGAAGTAATTGGTCTGTGAATCTTCTGAAACAATGACCAAGATTCCTCTTGATTAAGCTCCTGCAATTTCAAAACATGTCTAGCAGCCATTTTGTTGGTAACATGGCTGCTTCGTGTTGTTGTAACAAGTACCGCGGTATCAGTCCTTCCGCCAGCAGCCTCCATTAATTTCTTCTGCAAATTCTCTAGATCATCATTCTCAATCTCAATTCGCAAATCATCTATAACAAGTAAGACGCGTTTCTTATGATCAGACTGATCAATAACGCATTTTACTATGGATTCAGCATCAAATCTGTGATGAAGACCATTGATCCAAACTGGTTGGAACCCAGAATTCGCTTTAACTTGCTCATCCTCACAAACGAGACGAGCAAGTTTTGTTTTGCCAATTCCAGGAACACCAACAATAGCAATGACAACAGGAACAGTAGCATCAGCCTTGTTCATCTTCAGCAGTTGAGCTATAATCTCCTTCTTCTCTCTTTCTCTTCCAACAGCTACATGCTCAGTACTTTTCTCAATATCTTTATATGCCAACTGTCTTTTCTCATTAGTATTAATACTAACTGCTTTTTCTTCATTCAGCAGGAGTTCGAGTTCCTCAGTGGCTTTGTTGACTTGGAGAATGGCTTTCTTGAATTGGTAACGATTTATTATGTTTAAGCCCGTTTTGATAAGAGATTTTGATGATTCGGTGATACTCTCCTTGTGACGAAGATCCTCCATCAAATCGTTCAAATCGATGACTACATCTTTAACCATTTGAAGCCACTCGGAGTGGCTGTGTTTTTGGACTTTATCATTGATTTGTTTGAGAATTTTTTCAAGCTGGTTGATGTCAATTCCTGATAAACGACTTGGTAGGGGTGTTAGGGAGCTTGTACATTGTAGGATATTGGAGATGGAATGGGAAAGCATGGCTACGTCCATTGTTGTGTTTTGTGTTCGTGTGTTTGAAAAGCTTAAAAAAATTTTGGATGTAAAGTGCTCTGGTAATTAGGGTGAAAGAAGAAGATACTATTGCTCACTATTATCTAGTATCTGTAGTGATCGGTACATTTTTCAACTCTCTTGATACCTCCGTCACGTTAACTTGCGTCCTAAGGCACATGTTAAGAAATCTAAAATGAACAACTTTGTATTGGAAAATATAATAATTTAAATTTTAAAAAGTTGAGTGTACGACTTTTGATATATATTTTTTTATAATAAGGTCCTTAACATGTGCCCTTGAAAACACAAGTTAACATTTGCCACAAAAAAATCAAATCACGTTAAGAAAACTAAAACATAAGGAAATTTGAAGTATAGTTTTTCATTTGTTTTATTTGGAATAAGTTTTATAGAAAGATGTAAAAACAATTTTCATTGACTATTGGTTATGGAAAAAATGGAAGAGAGAGAAAATTGAATTAATTTGTATTTAAGTTCATGAGAATAAACAAAAGTTTTTCTTGAAAAAGATAGTTTTTAAAAAAACAAGATTAAAAAGGATAAAGTTTATCTTTTTTGCTTACATTTTAGGACAAAGAAAATGAGTTTTTTTTTTTACTTACATTTTGGAACGGAGGGAGTATTTTATTTTATTTTATGCTAACCCTTCGATTTTCATAGTAATGACCCTGTTGATCTTGAGTTCCGCGGTGAGACTAGGGACAAAGCCAGAAATTTAATGTAGGGGGACCAAGTTCAAGAGTATAACTTAGTAAAGAAAAAACAATTTTTTTTATGCATAATATATGCAAGAAATTTAAGAAATCATATGATATATCCAAAATTAATGTGTATCCAAAATTATAAGAAATTTTAAAGATATAAGAAATATGAGTTCCTTAAATCTTGTTTTAGTATGATGAGACTAATGAGTTCCTTGAGGCTTGCTTTATTACGATGAGACTAAAGAAAAATTTTGAATAGTAAAGAAAGAAAACGAGATACAACAAAATGCAAAAGTAAAAGGATGAATTTAAGATAGAATCATGAACATTGAATCGTTTCTATGAGAGTGCGTAAATAACACTGCATGCAATAAGTAAAAAGAAAATTAACAAAATTATAACAAGGAATCATAAATTAATATATTTGTTAATGATTAATATTCTTTTGTAAATTGCTAACAAAACTTTACTATATTTTTCACTATTATGCATTTTAAATAATAATTAGTCTAATTAAGCTTAGAAACTTGGGTGTTTAAGGCTAAATAAATTGAGTCAAAAAAATTCATTATACAATATCATAAAAAGTTTGCAGAAGATAAACATAGTGACCAAAAAATATAATATCATGTTAATATAAAAAAAATTATAAAAATCTAAGGGACCGTGACCTGTGTTGGTCCCCCTTTCAAGCTCTATCCTTGCATGAGGCCAATTGTTCCAAACTATTCATCTTTTTGTGAAGTACATTTTGAACTCAATTGATTGGTTTCAACTCTTTGAATTTAATCAATGGTGAAATACAACAATAGATTATAATTTATTATTTATTGATTGATTAATTGACGAAGATTAATTAACAATATGGCAACAAAGCTTAATCGGTGGGTTCAACTACTTTGTCAAAAAAAAAAAAAAAACTACTTTCCCACTGGGCTATACCAAAGTCAAGCAAGAGAACCTAATAATTTTCAAATGTTGCAATATTTGCATTTTGGCTGATAGAATCCGGTCATAATAGTGAAAAATATAGTAAAGTTTACCGTGTTTGATTAGAAAAAAGAACATTTTTTTTTTTGTTTGAGAGATAAGAAAAATGAACATATTTGTTTCGATCACATTTATAAGTAAAAAATAACTTTTCGGTTGAATGAATAATTAATGTATCTAGTCACATTTATAAACCAAATAAATTAATTATTCAATGAAAAGTTATTTTTTACTTATAAATATGATCGGAAAGAGTATGCCTAAGTCAGACTCTTCACCAAATTAGATTGGTTAAACAGTTTGGATCTCATGAAAAAATTAATGTTTTTAATCCAAACTCAACCAATTGATATATATGATTGATTTAGGTAATGAACTTGACCAAACCCAACACAATCTTCTGACTCAAATCCACTCCAAAACTCTAAATAAATAGAAAGAAATTGTCACATTTTGTTTTCTTTATGAAATTGTCACACATTTTAAAAACTAAAGGATTAAAATCCTAAATGTCCAGCTAACCGGTGCTCCAGGACACTGGTTAAGCATACCATAAAATGAGAATTATTATCATACAAGGAAATTGTTTTTGATATCATTATAAATTAATTACACAATTTCAATACATTAACTACTATATAATTTCCTTTTTCATCCTTGAGGGCACCGGTTAGTATTTCACATGTTACAGTAGGGATACAAATTGTGAATGAGTTAAAATAAGTGAATGCTAAATCTGTATTTAAATCTATACATAGTACTCAATAACAAAATTAATGGTTGGTTTCTCATCATTAAAGCCTGTGAATTGAAGAGTTTACTTCAAGCGATTTTACTTTGAAGATATTTACTACTAGTAACTACTACCTGCTGACCCTTAATGGCTGTGTTCTTGGTCTGCATTTGCGTTGAAAAGCCACGGTTTAATATTTTTCTGCCACCATAACTATGGAGTACTAGTACTTCTTACTGTGGGAAAGTGGGAAAGTGGAGAACAGTGTGTATTTAATGCATTTATATATTGGTTGAGATAGTTGCGTTACTTTTACTGCCAAGGTTTTTGTACTTTTATTTTTGAGCTGAACTGCATGCATGTGCCTCAATAAAACGCACTCCAGTAGAATAGAAAGATGCAATGAATGAATTGAGCATTTACTGTACACTAGCTGCATCAACAATAAACTGTTGCAGAAATTACTAACATTATAACTACGTTGTCATTTACTTCGTACGTTTCTACCGTAGTTAGCATGACCGGATCTTGAGGAGCGCAAGGAGCTCAACCTAGCCGAGCCTCTAAAAATTATAGGCCTAAAAAAAAATTAAGTATAATACCCACCTCGCACTTAAATTAAAAAATTACATGTTATTTCTTTTTCTTTCTTCGGTATACGTATGAGTTTTTTCTAGACTCTAATTTTACTTTCTGGACATAAATTTGATATCAAATCACTATCAATTTGTATAATCACTTAATCAGTCATTTTGAAATGCTATTTCATTGAAAGAATCACAACAATCATTTCTTTTTCGCATAAACCATTCGTTTTCCCCTTTCCCACGACATAGTAGTGACATTCCAAACGACACCGTTAGGTAAATTTCACATCTCTTTCACTTAATTTTATTTTGTTTCATGTTTAAGTTCTTCTGATTCTGATTTTTTAATGAAGCTTAGCTACAAATAAAGAATTGTTTTTTTTTTTTACTGGGGCCTATTTTAAAAAGATAGTCGAGCCTCCTATTTCATAGGAACGACTCTTGTAGTTAACCAGCGCTCACATGTCAAAACATAACTTTGACCATCAATATCTTTAAATTTCAAAACTACAATATTATGAAAATTTGAAATTTGCACGATATTCGTTGAGACAAAACAAACAATATCATGCATGAAAATTATGAAAATTGGATATTTGCATGATATTCATTAATTTAAAAATAAGTCAAAGTAAGTTATTATATAAATGGGAATGTTAACGAGTGTTTCAAAAGGACTCTTTAAGAACGTAAGTTTCTAAGAAAAATTGTGTAATCAATGCATTGAAATTTGTAACATTTGACTTTTTTTTAAGAATATTTTATAAATTTGGTATCCTTAAAGAATACCCTGAAGGCACTCGTTAACAATGTTAACGACAGTTGGAGATGGTTGCTTGACCCTACTCCTTGGTATTCCGTACGAGGGACCTATCACTTTTTTACTATGTCTGGTAGTATGGTGGATAGGAACTATGTTGACGATGTTTGGCACAAATTTATTCCCCCAAAGGTGTCTATGTCTGCGCAGTGTCTCCTTCGTAATAGATTACCTACCAAAGACAACTTGGTGTGGAGGAGTACAATCTCATCTAGTCATATTATATGTGTAGCTGATTGTGACACTTCTGAAACGGCTACTCATCTTTTCTTAGGCTGCCGGATATTGACTAGTGTCTGGTATCATGTGTTCAACTGGTTAGGAATTTCTTCGGTGGTGCCAGGTGTGCTTCTAGATCATTGTGTCAAATTTTCTAATATGGCGGGCATGCGATCGGCCCACAAATTCTTTAAGGTTGTTTCGTTTGCCTTTGTTTGGGTTATTTGGAAGGAAAGAAATAATTGTATCTTTAAAAACACGGTGTCCGGTCCTTCCATTATTGCAGACAAGGTTAAGTTTAACTCCTACTTATGGATGAAACCAAAACAAGGTCTTTTTTATTATAGCTATCATGACCAGTGGAAACATCTGCTTCCTTGCATGAATGTCCACGTGTAATTTGTTTTCATTTTTCATTCTTTTGGTGCCTTCGTTTTTACGGCATCATTGACTTTGTAACTTTTATGGATTTCAATCTCAGCACACCTTGTGCGAGATGATTCTCGCTTGTTATTAATATATACTAGACCATCGACCCGTGCTAACGCACATGTCATATCGAAGGTAATATTGACGGTAATAGGTAACAAAATAGTTTAGATGAATGTCATGATTGTCATACAGTATTTCATAATATTAAGAAGCATAGACGTTGGTATTGTACCATAACATAATATTTCTATGACATCGTCTTTGGTACCGTAACATAACATAATAGGTTAAGTATAGTGAGATGGGTTAACATTTATAAGTAAAAGATTAAGTTAAGTATAGCGAGACGAGTTAACGGTGATTCCTTTTCAAAAAAATAGCATATAATTAGGAACATAATTTTATTTTACTTTAGATAAACAATAAATGCAAAAGTGTGGAGGGAAAAATTAGGTTAAAATTAGGTTAAGTATAGCGAAACAGGTTAACATTTATAAGTAAGAGATATAGCGAGACGGGTTAATGGTTATTCCTTTCCAAAAAAAATAACATATAATTAGGAACATAATTTTATTTTACTTTAGATAAACATTAAATGCAAAAGTGTGGAGGGAAAAATTAGGTTAAAATTAGGTTAAGTATAGCGAGACGGGTTAACATTTATAAGTAAGAGATTCCAAAAAAAAATAGCATATAATTAGGAACATAATTTTATTTTACTTTAGATAAACATTAAATGAAAAAGTGTGGAGGGAAAAATTAGGTTAAATATAGCAAGACAGGTTAACATTTATAAGTAACAAATATAGCGAGACGAGTTAAATGTTATTCCTTTAAAAAAAATAACATATAATTATGAACATAATTTTATTTTACGTTAGATAAACATTAAATGCAAAAGTGTGGAAGGAAAAATTAGGTTAAGTATAGCGAGACGAGTTAACATTTACTCCCTCCGTTTCAAAATACATGTCCAATTTTTGCAATGTGCACTATTCATTTGACTTACTTTGATTATACCTTTTAACTAATGTATAAATACAAATATTAGCATATAAGATGTTGTTTAATTTGTCTCGACAAATATTTACAAAATATTAAATTTTTATGATTTTTTACTTTAAATAATTAAAGATATTAATGGTCAAAATTATGCATTAGCATATGTGAAGTGGTTGACTTAGACATATATTTTGAAATGGAGAAAATATAAGTAAGAGATTTCATTTTAGCTTGTTAGAAAAAAACAACACCCTTATATAAATATCGTAAAATTGCTACTTTCAGTAAGTTTCTTACCTCCTTTTCTTTCGGTCAGTTCTTTTAAAATTATGGGTGGGCTGGTTTTATGATTTTCTTACCCTAATAATGAAATTTGGGTTCTAGAAAATTTAGGTGAACTGAATCACCATGACTTTTTTGGATCATATCTAAAACAAGGAAAATGCTAGGGGATATATCAAGGTATTAAAGATGCATTTCTTTTATGAAAGGTATTAAAGATTGCAATTATGTATAAAAAAATTGTGTCAATTTATTTTACAATTTTTTGGAGATTATTAATTTTTTTAATAAATACTTACCGTTAAAACAATTATAATTTGGCACTTACAAATATTGCGACAAAATTAATTTTAGTTAACACTGAGTTGAATGTGAATATTCACGTTAAATTGAGTTGAACAATAATTTTAAACTTAAAAATTACATTTGGAGTTAAAAGCTTTTGAAAAGAAAAAAAACTGTATTTTATTATAAATCATTTTATAATATCAATAAATGATTTTTACCTATCATATCCTTTACCATTTACTACCTTTACCATATAGTATTATCATTATGAAATGAAATATTGAAATTGAATCATTGATATTATTTTATAAAACAATCAAATCAACGTTCAACTTTTGTAAGGTGAAGTGTAAATACCTATCGAGAGAATATGGTGGAAATAATTAAAAATAATAAAATAAAGAGGTTTTTAAATATACATCCCTTTACAACCCAAAATATATATATATATATATATATATATATGCATGCCTTTCACAAGTCTCCACATTAAATAGTGTGTATATACCAACAAAAAAATGTTCATATTCATTTTATTCTTTTGACTAAAAATATTGATCATATACTTTTATAAATAAAAAAACTAGGGAAAGTGGATTATATTTCCATTTAAGGTAGATAACACCATAGCGTTCAAGGAACAAAGC
The DNA here is from genome assembly GCA_946800305.1 of Medicago arabica. Classification (NCBI taxonomy): domain Eukaryota; kingdom Viridiplantae; phylum Streptophyta; class Magnoliopsida; order Fabales; family Fabaceae; genus Medicago; species Medicago arabica. The sequence continues at coordinate 45,598,719 of OX326970.1, forward strand.
TTTCTCTAAGAACACTAGCATGGATGGGATGTGAAACCTCCAAACAATATTGATCTATCTTATTCAAACTTGATGAAATGCAAAAGTCACATTCACCTGCGTCAATACCCCATAAACAACCACATGCTACAATTTATATATTCTTTTACGTTAAATATGATTTTGTCAACTAAAATCTGGTAATAAATCATAAACTAAGATTATAGAAATATAAGATGAAGTTTCTTCAATCCGAATTACAAAGTCATATTTAGCAAATTCTTTTTTTTTTTTACATTAAATAGGATTTTATTAACAAAAGTCTAACAATAAATTAAAAGTAAGACGGCAAAAATGTGAAGTCTTTTCAATCTATATAAAATCTGAATTAAGAATAGAATATTCAGCTAAATAACGGACAACTCGATTGACGATACGCCTAATATTCAAAAAACATAAGCTATAAATCAAACATTAAAATTAATACAATCTTCAATAATCGGTCTGACATAGCATCATAAATTATAATCACATTAAAAACATGTAATTCCATTGTAAAATTCAAAAAGACATGTCTATTGCAAATTTCAAACCATTTCACATAACTAAAACTTATAATCCCTTTGTCTCATATTAAGTGATATAGTTGACTCTGTTACATATACCAATATATATATATATATATATATATATATATATATATCTTTAATTATCTATTAGAAAAATAATGTAAATTTAGTATTTTGAAAATATTTATCGAGACGAATCCAACAACATCTCATATGTTGTTATTTATCGCTGTATATTAGTATAGAAATAAAAATATGGTAAAAGTATGTTAGGTCAATAGGTCAATAATGCACATTGTCAAATAAGATGATCTAAAATGGAACGGAGGGAGTACTATATATGAATATGTAATAAAAAGACGTTCTAACAACTAACATCATCGAGAACACCGTCATTGTCTTTCACTAAACACCAATGGTCCACTTACCGCGCGATACAATCTTTTCTTTTATTGATAAAGTGTGATACAGTCTTTTCGAGTTAGTCAACATAAAAGAGAAAATATTAATAAATATTTTCGGTTAGTAAAATGTAAGAGAGAGATATATTCATTCTGTCAAAGAGGCTCGTCATTTTTTCAATGAAAGTATAATTTGAAATAAGAGAGATAAAACATAACCTGCCAATATTATACTAAATAAAATTAGGAGGTAAATTCCCTTTCCTAGACCTCTTTGCGCTGAATGTTTGAATAATATCAACATCGTCAAGTGACTTAAATATCTCCCGCTCGGTGTAACATATCATCAAGTTATTGAACCACAAATCTTTCATCTTGTTGGTAATAATTCTTTCTCACTGGCTTATAAGATTATTTTACTAGCTTATTGACATGACTTGACAACTGGTGGACTTTCCACTTTTGTTGATGTTAGTAATAGCTTTGGTGCACCCACTATTGTTGAAGATAACTTCATTAATGAATAACGCTGGTTAACAATGAGATGAGTGATTTCAGTGCATTTCTACTTATTTATATATTGATCATTATGTGTTGATTGCAGATATTGATGAAGTGAAGTGCAGGTTATGCAAGATCATTGCCAAATGTAGCTTCTCCAAGTGTGATTTGCTGAAGACCCACAAACTAAAAGTTAAAATATGATTTATTATGCCCTGTTGTAGAAATGATTGTAAGTTTTTTTTAGGTATGAAGTGATTGTGGAAGTGATTGTAAGTTGTAACTTGATAGTATGTCATTTTGTCTGATAAGTTATTATCAATAGTGATTCAAACTTGTTACCATAAATTAAATGAGCAATAGAGTATATATAGATTTTGATTCCGTGAAGTTGCAGGCGTAGGGAATATGTATGTTGATGATTATCAAATGATCTGTCAACAACTCCTAAGATAACTTAACGATGAAGATAATGATTGTTATCGATGATTGATTAGGTCAGATAAATGATTTTAAGAGGTCTTACATGCCCTGGCCGGTGATGGTATTGGTCCCGATCCATTGGATAAATGGGTGATCATGTTGGGTATGAGTTTCATCATTGTACGGAGATACAAGCATGTGGTGGTTCTACTTGAAGGTGAGAAAAACACAAGAAAGTTGGGGTTGAATTGTGTTGGCTTTTTATGAAAATATTTTTAAGAGTTTAAACAAAACAATGCATAAAGATAATCAGAGAGAGATCAGAGTAATAGAGAGAGAGAGAGAGAGAGAGAGAACAAGCATATTTATCGTGGTTCACACCATAATTAGAGGTTACTTCTAGCCCCCTTGCACTTTAAAGGGATTTTTCACTATAATCACACAAGATTACAATTGGTCCAACACACAAGTCAGAGACTTCCTTGCCTCATACAAGAAGACTTATACAATTAGAGTTTACAAATAGATTAGTCTATGTTCACACTTTCAGAACTCTAAGAATGGGAAACTAACTTCAAGAACAAGAAACTTTCGACACTTAAGAAATTCTAGGATACCAAGTTTGTAAGAATTTTTTTAAGTGTTTCAGTGCTTTTGAATTTGACAGAGTTTTCACAATTGTAATAATATGTAATCTTTTAATTTCTTCAAACTCCCCAGGTCCTTATATACGAGAGAAATAATAGAGTCGTTAATTGAAGACTATCATAACAAGGTCATAGATGGAGTTAAGATTGAAAAGTATGAAAGCCTTGGACTTGATGATTGTAGTATATATGTTGGGGCAAATTAGTTGAAATGTATATCACTAACAACTACATAATGATTTTTTATATGATGATTTTTGATATAATTATAAACTCATTGACGAAATTATAAACTCTGGCAAAAAAGATGTTTTACTCTGGTGAAATTATAGGGATTTCTTTACTGTTCATTCACCATCTTCGTTCTTGCTTTCTTTACTCTGGTGAAATTATTTTATTTTAGGAACAAATATTTGAAAAATGGAGTCTTGGAGTAAAAGAAAGGATAATTGGAGCTGATTCGTGCCAAAAATATGAAGATCTCATACAAATATATCTGATGCAAAGATTCATGACAAAAATATGAAGATCTCATACCAAATATCTTGTGCAAAGAATTTGAAGATCTTGTACAATAATATGAAAGTGGCGCGCCCCATTTTACCCTTTTGCTGCTTTTGCTTCTTCGATAAAGCTGCATATTTTAGTATACCTAGAGCCCATGGTTTCTTGTGCAACACTTTAGTGATTTATTCTTGGGGCTCAAGTCATTGTTAGACTATAAATAGAGCAGCCATATAGTTTGTACAATTTATCTTTTGTTCTTGCAATTCAATAGTGACAATTGTCTTTCTTAATAAAAGTTCTTTCTTTTATTTTCTTGTTATTTTATGTTCTTCTCCTTCTCCTCTATGTCTACGATGAACATGTGTGAGTAGACTCTTCTTGTCTTGGGATTGTTGGATAAGTCTTAATGACATAATCCTAATCGAACCAAACCATAAACCCTAATTTTATATAAATCTACTTTCTAATCTAATTTCACCGTTTTTATAATGAATTAACAAATACCAAACTCACAAAGCAAGAGCGGAGGGTTAGTATTTGTTAGTTCATCATCTCAAATATCAATTCATAAAGCGAAAGCGGAGCTTTGATATTGGAACAAGTGAAATTAGACAATGATTGCGAAACATGAGAATAGTCTAGCAAACCTTGAGACACATAAAGTTTCGTTCTTCAAAGATTCTAATAGCAATCAACCATGAGAATATGCGTGGTTGCTAGAGGAACACACTCAATGACTTCGAGAGAAGCTTTGATACGCTTAAGAGAAACTTGTCTTTAGAAAGTGGGTCCAATTTAAAATTAATGGTTTAGGGTTTGTTTGTGAAGGACTTGTTATTAAGATGGACCAATAATCCCAAGGCGCCTTTTATTATTATTTTTTCTCCGTTAAAAATCAAACATTTACAACTAAACTTTCTTCTAATCATCCTCTAAAAAGTTAATTAAATTGAACAACTCCTTGTTGGAACGATACTCTCTTTTTACTACTTCGGTAGAACCGTGCACTTGCGGTTTTACTCATCAATGGTGCATCCTCCTAAGGCCCCCAAAATCATAGAAGTTTTATGGAACCCTCCCACTTTCCAATGGATTAAATGCAACACAGATGACGCAACCAATTCTATAGCTTCAGCATGTGGAGGTATTTTTAGAGACAAAGATTCCAACTTTCTTCTTTGCTTTGCTCAAAACACAAGTCAGGGAACAACCTTTCATGCAGAATTATGTGGAGCAATGAAAGCCACTGAACTTGCTCATTTGTATCGGTGGAAATATTTATGGCTTCAAGTGGATTCAACTCTTGTGGTGCATTGCATGGTTATGATACAATCTATGTCATTCTTGGTTACTCATATATATAGGGAAGGGAACAATTGTGCTGATGTTTTAGCTAACATAGCTTTAAATTTGGATCACTTAACTATATGGACGCAGCTTCCTGCTTGTATTGGTAGTAATTTTGCTCAAAATAGACTAGACATGCCCAACTATAGATTTGTAAATCTTTAGGAGGTATTGGTTCGGTCCCCCTCCTCGTTTGGTTTGTTTCCTTTTTTGGTTTTCATTATATGTGGGTTTTCCTAGTGCTTTGCTAGGTTGCCCTTTTTTTGCAAAAAAAAAAAAAAAAAAACTCATTGACTTATATATATTTTTATTTAATGAAAATTTGTTGAAGCAACAAAGATATGAAATCATTGCAAGCATGTTGTTTAAATCTAGGCACGTTTCGGATTCTATATATAATCCTCAAAATTCACAAAATCAATAGTATTTCATAATCTGAACAAAGGTTATTTTTGAAAGGAAAAAAATAGGACCCGCGAGAAACTCATTAGTTGGGAAAAGTATTGAATTTGTGTGGGACAAAATCCCACGCAAAAGGTAAAAGAGCCCACACAAATAACATTTTGCAGTGGAAAAAGGCCTTAGCAAAAAACCCCTCGCAAAATCCAATTTGTATTTGTGTGAGAGTAAACTAGTCTAACAAAGAAAGTGTTTAATAAAAGTTACCAAAATTTAAAAGTTGTAGAAAAAGGTAGAGAAATTGATAAGAAAAAATTGAAGTATTTATGTTGTAGAGAGATGGTAGAGAAGTTGTACAGAGTAGTAGTATAATAGTGAATGAAAGAGGAAGAAGGGAAATATATTTAGGGAAAAAAATCTCAACGTGCATTTGTGTGGGTCTTTTTCCGCCGCAAAGGCCATGTTTTGATAGGTAAGATTTGCGGCAGCTTTTTTCCGACGCAAATATCAAAATTAAAAATAATATAGCCATTAGTGAGTAGCCGCCGCCGTTATTCGACGCAAAATTCATTCTTTAGACACTTGCTCCAATATTTGCGTAGGTTGGGTTCCGCCGCAATGGCTCAGTGTTTACGTGGGATTTTTCCGCCGCAAATTTGAAAATTCAAAATATTTTTCCAGTATCATATTAGCGAGGGCTTTTTTGTCCGCAAAAGCCATAAATCCGCTGCAAATGTTTTTAATATTTATTTTTATCAGAAATACATTTGTGTGGGGTTGTTTCCGCCGCAAATGCATATATGCCCGCATCAAATTTGTGAGGACTTAAAATCTGCAACAAATGACGGCTGCTAAAACCTTGAATTCTTGTAGTGTAAGTACTAATGGGTTATGCAATCTGATGGGCTAATCCAACTTATATTTGAATATTAACATTTTTCAATAAATATAGATGCAATGGTCAACAAAGATACTCTAATTTCACATAAATCAAAACTGATAAATAAAAATAAAAATAACTGCCATGAAAGAAGAATGAAAAAGATCCAACAACGGAGAAAATCTGTATGATTCATTAGCTTGCAATGATACATGATTGACGTATATATACAACCTCAATATGCCAGCTTAACATAACTACTCTAACTAACTAAATGAAAATGAAATGTAAAATGAAATAACAATTAAATTCAAATGATCTAATTTTAGTAACTTGCTTGCCAAGTTAGAGTTATGCCTTAATGTTGCTTCCTCATTTCCTTCATATGCCGGTAATAACATATTCAAATGTTTCTTTCATTGTAAAATTTTGATTGACATTGAATGGAAATCAATGCAAATACATACCACCTATATTAACATTCGTCAACTAAATTGCATTTGTGCCCTAAAAAAAACTAAATTGCATGTCTTTACAAAAAATAATTACACTGTCCCTAAATTGATTTAGTTATACACAACGACCGAAATCTTATAATAGTTTGAGGAAAACTTTGGAACTCAAACGCATATATAGGGGTGGCCCTGAGCACGGGCTGAATGGGCGGCAACCCAGGGCACCATAATTTTAGGGGCACTAAAATTTTTATTTTTACTATATATATATACTCCCATAAAAAATGTATTGCTGACGACAAAATTACAAAGGCACTATAAAGTCAATGCTAATAAATGACATGACTAAATGAAATATAAATAAAATCAGTCAACTACATGTACCAAAAATTATTAATTACATCCATAAGTTTAGCACCGATGAATGAAAAGCAAGTGAATAAACTAATTTAGGCACCAAAATTAAAATAATGACATGGAGTGTTAAGAATAATAGAGTTAGATTTTTTGCTTTTATCATATTAAAATAGTTTATGAGTCTCTTTTTCTTTTCTTTGTAATTCTTATTCTCTATGAATAACTTTTCCATCTCAATTTGTAAACAAAAAACATCTCTCCATCTCAACTATGCAACTATTAACATAAGAACAATCAATTGACAAAAGCATAAGTGTCGTATACCATTGATCATAACTTCATAAGGTAGGACTAGGTGCCAATTGCAATTACCAAACAATTTATTTATTATTGAAGAAATTTTCATTTTTGAGGAATCAACTTTGAATTATGAAATGTTGTGATGATATAAACATTGAAATATGATCATTGTGTGTTGTTTTGATAAACATGTTGTCTTTAGTTAACTAAACTTGTCGAATGAAGTCTAGACTTTGGAACATGGATCCTAGCTTAGAACTAATTGGTTCACATTTTAAATATTCATACTTGTATTCTTCTTGCACAATATCAAATGAAATGTTTAATAATTTTTCCATTCATTTCTCTTAATCTTATCATTTTTTGTGAATTTTTTTTTATAGAAGCACCACTCTCTTGATTCACCCAAAACATCCAAATTTAAAGAGACAGCTATATATATATATATATATTGGTTCTTATAGAGTGTTCCGAGCATATTCATTAACATTTTCCACAATAGATTAGTCTATAACATCTATAGAGTTTTGCATGATCATAGTCAACATATTTATATAATACGTGAGTATCTTACGATTTTGACGTGCAAGCTTTTCTAAAGTTAGATCTGCGATTTTATTAAAGGAAATTGTCCCACATTTTAAAAACTAAAGGATAAAAATCCTAAATATTTCTATAACAGGGATACAAATTGTGAATGAGTTAAAATAAGTGACTACTAAACCTGTATTTGATACTAGTACTCAATAATAAAATTAATGGTTGGTTTCTCATCAATTAAAGCCTGTGAATTGAAGAGTTACTTCAAGTGATTGTACTCTGAAGATATTTACTACTAGTACTACTGTACTACTTACTACCTATTGACCCTTGGCTTTGTTCTTGTTCTGCAGTTACGTTGAAGAGCCACGGTTTAATATTTTTCTGACACCATCATTATACTTCTTACTATGTGAAAGTGGAGAACAGTATGTATTTAATACATTCAAGAGAGTATTTATAAATTGGTTGAGATAGTTGCGATACTTATCACTACGTACCAAGGTTTCGCACTTTTATTTTTGAGCTCAAATGGATGCATGTACTGTACACTAGCTGCAGTAGAGTAGGAAAATGCAACGAGTGAATTGTGCATTTACTGTAAACTAGCTGCATCAACAATACTACATGTTGCAGAAATTATTAACATTATACTGTAGCAACAATGTCATAATAAATTTCAATAAGTTTCTTATCAATTACTATTACTACCATTATAGCTGCAACAATATTTTTTTCTTCATTAAATTCTTTTTAAATTATGGATCGGTTGGTTTTGTGACTTTGTTCCCCAGTAATAAAATTTGTCTTCTAGAAAATTTACGCGAGTTGAATCACAATGACCTTAGGACCAATCTAAACAAGGGAAATGCTATAACAACAAAGTATTAAAGATAAAAATTATGTATTAAAAATAGTGCCAAATTATTTCACAAACATTTAAGAAGTATATTTTTTCAATAAATACTTACTCCCTCCATATTATAAGTCATGTTATATTATAAGTCATTGTACAATACCAATATATTAATATGACCATTTTTTTCTATCATATTATTTACCATTCTTCCCATATATTATGAAATGAGATATTGAAATTGAGTCATTGATATTATTTTTAAGGGAAATGTTAACATGTGTCTCTAGATAGGGATGACAATTGGATTTAGGTCTAATGATATCCGCAAAAAATACCCACAATAGGTAAGGTAAAACCCGCTTTTATGAGTTTGGGCACGAGTCCAGGTAATACCCATCAATTTAAACGGATATGGGCACGGGTAAGTGTACTATACTGCCCAGACCCGCAACCCCGCATATACATATTTATATAATATCATAAATAATTTATTTATTTTTGGTGTATAGTTAATTAATTTATTTAGCTATTTATGCCTAAACCTAGACTTAAACCAAAAAACTGCTTAATACAATAACAACTCCATCATGCTGGTGTACAATTTTTTAGGGATATTTTTGATGTTTTCTATTTGACTAAATAATATGATTCGTACTATTTTATGAGTTAATTTTAAAAAATTTGGACTGTAGTTTTATTTCATTTGTGATGTTTTTATTGTCTTTTCATAGTTAAAGTGCGGATAATAGGTGTGGGTATGGGCACTTAAGTACCCATAAGGTATAGGGAAGGGGGCTAAAGTTGTTGCACACAAGGGTACAGACACGGGTACGGGTATTTTTTACAAATGCGAGTATGGGAAAGTGCACTGTAGTATCCTACCCATTGTCATCCCTATCTCTAGACCACTTTTTAAGGACCATAAATAGTAAGTATTTAAAAAAATGCATGTAATATTGAAAATTAAAATATTAAACTTTAAAAAAATAATAATTGCTTAATTTAAAATACTTAAAAAAATGTATCGGAATCACTCGCTGAGACCCCATTTTTGAAAACAATCAAATCAATATTCATCTTTGATAAGGTGAAATGTCTATGACTATATCTATCAAGAGAATATGATGGAAATATTAATATACATCCCTTTCACAAGTCTACACATTAAATAGTGTGTACATGTGTATATGCCAACCAAAAATGTTGTTTTTTTTCTACGAAGACCATAAGGTCAACTGGCCAAGCCCAAGTGTCATGTTCTCATGCTGGTTTCCTACTCATTAATGTTCCACAATACTAACAGCAACAAAAATGACAATGATATATACAAGTCATCGATAAAATATTGATTTCCTAACAGAAATAAAAATGGATTAGTATTCATTATATTCTTTTGACTGGAAATATTGATCTTATATTTTTACAAATAAAAATTTAGGTAAATGGGATTATCTTTCCGTTTAAGGTAGATAACACCATAGCATTCAAACATAAATTTCAATTTTGCTTTCTCTAGGAACACTAGCATGGATGAGATTTGAAACCTCTAAAAAGATATTGATCTTATTCAAACTGGATGAAATGAGCAAGTCACGTTTACTTGCTTTTCTCATGTTCTTATTTTTTGTTCTTATTTTTGTTTTATTTATCTCTCTTTATAGTTTTTAGTTTTTGACTAATAAAAAGAGAGAAGAAGAAGGTTGTTTCAAAAGTATTCATAAATCAGTTGTACAAATATCATTACTCTAATATTTTTTAGCTGAGTTTGATGAAAAAAGGGTAATGGTGCATATCTTTTACGTCTGAAAGGACTAGGTGCACAATTTTACTAACATAAATAATCAATTTGAAACTAAAAACTAAAAAGATTAATCTAATACAAATGTTAAATTTAAATGATCCCTTGATGCACTTGATCAAACTATTACTATTAGCTCTCTTTCATTTATGATATTTTCGCTCTCTCTCTCTTCTGGACTCGTTGTGCTTGGATTAGTTTTAATGAGATTTTATGTATTGATAAAAATGAAAATTATGATGATTTCTTTTAGTGTTTGTGAAATGACGGAGGGGGAAGAGAAGGATGAAAAGCCATATGGCAACATAAATAGAGGTGAAAGTGGAAAATATAGAAAGCAAGAATTTGTGAGCGATATAGGCTATTATGAAAAGTAGAGTTGTCAAATGGGAACCCACTTGCATTGACCTAGTGGTATTGACTTAGGACTTGAGAGTGTGCTCCTCTTCAAGGTATCATGTTCGATTCTCTCTGGTGTCAATTTGAGTGGGCTAATTTAGCTTCAACAAAAAAAAAAAGAGTTGTCAAATGGGATGAAATGAGTAGTTGGAATTGAGTCCGACTTAAGTATTAATGGGTGATGAAGTCCGATGAGCTAACCCGACAACCATTTGAATATTAACATTTTTTCAATAAATATGGATGGAATATACAACAAAGGTATTTACACACACATCAAAAGTGATAAATGACACAAATTATTTCTCTGCAAGACTATATTAAAATGTGTCTTTCACGTTAAATTTTAATTGACAAGGAATGAAGCAACATTCTGTTCATATGAAAATCAATGCAAATACATACCACCTAAATTAACATTCATCAAATAAACCACATGCATTTACAGAAAATAATAACACATTCCCTAAATTCATTTCGTTATATGTTGGAATTCACTTTGTGGTGGAACCTATTTTCTACTTTTTATGTCGATTGTTCTTCAAAGAAACTTTTCTTTTAATATAAATGTGAAGAAGACCCAACTAATAGTTTTGATTAAATCTAGAGTTTTTTTTTTTTTTTTTTTATCAAATTTGGATTTTAAACAAATTAGTTTGTGACGCAGTATATATTCTTGACCATGGGATAAAAAATAAATGTTTGAGATCGAACACGACGTGAAACTGTCAATCCATCACTACATAATTGAAGCCATTGAATCGTAGATCTACCGTCAAGATTGCCTACTACTTATAGCAACTATAATATGGATCCAGGTATAGCATAGATAGTTTTGCATGATCATAGTCAATAGTCAACACTCACACAAAATATAAAATATATAATATACGTCAGTATCTTACGATTTTGATGTGCAAGCTTTTCTAAAGTTAGATCTGCGCATCGTAAGTACTTAACTTTCTCCAACTTGTATTTTTCGAAGTTATAATTTGCACAAACCAAACTTTGCGCTATGTACACACTCAAATTGTCATCCATAAATTTTATAGTAGATAAAAATTACGAGTCCACCAATTGAAAGGGACCAAAATATATTAACTTGTTGTTCCATTTTTGTGTTTCATTTGATCATCCAGAATCAGAAAAAATGGTAAGCATTGCAGCAAGTGGAATAGTTCTTGAACCACTAACAAAAGACAACTACGATAACTGGAGCTGTTTGGTGAGAAACTATCTGGAGGGGCATGATCTGTGGGAAGTTGTGACTTCTGTTACTAAAATGGGTGTTGGATCTAAAGAAGAGGTTGAAGCATGGAACAGGGATAATGCTAAGGTTTTGCATATTATTCAACTAGCATGCGGATCAGAGAATCTTACGCATATTAAAAAATTTCGAACTGCGAAGGAAGCTTGGAATTATTTTAGTGCATTATACGGCTCAGAATTGAAAGCCGAGTCGGACATTGAACAAGGTACGTTAAATTGAAAATCCGTCGATTTAATCTCTAATATCTCAATTCTCAAGAACGAGATGACATACTCCCTTATCTGAATTTGGTTAAAAATTTGGACCAAATATATTAATTTTTGTTGACTTAACTATCTCCTATTTAGTACATAGTTAGTATTTTAAATACTTTTCTGTCTTAAATTTGTTGTTCTCTTTTCTAGTTTTTTTCTCAAAATTATTTGTTCATTTTATAATATTAATACAATATTTATTTTTCACTGAGATATCCTTACTTATTACTCCCTCCGTCCCTAATTATAAACAATCTTTGAAAATAATATTTGTCCTTGAATATAAACTCTTATGCAAATTAATAGATGCATTTAATATTTTTTCCTAAACATATAATTAATACTATTAACTTGTCTTGAATAATGAAAAGTCAAATGTAATACACATCAAACAAAAGATAAATTCAATGCATTGGAAATTGAACTATTTGATTTTTTAATAACAAATTTCTTAATTAGGAATCTCTAAAGGACACTCGTCAGCAAAACCCTAGTAATATTCACACAAAGTAGACATATTAATTAGACTAATAACTTTTCTCAAAAAATGTGAAAAAGGCGAAGAGAGCTTATATATAGTGACGAATAGGGGCGATTGGCTTCATAGCCACGGGGTAGCATTGACTACACCAAAAGAAGAAGGAAAAAAACTTGAATAATTGATATAGTTTTATATGTAGCTACCTTATTAATATATTATGAGTAAATTACACTCCTCTTCTCTCAAATATGTTTGAATTACACACACCTCTCCTCTTATGTTAAAATATAGACTCCTCTCACTTGAAGAGAAAAATTTATACTCCCCTCCCCTATAAGATTCTTGACTTGTGGTTGAGAAGTGGAGTGATAAAAATGGTTTCAAATTCTTGTAAAATAAAACAAAACAAAAGGTTTCAGGTTCGATTTTCACCTATAGTTAATACTAACAAATTAACAATTAATATATTAACATTAAATATTTTTTAAAAATAAAATATTGTTTACTTGTGCCAACCTAAATGGTTTCAGATTCCTCTTAATGGATAAAATTCAATACCATATTAAAATTTTATATTATGATTAACTCATCGATCCTTATAAAACTGACTTTTAGATGATGAATATATCTCTTTAGAAACTATTTTGTGAAAATAATTTATCACAAATTTGAATTTCATTAACCACTAATTCAATTTGTCCATGTGTGTCTCTAATAAGAAACTAAATTGTGTGGGGATATACAAAAAATTTAGGTAATGAAATACACATAATATTTCCCTTCAGAAAAAAAAAAAAATACACATAATATTCCTCAACCATAATTTGAGTACAGACATACACATAAAAATTGAGGTTAATTAATAACATTTAGCTGTGTTGATTGTATGATTAATGATTTGAGACACATGATATATTCAGTGTCCATTAACTAAATATTATTATCAACATATCCAATCTGCGCTAATCAATTAGGAGTATATACATGATTGTAGCTTAAAATACATGTTAATTTGCAGGTGTGGTAGATGATAGTCTCCGTCAATATAGACCACTCCATAGGTTTATTGAGAGCGGTAATTGGAATGATGCAAAATTATTCATGAAAAGAGACGAAACATCTATGTTTTCCACGTCTTCATCAGGAAGGAGTATTCTTCATGTTGCAGCAATTGCTGGTCACGAAGAAATTGTGAAGAAATTGGTGAAGGAAGGGAAAGATAAGTTAGTGAAAATGAAAGATAATCGTGGATACACAGCCCTAGCTCTTGTTGCTGAGTTGACCGGAAACACCAAAGTAGCAAAGTGTATGGTAGAAAAGAAGGGAGGGCAGGTTATTGATCAGGACCTGTTATCTATGAAGACCAACAATGGTGAAATTCCTGTTCTTCTTGCTGCAGCTAAGGGACACAAAGAAATGACTAGTTATCTTGTTCCTAAAACTCATTTGGAAGAAATGACAGATAAAGATTTTCACAATGGTGTTTTGCTTCTAACACGATGTATCAATGCAGAAATATTTGGTAATTGGTAACATATCTTTGATTAAATTGAAGTTATGCTAATGTTAATGGATTATTATTTTTATTTTTTTATGAAATGTTAATATGTTGTCATAATAGATGTGGCTTTGAGTTTACTCCAAAAATTTCCGAAAATACCACTTACCCACAAATCAGAATCAGAGTCTGAATCAGATGGCGTTCAACCCTTATATGCATTGGCACGCATGCCTTCTGTGTTCCCAAGTGGCAACAAATATGGATTCATAAGAAGATTTCTTTACAAAAGTAAGTCTATAGTTTTTTTTTTTTTTATTATCAAAAGTAAGTTCCAAGTGGTAACAAATATGCCTCATGTGAGTTTTAACCGATCAAAAAGAGTGTGTTGAAAAGTGTGCGTTAAAATGTGTGTTTTTATACCATTTATGTATGAAAAATTATACAAAAGTGTTTCCTATGAACCGATTGGATATATTTAATATATATTTAAAGTTGATGGAGAATCATGATCGACTAATCCATTTTGTTTTCAGTTTTGAGATTACGAAAAGTGCAAAACTTATATGGGATTGTAACAAATGATGTTCTACCGGAAAAACAACCGAAAACATCTTCCACAGGTACGGATTGCACAACTTATAATCTAAGTTCATAACAAATAATTTATTAATATTTTTTTTTAATAGCAAAGATAATGTTATATATAGATAACGGATAAGTATATATACAAACACCATCAAGATCTATTGGTCCTGGTCAGAGAGAGAGAACACCCACCAAAGACACTCACCGTAGGTACCACAACAGATCACTACATGTTCCAGCACATGAGAGGTTGCACATCCAAAACATAGTAAGAGCAAGAGCTCGCATGACATTTAGCCAAGAATCATAATTTCCATGTATTAAACTTCTCCCTAGTCTAAGAGGAGCCCTGGTCTAACCTTCTTCCCCAAACCTAACCCCATAAAACACGCGAACAAATGGGGAAACAAAAGACCAACCCAACCACTTGGCTAGACCATACCAAGCAAGAATAATATGATCACAAAGTAACAAATAGATGGTCACCCGACTTGTCCGGATTCCCATAAAAGATACACCTTGAACCACCCTATGATAAAACCATCCTACATCTAATCAAATTATGTCTTGTTGGCAATGACCTTGTACGAGCTCTACAATCTCCAAATCTCCCCAATGCCGAAACCACCGTCATCACCGGAGCTCTCCATGCCCATCGAAATAGCCATATAGATTGATGTCACATAAATTTTTTCCCCAATATCGTTTATCAAAACAAATCATCACTCTATTAGAGCGAGGAGGCCTAACGACCACATATTAAATTTATGTAATTGAATTATTTTGTTCAATTGCTGATAATAAAGTCATTTGATTTAATATTTGTTGCGATGATATTAAACTTTATATACAATTTTATTAATTTAATTTTAAAAAAGTAAAATATGCATGTTCATTTGATATATGTAATCATAGCAAATTAAGTAAAAAATTTGTCCAAAAAAAGAAGCAACATACCCAATTTTTGTTTTCTCATTTTCTATATATACTTGAATGAAATGTTCAAAATCTTATTCTCTCTTTCTTCTTTAGGAAGGATCTTTGGATGGATGTTCGATAATTTGAAAAATTGGCAAGTACATCTCTTAGGTAGGTATTTCTCAATTCTCATGATGAACCAAATCCACAAATATGGGGGTGAATACACACTGTGTTGGTCTTGGTTCATTCATAGATGACGAAGTCTTTCTGCCGTCATTTTATATAAATATATATATACACCGATCATATCTGTCTTTTTCAATTTTGATGACTTCTTTTTCAGGTCGAATACTTATTCATATTCACATGTCATTTCAGGATTTAGTAATATTAAAGTTGTCTGGTAAGTCAACCAAAATTGAAAACATTTTTTTTCCTTTCTTTCTTATGTGGCTATTGGAAATTATTCATATAGAAAAATTAGTTAATAATTGAAAAATTATTAAAGTTAGTTAGTATAAGAATAGTACAGTGATTTGTCGTCTTAATAATGGCTATGGTGCATGACCCAATCATCGCGCATGTTGTGTTAAGACAACACATCAAGTATTTTTTCCGCTCATGCTAGCAAGTTTCGGATGCAACAAAAATTAAGTGCTTTTACCATCTAAGTTGTAGAGAAAAAGGAATTCACGGGTTTTAATCCGACCCCAACATATCAAGTATTCTATAGTCGTTTATCATTTAAGTTGTACCAACCAAAACAAAGTAGTCTATAATTTACTTCAGTCTTGTTGTATTAGTTAAAATATATTGAGTTGATCACTAATTAATTCCCTCTCCAATTCTACGATCACCAGCGATAAAAGAAATATACGATCAGAAAATGACACATCGTCTAGTGCTTGAAATATTAGATTGCTTGTACAAAAGAATTCAAGATTTTAAGGAATCTGATTTGAGAGAGGCTTCAGCATACGATGCAATGTTGAAAGCAGCTAAGCATGGAAATATTGAGTTCATAGATGCAATGAGGAAGGCTAACCCTGACCTCTTATGGTCTATTGATAAAAATAAAAGAGGAATATTTTCACATGCAATTTTGAACCGCAGAAAAGAAGTCTTCCAACTCATACATAATGAAAGTGTAAATGGACGAAAGGAAATTGTTAGATGTCGTGTAGATGCATTTGATAACACCCTCTTGCATCTTGCTGGAAATTTAGGGCCTTCATTTGATCTTCATCGTAGATCTGGTCCTGCTCTCCAAATGCAAAGAGAGATTTTATGGTTTCAGGTAAGTAATACATGTCTCATAGTATATATTTTCTCACTCCATTGCACATGCACACAAAAATAGGGTAGTTTGAGTCTTATACGTGCTTTAATAGGTGATATATAAGATCTGCTTGCAGTGGCGTATCTATGACCTTAGTTTAGAGTTTCACACTTTTGAGTTCTTGAACTTCTTGGCTATATTGGTGCAAAATTAATATCATAAGGCTCAAAATGCAAAATAAATAGTAGTATACATGCTTTTTTATTTCACAGGGGTCCTCTGAACCTACTCAAATGGACAAGATCCTCACTTGGCTGCTTGTATTGACTTGTTTGAATTTATCTATTTATAAAATTCTTTGTGAGACAGTTTGAGAGAGCTTGTAGAAACGGTTTATGACATGTGCCTTCTTTTTTATTACAAGGGCGTTCATGACACGTGTCTATAAATTTCTTATGAAAAAAGTTTATTATGAAAACCGTTTGACTTGATTTTATCTTGTATTAGAAATATGATATGTTTAGATTGACTTATTTTAGGTTATTTATTGACATAAGTAGTGAGACTATTTGAGAAAATTAATATAAACAACCAATGAAATATCACAAGCCGTTTTCACCTTATTTCTTGAAGCTCTCTAGTTTAACCTATGAAAATAGGTTATAACTTAAACGAAAACAATTTAACTTTATTTTATCTTTTGTTATAAAAATGGTTTATACATATAACACTTATCATGATAAGCGTTTATGTTGTATATTGCCTTAGAATTGTGATTCTGGGAATGAATTAAATCGTGGTACGATTTGGAGAGCCGCAACGCGATTTGTGTTGGCAGAACGAGTGTTTTTGTCAAAGGGAAATCGTGACACAATTTGGGAAATCGTGACACGATTAGACAACTTCTTGAGCAAGTTGTTTTGAAAGTGACTATTCACAACGGCTGGAAAAGGCAAATCGTGGCAGGTAGGTGCAAATCGTGGCGCGATTTGGTACTTATGTGTCTAGTATTTAAGTGGTTCCTGCATTCTTTGAAAGGGAGCTGAAGCAAGAGGTCTATGGTTTACAAAGGGGAGAACTTGAGGGTTGAGTACCTTTGTAAGGAGAGTCTCTTGAGTTGGGATAAACATTGTAGTGACCTTGAGGGAAAATCATATGAGGGTGTTGAGTCAAGCAAAGGGTAAATGTTAAGAACTAAGTCTAATTTCTTGTAACCTTTTGTAACATCTTTTCATAGTAGATTGGAGAACTGCTCTCTCCTCCAGAGTAGGTCATATGGACTGAACTGGGTTACCATCTCTTGTGTGTTTGTTTATCTCTTTAAGCTTCCATATCTCTTTATGCTTTGTTAGTGTTTGTGTCATTGTCTTTAGCTCTACACTTAGTACCTTTAGGTCTGTTGTTGTTGCTGCTTGTGTTCCCTTTGATATTGAGGTTATTCCTTTCCTTTGCTCCACACATCCTTGTTATTCATTGGTGTGAGGTTCGAGCTAGGATTCACAACAGTTTATGTTATGAATTGCAAAATAAATTGTTTATATAGACATGACCATAGTTTATACAAAGTGCCTATATGATAGGCACTTATGTTATAAACGTTTAATTAAGCTATTTATCCAAACATATATACTTTATTATAGCAAAATGGATTTCAGTAGCTAGCTGCATCACAAAACTAACTATATTTTATGAAATGGATGATTGCAGGAAGTGGAGAAAATCGTGCACCCCAAATGTAAGGAAGCCAAAAATGGAGAAGATAAGAAGCCACATGAGATATTTACAGAAAGCCACAAGGAGCTAGTGAAAGCTGGAGAAAAATGGGCAAAAGATACAGCTGGTTCATTTACACTTGTTGCTACTCTCATCACAACCATCATGTTTGCTGCAGCTTTCACTGTCCCTGGTGGAAACAATCAAGACAGTGGAATTCCCCTCTTCTTGAAGGACAAAACATTTAATGTGTTTATAATAGCAGATGCAATATCTCTTTTCACTTCCTCAACTTCAATCCTGCTATTCATTGGAATTCTAACTGCACGTTATGCAGAAAAGGATTTCCTAAAGTCCTTGCCGCTTAAGTTACTTTTCGCCCTCATTATGCTTTTTTTCTCTGTGGTGTCCATGATGGTTTCCTTTTGTGCTTCACTTGCCATGCTCTTAAAGGGACATGAAGGAGTCATAATAACAGCTATGTCATTCGCAAGTATTCCGGTGATTGTTCTTGTACCTTCACAGTTGCGACTCTTCATTGAGATTTTCAAGTCTACAGTATTGGCCAAATGAAACTTACTGATTATTTATTACTAATTATGACTATGCATTCATCAAGTCATATATGTATATGATAGCTTGCAAGTGCTAATTAAACTCTCTAGAGTATTTTTGTTAGACACCAATTAATGTTCTTTAAATACCATAAGTACTATCAACTAGTTGGATGTGGAATTTGATTCAAGTATTGTGGTAAGAGAACTGTGGAATCTGATAGAATTGATGCAGAAAATTACAAACAGTAACGTCTGTTTTTGCATTGTTCAGTCACAAATATAATAGGTTCCATCGATGGAAGAATAAAGAAAGGTCTTGTAATGAAAGATATTTATGAAATTAAAATTGATTATAATAGTTTATGCAGGTTCGTAAAAACTGAACTTTTATAAGTAAAGCATCAGATTTGTTTCTAGTAAAAGTTGGTTCGGAAAAACTACTGAAATTTTATAAGTAAAGTTTCAGATTTATTTCTAGTAAAATTTGCAAAAATAAACAATGCGAAGAGAGGATATCTGAAGATGGCCAATTAGTATAAAAGCTTTTCTTAAGAGAAATGTTATGATGTTTTCTTTAGAGCGACGTATATTGGTATGTGAATTGTTATGGTAGTATTCACTTTCCTTAAAAGTATTGCATGCATGCAGCAATTATAGATGCTTGTTCCAAATTTGATAAAACAGACACCAAGTGTGTTTTGTTCTGACTTTGATTATGAATATATTGATTTCGTAAAATTGATTTTAGTTAAAAGTGAATTGAACTTAAAATGGTTTATGTTAACATATATGCAAAAGTAATTTGAATAATAAATTAGAGTAAAAAGCTACAAATCAGAACTTTAAAACAGAATCAATTATGAAGTCAAAATCAATTCTACTATTGTAAAACCTCTAAACATGTCAAAGTTAATTCTTATACAGTTAGAGTCAATTTTGACATCTTCTACCAACTCTAGAGAGAAAATTAGCACTTGCTATATCATATATGATTTGATGAATATGCTAGCTAAGTATATGTTTTTATAAGTATGATGGGTTGTTAGGATCGATGAATCCATCGAGATAATGTGAGCACAACATACAGTCAAGGTGCATGGGATATGGAAATATAGTGTGTTTGGTATGTACTTATAGTGACGTTAAATTTGTACTTGTCTACATTCCCCTTTTTATCGCATTATATATTCTTATCTCGTTCATCTAATTTTCTTTTGTCTCTAGCTATGTTTACATTAGAATTTTGAGAAGATGGCAAACCATGGTTGCAGGACTTTTGGTCGTGGCAGAGCACAACCTAGTGCATGTCATGGAGGAAGCAGAAGAGACATACAGATATGCTTGAATATTGTGTTCAAACTATATCATAATTGAGATTTAGTAACATTTGACAAAACTAAATCATGAAAAATGTTATTAATTATATGTAGTAACATTTAAATAATTGTTAGGAAAAGCCCATTTTACTAAAGAGTATCAGTAACAGTTTTGATGTGTTACGGCGAACCTAAAACGGCGAACAATAGGTTTTGTATAAAATTGAAATACGAACTTCGAAAAGTATGTATCAACAGCCGCAAGCACGATGTGTAACTGTTATATATTGGCTTCAAATTGTGAAAGCAGAGCAGCCCAGAAATCGTGACACGATTTGGGCATCGTGGCACGATTTGCTTGGCAGAGAGCATGCCTTGTGAGATGTAAAATCGTGACACGATTTGGGAAATCGTGACACGATTCAACAACTTCCTCAGCAAGTTTACCTGAAAGGGACTGGTCACAACGGTTGGAAAACAATGCATACTAGGAAAACAACATAGAGTTAAGTTTGGTAGTGGCATGCATAATTCTAGTAGACCTTTTGAGTATGTACATTCGGACCTTTGGGGTCCTTCCAAGACTCTTACTCATGGGGGAGGATCCTATTTTCTTTCCATTATTGATGATTATTATAGGAGAGTGTGGGTCTTTGTTTTGAAAAACAAAAGTGACACCTTTGAAAAGTTCAAAGAATGGCACACTCTCATAGAAAATCAAATGGGAACTAAACTAAAAGGTTTAAGAACTGACAATGGCCTGGAGTTTGTTTCAGAGCAGTTTAATGAGTTTTGCAGGATAAAAGGAATCAAGAGGCATAGAACCGTACCGAGAACACCGCAACAAAATGGTCTTGCTGAACGCATGAATAGGACTCTTTTGGAGCGTGTGAGGTGTATGATACTAGGAGCTGGGTTACCTAAGAGTTTCTGGGGTGAAGCAGTGACGACTGCAGCTTATTTGATCAACAGATGTCCATCAACGGCAATCGACTTCAAGACACCTATGGAAGTATGGAGTGGGAAACCGGCAAACTACTCAACTTTGAAGGTTTTCGGAGCTTTGGCATATGCGCATATCAAGCAAGACAAGCTTGAGCCTAGAGCTTTGAAATGTGTCTTCATTGGTTATCCGGAAGGTGTGAAGGGCTACAAGTTGTGGAAATTGGAATCTGGTGGAGGATCAAAAGTCTTGATAAGTAGGGATGTTACCTTTGATGAGACCCGTATGGGGATGAAGTGTAAAGACCTAGAGACTTTAGTACCGGAAACAAGGGTGGAGGAAACTCAGTTTGAGGTGGAGCTTCCAAGTGAAGAAGAAGACGATGTGGAAGATGAAGATTCAACATCGGAGCCAAGTGGAACTCAACCGGTAGTGGATCCTGATTATCTTTTGGCTAGAGATAGGGAAAGAAGGACCATTAC
Organism: Medicago arabica; assembly: GCA_946800305.1. Lineage (NCBI taxonomy): Eukaryota > Viridiplantae > Streptophyta > Magnoliopsida > Fabales > Fabaceae > Medicago > Medicago arabica. The sequence continues at coordinate 45,620,382 of OX326970.1, forward strand.
GGCACCTAGTAGATATAGTTATGCGGACTTGGTGTGTTTTGCTCTAAATGCGGCTGAAGGTGTGCAAGACTCGGAGCCTAGAAACTTCAAGGAGGCATTTTAGAGCAAAGAAAGCAAGTATTGGTTGAAGGCAGTGAATGAAGAAATGGATTCATTGGAGAAGAACCAAACTTGGAAACTTGTGAAGCTACCTAAACACCAAAGGGTAGTTGGATGCAAGTGGATCTTCAAGAAAAAGGAGGGTATTCCGGGAGTTGAGGGTCCAAGGTACAAAGCAAGACTTGTGGCAAAGGGTTTCACTCAAGTGGAGGGGATTGACTATAATGAGATCTTCTCACCGGTGGTGAAACATTGTTCCATAAGGATTCTCATGGCTATTGTGAATTATTTCAATCTTGAGTTGGAGCAAATGGATGTAAAGACTGCTTTCTTACATGGTGACCTTGAAGAGACAATCTACATGGAGCAACCGGAAGGTTTTGTGGAGGACAAGTCTAAGGTGTGTCTTTTGAAGAAATCTTTGTATGGGTTGAAGCAAAGCCCTAGGCAATGGTATCGTCGATTTGATGAATTTCTTTTGAAGACCGGTTTTGTGAGAAGCGGGTATGATTCATGTGTGTACATGTTGAATAATGGTGAGAAAGTCATTCTCTATCTTCTTCTATATGTGGATGATATCTTGATGGCAAGTTCTAGCAAGGATGAGATTATGAGGCTCAAAGAAAAGTTAAATGAAGAATTTGAGATGAAAGATCTTGGTCCGGCAAAGCGAGTTCTTGGAATTGATATCGTGAGGAATCGTGACAAAGGTGAACTTTTCTTATCTCAACTTAGTTACTTGAAGAAGGTGGTGGAGCGTTTTAGAATGTCAAACTCTAAAATTGTGAGCACTCCCTTGGGTCACCACACGAAGTTGTCCATAAAACAATGTCCTCAATCCGAGGATGAAAAACAAGCGATGGCTAGTACTCCCTATGCTAGTGGGGTTGGAAGCATCATGTATGGAATGGTTTGTAGTAGACCGGACTTAGCTTATGCGGTTAGCATTGTGAGTCGGTTTATGGCAAATCCGGGTATTGTGCATTGGCAAGCTTTGAAGTGGGTGTTGAGGTATTTGAATGGGTCTTTGAAGGGCGGTTTGAAGTACACAAGAGCAACTCAAGGGAAAGACGCTTTGGAGGGGTATGTGGATTCGGATTATGCGGGCAATGTAGACACTAGAAAATCTCTATCGGGTTTTGTGTTTACTCTCTATGGCACGGCTATTAGTTGGAAGGCAAATCAACAATCCGTGGTGGCATTATCTACAACTCAAGCGGAATACATTGCCCTTGTTGAAGGGGTGAAAGAGGCCATGTGGCTGAAAGGGATGATTGGTGAGTTAGGAATTACTCAAGAATGTGTGAAGATACATTGTGATAGCCAAAGCGCGATTCATTTGGCAAATCATCAAGTGTATCATGAGAGGACAAAGCACATTGACATTCGCCTGCACTTTGTTAGAGACATGATTGAATCCAAAGAGATCATGGTGGAAAAAGTGGCATCGGAAGAGAATCTGGCGGATGTGTTTACCAAGTCATTGCCTAGATCAAGGTTCAAGCATTGCTTGGACTTGATCAAGTTTGTTGAAGAGTAATTCCCTTATGGAGAGAGCAGCATGGTGGTTGATGGTTAAATTGGCATCATCACCAATTAGAAGTCAAGGTGGAGAATGTTGTATATTGGCTTCAAATTGTGAAAGCAGAGCAGCCCAGAAATCGTGACACGATTTGGGCATCGTGGCACGATTTGCTTGGCAGAGAGCATGCCTTGTGAGATGTAAAATCGTGACACGATTTGGGAAATCGTGACACGATTCAACAACTTCCTCAGCAAGTTTACCTGAAAGGGACTGGTCACAACGGTTGGAAAAGCAGAATCGTGACACGATTTTGGAAGCGTGACACGATTTTGGGCGCCTGTGACTAGTATTTAAGTGGTTTTCTGCATTCTTTGAAGTAGAGCTGAAGCAAGAGGTCTAGGGTTCACAAAGGGGGGAACTTGAGGGTTGAGTACCTTTGTAGGGATAGTCTCTTGGGTTGGGATAAACATTGTAAACACCTTGGATAGTGAGAGTATATCATTGGAAGGATCATAAGCTTCCTCTAGTATAATCTCTTGTAGGTTCATATGAGTGAGGTGGGTCAAGACAAGGGTAGAGATTAGGATTGAAGGCTGATTTCTTGTAACCTTTGTAACATCTTATCATAGTGGATTGGAGAGCTGCTCTCTCCCCCAGATTAGGTCATATTGACTGAACTGGGTTACCATTTTGTGTGTGTTTGTTTTTCTTAAGCTTTCTTATCTTCATGCTTGTTAGTGTCATTGTTTTAAGCTCTACACTTAGGCTTTGGGTCTGTTTTGTTGTTGTTGCTTGAAGACACTTAGACCTAGGATTACCACTACCTTTTGCTCCACACATCTATACAAGTATTGGTGTGATTTTGAACCGATAGTGATTCCGGTATTTTTCACAACAGTAACGATGCTTTTTCTATAAGCGATGACGAAGATAGCAAAAATCATGAAATCATGAATCCATTGAAATCTAATCGAAGATGAATAATAAAGGTGAATCAATTGAAACGAATTGAGGTCAGAGATTAAGACGGGTACTTAGTGCCAGTTTGTCCTTATTTTTTATTGTGTTAATGTGTGTAAATTACTCAATACATCATAACTCCTTTATTTATAACAGAGAGTTATATTAAGAACAAACTAGGTCGTTATTTTGTATTGATCTTTGGAGTTTTGTCCTAATCTCTTCCTTTTTGTATTTGTCATCTTTATATATGCATTTTGGGGTTGGTTAGCACCTTAGCTTCCAACTTTTTGATTAATTTCTTCTTTACTCAATACATGAAACTCTATTGGAGAAATATACCCATTCTACATATATAAAGTAACAAAATTCTTACAACAAACAGGAAACCTTAGTATGATTTGTGAGCCTATACATGAAACCTAGAGAAAAGAAACCTTATAGTGTGATTTGTGAGTCTACTAAATATGCATAAAGATTAGATTATGAATTTGAGACACAGAATAAAAAAAAAGGTTAAACTGAATATGTTAATTTTTTGCTTTAGTCTCTAAAAATTTTGTTCGTCTTTTACTCCTTCACATTTTTTAATGAAATTTTGTAAAAAATCGTAGAATGTCACACCAATCTCTTTCAATATATATTTTTTTAACAAAACATAAATTAAATATAAATTTTTAAGCTTCAAAAACTAAAAACAATAAATAGTAAATATAGCCATGTTACCGGTATTTACAATATGCTTGGTACGTAGAGTTCAATTAATGAACTCATCATTCACCAATTATTGGATGGTGTTTTCAAAAATAGTAAACATACTAATATAATTTCATCCTCTAATTCTGTTGTCTAGCTCTTTCTGAAAATCAATACTAATAAATAACTTAACATCACAAGAATTAAACCATGAAAGAAGAATCAATAAAAGTAGAATTCAAGTCTTGAATCTTGATCACAAGTGATCCATTAAGTCTTGAGGAGTTTCCTTCACCAGTTTGTTTTTTATATGAGCAATTTGTGGCCAATCATCACCTGTGTCTGGTTGACACCTTGGCAATAACAAAGGGCAGTCCATAATAATCAAAGTATTTAGAGACTCAAGCTTGTCCATTCCTTTGGGCAGAGAATCTAACTTTCTGCATTCAGAAAGAACCAGTTTTTCAAGTGAAGTGAGGTTACCTATACTTTCTGGTAAAGAAGTTAAACCATGGCAATCATAAATCCTTAAGTCTTTCAATGTGTTCACGTTTTCAACTCCCCGTGGAAGGGACTTCAGTTTTGGAATACTCCTTAATGTAAGAGAATGAAGGTTTTTCAGACCCTCCCACTTATTTGGATATTTGTCAAGATCAAGTTCTTGACATCTTTCAATAGTGAGTGTTTGGAGTGAACTCAAAGACCGGAAACCTTGTAGAGACTTCATCCTGAAAAAATCTCGAATGTGAAGTTCCTGAAGCGAAGTGAAGTTCGTAAGCCAACTCGTTGGCAGAGGATGCTTAACACTCTCAATTACCATGGACTTCAATTTGGAGAAGGGAAGGAAGGCTTTTGATATTGATGTAGTTTCTTTTTTAGCAACATGATGTATTGATTGCCATATGGGTCTTACATTTGATTCCACCAGAATCAGCTCTTCATCAAGACCAGGATACAGCGGCATGCAATCTAATTTAGGACAGTATTGGACATTTAGTTTTGAAATGCAACTGAAATATGGTATATCTTTTACCTCTATCTTATTTTCCCACCAACCTTCAAGATTAGGGCAATCCGAGATTGTAAGTTCCTTCAAGGATGGAAAGAATATTGGTGTAGAAGAGGAAGGGGAATTTCCAACTTCATTGTTTTTGGTGATGAATTTCAGCAAGTCCAACCTGCGAAGTTGAAGAACCTTGAGATGTGGAAGTTTATCCATTGGCGGTAAAAATTGGCATTTTGGACAGTCGTTCAAAGTAAACTTAACAAGATACTGAAGTGAATCGAGCCGGTCAGACAAGGTGTGACCATTGTACCCCACAACGGATAATACTCTCAGATTTGGAGGTGGCACAAGACAGTCAAGCGACTTCTTGTCGTTGGCATTGATTTCCTCCTCCTCCTCCTCATCTTCCTCGTGATCCCATCTTAGAGTTAAGAACTCAAGGTGTTGTTTATTTTTCAAAAAATCATCTTTAGCAGCTTCTTTTGATGGAGAGAATTTGACTTGTTCCAGATGAGAAATTTCCAAGTGGCCTCTCAGATTGTTAAGATTTGTAAGTGATCTTAGTCCTCCGGTGACTTGTTTTTTGCTGGCCACGAAAAGTGGCAATGTTTGTAAAGAAGTGAGCTTATTTATCCCACTTGGAATGTGAGTTAGATCCAAGCATCCCTCTAAGTCAAGATGGTTGAGGCAACTCAAATCATCCATATCTTTTGGCAATTCCTTGAGGACATGACATTGAGACAATTTCAACGTTTGCAAGTGAATAAGATTTGTGATGCAACTAGGAAGCTTCTCTAAGTTGTTATGTGAAAGATCTAGATGCCTCAAGTACTTCACGTCCTCAATAGAGCTTGGAAGTGTCTTGATCCCCAAATCATGTAGATCCAACACGCGTAGCGAGTACTTGAAGGTGTCAAAGATCTTATCACAAGTTGATGTTGTCATCTTTACCTCATGCGGAAGACGGGGGTTGTTAATGTTGTATGGCAAAAGAATGGTCCTTAGTTTCTTTGCTTTCTGAAACACCAAATCAGGGATCTCACATGACAGATCTATAGCAAAATTGAACGAAACTCGCAGCGTTCCGTCACGAACTCTCTCCCCCATCACATCCACGGTGATGTTTTCATCACCAGCGATTTCTTGCCTTGCAAGTTTATGCATTAACCGATTCATTTTATACAAGTAGTTGTTCATGTTGTTCCTCACAACACCGCAGTACCGCTGGTGGTCACTTTCTTCTTCCGCTTGAGGGAAAACCAAAGGAACAAAATCTTTGAAACAAGCCTGACCAAATTTTTGTTCTGGATTGATAAGAAACCCTTCAGCAGTCCAGAGTTGAATCAATTTCTCAGCATCAATCAAATAATCTTCTGGAAACAATGAGCAATATGCAAAGCATAACTTCTGATAAGTTGGAAGATCGTTGTAAAAAATAAGCTTCAGCTTTTTTAGTGCTTCCCGAATCAATTTGTCACCACCACCACCACTATGCGTCTTCATCACCTTTGCAATGATCACTATCAAAAGAGGAACCCCATGACAATCCCTCATCATCTCCCGGCCCTGCTCAGGTTCGGGGTTGGATTCGGGTTCAATGGTGCTTTCTTCTTTTTTGGTTGAAGTAATTGGTACATGAATCTGATGAAATAATGACCAAGATTCCTCTTGATTAAGCCCCTGCAACTTCAAAACATGTCTAGCAGCAATGTTGTCCGCGACATGGTTGCTACGTGTAGTAATGAGTATGGCCGTATCAGTACGGCCACCAACAGCTTCAGTTAATTTCTTCTGCACCGTCTCAAGATAATCAGGTTCATTAATCTCCATTCTAAAATCATCTATTACAAGTAAGAGGCGTTTCTCATGATGAGACTCGGCAACACTTTTTGCTATAGATTCAACGTCAAAGGTTTTGGTCCAAATTGGTTGTAACCCAAAATTCGCTTCGACTTGCTCATCCTCACAAACGAGACGAGCAAGTTTTGTTTTGCCAATTCCAGGAACACCAACAATAACAATAACAACAGGAACAGCAGCATCAGCGTTCTTCAGGTTCAGCAGTTGATCTATAATCTCTTCCTTCTCATTTTCTCTTCCAACAGCTACATGCTTGGTCATTTTCTCAAAATCTTCACATGCAGACGTTCTTTTCTCATTAGTATTACTAATAGCTGCTGCTTCTTCTTCTCCTACCTTCGTCTCTTCCTCGATCAGGTGTTTGAGTTCTTCAGTGGCTTTCTTAACATGGCGAGTGCCTTTGATGCGATTCTTTAAGCTTAAGCCTGATCTGATACTCTCTTTGTAACGAAGATCCTCCGTCAAATCGTTCAAATCAATGACTACGTCTTTAACTTTTCGAAGCCAAGGTAGAGCAAAAAGAAGGTTCTCAGAGTGGCTTTGTTTTTGGACCTTGTCGTTGATATCTTTAAGATTGTTTTCAAGGAGTTTGATGTCAATTCCTGATAGTCGAATTGCTAAGGGTTTTAGGGTGTCCATCCATTGTAGGATGTTGGAGATGGAATGGGAAAGCATGGCTACGTCCATTGATCTTGTGTTTTGTGTTTGTGTGTGAAAATGGATGGAAAGTGCTATAGTAATTAGGGTGGAAGAAGAAGATACTATTACTCACTGTTATATATGTTAGGTGAAGCAGACTTCAAATCATTATTATCAATCACAATTTGCAATAAAATCAATATCGCAATCCATCGTGATCACTACTATTAACCTTCTTGTTTTTTTATATGAGATGACTTGCTACCGTGGATAAGTGTACTATCACAAATATTGTTCCATCCAATCATTAAACTCAGATTCTACCCACCCACCGCTAGCTATACTTACATTTTGGCTGATAGAATACGGTCTTTTTATTTTTGTTTGTTAGTATTGTGGAAAATTAACAAGTAGGAAACAAACAGGGCTTGGCCAGTTGGCCTTATGGTCTTCGTAGAAAAAAAGAACATTTTATTCGACAAAAAAAGAAAGAAAAAATTAACATTTTTTTGTTAGTATAGACACAAATACAAGTCATAGACTCATATTCATTTTTATTGGTGGCGGAGCCAAAAAAAAAAAAAAGTTCGGGTGAGCCATTAAATTTAATTATAATATATAAACATCACAAAAAATCACATATGCCACTTTTGAAATTGCAGAAAATTATAACCGTTTGAAAATTGTTTAAAGACTCGTAGAATAGACCTATAATTGAATTATTTAAATTTTTCGGATGGGCCACTGCACCATTTTGCGGGAATTTGAATCAATCGAAATCTAAAACCGACACAAAATTGTATAAATTCTCGCAAAGTAGACCTATGATTGTCATTTTTTTAATTTTTTCGGATGAGTCGTGGTCCACCTTAGCCCATGAAGGACTCCGCCACTGATTCTTGTCAATTTCAATCAACACAAAATTTACGCATAGGAGCTTTCGTTCTCAAGAAAATGTTAAATAATGGATAATTCCACATATTTAAGTCTGCAACATACAAAAACACATATTCTCCGGAAATCAACATTTTATATTAATTCATTAAATGATGGATCTAAAATGTTAATTTTTACTTATAATAGTGACTGAAATGTGTATATCATACCTGTCGTACCCTAATTTTTGACCAGTTTATTTTTTATTTATTCGTACGTTGATCGTCTTTCAGTCGTCCGTTCGCGTGCTAATTCCTGTAATTTTTGTTTTTGTTCGTACTGGTGGTCGCATTTATTTTTCGTTCGTCGTTTATTTTTTAATGTCGCTCGCGTATTTAATTTCGTGATTTTTACTCGCGTATTGTGCGTATTTTAGTGTAGCGTAACGTTTGCGTTCGTAAAGTTCATTTTATTCACGTCGTCGTTTTATTGTTTTATTTAGCGTAAAAAAGCCGCGTATCTCAGTCGTATCAAACGAAATTTCGGCAGAGAGGTATTTTAAAATACCTCATTTTTTGGTTCCGACGGGACATTTTTTTATTTATTATTTAATTTTCGTTTTTTATTTTTAATTATTTATTTAGTTATTTATTTTTCCATTTATTTAATCTGTTGTTTATTTATTTATCAGTTTTATTATTTTTTAAGTCATTGTACACTTGTCATTTTGTCATTGGTCCTGTTCAACTTTTTCCCCAAGTTTCAGCCAAGGGTACTTTTGTCCATTCCATGTATCAGATGATTAAGAGGGTGTATCAGAGTCAGTCAGGCCAGGCACACTTTTCAACAAACAAACAGATTCAAAAAATCAACAATCTCAAAAAAGGATCAAAACTAGTTTTCACCAAGAAAATACTCAAGAACAATATGAACAAGAATTTCCAGCAACTCTTTTTCAACAAACAACAATCATAACCCACAACACATACAACCCATTTTCGAAAATCATCAAACACCAACACATGACCATTTTCGAAAATCACCAAATCACCAACACATGACCATTTTCGAAAACCATCTAAACATCAACACAACCACAAATCCAAATTCAAACATCACCAATCCGAATCAATATCAACCAACACAAAATCATCAACATCCACACCACCAAAAACGAATCAACCAAGTCACAAAATAAACCCAAGAATCCGAAAACGCAAGGATCAAAACGCGGATCAACAAGTGTGAACAAAACAGAACCGAAAAAGGAAAGAATAAGAAGAAGGAAAACGCAAGAGGAAGAAGAAAAATCAAACGGAAAGAAGAGAAAATAAGGTAGTTGTTTTGACTTTTCTTGGTCTTTTTTTCTTTTTTTTGTTGTTTTGTGAACTTTGTTTGTAGATCTAGAGCTATTATGTGTTGTTGTGAAAAATCCAAGGCCGGATCTACGAAGAGAAGGAGGAGAGGAAGAGATTGATGAAAAAAAAATTTAAAAAAAATGAAGTTAACCGCTCCGACGCGGCGGCTCTCCGGCCGACCACCGCGCCGGAGCTCTTCCTCCGCCCCACCCTTGGCTGCTCCGGCCAGCTTGCTTTTAGAGAGAAGCTAGAGCTTCTCTCTCTAAAGTAAAGAGAGAAAGGTTTTTTGTGTGAGATATGTTTTTTTTTTGGCTTAAGATTTGCTTTTATACCACTTTTAATTCACTTAATCCTATGCCTGCAAGCCTGAAATGTTATTGTGTTCCCTTGTGATCAAGGCCATCAGATATGGACAATTCCAAAATCTGATGGCTAGAATTTGTTCTACGTTTTAATCATGTGCATGCTTCTGCCTGATTGTCTGTGGTATCCCTGTATCTTGCTTACCTTTGATTTTTGATCTTGTGATTATGATAGAATGATACTGTGATTGGATCTGGATCCTTTGTTTGATTCATCAAATGGTCCAAATCCATCTAGCTTAAATTTTTTTATCATTGTTATTCTTTTTCTGTTTTTTTTTTTACTACTATTTTTCTCTATTAAATCTCTCATTTCCTCTTAAATTTCTTTTTCTTCTTCTCTATTTTTTTAAATTATTTCTACTTTGTCATTTTTAATTGTTTAGTGTTCTCTCATTATATGTTTTTATGATTGTTTATTGTTATTTAACATCTCATGCACTTTTAATTTTGTTTATCTTGCATTTATATTTATTTCCTATGTTTGCATTTTATTGTCATGTTGTTCTAATTTGTTTAAATTGCATTTTAGTTTATAGAAATAATTCTCATTAGAAATATTATATGCATATTTAAATTTCTTGTCATTTATTTTATTTTTGGTTTAATTTGTAATTAGGAAATTGATGTAATTTATTTTTACGCATTTTTTTCTGAGACCATAGAATGTATTTAGGGTATGTAATATGTAACCGGCACACGCACTGACACGCGCACCGACACTCTACTTTATTTATCGTTTTATGCTTATTTATTTTTCCGCCGTTACGCGATTTCATCGTTAGTTTAGAAAAAATATTTTCTTCAAAAAAAATCAAAAAAATCAAATTCAAATTTTTAAAGTAAACCTTGGTTTGTAATCCAAGTGTCTTTCTTTTTATTTTCCTTAATCAAATGTTAATCAATTTAATATCCACATTAGACATGGATTTCGTGCAATTAAAATTAACCAACTTCATCGTATTTTCTTCTCATGCCTTGAGGCCTCTCATCTCTTCTTAAAATCTTTTTTTCAAAAAATGTTAAAATCAATTCAACCCATCAAAAAAGTTCTTTAGCCGAACTACTTGATTTTGATCCCGATTTATTTGGGTAAGTAGGCAAAGGGTTTCGACCCTTCCAAATCAATAAAAATAACCAAAAACATGCTTCATCTTTCTCCTTTCTTTCACTTTAATTTTTAAACTCTTTTGATAAGTAAAATCAATTTAGCGCAAGATTAGAGAATAGGTAGAAGGTTCCTATGGGATACCATAGTCGGTTCGGGTGCTTAACATCTTCCCCAATCGAAACCAACCTCCGAATCCAAGGTCTCATAAGGGTTTTTACTCACTTTTTCCCTTCCCGCGAATAAAAGTTGAGAGTTCAATGATTAAAGGTTCAAATCCGATCAATGATTTTGATACCCGAAAATCACGAGCACAATACCCTAAAAAAAACCAACAACAACGGATTTTGCAGAAAGCAAATTGAATTTGAAGTTGTTTTTAACACTTTTGCATGAAGACATTGGAGACTACATTCAACATGGATGAAATTTCATTTCAAACATGCAAAAGGTAATAAATACCGGTTAACACACGTTCTTCACATTCTTTTAGTGTTTAGCATTTATTTGTCAGCATCAAAGATCAGATTGATAGATAATTAGATAAATAATTCAGTGATCTACTTGATAGTGAGTAACATAATTCAGAGACTAACTTGATTTTTAATGAATAGTTCAAGGATCAATTTGATAGTGTAACAATTTGTAATGACTTTCGTTTCAAAAAAAAGTCCAAAAAATAATTCAATAAAAAAAGAGAAATTCTTGTTTACCCATCAATAAAAGGTGGGTAACACTACTCATGCTGAATATTGGTCCAATCAAAATCATGTATTTATATAACATTAAAAATAATAGAAAACAAATAAATAATTTTGATTGGTATCAACTCAGCATGAGTTGTGTTACCCACCTTTTATTGATGGGTAACAAAGTTGTCACAAAAAAAAAGGATCAAATTTGTCCTTGTACACGTAGAAGCTGACTAGGAACTCCATGTCAACCATGTTAACAACGAGACTTGACGGAGGGACTGAATTGATTGACATTTATAAAATTCAGGGACGTATTGGCTATTTCAAAAAATTGAGGAATGAAATTGACCGATGCATACAAACTTAAGGACGAAAAAAACCTTTTCACTCGTATTTAAGGGATCTTGCTGATGAGCGCCCTAAGGTCGCTCTTTAAGCATTTCCAATTAAGAAATTATCCATTGACAAAGTCTAATACTCCAATTTCGGATGCATTGAAAGCATATGTTTCCATAAAACTTAAAGTCCTTAGAAGAATACCTTAGGAAACTCATTAGCATTTCCTGTATTTATTTATTTTTTGAAAGAATTTCCCATATTTATTTAAATACCTCATTTTTTCAATATGTCATTTTAGAATACTACTGTATTATTTTTGATATTTTTTCCTATCACATCCTTTATCATTTACTACATTCCGATATATTATGAAATGGGATATTGAAATTGAATCATTGATATTAATTTTAGAGTAAATTACACTTTTCTCTTTTGAGAGATGCTTAAATTACATAACCCTCCCCTCTTATGTCAAATATACACTCCCCTCCCTTAAGCAAAACTTATTAGAAAAAATTACACTCTTCTTCCTTAAAAGAAACTTGAATTACATAATTTTCCTCTATAATGTTAGAATCTACACTTCCCTCCTTTAATATTTTATATTTTTGAGTAAATTACACTCCTCTTTCCTAAAAGATGCTTGAATTACACTTTTCTCATCTCTTATGTTAAAATATATACTTATCTCCCTTCTCATTCAAAACATATTAGAACAGTTTTGTCATATTGATTGTCTCTTGTTTGTCATGCCTTTAAAACATTTTTACAAATCAAACATTATACAACTGAAATTGTCATGTCATATTCTTTCACAAGTCTCTCCATTAAACAATGTGTATATACTAACAATAACAATACATGTTTCTTTTTTCTTCTTTTTTTTGGTCGAATAAAATGTTTTTTTTTTCTTGATAAAAAAATTGTTCTTTTTTTCTTCGAAGACCATAAGGCCAACTGGCCAATCCCTGTTGGTTTCCTACTTCTTAATTTTCCATAATACTAACAAAAAATGTTCTTTTTTATCTACGAAGACCATAAGGCTACTGGCCAAGCCCAAGTCTCATGTTCTCATATGTTTGTTTCCTACTTGTTAATTTTCCACAATACCAACAACAACAATGACCATGATATATACAAGACATCGATTAAATATTGATTTGTTGAAAGAAATAAAAATCGATTAATATTGATTTTATTCTTTTGACTGAAAATATTGATCTTATATTTTTATAAATAAAAAACTAGGGAAAGGGGATTATATTTCCGTTTAAGGTTAGATAAGACCATAGCATTCAAGGAACATAGATTTAAATTTAGCTCTCTTTAAGAACACTAGCTTGGGTGGGGTCTAAAACCTCCAAAAAAATATTGGTCTTATTCAAACTTGATGAAATGAACAAGTCACGTTTACTTGCTTTAATACTTTTGTAAATTCAGACTCAAATTTCATACCAATAAACTTAGATGTGTTGAGCAAAGGAAAATAATAAATATTATCAAAGTAATCTCAAACAATAACAACAATAACAAATCAAGATCTAAACTAAGAATCAAGTGAAAAGCACAAAACCACAAGTAAAAGATAAAGAGAGAATATAAACAAACACACCAAAATATGTTTACCCAGTTCGGTCAAGATTGACATACTATGGGAGAGAAAATGATCTCTCAAATCCACTATCAATGAGTTTTTTACAAAGATATATAAAAGGTTACAAGAAATTAGCTTCAACAAGCTCACAAAGAATAAACCATAATTTCTACACATTTTCCAATCTCTCTAATGAACAAGAAACTAAATGATTTTCACTCACCAAGGTGTTTACAAATGTTTCCCAACCCAAGAGAACATCTTAAGAGAACCTTCATCAAAGACTCTCAACTCTAAAGTTACCGTATTTGATTTCCCAAATTTCTCTCTCTTTAGCCCTACTAAAAAACATGAATAATAAAATCTAATATAGTGTTCAGACATTGCAGCATCGTGCCATGTTGTCAACCCATCGTGGCGCGATGGAGTTGGTAAAGGTACAATACTTGATCTTATACTCTGCATCGTGCCACATTGCTCTTGCGTGCCACATTAGTTATAATGCACTCTAAATATGAGCCAAAAAAATAGTGCCATGTTACATGCCACATTTTTTTAGTTCTTCAACATCAATTTTGAGATACATTTCAACAAATACCCATGTAACCAATCACACGGTACAATCTATTTATATATTTATTTACATAATCAAAAGCCAAGACCGTGAATATACAATGTGAATTCTCTTCAATCCATATGAAATCCAGATTATGAAGAGCATATTTAACTAGTAATTTTTTAAACATTAAATATGATTTCATTAACGAAAGTCTGACGATAAATTAAAAGCGAAGTTTGCATAAATATAAAGCAGAATCTCTTCAATCCATATGAAATCCGAATTACGTACAAAGAGCATATTTAGTTCAATAATTGACAACTTGATTGACCTACAACATAAAGATGCAAACATCTAATTGAAGCTATTTTTGTTTGTTTACTACCCACAAAAATCACTTTTGTAAAAAAATGAGTTTTAATTGTACTTATGTTATCTCCTTGTTTTAATATATATATATATATATATATATATATGATTTTTATAAAACCTAATCCGCTTTTCATTTGAGTCAAAATAGATTTTTTTGTTAAAATATTTTTTTAAAACAAATCTCAAACAAACACATTCAAATGACAAAAGTGTTTTTTTTTAGAAAAAAAAATAGATTTTTTTTTTGAAAATATCTGAAACAAAACGGGGCCATTATGTGAAGCGACTATAAAGAAATGCGGGTCAAAAAATCTATAATAGATCTATCTATCAGGGCCATTTTTGAGATTTTGGTGGCCTGGGACGAACCTTTAATTTGGATTCTAACTAATAAATATATATAAACATCAAACTTGATACAAAAAACTAAGCAATTTCTTTATGGCCTAATAGAACCCCACAAAAAATAATTTGAGGCCCAACTTTCATACTTATATTTTGGGGCTTAGAGCGGTCGCCCTCTTCGCCCTGCCTCAGATACGGTCCGACAGTCTATAAAATGTATAGTTTTGCTTATATATAATACCTGTGTGTATCTTACGATTTTGATGTGCAAGCTTTTCTAAAGTTAGATCTGTTCATTGTAAGTACTTAATTTTCTCTAACTTGTTTTGTTTTTTGTCATTTCCTCTGTAATAATTATTAGTTGCTCCCTTCGTATTTCTCGTAGTAATAATAATTTGCAATAAACCAAACATAACACTACACACTCGAAATATTCATCCATAAATTTTATAGTAGATAAAAATTACGAGTCCACCAATTGAAAGGGACCAAAATATATTAACTTGTTGTTCCATTTTTGTGTTTCATTTGATCATCCAGAATCAGAAAAAATGGCAAGCATTGCAGCTAGTGGAATAGTTCTTGAACCACTAACAAAAGACAACTATGATAACTGGAGCTGTTTGGTGAGAAACTATCTTGTGGGGCATGATCTGTGGGGCGTTGTTCTTGAACCGCTTCCTACTGCTGATAACGAAACAGATCAGATTTGGAGCAGGAAGAATGGGAGGGCTTTGCATATTATTCAACTAGCATGCGGATCAGAGAATCTTACACATATTAAACATTCTCATACTGCTAAAGATGCTTGGAATTATTTTAGTGCATTATACGGTTCGGAATTGAAAGCCGACTCAGACATTGAACAAGGTACATGAAAATCCTTCAATTTAATCTCTGACATCTCAATAACATGTGCTTATGAATTGACATATTTTATATATGTTGGAACGTTCTTGCACACTTAAAATTGTTGATGCATCTGTCGAACACTTGAAATATTTCTGCAAAAATTCAAACATAGGTTGAATCGCAGATTTGATCTTTCATATTTTAAGACTTTTCACAACTCTGTCTCAATGGTGCAGTAGTTTTTTCTAACCTTGTCATCTTCATGATAGAACATCTTTAGTGGTGGGTGGCTGGGTTTGAGGTTTGATTTTTACAACTAGTTAATACTAATAAATTAAAAAATTGATTTATCATTGAATGTTTAACAATTAATATATTAACATTAAAATGTAAAACAAAATATATTGTCATGACATTATGTTAGTTTTTTTATTTGTTTTGAAAGAGTCATGTTAGTATTTTCTTGTTGATAGAAGTTGAATCATGAACTTTTAACTACTCAATTTTTTTAATCAATTAACTCAACCATTTGACCTACCCAACCTTTATAATCTATGGTGTTTGAATAAGCTATGAATCAATGAATATGTTATTAAATCTTTTAGCACCGTATTTATAACACATTGCCATTTTAAACACCCTTTATTTCTTTTCATATTTCTAAACTTAAATTGATCAGTAATAGTGTGAATTACGAAGACAAAAATAAGAGATCATACAGAAGACCAAAAACAAAGTAATAGTGTGAAAACATCATCATTCATATAAAAGTGGGTCTCAAAACAAACAAACAAAAAAGATAATTGTGGGGGCTACCGTATGATGATAGAACAGCGGCCTTCGTTGCCATTGCCTAGTATAAATGCAATTTTTTTATTTTCATTTTATTTTTATTTTATTTTATTTTATTTTTCCTTAAAAATAATGAAAATGGGCTGGTCCAGACTAGTCCATGGCCCACATGGATCGATCTAGGCTCATTAATATGTGGCTGAATTATAATAGGTCGTGCCAGTTTTGCTCATTTATGTAGTCTGGCATCCAAGGTCGGGCCGAGATGGACCAGACCAACCCATTTACCAGCTCTACGGAGAACTTCACGTGCTAGAAAGTTTGAATAAAATATCATACATGTTACACTTGAAACTCAAAACATAATAGTGATACATTGATGTAACATAATCTCTTAAAAAAGGGTTGACATAACACATTATAAATGACTTTAAACACATAAGAGTGAGGTGACACATTATAAATGACTTCAAACACATAAAAGGAATTAAGGTGAATTGTGTTCCTTAAATCGTTTTTAAAATAAACACTTCAAAATAATATAAAGTGCTTATAAAAGTTTTTAAGAAAGATGAAAATTAACGAGATGGTAACAAATAAAGTAAAAGAGATAAAGGGATGAGCAAGAAGACACATGGAAATTTATCCTAATTCGTCCAAAAACAACAAGGTACGCGTCTAGTACCCAACGAAAAACTCTTTGAGATTTTCACTAATCAAACTTATAATAGAGGATAAACTAGTAACATTTACAAAGAACAAGTACTCTCCAAATAAAATTATATTTTGAAGAAGAGTCTCTAAAACCAAGAGATATCATCACCTCTCTTGAAACCTTGGGATCACATCCAAGATAAATAAGAAAAACAAAAATTAAAATATTACATCAAATGTGTATATATAATCAAATTGAAGCACAACTGATACAACTCATGTAGAATAAAAGTGTGCTCAAATAAACTTATTAGAAAGTGTAAAAAAATGAGAGTGATGATAACTTGATAATGTTTGAGTGCATATATAAGTTGTTATTCTTTTTTATAAAGTATCCTAGTGGTATTCACTCTTTAAGGTGAATAAGTGAGGTGTTTGAGGTTTGAACACCGACCCACTTCATATAACAATGCACTGTCGAGTTATGCTCACAAGGACCAAATATTACATATATAAGTTACCACAAGATACCGATTTATATATGGAAATGTAAAATGAGGTAATCTTAATAATACAAATGCAAGAAAAATATGCATACCAACCCTAGCAAAACCCTAGATTACTTTGGGTTTATTTACTAAAATGTCCCCTTCTTTGGAGCCAAAATGAAAGGCCAAGTGATATTCCAAGTCACCCGGCCAATTAGAGACAAGCACAACTATGATACTCCTCCATACAATTAGCCAATCAGGTTTAGAGGGTTTGCAAGCAACAACAACAACAACAAAATAAGTCAATCAGGTTTAGAGGGTTTGCAAGCAACAACAATAAAATAAGTCAATCAGGTTTAGAGGGTTTGCAAGCAACATAAGCAAAATAAATCAATAGAATATCTTGCTCCACGTGATCATATTTCTCAAAACATAACTTCTTCTTTCTTCTTTTCAAGCAACAGATCGGTTTTCTCTCTCTCTCTCTCTCATACCAGAATTCTCTCTTTCCCTTCTCAACCAGAGCTTTTTCTCTTATCTCATAACAGCTTATTTGCCATTTTAGCTTAAGTTAGCTTTTCTCCCGTTTTACAATTCGTTTGAAACAAATTTGTATCCACAAAATTGTAATGAGATTTCAGTTCTTTCTACGAAAAAAGGAGGTTCAATTTCGTCCTCCTGTTCTGGTTCAATTTAGTCTTTGTTCCTTTTGTTTTTACATTACGCTTCAGTTTTTAGTTCCAGAATTGAACTGAATTTCATCCACAATTTTGTAATTGAATTTCGTTTCCTACAGTAAAGAAAGGAAGTCAAATTTCGTCCTCCATCTTTTGTGCAATTTAGTCCATGTGGTTATTTAATTTACTTTCATTCAAGTTTATGTTTTTGGCAGCGGCAATAATAAGCAGATTGCCGCAACATAAAGAAGCAACGACAACATAACGAAGCAGAATTGAAGGAGATCCAGTGATGATTGACAATATTTATTCAATCGCCGTTCTCATCTGTTGTGTGGTCGTTTTGATTTGGCGTGGATCTAATTCTAAACAATCAAAGCCAATCAAAGTTCCGAAACGTCTAATCGACAAATTTCCTGAACTTGAAATCAATGACAGTGCCAAAAATGTCACTATCTTCTTTGGTACTTAAATTGGTAACGTCGAAGGGTTCGCCAAGGTAATTAAACTAACATCTCAATAAATTCATAATTAACTTATTAATTGATTGCATGTGTTTTTATTTGTTCAACTGAGTTTAATTTAATTTTTCGTTCTCAACTCGATTAACAAGCGATAGCAGAAGAGGCAAAAGCGCGTTATGAAAATGCCAAGTATAAAGTAGTTGATATGGTACTAGACATAGATATGTGCACTGTTCTACTCACCTTTATCACCACTTTATATGCATAAAGACTACATGGTAGACTTTGACTTTCGTTAGAAAATGATAATATTCCAAGTTTAATCTGTTTTTAATTTATTGTGCTCATCGTTGACCCGTGCGAAACACGAGCATGATCTAGTTAAACTAAATATAGCAGTTGGAAATCAATTAGGTATGGCCGTCAGAACATTGACCGAATAGGCAACATATTATTTTTCTTAATAAACCAATGGTAAAAAAATAATTGCAAATCAATGAATAAATTATTTTACTGCAAAAAATATTTAAGAGCATATTTAGATCCCTTACTATATATGCAAACAATTAAAATTCACACGCAAATCGTATAACTCTCCCCTATTTGCAATATCAAAAGGTGGGAGAGAAACAACAATGACAATAAGACATATATTCATAAATAAATTCAAGCAAAAATAAATAAGAATTAATGAAAAGTGTAAACAATTTTTTCTTCCCTTGAAATTGCAATTGAAATTCTTTTTGGAGAAGAGCTCTTTAATAATGTCATCACTTAATAATGTATAAGGAGAAGAGCTCCTTTTTGGTGATGATAAGGAGGAATTCTTTTTCTCCCCATTCCATGTGCTTTGAATAGCATATATAATTATACGAATATATATAGTTCTTGGCCTTCAAACACATCTAAAAATAATAATCAAGTTTTAATATTTGGCACTCAAATCATTTGTAGTCCTTGAGAGTTTGCTTTAGGCAAAGTGCCATTTGAAATCAAAACATTTTTACCATAAAAAAAATTATTTTTCCTTGCATTTGCAAATAGATGGTGTATGACATTTTCTTCCACCATTATAGCTTTTAATAAAAGGACTACTACATTTGTTGTTGGGACTAAAAAACTTTTTGAAAGCTTTTTTTGTGAATTTTTGGATGATAGCCCAAACCAACTTTTCAATAAGATCCTTTTTTATTTCTTAAAAGAATATTCAAGGTTTCTCTTCCCATTGTAAATTTTGCAAGTGTGTTAAGCAAATCTTCAAATTTATTGTTCAAAATATTGCAATCGTCACACTTAAAAATATTTTCCTTTATATTTTCACAAGAGGTACAAGAAGAGACTTCACTTACAAAAATTTGTATCTCTTTAAGAATTACTATTTCCTTATTTAAAATATAATTTTTTTATTTAAGGGTGGAAATAGTTTTCTTAGAGGAAGAATCATTTTTTATAAGCTTAGTTGATTCTTCATTTAATTCTTTACAAATAATAAATAACTCATCATAAGTTAAATCATATTTAGATTCAAAAGAATTTACCATATCTTCCTCATGGTTTACCATGAAGCATGAATATGCTACTTCATCTTTTGATTCATCAGATGAGTTTGTATCTTTGTCATCCCAAACAATATTTGTTTTTCTTTGCATTTATGTCTCATAATTTGTTTTAACTTGAGAACAATTTTTCTCATACCTTCCACATTTTCATGATTTGATTTCTTTGATATTTGCTTTCAAGAAAAGATATTTCCTTTTCTTTCACCTTATTCGCATTCAACGAGTCCATTCAATTTAAGCTCATGTTATTTCATTTTTCCAAACAAATTTTCCAAAAACATAAAAGATAAATCTTTATATTCACAAATAGTGACCATTTTTGGCAGCCAATTTTGACTCAAACATCTAAGAATTTTATTAATTACATCCTCATTATGAAAAGACAATGTTTGCAAGTGTAAAAATAAAGAGTGATAGTAATAAAAAAAAAAAAGACAGAATCTCATATCTCTCTATTCTCCCTCACCTTCAACTTTCGGACTATCTACCACAACCATAACAAGAAATACTGATTCACCATAAGGACATAATTATTGAGAACCATCCTAACCTCAAGATTCAAACTGATAACTCCAAAACCCTAAATAATTCGCTAAAAGATTAAAGAGGAGGTGTCATGTGGCCTTCTTCGTCGGATTGGCTTCCACATGCAGACCCAAATACATAGAAAGATATCACATACACCTTACAATGTAGGAAGGTTTCTGCCAAAACAAGGCAATATTCTTCCATATTTAATCCATGCACACAAGTATTCACAAAATTCACCTTAAGGCCTAAAGACAGCTCAAAGAACCTAAGAATAGATTTAATCGCCCTACAAATTGGTTGTTGATGCTTCCCATATGAAGAAGGTATAATGTTCATAGTGAAAGTGGGACACTAAACCCCCACCTTCGTGACTTCCATGCCCAAACCCTCGACAACCTAAGAAAACGGAAAGGTGAAAGCAAATCACATTTCTTGAGACTTATTTGGATATTGATCTCCTACACATGACACCCATTAAAGGTCTCTTCAGACTTCTTAGCCGGATCCACTATATTAATGGCCTTGAGTAGATTTGTTTCTGACACTTCTCTTTTCACAATACATGTGTTCCCTTACATCTAACACTATTAAATTTGGTGTGTAAATAAATCAATTGTGGATGGCCCTAAATGAATAAACTCTAATATACCAACTTAAAAGTTTATATTATGACTAAGTCATCACTACAAAATCAACTTGTAGATGAAGAATGTCACTCTTTATAAACTATTTTGTCAATACAATGATCACAATTTTGAATTCCATTAACCACTACTTCAAGGTATTCATGTGTGTTTGTGTATGTGTCCATTAACCAACCAAAATGTGTTTAAATATAAATAATTTTAATGTAATCAAATATATTTTTATATATTTTTTTAGGGATAAAATTTTATATTAGAACTAATTTACTCATCAGTCCTTAATTATAAAACTGACTTGTAGATGATGAATATCACTCTTTATAAACTATTTTTTGAATGCAAATAATTAATCAAAAATTTGAACTTCATTAACCACTAGTTTAACTTGTCCATGTGTTCGTCTCCAATAACCAACTAAATTGTGCTTAAATATACATAACTTTTAGGAAATCAAATACACATAATCTTCATTAACCATAATTTGAGTTCAAATATACACTTAAAAATTTAGGTTAATACATTTAAAATTGTGATCAGTTGTGTTGATTGTATGATCAATGAGTTGTGGGCTGTGGCACATGTTATATTCAATGACCATCCACTTAATATTATTAACAACATATTTACTTTGCATTAATCATCTAAGTTATTGTTGAATTTTATTAGTTTATGCCTCAAAATATCCTTTTCATTTAATTATGAGTACCTTATATAAATGTTTGTAGCTAAGAACATATATGTTAATTTGCAGGTGTGGTAGACGATGGTCATCTTCATTATAGATCACTCCATAGGGTTATTGAGAGCGGTAATTGGAGTGAAGCAAAATCACTCATGGATATGGATAAAACAACTATGTTTTCCACGTCTTCTTCGGGAAGGACTATTCTTCATGTTGCAGTGATTGCTGGTTACGAAAAAATTGTTAAGAATTTGGTGAAGGAAGGGAAAGATAAGTTAGTGAAAATGAAAGACAATCGTGGTTACACAGCCCTAGCTCTTGTTGCTGAGTTGACTGGAAATACCAATATAGCAAAGTGTTTGGTAGAGACGAAGGCAGGGAAAGACATCCGAAAAGACTTGTTATTTATGAAGACTAACGATGGTGAAATTCCTGTTCTTCTTGCGGCCGCTAAGGGACACAAAGACATGACTAGTTATCTTTTCGGTAAAACTTATAATTCGGAAGTCATGGACGATAAAAATTTGCACAACGCTGTTTTGCTTCTAACACGGTGCATCAATGCAGAAATATTTGGTATGTGGTGATATACCTATGATTAAATTAAAGTTTAATGCATTTTAATTGATTATTTTTATGAAATGCTAATATGTTGTCAAATAGTTGTGGCTTTGAGTTTACTCCAACTATTCCCGAAATTGCCACTTGCCCACAAATCCGAATCTGAAACTGAATCAGATGGTGTGCAACCCTTATACGCATTGGCTTGCATGCCTTCTGTGTTCCCAAGTGGCAGCAGATATGGATTCATACGACGATTCATTTACAACAGTAAGTCTATGTTCTTTGGATTCATCACGAAGCTATCACAAACTGTGTCTGTCCTTATATTTTCATTTGGATGAGTTCGCGAGAAAAACTTTCGCTATAAGAAGCACTCTCCATATTTGTTTTATCTATGTATTAATTATTACCATGAATACAAAATGAAAATTGTTGACAGCTAAACCATTTGTTGATTGTCAATGTTCCTTTTATGTCCTTGGTGTTACGAGCGTTCTAAAGTTTTATCTCTTTTGTATACTTTGACTATAAGTACATTAATTCATGTATGGAAAAATATACTCAAGTGTTTCCTATGGATCAATTGGGAATATTATATACTCAAGTGTTTCCTATGGATCAATTGGAAATATTTAATTTGTATTTAAAGTTAATGGAGAGCCAAGAGTAATCTTTTTTTTTTTTTTGAAGGAAGAGTAATCTATTTTTGTTTTCAGTTTTGAGATTACCAGAAACAAATGTGCAAAACTTACATGGGATGACTGAGATTGCAACAAACGTTGTTCCACATGGAAAACAGATCAAAACCGAAACATCTTTCACGGGTATTGATTCAACGACTTATCTAACTTGATAACAAATAATTTATTGAATTTATGTAGTCAATACGTTTAATTTTTTGTTCAATTGTTGGATGGATGTTAAATATTTTGAAAATTTCGAAAGTACATCTTTTGGTAGGTATTTTTCAATTCTCATGGATGAACCACATACAAAGATATGAGGGTGAATACATAATGTGTTGGTCTTGGTTCATTCACTTTTTGTCGGACATGTTTTTTCATGTCATTATATATATATAGGGGCGGCTAACTTGCACCTACCTAAAAACACTAAGGTGCAAGTTAGCAAGCTACGCCCATTTAAAATTATTAAGGTGCAAGTTAGCAACCTACATCCATTTAATTATTTACACTCATTTTTATAAGTATTATTAAGGTGTAAATTGGCAACTTTCCCTAATTTACACCCATTTTCATCATTCCAAATATTGTTTCCTTAAAAATTTGTCTTTGTACTAAAAAAAACATGTAATTACACTAGCTTGTATTTACACTAATTCCTTAATATTGTTCCCAATTTAATCCTTTTTATATAAGCCAACATCTATTTTTTTACACTCACTTTTATTATTCCAAAATGACCCACAGATGTTATTGATAATTGACTTTGTATTTTTTGTTTTAATTTTGTTTCTTTTACGTTAATGTTCTTTTGTTTTAGTTTTATTTCATGTTAATGTTCTTTTTATATTAGTCAAGAAAAAAGAAGAGGCTTCAGTTATAAAAAGAAAATCTGCCAAAAAGCTTATGTTAGATCACGTAAAAAAATGTCAAAAAAAACAAGTCAGGAGAAGAAAAAAAAGAGGTTTTAGTGATTATGGGAAGAAGAAGAAAAAAACAAAGGAAGCATGGACAAGGTTGCCGTAGAAAACAGAACTGACGGAAGAATTTTTTTATTTTTTTTAAAATCAAAAGAAATTGACAAAATTATCCTTTAATTTTAGGTAACTTAAAATTGTGTTGAGTGGGGCTTTTTGGTAAAAAAACAAGTGGGTGTAGCTTGCTAACTTGAACCTTAGTGTTTTTAGGAAGATGTAACTTAGCAGCCCAAAATATATATATATATGAGGTTTCCTAACTTAGACCAACAAAAAACATGAAGACCCAAGTTAGCAAAAATACACATTTTTATTTGGACAAAAAAACCAATATCCACTAGGGTAAATCAATTTAAAGTAAGGGATGATTTAGTAAATATCCCTGAAGCTATTTGTTATAAAATAAATGTGGGTCTAATTTAGAAAATTGGTGCAAGTTAAGGAATAAATTTTAATGAAAATTACTAATGTAACTCTCATGTTATTACTTTTAAATAATAAAGAAGAAGGTTGTCCAATGAAAATGTGCATTTTTACTAACTTGGACCTTCATGTTTTTTGTTGGCCTAAGTTAGCAAATTGATGCAAGTTAAGGAATAAGTTTTAATTAAAATTACTAATGTAACCCTCAAGTTATTAGTTTTAAATAATAAAGAAGAAAGTTATTTTTGTCCAATAAAAATGTGCACTTTTACTAATTTATACCTTTATGTTTTTTGTTGATCAAAGTTAGCAAACCCTTTATATATGTGTGTATGCATGTTTTAATTAGCAAACCCTTTATATACGTGTGTATGCATGTTTTAATCTATTCTCTCTGTTTTTTTTACTTTTGATGACTTTTTTTTTTTCAGGTCGAATACTTATACATACTCACATGTCATTTCAGGATTTAGTCATATTAAAATTGTCTGGTAAGTCGACCGAAATTGAAAACAGTTGTTTCCTTTCTTTCTTATGTGGCTGTTGGAAATTATTCATATAGAAAATTAGTCAACAATTGAAAACTTATTAAAGTTAGTTAGCCAGTATAAGAATATTAGAGTGATGTGTTGTCTTAATAATGGCTATGGTGCGCGAGTAAGACAACACATCAAGTATTTTTCCCACTCATGCTAGCAAGTTTCAGATGCAGTAAAAATTAAGTGTTTTTACCATCTAAGTTGTAGAGAAGTAGGAATTCATGGGTTTTAATCCGGCCCCAATATATCAAGTATTTTGAAATCGTTTATTTTAAGTTGTACTAACGGAAACAAAGTAGTCTATATTTACTTCAGTGTTGTTGTATTAATTGAAATATATTGAGTTGATCACTAATTAATTCACTCTCTCCAATTCTATGATGACCAGCGATAAAAGAAATATACGATCAGAAAAAGACGCATCGTCTAGTGCTTGAAATATTGAATTGCTTGTCCAAAAAAATTCAAAAATTTAAGGAATCTGAACTGAGAGAGGCTTCTGCATACGTTGCAATGTTGAAAGCAGCTAAGCATGGAAATATTGAGTTCATAGATGCAATGAGGAAGGCTAACCCTGACCTCTTATGGTCTATTGATAAAAATAAAAGAGGAATATTTTCACATGCAATTTTGAACCGCAGAAAAGAAGTCTTCCAACTCATACATAATGAAAGTGTAAATGGACGAAAGGAAATTGTTAGATGTCGTGTAGATGCATTTGATAACACCCTCTTGCATCTTGCTGGAAATTTAGGGCCTTCATTTGATCTTCATCGTAGATCTGGTCCTGCTCTCCAAATGCAAAGAGAGATTTTATGGTTTAAGGTAAGTAAATCATGTCACATAGTATATATTTTCTCACTGTACACATGCAAAATAGGTCATGTATAAGATCTTTTGAGTTCTAGGGTTTCAAACTTTTGAGTTCTTGAATTTCTTGGCTATAGTGGTGCAAAAAACATTCAGAGGGTTCAAAATGCAAAATAAATAAGAATATATATATATATATATATATATTTAAGTTCACGGGGTAAATTAAACCCACTCAAATGGACTAGATCCATTCTTGGCTTCTTGTATTTACTTATTTAAATTTATCTATTAATATAACTCTTTGTGAGATGGTTTAAGAGAGCTTGTAGAAACAGTTTATGACATGTGTTCTTTTTTTCTTTCAATGGCGTTCATGACAAGTGTCTATATATTGTTTTCACCTTATTTCATGATGTGTCTATAAATTGTTTATTTTAAATCAATTTGACTTTATTTTATCTTTTGTTATAGAAATATGATAATTTTAGATTGACTTATTTGAGCGTATCCATCAATATAAGTACTTGTGAGACTATTTGAGGAAATTAATGGAATCAATTGATGACATATCGGAAGTTGTTTTCACCGTGTTTCCAAAAAGTCTCCACATAACCTATGAAAATAATTTATAACTTAAATGAAATTTGTTTAACTTTATTTTATCTTTTATTATAAAAATAGTTTATACATAAGTGCTTGTCATATGTGTTTAAGCTATATATTACAAAATAAGTTATTTATACAAACATGATCGTAGATAAACACTTATGTTATAAGTACTTAGTTAAGCTATTTATCCATAAATATATACTTTATTATAGCAAAATGGATTTCAGTAGCTAGCTGCATCACAAAACTAACTATATTTTATGAAATGGATGATTGCAGGAAGTGGAGAAAATCGTGCACCCCAAATGTAAGGAAGCCAAAAATGGAGAAGATAAGAAGCCACATGAGATATTTACAGAAAGCCACAAGGAGCTAGTGAAAGCTGGAGAAAAATGGGCAAAAGATACAGCTGGTTCATTTACACTTGTTGCTACTCTCATCACAACCATCATGTTTGCTGCAGCTTTCACTGTCCCTGGTGGAAACAATCAAGACAGTGGAATTCCCTTGTTCTTACATGACTACACATTTAATGTGTTTATAATAGCAGATGCGATATCTCTTTTCACTTCTTCAACTTCAGTTCTTCTCTTCATTGGAATTCTCACGGCGCGATATGCAGAAAAGGATTTCTTAAAGTCTTTGCCACTTAAGTTACTCTTCGGCCTCGTTATGCTTTTTTTCTCGGTTGTGTCGATGATGGTTGCTTTCTGTGCTTCTCTTGCAATGCTCTTGAAGGGACATCAAGGAGTAATAATAACAGCCATTTCATTTGCAAGTATTCCAGTTATTGTTCTTGTGCCTTCACAATTGCGACTCTTCATTGAGATTTTCAAGTCTACAGTTTTATTCAAATGAACCTACTTACTAATTAATTAAGACCATTATATTCATTAAGTCATCATTTATGTATATGATAATAAGTCCGCATGTATCAACTAGTTGTATGCATGCAATACTTTTGGAAAAGTGATCAATAATGTGCATTGGAAAATTTAGGAATATGATATAATTTATCCAAAAAATAACAAACAACAAACAGTAACAACTGTTTTTGCATTGTTTACTTTACTCATCACAAATATTAGCTTCTTTCCTCCATGGAAAAATAAATTGATTTCAATCTGTTTTGCAATCGTGTAATAAACTATTGACCACTCTTTTTTTAAGTCAATTTCATATGATCATATTTAAATAAGTAATGTAATCAAAATTGAATTATACTAGCGAGCTAATATATCAATAACATTAAACGCTTTTTTAATATTTAATATGATTTTTTTTAGAGAATTTTAGTATATATTATATCATATTTTATTTTGGACTCGTATAGGTTGACCGGATAAAGAACAAACATCTACGCTTTAACAGACTTGATGTTTGGTGGATTGTGGATAAATATAGGTCAATCGGATAAAGAACAAACGTCTACGCCTTAGCATGTAAAGAACAAACGTCTACGCCTTAACTTGCATGACGCTTGGTAGACTATGGAGTGATATAGGTTGACCGAGTAAAGAAAAAGCATCTCCGCTTTAATAGACATGACACTTGCTAGATTGTGGATTGGTATAGGTTGACCGTATAAAGAACATGAGTTTATGCCTTAACAGACTTGACAAGTGGACTGTGGAGTGTGGACTGGTATAGATCCACCAGAAAAAGACCAAGCGTATATGCCTTAACAATCTTGACACTTGGTGGACTGTGGACTGACATGGATAGACCATACCATGTGACCTGTAATATTTGACCTGACTAGCTAGCAAAATCCAAATCAACTTTGGTTTGACTGTGCAAGTCATGTCAGTTGTGCTGGTCCTAACACAACACAAGTTTGATTGTGTAAGTCGTGTCAGTTAAGCTCGTCCTTACTTAACACTTGTTTGATTGTGCAAGTCATGTCAGTTCATATCGTCCTCACTCAATATCAGTTTAACTGTTCAATTGACACAAACCATGCCAAGCTCACCCCTAATTTAGGCTATGCAGATAAACTTATTGTGGTCTCATTCAATTTATGTATGTCCTTATTCCACGTGTCATGTGTTGTTGACAAAATCCCTATCGGATATTTTAAAGATTACAAACAAATTAAATTTATCTCATCTTATTATCTATTAATTTGTTTTGGTAACAAAAGACAAAAATAAAGCAATTAAATCAAAGACAAATCAGCAAAAAGGCAAAATTTGGTTTTATAAGAATATTCAACTTTTGAATCATTGAAATCAAAATCAAGACATCCGTGTTGCTTTACCAAAAGAAGACATTTAATTATCACATGGAATCTTGGCAAAATGAAGAAAGATTTTTTTTTGTGACTTAATGACTTTTTTGATCCATTAAGGAAAAGAAGCAAAGTCTATCAAGCAAAATATCTCATAAAACCTTAAAGCACGTGGTAATTAAACATGACATCATCAAAATGACAAAATAATGACATAAGCATGCCACCTCTAAACAATTATCAATATGTTATTAAAGCTGGATGCCTTTCATGTGGATGCATAAAGCAAGTTGGACATCCAGAATGTTCTAGATATGTAAAATAACATTCTGGACATAAAACACTTCATTGTTAGAAGAAAAGTAAAATCAAGAGGAGCATATGGCAGCTAGTTTCTGCTGTCTTAACAGCCCTCTACACTTGATCACCAAGTCTCACTACTCCTATACATACAAGAGGATTTGAAGGATTAAAGCAAGAGTTTGAAAAGCAAATATATTCTCTCTTGAGTGAAATCATCACTACAACATAAACTCTTCAATTAGAAACAAACTCCTAGCTCTCTCATTATATCTTTGGATCATAATAATTTGAGTTTGTTTATTAAAATCTCAAACATGTGTTGAAAAATCGTGATCCAACAAAACCCTTCATGATACAGATTGTATTTTTACTCTCAAGTTTTTGATAGTTGAATACTATAATGAACAATCTCACAAAGTATGAGGACTGAAAGTAGCCGGATTTAGTGAACTAGGATAAATTTCTTATGTTATCTTCTTTTCCTTATCTCTTTATTATTTGCTCCAACACTACTCACACACTTTCACAATATTAATTATCTATCGAGAACATTCTGGTCCTAACAAAATACAATTATTTAATCCAAAGTTTTTTGGTTCTAAATCAATTATTAATTAATATTGTTTAAATTAAATATAACTGTTATTCAAAATATTTTGGTCCTTGACAAAACAATTTATATATATATATATATATATATATATATATATATATATATATATATATATATATAAAAGACATTTTGCAATTAATTAATCAATTAATATTATTTTATTATTTTGCCTTTAAATTAATCATACAACTGTTATCCATAATATTCCGGTCCTTAAAAACTGTTTAGTATTCCATACTTAATTGTTTTATCATTCTTAACTAGGGCTGAGCAGAATTTATTGACTCGACAGAAACCCAATTAGTCCGCCCACAATCTCTGTGAAATGGGTGGATCCATTTGGATAACGGGTTAAAAACTATACTGAATATATAGGGTTCACACAGGTACATATAGTCGGGTTCAGTTTGAAAAAAATTGATCCAACGGTACTCGAGCCCTACCAAAAAAGACACATTTTTTACTTTTACCTGCTAAGTTGTTCTGAGAGTCACTCAGATACACACCTAGCTTGACTTGTCCAATCATAATTTTCTCTCTCAAAGACATTAATGTATGCAATATCACTTCTTACTGTCCCACCCACTTTTCTCTGTCAAAACTGATAAACACAACTTACTTACTTACTTTTCATAGTTTGTAAGAATCTAAGTTAATGATGTGCTTGTGTTAAGACTCAGTTGAATACGAAAGCAGCGCAATGCAGTTTTTCTAAGTTGTAGAGTCCAACAATTCTTCAAGTCTTCTATCCTTTATATAGGCGTAGGAAAGAGACGTTGAGTCATCCAGCGCATCAGGATGATTTCTGAAGCTTGATCAATGACTGTTGATCTGTTGCTTGATTTGGTAATAGTCCTTCAATAGCATCATTTGAATTCCATTCCCTTTGAGGATTAATACCGGTAGACACAATTGCCAAACTGTACGTGGTAGTGGAGTAGTGGAAACAGAGTTCGTACAACGTACTCTGTACTGGCCTGCAATCTTTGTCTTTGTGCTTCCCACGCTCAAGTTGACTTAGAAGCTAGCCGTTACTCCATTAGAGTTTCTTTGTGCATAGCAATGCAGTAGAGATCACTGTTAGCAGATCATCAAATATGTGCCTTCAGACTCACTGTAGTACTAAGCTTCTGATAATCTTCAGACTCTCTAGGTTCTCAGATTCTGATGGTCTTCAGACTCTGATACAGTCTTCAGACTCTCTTCAGCACAGTCTTCAGACTCTCTTCGAAACAGTCTTCAGACTCTCTTCAGCACAGTCTTCAGACTCTCTTCGATACAGTCTTCAGACTCTCTTCAGCACAGTCTTCAGACTCTCTTCGAAACAGAATCACAAGCAACAAGCTTCTATGGATTTATTGCTCTTTAACATTGTTCAAACAGAATGCTTTCTAAGATACAAATCTTAATTGATATCCTGCATACTTAAACAAATATTAGCAATATCCAATTGACAACTTTTTAATACCTTGTTATCATCAAAACTCAAAACGTGGTATTGCTGAACACCTTTGTTCCAACATGACCCATATATTATTGGTAAGAAAGACTCTGCAAAAATTAAGGATGTTCTATATGTTGAAGGATTAAAACACAATCTATTAAGCATAAATCAATTATGCGATAATGACTCGAAATTATTTTTAAACCTAACATATATATGTGAAGTAAAATACTTCTTAACTGGTTCTAATTTATATGTTTTATACTTAGATAAAACTCTAACTGAATCTTTAAAATACAAGTTAAAGATCTAAAAATAAAATTATAAAATAAATTTATATTAAAAATATAACTTTTAAAATTTTCGGAGTACATCCAATTTCTTTACTTATGTCCCAAAAACACAAGTTTACATTTTTCTAAAAAAAATATGCATTATTAGTTCATTGTAGTCACTATCATAGACACTCCGCATTTTATGGCATCATTGACACTGAGCATTTATATGACATTATTGGTATACAATTACTCATAGCAGACTGTTTAAAAATTACTCATACCAGACATACCTTCTCAACATTTATACTGTCAGACGTCATTGATTAGTGCATGTTATGGATGTGAATGGACGGTAATAGTCAACAAAAATTTACGACTTAGTCTACTATTAATCAGATTATATCAGATTTTTTTTTCTTAAATTTAAAAGGTGTAGACATTTTTCAAAGTCTACTTGACTAAATGGATTAAGCCACATACCATAAAAAAAAAGTCGTTGGAAATAAGCCGAGTCAAATCGAACATATCTGAGTTCGACTTGACTCGATAAAAATTAGTTCAGCTCGAAACTCGATTCGAGTTCGAAACGAACCTTTTTTTTAGCTCGAGTTCATCTTGTTTTAAGTTCACAAACAGTTCGGTTTAACTCGTTAGGTTCAACTCGAATTGCATATCTTACAAGCTTTTTTTTGTCAAAAACATATGCTTTGACATATTTAAAAAATAAAATAAAAGTATAACTAATAAAACTATGACGCATACATAGCTTTTGCTACCGTAGCACAATCCATATACTACATGTATAGCTTTTACATTGTAATTGTGATGCACTTCTCTTATGTGTATGTGTATATACACTGCTCTCTCTAATATTTTGTAAACTCCCCGATATGAGACTATTTTAGAGCATATGTTTCTTTAAAAGCCTACATAAACTATTAGCTTCATTTTTTCCTCTCTCTATTATTATAATGTTCCTTAATTTTTAATCAAATTTTTAATAATTGTTATGAATAATTATTAGGAGAAGCTCGTAATAAATTACATATTATATAAACACACTTACATATACATATATAATTTTGGGTTAATTAAGTAAATGATCCCTATAAATATTCAGAATTTTGTTTTTAGTCCGTACAAAATAAAATCACACTTTTTAGTCCCTGTAAAATTTTCCGTCATTGTTTTTAGTCCCTGTAAAATTTTCCATCAACATTTTTAGTCCATGTAAAAATTTTACGTCATCATTTTTGGTCCTTAAAATACTAAAGAAAAATATCACAAGGACTAAAAAATGTGATTTTATTTTGTAGGGACTAAAAACAAAATTCTGAATATTTATAGGGATCATTTACTTAATTAACCCTATAATTTTTATAGAACGAATACACACACACACATATATATATATATATATATATATATATATATATGAGTTTTGTTAAAAGCCATCCATGAAGGTGTCTTTTAGCAACCAACACCTCAAGGTGTGATTTCCACTTTTTAGTTATAACTTTGCTAAAAGACACCTTCATAAAAATTAGTTGGTGTCTTTTAACAAATGTTCATAGAATAACTTGCTAAAAGACACCTTCATAAAAGGTCTCTTCTAGCGAAACCCTATATATATATATCGGGTTGGTTCATGAACCAAACGAGTCGAACCATATTTAGCTCAAGTTCAACTCATTTATTTAACAATCTTAATTTTAAACTCAAGTTCGACTCATTAGATTCATGAACCAAGTTCAACGAATCGATTATCGAATCGAATCTCGAACTATTTTCAAGTTGTTTCGGTTCATTGGCCGCCCTATTTAACACTATCAGGCCGTCTACTTAAATAAAAATGAATAACATTATTCGTTACTACTATTATCATGTTATATTATATATTTGAGTCTTGTTAACGAGTGTCCTTGAGACACTTTTTAAGCATGCTAAATTAAGTAATTATTCTTTAAAAATGTCAAAGTTTTTAGTTTTCAATACACTGATTATACAAATTTTTGTAAAAAGTAATCATTTAAAGTCCTTAACTAGTGCACACAGGGGCACTAGTTAACATTTTTCTCTATATTTTTTGTCAAAAAAAAACGTTATATTATATACTTTGAATTAAGTTATAAATATGTATCCTTTTCAGAAATATAAGATTATTAATATACGCCCTCGTGAGCTTATCTCAGTTGGTTTTTTTCACAGATCTAAATAAAAATACTTACAGACGATCTGAAATGTTTTGTAACATTCTAACAACGTGTCAATTTATTTTGATTTTTCAATCAAAACGTGCAAAATTGCAATTTTGTCTTGAGTAAGCATATCATGAGTCAAATTTTGTTCCATAATTTTTCTATCATGCTGATAACATCATAAGAACCTCTACCACTAAATTTTGGACTTTTTATACGAGAGACAAGTTAATAATGAATTTTTCTTTTTCCGATTCTGAATTTCTTAAATAATTGATAATTAATTTGTCTCTCATTTAAAAACTTCAAAATTTTATGATAAAGGTTTTTATGATGTTTTAACCATGTCTATAAAATTATGAAATTTGACTTGTGAATATATGTTTATTCATAACAAAATTGCAATTTTGTGTGATTTTATTAAAAAAATTAAATAAATCGAGCGTAATCGGAATGATGTGAAACTTTGCATACCCCTCTATGTATTTTTATATAGACTTCTCGGTCAAGATTTGCATTATTTGTGTTTTTATTTTTGGGTTTTTTGACACTTTGAATTTTTTAATTAATCCATCTTTTATCGAAAAATTCAAGTTTTTTGTGGAAAGTCATATTTTAACATCATAAACAAGCTAAAAAAAATCATGAAAAAGTTCAACTTCTACGTCACTGTTTTGAACTTTATGTCTTTATGAAAAAATAGAAAGTCAAAAAATAAGAAGAATCTTAAATTACATACCTAAAATGTGTGTTTATGTTTTTTATAGGGTCATTTTTCATACTATTACATGGTTAATTTGAGCGATTGACCCTATAATGTATAGTCTATTCTCTAAAAATATGTTCAATAACAAAATGGAGTTTAATATCATTGATTTATTAG
The DNA here is from genome assembly GCA_946800305.1 of Medicago arabica. Lineage (NCBI taxonomy): Eukaryota > Viridiplantae > Streptophyta > Magnoliopsida > Fabales > Fabaceae > Medicago > Medicago arabica. The sequence goes on from OX326970.1 coordinate 45,654,678, forward strand.
TTTATTAATCAATTTAAACTTTGTCGCATTACTTAATTGAAGACGTTCAAATAAAATATGTTTTTAAACATGCTAGCAATCATATTAGGCTTTCATAAGGTCAGACTCATGCATAAAAATAAGCTTACGAAAGGTCGCAGGTCAGACTTAACCCTTAACTTTTTTGATAGAACAGACTTAGGTATTGCAAAGGCTAACTCGACCTAGAGTATATATATTCCCACCCCAGGCTAGGTTTCGGCCATTAGTGGGCTTGAATTTTATATCAAAAATCGCCCACTTTAATCTGCATAGAAACAATGTTATCTCTTTGCCGACCCGTCGACTGAACTAGTCAGTGAGGGATAAAAAAAAATATCTATTAGTGGGGGCAATATCACATTCTATACAATACTTTTATATATATAATATCAATACATTTTTTATAAAATAATTTATATTGTATCCTGGATTTTTGATGTCTTCCTAAGCACTTTTTGTGCTGATGGACACCTATTGTGGTAATATATTTCATTTTAACCTCTTCAAAAAAAATATCAATACATTTTTTATAAAATAATTTAACAGGGATCTCTTTTCTGAAAAACTAAAGATCGCAAAAACTAACTAGACAAATTAGTGCATCGAAATTGACATCATAAAAAATCGGACATGTTGAGATCTTGAAATGAACACACTCTGAAGTTTTTCTTTTTTAAGAGGCTAAAATGAAATATATTACTCAATCAAAAAGTTCTTCATAGCACAAGGTGTATCAGAAAAGAACAAGAGTCATAAACATATTTACAATAAAATGGAAACAAAAATCAGAAACTAAAAATCAGAGAAAAAAATATTACTAACCTATATTCAACATAGTGAAGATTATACGTCAATACCACCGAAACAACCTAAATAGGTTAACCATAGGCTGTTTTATACCAAAACAATTAAAGACTAATAAACATATATGAATGTTTTAAAATCGTTGTATGATTTTTCATTTTCAACACTACCAAATATATATTTTGCTATGTATGACTAAACAATTAATTTCTCTTCTGTCCCTGAAACCAGTCCACTTGTTTGCGGTTCGATTTATGTGGTCTACTCAGTTTTGGCTCCCTCTTATAAGAGCCAAAAATTGAGCTGTCTTTTGGCTCCCTCTTATAAGTGCTTAACTCTCTCTATCCTTTTTTTCTGTCATTTTCTTTAATTTGTTTTCGTCATTTCGTCTTAACTTAATAAAAGTCACACACTAAATTGTCATCCACAAAATTTTAGATGGATCCAAATTACCAGTCCACCAATTGAAAAACGGACAAAGAATTACTTAGTTTGTTGATCCATTTTTTTCCTTTCATTTGATAATCCACAATCAGAAAAATGGCAAGCATTGCAGCTAGTGGAATAGTTCTTGAACTACTAACAAAAGACAACTACGATAACTGGAGCTGTTTGGTGAGAAACTATCTTGCGGGGCATGGTCTATGGGAAGTTGTGACTTCAGATTCTCCGGTGGGTGTTCTATCTGATGAAGCATATGAGATATGGAACATGAAGAATGCGAAGGCTTTGCATATTATTCAACTAGCATGCGGATCTGAGAATCTTACACATGTTAGGGATGTTGGTACAGCCAAAGATGCCTGGAATTATTTTATCACTGCACACGACTCAGAATCTAATACCAAGGAATCGGTTGTCCAATCAGATATTGAGCAAACCAAGGAATCGATAGTCCAATCAGATATTGAGCAAGGTATGTAAATTTACAAGGTCATAAACTCATTTTTTTTCAATTGTTAGCATTAGTGTTTGTGTGTATCCATTCCTACAATACCGACTTCTATATTAACGATGCCGCTATTTACAAACTATATAATGAATATAATTAATTAATCACGATATTGAACTCCATTAAGCATTACTTTAAGGCGTGTTCACGTGCTGTAGCGGTACCCGACAAAAAAGTTTGGGGTGACCGTCATCAAAATAAACTAAAATATATAAATGATATTGTATACAATATTTAGGTTGTAATAAACCAAAAAATCGATCATTCAAAATTTAAACTATATAATACATAAAGTTGATCATTAAATATTTAAGTTGATCAACAATTTCAATCAGTTTCAATTTCAATTTAACAATGTGTAATAAACAAGAATTGTTGAAGTTGACAAAAGAAGCAAAGTTAATTAATAACTGGACAAGAAAAATAGACTTATTAAAGTATCAATTTTATTTTATTTTTTGAAGAAATCAAAATAGAATATATTAATACCACAAGGCTATTCCTCCAGCACAAGGTGTGCCAAAGAAATAGACAATAATTACAACAAAGTTTTACCGGACAGGATACTAACTACAACATGACAGTTAACCATTACCCAAACAATAAAAGGGGTTTTGGCACTAATCATGAAATTTATAATAAAATGAAACAGAATAAGCTTTAAACTAGGAGAAGGAAAGGAGCTTGATATTTTCCAAAAGCTGAAATGGAGTGCTTTCTTTTGCAAAGAAGATTCTAGCATTCATTTCCTTCCAAATTATCTAAGTGCTTGCAAACCAGATTAAATACATAAAGGAGCACCGAAATTTAGTGATACCTGAAGATAATAATATGTTAAAGAGTTTACAGAGAAAATACCTAACCAATGATGAACCAATTGCCAAACCTGACCAAAAACATCGCAATGCAAGAATATATGGTCCGCCGATTCAGTCATCCCACAACCGGATACACACAACTAAGCAACTTCCTGAATGATCTCTTCTTCGATATAAATTGTCCTTCGTAGGCAATCTATCATGGAAATGCCGCCAAGCAAAAACTGATACCTTAAGCAGAACATTTTTCCACCAGATATGCTAGGCGCAGCAGCTGAGGGTACAGAAGGCGTGTGTGCAAACTCGGCCAAAAGTGAGTGGTAAGCCCCACATACCATATAACCTACTACTGAATCAGATAACCAGGACCAGACATCGTTAATGTTAACTTGCAGGCGCCTTCTACGATGGGATAGGAGAACAAGTCCCCTATGGTAAGTTAGTTTTGTTGTACTGGTAGTAGCAAGTCAGTGCAAGTATTTATTTTCATTTAATTTAATAACTTATAATGAACGTTTTCCCATTTTTTCCAGTTATATTTGTTATGTAATGAAAGTTAAAATTAATACTTAAAAAACCCAACCAAACCAAACTGAACCAAAAATCTAAATATTTATATTTATTTATTCTTCTTTTATTATTATTATTATTATTATTATTATTATTATTATTATTATTATTATTATATATTGCATTTTTATGCTGCTAGTTGGTTTTTAATCTTATATATTGCACTAATTTAATCTATATCATTATTACTTAATATATTTCAAAAATAATCGATAATTTTCATACTATTATTTTAACTTTTTAAATATATTTTGCATCAAACCTATTATTTTACCTTGTTTGTGTAGTATTAATATTAATTAAAAAAATTATATTCTTAAAAAAAGTAAATAAAAAAATTACATTTTGGATATCCAAATTAAACCGCATATATTTGGATCGGATTAGTTCAATTTTTTTTTTTGGAATAGTCGTCCAAACTGAACCAAACTGCATGTGAATTTTATTTTGGATCAGATGACATTTTACCTTAAAACCAATCCAAATCGCACCGCAAACACCCCTACCAACAATTTCATTTTTAAATATAAGAAATACTTAAAAAAAAATTCTAAACTAAACAAGACACGGATTTTTTTGGCTATATTAATAAATAACTGAAAATTATAATCTACTAACTAGTAGCAAAATAATAAAAATCATATAATGGTTGTTCAATTTAATATTTCAATTTAATAGGAAAAGTATTAAATTAATAGGAATAACTTTTTTTATCAATTATGAAACATCAAATTTTCAATGAAGAGAACAGCGTTAAATTATAATTTATGGGCTGCAAACGTTTTCGAACATCTTCTTGCACAAAATATTCGATATTTTAACAATCAAACAAACAAATCTAGTATTTAACTATTACATGGTAATTTTGTCTAAAAAAAAAAAAAAAAACTATTAACATGGTAATAACCTTATAATGTGATAAAAACTGTCTAACATTGTTCAAATAAGCTTCCCTTCTCAAATATGGTCCATTGAGTTAAAAATGAATAAATCTTATGGTAGAATAAAACCCTCTCACGACAGGAGACTTGTTTTGCTCTCTCACCGAAGCCTTGGCCTAATTGGCAATACAACTTACGGTAACAACAACCTACACTCCACTATTAAGGTATCGATTATGTACTATATGTTTATATTTCATTGTTTATTTCTCTAGATTATCATTTATTAAATTAATATTAACTCCTTTAAACCAAATAAATGATATGTAAAGAGAATGTGTAAAATTAAGAACTATGTCATCAAGGGCCTTTGTACAAAAAAAAAAAGAATTATGTCATCAAGACGTAACATATATGTAAAAAATCACTTGCTCATGTAGAAAAACCCAAAGTATAATTTTAAAATCAAGTGATTTTGCTCCTATAGAAAAACCCAAAGTATAATTTTATTTTATTTTTTAAATAGGGTGCCATGGCTCCCCTTGCACCCCTGGTTTAGCCACTGTTCATGTGTGTATCCATTAACCATTCAGTTTGTGGTTAAATATACTTCATTTTCAGGTAATCAAATATACATAGTCTTCATTAACTACGAAATGTGTTCAAATATACACTTAAAAATTAAGGTGAATAACATTTAAAATTATAGTCAATAACCATCTACTAAACAGTATTTACAAGATATTTAATCTGTGTTAACAATCTAAATTATTGTAAAAATATATTTTTCATTTAGTTAAGAGTATCTTATAGAGATGTTTGTAGCTTAAAATATATGTTAATTTGCAGGTGAGGTAGAAGTTAGTCTCCTTCACAATAGATCACTCTATTGGTTTATTCAAAGCGGTAACTGGAATGATGCAAACGCATTTATGAAAAGGGATAAAACATCTATGTTTTCCACGTCTTCTTCAGGAAGGACTATTCTTCATGTTGCAGTGATCGCTGGTCACGAAGAAATTGTGAAGAAATTGGTGAAGAAAGGGAAAGATAAGTTAGTGGAAATGAAAGACAATCGTGGTTACACAGCCCTATCTCTTGTTGCTGAGTTTAATGGAAACATAAACATGACAAAGTGTATGGTCGAAAACAAGGGAGAGCAAGTGTTCGGAGAGGACCTGTTATATATGAAGACCAATGACGGTAAAACTCCTCTTCTTCTTGCGGCGGCTAGGGGACACAAAGAAATGACTAGTTATCTTTATTCTCATACTAATCGGTTGGATGAAATGGCCGATAATAATTTCCACACTTGTTCTATGCTTTTTACACTATGTATCAATGCAGGAATATTTGGTAAGTGTGACATGTCTCTCTATATACTAAAGTTTAATTCATTTTAATGGATTGTTTATTTGATGGTTGTTCCAAAATAGGTGAACAGATTAGAAATATGGATACACATTTTTTATAATTAAAAATTAAATGGTTAAATTAATGATAATACAGCATAAAAAATGATTAGAAATATAGATACACATTTCTCATTAAGTATTAATGTAAAACATTAAAATCCAGATACACTGTCACAAGATAAACTCAATCTAAGTTTGTTTTTTTGTTTGTTTTTGTTTTGAAATACGGTCCGTTATTGATTGAATATTATGTTTTTGTTTTCTTTTCAAATTGTAAATATGTTGTCAATTAGATGTGGCTTTGAATTTACTCCAACAATTTCCACAAATGCCACTTGCCTTCAGTTCAGAATCCAGATATGAATTTGATGGCGTTCATCCCTTGTACGCATTGTCATGCATGCCTTATGTCTTCCCAAGTAGCAGCACATATGGGTTGATCCAAGGATTCTTTTACAAAGGTAACTCTATACATTTTTGCTGAAGAAAAAAAAGTGTGTTAGTCTTGCAAAACAATGTTTTGGATAGCAGCATTCATACGGACATGGACTTAACGTGTCTACATTTTGATTATACAACTAACTAAACTGTTTGTTTTGTCTCTTATATCGTTGATGTTGGCAAGTGCTCCTAAGTTTTATCTATTTTCTATCTATCAGTTTGACTATTATTACCTCAATATATGTAAGGAAAAAGTATACGTGTGTTTCCTGTGGACCGGTTGGATATATTATAATATGTATTTAAAGTTAATGGATAGTCAATGCTAATCTTTTCTTTGTTTTCAGTTTTGAGATTACCTGAAGAGCAACTCAAAAGATATTTCGCAGGTACAAATTGCACATTTCTCTAACTTGCAAACATTCTAGTATATTTTCATTGTTTTACGTTTAGTTGATATTAGAATATAAAATATTCATCGTATAAATATAAATTATTAATATATTGTATATTGTTTAAAGATAATTGAGACCAAGTTAAATATATTTGATGTTCAAGTTAGAGATACTTGAGGTCCAAGACGACATCATTGTATAAATAAATATTACAACGTAATAAAACAGACATGAGACATAATTCTATTATGGTATCACGAATCTTCCTCCCTTAGCAACCCTAATTTCTCCTCCCTATTCTAAACCCTAGTCGCGTTGTTGTCGGCCTCCCTCCCTTCTTCTTGTTTTCTTTCGAGCATCTCACCAAAACACAATCATGTCTGCTCCCCCTTCTCCAACAAAAATACCAAAAACAACAACAACGAACCTCCGGTTGTCAAAACCAACACTCCCACCATTCATTCTGCTCTTATTGTCACCAATATCACCAATTTCATCAATAACCCTTGATATTGAAAAGAGTCGGTACAATACTTAGTCTGAGTTGTTCAAAATTCATGCTCAAGCCTATGACGTCCTTGACCACATCATTTCCCCTTCCATGAACGATGACCTTTCTTCCTGACCCAGATGAAAATGCCAAGATGTTATTGTTTTGCAATGGATCTATGGAACCATCTCTACTGACCTTCTCCATACCATAATTGAACGTAACTCTACTGCCAAACTAGCTTGGGACCGTCTATGACATTTTCTTTGATAACAAAATCTCCCGTGCCCTTTATCTTGAACAAGAATTTTCCTAGGTAACCATGGAACAATACCCAAATGCATCCTCTTATTGCCAACAAATCAATTCCCTCTCTGACCAATTATCCAATGTTGGTGCACTTGTTTCAAACGAACGCATGGTGCTTCAACTTGTTTTTGGCCTCTCTTATGATGATGCTACTGTTCACTCTCAACTTCGTCATTATGATAGTCTACCTCCTTTTTGCGAGGCTCGTTATATGGTTGTCCTAGAATAGACGGCACTGGCTAAACGCACACAACATGTGACCGATAACTCTGCTTTCATGGCTTCTCAGGAAAACAATAATCATGTCACTCCCGCTGCTCCTCACATGCGTGCCAACTGTCCTAACAGCAACAACAACTCAGGTGGTGGAAGGAACCGAGGTCGAGGTTGCAGATCACATCATATAGCATGCTTAAAGAGTGCTCCGAGTGTAAGAGTGCTCCGAGGACACTCGTTAACAAGACCCCAACTAATAATAACATAATTTTATATTTTGACCCCACTTTAAATTGTATGTTGACCCCACATAACCAAAGTAATAGATTAGAGGTAAAGCAATGTCATATATGTAAATTAATTTTAAATTATATTTGTTAAAATAGTAGTAGTGCTCTCATACTTTCTGCTGCATTTATAAAAAGTGGATTAGAGTTGTCACCGTTTACTAATATGGATTGAGAACAAAACATTGGCATTTAAGCTTTTTTTTAAACAATTGGCATTTCAGCTTGAACAAAAAGAAAATGCTCTTAAAAGGATAAAATAGAAAATTAAGGTAGCCCGTGGATTTATTTTTAGATTGAATTTACGAATCCAAGTTTAAAATTGAATTTTTATTTTTAAATTGCTTTCGATGAAATATACTAGAAATTAGATATCTGTTCTTTTGAACACTTTTCTAATTCAGATGATAGGACTGATCTCTCAAGAAAGTTTCTGGAAATTATAAAACTTCTTTTATCCAATGTTGTATTTTCCAATAATAATATTGTCATTATTTTATTGGTTATAAATTTGTATATTTTTGTATAAATATTTATGATAAACAATATTGACCTCGTTTATTGAAATTTCTGGATCTATCATAAAATATGATAAAATGGAAAAAGCTAATGTTCAATGATTATTAATTATTAATAATACGTATTAATAGTTGCAGCTAGCTTTTTCTTTAAAACAAAAATGACCCAGGCTAGTAATGAACCATGGTGCACCATGAACCATTATTAGAACTGTTTGTGTGTTCTTATGAGGATGAATTTTATAATCATGAGCCAAGGCACCGCATATAACGTAGAAATTTAATGTAGAGAAGGTAGGGTGATATTTGAAATTTAGTAATTTGGAAAATAATTTAATTGAGGATTAAATCTCATTCTTTTTTTTTTGGTAGAGTGGATTACATCTCATTCTACCTAAAATTGAAGGGAATGATAAAATCTGATGAAATACATGTCGTTAAGTTACATTCTATCCCACCCTTTTAATAACTACCAAAATATATTTTTTTTAACAAACAAAAATGGTATATATATAACTATCTAAATATTGTAATCTTATTTTATTCCATTTCATCCAATTTCATTCCATCATATACCATCATTTTAAACATAGTAAACATAGCCTGGGTTCAATTCTTAGGATTAACCACATTCCACCTATATGAGGGTGAATACAAAAACTACAATATATATGTCCCTTTATATAGATCTTGAAGACTTTTTCTGCTCATATTTCTTTTCCACGTCATATATATGTGCTTAAGAGTTCTTTTTCTTTTCCACTTTTGATGTCTCTATTTTCAGATGGAAGGCTACGTCAAATACTTAAACATATTCACATCTTATTTCAGAATTTCGTGTTATTAAAGTTGTCAGGTAGGTCAGCCCAAATTCTAAACTTTTTTTTCCTTTTGTAAATTAAATTACGCCAAAGATCTTTTAAGTTGTTTAATTATAATAAGTTGATCATTTAACTTAAAAGACTATCGGTGTAATTTAACTATCTTTGTATATTCTTTATATTATGAGTGTTTAAAACCGAACCAATCCAAAAGAAAAACCGCAAACCGAACCAATCCAAACCGAAATCGCGAAAAATCGCATTTAGTTCGGATGTATTCGAATCATTTTTTTACTCAACCGCATGGTTTGGTTCAGTTTATGGTTTTGTTTTTACCAACTAAACTAAACCAAACCGCAATATAAGAAAAACATTAATTAAGTATATATTATATGGACCAATACTCATAGAAATTCAATGGAAACTTTAATAAAATGACATATTTTTTTCTCTTTTAAAATTTCTTGTTTGCTTTTTCTGTCAAAAATGTATTTATGTGCTACTTGAACTCTCAGAGAATGATTAAAATTTAGTTTTTTTGTATTTCTTACAAAATAGGATTACTTTTTGTCCACGTTTTAATTTCGTCTACGTTGTTGAGAACATTGTTGGATGGAAATAAAATTGTAATGTTGGATGAAATTTAAAACAATGCTGAAAATATGTTGTGTTTTAACTTTTTAATTTAATTTTAACGTTGAAAATAAAAAAATTATTATCTAAAAATAACATCAACCCATCCAATCCAAACCGCAATGGGTTGATTTTGTTTCGTTCGAGTACATGTATAGGAAATCGGAGATTTTGGTCTGAATTTTTTATTATTCCATTTATACCTTTAAATAAATTTTTCTTTATTAATGTTATATTTTTGGTGTGAATAAAAAATATAAGAATCTATATTTTATTCGTTATATTTTTGTCTCATTGAAAAACATAAACATGGTTTGATGAGTTTGTTAGAATTTAAAAGTCAAAAACATCTATATCTACATTTTTAATCAAAATCTCATAAAAAAAGACCGTTCATAATTCACAAATATTAACACAGTAAAAAGAGCGAAAAGACGACGAACATGTAACGTAAGTGCTCGTCTTTCCGTTAGTAAATATAAGACTAGTAGAGTAATGTGTAGTCATAAGGATGGCATGCGTGAGTGATGTTGGGTAAAGGATACAACGCCTCGACCTTGTCCAACTTCGTCATGCACCGCGCAAAATATGAATGAGTCTCGCATGGAGGTGTTGTAATGAGCCAATGGAGTGCGTTGTCATAAGCCAAGGTCGAAAAATAATTGAATGGTCATGATCTCAAATAAATATTATTTAAGTACGCATAAAAAATAGTACCTTCCGTTCTAAATTCTACCACCTCCGTTTTCAATTATAAAACTCTTTTGAGATTATTTTTATCCCATTTTATAAGACTTTTTGCTATTTTCAACTACATTAACTATTTATTTACCTACATACCCTTATTTATTATACATCTTTTTTCTTCAATTAGCAATAAATAACATCTTAAAAACATAAACTAATTCTCCCTTAAAAGATAAAATTGTAAAAACATCAGTGATTACAACCAATTTTAATATAAATATGAACTTTCTTACTTCAATGTTGTTGTATTACTTAATATCAGCTTGAACACGAATTAATTCTCTCTTTCCAACTTTGTGATCAGGAATAAGAGAAATATATGATCAGAAAATGACCCACCATCGAGTGCTTGAAATATTGAATTGCTTGTACCGAAGAGTTCAAGAATTCAATGAATTAGAACTGAGAGAGGCTTCAGCATACGATGCAATGTTGCAGGCAGCTAAGTATGGAAATATTGAGTTCATAGATGCAATGAGGAAAGCTAACCCTAACTTGTTAGGGGCCATTAATAAAAATGGAAGAGGCATACTTGCATATGCAATTTTGAACCGTAGAAAAGCTATTTTCCAACTCATACATGATGACCCAACTGTAAATGGATTTAATGGACTAATGGAGATTCTTAGATCTAGCAAAGATGCATTTGGTAATTCGTTGTTGCACCTGGCAGGATATTTAGAGCCTTCCTCTAGTCAACGCAGATATAGTCCAGCTCTGCAAATGCAAAAAGAAATTTTATGGTTTAAGGTATGTAAATTTTATGGTTTATGGTATGTAGCTCATGTCACATATTTAATGGATATGCACTTTTACATCCACTTCCTATGAAAACTCATGAAATCTTTTAACAGCAAAACTGAATACTTGTATTCAATTATGATAAGATTTAAGGTTAAATAAGTTTTTGGTACCAATAAATATTATTTTTGTTTTAGTCCTTTTGATTTATTTATTTTTCATTTTTAATCCTCCAAAGAATTTCAATTCACAATTTTGATCCCTTCTTTTAAGTCATGTCATGTGTACCTTTCAAATTTTTGAATGAGTTTTTGTATAAATCTTTAGAATATTATAAATTTATAGATAATCTCTTCCAAAAAAAATAAGAATTTTCAATAAAGTATGAATTAAATATGAATTTTTTTGCGCAAAAAATATAAATATTCATATTTAATTCATATTTTGTCAAAATATTATAATTTTTTTGGGAGAGAATACTATAATATTTTAAACATGATTGCGGGAAAAAAAATCAAAATTTTGAATGATACACAAGAATTGATTTAAAAGCAGAGACCAAAAGTGACGATAAAAATTTTTTAGAGGACTAAAAGTTGAAGAAAAATTCTATGAGGACTAAGATGAAAAATTGAATATTTAAAGGAACAAAAAAACATATTTAACCCTAAAGTTTAAGTACAAGTAGTATTATATCCTTAAACATATATGAAATACAAGTAGTATTTTATTCATTCCTAAAAAAAAATAGGCTAAATTGCATTTTTGGTCCCTTAACTATCTGGGCAGTATCGTTTTGATCCCTTAATTAAAATTCGATTTATTTTGGTTCCTTAACTTTCTCTCAGTTATACATTTTGGACCACCTCTGCCACCAAAGTTCTCTAAGATTAAGATTGATCCACGATTTTTGACTATGTGTGTGGAAAAGTAGTTTTAATAATGCTATTAAATTTGAGTAACTAGTTATAAAAAAACAAATAGGGTACAAAATGCTAGCTAGGAACTATTCACGTCTAATGCACTTGTTAAAATCACATAAATAATTAAGTTGAAAGTAATATTAAATTTATTTATAATTAATATTGTTTTTACAAATTTATCTTTAAGATAGAGAATTAGTTTGTGTTTTTTACATAGTATTTATTGTTGATTAAAGAAAAAGATGCAAAATAACAAAGTACATTCGTAATTAAGAAATAATTTATGTAATTTAAAATATCAAAAAGGCTTATAAAAAATGACATTATTTTTTCTTTTTCAATAGAGTCTTATAATGAGGGACAGGTAGTACAATTTTGATTTAGTCATAATTGACTTGACCACTCCCCACCTAAGATGAGTACTTAGTTCCAAGATTTGTTTTTTTTAAGGAATTCCAAGAACTAATAACTTAATTAAATAACTAAAATAACCCATATCTCATCAAATACTAAAAATAAAATAAATAATAATATAATTAATATCCCCTAAAAAATATAATTAATATCAAATTTATTCATCAAATAATGACTATCCTCTTATTGTCACACCAAATTAATTAGAAAAAAATTGAATAGATGGAGTAAAATTATAATTAATTTATATCAAAGTAGGAAATGCCAAAATTTTCTTAAATTTTTCACACATAAAAATAAATTGTTGAACAACATATGACAAATCGATATAAATAATTTTGAAAGATATGTATAAAATATTAGAGTGTTACACATTCACTTCTGAAATTAGAGTGAGGAAATAGGACAAGAAGTTGTTGCGAATTCGATGAAAAATCACACCAATAAATACTTGATGTGTGGAGCAAGGAATAATCAAGCAACCAATACAAGTGGGTAACAGTTATAATCACAAGCAAAAGTAGAAAACAGCGAGAGAAAAGAAGAGAGAACACAAAAGAATTTGTTTACCCAGTTCAGTCCAAATTGACCTAATCTGGGAGAGAGAGCAGCTCTCTGTTTCACTATATGATGAGTAACGTTACAAACGAGATGTCAATGAGTTACAAGAATAAGTCTCCCGCGTAATTCTACCCAAAGTCTCAATCTCTTCCCGTAACCAAGAGACTCAATCCTAATAGTGTTTCCCAAGGTGAATCAACCCTCAAACCCTAGTGTTTGTTCCAAAGAGACAAACTCTATACAAACCCTAGTTTTGTTGGTGCCTTTCTAAACCCTTCTTTCAGCCCCCTCTATCTCAAGGTTTGCTCTGATACAAAGCCTATATTTATAGTAAAAGTAACTCCCATAAAATTGTAACAAATCGTAACAAATCTGGCCCAAAAATACGTTTATGAAATATCCACTGCGCGTAAATTCGGGCCCCGATTTTACCATTCGGGCGCCGATTTTTGCCGCAAGAAAAGCGTCCAACAGCAACCAAATTCGGGCCCCGGACAGATCCATTCGGGCCCCGATTTTGCCTTTTCCAGCAAACATCATTTTTGCCTCCAAACTCCAATTTTGAGTCACTTTCACAACAATCTCCACCTTGACTCCAAATTAGTGATGATGCCAAACCATCAACCACCTTGCTGCTCTTTCCCATGCTTCCCACTACACCAAGTAGCTCCACAAGTTTACACATTAACCTCTTCAGCCATCGGAATGTCTTCCGCCTTCTCGAAGATCCTTGTATCAAACTACACTAGGAATTTCAGGTAGTTCTACAAGACTATACCATACTTCTTCAACACAGGACATCTCCCGCTTCCTTGAAGATCTACTTGTGCCCAATCACCCTTGGCTTTTAGAGTAATCCACAAGTACACACCTCAACCCCTTCAGCCATCGGAATGTCTTCCTCCTTCTCGAAGGTCCTTGCAGTCCAACTACGCTAGGAATTTTAGGTAGTTCCACAAGCATTCACCAAGACATCTTCAACACAGGACATCTCCCGTTTCCTTGAAGGTCTCATAGCATCCAATCACCCTTGGCCTTTTATTAGAGTAATCCCGCAAGTCTTGCTATACATTCTTCAACCTCATGAATAAATCCCTTGCTCACCATAGAGCATAGCACTCAAGGTATTCCATAGTTGTACCATTACCGGTGTGTTCAACTCCACCTCAAGCTGAGCGTACTTAACCTCAACTAGCAAATGCGTACATCCCTTATATGTCTTCAACCTTAAAACTCCACCTCAACAGGTAGATCATTGCCCCTTTGCTCACCATAGAGCATAGCACCCAAGGTCCTTCATAGTCGTACCATTACCGGTGTGTTCAACCCCACCTCAAACTGAGCGTACTCAACCTCAACTAGCAAATGCGTACATCCCACTATGTCTTCAACCTTGAAACTCCACCTCAACAGGTAGATCATGAGTATTGTTGCCTCCGCCTCTCCAGACTGATCATGAGTATTCTTACCACCGCCTCTCTAGGCTGATGTTGAGTGTTTAACGTCTCTCCAGACGACCACCGCTCCACTAGGCATCAATCCCAAGGTGACCAACATCACATTCTTCATCCTCCAAACAACACCACACCATCAGAGCACCCGCATCCTCAAGACGCACCTCAATGTTCTCCAAATCACCAATGATTTTGTTGAACTCCGTGAGTTGCTCCATGACGGTCTTTGTCTCCACCATCTTGAATGAGTTGAGTTGTTGCTTTAGGAATTGCCAATGAGTCAAATACTTTGTCATATACAAATATTCAAACTTTGACCACATCGATGTCGCGGTTGTATCCTTTGCTACTTCTCTCAAAACTTTATTCCCGAGGCACAAGACAATGGCACTCCTGGCCTTGTCCACCATCTCGGTCTTCTCTGCTCGTGACATGGTGACTGGTAACGCACCTTCACCCTTTAAAGCTTTCTCACACTTTTGTTGTATTAACACCGCTTCCATCTTTACCTTCCATAACCCAAAATCGTTATCTCCGGTAAACTTCTCAATATCCCACTTCAAACCCATGATACTTAATTATCCTTTGATCCTTGCCCCACGGTGGGCGCCAATTGTTGCGAATTCGATGAAAAATCACACCAATAAATACTTGATGTGTGGAGCAAGGAATAATCAAGCAACCAATACAAGTGGGTAACAGTTATAATCACAAGCAAAAGTAGAAAACAACGAGAGAAAAGAAGAGAGAACACAAAAGAATTTGTTTACCCAGTTCAGTCCAAATTGACCTAATCTGGGGGAGAGAGCAGCCCTTCGTTTCACTATATGATGAGTAACGTTATAAACGAGATGTCAATGAGTTACAAGAATAAGTCTCCCGGCTAATTCTACCCAAAGTCCCAATCTCTTCCCGTAACCAAGAGACTCAATCCTAATAGTGTTTCCCAAGGTGAATCAACCCTCAAACCCTAGTGTTTGTTCCAAAGAGACAAACTCTATACAAACCCTAGTTTTGTTGGTGCCTTTCTAAACCCTTCTTTCAGCCCCCTCTATCTCAAGGTTTGCTCTGATACAAAGCCTATATTTATAGTAAAAGTAACTCCCATAAAATTGTAACAAATCGTAACAAATCTGGCCCAAAAATACGTTTATGAAATATCCACTGCGCGTAAATTCGGGCCCCGATTTTACCATTCGGGCGCCGATTTTTGCCGCAAGAAAAGCGTCCAACAGCAACCAAATTCGGGCCCCGGACAGATCCATTCGGGCCCCGATTTTGCCTTTTCCAGCAAACATCATTTTTGCCTCCAAACTCCAATTTTGAGTCACTTTCACAACAATCTCCACCTTGACTCCAAATTAGTGATGATGCCAAACCATCAACCACCTTGCTGCTCTTTCCCATGCTTCCCACTACACCAAGTAGCTCCACAAGTTTACACATTAACCTCTTCAGCCATCGGAATGTCTTCCGCCTTCTCGAAGATCCTTGTATCAAACTACACTAGGAATTTCAGGTAGTTCTACAAGACTATACCATACTTCTTCAACACAGGACATCTCCCGCTTCCTTGAAGATCTACTTCTGCCCAATCACCCTTGGCTTTTAGAGTAATCCACAAGTACACACCTCAACCCCTTCAGCCATCGGAATGTCTTCCTCCTTCTCGAAGGTCCTTGCAGTCCAACTACGCTAGGAATTTTAGGTAGTTCCACAAGCATTCACCAAGACATCTTCAACACAGGACATCTCCCGTTTCCTTGAAGGTCTCATAGCATCCAATCACCCTTGGCCTTTTATTAGAGTAATCCCGCAAGTCTTGCTATACATTCTTCAACCTCATGAATAAATCCCTTGCTCACCATAGAGCATAGCACTCAAGGTATTCCATAGTTGTACCATTACCGGTGTGTTCAACTCCACCTCAAGCTGAGCGTACTTAACCTCAACTAGCAAATGCGTACATCCCTTATATGTCTTCAACCTTAAAACTCCACCTCAACAGGTAGATCATTGCCCCTTTGCTCACCATAGAGCATAGCACCCAAGGTCATTCATAGTCGTACCATTACCGGTGTGTTCAACCCCACCTCAAACTGAGCGTACTCAACCTCAACTAGCAAATGCGTACATCCCACTATGTCTTCAACCTTGAAACTCCACCTCAACAGGTAGATCATGAGTATTGTTGCCTCCGCCTCTCCAGACTGATCATGAGTATTCTTACCACCGCCTCTCTAGGCTGATGTTGAGTGTTTAACGTCTCTCCAGACGACCACCGCTCCACTAGGCATCAATCCCAAGGTGACCAACATCACATTCTTCATCCTCCAAACAACACCACACCATCAGAGCACCCGCATCCTCAAGACGCACCTCAATGTTCTCCAAATCACCAATGATTTTGTTGAACTCCGTGAGTTGCTCCATGACGGTCTTTGTCTCCACCATCTTGAATGAGTTGAGTTGTTGCTTTAGGAATTGCCAATGAGTCAAATACTTTGTCATATACAAATATTCAAACTTTGACCACATCGATGTCGCGGTTGTATCCTTTGCTACTTCTCTCAAAACTTTATTCCCGAGGCACAAGACAATGGCACTCCTGGCCTTGTCCACCATCTCGGTCTTCTCTGCTCGTGACATGGTGACTGGTAACGCACCTTCACCCTTTAAAGCTTTCTCACACTTTTGTTGTATTAACACCGCTTCCATCTTTACCTTCCATAACCCAAAATCGTTATCTCCGGTAAACTTCTCAATATCCCACTTCAAACCCATGATACTTAATTATCCTTTGATCCTTGCCCCACGGTGGGCGCCAATTGTTGCGAATTCGATGAAAAATCACACCAATAAATACTTGATGTGTGGAGCAAGGAATAATCAAGCAACCAATACAAGTGGGTAACAGTTATAATCACAAGCAAAAGTAGAAAACAACGAGAGAAAAGAAGAGAGAACACAAAAGAATTTGTTTACCCAGTTCAGTCCAAATTGACCTAATCTGGGGGAGAGAGCAGCCCTTCGTTTCACTATATGATGAGTAACGTTATAAACGAGATGTCAATGAGTTACAAGAATAAGTCTCCCGGCTAATTCTACCCAAAGTCCCAATCTCTTCCCGTAACCAAGAGACTCAATCCTAATAGTGTTTCCCAAGGTGAATCAACCCTCAAACCCTAGTGTTTGTTCCAAAGAGACAAACTCTATACAAACCCTAGTTTTGTTGGTGCCTTTCTAAACCCTTCTTTCAGCCCCCTCTATCTCAAGGTTTGCTCTGATACAAAGCCTATATTTATAGTAAAAGTAACTCCCATAAAATTGTAACAAATCGTAACAAATCTGGCCCAAAAATACGTTTATGAAATATCCACTGCGCGTAAATTCGGGCCCCGATTTTACCATTCGGGCGCCGATTTTTGCCGCAAGAAAAGCGTCCAACAGCAACCAAATTCGGGCCCCGGACAGATCCATTCGGGCCCCGATTTTGCCTTTTCCAGCAAACATCATTTTTGCCTCCAAACTCCAATTTTGAGTCACTTTCACAACAATCTCCACCTTGACTCCAAATTAGTGATGATGCCAAACCATCAACCACCTTGCTGCTCTTTCCCATGCTTCCCACTACACCAAGTAGCTCCACAAGTTTACACATTAACCTCTTCAGCCATCGGAATGTCTTCCGCCTTCTCGAAGATCCTTGTATCAAACTACACTAGGAATTTCAGGTAGTTCTACAAGACTATACCATACTTCTTCAACACAGGACATCTCCCGCTTCCTTGAAGATCTACTTCTGCCCAATCACCCTTGGCTTTTAGAGTAATCCACAAGTACACACCTCAACCCCTTCAGCCATCGGAATGTCTTCCTCCTTCTCGAAGGTCCTTGCAGTCCAACTACGCTAGGAATTTTAGGTAGTTCCACAAGCATTCACCAAGACATCTTCAACACAGGACATCTCCCGTTTCCTTGAAGGTCTCATAGCATCCAATCACCCTTGGCCTTTTATTAGAGTAATCCCGCAAGTCTTGCTATACATTCTTCAACCTCATGAATAAATCCCTTGCTCACCATAGAGCATAGCACTCAAGGTATTCCATAGTTGTACCATTACCGGTGTGTTCAACTCCACCTCAAGCTGAGCGTACTTAACCTCAACTAGCAAATGCGTACATCCCTTATATGTCTTCAACCTTAAAACTCCACCTCAACAGGTAGATCATTGCCCCTTTGCTCACCATAGAGCATAGCACCCAAGGTCATTCATAGTCGTACCATTACCGGTGTGTTCAACCCCACCTCAAACTGAGCGTACTCAACCTCAACTAGCAAATGCGTACATCCCACTATGTCTTCAACCTTGAAACTCCACCTCAACAGGTAGATCATGAGTATTGTTGCCTCCGCCTCTCCAGACTGATCATGAGTATTCTTACCACCGCCTCTCTAGGCTGATGTTGAGTGTTTAACGTCTCTCCAGACGACCACCGCTCCACTAGGCATCAATCCCAAGGTGACCAACATCACATTCTTCATCCTCCAAACAACACCACACCATCAGAGCACCCGCATCCTCAAGACGCACCTCAATGTTCTCCAAATCACCAATGATTTTGTTGAACTCCGTGAGTTGCTCCATGACGGTCTTTGTCTCCACCATCTTGAATGAGTTGAGTTGTTGCTTTAGGAATTGCCAATGAGTCAAATACTTTGTCATATACAAATATTCAAACTTTGACCACATCGATGTCGCGGTTGTATCCTTTGCTACTTCTCTCAAAACTTTATTCCCGAGGCACAAGACAATGGCACTCCTGGCCTTGTCCACCATCTCGGTCTTCTCTGCTCGTGACATGGTGACTGGTAACGCACCTTCACCCTTTAAAGCTTTCTCACACTTTTGTTGTATTAACACCGCTTCCATCTTTACCTTCCATAACCCAAAATCGTTATCTCCGGTAAACTTCTCAATATCCCACTTCAAACCCATGATACTTAATTATCCTTTGATCCTTGCCCCACGGTGGGCGCCAATTGTTGCGAATTCGATGAAAAATCACACCAATAAATACTTGATGTGTGGAGCAAGGAATAATCAAGCAACCAATACAAGTGGGTAACAGTTATAATCACAAGCAAAAGTAGAAAACAACGAGAGAAAAGAAGAGAGAACACAAAAGAATTTGTTTACCCAGTTCAGTCCAAATTGACCTAATCTGGGGGAGAGAGCAGCCCTTCGTTTCACTATATGATGAGTAACGTTATAAACGAGATGTCAATGAGTTACAAGAATAAGTCTCCCGGCTAATTCTACCCAAAGTCCCAATCTCTTCCCGTAACCAAGAGACTCAATCCTAATAGTGTTTCCCAAGGTGAATCAACCCTCAAACCCTAGTGTTTGTTCCAAAGAGACAAACTCTATACAAACCCTAGTTTTGTTGGTGCCTTTCTAAACCCTTCTTTCAGCCCCCTCTATCTCAAGGTTTGCTCTGATACAAAGCCTATATTTATAGTAAAAGTAACTCCCATAAAATTGTAACAAATCGTAACAAATCTGGCCCAAAAATACGTTTATGAAATATCCACTGCGCGTAAATTCGGGCCCCGATTTTACCATTCGGGCGCCGATTTTTGCCGCAAGAAAAGCGTCCAACAGCAACCAAATTCGGGCCCCGGACAGATCCATTCGGGCCCCGATTTTGCCTTTTCCAGCAAACATCATTTTTGCCTCCAAACTCCAATTTTGAGTCACTTTCACAACAATCTCCACCTTGACTCCAAATTAGTGATGATGCCAAACCATCAACCACCTTGCTGCTCTTTCCCATGCTTCCCACTACACCAAGTAGCTCCACAAGTTTACACATTAACCTCTTCAGCCATCGGAATGTCTTCCGCCTTCTCGAAGATCCTTGTATCAAACTACACTAGGAATTTCAGGTAGTTCTACAAGACTATACCATACTTCTTCAACACAGGACATCTCCCGCTTCCTTGAAGATCTACTTGTGCCCAATCACCCTTGGCTTTTAGAGTAATCCACAAGTACACACCTCAACCCCTTCAGCCATCGGAATGTCTTCCTCCTTCTCGAAGGTCCTTGCAGTCCAACTACGCTAGGAATTTTAGGTAGTTCCACAAGCATTCACCAAGACATCTTCAACACAGGACATCTCCCGTTTCCTTGAAGGTCTCATAGCATCCAATCACCCTTGGCCTTTTATTAGAGTAATCCCGCAAGTCTTGCTATACATTCTTCAACCTCATGAATAAATCCCTTGCTCACCATAGAGCATAGCACTCAAGGTATTCCATAGTTGTACCATTACCGGTGTGTTCAACTCCACCTCAAGCTGAGCGTACTTAACCTCAACTAGCAAATGCGTACATCCCTTATATGTCTTCAACCTTAAAACTCCACCTCAACAGGTAGATCATTGCCCCTTTGCTCACCATAGAGCATAGCACCCAAGGTCATTCATAGTCGTACCATTACCGGTGTGTTCAACCCCACCTCAAACTGAGCGTACTCAACCTCAACTAGCAAATGCGTACATCCCACTATGTCTTCAACCTTGAAACTCCACCTCAACAGGTAGATCATGAGTATTGTTGCCTCCGCCTCTCCAGACTGATCATGAGTATTCTTACCACCGCCTCTCTAGGCTGATGTTGAGTGTTTAACGTCTCTCCAGACGACCACCGCTCCACTAGGCATCAATCCCAAGGTGACCAACATCACATTCTTCATCCTCCAAACAACACCACACCATCAGAGCACCCGCATCCTCAAGACGCACCTCAATGTTCTCCAAATCACCAATGATTTTGTTGAACTCCGTGAGTTGCTCCATGACGGTCTTTGTCTCCACCATCTTGAATGAGTTGAGTTGTTGCTTTAGGAATTGCCAATGAGTCAAATACTTTGTCATATACAAATATTCAAACTTTGACCACATCGATGTCGCGGTTGTATCCTTTGCTACTTCTCTCAAAACTTTATTCCCGAGGCACAAGACAATGGCACTCCTGGCCTTGTCCACCATCTCGGTCTTCTCTGCTCGTGACATGGTGACTGGTAACGCACCTTCACCCTTTAAAGCTTTCTCACACTTTTGTTGTATTAACACCGCTTCCATCTTTACCTTCCATAACCCAAAATCGTTATCTCCGGTAAACTTCTCAATATCCCACTTCAAACCCATGATACTTAATTATCCTTTGATCCTTGCCCCACGGTGGGCGCCAATTGTTGCGAATTCGATGAAAAATCACACCAATAAATACTTGATGTGTGGAGCAAGGAATAATCAAGCAACCAATACAAGTGGGTAACAGTTATAATCACAAGCAAAAGTAGAAAACAACGAGAGAAAAGAAGAGAGAACACAAAAGAATTTGTTTACCCAGTTCAGTCCAAATTGACCTAATCTGGGGGAGAGAGCAGCCCTTCGTTTCACTATATGATGAGTAACGTTATAAACGAGATGTCAATGAGTTACAAGAATAAGTCTCCCGGCTAATTCTACCCAAAGTCCCAATCTCTTCCCGTAACCAAGAGACTCAATCCTAATAGTGTTTCCCAAGGTGAATCAACCCTCAAACCCTAGTGTTTGTTCCAAAGAGACAAACTCTATACAAACCCTAGTTTTGTTGGTGCCTTTCTAAACCCTTCTTTCAGCCCCCTCTATCTCAAGGTTTGCTCTGATACAAAGCCTATATTTATAGTAAAAGTAACTCCCATAAAATTGTAACAAATCGTAACAAATCTGGCCCAAAAATACGTTTATGAAATATCCACTGCGCGTAAATTCGGGCCCCGATTTTACCATTCGGGCGCCGATTTTTGCCGCAAGAAAAGCGTCCAACAGCAACCAAATTCGGGCCCCGGACAGATCCATTCGGGCCCCGATTTTGCCTTTTCCAGCAAACATCATTTTTGCCTCCAAACTCCAATTTTGAGTCACTTTCACAACAATCTCCACCTTGACTCCAAATTAGTGATGATGCCAAACCATCAACCACCTTGCTGCTCTTTCCCATGCTTCCCACTACACCAAGTAGCTCCACAAGTTTACACATTAACCTCTTCAGCCATCGGAATGTCTTCCGCCTTCTCGAAGATCCTTGTATCAAACTACACTAGGAATTTCAGGTAGTTCTACAAGACTATACCATACTTCTTCAACACAGGACATCTCCCGCTTCCTTGAAGATCTACTTCTGCCCAATCACCCTTGGCTTTTAGAGTAATCCACAAGTACACACCTCAACCCCTTCAGCCATCGGAATGTCTTCCTCCTTCTCGAAGGTCCTTGCAGTCCAACTACGCTAGGAATTTTAGGTAGTTCCACAAGCATTCACCAAGACATCTTCAACACAGGACATCTCCCGTTTCCTTGAAGGTCTCATAGCATCCAATCACCCTTGGCCTTTTATTAGAGTAATCCCGCAAGTCTTGCTATACATTCTTCAACCTCATGAATAAATCCCTTGCTCACCATAGAGCATAGCACTCAAGGTATTCCATAGTTGTACCATTACCGGTGTGTTCAACTCCACCTCAAGCTGAGCGTACTTAACCTCAACTAGCAAATGCGTACATCCCTTATATGTCTTCAACCTTAAAACTCCACCTCAACAGGTAGATCATTGCCCCTTTGCTCACCATAGAGCATAGCACCCAAGGTCCTTCATAGTCGTACCATTACCGGTGTGTTCAACCCCACCTCAAACTGAGCGTACTCAACCTCAACTAGCAAATGCGTACATCCCACTATGTCTTCAACCTTGAAACTCCACCTCAACAGGTAGATCATGAGTATTGTTGCCTCCGCCTCTCCAGACTGATCATGAGTATTCTTACCACCGCCTCTCTAGGCTGATGTTGAGTGTTTAACGTCTCTTCAGACGACCACCGCTCCACTAGGCATCAATCCCAAGGTGACCAACATCACATTCTTCATCCTCCAAACAACACCACACCATCAGAGCACCCGCATCCTCAAGACGCACCTCAATGTTCTCCAAATCACCAATGATTTTGTTGAACTCCGTGAGTTGCTCCATGACGGTCTTTGTCTCCACCATCTTGAATGAGTTGAGTTGTTGCTTTAGGAATTGCCAATGAGTCAAATACTTTGTCATATACAAATATTCAAACTTTGACCACATCGATGTCGCGGTTGTATCCTTTGCTACTTCTCTCAAAACTTTATTCCCGAGGCACAAGACAATGGCACTCCTGGCCTTGTCCACCATCTCGGTCTTCTCTGCTCGTGACATGGTGACTGGTAACGCACCTTCACCCTTTAAAGCTTTCTCACACTTTTGTTGTATTAACACCGCTTCCATCTTTACCTTCCATAACCCAAAATCGTTATCTCCGGTAAACTTCTCAATATCCCACTTCAAACCCATGATACTTAATTATCCTTTGATCCTTGCCCCACGGTGGGCGCCAATTGTTGCGAATTCGATGAAAAATCACACCAATAAATACTTGATGTGTGGAGCAAGGAATAATCAAGCAACCAATACAAGTGGGTAACAGTTATAATCACAAGCAAAAGTAGAAAACAACGAGAGAAAAGAAGAGAGAACACAAAAGAATTTGTTTACCCAGTTCAGTCCAAATTGACCTAATCTGGGGGAGAGAGCAGCCCTTCGTTTCACTATATGATGAGTAACGTTATAAACGAGATGTCAATGAGTTACAAGAATAAGTCTCCCGGCTAATTCTACCCAAAGTCCCAATCTCTTCCCGTAACCAAGAGACTCAATCCTAATAGTGTTTCCCAAGGTGAATCAACCCTCAAACCCTAGTGTTTGTTCCAAAGAGACAAACTCTATACAAACCCTAGTTTTGTTGGTGCCTTTCTAAACCCTTCTTTCAGCCCCCTCTATCTCAAGGTTTGCTCTGATACAAAGCCTATATTTATAGTAAAAGTAACTCCCATAAAATTGTAACAAATCGTAACAAATCTGGCCCAAAAATACGTTTATGAAATATCCACTGCGCGTAAATTCGGGCCCCGATTTTACCATTCGGGCGCCGATTTTTGCCGCAAGAAAAGCGTCCAACAGCAACCAAATTCGGGCCCCGGACAGATCCATTCGGGCCCCGATTTTGCCTTTTCCAGCAAACATCATTTTTGCCTCCAAACTCCAATTTTGAGTCACTTTCACAACAATCTCCACCTTGACTCCAAATTAGTGATGATGCCAAACCATCAACCACCTTGCTGCTCTTTCCCATGCTTCCCACTACACCAAGTAGCTCCACAAGTTTACACATTAACCTCTTCAGCCATCGGAATGTCTTCCGCCTTCTCGAAGATCCTTGTATCAAACTACACTAGGAATTTCAGGTAGTTCTACAAGACTATACCATACTTCTTCAACACAGGACATCTCCCGCTTCCTTGAAGATCTACTTCTGCCCAATCACCCTTGGCTTTTAGAGTAATCCACAAGTACACACCTCAACCCCTTCAGCCATCGGAATGTCTTCCTCCTTCTCGAAGGTCCTTGCAGTCCAACTACGCTAGGAATTTTAGGTAGTTCCACAAGCATTCACCAAGACATCTTCAACACAGGACATCTCCCGTTTCCTTGAAGGTCTCATAGCATCCAATCACCCTTGGCCTTTTATTAGAGTAATCCCGCAAGTCTTGCTATACATTCTTCAACCTCATGAATAAATCCCTTGCTCACCATAGAGCATAGCACTCAAGGTATTCCATAGTTGTACCATTACCGGTGTGTTCAACTCCACCTCAAGCTGAGCGTACTTAACCTCAACTAGCAAATGCGTACATCCCTTATATGTCTTCAACCTTAAAACTCCACCTCAACAGGTAGATCATTGCCCCTTTGCTCACCATAGAGCATAGCACCCAAGGTCCTTCATAGTCGTACCATTACCGGTGTGTTCAACCCCACCTCAAACTGAGCGTACTCAACCTCAACTAGCAAATGCGTACATCCCACTATGTCTTCAACCTTGAAACTCCACCTCAACAGGTAGATCATGAGTATTGTTGCCTCCGCCTCTCCAGACTGATCATGAGTATTCTTACCACCGCCTCTCTAGGCTGATGTTGAGTGTTTAACGTCTCTCCAGACGACCACCGCTCCACTAGGCATCAATCCCAAGGTGACCAACATCACATTCTTCATCCTCCAAACAACACCACACCATCAGAGCACCCGCATCCTCAAGACGCACCTCAATGTTCTCCAAATCACCAATGATTTTGTTGAACTCCGTGAGTTGCTCCATGACGGTCTTTGTCTCCACCATCTTGAATGAGTTGAGTTGTTGCTTTAGGAATTGCCAATGAGTCAAATACTTTGTCATATACAAATATTCAAACTTTGACCACATCGATGTCGCGGTTGTATCCTTTGCTACTTCTCTCAAAACTTTATTCCCGAGGCACAAGACAATGGCACTCCTGGCCTTGTCCACCATCTCGGTCTTCTCTGCTCGTGACATGGTGACTGGTAACGCACCTTCACCCTTTAAAGCTTTCTCACACTTTTGTTGTATTAACACCGCTTCCATCTTTACCTTCCATAACCCAAAATCGTTATCTCCGGTAAACTTCTCAATATCCCACTTCAAACCCATGATACTTAATTATCCTTTGATCCTTGCCCCACGGTGGGCGCCAATTGTTGCGAATTCGATGAAAAATCACACCAATAAATACTTGATGTGTGGAGCAAGGAATAATCAAGCAACCAATACAAGTGGGTAACAGTTATAATCACAAGCAAAAGTAGAAAACAACGAGAGAAAAGAAGAGAGAACACAAAAGAATTTGTTTACCCAGTTCAGTCCAAATTGACCTAATCTGGGGGAGAGAGCAGCCCTTCGTTTCACTATATGATGAGTAACGTTATAAACGAGATGTCAATGAGTTACAAGAATAAGTCTCCCGGCTAATTCTACCCAAAGTCCCAATCTCTTCCCGTAACCAAGAGACTCAATCCTAATAGTGTTTCCCAAGGTGAATCAACCCTCAAACCCTAGTGTTTGTTCCAAAGAGACAAACTCTATACAAACCCTAGTTTTGTTGGTGCCTTTCTAAACCCTTCTTTCAGCCCCCTCTATCTCAAGGTTTGCTCTGATACAAAGCCTATATTTATAGTAAAAGTAACTCCCATAAAATTGTAACAAATCGTAACAAATCTGGCCCAAAAATACGTTTATGAAATATCCACTGCGCGTAAATTCGGGCCCCGATTTTACCATTCGGGCGCCGATTTTTGCCGCAAGAAAAGCGTCCAACAGCAACCAAATTCGGGCCCCGGACAGATCCATTCGGGCCCCGATTTTGCCTTTTCCAGCAAACATCATTTTTGCCTCCAAACTCCAATTTTGAGTCACTTTCACAACAATCTCCACCTTGACTCCAAATTAGTGATGATGCCAAACCATCAACCACCTTGCTGCTCTTTCCCATGCTTCCCACTACACCAAGTAGCTCCACAAGTTTACACATTAACCTCTTCAGCCATCGGAATGTCTTCCGCCTTCTCGAAGATCCTTGTATCAAACTACACTAGGAATTTCAGGTAGTTCTACAAGACTATACCATACTTCTTCAACACAGGACATCTCCCGCTTCCTTGAAGATCTACTTCTGCCCAATCACCCTTGGCTTTTAGAGTAATCCACAAGTACACACCTCAACCCCTTCAGCCATCGGAATGTCTTCCTCCTTCTCGAAGGTCCTTGCAGTCCAACTACGCTAGGAATTTTAGGTAGTTCCACAAGCATTCACCAAGACATCTTCAACACAGGACATCTCCCGTTTCCTTGAAGGTCTCATAGCATCCAATCACCCTTGGCCTTTTATTAGAGTAATCCCGCAAGTCTTGCTATACATTCTTCAACCTCATGAATAAATCCCTTGCTCACCATAGAGCATAGCACTCAAGGTATTCCATAGTTGTACCATTACCGGTGTGTTCAACTCCACCTCAAGCTGAGCGTACTTAACCTCAACTAGCAAATGCGTACATCCCTTATATGTCTTCAACCTTAAAACTCCACCTCAACAGGTAGATCATTGCCCCTTTGCTCACCATAGAGCATAGCACCCAAGGTCCTTCATAGTCGTACCATTACCGGTGTGTTCAACCCCACCTCAAACTGAGCGTACTCAACCTCAACTAGCAAATGCGTACATCCCACTATGTCTTCAACCTTGAAACTCCACCTCAACAGGTAGATCATGAGTATTGTTGCCTCCGCCTCTCCAGACTGATCATGAGTATTCTTACCACCGCCTCTCTAGGCTGATGTTGAGTGTTTAACGTCTCTCCAGACGACCACCGCTCCACTAGGCATCAATCCCAAGGTGACCAACATCACATTCTTCATCCTCCAAACAACACCACACCATCAGAGCACCCGCATCCTCAAGACGCACCTCAATGTTCTCCAAATCACCAATGATTTTGTTGAACTCCGTGAGTTGCTCCATGACGATCTTTGTCTCCACCATCTTGAATGAGTTGAGTTGTTGCTTTAGGAATTGCCAATGAGTCAAATACTTTGTCATATACAAATATTCAAACTTTGACCACATCGATGTCGCGGTTGTATCCTTTGCTACTTCTCTCAAAACTTTATTCCCGAGGCACAAGACAATGGCACTCCTGGCCTTGTCCACCATCTCGGTCTTCTCTGCTCGTGACATGGTGACTGGTAACGCACCTTCACCCTTTAAAGCTTTCTCACACTTTTGTTGTATTAACACCGCTTCCATCTTTACCTTCCATAACCCAAAATCGTTATCTCCGGTAAACTTCTCAATATCCCACTTCAAACCCATGATACTTAATTATCCTTTGATCCTTGCCCCACGGTGGGCGCCAATTGTTGCGAATTCGATGAAAAATCACACCAATAAATACTTGATGTGTGGAGCAAGGAATAATCAAGCAACCAATACAAGTGGGTAACAGTTATAATCACAAGCAAAAGTAGAAAACAACGAGAGAAAAGAAGAGAGAACACAAAAGAATTTGTTTACCCAGTTCAGTCCAAATTGACCTAATCTGGGGGAGAGAGCAGCCCTTCGTTTCACTATATGATGAGTAACGTTATAAACGAGATGTCAATGAGTTACAAGAATAAGTCTCCCGGCTAATTCTACCCAAAGTCCCAATCTCTTCCCGTAACCAAGAGACTCAATCCTAATAGTGTTTCCCAAGGTGAATCAACCCTCAAACCCTAGTGTTTGTTCCAAAGAGACAAACTCTATACAAACCCTAGTTTTGTTGGTGCCTTTCTAAACCCTTCTTTCAGCCCCCTCTATCTCAAGGTTTGCTCTGATACAAAGCCTATATTTATAGTAAAAGTAACTCCCATAAAATTGTAACAAATCGTAACAAATCTGGCCCAAAAATACGTTTATGAAATATCCACTGCGCGTAAATTCGGGCCCCGATTTTACCATTCGGGCGCCGATTTTTGCCGCAAGAAAAGCGTCCAACAGCAACCAAATTCGGGCCCCGGACAGATCCATTCGGGCCCCGATTTTGCCTTTTCCAGCAAACATCATTTTTGCCTCCAAACTCCAATTTTGAGTCACTTTCACAACAATCTCCACCTTGACTCCAAATTAGTGATGATGCCAAACCATCAACCACCTTGCTGCTCTTTCCCATGCTTCCCACTACACCAAGTAGCTCCACAAGTTTACACATTAACCTCTTCAGCCATCGGAATGTCTTCCGCCTTCTCGAAGATCCTTGTATCAAACTACACTAGGAATTTCAGGTAGTTCTACAAGACTATACCATACTTCTTCAACACAGGACATCTCCCGCTTCCTTGAAGATCTACTTCTGCCCAATCACCCTTGGCTTTTAGAGTAATCCACAAGTACACACCTCAACCCCTTCAGCCATCGGAATGTCTTCCTCCTTCTCGAAGGTCCTTGCAGTCCAACTACGCTAGGAATTTTAGGTAGTTCCACAAGCATTCACCAAGACATCTTCAACACAGGACATCTCCCGTTTCCTTGAAGGTCTCATAGCATCCAATCACCCTTGGCCTTTTATTAGAGTAATCCCGCAAGTCTTGCTATACATTCTTCAACCTCATGAATAAATCCCTTGCTCACCATAGAGCATAGCACTCAAGGTATTCCATAGTTGTACCATTACCGGTGTGTTCAACTCCACCTCAAGCTGAGCGTACTTAACCTCAACTAGCAAATGCGTACATCCCTTATATGTCTTCAACCTTAAAACTCCACCTCAACAGGTAGATCATTGCCCCTTTGCTCACCATAGAGCATAGCACCCAAGGTCCTTCATAGTCGTACCATTACCGGTGTGTTCAACCCCACCTCAAACTGAGCGTACTCAACCTCAACTAGCAAATGCGTACATCCCACTATGTCTTCAACCTTGAAACTCCACCTCAACAGGTAGATCATGAGTATTGTTGCCTCCGCCTCTCCAGACTGATCATGAGTATTCTTACCACCGCCTCTCTAGGCTGATGTTGAGTGTTTAACGTCTCTCCAGACGACCACCGCTCCACTAGGCATCAATCCCAAGGTGACCAACATCACATTCTTCATCCTCCAAACAACACCACACCATCAGAGCACCCGCATCCTCAAGACGCACCTCAATGTTCTCCAAATCACCAATGATTTTGTTGAACTCCGTGAGTTGCTCCATGACGGTCTTTGTCTCCACCATCTTGAATGAGTTGAGTTGTTGCTTTAGGAATTGCCAATGAGTCAAATACTTTGTCATATACAAATATTCAAACTTTGACCACATCGATGTCGCGGTTGTATCCTTTGCTACTTCTCTCAAAACTTTATTCCCGAGGCACAAGACAATGGCACTCCTGGCCTTGTCCACCATCTCGGTCTTCTCTGCTCGTGACATGGTGACTGGTAACGCACCTTCACCCTTTAAAGCTTTCTCACACTTTTGTTGTATTAACACCGCTTCCATCTTTACCTTCCATAACCCAAAATCGTTATCTCCGGTAAACTTCTCAATATCCCACTTCAAACCCATGATACTTAATTATCCTTTGATCCTTGCCCCACGGTGGGCGCCAATTGTTGCGAATTCGATGAAAAATCACACCAATAAATACTTGATGTGTGGAGCAAGGAATAATCAAGCAACCAATACAAGTGGGTAACAGTTATAATCACAAGCAAAAGTAGAAAACAACGAGAGAAAAGAAGAGAGAACACAAAAGAATTTGTTTACCCAGTTCAGTCCAAATTGACCTAATCTGGGGGAGAGAGCAGCCCTTCGTTTCACTATATGATGAGTAACGTTATAAACGAGATGTCAATGAGTTACAAGAATAAGTCTCCCGGCTAATTCTACCCAAAGTCCCAATCTCTTCCCGTAACCAAGAGACTCAATCCTAATAGTGTTTCCCAAGGTGAATCAACCCTCAAACCCTAGTGTTTGTTCCAAAGAGACAAACTCTATACAAACCCTAGTTTTGTTGGTGCCTTTCTAAACCCTTCTTTCAGCCCCCTCTATCTCAAGGTTTGCTCTGATACAAAGCCTATATTTATAGTAAAAGTAACTCCCATAAAATTGTAACAAATCGTAACAAATCTGGCCCAAAAATACGTTTATGAAATATCCACTGCGCGTAAATTCGGGCCCCGATTTTACCATTCGGGCGCCGATTTTTGCCGCAAGAAAAGCGTCCAACAGCAACCAAATTCGGGCCCCGGACAGATCCATTCGGGCCCCGATTTTGCCTTTTCCAGCAAACATCATTTTTGCCTCCAAACTCCAATTTTGAGTCACTTTCACAACAATCTCCACCTTGACTCCAAATTAGTGATGATGCCAAACCATCAACCACCTTGCTGCTCTTTCCCATGCTTCCCACTACACCAAGTAGCTCCACAAGTTTACACATTAACCTCTTCAGCCATCGGAATGTCTTCCGCCTTCTCGAAGATCCTTGTATCAAACTACACTAGGAATTTCAGGTAGTTCTACAAGACTATACCATACTTCTTCAACACAGGACATCTCCCGCTTCCTTGAAGATCTACTTCTGCCCAATCACCCTTGGCTTTTAGAGTAATCCACAAGTACACACCTCAACCCCTTCAGCCATCGGAATGTCTTCCTCCTTCTCGAAGGTCCTTGCAGTCCAACTACGCTAGGAATTTTAGGTAGTTCCACAAGCATTCACCAAGACATCTTCAACACAGGACATCTCCCGTTTCCTTGAAGGTCTCATAGCATCCAATCACCCTTGGCCTTTTATTAGAGTAATCCCGCAAGTCTTGCTATACATTCTTCAACCTCATGAATAAATCCCTTGCTCACCATAGAGCATAGCACTCAAGGTATTCCATAGTTGTACCATTACCGGTGTGTTCAACTCCACCTCAAGCTGAGCGTACTTAACCTCAACTAGCAAATGCGTACATCCCTTATATGTCTTCAACCTTAAAACTCCACCTCAACAGGTAGATCATTGCCCCTTTGCTCACCATAGAGCATAGCACCCAAGGTCCTTCATAGTCGTACCATTACCGGTGTGTTCAACCCCACCTCAAACTGAGCGTACTCAACCTCAACTAGCAAATGCGTACATCCCACTATGTCTTCAACCTTGAAACTCCACCTCAACAGGTAGATCATGAGTATTGTTGCCTCCGCCTCTCCAGACTGATCATGAGTATTCTTACCACCGCCTCTCTAGGCTGATGTTGAGTGTTTAACGTCTCTCCAGACGACCACCGCTCCACTAGGCATCAATCCCAAGGTGACCAACATCACATTCTTCATCCTCCAAACAACACCACACCATCAGAGCACCCGCATCCTCAAGACGCACCTCAATGTTCTCCAAATCACCAATGATTTTGTTGAACTCCGTGAGTTGCTCCATGACGATCTTTGTCTCCACCATCTTGAATGAGTTGAGTTGTTGCTTTAGGAATTGCCAATGAGTCAAATACTTTGTCATATACAAATATTCAAACTTTGACCACATCGATGTCGCGGTTGTATCCTTTGCTACTTCTCTCAAAACTTTATTCCCGAGGCACAAGACAATGGCACTCCTGGCCTTGTCCACCATCTCGGTCTTCTCTGCTCGTGACATGGTGACTGGTAACGCACCTTCACCCTTTAAAGCTTTCTCACACTTTTGTTGTATTAACACCGCTTCCATCTTTACCTTCCATAACCCAAAATCGTTATCTCCGGTAAACTTCTCAATATCCCACTTCAAACCCATGATACTTAATTATCCTTTGATCCTTGCCCCACGGTGGGCGCCAATTGTTGCGAATTCGATGAAAAATCACACCAATAAATACTTGATGTGTGGAGCAAGGAATAATCAAGCAACCAATACAAGTGGGTAACAGTTATAATCACAAGCAAAAGTAGAAAACAACGAGAGAAAAGAAGAGAGAACACAAAAGAATTTGTTTACCCAGTTCAGTCCAAATTGACCTAATCTGGGGGAGAGAGCAGCCCTTCGTTTCACTATATGATGAGTAACGTTATAAACGAGATGTCAATGAGTTACAAGAATAAGTCTCCCGGCTAATTCTACCCAAAGTCCCAATCTCTTCCCGTAACCAAGAGACTCAATCCTAATAGTGTTTCCCAAGGTGAATCAACCCTCAAACCCTAGTGTTTGTTCCAAAGAGACAAACTCTATACAAACCCTAGTTTTGTTGGTGCCTTTCTAAACCCTTCTTTCAGCCCCCTCTATCTCAAGGTTTGCTCTGATACAAAGCCTATATTTATAGTAAAAGTAACTCCCATAAAATTGTAACAAATCGTAACAAATCTGGCCCAAAAATACGTTTATGAAATATCCACTGCGCGTAAATTCGGGCCCCGATTTTACCATTCGGGCGCCGATTTTTGCCGCAAGAAAAGCGTCCAACAGCAACCAAATTCGGGCCCCGGACAGATCCATTCGGGCCTCGATTTTGCCTTTTCCAGCAAACATCATTTTTGCCTCCAAACTCCAATTTTGAGTCACTTTCACAACAATCTCCACCTTGACTCCAAATTAGTGATGATGCCAAACCATCAACCACCTTGCTGCTCTTTCCCATGCTTCCCACTACACCAAGTAGCTCCACAAGTTTACACATTAACCTCTTCAGCCATCGGAATGTCTTCCGCCTTCTCGAAGATCCTTGTATCAAACTACACTAGGAATTTCAGGTAGTTCTACAAGACTATACCATACTTCTTCAACACAGGACATCTCCCGCTTCCTTGAAGATCTACTTCTGCCCAATCACCCTTGGCTTTTAGAGTAATCCACAAGTACACACCTCAACCCCTTCAGCCATCGGAATGTCTTCCTCCTTCTCGAAGGTCCTTGCAGTCCAACTACGCTAGGAATTTTAGGTAGTTCCACAAGCATTCACCAAGACATCTTCAACACAGGACATCTCCCGTTTCCTTGAAGGTCTCATAGCATCCAATCACCCTTGGCCTTTTATTAGAGTAATCCCGCAAGTCTTGCTATACATTCTTCAACCTCATGAATAAATCCCTTGCTCACCATAGAGCATAGCACTCAAGGTATTCCATAGTTGTACCATTACCGGTGTGTTCAACTCCACCTCAAGCTGAGCGTACTTAACCTCAACTAGCAAATGCGTACATCCCTTATATGTCTTCAACCTTAAAACTCCACCTCAACAGGTAGATCATTGCCCCTTTGCTCACCATAGAGCATAGCACCCAAGGTCCTTCATAGTCGTACCATTACCGGTGTGTTCAACCCCACCTCAAACTGAGCGTACTCAACCTCAACTAGCAAATGCGTACATCCCACTATGTCTTCAACCTTGAAACTCCACCTCAACAGGTAGATCATGAGTATTGTTGCCTCCGCCTCTCCAGACTGATCATGAGTATTCTTACCACCGCCTCTCTAGGCTGATGTTGAGTGTTTAACGTCTCTCCAGACGACCACCGCTCCACTAGGCATCAATCCCAAGGTGACCAACATCACATTCTTCATCCTCCAAACAACACCACACCATCAGAGCACCCGCATCCTCAAGACGCACCTCAATGTTCTCCAAATCACCAATGATTTTGTTGAACTCCGTGAGTTGCTCCATGACGGTCTTTGTCTCCACCATCTTGAATGAGTTGAGTTGTTGCTTTAGGAATTGCCAATGAGTCAAATACTTTGTCATATACAAATATTCAAACTTTGACCACATCGATGTCGCGGTTGTATCCTTTGCTACTTCTCTCAAAACTTTATTCCCGAGGCACAAGACAATGGCACTCCTGGCCTTGTCCACCATCTCGGTCTTCTCTGCTCGTGACATGGTGACTGGTAACGCACCTTCACCCTTTAAAGCTTTCTCACACTTTTGTTGTATTAACACCGCTTCCATCTTTACCTTCCATAACCCAAAATCGTTATCTCCGGTAAACTTCTCAATATCCCACTTCAAACCCATGATACTTAATTATCCTTTGATCCTTGCCCCACGGTGGGCGCCAATTGTTGCGAATTCGATGAAAAATCACACCAATAAATACTTGATGTGTGGAGCAAGGAATAATCAAGCAACCAATACAAGTGGGTAACAGTTATAATCACAAGCAAAAGTAGAAAACAACGAGAGAAAAGAAGAGAGAACACAAAAGAATTTGTTTACCCAGTTCAGTCCAAATTGACCTAATCTGGGGGAGAGAGCAGCCCTTCGTTTCACTATATGATGAGTAACGTTATAAACGAGATGTCAATGAGTTACAAGAATAAGTCTCCCGGCTAATTCTACCCAAAGTCCCAATCTCTTCCCGTAACCAAGAGACTCAATCCTAATAGTGTTTCCCAAGGTGAATCAACCCTCAAACCCTAGTGTTTGTTCCAAAGAGACAAACTCTATACAAACCCTAGTTTTGTTGTTGCCTTTCGAAACCCTTCTTTCAGCCCCCTCTATCTCAAGGTTTGCTCTGATACAAAGCCTATATTTATAGTAAAAGTAACTCCCATAAAATTGTAACAAATCGTAACAAATCTGGCCCAAAAATACGTTTCTGAAATATCCACTGCGCGCAAATTCGGGCCCCGATTTTACCTTTCGGGCGCCGATTTTTGCCGCAAGAAAAGCGTCCAACAGCAACCAAATTCGGCCCCGGACAGATCCATTCGGGCCCCGATTTTGCCTTTTCCAACAAACATCATGTTTGCCTCCAAACTCCAATTTTGAGTCACTTTCACAACAGAAGTTATTAGGTAAGTTATTGTCTAAGTAAAATTGATCAAACATCACATTTACTTCCATTTTGATTATGTCCCAAAAATCTCAAAAGAAAGCAAAATTGAACTTATTCGACCGTGGACTCTTGTTTCCATCCGACAACACCACCACGTCAATAATTTCTTCGGAAGGTGAAATTCCTCGATAGATTAATACTTGACTATTATTTTTTCCACCCTGCTGCCTTCTCGCGCGCCTTGTGAAAATGCCAAAAATATCCCTGGTCCGGATTTTATTTTCCGAAC
This sequence comes from Medicago arabica, assembly GCA_946800305.1. NCBI lineage: Eukaryota > Viridiplantae > Streptophyta > Magnoliopsida > Fabales > Fabaceae > Medicago > Medicago arabica. Next base: position 45,690,645 of record OX326970.1, read on the forward strand.
TAGATTGTTAGTGTTTTTTGGATTTTAAAATCTGGACACAGTCCATATGAAATTTTAGTATTTTTTTTATGTCAAGGGTCTTTGTTGACCATTATATAACCCCTGCATAAGCTGCAATGCAATTGCAGGGGTCGTATGAACGGTAAACAATGACCATGAAATCACAAACACTCCTACAAAACTTATAAAAATTGAAGAAAAGGTATGAAAAGAGGTGAAGTGAAAGAATGAAGGACATTTTTGAAGATCCAAACCTATTTATAGCCTTAAACTATTCCTAGGTCATAAGTACAATCAAATAAAACGTGTTTCAGACTCAAAACCGTCCAAAAATGCATTAAAACTCCACTAACCGGCCAAACCTTTGGTGAAACACATCGTCCAAATGAAACTGAGGGCTTCCGGATTATATAATCCGGAAATGACAAAAACATTCAAGGTTATATAATTCGAACAACACCAGTAGGCCTATTTTGGAGGTTTTTTTAGAGATTTCATGGAAAATAAGTAATAAATGCATAAAAAATCAAGTAGGGAGCATAAACCAAACATAAGCAGCAATATATTATAGGATGGTGTTCGAAGAGATGCTTTTGAACTCGATCCAGCTGACCTGCCAACTGACATATATATATATATATATATATATATATATATCGGAAAGCCAACTGGATCGAGCTCATAAAAACCTTTTCGGATTCAGATCTGCAATAGGTTTGTAGCCTTATATATTTTACAGCACGCTGAGGATCTACATAATGCAGTCAAATAGAGATATATCTGACCAAATTAGATAGATCCTCTGCTTAATGACAAAAAATTTCATGTATGCAATAAGTTAGTAGGATTATGGTCAAGATATAGTATAATGTGTGTGCGTCCAGACTTTCGTTATGCCTGGTGAAATGTATCTTAGGATTAGGGTGGATGCAGTACCACCGCCACTGCCAGTGGAGCAGAGGCGGGATGTGGTTGATCCTGATCAACCTCTCACTTTTGGAAGCTTTCAAGTGATTTATCGAAAAATCTGACGTTGATTTTTCATGGAATTTTTGGTCTCTCCCTCCTCCTCCTCCCCCCCCCCCCCCCCCCCCCCCCACATCTCTCTCTCTCCCTCCTCCGAGGGCACTCGTTAACATTTCCTTTATTATTTTTACGACAAGTAAATTTGTTAACAATGGGTAGTATTAATTTTTTTAAATTACTTCAATAGTTATTGGCATTATATTTGTACTATATTATTCTTTACACACGACAATAAATGTTAGTATGTTAATTTTATGTACCTAACATCGATCAATTTTCTTTAATTTATAAAATGGATCGATGCAGACGATGGAATCAGCAGTGCACCCCAGGTATAAGGAAGCCAAAAACAATGAAGGCAAAAATCCTCGTGAGGTATTCACCGAAAGTCACGAGAAGCTGGTGAAAGAAGGGGCTACATGGGCAAAAGAGACAGCTGGTTCATTTACTCTTGTTGCTACTCTCATCACTACCATCATGTTTGCTGCAGCTTTCACTGTCCCTGGTGGAAACAATCAAGACAGTGGAATTCCCCTCTTCTTAAAGGACAAAGCATTTAATGTGTTTATAATAGCAGATGCAATATCTCTTTTCACTTCATCAACTTCAGTCCTTCTCTTCATTGGAATTCTCACAGCGCATTATGCAGAAAATGATTTCCTAAAGTCTTTGCCGCTTAAGTTATGTTTCGCCATCTTTGCACTTTTTCTCTCGGTGGTGTCCATGATGGTTGCTTTCTGTGCTTCACTTGCCATGCTCTTGAAGGGAGATCAAGGAGTCATAATAACAACAATTTCATTAGCCAGTATTCCTGTTATTGTTCTTGTACCTTCACAGTTGCAACTCTTCTTTGAGATTTTCAAGTCCACCATATTATCCGATTGAATTTAGTACTAGTGGTACTACATTCACTTCCAAAAAATCAACAACTTTTACAAATCATTTATCTAAACATACAATCCATCAGGTGGATAAACCAATCGTAAAAGAGAAACGATGTGCCTAATCTTTTTTTTCTTCCCCAAAACAATTGCTAAGAGATACTCTTGATTGTATCAACAACCTCTGTGATCGAAGCTTCTTTCTGTGAAAAATTTAGTCATTGTTTGCTTTCCATAATGACTACACCAATGTGTGCCAGACCAACAACAACCCCTTGGTAATCTTCTTGCTATGGTCACCCCAAGCCATGGAAAGATTTGATACCACACTTTGGCTAGCGAACCTATATCCATTGATTTGCTATGATCGTGTGTATAAAAATACGATGAATGATTGCTTTGGTAATTGGGGTTGAAGAACAAGATACTACTCTCTCTCTATATTGAATGTGCTGCTGTATTAAGAGAAAGTCATATGTTAATAAAATTTAGAACACTTGAGCAACAATTCTTGATTACAATTACAGATGAAAATGGTTTTGACACACGCAAACAAAAAAGGTAAAAGAATTAGTAAATTAAATAATACAGAAATTGTTAGATCGGACATGGTGATTATGGTTTGAATTCCACCTCCTCAATTTGTGTGTCTGAATTTCTAATAATTATTCTTGTTTTTTCTATCGACCAGAAAAAATAGTGCATAATTTTTAAAATATTTAAATGACATGTATTATATGTGCGTGTTCAAATCATTTTTATTTTAGGTTGTGATCAAGCAAGTGTTGTTCTAGCATCCCCATGACGACGACTACAACAATCAAGAATTACCCACTAAGTGGGGTCGGCTACATAGATCAAACGACGTCATCAAAGACTATATTTTTATCTAACTCATAGTCCTTATATCTTTCTTAACAGTTTCTATCATAGTTTTTCTATGTCTTCATGTGCCTCTAGTAATGCGACTATACCCTTCATCAAATTAAACCTACGAACTCTCATTATTGTTGAATTTAAAGGTCTCCTCTTTACATGTTCAATCCAACTAATTAGTCAAGTTTCTAGCATCTTTTCTATAAAAAGTGTTCCGCCAAATCTATTTCTAATAGTCATTTATAATTCTATATGTATGGTCTTACCATACATCTAAGCATCATCGTCATCTCCGTTGCGCTTATTTTACTCTCGTGATGGTTTATTATCATCCATCACTCCTTCTCTTACAACATTGTCAGTCTTATAGTTGTACGATAAAATTTTCCTTTTAGCTTGAGCGGCACTTAAGACTCTTGTCAATTTCAATCACCCTGTTTAAATTCGATGTGATACCCCAAGTATTTCTATTATCCTAAATAATCATCAGTTCCCTCTAGAAAAAATTTCATTACAGCTTTCATTTTCCACGCTCGATTTGATAAACTAAATAAAAAATAATAATATTATAACCAAGTCATTGAGCCTTTCATAATCAACCCTTCAAAAAAAAAGTCTTTCATAATCAAATGCGGACAGCAGAGCTAATTGGTGGTTTTCAACTACTTAACGGCTGGGCAGATTCGACCAATATATATATATGCTAAAAATATGAACAGATCATCTAATCTAAATTGCTTCACAGAACATAAAACAATAATCTAATTTTTGAAATTTCACTTGCAACATTTCTTTTGAGAGACTTGGAACAATATCTTAATTTATCTATCGAGTGAGGTACGTAAAAATAAGTCACATAGAATTAATGGAGATGCACTTTTACATACCCTTCACATGAAAACTCATGATATTAGTGTAAGATAATATTTGTCTTGCTTATTTCATTGCATGAACATTGTTGAAATTGACTCAAAATTTGACGGATGGAGAATATTGTTGCTAAAAATATAAAAGATATGTTTTAAATATATTTTGTACTTTTAGAAGATTGTTGCTGAAAATATATTTATGGACGGTAAATATATTGCAAATATGTTTTTTAAAGGGAATATTTGATGCAAATATATTTTTCGTTGAAGGAAAAAAAGGAAACGTATCTTCAGCGTGATATCTGTTTTAAATTTACGAGTCATATTTCTCTATAAATATAGATCATGTATCACATTGAAAAGTGCAGAGAGTAGAAAACAAGGTTTGGAAGCCAACAACAAAACTAGGGTTTGTAGAGTTTTCTCTTGGCAACAAACACTAGGGTTGGGATTGAATCACCATTAATTCACCTTGGAGAAACACTATTAGAATTGAGTCTCTTGGTCACGGGAATAGATTCGGGACTTTGGGTAGAAATAGGTTTGAAGACTAATTCTTGTAACCCTTTTGGAATCTTTTGTAAAGTTACTAATTATTATAATGGAACGGAGAGATGCTATCTCCCCTAGAGTAAGTTAGTATTGGACCGAACTGGGTAAACAAATTTTGTGTGTTCTCTCTCTTTCTCTCGATGCTTTCTACTTTTGCTTGTGTTTATAATTGTTACCCACGTTGATATTGGTTGCTTGATTAATTTTCTCCACACTCAAGTTTTATTGGTGTGATTTTTTAACGAATTCACAACAATTAGCACCCACTGTGGGGAAAGGATCAAACGATAATCAAGCATTATGGGTTCAAAGTGGGATATTGAGAAGTTTACCGGAGATAATGATTTTGGATTATGGAAGGTAAAGATGGAAGCGATGTTAATACAACAAAAGTGTGAGAAAACGTTCAAGGGTGAAAGTTCGTTACCGGTCACCATGTCACAGGCGGAGAAGACCGAGATGGTGGACAAGGCAAAGAGTGTCATTGTCTTGTGCCTCAGGGATAAAGTTTTGAGAGATGTAGCAAAGGAACCAACGGCGGCATCGAAGTGGTCAAAGTTGGAGTCATTGTATATGACCAAATCCTTGGCTCATCGGCAATTCCTAAATCCTAAAGCAACAACTTTACTCATTCAAGATGGTAGAGTCAAAGGCCATCATGGAGAAACTTACGGAGTTCAACAAAATCCTTGATGACTTGGAGAATATTGAGGTGCATCTTGAGGATGAAGATAAAGTTATACTCTTGTTGTGTGCTCTACTGAGATCGTTTCAATCCTTCAAGGATACCGTGCTCTATGGCAAAGAAGGTCATGTCACATTGGAAGAAGTTCAAGCGGCTTTGAGAACCAAGGAGTTGACCAAGTCCAAGGACTTGAGAGCTGATGAAAAAGGTGAAGGCCTAAGTGTTTCTAGAGGGAATGGTCGAGTTAGAGGTAACCGGGGAAAGAGTGGTAACAAGTTAAAGTTTAAGTGCTTTAACTGTCACAAGATGGGTCACTTCAAGAAGGATTGTCCGGAGAACAATGGTAACTCTACACAAATTGTCTCCGAGGGTTATGAGGAAGCAAATGCTTTGGTAGTGTCTCGTTGGGGAGATGAAGAAGGTGATGTTTCTCACCTTGTGAATGATGCCTTGTAGAGCGGTGGTCGTCTGGAGAGATATTAAACACTCAACATCAGCCTGGAGAGGCGGTTGGAAGAATACTCATTGTCAGTCTGAAGAAGCGGATGTAAGAATACTCGTGATCAACCTTTGAGGTGGAGTTGCAAGATTAAAGGCATAGAGGAAGTATGCATTTGCAAGTTGAGGTAGAGAAAACTCAACTTGAGGTGGATTTGATGACACTGGAGGTGCTACGACTATGGAGACCTTGGGTGTTATGCTTTAGTTGTGAGCAAGGGAATTCTTCAAGAAGACGGAAGGTATTCCGGAGTTTGAAGAATGTATGACATGACTTGTGGGATTACCAGAAAATACCAAAGGTAATTGGAAGCAAATGAATCTTCAGGAGGACAGATTTGATCACCTTTGGAGCTGAAGAGGTTTGTGGTGTAGACTTCTGGAACTACCTAAAATTCCTAGTGTAGTTGGATGCAAGGATGGTCTTCAAGAAGGCGGAAGGCATTCCGATGGTTGAAGAGAGGGTGGAAGCTTGTGAAGCTACATGGTGTAGTTGGAAGCAAGAGAAGATGAAGCATGGAGAGAGCAGCAAAGTGGTTGATGGTTAAATTGACATCATCACTAATTTGATGGATGAAGGATATTGTTGCTAAAAATATAAAAGATATGTTTCAAATATATTTTGTGTTTTCAGAAGGTTGTTGCTGAAAATATATTTATGGCCAGTAAATATATTTTTGTACGTGTGAAGGAAGATTCAAATATATTTTTTATTTTTAAAAGGGACTATTTGATGCAAATATATTTTTAAAAGGGAATATTTGATGCAAATATATTTTTTGCCGAAAGAGAAAAAAAAAAGAATTGTATCTTCAGCGTGATATTTGTTCTAAATTTATGAGTCATAGTTTGGAAGCCAACAACAAAACTACGGTTTGTAGAGTTTTCTCTTGGCAACAGACACTAATGTTGGGATTGAATCATCATTAATTCACTTTGGAGAAACACTATTAGGATTGAGTCTCTTCGTCACTTTGAAGACTAATTCTTGTAACCCTTTTGAAATCTTTTGTAAAGTTACTAATTATTATAGTGGAACGGAGAGCTGCTCTCTCCCTAGAGTAGGTCAGTATTGGACCGAGCTGGGTAAACAAATTTCATGTGTTTTCTCTCTCTTTCTCTCGTTGGTTTCTACTTTTGCTTGTGTTTATAATTGTTACCCACGTTAATATTGGTTGCTTGATTAATTTTCTCCACACATCAAGTTTTATTGGTGTGATTTTTTAACAAATTCACAACAAACATGTATGTATACATCAAGAGTCTTGACTACCGAGTCGTTACTAACTTGACTATCAAGACATTACCAAATACAAAGATACATTTATATATAAATGATATTTACATATTCTAATAAAGATACATACTAAATATAAAAAGTTTGTTACATATTCTAACACACATAAGTAATCGAAACTAGAGGTTGTCACATGTTGAGACTATGTCGAAAGTCATCAAATTGTCATGGAAAGCCCTTGGTGATGATGTCAGTTATTTGGTATCCTTAAGAAACATGTATGTTTACGGGAGAGTCATGTATGTTTACTTTGTAAAGACAATTTAAAAATAATTATATAATGTTGAATTCTCATTCAATGTTGGTGTAAAATTAGTTTACACGACCAATGATACATGTCTTTTTCTCACATATTTTCTTAATGCACGCACACATATAAGATGCTTTAATATACACTTTAATAATCCCTAATAACATGATATACACAATGATACATACACACTTTATTATAGAAAAATTGATCGTCTGTTCCATAAAGCTAACTATAGAGGATTCAATTTCCTTTAATTTATGAAATGGATCAATGCTGGAAGTGGAGAAAATTGTGCACCCTAAGTGTAAGAAAGCCAAAAACATGGAAGAGAAAAAAACTCGTGAGATATTTACCGAAAGCCACAAGGAGCTAGTGAAAGCAGGGGAAAATGGGCAAAAGAAACAGCAGGTTCATTTACACTTGTTGCTACACTCATCACTACTATTATGTTTGCTGCAGCTTTCACTGTCCCTAGTGGAAACAATCAAGATAGTGGAGTTCCCATCTTCTTGCAAGACAAAATATTTAATGTGTTCATCATAGCAGATGCAGTTTCTCTTTTCACTTCTGCAACTTCAGTCCTTCTCTTCATTGGAATTCCCACAGGGATTTTTGCCGAAAATGATTTCCTGAAGTCTTTTCCGATTAAGTTACTTTTTGCCCTCATTATGCTTTTTTTCTCTGTGGTCTCCATGAACGTTGTTTTCTGTGCTTCACTTGCTATGCTCTTAAAGGGACATCAAGGAGTCATAGTAACAGCCATGTCATTTGCTAGTATTCCGGTTATTATTCTTGTACCTACACAGTAGCGACTCTTCATTGAGATTTTCAAGTCTACAGCATTATCCAAATCAAACTTACTAATTAGTACTAATTAAGACCATGCATTCATCAAGTCATATATGTATATATGATAGCTTGCAAGTGCTAATAATTATCTAGATTATTGTTCTTGGACATCAATTAATGTGCTTTAGAATTCCACAAGTACGAATTCACAATTTTGGATAAGTGCTCATCATTAATGTGGCAGGAAAGTTGCATGTTGATATTGTAAGAGAACCGTGGAATCTGATCAAATTGTTGTGAAAGTGACTCAAAATTGGAGTTTGGAGGCAAAAATGATGTTTGCTGGAAAAAGCCAAATCGGCGCCCGAACTGTGGAGTCTGGGGCCTGGATTGGCTTCTTGTCGGGGCAGTTCTATTCGGCAAAAATCGGGTCCCGAAATGCCCAATTCAGGGCCCGAATTTGCGCGCAGTGGATAAAACAGAAACGTATTTTTGGACCAGATTTGTTACAATTTTATCGGAGTTACTTTTACTATAAATATATGTTTTGTATCAGAGCAAACCTTGAGATAGAGGGGGCTGAAACAAGGTTTAGAAAGACAACAACAAAACTAGGGTTTGTATAGAGTTTGTCTCTTTGGAACAAACACTAGGGTTTGAGGGTTGATTCACCTTGGGAAACACTATTAGGATTGAGTCTCTTGGTTACGGGAAGAGATTGTGACTTTGGGTAGAATTAGGCGGGAGACTTATTCTTGTAACTCATTGACATCTCTTTTGTAACATTACTCATCATATAGTGAAGCGGAGGGCTGCTCTCTCCCACAGATTAGGTCATTTTGGACTGAACTGGGTAAACAAATTCTTTTGTGTTCTCTCGTTGTTTTCTACTTTTGCTTGTGATTATAATTGTTACCCACTTGTCTTGGTTGCTTGATTATTCCTTGCTCCACACATCAAGTATTCATTGGTGTGATTTTTCATCGAATTCGCAACAATTGGCGTCCACCGTGGGGCAAGGATCAAAGGATAATAAAGTATCATGGGTTCGAAGTGGGATATTGAGAAGTTTACCGGAGATAACGATTTTGGGTTATTGAAGGTAAAGATGGAAGCGGTGTTAATACAACAAAAGTGTGAGAAAGCTTTGAAGGGTGAAGGTGCGTTACCGGTCACCATGTCACGAGCAGAGAAGACTGAGATGGTGGACAAGGCCAGGAGTGTCATTGTCTTGTGCCTCAGGGATAAAGTCTTGAGAGAAGTAGCAAAGGAACCAACTGCGGCATCAATATGGGCAAAGTTGGAATCTTTGTATATGTCAAAGTCTTTGCCTCATCGGCAATTCCTAAAGCAACAACTCTACTCATTCAGGATGGTAGAGTCAAAGGCCATCATGGAGCAACTTACGGAGTTCAACAATCCTTGATGACTTGGAGAATATTGAGGTGCAACTTAAGGATGAAGATAAAGCTATACTCTTGTTGTGTGCTCTACCGAAATCTTTTGAATCGTTCAAAGATACCATGCTATATGGCAAAGAAGGCACCGTTACCTTGGAAGAAGTTCAAGCAGCTTTGAGAACCAAGGAGTTAACCAAGTCCAAGGACTTGAGAATTCATGAAAACGGTGAAGGCCTAAGTGTTTCAAGAGGGAATGGTAGAGGTAGAGGTAACCAGAGAAAGAGTGGTAAAAAGTCAAAGTCTGAATGCTTTAACTGTCACAAGATGGGTCACTTCATGAAGGATTGTCCGGAGATTAATGGTAACTCCGCACAAATTGTCTCTGAGGGTTATGAGGATGCAGGTGCTCTCATGGTGTGGTGTTGTTAGGAGGATGAAGAAGGTGATGTTGGTCACCTTGGGAACGATGCCTAGTGGAGCGGTGATCGTCTGGAGAGACGTTAAACACTCAACATCAGCCTGGAGAGGCGGTGGCAAGAATACTCATGATCAGTCTGGAGAGGCGGAGGCAACAATACTCATGATCTACCTGTTGAGGTGGAGTTTCAAGGTTGAAGACATAGTGGGATGTACGCATTTGCTAGTTGAGGTAGAGTACGCTCAGCTTGAGGTGGAGTTGAACACACTGGTGATGGTACGACTATGGAGGACCTTGGGTGATATGCTCTATGGTGAGAAAGGGATTTCTTCATGAAGGTTGAAGAATGTATAGCACAGCTTGCGGGATTACTCTAAAAAAAGGTCAAGGGTGATTGGATGCAAGGAAACCTTCAAGGAAACAGAAGATGTCCTGTGTTGAAGGTGTCATGGTGAATGCTTGTGGAACTACCTAAAACTCCTAGTGTAGTTGGACTACAAGGACTCTTCGAAAAGACGGAAGACGTTCTGATGGCTGAAGAGGTTAAGGTAAATGTTTGTGGAACTACCTAAAATTCCTAGTGTAGTTGGACTGCAAGGACCTTGGAGAAGGAGGAAGACATTCCGATGGCTGAAGGGGTTAGGGTGTAAACTTGTGGAGCTACTTGGTGTAGTGGGAAGCAAGGGAAAGAGCAGCATGGTGGTCGATGGTTTGGCATCATCACTAATTTAGAGTCAAGGTGGAGATTGTTGTGAAAGTGACTCAAAATTAGAGTTTAGAGGCAAAAATGATGTTTGCTGGAAAAGGCTAAATCGGCGCCCGAACTGTGGAGTCTGGGGCCCGAATTGGCTTCCTGTTGGGGCAGTTCTATTCGGCAAAAATCGGGACCCGAATTTGCGCGCAGTGGATAATACAGAAACGTATTTTTGGGCCAGATTTGTTACAGTTTTATGGGAGTTACTTTTACTATAAATATAGGCTTTGTATCAGAGCAAACCTTGAGATAGAGGGGGCTGAAACAAGGTTTAGAAAGACAACAACAAAACTAGGGTTTATATAGAGTTTGTCTCTTTGGAACAAACACTAGGGTTTGAGGGTTGATTCACCTTGGGAAACACTATTAGGATTGAGTCTCTTGGTTACGGGAAGAGATTGGGACTTTGGGTAGAATTAGGCGGAAGACTTATTCTCGTAACTCATTGACATCTCTTTTGTAACGTTACTCATCAATATATAGTGAAACGGAGGGCTGCTCTCATATTAGGTCAATTTGGACTGAACTGGGTAAACAAATTCTTTTGTGTTCTCTCTTCTTTTCTCTCGTTGTTTTCTACTTTTGCTTGTGATTATAACTGTTACCCACTTGTATTGGTTGCTTGATTATTGCTTGCTCCACACATCAAGTATTCATTGGTGTGATTTTTCATCGAATTCGCAACAAGAATTTATGCAGAAAATTACGAACAGTAACATCCGTTTTTGCATTGTTCACTCACAAATATTATAGCTTCCATCCATGGAAGAATGAAGGTATTGTAATGAACCATTGATTGACCAGTGTTGTGCACAATAGCTTTTATGTATTCCCATGTTTTCTCAGCAGCCATTGTACTAGCCTATTAGGTACAGGAGTACATTTATGAAAATAAAACTGAACTTTTATAATAGTTACGTTAAATTGGTTCGAGTAAAACTGAATTTTTAGAAGTAAAGTTTCAAATTTAAGCCAAATAGTAGTTGTAAGAAAACATGGCCAAGAGAGGATATCTAAAGATGACCAGTATAATGTGAATTTTATGGATTAACTCTTGCATCTGGGGGCCAGAATCCAATTTCTGAAGTTCCACTATAAAATTGTGAATTATACCAACAAACTCTCACCAATTCCCATTAGCTACCAAACCAGATTAAAATTTCTGACAAACTGCTTCTCTCAATTTTCTTTCAGCTTGTGTTTTAACTAGCTCACTTGAAAGTTCTAGAATGAATGAATGAAATATTTCTTAATAAAAATATAAAGCAATATATATATATATATATATATATATATATATCCTAACTTTCTAGAACCATGTTCTAACTAACTCAACGGATAAGGTTAGAAGTAACAACGGTGAACAAAATAAATTCAACTGAGCTGGGCGGGAGAGAAACCAATAAAAGAGGCCTAAACACTATGTACCACATTCCAATAAAGAGCAACCATAGAAATAAAATTTCAAATACTCCCCCCCACTTGGGAGAAATTGATTTATAGAATATTACAGGCTTGTCAAGGACAACCAGTAGCATTAAATAAGGGAACAAAAGCTTTTGTGCACAAGGCTGGCCTTGGGTTCCTTAAAAATAACTTTAATCATGTTAAAACACAATATCTTTATTTTTCCATTGATGGGATATTTGTGAGTAAACATTGCAAAAACAGACGTCACTGCTTGGTTCGGCGCATCAATTGGTACTGACACGGTACTTATTCACTTTATTGGAGAAATGTTGTTTCTTCATCCACACAAGAAGTTAACCAAGGGGTTGATATTGATTCGGCACACAACTGTATGGTCAATTTGGAAGGCTCGAAATGATATAATTTTTTCTCAAAACACATTGACTACGTCACAGGTTGTTGACTCTATCAAAAGTATTTTTGGGAGTGGTTCTAAGGGAAACATATGGGCGCTCATTGTCTATTTTATGCGTTTTTTTTAGAGCAATGCTATATATCAAGAAAGATTTTATCAAGAAAGATTCAAGAATGACATGACAGAATAATCACCCTTAGATTTTATCAAGAGATTGTCCCGAAATTAATGTTAACCAATAAAATCTCAGCCTGGCCGGAAATCATGGGGTGGTGGGTGTTATGTATTTTTTATTTTATGAAAGGTTAATAAATAAGACTGAAATCTAAGAGTGATTATTCTGCCATGTCATTCTTGAATCTTTTTTGATAAAATCATTCTTGATATCTAGCATTTTCCATTTTTTTAAGAGGTTGTTGACTCCATAAAAACAAAATTTAAGATAGTCGACACTTTTTGAGTTGGATAGGTGGAATTTCTATGAATTGAGAAGATAGTATGTTGAGAGGTGTTCAGTAACACAGAAGTTTCTCACTACCTTGTGTAATTGGGATTTTTTTGAATCAAAAGATCAATCATGTAAATTGAAGATTTTGTATATTCAGGATAATTGAAAAAAATTCATTGGAATTTATTTGTGTAGTGTGTGACGAATTTACCTATGTATTGGTATGCCCAATTACCTACGAAATTTCCCAAGAAATTATCATATAAATATTCGTAGGAATATTTCCTGCAGATTTTATTTTGGAAACATCTGCAGGAAAAGAGGAAAATTTTCAAATAATGTGTGTACCAACGGAAATATCCATGACTATAACCTATAGTGACAGCTTATATTCCGTAGATATAGGCCAAATATTGTCAACTAAAAAAGTGCCATCGGTATAGACATTTTGGTCAATACCACGGTTTTCGGAATTACCTACGGATATTTCCGTCAGTATATCTCAAGCTTCTTTTAGTGAGTCATGTTAATTTTTTTATTAGATAGTTTGTTTTGGATGTGGGTTTAGTACCAGTTGTACTAGTTTCCAAAGTGTGGTTGTAGGAACCACTTGTACTCTCTACATTTTCATTTCTTCAATAAACCTTTGCCATTAAAAAAACAAAAAAAAAATGTCAATTTTTGTAATTTTCAGCAAAAAAATTTATCGGTTTCTACATTCTTTGGCCATAATACTTGAACCCTTTCTACAATTCTCTTTGCCAGATTATTCACTTGCTTGGATGCAACTACTAGATGCTTGTTCCAAAATTAGATAAACAAAACATTAAATAAGTACATACATTCAAGTCAAACAATAGGAATCTAGAGAGTAAATTAGTGAATGCTATTACTTAATTAATTGGTAGGTGGTTTCAATCGAATAATAGCGTAGACTTGAAAATCTCAAGGAAGAGTCTCATTTGTGATTTGTGAAGATACAAGAACAATAACAGGAACACATGCAAAACACATTGCTGTTATTATCACACCATGATGTCCCTTTAAGAGCATAGCAAGTGAAGCACAAAAGGCAACTATATATCATGGACACCACAGAGAAGAACAGCGCGATGAGGCCGAAAAGCAACCTGAGTGGTAATGACTTGAGGAAATCCTTTTCGGCATAACGCCCCGTGAGAATTCCAATGAAGAGAAGGACTGAAGTTGAAGAAGTGAAAAGAGATATTGCATCTGCTATTATAGACAGTGAAATTCCCTTATTAAATGTGTAGTCATGTAAGAATAAGGGAATTTCACTGTCTTGATTGCTTTCACCAGGGACAGTGAAAGCTGCAGCAAACATGATGGTTGTGATGAGTGTAGCAACAAGTGTAAATGAACCAGCTGTATCTTTTGCCCATTTCTCTCCAGCTTTAACCAGCTCCTTGTGGCTTTCTGTAAATAGTTCTCGAGGCTTCTTATCATCTGAATTTTTGGCTTCCTTACACTTGGGATGCACAATTTTCTCCACTGCCTACACAAAAGTGTAAAGATTCAATTAATTGATTTTATTTAAGAGCAAACTATGTATATTGTGAAAAAAAAATCAACATGTAAATAAGTTTAAGTCAGTTTTACTAATTTTAAACAAGTCATAGCATACTTTAAGTTAAGCTCGTTCAAATAAATGAGTTAAGCTCAAGACATTTATTTTCTTGGCAAGTCAACCTTAAAGGTTTACGTGTTCAGCTAGTCTTATTTACAAACCTAGTTAAAATGTACATTATTATAAATTAAAACAAAGTTATATGTATTTTTGAAAATCTTAAGATTTGATATGCATGAAATCATGAATCTATATATATGGTGAGAAAATATGAATCACCTTGAATCGCATAATCTCTCTTTGTATCTGCATAGCAGGACCAGATCTACGATCAAGGTCATAGGACGGCCCTAAGAATCCTGCCAAGTGCAACATGGTATTGCCAAACGCGTCTACATGACATTTAACTATCTCCTTCCGTCCATTTACAGTTCCATCATGTATGAGTTTGAAAACAGCTTTTCTACGGTTCAAAACTGCGTTCGAAAATACACCTCTTTTATTTTTATCAATGGCCCATAAGAGATCAGGGTTAACTTCTCTCATTGCATCTATGAACTCAATATTTCCATGCTTCGCTGCTTGCAACATTGCATCATAAGCAGAAGCCTCCCTCAAATCAGATCCGTTTAAAACCGGAATTTTTTTGCACAAGCAACTTAGTATTTTATGAACTACACAGTGGATAACTTTCTGTTCATATATTTCCCTTATTCCTGATAGAAACAATTCGAGGTAGTATAATTAGTGCTCAGGGTCACATAATTCTTGTGTGATTACAAGATATCCAAATTTGTTAGGCACATACGCAACAAAAAATACACATCATTTATGAGGTAATAGTATTATAAGGATTCTATATATGTTCTTATATTCAATTATATTATTGTAACAATTTCAGTAGACTAGGGAAAGGAAAAAACTAAAGACAAAATAAGTTTTCAATTTCCGTAAAGATACCAGACAACTTTAATAATACTGAATTCTGAAATGATACATGAATAAGCATGCGTCATCGACCTGAAAAAATGTGAAGAAAAAAAGAGTTATGTTATTTAAACATAATATACATGTCACATGTGACATTGTGTATATTCCCTCTCACTTTTAACCTTCTATAACTTACACAAATTTAAAACAAGACGGATAAATATCAAAAGATATTGTATTTGACGTTAAAGTTTTGATGTTAAATTATCATTTCTCAGGAAAAAATAACTGATCAAGGTATATATGACAATGTCTTCATCAACTATAACAGGAGGACCAACTTATTGTGTAATATTCACTCTCACAATTGTGGTGCATCCCTCAGAGTAAGATAACTAAAACCTACCAAAGGAATTTACTGGCAAAACATTTAACATCCATTGATCGAATTTTCTTAATAAAGAAGCAACAAAAAGAATAATTAATAGTTAATTAGCTATTGTCCGTGCACACGAGACCTAGAACTATAGTTTTATTTTTAAATATTTAATTAACTATTGTAGTTCTCTCAACTATACAAAATAGCTATTTTAGTATGATACTTCAATTAAAAAAAATTAAGTATAATTTGAAAAATATTACATTTTATTATACAAAGTTGGTAATTGAAAAAAGTGAATTGTTCAAACATAATATTAGAAGCAGAGGACAACATGCAATGCAAAGCGTATTTAGAAAGCAGAGGACATTACTCTAATATTGGACATTACTTTCGCATCAGAGATGGCCCTATGCAAGTGCAACAAGGCCCTTAACATAGGGTCTCAAACTTTCACATCAGAGATGGCCTGCGCAAGTGTAACAAGGTCATTGGCACAGGGTCTCAAACTTAGAATGGCCTCAAAATTGGGAAAGAAAAAAAAAACAAAAAAACATTTCTACCTATGGACAAAAATTTCTGTCACTAAATGATTTTTCCGTAGCTAAAAGTTTGAAAGACATCAATTTTGTTGTCAATTATTCATTTTCCATAGGTAAACATCTTTTTGTCCGTAGGTAAAAGTCATGCTTGGACCAATGCTCATATATTTTATTGCAATTTAATTATTTGTCACTATAACTGGTGTTCAATTTTTTTTTTATTCTTTTAAAATGAAAATTGTCAAGTTTACAATGGGGTCACCGAATTGTCGGGGACGACCCTGTTTCACATGAATGAGTCAAATTAGCCCTCAGATTTATCAAACAATTACAGTCTTTTCTTTTTTCAAATATTATATATCTGTAAATTAAAATAACATAAATGTCACCTATATCAGAGATAAACAATTGATAAAAGAAGCATTAAAATATACCAATACTAGTTGTGTAATATTCTATACCTGCGAAAGAAGTTTTGTGTTGTTTTTCCTCTTCAGTAACATTTGCTAGATTCACAATTATCCCGTTTAAGTCATGCTTTTCTGGCAATATCAAAACTAAAAACGGAAGTTAGAGCCTCAAACGATTATAGAACGACTATTGTTCATTATGTCATAAGCGGTTCTTAAGGCGACCATAATATGAGTAGTTATTCGACTTGAAGTATAGCTACATTCATCTATGGATAATTGATGGCATTAATGCCATCAAATGTTATCCTTAACAAGATAATCATAAAAGTGGTGTCTGCAATCAGTAGTGACCCTAAACACACATTTGAGATAATCATAAAAGTGGTGTCTGCAATCAAATGTTATCCTTAACAAGATAATCATAAAAAAAATGTACTATCTCAAACAAAGGAATTGTGACCTGGTTAAGAAAATGTAAAAGAGAGTAGAGTGGTTGATGTGATCTTGATTGATTCACTAAGGTAAATGTTTGGTGTACGCCTCGTGTATACCCTTGTGAGAAAGAGAAAAGGAGAGTGGTTGATAGAAGTAATATGTTGGAGTTGTGATAAGAAGAGAGATATAAAGATAAAATGAGATGTTAAGATAGATATATATTGTTGTATATTGTCTTCAAATTGTGAAAGTAGAGCAGCCCAGAAATCGTGACACGATTTGGGCATCGTGGCACGATTTGCTTGGCAGGGAGCATGTCTTTTGAGATGGGAAATCGTGACACGATTTGGGAAATCGTGACACGATTCAACAACTTCCTCAGCAAGTTTACCTGAAAGGGACTGGTCACAACGGTTGGATAAGCAGAATCGTGACATGATTTGGGACGTTTGTGACTAGTATATAAGTGTTTTCTGTAGTTTTTGAAGAGGGAGCCGAAGCAAGAGGTCTAGGGTTTACAAAGGGGAGAACTTGAGGGTTGAGTACCTTTGTAAGGAGAGTCTCTTGGGTTGGGATAAACATTGTAATCACCTTGGGTGACGGAAAATCATATGAGTGTGGAGAGTTAAGCAAAGGGTGGAGATTAGGTATAGGCTGATTTCTTGTAACCTTTTGTAACTCATTCTCATAGTGGATTGGAGTACTGCTCTCTCCGCCATAGTAGGTCATATTGACTGAATTGGGTTACCATCTCTTGTGTGTTTGTTTTCCCTTCTAAGCTTCCTTATCTCTTTATGCTTTGTTAGTGTTTGTGTTATTGTCATTAACTCTACACTTAGTACCTTTTAGGTTTGTTGTTAATGTTGCTTGTGTTCACTTTGATAGTGTGGTTACTCCTTTCCTTTGCTCCACACATCTTTGTTATTCAATGGTGTGAGATTCGAACCCGAATTCACAACATATATATATATATATATATATATATATGGGATGTGATATGAGGTGATCGAGAAAGTTGTCCGAACAGGGGAAGCATTTGTCAAGTTGGTTGTTGATGTGGTGTACATGCAAACACTCAGATGATCAAATCAGTAAGAGAACAAGAGTGGTGATTTTAGATGAAAAGAGTTGTGTATCTTGAATTGTTATGCAGGGGTGTATTAAGTATATGGCTAACTAGGGAAGAGCGCATGATTCTACACCAATTTTTTATTTTTATTTTATAAGATGTAGGTTTTTTAAATATTATTAATCAAAATGGCATTAATTACAATATGTAAATCAAAATCTTACCATTGAACTAGCACATCATGAACCAAGTGTAGGGCGTGTATTAATTTATTATTAGCTTTTAAAATCGTAATTTGATTCCATTTCTCTTGTTTTCTACAAGATAACGAAAATATACTTAACTAATTATTTATCAGGTAGTAATTTTTTATGCAGTTTTCCCCTAATCTGCCATTTAAGATCCATGAGATAGAAAAGTGAAACCTTACTTTTGTAAAGGAATTTTCGTATGAATCCATATCTGTTGCCACTTCGAAACACAGAAGGAATGCGTGCCAATGCATATAATGGTTGTGCGCCATTTGATCTGAATTTGGATTTTTGGGCAATAGGCATTTCCGGGAATTCTTGGAGTAAACTCAAAGCCACACCTATCCACACATTATCGAATTGAAATAACAACAATAGACACACATATGAAAAGTTGGCTTTCTAACATGAAAAGAAAGGCTTAATTACACTTTTGGTCCTCGCGTTTTGACAAACTCACGAAAATGGTCCTGCCTCTTTTAAATTGAACAAAATCGTCTTTAAATTATCATCTTTTTGCAGTTTTAGTCCTACCTCCTATTTTCAACTCCAGAAACGCAGAGAAATTGCAGTTTTAAGGAAGTTTTGGACATACCCCTATACCTCAACCATGAAATAAACAAGGAATAAAACATGTGGGTACAAAGAATCTACTTTATTCAACACACTAACCAAAAAAACTCTAATTTGAAACATATCTTAGAAATTAGGGCTTTTTTTGGTTAATGTGCTGAATAAAATGGATTTCTTGTACCCACATGTTTTATTCCTTGTTTATTTCATGGTTGAGGTATAGGGGTATGTCCAAAACTTCCCTAAAACTGCAATTTCTCTGCGTTTCTGGAGTTGAAAATAGGAGGTAGGACTAAAACTGCAAAAAAAATGATAATTTAAGGACGGTTTTGTTCAATTTAAAAGAGGCATGACCATTTTCGTGAGTTGGTCAAAACGCGAGGACCAAAAGTGTAATTAAGCCGAAAAGAGAAGCAGCTTATCAGATGGAAGACAAAAATATTGATGGCATACATTGATAAGATGGAGAAGACTAAATCCCAGAAAGAGAGCAGCTTATCAGATGTTGATCTAGTTAGTTGCCTTTTCATAATCCAAATATTATTCATGGTCATGTTTAGTGTAATAGTCGAGCCTCACACGACTCCGGCACTATTATTCACGGATTTCTCGCCCCCCCGCACAATTTAGAGAATTTTCATGTGGTGTGTAGAAGACCATATACAACACCTAATGTTTGTATAATAAGTAGATTTTTGTTAAATTCAGATGCAAGGCATTGAAATGAAGCTTTGTTTTGGAGATGATAAGCCTACTTTAAGAGAATTTTATTTCCACTACATTATACATATTAGTTTGTTATTCTTTATATGTCATTAGTTTGAGCTATTGTTAGACAGAGTTCAGAACAAGGAATATAGATAGAAAATTTCAGACAGAAGAAGAGGTCCTCCCTCCCAGCAATCACTGCAACATGTAGAACGGTCCTCCGCATGGGAAAGTGACAAATACCCGTGGTTTTCTGTTTTTCTGAGTTCAAATCCAAAATATTTCATTTTTCATTTGTCACTTTTTCTAAAAATGATGTGAACACAATTGGTATTCTTGAAGTTTGGTTGAATATGTATTCATCATCCAATTATTAAATGACATAACATATTTTTATATTAATTTATTTAAAAATAAAATCAAAATTTGAATGAATTTTACCTACGATTATCGGTACTCAACCAAACTCCAAGGTATTTATGAATTTTAAAAATTAAAAAAAAAAAACTAGCATCATCCATATGGCAGCCATGCAAGCAAGTACACGTGGCTTTTTCGTTTTCGACACCAATATTTATGGACGGGAAGATATGTCAAAGAATAAAAATCAGAGGAATCTCATATTTAAAGGATAAAATATAAAAAAAGATTTGCAGAGAAAACTAAATTTACTTTCTCTAAAAAAAAGTTATATTTTAATTATGTATTGAAGAGGAAAAAAAATTATAAATATGATATCACTATACATATAACTGATTTGAAGGATATAAGAGCTATTTAAGGTAAAATAACATCTTTTGGTCCAAGTTTTTAAGCAAGCATGTTTTTGGCTAAGGGTATTGATGAGGACAATTTAATCAATTTTAGCATGCTTTTGCGGAGTCTTTGAAAGCGGAGAAATACAAAACTTTGCGAGTGGAAGTTAGAGGACTTTAAGCAAGTAATGGTGAGAGCAAGTAAAGTGATGAATCCATGGTTGTTTGCTTGCAAGTGTCAGTCCAAACAGAATTTGGAACAATCATATTGATGGCTTCCTCCATCAAATGTTTATGTTATAAATGTAATATAGATGTTGTTATTTTCAAGTCAAAGCAGCGGGTGGGTGTTGGAGCGTGTTTTAGGTATGGAACGGGTCAATTCAAAGTGGTTTTCTCCACTTGGTGTTCGTCTTTGATTGCTGCTAGTGAAGGGGAAGCATGGGAGCTGCTACAGATCTCTTAACTATCTCATGTCTATGGATTTAAATTGAGTTATTATCAAGATATGGATTGTAAGAAAGTAGTATAGACATTAATAATTTAAGTTGAACTCATCAGAATATGTTAGATCATCTCTTAATGCATGGTCCTCCTATCTTTAAAAAAAACAACTACAAAATTGTGTTTACTAGGCAACAAATAAATGGTAGTGCTCATGTTCTAGCATAAATATCTATCAATTACCGTTATTCACAATATTTTTACAAACATTCGTCATTGTATTTCGAACATGATCATGAATGAAATATGTCAAATTTGTTTGGACAAAAAAAAATTAGTTAGTTTTGGAAGGTTTTAAAGGGCTAAGTTTTTTTAAAGGGCTTTTCACACACAAAAATATTAAATATCAAATATGTATTAAATTTACACTTAACCCTCTAAAGTTTTCCCCATCCAACTTGCAAATCTACCTCAAGGAAAATCGAGTTATAAATTCATAGAAGTTCACTTGGTATTTAAAATAGTAAAGTGGCAACAACAAAAATTGTCCATTAACTGTTGTCAGTGCAATAAGATGGTCAACAAGCTCTACATCGTCCGGTTTAGATTTAACGGTATAAATTTTATATGAAAGAAAATTTAAAGTTATATTAAGATTTGAACCAATTAAGAAGGAAGGGTTTAAATTTTAACCTCAAAAGTTATATTGAACAAAAATTAGAAACAATCTTAAGATTTAAACCATCCAATCTTAATCAAACGGTTCCAAAGTACTGATTGCAAGTATCTAATCCAAATTTCATATGCTCTTTGTATCACCGAAATTCTATCATGTTCAACTTCTACCAACCAATTTGTGTCCAGAATCCACATTTTCATTAAATTGATGACAAATCAAAGCTTGATTATTTGAAAGATGAAGAGATAATAAACATAAAAACTTAAATAATCGCCCAATGTACTGTGGCTTTACTTTTGCAATTCATGCATACAAAATAAATGCGGGACAGGGAAGTGTATTTTGATGACATCCCCCATCAAATTTCAATCACTATGACATAGATGCCAAAGGAGATTCACATCAGGGCTCATCTGCTGCACATTTTAACTGCCTCGTTCTTCAGTACAACAATTCATGTCAGGGTTGCCCATTATACCAAGCTTGCCGGACAAACCAATCGATCCAGTAGTAGTCAAACTTAAAAGTATTTGGCCATACCACGACCTTCCACACTCAGTTTTGTAGCCTGAAGCTGCTTCTTTTTTGGTGCCCTCAACTGCTGCAATTTCTTATTCATCTGCAGTTAACAATCCACATTGGTCAAATTCTACTAATAACTATAGCAGCAAACATAATTTTCAATCTTTATGTTTGTCTCAAGAGTTTCAAAATGAACTTCACTCGGTCGAATTTCAGTCAGAAAGATATAGAATTTCAAGGTTATAAAAATAATATCTTCATGTTAAGCTCATGCATGTGCTCTCTCTGCAGTGTACTTATCAAACAATTTGAGAGAACCTGTCATATCATCCTATACTTAACCATATATAGTTATATACTGATGCATCCCTGCTGCCCTATGCCCCTACTCTCACCCGCACGGTATTTTGGTCTTACAATGTACATGCGCAACAACAAAAATATGCATACAGCAAAAAAACAACAGCATGGCTTTCTGTTCATCACTGATGTAGATTCAACAGATTATTATGGAACAATGGTACCAGAAACAGAATGGGTGCAAATACCATATGGAGATCACAAAGATTTTGTTCTAAAAACATGACATCCACAAGTTGGGAATGCAAGGGAAGATTACTTAACATCTTGTGACATATATCCTTGCTGAAATTTAAACCAAAAGCCAGAAGCCATTCTATCCAAAATACCAGAAACACCCAAAACATACATGTAAAAAAGGCATTGAGTATTATTATTGGTAACTGACATCCAGTATCCAATGTTTAAATCATCCAACTTTTATTCATGAAACTATATAATCAAAAATATGGCATGTGATATGGCAAATTTGTCAAAGCACAATGTAAAGTCGCTAGGTGATCAGTGTGTTTGTTCACACGCCTGCTTATTTTTTGGCATAAAAACTGGTTTCCATCTGCCCCATACACTAGAAACTTCACCATTAATATAAGCAGCACACAAACTAAACTTCAAAGGAATTTGCTTGTCATTGGAAGTTGGAAAGGAGCAAAGTAAAAAAGTTGAAACAATATTTGAAACCGTATACACTAAAAGCTTAAAGAACCCACAAAAAGGATACAAAAGGGTGAAGAAAACCCAGAACTTAAAAAACACCAACCTTCATACGATGCTGGTCTTGTGTAGCTTGTTTTGCCCGTGCTCTGATTTCATCAGGGTCAATTTTAGATTGGGGGCGGATCACAAAATCCAAAGGTGTGGCTTCTGGCCTTGATGCATGTTGCCTGGAAGACGACTCTCCGGACCTAGGCCTGCATTACAATTATAAATTTACCATCCAACTATAAACCGGTGATTCCTTAAGTGAAACTGAACAACAAATATCATAAACATCGTTCAATCCTTACTGTGAAAGATCCAAATCAAGATCACCGTCTCTTGATTGCATCCCTGCAGCTTTAGTTGCTGGCCTGTAAAAGTTCAAGAAATCTATATAAATCCAACCTGTAATAAGTAAATCTAAACCAAGCAATTCAAAAATAGAAATGTACAAGCGTACTTTTTAACCACTGGCCTCCTGTAAGGAGCCCTATCATCCTCAGTATTTCGCATGTCTTCAAACCGAGTACTCTTATTAAATATAGGTCGGCTCTGAAATCACAAAAAAGATGACATAAACATAAAATCATACTAATAATGAACTTGTGAAAGGATAACACAGATAAAATAATGTCTTCAAGAGTCAGCCATTTTAGGTGATTGTAAAGCACACAAGATAATGTCAAACACAACACAGAGAAGACCCCACCCAAGTTTTCTTCTCTAGCATTTAAACACACTGTATAAAGCAAAGGGAATTGTACAGCTTTGAAAATAAGATACAAGATAATGACGGCGCAAGAGTTAAATAACATCTTATACTTACCCATTTATCAACCAAATCCTTGGCTAATCTCCTATTTACAGTGATTTCTTCATCGGACCTTGATAAAAACATAATAACCTGGAAAAACAATGAAAATATCAGTCCAGTATATTACTTCAAAATTCCAATAACAAACTACATTTAGACACCCCTATTGTTGTTTTGTTCACATTGTCAATAGAAACCCACCTTTCCAAGACCACTTCTCTTCAGCTGTTCTCTTCTATCATAATGCTCTAGATCTATAGGTAACTGCATAACAAGAAAAACGGATACAATGCTAAATAATCTTGGTAAAAAATGATTGCATCTAAATCATCATAATGGTATGAACTCGTTACATCATTCAAAATCGTCAAAATTGCTGTCCGTATGTTGATATTTGGCAGACTTCCATCAGGAAGTGGCTCAAGCCAACTCTTCAATAAATTTAGCACTCCGTGATCTAAAAACTCTAGCTGAAGCTGTTTCCTGTGAAAAGTTATCGTTAAAATAAGGAAAAAATTTACCATAACAACAGTCTAATATAGCAGGAAATCATCAGCTTACTTTGAGAGGACTTCTATAAGAAGAGGCAACTTCTTGAGCTTATTGACTGCGGGCTTGTGCTGCCGATTAAGCTCAGCGTCCTCTTCTGCTGTAACCTCAAGCTCAGCCATAACATTCTCAACTAATAAAGCAATTTCTGCAGGACTTCTCTCGTTCTTCTTCTTTTTCTTCCCCGTCTTGAAAAGATCCTTGATTTCATCATCTTCCTCACCCTCCTCAGCCTAGAAAATGACATAATAGAGAAAAGGTATCAGAAAAGCTTTTGATATTGCAAGAAATCCTATAATTGATTTCATACAAGAACAAAAATTTATGACTAAATTATAACCGAGAAAGTTTGACCTCAAAAAACAACCATTACATATTTCATTTTCCAGCACTCTACAGCTGATTTGAAGAACTTGAAATGGCGAAGTTATCAAACAAATTTTAGTAAAACGAAAGCAAAAAATCTTACTAAAAATTAAGGGAATAAATCATTAACCTGTGGGGCATCGCCAGGAGAACGCGGTTCATCATAACCATATAAAGCAGGTTCTACTCCAGTGTCGTCTATAAAGTTATCATCATCCATATTCCTGGCACCTTCATTATCATCCTTGATGACAGAAACAAAAAAAAAAAGTAAACTAACATCAGATACAATTCACAACCAAGAGCACTCCAAACATTCACCAGAACACAAGAAAGAAAAACACTCTGCCCCATTTAAAAGACATAACTAATAATAATCTATCAGGGAATAAAGGAGAGGATTTCCATCAAGTTCACATAATAGAGAAATAAAGTATCCCATATTCTCATACATAAGACCCTGTTTGGATAAACAACTTAATTTACAGCTTATCCGCTGTGATAAGCGCTTATACATAAGCTATTTCTATAACGAAAGATAAAATTAAATTATTTATGTATAATCTATAAGCTTTTTTCATAAGCTAACTTAGAAGACTAATGAAAATAAATTGAAAACAGCTTATGAACATGTCCTAATCTGTTTTTATAAGTTCTTCCAAACTATCTCACAAGTGTTTATGCCAGTAGATAAGCCCAAATAAGCCAATCGAAACAGACCCATCTCTTAAATACACAATTTGAAGCTACTCTAAAACTCTTAATTGATGAACAATTCAAAGTCTAATCCAATTGAATCATGAAAAGGATAATCCAAAATCACAAATGTACCTCAGAATTTGCAGCAAGTGCATCCCACATCTCATTAACTTCACCTTCACGATCAATCCCACTTTTCCCACCAACCCCTCTCTTAGAACCACCAAATCTAGACCCACCCTTTCCACTACTACTACTACCACCTTTCAGCCTCTTCTCCTTCTTCCCAGACCCACTTTCCTTCCCCTTCTTCCTCTTCCTCCCTTCATGTTCCTCCTCCAATTCATCTTCCAGCTCCGGTGGCAGCGCCATTGACTGTTTTCCGGTGTCGCTTTTCTTAATCAAGCGTTTCCTCGGCTTTGATTTCGACGAATCGTTGTCGTAAACCGGTGTCTGTGACCGGGCACGATCATGAAAATTGTCAACATCTTGTTCTTCAAAATCGTCGAGTTGTTGTGGCTCCGGTGATCCTTCGCCGTCGGATTGTACGTCGTCGTAATCCATCAACGGTTCACCGTCTTCATCACGATACCTAAAAAATCAAAATTGAATCAAATCGAATCGAATCGGTGAAAATCAAAACCCTAACGTAGAGAGAAAGAGAAAAACTTACGGATTGTCTTCGTAACCCATGGTGGATTGAAAAGAAAATTGTGTTGTGAATTGGTGGAAGTGTGAATTATTTATGAGAACTAGGATCGGGTTTTTGTGCGTGAATGAAAGGGGTTGTGAAGAAGAAGAAGAAGGTATTCTATTTTCTTTAGAGAACGAATGAAATTGAAAGATGAAAATAAAACGGGTCGGGTGGGTATGAATAATAGAGGGTGCTAGTGGAGTGTATTTTGATTTCTTGTCTTTGCAAAGTCATCAAATTATATTTGGATATGTGAGACTAATTTATGACATGTATTTAGGGGGTGTATTGGATTGAGATTTTAAAAGATTGTTTTGACAAACAAAATCCTGCAGATTTTAAAAGACTTTGTGAGATTATATTGATTCTATAGGATTTTAAAAGACTTTTTTTTAAATGACATTTTACAATCAGGATTTTAATGGATTTATAACACAGATTTGCTAAGATTTCAATAGACTTTATGAGATTTTAAGATTTGAAAGAATCACGTGGATTCTTAAGAAAAATTCAAAATAACAAGAGTGAATGAAAAAAATTACGAACTTTTACAATATGGAAATAATAATTATAATAATAATCAGTTACTCAAAATAAAAAAAATAAAAATATAATATAATATAATATTTAAATAATACTAATAATCATAACAAAAAAAAATATTACCAGTGAGGGAAACAAATCTGCTAACAACAACAACAAAACAAATGCTTAAAAAACAACAAATAAGGATAAAAAAAAAAAAAAAACAACAGTGGGGGGAAAAAATCTGA
The DNA here is from genome assembly GCA_946800305.1 of Medicago arabica. Classification (NCBI taxonomy): domain Eukaryota; kingdom Viridiplantae; phylum Streptophyta; class Magnoliopsida; order Fabales; family Fabaceae; genus Medicago; species Medicago arabica. The sequence continues at coordinate 45,717,458 of OX326970.1, forward strand.
AATAAATAATATTTAACAGTGAGGGAAAAGTATGCAACGCGTACAAGAAAAACATTCGATAATAAAAAACAACAAGGTAAAGGTAAAAAGTTCAAATGTATGGTGAACAGGAAACCGTGATGACTTATGAATAATAATAAATGGTATGAGTCTGGTTTGAGACAAGAAAACAAAACAAGAATTATGGAAGTCTCGAAAAATCTCAAGGATATTTGTGAGATTGTTGAATGAACATCTTATGTGTATTTTTAGATAAAAAAAGTCTCACAAAATCCATTCCATACAAGAATCCATTAAAATCTGTATACTTTTGAATACCAGAAGATATTTTATAAGTTAGCCGAAATCTCGTTTGAATACCACCGGATTTTGTTGCCCTGTATAAAAAGTCTTGATTGTCTTGATTGAATACCACAAGATTTATTTATATTCTATAAAAGTCTTGATTGAATACCACAAGACTTTTTTATTTTTGAAAAGTCTTTTAAAATCCTATGAAATCTCAATTCAATACACCCTCCTTAGATTGAGGGAGTGAAAAATGTCAAGGAGAATTCCATTATTTTTATCTTTGGAAACATTTTCAAAAGAAAGAAACATATTGAAAGCTGACTTAAGGGAATTCAAAGTTATCTAGAAAGAGTTGATTCCTTTAGACACGCTCTCCTTGAAAAAGAATTACAACAAAAATATAATCGTATTCTTTTTCAAGAAGAAATGTTTTGGTATCAAAAATCCAGAGAGAATTGGGTGAAGTTTGGTGATAAAAACAGCTCCTTTTTCCATGCTCAGACCATTATAAGAAGGAAAAAAAATAGAATTCACAAGCTTCAGCTTCCAAATGGTATTTGGTCATCAGATAACATCATCCTCCAAGAAGAAGCCCAAAACTTTTTCAAGAATTTGTTTGCTAGCCCCCACACTAATCAAAACCACGCCTTCCATGAAGGTAACCACCCAATCATTGATGACATTGGTAAACACACCCTCACTAACCCCGTTACCAAAAGTGAAGTTTATGTTGCCCTCAACTCCACGAAACCATATAAAGCTCCTGGCCCTGACGGCTTCCAGTGTATTTTCTTTAAACAATATTGGCATATTGTAGGAGATGACATTTTCCATTTAGTCAAAACAGCCTTTCACACTAGTCACTTTGATCCGGAGATTTCAGACACCCTCATTGCACTTATCCCTAAAAGCGACTCTCCCAACACTTATAAAGATTTCAGACCCATCAGTTTGTGCAATATTGTCTATAAGATAATTACTAAAGTCTTGGTTCATCGGCTTAGGCCAATTCTTAATACTATTATTGGCCCCTATCAAAGCAATTTTCTGCCTGGTAGGGGAACAACTCATAACTCAATTGTTTTGTAGGAAATTGTTCATTACATGAGAAGAACCAAAAAGAAGAAAGGGTATGTAACATTTAAGTTGGACTTGGAAAAAGCTTTTGATAATGTCAACATGGATTTTCTTCACTCTTGTCTCTATGACTTTGGGTTCCCTGACATCACCATCAAGCTCATCATGCATTGTGTTTCCTCATCAACCTTCTCTATTTTATGGAACGGAAACAAAATGCCTCCCTTCAAGCCAAGCCATGGTCTTAGACAAGGTGATCCACTTTCTTCTTACCTCTTTATTCTCTGCATGGAAAAACTCTCCACAGCCATCAGTAATGCAGTTCAACAAGGGAATTGGGAGCCTATACACATCTCAAATGGCGGGCCTCATATATCTCACCTTCTTTTTGCGGATGATGTTCTCCTCTTCACTAAAGCTAGAAATTCTCAGCTCAGATTTATCACCGCTTTATTTGAAAGATTCAGCCAAGCGTCAGGATTGAAAATTAATCTTTCAAAGTCAAGAGCTTTTTATTCCTCAGATATTCCTCAAGGTAAAATCAACAACATTACATCCATATCAAGCATCCGCAGGACAACATCCCTTGATAAATACTTGGGTTTCCCTATCCTAAAAGGGAGGCCTAATAGAAGTGATTTCTATTTCATCATTGAAAAAATGCAAACTAGGTTGGCTTCATGGAAGAACAGACTCCTCAATAGATCAGGTAGACTGGCTCTGGCTACTTCCGTTTTATCTTCCATCCCTTCTTATTATATGCAAATCAACTGGCTTCCCTAATGCATTTGTGATTGTAACACCCCAAATTTCCAACATAAAAATTCATACATAATTATCAGAGTATAACACAAATGGGATGTCACACATCATAAAAATCCTTAAAATAAAAAGAATAATAATTCTTTATCCTTCAAAATTCATTAACATAAATCTTTTCAAAAACTTTGCAGCGGAATCATAATTCAAAAATCCTTAAAGGAATTAGTTCTTTGCACAAAGGCCTCACAGGCATCTCAAAAATTCAAAGATAGATCGTAGACATCATAATTAGTTCAACATGATACATAAGGAATAGAATTCAATAAAATCTCATCCCGTTACATATCAGAGCATTTCCTACGACACCACAAGGACCTCTCACATCGTTGTACTTAAGCTTGATCACTTGCACTTGCCCACAAGGCGGCAATTCCAACAGAAGGGGTGAGATTTCACAAACAATAATAATGAGCATATAATTCATCAAATGCATTTAACAGCATAGACATCATCAATTAATAATAATTCTTCATATAGTACTTCTTTAACGACTCATAAGCAACATCATGTAATCATCATAACAACATCAATTAGTAATACAAATAACCACGTAGTTCATCTTTAATAATACTTCATATAACAATATAAGCAACATAAACAACAATCAACTTCAAATCATCTTTAACGATACTTCACATAAACAACATAAACAACAACATATAACTCTTCATTAACGATTCATTGATAATTATCAACTCGACAACTTAGACAACTCGACAACTTTAGACAACTCGGCAACTTCGACATCGACTACGCAACTTCAACTCGACAATGTAACTTAGACATCTTATTCATGCATGTGGTACCAATACAGGGCATCAAGCCCTCAACGTAATAAGTATTAATATACTTCCAGGGCGTCAAGCCCTCATCGCAAATGAGCTAAAGCTCCAGGGCATCAAGCCCCCAACGTGTAGAGTAAAAACTCACAGGGCATCAAGCCCCCAACTGAAATGAGTATGCATGAACTCAACAACTTACAACATAGACAACGTCAACAACTTATAAGACTCCAATACTTTGGAACAACCACTTACAACTCATACAACTTAGACCAACACTTGCAACTTTAACGACATTGACGACAACAGTGGCAATGACAACGACAACGACTTCGCATCATAATATCATAATTCATCAGTCATAAACAATATCATATAACATCGTATTAACAACAACAATTCATCAATTATGAATAACATCATGAAACAACTTATTCATCAACATATACACTCATGTAATAATTCATCAACCATGAACAACATCATGTAACATCTTATACATTCATATAATAATTCATCAACCATGAACATATCATATAACATCATATTCATCAACATATACATTTATATACTAATTCAGCAATCAGGGAAAACATCATATATTATCATCAACATATACATTCATATAATAATTCACTAAAGCCTCCTTGGAGTATTTTCATCATAAACCAAACACCAAAAATCATTTTCAAGTCAAACCAAAGCCAACGGACAGCTAACACAATTATCTACAACTTTCATGTTTATACCAAAGGTCAATTCTGTACCTATCAATATCGGTTTTCATTTCAAATTCGGGAAAGGTTGTGCTGAAATTCATAAATATTCACTGTGACCTACGTGCAGTAATATGACCATAACTCAAGTTCTATAAATCATTTAGAAGTCAAACCAACGGCATTAAAAAGATAACATCCATACCTACAACTTTCGTGTTTACACCTAAGACCAATTTTGTACCTATCAATCTCAGTTTTCATTTCAAATTCGGGAATGGTTGTGCTAAAATTCATAAGTATTCACTGTGACCTACGTGCATTAATTTAACCATAACTAAAGTTCTATAAATCATTTAGAAGTCAAACCAACGACATTAAAAAGCTAACATCCATACCTACAACTTTCGTGGTTACACCTAAAGCTAATTCAAAATAGAAACGGGTGAAAAGTGAGTGTTTTTCCAGTTTTGGCTTTCAGAAAATCGGTGGCCGAATTCGCTTACGGGAAAGAACAATTTTCACTCCAAAAACCCAATTTTTGATCCCTTAATCATCCAAAATGATTTACAATGATGTTTACAGGTCAAATAGGCAATATAGAAATCAAAACAACATAGGACCATGCATCAAACAACACAATTCATCTCATTTTATCAATTAACATAAACTTTCTAACCCTAATTCAAGAACACAACAATTCATCAAATTTCAGAATTATATGCTATGATTATTGAAGAAAATCTCACCCTTACCTTAATAAAATTGGAGCAGCAGCCTCTTGGTTCTCCACTTCTAGTTTTCTCCCTTTTTCTCCCAAAACTGATTGTACGTACTGTTTGTTCCTAAACCTAGGTTTTACCTTTTATACCTCTTCTATTTGTTTTATCTTATTCCACTTATTCCCTCATAATTCTAACTAATTCAAAAACAGCCCCACAACTTAATATTCTATTTAAAAATATATATAAATTATTTCCATAACAAATATCAAATATATTTATAACAAATATATTTCTAAACAAAATAACAAACATATTTATAACAAATATATTTCTAAACAAAATAACAAACATATTATCACTTATCAAATATAAAATCATGTAAAAGTATTCAAATATTAACTAAAAATAATTAAATAAAAAGGGGGCGTTACAGTGATAGCATTGATCAAACATCCAGGAATTTTATTTGGAAAGGGTCGAACAACAAAGGTGTACACTTGGTTAACTGGAAGAAGATTACCAGGTCAAAACACCTTGGAGGTTTGAATATTAGAACATCTCGAGAAGCCAACACTTGTCTTCTTGGTAAACTTGTGTGGGACATGATCCAATCAAAAAACAAACTTTAGGTGAATCTTCTTTCCAATAAATATACAGGTGCTCCTAAGATTCTTCATGCTAATGCTCACGCCAATTATTCCCCATCTTGGTCTTCCATTATTCGTGCCAAAGACACTCTTGAATGTGGTTACTCTTAGAGGGTGGGCTCATGATCTTCTTCTTTTGGTTTAGCAACTAGAGCCCTCGTGACTTTCTTGGTACCTCCGTCCCGATTATTGACATTCATGATCTCCGCCATTCTGTCAAAGATGTGTTCTCCAACAATGGTTCTCACACTCAAGCGCTTTACACCAATCTTCGTCCAGCAATTGAAGCCTATCTCAACAACACTCACATCAATTTTAATGCATCTGTTGAAGATGCTTTCATTTGGTCTCACAACAAAAATGGAGTCTATTCTGCTAAAAGTGGATACTCTTAGCTTCTATCCCTCTCTGAATCTCAAGCCTCCGCTGATTAGCATCTTTCTTGGTCTTGGATTTGGAAATTGAAAGCTCCGGAAAAATATAAATTTCTTATTTGGTTAGCTTGTCATGATGCTGCCCCAAACCTCTCGTTGCTCCATCATCGTAATATTGCTCAATCGGCATCTTGTACCCGTTGTGGAGATCATGAAGAATCCTTCCTTCATTGTGTCCGTGATTGTAGACATTCTAAAATCATTTGGCATAAAACGGGTTTTTCAAATCAAGATTTTTTCTCTAACATCTGTGCAAATGATTAGATCTGTACTAACACCAATGGTCCTCACTCCAATTTATTCCTTGCTACTATCTGGTGGACTTGGAGACATAGAAACTTAATGTGTCTCAACAATGAAACTTGGTCTCTAACTCGCCTCATCACTAGCATTCATAACTCAGCTGACTCTATTTCTTCGGCCTTCAATCATGACCCATCAGTCGCTGCTGATCACCTTGTTAAATGGAATTGTGGTGATTTTTCCTGCACCATTCTGAATGTTGATGGAAGTTGTAACAGGATTCCTATCCGTACCGGTTTTGGTGGCATTTTCCGTAACATGCATGGATTTTTTCTATCGGCTTTTTCAGGGTCTATCTCCCACTCTGATGACATATTGCTGGCCGAATTAATAGCAATTTATCACGGGCTTCGTCTTGCTAAAAACATGGGTATCGATGATTTGGTTTGCTACTCGGACTCCCTGCTCTCCAACAATTGTTCAAAAGCACCTCATCTACAACAACAATAACCAAATTGTCACTAAATGGGGTTGGCTATATGGATTGAAGCTAGTGTTATCCTTACTACATAATTTGCAGGTCTTCTCTCTACATGCTCAAACCCAATATTTTAAAACCCAGACTTATCAAATGAATCGATCTGATCAAAGACTGAGAAGGTGTATGGTTTGACCGAGGCAACAAACCAAACATGCAAAGAAATTGGTCAAACTGAGATCCCATGTAACCCAAACTAGACCATTTTAAGATTCAAGAAATATTTTAAAAAACAAGATTTTAAAAGACTCCTCAAACCATCAAAACCTATTTTTCGTCATTTTTCTATTATAGGCTCTGAAGCATGGGTACTCCAAACATACGAAGTACTGGTATCGGGTACGCACTCGTACTGGGTACTCGTATCGTATGTACCAAACTGTATCTATTTTTACTTTGTTGATTTGATGTATTTGGTGCAGCAAAAACATAGAAGGTGGAAAAAAATTATTGTGCTTTTTTATTGTATTTCAAATCTCTCTTTTACTTTTAATGAAAGTAGTGGAGGAAGTGAACAAAAAAGAGTAAATCTCTAAAGCAACATGATGATAGAAATGTGAAAAATATGTTTTTGATGTTTTATATCAACGTATCCGTACCTTCCTTTTTTAAAGTTTGTCGTATTACGTACCAGTACCTGTACCAGTGGGTATCGTACTCGTACTTATGCATCATAGATTATAGGTGCTACCACAACTCTCTCTCCCTTTTTCTCTTTAATATTTTCATTTCTAATCTTACAAAACATCCACCACAACATCCTCATTTCTAATCTTATGAAAGTGTGGGCGGTGAAAAACCAACACGAAAATAAAACATGCGTAGTGAAAATGAGGATGTTGTGGTGGATGTTTGGTAAGATTAGAAATGAAAATATTAGAGAGAGAAAGGGAGAAAGTTGTGGTAGCACCTATAATCTATGATGCATAAGTACGAGTACGATACCCACTGGGCATGTTTTATTTTCGTGTTCGTTCTTCACCGCCCACACTTTCATACAACATCGTCGATTTTACAATTGTCCAATAAAATTTTCCATTCAACTCGAGTGGTACTTTCATATCACATAAAACACCTAACTTGAATTTGATAATTTAGTTACGCTTGCATTTCTCCGTCGTTTTGTACTATGGACTCAAGATATTTAAAGTGTGTAACTTGTGGTATGATATGATCTTAATTTTCATCTCCAAGGTAGAAATACTTTGTCTTTTGTTGAAATTATATTTCATATATTTTGTCTTGTTTCTACTTAGGTGGAAGGCATACACTTCTAAGGCTTGAATTCAAGTCTCCAACTTCCCATTTAATTCCCCCTTTTACTCTCCAAACAGGGCTACGTCATCTACAAAAACAAAACAAAAAACAATTTAGTGCTAGCTCTTGGGTGTGTTTTGTAAATACATCTAAAACTAAAGTAAAAAAGCATCACATCTACAAAGTTTACCAAATAGATCCCACCATTAACTACACATTATTACGTTCAACAATCATTTATGGGACTTGATCAATTGACATCATCATGTCAAACTTAACAATATGACACCGATGATAATTCTATAATGTATAATTGTATTACAAGGTTGATTGTTGGATTGAAAGATATTATAACATAAATCATGTATAAAAAAATTTACATTAATCGAAAATCATTTGATATGTCAATAAGATACATCAAAATTAACTCGTTTTTTAAAAGTTCATAAGACGTTAATTTTAAGGTATCTAATTGACATATCATATGATTTCCGATTAATTAAAATTTTGTAGATACGATCTGTTATAATATTTTTCAATCCAACAATCGATTTTCTAATTTATTTATACAGTAAAAAATTATAGTCGGTGTCATATATTAATTTTAACACATTGATGTCAATTGATCTTATCTCTCATAATTTATATTTGTTTCTGTCAAAATTCTATCTTCATTAGGATATATTGTTTGTACAAGTCTTTTATCTCCTGTCTCTCCAATCAGACATCCTTTCTAATGATCCTCCAATAAGAGTAGTTAACAATCATAGTTGAAGTTCTTTTTTTTTACTCATTTATTGAAGTTATTATCATTCTCGCATATAAACGCATACTTGAAGTTCTTTTTTTTACACATTTACTTTAAATATACAAGGTCTTGCTAACGAGTATCATAATGACATTTGTTAAGAATTTAAAAATGAAAATAATTTGTAACTTTCGTGTGAAAAATGTTACTTTTTGATGTTTTAATGTATTGAATACATAAATTTTAAGATAAAATTTCTATTTTAATTTTTTTATCAAGTGTCATTACGACACTCGTTAACATTTCTTATATATATGACCGACCAAGTATATGCCTTATTGGTGAATAACTTACTCTAGAATCAAAGTCAAAGAAAGTTAGAAGCAAGTCAACCAAAGTCAAAATACTTAAAAAAAAAAAAAAAGCTGTATTTTTGTTGAAAGGTCTAATTCTAAAGTCAGAATAAAGTTTAATATTCAAAATTATCAAATATGCGAAGTATCACAATATTTTTCAAATCTATATTCTCAAAATTAGCTGAGTACGAGTATCTGAGATTTCCAGTGTGACTAAATATTGCTCTTATTTTCGTTATAAAAAAAATGTGCAACAAAATTGTTCTTAGTAAGATTTGTTTGTTTGAAGTTTTTTTTTCCTGAAAGCATAGCATAACTTTACATTTTTTCTTTAATAACTATGATGATGCTATTAACTTGAACTTAGACCAGTGTTTTATATAACACACGATTATATAGGTCACATATTAGTTTGCAAAAAATTTGTACACATTTCAACTCGTGTTTTTCTGTTGGTATTAGAGTGCAACCTCTTGGCTAAGCGACTAATTAGGCTTGTATATAGCATAACATTTATTACTGCTTTAAGTAATTTTTATAACAAAAGATAAAATCTTATCAAGTTGTCTTCATATAAGTTATATGCTTATGAAAATAAACTAGAAATAGCTATAAATATGCATAGGTTGTTTTCATAAATTCTCCAAAACAACCTGCAAGTGTTTGCATGCACCAATAGATAAGTTCAAATAAGTTAATCCAAACAAACCGAAGTGCACTTATTATTTTAAATTTCTTATCTACAACAATGGCTGAAACAAACACCATTCTTATCTTCTTGAATGCGTATGTTAGTATTATAAGACTACCACTATCGGAAGGAAATAATCACTACTATTAGATCAAATCAAATGATTTTGACATTTGAAATGTCCTTAAACAGTCTTCATGTGTCTAAAAACCATTGAGTTCAGATTTCAATGCAAAGTTGTAAGCAAATCAGAAAATAGAGCACAACTCCATTCAAAAAGCTAACTCTATCTCATGTGTGCCGTGAACAAGTTCAAATATGAAAATACCAAGATTGCCAAACTGCCAAGAAAATGTGGGATACTTTTCCTGTGGCTAATGAAGACAGTGACCTAGTAAATGAGTATAAGATTAGCCTGCTAGTTCATCAATACGAACCCTTAACATTTAAGATACATTTTTCAATTTGTGTAGTTTTTTATTTGGGGAAATGTCAGTCCACTAAACCATGCCAACCCTAGGGCGAAGAAAAAGAAACATTGCATGCCATTATTTGAAATTAAAAAAAAAAAAAAAGAAATTTTTACACAATTGAAATTCTACATGAATTACAAAGTCCACTCTTCCATTGATGAGAAGATTATAATCCTGTAATTCTGCCTAATGCACTGTACATACATTTACTACATTTCTCAAGTTGTGGTGTTTTTCTCAAGTTCTGAAATGTTGCAAAAAAATTACTCCTGTTTTGAATTGCAATCGATTGATTGGAGTGAAGTTTCATGCATTACATTTACAAACTAAAATGAATAGAAAAAAATTCAACCAGTCTTCTGTTTAGCAAGAAACGGATACTTGAACTCAACATAGTTTTCTTCGTCCCATAAGAATGATCCAAAAGCAACAGATTCCAAAACAAGCATAGTCAAGCCTGAGAAGGTAAGTGAAAGAACTTCATCATTGGTAGTTTCAATCGAACCATCACCAGAGAGGCGGATATCAGGCCTTCCAAAGAGGGCCTGAGTTTGCTTTTCAATCAATGATATAGCTTCCTTGGAGCGTACGGTAGCAAGTCTCTGAAGTGCCTCCGCATCCAACTGTGTCACATAATCTCTTAGTCCGGATGATTTGCCTTCACCAGTATTCATGTCATCCATTTCATAATAACCTTCGTCGTCAGGATAGATCCTAATCAAGGAATCTGAATCCCAGAGCTTGTTTGGTGGCGATGGTTCATCAAAACTAATATTTTCTTTACCCAAATCCTGTGGAAGTGTTCCCACTGACCTCTCAAGTTGAAATCGTTCATCAACTCGTTTAAGAAAATATCCATACATTATTGAAGCAGCGTATAACTTACCCAGCTTGATTTTGCTAATCTGAATAATTGTCTGGAGAGGACCTACAGCCCGTTCTCCTAGTACCAGAGATAAGTGACTCTGTATCATCTCAAATGCCTCTGGAGAATGAACGGCTTCTAACTTAAACTCTTGATTTGGCCATAAGTCCACTTGCTCATTAGGATTGGAGGTTGCTGATATTTTTGGGATCATTGAAATTTTGTTCTCTTTAAATTTGTTTACGATTAAGCAGTACATTATCTCTTCCAATGTTGTTCGCTTTTCCTTCTCTTTAATTTCAGCTATCCTCCTACAGTCCAGATTTTACAAGATTGATCACATTTACACTACCAATAACTAAATAAACAACCAATATTGATGCAAATATATTCTACTTTAAAGTTTCAACCTTCTAGAGGTTTAGCGGATAAAGGGTGAAGAGCACACAATTCCTAATTAATTTAGATTAACATGGGATGAAAAGAGAGGAGTATCACTTACTCATAAGTGTGTTTGTGTGTGTGTGCGTGCACTTGCACATGATCTTAAATTAATAATATAAGTAGCTAGCTCCATACAACTGTTATGAAAGGATCTTACTGGCATGAATATGCATGTGTGTAGCCAGTCCCATAAAGTTGAAGGAAAATATCTTTCAGGTAAGCACCAACTAAACATTGTACTAAACAAACTAACATTTGATAGAAAATATGGACTAATATAGTGTTTGGATATGGTGCTAACTCCTCGATCTCACAGCCCAATTCTAATTTTGGCATGTTTTTCCAAAGCTATAAACTTCATAGCCTAACTAATGCACGTTGTTACCATGGTTCCACTGGATACCAAACACATGCTAAGAATTACATCCAAGTTTTGTTTACCATTCTTATATTACTCACAAGTGCCTTCTTTTTAAGTCACACACGCCACACAAACTTTTAAAAGTAGTTTATCCAAAAAAGCATAGCATTTTTCATACCACTAAGGCTTTAATCATTTACCATAAATGTATATCAGTAAGAAAATTACAAACTCAAGAAGAAAAAAGAAAAGAAAAATCACAAAAGGAACCCTAAAACATTGAATGAGAAGGCAAACGTTCTTACTAGCAATTCACATGAATACTTTTAGTACTGGAAAGATTTTACATAGTATGATAGCACAATATGTGCCTAGAACAATAGAAAAATTCAAAACCATAAACAGAGCTTCCACGATTTTTTATTCTTATTTATGGGTACAGTGTACCTAAACTTTGCTACAGTTGTCCATAAGCCCTTTGATTTTTTAAGTTTTCCTTTCCACGTAGCTAGTTCTAGTCAAATCATGGGAAAGAAGAAGGAAAGGATTGCTATACTTACTTATAAAGGGAATCCTCGTACGTAGACGATTCTTCTTTTTGAGCATCTCTTTCAGTCTGAAGTTTCTCTAGCTGCTGATCAATGGTTGCTGAAAACAAATGAGGATGGGTTTGCAAAATTTGTTCCAACAGCTGACCAACTGGTGACTCAAATTGGAGAGGAGGAGAAGGCACAAAATTATCACTTGAATCTGTAGATGCTCTCACAACTAACCCTCTAGCTCGAAAACTGTAGGGTTCGTAGTGTTTAGCATTGTAAGATGGAGGACAACTCTGCAGATAAAAAAACACATTACAGCTGTTTAGTTGCTGAAAATTCCTCTAAGAAAATGACATACATTCTAGTATTATCCTCCAAAAAAAACACATGATAAATTCTTATATTATCCTTTATGGCCAGTTTTTGCAATATATGGCCAGTTTGAAATTCCTCCAAAAAAAAAAAGCAAAAAAACAGTTAGAAAAGACAATAAGCCATGCTAATCTATAAAGGAAGTTCATGTACAAGTCTAACTGACATATTGTTTACTTTAACAAACTGCACTGTGGAAGTTGTAAGGCAACTATCAAGAAGTAAGTTTACAATGATATAAACACTGATGATAAGTTATTTTGTGGAAGCATGTAATGGAGAAAAGGGTTCAAGAACAAAACAGACGAGATCAAAACATCAGAAATAGGCAGGAATCAAAATAACTTACTTATTAATAAAAACTGTGTAGTTATGAGTTATAAATGGATGAAAAACCGTCAGAGATCCGAAAGATACATAAAAACAATTTTTTAAGCCTTTGCAAACAAAACAGTTTTTCAGCTTAAGGGAAAAAAAAGTTGGAGAAATGGATAGTCAATGTGGGTTCCTTGTTTACAGAGTGTTACTAATTGCAGGTTGCAGAAAAGAGTGGCGCAATAGCGGTGCTATAGCCACTATTTCATAATATTTTGCACTAAATAGCGTAAGAATAGCGGTTTGTTCAAATTGTGATACACAACAATGCTATGGCGGCTCTATAGTCGCTATTTCATTATATTTTGTACTAAATGCAATAGAGTATGGTGGAACAATAGAGATTTGTTCATATTCCACTATGCAACATCACTATAACACTGGTTAACAACACTGAGCTTCCAAGCCTTGTGAATCAATATAATTAACATTTTTATAACAAATCTTGAGCTCAGCTATGAAACCTTAATTAAATGCATGAACTAAATTAACAAAATTACAATAGGTACCATTTAATTTGACAACACCGGTAACAAGAGATATTCCACTCACAATCATCACACCACAACAGTCATATAAACCAAAAATTCATTTTAATAAATACCTACAACAAAAGGAATAATTTTGAGACATCACAAAACTTAGCAGGTTAATTAGCTTGAAATGTAAATATTAGGAAATGAAACTCAGGACTTTAACAGAGTTAACTCCGTACTGATTTCATTGTCACTTCATTTGAGCCATATAAATAACTAAGACCATGTTTGGATAAACAGCTTACAGAGTTTATGGGAACAAAATCATAAAAGAAGTAAAGAATAAATGATATAAAAAGCTTACCTTAAGAAATCCAGGGGAAAGAACATTCTTGGCGTCAAAAGCATGGAAATGGCGGAATTCCGGTGACCGGAGCGAGGATGAAGATGGAAGCACCACCATAACGTCGCTGATTGCAGCACCTGAAACTTGCATTGTTGCTATTGCTGCAAGTTTCTTGCAGCTGTTTATAATTAAAGTAAATTAAATTAATAATAATAATCAAAGAAAGTGGGAAGAAGAAGAAGAAAGAAGAAGTTCTTACAGTTATTTTCTCTTTGAATTCTGAGGTTTCGTGACTCTGAAGAACACGGATAACGTAATGAACGAAACGAAACGTGTGCGTCAAAATTACTAATTTTATGACTAGAGAATCTTATGTTATATATGGTCCACCGTGGACAAGGATTTTGAGTCATTTCATTAAACAAACACTCAACCAGAATATAAGATACTCTAAACATTCATCAATAAAAACATTCTTTAAGGAATCTTAAAAAAAAAATTATCTATGTAAAAGTTGTAACTACACAATTTTCAATGTAAAAGTTATTAATTTTAAATGTTAAAACAACGTTTTAAAAACACTTGTTAGCATTTTATATAAAGTATTTAGACACTCGGTATTTAATCTACCGTTAGAAGGTGAAAAAAAAACATTTAAAAATGATACATATGATAGATTTGTGAGGTGAAAAGGGAAGAGAGATGTAGAGAAAATAAGATATGTGAAAAGTAAGGATGTACATACATAGTTGTATTAAAATTTTCAATATTTTTGGAACAATGTTTGGTGGTCTTGGTGCAACTGCGGTTCTTTTGCTTCTCCGGTTCTTTTCAGGCGAGACATAAGGATAAATTGGTTAAATGAAACTTCTCCAATCAATCTTGCATTATTCTCAATGTTGAGGGCAATTGCCTTGGCAGCCAAATCAGAGTTGGATTTGGGGTTTGTTTCATCATCCTTTCAGGACATGAATCTCTGGTTTCTCAAAATTACTTTTAGAATCTTTTGATATTCTTTATGTTGACCTTCATGCAATACATCAAAGACTTTTGTTGGTTAAACAACTGAATCACCATGATTATACTTCTCAAATACCAATGTTTGACAAATATGTGAGTTTGGTCCAAGACATCAAAAACCTTCTTCATTAAGATTGACATGTTCGCATCGTTTACACCTTTTGAGAAGAAAATAGTTGTGCAGAATTCCTTCTTAAACTAGATGTTTCTTCTAACATTGATATCACAATCCAATTCTCCCATCTAGTAGACATCTTAGATCTTCTTGCCGCAATCTTTTATAGAAACTTGGTTCCCTAAAGCTTAGTTTTTCCTATCTTTTTGTCATGTTTTCTTTTGTCTTTAGGTTTTTAACAAAACAAAAAAAACTCTTTTAGACGCACCGATTCAAGCGACTTTCCAAGATGTCGACTTCCTCCAACAATGAACTTGTGAATGGTAGAATTTTAGATTCAAACATCGTCAGAACAAACGCGTGTTGGAGTTGCTCCAAGTTATCTCACATATCATTTGCCAAGTCTAATGTGAAAGAGATTATTGTTAACAAAATTTGTAAAATATCAATTAACTTAATTATTTTCTCAAATTTCACAACATAATTACAAAGTTATGTGTTGTTTGATACACGAAAATACTTTGTGTAGTCTCAAATATAAACAATAAAGTTTTACAATTGTTGGTCTCAAACATAAGCAAATTACAATTATCAATAATATAAGTGTGAATAATTATTTTTGTCCTTGAATTTTTATAGAAAAAGTATTTTTGTCTTTGAATATGTAACGAGTAGCCATAATAATCCCTCAATGTAGCTAAATTATAAAACAGTCATTGTGAATTTTGTTAGTCAAAATAGTTCACGTCGAGAGCAAATTGGTAAAATACATCGATATGATACAAATTAAAAAAAAAACATAATTATTATTTTTACAAACATGATTACTTTTTACTAGTCAAATGCAGATAACCGTATTTTTAAAGCGGTGCACATTTTTTTTATTTTTTTTACAATCAAATATATATGTCTGTTAATGATTTTCATTTTTTTATGAAGTATTTTTATGATTTTTGTAGGGGAGTCTTTTAATGATTTTGGTAAATAAATTATATTGGTTAACATGTTTTTCAATTTAAGAAATTAAATTACTCACTGATATTATATTGATTCTAGTTGTAAATGATTTGAATCGTTTAAGAAGAGTTCAATTATCGATCATATCGAATAAAATGAGAGAACACGTTTTATATGTGTTACACATTAATTAATCGACGATGAAAACTTCGATCAATTAATAATATCATAGTAGTTAAATTTTTTTTTATTCTTTAACCAAATACATTTTTCTTTTTCTTTGACAAATCTAAACAAATCCATTTAAATTTTTAATCTTTGAAGTTTGAAACCAAAATATCTTTGAAACACGCAACCAGCAACCTACGTTTTACAAAGGAAGAAGAATATCCCGCTTCTCCTTCCACCGCCACCATATTCGTCCCCTCAACCGCCGCATCCCTCTACCTCAACAACGTATATTTTCATTCTCTCTCAATCCTTCAATCTTGCATTACATTTTGAAATCCTTATCCATACAACTAAATTTCAATTCTTTTGACCTAATTTCAGCGTTCCGAAAATGGTTTCTGGATTAATCAACGCAAACCCTGTCATATACGAAAAGAAACAGCGTCAGCAACGTTCTACTCAATCTCTTCCTAGTGACGAATACACCGTCGAACCAATCGATCAACAAGAGATTTTTGATATCCTTTTTTTTTCTTTCTAAATTCCTTTTTTTTTTTGTTTCAGTATCACTTTTATTGAATTTAGCTGCTAAGAAATTATAGAAAAATTGATTTAGAGCCTGTTTGGATTGGCTTATCTTAGCTTCTCTACTCACATAAGAATTTGAGAGAATTTATAAAAATAGGTTGCGGCATGTTCATAAGTTGTTTTCAGCTTATTTTCATAAGCTCTACAAGATAGCTTATTAAAACAGCTTATAAAAAGGCAATTCAACTTTATTTTGGGTCGCTTATTTTTGAGCTTATGCAAATAAATAAGCTTAGAAGTATCATTCCTAAGCTTGTCAAGGTATTTTATGAAAATACAACTTATGTAGATACAATTTTTCGTTAGTGAGAACTTATAAATTGACATTGAAGCTTAAGCTTATTTATTTGCATAACCTTTTTGATAAGCTAAAAAATAAGCCAATCCAGATGGGCATTTTATCTTTTGTTATAGAAATAGCTTATCATGATAGACGTTTTTGCTATAAGCTGCAAATCAAGTTGTTTGTCTAGGTAGAGGCTTAATACTGTTAATATTTCCTTAACTATTCATAAATCATATAAGAGATATCAAGGATCCTGAGCATCCTTACTCTTTGGAAGAACTCAAGGTGATAACCGAGGAAGCTGTTGAAGTCGATGACCAGAAGAGTTATGTTAGGTACTTGTTGTTGTTGTTATTTTCAACTATTTGGTTTATACTTGGTGGGATTATGGAACATTTAGTTTAATGTACTTGTTTTATTGGATTATTTTGATTTAGGGTTACATTTACTCCGACAGTGGAACATTGCAGTATGGCAACGATTATAGGTCTTTGTTTACGGGTCAAGCTCTTGAGAAGTTTGCCTCCGCGGTACAAGGTAACATTTTTCTTAATTATTTTTCTGAGTTTTGTTTAGTGATGTAATCTAGTTTACTAATAGATGGACTAATTTGTTGCATTTTAATATATAAATGGATAGAAGTATTTGTATGTGTTTTACTTGTGAATTGCTAAGGCCTAAGAGTAATTAGAGAGATTAGTTTATAGTTGCTGCAGAGTGATGAATTGATTCTTTTCAATGATGATTTATAACATAACAAAAAACGTGGTAGGGAAGAGAGTATGAATTGTAACTTTATTATTGCACGGTGCTTAACTGCTCTGGATATCTTGCTCTTGCTCGATATTTTCTGGGTCCTTACAGAATAATCAATAATACGAAATGCATGGGATGTATATTTTGTGAGAGGCAGCGCACCTTTTTTCTTGTTGATTTAAATTTGTTGTTTTTGATCTTTACAATTCACCTAGAGAGAGAAATAAGGTGCTGTGGGAAAACCTCTTAAAACAGAAATAATAAACTGCAACAAAATATCCCCTTAAAACAGAATATCCATCTTTGATTATCAGACAAAGATAGACCGACCTTCAAGCAACCCATGAGCTGAAACTCAAACCCTCAAAGCTTGTGAGAAACCAAGCCTATCCCTAAATATTTAAGAAGGAAAAGAGCTCTAAAAATTGGAACCCTGACTGGATTGGAACTATGAAGTCATTTATATTTATATTTATATTTTTGTAATAGCAACATAAATAATTTTCCACTCTGCAATTCCAAAGAATGAGGTATCGTTATCTGCTATAAAATTATGTTATATTATATCAAAGCGATTGCATCAGCAATTCCAAAGATTGAGGTATCATTATCTGCTATAAAGGGTGACCAAACTGCTCTGACCTTAGTACGGTCCCTGAAGCAATGCAAAACAGTTTCTGTGGTTCCTAGCCCGCATAGATGACAGAGATCATTGTTAGTCATACCTCTGGGCTTTGGCCATGTTCCACAGAAACACAGTTTCATTCGTTCTGGTCTTTTCCACTTCCACACCGAACAAAAAACATTTGTGTTACATGTATTTTGAACCTACAAAATAGAATTACAAGCGTTAGCAGTTGAAAAGGCACCATATGTGGCTGCCTTCCAAGCAATATTGTCTTCAATGTCATCTGGTATAAGAGGACGACAAGCTCTGATACATTCGATCATGTGAGTGATTGAATGACAGTGAGGAGGTAGCTGAGAAATCAACTTGAGGAAGTCCCATTCACAAGACACATTGACATAACATAATCCTTAATGGCTCTGCATATGAATCAGTTAAAGAAGAAATTTGGCTTATAGCAGTAAACTAGTTTCTCTACTGGAGGGATTCAAGGGTCAGTCAAGAAATTAACTCTCTCCATAACCCACTCTCCAGATGATATTCCACCCTTTGTAAACTGCTTTCCAAAAGTTTGATCCTTGCTATTCCACTTGGATTTTAGGGATGATGTCTTTCTCATTTTTGTATGTAGATATCATCACTTTAACACATAGGTCTTGTTTTCTGATGCTCAGATTCTGGGTTGCTTTCATTATGAAAGATAGGTTCATATTTCTTGCAGATCTCAAACCCAATCCGCCAGCTTTCCTAGGAGTATAAATGGATTCTCGTGAAGCTAAATGAGAGTACAAATGGATTCCCATGATGCTAAATGAACATGATTTTGGTTTGGAGTGTCACCTCAAACAAACTCTCTGTATTTCCTGTCAAAGTCATCCCATAAGGCTCTTGAGAGGAAGGCTGTTTGCATAACGTAAGATGTGAGGGATTGAAATCTTTAATGATTTAAGAGGATATTGAAAGTGGCAAAAAAGAAATGAAGAGGCATGGACAGGCGCAAAGTAGATAGATTTGTTATATAGGGAAAATGGTGTCTTTAGAAGGAGCTGGCTATGAAAGATGTGCAGTGGATGGCGAATGGCGAAAACAAAGGGGAATAAGAATAGAAAAGATCAAGTGATCACACATGGGGTTTAGGCGGGCTAAAATAGGATTAGGCGGGATTAGAAAGCAATTTAGGCAGACAAACTTATTAGGCAAATTATTCTCTCTTGATTAATAACAGATGATAGTATATACTGTCAATCTATCATTGTCCATATTTTTTAAACACAGAATAAATTCCAAGTAATTACAGATTGCATGAAATGTTCAACTGAGCAAACCCCTATGCTGTTAATATTTGGATTATGTTTGTCTTGATGATTTTTAAATTTTGGTTAGGTGGATATCAGAGTGGCACCTGGATCTCATGCAACTGAAGCTGCAGGTTTTTGTTTTGTTCTTCATCTTTCTCTCTTTTCTCCCTGTGCGTGTGTGTGTACTGATTACTGCACCCATGTGTTTTATGAGGATTTTGTTGTGTACCTAAGCATTCAGTAGTACTTTAAATATCTGATCTAGGGAAGTCATACTGTTTTTTTTTATTGCCATTTCTTTCTTGAAGCAATGCACGCAGCATGCTGTTGGTGTACCTTTTACAGAAAAATTGCCTTAGATTTAGATTATTTTGGGGTGAAATTTTCATTTAGATTTGATACTTTGTTTTATTGGATTGTTTTACACAAGATGCTCTGATGGAGCAGAGCAATGAATTGCCACATGTTTCTCTAAATTCTTGCTTATGAATATGGATCATAACTGGACATTAACTTATTATATTCATTTATCTTGTTCAAAAATATGTTTGCAGTTAACAAACAACTAAATGATAAAGAGCGTGTAGCTGCTGCACTTGAAAATCCAAACCTTGTGGATATGGTTGATGAATGCCTTGCGCCATCTTTTGATTGAAGGAACTTCTTTCCTCCCAATTCTACGAGTCTGTGGGTGCTTTTGTACCTTATGCTAGTAGTCGTTCAACTTCATTTGTATGATATTTTTGTTTTAGATTGCTGAGGACATATTTGTCATGCAATTTGTGCCTACTACATGTAATTGTAGTTCAATATGAATATAGGAATACGCAGTTGAAAATCTTGATAGCTGAGTAGTATCAAGGTTATTTGATTATTAGCTGTAGTGAAGAAAAGGGAAATTCTTTTTACAAGTTGTCAGCTTATGTTTCATAGTCATGGTATATAGTATCTGTTGAATTTATACTCAGTTTATGTCCACATTCCTATGATTACTCTATATTTCCTCATAATTAGAGATTGAAGTTTATTTAAATAAAATATACTCATTTTCCGGAATAAAGTCAAAGGTGTAAAAGGTTATATAAACCCACTAGAATTTCTCTATATAGTAATATTTGTTATATACTCCCTTCGTCCCTCGATAGATGACTTATTTGACAAAAAACAATATTAACTTAACATACTTTGACCATATTTTTCTACTAATTCACAAAGATAAATAATATCATGTAAGATGTTGGATTCGTCTTGATGAATATTTTTAAAATATTAAATTTTTATAATTTTTTTTAGTAGAGAATTGAAAATATCAAAGATAAAACATATGCATTAGTATGTGTGTTAGAGTCAACTAGATCGTCTAATATGAGATGGAGGGAGTACCTTGTTTTGAATGTTCTATCTTATCATTTCGGCAATCATTACTACAACTGACAATTGTCGAATACTAACCCACTATTTTTCGTCCTCATGAAGGGAAATATCAGAAATGTACATACACTATGATAGGTACCATATATGATCTTCTTCACTAAAAAAATATGAGGAGCACATTCGAAGGCTTTGATTATGGATTGAGATATTTATGAAACATTTTAAGTAGAGATCAGCATGCAGAAGAAGGAAATGGGTCGCTTGTTATGAGACCGAGGGAGTAATTAAGGAGAAAACAATATTTATATCTGAGTTTTGCTTTCAATAATAACATTACGATACTCTATATTCCCAACTCTTTCTGTGAACTAAGAGATGATATAAAATTTTGACGAGTAAATATACAATTACTCCCTCAAAATTGTAAGTTTCGTCAATTATCCTCCTGAAATTAACAAAACTTCAATTACCTCCCTGAAATTGCACAACGTTAATCAATTTACCCCCTCGTCAAATTCTTCTGTTAGTCCACATAACGTTTAGCAAATACCCCTCTTGAAGTTTTGCACTTATGTGCAAAATGCCCCCCGAACTTATAAACTTATATTTTTTTTCTTATACTTGACTCAAAAGATATTAAAGGCAAATAAGGAAGCTTGAGAAATGCATTTAGGATTCAAGGAAGAGGTTAAAGAGTTACTTGGTGAAGGATAATATGTTAAAGGAGGATTACCAAAAGTTTTTATTGAAAAGAAATACATTGGTGGAGTTGAGGAAATTCAGAAACTTCATGATGATAAGAAGCTTGAGAAATTGCTTGATTGTTGTGAAAGGATTGATGACATTGAAAGAGGTGATGGTGGATGTGAGGCTTGTGGTAATATAAAGTTTGTTCCTTGTGAAACATGTTATGGAAGTTGTAAAATCTACTATGAAGGTGATTATGAAGAAGATGATAACTGTGAGGTTGGTGGGTGAGTGTGGATTCCAAAGGTGTTCTGATTGCAATGAAAATGGTCTAATAAGATGTTTCATGTGTTGTTTTTAGTTCCATATTTCATTTTGACATTTAACAATGAAAATGACCTAAGTTAATTGTTAATTGTTTGCTTTTAATATCTTTTGAGTCAAGGATAAGAAAAAAATATATAAATTTTCAAGTTTGGAGGCATTTTGCACATAAGTACAAAACTTCAGGGGGTATTTGCAAAACAACATTTTGACTAACAGAAGAATTTGACGGAGAAGTAAATTGATTAACGTTGTGCAATTTCAGGGGGTAATTGCCTATTTACTCGAATTTCAGGTGGGTAAATGACGAAACTTACAATTTCAAGGGGGTAATTGCCTATTTACTCGAATTTTGACAATTAAAAAACAAAGAATTTATCTTTTGAAAACGAAAGTCTTTTAATCCTTAAAAACTGTTCTAATAGAAGATCAGTACTTACATGTAGAAACTGTATAATCTCCCAATAACACAAAATATTGGAATTTGGTTTTCACGTGCATCACTCTTAAGAACCACAGTCGTAGATTGTCTAAACCACCATTGGAAAAGAACAATTTTGCAAAATGGATTCCCTCATATAAACGTTGAAACTGATTCAGCTTTATTTTATTTATATATTATTTGAAGTCTTGACATATTAATTAAAATATATGATTAGTTTCATAAATTTATAAAAATATTGTGTAGTTTTTTAGTATACCTTTAACTATCTCTCTTATTAATCAAGTTGATAAAGAAACAGTATAGAATACAAAATATATAACTTAATATAATATTATTAAAGCACAATAGAAAAAAATATTTAATGTTTCATTCATATTGCAAAATGGCAACTAAAATAGAAAAAAAAAATGTTAAAACAATGTAATATAAAATGAGACGGGTATTATTTTTTATAATATCAATGTCTACAATCTATTTTTTGAAACATAAAATTTTTGGAACCCAGACTCCCATTAATGGATTTCATGATGTCACAAGGAACATAGTTTCACAAGCTTGACCAACCAAGTTTATGCAACAAAGCTAAACTCTTAACACAAACAAGATCCCAAAATAATAGATGATAGCAAGTGAGGCCAGCTTAATCTTTAGATATTTTGTCCTATAAGACACCCAGCAAGTCAAATAGGCAGGACAGGATCTCCCAATCATGTCATTTGAAATTCCGCAAGATTCAACAGATTAACACAACAATCATACAGAAAACTTAATTCCTTCATCATCTGTCGAAGTTCCCTTGAAGACCACAAGCTTCCCCTTCTGCTCTAATATTTTCAATGCACGGTTCAAAATAGTTCTGTCTATTCCGTGAAGTTCTGCAGTATATCAAAAGCAATGAGAGCCAATGTCAAAACAATTGCACAGTCCAGCATGCATAAAGTAACAATATATGTAAGCATAGTAAAAAAAATTACCCTGAAGTAATAGGATAATTGATAAATTTACAAATGTAAGTTTGTGAAGTAGGTCAAAGGCTATCTGACAATAAGCGACAACGTGAAGTTAATGTAAGCCGCTTCTTGTTTCACGCTGAGGGATGGGGTCCATAAGTCGGTTTACTTGGTACCACATGCTGTTTATAACATATGTTATGAAATTACAGAACCTAAGTTATGCTGCTACTTAAAAACACAATGGCTATTGAATTCAGTGCATCATGAATTTCTCCTATATGCTACTTGAATACAATGCATATACCCTGACGCAGAGACCATAAGTGATGATGTGAGTCTATAGTTACAAGGAAGCATGACAGTCACCAATAAAACATGTACATTATTTTGGAATTTATTCCGCTTTATTTATATAACTGGAGACACACTTCATATCAATTTGATTGAAATAACACAGTAATTAGATCAAAAGTATTTTATCATGTTTAAAATGACTAGTTTTAACCTTTAAAATATTCAATCACTCTTTATATTTAATTTTTCATACTTTCATACTAATAATTTTATACCAGCTTTTATGAGATTAATACAGTCGGGCTGTGTCTGATGATAATTTTCAAAATCTGTTACATCATATCCCTAGGTCTATGTCATACAAGATTTTGTGTGTGCGTGTTTGTGTGCACGCGTATAACTATGGTCTCAATTCCACTTAAATATTAGAAAAAAATAAAAATTGAAACCCCACCTTATTTGATCTACTTCCCCTCTTTCCATTAGAGAAAGAGGAAATGGTTACTATATTAAAAGTATATGAGATTTTCACCTTACATGGCTCCTGGTGAATAAATCAATTCAAAAATATTTAACTGAAGAAATAATATACTATGAGGGTGAATATAAGACCAATATTCTCTCCGACCTTTCAAATCTTAAACAGCTCAAGGGTTCTATCATTTTTTTATATCCATTTATTTTTCTGTTTTGGGAAGGTTTCAATTCATTGTACAGGACCCAAACTTTCTGTTGCAAAGGTCACATTATGTGAAAGACAATTGAGCTCTAACATTATGTTGAAGGACCGCTTGAACTGAATGTTTAAGCAATTAATAAATGTGCAATGATGATTTTAACTACTTTAAAATGAATGACTATCAATCTTAAGAATGAAATCATTTAGGATATATGGCAGAAAAAGTTATGTTAATTGTAAAGTTCAAGCCTAGCATTTTCACTGGCAAATTGGTATTGGCTTCTAACAATGAGATTAGACTAGTTAGATATTTTAGTATTGAGCTTTTATTTTACCCATTTGGAGGGTTAATCATTTACATAACACTATATGTAAACAAGAAAAGTGGCATGTCATTGTACCAACTCAAGTCTTTCACTAGCAGTAAAATTTGTTTACAGTTTTTAAATTTTAAATGTTTGTTTTGTTTTAGAGTCTAGCTCATCTATTCCAAAAAAAGTATCAACATCAAGTCCTAAATATCATCATGCATCAACAAATGATAAGACAACTATAACAAACAATATATATAATTGGCAAACTTGACCTATCTCAAAATATAGTACTAAATGCAACCTACAGGTATCATTCAACACATTACCTGTTCCTTGAGATTCAG
The DNA here is from genome assembly GCA_946800305.1 of Medicago arabica. Taxonomy (NCBI): domain Eukaryota; kingdom Viridiplantae; phylum Streptophyta; class Magnoliopsida; order Fabales; family Fabaceae; genus Medicago; species Medicago arabica. Next base: position 45,742,269 of record OX326970.1, read on the forward strand.
TCCCAAAGCGTATTTCCTCTATTGTCACAACACCATCTTCCAGTCCATTATCTTTTGCCTATCAATATTACAGTAAATTCAATCACAAGCACTAAATAACTATTCTCATTAAGTGATTATTGAACTAGAAATTTAAACTTACAAACTGTAGTAAAATGTCAGCCCAATCTTGAATCCGATGCCAGAGGATAAGACATTTTCTATGTCCTTTATCCATCCATTCCGCTCGTCCTGTCAAATAGAATAACAAACTTGAGACATTTTCCCTCAACCCAATTACAAGTATTGCAAATCTAAAAATAAAAAATCATGAAGCATACCCTCAGAAACTAAGGCTGAAAGGAACGCTTCTCTAGCTTCATTAGTAAGAGATCCTGCACTATCAAAAATCTAAAAACAATCATTCAACAAAAAAGTGGAAAATAAACAAAACACAAAATTAAACATAGCCTGTTTGTATAAACAGTATAATTAAGCGCTTATAGTATAAGCATTTACCATATAAGTTTTTATGTATAAGCTATTTTTTTGAAAACTGTTTATGTATAAGCTATTATTACAGCAAAAGAAAAAAATAATGTCAAAATAATTTTATATAAGCTATAAGCTGTTTTTCGTAAGCTATCCTGGCAAAATTTATGAAAATGATCAGAAACAGTTTATGGACATGTCATAAGTTGTTTCGACAAACTCTCATAAATAGTCTCACAAGTGCTTATCCCGGTAGATAAGAGACATGTTTGGATGAGTTAAGATCTTCTCCATTTATGTCTTTCTCCATTTGTTTCATTTGAAGAGATAAATACACATAAAAAGTAAAAAAATAATTAATGATAATGGGACCCACTCAATGGTAGGAGCTACAACATTTTTTTGTGTGTATCTCTTTCTAAATGGCATTCTCTCCATTTATTTTTATAAATGGAGAGGATCCTTACTCTATTTGGATTGGCTTATTTGAGCTTATCCACTAGTATAAGTTTTGTGAGAACTTATGAAAACAGCTTATGACACTGTTCATAAACTGTTTTTAGCTTGTACGGAAACATTTCAACATTATTTTATCTTTTGCTATAGAAATAACTTATACATAAGCGTTTATCTTATGCTGTAATATGCAAATAAGCTGTTAATTTAAACAGGGCCAAACTCAAATAAGGCAATCCAAACAGGCAAAGTATTTATCAATAAGACATCTCTACTTGACAATCTCCACAGAAATCATAAAGAAAGCATGAAATTGAATCGAAACATACTTTCAATTACAGTGTTTGTAAATAGAGGAAACTCTTCTTCAAGACCAATCACAAAAACCTTGTGTGTTTTACAATAATCTAAAATAAGCTCTTTCCATAACTGTATCTGCTTTTCTCTAGTATCCCTTACTGGCTGCAAACTGAAATCAAAATTAAAATCCAAATCAATAACTTTGTCACTATCAACAAATCATAAAAATAAGCATTAAGCATTGAAAAAAATGAAAATTTTAATTTAAATATGAAATGAAGTTACTTGGTTGATTTGAATATGAACAAAAAAGGAATTAACCAACAAAGTTGATATATAGTTTTGGTAAATTTGAAAAGTAAAAAGGGGAATTACGTGAAGTAAGGTGGGTAATTGAAGAAATGAGGTAGTTTGAATTCTCCCAATTTCTGCATTTTTCAACAATTCAGTTGCAGGAACGTGATTCAGTCGATTTTGCGAGTTACATAAACGAATGAAGAATGGAAAAGGGGAAAATCGAATTGAATTGTGTTGCGAACCCTAGAACGATGATGGTGGAGGAAGAAGAAGAAGAAGACAACACTGTTTCGCACTTGCGTTGGTTCAGCTGTTATATTCAAAAAAACTCTCTCTCAAAAAACCAAATAATAAGGTAGGTAAATTATTCATCACTTATTTAGCTTAAGATGAATTTCAGTCTAATAATATACTTCAAAATATAATTATATCTATAACTCACATTTTTTATGATATGAAATTTAGAGTGAGGGGATGATGTCTCATTCTAACGTATAGAAAACCTTAAGGATGAAAAATATCTATAAAGGTATTTACATTTATTTTCCTCTAAAAACATTAGGAGAACTAGAATATGGGATTTCTAAATTCAAACTTGAATATATAAATTAAGCCAAACACATCTCATGGTTATGTAAGTTAGATGTTTATAACATGTTAGTTTTAAGTTTTTTATTGTTACAAAGTGGTCATTTGAATCATGAAATATTTACACTTTCACTCATTTGTTCAATCAACTTCGTTAAAAAGTATTTATGAACTATTTAACAGGTAGTATGTCCAAATGTGTTTATGACATGAAAAACATGATTTCATACACACATTTTTATCTTGTTTTTTAATTCAAGCCTAATTTTACATATCAATATTTCATCAATAATATAAATCAAATATTGATCAATTTTATTTCAAATCAAAACTGAATAATACACCTATAAACCTTAACTTTTAAAACGGTGAATTTGGACATACCAACTTAACATTAAAATCAACATAAACATTTTTTAACTTAGTTTGATGAAAATATAATAATAATGGAATAATATGACCAGACACTTATTTAAGAAAATTTTATGGTAAAGTGTATGAAACACTATTCCAATTGCTTTTCAAATTAAATTTGCATTAATATAAATGTATAATCAATATTGTACCATCAAACAAACATTTTTTTACAGTCACAAAATTAACTCATTTCATTCCATATAAAATTTGGCAATACTTGTATCAAAAGAAAAAAATATTGGAAATACTTGATGGTGGAATACTGGAATAAGATAAAAAAAACATAGGGAGTAGCATATAAAACTTGCATTATGAGTTATGACTTATGAGCGACATAGTTAGCTTGCGTCCGAATAAAACTCACCAAAGTTTGGATATTGACTAAGACAGACTATACAATGATTGAAAATAAGACTAAATTGAGTTTGGCAGTTGGATTTGGACAAAATGCCATCAACCACCGGTTTACAATCTAGTTAAATCGAAAACTTGTCAAAGTCCAACTCTCCGATCCACTTGATCGCCTCAGCAAGACCCCAAGCTTCAACCTCTTGGGCTAAAGGGACACCATCAAACACAACTGTTTTTGCAATAACAAACTGACCATGATCGTTACGGATGCACATGCCAATTCCAAATATGTTCTGGTTCGTAATAGTAACCACTGCAGCGTCCACATTGCATTTCAACTCACCGGCATTTGGTTTGCTCCATCTGCTTTGATTTGATTCACCGTGGTTCCCTGTTACGGACCTGCTGCCAATTATGCAAGAAATCTCACGGCAGCACCCTCCCAAATATTCTCATTAATTCTTTTACACAAGCACCAAAGTAGAGTAACAAAATCAAACTTGTGTTGTATGTTCAGAATGTTCAGAAATTGAATGATCAATTCTGTGCAACCTTATGCTATGTGAAGTTCGCATAAATTTGTCACTCATTCTCCATGCTATGTTCACAAAGAGATCAACTACCGGGACATTGCACCCCTTTCGCCACTAATCTTAGTCTTGTTGGTAAGCATCTCCTAACCGTTCTCCATGTTCAATTAAACTCTCCATGATATAATCAATAGACATTTACTGAATTATTTTTTAACTGTGTTACTACATTTTATATGAAGATTTTTATCAAGTGCAGAAGATTAATTCTTTTTAGATTTGAAATGAAAGACCATTGTTTTTTCTTTCTTCAGTGAAAATATAAGGACATAACAACAATAACAAATGTGTACGAGAAATGTGAATTGATGCAGGAAAATACCACCCTTAATTTCTAAAAGAACCTTAAGAACAAAATAACCATAAACATAATGAAATTCACCAGTAATCTTTACATGAACAACTTCCATTTTTAAAATGGTGGAAACGAAGACGATCTCTTATAGTAATTTCCCTTTCATAGATCATGGAAATATATTTAGTGTAAGTATGACAGTCACTACACATCCTAAGATTTCTTGTTATTCTTAAAGGAGAACCCTCAGATGTATGTATCAGTCCAAAAGCAATTGCTAACTTCTGACTATGAAATTTCAATCTCTCTTTCTTTTCCTCATCGTCTACATCGAGCAAAACTTGTGATGTATCTGGTATGTACCCTTCAAATTTCAACTGCCATTCCATTTGGTGAATCATGTCATAGATGGTGTTCCATTGAGGTATAGACTTATCTTGTGAAACAAACTTGTACACTTTCCTCTTTGCTTCAACCAAACTAAACCCGGGTGTTTGTACCAAGTTTCTTTCGGCCAATTTTGTTCTGATCTTGGCTACATCATCCCACTTTTGCGCCTTTGCGTACATATTAGCTAGCACCAAATAATCTCCTGAGTTGTTTTGATTCAACATGAAAAGATTCTCTGCTGCAATCTCACCGATTTCTAAGTTAAGATGAACTTTACAAGCACTTAAAAGGCTCCTCCAAATCACATCATTAGGCTTAATTGACATGCTCTTTATGAGTTCATAGGCTTCCTTTAGCATCCCAAATCTTCCCAACAGATCCACCATGCAACCATAATGCTGAACCGTTGGTCCAATCTTATGCTCAAATTGCATGCTTTTAAAACATTGCAGACCCTCGTCAACAAGACCAGCATGACTGCAAGCACTCAATACACCAACATAGACAACATCATCTGGTGCCAAACCTTCTTCTAACATTTCCGAGAAAACTTTAAGAGCTTCCTTACCACGTCCATGAATCGCAAGACCAGATATCATTACAGTGTAAGAAAATCTATTCTTCTCCGACATATTCTCAAATACGCGTAAACCTTTCTCAAGACATCCACACTTGACATACATATCAATTAATGAAGTTTTCACAACAACATTAAGTTCACTAATGTTTCTCAACAAGATCCCATGTATACACTTTCCAAGATTAGGAGAACCCAAATGAGTGCAAGCAGAGAGCACATTAACAAGTGTGCTTTCTTCAACCCTACACCTTCCTTTACTACTCATTTTCCCAAGAAGCATTACACATTCATTCCACATTTCCACACAAGCATGAGCACCAATAATAGCACTCCATGAAGCAACACTCTTTTCACCCATTTCATTAAACACATCACAAGCATTCTTTATCTCCCTACACTTACCATACATGTTGATCAAACTATTTTGCACAATGATATCATCTTCAAGACCCATCTTAAAAACATGAGCATGAACTTGAATTCCTTCATCGACCGCGCCTAATAAAGAACAAGCCTTTAAAACAAAAGGATAAGTGAATTTATCAGGCTCAACACCTCTTTCAATCATATCAACATAAACCAACAAAGCTTCTTCTAATTTCATGTCATTAACATTCCCTCTAATCATTGTGTTATAGTCAAAACTACCCGGTTCGTCGATTTGAGCAAAGATCGAGCATGCATAATCCATGCTACCCCATTTTCTTAGAGCACAAGTTGCAACAAGATTGCTCATACAAAATGTATCAAAGAAAATACCACATTTCAAAACATGGGCATGAACTTGCTTAAAATCTTCCATACTATTGCATCTTTTGAGTAAACATAACCATCTTTTTTCATTGAAACTATTGCTCAATTCAATACTATGGGGTTGATTATTTGGTAGTGATGAAAAATGGAGTTGGTTTAGGACAGTTGTCCCAGTCATCCTTTCAGTGACAGTATCATGTTATGTTGCTAAACCAGTAAACTATGCTAAAACTAAAAATACACTTTTGCAACCTATTTATTCACTTCTAATAATGTAATAAGAAAGAATGAACTCAAAATATGATATGATAGAAACTAAAGAAAGATAAAGTTTTTCACCAGATATGAATCATATTATACATGTTGCAACGAAGGTTGATGAGCTGGTTAACAAGTATATATGAAATGGAATTTGTGAAGAAGTGTGAAAAGCATTATTGGTGTAATTTTGTTGAATTTTTTTTTCTAAAAAGAAAATGTGAATTTTGAGAAGAGTGTTTGTGTACTAGTACTAGAGAAAATTTGAATGTGATCCATGAAATTTCCAAGATTTGAGACCACAATGTTACATTATGGGACAAAGGATATGAGGATAGGATAATGTTTGGTCCCACTAAAGTCTTCTTGCAAGTTAAAGACCTCTTATATATGGACATGTGTATGTTTAGATTTTAGATATACTACAGATAGATAAATGAACCTTTTGTCAAAAACTAAATAAATAAATGAACCTCTTAGTATTTTAGATATTTTTTTTGGGTTTTAATATATTGTTTGTCCTGCAATTTTTTTTTAATTTCAGTCCTTTTATAACATGTTTTCTTATCTTAGTCTTATATATATATATATATAATAAAAAGGAGTACAGGAGAAAAACACCCTCAAGGGAAAAATCCCAAGCCCACCAAGAGAGGCATGAGGAGAACCCAAGAATTGGTCATGTAGTAAAAGTATTTAATTTTAGTTTTTTAGAGTGCGTTTGATGGTCAGGATAGATTGGAGACAGAATATATGAACATAATAATGTTTATCCTATCATGTGTTTGATGAGCACATGATAACAAACAAGATATCATTATTCTATCATATCTGATGTTTGATACACACATGATAATGACGTGATATGATACATATCTTAATTAAATAACCGAAATGTCCTTGTGATTGATTACATTTATTTTCAATTAAATATAATTAAATGACAAAATTGTCCTCATAATCCAATTAAATTTAATTATGTGACAAATATACCCTTGTAATAAGTTACATATTAACATAATTTTTTCCAATTAAATATAACTAAATGGAAAAATTGCCCTTTTAACGACAAAATACTAACTTTGACTAAAGAGTACACATATTGGTAGCAAAAAAGATTCAAAATATATTGTGTTACATGTTTCATCAAACCATCCAAAAGTAACACATAACTAGCAACAAAAATTCTTTCAAAAAAACTAGCAACAAAATATCCAAAATAAAATAAAATCTCTGTAAATAAAGTCAATTACGCAAATAAAACTAATCAATCAAAGATTTAACAAATGCAAGACGATTGGCTTCATAATATCCCTAAAATATGTGCAAGCGATGTGGACACATATAGTATAGATGACTAAAATAAATATTGCAAAAAGAGAAACTTTAATATGAATGAATTGTACAAAGATTAAAATTAAAACTAGATAATAAGGATCAAAACGCAAAAAAAAAAAATGTTGCTATGAATATTGTTTGGATATAGAGGTCAACACCTACCAAATGGGTATCTCCTTCTTACTTAGGTAAAATATTTGAGAGACTATTAGCCAAAACTAACATGTAGGGGAAGAGGCTAACTCTACCATCCCTTATTATAGTCATGGGCGGAGCCACCACCCGGCGAGTCTGGACACTCGCCCGGGCTCAATCGGTACTTTCTTTATATTTCGCCTAACCCAATAGCCCATTAACCCACTTAAAAAATTATTTTTTTGGACAAACTTAATATTTTCACACGTGCGCGCACAAGAATTCTTAACTCTATAATTTTTGCCCAGACTCTGTAAAATTCCTGGCTCTTCCACTAATTATGATAGTATAGATTGCAAGCTCGCTACATTGGCACAAAATCCTTCTTCAACCCTACTTTTTAGAGGTCCATAATGGATGCATTATATATGTCACCATTACCAGGCCATACATTTCCTTCTCTGTCAGGGAAAGAGTGCTCAACAAGCAACTCTTAGTCGCTCATGTTCCTAATATGCTAATATTATACTAAGGCCCTACTACCCCCTTCAATATTTGAGGATTTGTGCTCCAAGTTGACAATGTGTGACAGTTCTCTTATATAGAGCTTGTAGTGCACCAACAATGCAACCTCCATCACACTAGCTTAGTTATATAACTGCCTCAAATTATCATATGACAGCTGAACCTAAGTGACTGACAAATGGTAGTCACTAGCAACTAGTTTACCGGTTAGGGTTAACTCTATATATAGGTTGACCAAGCTTGTAATAAATTTATTCAATATAGATTCTTTCAACATCTCTAACTAACTATAGCATACATTCTAAAACTCTAGCAGTGTTATTCAAGACGTTGTGTAAGCTTATATCGTTGGTTTATTTGATGATACTAACCTTTGTGCCATTCATGTCTAAAGATATAAGACTTGCTGGCATAATTAGAGGAGAGAGGGTTTAGATTTGTTTACAATGATTCGTATTGCATTGTTGTTGCTAGCTTAGGGTTCTGTTCCACTATTTTGAATCACATGTTATTATTCTCTTGTAACAATTCTTCGATCTTGTTTAGAAAGTGAAACTACTTGATCTCTCATAACAATGAACACACAAAAATGAATGTTAAATTCATTTATGAAATATGTTCTACTTTGATTACATGCAATAATTTCATATTTCTTATTTTCCAAATTTGTTACTTGAAGTTATATACCAAATGCCATTCTCCATAAAATTATTTTTGAAACTATATCACTTTTTTCTTTTGGTCATTTTTATTTTGTTTTAATCATTGCAAAATTTATTCATATTGTAATCATGATTAGTAATTGTAATATATAGAATATATGATTTTAGTCCTTCAAAATAAGGATTAAAATTAATATTTCAAAGAACAATTTCAACAAACACTGATTTTGCAAGGACTAAGATAAAACCGGTATATTTGGAAGGACAAAAAACAAAAAGTGGTATATTTGCAAGGATTAAAAGCCAAAAAACCAGTACAATTGTGAAAACTTAAAACATATTTAAAGTAAACATGACAATGTTAAGAGAGAAAAAACATGACAATGTTCACACATTTTTGGAAAATCTCAATAACAGTTAATGAAAAAAGTAATGAAGAAAATCTTATTGGTTAGTTTCAATTGACACAGGTCGTGATCACAAAGCCCTTCTCTAGAGACGTATAACAATATATATCTCCTTTCCCAAATATTTTAAAAAAAATTACAATATCCAGTGCGTCTTTGATAGTTGTTATTACCCCCTTTGAAAGTTGTTGTTGTATTTATTTTGATTCTGATATGGGGGTTGATTATGTCTGTATTGATTGTTGATGCAGTTCCCTTCCTCTTAAGACGAAACAATATTCAATTTGATGTGGTCTTACACATAACTCGTATTTCATCACTTGCTTATATACTCTTTATGAATTGAGAGAATCGAACAAGAGACTTCAAGAAGGAGCACACTTCCAGATCCTAAGTCAATACCACTAAGTCAACCCAAGTGATTTATTGACTTCATTTGTTGCGGAATTTTCGTTCTATGTTTGATTAGTTCCTCCACAATACTGGTTAGGAGTTTGCTTTGTGCGAGTATAACATCGTTTATTTCGAGCCACATTTCTTTGTATGATGACCTCTATTATACTCTGACTTTTGATCATTGAGTAAATTAGTAATGATCTCATTTTGTTTCTTTTAAATCTTTAATCATCCCATCATTTTCTCTATACATTCTCTCTTTTTATCCCTTAATTTCTCTTCATTAATCAAATAAAGCCAAGTGCCCATGTTTAGACAAAAAGCCCCAAAAAACTCTTATAAATTAGTGAAAAAGCAACACAAAAAAACAGTGATTCCTGTATAATTTTAAAATTAAAGAATTTATGGGGAGTCTAACTCATTGTTGAACACAAATATTCTGTTACAAGGTAATGGAAATGAATGAACATAATTGCGCACCCTTCCATTGTTCATGTATGTAAATCATGCGTTAGATTATCATTGCTTTGACCTTAAAGTAGTGACACATTTGCATTTACCCGGGAAAAAGTTATATGAAAAAATTAAAATATATACAAGACTCACAATCTAGACAATTTTTAAAAAAAATAGAGTTATATCCATTTGTGGGGGAAAAATACATATATAGGAGATCAGGTTTTAACAATGCATCCCTTAATGAATTCTCAAATTATTTAGTATACATAGGGGATCAGGTTGCACCATTTGGTAAGACTAGCCATTTCATGTGATTGTGTTTTCTTAAGATTTAAAGGATATACATTTTGGATACAATTTTTTTTATATTATAACAACAAAATCTTATTCCACTAAGTAAGATCGACTATGTTGATTGAACAATATAATAATGTTCGATTATATACCTTATTTCTATCGCAATAAAGTTTATTGTGATTTTTATTTGTATGTCAGTGTTAAATTATTTTTTGGTCTTGTTAACGAGTGCCGCCGAATACTCTTTAAGCATTCTTAATAAGCAAATTATTCTCTTAAAAAACTAAAGATTTCAATTTGCAATGTAATAAATGCACAAACTTTCATAATATCTTACTACTTAAAGTTTTTAAAGAGTGCCCCAAACACACTCGGTAACATTTCCATTGTTTTTTTTTTACCAAATGTTAAATGACTAAAATTTAATAAATAAATATGGATCTCATTAATGAAAGCTAACTAAAAAATCAAATTATTTAATCACATGTATACATTCAGGTCTCCTGCTAACTTGCGTCCCAAGAACACAAGTTAAAAAATGAATTAATCAATAAATACATAAGTTAAAAAGATAAAATTTAAAGTTTTTCAAAATTAAGAATACACATTTTTTTCTTCTCCAGTATCAATCTGGATAAGTTAATTTAACTTCTTGAAAAACACAATTTTCAAGATTTTAGTTCTACTTTTGATTTCATATCGGTTATCATTTCCTACACATTAAACAAACATGAGAATTTTAACAATGAGAGTCAAACACAATTTCAATAAAAAAAATACATCAATTGATTTCAAAATGGAGACCAAAATCAGTTATTGAAAATTTTATAAAAAAATTTAAAGTAGGAGAATTTTATTTTAAAAGTAAAAACGAAAATTAATATATTTATATAACCAAAAACATATTTAACTCTTTTAATATTTTAGATTTTATAGTATAAGTTAATTGAATTTTTTTAAAGAATTACTATAAGTTAATTGATGATATTTCGGAAACATTTATTTTTTAAAAGGAATAGAAAACAAGGTAAGATTACGTGGTGACTTTAGCTTTAAATTGTCAACGAGTTGGAAATTTTGAAGTTTGAAACTCAAATGATAGTAATAAATGAGGTGGAAAAAGAATTGCACTCTCCATTTCTAATGCGTGTGTGTCACTCATCTCTGCTTCAAGAATCTAACTTTACTTTTTCTTACTTTTCTTTTACTAGTACTTTTTAAAAAACAAAGGTAATTTTACTTTTTCTTTTAAAAAGTTATGTACTCCTATTTTCTCAAATGATTTTAGTCATGAAATTTATGAATAAGCAAAATCATCATCCAATTAGATGACGACAAACATTTTAGTCCAGATTAATTTATTGAGTATAATTTGCGAATAGATAAAAATATCCGTCAACTAAAAGAAGTCAAGCATTTTAGCCTTTAGGGAAATTTTGTTTTATCTCATTTTTGCACTATTTGTGCTTAGCCTAGATCATTTAATTTAATATATTTTGATTGTTTAAAAAACATTGTTAGAGAATATGAGGTAGACGTTAAATGCATACGAGGCATCCCACATAGTCGGCAATTCATCGTCACATAGTAATAAATTAAATTGGCTTGTGTTGTGAGATGATTATTATTACATGTATAAAAATTTAGCTTTCATTTTATCGCTCACTAGAACCTTTCCTCCTAAAAAAATACTTTCCCAATTACCAAGTATCTTCGGTTTCCATTCTCTCCAAAACTTCAGTCAACATAGTTCGAAAACCGTCATCCATCCATGTCTTGAATCTCATGATTCTTGACTTTCACACACAGGTATGATATGATCTTTTACTCGTCTTCTACCTCTCTTTTTTGTCTTCCATTTTTTTCCTTTTACTCTCTTCCCCTCAATTGTTTAGGGCATCGTTTTATTTTTTTGTTAAATCAATACATTTGTTTATGTGGTAGTACAATGCATCTACTTCATACTCTTCAATATTTAAAATAAATTAGTTTCGAACAACATTTACATGATTTAATCAGATCGCAATCTTCTATAGTCTAGATTCACGCACTAGTTGATGCCAGTAATCAATTAGAGTTCAGTTCAAATCACACAACTATTTTTGTACAATAAACAATCTCAATCATCGATCTAAATTGGACAACTGAAAACTTTAACAACATGAGACACGATACATAATCCGATTCCGATTTAAGGAGAGAACAAAAAGAAACAAATATTTATTTCTCTTTACGTTATCAATCAATAAATATATAAGTGATGCTGTTATGTGTAGGGTGTGGAAAATGGCGCGTGGGGGTAATGTGTAGGTGTGTAACTTTGTAAGTGTGATTGTGACAGTAGCCCCCACGAGTTCCGTTGTCTTCCTCTTCACGACCAATTCTTTGCTTTAACATAATTAACTATTTGGAGTAACAATAATTAACATTAACAAGGAATCACATCATACATACACACATAGAAAAAAACAGTACACATAGATCATACCAACATAGATATCATATCATATATTTTCTTAAAATAACATTGCAGAAAAATCCACTAACACATTAAGTACAAAAGAAGTAAAAAAATTACGACGCCTTCAACTTATCAAATGTCTTTGTACTTGTAATATGACGTGTTTAAACATATCAAGTATCTTTATACTTGTTTTAATATATTAAATATCTTTGTACTTATGTCGCAATATATTAAATATCTTTATACAGAAGAGAAAGTTGAATCGACAAAAAATTATGTATATCTGATCTAAGTTTTCAATATGATACATCAATTTTCGTTAAATAAACTTTCTCTTGTATATAAGACCGGATGCGATATCAGAGAAGCAACACAAAGATTATTAACATTAGAGAAGAAGCACAACATAAGCAACAACTCAAACACTAAGATGATTAACATCTTAACAATGGGGACCTAAGTGGGACCCATGTCACTACTACTACTACACTACTTCATCTTCACTTCTTCTTCAGCTTCTGCTACTATCTTTCTGAGCTAGTAGCCACCATTTTCTCTTTATCAAATGTCTAGTGGGTTTTGAAAAAGCTTTCTTTTTCACCTATTCAACTTCAAAAGCAATACCACCTTAGATTTAAAGATCAGATTCATCTTTTTCTATAAGGTACACTCTCAAACACTTTCTCTCACTACAAAGTTCAAAGTCTTTTTTTTTTTTTTTCAAAAATATTATCTTTTTCTTTGGTCTCTTATTCTTAGCTGAAAATTCCAACATTATGGTATGTTTTTAAATTAATTTTCTTAGGATGGTATTAATTAAACAAAGTAGTTGGACTCTTGAGTTTTTCAACAATTAAAAGAACTATTACTTATAATGAGTATTCTTGTTTTGTTAATACTATAATTCAAAAGGTTGAAAACATTGATTAGTTTGTTTGTTTTCCTTTGTTTTTGTCTGTTTTTGACTGTAGCTATTTCACATGTTTATCAGTCTTATGTTGTTTTTTTGTCTCAACTTATGTTTAGATTAGATACCTTGATTTGAATTTTGTGTATTTAATTTTTAAATGATTTTGGTCTTGCTTGTTTTTCTTTATATTTATTTAATTTTTCAATATATATAAAGCTATTCAACTATGAAGGCTTTCAAATTTCAATGTTTGATTGCGGCTGCTTCATGAATCATGACTGTGACTTGTTCTTCACAGGTGTAATAGCCAAAATCTAAAACCACTTTATATAGTAACACAATTCACCTCTTTTTCCTTGAATATTTTTAACATTGATTTGTTTTTTTAGTGTATATATCTCTATTCTTTCATATGTTGAAATCTTATTTAGTTACAATTTATTTTGGATATTTTAGAGGGAACAAGGTGTAGTAGTAGCTATTGATGATGCTGAATTTTTTTAACAAATTGAAACATTGAGGTTTTTAAGTGGTGTTGGTGATTACAAAGATATGGATCATAATAGGGGAGATAATTGGAGGGAAGTGGTGAAGAAGATGCTTCCGCCGGGTGCTTCTGTTCCTGACGACGCTTCTAATCTTGATTACTCAACAGCTTCGGAATATTTAGGTCCACCAGTTTCTTATGAAGTACCGAAAGTGGAGCCTCTAGATGTGAAATTCAGAGCAATTGAACGAATCCCTTTGCCGATGTCTCGTATTTCTGGTGTGACGGGATCTCCTAATCATAGTCCAAGGGTGTCGGGAAGTTCAGAATCGGTGGTTTCTGTGTTACTAAACCCGGATCTTTCTTCCGGTTCACCTTCAGCTTCACCGGCTTCGGTTCATAATCCTTCAAATGTTGCTTCTAAGCCGGTGATTAATGAGGCGAAGAGGATGCCTGTTGTAACTTTTAATACCGTTGAAAGGACACAGAGGAAAGAGTTGGTGGAGGTTGTGAAGCCAGTGTATCCGGAGTATGTTGGAGTTGTGAAAGAAAAGAAGAAAAAGAAAATAAGAGTTTGTTATAGGTGTGGTAAAGGGAAGTGGGAAACTAAAGAGTCTTGCATAGTTTGTAATGCAAAGTATTGCAGCAGCTGTGTGCTCAGGGCAATGGGATCAATGCCTGAAGGGCGCAAATGTGTAACATGCATTGGCCAGCCTATTGACGAATCCAAGCGTCTGAAATTGGGGAAATATTCGAGGGTGTTATCCCGACTGTTGAGTCCTCTAGAAGTTAAGCAAATTATGAAAGCGGAGAAAGAATGTTCAGCTAATCAGCTTCAGCCAGAGCAGTTGAGTGTCAACGGATTTCTCCTCAAGCCTGATGAGATGGAAGACTTACTTGGATGTCCCTTACCTCCACGCAAGCTGAAGCCTGGTAGATATTGGTACGACAAAGAATCTGGTCTGTGGGGAAAGGTGATGATTTATGCTTTATTTACTGAGAATATTTCTGCTTTAATTTTCAGTTGGCATATAATTGACTATTCCAATTTTATCTCTAAAATCATAAGTTTGACTTATGTTATGTTTACCTTTGTCCTTGCATGTCGTCCATAGTTTTTTTCTTCAAATTATAAGGTTGACTTATCAAATTCAGTGTCGTCAAATAACTCCTATGACATAACATAATTTGAAGAAACTACAATTGTTTTGCGTTACGCTATTTAGTACAAAGTGTTGTCAAATAGAGACTATAGCAGAACTGTAGCATAGCAAATTTAAACAAACTGCTATTTTCTGCAATCCGTGATAGACAACGTTGATCAAATTGCTATATTTTTATTTGTAATCTGAGAGCAAGCTTTAACTTCTGTGGTTATTCATTTGATAGGAAGGGGAAAAACCTGACAGAATCATTAGTTCAAACTTGAATTTCTCTGGCAAACTTAGCACTGATGCTAGTAATGGGAACACTGAGGTTTACATCAATGGTAGAGAGATTACAAAACTCGAACTGAGGGTACTCAGGGTAAGCTTTAGTCTTTGCTTAAATTTGAACAAAATTTATATTTACCAATAGAGTGTTTCTGCCATCATTTTAATATTCGGATGATCCTTATCATTATCATAGCATTTTGGCATCAATGAATTCAATGGAATAACCTTTTTCTTTGAATTTTCAGTTGGCAAACGTGCAGTGTCCACGTGATACTCACTTTTGGGTTTATGATGATGGTCGTTACGAGGAGGAAGGTCAAAAGAATATAAGAGGAAACATTTGGGAGAAGGTATTCACTTAAATACTTGTAGGATTAGAGAGTATAGAATAATAATGAAAGAGATGTTTACTTATTTTTCTCATGACAGGCATCTACAAGATTCGTTTCCGCCCTCTTCTCTCTACCCTATCCTCATGGACAACCTCATGGATCAAGAGACGAGACTAGTCATTATACCACAGTTCCTAAATATCTTGAACAGAAAAAAACTCAGAAGCTTCTTCTTCTTGGAATTCAAGGGTCTGGAACTAGCACTATGTTTAAGCAGGTATGGCTTTTATTTCAAACGTGTAGAACTATGTTGCATGAATATGAATACAATACGAGTGTACAAGTACTTCAATATAAATTTTATACCAAACATACACATATATAACTATTTTTTTTTTTGTATAAACACGAGTAATTTGTATAAAGAGGTAGATTTGACAGTAAAAAGAGCATGAATTATCTAAATAGGAGATTAATATTATTATTATTATTGGTCCTCAATTGTTTGATAGATTAAACTTAGTCACTTGAATTTATTATGTGTACAAAATAAATCAAATGATTATAAGGATCAACAATAACACTTCAGTTGTTTCAAATTGAGAGTAGCAAAGAAGATATATAAGAGAACTTAGTTAATTTTTGGCTTTTCCTCATATCATATTCCTTATTTCTTTCTTCATGTACACCATTGGTATTGTAGCAACAGCACTTGATAGGTCCTAGTGTTCAATATTGATTTTCGCATAACATGATTCTTTTCTGTGGTGATCTTATAATTGTTGAGCAGGCCAAATTTTTGTACGGGAACAAATTTACTGATCAAGAGCTGGAAGACGTTAAACTGATGATACAGAGTAACATGTACAAATATCTTAGCATTTTACTTGATGGAAGAGAGCGTTTTGAAGAAGAGGCTGTTTCTAGAATGAATGGACAAGGTTCTCCTGCTCACATTATGGAAGCTGGTAATATTTTATGTCATGTTGATTTTTTACTTCTAGATAATGTAACGTCATTTGATGCTTCGATTATCATCAACTATCGACTACAAACTAAACACTTCTTAGTTAATCTCTTGAGTCTTGATTTCTTTCAAGCTTCCTAACCCTAATGAATATAGATTCGGTCGGTGTTGATGTTAATTCTGCGGCTAACGTTTATAGTCATCATCCTCTAATGATATCAGAAACCTTTTGGTGTTTTATCCTATTTCAATCTTTATTCAGGTAGCAGTGGTGAAGCTAGTAATACTAGTGAATGCATCTATTCTCTCAACCCAAGGCTAAAGCATTTTTCCGACTGGCTCCTGGACATTATAGCCACTGGGGATTTAGATGCATTCTTCCCTGCAGCGACACGTGAATATGCACCACTAGTCGAAGAAGTGTGGAAAGATCCAGCAATACAAGAGACCTTCAAAAGAAAAGACGAGCTTCACTTTCTTCCAGATGTTGCAGAGTACTTCTTAAGCCGGGTAATTGCTTATCTAATCATCCTTGAAACCAGAGTCTTCTTAAAATTACGCTGTTTTTAAATCTTATTCTTTAGCCATTATTCATTCTGAACATTAAAATTTGCAGATGCTATAATTAGGAACTGTTTAGATTGGTTTATTTGAGCTTATCTAATATCATAAGCACTTGTGATTGTGAAACTGTTTAAGAAAGCTTATGAAAACCGCTTATGACATGTTGCAAGCTGTTTTCAACTTATTAGCTTATATTGCAAACAGTTTCACTATTTTACCTTTTGTTATAAAAATAGCTTATACATAAGCGCTTATATGATGAGCACTTCTATTGTCAGCGCTTAATTAAGTTGTTTATCCAAACATGACCTAAGTTTATTGGTAATGTATCATAATAGAAATGGTTATTCTTTTAGTAGCACTGTTTTCATTTTCAGCTTTGGGGAGATTAAGGTATTGACTTGTATAGCTAGATAACGTACTCGCTTTTTTTTCAGGCTGTTGAGATATCTAGCAATGAGTATGAACCTTCTGAAAGGGACATACTATATGCAGAAGGGGTTACTCAGGGAAATGGTTTGGCTTTCATGGAATTCTCACTCGATGATCGTAGCCCAAAGTTCGAAGCTTATACAGATAACCTTGATGCTCAGTTGCAACCAATGACCAAGTAAGCATATTGAATATCTAGGACGAAAAAAGTGGTTCATATTCAGAACCACACCATTTTTTCCCATTAAGTACATATTAACAACATTTCTTTGATATCTCAGGTACCAACTCATAAGGGTGAATGCCAAGGGCATGAGCGAAGGTTGCAAGTGGGTTGAAATGTTTGAAGATGTTAGGGCAGTAGTCTTCTGTGTTTCCCTAAGCGACTACGATCAGTTATGTCTTGCACCAGAAAGCATTGGCAGTGGAACACTTCTCCAAAACAAGATGATCCAAAGCAAGGAGCTTTTTGAAACAATGGTGAGACACCCTTGTTTCAAAGACACTCCTTTAATACTAGTTCTTAACAAATACGACGTCTTCGAGGAAAAAATGAGAAAGGTATCCCTCAACACTTGTGAATGGTTCAAAGATTTTTCTCCCGTGCGCGCACATGACAACAACCAATCACTAGCACATCAAGCTTATTTCTACGTCGCGATGAAATTCAAAGACCTTTATGCATCCATCACAGGAAAGAAACTTTTTGTTGCACAAGTTAGGGCAAGGGAAAGAATAACAGTTGATGAAGCATTCAAGTACATAAAAGAGGTTCTTAAATGGGATGAAGAGAAAGATGAAAATTACTATGGTCCACCTGAGGATTCAATTACAGATATGAGTTCATCTTTTTATGTTAGACAAGAGTAAATATATTGTCTTTTAAGAATTTTTTCACCTATTTTGCTATTGAGAGGTTGTTGGAAAAAATGTAACATGCTGGCTAGGTGCTATTTTCTATGATGTTTTTATGTACTAAAAAGTGAAAAGTTGTTGGTGATGGTTTTATTTTGGTAGAGTTCTTTTTAGGCTGAAACCTTTGTCGTGTATCTGCATGTTTGCATTCTCTTTGCATGTGCATTGATTCTGACGTTTTTTAAGACTTGTTGGAAACATTTACTTTTACCAATGGTGATAATTGGGAAAGGAGGACAGTAAAACCAAGGTTAAAAACATAAGATGTACTATAAAGTTTTTCCTCCTGCAAGATTTAACTAGAACATAATTTATGTCATTTCATTAACAATGTCTTGCAAAATATAACGTGGTACAAAATGAAAAACTTGAGTGCTAGTTATATATGCAGCTACTCTAGTCTACTATGTTAGTTTGTCTCCTAGAATATTCCCCTTCGTAGTTTTGAAGAAACAACGATGGGGACTGATACAATCTTTAACGATGAAACCAAACTCCGATATATTCAACATAGCTTTGAGCCATCGTTTGGATGGGGTTGGCATGGTTATTATAAAATTACTCTTCTCAGTTTAAAAATTGCTTCCAAACATTCCTATGACGATCTCTTTTCATCTTTTTTTTCTGGATAATTAAGAAATAATATTTTATAAGCCAGAGTAAGGAAATTCATTTTTATTTCTCCATAATAATTACATAATTTTTTATTTTTTGAAGAAGCAATTCTACAAAAGTATTAGAAGTTTATGAAAAAAGTAAGCAATTATTATTGTTTGACTGATAGGGATATTTCATTTTGGTGCTGAATAATGAGTAAAGGAGATATTTTGTTTCGCTAAGATTCTTTGCCATGAAAATCACAACATACGACATGGTGGTCACACTCACACAAAGTAGTACACAAGCTAATAGTTTCTTTGAAGTCATCTACTTTATAAAAGTATTTATAATAGAGACTCTCAATCTTAAGGTTTTGAACGATTCTCACATTGACATATCATTTATTTATAATTTTTTAAATGAAGACCCATTAACGAAATATTTAAATGGATTTCACCAATAACTTTTTATCATTTACATTTCAACAAAAGCAACTCAACAATGATTGTTTTATTAAAAAGTCGTATGAGGTTCACTTAAGAACAGTGGCGGAGCCAGCCAAAAAAGTTTGGGGTGGCCTCATCAAAATAAACTAAAATATATAAATCATTTTTAATAAAATTTACAGTTAAAAAAATTGCATACAACACATTTAAGTTGTAATAAACCCAAAATCGATCATTCAAAATTTAAACTATATAATATATAAAGTCAATCATTAAATACTTAAATGACATTTTGCGCTTTTTGGATGACTTGAAACCATCAATAATTGACTCAGAACTAATGCATGCATTAATTTTCCTTTCAAATATAAACTGACATGCTATCTATTAGAAACTCATGTCACATCTTGTTTCTAAATTTAACAATATGTAACAAACAAGAATGATTGAAATTGGAGGTTAAGTGTACTAGACAAGAAAAGTGGGTTTATTAAGGTATCATTTACAATTCTGCCAAATTAATTTGCCAAATTCCAGGGTATAATTTTTTTTTTTTTAAGATGGGGTGGCCAAGGCTCCCCCTTGCCACCCCCGGTTCCGCCGTTGCTTAAGAATGATGTCTCAAGTGGGATTCTGAATCTTAAGAGTTGAAGTTCGAATTTAGAATATCTCATTTATTTATTTTAAGAGTTGAATATTTAGTTGTTAGATTACTTGATAAAAAAAACGCCTAAAGAGCCTATTTAGTGAGTTAGATTTAAATTGCAAATCGCAAGTTTCAAACCGTCGTTACGGAAGCAAAATCCAAATATATACACCTACAACTTTACATGGACAATTATTGTGAGAAAACATATACATTCTTCGGTAACTATTATATGAAAAAATCTATATTTTAGATTCACTTAATTAATGATGTATATAGTTTTTATTATAGACCACATACATAATTTAATGAATAATTTAATGAATGAATATAAAATATGTGTGGAATGTTAAACAAATGTCCCCTCATAACATTATTTCTAGATTTTCTCAACAAAAAAACATTATCTCTAGCTTCATCACAATCGGCAATGAAAATTGATTTCACACTAATTTTTTACCAACTAAATTATACTGAGAATTTTTATTTATTTATTTAGTTTCATAAGTTTGTTTACTTGAGCTAATTCTATTATTAACATAGTTATAATTAAAACCGGACATTTTCAATTTTGAAGATTATATTAAAATTTATAATTGATGTTCGTGTAAAAAATATTTTACATTGAGATATATATGAATTAAATTATTTTGAAGGCAACTATAAATGGACAAATTTACTAAATACTGTATTTTTCGTTTTTTTTACACAGTAAAACTTCTAATATTTTGAATAAATACAAACGTCCCATCATCAAGGTTATTATTAATTATTTGAATAATATGGTTCTGGGTCTTTTGTCAGTAGATAGTACAATTTCGTAAATCTGGGTTTCATATGAATATTAGAGATTATTCTTTTAAGACTTTTAAGAAAAAGTACAAACTGGTAGAAAAAATATTCAAGTTGAAAATTATGCACGTCAAAATAGTTTTCTTATTAATATGATTGAAAAAGTATAGACTCCGTAGATTTTGTTTTTCACTCCCTTCTATTTAAAATGGTTTGATTCTTTATCCAAAAATAAAAAAATAAAATGATTCAATTCTTTTTTTTTTTAGAGAAAAATGATTCAATTGTTTTGAAAATTGATCAAAATATCTATTCATTTTCAACATAAAAATTATTTTTGAACGAAATGATTTTTCAACATATATAATCACTGTGATACTCATTTTATTCCAAAGAGTATCCTTGAAGGATCCAATCAAATCAAATTTTATGACTTAGGAGTTGCCATGTGTGTATCACGTGCCATTCACCAGTGTATTTGTCGTTTGTGCACTTCTGTACTCTCTGTAACATTATAGACCTGCCTTTGCTAAATGCTGAAGTTCCCATGTGATACATTAAAGACACCGAGCATTAAAACATGTATATGCAGTGTTAGGTTTATTTTAATTTCTACAATACATAAATATATTCATACTCATTACCACCATTATCTACAATAAAGAAATAGTAGTACATATAAATATTTTAGTTTTAATTATATTTCTCATTAGTTAATATGGCACCTAGTTATATTACTGGATACTAAGTTGCCTTCAATAGCAAAAAATCTACCGAAATTTAAAATAGGGTAAAATGCATTTCATCCTCCTAATGTGTAGGTGTAATTGCACTTAAATTAAGCACTTGAGCTCTAACTTGATATTATTTTTTGCAACTTCCCTTTTCATTATAGAATAACTTTCAAAAATACTCGTAAAAATTTAAATAATTGTAGAATCTAATATAGTTAAAGACAAAATTATCCACATTAACTAATACACTTCGACATCAAGCATGTATATATTAATAAAAAAAATTAAATGATTATCTAATATAATATAACGATCAGGATAAAATTATAAAATTATCCACATTTTAACTAATACATTTCCAGATCAAGCATGTATATTCTTAACAAATAATATATCCATCCATTCTCAAAAAGATAATTATTCAACCATTTTGTATATGTTTGCAAAGTAAAACTATATCCTTCTCTTTTTTCTTTTTTTGTAAATGATAAAAACCATAAACATTGCAGAATCATATGTTTTCTTTTTTGACATTTGAGAGCATCCTATGTTGAAATGTACTATTAATTACTAGATGTAGATAATTGTCTTTTGTATTAGAAAACCCGTTGATTTTTAGTATTATTTGCAAGAGTTAAATTATAATAACAGGAGAAATTGCAAAAAATAACTTTAAGCTAGAGAATAAAATAATTTAATAAACTGGCTGGAAACGCAACTGCCTCTTAAAGATTAAATGTAAAATTGACTCTTCAACTATGAAGCATGGATACGGACACGAACACTTACACGCCGACACCGCTAATAATTTGAGAAAATTATATAATTTAGTGTAATTACATGTGTTGATGTCAGACACGACATGTGTCCAACATCGAAACACGCCTAATCTGAATTATAAAATGAAAAATCAAAGCACACAGTCCTGCAAGCTGAGTTCAAATTATCTATCAAGCTAGTGCAACAAACCTAGATGAAAATTTACTATCAGAACTATTACCCAGAAAGAAAAAAAAGGCAATTTAGTAAGAACGACTTAGTATGTGTTTGGCAAAAAAGGCAATTTAGGAAGAACGACTTGGTATGTGTTTGGTAAAGTATCACTTTAGAACCAAATCACCACAACTTTTCACATCATTGCAGAAGCTACCATTTGGAACTTCTTAGAAATCATGGCAAAAACACTTTGGAAACCGTGAAAAACACGAGTCTAGTGTAAAAAACTTGAAACCAAACACATACTAAACCAAACACATACTTAACCAAAAATAACTGGAGAGGATTGTCTCCGATAACTTTTTTCTCATATGTAATACTAACCATCTATTAAAGAGGTGAGAAAACATCTTTTAATATTAAAAAAGAAGAGGTGTAATTAATGGTTGAGATTTAATGACCGTAGAAAACTAGAGATTTTCACAGGAGAGGATCCTCTCCGTACACAGTAATATTAATAGCAGCAACCAAAAGAAATACGCAAAAGATTTTGCAAAAGAAAATAGTCGCATAGCTTAATAATTAAATTAAAAGAACTCCTAAAGTGAATAAAAATGGTCGTATCTAAGAAAAATTCCAGGTACATAGTTTGGTCATCACTCTAATGCATAAAAACAGCCCGTTTAAAACTGATGCAACATGTCTCTAGGCATGCAACCATATAGAACCAATAATTTCTAAGCAAAGTACAAGAGGTTGCTATTTCCAGCAATCATTCAAAAGCAGCAGACAAAACGAAATGAAGCGCATAAGTTGGCTATATATGCCCACGTAACTCGGAAGTCTCTTCGTCTTTTGTTGCCTCGGGATGTGTTCGCTTTAACATAAGAAATTGTTACAATTGGCAAGAAACAAGAACAGAAAATTCACAATCCAATTAAATCAGGCGTTTCTGCCTCGATGGACAACAACGCTGTGTGTACTTTTCCGGTCCAACCGTCCAATCGATCCCGTAAGGATTTTATCTGTTCAATACCCAGAACTCTTGGTTGCACCCAGGAAACATGTACTGTGCCCTCCACTTGATCAATTATACCCTCAATCAGATGAACCTGAAATAAATTTGTTCATATAAGGCTTAAAAATTTAACGACATTTGCCAAACTCCATATGGTCTTTACAAACAAAACAAAAGGGCGAACTTTTTTTTAAAATGGAGTATGCAATGCTGCATACAAAAGAGAATGAAATTTGCTTATACATCCTTAGTTATGAACATCTAGGTAAATAGAACACTGCATTTTTCCAAACCAAAGCAATATCTAACGGAAACCCTGAAGCCAATCACTAAACAGGAATATAAAGACCAGTGAAACAGCATGTTTCAACATTAACAATGGAAGGTAAAGAAAGGACAAGAAAAAGAACAAAAAAGTGAAAACTACCATTTCCAAAATACAAAAAATAAAAGCATTTTTTCAAATTTGAATAGCAAAATTTGTCATTAGATGGAAGCAACTAGCAAGCATTAGCATGGTAAGAAAAACAGATCATCAAGTACAGTTTGGGTGTCAAGTTAGCATTAGGAACTAGAGCTTGAAAACAGAAGAATCAACATAATTTAGGTAAAACCAAAAAACATTCACATCCTAAAGATCAACGCTACTGAATGTCATTATTAAAGATTAACACCTAAAAAAATTACATAAGCCGATAGACAAATGAAGCAGGGTAACACAATGTAATGCAAAAACTTCACATTTATTGCCCAACCCACGAGTTGAAAGCTTGCTACTTTGTATGGTTATACAGAAAAAATATATTAGAGAACTTCAAGTTGAACTTACAGATAGGCTCTTCATAAGGAGATGCTCCACATTCTCTATAGAAAGTTTTGTTCGCTCTGCAATAACACTCAAGGGAATAGTTCGATCTTCCGAAGGCCGGCTGCAAATAACCACCATCAATTGAGTTGGGAATATAACAAACAGTTTCAAATTCATCTCCGAATGTGATGATTTTGACAATATGTTTAATGAATATATACCTGAATATAATTTCCATCAGACACAGAATGTTGATCTTTTCCAACAGCTTCTGTTCATTTTGAACTAGTGCTGGTTGAGCACTCAAAGCATCATTATGCACCTGACATAATTCTTGATATCTAACCAAATCACCAGAATTAAATGCCTGCAGAATATAGTAGAGCCATTCCACCTTTGACCCTAGAAGGCTCTTGATCTGTCAAAGGTATAATATATTGTGTTATCTAACAATAGTAACTTGAATGCAGAGTGAAGAAATTCCAGATAGGAAGCATTCCAAAAATTATGATGTAAATACTCACAATAGGATGGGCAAGTAGCTCTCCAAAGTTGTAGATGTTATCCCCCAGCAGAGCAGAAAGGGACAAGTCAAATGCCAAATCCTGACAAATCACAAAAAAAGGTGCATTAACTAATATCATATCTGCCGGTAAATAGAAAGAAATCATAGATGAGTTGGACTACTATGAACTCTCCTCTAACCACTACTTAAAGCAGAAACATCCAAACCAATATTCAGTTTCAATGCTACCAAAATAAAAGCATAACCCTTGTTGAAAGTCCTCTGTATTAATTTAAGTAAGGATAACATAGAAATCTCTGCAGTGTAAATGCAATGATTGAAATAATTAAGAAAAACCAATTAGGTTAACATTTGTATCTGATGATAGATGAAGAAGCGCAGTTTGAAGCTTTACTTATCTTATGTACTATTAAGACCTAGGATGCATGAATAGCTCAAAACTATGTTCTGTTGCATCGTGTTGGACACAGATTAAAGTTGGGCATTTCCTGAATTTTAAGGTACTTCCTAATAGTAATTTTTTTGCCTATTTTGAATTTACATATCAACATACAAATAGGAATACCACAATAATAAGAAACATTTTAACATTTTGTTACAGTTACAATAACTTAAGCTAATTTTAAAATACTGATTCTCTCTTTTATATTAAATTCTAACATCTGCCACATATCATATCTCTGTCCTGCGTTGTATATCTACTATCTAGAATAAGACAACTTTTAACACAATGTTTCGTAATAATTTAGCTACACTGTCTCCTAAGTTTCTATTATGTAAAGAACCCAATCACAAGGTCCAGATTGATAAGGGGATAACCTCCCTAGAAAATGGATGTTTAGCTACTGTGAAACACGTGCTCATATGTCAGTGTAAGGTGTAAGCAATAGCTATAATTTGAGGGCATAAATAAATCAACAAAACATTTCAGACAATTCTGCTAACATACCAGCTTGAATGAGTCAGAGAGAGACTCCACTGATGTGTATGCCAAATAGAGAAGAGCACTTTTGTAGAACTCAGCAAATTCCTGACGAGATTTGTGATATTGAGAAGATACCCAGTAATAGCTCGCATACACAGTTGGATCAATATCTGTCATGCTGTCGAGTGTACTCTTCCCATTTTCCAGAAGATTCTTGCATTCCTTTTGGTCACCTTGCTCAAGCTTGAATAAGGCAATTTGCATCTTAATGTATAAGATGGGCTCTTCTATGCGCTGCTCTCTAGTGGCTTGCAGTTTCTCAATGACCCCTTCAAGATAACCAATGGCAGCTTCTTTCTCAGAATACCGTCGAGAAACCATCACAGCAAAATGTGCCAACTTGAGAAGGTTAATTTTGGTCTCGAAGTCGGTGATGAAATTGTTATATAATTGTATCAGAGCATCACCAGCCTGAAAATTCAAATTAAGAATACTCCGTCAAACAAATAATCATGAACAATAAAAACTTGCACTGCAGAGTAAATTATCACACTAAAAGTCATGGAAACATGGTATTAGAAGAAATAAGAAACAACGATAACAATGGCATCAAACACAGAAGGCAATAGATGAGTGAAAGCATTAGTTAAACAATCACTATCACTGAAGAATGAAGCTAAACGTAAATTTTGCACAAGTTCTATCAATAGATTGCATCTTCGTACTAAAATCAAATGAAAATTTGGACTGAACTCTTCATTTTAAATTTTCAATGTAATGAAACATTAGAATGTATTCTAATTCTAAACAAAGATTGAACGATGGTCTCCAATGATGGCGAAAATTTGCTAGTTGAGAAAATTTAAATCTCTTAAGAAGCAAAGAATGTGATAAAAAAAATTAGACAGGCTAAGGATGCAATGGTTTGTGACAAAGATCCTCATTGAAAATAAAGACACTCAACAATAACAACAACAACCAAGCCTTATCCAACTAAGCAGGGTCAGCTACACGGATCAAATTACATACATCACCATAAATCATGTTCGGATCCAACTCATTGATCTCTAAATCTTTCCTAATAGTTTCTCATAAAGTTTTTATAGGTCTTCCTCTACCTCTTTTGATCTGACTATCCTCCATCTGATTTACTCTCCTCACTACATAATCTAATTAGGCCATATCCAACTAAGTGGGGTCCGCTACATGGATCAAATTACGCCAGAATGTTCTATCATAAACCATACTTGGATCCAACTCATTTATCTCTAAATCTTTCCCAATAGTTTCTCTTGTAGTTTTTATAGGTCTTCCTCTACCTCTTTTGATCTAACTATCCTCCATCTGATCTACTCTCCTTACTACATTCTACTACAGAATCTACAGTTGTTCCTATCCTCCATCTGATATACTTTCACTACTACGGAATCTACATGTCTTCTCTCTGCATGCCCAAACCACCTAAGCCATTCGACAAAGGGGAAAAAAACTACACCAATTTATGATACATTTGATCACTCAAACTATTTGTAAAAAGATTGCAAGGCTAGCTTTATCTTGTTAAGACAAAGCATCTACATCTTAGGTCATTCGTTGTCTTTAACTTATCAATCACGTTTTCAAAAAGGCTTAGTAACCATATCTCAAAACATTATAATATAATAAAAGTGAAGCTTTCTGCATAAGTTAAGAACTTCAAAGCAAACCCTACAATACTTGAATAATATACAAAACAAAAAAGACCGCTAAAATCTTAACCCACCATTCACATCCCTCCCTAAAAAAAAAAATACAAATCCAAAAAAAAAACCCAAAACTTCAGTTTCCAACAAAACCCTAATTCCAAATACCCCAACACCCAAAATTCAATTTCATAAACAACTCAATCAACAACATACCCTAAACCCTACCTAACATCCTCGGATCCAAACCAAATAACCCTAAACCCATTCACTAAAAAGTTCCCATCTTTACCACAATTACAATCAAACCCTAAAAAACAAAACAAAATACAAAATCCTAACATCAACAAAACCACCACCGTCTCAACTAAACTCCCAAATTAAAAGAAACCCTAATTTTAAGAAACCGCAAAATTAAAACTAAGTAACAAAGAATTAAACTATTGGAGCAATTTGGAGTGAAAAGAGAGTGTATTTGGACCTGAAAAACGGTAAGAGCGAGAAACTGTTCGAGTTTGAGAGTAAGCTGATGCCATAACTTCTTCTGGTACAGATCCGCAAGAGAATTGTACCATTCACCGAGTTCAGGGTGAGAGCTTCGAAGCGATTCAAGGTATTGTAGTGCAGCCATGGAAGCGATTCAAAGCGAGAGAGAAGAAGAAGAAGAAGAAAACTCTGAAAACAAAGAAAGAAAGAAACAAATGCAAAACTTGTGTTTTTATATTTTTTATTTTTATTGTTTTGCTTCGGCAAAAAGAAAAGAATAATGAAGAAAGTACTGGAGTTTGGTTTGTTTCCTTATCTTGGGCTTTAAGCCGAAATTTCTTAAGGCCCATTGGGTTATAATGTTATATTCGTGGACTTTAGACCTGTTTCGTAATTGTCTCGGCAGCAATTGATTGTCGTTCTTGACGATTTATAAATTAGATTATTACTTTCTCCCATTTGATTTTGTTCATTTCCGCCAAATTAGCAGAGCATGTGTATTTCTCTGCAGGAATAAGCAAAAACAAATGGGAGAAGAGCAATTCTCAATAAATTATATGTATGACATCTACTTTCATCTCACTATTCTTAAATCAACAAGTTAATTTTTTTTTTTCTTTTCAAAATTTTTGTTTCAAATTATCGAAGAAGAATTGCTGGAAGTTTTTTACACTCATTCAACGTCAAAAACATGTAATGAATTTTTTAGGCTAAATTGTATTTTTGGTCCCTTAACTATTTAGGTAGTATCGCTTTGGTCCCTTAATTAAAATTTAATTTATTTTGATCTTTAACTTCTCTCTGTTACATATTTTGGTCCTTTCCGGTAGTTTTAATTCAAAAACGTTAGATTTTCTTCATATTCTTCTCCTCTTTTTCATCTTCATATCATCTCCATCAATCTTCTTCAACAAGAATCCTAGAAAAATTCTAGAAGAAAATGAAGAAAATCTAACGTTTTTGAATTAAAACTATCGGAAAGGACCAAAATGTGTAACAGAGAAAAGTTAAGGACCAAAATAAATCAAATTTTAATTAAGGGACCAAAGCGATACTATCTAAATAGTTAAGGGATTAAAAAGGCAATTTAGCCTATTTTTTAACTCATTTACATTATTCAAAAATTTTGTCATATTTTCACAACTATGGACAGAAACTCGTAACGGTAATTAACTAACGTAGGTGCCGACAGTAGTTAACCGTTGTTGTCCTCAACGACACTTAACTATCGTTGTTGTACAATATTTGATTTTTGCGTTTTTTTTCTTCTTATTTTGTTGCATTTAATGATTGAATTCATTAGTAATATTTGTTAAGAAACCAATGTTATTGTTGGCTTTTGAAAGGAATGGTGAGTACAAAGCTTCCAAGAGGAAAGTGAAGCATGAAGGCACGAGCTTAAGGAAATGTGGGTGTTTGTTTAGGTTGTGTTGTAATTTATATAAGGAAGATAATGAATGGTGGTTGTCTACTTTTAATGGAGTTCACAACTATAAGATAAAGTCGAAGTTAAAATACCACCATCTTATAAGGAGGGAGGGAGAGTGGTGCAACCTATGAGACTAAGACTGAATACAAGATATTAAATTTTCATAATAATAACACACACACACACACACACACACACATATATATATATATATATATATATATATATATATATATAATCACCAACTTAGAATGATAGATGAATTGACACCCCACTTCTCCATATTTAATTTTGTGAGCTCTAACCACTAAACTATTTGACAAAAAACAATGATAGATAAATTATTCACCATTAAAATTGTTGTAATATTTAAAGAACAGTTTGTCTACTCTTTAAAAAAAAACAGTTTGTCTACAAATCCTGACGTCGTTTTCCCATCTTGTCGATTTAATTGAGTTTTGAACCATGATTACTCTTGATGATAACTTTTTGGTGAATACTCAAAGGAATACACTGCAAGGGTTGAAGGATTTCACCTAAGTATACCACCTCTTATGTTTATTCTAAATTAGAATTTTTTTTTTTTTTTTTACTATCAATACCAATATATTTTTTGCATCAGAATTATAATTTATCTAATAATCTCCCTAGGATTCTTGCTATTTGTTTCTTGCTACTATCAAGTATCAAGTGCATTCTCAATGAGGAAAGTTGGGCATATTCTGCACGTGTTTGTACTAAGGTTTTTTTACGAGTATTCAAGAATGTTTTATTGTGAAACGTGTGAAAAGCATGTTACAAGGGTTTCCCAGGTTTTTTTTTTTTTTTTTTTGTATTTTAGTTTACTCCTTGCATATGTACTCTTTTACATAATACTAAAACTTCGTGTTGGTACCTAATTAAGATCTCAATGATGAATATTTATGATTGTGATGCATTGGTAATTTTTTTACCGTGATGCAAGTTTGCTTTTGAGCAAAAGTTGTGCTCAAATGCTTGAAATTGCACATTATAGAATGTTTCCACCTGAAATTTCTATATTGATTGATAGGACTGTGGATTGATCGAATTCAATACTTTTTAGCAAATAGTTTAAGGACAAATAGGAACAAAATAGGACTTAATACTCTTTAAGGACTGTGGATTGATTAAGTTCTCTTGACCATTCATAAAGTTGTTCTTGAGACTTTTCTTATTCACATGCATGTTTGTAAATAGACATGGCAACGGGGCGGGGCGGGGGCGGGTTTAAGCATCCCCGCTCTCGCCCCCGCTTGCATGCACCCGCCCGCCCCCATCCCCACCCACGAAAACTCTATTTTTTATAAAATATTTTAAAAATGCATATTTTTTCATAGCAATAAAATACAATAATTATATTAATAATTAAATATCCAATAAACTTTATTTAAAAAATTAAAATAAATATAATAATTATGTTTCTAAATAGTAATAATATATTAAAATAGTTTGGTGTTTATGGAAATAAAATTAAAAAATTTAATAAAGTAAATTTCAAAGAGCGGGTGCGGGGCGGGGGTAAGCATCCCTCGGCCCCAGCCCCGCCCCCGTACTAAAAACTCAGATTTCCCCCACACCCGCACCCGCACCCAGTTAAATCGGCTTTCCCCGTTAAATTCGGGGCGGGGGCGGCCGGGGCTCGCGGGGGCGGTTTTAGTTGCCATGTCTATTTGTCAAACATGATTGTTGTATCCTAGAAAGTATCGGCTACGAGACAAACCGCATCAGATATTTATCTACGGTGGCGGAATACTCTTAAGTTCAATGCATTTGCATGCCTCACTTAAATTCGATAAGTTTATTTCCTCTTTGTTATTTGGTTAGGGTTGTATTAAATTAATCTATACTTTTTTTCTTGTTGTTTAGTACTTACTTTATAATAATTCTGTCTAATTTTCCAATACAATGTTGTTAAGGAATATTGACCAAGCACATGATTTGTGCAATGGAGCATGTTTGCAAGTCAATATACTTGAGAAAAATATTATAAGAGCGATTGTAATAACTGACAAAAATATTGTTGACATAATTCATATTCCAAGGGTGGATTTGGTGCCTTCTAACTCAAGATAGACATTTAAATTTTAAAGAAGGCAGTTTCTTGTTTTTTTTTTCCGTTTGTTATAACTATCAATAAAAGTCAAAGTCGATTACTTTAAAAGGTTGGTTTGTACTTACCAAAATCTATTTTTACGCATGATCATTATATGTTGTTGTATCCGAAGTAACTATAAAAAGTGGATTGAAGATGTGGATTTTGGATGAGGATGGTCAAGTTTGTACCACTGCAAACAATGCTATGTATCTAGAGGTTTTTGACAACCTTTAACGTGTGAACCATAGATGTGATATTATGTAGGGGTGTACATTGTTCGGTTTGGGATGAAAACTGAATCGAACTGAACTGTTTGCTAAATTTAAAATAATTAAATTGAACCAAATTGTTTGTATTTTGAATTGAATCGAGTTGTTTCAAACTGAGTTGAACTATTTTGAACCGAATTGAAGTGTTGATATTGGTATCGTTGAAAAAAAAAAAAAAAAAACAAATTTAGAAGTTTTAAAATCCAACTGTTTCGAATCGAACTGTTTTGAACCAAACCGAACTGTTTCAGTTCTAGAATAATTAGTAATGGTTCAATTTTTTTTGTCTGGTTTGGTTCAATTCAACAGTTCAGTTCAGTTTTTTGGTTTTTTTTCCCACCTATTATTATGTATATTTATAAATTTATATTTATAACTATTTTACTGACACTTATAATAATGATTTTTTTACACAACTATTTATAGAGCAAAGTGGTCTTCGGCTATTTTGTACTTGAGACTTTGCAATTCAGTTTTTTGTTTAACCATTGCGAGCAATTGTAATATTTGTTAATACTAGTAAAAATAAGCAAACATTAACGCAAATCAAATAATTCTTGATCAAATTGATGCAATCCAATTAAAAAACAGTTAAGTTCCTTAAAATCTTATATACAATTTTTCTTGTGGTATAATTGTTAATAAGCCAGGATGTGATTCCATGATTCCTTGCTTGCACACCACTCTAGAGAGTGAATGCTTTTTTTCATTTTCAATCATGTTTCATATAATTGAGATTAGTAGATTACAAACCAAACAAGACATTTTAACTCAAATCACATAAAGTGTATCTTTTATTATACATGTGAATTCTGACTTTAGGTGACAACATCATAAGTGGCAATTACTAAACCCACCAACAAAACCCAATCTAAAACAGTTCCACCAAACCATCAAATACATTTTTAGCACAACAATGATTTACCTTGTGACTTCATTCCAAAGCAAAGTTATTATCCTTTATCTTTTACTCTTTATATATTAACATCCTCTTTCAACAAGAAAAAGCATCAAAAACAACAAAGCAAAATGGTGAAACAAGTGAGAGGAGCTTCACTCACATGTTTTGTTCTTTTCCTTCTTGTCATAGCTACTTCCATGATATCAATAGTTCACTCAAGAAACACAGTGACAGTACCTATGATCAAAGTAACAAGAGAGGATCAAGTTAAGAGTTGGGAAAGGAAGACATGGATGAATCATGGAAGCCATCGTGGTCCTAGGAAACATCTTGTGAATCCAACAACAAAGGATGTTTTTCAGCTGGCTCGTGAGTTTCCTGTGTAGTAGCTTTGGTTTCACTTGAGGATATTTATTTTTCTACTATATGAATCAGTGAAGTTCATGTTTTTAGTGTTACTAATAGTTCCAAAAATTTAATTCCTTGTGTGAGTGCCATGTATATTTGATAATTGGTTATTAATTTGTTAGTATTTGTTATATAATATAATCAAATTCGGCTTTCACTTCGTGCTGTTATAAATTTAAATTATGTAAACCAGAAAGAAAAAAAAAACACTGATTTGGTGGAAACAGACATGATCAATTAAATTGTCCATATGATCTGCATTTGCATGCTTCCTAGTTGGTAGAAAATATAAGTTTCAGGTCAATAATTGAATAATATGGTTGAAAAGTCCTTGCATCCATTACACTAGAACCCACAACTACAGTTGTTGACTCCCTCAGGGAAAAAAACTATAGCTGTTGACTTGTACATTTTGATAAGTTTATATAATTAGTGGACTGCCAATGAAGCCATATTTAGATTTAGATTAGACGTAGCAGTTACCGATTTTGGTCGTCTGATCCGAAATTGATGATGGTTACGATGATTTTATAAAGATTTAGTAAATGTGTAATGTGAACCGATTGATCTTAAATCAATGACGCATATTGACTCATACTACAGTGGATTTGGATCCCTATCTAACCAACGATAAACGGAAAATGAAGCCATGTATATGTATTCTTTCTTTTCTATTTTATAGTATATGTTTAAATTCAAGTTTAAGTTCCAACAACAAAAATAATGTCCTAGTCATAAAATTAAATTTCACTTACGCCAATGATAGCTGGTTCATTTGGCACTTGATATAGTAACAAAACAAACAAGTGGTTGGCGATTTTATTGAAAAAAGTGTAAATGTGATGTCAACATATTGACTTAATTAAACGTACCAATCTTTTGGTTAATTATTATCAATAGATGAAAACTAATTTTGCAAAGGAATTCCTACGTGGTTGTTGTTGTTGCAGATGATGCCACTTAACACTCCCATAACATATTTACTCCAATATTATATGTCCCATAGGTAGTGGCCATATTAAATTAATGTATCACTAGGGGTTGCTTAGTTTATTATATTAGATTAGATTAGATGTTCTAAATCCAAACATGACTCAGCATGAACATTGTTTCTCATATTTTCCACCAAAATGGACTAATTCAATCATACATTGACACCTCCCACGTCAACAAGATAATTTACTATAACAATTAATCAATGTCACACAGCTCACAGCAACAGCTTGAGAGTTTTGGAAATCATTTGCATTTTGCTCAGTAACATTTAACAGAAGCACCACCCTTGATGTGAAGTAGAAAAATATTTTAGTACATGAAATTGAATAAGGTTTGGCCAAAATATCATTCATGATTTGGTTTTGAAGATGATTCCAACAGTTAGGTAGAAATTTTTTTAAATCATATGTTGGGAATCATAAAAGCAATGGAAATGTGACAAGAAGAATCAAAATATGCTAAATATAAGACACTATGAGCTCATTATTGATTGGGTTTTGCTTTTTTTAATTTTTAAAACATATATTATCTGTTTTCACTTTTTAGCTTTAAAAACAATAGTTTAAGATACAATTTTGTAAAACAGTATTAGAAAAAGCCTATCAAACAAGTTTTTCAGTTTTTTATTTTGGTTTTTAAAAAAGAAAATTTGAACAGACCATATGAATAGCTTGACAGTGATTAGGCCTTTTTACACCAAAACCATAGTAATTGAACACATTGATCATTTAACACTCTTCACTAGTTTGAACTTCTATCAAGCATGGCCTAAGTAAACTGGAGCATTTATCAAGAGTACACACTACAGAAAGGAACAATGGACCAAAAGAAGAAATTCGAATTATATTACTCGAGTCATCATATAAAACAGCGAGTAAAAATGTACCTTTGTAATTATTATACATATGGATATACATAACGCATATTCGGGGGTATATAACATTGAGCTAAGTAAAGGATGACAAAAAATGTATACCACATATAAGTTGATGAAATTCATGACACCAAAATACCACATTAAAAACAATACCAGTTTAGATGCCTGACTCTTCAAGAAGTTTTAGAAGATTATGCTCAGGAGCACTAAGAGATGGTAGGATCATTCGATTAGAGTGAGATCTTCGCGGCCGAGGAGCAGGACCTTCAGATTCAATGGCTCCCCCTTCCTTCATTACTGGCAGGTCACCTCTTCTACGCACGGTAGCAGATGCCCTTTCTTTCCATATTCTTCCATCCTGATGATTGACGAATAAGATTTCAGAATCACAAGAGCAAAATGGTAACAATCAAAATTGATATAGTTCACTGTGCTTAAATTGGTATGTTTAACCACCACCATGCTTGTTTATATGCAAAGTCTATATTTAACCAAGTGCAATAATAAGCTTTTAGTTGCAGTTTACAACCAAAAGAATCATTAGCAATTAATTTCTTCAATGTATGCTAGATGCTTTAGTTGAGAAATTGCGACCGTGACAACAGAAGTTGGGAAGACAAGACAAAAGTAACGGAGCAAAAATACTAATGCAGGCATGCATCTCCTTTTAATGAATTCATAATAGTCCACTTCCAACCCTACCCGTCGCTTTAACTTTTGAAGATAGAAGGGAAAGAAATAACTCGAGTCAATGACTACCAAGTAGTAGTTACCTCGATTTTCAGGGTTTAAACCCAGGACCTTCTGCTTAAAACTCCTTTGGTGTCCCTTAATCACTAACCGAGCTACCTACTTGTATCAAAGGATAGACTCCCACATAGGTGGCAGGTGACTGATCACTATAAGCTGTGTCTCACTAGAACATTGCCCTTGTAACTGCCAGTCACATAGGTACCGTTAATTGACATGTGTCAGTTAACTAGAGGTAGTTAGGAAGAGTCTATAGATAGACTCATCAACTCTTGTAATATCATTATAAAATAGATTAACAATTTAGTTGAGAATTCTGTTACAACAGAATAACAAACTCTCTCAGATTACAAACTCTATTAACTTGGGACAAATGTATATGCAACTTAATACCATTTCCACCTTGCGAAGTTGTGTAAAACCTCAATTATCCCCTCGGTCAGATATAATTCACAATAATGTGCAATAATGGCACTAACAGAGCTGTGTTTTTTATTTTTTATTTTAGTTACACGTGCGCCCTCAAAGATGTAGCCCAGTTTTATGGATCAGGACGCTGAAGGAGTATTAAGAATGAGGTCAAAGGTTTAATCCCTCTTGTTAACAATTTCCCCCTCCCCAACAAACTAACCACTAACATATAAGAAAAAGGCACATGCACGACCAACGAGAACATTAACACGAGAACCATTTTAAGAAGCAGAACAAAAGATCTGTCTGAAGTAAGATACCCACAACATCCCATAATATTGTTGTTAGTAATTTGTGCAATTATGTCAAGCTTTCTAAATAATTGCTCTAGGTGGTCTTGATGGAATGGCTGAAGTAAAGCCTTTCTTGACACTCTAACTTATCTGATTACCAAGGCATTAAACAGTATATCATACTTATATTTTCACATGGCAGCATATTCATTAGTCCAAAAAAAAAATTAAAAGACCGGCAAGCTATTCAAAATGCACAACTCAATAAAGCTTCTTGTTTTGGAGCTTGAGCATTTAATCCATAATAAGGTGACCATTATAGCATGCAGATAATGCAAATTAAGTATCATATGGGTGTGAAAACACCGGCAAGATAAAATCCAATACTGGACACAGATGAAAGGCAAAGTCTAGTTACACTAACCCAACAACACAACCAGATTTGACACACTTTTTGTCGCCCATATACCGATTAATAACAATAATACAGTTCTATGGTCTAAGCTGCTTAAATGTATATCAGTTCAAAATTCAAACAAACAATTTTGTTATATAGTAGCGCATAATAAGAAAACCATATATTCGTCTTACATTAAGAATAGATGGTTCTGGCAACGGGCACTGAATTGGTCGATCATTGTCAAGGGGTTCAACAGGATGTTCAACTGGCTTAAACTCAACAGCCACTTCAATTCCATGAGAAGTTGCAGTAGCAGCACTTGCAGCTACAGCAGCTGCCACCTCTGAGTTTGCAGGCGTCACTTCCCTCTCATCCTGCACAATATGAAGTCAACACACAGTGTCACCAATTAAAACTCGTCCACATAACTTACCGAACAGATAAATAAACATAGGACATGTTTGGATCGAGTTATTTGAGTTTATCTACTAGCAGAAGCACTAGTAAGCCTATCTGGGGAAGCTTACAGAAACAAATTATGACATGTCCATAGACTGTTTTCAACTTATTTCCATAAGCTATAGAGGGTAGCTTATGAAAACAACTTATAGCTCATATGGAAATGGCTTAACTTTATTAGGGTCTATTTGATTAACTTATTTGAGCTTATCTACAACCATAAACACTTTTGAGACTGTTTGGAAAAACTTATATAAACAGCTTATGAGTTATGACATGCCCACAAACTGTTTTCAACTTATTTCCATAAACTCTACGGTATAGCTTATGAAAACAACTTATATGTCCATAAACCGTTTTCAACTTATTTCTATAAGCTCTTCAAGATAGCTAATGAAAACAACTTATAGCTCATATGAAAACAACTTGACTTTATTTTATCTTTTGTTATAGAAATAGTGTATGCATAACCATTATAAGTGCTTAATTAAACTGTTTATCCAAATAGAGCTATATATCTAAACCCAATTCCATAAACTTCACATTAAATTTTCCAATTCAACACCAAATCACATCACATCAACACTTCATTAGCATTAAAAGGAAAAAATAACATTCATAAATCAATAATCATTTAACTTAATTGACTTTCTTCAACTACAATCAAAGTCAAATAGTCAAAGCAAATTGTTTCACCCAAATTTGATCCAACAACACAAAAACAAAGAACAAGGCTTTCATATGAAAACACAAAACCAAAAAAAGAACATTTTACAAAACATTCTTCCACAAATTGTGATGATCATAAAACTAAAAATAGAAAGACATAACACAAGAAAGAAAGAAAACGCAATCATTTTGTTCTTACCAGAGCACTTTGTGTTCGTCGATGGATATTCTTTCCAACAGAGAATCTTGAAAACAAACCCACCATTTTTTCAGCTCAAAAACCAAAGCCCACAAAGAAAAAAACGATTTTTTTAACGTTGGTGTGATTTTCTAGTCGAAGGGTCGATTTAAATGCTAGTATTTGACAGTTTTTGTTTTGAACAACGTGAAATCAGTGGTTGCATGAAACGGGTTTTGATCCGGGTCAAGTTTGGCCCGAAGCAAGATGAGAGAGAGAGAGAGAGTTGAGAAGAGGAATCAATTGTTTACTTGCGTGAAGGATGATGGGTTTGGTTTGTTGTGCTGTAGTTTTCATTCGTCAACAACAAAAACAACCATAAATAATAAATGGATTTAATTTGATACACCGGCGGTGTAAAGTTTTTTACACGTACATATAATCAAAGAAGTAATGTTAGCCATACTTATTTGAACAACCTTTATCATACTTATTTTTTTAGGCTTATTCAATCGGGCAGTCCCTTAACTTAATTGATTGTCTCAATTTGGTCATCTAACTATAATTTGTATCAATTTGGTCTCCTATGTTTTGCTCCGTTACTAGTTTTAGTCATATTAGTTTCTCTTAAAAAAACGTTAACTTATGTACCAATTTGGTCCTCTATGTTTTGCTCCGTTATTAGTTTTAGTCCTTTCTGTTAACGTTTTTTTAAGTTTAAAAAAACGTTAACAGAAAGGACTAAAACTAGTAACGGAGCAAAACATAGGGGATCAAATTGGTACAAATTATAGTTAACGGACCAAATTGAGACAATCATTTAAGTTGAGGGACCGGATGATTGAATAAGCCTGTTTTTTATTTATTTAAATCATTGTGAATCTACGTTTTGAAAATTGAACTCACATAAAATTAACATATATTGATTTCATTCAATAAAAGGGTGAGTGTTAGAGAGAATGCTATTAGCATTCTCATAATCAAATGATGCATCTCATTCTCAGTAGGTAGTTAAATTGGCAAACTAAGCGATGATGTTGAAGGAGTTTGAATGACGAGGTGATAAGTTCGATCTCAAAAACTAACATAACCACCAACATTGATAGCATTTGTCTATACTAGATCGAGCTCTCGTGCTTCATACGAGTCAATGATAAGCACAATAAATTAAAAGTAGTTTAAACTTGAAATAACATCATTTTTCTAACTAAAGTCAAAGTCTATCATGTAGCCTTTATGTATATAGCGTGGCGATAAAGGTGCATAAAGATTTTAAACACGTCTGCAATAAGATTTTAAATAGAAATTATTTATCGTTTGTGTTATTGACTTGGAATCTGAGAGTGTGCTCATTTTTAAGGTCTTAGATTCAATTATCTCTAGTGTTAATTTAGATGGAAAAATTTAACTTTTTCTTTCTTAAAAAAAATTATAATTTAGTTTATAATTTTTTTAGAACAGAAAATTACTTTTTGTTAATGAAACGTCAAAAGATAAATTAAGATAAATAATTTAATTAGGGGAGAACAGAAAACTATAAATCGTAAAGGATATAATTATATACTCCCTCCATTTTATAATACTTGTCCATTTTGAAGAATAATTTTGTTTCACAATACTTGTCACTTTCAAGTTTGAATGCAATATTAATTATTGTATTGTCAATAATACTCTTACATATTTATTGTTGAGAGAGAGAAAAAAAAAGAATGAAATAATAAATGGTTAATGGTATTATAGAAAACACACATAATTTCATAAAAAATAACAAAATTTATTTGGTTTCTTGGTTACTGCAATTTTTATAGACATATAAAGTTTGTTTCCTTTATTTAAGAAAACATTTATGCCAGAGTTTTTTTTTGTTTGAACAAGACAAAATGCAATATATTATATCACCAAGAATGTTTCATCTCGCACAAGGCGTTCAAAAGAAAAACACCCTAAAATTGTACAATACAGTCACGAATATCTCATACTAAGCTGCTCGAAATTACAAGGAAAAACAGACAAAAATTACAGCATTAGATCCATACAAGATAAAGGAGACCTCCACCAGTCATGATAGTTGAACACAAAATTAATGAGATTCGCCTTCAACCACTAGAAAGATATCATTTTTACCTTGTCTGTTAATTGAGTTGGAGTCAATGCCTTATGATTAAAAACTATGTTATTCATTTCCTTCCAAATGATCCAGACACACGCAAACCATATTGATGTAAGATTTTTACACGTCATATAATTATTTATACGTGAGTATAATAGGTTCGTTTCCGCAGGGATTGGTGTGTCTCATAAGCATTTTAACGTCAATATCATCTTAAGTGTTTGGGTATAAATTGTTTGTTTGTGTAAAATTATTTGAACTATTCGACATAAAAGTAAAACGAGTAGAGATAGGGCTATTTTGCTTGGGGTCAGAGATATCAACCAAGCGTAACAGCTGCAATCTCTCGATCAAATAACGGATTCTAGCTTTTTAAACGATATTATCACAATCACTCAACAATACCATTCGTGTCCAAATGATATCGTTATTTTTAAGGGATTGTTCAAATGTCGATTTCCCGCACGTTTAAACAATCACAAAGTCGTTTGGATCGTTTAATCGACGATTTCCCGCCCGATTAAATGACCCAAAAGCATTAAGTTCTAGATTAAAAGTGAATATCAAATATTAACATCTATGTCTAGCATGATAACTTAAGATGGATTGTTATTCTATTTCTTAAAT
Organism: Medicago arabica; assembly: GCA_946800305.1. Taxonomy (NCBI): domain Eukaryota; kingdom Viridiplantae; phylum Streptophyta; class Magnoliopsida; order Fabales; family Fabaceae; genus Medicago; species Medicago arabica. The sequence goes on from OX326970.1 coordinate 45,783,233, forward strand.
CCAAAAGTATTTGTCAATATCATTTTGAATCTCAATAAAGCATTAAACACAAAAATAACAACAATATTGAATAAATAAGCTAGAACCATATATTAAATGATCAAAAGATTACATAATAGCTTGTTTGAATACCTCAAAACCCACAAGGATAGATGTAGCTACATATGTCTATGATAGCTTTGCAAAGGAAGAAGAAGAGATGAAGATTCAATGCCTAGATCCATGATATCTTACTAAATCTTGGGTTGAATCTACTCCTAACTACCTTGCTTTGTGTTTCTCTCTCTAGAAAATGCATTATTCTCTCTCTAAAAACCAGAAATCTATAAAACAGTAAGTTTTTTTTTTCTACAAAGAGGAGATAAATCAATTTACATGGCAAAATTCGCGAAATCTCGCTTAAGCGAAATGCATACGGATCATGATCCGTCCAATGAAACCATGCCACATGGACCTTATCCTCTGAAGTTGCTGAATCTCGCGAAGCGAGCTGGAAGCGAACTGAGGAGCGAGATTGAAGCTGCGCTCGACACACAGCTCGCTTAAGCGAATTGATCTCGCTTAAGTTGGCTTCATTCTTTACATCTTGCTTGAGCGAACTAGGAAACGAGTAGGGGCTTGTTCTCGACACGAATCTCGCTTATGCGAGTTGATCTCGCGCAAGCGAGATGCCTTTATATCACAAGCGAGAGACAGTCGAGGTGGAAGCGAGATGCCGTGTTGCTCTTGGAAGAATCTCGCTTAAGCGAATTGATCTCGCTTAAGCGAGTTCGATTGGCTTGGAAAGTTATTTCTTGGTCTTTGCTTGTCATTTCCTGCAAAAGTTGAGTGGAGCAAGGCAACAACGCATAAGTGGTAAAATTACAACAAATGATTGCTTTTCTTTAGATATCTTGCAAAACAAGTCACTAAAATGCCTAGATTAACACATAAAATATGGTACTTTTGAGCACTTATCACATATCAACTTGAGAAACTGATAAGTAGATTGCGGTAACCTGGAAAAATGACTAAACTGATGAAAATGTTCGAGAAGCACTTCAGTAGCCACGAAATTGATGCCTAACCAATGAAGAAGATGATACCAGACGCTTCCAAAAGTTGTGCACCTAAGAAACAAGTGACCTGCATTCTCCTCACTACCACACCCTCCAACACAACCGATATCGTCATGCTAAAGGACACGGCGACGCAAGAGATTATCTTTTGTCGGAAGACGGCTACGGAGAAGTTGCCAGGCAAAAATTGAAACCTTTAATGGGACGTTTTTATGCCAAACGTCATTGAACAATCCCCTTGCAATAGATTCATCACCTGTTGTTAGAAAATTATATGTTCCCTTAACGGAGTAACCATTAACGGGATCAATAAGCCACCTCCACCTATTTGACAAATGATCCTACAAAACAATATCATGTAACAAGACAGAACATTCCCTAACACACTCCTCCTCTCAAGCAAACAGGCGCCTCCTCCACACGCAGGCACCCCCCATCCTCCCAACCCCACCTCGCCATATCCTATAGAGTTGCCCATTTGTCAATGGTTAAATCGAAAAGGCGAGGAAATCTTACCCGTAAAGGCACACCTCCCACCCAGTTATCCGTCCAAAAGAAAGTGGTACCTCCTCCGCCAACCACGCGACGGACATTATCTTCAACAACTTCCATCCCCCACCCTACACCACCACGAATGCGTGACTGCATCCGCCACCATAAAGAACTGTCACCCCCCCTCCTTCATGCGACCACCTTCCTCCCCGTACCTAGCCTTCTAGACTCGGTACCACAACCCCTCCTTATCAACCAACATCCTCCACCTCCACTTCCCTAGTAATGCTAAATTAAATTCATAAAACTTCTGCACACCTAACCCTCCTTCCTTCTTAGGGACACAGATCGAATCCCAATTCACCCAGGCGATTTTCCTAAAATCCTCACCACCCCCAAAAAAATTCTTTTTAATAAAGTTGTAAGGGAAGAGATTATACATGTGGGAGCCTTGAAAAAGGAAAGAAAGTAAACCGGAATAGAAGACATGACAGATTTCAACAATATCAGACGGCCACCAAATGATAAGTACTTATTTTTCCACACCAATAAACGAGACACAATGCGATCAAGCACAGGTTGCCAAAAACTACACCGACGGATATCCCCACCAATAGGTAGTCCCAAATAAATGAAAGGAATTGTACTCGTCCGACAATTCATAACCGACGCTGCTTCAGTCAACCAAGAATCTGACACATTCACACCGGTTAACATACTCTTGTGAAAATTAACCTTCATTGTAGATGCCGCCTCAATAAGAAGTAAAATTGCCCGCATTGACCTCACATTCGACCAACTCTTCTCCCCTATAATCAAAGTATCATCCACAAATTGTAAATGAGTTAAATTCACCTCATTGTGATGACACACATGGTAACCAGTAAACAAATGAGCTTCCACTAGAGACTTCATCATGACATTAAACCCCTCCGCCGATATCAGAAACAAAAATTGAGATAGAGGGTCCCCTTGTCAGAGCCCCCTCTCCAAAGGAAACTCCATCGTAGGGCTGCCATTCACCAACACGGATGCCACCGCAGTTCCCACACACTCAGCAATCCATTTCCTCCAAAGAGTCGGGAAATTCATTTTAACCATGATCGTATCAAGATAATAAAATCCACTGAATCATAAGCTTTTTCAAAATCATCCTTGAACATCAACATTTCCTCATTACAACAATGGGCTTCATCGACAACCTCATTGGCTATAAGAATACCGTCTAAAATATGTTTCCCTTTAACAAAAGTTGATTGCGTATCAGATATAACACTTGTAATAACAACCCATAATCTATTTGCAAGAACCTTAACCAGCAGCTTATACATACATCCTACCAAAGAGATAGGGCGAAAATCATTTAGCCGGCGAGGACAGTCCACCTTTGGAATTAAAGCAATGAAAGTGGAATTCACCCCTTTCGTCAATTTACCGTTCCGATGAAACTCCGATAAAACTCTCATAAAATCATCCTTGAGTTCGTTCCAAAATTCTTTGACAAAACCAAATGTGATACCATCTGGGTCAGGGCTCTTGTAATTATCGCAATCTGAATCCCAAACAGCTAATTTCACCTCCTCCATCGAAAAAGGCCGAACCAAGGAACCAGACTCCGCATTATTTAACTGGGCGAAGCTAAGATCCTCCACGTCTGGCCGTTCTACAATGTCGGATTTAAAGTGCGTTGAAAAATGATTGAAAACCGCATTTCTGATATTATGAACTCCTTCTACCTGAGCACCGTCGACATACACTACTTGAATAGCATTTCGACGTCGTCTGTTAGACATAATACCATGGAAAAACTTTGTGTTGGCATCGCCTTCCTGCAACCAATGCACTCTCGAATTCTGCCAATTCATACTAGTATGAACTCGAGCCAAAGAAAGTAAGGACACTGACAAGTCTAAAAGCTCCACCAATGCGTTTCCCTCCCCTTTTGTAGGACATCCGCTCTTTTGCTGCCATCATTTTTCCTTCTACATTTCACGAATGTTGATGATGCCATTCCTTAAGATCACCTTTTATTAATTTCAATTTTTGATTCAACACAAAACCGCCCCATCCCTCAACTGAAAAAGAGTGCCATTTGTCACGAACAAATTGAGCATAACCAGGAAAATCAGCCCAACATTTCAACATCCGAAGAGGCCTTGGTCCCCAATTCACATCATTCGTAAGAAGAACCAAAGGAACATGATCAGAAAGTCCTCTAGTTTGCGCCAATTGTATAATATTCGGCCAGACATCACACCAACCAGCTGACAACATAAATTTATCCAAGCGGCTCATCAATAAATCGCCGCCGCGATACCAAGTATATAAACGACCATAAATCGGTAAATCCACCAAAGATGAATCCTCTATAAATTTATTAAACAATTCTATGTCCCTTCTCGAAATCAACAAGGCCCTGCTTCTTCTCTCTGCCTCTGTTCAAATGGAATTAAAGTCCCCACACACACAAAGATTAGAGTCACCGTGATTGTGAATAAGAAGAAGTAAACGCTCCCACAAACGATTTTTAGCCAACAAATCACAAGGCGCGTAAACGTTAACAATAACAAACTCTTGGTCGGTAATAATAATTTTCCCTTTAATCACCAACATGTGCTCGTAACTCATTGACGACCATACTTCAACAACATCATTATCCCAAACAGATAACAGTCCTCTGGAATCACCATCGTTGGAAAGAATAGCCACACAGAGATCCTCCCCATAAAGACTTCACTATCAAGTCATCAACAATACTCAACTTCGATTCCTGTAAGCAGGGCACAAAAGGAAGCTTATCCTGAACAAATTTGAACCTCATTTCGCTTCTCAAAACTACCTAACCCACATACATTATAAGAATCATTCAGTTTACATATGTGAATCAATTGTAACATGAATATTTTTTGGCATATAAGATTCAATTTTCTTCTGATTTAAAATTCAACATTCGATTTATAGCATGATTGTGATATTTGAGTTTATTGTTATTAAGTTTGATATTTGAGTTTATTGTTATTAAGTTTCTACAATATTTTTTTTTCAATCATGTATTTTGGACATATGTCATGCTATTTATGTTGTTGCTTTTATGCGATATTTGTATTTGTATTGTCATACGCACATGGGTGTGATTTGTGACTTGCGTCTTCTTTCAAATTCTTGTGAATTTGTGTTCACACATAAGGGTTGCCGAGTGGCCTTATGGTTACTTAGCTACATAATTGACTAATTCGGTCTACATTATGTCGGTAGTGTCTTGTAAATTTAAGACGTTTCCCATTAGCCTTGTAAAATTAAGACCATCCTCATTTAAATTCATTTATTGAATTGTCTAGTAATTTTGGTTAAGTTGGTTCAAACAACAAGTTGCAAATTAACCTCTATTGCGTAGATTTGATTCAGTTGAAATTACAAAAAATGTAGTATGAGATTGTTCATGCAAATTGTTTTAGTTGGCCAAAAGGAAGACACGGTTTGGCCGGATAATTACATATCTGTGATGGTAAATATGTGGTAGTTATTAATTTTCTATGTGGATAATGATGATGTCAAAAGACACCCATTATCTGACAGAACTTCTTAAATTTTATCCATGAGGATAATGTGGATGTCAAAAGGCACCCATTGTCTGACATAACTTATTACTGTATTTGATCATTGCATTGAAATTACCGTTTGCAATTAATTCTCAGTAGTCAAAAAATTGTGTTTTACTGGTGCTTTGGTGTCTTGTTTTTTGGTCTTTTAATTTACAACATGTGATGTTAAATATGTGGTAATTCTTTAGTTTTCCATGTGGGTAATGAGGATGTCAAAAGGAATCCATTGTCTGTCAGGACTTATTACCATATTTGATTATTGCATTGGGATTACCGTTTGTAGTTAATTCTTAGCGGTTAAAAGATTGTGTTTTAATGATGCATTTGGTATTTTGTTTTTGGTCTTTTAATTTACAACTTGTGATGTTAAATATGTGGTAATTCTTTAGTTTTCCATGTGGGTAATGAGGATGTCAAAAGACAACCATTATCTAACAAGACTATTACCAATATTTGAACATCACATTGAGAGTACCGCTTGCAATTAATTCTTAGCAATCAAAAGATTGTGGATTAATGGTGCGCTTGGTATCTCATTTTTGTCTTATAATTTACAAATAAAGATAAATTGTGCATGTCTTAAAATTAATTATTGACATGTCTAGTACTGTTGTGTGAGTGGAAACTCATTCAAGTATTTGAGAGTTAACATTCACACATATAATGATAAACATATGACAATTATAAGAATTTATTCTTTGTCAAAGTAAATTGTCATTGTTTGATCATTGTTGTAAAATACCACTAGCAATTGATATTATTGTTTAAAGACTTGATATTGATGGTGCACTTGATATTTTGATTAGTGTTTTTGCTACTCTTGTTCTCTTTAAGCTAATAAGTTTAATGTCTCTGATAGTTGATTTTTTTTTTAACTCTTAAAAGTTTTAACTTTTAGGAATTAAAGAACAATATTGACATTATTTTTGGATCTAGACCTTAGATAAGGATGGTGAAACTCACATTCTCTCACAAATTCAACATCTAATGTTAGAATCAAGTTTGACAAGTGAGTATACACCAAATCTTATAGGTCATATGCGATCATAAAGCTGAAATATTATAGATTTTAGAGGTGTTATTTAAGATTACAATTTTTTTCATTGTCATATTTTCTTTGCTTAAACTAAGGTGCTATTAAAGCAATATAAAGAAAGACAAGCTCTCATTGGATAGTGAGTATTTCATTAATATTATTAAGCAAATAAATTATTAGGAGCACATTATGTAAATATTTAATCTTGCTAAGGTATTATAATTTCGACAATCAAATGACTTGTTCAAAAATTCAATAATTTCGAATATCAAGCGACTTGTTCGAAAATTCTGCATTTAATATTCTTTTTACACAATTAAGTTTTTAATTGTTAAAGTTAGAAATGATATCTTAAAAGATCAATTCATAATGTGTGCAAATAAAAGAAAAGACTGAAGCAAGAGAAAATAAAATAGTGCTCATTTATAAAATACCTCAAAAGATAAGGGAAACTAAAGAAATATAGTCTCTTAACTTGCTTATGCCCAATGATGTTGAAATACATATCAATTTAGAATGGACAAAGTCGATAAAGATTGCTTTATTAATTTTTTGAACTATTTTTTAGATTGTTGTTACTAACTTATTTTTGTATTTTAAAGACAATTTGGTGAATCATTATTTGGATTATTTTTTTTGTTTTTCATTTCTCGTTGAATAAATCAAGGTATTTTGTAATTTTATTTTCAAATGATGATTCAATGTGTCTTTTAAGATCAATTATTAGAGTCAATTCAGTTATGACTTGTGTCTTTTAACGTTAGATTTTCTTCATTTAATTCTGAAATTTTTCTAGGATTTTTGTTATTGACGGTTGATGGAGATGATATGAAGATGAAAAAGAGGAGAAGAATATGAAGAAAATCTAACGTTTTTGAATTATAACTAACGAAAAGGACCAAAATGTGTAACAGAGAGAAGTTAGGGGACCAAAATAAATCGAATTTTATTTAAGAGACCAAAGTGATACTACCTAAATAGTTAAGGGACCAAAAATGAAATTTAGCCTTAATATTCTTATAGTATATTTGGATTCTCGTGAGGACATTAGTGCTCTTCCTCTCATTCAAGTTAATAAATTAATTCATATAGATCAAACTCAAACCCTCAAGAACCAGAGCTTCTAGTGTCAATAAGAGTTGATTGAAAAGAGAAATTTTATTTAGTTTAATTGAAAGATTTTATTAGGATAGTCATGATACTTGTTTGCTTATTATAATTTTCGAGCTGCATAATATGGATGTCAATACAGTATTTTTCAATGACAATGTTAACGATACAATATGGTGCAATTAAAGAAAACTTTTGTGTAAATAGATACAAAGTAAATGGTGCAAAATCATGAAATCCACTTATGAGTTAAGAAATTTGTCTCTTTAGTGTTGCCACAAATTCTCATAAAGCAATTGTCTCATTTGATTTAGAGATAGTATTATGGAGAGTTGTGGATTTAGTAAGCTTAGTGGGAATAAATTTATATTGCCCGTTAGAAAATTTCTGAATTCAGAAATTTAAGTATTTTCGTACGCAGGTTATCCATGCCCTGCTCTTTAAGTTGTAAATCTTGTCCAACTCACCTGAACCATGCGAGAAACACACATTACCGTATTTCCTGTCAACTACAACATCATACTGGTTTAGGGCAGGGACAATCAAAATTACATAAGGCCACAACTCAACGCCTATTTCCTTTGTGAGACTTCTTCCCAAATGCAAAACATCCTGTCAAAGTAAAAGATTAAAACAAACAGGCATATCAAAAACATAAATATAACGCTGACAATGTAGCAACAAATCAGAAACTAAAGACCAAAATTAGTTCTTCGATATAACATCACGATCACAGATGAATGCGATAAAATAAGTGTTTTTCAACTAATTTTGATAGAGTTTTAAACTCTCATAATTCTACAACATAAAAACGTATTTTTTATATAAAGTAAACATCAAACAATTAGGTTTTCTAAAAAACAAAGAAATTTCAAAATATTTCTTTTGTGAAACTTATTCCCAAACACACCTCTTCTGGATGGAACTCCACAATATATGTTCTCCATTTAATCCTTAGCAGTTTTACATAATCTGGATCATGAGGGTGGCATAACCATAATGATTGATTTGTAATTTGATACGTAGATATTATTACCTTAAATGAAATAGCAAAGAGAACAAAGTATTGATTTCATATGTGTATAGCTTATTGAAAAAAATAAAATAACAAACATCTGCAACTCTCAAAAGCAAAAGAAACGATGATTCTGGCAGATCCAGTGTCCATTATCCTACTCTATTTTAGTTAGAAATCTTTACACAATAAAAAGGGTAGATATGAAGGATAAACAATCTCATATGTTTTAAAGAGCTTTTATAGCAAATTGAGTGAGAGAAATAGGTTACTATAATGGTCTTCCACATTCACTCAATAATGATTGATAGTTAACACATACCTTATTTATTATGCCAATTGAAACTAGAAAATGCAATTAACTACATTCACATCACAATGGAAAATGGAATTTGCGTGAATCATGATTAAAATTGTAACTTCCAACATGTATTTAAAGCATGCATTTATGTTTGCCAACGATTGAAAGAAATTTTGGGAATATATCATTTATGATGGATTAAGACTTGGCTAAGGTTACTGCAATGGCCATTGAAATTCACTCAATAATGATTGGTAGTTAATATATTCCTTATTTATGTCATTTGAACCTACAAAACACAGTTAACTTGTGCGTACCATTAAAGCTGGAGATCAAGAGTTGAGATGAAGTTGGCTTGTGTGGAGATTAGTATGGATCAATCCAACGACCAAAATGAGTTGGTGCCCAAAATATCAGGGTTAAGGTTTGGAGTGTTTGTTGCAATGTTAATTAGGATCAGAAATAAGTATGATTTCATACCCTTATCATAACATATCAACATATTCATCCTTAATCAAATCATCATCAAAGTTTATCACCTTAACACATCGAACAATATAAGAAATTTCACCTCATTCCCTATCTAGTTCAATTATCAACTACACCAAACTTATCATTTAAGATGTATAAGCATACATGCATCTTTACTCATTTCACATAAAACACATATTTCACTTAATGCATACAATTCATTTAGTTCACCGCCGAAAATAACAACATCAACATGTACACAACCACACAATTCACATAATCACATCATTCACTAAATTTCAGCAATGCACAAATTCACCAAGTCACATATTCAATTATGACATGGCTCACCAAATATTCAAATGCATGCAATGTTATAGACTATTCCCGAGATGCATGTGGTACCATTGTATTCCGAAGATTATTTTATCGTATTGAATCCACACTCACATAAGAGTACATATCCTCTTACGTATTTCACCAATGTAAAAATACACCTCCTTTTACATTCCTCATATGACTATGATGCATGGACTTCAAGTAAGACTTGACAATGCACCTAACACCAACTATATAATCACCAAAACAATGTAAAGTACACATCCAATTACATTCTCCATAAATCAACACCATATGCATTATCAAGTTTTACAATCCACACAATCGACAAGTCATAATTCAACAAGAGTCATCATCATATCATCAAGTCAAAATCACCAAAGAATCGACATCTACCACCTTAAAGAAACATTATCGTTCAAGTTCATATTTCACAACAAAGACGGATAACTAAGCACGTCATGTTAATCATCATCTTAAGCACTCAATTGTCATTGATTCTTCCTTATCATACTTTATAAACATGAATTCAAGCTACTCACAAGTTATCTGGCTACAAAACATTAATCACACCAAGTTTGTCTATGTTTATAAACATTAATCCTGCTCTCCCCCCAACAAAATGCACTCCCGCCCTGTAGGCAAGAAAAAAATATCTCTGCGCAAGTTAACTAGCGCAAGTGTAAAACTGTGCGTTAGTTAACATGCGCTGCGTAACTTAAGTCACGCATGTGTTAAACATTGCGTCACTTAAGCCAGACACTGCGCAAGTTAACTTGCGCACAGATTTAACACATGCGCAAGTTAACTTGCGCAGTGTCTGTGCAGCAAATTTAACTTGCGCAGATATTTAACACATGCGCTAGTTATGTGCAACAATTTTAACGATTCTATTTACCTGCTCTTTAAATTATAATCCTTATATTTCTAAAACCTGTTTTTTGATCCCTATGTTAATAGTCAAGATTTTTATTTTTCGTTATATTTCATTTTTCGTTATTCATTCAAGCACGTGTTAACTCATAAACAAATTACGAAAAAATAAAGGACCAAGATAAGGAAAAATGTCATAAAAATGCTAAAAAAGCGCAAGTGTAATATACATCCAAATCCGACAAAATATCATAAACAAAAACTATACAAGTCATAACCCCTAAACACTACTGTTGTGGACTCCTGGTCCGTCGTCGTGGAACCTGCATCTGCTCCAGCATGCTCCACTCACACTGTATACCCTGCATCATGCGAAGTACCTCTGGGTTACCAAACACATCAGGATGCCCCATAGCACTATCCACTCTGGCTCTGATGTTGGCGTTGATCTGGTATGGGTCGGGAGGATGTCTGGCCCACTGCTGGTCAACAATAACCTCCTCGTAAGGAGGGACAGGACGAGGAGGTGCCTAAGCTGCGTAGTCAGGAATGACCGCAGGGGGGTTCACAATAGGATGTGACACTCTATAGAACCATCTCATGTACCCCCTGCTATGAGTCCACGGTTCGTCCTCTGGCACCAGATCACCCCTCTGCTGCTGGCTGAGGACATGTAGAGCAAACTCCATGAAAGCCTGGGCCGCAACATCTGCCGCAGTAAGCTCAACATCCGTAGGAGACCTGGGCCGTGTCTGGACATACCCGTACTGCCTAAGAACCTGCTTCAGGCAAGTGACGGAACATCCTGTCTCTGCCGGCCATGATCCATCCGGAGTACCAGCATATGTCGTGGAATGGCGTGATGTGTCGCCGTCTCTCGTACGACCTCCAGATGACGTGAGAGTGATCCATCGCATCAATGGCATCTATGTAGTGTCCAGGGTCCGTAAAGCCCCTAGGAGGTCTCCACTGGCTCACAAGTAGGGCTACTGTCGGGTCGTACACATCACTACCAACCCTCAGAATGAGGTTCGTGAAGTGCGCCAAAGTTCATCCCTGCAAAAACAAAGAACCAAATATATATCAACACAAGTATTATTCAAACAATGTAAAAAAGAAGAAAAACAAGTTAAACAACGCACAAATTTACGATCCAATAAGTTAAGGCACCGTTTGATGGTCAGGATAGGGAGACATGATATGATACATTAATCATATCCTGCTTAAATTTTATGTTAGATGCACCAAAATGATAGGATAAAATAAACCATTTTCTTATCATATCCTGACTTTCCTTTGTAATTTCTATCCTGAGTATAGGCTGGGTTAAGAATTATCTTGACAAGATTAGAAGATCATTCCTTATTTATTATCTTGATATTCTGCCATTTTTAAAATATTGTCATTTTTAAAATAATGATAGCATGTATTTTCCATAATAATTAATAACATGCCATTTTTATAGTATTTAATTAATTATGAGAGCAATTTTTATAGTAATTAATAACATGCGCATCAAACACATGATAGGTTAATGTTTATCAGGTCCTTATCATATCCTATCTCTATCCAGCTTTATATCATATCATGCTTCTATCATATCCTGACCATCAAACGGACCCTAAAAAGAAGAAAAACAAATCTTACGACAAGCAGGGTCATGTAACCACCACATGTGGTCAATGATGAATCGGAGGTCAAAGAGAGCTGCTCGTATAAAACTGCTAGCCCCATCCCACCCCATGAGCAGTCGTCCATATCTTGCAGCGCAAGCATCCACAATAGATTAATGTTTTTGCTATTCTTGCGGGAGAAAATGGTCTATCCAAGCAAGAGCAACATAAACGCCTTAACGCAGGCCAGCCTAACATCAAAGCGCTCGTCTTCCTCCTCTTGTGTGTTAACCTCCACCAACTGATTAAACCTATTCATGAGCTCCTCGTAGCGCCTCTTCAGCACACCAAAACTAATATATGGACCACCCTGCCTGGTCAGCTCCCTAGCGGCATCCTCCGCGGAAATAAGCAGGTCGGTCGACATAATCTCCATCGTCTCGGTACGGGTGAGCTCTCTCTCAGAAAGGAGCTTCCCAGTGATGGGGATGCCTAGGAGACACGCCACATCATCCAGTGTGATGGTCATCTCCCCAACGGGTAGATGGAAGTTGCTGGTCTCCTCATGCCATCTCTCTGACAGAGCACAAACGAGAGCGTGGGAGATGTTCTCGTACCCACTATTCAGGAGGGGAGTTAGACCAGACGCATCCAGTACATCCCAAAACCAATTATTATGTGCTCCTGGCTGAGGCACCGTCAAGTTTTTCAGGCTCAGCTTCTTTCCGTGGGAGATACCTCTCATCCTATGCTTTCTCCGAAACTGAAATACAAAAACAAAAAACAACAAACAACACCGTTAAATAAATAAGTTGTAAAATTACATCGGCATCGACCCATATCCTGCATGCCACATGTCCTCCAAAGCGAGGTAGAAGCGAGAGGTTAGAAGTCCCCCCTGCATAGCCGTCCGGTCTGGCATCGTACACCACCCTCGGCACCCCTTGAAAACGAGCCCCAACATCGTCATCCTGCTGAGGCTGAGCCTGAGCCTGAGGCTGCGCAATATCTTCCTGCTGCTCAGGCTCCTTCATATGAGGCTGCTCCTCTTGCTCAACAACATGGTGCATATGATGATGTTGCTGATGCTGAGGCGCCTCAAACTGATACTGGTGAGGCTGAGGCTCCTCAAAATGATACTGGTGAGGCTGAGGCTCCAAAAACTGATACTGCGTCAGGTCCATCGCCTGAGATGGACCGGTCTGTGATGAAGAGGGCCCAGGCACAACATCATCGTCACTGGCAAGTCTCGTGTCCCCCACTCTCCCTCGGCCTCGACCATGTAAAGGAGGGACTACTGCTTGTTTCTCCCTCCGTGCACTACTAGTAGATGTATGTCTCCCTAACCTAAGTCTGTCACTCCTCTCCCTCTGAGACATATCTGCACAACACAACAATTTAAAAAGCACAAAATCAATGACACATTTTCACACGGACATTGTGTCATTTCTAACAATTCAAGAACAACACGAAAGTTTCGACAGTGTCATTTAAATCCGTAATTTACCAAATTGTTGTCAAACATACTATATTCTAACTAATTTCATCATTAACAATCCATAAAAGACACAAATTTTTCATCGACACATTTTATCAAACACCTAGAGTGCAATTTTCAATCAACATAAAATCTAACAATTTCTAAACCCTAAACTACCACAATGCACTATAAACAACATCTAAACAACAATTCCTAAGTTAAATCATCACTAACAATCATAAAAACTAACATGCAGGCAATATTTATAAAAACCTAAAAATGATAAATTTCTTCAAAATTTCGAAAATTTCTACTAAAAAAATGCAATGAAGTAGGATAATCATCACTTACTTGATATTGTGGGCGAAATTGGCTTTGAATGGCGCAAGAATGGTGAAAATCGCACTTGGAGGGGAAAAATTCGTATTTTGAAACTTTGGGAAATGAGGGAGTTGTGTTCCTGTGTTGCTGTTATACTTAAGTCACGCTGCGCAACTTAACATGCGCAGCGCAACTTAAGTTGCGCACAAAACATAACTTGCGCAAGTTAAGTCACGCAACGTGACTTAACTTGCGCAGGGGCATTTTGGTCAGTTTGGTTGGGTGGGAATGAAACTTGCTGGGTGAAGAGTGGTTTTCTAGTAAAAATATTCATTCCCACTAAAATATCAAAATAACCTTCATAATAAAATGACTAATTTACCCTTACTCACCAAAAGACCAAAATACCCCTTAGTCTAAAAAATGACTAAAATACCCTTCTAAGTCAAAAATCGAACAATCTCAAATAAAATACACACATAGACAAATAATCACACACAAGCACGTATGAACACACATAATAAATGATTAAAATAATTATAGCTAAAAACGGGTTGTTACACAAATCATAAGACCAGAGAACACAAATGAATCGATTCAGAGGGTTTGAAAATATTTTGATTCGATTTAGGATGATATGAATCATAGTATACATGATACAATTCATATTTTCATGAATAACAAGGAATAAGATTGGATGATCTCAATGAATTGAATCTTGAATCGATTCAGAGACCTTTACAAAGAGTTTTGACAAAAACTCAACACATAAGACACTTTGAAGGAACCTAAGATCATAGATGGCTAGATACTTTAACATATATTAATTACTATGAACATGTAAATAGTAAACACCATCAAAACACTTAATATCTAGTTTAATCAAACATCATCAAAACAACTCTAACACCAAGAACAACTTCACATCGTGCAATTTGGCGGTCCCTACTCAAATATTGTTCGACATTTTATATAAATATAATTTAGTTTATTTTTTGAAACTTTGTAAAAATATTTTAAACTAAGGATGAAGTTTTTTTTTTTAATGAATATTTAACTGAATTGAGCACAAATGCATCAAAAAAGGCAAGACAATGGAGAAGTCTACAAATTTTTCTTACAAATTACCCCAAACATGTTTAGAGCATTTAAGCCATAACAAAATACTACTTATCAACTGAACCAACTTTGATGGTCAATTTAAAGATAAATTTTGTCTTTTTGGAAGGATTAAAGATAAATTTCGTTAATAAAAAAAGTTGAATCAGTTTGTTAAATTTTTTTTTTCTTATAAACCAACATTTTTTATTGAAAAAAATATATAGTATCTGTTATTTTATTCTGACAGAAGCAGAAAAAAAAAACGTTCCATTCAAATAAAGCAAAGAAACAGAGAAGAAAACCTAAGCAGTAAACAGAGTAGTCGAATCCAAGGTAGACGAAGAATATCGAAGATGATGAACAACAACAACAACAACGATGATATCTTAGGCGATGATTGGGATGAAGATTTTCTCAACAGCGTAATCGAAGTAGAAACCGCTGTCTCTTCCAGTTTCAAACCCCACGCTACAAAGCCTTCTTCTTCTTCCATCTCTTTCTCTAACCATCATCAATTCCAAAAACAACAACAACCGCCGAAACCGTTTGTTTCTGGTGGTTTCTCACCTCCTCGAGAGCTTTCTCAAAGAACCGCTCCCACCCTTTTCGAGTCTGATGATAACGACATTGAATTTGAGCGGTTTAAGGTGATTCTTGAAATGGGTTTTGATGAATTTTTGTTTTTGTTATATGGGTTTTGTTAAAGTTCTTGCTTATTTGGGAAAATGGGTCATTTTTCATTCTCTGTTTTATGCTGTTGTTTGTCTCAAATAAGAAAAAAGTATTATTAGTGTTGTATTAGTGTTTATAAAGGAAAAGAAACAGCATGATTATGATTTCTTTAGTTAAGTCATAAAGATGTTTGCCTAGTGGTGTAGGCTTGGGACTTAGGAGTGTGCTTCTCTTTAGGTCTCGTGTTTGAATCGCGCAGGTGCTAACAATTCCTGTGTTGCTCCGGTCTACATATGGCTTTGCTCTAGTTCAATTGGGCTTCTGTTAGTCGACGGTGGGATTGGTCCCCCTGATTAGTCTGTCATTGTGCTGGATACTAGTTTTTCAAAAAAAGAGCAATTCAAAGATTATCAAGTGTATTGGAAGTTGAGGGTAAACATAGAGGAACCATGTATGTACATTGATAGTCAAGTTTAATCGATGTAATCCCGTGGTGTTACTTTAAAAAGTTTTAGGAATGTTTCTATAGACATTGTAATTGTGAAACATTGAGGTTTCTATTTGTAGTGACCTTTCTTGTTGTATTGGGGTGTGTGTGTTGGAAATGATGAGGGATGAAGATGGCCTTTTCTATGCTGATGTGTTATGATAAATGTTAAACAGCCCACATGCATGGACTTTTAAATTAGGTTGAGTAAGGAAAAAGATGCACTTTTTAGTATATTTCGGCATGTGTTGGATAAACATGATTTTAAATGAATTTGATTTGTAAAGTTGCTTTGAGTTCGAAATGAAGTGCTTATATTAATTTTGACACTTTCCGCCTTGAATCCCACAATCCTTATACTGATTTGTTAAAATTGGTTGATAGGAGGAACATAGGGAGCCAAGACGTGCTTCAAAACAGATTGTGAATCTGGTATGCTAGTGCAATTATACATATTTGTTGGTTTGAATTGGTTGGCTACAAGATTCTGATAGTCAGTGAAACGCTAGCAATGGCATGCCTCTTACAACTTCTTTGCATGCTTTCAGGAAAAGGAGTGCCTCAAGTTGAAAGACAGAGGCAAGAAAGAGGATCAGGCCAAATTCGTGTCTTCTGAGAATGCAGAAGATAATGCCCGTGCTAAACGTTCAAAAAGCGTAGAGAAGTAAGTCATTTTTCATTAATTTGTTTTGTTTTACACCTCAGAATAAGCGAACTAGAAAGATTGCAGTTTAGGTCTTCTATATCTTGCAGCTTTAAGTCATAGTTGCTTACATATCTTAAATGATGTGGTATATAGGCAGAAACATTGAAAATGAACTGATAAAATTAAAAAGAGGCCTTCGAGTCTCTTTTTATAGTGTTATGAATTGAACAATAAAATGTGTAGCTTTTTAGTATATC
This sequence comes from Medicago arabica, assembly GCA_946800305.1. Classification (NCBI taxonomy): domain Eukaryota; kingdom Viridiplantae; phylum Streptophyta; class Magnoliopsida; order Fabales; family Fabaceae; genus Medicago; species Medicago arabica. Next base: position 45,800,107 of record OX326970.1, read on the forward strand.
TATTAGTAAACATGTACCTTTCTGTATATCATGTATATGTATAAATGGCCAGTGGTAAAAGTAACCGGTTCTTATTGTAGACAACCTTGTTACCAATTGGGTCTTGACAAATGGTCTCTAGTAATCCAAATGCTCATGGTTCAGGTGAAATAAAGCAGTTAACTTAGTTAGTCCCATCAGCCGAGACGTTTTTATTTTATTAGCTTGGGGTTGGCCATGATGAATAACTTAGAAGTGTCTAATATAACAGCCGTGAGATTGTATTTTATATTCCTTCTCTTGTGTTTTTTTATTCTCTCTCTGTTACTGTGTGGCAAAAATCTATTATTAACAAGGGACCATAGTGGCAGGGATTTTGGAATTCGTGCTCCTGACCATCCTAAAGCCTCTTCAAAATTTCAAAGTGGAGTATCTTCAAACTATCCGACTGGTGAGGCATGCAAATAATCCCTCTTCCTCATTTAAAAGAATTTTCTGTTTGCTTCTAACACGGTGGGACACCCATGACATGTTTTTGTTGTGTGCCAGGTGAGACAACTGCTAAAGATAAAGGGGTTGAAACCGAAGTAATTACTCATCGAGTAGCTCAAGATCCTCCTAGCGATGACCTTTCGGCTTATCTTGACCTCACCCAGAATTTGCTGGCAGTATGGGGGTCACCAAGTAACAGAATGCTTCGAAGTGATGTTATATCCAAATTGTTTGCCAGTTGTCAAAAAGAAATTCATTATCTTTTTGGCTACATGAGCACGAGTCCACCTTCTGAAATAACACCAAAACCCATTTTAGATGTAAGCTCTTCAAGTGTACCTTTGCATTACCTCAATGATTGTTTCCATACTCCCAAAGTCCATACTCCTGAAGCAACAAAGGTGTCACATCTCTACAATGCATTGACAAAGGTATTAGTTCAACCATGAATTGGTGTATATTTTCCTTTAGAATTCATATCTCTGAAGTTTCATATTTCTGATCCAATGGGGATATTCCTGACATGAAATAGTAGCTTGGCTTAAAAGTTGAGTGCCTTCAATCCCTCATTGTTGATTCTTATTTTTTCCTCTAAATAACTCGGCGTAAAAATCTTGCATGGGCCGAGTGACTCTGATTGCTTTTCCTGGTTACATTATGTAACTTACATATTAGATACTCTTGTTATTGAGCTGGGTCTATTGTTCAATCATGTTAGTCGAGCTTGCATATGATCCAGTTAATGGTATGTTTTGCAGATAGCTCATGAAACAGATGTATTGGAAACTTTGATACCACCGTTGCTTGATCTATGTAGTATGGAAAATGTGAGTACTTTTATACTAAATTTGTGAAGAAATGTTAATTTTTCTCAAATTTCTTGCGAGATTATACAACTGTTATATGTGGGTAATTAAATTTTCTTCATAAGCAGTAGCTACTTGTTCTCAAGGGTCCCCCACTTCTTTCTCTTCAATTAAAGTAATAAACTAGCATACTTTAACGCAACGTGACTCCTTTCATTTTGCTATATCAAGTGTGTCTTTGCATTTCTGGTGATAGCCAATCTACATTAACGGCTATGAATACTTGTAAATTGTAATATATATGTTTGTACATGCACACATGGGCATATAGCTTCCTTTAAAGTGACATTGAATTTAAAAGTTCTGTCAATAGTGCGCTATTGTGGTGTAGCAGAGGGCCCCTGGCCTCCACAGGACATGCAGTAGTGGAGCAGTTTAGTGTAGCAGCCGTAGCAGCTGCTACAGCGACCAAAATATCGATTGTTGCAGCTGCACCTCATTTAAGACATTTAATTTAAGCCCCTTTTTCAAAAAAGTAATTGATATCCAACATAAATTATGTTGAAGTTATTTTGGTTTTTGATCTCACACTTATCCTTAACTGATTGGACTAAATATTTGAATGGTGCATATTGAGCATACAATGAGTTGAGAATATTGGATAGTGCAAGTGTTAACCATCCCTTGTCTCAAAGACTCTTCCCTTAGTAGAAATTCAAAACATTTGAGCCTTAAATTTTGTAGATACAGTATAGATGAGCCTTAAAATTCATAGTAAATTATAAGATGGACATCTTCTCCGCAGTTTTCTTGGCTTAAGTACCTGATTACTTGAGAATTATGATATCTCCAAAATGATATATATTTTTTTATTTAAAATTTGAGCAAGAGCATATGGGTGAATATTGGCTCGTGTAATTTATGCTTTGGTGATATTTTTATTTTAAAATATCCATGCACATGAAAGTTTACATATTGGTCTCTTAAAGTCAAGACAATAATTTTATCAAGTGTTATTTTTCTCTTGTTTTTTATATTATAGTCTCTGGTGACATATTTTTCCCTTCTACCTAGGTTGCTTTTGTCCATAGCTCTCTATGTATACTGCATACTGTTTTGAAGCTCCTACTGGAATCGGAAAAGGATTTCAAAAGAAGGTATGCAATACTTAAGTGACATTTTCTGTTGTTTTTAACAACTTTATATTTTTATTGAATTTGTGTCTGTATTGTCCATTCTCACGGTTACAATTTAAGTTGGTTCCTTACTTCTTCTGAAGTCATTATGGGCCCGTTTGTTATAGATTAAAAAATTGATTTTAACTTTATATTTCCAAAATTGATTTTTACGAGAACTTACTAAAAAATGTAGAAACTATTTCGAGCTTATTTGCTATAAATTAAAAGAGTAATTTTGATATTTAGTGACTTAGATATTCATTGTTAGGGTTTTAACATAATCAAAATCACATTTTTTCAAAAAAAATATCTCTCGAAAATGATTTTTAAGAAAGGTCTCAAATTAACTTCTCAATTCAAGCATTTTTTTGAAATTATATTATCCAAAAAAGTTATAGCAAAATGATAGAATACTTAAAATGATATTTTATGAGAAGCTTTTTAAACCAATTTTAAATTTGAAGCCTTTTTTTTTCCCCTTTCTAAATTCTCTTTTAAAAAAGATATAGCAAATAGATGAAATACTTTAAAAATCATTTTTAAATAAAGCTGTAACAACAGGCTCTATATTTATATTTCAATTTATACATCTAAAATCTGAAGGGTGAGCCTTGGCGGCGCAATGGTAAAGTTGTTGTCACGGGTTCAAGTCCGGGAAACAACCTCTTGTGTAAAATAGTGTAAGGCTGCATACAATACACCAAAATGGTGGGACCCCTTCCCGAACCCTGCACATGTGGGAGCTTTAGTTCACCGGGCTGCCCTTTTTTTACCATTTATAATGTAACCATTTGCCCTCTGGTTGACCTTGTGAACCATGATCCTGATGGTTGATGTCTTGTTTGAGTTTGATAACTATGATAAAAGACAAGAAAAGTCATACCCTATAATTAAATGTGTACACATGTATGTTTTTGCTTGCTTATACATAATATGAGGAACACGAAACTCATATTTATTATGCACTTACCACTTGCTGGATGGACATGTTGTGTTTGGATAATTGACCTACCACATACAGTTATTTCTGTGCTTATTTTATCACTGAAACATTCTGGGACATAATATTGTAAATATAGCAAAAACAAAATTATTTATTCTGGGACTAAAACTATTTTTTAGTGTTTTGAATCTTTTTTCCCCTTCGCGAAGACTGCTGTAGAATAGGCTTAATTGTATGTTAAGTGACTTTTTCTTTCTTTCATTTCTGCTGTTCATGTTCTTATCAACTTATGATTTGATCTTTCCAGTGCACTCTGCTCAGGGACAGTGTCTTCATTGATGGAATTTGCATTGGGAAGGACCTTTTGGATTTTGACGGGTTGGACGGTGTGAAAGATGGGAAGCCCTTCAATGAAGAAATGCTAAGCAGAAAAGCATGCAACTATCCAAGTGCCTTACAACCTCATGTGAATTGGTCTAATATTTTTGACATAATGCACCAAATTTCCATGAGGATCACAGAAGAAAACGTGAGACTAGAGACAATCTCCATCATGATTCTGCTTTTCCTAAGAAGTAGTGCTTACTTTGAGAGGGAGAAGTAAGTTTGTGTTCGTCTTTTCTGTAAAAATGTTGGTTCTGAAGATAGATATTATAGTAATGCCATGAGAAATTTGCTTGAATACAGGTTTAGTCAGAACACAGTTTTCAAAATTATTTCGGAATTGCTCAAGGATGTCGGGCTACATGTAAAAGAGAAAACTCTAAGACTTCTGTACCTAGTACTAAATTGTAAGTGTTCTCCAATAACCAATTCATCAATTTTTTTTCATAGAATGCTACATAATCTGATTCCTGCCACCTTCCATTTCAATTGAACCAAGACTTTGACAACATCAAAAAATAAAAAGCAGACCTCGTCATTTGGGTTTGGATGAGATTTTTATTTGTTTCATATTTACCTCTTTTGATTGTTTCATCATGTCCTGCATTTTAGAATATGTGACTCAGTTCATGAATTTTTTTTATTACGATGGCTGTGTTGACTGTAGAGGTTTGAATGTATAACCTCCTGCCTCAATTTTTTTTTTTAATTACCATAAACACGTGAACTCATACAATCTTAATTAGTTCAGTTCTCCCCGGTGTCCACCTTTAAAAAAGCTCGTATAATGAGTAGTAGATCGTGGTATTATTTAAATCCTGTTGCATGATGCTTGTTGAATTGAAATTCTAGGTCTTCAGCTTTAGCATGCCTTGAACCTCCATATACTTTGGCTCTGTTTGGTAAAATCAAGCTATAAGCTAGCTGATAGCTGAAAAGCTAGCTTATAGTTGATGACTGATAGCTGATAGCTTATAGCTGAAAAGTTCGCTTATTGAAAATAATGTGTTTGGTAAAATTAGCTGTTGACGTGACTGATAAATATAAAATGACATAAAAGGACATGTTTTTATTTTTTATTTTTTTATAAATTATATACACTTTTTTTTTACTTATTTATTTAATTTTAAATATTTGAATTTATTTTAAATTACGTTAATCTCCAAAATGATAAATGTTTGTTATGAATTCAATTAATATTTTTTTATTTCACTAAAATGGTTTTACTATTTGATGCCGATTTTATTTAAAACTTTATATTATATTATATGAATTGAAAGCAAGTTAAAAAAAAAAAAGGAAAAAGAACAAAGAAAATATATGGTAGTAAGTAGTAACGTGCAAGTGGCTTTGCACTAAAGAGTGCAAAAGGTGGGTAGTTTTTTTTTTTTAGGATAAAAAAAGTGGGTAGTTACATATGAATATGGGTAGTTTTTTCTAATTAAAAAATAATAAAATAAAATTAATAAGGTTAAAATTGGAAGAGAATATAAAAAGCTACCAGCTATAAGCTCAAAAGCTACTTGAAATAGCTTTTCAAAAAAAGCTATAAGCTCGTAAGAAAAGCTTGTTACCAAACACATCACGTTTTCATCCAACGAGCTTATAAGCTAGTCCAACAAGCTATAAGCTAGCTTTTTTGTGTTACCAAACACAGCCTTTATGGTCTTGAGATGTCTAATTTAGACTGTCATTCTTAGCTGGTTGCTTGTGTGCTGCTGAGCAGCTCTAGTTTTAGAATTGAGAGTCAATGCCAGTTTGTATCATCTGCTGTGCATTCTATGCATCTGATGCTAACTATTTACGGTATTCTTTTTGAATTTTATCTTCATTTGTTGAAGGTCCAAAACTATTGGCCGCTTTCTGCCGTGGTTGCAAAGAGGGAGACAGTAGTAGCGGAATGGATGACAATGCATCTGCGCCAGATTTCGAAAATTTTAAAATCATCCTTCAAGAATTGGCTAATTGTCTATCTTTTATTAGATGTGGTTTACTGGTAAGTTTGTTAAGGCTTCGTTTGGAAATGCTCCCATCTTGTTTGGATGTAAAAATATGCAATTTAGAGGAACTTACAAGAAATAAGTAAAGAAAGACTTTGGAGGTTTTTTAAAATTTCTGCAAACCCTTCTGTTTTAAAATGCTATGTAGTTATCTTAAATTTTTATCGTTATTTTATACGTATGTTAATATATATTTTTTCATCTGAAATAAAAAGCTTCTTTCTTATTCTCTTCAATGATAGGGATGTGCCAAGCCACTTCAGTCTGTTTTAAAGTTTATGTCATTGTAATTTCAGGAGTTGAAAATAAGCAGAAAGGCTATTCTTGTGCTGTCCTTCCTTGCATCATCGGGACAACCTGGTTTTGAAATCTTTATGGGCCATAGGCTCTCTATTACCATAAGTGTAAACTATCTTATGTCAATTTTGCAATTACTGTTATCTGAGAATCTCTTTGAAGCCAAAGCAGACAATGAGCTGCCAGAAATTTTTAGGGAGAGGTAATAAACTTGATTGTCTGAATACTATCATGAAAGTTCTTTACATCTTCACATCTTAGCATTGTGATTAAAGCAAGTCTCTTTGATTTCTTTAACTCATTCTGAACAATTTGTATTCAGGACATTTCTTATGCGGGAGATATTGATATTACTTAATAGACTAGTATCCAGTCCATATTCTGCCATCGTTATACGCAATTTAACAGAAAAGAGGGCAATGGCTAGTTTGACATTTGAGGTCGCAACCGGCTTGTCTCGGAAAGGAAATGAAAACGAGCAGCAGGAGGACAGCATGGTGAAGCAAATAAGACGAACTGAAATCGTTGACCTTGCTTGCCAATTCAAGAATAGGGTAGAGGCGCACATACCAGATCACTTGGGGTGAAGTCTCCTTCCAATTCCCTTGTTTTATTTTTCTGTACATATGAATGCATGTATCATTCTACGTCGGTAGGAACTGGTGGCTAAATGGTGAGAAGCAGATAGGCATGTTAGTCTTTGGAGAGTTGAGATAAAGAAATAAAGTTCTTCATTACTATAGTTTTAGGTGTGTTTTATATACGTTTAAAACTATAATAATGAAGAACTTCGTTTCTTTTGAAAAATGAAGAGGATTTCTATCATTTTTGGAGGAAAGCATACACTTCAAATTTTGACTGGTTTAGGAACTCGCGCCGAGGTTGGGGGAATTTTGGTTGGTATGATAGATATATCATATATCTCCCATTCAGATTTTTGTATAATTGGAATACTTCATTTAATGATTCACCTTTTGTCATTTGGATTAAAGTCATTAAGCAAGTGATTTATCAGTATTTCAAAATGCTATGCTTCCTTTTTTTTTAACGGATTAAGTCCATTGCTATTGTTGAAAACTTGGTCAGAAAATTAGACTAATGACTTGTGGTACAAGTGAGTCTCTAAGTAAATCCAATACATGTTGAATAATTTCAAAAACATAAACAATAGCACTGCACTATGAGATTCATACTACAATCTCAACAAATATTTCCAATTTTGACTTTATGGTTTAGGTATGAACATTATCTATATAGTTAGCTTTTTTTTTTTGGTCAAATATAATTAGCTAATTTAATGGAATAAACACTATACATAAAAGAGTAAAAACTACTCACGAAAACAAGTGTTCACAGTTTTGTGTTAAACTGTTAATTGCATATATTTAATAAACGAATGAAGTTATTTGAGACTCTCTTGGCTTGAGATATGAATGAAAAAGGGTAGGAAAAAACTACGAACTTTCAAAGAAATTTTACATATTTAAATTCATATAATAGTTATAAGAAATTTGAAAACTAATTATCATTTTTTTTTGGGTATTCAACTAAATACCTGTTTTAGCTCCTTAAAAAAAAACTAAATACCTATTATAGTTAAATCTTTCTTGTTACAAATTTATCTTTAATAATATATTTTAGTTGAACCTTTTATGTTACAATTTATTCTTACTACATGACGGATGAAGCCATAAACAAGACATCCTTTCCACCGATCGGATATTAAAGTCTTTCAAGCAAGTATCAATTCTTCTACGAAAAACTTCATTTTTATGAAACTAAATATGCATTGTAAAATTATTTTGCGTATATGTATTACCACATTATTTAATATATTTGAAAACTCATGATTTATATTATATATTCATTAATTGATGTTTTGTAAAAAAAATTCATTAATTGATGTGACAATAATGTCGGCTGCATTATATATAAATTAAATTCAAAGTCTATTGTTTTTTATTATTTAATTTGTGTACACCAAGTAGGTACTTTTTCTTACACATGAACGAAACCAATTAAATCACATTGTGATGCCATTTTGTTAGTTTAGATCTTAAATTAACTCTAAAAAGTCTATTTGACGTGATTTGATTAGATACACATATAAAAAAGTTCACACCGTCGCCGTAAGAAAAGTAATTTTTTTTTGAGATAAAAATATTAATTAATCAACTATAAAAATATATATTAAATAAGAATACCTAAAAAAAAATACCATAGTCTAAATTTATATTAATTGTTTTTTAATAATGTTATAGTAATTGTAAAAAAATTAAAAAATAATGATATGGTAATCATTTTTTAAGGACCTTTTAAACCGTCAGAAGCAACTGCGAAGTTGTTTAAACCAGTTTCCGAAGCTTCCTTCAAAAATCAATTTTGTAACAGCTTTTCAATTTCGATCAATCATCAACCGAAAACGTAGTTAGTATCTAATTGAGGTAATTTCTATATTTTGATTAAAATTGATATTGAAATGAGTACAATGTGCTTTATTTATAGAGCTAACTTATTAGAACTTAACCAACTAACTACTATATCTAATTCTACTTACTCACTAACAGTTTCTTAAGTACAACTTAGACCGTAAGCTACAAAGACATTTGATATGCTTTCAAACCCCCGCAATTTCATTTCTCAGCATTTAGTATGTATGTTGTGTGTGTGAGTTTTGCTGTTAAGCTTGTTGACTCGAACCAAAATAAATAAATAAATAATTGTCTCACTAACAAACTCCAATTTAGAAAGAAACTATTCAGATAGAGTTAGTTGTTTGACTTGGTGGTTAGAGTGAAGTGTCAGTAAATACAACCCTATCAAGTCCATTGAAAATATCAATGTTGTCAATCACATATCGCGGCAAATAGCAGTTTGTTCAAATTCCGCTATACTATGATGCTACAACATTCCTATTTGACAACACTTTGTGAATCCATTCTCATGTATCAATGATAATATGGGAATGAACGCGATAGAGACTTAGGCACTATGAGGAGCCCAAGTCTCAAATCGAGTAGTATGGGATGCTTGGTGGTGTGTTTAAGTGGCTTGGTTTTTGCCCTTCGATAGCTAGCTTTTAAGGAAGGGTTCCCAAAGTGCTTAGACACTTATCAGAATCCTCTTCCATTTCCTCTTAACGACTTTGATCGTTTGAAGTAGAAATAAATGAGTGATTGAGATTCTATTGCAGAAAATTTTAACGGGAGAGGATCCGTTTCCAATAGTATGATACCATTTGAGTCGGAATTTCTTTCCAAGCTTTCTTTCCTTTTCTGATTCCCCTAGTCCGGTCCAGTTTTTGAAACATTGAGTCACTGACTGAGATAATGCGTTGTTTATATAATCATTTTAAACACGGAAAAAATGGGACATGGATATGAAATATTGTAAGAATTATATATATTGATGATCAAATTTAAACAAAGGTGAATTAAAACCTACACCTTTATTTGGAGTGCTGACATATATACATGAAACATGTAAGCTTAGTTTGTTAATATACAATATACACAACTTGTTATACACATTTTTGTTATTAGTCCATAAGTTAAAGCTACACCTTCCACTGATTCCGGCTTTCATGGCTTCTCCTGAGTGTGCCGGATCGAGGAGAACAATCTCTGCGACTGTCTAGTGCATATACATCCCAGCCACCATCTCTCCAGTAGGTAGAATAAACCTCTGGTATGTGTGATACTTTCCAGTAATCTTCTCCTGGACCATGTTGGCATATTGTCAGCATGAGTTCATCTGGCATATCGAAAAACTCTAGAACTTGAAGTTTAGTTAGGTTTTCAATGCCTGATGGCACCTTCTTCAATGACTCACAACGCCCAATGCTCAGCGTTTCAAGGAAAGGCATTGCACCCTTTTCCACTATCACCTGATCGAGTCCTTCAAATTTGTCAAGGCCTAAAACCTTGAGCTTGATGAACTTCCCACACTTGAAATGCAACAACATGTTTTCACCACCATCATAAACTTGAAGTAGTTCAAGATGTGCAAGGTTTGGCAAATCCTGAAGATATACCAATGGATCATGTTTCAAACAGCTCCATTTCAGAAATAACCTGGCCAAGTTATGAAGGGAAGGTATCCAACTTGGTAACTCTTGTAGTCTCCCTGATAAATACAATCTTTGAAGAAATGGTGGGGGTGTACAAAGGGATGTCAAATCAATAAATTTATCCTCGCCCTCAGAAGTAACAGATAAGGCACACAGACTAGTCAATTTTTCGATGCACCAACAAAAATCCTTCCCATCTTCCTCTCTGAGTCTCATGATCCCTAATCTTCTTAGCTGGCTTAACTTCTGTAACTGTCTTATTATCATGCCACAACCTTGGTTTGCCTCTACAAAACAAAGCTTTTGTAGTGACTGTAATTTTCCTATTTCAAGAGGTGCCTTAAAACCATATTTGGAGTGGAATTGTGCATAACCTTCTACTTTAGACTGATATACAAGGAGATGGCGAAGCTTTTTAACCTTTACTATATCTGCAGGCAATTCTGTAACACGAGTATTCTTAAGATCAAGTGTTTCTAGATTTTGCAACTTTCCTAGTACACATTTTGGAAGCACTTTTACCTGTGTGTTCTTTAAACTCAGATATGTTAAATGATATAGGTCGATAACTGCTACTGGAAACTTCTTCAAAGGTGCATCTTGATAATCTAAAACACTGAGGAGTTTGAATCCACCTGGAAAAAGTTTTCCAAGGGATAAACTTTCAGTCACTCCAAACATTAAGAGTGAACGAAGTTGAGAAACAGATCTATGTTGCTTTCCATTTGGATTTGGTAGTGTCGGGCCATGCTGCGCAAGGCGCCGAATCTTTTCAGGCAACACCACATTTTGTTCTTTGACAATTGTTGCAAAGTTTTGATCCTTGGACTTCGAAATGATAATCTCTCGCAGAAGATCATGGATTCTCAAAGTTTTGACTCTTCCATCAGATGTTGTCTCTGCTACTTGTAGTAAGTTTCTGTCTATGAGTTCCTTGACGTAATCCTCTGCAACATCTTCCATTGTTTTTCCGCTTTTGGCTTCGATAAATCCTTCTGCTATCCATAGCCGAATCAATCTCATGCGCTGAATTAGATAGTCCTCAGGAAACATGCTTAAATACAAGAAACAATACTTTAAATAGTAAGGCAAATCATTAAAACTGAGGCTAAGTACTGTTTTCAGATTATCAAGTTTCCCATTGACTTGAATTTCAGCTCCAAGACTACGGCAAATCATGTCCCATTCATCTATCCTGTGTTTGTCTTTCGTAGCAAGGACACCACTCATTGCTACAATTGCAAGGGGAAGACCCTCACATTTTCTTAAGATATAACTACCAATGTCAATTAAGTATGAAGGACATGAGTGACCTTGGAAAGTCTTTTTACAAAATAGATCCCATGCTTCATCTTCTTTCAAGGGTTGTAGGTTATACACCTTACCTTTGGATTCTATGCTGGAAATAGAGGCTATGTCAGATTTGCGTGTGGTGATCATGATCCTGCTACCGCAATTGTTTTTTGGAAGTGCATATTTGACAGCTTCCCATTCATGCATATGCCAAACATCATCAAATACAACTAGGTACCTGTTAAACCTCTTGTTAGAGAACAATATAAGAGGAAATAAATTGTGACAGTTATGTTAGACCTCTTTGTCAAAAAAATTGGGACAGTTATGTTTTTAGTATTTGTCAGTTACATTGTTTATTTATAGGATTCATCTATAATAAAATTGTTATTTTCTTCTAAATTTATCCATATAGATATCAATTTTCTATCAGTACCTCCTTCTCTGCAAGAGCTCTTTGATAATCATCTTCAACTTGTCACTGTGCATGTTTTCCAAGCCTTCTGGAACTTTTCGTCTTATTTCAGAAAAAAGTTTTTCGGCCAAGTCTCTGAGTAGCTCCTCAATGCAACAAGATTGCGAAACAGTAACCCAAGCACAAGCTTTGAAGTGTTTTATCACCTCTGGATCATCGTATACTTTCTTCACTAAAGTAGTTTTTCCCATCCCTCCCATTCCGGTGACGGAGATTACTTTGCGTCCAGGACAACCTTTAATCAACCATCCAATCAGCCGATTTTTATGTCTGTCTATGCCCACTAGATCAGTGTTGTCAAGGAGAAGAGCATCTCCTCGTTGATCATGCCTTGTTTTACCTGCTCGAGAACATGTTTGGTGTTGTATTAGTCTGACAAGTGAGAGTTTTGTTATAGAGAAACAAATACACTTCCCTTGTTACATGTCTATTTGTTCACTAAGAAACATTGCTACAGATATATAAACTGGACACAACACTGACACATACGCACCAATAATGGTTTGATAAAATGGAAGTGATTAAATGTTATCACATAGTGTCGGCCATCGGAGTTAGGCACTACAAACGCAATTAACAAGAAATAGTGTGATAAAAGACTGATCACACCATTTCTTCCTTTTTTTTATCCTTTTTCTGCTAATAGTAACAAGAAATAATAGAAAAAGAAAAAATGGTGTGATGAGTTTGGTAAGATTCTTTGACTTTTTTATTTGTAACTTAATTTAGGTGAGTTGGACCCTGAGACTCACCAAGGTCAGGGCAGGCCTCAAAGTTCAAAAAGCACTGATAAAAGTACTTACAAATTGTCCACCAACGAGGTCTTCATGCCGGCAGCGGGAGTTGAACCTACGCCCTTGTAAAGTACGAGTCAACTCCTTACCAACTGAACCAAACTCAGTTTGCAGGTAAGATTCTTTGATTAGACAGCAGAAATTTACTACTGCAAACAATAATAACTATTTCTATTTATCTAGCTAGATCAATGAAAAAGGGTACAAATATATCCTAATTGAGTGGATCCCATGTCCATGACCATTAGGGAACTCACTACTACTTTATCATGAAAGAATATTTGCAGCTAGTAGTACCTGTATAATTGGAATTTGAAGCCTCTGAAGAAGTGTCAAGTTTCTTGAGAAATCTCTTATGAATTGAAAAAATAGTTGTCATGCGAGAGTTGATGCTTTTCAACTCATGAGCAATCCGATAACGAGCTTTCATATTCCTGATACGTAAAGAAACAGAAAATCTGTTTGTATGATTACGCGCCTGGACAAGAAGTTCCAATTCATCAAGAATATCTTCAGTCTCATGAGCAACATCTCTGACTTGCTTAATCCAAACTTTGAGTTCCTCATCACTCTCTTCTAATGCATCTGCAGCCTTTAAGAAGGCTCCTATAAGCTCTAACTGGCCTTTCAGATACACCACTTCATCATCTTCAACGCCAGTGAGCAAATTCATCTTATTTTCAAATACAGGCACAAGCCTTTGCAGAAGAAAACTAACTGCACTCTCTGCCATGATCTCTTGATTTCTGGATTAGTCACAATACTCTATGCAAGTGTATAGCAGACTAGTTAGCTTAGACACAATATGATATGTTAACCAGATTCTAGACTTGTTAGCTTTTTTTGTTGAGAGGGAGACTTATTAGCTATATCAAGTGCTTTGCTTTATAGTTTTTCATAGCCTTAAAATAAAGGATTTAATTGGTATATTCTATAAGTGTGAAGTTATTTTACGAATGCTTCTAATGATGCGTTGCCACAACATTTAACGTGGTTGAAAACACGTGAGTTGTCATATTCATTAATTGACATGTCAACACATCATTGTATGCATGTATAAAATAACTTCACACGGTTGGTGTATAAAAATTAAACTCTAAATATAACACTCTTAGGTGCTTATATAATAATAATAATAACTAATATTCTTCCCCAGGAATGCAATGACTGGTATACTAGGAAATGAGGTGTTATTCACCCCATTTTACAAGTAAAGACAGGAGATAGAGATGCACGACTTTCCTCATCACCAAAAATTGAAACAGGTCAGCATCACAAGTAATAGATAACTAATTGTCTATTAGGAAACGAAATATTACTTCAATTAGAAGCTATGAAGCACTAATACCGACACGCAAGCACGTACATACCAATATTAATTTGAGAAAATAAAAGTGATTGAATGTAACTACACGTAAAGACTAAAGTTAGAAGTTGATTTAATGGTGTCAAAAATAGAATCGATATATTTAAATTGTATTTATATGAGATAAGATTTAAATGTTAATATATTACTCAATAAATATATAATTGTTTGAGAAAACCAATTATGAAAGTGGGGCATTTTTTCTATAAAAAGATGGTGCATAGTATATTATTATATAAATTTACACTTGTTTGACTAAATAAAATATGAAACTGAAGTATTTTCTAGGTAACATGGGGGGTACCTTTTTTTATTATAGAAATCAATCATCCTAGTCATTTTAGAAAAAGAGTGTTAGTTCAATTCTTTCTTTCTATTTTATTTTTCTTGCATTATGAGATTCAAATCATGTGTTATTATTTCTCCCTAAAACAAATAACTCCAATAGCTAAAAAACAGTAGACAAAAGTTTCCTTTTAAACAAGTTCACGCATACCGCATGATATATTTCTAAGCGTGTGTTTGGTTGTGCGGAGGGGAATTGATTTTGGTGAAAAGCGATTCTAACTAAAAGTGATCTGTGTTTGAATGCATTCATGTAAAAATGAGTCGAACTATATGTTTGTGTGTAAAAATCACTTCTATAATCAAAAGGTACAAATCTCAACTTCAAATAGAATCAATTTTAAAAACAGAATCAATTCCACTCGATAGCAACCAAACATGTCAAAATCAATTCTACACTTCTAAAATCAATTATGGTCCCTCTAAAAGTGGAACCAAAATACACTTAAATCAATGTAAATGAAAACTTTGGGGGTGATCATGACTCTACTAAGCCACCCCTTATCTACACTGGTACATATTTGACATCGAACATATCTTCAATATAAATTGTAAAGTGTCGATTTTTTTGTTTTGTTTTGGATAGATGAATGAAATGGCTATAATCTTTGGAAACTCACGCGCACAGGTGGAGAAACTGAAGTTCGAACTTCGACCGGGGAGTCTGATTTAGCAATTTTGATATTTTTTCCGGTTAAATTTAGACTTGTGGATGTAAAGTGTCAATGTTAAATAGGGTAAAAGTAATTTTTTTTTAACTAAAATAAAAGATATTCATTCACTTCAATTAATAGAATACATTAATACAATATAAATTCAAAGTCGTTAAAAACAAAATGGATGAATTTGCGAACAAATTCATAACATCTATGTTAATAACTTAAAATGGAAAAATACATAAGCTTGCAATATGACTATATTCAAGTGTCTGGAATACTCATGCATCCGGATCTGTAACGTTGAAAACACCTAAGTCTTTAAAAAAAAGACGGAAAATAAAAAACACATCGCACAAAGATGGAAAATCAAAACAAATAACCTCATGACGAAATAACAAAAACATACGAAAGAAAATAGAAAATATTTAAAAATTACTTAAATAAGAATAGGAATAGAAAATAGACAAACGTGCAGTATCAAATAAGTGTAGAAAATATTTCCTTGAAAAAAAGAAAGGTAGGAGGATAGGAATGAAATTGGTGCGATGCATTTTTTTAGATGGAATTTGTTAGGTTAAATAATTGCAAACCTAATAAAGCAAATGAGCGGAAAAAAATTAGGTTAAATTGTTGCAAACCTAACAAAATTAAGAAATAAGGATTTTTGACCCGTGCTCCGCTCGGGTTTATTGTGCAATATATAATTGGTAACGGTGAAAAAAATAAGTTGTAAGGTCACGTCTTTCCATTTGCAAAGCTCTAAATATCAAAATATATGATTTTTGTGTTGTGTGAAATTTTTACATGGTTTAAGGTTTTTTTTTTTGGAGAGAAACATGTTTAGGGCTTGATATATATAACCAAGTTTACATGGAAATTAGGGTAGCCGAGTTTGCATGTAAATTAGGGTATTCTGTTTGTAAACGTATTAAATAAGTGTAGAAAATATTGTCAAAAAAAAGGCAACATGATAGGAATGAAACAAAGGCATGAAATTGGTTCAAAAAAAAGTACAAAATATTGTAAAAAAAAAGGCATGAAATTAGTGCGATGAATTTTTCTAGTATTGTGTACAAAATATTGTCAAAAAAAAAAGAGGCAAAAAGATAGCAAAAAAAGAAGGCAAGAGGATAGGAATGAAAATGGTGCTATCCATTTTTTTAGTATTAAATAAGTGTACAAAATATTTCCTTAAATAAGAAAGTATACAAAAAATTGTCAAAAAAAAAAAGAGAGTGTAAAATAGAAGGCATCAAACAGTTTCTAGAACAAACGTGCACAACATCAATTCAAAAAAAAAAGAAGGTAAGATAATAAGAATGAAATTGGTGCGATGCATTTTTTAGATGAAATTTGTTAGATTAAATAATTGCAAACCTAATAAAACAAATGAGCAGAAAAAAATTAGGTTAAATTACTGCAAACTTAACAAAATTAATAAATAAGGATTAATATATATATATATTTTTTAGAAAATATATTTTTTATGGTATTAACCTTCGATTTTTAGAGAACAGAAGTACCATCAAAATATATATAAATTTTGACTAAACATTATTTCATTTAAAAATTAAATTCAAGCTCTCTTAAAGAATTCATTTCATTCAAAAATCGAATTCAAGTTCTTTTAAAGAATTATTTTTGATGGAACTCTCTCTCACAACACATATTTATTTATTAATTCCTTAAAAATAAGGCATGTTAACATTTTCCATAAAAATTTTCAAAAAAAAAAAAAACATTTTCCATAAATATCTTGGAGGGACCATTTGTTTTACACCACTGAAAAAAAAGCATAGTATTATTAAAATATAAAAGATGTTTTTTTGGGAAAGGAATCGAAACCGTTATATTGTAAAAGAAGCAAGAATCTTCTTATATATATATACACACACACACATACACATATTAACGAGCAATATGTACGTAGAATTCTTTCAAAAGAATGTAAACATGGAATGATATTTGCATAACTATTTTTAGTATAACTTTTGGAATAACCGTTTTCGTTTTAGTTTTTTAGGACAAAAATCATAGAGAAAGTACGAGGGAGAGACAAAGTAAAAACTAAATTTCCTTCAAAAAAAAGTAAAAAGTAAATATTAATATGATAAGAAAGAGCTGTCTCAAGAGTTATTATAAAATAGTTATATAATTATCATTTCTCTTAACACATATACATGTATGTAAAAATGTAGTACGTTTTAGACTATAGTTGAATTCACATTATTCGTTGCTTTGACATGTTGACATGGTGAGGACATAATGAGCTATATAATTGAAATTAACAAGGATATTGTTCATTGATCACGAATATACCATGTTAATTTTATGGTCAATTTATTGAAGAATGATAAAGTTAGAAGTAACCGTATATTGGTTGGTGTTCAAATTCAAAATTAAATTCAAAGACAGTTAAGTCGCATATGATGTAAGAGAACTTATGGACTGACTTGTCCTAGTAACTTACCAAGTAAATACGGTTATGCCTTGAGTAGGAAGAAATGGCCTCTATATTGTTATTTTCAAACATAATCCGTATTAAAAATGGGTGTGCTTAGTTCCAATGGTGGACATATCACATCATTGTTCTTAAAGATGCATGACTTTCATCATCACCAAAAATTGAAACAGGTAAGCACCACAAGTACAAGTACTATTTGAAAACGAAACATTACGTTCAACTAAAAGCTAAGAACTAATACAGTCACACCAACATATAGGATTTCAATATGAAGTTGAGAAAATAAATGTGATTGAATAAGTGAAGTTAGAAGTTGATTTAGGGATGTTAAATAAAATGAATATATTTAAAATTGTATTTATATGAGATGAGATTTAAATATTAATATATTATTCGATAATCAAGTGATTTGATTTAAAATGACTGATGGTCGAATTTATTTTATCTTTCGATCGAACTTTAAATTACTAGAGACCCGTTCTTTTGAGAACAAAGGTTAACAACACATTATATTTATTGCTAGAATTTATATTTTTTTGAAAGAAAAAAATTGAAAGTGGGGCTTTTTTTCTATAAAAGATGGTGCTTAGTATATTATATATTACTTTGATATTTTTAAATAAATTTACACTTGTTTGACTAAATAAAATATGACACTGAAGTCTTTTATAGGTAACATGAATAATGGGGGCAACCATTTTTATATTATAAAAATTAATCATCCTAGTCATTTTAGAAAAGGAGTGTTAGTTCAATTATTTCTTTCTTCTTGAATCATGAGATACAAATCATGTACGTTATCATTTCTCTCTAAAGCAAATAAAGCCACTAGCTAAAAAAAGACAGAAGTTTCCTTTTAAACTTAGAAATCATAAAACAATGAAATGAAATTGAAAAATTTGGGGGTGACTATGGCACTATTAGGCCACCCCGGCGACATCTTTGACTGTACGGACATTGATATGTATAGACGATGAACACCCCTTCAATATGAATTGTCTATGTTAGATAGAGTAAAAGAAATCTCAAACCATCAATGTAGCTAAAAACAATATTTTCTTTTTTGGTGTGACTAAAGCTAAAAGAAATAGTTGTTTATTTATAAAATATAAATAAGCGTGTGAAGTTTGGTCAAAACTTAAGTTTCATGATTAATGCATATAGAAAATTTGGTAGATGGAGATAAGATATAGTAAACATTTTGGACGGGACAATTTGTTTACACTTTACATAATAAAATACTGGTCCAGTGGTATTAAAAAAGGGTCTTGCTTGAGGTAATTGTAAAGGAACTAAAAAGAGAAATTAAAGCAAAGTTATGTATTGAAAAACCAAAAATAAATTCATAGTGTTGACTAAATTTAAAAAACGATATTTTTAAATTTGAGTTCTGAACAAGTGTGTCTGAGATATTTGTTAGCTTAAAA
The DNA here is from genome assembly GCA_946800305.1 of Medicago arabica. Classification (NCBI taxonomy): domain Eukaryota; kingdom Viridiplantae; phylum Streptophyta; class Magnoliopsida; order Fabales; family Fabaceae; genus Medicago; species Medicago arabica. The sequence continues at coordinate 45,819,078 of OX326970.1, forward strand.
AAAAGAGTTGTAAAAGGAGCAAGAATCTTTGCAGGTATTAGATTACACATTTATTTAGAAATAGAAAAACACATACATGTATGTATATAGACACATATGCATGTACGTGTTGGACAAGCTAAACTACGTGCATATTGTACATATACATCCATAGTAAGAAAAGGTTTATTTATTTAATTTTAATGAAATGCTTTGTCACGAATATAAAAAACTAACAAAGCCAATTGAACAGTGAACAAGCTTTATACGCGATCATATTAGACTATGTAAATTGTAATTAGATTTAGTTTGTTTTTCTTTTAGGTTGTTTTTTTAATATGAATCTCAAATTGGCCATTGACTTATTGAACAATATGAGTCATTTATTGAATTGAACCACATTTTTTTTAAAGTATCCATAACTTGGCTTGGTTATCCTTGCATATCCAAACTAATAAGATAATTAATTGGAAAGACTATGGTATGGGCTATTTCTATATTGATAAGCAAGATATAGGTTTGGTTATGAGATTTGGTTCTCATCATATTGAAATTCAATATTGAATCCCACCATGCAGCCATACCTATTTTATCCCTGCGCTAGTTAACTAACGCAAGTGTAAAACTATGCGCTAGTTAACTTGCGCTGCGTGAGTTAACTAGCGCAAGTGTTAAACACTGCGCGAGTTAACTCACGCATCTGCGCCAGTTAACTCACTCAGTACTGATATATCAGTACAACATTATCATCTTCGACCATTACGTTAAACATGTTAACGACATCGCTATCATCTTCGACACGTTGTGGAAAATACACCGTTTTCGAAAAGTACTCTTCGTATGTTCTATGATTTGAACCAATATGGATAAAGAAGTTGTCAAGTTTTGTCTTCAACTCGTCCAACTTGCTGGTGGGCTTTACAAAGAACCTAGCCTTCATTTGCACATCTACATTACGGACATGAAGTTTAACTGGATCTTGTGCATCTTCATACATGTTTCACTTAAACAATATAAATAGTTGAATAATTAGTGACAAAGTAAATGCGAGCAATAATTGGTGTGACATAACCGGCCACCAAAAAAATAATTCATTTCATTTAATATATAATATTAGTTACATATTGGCCACGAATATCCAAAGTACATAACTGGCCACCCAAAAATACGTCGGGGTGTAATACCGCCAAAAAATAGGACGAACACCGACCGACCTAAAAGTGTCATAACCTATAACCTATCTAAGAATTCTAGTGACATTCCTAGATTTTCCTCTACTTCAATGTCTTCCATCGCTTCAAACTCTTGTTCCCTTTTTTGCGAAGTGGGAGTATTATCACAAAATATTGGATTGTGCTCATTTGTTGGTTTCTTTGGCGGCTTCGGCTCCTTAGACATGAGCTCATTGAAGGCATCTTGTCTATCCAAAAACTTAAAATGTCATTTCTCCGCCTCACCAATCTTGTTGGACATCCACTTCATACAACTCGGTGGTAACGGACACCTTCCTTCAAAATAACATGAAGATAGTGGCTAGGAATAAAGCAAAGACACATGATGTTGGCATGTGGGTTAAGTGGTGGAGCACTTTGGATTGAGAAATATGTCTCACATACACCACCTCTTTCGGGCAAAGTCAATAGAACAACGGCTCTATTGTAGCAAGTAGCAATAATGTGATCCATATCCGGAGTGGTCAACCACTTATCTACCGGCGCAATACCAATTGTACATTTTGAAGGGTGTAAATCATTCAAGATTTTGTTATAACGCTCCTTCGTGTCATATATCGGCATGTAGTCACTCTTATGAGTTCTCAACTCATGAATAAGTTGATGACTAATCAATACATGATCTTCCTCATCCATCCCCAAGTGTCTAGCTATGACCCGAAATCCACAATGACCATCCCCTTTTAACATTCACAATGTCTTCAAGAAAAGGTCTCATGAGATTTGGAATTTGTGAAATGTAAGGGATGCTCCGAAGCGGTTTTGAAGTAGAAGATGAAGCTTGTGAGTGGGAGTAAGCGCCAAGGCGTGCATCTTTTCTCTTTGGAAGTGACCTCTTGGGTTGTGAAGGTTGACTATCCGGATTTTGAGAATCAATAGTCTCCCATCTAGAGCAGATTCGACCCGCTGATGACACTTTAGGTGCTCCCTTGGTTACCGCTTTTTTTGAAGGTGGACACATATTAGTGGTTTCCTGAAAGGCTATTTGACGCATCATCTCTTTGATGTGGAGTTTCATATTGTAAGGGCTTGTCTTGAGACGTTCTTGAATACCATTTCACTCTTCTACCACGAAAAAATATTCATCAATCTCTTCTCCTTGTACACTTAACCTTCTCCAGTGAGGGTATATATCATCAAAGACAAGAGACAATTTTTGCTTGCACCTCATGACAATAATACACGCACAAGGTAACCCGTACGATGTCGCTTGCACACAACCACAATCTTCCTTCTCAAAGCCGAATGTCTTGGAGTGTTGCAATTCATCATAGATAAATTTCAATGCGCGTCTAGATACATAACCCTCCAACTCTCTCATCATCTTGATTTTTTTGTATTTGTGTTCAAAGACCATTTTGTTCCTCCCAAAACTTCCTTGTATTTCACCAAATTGCACGACCAACATCTTGTCTATTTCATCCCAACATGATGCCAAATCACCCACGCTACTCTTCAAATATTGTTTCAACACTCCACGAGCCGATTCAACAATGTTGGTGGTTCTACACCCTAGATGCAAGACTTTATCTGTCCATGCCCTCACAAATTTTTCCTTAAGGTTCAAAACTATTTCTTCAACATATTTTATGAATTCCGGAAATGACATGCATACTTCTTTGAATTTCAATAAATTACTTGCATATGATTCCTCCGTAGGAGATTCGACCAACTCTCTCCAAGCGATCACGACTTTCTCAACAACTTCTTTATTCTTCACCTTGCTCTTCTTCAAATCTTTCTTGTCAACTTTTGCACCCTTAAGAGGCTTTGGGTGAACACTACAATCCGTGATGCACTTAGCTCTTACATTCTTCCCAATATGAAAATAACAAAGCATGATGTATGTTTTAGGGAAAACTATGCCAACGGCATTCATCAAAGCACCATCTCTGTCGGTGACAACCACCTTAGGCATGTTGTCTTTTGAGGACAAAAAACCTTTCAACATCGTAAGTGCCCAAGCAAAATTGTCCACTAGTTCAAAGTGAAGGAAGGCGAAACCAACAGAATACGCCATTTTTGTAGAGGTGCAACCAACTATCTCAAACAACGGCATTCAGTAGTTGTTGGTTTTGTAAGTGGAGTCCATGACAAAAACGGTCGGAAATGTGTTGAGCAATTTAATTGACTCCGGATGAGCAAAAAATATGTCTTCAAGAGTGCTTTCCTCACTATTGCATCTTGTGTAATAGACATATTTATGCTCCATCAACTTCAAAATAAAGAATTGCAACTCCGTCATGTTACCTCTTTCCCCCTTTCGCCATCTTGTTCGCACATTGTACACTTGCTTGATAGTTGTGTCACTTTCTTTGTTATTTTGCTTCAAATTGGTGAGGATATTCCGAGGCACGGTCAAGCTCTTTGTCATGTCAATAACTTTTTTCTTCTCCTCCGCACTAAGCCTTCCCACAATAAGGCGCCCCTTTAACTTATCATCCAAGTCATGGTTGTGCATTCTACAAAGCATTGCAAGCCACCAATCATTTGTCTCTTTATCAAAGAAATCTTTCAACCTAAACGGACAATTACATTTCCTTGAGCCAATGCCTTCAAGGTTCGGTTTCTTCCTCGTCTTAGGTGGCTTGTATATCCCACTCCTTTCACATTGCATCGTCAAGTACGACCTTTTTAAAACGGATTTGTTGTAAAAAATGAGGCGGTTTCGCGAACTTCGCAAACAACACTGATAGGTACCGGTTTAGGTTCTTCAATTTTACCAATGCGAGCTTGAAATTGAATTTTCACTTTAAACAGTTTCACATTAATGGTCGGTTTGACATCGCCGGAACCTTTGCCGGAAGCATCGCCGGAAGCTTTATTTTTGGCCGGTTTCGGTTCAACGTCATGACCCGCGATATTGTCAACCATCTCCCTATATATCTATTGAATAAAATAATTTACAAAGTGGGAATAAATAAATTACTTGTGGAACAAGCTAACCAAGAACAAAAGTGACGCAAAAAATTCAAAAAACAGGACTGTACGGTGACGTGACTTAAATCACACAACACATTAACATCTGCGTGACTTAAGTCACGCAGCATCTAACGCCTGCGCAAGTTAACTTGCGCACCTTGCCCTATTGCCTACGAAACCAGACGAACCTGTTGGAACAAAGGTGTTCAGCAATACCACGTTTTGAGTTTTGATGATAACAAGGTATTAAAAAGTTGTCAATTGGATATTGCTAATATTTGTTTAAGTATGCAGGATATCAATTAAGATTTGTATCTTAAGAAGCATTCTGTTTGAACAATGTTAAAGAGCAATAAATCCATAGAAGCCTGTTGCTTGTGATTCTGTATCGAAGAGAGTCTGAAGAATGTATCGAAGAGAGTCTGAAGACTGTATCGAAGAGAGTCTGAAGACTGTATCGAAGAGAGTCTGAAGACTGTGCTGAAGACTGTATCAGAGTCTGAAGACCATCAGAATCTGAAAACCAAGAGAGTCTGAAGATTATCAGAAGCTTAGTGCTACAGTGAGTCTGAAGCCACAAATTTGATAATCTCCTAACAGTGATCTCTACTGCATTGCTATGCACAAAGAAACTCTAATGGAGTAACGGCTAGCTTCTAAGTCAACTTGAGCGTGGGAAGCACAAAGACAAAGATTGCAGGCCAGTACAGAGTACGTTGTACGAACTCTGTTTCCACTACTCCACTACCACGTACAGGTTGGCAACTGTGTCTACCGGTATTAATCCTCAAAGGGAATGGAATTCAAATGATGCTATTGAAGGGCTATTACCAAATCAAGCAACAGATCAACAGTCATTGATCAAGCTTCAGAAATCATCCTGATGCGCTGGATGACTCAATGTCTCTTTCCTACGCCTATATAAAGGATAGAAGACTTGAAGAATTGTTGGACTCTACAACTTAGAAAAATTGCATTGCGCTGCTTTCGTATTCAACTGAGTCTTAACAAAAGCACATCATAAACTTAGATTCTTACAAACTGAGTATCCTAGAATCTCTAAATTTCACAGAAAAACAGAGTCTGTCTTTTGTGTAAAACAGAGTCTGTCTTTGTTGTAATTGAAACACATTTTTGATTGTTGTCAAGTGTTTCAACTCTATTCAATTTTCTGTAATTGTGTAAAAGTCTCTTGCTTTTGTGCTTGAGCAAAGGAAGTCTCTTGGCTGCGTCCTTGAGCATAGGAAGTCTCTTAGTTGTGTCTTTGAGCAAGGAAGTCTCTCGCCTGTGTGCTTGAGCAAGGAAGTCTCATACTGTGTGTTTGAGCAACTTGTAATTTGATATTACATTTTAGTGAACTCTCCTTGGAAGTACAAGGGGGACAGGACTACTTCCGGTTTGTGGAAGGAACCTGTATAATTGCTTGTGTTCTCTGTTCTCTCTTTATCTCTTGATTATTCCGCTGCAATCAGAACCTAATCTCCTATCAGACTCTGATCTCATTCAGACTCTGAGTTTAAAGGAATTAGATTCTCACTCTTCAAGAGTTGCGAAAAGAAAACACTATTCAACCCCCCCTTCTTGTGTTTTTCTCACCTTCAGTTGGTATCAGAGCTCCGGCTCTGTTGTCTTAGCACTTAACCGTGTAACAGAAAAGATCCAGAGAAAAACATGTCTTCCAGTGAACCGTCTTCTTCTGGTGCCACTTCTGGTGCTGCTATACCATATGAATATGGATCCAATAACAGCAGTAGAAAGGCTGATTATGGAAAAATTCCTAAGTTCAATGGTGATCCTGAAGAATTTTCTTGGTGGAAAACCAACTTCTATAGTTATGTCATGGGTCTTGATGAAGAACTCTGGGACATACTTGAAGATGGTGTTGGTGACTTACAACTTGATGACGAAGGTGTTGCCATTGACCGCAAACTTCACACTGCTGCTCAAAAGAAAATCTATAAGAAACATCATATCATCAGAAGGGCTCTTGTCACTGCTATTCCTAAAACGGAATACATGAAGATGAGTGACAAATCTACTGCTAGAGCCATGTTTGCTTCTCTCTGTGCTAACTACGAAGGAAGCAAAAAGGTCAGGGAAGCTAAAGCTCTTCTATTAGTTCATCAATATGAACTATTTAAGATGAAAGAGGATGAAAGTATTGAGCAGATGTACTCAAGATTTCAAACTCTAGTATCTGGTCTTCAGATACTGAAGAAGAGTTACATAGCTTCTGATCATGTTAGCAAGATTTTAAGGAGCTTACCTTCTAGATGGAGACCAAAGGTCACTGCAATTGAGGAGGCTAAAGATTTAAACACTTTGAGTGTTGAAGATCTTGTAAGCTCACTCAAGGTTCATGAGTTAAGTCTCAATGAACATGATTCTGCAAGAAAATCCAAAACCATTGCTTTAAAATCAAAAGGAAGGTCTTCAAAGGCTCTCAAGGTTGAAGAATCTGAAAATGAGTCTTCAGCTTCTGAAAGCTCAGAGGAGGATCCTGATGTAGCAAAGGAAATGGCTATGCTTTCAAGCAGAATGCAGTACCTTGCTAAGAAGAACAAGAGATTTCTGAGCAAGAGTAGTGGGAAGGGGTTCAAAAAGGAGGATCAGAAAGGTTGCTTCAACTGCAAGAAAACTGGACAGTTTATTGCTGAGTGTCCAGAACTGCAGAAGGAGAAATCCAAGTCAAAAAGGCCAACCTTCAAGTCAAGCAAGTTTAAGAAGCAGATCAAGAAAAGTCTGATGGCCACCTGAGAAGATCTTGATAATGAGTCAGGATCTGAAGATGATGATGCTGATGGTGAAGCCAATGTAGCTGTTGGACTAATGGCTACAACCGAATATGTTAAAGAGACACCTGAGGCAGAATCAGATATAGACTCTGAAAATGAAACAGAGGTATATTCTGAACTCACAAGATCTGAACTTATAGAATCTGTCAATGAGCTTCTTGGTCATTTTAAAACTAAGACCACTGAGTTGAAGAAAGTCAAACAACAGCTTGATAAGCTGTCAAAAAGACATAATTCAACTCTGTTGGAATTAGAAGATTTAAAAGAAGAAAATAATTCTTTATTGATCAAGAAGTGTAGTTGTAAATACTTAAGTGAGCAAGATGTTGCTCTGCAAGAATTTATTGCTACTGGAATTGACAGATCAAGGGTTGCATCCATGATCTATAGCACGTATCAGAACAGAGGACAGGGTCTTGGATTCATTGGAGGAAACTCAAATGAAATGACTCTGAAATCTGGTCCTGATGGAGCCAGAGAGACGTTGAAAAATCTTTTTGTAAAAGAGTCTGATGAAGTCAACACAGAGACTCATTCAGAACCTACAACTTCTACTTCTAAGATTCTGACTAAGTCAAAACTTCAGAATGTTAAGTTAAAGGGTCTGAAAAACTTTGAACCAAAAGCTTTAAAGTCTCAGACTCTGAAACATTCAAAGTCTGATAAACAGACTCTGAAAAAGCCAGAGTCTGAAAAACCAAATTCTAAGTTTCAAAGGAGAGAAACTGTGAAAGGCAAGTTGAAACCTAAACCAAACGGTTCCAACCCTAAGGTTTGGGAGAAAACATTGCCAAGGATTTCAAGACATAACTTGCGAAAAGAGTTCAATGGTTCTAAGACTAACCAAAAAGGACCCATAAGAATATGGGTACCTAAGTCTGATATTATTGATGCTGCAGGTATGTCTAAAAGGACTAAGAAAGCACAAGGCTTGGTACCTAGACAGTGGGTGCTCGCGTCACATGACGGGAGAAAGGTCTATGTTCCTAACCCTAACCATGAAAGAGGGAGGAACTGTGGGATTTGGAGGAAACCAGACTGGCAAAATCATTGGTTCTGGAACCATTGGTAACTCTCTGATCTCAATCAGTAATGTGTGGTTAGTTGATGGACTTAAACATAACTTACTAAGCATAAGTCAATTATGTGACAGTGGTTATGATGTATTGTTTAATAAGAACAACTGCACAGTGGTTAACAAGGATGATCAGTCCATAGTCTTCAAGGGAAAACGAAGAAACAATGTATACAAGATAAAATTCTCAGAACTGACTGATCAGAAGGTAATGTGCCTTCTGTCAATGGGTGATAAGAAATGGATGTGGCATAGACGTTTGGGACATGATAACTGGAGATTAATCTCTAAAATTAGCAAGTTACAACTTGTCAAAGGCCTACCAAACATTGACTATCACTCAAATGCTCTTTGCGGAGCATGTCAGAAAGGGAAAATTGTCAAGAGTCCCTTCAAGCCGAAAGAAATTGTTTCAACTTCCAGACCCTTGGAGTTACTTCATATTGACTTATTTGGACCAGTTAACACTACATCCTTATATGGAAGTAAATATGGACTAGTTATTGTTGACGACTACAGCAGATGGTGTTGGGTTAAATTTCTGAAAACTAAAGATGATTCATATTCTGTGTTTAGTAAATTCTGCATCCAAATTCAATCAGAGAAGGAAATGAAAATCTTGAAAGTCAGAAGTGATCATGGAGGAGAATTTGAAAATGAACCGTTTGAGGTTTTCTGTGAAAAACATGGAATTATTCATGAATTCTCTGCACCTAGAACTCCACAACAAAATGGAGTTGTAGAGAGAAAGAACAGAACCTTACAAGAGATGGCTAGAACCATGATCTATGAGAACAATCTGGCTAAGCATTTTTGGGCAGAAGCTGTAAACACAGCTTGTTATGTTCAGAACAGAATCTATATTAGACCTCTGTTGAACAAAACAGCTTATGAACTCTTTAAAGGAAGAAAACCCAACATATCTTATTTTCATCAGTTCGGATGTACATGTTATGTCCTGAACAACAAAGTCTACCTAAAGAAATTTGATGCCAAAGCTCAAAAGGGAATCTTTTTAGGTTACTCTGAACGCTCTAAGGCATACAGGCTGTATAATTCAGAAACACAATGTGTGGAAGAATCTATGCATGTAAGATTTGATGACAAAGAGCCTGGAAGTGAAACTCCAGTGCAAGATGAAAGTCATGAAAAATCTCAAGATTCTGATGATAACTCAGAATCTGATCAGATTCCAGAATCTGAAGATACTTCAGATGCTGAAACAACCCCTGAAGTTCCTAATGAAGAAGCTTCTGATGAAGCTCAAGATGGTTCTCTGCAAGCTAGTCAATCCAAACAATCTTTCAAATACAAGTCTTCTCATCTAGAAGATCAGATAATTGGCAATAAAGAAAGTCCTATGAGAGCAAGATCGCATTTCAGACAAGAAGAGTCTGCTTTAGGATTATTATCTGTTATTGAACCAACTTCTGTTGAAGAAGCTCTTGGAGATGAAGGATGGATTCTAGCAATGCAAGAAGAACTGAATCAATTCAAAAGGAATGAAGTATGAGATTTAGTAGCTAAGCCTAATCACAAGAACATCATTGGAACCAAGTGGGTGTTCAGAAATAAGCTTAGTGAACAAGGAGAAGTAATCAGAAACAAGGCCAGACTTGTTGCATAAGGCTTCAGTCAGCAAGAAGGCATTGATTACACAGAAACTTTTGCTCCAGTTGCAAGATTGGAAGCAATCAGGTTACTTCTTTCCTATGCAGTCAATCACAACATAACTTTGTATCAAATGGATGTTAAGAGTGCATTTCTTAATGGTGTCATTTCTGAAGAAGTATATGTCAAACAACCTCCTGGCTTTGAAGATTTAAAGCATCCATAGCATGTTTATAAATTAAAGAAATCACTCTATGGCTTGAAACAAGCTCCCAGAGCTTGGTATGAAAGACTGAGTAATTTCTTGATTCAAAACAACTTTGAACGAGGACAAGTTGACACTACTCTATTCAGAAAGACTCTAAAGAAAGACATTCTTGTAGTTCAGATTTATGTTGATGATATTATCTTTGGTTCTACAAATAGTTCACTTTGCAAAGAGTTTTCAAAAGTAATGCAGGATGAATTTGAAATGAGCATGATGGGAGAATTGAAGTTCTTTCTTGGAATTCAAATCAACCAATGCAAAGATGGAGTCTACGTTCATCAGTCCAAGTATACGAAAGAGCTTCTGAAGAAGTTCAATCTTGAGGACTGCAAAGAAATGAATACTCCAATGCATCCAACCTGCACTCTGAGCAAAGAAGATCAAGGAACCAAAGTTGATCAGAAGCTGTATAGAGGTATGATTGGTTCTTTGTTATACCTAACTGCATCCAGACCAGATATTCTGTACAGTGTATGTTTGTGTGCAAGGTTTCAATCAGATCCTAGAGAGTCTCACTTAACTGCTGTTAAGAGAATCTTTAGATATCTGAAAGGAACTACTAATCTTGGACTTCTTTACAAGAAATCCTCTGACTACAAGCTAGTTGGATTCTGTGATGCTGATTATGCTGGAGACAGGATTGAAAGAAAATCTACAAGTGGCAATTGTCAATTCTAGGGAGACAATCTGATATCCTGGGCTAGCAAGAGGCAAGCAACCATTGCTCTGTCTACAGCAGAAGCAGAATACATCTCAGCTGCTAGTTGTTGTACACAGCTACTCTGGATGAAACATCAGCTTGAGGACTATCAAATAACTGAAAACCATATCCCAATTTATTGTGATAATACATCAGCTATATGTTTTTCTAAAAATCCAATTCTGCATTCAAGAGCAAAGCATATTGAGATTAAACATCATTTTATAAGAGACTATGTTCAAAAAGGAATTTTAGATATCCAATTCATTGATACTGATCATCAATGGGCTGATATATTTACTAAACCCTTATCTGTTGAAAGATTTGATTTCATAAAGAAAAATTTGAACATGTGCTATGTCTCTGGATAATATGCGCCTCTGAAAACAGAATTCAGACTCTGAAAACTTTCAGAAGCTATCTGGGAATCAGACTCTCTTTTGGAGATTCTGATGAAAGCTTCTGGTAAAATATTCAGACTCTGGTAAGGAATCTTTAGACTCTCAGAAGCTTGTATTAGTGGAAGCGTGACTGTTAAGTTCAGTAACACCTGCCCCACTATGGTGACAGTTACTTTACGGTTTCTCAGACGTGGCCTGTCTGTATTGGGTAAGAACTCAAAGGGCAATGATTTCATTACATTAAACAAGTTACCTTCGCTTTGTCCCAATACGTTTACGGCTGCATGCTATATTGTACTTCTTGTTTGTGTTTGTTTGTCCCCTACTCTTTCCAAACAGTTTTCAAACATTTTCTCTATAAATACATAACACACACAACTCACTTCTCTTTTCACTCTTTGATTTTCTCTCTGAACAAATTTCTTGTTTTTTCAATACTTTGCAAAACTTTTTGTTCTCAAATCAAACTCTTAGAAAACCCTAATGGCAAGTGATCTCATCCAATCTGGTGTCATAATCAAGTCCGGAGGTTCTTATATTATCAAACCCAGAACAATGAACATCATCAAGGAGACTCTGGAAATTCAAGTTGAATCTCCAGTAGATTTTGGTTCAATCAGTCGTAATGGAGTTGACGTTGCACCTCATTTCTTTTCACAAGGAATGATGAGATACTTTGGTATGTTGAATGGACCAACATATCAGGAGCTTGTTAGAGATTTTTGGGTTAGGTCAGAAGTCTACGAAAAAGCTGAAGCTACTTTGGAAGAAACAGTAGCAATCTCAAACAACCCTAGTCTTGCTGGCAAAAACAGAGACCAAATGGGTTTAAGACCGTACAATGGTCTTGAAATTAGGTCTGCTGTGATGGGAATTCCTATAGTTATCACTGAAGAGGTGGTAGCCAGGGTTTGTCAGATGAAGAGCGCTGGTAAATTTCAGTGGAATGTCAACAAGAAGAGTGAATGAGCTGTTGTGTGCAACAAGTTGTTATTTGAAGGGAGACCCTCAAATAAATTGGTGGATATGCATCCTACGCATAGGGTGCTTCTGAAGATTATACTGGATAGTATGCTTCAGAAAGGAGGAGGAACAGATACATTATCTGTGGATCACAAAGTTCTTCTTTATTTTCTTATCAACAAAATAAAGATCAACTTCCCCAGATATGTGATGCACCACATGTGTTGGGCCATCAAGAAGAGTCAATCAGAATCCAGGAGGCAAGTTCCTTTTGGAAGATTAATATCTGAGATTCTGTATCATGGAGGTCTTTTGAAGGTCTTATCAGAATCTGGTGTGGTATCAGATATTCATCTAGGAACTGTGACCGGCAGAATCATCAATGACAAGACTCTACAGTACATGAAGATTGTCAAGAGATTCAATCCCTCTAAGCATGATATGAGAGAATCATATGTACAATCTGATTTGATGATGGACTTCCCTCCCATATCCAAAGAAGATAATCCTGAAGTTCTTGCTAGATTTGTGGTGGATTACTTCAAGGAGACTGGTAGAATAATCAACTATTCTGCTATTCCTGAGACTGCTGGAGGAGGCCCTCTTAAGGTCAAAGGAAAAAGGACCAAGGAAGTGGTTCTCAAGGAAGAAGAAGAGAAGCAGGAGCCTCTCAAGAAAAAGATCAAATCTTCTGCTCTTCCTGGAGTTTCAATTGGTTCTCCTTCTGCATCTTCTGCACTTCGTGAAATTAAGGATGGGAAGAAGGCTAAGAAAGATGAGAAGAAGGCTAAGAAAGCTGATAAGAAAGCAATAATGGGCAAAGCTGACAGAGACTATGACAAGTTAGCTCAAGAAATTGCTGATTTCATTGATTCTGACTCTGAAGGTGAAGAGAGTCAGATCAAGAAGAGAAAGGTGGAAGTGATTCCTGTGGCTAAGGATGTAGCACAAAAGATAGGTACTTCTGTATCTATGATTGAGGATGAACACACTGCTGGCAAGGTTATGGCAGCAGATTTGATTGCTGAAGAGTTGAAGGAAGAGACTGTCAAGGAAGCTGCTAAGTTACTTGCTTCTGCTCTTAAACAGAAGAGTACTTCAGAACCTGCAGAAGCTGAGTTATCAGAAGCTACTGTGTCTGATCATTTTGCCTCTCCAGAAGCTGGCATTGGCACCTCTGGCAACGTGGCATATAGCTCATCTTCTTCTTTGAATCATGAGTCAGAATCAGATTCAGAATCTGACAACAAACCCTTGAGCAAAATTCTTCCATCTCTCAAAAATTCATCTCCCTCACCAATCAAACCCATATCATCCCATAACCCTCTTGACCAGGCAGTAGTTGATTATGTTGATTCAACTATGGACAGAGTAATTCAAGACACAATTACAGTGTCTATGAATCTTCCTGCTGACCATCCTGCTCAACCTTCATTCCTCAAACCACTTCAGGTAATTAAACCTTCTGAAAAACCTGAAGCAACCATTCAATCCAAACAACCACCCCCCTAAACTGAAACCATTTGTGTAGACTCTCCAGACACTCTAGATTCCCTTGAAAAACATCTAGGGGGAGAACTACCAAAAACCCCTGCAAAATCCAAAACAACAAAAGCTACTTCACCCATTTCCAAACAAGACCCTGTACCTGTACCTACAGAGAATCTAACCTTAGCTTCTGTTGAACCTTCAGAACCTGTTGTTGAACCAGCTTCTGAAAATCTAGAACAAGCCTCTGATATTGTATCAGGAACTGTAACATCATGTAAAGCTAAGACCAGAAAAGTTTCTCAACCACTCTGTGATCCTATAACCTTTTTCCCTTTTGAAACTTTTCTAGCTTTGAGAGCTTCTCTACCCTCAACCTCTGAACCTCAAACTGACTTATTTGATTCAAATAAGATTGATGAGTTTTATGCTTCTTCATGCAATAAGCTCAAAGAAGTTATTGAGCAAAGGTCTATGCCAATACTTAATGTGAGCTATGAGGACAAGTTCTCTACAGTGAAGACTGAGTTTTTGGATTTTATCACCAAAATTCAAAAAGCTGCTGCCAGGGAACAAGCTCTTATCACTGCCAAGCATGTTGAAGAAGTAAAGCAGGCTGAGAAAGTTGTAGCTATGGTAAATGCTCCTATTATGAGGATAAGAGATACACCCTTCTTTGATGAGAATCAGTATATTCCTAGAGAATCAGTGGCTTACAATTCTTTGAAGAGGAAGTTGTATAGAATTCAAGAAGAAGCTAGACTGGAAAGAGAAGCACATTTGCAAAGAACTGAGGCTCTGGAAGAGATGGTAAAGAAACAGCAAGAGGATCTCCAGAAACTGATGGATCATCTTGCCAAACAAAACCAACCTTAGTTTAATTTAGTTTTGTTTAATTTTTTTTCTTCTTGTAATTTTTTTTCTGAACTTTTTTTTTTACTTTCAATCTATTCAAGTTTTTTTTTATTCTACTTTGCATTCTTTTCTTTTTATGCTCCGAATCTTCTATGTTTTCCCTCTGAATCTCTTTCTTCTTTAAAACATGTTTACACCCTTACCTTAAGTCATTTAAAAAGGGGGAGGAACCATGTTCTGAACTTTTTTTGTTGATGACAAAAGGGGGAGAAGGGAAAGTATTTATGTCAGGGAGGGAAGAAAGCCGTCTTTAAGCCGTCTTTAATTACATTGCATGTATATGTTAAAGGGAAATCTGCGAAAGGTGCTTAGTTAAACTCTAAGCCCTGTTTAAGAATCAATTTTCTATATATTCTGAATATGAATTTGATTGCGTTTGAAAAACAATTTAATTAACCTGGATAGAACTCAAGATGAGCTTACAAACCTCAACTTAAGAACTATCAGACTCAGGGGGAGTCAGAGCCTTCAAACCTCAGACTCTGAGCTTACAAACCTCAGAACCCTTTAAGTCAACTTGTTAATTAGATTAACAACAATTGACATTTTAAATACTAATGTTTGTCATCATCAAAAAGGGGGAGATTGTTGGAACAAAGGTGTTCAGCAATACCACGTTTTGAGTTTTGATGATAACAAGGTATTAAAAAGTTGTCAATTGGATATTGCTAATATTTGTTTAAGTATGCAGGATATCAATTAAGATTTGTATCTTAAGAAGCATTCTGTTTGAACAATGTTAAAGAGCAATAAATCCATAGAAGCCTGTTGCTTGTGATTCTATATCGAAGAGAGTCTGAAGACTGTATCGAAGAGAGTCTGAAGACTGTATCGAAGAGAGTCTGAAGACTGTGCTGAAGAGAGTCTGAAGACTGTATCAGAGTCTGAAGACCATCAGAATCTGAAAACCAAGAGAGTCTGAAGATTATCAGAAGCTTAGTGCTACAGTGAGTCTGAAGCCACAAATTTGATAATCTCCTAACAGTGATCTCTACTGCATTGCTATGCACAAAGAAACTCTAATGGAGTAACGGCTAGCTTCTAAGTCAACTTGAGCGTGGGAAGCACAAAGACAAAGATTGCAGGCCAGTACAGAGTACGTTGTACGAACTCTGTTTCCACTACTCCACTACCACGTACAGGTTGGCAACTGTGTCTACCGGTATTAATCCTCAAAGGGAATGGAATTCAAATGATGCTATTGAAGGGCTATTACCAAATCAAGCAACAGATCAACAGTCATTGATCAAGCTTCAGAAATCATCCTGATGCGCTGGATGACTCAATGTCTCTTTCCTACGCCTATATAAAGGATAGAAGACTTGAAGAATTGTTGGACTCTACAACTTAGAAAAATTGCATTGCGCTGCTTTCGTATTCAACTGAGTCTTAACAAAAGCACATCATAAACTTAGATTCTTACAAACTGAGTATCCTAGAATCTCTAAATTTCACAGAAAAACAGAGTCTGTCTTTTGTGTAAAACAGAGTCTGTCTTTGTTGTAATTGAAACACATTTTTGATTGTTGTCAAGTGTTTCAACTCTATTCAATTTTCTGTAATTGTGTAAAAGTCTCTTGCTTTTGTGCTTGAGCAAAGGAAGTCTCTTGGCTGCGTCCTTGAGCATAGGAAGTCTCTTAGTTGTGTCTTTGAGCAAGGAAGTCTCTCGCCTGTGTGCTTGAGCAAGGAAGTCTCTCACCTGTGTGCTTGAGCAAGGAAGTCTCTCGCCTGTGTGCTTGAGCAAGGAAGTCTCTCGCCTGTGTGCTTGAGCAAGGAAGTCTCATACTGTGTGTTTGAGCAACTTGTAATTTGATATTACATTTTAGTGAACTCTCCTTGGAAATACAAGGGGGACAGGACTACTTCCGGTTTGTGGAAGGAACCTGTATAATTGCTTGTGTTCTCTGTTCTCTCTTTATCTCTTGATTATTCCGCTGCAATCAGAACCTAATCTCCTATCAGACTCTGATCTCATTCAGACTCTGAGTTTAAAGGAATTAGATTCTCACTCTTCAAGAGTTGCGAAAAGAAAACACAATTCAACCCCCCCCCCCTTCTTGTGTTTTTCTCACCTTCAGAACCAAGCACAAAAACCATAAAAAATGAGATGAGTTTTGATGATACAATACCTGATATTTGGTGCTTGATGAGCGTATAAACTTGCTTCCTGACGATTTGCAATGATTTAGGATGAGGATTTTGACTCCAAAAATCTCATTTTTTAGGTTTTTGAAGGTGGAGGGAAAGAAAATGGTGCTTGAAGTATGGACTGATGAGTTTTGTACGAAAACAGTAACTCTGCGCAACTTAACATGCGCAGGGGTAAAATTGAAAAGCATGCAGGGTGCAAATGTTTTGTGAGGAGAGAGCAACATTCTTATTTGTTATTAAGCAAGACACAGATCTAGATTGGGTGCACCCATGACCCGCATGCGCACTCAGCGGGATTGGGACTATGCGATCAATATCATACGGTTATGTGAACAGTTG
The DNA here is from genome assembly GCA_946800305.1 of Medicago arabica. Lineage (NCBI taxonomy): Eukaryota > Viridiplantae > Streptophyta > Magnoliopsida > Fabales > Fabaceae > Medicago > Medicago arabica. The sequence goes on from OX326970.1 coordinate 45,835,917, forward strand.
ACTGCAGCTTCTCGATTGCACTTACATTCAATCCATTTCCGACACAACACATAAATATGCTATGAAACCAAAGAGAGATAAAATCATGCGTTTTGGGTCAAGGGATCTGAATAACTGGAGAAGGGTGTAAAAACACCTTAAAAACACCCTCTAACACCATAAAACATTTCGGATTTGATAATCCGAACCAGGTGAGAAGGGTGTAAAAAGAAACTCTCAAAAAACTATCACAGAGCTGACTCAGTCCAAAAAGCTTGCAGAGTTCTAAATAAGAAAGATTGCAAGCCCATCATATGAAGCTAATATCAAGGGAACTACTGCCTCCCTATGGTTTTAAATAGCAGTCGTGGTAACACTTCCGGTCACATTGTGATATTTCATATTGCGGAGAATGACAATCAAATATGGTCGATGCAGCCTTAATAGCGGTTGCTTTGCAGTTTCAACAATATCAAAAACAATTAATTTGCAGTCTACATACATACATTTCTTATTCTGAAATCTCAGAGTTATCCTCCCTGATTTCTTTAGTTAAAACTTACATAAATTTGATGTCACTTATGCATACTACTTAATGGAAAACTAAAATATTTCCATCTGTTAAATAAATATCATAACTGCAATATGTTAAAAGAACGAATAAATTAAACATCAAAGTTAAACCTTCCAAAGAGTAGGAAGCTCGCGAGTCCTCTTTACACTCTCTCTCTCCCCAAAAGTCTCTAATGAATAAACATCCCAACCACCATCCCTCCAATAAGTTGAATAAACTGTTGGAACATTTTGTACTCTCCAATAATCTTTGCCTACATTTGGACGCAGAGTCTTAATCAACTCATCAGGCATATCAAAGAACTCGACTGTTTTTAGCTTAGTTAAGTGCTCAATGCCTAATGGTACATTCTTGAATGAACCACATCGTTGCATGACCAACTTCTTAAGACCTTTCATTGCTCCTTCTTCAATTATCATATATTTGAGTCCTGCTAAATCATCAAGGCCTAACACCTTTAGACTTGGAAACCCTTTTGCATTGAAATGTAACATGTCACCGACACAGACTTGAAGTAATTCAAGATGTCGAAGATTTGGCAAAACTTGAAGATACACAAGAGGATCCTCCTCTAACCTGCTCCACTTTAAGAAAACTCTAACTAAGTTCTTGCAAGAATTTATCCATTGAGGAAACTTCTCTAAACGTCCGCTCAAGTATAACTGCTGAAGATAGCGAGGAGGGTTGGAAATGTAATGAATATCGATTACCTCATCTTCTTCTATTGCAGTTATGGAAAGTGATCTAAGATTGATCATCTTCTCAATAGATGAACACAAAGAAGCACCATCTTCTTTCCTCATTTTTCTAATGCCTAGCTTCCGAAGTTGAGTGAGTCTTCCTAACTCTACCATCAATGCTTCACTTCCTTGATCTACATCCATGAAACAAAGCTTTTGCAAAGATTGCATGTTTCCTATAGGTGCAGCCACTTTGAAGCCATTCTTTGAATGGAAATGAGCATAGGACTCAATCTTGTAGCGATACACCAGGAGGTGGCGTAACCGTTTCAGGTCCGCAATTTCAAAAGGTAATTCCGTGACACAAGTGTGTTTAAGATCCAATGTTTCCAAGTATTGGAGCTTCTTAATTGAACTTGGAATGTTTTTCACCTTTGTATTCTTCAAACTTAGATGCTTCAGAAGGTAAAGGTTGACAATTTCAAGAGGAAAATCCCCCAAAGGTGCATCCTGCAAGTCTAGTACATTGAGCAACTTAACACCAGTGGAGGAGCATAATTCATGGATAGAAAAATGATTGACTGAATCTGATATTGCAAACATTAGCAGAGACCTAAGTTTGAATATGGTCTTATTCTGTTTAAGTACATTATGTGATGAATTTATGACCGATAAACGACGAACTCGTTCTGGCCATACCATATCTTGTTCTTTGGCTACTGTTGCAAAGTTCTGATCCCTTGACCTGAAATTAACAATTTCTCTTAGAAGGTCATGCATTCGACAAGTCTTCATCCTTCCATCACTGGTTTTTTCTACCACTTGGAGCAAACTTCTGTTCAAAAGCTCCTTAAGGTAACGATCCGCAACTTCCTCTAGTGTCTTACCATCTTCACCATTTACAAATCCTTCAGCTATCCACAATCGAATCAATCTCATATGCTCGATAGCGTGAAATTCTGGAAAGACGCTTAAATACAACAAGCATGATTTAAGATGATAAGGCAATTCATTGAAACTTAAGGAAAGTACTTTCTTCATATCTTCCAATTTGTCATTGCCTTCAATCTCAGAACCAAAACTTCTGCAAACTATTTGCCACTCTTCTATGTTTGATCTTCCTTTTGTAGCCAAAGCACCACTTATTGCCACAATTGCTAGTGGTAACCCTCCACACAATTTTAAGATATTCCTACAAACTTCTTCAAGATGAGGAGGGCACGAGTTATTATTACCTTGAAATGTCTTCCTACAAAAAAGAGACCAAGCTTCTTGCTCAGGTAAGAATTCAAGGTGAAAATCCTTACCTAATTCAGCACAAGAATACGAAGCTATATCTTTCTTGCGTGTCGTAAGCATCACTCTACTTCCGCGATCGTTATTAGGCAAAGCAAGCCTCACAGCATCCCATACATTCACATGCCACACATCATCAAGCACAATTAGGTACCTGCTTCTCTGAAGCAAATCCTTAATCAACTCTTTCAGCTTGTCACTTTTCATCCTTTCAACTGCTTCTGGAACTGGTTTTCCGATGAGAATATGAATCTGTTCAACAAGGTCTTTTAGTAACTCTTCCATTTTGAAAGATTGAGAGAGATTAACCCAAGCATGAATCTTGAAACGTTTCTTGACTTTTGGATCATCATAAACTTGTTTAGCTATTGTAGTCTTCCCTAAACCACCCATACCATAAATTGAAATTACTGCTCTATTTGATTCATCTTTGAAAAGCAAATCACAGAGCTGCTTCTTTGGTTGATCAATTCCAACTAAATCAGCTTCCTCTAGCAAAAGGGCATCACCTATTGGAGTATTTATTTAAATATATATTAGCTATTTATCAATTAGGAGCTTTAATTGAGTAGTTATCAAATCATGCAATAAAGCTAATTATATTTCTAATTTGATGATAAATTAAATAATTAATTTATATGGACTCAAATATGAGTGAATACGACTAATGTCGTTTCTCAGAATAACAGAACTTCAATTGACCATCACTTTACATATAGGCTATGATATCAAATTATACCGGATATAATGCTCCTTGCCTCTTATCCCCATGTCAAGAACATGTAAGGCATAAGGAGTACCATTTGAGGGATAAACACAAATCAATAGGTGCTCGATACCAGCAACTCTCTGTATTTTAGGATTACTGCCAAGAGACTATTATCAATGAAATTAGGTATTCTTAATATCTTTGATAAATCAACATGATGTAGATCCTAAGGTTGTTTATATGCATGTTCATATATTTATTTGACTTCCGTACTAGAGTATGATTATAGTTCTAATTTGTGCATTGAGCATGTCTTGTATGCAATTAATTATTATAATAAAAATTAATCCCAACATTACCTTGACTATCAAGCCTTAATGAAAGCCTTTGACTTGAGCTTGAAGGTATGATTGGACGTCTGTGCGAGATAACTTCAACTTTGGATTTGATTCTTTGTATATTTGAAGCTATTTTGTGTCTACCTTTCATGGTCTTAATGCCAAAAAGAATCTTGTGAAAAGTAGATCTGATTTTTCCTTGTTGATGATCGACAAGGCGAAGATAGTACTCATCTATAGCATCTTCCATGTCTTGAGCAATATCTCTAACTCTTTTAACCCATACTTTGAGTTCAGGATCTTTGTCTTCCAATGAATCAGCTAACATCAAGATGGCCTTGTGGCGTTCGAGTTCGTCTTTGATGTATTGAACATCTTCACGGACGCCTCTTTGTAGATTTACTTCTTCTTGAAGTAACCATGTTAGCTTGTCCAGTAAAAATGATACTGAACTATCTGCCATTTTTATTTTCTTCCACTTTTGCCTTTATTCTCAATCTGGTTTTTTTGCTCTCGAAATATTAAGAGTTGCAAACAATTGATGATTTGATTTCTGAGTATTTTCTATCTTTTGATGATAAGATCCGTAGATTCCTTTTCTTGCTTTGCTGGTTTGCTGATATAAACTATTTGCATGCCTTTCGAGGAAATTGTCAACTACCAGTATATTACCATAGTATATACTTCAACAAACAAAAAACGATGACTAGCAAAAATATTTTTGGAATTAACTAGTCTTAATCATGATCAATGACATATATAATATATACACACACGTAAATAGGGATTCTCTTGAAGTAGTTTGCAAAGATTAAAACAAAACAGTAAAGACTAAAAACAAAAAATGGTAAATTTCTTGCCTTGTCTCATATCTGTCTTCGAGTAACTAGTACTGCTTTAGAGTTTTGGGTTTTGACCTTTACAGTCTTTGATTTTCTTTTTATGAGGTAAATTGCATGTTGATCTAGCATTCGTGTGTCATTTGTTTTTCTCATTATTTTCTTTAATTTTTCTAGACCTTTTTGCCTTTATTTTCAATATTGTTTTTTTTTTTTTGCTCTCTAGATGGGAAAGTTTCAAGAACTTGATGATGAGAATTCCGAGTATTTTTCTTTCTCATTTTTTCTATGACTTTTTTCATAGAACTTGTATTTGTGGTGAGTACAATCGAAACTAAGGTCTCTGTATCTGATTAGGTAATGCCTTGAAATGCTCTCAAGGGTGTTATTTATAGCCTTTTAGACCTCATTTCTCGTGACTTATTCCTCAAGTCACAAGTGATAAGTGAGAAGGTGTATATTCCCCTGAATCCAGATATTCTAGACGAATATTTAACCCCAAGACACGAATGGCGGTTTTGAGGATAAGGGAAAGGGGCAAGCCTGGCGGCACTCTTGTACAAGGCTAGGGAACCCTTTTATGAATATTGGCGGTCTACAACCCCAAACACGAATACCGGGATTATACGAAGTGGTTTAAATTAAAGGTGGTGGTCCAAGACTAGTTGCAATTGCAAAGGAGTGATGAGATTTATGGATTCCTTTCCTTGCTTTGCTGGTGTACACATTAAACTATGCATGCCTTTCAAGGAAATTGTCAACTACCATTATATTACCATATTTTCCCACACGATGAAAAAGACGTTGCATACTATTTGACTTTAACAAACAAAAAACGAAGACTATAGCAAAAACATTTATGAAATTAACTAGTCGAAATATTCATAATGACTGACAAATTTAATTTATACGTCCGTCTCCATCGTGCTGCATATATGTTTTATATAAATAAAATCTTGGGTTTAAATGCTACCAAAAAAAAAATCTTGGGATTCCGTCAAATATAATTTTTGTTTTAAGTCCCTCCAAATATAACACTTTTTTTTTTCCATGTTGTTTTATTTTAGTTACCTGTAATATATTAAATATTTGCTTTCTTTACTTGGGGGAGGACTAGCATATTCAAAACAAAATAATCTTGCATAGATATTATTTTCATTCGATTTACAAGATCGATTTGCTACGTACAGACTAAGGAGTGGACTCTAAGCGATGGTGTAAAGAAAGCTGATACATGGTTAGTTGAATAATTTGAATATATATATATATATATATATATATATATATATATATATAAAAGTGAAGTCATTTGAATATAATACAGATAACAACCTAGGGGCGTCTTGGGGATAAAGGGGTTAATTGTGTAAAGGTATGTGCTTTGTGTAATTTGATGGAAGAAGACAACCTTCATCTTTTCTTTCGATGCTCAGGCAATTGCAACATTTGGAGTATGTGCGAGTCGTCTACTACTATTAATAATGTGATATCTCAATGACATGATAGTGCTGGTATTATTTTCCAGCTGCTGCATATGTTAAATGTGTTTATATCAAATAAAGTTTGTGTAGGCTAATAAGTCATATCAAATATTTAGGAGTTAAACTTAGGTCTAAAAATAAGTGTATGACAAACTACGATTCATATATAGATTTTTTTCTTGGTGTTTTTTTCATGATTTCGTCATATGAAATTCGACATTTTTTATTTGATTTATAATAATATAGTTTAAGTAAAAAAGATTAAAAAAAATATTAATTTATCATCATCAATAGTTTATTGCCATAATAAAAATAAAATTTTAATTCATTAAAATGGAGATAATAAATATCTAGGCTTAATTGCATTTTTCACCCATATCTTTTGTCAGTTGTGCGATTTTGCACCCCATGTTTTTAAATGAGCGATTTTGCACCCTATTATTTTTTCCCTTTCTGATTTCAAGGTCCCCCGTGACTTTTAATGATGATGTGGCTGTTTTTGATCATTTAATGTTTGCCACGTGTGTAATGGAATAAATTTAGGGGGCTTTGGCAATGGAATAAATTTGATTTGATTAGCATTGTCCTAATAATGAAAAATATTATTATGGTGTTAGGATATTTCGCTTGAATTTCATCTGATAACTGTGTCAAGTTACCATGTTGATAATGCATGGAACATTGCAAAAGACTTCATCACTACCATTGCCATAGGTAGTGGCTTATAAAACTCAAACGAAGGTAAATGACACTTTTTAATATAATTGATGTCTTATTTCAAAGCAAAGCACTAAAAGTTTGTGAAAACAAACAACTGCAAAATTGTAGTGTTCCTATATATGAATGTAAAACTTTTGATCTCTAAGCAGCAAGAACATTACAATCAACGAGGAAGAAGATTGATGGAAGAAAAGGATAGGAGAAAGCGAGCAAAAGGTAGAAGAATGAGGGAAGATGATCGAAGGAATGAGGAAGAAGATTGATGGAAATTAGGGATTTCAGTTTTTTATCCCCTTTTGCAAGGGTCAGGTGACTCCCTTTCTTAAAATCTGATAATTCCTTTTCTTTTTAAAAAAATAAAAAATAGAATTACACACGTGACAAACATTAAATGATCAAAAACAGCCACATCATCACTAAAAGTCATGGGGGACCTTGAAATCATAAAGGGGGAAAAAGATAGGATGCAAAATCGCTCATTTAAAAACACGAGGTGCAAAATCGCACAATTGATAAAAGATAGAGGTGAAAATTGCAATTAAGCCTAGATATTTACTATCTCCATTTTAATGAATAAAAATTTTATTTTTATTATGGCAATAAACTATTGATGAAGATAAATTAATATTTTTTTATCAATATCTATTTTTTTTTAATCTTTTTTACTTAAACTATATTATTATAAATCAAATAAAAAATGTCGAATTTCATAAAAATATCTATTGATTCATTCTATCTTTCTTTTGTTATTGATATCAACTTGTTTGAAAACAACATCCTTTTCTATGGTCAATATTAGGCCCACAACATACCAGAATTTATGGTTTGAATTCATCTAGTAAAACCATAGATTGTCAAGATGTTGAATATGGTTGGGTTGTACTCCCTCCGTATCAAAATATAAGTAAAATTGACTTTTTAGGTTCATTCATTTAATGATGTACGTGTACATCATTAAATGAATGAACCTAAAAAGTAAATTTTGCTTATATTTAAAAACGGAGGGAGTATCATGTATAGAAGAAAAGTGAAAAGTCTCATTCATTGTCATCAAGGACATCTCCTATGATCACAGCCATCGTCGCTTAGTCCACAACTAAGTATGACTCCAAAATTTGCTCCTCCACTACCTTTAATAGGCCAAAACTTGAGTGGAAGCGAATTTTGGTTTTATTGGATTTAGATTCAATTGAACTCGAATTGACAATCATGTGTTGCAAGCAGCACAGAAGAGAAGGAAGAAAGAGAATGAGTGGGACGTTTAGAGTTCTCTAGAAGGAAAAAAAATTAAAAATTAAAAGTTAAAAGATAATTACATTTCTATCCTTCAGTTTTAATTTGCCCACAAAAATAAAGGTTTTTGTGTCCAAATGAAAAGGTGTTGGTTGCTAAAATAGACCTTCATAAAAATGAATGAGTCTATTGTAGCAAACCTCATATATATATATATATATATATATATATATGACCTTATTTGCGTTTGTTGTAGACATATGTTGATTCAGGCTTGTTTTCATCCATATGGACAAATTAATTTTGAATGAATTGATTATGTAAAAATTGATTCTCATTGGAAAACGAATTGAATATAAAAAGATTTGAGTTTAGAAACGTAAGTGATTTAAAATATTAATTCAATGCTAAAAATTCCTTTATATAAGTAAAAAAAACTATAAATTCTAACTTGGAGTTGGAATCGATTCTTAAGACAGAGTCAAGATTCTTAAAACAAAGTCAAGTAACAATATAAAACATTCAATCATATGAAAATCAACTCTACACCTCTAAAAACATTCTTGTCTCATTAAAAAATGAACTAAAACATACTCCTAGAGTAACATGATCATCTTTAAAAATGCTACAACGCAGTTGTATCTCCACCACTCTCGTAATCTTGTAATATCAATAGAACATTAGAACATGGATGCAACCTTTGACAAAGGGAAGATAATTGCGTAACCTATGTTGAATTGAACTGGTCAAGTTTACGGTATAGAAATCTGATTACGTTTCTTTCTTTTTCTATGTATTTTCTAGGTAGTTACTTCCTCACTTCCTAATTAATTCATCCCTAAGTATAGTGGACTGTTGATATTTTTATTTTGAATTTTTCTATTAACACCTAATATATTTTTGGTTACACTCATATTTTCTTAAAAGTTTATAATAATATCAAAATTGCCCTTTTATATAAATTTTCTTAAAACTTTGATTTCATTCATTGTCACTCTAAAATTTCACCCTCTTTCACCCCGCAAACGATCAAACAATCTTGATATTCAATCAATCTCTATGGAAGATTAAAGAGTGAATCAAAACATCTTTCATCCATACTCGATTGCATATAAGTGAATTTCTTCTTCTTTTTCAATAATGCTAGTTTCATTTCTTCTTCTTGTTCAACTGCACTGTACTATAGTTTCAATTTACATTGTTGAGGTTAACTTAAATTCAGTTTAAGTATGCTCATGTAAACTTAGCTTACATAACCTACTTAAACTGAGTTTACATGACATACTTTTAAGTATGTACACTTAAACTCGGTTTACATGACCTACTTAAACTAAATTTACATGTACATACTTAAACTGAAATTACGAAAAATTATTGAACAATGTTGAACTTTTAGATGTACACTTAAACTCAATTTACATGACCTACTTAAACTAAGTTTACATGACATACATAAATTGAGTTTAAGTATGTACACTTAAACTAAATTAAAATGACTTACTTAAACTGGGTTTACATGATCTACTAATACTGAGTTCAAGTATGTACACTTAAACTCAGTTTACATTACCTACTTAAATTAAGTTTATGTATGTACAATTAAACTCAGTTTACATGACTTACTTAAACTGAGTTTAAGATTAATTACAGTAGAATCAAGTCTTCTCCATTGTTAAAGCAAATCCTTATTTGCCTAGAATTAGGGAACCATAACAAAAAAAACATAATCGATCGAAGAACACAACATGCTAACCTTACTTACTTTGAATTTTCTTTGAAATCATAAAAGGGATAAATCTTGAAAAAGTATAGTTTTAAAAGAGGAAAGAGCGGTTTTGGGGTGCAACCATGAAAAAAAAAAGAAGATACTTTTTGAAAATTAAATTTTATGCAAAGGTAATTTTGTTATTTAGGGTGTAACCAAGGTGTAAAACTCTTTTATTTTTTACAAATTAAACTACATTTCATTAAAAATAAATGATTCCATACGATGATGAACGTGATGATGATAAAATAAAAGGGAACAAAATCTATACCCAAAATATTCCTTCCACCACAGCAAGTCATGCGGACAAGTAGGCAACTCATGAAGGGGCAGTATTATCACGGGCTCTCCAATTTGTTGAAAAAATTGGCACTCAATTGATGATGTATTAGTCTCTCTATATATCCTATTTAAGTTACCATTTGGTATTAAAAATTATTATATGCACATCTAACTACATCTTCCTATTATGATACTCATATATTAGTTCTTAAAATAACTTCAAAATTAATTATCTATACAATCAGATGTGAAAAGTTTACCGTTATAATCTTAAGATATGAAGTTTAAATTTTCATCGAGAAGATGGTTTCTCGGGAGACGTTAGTCCACTCTAATAAAACAAATGAATTTCGTTATTTGTTTGGTTTTGATAATTGTTTAGTTGTTAGCAGTAATGGTCAGAGTGGTGATTTATCACTATTTTAGCGACATTCTTTTAATTTCACTGTTTTAAATCATTATGATAATCAAATTAATGTTGAGATTAATGATCCAAGTCGAGAAAAATGGCAATTCATAGGTTTTTATGGTTTTCTGGAAGTAGGTAAAAGACGAGCTTCTAGGGATTTTCTTCGAAATCTGTCACAAAACACGACATTTCCTTGGTGTATCTTTGGAGATTTTAATGATATTCTGGATGTCAGAGAAAAAAGAGGGGGTTTTGTATGTGCAAGGTGGTTTATCAAGGGTTTAAGCCAAACGGCCTTGGATGCTAGTTTGATTGATGTTTTGATGGAGGGTTATCCTTTTACTTGGTTTAAGAGTTCAGGTAACCTAAGAACATTCGAAGAGAGATTAGCCCTTGCTAGTGAGGAATGGTTCCGACTCATTCCCCATGCAAAAGTGGAGAATTTAGTAGCCCCGGTCGGCGTATGCTCATTAACCGATTCTCTTCAATAAGGAACCGATCAATCGTTTAGTGGCCCCTAGGAGAAATTCCAAATTTGAAAATGCTTGGTGTGTCGAACCAGGCATTCAAGATGTTGTGTGTGATAGTTGGTGTTTCATCGCAGGTTTATTTGTTGCTAAGAAGCTTGAAAATTGTGCTAATGACTTGAGATCATGGAATAAAGAAAATAGAAATGGCTTGAAGCAAGACCTTGAAGATTGTAGGTGTGACTTAACTAAGTGTCATAATCAAAGTGCAGCAGCTGATCCGATGCATGTAACAAATTTGAGAAAAAGAATGACCCAATTGATGATACAAGAAGATAAGTATTGTCAACAAAGAGCTAAGACACATTGACATCGAGATGGTAACCTTAATACGAATTTTTTTCATGCTTCTGCCACTTCTCATAAAAAGGTAAATATATAATCCTTGCTTAAGAAAGTGATGTTGGTGTTAGAGTTACAGATGAGCAGGGAATGTGTCAGGTTGCAAAAGGTTATTTTGATGAGTTATTTTTGCAGCAACATAGTGTTCACGCGCGGTTGTGGATGCAATTGGACAATTGTTTCAGACGAGGACAATAATTTTCTCACCGCTCCTTTTCAGGTACATGATTTTAAGGAAGCCATGTTCCCTATGCATCCGGATAAATGTCCAGGTTCTGATGATTTTAATCACTTTTGGTATATTTGCAACCATAATATTTTTTTGCGAATGTTGTAAGTGGCTTAACAAGAATCAATTTCCGCCTTCTCTTAATTCCATGAACATCACCTTGATTCCGCCTTCTTCATAAATGCATATCTAATAATCAGTTGGCTTTTGTGTCTGGTCTTTCTGTTCTTACTAACCAGTGCCCTAAGGGCATTAGTTAAGGAATCCACTAATGCAAACTTTGTCTTGGAAATATAAGCTTTTACCTTTTTCTTAACAATAAACACACAATTTTTTTTTATACAAATTTGGCAAAATTACTCCAAAGACCCTTTATCTTATTTCTTTGTAACACTTAGGTCCTTTATCTTTTTATTTTCCCATTTAGATCATTTATCTTTTAAAAAGTGCACAAGTTTATCCTTTTTCCATTTTTTTAATTAAAAATGTTGATTTGCCTCTTTCAGGTCAATCATTTCATTATTTTACTATTTATTTATTCAAAACATAATTATTTTTGAATAAATTTTTTAGTTAAAATAACAGTTTCTTCATCTTTTATTCTTCAACCAAGAACCTAGATATCTTCATCTTCTCACCTCCTTCAATGAAAAATCCAGATTTTTTTCCCACTTTCTTCAACATCAAAAACCCATATTGATTTTCGCCTCTCTCTTCATCTTCTTTCCATTTTCTTTAACAAAAACATTTTTTTCTTCACTCTTTCTTCATTTTCTACTTCCAATTTTAAAATGGATCACTACAAATGCTTCTTCATCTCTCTCTCCGATTCTTCTTCCTTTTCAGAATATTGTTCTCTCTTGAATTATCCATCTCCTTTTATTAAATGGGTCACTGGAAAATTAGGATTTTGTGGGTGTATATTTTGAAGTTTTGGTTTTATCCTTTTGGAAAAAATCATCATTTACGAGTGGTGTAAATTTTGAAGATTTGACGCAAATTTTGAAGTTTTGGCTTAAACATTGACACAATTGAAGTTTTATGAGATGAAAGTTCAGATTTTTTTTAATATTGAATTTGAATTTTCAATTGATTAATGAATCTTTTAAGTCATTTTTAGAAAGATAATGAAGATGAATTGTTTTTGGGTGTTTATGAATTGTTTTTGGGTGTTTGTGGATAAATGTTTTCTTGGTTGAAGATGAGAATGAAGAGGGAAGAAGATGAGGATGTTAGGTTTTATTTTATTTTTTATTTTTAAATATTAAGAATTTTTTAAATAATTTAACTCAAAAAAAAATAATGAAAAAATTGATGACATTACTTCCATGTCATCGACACATCAACATTTTCAATTAAAAAAATGGAAAAAGGATAAATTTGTGCACATTTCAAAATATAAAGGAGATAAATGGGAAAATAAAAAAATAAAAGACTGAAGGGTTACAAATAAATAAAAGGCTTAACTGCACTTTTCACCCCCTATGTTTCAAAAAGTTGCGATTTTGGCCTCCTTTTAAAAAAATGGATATTTTGAACCCCTAACTTTTGGTCCTCTTTTGATTAGCTGATTTTGATGGAGATTATAACAATTTCACAGTCTCTGATGGTGTAAAATGGTATGAGGATAGAAGGATGCTGATAAATGGAGTCCAAACTGGCATGATGTAACTTTTGACCCCCCTAAAGAAGGATCCACTTATAAGTTTGGACTCCACTAATCATGCCAGTTTGGACATCATGCAAGTTTGGACTCCACTTATCAACATTCTTCTATCCCCATGCCAGTTTACACCATCAGAGACTGAAAAGTTGGCATAAAATCAGCTAATCAAAAGAGGACAAAAAGTTAAAGGGTCAAAATATCCATTTTTTTTAAAGGAGGCCAATATCACAACTTTTTGAAACATATAAAATCAAGAATATCCGAAGTAATTTTGCTCCATCAATTGTAATATTTCCAAGTCTCTTGGATAACAATGGAAATTTCAACTTGGAGATGACCAGATACAATGCAAGATATCAATGATGATAATAACCTTAATTTTAATCATTCATCAAAATGTGACTCTTTGAAAAAAACAAATCTTAAATAGTCAAACTTAAATAACAACCGTACATCTTTGATCTGCTTAAGGCACCTTTCCTCCAATCCTTGACTCAATTCAAGATGATAACATCCTCCAATGTAAAGTGACTCTAGAAGAGGACATCCATTCAGAATGGCAAGAAGCCCAACATCAGTGAGCCTATTTCCTTCAAGATGAAGATGGCGAAGTCTAGACATTGTTTCTGAAATAATTAAAGCATCACCATCGTCGGCAACTGGTGTATTCCACGCTCTCGAACGACCAAGGACTTCAAGAGACTCCTTCGATAGGCTGCATGATGAAATATCTAACTCTTCTAATTGCAAAAGTTTTTTCACAGCTTCACTAAATCCTTCATCTGAGATGTATTCGCATTCTACAAGCCGCATGCATCTCACGTTAGTGCCACTGCAAAATTTGAATTAAAAACAAATGCATGCTTAATAAAATCTAAAAAAAACAAAAAGATATGTAAATTACAAGAAAAAATATAATCTTTTATCAATTATTACTTCTCAACTATGCATTCAAGGAGCTCATCTGTGGCAAAATACTCAATAGAAATCTCTTCTAAATGACCGCAACTTCGTTCAACAGCATAACGACAAATATTTAGCGAATTTAAATTCAAGTAACTGCCTTCCCCTATCATGCGAATGATATGCCACATGCGAGGATCCTTGCATATGTTCCACCATAGAGGACATACTATATATGCATTTTTTACTATGTCAATGGTATCAAGCCTCTGAAGAATGTTTGTTATGATGTCTGTTGGAAGTTCAAGCCAATTTGGTATTGCTGCGCCTTCACTTCCTGTTTCCGTTGCAGAGATTGAACAAGAAGCCATTTCATCACATTGAACAAGATGTTATCGAATTATAACCTTTTATATACACTGCTTGTGGAAACAAAACGTTTCCAATAAATAAACTTTAAAAAGATTATTATGCGTTTGCCTCGATAAATATAAGGGGCACCTAAACGATGAAAGAGAGAATTGTGATAGGCTATTTCCCTTAACAAAAACGGTTGTTTCCAATGATTATAAATGCTGCTCTCTGTTTCCAATAAATATTTTTTGAATTTGCTTGAAAAAGGAGTACCAAATTACTATTCTTGAAAACGCACCCGCTCTCGTGAACACTCCAGTGTTAAATGATCATTCCCATGATTACAGTTAACCAATTAAAAGAGCGGAGCAATGCTATATCTTTAGAAAAATAACATCAAGAATTCTTCAAGAATAAAGAGCAACCAATCACAATGCATTATTTGTCACAATTCAAGGAGGTGTGGCTGAAAAATTGGAAGTGGACAAATAAATCATGCAATTAAAACTTGCCAACTGTTTCTTGAAAAATTCTTGATGCTATTTTTCTAGATAAATAGCATTTTCCCAATTAAAATTACCAACGAAAAAAATTGGCAAAGGAAAAGGAAAGCCAGTAGCTACTTAAAAGAACGAGAAACTTTTTGGAAAAAAATACTCTCTCCGATCACTGTTATAAGTATAACTCTACTTTTTAGATACATTGAATAATTAATGTATCCAACTTATAATAAAGATTAGATACATTAATTATTCAATGTATCTAACAAGTGGAATTTTGCTTATAATAGTGATTGGATGAAGTAACATCTTGCTAATAGGTGCCTCCGGAGCAAGGTTTTGCAACTCTAGAGTTTACCTCAACTCGTTTTGTATAGGTAAACTCAACTCGAGAACTCGTACGAGTTTACTTAAAATTAAAATTATATAAAATTTATTATATGCATTACATATATAAGCTAATATAATATTGTAAATAGGTCAATAATGTAAAATATGAATTAATTACAAAGACAAATTATATCAAACTACCGTAATAAAAAGTTATTCTCAACTTAACATCAAAATACAAAAATACAAAATCATAAGTCTCTAAGTTTAAGTTATTCATAAAACCATCCAAAAAAATAAGTTTCACAAATTCATGGAGTTGTTAATAAAACTATCTAAAAAATAAAGTAGTTAATTTTTTCAAAAGGTCAACAGACACAACCATCGCAACCCCAACCGACGTCGCAATCATCTGCGTCGAAAACTGAATTTTCACCGTCGGAATCGCAACCCTAACTGACATGTGCTCCCCTGTTCATAGTTTGAGAACTCAGAGAATAAAGAAAAGGAAACATTTCATTTCAAGAACGTAGAAAAGGAATTGGGTTTTGAAAAAAATGGGCCCAAAAAAAGTGCCAATTTTTTTTTTAGATGTAAACTCGTAAAACTTGGTCGATTTTAACAAGCTTATCGAGTGTTAACTCGGTCAAACTCGTCAAACCTCCCGATTTTACCCGAAAGTGAGTTTACCTCCGAGTTAACACGGTTTTGGTACCTAAAAAACGTAAACTCGGAGAGTTAACACTTAATTTGCTAAACATTGCTCCGGAGCATTAGTTAAGAAATCTAAAAATAAATTTTGTCTTAGAAAATATAAATTGTCATTTTTCATCAAATAATAATTACATTACTTTTTAATAAAAATTTACTCCCTTCGATCACATTTATAAACGAAAAAAACATTTCAAATCTTGATCACAAATATAAGCAAAACTTAACCAAATTAGTATTAAACCAAGTTGTTTGGGCTCCAGTGTCAAGGAGCTCGTTCCAATGACGTACCTGAAGAATATCAGGTTCGATTCTCAGAGGGAACAACACTTGGCCCGTGCGCATGCCTCTATGCATGAGATGGATTAGCCGCCCATCTTTGATAGGTCGGAAATCGGTGCGAAAGCTGGAAAAAAATGGAGGGAGTGTTTAATACCATAGTTTTGAAACTCGGCTCGGACCGGCCGGTCGGACCAGGACCCGGTGGCCAGACCGGTTCGAGCCAACATTTGGATCGGTCATGCAGTTAACTCGGCGAGAACCGGTCAAAATCGGTAAAACCCGGTGACTCGGCCGAGTTGATGGTCAGACCGGTTCTTCCTTCTTTTTTTTTCTTTTTGCTTTTTACTTAACTAAAACGACGTCGTTTTGCTTTTAATTAAAAATATTTCTTCAATTTCTGTCATAATAAGTCATTAAGCGTGGATTAATACTCGGTTTAATACATTTAATACCGATTAATGCTTCAAGTTTGGACTTTTGTAGAAAAATCTGAAATATGAAAAAGTTAGCGACAAGAGGAATCGAACCGTGAACATTAAAATGAATGTTTGGAAGCTTAAGCACTACAACAACTTCTAATCGTTGTTACAAATTGAAATATATTATATATGTAAATATAATACATTTAAATTTTATAAGAGAAAAGAACACATCATTTTTGTTTTAGAAAATCTACATATTATATTAATTTAATATATTTCCTATCAACAAAATATAGTTGTACAAAGATTAAAATACATATTACATGTCAGTTTTTTTAGTTTTTAAGTGAACAAGTCATCGATTAAATCCGATTTAATCCGGTTAAATAGTTATATAAATTTAATCTCAAGACCGAGTTATCTAACCGAGTCATCCGAGTTGATCCGGTTCAGTCATGCGGTTCGACCAATGACTCAGTGGTTCGACCATTGACCCAGTGACCCAGTACCCCTGCCGAGTCGATGACCGAGCCGAGTTTTAAAACTATGTTTAATACTACTATTCTTAATATACCCTTATTTAATTCCATTTTACTATTTTGCTTTTTTAGACATTTATGCCACTTTTTATTTAGGAGTTCAAAGAAAAATTTCTGCATGTATCCTTCCATCTTCTGATACGTATCAAACCAATAAAGGTAGAAAAATGAAGAGTTACTCTAATTTTTTCATCCAATAGTAACGTGACTTTATTCAGTTAAGTGGTGTCTTTTTTTTCTCCTGGAACAAGTTCACATGGTACTTTTATTGCCTTTGTTTGAACGAGAGTAATTGTTGGAGT
This sequence comes from Medicago arabica, assembly GCA_946800305.1. Lineage (NCBI taxonomy): Eukaryota > Viridiplantae > Streptophyta > Magnoliopsida > Fabales > Fabaceae > Medicago > Medicago arabica. The sequence continues at coordinate 45,853,329 of OX326970.1, forward strand.
TATGTAATTATGTAGATCTTTCTCATAGCTAAATTGATAATAGGAATAAATTGTCAGTTCTTGTATCAAGGTTAATATAATAAACTTCACTCATATTTTTCATTAAGTCAAGAACATTAACTACACTTAATTGAATTCCTTAAACAATTTTTTTTTGCTTAAATAAGTGATTGGATGGAGTATTTATTTTGGTGTTTAACCAATACCTTAAAGACACTGTTTAACATTCTCCAAAAAATAATAAAAGTTAATAGCTCTGTTTTAAAAACCGGATCAGACATCAAACCAACAAGGTAATTGGTTCAAGGGTTCATTGATCCAACCACAAGATCACTTGTTGAACCCCATGAATGAATCGGATAAAACCAGTTGACTCGGTCAGATAACTTAATCTATGACAAATTTGTATAAGGTAGTCCTCTAAATTTGTATAAGGTTGTCCTTTTAAAAAAATGGCAGTATTAGCGTTTGCCCAAGTCACATTTTTTACTTGTCCCTGTTGAATGCGTCTGTGAAGCTTGTGTCTGTGGATCCTGGGAGTCAACATGCTCTCAGAGCGAATGCAATTGCTTTCTCGACCGAATGATATGTTTATCTTTTTTTGGAGCTCCTTTAGATGTGACCTTTTTTGGTGGTGGACGTATAGAGGTTGTTTATGACAAAACAAACTTTTTAAATTGTCTTTGATATTGACCTTCATTTTGTAATCAGCCTCGTTGAACCGGATCTACAATGTGTAAAAAAAACTGTCAGGTGGAATGTTGTAGAAAACTAGCGAAAAAAACTGGAAAAAACTACATTCATCTCATGTACGCTTGCATGGAGCCTTAAATGCGACCTTTTTGGATTATATAATCCGAAATATATAGTGTAGTTCAGATTATACAATCTGAAACATACCATTACAAAACTAAATGTATAAAAATTGGGCAGAAATAAACACAGTTTTAAGGAAAAAGTACCTGAAGCAAATCTCATTATGGTAACAGAGAGAAGTCTTCCTCTCTAGCCTTAGGATCACCATCATACTCGAACCGCATCATCTTCAAGTGAGTGTGGATTTCTTCCAAACAGATGGGGGATGTTGTTCTTGATCTTCAATGCAATCGTACACGTGCACAACAATCCTTAAGTGATGAAAATTAAACAACCACACTTAGATTTATCTGTATCACACACAACTGCTCGATCAGCCTTGTTTGTGAGATAATGCAAAGTGTTCCTTGATATGCTTCTAATCAACATAGATCACAACAACTTTCCTTTGAACATATGCTCAAGCATGATCATGCTCGTCTAGAATGATTCGTGTATATTGTGACTCTAACATGTTGTGAACGAAGTTCCGGTTTGTACTTAAATCACTCATACTACTAGTCAGATACTTTTTCAACCGGCTGTGTGCAGATTCAACTCTATTTGTTGTACTATTCCCCAAATGAATGACTTTATTGACCCATAACTTCACAACTTTCTTTTTCACCAGACCCAAAATTGTATTTCCAACATATTCCAAAAACTTAGCAAATTTATTCAACTCTATTTGTTGTACTATTCCCCAAATGAATGACTTTATTGACCCATAACTTCACAACTTTCTTTTTCACCAGACCCAAAATTGTATTTTCAACATATTCCAAAAACTTAGCAAACTTGTCGCATAGAACCTTGAACCGGTTGCAATTATCAATATATGTTTGCTCTGCATCAGAATTCACAATATCTTCCCATGCAACCATGATCGTCTTCACCACTTCACTAGATTTGATCTCTTTCACATATCTGCCTTTGAGATTTGTAAGACTCGAGGTATTAGTCTTTGCAAGTTGCGCGCCATCCATTTGCATCTTGTAAGACTCAAGGTATTATTAGTCTCCGTAAATTGCGCACGGAGGATATCCGATTTACACCCAAAAATAAAATAAAAAGATGTTCAAAAATATACTTTCAGACAATTCTATCTGCAAGTATAATTCAAACGAAGAGTAATTTTGTAGAAAAAAAACAAAGAGAGAATTGAGGTATTTATGAACATTGAGGTTGGGGGTGTGAAAACAAGCTTCCATAGGATAATACTCCTACGTGGGTCATTTGTATATTGTTGTTAAGCAAGAACGACATTAGTTTACTAATAATAGCTTTTCAATTTCGATAAAATTAAATTAGTTTCCGAATTTAATTTCTTGTTTGAGAATTCTGCATTGTTTGTTTATTTCATGTTTGCTATTATGCAGGAAATCTTAATAACTTGATTAAGGTCATGATGGAATAAGAAGCTTTTGGCGATTCAGGTAACTTCTATATATTATCAACATTCACTGTTAACTACATTTATATTATTATTACTCTTATTTGAATCTTGTAATAGGTTATCTATCACTGATTAAATTCAAAAGGGATCATGATTAAAGTTGATATTGAAATGAGTACAATGTGCTTTATTTAGGGAGCAAGTTTATTTGAGTATTAACCAACTAACTATCTAATTAACTCACTAACACTAACAAAATATAATTGGGTTATTAACTCTCCTAACAATTATATAGAGTTAAACTATAAACTGCCAGTAGAGTTGATTGTGTGATTCAGTTAGGGTTAGTTGTTAGTTTTGGTTAAGTTGAGTGTCTACGGTCCTGAAAGTACAACTCAGAAGGTAAAAAGGCTGCAAGGACATTTGATATGTTGCGGTGCAGATTATGATATGAGTTTTGCTCCTAGGCTCTTTGATGATCCAACAAAAAAAGTCGTGTGTGTATTAATGCAACTGTATCAAGTCCATTGGAAATCTCTGACAATTTTTCATTGAACGAATCTCCACCATCCAAACATTATAACATCCTTTTTCCTATTTTATACAAGCCTCTTATTCTTTTATTTTTTAAGGGTCCAGGTTTCACATGACCATAGTGTCATTGGAGATAATCCATTCCCCTATATCAATGATATTATGGGGAATGAACCCAATAGAGACTTGAGGCATTATGCGGTGCCCAAGTCTCACATCGAGTAGTATGGGATGCTCGGTGGTGTGTGTGTTTGAGTGGCTTGCTTATTGCCCTTTGATAGCCAACTTTCAAGCAAAAGTTCCACTAGTGTTTAGATACTTATCAAAACCCTCTCCTGTAGGATATTCATTGGAGGGTGTCCAGCGGATCGAAACCATCATCCTTCATTTCCCTCTTAATGAGTTTGATATATACATGAGTGACTGAAATCCCACTGCAGAAAATTGTAACGGGAGAAGTTATGTTTCCAACAATATGATGCCATTTGAGTTGAATTCTATCTCAAAGCTTCCTTCCCTTTCTTGATCCCCCTTGTGCAGTTCGGTTCAATTTTTAAAACATTGACTAGAAGATAATGCGTTATTTAAACATAGGGAAATAATGGGATTTGAAAATGAAATGTATTGGAAGAATTATATATATTAATGATCAAATTTACACAAAGGTGAAATAAAACCTACACCTTTATTTTGAGTGCTGACATTTATACATGAAACAAGTCAGCTCAGTTTGTTAATAGACAATATACACAACTTATTCTATATATTTTTGCTATAATTCCCTAATTTAATGCTACACCTTCCACTGATTCCGGCGTTCATGGCTTCTTCTGACTGTGCCAGAACGGGGAGAACAATCTCTGAGACTGTCTAGTGCATAAACATCCCAGCCACCATCTCTCCAATAGGTAGAATAAACCTCTGGTATATGTGATACTTTCCAGTAACTTTTCCTGGACCATGTTGGCATATTGTCATCATGAGTTCATCTGGCATATCGAAAAACTCTAGGACTTTAATTTTAGTCAATTTTTCAATGCCCGATGGCACCTTCTTCAATGACTCACAACGCTCAATGCTAAGTGTTTCAAGGCAAGGCATTGCACCCTTTTCCACTATCACCTGATTGAGTCCTTCAAATTTGTCAAGGCCTAAAACCTTGAGCTTATTGAACTTCCCACACTTGAAAAGCAATGTGTCACCATCATAAACTTGAAGTAGTTCAGAAATAACCTGGCCAGGTTATGAAGTGAAGGTATCCAGCGTGGTAACTCTTTTAGCCGCCCTGACAAATACAATCGTTGAAGAAATGGAGGGGGTGTAGAAAGAGATGTCAAATCAATAACTTTATTATCACCCTCAGAAGTAACAGAGAGTGCAGAAAGACTAATTAATTTTTCAATGCAGAAACAGAAATCCTTCTCATCTTCCTCTCTGAGTCTCATGATGCCTAACCTTCTTAGTTGGCTTAGCTCCTTTATCTGTCTTATTATCATTCCGCATCCTTCGTTTGCCTCTACAAAACAAAGCTTTTGCAGTGACTGTAAATTTCCTATTTCAAGGGGGGCTTTAAAACCATATTTTGAGTGAAATTGTGCGTAACCTTCGACTTTAGACTGGTATACAAGAAGATGGCGTAACTTCTTAACCTTTACAATATCTGCAGGCAATTCTGTAACACAAGTATTCTTGAGATCCAGTGTTTCTAGATTTTGCAACTTTCCTAGTACACAATTTGGAATCGTTTTCACCTGTGTGTTTCTCAAGCTCAGATATGTTATAAAATGATATTGGTCAACAACCGCTGTTGGAAACTTCTTCAAAGGTGAATCTTAATAATCTAAAACACTGAGGAGTTTGAATCCACCTGGAAACAGTTTGCCTAGGGATAAACTTTCGTTCACTCCAAACATTAAGAGAGAACGGAGTTGAGAGACCGATATATGTTGCTGTCCATTTGGAATTGGTAGTGTACCTTGAAGTGAAAGTCGTCGAATCTTTTAAGCCCGTATCACAGTTTGTTCTTTGACAATTGTTGCAATGTTTTGGTCCTTGGACTTCAAAATAATAATCTCCCTCAAAAGATCATGGATCCTCAAAGTTTTGACTCTTCCATCAGATGTTCTCTCTGCTACTTGTAACAAATTTCTGTTTAGGAGCTTCTTCAGGTAATCCTCTGCAATATCTTCCATTGTTTTTCCTTCTTCAGTTTTGATAAATCCTTCTGCTATCCATAACCGAATCAACCTCATGTGCTGAATCTGATAGTCTTCAGGAAACATGCTTAAGTACAAGAAACAATACTTTAAGTAGTGAGGCAAATCATTAAAACTGAGGCAAATTACTGTTTTCAGATTATCAAGTTTTCCGCTGACTTGAATTTCAGCTCCAAGACTATGGCAAATCCTATCCCACTCATCTATCCTGTGTTTGTCTTTTGTAGCAAGGACACCACTCATTGCTACAATCGCAAGGGGAAGGCCCTCACATTTTCTTAAGATATAACTACATATGTTAATTAAATATGAAGGGCATGAGTGACCTTTGAAAGTCTTTTTACAAAATAGATCCCATGCTTCTTCTTCTTTCAAGGGTTGTAGGTTATACACCATACCTTTGGATTCTATGCTGGAAATAGTGGCTATGTTAGATTTGCGTGTGGTGATCATGATCCTGCTACCATAATTGTTTTTTGGAAGTGCATATCTGACAGCTTCCCATTCATGCCTATGCCACACATCATCAAATACAACCAGGTACTTCCTTCTCTGCAACAACTTTTTGATAATCATCTTCAACTTGTCTATATGCATGCTTTCGAGGCCTTTTGGAACTTTTCGTCTTATTTCAGAAAAAAGCTTTTGGGCCAAGTCTCTGAGTAGCTCCTCAATTTCACAAGATTGAGAAACAGTGACCCAAGCGCAGGCTTCAAAGTGTTTTATCACCTTTGGATCATCATATACTTTTTTCACTAAAGTAGTTTTTCCCATCCCTCCCATTCCGGTAACGGAAATTACTTTGCGTCCATGAGAACCTTTTATGTCTGTCTATGCCCACTAGATCAGTGTTGTCCAAAAGAAGAGCATCTCCTCGTTGATCATGCCATGTTTTACCTGCTAGAGAACATGTTTGGTATTGTATTAGTCTTACAAGTGAGAGTTTTGTTATAGAGAAACAAATACATTTCCCTTGTTATATTACTATTTGTTCGCTATGAAACACTGCTAATACATATACATTGAACAACACAACACCACCACGTATGACCAATAATGAATTAATAAAATAGAAGTGATTGAATATTATCACATAGTGTCGGTCAGTCGGTGTCAGACACTACACATGCAAGTAACAAGAAACGGTGTGATAAGTGTGGTTAGTAGTACCTGTATAAATGGAATTTGAAGCAACTGAAGCAAAGTCTAGTTTTTTGAGGAATCTCTTATGAATTGAAAAAATAGTTGTCGTGCGAGAGTTTATGCTTTTCAACTCATGAGCAATCCGATAACGAGCTTTCATATTCCTGATGCGTAAAGAAACAGAAAAATTGTTTGTATGATTACGCGCCTAGACAAGAAGTTCCAATTCATCAAGAATATCTTCAGTCTCATGAGCAACATCTCTGACTTGCTTAACCCAAACTTTGAGTTCCTCGTCACTCTCTTCTAACGCATCGGCAACCTTTAAAAAGGCTCTTATGAGCTCCAATTTTTCTTTCAGATACACCAATTCTGCTTCAACCCCTGTGAGCAGATTCACCTCATTCTCGAATACAGGCACAAGCCTTTGCAGAAGAAAATTCACAGCCTCTGCCATGATCTCTAGATTAGTCAAAATACCCTCAGTGACAGAGACACTTTGATATGCTAACCAGATTTTAGACTTGTTATTATCGAAGAAAAGCGTTGCTTTATGATAGCTTTCTCATGGCCATAAACTCTATTTGGTGGTTATTATATTATAGTATGGTATAATAATAACGAATATTCTTCCTTAGGAATGCAATGTCTGGTACACTCCGATTGGCTACCTAAGAAATGATGTTATTCACTTCATTTTACAAGTAAAGACACAAGATAGAGATGCACGACTTTTCTCATCACCAAAAACTAATACGAGGTCAGCATCATCACAAGTAGATAACTAATTGTCTATAAAGAAATGAAGCATAATATGCCTTAAGAGTGTGTTCAACTAAAAGCTATGGAAAAACGCAAACAAGTGTCATGAGAATATTTGTTAATGAACCAAATATGAAACAATAGCAGACATAAACATGTAGATACCAATGTTAATTTAGGAAGAAAAAAAAGTGATTGAATATAATTACACAACATCCAACATAACACGTCTTCAATCTGAATCGTTGGTGTTAGGTATAGCCTAATATCTAGAAATAATCATATATTGGGTTTTGTACTTTTGTCCTCTTTCCGTGCCCAAAAAAAGTAATCTTAAAATATTTATGAAGCTAAAAACAATACTTCCTCCGTTCTTATATGTAACCACCTATTTGATTTTATTTTTGTCCCTAAATATATACTCCTTTTCAAATTACTAGATGTATTTATTATTTTTTTTCCTAAACATACCCTTAATTAATACTACTAACTTATCTTGAAATTTGAAAAGTCAAATTTAATACACATACAAACAAAGGATAATTTGGTAATATTAACACACAAAACAGACACATTAATTACACGACAACTTTTCTTAAGAAATGTGAAAAATGTAAAGGGAGTTTACATTAAGGGACGGTGGGAGTAATTGTTTATAAAATAGAAAGAAGCGGGTGAAGTTGGTCAACTTTATGTTCATTGATTAATGCATTAAAATTTAAAAATGAAGAGGATCTTGATTGAGATAAGATATAAATATTTTGGACCGTCCAATTTGTTTTACAATTTTATGGAATAAAAAAGTGTTCTAGTGGTATTTAAAAAAAATATAAAAGTTTTTGGGGAAGGAAATGGAACCATCTGCTTGCGTATGCTAATGTACATATGCTGAATAGTAAATAAATCAAGAATCTTTGCGGTCTTGCTGAAAATTTGGCTCACAATATATTACACGTTTAAAAATCGAAATATGCTTTTTTTTTTAAAGGAAAAAAGTATGCTCATGGCATTTTATTAATAATAAGAGAGTTTATACAACGAGGTACATGATAATGAGTTTTGGGACTAGCGGATAATGCGGCAACCCTATCAAGGGTGAGAGCTACCTCATTTGCTTGTCGCCTGTTGAACTCGACCTTAGAGTTTGAGAAATGTGTGGTAAAGAGACCCCGACATGCTGAAATCACTTGCCCAAATTCAGTAACGTCAACCCGACAATGGTGGAAGGCGTCTATTGTAATCTTTGAATCCAAGGCGAAATCGACGTTGTCAAATTGCATGTCACTTAACCATTGTAAAGCGTAAAAATAAGCCCAGAGCTTTTCCCACTGAAACAGAACACATAGGCGAGAAGGATAACGTTTTAGCCCACAAAAAGGTACTTTCGTCATCACGGATACATATGCCAATGCCTGTTCTTTGCAACTGATCCGAAAATGAAGCATTGGCATTACATTTCAAACGGCCTCGCTGTGGACGCTGCCACCTAACCAAAGCTATATCACCCGTTGTTGTAGTAGAAGAATTTGGAGTTGTACCTGAATCGTCTTGTCTTACCAGTGTTGTCGTTGTCGTCTGGTCATTACGAACTGAATTTGTTGATGTGTTGTTGCGACTAGCATCTGGAATAGTAGCGTTAGCTGCATACCAATCCTCAATAAGGTGACAAGCTCGATCAACTACCTGAGCACATGTTTCTGTGACATCTTCTCAAAGCTTGAGATTTCTATGCTTCCAAATGCTCCAGAGGATAGCTGCAAATCGTTGGCCAAATTCTTGTGAAAGCTGATGTAACAATTCAAAGATGGCATCAAGTGCTGAATTCTTTTCAAGAAACGCCTTGTGAACCGCATTCCAAAGATCATTCATACGCCAAACCTGCACAGTAAAAGGACACTCGAAACAAATATGAGCAAGGTCCTCGTGAAGACCATCACAACTCACACGATTTGTGGGACATTGCACTCCTTTATCTTGAAGCATAACTCGGGTAAGCAAGCACCCACAACACATTCGCCAAATCAAATTCCTTACTTTTGGCGGCACTTTCAGTCTCCAAATACTAGACCAATATCTCGGCCTCTGAAGGTGATAAGCATCCACCAACTCTTCCATACACAATTTGTAAGCAGTCTTGACGGAATATAAACTATTCTTCTCAGCTTTCCATATTAACCTGTCATCCATCACCTGATCAAATAACGGTGTTCAAAGAATAGAGTCAGCTATGTCATAACTAAAAACTTGTTGAATCACTTCCTGATTCCAACCCTTCGATGAGGTATTCATCAGACTACTCATAGAAAAATCCCTCACAAAGTTTGCACCCGTAATATTTCCATCTATGCGATCTCCATTTAACAACCATGGTTCATTAAGTATAGAGATAGAGTGACATGTACCAATACACCACCGCGCCCCACTGCGCACTATAAAGCAGGCCTTCAAAATACTTCTCCACACGTAGCTAGGATTGTGACCTAAATTTGCAGTCAAGTAGCTTCGGGAAGGAAAATACCGAGCCTTGTAAATACGAGAGACAAGAGAATCGGGTTTTGTTTGAAATTTCCAACCTTGTTTTCCTAACATAGCCAGATTAAAAGCAGTCAAATCTCTGAATCTCATACCTCCGTGATTTTTATGCATCGACAGCTTCTCCCAAGACATCCAATGAATACCACGATTATTGGGGGCCCCATGACCCCAGCAAAACGAGTTCATCATTTGCTCAATAGTAGAAATAAGAGAAGAAGGTGAGAGAAATATACTCATAACATACGACGGTATAGCCTGCAACACGAATTTGATCATGACCTCACGACCTGCCTTAGATAAACATTTACTGCTCCAGGAATTTATCTTTTGCCAGACACGATCCTTGAGATACGAAAATACCGTTGTATGATCCCTCTCGATCATCGAAGGAAGACCCAAATACTTCCTGATGCCAAGTACAACTTGAACTCCCATAATATTAGTGATATTATTTTTTAAAGCATTGGGGACATTTCTACTATAATATATCTCAGAGTTAGGCAAACTAATGGCTTGACCAGAGGCTGCTTGATACATTGTGAGAATATTCTGCATCACCTGGGCCTGACGCTCTTCTACTTTAAAGAAAAGGAAACAATCATCAGCAAACAATAAATGAGACACTAGTGGAGCACCTCCACAAATGGTCGTACCCTTAAGGTCGCCTCTAGCTTCAGCTCTTCTAATAAGAGAGCAAAGACCCTCCGTACAAATGATAAAAAGACAAGGAGAAAGAGGATCCCCTTGTCTCAACCCATGACCCGGAATAACAGGCCCCACTGCATCATTATTAACAAGAACTGAATAATCAACCGTCTCGACACACATAGTCATCCAATGAATCCACTTACTATTGAACCCCATTTTATGCATGACCTCCTTTAAATTATCCCAATTCATCTTATCATACGCCTTACTAATATCTAGTTTAAGTGAAACACAACCATTTGTTCCCCTCGTCTTAGTTTTCATATAGTGAATAACTTCAATAGCTACCATGGCATTGTCAAGAATCGACCTACCCGGAACAAAAACAGATTGATTATCGGAAATACATTTTGGTAGAAGGCCTTTCAGTCTATTAGCAAGCACTTTGAAGATAAGCTTATACAGAACGTTACATAAAGCTATAGGGCGCCAATCCTTCATTGTAGTCTGAATGTTACTCTTTGGAATGAGAGCTATATTTGTTGTATTTAAAGAAGCCGGGAATTGACCTGTTTCTAACCATTCACAGCAATCCTTAAATATGTCTTCACTACAAATGGACCAGAAATGTTGGTAGAACCCCGTGTTAAAACCATCAGGGCCAGGGCATTTATCAGGGTGCATTGAAAAGATTGCATCTCTAAACTCTTCCTTTGAGAAAGGTGCAGTAAGTACAACATTATCAGTGTCCGTAATAGAGTGTCGAATGACCTCTAACACAAGTGCAGTGTTGCTGAGCTTTCTTTGAAATGAATCCATAAAATAGTTCTTTGCCAAGTTACTCATTCCGGGATTATCAGTAACCTTGACACCTTGATCATCTTCTAGAGAAAGAATGCGATTTACCTTTTTTCTAGCAGTAGCAGAGGCATGAAAGAATTTTGTATTTCGGTCTCCATGCTTATACCAGTGAGTTTTTGCTCGTTGACGCCAAGTTACTAATGCAGGTCGATGCAAAAATCAAAATATGCTATTGACACATATACATGCATTTAAAAATGAATGTGTTGAATAGGCAAAAAATATATGCATATTATTATATTGACATATTATAGATAAATTTGCATTATTCTTTGCTTGTAAAATTGAATGTGAGCTTTTATGATGTAAGGGGACTTGTGGACCGATCTTCGATGTAATTTATATAAGGAAAAAAGTGTATGCCTTGAGTAGGAAGAAATGTCCTCTATCTTCAATGAAACGCTGTTTTCCTAAAATATCATGGCTTACCCAAATTATTCTTTTTCACCTATGTTAAATTTGAACAGTAGTTAACTACTGTTCCTAGCTACCTCATAACTATTGTTGGTGATATTTTCAAAAGTTTGAGGTGTTTGCAAGCCCAATAAACTTGTAGAGTTCGAAATAAGAAAGATTACAAGCCCGTTACATGAAGCTAATATCAAGGGAGGTACTGCCTCCCCTTACATTTTTCCAATAGCACCCTTATACTTCTTTTCATGAAACTTTTTTTTTCAACCAAAATGCCCGTCTTCCTAAAATTATCCTTACCCCAGGGTTTTTAATAGTAGTCACAATGACAGTGACAGTTGCGATTACATCTTTGATATTGCAGAAAATTGCGCTAAAAAATGGCCTATGCTCCTCAATAGCGTCTGTGTTGTGGTTTTGACATCACAAATACCATTATGTTGCAGCCTAGATCACCGTCTCTCTATTTGAAACCCTACCTCACCCCACCCCCACTCCCACCATTTCCTTTAGGCTTTGTTTGCAAGTTTGAAGGGGAAAAGAAGGGAGGACTTTGAAAAAAGAAAGAAGGAAGAAGCAAGTGGAAGAAATAGAGGGAAGGGCTTTGGGAGGTTCATTTTTCTTCATAATACAAAATCCTCCTCATTTGGGGAACTAAAAATTGTATTTGAGGGGTGTTTTAGGGGGGTTTGGAGGATTCGTATGAATTCTTAAAATTTAATCTATGTTGTTATAATATTCTTAAATTTGAAAATATATTAATCATAAATCTGAAAGATTTCTTCATTTTCCCCTATATTTTCTATCCCCAAAGCCCTCAATTTCCCTCCCCTCACCTCCGAACTCTCAAACAAAATGCAAGTTTGTTCCTTTCTCCCCAAGATCATAATATTTTATTTCTCTTGTAGTCTTATTGTTATAAACTTTTGTTGTCAATGTGAATCTCAATTTTCGTTAGTGATTTCTTATACCTATAAGAGCTATATTTATATGATAAAGAAAAAACACAACCAGCCAAACAATTGTGAAGTGCTAGTCATGGAAACTGACAGCTACAAAGAACCATAAACTGAACATACATTTTTATTCTGAAATCTCAAAGAGTTAACAAAAACAGATTATGCTCCCTGATTTATTTGGTTGAAAAGCATAAATATGATGTCACTTATGCATACTACATAATGGAAAACTAAAATATTTCTATCTGTTAAGCATACAACATGACTGCAATATTCAAAAGAATAAATAAATCAAACACCAAAGTTAAACCTTCCAAAGAGTAGGAAGCTCATGAGTCCTCTTTGCACTACTATGATTGGAATCGCTCTCTCTCTCCCCAAAAGTCTCTAATGAATAAACATCCCAACCACCATCCCTCCAATAAGTAGAATAAACTGTTGGAACATTTTGTACTCTCCAATAATCTTCCCCTACATTTGGACGGAGTGCCATAATCAATTCATCAGGCATATCGAAGAACTCGATTGTTTTTAGCTTAGTTAAGTGTTCAATGCCTAATGGTACATTCTTGAATGAACCACATCGTTGCATGATCAACTTCTTAAGACCTTGCATTGCTCCTTCTTCAATTATCATATATTTGAGTCCTTCTAAATCATCAAGGCCTAAAACCTTTAGACTTGGAAACCCTTTTGCATTGAAATTCAATGTATCACCAACATAAACTTGAAGAAACTCAAGATGTCGAAGATTTGGCAAATCTTGAAGATACACAAGCGGATCCTCCTTTAACCTGCTCCATTTTAAGAAAACTTTGACCAAATTCTTGAGAGAATTTATCCATTGAGGAAACTTCTCTAAACGACCGCTCAAGAATAGCTGCTGAAGATACTGAGGAGGCTTTGTAATGTTGTGAATATCAATTATCTCCTCATCTTCTATCGCAGTTATGTTAAGTGATCTAAGATTGATCATCTTCTGAATGGATGAACACAAAGCAGCACCATCTTCTTTCCTCATTTTTCTAATGCCTAGCCTCCTAAGTTGAGTGAGTTTTCCTAACTCTACCATCAATGCTCTCCTTCCTTGATCTACCTCTATGAAACAAAGCTTTTGCAACGATTGCATGTTTCCTATAGGTGCAGCCACCTTGAAGCCATGCCTTGAGTGGAAATGAGCATAGGATTCAATTTCGTAGCGATACACCAGGAGATGGCGTAACTGTTTAAGCTCCGCAACTTCAACAGGCAATTCCGTGACATAAGTGTGTTTAAGATCCAACGTTTCCAAGTATTTCAGCTTCTTAATTGAACCTGGAATGTTTTTCACCTTTGTATTCTTCAAACTTAGATGCTTCAGAAGGTAAAGGCTGACAATTTCAATAGGAAAATCCTCCAAAGGTGCATCCTGCAAGTCTAGTACATTGAGCAACTTAACACCAGTGGAGGAGCATAATTCATGGATAGAAAAATGATTGACTGAATCTGATATTGCAAACATTAGCAGAGACTTAAGTTTGAATATGGTCTTGTTCTGTTTAAGTACATTATGTGACGAATTTATGACTGATAAACGACGAACTCGTTCCGGCCATAGCATATCTTTTTCTTTGGCTACTGTTGCAAAGTTCTGATCCCTTGACTTGAAATTAACAATTTCTCTTAGAAGGTCATGCATTTGACAAGTCTTCATCCTTCCATCACTGGTTTTTTCTACCACTTGGAGCAAACTTCTGTTCAAAAGCTCCTTAAGGTAACGATCTGCAACTTCCTCTAGTGTCTTACCATCTTCACCATTTACAAATCCTTCAGCTATCCACAATCGAATCAATCTCATATGCTCGATAGCGTGAAACTCCGGAAAGATGCTTAAATACATCAAACATCTTTTAAGATGGTAAGGCAATTCATTGAAACTTAAGGAAAGTACTTTTTTCATATCTTCGAGTTTATCATTGCCTTCAATTTCAGAACCAAAACTTCTACAAACTATCTGCCACTCTTCTATGTTTGTTCTTCCTCGTGTAGCCAAAGCACCACTTATTGCTACAATTGCTAGTGGTAACCCTCCACACAATTTCAAGATATTCCTACAAACTTCTTCAAGATGAGGAGGACATGAATTACCTTGAAATGTCTTCCTACAAAAAAGAGACCAAGCTTCTTGCTCAGGTAAGAATGCAAGGTGAAAGTCCTTACCTAATTCAGCACGAGTTATATCTTTCTTGCGCGTTGTAAGCATCACTCTACTTCCACGGTTGTTATGAGGCAAGGAATGCTTCACAGCATCCCATACACTCACATTCCATACATCATCAAGAACAATTAGATACCTGCTTCTCTGAAGCAGATTCTTAATCAGCTCTTTCAGCTTGTCACTTTTCATCCTTTCAACTGCTTCTGGAACTGGTTTTCCAATGAGAATATGAATCTGTTCAACAAGGTCTTTCAGTAACTCTTCCATGTTGAAAGATTGAGAGAGATTAACCCAAGCATGCATCCTGAAACGTTTCTTGACTTTTGGATCATCATAGACTTGTTTTGCTATTGTAGTCTTCCCTAAACCTCCCATACCATAAATTGTAATCACTTCTCTATTTAATTCATCTTTGAAAAGCAAATCACACAGCTGCTTCTTTGGTTGATCAATTCCAACTAAATCAGCTTCCTCTAGCAAAAGGGCATCACCTGTTGGATATATATTTAAAAATATATTAGCTATTTATCAATCAGAAATTTTTAATTGATTAGTTATCAAATTATGTAATAAAGTTAATTATATTTCTAGTTTGATAATAAATTAAAAAAAAAATTATATGGACTAAAGTATGAGTGAATATTTACTACTGTCATGTCTCAGAATAACAAAATCTCAACAGGCATAAGGAGTACCAGTTGAGGGAGAAGCACAAACCATAGGTGTTCATTACCAGCAATTCTCTGTATTTTAGGATTGCTGCTGAGAGAATATTATCAATTAAATTAGGTATCCTTAATATCTTTGATAAATCAACATGTCGTAGATCATAAGGTTGTTTACATGTTCATATACTTATTTGACTTCCTAAAGTATGATTATAGTTCTAATTTGTGTATTAAAGATGTCTTGTATGCAATTAGTTATTATCAAAATTAATTTCAACCTCACCTTGACTATCAAGCCTTGATGAAAACCTTTGACTTGAGCTTGAAGCTACATCAGGTATGATTGGACGCCTACGCAAGATAACTTCAACTTTTGATTTGATTCCTTGTATATTTGAAGCTATTTTGTGTCTAGCTTTCATGGTCTTAATGCCGAAGAGAATCTTGTGAAAAGTAGATCTGATTTTTCCTTGTTGATGATCGACAAGGTGAAGATAGTACTCATCTATAGCATCTTCCATGTCTTGAGCAATAACTCTAACCCTTTTAACCCATACTTTGAGTTCAGGGTCTTTGTCTTCCATCGAATCAGCTACCATCAAGATGGCTTTGTGGCGTTCGAGTTCGTCTTTTATGTATTGAACATCTTCACGGACACCTCTTTGTAGATTTACTTCTTCTTGAAGTAACCATGTTAGCTTGTCCAACAAAAATGATACTGAACTATCTGCCATTTTTTTTTTCAATATTGTTTTTTTGCTCTCTAGATGAGAAAAGTTTCCAGAACTTGATGATGAGATTTCTGAGTATTTTTCTCTCTTTTTTCCTATGACTATTTTTATAGGATTAGTTGGCAACTGCAAAGGAGTGATGAGATTTATGAATTCTTTTTCTTGCTTTGCTGGTGTGTTTATATAAAGGCTTAATTAGTCTTTTCGTCCCTTAACTTATTTTTTGGTTTCGTTTTGGTCCCTTAACTATTAAAAGTTTCGTTTTGGTCCCTTAACTTATTTTTTGGTTTCATTTTGGTCCCTTAACTTATTTTTTGGTTTCGTTTTGGTTCCTTAACTCTAATACATTCATCCTAACATAAAGGACCAATGTGGTTGACGGATGAAGAGTTAAGGGACCAAAACGAAACCAAAAAATAAGTTAAGGGACCAAAACGAATCTTTTAATAGTTAAGGGACCAAAACAAAACCAAAAAGTAAGTTAAGGGACCAAAACGAAACTTTTAATAGTTAAGGGACCAAAACGAAACCAAAAAATAAGTTAAGGGACCAAAAGACTAATTAAGCCTTATATAAACTATTTGCATGCCTTTCAAGGAAACTGTCAACCATCATTATATTATATAGTTTTTGCTAGTCTTCGTTTTTTGTTTGACAAATTATTTTTTTGTTTCAAGTCCCTCCAAATATAACACATTTTTTTCCATGTTGTTTATTTTAGGTACCTTTAATATATTAAATATTTTATTTCTTTACAAGATCGATTTGCTACGTACAGACTAATTAGTGGAGTGTAAGCAATGGTGTAAAGAAAATTTATTAATGATTAGTGAATTGAATATAATACAGATAACAACCTCATGAACAATTCAGATAACAAATTGATAAAGGTAGTTTTGGACTTTTGGTGAAGAAGCAATCTATTAAAAAAATAAAATTGCTCAACAAAAGTGTTAGTCATGAAGCATGTTTTGATTCGAACGCAATAGATATTTATTATCTCGATTTTAATGAATTAAACTTTTGTTTTTATCGATAATGTATAAAATATGCAAGGTTCGGGGTTTAAATCCTGGCCACTACAAAAAAAATCATATAAAAAACTATTGATGAAGATAAATTAATAATTTTTCATCAATATCATTATTTTATTTTTAACTTAAACTATATTTTTTTTCTACTCACGTAAACTATAGCCTTAGTTGAAAGGTAAACAAGATGTATCTCCTCCACTCTCGTAGTCTTGTAATATCAATAGAACATTAGAACTGGGAGGATAATTGCTAACCTATGTTGAATTGAACTGGTCAAGTTTACGATATAGAAATCTCACTATGATTCTTTATTTTTCTATGTATTTTCTAGGTAGTTACTTCCTCATTTCCTAATTAAATCATCCCTAAGTATATGTATTTGCTAGGTAGTTACTTCCTCATTTCCTAATTAATTCGTCCCTAAGTATAGTGAACTATTGATATTATTATTTTTTTACAAAATAAATTTCATTTCATTAAAAATCAATGATTCAAATGAAAATGAAAATGGTGACGATAAAATAAAAAGGAACAAAACCTATACCCAAACTGTTCCTTCCTCCGCAGCAAGTCATGCGGACAAGTAGGCCACTACTCGTAACTATTGTAGTAGGAGTTGCGTAGAAAAACTAGTTAGAATATTCACAGATTTTTTTTTTTTTGAGCAAGACCGTTCTTACAAATCAGGAGGTTTGACTCTGTAAGTAAAAAATGGTTCGTTATAAAATAAAAATGTATTTTCTTTTAAAGAACAATGTTTTATTTAAATTATTTTAAAGATAATTATGAAGTGTAAAATTAGAACAAAGAATGAAGGTTTATACCTGAAGAGAGGAAAAAGAAGAGAATTTTGAAGTGAAAATCTATGTTATATATTGAAGAGAGCTAAAGAATTTGTATTATCTATTGAATATGTGTTGAGAATATGTGGTTGCCTGGTCAGAAATCGAATCAGAGAATAAGAAAATGGAAGTTCGGTGGAATGGTGGTGTGATGTAACGCGTGGTACTGGTATCAGAAGAGAGAAAGATAATATGGAAAAACATTACATGTGGTATCACAGTTCTCATAAGGATTTTTTTTAGTGGGGTAGTACTTAGTAGTACTACTGGGCTATCATTTTTTTTGGGCACATGCCTTGGGGAGGCCCAGCTCCATTGAACGGTTTGCACACTCCAAGGTCCGGCCCTGTTTATGAGTAAATGATATTTTACAAATTTAAATGTCATTTTTGTTTGACAAATGCTTGTCGAGGAAGGTGGGGGATGGAGTTGACACGCTATTTTGGTATGATAGGTGGTTAGGGTCGGTTCCATTTTGTGTGCGATTTCGAAGGTTGTTTGAGTTAGCTGAGAACAAATTCATTACAGTGGCAAATTTGTTCTCTCTTGGTGTGGAGCAGGAGAGATGCGTAGAGGTGGAGGCGTAGGTTGTGGGCGTAGGAGGAAGAGATGTTAGAGGAGTGTAGGACTTTACTTCTTGATGTGTTTGTGCAAACTAATGTTTCAGATCAGTGGGTGTGGCTTCCGAATCCGTCTGGGGGTTATTCCGTTCGAGGTGTGTACTCCATGCTTACTACGCAGGATGTCCCGCTTGCGGTTTCAGTAGCGGGCTTAGCTTGGCATCAACATGTACCTCTGAAGGTCTCCGTTTTTGCGTGGAGGTGTTGCGTGATAGATTACCCATTAAATCAAATTTGGTGCCTAAAGGTGTCATTTCTTCCGAAGATTGTCTGGGTGTCTCTGGTAGCGGTTCTGTGGAAACGGCGCATCATCTATTTTTATTGTGCACTAGTTTTGTTTCTCTATGGTCGTTGGAGCGGAACTTGATTGGTTTCTAGGGGGTGGACTCTAATATTATTTTTGATCATTTTATACAGTTTATTAATGCAACAGGTGGTGGAAAAGCTAGGCGTTCATTTCTTCAACTCATATGACTTTCTTTGTGCCTGTGTTGTGTGGAATGAGCGAAATAATCACCTGTTTAATTATTCTGTCACTCCCATTCCCAAGTTATTGGATAAGGTTATAGCGTTGTCTCTTGTGTGGCTGAAAGTTAAAAATGTCATGTTTGTTTTTGAGACTACTAATTGGTGGTCAAGCTCTTTTACTTGTATGGGCATCGACTAATTGTTTTGTTGTTTTTGGCTTTGACAGACTGACTTTGTGTATCTTTGGCGCACCTTGTGCTATTGAGACAACTTGTTTGTGGTAATATATATTCGATTTTGGTTTGGTAAAAAAATGTCAATAAATACAAGTAACACCATCCTACTTAAAAATATATATTAAATATTAAATAGGACACATAAAATTAGAGGGAGAGTAGTCTCGCTACTTTGTATGAAAAAATTACATAACATTTTTAAATTAAACTACTCACTTTCAAATTAAAAATTTGATTTCCTAAAAAATAAATGACGGTAAAAAACTCAAACCTTTGCTGGTTGAAAAGTTACTTCTAAATCATTTTAAACTTTTCAATTATAATTAGTGCCTTTCATTAATTTAGCCCACATTGAGTTATCAACTAGTTGGAGGGAAGCTAGATAAAGTGGTCATCCAACCCCACACACATTTATATAACTAGTTTTTCCACCCGTGCGTACGGGCAAAGAAATATATTGTGCGGCGTCAATAAAATTTAACTATAAACATACCATCCAAATACAAACATATAAAGCATTTGTTAGACCAAAGCAAATTATGTTGTCATCATAAAATTAAAGATGTCATTATTGCACATATAGTTAAATTTAGTCTAAAACTATTACATATACTTCACCAATACCAATGAAGACTACTTATGTTAGAAGTACAGGCATCTTTAAGCCCTTGCATGGTAGTTCTAGGAGTATTGTAGAGAAACTCGTCATTTGGATCAACTTTGGGTTCAATTAGCAACTGAGTTACAAATACTGCTGAGGGTGTGTCATCAACTTCAACCATCCTAAGACACAACATTAAAACTTATTAAAAAACATCAATAAATGTAACTTATTGTAAAAAAAACAGTTAATGAAAGAAAAAAAAATTAAAAGTCAAACTTATGTATACCTATTCCTCGTGGACAAATCATCAGCACATGTTGGGTTGAAAATAACTCGTGTACAATTCAAACAATTCTGGACATGAAGCTTGTCTATAATGAAAAGGATATGAATGATATCAACTTAAAGTGTTCACATGATAACATAACAAAAACAGTTAAAAAATACACTATGTGCTTAAACAATCTATACACATTTATATTGTGAATCTTACCTTGATAGAGTTTTGCTTTAGCAAGTTGAATGATGACAATGGCATTCTGGATATCCCCACTTACAATAAAATTATTCTAATCATCCACATAGCTACCAAACAAACCAAACAAAGTACATTGAACCTTATGCCTTCAATAGAAAAACATCATATGTAAGTAACTTAACTATAAATCCAACCAAACAAAAATACAAATATAATATGAGTCAGAACATTACCCAAATGATTCCAACTCAATGACATTAAGCTTGTAAGTGTTAGCACCCTTTTGTATTTCTCTTTCACTACCAATACCAGTCAAGAATCCACAGAGGTCTGAAATAATCATGCAACAAATCCTAGTTAAATAAACATAACACAGACAATACAATGTAGTAAATATCCTTTGAACCAAAAACTAAAATAAAACATATTTATTATTACCAAGCAAGTGATCAGTATCATAAGACCCTCCAACAATATCTGGGATTGGAACAAAATTATATGAAGACTTTGTGATTGAAAGTTTTGGGATATAAACAACCTTACTGCTAAACTGAAATTTCAATTTCAAGGTGTATCTAGTGGTCCTATAGTTACCCCCATTAGAGAAAACTCAGCAAGATTAGCCATTTTTCTTTGTTTCGAAATGTTTTTGATGTTTAGAATTTAAAAGTTTAAAGACCCCAAAACTAAACTAAAATGAAATTTCATACAAAAATGAGGGAGAAAGAAAGCAGTACAATGTTAACACTTTGCAAATGCTGGGGCAACTTAAAACAGACACACAGTGGACCCTTTTATACCAAGAAAGACACATAAACCGATCTCTACCATATCAATTCACGTTTCGTTTCTTTCTCACAAGGAACAATTTTTTTACAATTATGTTACCTTTAAACCAAAGTTGATGAAATAAGCAAAAACAAACCTTAAGAATTTGTCATTTCTTTCCTCAGCTTGTGCAATTAACTCACTCGATTGTTTCACTCAATATTTGTTTGATTATTTGGCTGTTACATGGAAAATAAACCAGCAACGATTATTCAACCAATCAATCTTAAAGAGGCACAAACCAGAGCTCAGTTACAGCCACCGATCAACATTGCTATAGAAAGGATAATCGCTCAAACATATTTGGAAATAGACCAAACCAATGTTTTCTACCATTACTACAAAAAAAAACAACTAAACAACTATTCAGATCTAATATATCACTCTATTCCAAAGACTAAAAATTTGAGATAATCGAAACTCAACAATTGATGATGAAAACAAATAACTCAGAATCAACTGAAATTAGTTTAGAAGAAAAACAAAAAATGCCAACACAATTCAAGTTTTTTCATGAGATATAACTTAAAAACAGAAAAGAAATGGTCCCTTAAAAACAGAAAAGAAAAGAATATTAAACAATATTATAATGAAAATATATATATTACCTTTGGTACTCATGCTTTTGTGTCCCGTTGCTGAAACTTTATTAAGAGATTTCTGGTAATTCTTGGAATCAAAATTTCAGTCCAAACTTTACTTAAATCAACATGACATGTAGCCTACTCTTCATGGTTCTGCTTCAAACGTGTTAAAATCAGCAAAAATGCGTGTTAAAATGGGATTAACATCTAACTACGTATATTTCTGTTTCAAAATAGGTCAGTGCTTTAAAATCAATATCAATATTTCTCTATAACTTATTGTCTAAAGAATCAGAAGCAAACTTTAAAGGACCTTTAGTCAACTTCTAACTAAAAGTAAGGAACATTCAATTTTATAAAAACAAACTTTAGCCTGAAAAGAGAGTTACCATGAAGTTGTTCCAAAAGAGTGAATCAAAAAGACAAACTCTAATTAGTAAAAGTAAAAGAGTTATAATTATTGTCCGTTATCATATATGGTTTATTACATTTTCTTGAGCCCAAATTATTGATTGTTTCATTACATGTTTCACATAATAAAAATCATATTACATGAGATAAAGACGATAAATCAGAAGCTTATCTAAAAAACAGAAGATAATCAAAAATTTATTACACAACAAACTCTTAAGAGAAATATAGATGAGAATTGTGGAGGTGAGAAAGCTTTCACACAAAAAATAGGTGTTCAAGGAGTGTATGCAGAAAGATTCCTGAAAAAAGTAGCAGTAGCTCAAATATGGGTGTATAGAGAAGATGTTCTCTAATTAAGTCAAATTGAGTATAACTTTAAAAGTCAAATGTAATCAGACCCTCTTGGTGTACAATCTCTTTTTATTTTTAAATTTATTTCTTTTGGGTTATGAAGACTAACTTGAAGAATCATTCATATTATGATGACAAATTATCCAGTATAAAGTTTACCATACTTTATATGGCAAAGTAAAACTATCTGATATAAATTCATTGTGATAAAATGTTCGTTTGCTAAAATGTGGTCACTATGACAAAAGGCTCATGTTTCAAACATAAAATATATTTTTATCATTTTTACATGTAATTTATCATTTCAAAGATCGAGTTCAAGCATATTCACATTTATTCAAGGAAAAATACCTTTGGTTGGATTGATGTCAACTACCTGAAAAAGTACAAAGCAACATAGTATCAATGAGATTTGTAACAGAATCAAATCAAACAATTGAAGAAGAATAGAAAGCTTAATCATCACTATAATAATCTTGAATCATTAATACAACAATAGAAAGCTAATAATTAGAGAATGTCACCAATTCAAATTTCTAATCATAATCTGAGGTTATAAATTATGTGAAAATGAAATACCTCGTGAGCAAATAATGTGTTGTTTGTCTTTTTGGTAATAACTCCTCCAAATATTAACAATCACATGGAGTTATGTATAAAAAAGAATCAACGGAAGGAACACAAATACAAAGACCAACACATGTTATGCTAATGCTGATATGCTTAAATTTAGAATCATTATAAATATCAAACATTCGATTTAATATTTATATTAAGATAGATTCTTCTCTTTTAATCAGATTTTGTCCATACTCAAGAATTAAATATCAAACATTAAATTATTTGTTCAAAAAGTTTAAGTCCCTTTCTATTTGAATCAATCAATTGATACTGGTTTTTGTTTGCTTTTATTTTTAGTAAGAATTATTTTAAAAATAGCAAACTTTTTTTGCTAAAAAAACAAATAGTAAACTTTTTGTAAACAAAACTTAATATTAATATTTTAAAAACTGCATCAAACTATCAAATAATTATATTTTATACAACGATAATATATTCTTATTTTAAAGAGGACAATGACTAATTATACTAAGAATTATAAGTTATTCCTAATGTGTGTTTGAATTATAAAAATTTGATACAAAATCTAGCATAAACTTCTAAAATCTTCAGGAAAAAACAAAACGCATTCAATTATAGATTAAATTTTGCACATCAAATGGCAAACTGAATCTGATACTATTAAATGTCATACCTGTATCCACAAATTCATCATACATAGAACAAATAAAAAGACCAATTAAAAAGAAAACTTAAAATAACATGGAAACTTATACAAAGTTAAAGGAAGGAAAGAAAAATATAGACATGAAACACAACCATTCGCAAATTGCAATTGCTCCAACTCTTGAGATCTTCATGATTAGACAACCTTTTAATGCCAAAAAAAAGATAAAAAAAAAAATGGTTCTGTATCAATATCAAAACTAAGAATATCATCCACTCTCTATTTGAGACATTTTATCAAACACTATGTGAGTGCTCAATTTCACAGCAAAAAAATAAAAACCATGTAAAAGTAAGACTAATTTAATAAAATGTAAACACTCTTATTGATGTAAAGTTGTAAACACAAAAATAAATTCAATAATTTAACATACAACAGTATTTGTTAGTCTAAACATAAAAAAATAAGACAAATTCAAGACCTATTCCACAACTAATGAAAAACGTCAAAATACCTTGTCAAAATAAAACTTGCTTGAACAAATTCTAAAATATAGAAAACCATGAGAGTAAGAGAGAAGGGGCTTACGTGATGGAAGGCCTTCACTTGGACTGCCTCATTTTTTTTTTCATTTGTAATGTTCTACAAAACAAACCAGAGAGAGAGAGTAAGAGAATGGTTATATTGTTTAAACATGAGTATAGATCAAATATCTACAAACAAAAGTGGAATTAAAAATAAAATAAAACATACAATTGTTCTATATCAACATCAAAACTAACAATACCATCAATTTTTTATTGAGACATTTTCTCATACACTTGGTGAGTGCTAAGTTTCACAGTAAATAAATCAAATAAAAAAGTTCAATAACATGCAAACATTTTTGTTAATCTAAACATAAAAATAAGATAAATTCAACAATAGTTCCATAATTTATGAAAAATGAAAAAACACTCTTGTCAAATGAAACTTGCTTTGAAAAAATCTAAAAGATTCAAAACCTGGAAAATAAGAGTGAAGAGGCTTATGCAAGATTAAATCTTCTTTTCCTCCCATTTGATTTCTAAACGTGATTTGTGATTCAAAATCATGTTTGGCTTGTGATTCAGATTAAAGAAAGAATGAAAGAGAAGAGGAGAGAAGATGAAAAAGAGAGTGAGAAAATGAATTTGTTGAGAGAGAAGAAGAAGAAAGAGAGTTAAAGGTTGAAAGTGAGGATTTGAATTTTGAATTTGAATTCTGATTCAATTTTGTTTGTAAGGTGAGGTTATGGGGTTTGTCTCATAGGTGAACTTTTCTGCATATTGATGGTTTGGAGCAGAAGTTTTGAGCGTGAGATAAGGGAAAATCATTCCATTTCTGGTTTTGCATTTAATGCTTTATGGAGAAAAGCTGTAACAGTGTTGGGTTGAAGTGTTGGACTTGCCAAAAGTTGGGCCTGTATTCAAACTGGATTTTTGTTTTTTTCCTGCAAATAGGCCCGATAGCAACATTTCTTGGAGGGAAATCTACTAATTCAAATTTTACTACCATAAAATGCATTGTGATGAATTTAAAATTTTGATTATATGGTATTGTGGACCTACTTACTATAAGTGATGTTAAAATGAGATTTTTATATTGTGAAAAATTTGATGGTGTCTTAGAATTTTGACACATTGGATTGAGGCTCTTTTCTTTGCCTTTTTTTTCCTCCCATTTGTATATTATTAAGATACACTAACAGTTTAGAAGCTAAAACTTCTGGGCTAAGTTAATCTTCACCATATAATTTTTTTTAAACAATCACAATATATACTTAATTGTATGCATATGTAACTTTGGACTTTGAGGAGATTACTACCACATTTGACATCCAAAATAATTTGTAGCAGTGAAGATGAACATATCATCTAAAAAAGAGACATAGGGTAAAACCACAAACATTTAACATCACAACTTCTCTCCCGTGAACATATTTTCCAGTTGAATTTCAACTCATCTTTTTCCATTAATTGAAGTTTCAATAATTAAAAAGAAAATGAACAATGTGCTTGAAATCCCTCCGGTCAAAACTTCATCGGAGAGTATCCATGTCCACTTAATTGTAGTTTTGCTCACTTTATTTTATGTCGTATAAGATTTTCGTCTCATATTTTTTATTTCGGTCATTTTATTCCCATGAGCTTAGCTCAGTTGGTAGGAATATTGCATATTATATGCAGGGGCTGGGGTTCGAACCCCGGACATTTCACTTCTCAACAATTTAATTGTGTGAGATCTAACCACTAGGTTACTTGACCCAAAAAAAATTTCGGTCATTGTAACTTGTGCCCTAAAGGCACATGTTAAGTAACCCAAAAATAGAAATATTCCCTTAAATTTTGTGCACTCAATAATCAAAAGTAAAAATAAATAAAAAAATCAAATGCATTTATTACAACAAATTATTTCCACTTTTGACTCATTAACTTGTACCTTAAAGACGCAAGTTAGCATTTTCCATTTTATTTCAAGCTTTATTCCCTAGTCTTTAAATTTCTCAAATTAAATTAGCCACATAAGATTTTGATGATGACTATATGCTCGATTAGCCCATTTTCACCCATAAACCTTGTAGTGATCATGTCAATGACCAAGATCAATGAAAAAAGAAGAAACCACAATCTCCTTCTTTAATTATCTGTCGACAAATCTTTGATGACCACCCATTTAAGGGCTATGATGTGTGTACATATGGTATAGTGGATTTTTTATGTTTGCAATATGGACAATTAGTTGTTTGTCTACGTATGGTATAGTGAACTTTTTGTGCTTGGTAACAATGCTCTTTTTTATGTGTTTTGCAAAAAATAAGAATTTATTTGTAGTACTGTAATTTTGTTCGACCAATATAAAAATTCTAAAAAATTGGTAATCTTGTGTTTAATTTTACCATGTTTTCTTCTCCTCATAAAATCTAAACTTCATCTGTATTGATAATTTCTAACCTAACTAGAAAAAAAATCAAAAAATCAAAAGTGATAAATTCATAAAAATGAGAGGGAAAAAAAAACAAAAACTAGAGAAACAGTGGTTATGGTTGCATCAAACTTCTCTTTACTAGTTGTTTTTTCTTTTCTCCATTTTGAGCTCTCAGTACATACATTGCCCTAACCTCTTGTGTCTTCACTTGCTTGTACTCCTCTTTATTTACTAAATATGGTTTAAATCTTTCAACAATAATGCAAGCAATCAAAAGTGTAGCCCCTCTATTCCATTTTTACCTCTACAAATCCATTCTTACTGGCAAAACATGCAGATTGGTATCAAGAAATTCAAGTCTATAAATTGAATAGACAAAAAAAAAACAGAGAGAGAAAATGTAGAGAGCCATATTCATCACCACTCTCTCTCTCTCTGCGCATTCTTTCCTTCTCATTTGGGCGGTGCACTGGTGAGGAACCGTTAATACATTTTGTTTCCTTATTTCTTTTTATTCTATTTTCTTACAAGCTTTTTATTATATGTTTGTGTATTTTTTTAGACATCATCTTTCTTTATTTCATCTCAAATAAAAGAAAGTTTGTATACCTTTTTCTCTCTTTGACCGTTATAAACCTCAATATGATCCTTCTTAAAAAAAAAAAAAATCCTCAATATGATACATGTTCCTTTATTTCGGTTGTTGATTTGTTTTTGAGTCAAATTTTGTGTAGATATTAGAAAATAATATTTATAAACCTAAATGGGATAAAAATCTAATAATTTATAGTATTAAATTGAGATTGTATATGAGACGTTTGGGTTGCGACAATTTGATGATCATAAAACTTTAAAATAATAAACTTTGTTTTGATTAAAAATGAAATTAGTCCTTTTAGCCTCTAAAGGGCACTTGAGTTGAGACAATTTCATGATCTTAAATCCTAAAATAATATTCCCTCCGGTCTTGAATGTAAGAAACAAAAAAAAATCACACATATTAAGAAAGTGAATTGATTGCATTTAAATTATTGTAAAAAAATAGCATTTTTCCAATTATGCCCTTGTCTTGGAAACATGACTTTTGAACTCCACCAATGAAAAATCTTTGGAATGCTTTAAACATGGGAATGTGAAACAAATTGGATAAAGTCAATGAGGTTAAAATTGGAATAGTGACATTTAATAGGATGACTTTTATATACTTTTGTTTACATTTGAGATCAATAATTTTTTTGTTTTGTTTCTTACATTCGAGACCGGAGGAAGTAATATAGAAATGGTTAAGATGAGATATCTTCTTAATTCTAGTTTGAGACACCGGAGTTGCAACAACTTTCTGATCTTAAACTCTTTCCATCAAATTTAAATCAATAATCAAACTCAATCATCGCCGGCAATTTCATGCACTCAACATGTTATTTTTTATCAAATCAATTAACGATTTCTTTTTTTATCAAATTAATATTTTTTTGGTTGACAAAATCAATTTAATCTTTTTTATTGCTCAATAAAAGCTAAATTTTTTATCAAACTAAGTGCAACACAAATGTTTTTCTTTCATCAACCAAGACACCAATTTGTTCTAGCTATTATCTTTGAATTATCCGTCACATCAGAAGATATGCAATAATAAGAGACCACTCTTGTCAAACACAACAATTAAAATTTATATTTTCTTCTCATTTAAATTCATAACATTTTTATAATTAAATTAGTCTAGCTAAAAAATATAAACATCTCTTTGGTCAAGAAACGATAATTAAATTGATAAAACCTAGTAGAAAAATTAAAGCTTAAGTTTGACCTATTAATATATCAAATGTTTTATTTTAAGTATATTCTTTCTTAAAGTTCGCCCTAATCCCTAGCCTATTAGCCTGCTAAAAGACTAACTTGCTCTAACAATTTTAAATAGAAAATTTTAACGTATTTATAGAGGTTAGTAGGTCAATAAAATTTTGTAAAGGATATACATCCCCTCCCCCACCCACCACTTTTTAAGCATATATTACATGTATATCCAATAAAATTTTATGAATCAAATTATACATAATTATGTGAATCAAGTAGAAGAATGGTTTTTCAAATAAATTAGCATTAACATATGTTAATTATTTTTTTACAAGGATTGACCATATGAAATTAAAATGTCATTAAAGTCAACACCTTCTATTTGATAGTAGTGTGTGACTTATGAATAGACCTCAAGTAATTTGATCAAGACATTATCCAACACAACAAACAAAATACAAATATGCCATGGTTCTTTTGTTCCACTACTCAAAGGTTGATGGTAAGAATTGATCTCCGTGTGGATACACGTAGAGTCTTTACATCTTTAAAGAATTTTTCATACTTCAAGAATTGATACAAATGTACATTTTTAGTATCTAAATATAATATTTACAATTTAAGCGCAAAATAGATCCAAACTTTATTTTGTTGCATGTGTTATGAACACTAATTTTAACTTCAACAAGAGACCACTCTTGTCAAACACAATAATTAAAATTTATATTTTCTTTTCATTTAAACCCATAACATTTTTCTAATTAAATAATTAAATTGGTCTATCTAAAAAATATAAACATCTCTTTGGTTAAGAAACGATAAACAATGTTAGAATGATTTTTAGTCTTTGAAAATTTCAAATGAGCAAAAATTAAGTTTTTAGAATGATTTTTATAAATATCATTTTAGTTTGTATTTGAATCTATTTAAACAATGTTTAAGATCTTTAATGGCCATACTAATATTTGTAAGTCTGAATGTTCATTTGCAAAAACAAAAAAATGTCAAGTTTAATATTTTCAAGGTCTAATATTAGTATATTACAAGGCATTGGAATTTTTGAAAAATGGTTTCCAATTCCTTATTGGTGACGGTTCCTTTTCATTATGGTATCATAATTGGACATGATTGGGGGTTCCATGTCACTTGGTTGATTTTGTCAGCATTTCAGATATTGTTCTATGTATTAAGAATGTAAGTAGTTTTGGTTCATGGGATTGGAACAAGATGATGAGTATGGTTCCTAATAAGGTCCAAATTTTGGTAAATCAGCACACATCGCCTTCGGTCTTCAGTAGTGTAGTGCAGTTCTTGACAAATTGATACAGGGAGTTTCAAAGCAGTGAATTTATTACTGTTTGTTGGCTTATGATTGGCTTTTGGTGCAACATAGGAGTTGGGATACAAATGATAATTAAGATTGGATATGGAAGCTGAAAATTCCTAGAAAAATTCAACATTTCATTTGAGCTTGTATGCATGAAGTCATCCCAGCCAATTGGCTAAGGCATCGTTGCAACATGGCTAATTCTGCCACATGTCAACGATGTTCAGAAAGAGATGAGGATGTCATGCATTGTTTAAGGGACTGTCCAGACTCTCGTTATGTTTGGGCAAACTTTCAGTTGCTTGAGGCTTATGGGTTCTTAATTAATCAGACTCCCATACTTGGCTAAAACACATGGCTATTGGCCCAACAAATTTAAAGTTTATTGTTGTTATATGGTGGATATCGAGCTCGAGGAACAACATGTTTTTGGTGATAAAACTTGGAAAGCCAATGACATGATCCGACAAATTAATTTCATGTTTGAGGATATGGCTTTGCTATCTACAACTGTTTTAGGTGCGGCTAATAATAGAAGCAAGGTCAAATGGGAATCTCCCCCATGCGGTATATTTAAACTAAATGTGGATGGAAGTTGCGACCAAACTGGTGTCATCAGTTTGGAGGATTGATTCGAGACGTTGCAGAAAATTGGATGGTAGGATTCTCATCATATGATGGTTGTGGTGATGCGTTTATTTCTGAGTTGCTTGAAATTTATAATAACAGTTTGGTCCTTCTGATAAACAATTCAATGTTGTATGTTAAGTGTGAGACAAACTCCACTAGGTTCATAAGCCTACTTATGAACATGCAATATTACTTCTTCCATGGTTATGCTTCATTGCTAGCTAAAACTACAAGTTTGTTGCATCATATCCGAGTTATGGTGTTCAAACATGTGCTATGTGAAGGCAGTGTATGTGTAGATTTTCTGGTTAGGTTGGGAAGGAATTCTACTCTTGGAATAACAACTTGGGGTGACACCTTGTGATGGGCTTCTCTTGTACGATGTAACTTTTACTTATCCCAAAAGATACCCAAAACTCCCTTAAACCCCTACTCAATCTTCCTTTACTCCTTCACGAGTTTGTCTCCAACCAGAAACCATATAAAAGCGTCAACATTTAAGAAAGTTTTGATAGTAAGGTATGATTACATATGTGATAAAGATCATTATCAAATTCTAAGGAGATTACCAAAGAAGGTACTAGAAAGAAAGAATGCACCATTAAGTATATTGTTTTTACCGAAGAAAAACACCACACAAGGCCTAAGTTAAGCCCATTAATGTTCATCAAAATAGTGCACAATTTCTCTCAAAATTTATGTTCTAGTTCGTTAGGCAAAGTTAAAAAGGCGATAACTTGTATGTGTATTTTGTTAAATACGAGTCTTACGATTGTAATTAATTTGGTGAAATAGTTAACAATTCCAAGCTATTTTTTTTTTGTTGGGGTCAAGCAATCATGAATTATCAAGTAGACCTTCTTTCATTTTCATTTTTGTGATTTCTAAAAACCCTCAATGAATTTATAAATCACAAAAACGAAAAGAAATAAAGTCTAATTAATAATCCATAAACTTCAACCCTAACAAAAGGAATGTTGTTTGGAGTCGCTAGTTGTATCATCATATTTAAAATCGTAAGATTCACGTCCAACTAATTGCATTAGCATAATGTCACCTTTACAGTTTTTCCTAATAGATACGAACATAAGTGTTGAGATAAATTGTGCACTATTGTTGATGGTTGATGAACATTAAATTCACATGATTTGCACAACGGTCCTCAGAGTTTTTTTATAAGTCCTTAAAAATATTAAACTTAAGATATAAAAAAAAATACCTAAATCGTCTTTCAGACCTTTTAATATTAATTAGAGTGTGTTTGGATGATGTAATTGAGAAATTTTAAAGAATTTATAATTATAGGCAATTCAAATGATTCAATTAAATTGCCTTCATTTCTAGATACTCTTGTTTAGATGGAGCAATACAAAAATTTGTCATCATTTCTGAGCAAATTTTATAAATTTTAATTTTTTAGGTCAAATTCAAAAATTGAAATTAGGGGTCAATATGCAATTTTTGAAAATTTGAAGGGTCAATTTATAATTTTGTAAATTGTGAGGGGTCAATTTAATTTTTTAAAAAATTATTTGGGTCGTTTTGAAGATTTTCGATAATGTGAGGACCATTATGCAAAATATGAAAAATTATAAGAATGATTTTTTTTTGAAATTCTTAGCTCTTAGGTGCCATTTGAAATTCTCTAAATTTAACTTGAACAAAATACTTCATAAATTTCCATCATTTTGAAATTTTTTCTAAATTATCATCCAAGCAATGAAATTCACCTAAAAATATTTGAATTTCCTCAAAATATGACATTAACTCGAAACATTCTCTCATCCAAACACAACTCTTAAACATAGATAAAATTAGATTAAAATACAACCAAAATAATGTTTATTAAAAGTATTCTATAAAATTATTATTAATTTTTTTATTAATTAGTGATGTGTATACGCGAGATCCACTAAAATACAAAAAAAAATAGGTGTTTTTATTTTGGATGCCTTAATACATTTAAAAGTCACATTATGAAGTAGTTGGTCTATTTGGAGGTGCTCTTAATATCTAGTAGATAAAGGTGGAATAAGTTGTCTGAGCCGGGCTTTGCTTAAATGGGTAAGACCTAGTTGAAAAACTAAAGCTTAAGTTTGACCTATTATTGCGTCAAAGACTTTATTTTAAATTTGATGTGATTTTTTTAAAAGTCCGCCGTGACCTATTAACCTCTCCAAAAAGGCTAATTTGCACTAACAATTTTAAATATAAAATATTAACCTATTTATAGAGGCTAATATGTCAATAAAATATTGTAAAACATGTACATCCATTTTCCCCTCAATTTCTACATGTATATCCAATAAAATTTTGTAGAGTCGACAACTCTATTTTATAGAGACTAATAATAAACGTGTATTATATAATGAAATATATTTAATCACATGTATATGAACCGATCTAATAATCCCAAAAAACTTTTCCATTAGCTTTAACTTGTCCAATTTAAATTAATAAGTTTTTAAAAAACTTTTTCTTAAGAAGTTTTTAAAAGACATAATGCTAATCTATTTAATAAACAAATTAGACCACATCAAATTTTAAGTAGGCGGAATCATAGACCTTAACATTGGTATGGTCTATCCCCCACCTAGAGCAGAATATCTCCCACTACTATACCCTAAATAGGAGAGTCAAAAGTCAAAACCCTAAAAATCATAAAATCTCTCTATTGCCACCTCTTCTGCTTTTCGCCTCTGGTTCGAGCTGCTTCATTTCCATCATCGTTTTGTAACCATGGGTCGCAAAAACGACGCCGTTTTAGCCACCGAACCAGAACAAACCCTTAACAACAACACCGAACTCAAATCTTCGAAGAAGAAGAACAAAAAGAACAAACACGAAGAAAACACTCCCAAAAGAAAACACGAAAACGACGAAACCAATCTTCAAAACGACGCCGAATCAGAGAAGAAAAGTAAGAAGAAGAAAAAGCACAACAAATCGGAGGAAAATGACGGCGGTGACGTGTCCGTTTCGGCGTCGGATGAACCGATTGTGGTGACTGGAAAGAATGCCGGAGATGAGAAATACACGGCGGTGAAGAGGTTTCAGGATTCTGGGCTACCTGATAATGTGCTTGAGTGTTGTAAGGGTTTTGAGAAACCTTCTCCGATTCAATCACGTGCTTGGCCGTTTTTGTTGGATGGTCGTGATTTGATTGGAATTGCGGCAACTGGGTCAGGTTAGTTTGGTTTGTTAATGTGTTTGTTTTGTTGGGTTTGTTGAATTTGATTATGATTTTTGTGTTATTTTAGTGTTTAATACGTTTTAAATATAATTGATATATGTTGCTTTGTAATATTAATATTTAGCATTAGGGTCTGTCTGTTTGAATTGGCTTATTTGAGCTTATTTACTGACATAAGCACTTGTGAGACTGTTTGGAAGAATTTGAGAAAACAACCTTATGAGTTATGACATGACCCTGTTTGGATGAACAACTTCATTTGCAGCTTAAGTATAAGCTACTTTTGTAACAAAAGAAAAAATAAAGTTAAATTGTTATTGTATAATTTATAAGTTGTTTTCATAAGCTATCTTGGAGAGCTTATGAAAATAAGCTGAAAACAACTCATGAACATGTGTTAAGCTGTTTTCATAAATACTTTAAAACATTCTCACAAGTGTTTATGTTAGTAGATAAGCTCAAATAAGTCAATCCAAATAGGCCCATGTTCATAAGCTGTTTTCAGCTTATTTCCATAAGCTCTCTAGGGTGTCTTATGAAAACAGCTTATGCATAAACAATCTGACTTAATTTTATCTTTTGTTATAAAAATAGCTTATAATATATGATAAGTGTTAATGCTATAAGCTGCAAATTAAGTTGTTTATCCAAATAGGGCCTCAGAATCACGTTATAAAACTTTTTATATTGTCAATCTATCACAAAACCATCATTTGCATGACTTTTCAGTTAGATATGATTAAAGTCAAATATTTTCAGTGATCCAACTGTTGTGAGTGTAAAAAAGTCTTTATGCATTATGTTCATGTTATTGCTATTTGCTATTTAGTTTGTAATTTGTTATTTAACATTATATAAAAATGTAATTATGCATTTGTAAATATCTTTTCTTTTTGTTACTAGGGAAGACACTTGCTTTTGGAATACCAGCTATTATGCATGTTATGAATAAGCGGAAGAGTAAGGGTTCTTCCAAGGGTCGGAATCCTCTTTGCCTTATGCTCTCTCCTACGAGGGAGCTAGCTCAACAAGTATGTTTCTGTTTATACATTGGATTGTTCATTTTTTTATATTTCAATTTTAACTCCTATTTTATTTATTAGTTTCATCTTTCATGTGTAATTTTTATTTGTTTGGTGCTAAGTGAAATAGCAATATTGCATCATGTATGGCTACTTTCGTTGATCCTTTAATTCTATGAACTTGGCCTTTCTATTTGGATTTTTTATTTTTTTTTGCTTTGAAACATCTAGCTTTTGATTGGGAAGAAAACGGCAAGGGAATGAGTGGAAAATTGTTTTTGATTGGGAAACAAATGACACGGGAATGAGTTGGAAATTGTTAATGGATCCTGATATTATGAGTTGGAAATTACTGGTTTTCATTTTTCTTCTATCTTTTGTGCTTTTGTCCCTTGTATTTTAGTTTTTTTTAAACAAAGGGTTACTTTGGGTCTGCTTCGTAGGAATGAAAATTGGAAAGGGGAAAATGGGTGAGAGAATCTGCAAAGCCTATTTTTTTTTTCATAGTGGCATGGTATTTTCACATGATATATAAGTTTGATTCATTTCTCATTTTTTTCATCTGTTTCTACCTTGACAATGGGTGAGATAACTGGTCTTTCAAATTCAGTAGTTATGTTAGCACTTAGTAGCCTTCCCTTGATACAAAAGGTTTGTGTAAATGAGCTAGTTGATAGCCACATGCTTTTCTTTTAAAAAGTATACATAACAATACAATAGAACATCAAACCTTTTATCATACTTGTGCTCGCGCCTGCTATTGGTCACTTAAATCTTGTGAGAAGCTAATATTGATGCCTCATTACATTCTCTTAACTTACAAGTTATACCTCTCCCTCCAATGGAATGTTATAGCCGAAATTTGATTGCAGCTATTTCAGAATGATCTTAATAGCTTTTCTTTTGATAGTACTTGTTAATTGGGTTCTACAATTCACTCTCCCAATCCAATAGAGAGGATGTTATTTTTTTAATACAGTAGAATTTTATTTCTGGTGACTGTCTTAAATTTCCAACTGGGTACTAGATCAATTTTTTGTTTTTGAAGAAGCTAAACTAGCCCACCCAAATTGACACCAGAGAGAATCGAACTTGAGACCTTAAGGAGAAACACACTCCCAAGTCCCAAGCCAATACCACTAGGTCAACCCAAGTGGGTTACTAGATCCATTTATTATTCACCAAATGATAAAATGTAGTTGTAAGTATTAGATGCTGTTACTGATTCACGAAATGATAAAATGTAGCTAATAGTTTTCTTTAATTCAATTACAGATATCAGATGTATTGTGTGATGCTGGTAAATCTTGTGGCGTGGAATCAGTTTGTTTGTATGGTGGAACCTCCAAAGGACCACAAATCACTGCACTAAAATCTGGCATTGTAAGTCATCAAGTTCTTCCTTTCCTTTTGATGGTTTGTATTCAGTCAGATGCAAGTTACGGTTACATTCTGGTTTACTTCCATGTTTACGGAGCTTTTTTCTCTCCCTCCTTTTCTATAGACAATTAAATTAGTTTATTTCTACTTTTTTTCATCCAGGATATTGTCATTGGAACCCCCGGTCGTATTCAAGATCTGGTTGAAATGGGTATCTGTCGCCTACAAGAAGTATCTTTTGTGGTAAGCTTAAACCAATTGTCAAATTCTGTTTTGTTCTCTTAAGTTGTGATTCAATGAATATATTTTATATGGTTGGCTCACCGGGTGACAACCCATACATTTGCTAATACGCTAGTGTTGAAATATACTGGATCTAGAACTTATATACCATTTACATTTCTACTGAATTTTCTTTGACTCTGGATAGACAGTTGCACTTATCTTTTTTATAGTCGTTTGTTCTACTTCAATTCTATTTGGTTTTTGAAGTAGATGCCTGTCTATAAACGTATAATGAGCCTTCTGCATCACCATTTTTTCGTTCTAGGTCCTTGATGAAGCAGATCGCATGCTTGACATGGGTTTTGAACAAATAGTCCGCTCTATACTTGGTCAGACATGTTCTGGTATGAGATGAGACATTTTTATCAGCTATTATCTCTTTTTTCTGTTCAATAACTCCTTCCTTCTAATTTCTTCGGAGCTTAGATATATTTTGTTTCAACAGTTATTTTCCAGCTTATTTTTTTGTTTCACTGAATTGAGTGTAATTTTCAACAGCTCGTCAAATGGTTATGTTCAGTGCTACATGGCCGTTAGCAGTTCATCACTTAGCTCAGGAATTTATGGATCCCAACCCTGTAAAAGTATGTATCTTCATTTTCTAGAAACTTTGAATTGTTTTTATATGTTGGAGAAAGATATTTAAACTTGTGACAGGTTGTTGTAGGTTCAGAGGATTTATCTGCCAATCATGATGTCATGCAAATAGTTGAGGTATTGGATGAGCGTTTACGTGATAAGCGCCTGCTTGCTTTACTAGAAAAATACCACAAATCTCAAAAGTATGCCTACCTTTGATTCTGTGTTCGTTGAATTGCCTCTTTTTTTTATAGTTGTCAACTTCCTCTTTTTGCTAAAATCTTGTTTCTTTCTCAGGAATCGAGTATTGGTTTTTGTTTTGTACAAATGGGAAACCACACGGGTGGAGAAAATGCTTCAACAAGGGTACTATGCTACTATTGTTGCAATATGTTTACATTTTTTTGATAATATATACCTGGTGAAAGTACCTGGTTACAAGTTATTGCTGGTATAATTATAATAGCTACTAATGATAAGTTAAATAATGTCTTCAGGGGTTGGAAAGCAGTGTCAATAAGTGGTGACAAATCACAGCATGAGCGCACAAAGGCACTATCATTATTCAAGAATGGAAGCTGTCCTTTGATGGTATGCTGTTTTATATTGTTATTATTGTTAAATCATATCAGTTTGCTGCCCCGGGAGCCAAAAAATATGTATGAACTGGTTTACTGTTGTGTCCCATCAACTTTTGATAGTTTTCTGCCATACTTTGGCCATGTTGGATAATTGTTATTTTCTTATTGTTTCATCGCTATCTTTTTGCGTTTTATTTTCTCTGCTAAGATGGTGTTATGTATCCAGATTCTTCTGTTCTTATTTCCTTGTCCCTTTCGAAGTTATAGTTTTACAACATTCACCTGTAGGTGAATTCAAATCCACTTTTTTATTCCCCTTGCTCCTTAACAAACAATGGATAGACTAGTGACTATTAGGATAATAGATTCTCATGATTTAACATAATCACTCAATTAGTCTCCACTCAATATCATTGTTGCTTTAGTTATTTATTTGTTTTCTCAATCTAACGGGCAGATTGCTACTGATGTGGCTGCACGAGGATTGGATATTCCAGATGTTGAAGTAGTGATCAACTTTAGTTTTCCTCTAACTCTAGAAGATTATGTTCATAGAATTGGGCGGACTGGACGAGCTGGTAAGAAAGGTGTTGCCCATACATTCTTCACACATTTGAATAAGGTAGAATACTGATTCTCTTCTGAATATATTATAGTTCTTTAGTTCTCCTTTGTCCTTTGTTTCTGTTATATATAAGTGGTGTTTGTTTTCTTTATCCTCTCTCATACGAATGAATGGGAATATTTCAGGGACTTGCTGGGGAGCTTGTGAATGTTTTAAGAGAAGCAGGACAAGTTGTGCCAGACGATCTTTTGAAATTTGGCACACATGTTAAGAAAAAGGTTTGTTTTATTTTTCTCTACTTTTGTCTATGTACCAGTTCATATTTTTTTCATGAAGCTACTAAGATGAACTTCTATTTGTTTTTTTACTGTTAAAATATAACTTTCTGCTTTAATATAGGAATCCAAGCTTTATGGGGCTCACTTCAAGGAAATTCCTGTTGATGCTCCAAAGTCTAAAAAAATAACATTCGACAACTCCGATGATGAAGACTAAATGCTGGTGACTTACATTTATTTTTGGTTGGATGAATATGTGAAAGTCATTATTTATTGTTTTTTTGGTCTTGTTATTTATTTCTTGAAAAAGGAAATAAGATATTGATTGAAGTTAAAGGTAGATTAGCTAGTCATTTTTTGTTGTACCATGTATCGGTCGGTAATTGGGAGCTTTTATTCTTGTTCTGCAACTCAAGATGATAATTGAGTTAACATATATCTTTAGCCCCTATGTGTGATTTTAAGTTTTGAAGAATATTTGAGGTTTTAGAGTTTCGATTGATTGATCTAGTTACGTTTTGTCACACTTTCCTCTTTTACATGTCTTGTTGTAGATTCATCTTGTAACCTTTACCCTTTGCTTAGATGAAGGAAAAAAAATAGCAAGGAAGGAATAGGGTGAAATGCAGGAGAAAAATGAAAGTGAATGTACAATGCACGTTTTTATCTGTAGCATTAAAATTGATTGATCAATTCTTTGTTAAACCAAATACAGATAAAAACGTGAATGTACAATGCACGTTTTTATCTGTATTTGGTTTCACTAACTTGTGTGCTAATAAATTTAACGTGAGAGTTTTTAAAAATAAGAGGATAGATGCCTGCAATGTTCCATTTTTATTGTCGAACTTAGAGACATCTTCATTTAGATTGTTGAAATTAACAACACTTAGAATCCAACTCAAAATCAACTGCGTGCAATTCATGAACACATTTTTTTATTTTTTTGGAATGTTTCATGTACCCATTTCATTTTCTTCACAAGTCAGAGACTGCCAGTGTCTCCTTCATCTACTCAACAGAAAGGAGGGAACCATTTTGATTTGGCCAATATGTGAATTAAGGAAACATCAAATTATTCTCATATGTAAAAAAATCATGTTTTCTGGTATGTTTAAATTTTAATGTCTTTCAAAAGTAATTATACTGTTCTACATAAAAATATTTTGGCAACATAATTGAAGTTATCGTGGTGGTGGTGGATGAATTTGAAGCAAGGAGCCAATTAAGAGTTGAAGACTTTAGTTATAAATTAGTTAAGAGAGATATAAATTTATGTTTAACTAATATGTTTTGAAGTTAATAATTTTAACTTAGAAATAAGTATAACTTAGAATTTATATATGTTCATTTCATTACATGAAAAATAAAATACGATGTGTTTAATCGATATGCACTATCATTTGTAAATATATTATATACATTAATTGATCAAATCACATCACTTGGATAATTGTAAAAATATTCAAAAACTAGCATAATAAAGTAATTAACCCACTTAGATTGACTTTATAATATTGACTAGAGACTTAGAGCGTGCTCCACCATAAAATCTTAAATTTGATTATGTACATGTCGATCAACTTAAATTAAATTCAAATAAGATATAGATGACAAATTAAAGGAGAGCCCTTGATAGTTGATACGTACTACCCTTCATTGTGTGTGCGTGGTTATCTAAGATATAGTCATATGGATAACTTATCTGATGTCAACATCCCAATCCATGCTTGCATTGCGTGTGAGTTTTGCCTACTTATTTATCAGCATGACTTGTTCTAAAGCTTGGTGGGGAGGAACTAGGAAGGAGCATTCCAAGGTGGTGGCTCGACTCAGCATGCAAAAACACGCAATGCACATAAATTTTTGTGTTACCAAACGTAGTTGATTTTTTTTAAAGTATCGTTCGTATGATTTTTAACCAGTACTATTACATAATTTGACTTAACTTTTCAACTTTAAATACAGACATAACATTGTTAATGATATCTTTTTAATATCTTTAATTGACTTAACTTTTCAACTCACCCCGCCTTAATGGTTGGTAGTTTTAAGGTCGTGATGCTTCTTCATGAGCAATTGTTTCACGAGAAATATCACTGTTCTAGAACAAATTGCAAGTTGGAGGAACATTACAAAGTTGGAAGGACATGTCACTTACATGTTAGTGGGACTGCAATTGTGAGAAACAAAAACGGCATACTAAATAGACCCTTCATTGCCAGCTAAGTAGGTTGTAATTTTCCACAGAAACAACAAAATGTCACTGAAAAGAAAATGCAACGATATTTCCATAATCCCTAATTCAAACTACAATACAAAGATGGTTAGTTTGAACACATTGATTTAGGTTCAAACTCGGAAAGTCACAATTGTGTGTGTAAGTTTTAGTTCATGCTACCACTTTGCCTATATTAAAACAAAAAACGCAATGATATTTTTTCAGGGGACAAGTTGCAGTGAATTTTCTAAATATTGTCAAAAAAAAATCATAATTAGTATAGATCTCTATTTGTAACAAAGAATAGATAATAAAACGAGAATACAAATTAATTTTCTCTTCTACATAGTAGAATTAGAAAATGATACAAATTATTAACAAATTTAATACTACAATATTTTCTTAATTCTTGTTATTTAGTCAACAAAATCTTATAAATAAGGATGCAGTTATGTATCAATCAGGGAATTACGAAGTAACCACTTGGAAGACACATGGAAACTTCTGTACAAAGAAATTGAAGATACACGAAGAAACTTCTGTGGAAAAAAAGACAAGACAAAAACTAGTGGCTAGATTTTTGTTTTGAGGGATAGTGGCTAGATTTCTATACAATGAACTTAACCAATTTAATTCAACATAGTCATAGGATATAGCAACGCAACGCTCACGCATTTGTATCATCTCTATGTCAAAGGTTGCATCTCATGTTTTATTAAGATTATCGTTACTTTCTATGGTCTCAATTATAAACAAAAGTTCACATTTTAGATTTATTCAATGATTAATATATTTGGTTTGTAATACAAAACATATACATTAGTTATTAAATTTTTTCAAAAAAATATATACTAGATATTAAATAAATCTAAAAACTAAACTTTTAATTAGTTATAATTAACACCGGAGAGAGTATATATGAGTGGAGGAGAGACGACCGCGTTGAAGAGAAAAAAAAATCAAAGCAACCGTTGCTATGTTGGTGGATGAAGTGCCTTCACTAATCAATGATTTTAATTTTTAAATTAACTATTGATATTATTCATTTTACATTTTAAAATGCTACTTGGTACGACAAACAATTCGCGGGATACACACGAACAGTCAAATAATGATGTTTTAGTTATTTTTTCTTTATTCACACAACTAAAATATATTTTGGCATTGGGATACATAGATAAATTCATCTAAACAATTGTAATTTGCTCAAATCTGTTTGTATATTGGCAAAAGTTATGATTGTATGCTTCATTTATTTAATTTTTTTTACATTTATGTTTTAGGAGCAACTGCGGTAAACTTCAAATGTCATTTTGGTATCTAAATGTGTAATGATTAGCTATAATAATTTCATTCAATATTTTGAAATTTTAAAATAGTTCTAAAATGTACACTATGTTAGTTTTGATTGTACACTATGTTAATTAAAATAGTTTGAAACGCTAAAATAATCTCTCGGTACTTATAATATTTGGACTAGCAAAGTGCACAATCAGAAGTTATTTTAAAATTTTAATACATTAAAAAACTATTGTGATTACTCGTTACACATTCAGAAACCAAAGTAACGGTTAGCGGCAACTTGTGAATTTTTTTTTATCTATTTTGAATATGATGTTTTAATTAAAAAAATAGCACTCAAGTGTTGGATTGTGCATTCAATTACACGGTCGTGTGTTTTACGCGAAAAACCATTCGCACCATCTAGCACTGCTCATATAAATAAAAAATGACGCCGCATGAGGTATACACGAGTTTTATTATTGGTTATGAATAGAATACTTTGACTTGTCAATTTCAGGATTTTTTCTTTCTTTCTAGTTTTGTTGTTCGCGTCAAATACCATGAAAATCTTTTTCATCGTGGGAAAATGTTGGCTAAGTTAATGGTTTCTTATAGTACACAAACTACTCACTCTATCTCATAATAACAAGTCATAATATTTGTAAAAAAGGAATATTGACCGTCACTTTTAAGGTGCATTTGATCGGCTAAAAGGTATGTATTATACATAATATAACATAAGATAGAATATCATAACACAAGGTAAAACAACACATCACAAACTTTAATGGTATAGACCAAACATCATATTGAGAAAAACCTAAGTCCCCGTCGGATAGATGAGAGCTTATAAAGAGGAGATGATCCTCACTTCACAATTTTTGTTGGAGAAGAGGGAGCAGACACATACATGATTGTGTTTTGGTGAGATGCTCAAAAGAAAACAAGAAGAAAGGAGGGAGGCCGGCGGCGGTGCGACTAAGGTTTAGAAGAGGGAGGAGAAATTAGGTTGCTAATTGAGGATGAATTAGGTCCCAAATTTCAACACATCGCAACAAAAAAATTATTCTTGTTGGAGTATAAACCTTACTATACTAATACAATATAATAATGTAAATTATATCGTAATATAATGATTGTTGACCATTTCCTTGAAATAGTTGCATATAATAGTCTATATAAGCACACCAGCAAAGCAAGAAAAGAAATTCATAAATCTCATCACCAAATCCTTACAATTTGCAACTAGTCTTATCAAAAGAACTGGAAAAAAAAAGAGAAAAAAAAACTCAAAATCTCATCATCAAATTTCTTGCAACTCTTCTCATCTTGAGAGCACAAAAAAAGAAGAGAAGGCAGTAAAAAGTTGAGAGAAGAAAATGGCAGATAGTTCAGTATCATTTTTATTGGACAAACTGAGTTGGTTACTTCAAGAAGAAGTTATTCTACAAAAAGGGGTCCGTGAAGATGTACAATACATCAAAGACGAACTCGAACGCCACAAAGCCATCTTAATGGTAGCTGATGCATTGGAAGACAAAGATCCTGAACTCAAAGTATGGGTTAAAAGGGTTAGAGATATTGCTCAAGACATGGAAGATGCTATAGATGAATACAATCTTCGCCTTGTTGATCATCGACAAGGGAACAACAAAAATTCTTCTTTTCATAAGGCTGCTTTTGACATCAAGACCGTGAAAACTAGACACAGAATAGCTTCAGATATTAAAGGAATCAAATCCAAAGTTGAAGCTATCACTCAAGGACGTCCAATGATATCTGGTGTAGGTTCAAGCTCAAGTCAAAGGCGTTCATCAAGGCTTGATAGTCAAGGTAATGTTGGAATTTATTTGATAGTAATTACTTGCATTACAAGACATGTGCTATAACTATAATCATGCTTTAGGACATAAGTCAAATAAAAGTATGACCATGCATATAACCTGAATTTTAGTAAATTTGAAAATGAAACTGAGTTTATTCAGCTGAACATGTGTGAACTCGACAAACTCGGGTAAACGTGGATAAATTTGGGTAAACTCGCAATAGATTTTAATGGATTTTTTTTTATCTTTTATTCCATTTCAAAGTTCACATTCTGGTCTTTTTCTTCTTTGTTAGTTTGATTTTGTTCGCGCCAAATTTTGACTTCACAATTGAGTTAAATTTAGACTTATTGATGCATTTATAAGTATGTATGTCATGTATATATTATTTTAATTTGAGGTAAACTCGTGAGTTTATAAATCGAATTTATGAGTCGATTTCACATTGTCAAAATGAGTTTGTTTAAATTCTAGATTTTGACAATTTTGGTTAAGGTAATGAAAACATGTTTGTTTTTCTCAACCTATATTCCTTATGTCTTAGATTTTGTTTAAACAGAGAGAAAAGGTAAGGTGTGTTATGTTCGATATATTGGGACCATAACATTTATTAGCCTTAGTACTTAATTTAATAACAAATCAATTAAGGCCTCCTAAATGATAAATAGTTAAGATAATTAATATAAATATATGTCCATGTAATGACACTGGAATGTAATTAAATAAAATATTTAATCAAATATTCCAACAGGTGATGCCCTTTTGATAGAGGAAGCTGATTTAGTTGGAATTGAACAACCAAAGGAGAAGCTGTGTGATTTTCTTTTCAAAGATGAATCAAAGAGAGAAGTGATTTCAATCTATGGTATGGGAGGTTTAGGGAAGACAACATTGGCAAAACAAGTCTATGATGATCCAAAAGTCAAGAAACATTTCAGGGTTCATGCTTGGGTTAATCTCTCCCAATCTATCAAAATGGAAGAGATACTGAAAGACCTTGTACAAAAA
Source organism: Medicago arabica (assembly GCA_946800305.1). Lineage (NCBI taxonomy): Eukaryota > Viridiplantae > Streptophyta > Magnoliopsida > Fabales > Fabaceae > Medicago > Medicago arabica. The sequence continues at coordinate 45,897,851 of OX326970.1, forward strand.
CTCCATAATGTTATTGGAAAACCTGCTCCAGAATCAATTGGAACGATGAATAATGACGATCTGAAAGAGTTTATCAAGAATTTTCTTCAGAGAAGTCAGAAGTATCTAATTGTGCTTGATGATGTGTGGCATGTGAAAGTATGGGATGGCCTGAATCATGCTTTTCCTAATAACAACCGCGGAAGTAGAGTGATGATTACGACGCGCAAGAGAGATATAGCTTTGTATTCTTGTGCTGGATTGGGTAAGGATTTTCATCTTGAATTCTTACCTGCGCATGCAGCTTGGTCTCTTTTTTGTAGGAAGACATTTCAAGATAATAATAACTCGTGTCCTCCTCATCTTGAAGAAGTTTGTAGGAATATCTTGAAATTGTGTGGAGGGTTACCACTAGCAATTGTGGCAATAAGCGGTGCTTTGGCTACAAGAGAAAGATCAAACATAGAAGAGTGGCAAATAGTTTGCAGAAGTTTTGGTTCTGAGATTGAAGGCAATGACAAATTGGAAGATATGAATAAAGTAATTTCATTAAGTTTAAATGAGTTACCTTATTATCTTAAATCATGTTTGTTGTATTTAACCATCTTTCCAGAATTTCACGCTATCGAGACTTGGAGATTGATTCGGTTGTGGATAGCTGAAGGGTTTGTAAATGGTGAAGATGGTAAGACACTTGAGGAAGTTGCAGACAGTTACCTTAAGGAGCTTTTGAACAGAAGTTTAATCCAAGTTGTGGAAAAAACCAGTGATGGAAGGATGAAGACGTGTCGAATGCATGGTCTTCTAAGGGAAATTGTTAATTCTAAGTCAAGAGATCAGAACTTTGCAACAATAGTTAAAGAACAAGATATGGTATGGCCTGAACGAGTTCGTCGTTTATCGGTCATAAATCCGTCACAGAATGTATTACAGCAAAATAAGACTACATTTCATCTTAGGTCTCTGCTAATGTTTGGATTGTCAGATTCACTCAATAATTTTTCTCTTCATGAATTATGCTCCTCAAGTGGTGTTAAATTGCTCAATGTACTAGACTTGCAGGATGCACCTTTGGATGATTTTCCTGCTGAAATTGTCAACCTTTACCTTCTGAAGTATCTAAGTTTAAAGAATACAAAGGTGAAAACAATTCCAGGTTCCATTAAGAAGCTGCAAAACCTTGAGACATTGGATCTTAAGCACACTTATGTTACTGAATTGCCTGTTGAAATTGCGGAGCTGAAACGGTTACGCCATCTCCTCGTGTATCGTTACGAGATTGAATCCTATGCTTGTTTCCACTCAAGGCATGGATTCAAGGTGTCTGCTCCTATAGGTAACATGCTATCATTGCAGAAGCTTTGTTTCATAGAGGTAGATCAAGGAAGTGCAGCCTTGATGGTTGAGCTAGGAAAACTTACTCAACTTAGGAGGCTAGGCATAAGAAACATGAGGAAAGAAGATGGCGCTGCTTTGTGTTCATCCATTGAGAAGATGATCCATCTTAGATCACTCTCCATATTTGCTATAGAAGAAAAGGAGGTAATAGATATTCATGAAATTTCCAACCCTCCTCTCTATCTTAAGGAGTTATACTTGAGCGGACGTTTAGAGAAGTTTCCACAATGGATAAATTCTTGCAAGAACTTAGTCAGAGTTTTCTTAAAGTGGAGCAGGTTAGAGGAGGATCCTCTTGTGTATCTTCAAGGTTTGCCAAATCTTCGACATCTTGAACTTCTTCAAGTTTATGTCGGTGAAATGTTGCATTTCAATGCAAAAGGGTTTCCAAGTCTAAAGGTTTTAGGCCTTGATGATTTAGAAGGACTCAAATATATGATAATCGAAGAAGGAGCAATGCAAGGTCTTAAGAAGTTGGTCATGCAACGATGTGGTTCATTCAAGAATGTACCATTAGGCATTGAACACTTAAATAAGCTAAAAGCAATTGAGTTCTTCGATATGCCTGCAGAATTGATTATGTCACTCCGTCCAAATGGAGGGGAAGATTATTGGAGAGTACAAACTGTTGCAACAGTTTATTCTACTTATTGGAGGAATCGTGGTTGGGATGTTTATTCATTAGAGACTTTTGGGGAGATAGAGAGTGATATCGATCATAGTAGTGCAATGAGGACTCTTGAGCTTCCTACTCTATGGAAGGCTTAACTTTGTCTGTGCATATGTGACAGTGCTGGAAAATTGTTTTTAAAGTGTCATGTTGCATACTTTAGGGATGAGAACTGTTTAGTTTTCCATTATGTAGTATGCATAAGTGACAACACATTTATGTTAAGTTTCAACCAAATAAATCAGGGAGCATATCTGTTTTCTGAACTCTTTGAGATTAAAGAATAAATAATAATGTAATTTCAATTTATGATTCTTTTGTAGCTGAACCTTTTGATGACTAGTACATTACAATTGTAAGGCTAGTGTTCTTAATTCTTTGAGTACAAGAAATTATTGCCAAAAGTAATGGAACAATTAAAAGCTTGCTTATGTTATGGGATTTACATTGACAACAAAAGTTTATAACAATAAGATAACAAGATAAATAAAATGCCATGATCTTGTGAAGGCATGAATATGAACTTGCATTTGCGTGAGAATATTATCGGTCGAAGAGCGGGAGCTTATTGGGAATGGGGTAAGACAAGGTTTCAAATAAAGGTCCACAGCTGTGGTGTAGGCCGCGCGTGATACTGATTTAGATATTGCCAAAACCGTATCCCAACCTCTATTGAGGCTGCATCAACCACATTTGAATTCGATTTTCAACAATATTAAAGATTGTGATGAAATCGCAACCATCACTGTGACCACTATTTAAAATAATGTAGCGAGTAACAAGTTTGATTTTAGGAAGACGGGCATTTTGGTTAAGAGTTTCCTCAAAGCAGTTCTCTTGATATTAGCCTCATGTGATGGGCTGGTTGTCTTTCTCATTCTTTCCCTATGAATAAAATGATTACATCAATAATGTATTATCTTTCATTCAACATTTTAAAAACCGAACTGAACGAGACATCGGGAAAGGGAAAGAAACTTTGAGAAAGAATTCAGCTCAAGTGGTACAACCCTAGTAAACGTTTATTTCTCTATTCTTGACAAAACTTTACTTATCTCTCGGCCAAACTCGAGATTACCAGGATCCTTTTTCCTTCAGAATCGGAGGGTTAGTACCAAAAAAAATATTTTAGTTGGTTGGTTAATAATCTAATAAGGTAGCCTATAAATAGAGCACATTGTACTCATTTCAGCATCGACTTTAATCATTATTTCTTGAGTTTTACTCTTACTTCCAAGCTATAGTTTCTCTTCACTTTCCTCCTCCTCTGATTCTTAATATTATCAGTGATGCATAACCTATTACAAGATACAAATAAGATTAATATATGTGGTAAACCGTGACTGGAAAACAATAATACAGAAATGACCTCAATCCCCGGAACCTTTTGTTTTCATGACCACTTGATCGAAACAATCAAATCATTATAATTTCCTTTTTATTTTTCAATACTAAAGACATTGTACTGGTAAAAACTAAAAACAAAGTAAAAATGTATGTAACTAAGTTATAGTATTTGTGTGCCTACTTTTCTGATCGACTTTTCTCACATCAGCAGAACCCTGCAGCTGTAACTCAGCAACAACCCTTTGATTCTCCTTTTTGCCCTCGAACACATTCCTAACAGAGCATATGTCCATTCTGTCAAGAAATCTGCAGGGATAGCAGTAGAATTCCATTCCTACTCTTGATTTCATCTGGTAAGGGCATTGTTTTGACTCTTTCGAGGAACAACTAGCACCGTATGATAGTAACATCTCAATGAGACCATATGACAACATTGTTTGCATCCTCTGTGTTGCCTCTCACATTATCTTGAGTACATATGTCCCCCCAATATATAATAAGCGAGTAGCCGATGAATATTTGACAAGTGTACCAAAATTAATCGAAGTAATAAAAATTCGTATCTACGAGGACTATATTTAATTTCTACTTAGCAATTTCATTATTAAAAAGAATGTATAAATTTGTATTGATGCCCTAGGCAGTTGAGTTGTTTTTGTAACATAAACGGATTAAAAGAAAATATTGGTTTAGAAAATATGAGAGAATTATGGTTAAGACCTTCGAATCCTCCGAAGCTCTCCTATACACTTCTAGTTCAATCAATTATTACCTAATTCAACGATAGATTAACAAATTAACTTTACTCAATCTCTTGATCTAGAGTTCTCCCCCGCAAGTAACAACCCTTAATCTCTTAAGTAAATTCAAAACCGTTGGAGGTTTTAATAGAACGTTAACCTCTATGTCATAACCTAATAATGATCTATCTCTAGCTTGATTACTCAGGTTAAACTTATTACCTAGTTCAGAGTCAAAAGCCAGGGTTAGTGGTCATTCAATCTATATGATCAATTTGCATATTCATAAAGTTAGAGTTAGTAGTCGATAATAAACATACAAAAAGCATTAAACACAAAATAAAATGAATTAAAACTAAACTTCCATTGATATTCAAAGGAGTTCAACAAATTAGGGTTTCCAGAGGATTACATCAGATTCATCGCAGTCTAAACCATAAAGGAATTAGTTACTCATAGCTAAAGTATAAGATAACATAAATTAAAGGATTCATACATGTAAATGATAAATGGCTATGAGTATTGACGGCCTCCCACCAATTTTCCAAAGCTTAAGCTCCAAAATATGCATTTAGGTCTCCAAAATCGTGAACCTTTATTCTGAAAACACTCTTTCTATTTATAAGCCTGCGAAATTCGGCCACCGTGCTCCAGAATTCGGTGGCCGAGTGTGATAAAACGTGTTGCCCAATACTACAATTCGGTGGCCGAACCACAACCTTCGGTGGCCGATCTTTTACGTAGCAATATGTTGGAAATTGGCAGCAAATTCGGTGGCCGAACCCATTTATTCGGGGGTCGAATTACAATCTTCAAAACTTTAATTTTTGTCCTTTTTTTGGCTTGCAGCTACATGAATCACAATGAATATCACCTAAAATTACATGAAAAATGTCTATTAAAAGTGGTGTAATAATTACACCACTTTCTATGCAAAAGTTACTCTTTTTAGTTGTTTAAACAATGTCCTAAGACATTTGTTAGCATTTCTCATGTATATTATTACCACCGGCGAAAAGACAGGTACTCATATGTCCGTCTTTTCGCTTTTTTATTGTGCTAACGCATGTAGGTCATCAATGATTTTTTATAAAAAATTTACGTGTAAATTACAAACGATAATATATATATATATATATATATATATATATATATATATATATATAATATAAATATAAAATTATAAGTATAGATATTTGTGTGTAACAAACTCAAAAAACCATATTTATCCTTTTCAATGACAACAATAATATAACAAAAATTCTTGTATTTTTTAATAATTTGTTATAACATATTTATCCTTCTTCTACATCGCATGCAACCTTCTTCTTCGAGCAAATAAGGGTGGTGTACCTGCACATGTTTTGACGCTCAAGTCAGTAAGAGTAGTTGAATGATATGCATTTTTGGGTAAAGTAAACCTACTTGATCCATGTCCATGATAGAGATCCTCAATTTAGAGTTATTAAACAGATTCCACATTGACACATCACTCTTTTATAATTTTTTAACAACAATACCTAATAAGTACTAAGTCATTACAATAGAGACACTCTAACAAAAGGTCTAAAAAGTTCCATCACTAACTTTTCATCCTTTACATTTCAACAATACAATGATAATTTTAATAAAAATATAATGTAGAATCCACTTTAAAATGATGTCTTAAATGAGACTGAGTCTTAGAAAACCCAAAAAAAAAAATTCTCAATAAATATATAAGAAAATGTTAAACAATACCCTTAGAACATTAGTTAAGACAACAAACTTTAAAAATGTTGTATAAGAATGGCGTATAGTAATGATATGTTAAAACAATTTTGAAGAAACCGACAATTATACCTCTAAAAACACAAACATCATGCGAGAGTCACGTGAATAGTATGAAAGTGCCACTTCACCGACTAAAATGGCACACACCGTAAATCCCAACTCAATAAAGGGGCAAAGAATACAAAATTCAAGTTCATTTCACTTTTTCTCCTCTCAAAAAAATCTAAAACCAAATCCCGCGTTCCAAATAAGCAGAAAAGTGCGTTTCACTCATCGCATGCACTATCACACTCTGAAGAAGTGATTCTCTCAACAAATTCGGTCTTTTTGCACATTTTCTTCGGATCTAACTTCTCACCATGAATCACAACCATGATCCCAATCCTTTCGAAGAAGATGAAGTCAATCCATTTTCGGTAATTTAAATGGACTCTCTCTCTCTCTCTCTCTCTCTCTCTCTAATTCCATTTCTATTTTTAGTTTTTTCTAGCTCAGATCCAGCATTCTCTAGATTTGTGGTGTACATTGTGATAATCTATAAAATTGAACTGATTATGTGATTCATTATTTGATTTCGGATCTGTTGTTAATTCGCGTAATTATGACATTGTTTTGATTAGTTGAGAAAGAGTGTGTGTTGATTTGAATTTGGGATTGCGAATCGGTGTGGAATTTAGTTTTGATGTCTGTGGAGGACTTGGATCTGTTGGTTTGTGAATTAAGGGTTTGTGGTATTCAACCAAGACTCTTTCCAATTTAAAAAAAGTAGTTTGTGTTATTCAATCAAGATTCTTTGTGTGGTATTCAATCAAACTCTTAATCACTTAAAAAAAGTCTAGTGGAATCATCATTCAAATTTCGAAGGATTGTTTAATAAATCAGATTTTGATGGATTTTGTGGAATTTTCTAAAAGCATAAAATCTGTTGAAATCTCTTGAAAGCCATAAAATCATTTCAAATCCTTTAAAATCTTATGAATTAAATCCGTTGAAATCCTTAAAAGTCTTTTAAAATCATCAAAATTCTGCAAAGTTTTTTAAAATCTTCAAGACTTTTTTAAACAAAAATTGTCCTTTAAAATCCTAATCCAATTAGGTTATGGTGTTTTTTTTGTGTTCATGCAACACAGTGGTGTTTTTTGTGAATTAATTTTGTTAAATTGATTTTAGTTAATAACAATTTGAACAATGCATTTGAGTGTAAAAATCACTTTTGGAGTTAGAAGTCACGAATCCTAATTTCAATATTGAATCAATTACAGACAAAATCAATTCCATTTTCCAACGGAACTCATTAAAACATGTTAAAATCAATATCAATATTATGTGTCCGGAATCACTCTTTCCTATCCCTACTGAGAAATCAGATACAGGCAAAGAGTGGTATCTTTGTTTTGTTTTAATTGTTGGGTTTGTTTTTGTTTTGTAACGATTGACACAATAATTGAGGGTTATGCTATACAAAGTATATGAATAAATATATAAATATAAGAGGAAACAATTAGACCGAATCTATTTCATCATTTTTGTGTATAGAGGTTTAGAGACACTATCTTTGTAAATTATGATTGGGAATATGAAGTTTAGGAACTGATATTTTTATTAGAGAACTTAGAGGAATATACCCCAATTATATAAAAGAATTCTGCAGAACTTTGAGGATCTGCAAAATTCGCTGTTATTTCTATACATCAAATGATAAAACCTATACTATAACTCACTGACTAATCAAAGCTTTATACTTACCAAGCAATAATAGCCGTATTATTCTCGGCTATTCTCTTAATTGTGTACACATCTGAGCAGAAGAAGTTTTTCTTGTGGTGTAGTTGTCTGTAATTATCTCTAGGACAAACACAGTGTAGAGGTATTGGATATGCGGAAGGCACATGATGTTTTGTCAATTATTAGAAATTGTAGACGCCTCTGCTGGGTTTAAACTTATAAACATACCTTCTGTGAAACTCTTTGGACGGATGTGTATATTATCTACTATTTATCCAAACAACATATGCCATTGCCGTATAGATGCAGTATTGAAATTCCAATGGCTGAAGTTCTTTCTATAACATCTATACCCATACATTTATTATTCAAAATACAAATTGGTAGCTTTTTTGGAAACCTTGGCATTTGATGCTTTTTTGTTTCATTTTAGTTATGATACTTGTTTTTCATTCTGTTTATTGTGGAATTCTTACAGAATGGTGTTGGATCAAAATCACGTGTTCCACCGTTGGCATCCGAACCAGCTGGCTTTGGTCAAAGACATGATGCTACAGTTGATATTCCTTTGGATACTTCAAATGTAATGTCATTTCTTATGCAGGGAATTTCATAAGACACTTAAGATGCTTTTTGGTAGGGGTGCTGAATTTATTCTGTATGATGTTTATTTAGGGGGACTCCAAGAAAAAAGGTCAAGAGCTAGCAGCGTGGGAAGCTGATTTAAAAAGGAGAGAGAAGGTTCGTTTTTGAATTTTTTGCTCCTGGTGCTGGTTCTTTAACATTCATTTACAGTAGTATTTAAATTGTCAGCATCAACAGCGATGTACAGTGTACTTTAGTCTCTTAAATGCCTGCATATACAAGTTTTTGCTTCTGCCACTATTAGTCAACTAGTATCCTTTGCTTTTGAGGATTTTGACTCTTTCAAATGCATATGTAGGATATAAAAAGAAGAGAAGGTTCTGTTGCTAAAGGTGAATGACAAGATCCCACCATACCAGATTTTCAATTGTCTTTTCATTGCATCTTTATATATACACATTAAGTCAAACTTATTTTTTCTTGTCTTCAAAATATGCTTACCAGCTGGTGTGCCTGTTGATGATAAGAATTGGCCTCCTTTTTTCCCAATCATTCACCATGATATTGCCAATGAGATTCCAGTTCATGCTCAGAGACTGCAATATTCGGCCTTTGCTAGTTGGTTAGGTATGGTCACTTAATTATGTTATCTATTTATTAATTATTTTGGTCTGTGAATGTTTTCGAGAAATGCAACTTCTTACCAGCATTTTCTTGGTTAAGTAGCAACTCCATGTCGTTAAACCAAAGCAAAGGGCATGCATGTTTTTTCTCTTCCCGTGATTATAGCTATAGGCTCTAATGGTGGGTGAAATGAAATGAAATGAGATGTTTTCTTGGCAAGACTCGTTCCATCGGGCATTTATATTATATTATATGCATGCATGCCCTCAAACACAAACATCTACTCATCTTGGGTTTTCTTTTACTTTTATGTTTTCGTTCTATTATAGAGTCCTGTCTAATTTTCTTTTCTTCCTATTTTGATATCATTTGCAGGAATCGTTCTCTGCTTAGTTTTTAATGTAGTTGCAGTGATTGTCTGTTGGATCAGAGGCGGGGGTGAGCTTATTCCATTACTTTCATGTTGTTGCCAATTCTCTAGTTTCGTGTTGTGGCTTGGGACCTCACTGTGAAGTTTACAATGTGCAGGTGTTAAAATATTTTTCCTTGCAGTGATATATGCGCTACTTGGGATTCCCCTTTCATATGTGCTTTGGTACAGGCCCCTCTATCGTGCTATGAGGTAATTTGCAATTTTCCTTTATATATTCACTAGTACTCCAACACTGTTTAAACTGTAAACACACAGGGCTTAGGTCTACTTAGGGATCCCTTTTAGTTACAGGCAAATGATACATCATGAAATGTTCCCTCCTAACCTGATTGTGCATTATGCTGGTTGTTGCTTATGATTGTTTCTGTTATGCAGGACTGATAGTGCACTGAAGTTCAGTTGGTTTTTCATGTTCTACTTGGTATGTTGATCCATTACAAGATATTAGCATGGTACTTATTGACCGACTTACTAATCCTTTTGTCAATTGCTTTGACTTGATGCAGCTTCATATAGCATTTTGCATCTTTGCTGCAATTGCACCTCCAGTTGTTTTTCATGGAAAGTCATTAACGTAAGTTCTACTAGCTGTATTGCAGGGTTTACTTATCCGAGTGTGAAGTTTTTGAACTCTTTATCTGCTCGGTATTGAGTGTAATTTTTGAAGTATACATCAAAAGATAAATCATCCCAATTTTTTTTAAATACATTTAAATACTAAATAAAAAAGAAATTATTAATTAATTCCATGTCATTTAAAATGTCACACGTGGACTTCCATTAGTCAAACACGAGTTTACTTAATTAATTGTAGGGACTAAAACTGTTGATAGGAAATTTTGCAGGGACTAAAAGTTGAAGATTTTTATAGGGACTAAAATGAATTTTTTAAATTTTATAGGGACCAAAAACATATTTAACCCATAAGAAAAAGATTGGATCATCGTAACTGCAGATCTATGAAGCACAGACTCAGACATGACACCAAACACGGCACAAACATAAACACGTCGACGTCGATAATAATTTGAGAAAATGACATAATTCAGTGTAATCATGTGTTGTAGTCGGACACGATATGTATTTGCCACCAGGCACACCTAATTCGAGGAGTATCTGTGCTTCATAGGTGCAGACAAATGCCTCTGACATGTTTTAGCATAAGTCAGCAATGAAACAATATAGTGGGATATATGTTCATTCTTGATGTTGTTTTGTCATTCGTTTGAGTTCAGGTGGGAAGAAATTGATATGGCTCTAAAATTGATTCTGTTGCATTTGAATTAATAAATTTAAATCTGCAGGGGCATCCTTGCAGCGATTGATGTGTTCTCAGACCACATATTGGTTGGGGTAAGTTGTACTCGTCCATATTAGCATTTATTTTGTTGGTTGAATATAACTGGATATTTAGAAGCAGTTCTGTTTAATATTGTGATCAGACATATAAGATTCATTTAGCGATGAAATATTTGCATGCCAAGTTGTAATATTATCCATTTATATGTCTGCAGTAATTTAAACCTAAGGGTCTGTTTGATTGTATTTTGGTTTTTTAAAAACTATTTTATAAATCAATTTTGAAAAACTGTTTTTTATAAGCATTATATGTTTTTTCTTCTTTTCAAAACAACATATTATGCAACAGTTTTACAGAGCAAGCTATAATCAAACAACATTACTTTTTTAATTTTCAAAAACAGAAAATTGTTTTAAAAAACAGTTATCAAACAAGCCTGAAGTCTTGTAGGCAATTAGTGTTCTCAAGCTGATCACCTCTTTCTCCTCCTATAGAATTATGATCTTATGTATGCATGAGTGACATTAAGTGTCAGATAGTTTAACTACATTTTTCATTTCCATGTAGTTATTGGCACTTAACTGTCTAGACACCAAACGAAATGTAACCAAATAACTGAATGTAGAACCTTTAATTTAGATGAAGAGATGTAAATTTTGTGGGAATTGGATATGGAACTAGATTTAGTGGTGTCTAGCTACTATAAGGTACATGTGTTAGATCAAAATGACCTGGATGCCCTCGATTGCAACCAGAGAACATGGATGCATTTTTTTTTATTGCATTTGGTAACTTGAAGTAGTTGAAAGAAAAAATGAAAACCTCCCTACTTTTCATTTTGAATTTCTTATGTAATTTGTGTGGAAGAAAAATAAATTTCATAACCTTTTAACCGTGCTTACATGCTTTGATTCATCAATATTATTGGTATTTTTACAGATATTCTATTTGATTGGATTTGGTCTGTTTTGCTTGGAGGCTCTTCTAAGCTTGTGGGTAATTCAGGTGAGGGACAATAGCTTTGATTTACATTCTCATTTTTTATATTGCTTCTAGGCAACAAGATAAGTTGTTGTAGTTAAAAGAATATGAATTTGTACTATTCACTTCCTCGTTTTCTGCTGTTGTTTTTTATATGAATTGTAGCGTGCTATTATAGAACTATAGACAACAGGGAGTTGCTTTAGATGAGGGCCAGAGTAAATTTGAACAGCCTTGTAAGAGTTTAAGCACTCCTTTTGAAGACTGAAGTGTGTTTAGCAGTGAATCTGATGACTATGCTACCAATTAAAACTAGGACTGTAGTATTGGGAGCTTATGTTTGGCATTGGCTACTATTCTATTTAGATAAAGTAGACTATGACTTCTGTGTTTTTCAGTTCACCAGCTACACTTGCAAGTTTCTTTCAAAAGAAATGATTGAAATATTTGTCTGATGGTTGTTTCCTTTTATTTTTGTTGCTTCTGCAGAGAATATACATGTTTTTCCGGGGGCACAAGTGAGACTGTTCTGAAGATTTTGTTCTAGCGGGTTTTATAGTGTCAGTCACTATCCAGTGTGGCCTAGTATATTCTCTTTTTTCTCAATCCTCTTCTCCATTCTTTGCAATATCTTTGTGTGGTATTGTTATGTTTCTCTGTAGTGATTGTACCATAGTTTTGTCTGTATGTGAAGTTGAGTGTGTTTTTAGAATTTCTCTTGAAACAATATTTTACTTTTGATATGCATATATGTATTGGATTTCCAGTGTGGATTTAGTGTAGAGGTTTATTTTTCATTTGTTTTTTTTTTCATTTGTTTTATAAATGGAAATTATGTACAAATGGTAACAACCTGGGAAAAAGTACAAGGAACCAAAAACTAAAAAAAAAATCAAGAAACCTCCCGCATCCAAAGGGAGCAAAAATTACCTTAGGATACAATCTAAGGGGTTAACGAACCACCATTAATATAATTATAATCATGAAAAACCAATATTATTTTACCTAAGCATTTTCAAATAGACTTTTATGTTCCGTTTGTTTTGGATTTATTTAACAAAAAAAAAATCATTTAGCAAAAATCATTTTTCTTATTTTAATAGCTTTTGTTTTAGATTTATAAAAAAAAATCTATTTTGTTAAAAAAAATTCATTTTTAACCTCAATGAAAAGCTATTCCTGGTAGCTTTTTCAAAATCCATTTTTTCTAAATACAATGGCCCCTTGAATCCTATCCACCCAAAAACTTTGTACACCCAAAAACTTTGTACCGCACTTGAATTGTGGAATGACACATTGTAAAAAGGTGATCCTCCTCTTCTCTTACACTCCTTGAGGATTCAATGGCTTTAAGGAGAGAAAGTCACAACGATGTATGTGTAATTTAGTGGAACAATGAGAGGAAATGAAAAAGAAATAATAACAAGATTAGAGAGAAAATAGTGCAAAGAGATAAAGAGATTTTTAAGTCATTGAATTTAAATTCTTTAAGGCAGGAGAGTCTCACTGACTTGTGTAATTTAACATGTTTTATGAGAGAAAGATAAAAGGGAAATAATAAAAAGATTAGAGAGAAAATAACATAAGAGGGCTTCACATTAGTCATATGCTTAAGATCATGCTATTGGTATTGAATTCTACAGAAAAGTATGTATGCACCAATCCTTGACAATAGTTTTTTTGACCCTGGTAGGTGATATATTTGAAATTTGCTTGTAAAACTAAAACAATTCTAATGTTTGTAATAAAAGCTTCTGAAATACTTCCAAGGGATTCTGAAAATAATCAAATTTAGAACAGCCAAATAACATTTCCACCAAGTGATTTCAACAACAGAACTTGAAGAGGAGGTGTAGTGACTAATGGGAAAATATTGGAAAGCCCCTTCTTGTGCTTTCCTTTTGTCCAAATCACATTGCATAATTATATTTTTTTTATTTTTTTTTCTTTTACGACCTTTTATAAACCAAAGCCAGGACAGTGTGATTTTATGGCTGAACCAGCATTCAACTAACTCACTTTCATAATCAGTTTTACAAGATTATACAACAGACTAACTTCACACAATCATTCCTAATCTAATGACAAACAATCAAACAAGTAACTATTTACAGTTCTTCAAACCAACCAACAATCAAGAATATGACACACATTTGTATTGTCTAGTAGCAAGTGCATCATTTTACTTTTGTAAAAAATCAAATAAAAGGGTCTGGTGTATTGTACCAAAAAAAGTGTCAAGTGCATAGGCTTGAACACTTTTTTATTGTACCAATTATGTAAGTTAACAAATTATGTAAGTTAACAAATAAAAGGCTTGAACACTAATTACAGAACTTAAATAAAAGGCCAAGTAATTTTGGTAACTTACATAATAGTACCAATAGGCTTGAACACTTTTTTAGCCAATAAAAGGGTCTGGTGTATTGTACCAATAAAAGGGTCTTTTTTGTAAACCATTGTGAACAGATAAATAACTGAGAAGAATTAAAAAAATTGAAACATTAAGTATTTATGTTTGTATCCAATACCAAAGAAATGTTATACACCAAAACAAGTACCTCAACAAAGAAAGACCTAAAACATACAACCACATTGTCTTGGCAAGTAAAATCCATGACAGAATAATACATCAAAACAAGCAGCTGAACAAAGAAAGACACCTATCTAAAGATCAAACAAAATCAGCAACCAAAACTAACACTGCATAATCTGCCAGAGACGACTCCAAAACGTGCTCATCCTACACTCCTCTAATTCAAAGTTCGTTTGCCAACCAGTTGCGTATCTTCTCAAGTTTCTTCATATTAGGTGTAGTACCAATTGGGTAAACTAGCAGCAGATGATACATTTGTGTTATTTGTTGTTTTGCTGGGAGAATTGGTAATGTGTCATTACTGTTTCTCTTCTTCTTGTTATCTCTTTCAAAGGGATCTTGGACTGAAGCCCGGTCATTTAAATCAATATGACAAGCTAATGGCTTTCTCTTTCTTCCTTCCATGCTTTCTATACAAAAAACCACTATAAGAATTTAAAACCAATTTCATCAAATTTGAATTATATCGACATGCATAATATTTTTTAAATGGTAAAAATATGTTAGGTACCAGTTAAATCTTCTTAATTCTAAGTCCCCAGCCTCACCCGGTTTACTCAAAAAACGATGCCTTAATCAAATCACCTATGCCTTAACCAGATCAACTAGCCAATTATGTGAGTTAACAAAATTAAAATTACTTGGCCAAGCCTTAATCAGATGAACTAGCCAATTATGTAAGTTAACAAAATTACTTGGCAAATTACTCAAACCAATTACAGAACCATATTAAGAAGATATCATAATGACAATAAAAAACACTCATCGTAAAACATCATGATGCAACTAAAAGCCACTTCAATGGTATCAAAGCAAGAATATTGAAGATTAGTGATTCTCACCTTGTCCTGCAGCCACCGGGGATACAGGCTTAGGATTCACACCATTCGGATAATGTCCCGAACCAGGTGGGAAAGCATATGTTGGAGCAGCAACCTGAGGTGGAGGTGCCACAGGACGAACATTGCGCTTGGGGCCTGGCTTTTGATACCGTGGTGATGGCATCTTATTCATCGGATTGAAGTTTCCAGAACCGTTTGACTTCTGTTGAATCACAGATACATACACAGAAAATCAGGCAAACACGAAAAAATAGTCGAACCCAGAGTTAAGAATATTGTAGAATATAACTTTAATTTCCAATGAAGAAAAAAAAATATGACCTAAATAAATTTGTCGACTCTCCAATATTTTTTACTGGTTGACTCATTGTTTAATACTGACACGTCATATTTTAATTGTTACTCAAGAGTACAATTCTTATGCTTGCAATAATATGGCTAAATTATAAAAATAGATCAATACAAAACATGTTTATCTTAACAAAAAAAAAACTCCATCAAAATCACATTACACTAACATGATCTATTGCATTTCATTCTCAAACAACAATGCTATCAAATTACAGTACAAAACAAACGAACCTGAACAGAAGGAGCTCTAGGAGCAAGGTGACCAACACTAGGCACAGAAACAGCGTTTTCACCCTTAGCAGAAACATTATCAACATGATTCTTAGGTTTTGGAGTTTGAAAATCAGAAAGAGCTGGCCAAGACTTGGTACCGACAACCAACACAGGAACATCAACACTTTTCTGGTCTTCTGCCCAATGCGCCCTTTTCCTATTTACTCTCCTTGGGGCATGACTTTCTCCTGGTACTGACTCAGCTTGAATTAAGTTATTTTCATTAGCATTTATAGTCAATTTCACGAAAGCATGACCCAACTCTATTATATCTGTGTCAGATTTCTCTTGTTGGTGTTGTTCCATGCTATGCTCAGAGCGACCTTGGACTGAAACCCGTTCACTTAAATTAATCTTATGGGTTATATGTATAATCTTTCTTCTTCTTTCCATGCTTTCTATGTTAAAAAACCAACTATATGAATTTAAAACCAATTTCATCAAATTTGAATTATATCGACATGCATAATATTTTTTGAATGGTAAAAATATGTTAGATACCAGTTAAATCTTCTTAATTCTTAGTCCCCAGCCTCACCCGGTTTACTCAAAAAAGGATGCCTTGATGAAATCAACTATGCCTTAATCAGATCAAGTAGCCAATTATGTGGGTTAACAAAATTAAAATTAAAATTACTTGGCCAAGCCTTAATCAGATGAACTAGCCAATTATGTAAGTTGACAAAATTACTTGGCCAATTACTCAAACCAATTACAGAACCACATTGAGAAGATATCATAATGACAATAAAAAACACTCATCGTAAATCATCATGTTGCAACTAAAAGCCACTTCAATGGTATCAAAGCAAGAATATTGAAGATTTGTGATTCTCACCTTGTCCTGCTGCCACCGGGGATACAGGCTTAGGATTCTCACCATTCGGATAAGGTCCTGAACCAGGTGGGAAAGCAGATGCAGAAACAGCAACATTCTCAACATGATTCATAGGTTTTGGAGTTTGAGCATCAGAAAGAGCTGGCCAAGACTTGGTTCCAACAACCAACACAGGAACATCAACACTTTTAACATCTTCTGCCCAATGCACCCTTTTTTTCTTACCAAGACTTAGGGTACCTCTCTTCAATATTGATTTAGGAGCACTAATCTCCCTCTGGTCCTCACTAATCTGATTATCAGCAATCACCATAATTGCTTTTCTTCAAATAGCAAAAAGATTGAAACTTTACTATCTTCTTGGTATCAATTAATGATGCTGAAAACAAAATTCAAGAGTTGAATCAGTTGAAAAAACCAAAAGGGTATTAAGATATTGACTTAAATAAAATGAAAATATAGGAAAAAGAGTAAACCCTTACTTGCTAATGATGTTGAAAACAAGAATCAAGAGATGTATCAGTGGAAAATGAAACTAGAAAACTTCAATAAAAACAAAAATAACAATTCAACAAAAAAGCTCCTTTTGAAATTGTTTGATAAGATTATACGATGCCTAATCTAATGATAATCAGCGTCGGCAAAATGGATCAAACAAGCTGATGCAATGTAGGTTTCTGTTATCAAATTTTCAGACCCACAATGCACAAATTGGGTTTCTGTTACCAAATTTCCAACAAAATGCCTCATAAAAGCTAGAATCTTGAAACTTAATCAAGAAAATGAGACTAAAATCTTCAAGAACAATAACAACAGTAACAAAATATTAATTAAACAAGAAAATTTGACAAGATTATAGCGTATCAGAAATCAACAAAAAAGTCACTACATAAACTCGATGAGGTTGATTCAAACAAAAATGTTAAAATTAAGAGAAGAAACTTACCCCAGTTATCACTTCCAAGAGACAAAACCCTAACTTCCAAGTGAAGAAATCAGAAGGATGAGTTTGGGGTTGTGACTTGTGCGAGAAAGGGAAACTTTGATGAGAAATAATGAACAGAAAACCAAAAGCGAGGGAAACGCCTTCCCTCTTATATATATATATATATATATATATATATATATATATTTTATGCTTATTAATAGATGACTTACCTAATATAAGTAAAATAAAATTACATATTTTTTAGTCCTTGTAAAGTTTTCCATCAATAATTTTAGTCATGTAAAAATTTTACGTCAGCATTTTTGCTCCCTAAAATAGTAAAGGAAAATGTCACAAGAACAAAAAAATGTGATTTTATTTTATATGGACTAAAAACAATATTCTGAATATTTATAACGACCATTTACTTAATTAAACGTTAATAGATCAAATTATTTCATTATTACTGAAAACGCATGGAATTATAAAACTCTAAGCTGATTCAAAATTATCTATCTCTACAAGGCTTTGTAGGTATATTATAGTTGATAGTATTTGAGTGATTGTCAATGATTGATAGATGATATATTATAGTTGATAGTTAATGGAGTATCAAATAATTGATAATTTAATTGAAGTGTTTGATAAAATTAACAATTCAACTAGCTAATAAATGTAAAATAACATAAAATGGTATTCTTAATTCATAACAAAATTTATATCAATATTCCCTAAAAAAAAATATTAGATATTAAATGTTAAATGTTATATATTAATTTTATTCACTAAATTTCATTTAGCTAGCTATTTATTATTTAAAAACCAATTAAACTTAATTATGAATAATTATCTTTTTTTTAGATAGACGAAATGATAAATAACTATATTGAATCACACACACATAAATTTAAAATGTACTAGATTTCTGACCCGTGCTCCGCACAAGTTTATTGTAAAAGGATTAACATACGAATAATAAAATGCAATATGTAATTGGTAACGGTGAAACAAATAACACATGCTAATCTATAGTAGACAAAATAAAACACTTCATAAAATGTATGAAATCTGAAAATATTATAAAAGAAAATTCGGTAATCCTAATCAATAATTCGGTAAAAGAAATATGAAAATTTTAGTACATTGGCATGTAGTTTCATCACACATTGCAAAATACTTCCTCATATACGACGTTAGACGTCACGTTTGCATCTTCACAATATTCATCAGTGATCAATATCTTTAGTCCTTCTCTGGATGTAACTCTTGAAACAGCAACATACAACTGTCCATGAGAAAATACAGGTGTTGATAGATATACACTAACATGTTTAAGCGACTGCCCTTGACTTTTGTTAATTGTCATTGCAAATGATACAATCAAAGGAAATTGTCTTCGTTGAAACTTAAAGGAAATCCTGACATCTGAAGGCGATATAGATAGCCGGGATACAAAAACCTGATCATCAACATTACTTCCGGAAATGACCCTCCCCTCAATGACGTATCTTCCCATCCTAGTGATAACCAATCTGGTTCCATTGCATAATCCATATCGTGTATCTATATTTCTCAACAACATAACTGGCACACCAACCTTTAACCTTAATTTGTGATTAGGCAGTCCAGAAGTAGTGATGGTGTTGAGGAATTCAGGTGTATGAACATCGTTAATATGATCACCATTTAAGTTACGATGAATAGGTGAATCATAACTCAAATAAACCTTCTCCTCACCTGGAACCATGTCCAACATACAGTCGTTGATCTTCTCGACTATGAAATTTTTTGTTGTCAATATAGCTCTATTTTGAAAGTAACTAATCTCACTCATGCTCTCCAAGATGTTAGGATAAGTGCTTTCAACAATAGCAGCAAGAGGATCTCCTGCGCTTTCTATGAGCAAATCTGACGGAAGAGTAATGGTCTTGTCCACTTCATTGTCTTCCCCTATTCGTCCATCGCCTATATTTAAAACCCATTCTGAAAATTGTCTTTTTGCTTCAATGTCTAATACTGACGCACCAGACAAAAGCCTCATGTTCTTAGTCAAGGTAAGAACCTCACAATAACTCCATAGTTTTGAAGAATTGATAGTAGCATGAACAATTTCTGGTCTTGTGCCTTTAGGAATTACATGTAATATTTGCCTAAAATCTCCACCAAATACAACGACTTTACCTAAGTTTCCTTTTTTTTTACTTGTTGTTTGTTAGATGAACAAAGCATTATCGGGGGCTGTGCGTAACAAACATTATAGGATAAGTGACCATCAATTTAAGATCGTTAGTTTTTCATTTTAATTAGCTAAGTTTCCTTATTTTTTGTTACTTGTTGTTAGATGAAGAAAACATTATCCTGAGGGCTATGCGTAACAAACATTATAGGATAAGTGACCGTCAATTTTGGATTGTTAGTTATTCATTTTAATTAGCTAAGTTTTCTTATTTTTTGTTACTTGTTGTTAGATGAAGAAAACATTATCCGGAGGGCTGTGCGTAACAAACATTATAGGATAAGTGACCATCAATTTTGGATCGTTAGTTATTCATTTTAATTAGTTAAGTTTTCTTATTTTTTCATTTAGTTTGTGAACCGATTAGTTATATCCTTTTTTTTTTCTTTTTCTAGTCAAGTGTTATAGCTTAATAAAAACAAAAAATAGATGAGGGAAGGTGTTTATAGTGCCAACAAAATAGGAAAATGAGTGAAAAACAAACTAAGATTATTAAGAAGAAAAAAAAATACCTAGTAGTTTGTGAACCGATTTGTTATATCTTTTTTTTTTGTCTAGTGCTATAGCTTAATAAAAACAAAAAATAGATGAGGGAAGGTGTGTATAGTCCAACAAAATAGGAAAATTAGTGGAAAACAAACTAAGATTATTAAGAAAAAAAGAAAAAAAATACCTAGCAATTTATGAACCGATTTGTTTAGTATTTTTTTTGGTCAAGTGTTATAGCTTTTTAAGAAGTAAAAAAATCAGTTTTAACTTTTAAGAGTCCAATTGTTACAATTTGCAACAAATATTAGAATCTAAACAAATTTCAAGATAAAAAAGAAGGACTCTTGCTAGTGGTGTGATTATTCAAACACCTACTTTCTGATGTCAAATTTCAAGGAATACCAAAACAGGAATAAAAAAACACAAAATAAAATGGTAACTTCAATTGCATACAACACAAGCATCCAATCCTTAATTGTTATGCATCATTTAGCATAAGAACACTAAACTTTGCAACCTTACAATCAGAAAAGTAAACTTTACAATGTTTAATAGGTGCCGAAAACTGAAGGTGAGAAAACACAAGAAGGGGGGTTTGAATTGTGTTCACTTTTTCACAATTCTTAAAGAGTAAGAATCTGTTTTCCAGAATCAGAGTCTGAATAAGTTCAGGTTCTGATGGAAGATCAGAGTCTGTAGCAGCGGAAATGATAAAGAGATAAAGGCAAAGAGAACACAAGCAATTATACAGGTTCTTTCCACAAACCGGAAGTAGTCATGTCCCCCTTGCACTTCCAAGGAGAGTTTCACTAAAATGTAATTAACAATTACAATTTGCTCAAACACACAGTAAGAGACTTCCAATGCTCAAGCACACAAGCAAGAGACTTCAAATTCTCAAAGACACAACTAAGAGACTTCTTTGCTCAAAGACACAACCAAGAGACTTTTGACGCAATTTATAGAAAATTGAATAGAGTTTGAACACTTGATAAACAATCAAACGTGTTCCAAATACAAAACAAGGAGACTCTGTTTTCTGACTAACTTAGAAATTCTAGGATATAAGTTTGTAAGAATTTTCTAAGTTGTTGATGTGTTTTTGGCTTGACTCAGAGAGAATACAATAGCTTGATAGCGTAGTTTTTCAGTTGTAGAGTCCAACATATTCTTCAAGTCTTCTATCCTTTATATAGGCGTTGGAAAGAGACGTTGAGACAATCCAGCACATCACAGAGTCTACTTGAAGCTTGATCAAACACTGTTGATCTGTTTCTTGATATGGTAATCGTCCTTCAAATACAAATTTTGAATTCCATTCCTTTTGAGGCGAATTACCAGTAGACACGACTGCCAAATGTACGAGGTAGTGGAGTAGTGGAAACAGAGTTCGTACAAAGTACTCTGTCCAATTCCTGCATTCTTGTCGTTAAGCATCCCATGCTCAAGTTGACTTTGATGCTAGCCGTTACTCCAAATGAATGTTTCTTCTGCATCGAAATGCCTTCAGAAAACCTTCTAAGCAAATCTTCAATTTGTGGTCATCAGACTCTCTGTAGCACTTCAAACTCTGATGGGCTTCAGACTCTCTTCAGCTCCTCAGACTCTCTTTGTTCTTCAGATTCTCTGAGTCTTCAGAACCTCTTGAAATAGCTTCTGATGATTCTTCAGACTCTCTTGGACTTCAGAATCACAAGCAACAAGCTTCTTAGAGAATTTTGCTCTTCATTTGTTCTAACAGAATTCTTTCTAATAATAAAATTTTGACTAAGATCCTGCACACTTAAACAAATATTAGCATATCCAATTGAAAATTTTTAATACCTTGTTATCATCAAAACTAAAAGTGGTATTGCTGAACACCCTTGTTCCAACAAAAACACTAAACCAAAACAATGAAGTATCAATCCTCAATTGGTGCCGAAAACACTAAACCAAGAAAACTAAATGAAAACGAAAGCAAATAAATGACCACTACATTAAAGAAAACTCCGTCATGCTTGTGTTGGAACAAAGGTGTTCAACAATACCACGTTTTGAGTTTTGATGATAACAAGGTATTAAAAAGTTGTCAATTGGATATTGCTAATATTTGTTTAAGTATGCAGGATATCAATTAAGATTTGTATCTTAGAAAGTATTCTGTTTGAACAATGATAAAGAGCAATAAATCCAGAGAAGCTTGTTGCTTGTGATTCTGTTTCGAAGAGAGTCTGAAGACTGTTACGAAGAGAGTCTGAAGACTGTGCTGAAGAGAGTCTGAAGACTGTACCGAAGAGAGTCTGAAGACTGTATCAGAGTCTGAAGACCATCAGAATCTGAGAACCAAGAGAGTCTGAAGATTATCAGAAGCATAGTGCTACAGTGAGTCTGAAGCCACAAATTTGATGATCTGCTAACAGTGATCTCTACTGCATTGCTATGCACAAAGAAACTCTAATGGAGTAACGGCTAGCTTCTAAGTCAACTTGAGCGTGGGAAGCACAAAGACAAAGATTGCAGGCCAGTACAGAGTACGTTGTACGAACTCTGTTTCCACTACTCCACTACCTCGTACAGTTTGGCAACTGTGTCTACCGGTATTAATCCTCAAAGGGAATGGAATTCAAATGATGCTATTGAAGGACTATTACCAAATCAAGCAACAGATCAACAGTCATTGATCAAGCTTCAGAAATCATCCTGATGCGCTGGATGACTCAACGTCTCTTTCCTACGCCTATATAAAGGATAGAAGACTTGAAGAATTGTTGGACTCTACAACTTAGAAAAACTGCATTGCGCTGCTTTCGTATTCAACTGAGTCTTAACAAAAGCACATCATTAACTTAGATTCTTACAAACTGAGTATTCTAGAATTTCTAAGTTTCACAGAAAAACAGAGTCTGTCTTTTGTGTAAAACAGAGTCTGTCTTTGTTGTAATTGAAACACATTTTGATTGTTATCAAGTGTTTCAACTGTATTCAATTTTCTGTAATTGTGTAAAAGTCTCTTGCTTTTGTGCTTGAGCAAAGGAAGTCTCTTGGCTGCGTCCTTGAGCAAAGGAAGTCTCTTAGTTGTGTCTTTGAGCAAGGAAGTCTCTCGCCTGTGTGCTTGAGCAAGGAAGTCTCATACTGTGTGTTTGAGCAACTTGTAATTTGATATTACATTTTAGTGAACTCTCCTTGGAAGTACAAGGGGGACAGGACTACTTCCAGTTTGTGGAAGGAACCTGTATAATTGCTTGTGTTCTCTCTTCTCTCTTTATCTCTTGATTATTCCGCTGCAATCAGAACCTAATCTCCTATCAGACTCTGATCTCATTCAGACTCTGAGTTTAAAGGAATTAGATTCTCACTCTTCAAGAGTTGCGAAAAGAAAACACAATTCAACCCCCCCTTCTTGTGTTTTTCTCACCTTCAGTTGGTATCAGAGCTCCGGCTCTGTTGTCATAGCACTTAACCGTGTAACAGAAAAGATCCAGAGAAAAACATGTCTTCCAGTGAACCGTCTTCTTCTGGTGCCACTTCTGGTGCTGCTATACCATATGAATATGGATCCAATAACAGCAGTAGAAAGGTTGATTATGGAAAAATTCCTAAGTTCAATGGTGATCCTGAAGAATTTTCTTGGTGGAAAACCAACTTCTATAGTTATGTCATGGGTCTTGATGAAGAACTCTGGGACAAACTTGAAGATGGTGTTGGTGACTTACAACTTGATGACGAAGGTGCTGCCATTGACCGCAAACTTCACACTGCTGCTCAAAAGAAAATCTATAAGAAACATCATATCATCAGAGGGGCTCTTGTCACTGCTATTCCTAAAACGGAATACATGAAGATGAGTGACAAATCTACTGCTAGAGCCATGTTTGCTTCTCTCTGTGCTAACTACGAAGGAAGCAAAAAGGTCAGGGAAGCTAAAGCTCTTCTATTAGTTCATCAATATGAACTATTTAAGATGAAAGAGGATGTAAGTATTGAGCAGATGTACTCAAGATTTCAAACTCTAGTATCTGGTCTTCAGATACTGAAGAAGAGTTACATAGCTTCTGATCATGTTAGCAAGATTTTAAGGAGCTTACCCTCTAGATGGAGACCAAAGGTCACTGCAATTGAGGAGGCTAAAGATTTAAACACTTTAAGTGTTGAAGATCTTGTAAGCTCACTCAAGGTTCATGAGTTAAGTCTCAATGAACATGATTCTGCAAGAAAATCCAAAACCATTGCCTTAAAATCAAAAGGAAGGTCTTCAAAGGCTCTCAAGGTTGAAGAGTTTGAAAATGAGTCTTCAGCTTCTGAAAGCTCAGAGGAGGATCCTGATGTAGCAAAGGAAATGGCTATGCTTTCAAGCAGAATGCAGTACCTTGCTAAGAAGAACAAGAGATTTCTGAGCAAGAGCAGTGGGAAGGGGTTCAAAAAGGAGGATCAGAAAGGTTGCTTCAACTGCAAGAAAACTGAACATTTTATTGCTGAGTGTCCAGAACTGCAGAAGGAGAAACCCAAGTCAAAAAGGCCAACCTTCAAGTCAAGCAAGTTTAAGAAGCAGATCAAGAAAAGTCTGATGGCCACCTGGGAAGATCTTGATAATGAGTCAGGATCTGAAGATGATGATGCTGATGGTGAAGCCAATGTAGCTGTTGGACTAATGGCTACAACCGAATCTGTTAAAGAGACACCTGAGGCAGAATCAGATACAGACTCTGAAAATGAAACAGAGGTATATTCTGAACTCACAAGATCTGAACTTATAGAATCTGTCAATGAGCTTCTTGGTCATTTTAAAGCTAAGACCACTGAGTTGAAGAAAGTCAAACAACAGCTTGATAAGCTGTCAAAAAGATATAATTCAACTCTGTTGGAATTAGAAGATTTAAAAGAAGAAAATATTTCTTTATTGATCAAGAAGTGTAGCTGTAAATACTTAAGTGAGCAAGATGTTGCTCTGCAAGAATTTATTGCTACTGGAATTGACAGATCAAGGGTTGCATCCATGATCTATAGCACGTATCAGAACAGAGGACAGGGTCTTGGATTCATTGGAGGAAACTCAAATGAAATGACTCTGAAATCTGGTCCTGATGGAGCCAGAGAGGCGTTGAAAAATCATTTTGTAAAAGAGTCTGATGAAGTCAACACAGTGACTCATTCAGAACCTACAACTTCTACTTCTAAGATTCTGACTAAGTCAAAACTTCAGAATGTTAAGTTAAAGGGTCTGAAAAACTTTGAACCCAAAGCTTTAAAGTCTCAGACTCTGAAACATTCAAAGTCTGATAAACAGACTCTGAAAAAGCCAGAGTCTGAAAAACCAAAGTCTAAGTTTCAAAGGAGAGAAACTGTGAAAGGCAAGTTGAAACCTAAACCAAACGGTTCCAAACCTAAGGTATGAGAGAAAACATTGCCAATGATTTCAAGACATAACTTACGAAAAGAGTTCAATGGTTCTAAGACTAACCAAAAAGGACCCATACGAATATAGGTACCTAAGTCTGATATTATTGATGCTGCAGGTATGTCTAAAAGGACTAGAAAAGCACAAGGCTTGGTACCTAGACAGTGGTTGCTCGCGTCACATGACGGGAGAAAGGTCTATGTTCCTAACCCTAACCATGAAAAAGGGAGGAACTGTGGGATTTGGAGGAAACCAGACTGGCAAAATCATTGGTACTGGAACCATTGGTAACTCTCTGATCTCAATCAGTAATGTGTGGTTCGTTGATGGACTTAGACATAACCTACTAAGCATAAGCCAATTATGTGACAGTGGTTATGATGTATTGTTTAATAAGAACAACTGCACAGTGGTTAACAAGGATGATCAGTCCATAGTCTTCAAGGGAAAACGAAGAAACAATGTATACAAGATAAAATTCTCAGAACTGACTGATCAGAAGGTAATGTGCCTTCTGTCAATGGGTGATAAGAAGTGGATGTGGCATAGACGTTTGGGACATGCTAACTGGAGATTAATCTCTAAAATTAGCAAGTTACAACTTGTCAAAGGCCTACCAAACATTGACTATCACTCAGATGCTCTTTGCGGAGCATGTCAGAAAGGGAAAATTGTCAAGAGTCTCTTCAAGCCGAAAGAAATTGTTTCAACTTCCAGACCCTTGAAGTTACTTCATATTGACTTATTTGGACCAGTTAACACTGCATCCTTATATGGAAGTAAATATGGACTAGTTATTGTTGATGACTACAGCAGATGGTGTTGGGTTAAATTTCTGAAAACTAAAGATGATTCATATTCTGTGTTTAGTAAATTCTGCATCCAAATTCAATCAGAGAAGGAAATGAAAATCTTGAAAGTCAGAAGTGATCATGGAGGAGAATTTGAAAATGAACCGTTTGAGGTTTTCTGTGAAAAACATGGAATTATTCATGAATTCTCTGCACCTAGAACTCCACAACAAAATGGAGTTGTAGAGAGAAAGAACAGAACCTTACAAGAGATGGCTAGAACCATGATCCATGAGAACAATCTAGCTAAGCATTTTTGGGCAGAAGCAGTAAACACAACTTGTTATGTTCAGAACAGAATCTATATTAGACCTCTGTTGAACAAAACAGCTTATGAATTCTTTAAAGGAAGAAAACCCAACATATCTTATTTTCATCAGTTCGGATGTACATGTTATGTCCTGAACAACAAAGTCTACCTAAAGAAATTTGATGCCAAAGCTCAAAAGGGAATCTTTTTAGGTTACTCTGAACGCTCTAAGGCATACAGGCTGTATAATTCAGAAACACAATGTGTGGAAGAATCTATGCATGTCAGATTCGATGACAAAAAGCCTGGAAGTGAAACTCCAGTGCAAGATGAAAGTCATGAAGAATCTCAAGATTCTGATGATAACTCAGAATCTGATCAGATTCCAGAATCTGAAGATACTTCAGAAGCTGGAACAACCCCTGAAGTTCCTAATGAAGAAGCTTATGATGAAGCTCAAGATGGTTCTCTGCAAGCTAGTCAATCCAAACAATCTTTCAAATACAAGTCTTCACATCCAGAAGATCAGATAATTGGCAATAAAGAAAGTCCTATGAGAACAAGATCGCATTTCAGACAAGAAGAGTCTGCTTTAGGATTATTATCTGTTATTGAACCAACTTCTGTTGAAGAAGCTCTTGGAGATGAAGGATGGATTCTAGCAATGCAAGAAGAACTGAATCAATTCAAAAGGAATGAAGTATGGGATCTAGTAGCTAAGCCTAATCACAAGAACATCATTGGAACCAAGTGGGTGTTCAGAAATAAGCTTAGTGAACAAGGAGAAGTAATCAGAAACAAGGCCAGACTTGTTGCACAGGGCTACAGTCAGCAAGAAGGCATTGATTACACAGAAACTTTTGCTCCAGTTGCAAGATTGGAAGCAATCAGGTTACTTCTTTCCTATGCAGTTAATCACAACATAACTTTGTATCAAATGGACGTTAAGAGTGCATTTCTTAATGGTGTCATTTCTGAAGAAGTATATGTCAAACAACCTCCTGGCTTTAAAGATTTAAAGCATCCAGAGCATGTTTATAAATTAAAGAAATCACTCTATGGCTTGAAACAAGCTCCCAGAGCTTGGTATGAAAGACTGAGTAATTTCTTGATTCAAAACAACTTTGAACGAGGACAAGTTGACACTACTCTATTCAGAAAGACTCTGAAGAAAGACATTCTTGTAGTTCAGATTTATGTTGATGATATTATCTTTGGTTATACAAATAGTTCACTTTGCAAAGAGTTTTCAAAAGTAATGCAGGATGAATTTGAAATGAGCATGATGGGAGAATTGAAGTTCTTTCTTGGAATTCAAATCAACCAATGCAAAGATGGAGTCTACGTTCATCAGTCCAAGTATACGAAAGAGCTTCTGAAGAAGTTCAATCTTGAGGACTGCAAAGAAATGAATACTCCAATGCATCCAACCTGCACTCTGAGCAAAGAAGATCAAGGAACTAAAGTTGATCAGAAGCTGTATAGAGGTATGATTGGTTCTTTGTTATACCTAACTGCATCCAGACCAGATATTTTGTACAGTGTATGTTTGTGTGCAAGGTTTCAATCAGATCCTAGAGAATCTCACTTAACTGCTGTTAAGAGAATCTTTAGATATCTGAAAGGAACAACCAATCTTGGACTTCTTTACAAGAAATCCTCTGACTACAAGCTAGTTGGATTCTGTGATGCTGATTATGCTGGAGACAGGATTGAAAGAAAATCTACCAGTGGCAATTGTCAATTCTTGGGAGAGAATCTGATATCCTGGGCTAGCAAGAGGCAATCAACCATTGCTCTGTCTACAGCAGAAGCAGAATACATCTCAGCTGCTAGTTGTTGTACACAGCTACTCTGGATGAAACATCAGCTTGAGGACTATCAAATAACTGAAAACCATATCCCAATTTATTGTGATAATACAGCAAGTATATGTTTGTCTAAAAATCCAATTCTGCATTCAAGAGCAAAGCATATTGAGATTAAACATCATTTTATAAGAGACTATGTTCAAAAGGGAATTTTAGATATTCAATTCATTGATACTGATCATCAATGGGCTGATATATTTACTAAACCCTTATCTGTTGAAAGATTTGATTTCATAAAGAAAAATTTGAACATGTGCTATGTCTCTGGGTAATATGCGCCCCTGAAAACAGAATTCAGACTCTGAAAATATTCAGAAGCTATCTGGGAATCAGACTCTCTTTTGGAGACTCTGATGAAAGCTTCTGGTAAAATATTCAGACTCTGGTAAGGAATCTTTAGACTCTCAGAAGCTCGTATTAGTGGAAGCGTGACTGTTAAGTTCAGTAACACCTGCCCCACTATGGTGACAGTTACTTTACAGTTTCTCAGACGTGGCCTGTCTGTATTGGGTAAGAACTCAAAGGGCAATGATTTCATTATGTTAAACAAGTTACCTTCGCTTTGTCCCAATACGTTTACGGCTGCATGCTATATGTATTTATTGTTTGTGTTTGTTTGTCCCCTACTCTTTCCAAACAGTTATCAAACATTTTCTCTATAAATACATAACACACACAACTCACTTCTCTTTTCACTCTTTGATTTTCTCTCTGAACAAATTTCTTGTTTTTCAATACTTTGCAAAACCTTTTCTTTTGTTCTCAAATCAAACTCTTAGAAAACCCTAATGGCAAGTGATCTCATCCAATCTGGTGTTATAATCAAGTCCGGAGGATCCTATGTTATCAAACCCAGAACTATGAACATCATCAAGGAGACTCTGGAAATTCAAGTTGAATCTCCAGTAGATTTTGGTTCACTCAGTCGTCATGGAGTTGACGTTGCACCTCATTTCTTATCACAAGGAATGATGAGATACTTTGGTATGTTGAATGGACCAACATATCAGGAGCTTGTTAGAGATTTTTGGGTTAGGTCAGAAGTCTACGACAAAGCTGAAGCTACTTTGGAAGAAACAGTAGCAATCTCGAACAACCCCAGTCTTGTTGGTAAAAACAGAGACCAAATGGGTTTAAGACCGTACAATGGTCTTGAAATAAGGTCTGCTGTGATGGGAATTCCAATAGTTATCACTGAAGAGGTGGTAGCCAGGGCTTGTCAGATGGAGAGCGCTGACAAATTTCAGTGGAATGTCAACAAGAAGAGTGAATGAGTTGTTGTCTGCAACAAGTTGTTATTTGAAGGGAGACCCTCAAATAAATTGGTGGATATGCATCCTGAGCATAGGGTGCTTCTGAAGATTATACTGGACAGTATGCTTCAGAAAGGAGGAGGAATAGACACATTGTCTGTGGATCATAAAGTTCTTCTTTATTTTCTTATCAACAAAATAAAGATCAACTTCCCCAGATATGTGATGCACCACATGTGTTGGGCCATCAAGAAAAGTCAATCAGAAACCAGGAGGCAAGTTCCTTTTGGAAGATTAATATCTGAGATTCTGTATCAAGGAGGTCTTTTGAAGGTCTTATCAGAATCTGGTGTGGTATCAGATATTCATCTAGGAACTGTGACCGGTAGAATCATCAATGGCAAGACTCTACAGTACATGAAGATTGTCAAGAGATTCAACCCCTCTAAGCATGATATGAGAGAATCCTATGTACAATCTGATTTGATGATGGACTTCCCTCCCATATCCAAAGAAGATAATCCTGAAGTTCTTGCTAGATTTGTGGTGGATTACTTCAAGGAGACTGGTAGAATAATCAACTATTCTGCTATTCCTGAGACTGCTGGAGGAGGTCCTCTTAAGGTCAAAGGAAAAAGGACCAAGGAAGTGGTTCTCAAGGAAGAGGAAGAGAAGCAGGAGCCTCTCAAGAAAAAGATCAAATCTTCTGCTCTTCCTGGAGTTTCAATTGGTTCTCCTTCTGCATCTTCTGCACTTCGTGAAATTAAGGATGGAAAGAAGGCTAAGAAAGATGAGAAGAAGGCTAAGAAAGCTGAGAAGAAAGCAATAACAGGCAAAGCTGACAGAGACTATGACAAGTTAGCTCAAGATATTGCTGATTACCTTGATGTTGACTCTGGAGGAGAAGAGAGTCAGATCAAGAAGAGAAAGGTGGATGTGATTCCTGTGGCTAAGGATGTAGCACAGAAGATAGGTACTTCTGTATCTATGATTGAGGATGAACACACTGATGGCAAGGTTATGGCAGCAGATTTGATTGCTGAAGAGTTGAAGGAAGAGACTGTCAAGGAAGCTGCTAAGTTGCTTGCTTCTGCTCTTAAACAGAAGAATACTTCAGAACCTGCAGAAGCTGAGTTATCATAAGCTACTGTGTCTGATCATTATGCCTCTCCAGAAGCTGGCATTGGCACCTCTGGCAACGTGGCATATAGCTCATCGTCTTCTTTGAATCATGAGTCAGAATCAGATTCAGAATCTGACAACAAACCTTTGAGCCAAATTCTTCCATCTCTCAAAAATTCATCTCCCTCACCAATCAAACCCATATCATCTCATAACCCGCTTGACCCTGCAGTAGTTGATTATGTTGATTCAACTATGGACAGAGTGATTCAAGACACAATCACAGTGTCTATGAATCTTCCTGCTGACCATCCTGCTCAACCTTCATTTCTCAAACCACTTCAGGTAATTCAACCTTCTGAAAAGCCTGAAGCAACCATTCAATCCAAACAGCCATCCCCCCAAACTGAAACCATTTGTGTAGACTCTCCAGACACTCTAGATTCTCTTGAAAAACATCTAGGAGGAGAACTACCAAAAACCCCTGCAAAATCCAAAACAACAAAAGCTACCTCATCTGTTTCCAAACCAGACCTTGTACCTGAACCTACAGAGAATCTGACCTTAGCTTCTGTTGAACCTTCAGAACCTGCTGTTAAACCAGCTTCTGAAAATCTAGAACAAGCCTCTGATATTGTATCAGGAACTGTAACAGCATGTAAAGCTAAGACCAGAAGAGTTTCTCAACCACTTTGTGACCCCATAACCTATTTCTCTTTTGAAACTTTTCTAGCCTTGAGAGCTTCTCTACCCTCAACCTCTGAACCTCAAAGTGACTTATTTGATTCAAATAAGATTGATGAGTTTTATGCTTCTTCATGCAATAAGCTCAAAGAAGTTATTGAGCAAAGGTCTATGCCAATACTTAATGTGAGCTATGAGGACAAGTTCTCTACAGTGAAGACTGAGTTTTTGGATTTTATCACCAAAATTCAAAAGGCTGCTGCCAGGGAACAAGCTCTTATTACTGCCAAGCATGTTGAAGATGTAAAGCGGGCTGAGAAAGTTGTAGCTCTGAATAATGCTCCCATTCTAAGGATTAGTGATACACCCTTCTTTGATGAGGATCAGTATATTCCTAGAGAATCAGTGGCTTACAATTCTTTGAAGAGGAAGTTGTATAAAGTTCAAGAAGAAGCTAGACAAGAAAGAGAAGCACATTTGCGAAGAACTGAGGCTCTGGAAGAGATGGTAAAGAAACAGCAAGAGGATCTCCAGAAACTGATGGATCATCTTGCCAAACAAAACCAACCTTAGTTTAATTTCGTTTTGTTTATTTTTTTTGTAATTTTTCTGAACTTGTTTTTACTTACAATTTATTCAAGTTGTTTTTTATTCTACTTTGCATTCTATTTCTTTTATGCTTCGAATCTTCTATGTTTTCCCTCTGAATCTCTTTCTTCCTTAACACATGTTTACACCCTTACCTTAAGTCATTTAAAAAGGGGGAGGAACTTGTTCTAAACTTTTTTGTTGATGACAAAAGGGGGAGAAGGGAAAGTATTTATGTCAGGGAGAAGAAAATTTTCTTTAATTACATTACATGTATACGTAAAAGTTAAAGGGAAATCTGCGAAAGGTGCTTAGTTAGACTCTGAGCCCTGTTTAAGAATCAATTTACTAAATATTCTGAGTATGAATTTGATTGCTTATGAAAGACAATTTAATTAACCTGGATAGAACTCAAGATGAGCTTACAAACCTCAACTTAAGAACTATCAGACTCAGGGGGAGTCAGAGCTTACAAACCTCAGAACCCTTTAAGTCAACTTGTTAATTAGATTAACAATAATTGACCTTTTAAATACTAATGTTTGTCATCATCAAAAAGGGGGAGATTGTTGGAACAAAGGTGTTCAGCAATACCACGTTTTGAGTTTTGATGATAACAAGGTATTAAAAAGTTGTCAATTGGATATTGCTAATATTTGTTTAAGTATGCAGGATATCAATTAAGATTTTTATCTTAGAAAGTATTCTGTTTGAACAATGATAAAGAGCAATAAATCCAGAGAAGCTTGTTGCTTGTGATTCTGTTTCGAAGAGAGTCTGAAGACTGTTTCGAAGAGAGTCTGAAGACTGTGCTGAAGAGAGTCTGAAGACTGTACCGAAGAGAGTCTGAAGACTGTATCAGAGTCTGAAGACCATCAGAATCTGAGAACCAAGAGAGTCTGAAGATTATCAGAAGCATAGTGCTACAGTGAGTCTGAAGCCACAAATTTGATGATCTGCTAACAGTGATCTCTACTGCATTGCTATGCACAAAGAAACTCTAATGGAGTAACAGCTAGCTTCTAAGTCAACTTGAGCGTGGGAAGCACAAAGACAAAGATTGCAGGCCAGTACAGAGTACGTTGTACGAACTCTGTTTCCACTACTCCACTACCTCGTACAGTTTGGCAACTGTGTCTACCGGTATTAATCCTCAAAGGGAATGGAATTCAAATGATGCTATTGAAGGACTATTACCAAATCAAGCAACAGATCAACAGTCATTGATCAAGCTTCAGAAATCATCCTGATGCGCTGGATGACTCAACGTCTCTTTCCTACGCCTATATAAAGGATATAAGACTTGAAGAATTGTTGGACTCTACAACTTAGAAAAACTGCATTGCGCTGCTTTCGTATTCAACTGAGTCTTAACAAAAGCACATCATTAACTTAGATTCTTACAAACTGAGTATTCTAGAATTTCTAAGTTTCATAGAAAAACAGAGTCTGTCTTTTTTGTAAAACAGAGTCTGTCTTTGTTGTAATTGAAACACATTTTGATTGTTATCAAGTGTTTCAACTGTATTCAATTTTCTGTAATTGTGTAAAAGTCTCTTGCTTTTGTGCTTGAGCAAAGGAAGTCTCTTGCCTGCGTCCTTGAGCAAAGGAAGTCTCTTAGTTGTGTCTTTGAGCAAGGAAGTCTCTCGCCTGTGTGCTTGAGCAAGGAAGTCTCATACTGTGTGTTTGAGCAACTTGTAATTTGATATTACATTTTAGTGAACTCTCCTTGGAAGTACAAGGGGGACAGGACTACTTCCGGTTTGTGGAAGGAACCTGTATAATTGCTTGTGTTCTCTCTTCTCTCTTTATCTCTTGATTATTCCGCTGCAATCAGAACCTAATCTCCTATCAGACTCTGATCTCATTCAGACTCTGAGTTTAAAGGAATTAGATTCTCACTCTTCAAGAGTTGCGAAAAGAAAACACAATTCAACCCCCCCTTCTTGTGTTTTTCTCACCTTCAGCTTGAACATCTTGTTTATGCATCAACTAATTCGCAATTACAGTAACGTAAATAGTGTGGTTGCCTCCAGCCATTGGGCCACCAATCCTCAACATCACACCTTCATGAATGTTGCGAGCTTGAACAAAACGCTTCCATCCACAACCTATCTTGATGTGTTCATAAGGAATAGAGCCATAAGTCATCACACATTCCCAAATGTTCCCACAATCATCAACCATGTTAATTGTAACACCCCGTTTTCCCAGCACATAAATAAATGTAAAATATATCAGAGTTCATCGCAAACTGCCTTTTTACTGATAATTTACGTAAAAACGGTAAGTCAAAGTAACTAATTTTAATTAAACATGACTTCTGATTTCTTATCAATGCGATGACAATGATTGAATAAAGAAAGGGTTTCCATTTCGGGTCTTTCTTTTAAATAAAATGATCAGACTACAATCAGCCGAATTCTATGAAATCCATATAGTATAGTAGAAAGAAATCAAATCTATTTTATTTCTTTCTACTATACTATCTTACGGTATGGTAATGCAATTCATATTTTCTATTCTCATCATCTATTATTCTTCTTCTCATTCTTTCTAAACAACAAAATCTGAAACCCTAAAATCCTAGCTTGAGTTTCAAGCTTCTAAGCTGTGCTAACAGATCCTTCTTGGGGAGAGTCTATCATACTCAATCTCTATTGGGGAAAATATACACTTATGCGTTGGGTGTACATTCATTAATTTTGAGATACGTTCATTTAGAGTTGAATTACCAAATCTTTAAATTATGAAAAGTTCAAAATTCTGAGGGGATAACTTGAGGGTTGTTTCATTAAACAATCTAAAGTGGGATATGTAACTATGTGATAGTATTTCATATTGTCAGATGTTCTCTA
This sequence comes from Medicago arabica, assembly GCA_946800305.1. Lineage (NCBI taxonomy): Eukaryota > Viridiplantae > Streptophyta > Magnoliopsida > Fabales > Fabaceae > Medicago > Medicago arabica. Next base: position 45,932,813 of record OX326970.1, read on the forward strand.
ATTGTAGGTTATGAGAAGCCAAAACAAAACTAATCAAAGTTGTGGATCTCTCTCTTCACTCTAGGGTATATGAATAGATTGGAAGCAGTAAGTTAAGTCTAAATAAACTCTTCTAAGTATCTCTCCTTAATATAATCCTAAAGACAAACAAGTTCCATTATCCTTTAACTTACCTAGCTAGAAGGATAACCATATATGCAAATAAAAGTAAGATATGTAGGATGGGTCACACAATTTCAAAATTTCCCCTCTTTGGTGTGTCTCACTACCTGCATAAGCGGTTCAACAGTAGATAATATGAAGAAATACAATCCAACGATGATATGAGTTAATTGAAACCCAAAAAGGAAAAGAGCCGCTTTAATTCCTTGAAAAGTATCCCACCATATATTTTAAAGGTAAAAAAAGGAGAACCTTTGATGTTGTTGCGAAACATTGACCCTAGATATGGCCTATGTAATAAGACATGACTGTTATGTCGTGGTTTATTTAAGAATATGTTGGATGTGGAAATCCTAACAGGAAGCAATGCTGGAAAAAGATCATTCTTGCCTAGAATTAAATTAAAAACAAATGCGAGTTCAGGACTTCCCTTTGTGTTTAGTAGAAAATAGTTTCCCGTTAGACTAAATTTTGCTATTACCATAAATAAGTCACAAGGACAGATCATTCCCAATGCCGGAATCTATCTCCATGACAAGTTTTCAGCCATGGTCAATTATATGTAGCTTTATCAAGAGGAGTCTATCAAAATTCAACAAAAGTTATCATTAAAGAAGGGAAAATAGAAGGAGAAGATGGAGACTTTACGAAAAATATAGTTTTTAAAGATATTATTCTATCGTAATCACAACAATGTTTCTTTTACATAACATGTCATTTATACATTTATGTTATAATGTTACTAATTACTATTAGAATAAACAATAAAAGATCATTATTTTATCTTAATTTTATATGCAGACAATCTAAAATATGTTGAGTTCAAAAATAATTTTGCTATATGTCTTGACAATAAATTATTTATAAATCAATATATCAATAATTTCCATTAATATTTTAAAATTTTAAAATTTGAGTCAAAATTATACAATCAACCATAATAAAATAATCATATGTGTTAGCACTGTTGAAAGAACGGACATTCTGCTAGTTATATATAAAGAAAACTACCTCTTTCAGCTCTTTTGGGCTAGATTTTTCTTTCCGAAAATGCCTTCAATTTTCAATACAAATTACACATGTAACAAACATATAAGAATAAAGAAATTGTTGTGTCATGAATACTTCTTCTCTCCTTCTTCTTCTTCTTCTCTAATTTTTGTTAGAACAAAGAAATTGACTTGTATATTATTTTTCATTTTTCATAAGTCTCTAATACAAATACACATAAGGGTCAAATTTGTAATTATTTAGAGAATTAAGGTTAGATATAGGATTAGTAGTCCAATGATATGATATTTCCTCACAAAATAAAATCTTATAAAATTTATAAGCCCTTACTAAAATATGCCAAGATTTAAATCCCGGTACCTAAAGGGATTTATCATATATATAATTGAGGGTCAAATAAGAAAGCTTCACTTTTCTTCCTCACCCATTAAAGGGATAATATCCACCAATGTTTATAATAACAGTTAAGCATGATAACAAAATCCATATCTATGGTTATTCGCCCGAACCAAATCCAATTTGATGGGTTTTCCGATTTTGATTGGGTTTGGGTATGAGTTTGGGTTTTCCCCGTTTTCAAAACACGTGTATGGGACGGGTAACGGGTATATAGGTACCCACCCCGAACCCATACCCAAACCCGTCCTGAATGCAGAAAATTACTTTATTTTGATATGCCATGTTATTTTTATTTGATAATTGTCGTGTTATAAAAACTACCATAGATATTTAAAGGAGCAACTAAATCAATCGGTCTACCAAATGTTAATGCGAGCATATTGCATGATAATGCATTACAACATTTCTCTAGGGGTTGCAAAAGAAATTATATTTTTTATAAAAAAAATTATTCAATGCGGGGAAGGGGATGTGGCGGGGATACTCGAACCTTTCCGGGGCAGGGATGAGGTTCAATTTCTCATCACCGTTGGATATGGGTAGGATAATAGGTAAGTATATGAGAATCGGGTATGAGGATGGGGAATGGAAAATCCTTCCCCACCCCGCCCATTGCCATGTCTAATAACAGTTGCGTTATCGATTTCGACTATGATGAAAGATATGTTAACTATTTCAGACGTCGTGGTGAAACTAATCACAATATTACACAACTCTTAAATAATATAAAATAACTTAACTTAGAGACGTATTTGAAGTTGTAAAATAGAGAAAGTTCTTAAACGAGATAACATATATAATGTATGTTCTAATATGTGATTTGTAACGACTGCTATCTATACATTTTTGTCGTGGCATTTTTCTCGACAAAAGACAATTTCTTAAAAGTTGAAAAAGTTCCCTCGAGTCTAGAAGGTGGAGATTTGTCATGCTTAACGTGAGGCGAGATTTTGTGTTCGCTAATATGGGATGGGATGGTGGTAGTATATATGTTAATCATATATAATCATCGAATTTGGACAATCCACCGAACATGAACAATATAATTCCGTTTGATGGTCAGGATATGATAGAGGCATGATATGATATAAAGCTGGATAGAGATAGGATATGATAAGAATATGATAAACATTAATCATATCATGTGTTTGATGCGCACATGATAACAAACATGATATCATTATAATTAAATTAAAAAATTGTTCTCTTAATTAAATAAATATTGTAAAAATGACATGCTATTAATTATAATAAAAAAATACATGCTATCATTATTTTAAAAATGAGAATATTTTAAAAATGACAGAATATCAAGATAATAAATAAGAAATGATCCTCTAATCTCATCAGGATAATTTCTAACGCAACTTATACTCATTATAGAAATTACAAAAGAAAGTCAGGATAGGATAGAAAAATAGTTTATTTTATCATATACTCACTCTCCTTGTTGAACAACAAAATGAGGTTACTCTGCCGTGAATACTTCTTTTCTTAAACAACTTCAGGAGTTAATTGTTTCATATTGTCTTCCTTCCATGCTTTCCAGATAAAAAGAAGAACTTTAATTAAGAACTTAAAATCAATTTCATCATATTTGGATTATATAGACATGTGTAATTTTTTATTGCGATATTATAAATGGTGTTTATTTTATGAAATTTGATTTTCATTAAAACTAAAAATATAAATGTTTGTTGCTTTTAATATATACTATATATAAAGAAAATAACCCCTTCCGGCTCTTTTAAGCTGACTTTTTCTCTTTCCAAAAATTCCCTCAATTTTCAATACAAATAGATTAAAATAAATTTAAATATTAAAATTAAAGTGTAACAAACACAAATATCCAATTTTTTTCATTATCATTTAAAAAGTGTAACAAACTAGATGAGTGCATCTATACTTACTTTTTCATTATCCTAATTATTGTTATTTTGAAGACGAAAAAATGGAATATATTAGCAACGGCAGTGAAACACCCACCTAAGCACAAGATGTGCTAAAAGTGCCACTCCTAAAAACTGTCAGACATACAAAGAAGAGACAAAACTGTGGTCAGTCGATACCCAGACATAATAAAAGGTCCGACCACCATCTTTGAGTACCGTACATAAAATTGGCCTTATTAGCTTTAAGCCACCAAAAAGAGTGAAATTTAACTTTTTCTACTAGCTGCTCAATGGTTGTTTGGATATTATTATATACTCTATTATTACGTTCATTCCAAACCAACCAGACACAGAGTAACCAAATAAGCTGGAGAAAGGATTGACGAGTCTTAGAGTGACCTGTAGAGTGAGTAAACTGGATGAAATGGTCATCAGTATTAAGGGGATCGACACCTGACATTCCGATCCAAGACCTGATAAGATGCCACAAAGTACCGAAAGTGGCGCAGTGAATAAATAAGTGTGGCGCAGACTCTGCCATGCCGCACCCTGAAACACACATAACAACATCGCCATTGATCACACCACGCCTCAGAAGATGATTCTTAGTCGTCAACCTGCCCCGCAACAACCGCCAAGCAACGATAGAGACCTTCGGTGGCACATGCTTATGCCAGATAAGATCTCCCACAGTGACGTCTGGAGGTTCAGCCTGAGTTGTCAGTTGTTGATAGACGCCTCTCACAGTGTAACCATGATCAGAATCAGAGTCTCATTGCCACCTGTCAGAAATATCAGACTGCAAAACGACACCGTTAAATAATTGCCTACACTCCTCTAGCAACTCCTCCTCCCACACCCTCAACCTTCGCCTCCAACCCCACGCCTGACTGTCAACCTCCCCACCAAGAGCGACCATATCGGCCACCGTGTCATTATCCTAATTATACCCTTAAACAACAACTTTTTCTATAATAAAGATTGTTGTTGGTTTCATTAAAAAATACGAATTTAGATTATATTATATTTTTTGCTATAACGTTGGTTTCATTGAAATAGATAATCATGGTTAGTTTGATTTGTTATTATAATTTGCAAGCAAAAAACATTTATATATTTACTTTCAATCAAAATTAAAATTTCATAAAAAAACTCTGTTCATAATTTTTGAACGTTAGCGCTTTCAAACTAACCATGATTATCTATTTCAATGAAAACAACAATATATTTTGTCCGTCTGTCCGCTCTTTCTATTGTGCTAACACATGTGATTATTTTATTATGTTTGTTTGTATATTTTTGACTAAAATTTTTAAAATATTAATGGAAATTACTGATATATTGATTTATAAACAAAATATTGTCAAGGCATATAACAAAATTATTTTTCAACTCAACATATTTTAATTTGTCTACAAATAAAATTAAGATAAAATAACGATCATTTATTGTTTATTCTAATAGTAATTAGTAACATCATAACATAAATGTATAAATGACATGTTATGTAAAAGAAACATTGTTATGATTACGAAAAAATAATATCTTTAAAAACTACATTTTTCGTAAAGTCTACATCTTCTCCTTTTATTTTCCCTTCTTTAATGAGAACTTTTGTTGAATTTTGAGAAACTCCTCTTGATACAGCTACATATAATTGACCAAGGTTGAAAACACGCCGTGGAAGATAGATTTCGACATTGGGAATGATCAGCCCTTGTGACTTATTTATGGTATAGCAAAACTTAGTCTAACGGGAAACTATTTTCTACTAAACACAAAGGGAAGTCCTAAACTCGCATTTGTTTTTAATTTAATTATGGACAAGAATATGCTCTTTTTCCAGCATTGCTTCATGTTAGAATTTCCACATCCAACATATTCTTAAATAAACCACGACATAACAGTCATGTCTCATTACAAAGGTCATATCTAGGGTCTATGTTTTGCAACAACATCAAAGGTTCACCTTTGTTTACATTTAAAATATGTGGTGGGATACTTCCTTGAGCAATTGAGTTTAGGAACTCTTGTTGAAATAAGTTATAAGTATCCCCTTCAACCTCATCAAATGACAATAAATTATGTTCTTCTCCTGAAAACTGATTGATAATTAATATTTAATACAGTGCTAACAAATCTTTTTTCTAAAATATTTTGAGTCATAATCTCTTTTTAGAGGATTTAAAGTTCAATCTTTAACATTATTTTTTGCTCACGTTTGTTACTAATCTTTCTTTAGAGGATTTAAAGTTCAATCTTTAACATCATATTTTGCTCACGTTTGTTACTAATCATTTTTTCAGAAGATTTAAATTCCAATCTTTAACATTATTATTTTTTCTTGTCAAAAAAACATTATTATTTTTTGCTCACGTTTGTTACAAATCTTTTTTTAGAGTATTTAAAGTCCAATCTTTAAGATTATTATTTTTTGCTCAGGTTTGTTACTAATATTTGTTTAGAGGATTTAAAATCCAATCGTCTTGACAAAAAAAAAAGTTCAATCTTTACCATTATTTTTTGCTCACGTTTGTTACTAATATTTTTTTTAGATTATTTAAAGTTCAATCTTTTGCAATATTTTTTGCTCACGTTTGTTAATCTATTTTTTAGAAGATTTAAAGTCCAATTTTTAACAATATTTTTTGCTCACGTTTGTTACTAATCTTTTTTTAGATGATTTAAAGTCCAATCTTTACCATAATTTTTTGCACAAGTTTGTTACAATTGATCAAAGGCGAAGAAGAGTAACTTATATTAATAAAATAATATGTAATTCACGTGTTATTTTATAATTGGCTAACAATAAGAACAATTCAGAAGGAATTGTGTGTAAATTTTCTCCTTAAATTAAATTTATTATTATCTATTTGCTACATTTGTTATTTGTATTTAAAATTAAAATTAAAAATCAAGGGTATTTTTGGAAAGAAAAGTTCAATCCAAAAGCATGCTGAAATGTACAGTTTTATTTACAAATTTCAGAGAATTTGTTAATTGCAAAATATAGGGAATTAATTATCAAGGGATAAAATTATAAATACTTAAACTAAAAATCGGATAACAATGAAAAACAAATGGAAAGAGCAAAGGGATAAGAAGGAGAACAAAATGATAAATATATCAGAAGAAAAACTGTTTAAATGTTATTATTACTAAAAAAACGGATATAGAGAAAAGTTTGTTAGAAACAACATACAACTCACAAACGAGATTAATTATTGATTAAAAAATAAAAAGCATAAATATTGATGAAAGGATATACCTAACATTAGAATAAGTAGGAACAAACCCCTCCAAAAAAATTCCGTATGTGAGCCTGTATATATATATATATATATATATATATATATATATATATATATATATATATATATATATATATATATATATATATATAATCCAGATTAGATGAAATTGGTTTTAAGATCTTAATTATAATTTTTTTCTTCTTTCTAGGAGACATGGAAGGAAACAAAGAAAAAAGAAAGAAACAATTAGGTCATCATGTTGATTTAGAAGAGAAGTATTCACGACAGAGTAATCTCATTTTGTTGTTTCACTGGGGGAATGACTATGGGTACGCGGAACATGTTGTTTTGATTTGATGCCAACAACAAAAATTTGTGGCATTAGTCATTCGTCCAGTCAAACAACAAAATGAAATTCCTCTTCAAGATTGCAGCAGAAACAACATGATACTTTTATTGGGTTTAGAGCGTAGGACAAACACATTTCGGGTGCTGATTTTGTTTGCATGGAACATTACTGTACATGGTATGTCCTGTTTTCTGTATTTGTCAATTGTCAGAACATAAGGGATCGAAAGGTTCACGGCGAATGTGCAGGAATAAAAAAGCAAATGGATCTTGGTGTTAACGTGAACAAATTTCTACATGTAGCTTTATGATCTTCGTTTTCACCTTGAAAAGGCTGGAAATATCCGTACTCTTTCATTGATGTGGTTAGTTATTACAATTTTATTGTTGCTGATTCTGTTATAACGTTTGGCTTTTGATACTTGTTAGGCACCTCACTCGTGTAAAAAACTAATGACTCTTTCAATGATGAATTTTTGGTTTTTTGAAGCGTACATGTGAGGACCGGGAAGAAGACGAAAGAAAGATGAGATATGGTAACTTGTTTTTGCCTGCTTATATTGTTCTTGCTTGGTGTCGTGCACAGTAAACTTGAATCTTTGTGTACTATTGTTCTGTTGTTTTTCTGTAGTGATTGTACCATAGTTTTGTCTGTACTTGACAGTATAGTGTGAATTATGTGAAATTGAGTATGTTTTTAGAATTTCTCTTGAAACAATATTTTACTTTTGATATGCATTTATGTATTTGGATTTCCAGCGTGGATTTAGTGTAGAGGTTTCTTTTCATTTATTTTTTAACAGCAAATAAAAATTAGATTCAAGTGGAAATTATGTACAAATGGTAATAACCTGGGATGAAGTACAAGGAACCAAAAACATGAAAGAGATAATAAAAATAGTATTAGAGAAAGATTGACACAAAGTCACCGTGACTTCCTACTTTAAAGTCATAGAATCCAATCTTTTAAGGCGAGAAAGTCCTAGTGATTTTTGTGTAATTTAATGTGTTTTATGAGAGAAAGATGAAAGAGATAATAAAAAGATTAGAGAGAAAATAGTATAAGAGGGCTTCACATTAATCATATGCTTAAGATCATGCTATTGGTATTGAATTCTACAGAAAAGTATGTATGCACCAATCCTTGACAATATTTCTTTTAATTTTAACCCTAGGAGGTGATATATTTGAAACTTGCAAGTAAAAGTAAAACAGCTCTAATGAATTTGGTGGGTCCCAGATAAATTTGGTGGGACCCATGTGAATTTTAACCAATCAAAAAGAGTGTGTTGAAAAATATGTGTTAAAATATGTGTTGCTAGCATTTCTCAGAAGACACAATCAAGAAAACAATTCCCAAAAAAGCATGCGGGTTAAGCAAGAATCTTAAAACTTAATCAAGGAAATGAAAGTTAAAAACTTCAACAACAACAGCAACAACAAAACTAGTGTTGATACAACAATAAAAAAAACTCCAATTTGTTATGAAATAAACCAAAAGCACTAGATCAAAGAAGAAGGAAAAGAAGATGATGAAAGCTTTTGTATTATTCTCATCACAAGTGTATCTTTACATCTAAACATGAGTCCTATTTATAGGATACAAATAAGCAAGTGAATGTTCACATGCAATCAAAGAACACTAACAATTCATTCACTAATGAGAGTTATAAAAACTTGAAAGATCAAGAATGGACATCCACCAACTTTATTATTCATAACACAATTTTTTTTTTAGACTTAATTGCAATTTTTTATTTTATTCAACTAAACCAGTATGGATACTAGTGCCAAACACATACTAGAATTACATCATACTTAAAATATATTGTTAAGATGTCGTATCCTTCTCATTAATGTGATTTCTCTTTGTCCAGTGTGTCGATCCACCACATTATTGGCTCATCCATAAGGTCCAACAATGGTATGATAACTTGGTTCACATGAGTGGATCTTTGTGGTATATCCCGAATGCAGAGAGTTTCATACTTGAGAGATAAATGTTAATGTGTCAATTGTGAGTTAAATTTTACATTGTATGCAAGAGTAGATATTGAGCAACATACAAGTTATACAATTTTATACTTAATATATTAATATTTAGGATGAAAATGTGGTGTCATACTCAATGTAAGATCCCCGTCAATCAAAATATTATGATGAATTGTTTTATAAATTTCTAGATATAATTTGTTTGAAATTTATATCTTAGATTGTAAATGTCATTCTCTTTCACGAGGGTTATTTCATTCAACCTCTATTATTACAAATTCAATTACTTTTGATCTTTGGTGGAAAATGACAATGGAAAAGTGCTGAAGTGTTGTTAAGTTGACAATTTAAATGCATATTATACTCTTTTTTTTAATGACATGCTTATCAGACTTTTAAAATTATGTAGTGTTTTTTTTCAAATAATTATCCAAAAATCTCCAACTATTTCCACAACCCCGTAAAATTACAGACATCTCACATTATTTCCAATATACTCTCACAATCAAAGCACAAAAAAAACAAAAAAAATCCTGACGACATTTTCAAAAAAATAAATCGTATCAGTTTTTTCTTCTAATTTCCTTTCTTAATTCTCATGAAAGAAATGACCATAAACCACGCTCCATGAAACCACCTCCAACCAACTTTTTGAACATTATGTGTCTTCGTGTGACCTTGTTTGATTATGTCATGTAATAACGGACATGGAAAATTGCACATTTGATTGAGATGTTAATGTGTCAAGTGTGAATAAAGTTATAATTGGATGGAAGAGTAGATTTCGAACAACATATAAGAAAGATGACTCGTATACCTAATGTCTTAAGGTTTTTAGTGTAGATGTGTTATGATGAGTTGACAAAATACATGCATATTAGACATTTTAAGCTTGTAGTGCCTTTGTTGGACCTTATTTGACTTTATCACATAATTACAGACGCGAATATTCGCACACTTGATTAACATGTGTTAATTTGTCAAGTGTGAGTTAAGGTTCTACATTGAAATGAAGAGTAGATTTTGTACAAGATATATGAGTTGTCACATATGTGTTATGCCATATGGTTTTGTATGAAGATGTGGTGTCAATCTCTGATGTAATATCAAAAGTAAGTATTTTTGTGAATCGTCTCCATAGGGACTGGTGCGATATTTAAGTCGTTCAACAATTGATATCATTCTTAACTTATGGTTCAAATGATTGATTGATTAAAAACTAATCTAAATTGGAATATAGAAATAAAATTGAGACGAGGTAGGGCAATTCACGCCTGGGGTTATAGTCATTGACCAAACATTAAATAGTGCATTCTTATGATCGCTTAAACAGATTCTAGCTTTACTCAATATTATCACATATCTCTCAACAACATCATTCGTGTCCAAATAACGTCGTGATTTCTATTGAATCATTTTAATGCCGATTTCCCAAACTATTAAACGATCCAATAGTCGATTGCATCGTTGTATTGCCGATTTCCCGAACTATTAAAACGATACAAAAGTTGAGTTCCAATATTCAAGGTGATTATCAAATTCTAAATTCCATGTCTAGAACTTTGACGTATTGAGAGATGAATATTCTAACCTTAGATTTAAAAGCATTTTTCAACATCATTTCAAATCATAAATATAACATTAAACACAATAATAAAATCAATCATTAACTAAAAATTGCTAAAACCATATATTTAAGGATAAAATGAATACATATTAGCTTGATCAAGTACCTCTAACCCCAAAGGATAGATTTAGCTACAAACTTTCATAGAAGCCTTGAAAAAATGGAAGAAAAGATGAAGATTCATGACATGATTCATGATTTCTCTACAAATCTTGGGAAAAATCCACTTCTAACACTCTTGCTTCATGTTTCTCTCTCTAGAAATGCCCTCTCTCTCTCTCTTTCTCTCCCTCTAAAAAATTATAAAATATAAAAAACAATGAATGGATCCCTGAAAAAGAAGAAAAAAAGCTATTTATATGGGCTGAGTCTAGGTAATTTGGCTTAAGCCAACTCAGCTCGCTTAAGCCAGATGCAGGAAATCTCACGCAGCTCCAATTGATGGCTGCCACGTAACCTTATCTTGCTGAAATTTCTGGATCTGGCTTGAGCCTGCTCGGGGCGAGCTCTCCCTGGACAGATCTGGCTTAAGCGAGTTTTCTGGCTTAAGGCAGAATACTTCTGCACTTTGGTTGATTCTTGGGTCCTGGCTTGTATTTTCCTGCACAAAAAGGGTAGAATGAGGCAACTAAAGGATAAATGGCATAATTGCATAAAATTGTAGCTTTTCCTTTAATTAATTTGCAAAACAAATTACTAAAGTGCCTAAATTAACACAAGAAATATATCACTTTTGAGCACTTATCAATCTCACTTGTGTGTTTATCCTAAATTTTGGTTATTGGATGACATTTGTTTTTATGCTATATTTTTTATTCAACCTCGAATATTTCAAATTCATTTGCTTTTGGTTTTTGGTGGAATTTGATAATAGAAAAATACATACGTGTTATGCAGAATTGACACAATACATTGTTTATTAGAAATTTTAAAATAATGAAGTGTTTTTTAATGTAGTCTAATTTTTTGATAAAATATTTATCAAAAAATCAAGACATCCCAACTAAGTTGGCACCTCAAGACCACCTCCACAATATTTGCTATACTCACACAGTCAAATCACACACTTTTTATTCCTATCGTTTATTTAATGTTCAAATTCTTTTTTATTTTCTTTGTTTTTCTAATTTATTTTTCTCTTTTCGTGAAAGAAATGAATAGAAATCTCCTTTCATTAAATCACAATCAACCCTTCTTTTTTTCCATGTTATGCCTTCACATGATCATATTTGGTTGTGGTATCAAATCATAGATGCAGATAGCCATTTTTTTATGGAGCAAGTGAACAAAAGAGCATTGTAGATTGTTCATTTTTCCACTAAGATACAGCTTGCAGACATATTCACTAAGTCATTGAAGGTTGACAGGTTCATAAAGCTGAGAAGTCTCATTGGCATGATAAGAGTGGAAACTTGAATTAAGGGAGGATGTTAGTTTAGTTGTTAATTCAAGTTGATTTAGTGATATAATTATGCCTATTTGATTAATCACATTAGGAATTTTCGTGTTTTATGAAGTTGTTACAAAATTCCTAGAATTTAGCTTATAGTTGTTAGGTTTGTTACTTTTCTTGTACTTCAAGTAACCTAGCATATGTTTGTTTATAAGCTCATTTTCTTGTATAGTTTCATATCTCAATAATATAATTCATATTTTCTATTCTCATCATCTAGTATTCTTCTTCTCATTCTCTCTAAACAACAAAATCTGAAACCCTAAAATCCTAGCTTGAGTTTCAAGCTTCTAAGTTGCGCTAACAGATCCTTCTTGGAGAAAGTCTATCATACTCAATCTCTATTGGGGAAAGTCTATTTGCTCGATCCATCTTGGGGAAGATCTATCTTGATCATTTCCTCTTGGGGAGAGTCTTCCATGCTTGATCATTCTTGGGGAGAGTTTGTTGTGCTCAATCCATCTTAGACAGAGTGTATCTTACTCAATATATGTTAAGAAAAGTCTATCATACTCGACCTCTTAGAGAGAGTTTATCGTTCTCCATGCCTATTGAGGAGAGTCTATTGTTCTTGATCCCTTGGAGAGATTCTTAATACTCCATGTCTTTCCTAAGGCAAGCTTTAACTTATTTCACCTTTCAGAAAAGTTAGACGCAACAATGAGCTTTCTATCCTTTTTTGGTTTAATTTTGCAACTTTTAAGATACCGCAGTTACACAAGAATAAGACATGGTAAGTGGGGGTAAGAGATATATAAATTATACTCCCTCCGGTCCTATTTACAAGAAACATTTGACTTTTTAAATTCATTGAATAATTGTGTCGTGAATACTTCTTCTCAAGACACAACCACCTTAAATAACAAGGACATTGGAGAATAAAATAGAGAAGAAATAAGAGATTAAAGATAGGTTCTGTGAGTAGAGAACTTGTATATTATTTTGCATAAGTGTCTAATACAAATACATATAAGCAAGTTTGCATAGTCATATGTCCCAAGTGTCCAAAATTATAGAATCTTCATATTAAAAGGCTGAATTCTAAAAATTTGTTTACATGGGAAAATTAGAATTCATTGTTTTTTTAAGAGGTAGAATTCACTATTATTATAGGGAGTAAACATATATTAATCCATTTTTTATTTATTAAATGTTACTAATAATACCAAAGAGTTTTTTTTTTTTTTTTTTTTTTTTTTTTTTTTTTTACAATACTCTAAAGGTATGAGTTAAGCCTATTAGACTTTATCTCGCACTTGTTTCTTTTTTTTGAAGGATTTACCCCACACTAGTTGAAAGGTTAATAAATCTAAATAGTAACATTTTTCGGTGTAACTAAACCTTGAATATGTTGTAGTAATTAACAATTTGTAATTTGTATTTAGAAAATGTTTTCAATGAAACATCAAACATATTGAGGTATAATGTTTTAGAAAATGTTTCCAATGGTTGAGAATGGTTGAGAGAGTGAGAGGTTCTCCATAACATTCTTCATATTGAATAACACGAAAAACATGGGACCTATGAAGCCCGGATACTTCAAAATGGAGCTGTACCCGTATCGGATATCGATACTCCACGGATACTCGCGGAGACGTACCCACGAAGTATCAGAATTAATTATTTTAATTTTTAAAATATATTTAATCCTATACTTGCTTATTGGATACTTCAAAGATACACAAGGATACTTATAGGATACTTCACAAATACGTATCCTAGAAAAGATGAAAGGAAAAAAGTGAGACAATGTTTTAGAAATTCAGTAGAGATGTATATGATTCAATTTTAGATATGTATCGATAGAATTATTTCTCGACGAACCACTTAAAATTATACTTCTTATGGATGAAGTTAACGAGAGAGGTGATTCAATTAATCAACATTTGATCAAATTTGTGTTGAATGCTTCTCTCCGTATCCCAACAAATGAAAATATAATATGGTTTATAAGAAAATTATACATGTATATAATAAGGGTAATCAATGCTTATTTTCTTCAAATATATTTACATATATATAAATTTTAATATAAAAAATTTATTGACGTATCTTAGCCGTATCGTATCCTAAATTTTAAAAAATTCGCGTATCCGTATCGTACCTGCACCCGTATCCGTATCTAGGCTTCATAGCATGGTACAGTTTGTAGACAAAAAGAATCAATCATAACAACCAATTGATCTATGCTCACGGAATGATATTCTTTTTTGGCTTAATACATCCACAGTCCCTTAACTTATTTTAATTTCTCAGTTCGGCCCCTTAACTATTAAGTGTTTCAATTTGGTCTTATAAATCTTCTGCCGTTTACTATTTTGGCCCTCTCTGTTAGTTTTTAACCTTAAAAGTCTAACGTGAAACGACATTAAAAATAGTCCACCACATACCTTATTAATTTTATGGATTTTAACCATGTGATTTTTTTTATAAATGAGGACCGTTAGATCATTCAGATCTATTGTATGTTACCATGAACTATCAACGCTTAATTTTAAAAACAATTTATACTAGTTTAGAAATAAAAAACAATTTAAAAAATCTAATTTAATTTTCAAAAATAAAAAAATTATATTTTTTTTAAAAATTAATATAAATTCATTTTATTAATTTAGCGTGGATTTTAGGGTGAGGGTTCAATTAAGTCCCTCACCAGTGAAGAACCAAAAACTCATCATTAGATTGAATCAATGGTCGAGATTATTTAAAAATAAAAATAAGAACATTTATTCCTTTCCACACACAATTATCTCCATATCTCTATCCTCTCCAACTTCCATTTTTATTTTCACGCACATCAACCCAGATTGCAGATCAAGTGAGTACTATTATTTTTCATCAAATCAATAAAAGAAGTTTCCACTGGCAAAAAATAACACAATAATATAATCAAATTGAGGGTGATGAGACCAATCCGTTCCAAATCGAAGGCCGTTCAAACACTAATGGCTTTTGATACTTGTTAGGCACCTCACTCGTGTACAACACTAATGATTCTTTCAATGATGAATTTTTGGTTTTTTAAAGTGTACATGTGAAGACCTTTGTTTACATTTACACAGTCATGCAAAACTATCAGTCATGTCTCATTACACAGGTCATATCTAGGGTCTATGTTTTGCAACAACATCAAAGGTTCACCTTTGTTTACATTTAAAATATGTGGTGGGATACTTCCTTGAGCAATTGAGTTTAGGAACTCTTGTTGAAATAAGTTATAAGTATCCCCTTCAACCTCATCAAATGACAATAAATTATGTTCTTCTCCTGAAAACTGATTGATAATTAATATTTAATATAAGTTATAAGTATCCCCTTCAACCTCATCAAATGACAATAAATTATGTTCTTCTCCTGAAAACTGATTGATAATTAATATTTAATACAGTGCTAACAAATCTTTTTTCTAAAATATTTTGAGTCATAATCTCTTTTTAGAGGATTTAGAGTTCAATCTTTAACATTATTTTTTGCTCACGTTTGTTACTAATCTTTTTTTAGAGGATTTAAAGTTCAATCTTTAACATCATATTTTGCTCACGTTTGTTACTAATCATTTTTTCAGAAGATTTAAAGTCCAATCTTTAACATTATTATTTTTTCTTGTCAAAAAAAAACATTATTATTTTTTGCTCACGTTTGTTACAAATCTTTTTTTAGAGTATTTAAAGTCCAATCTTTAAGATTATTATTTTTTGCTCAGGTTTGTTACTAATATTTGTTTAGAGGATTTAAAATCCAATCGTCTTGACAAAAAAAAAAGTTCAATCTTTACCATTATTTTTTGCTCACGTTTGTTACTAATTTTTTTTTTTAGATTATTTAAAGTTCAATCTTTTGCAATATTTTTTGCTCACGTTTGTTAATCTATTTTTTAGAGGATTTAAAGTCCAATCTTTAACAATATTTTTTGCTCACGTTTGTTACTAATCTTTTTTTAGATGATTTAAAGTCCAATCTTTACCATAATTTTTTGCTCAAGTTTGTTACAATTGATCAAAGGCGAAGAAGAGTAACTTATATTAATAAAATAATATGTAACTCACGTGTTATTTTATAATTGGCTAACAATAAGAACAATTCAGAAGAAATTGTGTGTAAATTTTCTCCTTAAATTAAATTTATTATTATCTATTTGCTACATTTGTTATTTGTATTTAAAATTAAAATTAAAAATCAAGGGTATTTTTGGAAAGAAAAGTTCAATCCAAAAACATGCTGAAATGTACAGTTTTATTTACAAATTTCAGAGAATTTGTTAATTGCAAAATATAGGGAATTAATTATCAAGGGATAAAATTATAAATACTTAAACTAAAAATCGGATAACAATGAAAAACAAATGGAAAGAGCAAAGGGATAAGAAGGAGATCAAAATGATAAATATATTAGAAGAAAAACTGTTTAAATGTTATTATTACTTAAAAAGGATATAGAGAAAAGTTTGTTAGAAACAACATACAACTCACAAACGAGATTAATTATTGATTAAAAAATAAAAAGCATAAAATATTGATGAAAGGATATACCTAACATTAGAATAAGTAGGAACAAACCCCTCCAAAAAAGTAGGAAAAAATTCCGTATGTGAGCCTGTATATATATATATAATCCAAATTAGATGAAATTGGTTTTAAGATCTTAATTATAATTTTTTTCTTCTTTCTAGGAGACATGGAAGGAAACAAAGAAAAAAAGGAAAGAAACAATTTGGTCATCATGTTGATTTAGAAGAGAAGTATTCACGACAGAAAAAAAGGAAAGAAACAATTTGGTCATCATGTTGATTTAGAAGAGAAGTATTCACGACAGAGCAATCTCATTTTGTTGTTTCACTGGGGGAATGACTATGGGTACGCGGAACATGTTGTTTTGATTTAATGCCGACAACAAAAATTTGTGGCATTAGTCATTCGTCCAGTCAAACAACAAA
This sequence comes from Medicago arabica, assembly GCA_946800305.1. Taxonomy (NCBI): domain Eukaryota; kingdom Viridiplantae; phylum Streptophyta; class Magnoliopsida; order Fabales; family Fabaceae; genus Medicago; species Medicago arabica. The sequence continues at coordinate 45,949,884 of OX326970.1, forward strand.
ATGAAATTCCTCTTCAAGATTGCAGCAGAAACAACATGATACTTTTATTGGGTTTAGAGCGTAGGACAAACACGTTTCGGTTGCTGATTTTGTTTGCATGGAACATTACTGTACATGGTATGTCCTGTTTTCTGTATTTGTCAATTGTCAGAACATAAGGGATCGAAAGGTTCACGGCGAATGTGCAGGAATAAAAAAGCAAATGGATCTTGGTGTTAACGTGAACAAATTTCTACATGTAGCTTTATGATCTTCGTTTTCACCTTGAAAAGGCTGGAAATATCTGTACTCTTTCATTGATGTGGTTAGTTATTACAATTTTATTGTTGCTGATTCTGTTATAACGTTTGGCTTTTGATACTTGTTAGGCACCTCACTCCTGTAGAAAACTAATGACTCTTTCAATGATGAATTTTTGGTTTTTTGAAGCGTACATGTGAGGACCGGGAAGAAGAGGAAAGAAAGATGAGATATGGTAACTTGTTTTTGCCTCATTAATTGTTTAGCTTTTTATTTTCTGGATGTATTGTTCTTGCTCGGTGTTATGCACTGTAAACTTGAATTATTGACATGGATTGTACAATATTTATATTTATGCGTCAAAAAGTTGTTGTTAATGTATTTTATTGATTATTTTTTGGTGTAAACCAAATATCCTCCGCGCGCCACTGGAGACTAATCTCTCTAGCCTTGTGGAACCCAAATCGATGACAAACTCTCCCTAGGAGATTTTGATTAATGATGAATCTCTGTTTAATTTCAGTAACTTAAAGTTCTTTTTTTCGAGGGGAAGTAACTTCAAGGTTGTTTGTGACTTTATATGTAGAAGATATATATTAAAAATAAGCTTTTTAAAGTTTAGTTAAAGAGAGAATTTTGCGAAACAGAGGTACATATACTGCCAGAATTATGCACTTAAAAGCAATTTTGATAGCCTACAAAATTACACACATTAGACTTTCCACCACTCATAACGATGATGTATCGGAGCATAGTTTTATGGTTACTCATGACGATGATGAAGATTCTCCCCAAAGAGGGATCAAGCATGATAGACTCTCCTCGTGAAGTATCAAGCAAGATTGACTTTGAGTTACCCCTGATTTGGTTTCGTTCTCTGTGCAAGTTGCTTCCTAGATTTCATAATCCTCAGTCCTCACTATTTTTATGTTATACAGTTTGCTACTGAAATTATAATTAACAAGGAACGCATCTTCAGAAGCTATTTTTTAAGACAAAAGCCGCTTTACCAGATGTTGTTTGTAATACTTTTCTCAAACACATCCTTTTAATGAAAGTATCTGAATAGCATCGTCGCCTTCTCAACAGTAATATTTACATCGTCCTCACTAACTCCCATTAGACCCTTTCGAAGCTTAATGTCTACAAATAGAAAAATGTACTCTAGAGAACGAGGATTAAGACAATGGGAAACACAAGACTATGCTAACAATTAAAACTAGGATTGTACTACTGGGAGCTTATGTTTGGCTACTATTCTATTTAGATAAAGTAGACCATGATTGAAATATTTGCCTGATGGTTGTTTTGTTTCCTTTTATTTTTGTTTCTTCTGCAGAGAATATGCATGCTTTTCCAGGGGCACAAGTGAGACTTCTCAAGATTTTGCTCTAGCGGCTTTTATACTGTCAGTCACTATCCAGTGTGGCCTAGTATATTTTCTTTTTTCTCAATCCTCTTCTCCATTCTTCACAATATCTTTTAGTGGTATTTGTTCTGTTGTTTCTAAATGCAAAATAAATTTCAAAAAGGCAAAATAATTATGATAGATATGTTTCTAAAGAGTAATAATATATTAAAATAAGTTGATGCTTATGGAAATAAGATTATAAAATTTAATAAAGTAAATTTCAAAAGGCGTGCGGGAGCGGGGGTTGGGGCGGGGCGGGTGTAAGCATCCCCCGCCCCCGTACTAAGAATCCAAATTTCCCCCACACACGCACCCTGTTAAATCGGCTTTTTCATGTTAAATCCGGGAGCGGGGACGACGGGGCAGGTTTTGTTGCCATATCTAATTAGCAGAGGCGGAGCGAAAAAAAAAAGCTCGAGTGGGCCACTAAAATTATAATATATAACACAAATTAAAGTAGTAATAATAATTAAATACGAAGTTGAAATGACGAAGTTTGACTAAAAAGTTAGGGTGAATACTTAAATAATTACATATTTAACAAATACTATAAATTATGTAACCTTTTTTTGTACATTACAACTATTAACCGAGAGAATTTTCAGTTGACAGGACAATATGCGGGTGATTTGAAACCCATGCAAATTCGAAGGTCTATAAGCCTCCGGCCTCCGCTAACATGCCAAGTATAAGCATCACAAAAATCACGTATGCCACTTTTGAAACCGCAGAAACTATAACCCTTGAAAATTTGTTTAAAGTCACGCAAGATAGACTTTTAATTGAATTATTTAAATTTTTCAAGCGAGCCACTACACCACTTTGCAGAAATTTGGATCAGCCAAAATCTAAAACCAACACAAAATTGTATAAAATCTCGCAAAATAGACATATGGTCGTTAATTTTTAAATTTTTCCGGATAGGCCGTGACCCACCCAAACCCATAAAGGGCTCCGCCACTGCTAGATAACAACCATATCTCTGATCCCCAACTTTGTTTTGAAGGAACCTCTGATCCCCAACTTATTTAGCTCAAAACAATGGAAGGTATATTTTTCCTGTAAATAAATATTTTACGTATATGGAAAGGATATTTATGCTTAAAATAGTTATACATTTATCCGTTATATCCATTTTACGTACAGTGCCAAAAATATACACTTATGCGTTGGGTGTACATTCATTAATTTTGAGATGCGTTCATTTAGAGTTGAATTACCAAGTCTTTAAATTATGAAAAGTTCAAAATCCTGAGGGGATAACTTGAGGGTTGTTTCATTAAACAATCTAAAATGGGATATGTAACCATGTGATAGTATTTCATATTGTCAGATGTTCTCTAATTGTAGGTTATGAGAAGCCAAAACAAAACTAATCCAAGTTGTGGATCTCTCTCTTCACTCTAGGGTATATGAATAGATTGGAAGCAGTAAGTTAAGTCTAAATAAACTCTTCTAAGTATCTCTCCTTAATATAATCCTAAAGACAAACAAGTTCCATTATCCTTTAACTTACCTAGTTAGAAGGATAACCATATATGCAAATAAAAGTAAGATATGTAGGATGGGTCACACAATTTCAAAATTTCACCTCTTTTGTGTGTCTCTCTACCTGCATAAGCGGTTCAACAGTAGATAATATGAAGAAATACAATCCAACGATGATATGAGTTAATTGAAACCCAAAAAGGAAAAGAGCCGCTTTAATTCCTTGAAAAGTATCCCACCATATATTTTAAAGGTAAAAAAAGGAGAACCTTTGATGTTGTTGCGAAACATTGACCCTAGATATGGCCTATGTAATAAGACATGACTGTTATGTCGTGGTTTATTTAAGAATATGTTGGATGTGGAAATCCTAACAGGAAGCAATGCTGGAAAAAGATCATTCTTGCCTAGAATTAAATTAAAAACAAATGCGAGTTCAGGACTTCCCTTTGTGTTTAGTAGAAAATAGTTTCCCGTTAGACTAAGTTTTGCTATTACCATAAATAAGTCACAAGGACAGATCATTCCCAATGCCGGAATCTATCTCCATGACAAGTTTTCAGCCATGGTCAATTATATGTAGCTTTATCAAGAGGAGTCTATCAAAATTCAACAAAAGTTATCATTAAAGAAGGGAAAATAGAAGGAGAAGATGGAGACTTTACGAAAAATATAGTTTTTAAAGATATTATTCTATCGTAATCATAACAATGTTTCTTTTACATAACATGTCATTTATACATTTATGTTATAATGTTACTAATTACTATTAGAATAAACAATAAAAGATCATTATTTTATCTTAATTTTATATGCAGACAATCTAAAATATGTTGAGTTCAAAAATAATTTTGCTATATGTCTTGACAATAAATTATTTATAAATCAATATATCAATAATTTCCATTAATATTTTAAAATTTGAGTCAAAATTATACAATCAACCATAATAAAATAATCACATGCGTTAGCACTGTAGAAAGAGGACATTCTGCTAGTTATATATAAAGAAAACTACCCCTTTAAGCTCTTTTGGGCTGAATTTTTCTTTCTGAAAATGCCTTCAATTTTCAATACAAATTACACATGTAACAAACATATAAGAATAAAGAAATTGTTGTGTCATGAATACTTCTTCTCTCCTTCTTCTTCTTCTCTAATTTTTGTTAGAACAAAGAAATTGACTTGTATATTATTTTTCATTTTTCATAAGTCTCTAATACAAATACACATAAGGGTCAAATTTGTAATTATTTAGAGAATTAAGGTTAGATATAGGATTAGTAGTCCAATGATATGATATTTCCTCTCAAAATAAAATCTTATAAAATTTATAGGCCCTTACTAAAATATGCCAAGATTTAAATCCCGGTACCTAAAGGGATTTATCATATATATCATTGAGGGTCAAATAAGAAAGCTTCACTTTTCTTCCTCACCCATTAAAGGGATAATATCCACCAATGTTTATAATAACAGTTAAGCATGATAACAAAATCCATATCAATGGTTATCCGTCCGAACCAAATCCAATTTGATGGGTTTTCCGATTTTGATTGGGTTTGGGTATGAGTTTGGGTTTTCCCCGTTTTCAAAACACGTGTATGGGACGGGTAATGGGTATATAGGTACCCACCCCGAACCCATACCCAAACCCGTCCTGAATGCAGAAAATTACTTTATTTTGATATGCCATGTTATTTTTATTTGATAATTGTCGTGTTATAAAAACTACCATAGATATTTAAAGGAGCAACTAAATCAATCGGTCTACCAAATGTTAATGCGAGCATATTGCATGATAATGCATTACAACATTTCTCTAGGGGTTGCAAAAGAAATTATATTTTTTATAAAAAAAATTATTCAATGCGGGGAAGGGGATGTGGCGGGGATACTCGAACCTTTCCGGGACGGGGAAGAGGTTCAATTTCTCATCACTGTTGGATATGGGTAGGATAACAGGTAAGTATATGAGAATCGGGTATGAGGATGGGGAATGGAAAATCCGTCCCCACCCCGCCCATTGCCAATACTAATAACAGTTGTGTTATCGATTTCGACTATGATGAAAGATATGTTAACTATTTCAGACGTCGTGGTGAAACTAATCCCAATATTACACAACTCTTAAATAATATAAAATAACTTAACTTAGAGACGTATTTGAAGTTGTAAAATAGAGAAAGTTCTTAAACAAGATAACATATATAATGTATGTTCTAATATGTGATTTGTAACGACGACTATCTATACATTTTTGTCGTGGCATTTTTCTCGAAAAGACAATTTCTTAAAAGTTGAAAAAGTTCCCTCGAGTCTAGAAGGTGGAGATTTGTCATGCTTAACGTGAGGCGAGATTTTGTGTTCGCTAATATGGGATGGGATGGTGGTAGTATATATGTTAATCATATATAATCATCGAATTTGGACAATCCACCGAACATGGACAATATAATTATGTTTGATGGTCAGGATATGATAGAGGCATGATATGATATAAAGCTGAATAGAGATAGAATATGATAAGAATATGATAAACATTAATCATATCATGTGTTTGATGCGCACATGATAACAAACATGATATCATTATAATTAAATGAAAAAATTGTTCTCTTAATTAAATAAATATTGTAAAAATGACATGTTATTAATTATAATAAAAAAATACATGCTATCATTATTTTAAAAATGAGAATATTTTAAAAATGACAGAATATCAAGATAATAAATAAGGAATGATCTTCTAATCTCATCAGGATAATTTCTAACGCAACTTATACTCATGATAGAAATTACAAAAGAAAGTCAGGATAGGATAGAAAAATAGTTTATTTTATCATATACTCACTCTCCTTGTTGAACAACAAAATGAGGTTGCTCTGCTGTGAGTACTTCTTTTCTTAAACAACTTCAGGAGTTAATTGTTTTATATTGTCTTCCTTCCATGTTTTCCAGATAAAAAGAAGAACTTTAATTAAGAACTTAAAATCAATTTCATCATATTTGGATTATATAGACATGTATAATTTTTTATTGCGATATTATAAATGGTGTTTATTTTATGAAATTTGATTTTCATTAAAACTAAAAATATAAATGTTTGTTGCTTTTAATCTATACTATATATAAAGAAAATAATCCCTTCCGGCTCTTTTAAGCTGACTTTTTCTCTTTCCGAAAATTCTCTCAATTTTCAATACAAATAGATTAGAATAAATTTAAATATTAAAATTAAAGTGTAACAAACACAAATATCCAGTTTTTTTCATTATCATTTAAAAAGTGTAACAAACTAGATGAGTGCATCTATACTTACTTTTTCATTATCCTAATTATTGTTATTTTGAAGACGAAAAAATGGAATATATTAGCAACAGCAGTGAAACACCTAAGCACAAGATGTGCTAAAAGTGCCACTCCTAAAAACTGTCAGACATACAAAGAAGAGACAAAACTGTGGTCAGTCGATACCCAGACATAATAAAGGGTCCGACCACCATCTTTGAGTACCGTACATAAAATTGGCCTTAATAGCTTTAAGCCACCAAAAAGAGTGAAATTTAACTTTTTCTACTAGCTGCTCAATGGTTGTTTGGATATTATTATATACTCTATTATTACGTTCATTCCAAACCAACCAGACACAGAGTAACCAAATAAGCTGGAGAAAGGATTGACGAGTCTTAGAGTGACCTGTAGAGTGAGTAAACTGGATGAAATGGTCATCAGTATTAAGGGGATCGACACCTGACATTCCGATCCAAGACCTGATAAGATGCCACAAAGTACCGAAAGTGGCGCAGTGAATAAATAAGTGTGGCGCAGACTCTGCCATGCCGCACCCTGAAACACACATAACAACATCGCTATTGATCACACCACGCCTCAGAAGATGATTCTTAGTCGGCAACCTGCCCCGCAACAACCGCCAAGCAACGATAGAGACCTTCTGGCACATGCTTATGCCAGATAAGATCTCCCACAGTGACGTCTGGAGGTTCAGCCTGAGTTGTCAGTTGTTGATAGACGCCTCTCACAGTGTAACCACGATCAAAATCAGAGTCCCATTGCCACCTGTCAGAAATATCAGACTGCAAAACGACACCGTTAAATAATTGCCTACACTCCTCTAGCAACTCCTCCTCCCACACCCTCAACCTCCGCCTCCAACCCCACGCCTGACTGTCAACCTCCCCACCAAGAGCGACCATATCGGCCACCGTGTCATTATCCTAATTATACCCTTAAACAACAACTTTTTCTATAATAAAGATTGTTGTTGGTTTCATTAAAAAATACGAATTTAGATTATATTATATTTTTTGCTATAACGTTGGTTTCATTGAAATAGATAATCATGGTTAGTTTGATTTGTTATTATAATTTGAAAGCAAAAAAAATTTATATTTTTACTTTCAATCAAAATTAAAATTTCATAAAAAAACTGTTCATAATTTTTGAACGTTAGCGCAGCATGATTATCTATTTCAATGACAACAACAATATATTTTGCCCGTCTGTCCGCTCTTTCTATTGTGCTAACACATGTGATTATTTTATTATGTTTGTTTGTATATTTTTGACTAAAATTTTAAAATATTAATGGAAATTACTGATATATTGATTTATAAACAAAATATTGTCAAGGCATATAACAAAATTATTTTTCAACTCAACATATTTTAATTTGTCTGCAAATAAAATTAAGATAAAATAACGATCATTTATTGTTTATTCTAATAGTAATTAGCAACATCATAACATAAATGTATAAATGACATGTTATGTAAAAGAAACATTGTTATGATTACGAAAAAATAATATCTTTAAAAACTACATTTTTCGTAAAGTCTACATCTTCTCCTTTTATTTTCCCTTCTTTAATGAGAACTTTTGTTGAATTTTGAGAAACTCCTCTTGATACAGCTACATATAATTGACCAAGGTTGAAAACACGCCGTGGAAGATAGATTTCGACATTGGGAATGATCAGCCCTTGTGACTTATTTATGGTATAGCAAAACTTAGTCTAACGGGAAACTATTTTCTACTAAACACAAAGGGAAGTCATAAACTCGCATTTGTTTTTAATTTAATTATGGACAAGAATATGCTCTTTTTCCAGCATTGCTTCAAGTTAGAATTACCACATCCAACATATTCTTAAATAAACCACGACATAACAGTCATGTTTCATTACACAGGTCATATCTAGGGTCTATGTTTTGCAACAACATTAAAGGTTCACCTTTGTTTACATTTAAAATATGTGGTGGGATACTTCCTTGAGCAATTGAGTTTAGGAACTCTTGTTGAAATAAGTTATAAGTATCACCTTCAACCTCATCAAATGACAATAAATTATGTTCTTCTCCTGAAAACTGATTGATAATTAATATTTAATATAGTGCTAACAAATCTTTTTTCTAAAATATTTTGAGTCATAATCTCTTTTTAGAGGATTTAAAGTTCAATCTTTAACATCATATTTTGCTCACGTTTGTTACTAATTATTTTTTCAGAAGATTTAAAGTCCAATCTTTAACATTATTATTTTTTCTTGTCAAAAAAAACATTATTATTTTTTGCTCACGTTTGTTACAAATCTTTTTTTAGAGTATTTAAAGTTCAATCTTTAAGATTATTATTTTTTGCTCAGGTTTGTTACTAATATTTGTTTAAAGGATTTAAAATCCAATCTTCTTGACCAAAAAAAAAAGTTCAATCTTTACCATTATTTTTTGCGCACGTTTGTTACTAATATATTTTTTTTTAGAGGATTTAAAGTTCAATCTTTTGCAATATTTTTTGCTCACGTTTGTTACTAATCTATTTTTTAGAGGATTTAAAGTCCAATCTTTAACAATATTTTTTGCTCACGTTTGTTACTAATCTTTTTTTAGATGATTTAAAGTCCAATCTTTACCATAATTTTTTGCTCAAGTTTGTTACAATTGATCAAAGGCGAAGAAGAGTAACTTATATTAATAAAATAATATGTGATTCACGTGTTATTTTATAATTGGCTAACAATAAGAACAATTCAGAAGGAATTGTGTGTAAATTTTCTCCTTAAATTAAATTTATTATTATCTATTTGCTACATTTGTTATTTGTATTTAAAATTAAAATTAAATATCAAGGGTATTTTTGGAAAGAAAAGTTCAATCCAAAAGCACGCTGAAATGAACAGTTTTATTTAGTATAGATAAGCACTATATTAGTATATTAGATAAAAGGGAATAAGATAACAAGAAGATGAGAGAGGAAACAAATAAGTTTGTTATTTACAAATTTCAGAGAATTTGTTATTTGAAAATATAGGGAATTAATTATCAAGGGATAAAATTATAAATACTTAAAGGGATAAGAAGGAGAACAAAATGATAAATATATTAGAAGAAAAACTGTTTAAATGTTATTATTACTAAAAAAACGGATATAGAGAAAAGTTTGTTAGAAACAACATACAACTCACAAACGAGATTAATTATTGATTAAAAAATAAAAAGCATAAAATATTGATGAAAGGATATACCTAACATTAGAATAAGTAGGAACAAACCCCTCCAAAAAAGTAGGAAAAAATTCCGTATGTGAGCCTGTATATATATATAATCCAAATTAGATGAAATTGGTTTTAAGATCTTAATTATAATTTTTTTCTTCTTTCTAGGAGACATGGAAGGAAACAAAGAAAAAAAGGAAAGAAACAATTTGGTCATCATGTTGATTTAGAAGAGAAGTATTCACGACAGAGCAATCTCATTTTGTTGTTTCACTGGGGGAATGACTATGGGTACGCGGAACATGTTGTTTTGATTTGATGCCGACAACAAAAATTTGTGGCATTAGTCATTCGTCCAGTCAAACAACAAAATGAAATTCCTCTTCAAGATTTGCAGCAGAAACATGATAGTTTTATTGGGTTTAGAGCGTAGGACAAACACTTTCGGGTGCTGATTTTGTTTGCATGGAACATTACTGTACATGGTATGTCCTGTTTTCTGTATTTGTCAATTGTCAGAACATAAGGGATCGAAAGGTTCACGGCGAATGTGCAGGAATAGAAAAGCAAATGGATCTTGGTGTTAACGTGAACAAATTTCTACATGTAGCTTTATGATCTTCGTTTTCACCTTGAAAAGGCTGGAAATATCCGTACTCTTTCATTGATGTGGTTATTACAATTTTATTGTTGCTGATTCTGTTATAACGTTTGACTTTTGATACTTGTTAGGCACCTCACTCGTGTAGAAAACTAATGACTCTTTCAATGATGAATTTTTGGTTTTTTGAAGCGTACATGTGAGGACCGGGAAGAAGACGAAAGAAAGATGAGATATGGTAACTTGTTTTTGCCTCATTAATTGTTTAGCTTTTGATTTTCTGGATGTATTGTTCTTGCTCGGTGTCATGCACTGCAAACTTGAATTATTGACATGGATTGTACAATATTTATGCGTCAAAAAGTTGTTGTTAATGTATTTTATTGATTATTTTTTGGTGTAAATCAAATATCCTCCGCGCGCCACTGCGGAGACTAATCTCTCTAGCCTTGTGGAACCCAAATCCCAAATCGATGACAAACTCTCCCTAGGAGATTTTGATTAACGATGAATCTCTGTTTAATTTCAGTAACTTAAAGTTATTTTTTTCGAGGGGAAGTAACTTCAAGGTTGTTTGTGACTTTATATGTAGAAGATATATATTAAAAATAAGCTTTATAAAGTTTAGTTAAAGAGAGAATTTTGCGAAACAGAGGTCCATATACTGCCAGAATTATGCACTTAAAAGCAATTTTGATAGCCTACAAAATTACACACATTATCACTTCCACCACTCATAACGATGATGTATCGGAGCATAGTTTTATGGTTACTCATAACGATGATGAAGATTCTCCCCAAAGAGGGGTCAAGCATGATAGACTCTCCCCGTGAAGTATCAAGCAAGATTGACTTTGAGTTACCCCTGATTTGGTTTCGTTCTCTGTGCAAGTTGCTTCCTAGATTTCATAATCCTCAGTCCTCACTATTTTTATGTTATACAATTTGCTACTGAAATTATAATTAACAAGGAACGCATTTTCAGAAGCTGTTTTTCAAGACAAAAGCCGCTTTACCAGATGTTGTTTGTAATACTTTTCTCAAACACATCCTTTTAATGAAAGTATCTGAATAGCATCGTCGCCTTCTCAACAGTAATCTTTACATCGTCCTCACTAACTCCCATTAGACCCTTTCGAAGCATAATGTCTACAAATAGAAAAATGTACTCTAGAGAACGAGGATTAAGACTATATATGGGAAACACAAGACTATGCTAACAATTAAAACTAGGACTGTACTACTGGGAGCTTATGTTTGGCTACTATTCTATTTAGATAAAGTAGACCATGATTGAAATATTTGCCTGATGGTTGTTTTGTTTCCTTTTATTTTTGTTTCTTCTGCAGAGAATATGCATGCTTTTCCAGGGGCACAAGTGAGACTTCTCAAGATATTGCTCTAGCGGCTTTTATACTGTCAGTCACTATCCAGTGTGGCCTAGTATATTTTCTTTTTTCTCAATCCTCTTCTCCATTCTTCACAATATCTTTCAGTGGTATTTGTTCTGTTGTTTCTAAATGCAAAATAAACTTTCAAAAAGGCAAAATAATTACGATAGATATGTTTCTAAAGAGTAATAATATATTAAAATAAGTTAATGCTTATGGAAATAAGATTATAAAATTTAATAAAGTAAATTTTAAAAAGCGGGCGGGAGCAGGGGTTGGGGCGGGGCGGGTGTAAGCATCCCCCGCCCCCGTACTAAGAATCCAAATTTCCCCCACACACGCACCCTGTTAAATCGGCTTTTTCATGTTAAATCCGGGAGCGGGGACGACGGGGCAGGTTTTGTTGCCATATCTAATTAGCAGAGGCGGAGCCAAAAAAAAAGCTCGAGTGGGTCACTAAAATTATAATATATAACACAAATTAAAGTAGTAATAATAATTAAATACGAAGTTGAAATGACGGAGTTTGACTAAAAAGTTAGAGTGAATACTTAAATAATTACATATTTAACAAATACTATAAATTATGTAACTTTTTTTGTACATTACAACTATTAACCGAGAGAATTTTCAGTTGACAGGACAATATGCGGGTGATTTGAAAGCCATGCAAATTCGAAGGTCTATAAGCCTCCGGCCTCCGCTAACATGCCAAGTATAAGCATCACAAAAATCACGTATGCCACTTTTGAAACCGCGGAAACTATAACCCTTGAAAAATTGTTTAAAGTCACGCAAGATAGACTTTTAATTGAATTATTTAAATTTTTCAAGCGAGCCACTACACCACTTTGCAAAAATTTGGATCAGCCAAAATCTAAAACCAACACAAAATTGTATAAAATCTCGCAAAATAGACATATGGTCGTTAATTTTTAAATTTTTCCGGATAGGCCGTGGCCCACCCAAACCCATAAAGGGCTCCGCCACTGCTAGATAACAACCATATCTCTGATCCCCAACTTTGTTTTGAAGGAACCTCTGATCCCCAACTTATTTAGCTCAAAACAATGGAAGGTATATTTTTCCTGTAAATAAATATTTTACGTATATGGAAAGGATATTTATGCTTAAATTAGTTATACATTTATCCGTTATATCCATTTTACGTACAGTGCCAAAAATATACACTTATGTGTTGGGTGTACATTCATTAATTTTGAGATGCGTTCATTTAGAGTTGAATTACCAAGTCTTTAAATTATGAAAAGTTCAAAGTTCTGAGGGGATAACTTGAGGGTTGTTTCATTAAACAATCTAAAGTGGGATATGTAACTATGTGATAGTATTTCATATTGTCAGATGTTCTCTAATTGTAGGTTATGAGAAGCCAAAACAAAACTAATCCAAGTTGTGGATCTCTCTCTTCACTCTAGGGTATATGAATAGATTGGAAGCAGTAAGTTAAGTCTAAATAAACTCCTCTAAGTATCTCTCCTTAATATAATCCTAAAGACAAACAAGTTCCATTATCCTTTAACTTACCTAGTTAGAAGGATAACCATATATGCAAATAAAAGTAAGATATGTAGGATGGGTCACACAATTTCAAAATTTCACCTCTTTGGTGTGTCTCTCTACCTGCATAAGCGGTTCAACAGTAGATAATATAAAGAAATACAATCTAACGATGATATGAGTTAATTGAAACCCAAAAAGGAAAAGAGCCGCTTTAATTCCTTGAAAAGTATCCCACCATATATTTTAAAGGTAAAAAAAGGAGAACCTTTGATGTTGTTGCGAAACATTGACCCCTAGATATGGCCTATGTAATAAGACATTGATGTTGATGCGAAACATTGACCCTAGATATGGCCTATGTAATAAGACATGACTGTTATGTCGTGGTTTATTTAAGAATATGTTGGATGTGGAAATCCTAACAGGAAGCAATGCTAGAAAAAGATCATTCTTGCCTAGAATTAAATTAAAAACAAATGCGAGTTCAGGACTTCCCTTTGTGTTTAGTAGAAAATAGTTTCCCGTTAGACTAAGTTTTGCTATTACCATAAATAAGTCACAAGGACAGATCATTCCCAATGCCGGAATCTATCTCCATGACAAGTTTTCAGCCATGGTCAATTATATGTAGCTTTATCAAGAGGAGTCTATCAAAATTCAACAAAAGTTATCATTAAAGAAGGGAAAATAGAAGGAGAAGATGGAGACTTTACGAAAAATATAGTTTTTAAAGATATTATTCTATCGTAATCATAACAATGTTTCTTTTACATAACATGTCATTTATACATTTATGTTATAATGTTACTAATTACTATTAGAATAAACAATAAAAGATCATTATTTTATCTTAATTTTATATGCAGACAATCTAAAATATGTTGAGTTCAAAAATAATTTTGCTATATGTCTTGACAATAAATTATTTATAAATCAATATATCAATAATTTCCATTAATATTTTAAAATTTGAGTCAAAATTATACAATCAACCATAATAAAATAATCACATGCGTTAGCACTATAGAAAGAACGGACATTCTGCTAGTTATATATAAAGAAAAACTACCCCCCTTTCAGTTCTTTTGGGCTGGATTTTTCTTTCCAAAAATGCCTTCAATTTTCAATACAAATTACACATGTAACAAACATATAAGAATAAAGAAATTGTTGTGTCATGAATACTTCTTCTCTCCTTCTTCTTCTTCTTCTCTAATTTTTGTTAGAACAAAGAAATTGACTTGTATATTATTTTTCTTTTTTCATAAGTCTCTAATATAAATACACATAAGGGTCAAATTTGTAATTATTTAGAGATTTAAGGTTAGATATAGGATTAGTAGTCCAATGATATGATATTTCCTCTCAAAATAAAATCTTATAAAATTTACAAGCCCTTACTAAAATATGCCAAGATTTAAATCCCGCTACCTAAAGGGATTTATCATATATATCATTGAGGGTCAAATAAGAAAGCTTCACTTTTCATCCTCACCCATTAAAGGGATAATATCCACCAATGTTTATAATAACAGTTAAGCATGATAACAAAATCCATATCTATGGTTATCCGCCCGAACCAAATCCAATTTGATGGGTTTTCCGATTTTGATTGGGTTTGGGTATGAGTTTGGGTTTTCCCCGTTTTCAAAACACGTGTATGGGACGGGTAACGAGTATATAGGTACCCACCCCGAACCCATACCCAAACCCGTCCTGAATGCAGAAAATTACTTTATTTTGATATGCCATGTTATTTTTATTTGATAATTGTCGTGTTATAAAAACTACCATAGATATTTAAAGGAGCAACTAAATCAATCGGTCTACCAAATGTTAATGCGAGCATATTGCATGATAATGCATTACAACATTTCTCTAGGGGTTGCAAAAGAAATTCTATTTTTTATTTTAAAAAAATTATTCGATGCGGGGAAGGGGATGTGGCGGGGATACTCGAACCTTTCCGGGACGGGGATGAGGTTCAATTTCTCATCACCGTTGGATATGGGTAGGATAACAGGTAAGTATATGAGAATCGGGTATGAGGATGGGGAATGGAAAATCCGTCCCCACCCCGCCCATTGCCATGTCTAATAACAGTTGCGTTATCGATTTCGACTATGATGAAAGATATGTTAACTATTTCAGACGTCGTGGTGAAACTAATCACAATATTACACAACTCTTAAATAATATAAAATAACTTAACATAGAGACGTATTTGAAGTTGTAAAATAGAGAAAGTTCTTAAACGAGATAACATATATAATGTATGTTCTCATATGTGATTTGTAACGACGGCTACTATACATTTTTGTCGTGGCATTTTTCTCGACAAAAGACAATTTCTTAAAAGTTGAAAAAGTTCCCTCGAGTCTAGAAGGTGGAGATTTGTCATGCTTAACGTGAGGCGAGATGTTGTGTTCGCTAATATGGGATGGGATGGTGGTAGTATATATGTTAATCATATATAATCATCGAATTTGGACAATCCACCGAACATGGACAATATAATTATGTTTGATGGTCAGGATATGATAGAGGCATGATATGATATAAAGCTGAATAGAGATAGAATATGATAAGAATATGATAAACATTAATCATATCATGTGTTTGATGCGCACATGATAACAAACATGATATCATTATAATTAAATTAAAAAATTGTTCTCTTAATTAAATAAATATTGTAAAAATGACATGTTATTAATTATAATAAAAAAATACATGCTATCATTATTTTAAAAATGAGAATATTTTAAAAATGACAGAATATCAAGATAATAAATAAGGAATGATCTTCTAATCTCATCAGGATAATTTCTAACGCAACTTATACTCATGATAGAAATTACAAAAGAAAGTCAGGATAGGATAGAAAAATAGTTTATTTTATCATATACTCACTCTCCTTTTGGAACAACAAAATGAGGTTGCTCTGCCGTGATTACTTCTTTTCTTAAACAACTTCAGGGGTTAATTGTTTCATATTGTCTTCCTTCCATGTTTTCCAGATAAAAAGAAGAACTTTAATTAAGAACTTAAAATCAATTTCATCATATTTGGATTATATAGACATGTGTAATTTTTTATTGCGATATTATAAATGGTGTTTATTTTATGAAATTTGATTTTCATTAAAACTAAAAATATAAATGTTTGTTGCTTTTAATCTATATCTATACCTATTAATAAAGGCAATACTATTTTTTGGTGTAGCTTTTTTTTGTAAATCCCAAAATGCCCTTACTTGATGGCAGTTATTAAAAAAAAAAAATCTTCCTTACCCACTAATAATCACACACGGTGGCAGTTATTAAAGAAAAAATCTATCTTACTCACTAATCACACACCAAAACATAACTACATGCTTTCTCTTTAAAAAAAATCTGACTTACCCACACAAACAAAAGCATAACCGATGTCTTTCTCTTTCTCACAGTTGCATAAACAATCATAAAAAAATAACTGCTTCCATTCTATTTCTCACAGATACATGGTTTAGTTCTACACAATTGTTCAGGGTTGAAGAAATAAGTTTGTGCACACCAAGTGGAGGACCACTAATCGGCAGGAACCACGATATTATTTTTCCTTCTTTTACTGTGCTTTTATTTTCTGTCTGATATTTCAAAAGTTGAAGTTACACTCAAAAAAAGGAACAAGCAGATTGTATCTTTTACCTCTTATCTCATGTTATTTGTTCTAATCAATCAATATTCATCAGGAAAAAAAAATGTATGACTATGCTGCAAGAGAGATTGGAGAATAATAACTTTTTTCCATCAGTGAAATGAGAGTAAAATTCATGTACAAAGAAAAAGAGAGACTCAAACCAAATTTTGTTTGTTAATTCAATTCATTCAAATCACTAACAATGGTTTCTATGGGACATAGAGAATGTCATTGTTGCATTAGAATGGGATTCTCTACATAGTTTGTGATCCATGGTTTATGCATTTCCTCTACCGTTTTGTTTTGTATAGAGTATATTTCTATTCTAATTTATATGTTTTAATATTTACTTGGTTGTCTTGATGTTGTTAGAGAGTATTTCATCGAGAATTCTTCTTATTTCATTTTTGGAGGATTGTGTGCATTTTATTTTTGGTGTTTGAATATGGGAGGAATATTGTGTGCATTATCTTGAAAACTCTGGTTTGTTTTAATTTATTTATTTTTTGTTTTTAGTTTTGATTCTCATTAATCACTTTTTAATATTCTTAATTTTTGCTTTGTTCTATGTAGTTTTTTGTGTTTGATGTTTGATTATTGGTGAGACTGTTGCGGCGAGTGTTGAGTTCATGCCTGTTTGCATTGTGGTCGTTTGATTTTGATTTCATTGCTGAAACAGTATCGTTGAGGGCAATGTGTTTGCCAATCAACTGTGATCAAATACTTTGTTTTGAACATGGTTAGATAAAGATGAGAAAAAACAGAAGACAGTGGTGGTATGCGGTGGAATCTTAGTGATTGGCTGCTTGCGATGGCATCGATTTGAGATCAATGGGTTACTGCGGAGGCAATGGTTCTAAATGGACAACGTTCTGGATTATTGTCCCTTCTAATGTGCTTCCTTCTCCATTATACACAAACTTCATTTTTTTTCTTCTTCAATTGTGTTATAGGTTTATCCTCATTTTTCTACATTATTTTACAGAGAGTAGCATGCCGTAGACAATTAATGTATTTTTCAATTAATCTGGAAGACATTTGCAATTATGAATAGCATGGTGGTAAAAACCATTTCCCCAACTTTTATTCAAACACAAACCGGTTTTTGTTTGTTATTTTCAAATCCTTCCAAATCTGAACAATGTTTAAGGGATACTTTAACAACCATTAGAACATATAGAGAATGTGATGTGAAGAGTATACACTTGAAGGAAGAACAACCATTGGATTTGCTTTTTTATTCGGTCTGATAGGGACAGAGGTTGAAATCTTATTCTGCAAATAATTAAGCAATCAATATTTTTCCACTAATTATTATATCTTATTTTTGTTTCATAAACTGGCAACTCCTTTTGTTGCTACTATAGTTTTCATTTTCTGTTATTTGTTATTGCTTAATTTTAATCTTAATTGCTTCCTTATTTGTTTTGTGTTTGTTTTAGTGCATCATAATCCTCTTGATCCATTATCTGTTTCTAATTTCCTACATATGATTTTCTTTAAAAAAAATAAAATTCCCTACATATGAATTTTTCCAACGTATGGATACAATACAACATTGGTTTGATGTAGCCTTCTTTTTATTCCAAATATACACCTGCTATTTCGGTTTTTTCATATGTAATTTCTAGTAACTCAAATTAACTGATTTATGGCAGTTTTTCTATCTATATTTGTTAATTGCTAATGAGAATTGAGTATTGAACGGTTCTATTGTTCCAGATTACAATTGCAAAAGACATTTCATCTATATTTTGAGAGGAAAATATGTCAGGGTTTCACCAAAAAATTATATTTCTTATCTCTTTTATCATCCATTGATTTTGAAACAAAGAGAAAGATATATTTCATCCATTTGGTAACAACGGGTACATACTTTCATCTTACGCTTTTTATTTTTAATTTCAACTAGCAACAAACATGTGCTAAGCACGGAACCCGTGCTCCGCACGGGCTAGGCGTTGAAACGTGGGTTATATGTTAAATGTTATTTGCATTTAGAAAAAAAAAAAATTAGGCTTAATTACACTTTTGGTCCCCGTGTTTGCCCTACTCACGAAAATAGTCCTGCCCTTTTAAAACAGAACAAAATTGTCCTTCAATTGTCATTTGTTGCATTTTTCGTCCTACCTTCCATTTTATCCTCCAAAAACGCTGATGTGTCAGAATTTTAACTGATGTGGCCAATAAAACACCTATGTCCTACCTTCCATTTTATCCTCCAAAAACGCTGATGTGTCAGAATTTTAACTGATGTGGCCAATAAAACACATATGTGGCAATGCATATGTGGATAATATCATTTATAAAATCACCAAATTAATTATATTATTTTGGAAAAACATTTTAACATTTTCATAAATAACAAGTTAAAAATTAAAGATATATAAAGATAGGCTTAATTACCACCATCATCATCGCCACCCAACATACCATTTTCCAGATCCATCATCTTTCTAGAATTCATACCACTATTTTGACATTTTAAGCCTTGATACTTCTCTTTTTGATCAAGCTTGGTCATTCTTTTAAATCTAATTATTTTCTCCAAAATATATATACAAAAAAAACTAAATCAACATAAATGTTGAAAAACATACTGTTTATGAGTTACATGCGTTAGCGCAGTAGAAAGAGCAGACAGACGGGCACGGGAGTGCCCGTCTGGACGCTAGTTATATATAAAGAGAATAACCCCTTCCGGCTCTTTTAAGCTGACTTTTTCTCTTTCCAAAAATTCCCTCAATTTTCAATACAAATAGATTAGAATAAATTTAAATATTAAAATTAAAGTGTAACAAACACAAATATCCAGTTTTTTTTCATTATCATTTAAAAAGTGTAACAAACTAGATGAGTGCATCTGTACTTACTTTTTCATTATCCTAATTATTGTTATTTTGAAGACGAAAAAATGGAATATATTAGCAACGGCAGTGAAACACCTAAGCACAAGATGTGCTAAAAGTGCCACTCCTAAAAACTGTCAGACATACAAAGAAGAGACAAAACTGTGGTCAGTCGATACCCATACATAATAAAGGGTCTGACCACCATCTTTGAGTACCGTACATAAAATTGGCCTTATTAGCTTTAAGCCACCAAAAAGAGTGAAATTTAACTTTTTCTTTTAGCTGCTCAATGGTTGTTTGGATATTATTATATATACTCTATTATTACGTTCATTCCAAACCAACCAGACATAGAGTAACCAAATAAGCTGGAGAAAGGATTGACGAGTCTTAGAGTGACCTGTAGAGTGAGTAAACTGGATGAAATAGTCATCAGTATTAAGGGGATCGACACCTGACATTCCGATCCAAGACCTGATAAGATGCCACAAAGTACCGAAAGTGGCGCAGTGAATAAATAAGTGTGGCGCAGACTCTGCCATGCCGCACCCTGAAACACACATAACAACATCGCCATTGATCACACCACGCCTCAGAAGATGATTCTTAGTCGGCAACCTGCCCCGCAACAACCGCCAAGCAACGATAGAGACCTTCGGTGGCACATGCTTATGCCAGATAAGATCTCCCACAGTGACGTCTGGAGGTTCAGCCTGAGTTGTCAGTTGTTGATAGACGCCTCTCACAGTGTAACCACGATCAGAATCAGAGTCCCATTGCCACCTGTCAGAAATATCAGACTGCAAAACGACACCGTTAAATAATTGCCTACACTCCTCTAGCAACTCCTCCTCCCACACCCTCAACCTTCGCCTCCAACCCCACGCCTGACTGTCAACCTCCCCACCAAGAGCGACTATATCGGCCATCGTGTCATTATCCTAATTATACCCTTAAACAACAACTTTTTCTATAATAAAGATTGTTGTTGGTTTCATTAAAAAATACGAATTTAGATTATATTATATTTTTTGCTATAACGTTGGTTTCATTGAAATATATAATCATGGTTAGTTTGATTTGTTATTATAATTTGAAAGCAAAAAACATTTATATTTTTACTTTCAATCAAAATTAAAATTTCATAAAAAAACTCTGTTCATAATTTTTGAACGTTAGCGCTTTCAAACTAACCATGATTATCTATTTCAATGACAACAACAATATATTTTGCCCGTCTGTCCGCTCTTTCTATTGTGCTAACACATGTGATTATTTTATTATGTTTGTTTGTATATTTTTTGACTAAAATTTTAAAATATTAATGGAAATTACTGATATATTGATTTATAAACAAAATATTGTCAAGGCATATAACAAAATTATTTTTCAACTCAACATATTTTAATTTGTCTACAAATAAAATTAAGATAAAATAACGATCATTTATTGTTTATTCTAATAGTAATTAGTAACATCATAACATAAATGTATAAATGACATGTTATGTAAAAGAAACATTGTTATGATTACGAAAAAATAATATCTTTAAAAACTACATTTTTTCGTAAAGTCTACATCTTCTCTTTTTATTTTCCCTTCTTTAATTAGAACTTTTGTTGAATTTTGAGAAACTCCTCTCGATACAGCTACATATAATTGACCAAGGTTGAACACGCCGTGGAAGATAGATTTCGACATTGGGAATGATCAGCTCTTGTGAGTTATTTATGGTATAGCAAAACATAGTCTAACGGGAAACTATTTTCTACTAAACACAAAGGGAAGTCCTAAACTGGCATTTGTTTTTAATTTAATTATGGACAAGAATATGCTCTTTTTCCAGCATTGCTTCATGTTAGAATTTCCACATCCAACATATTCTTAAATATACCACGACATAACAGTCATGTCTCATTACACAGGTCATATCTAGGGTCTATGTTTTGCAACAACATCAAAGGTTCACCTTTGTTTACATTTAAAATACGTGGTGGGATACTTCCTTGAGCAATTGAGTTTAGGAACTCTTGTTGAAATAAGTTATAAGTATCCCCTTCAACCTCATCAAATGACAATAAATTATGTTCTTCTCCTGAAAACTGATTGATAATTAATATTTAATATAGTGCTAACAAATCTTTTTTCTAAAATATTTTGAGTCATAATATCTTTTTAGAGGATTTAAAGTTCAATCTTTAACATTATTTTTTGCTCACGTTTGTTACTAATCATTTTTTAGAGGATTTAAAGTTCAATCTTTAACATCATATTTTGCTCACGTTTGTCACTAATCATTTTTTCAGAAGATTTAAAGTCCAATCTTTAACATTATTATTTTTTCTTGTCAAAAAAAACATTATTATTTTTTGCTCACGTTTGTTACAAATCTTTTTTTTTTAGAGTATTTAAAGTCCAATCTTTAAGATTATTATTTTTTGCTCAGGTTTGTTACTAATATTTGTTTAGAGGATTTAAAATCCAATCTTCTTGACCAAAAAAAAAAGTTCAATCTTTACCATTATTTTTTGCTCACATTTGTTACTAATATTTTTTTATAGAGGATTTAAAGTTCAATCTTTTGCAATATTTTTTGCTCACGTTTGTTACTAATCTATTTTTTGGAGGATTTAAAGTCCAATCTTTAACAATATTTTTTGCTCACGTTTGTTACTAATCTTTTTTTAGATGATTTAAAGTCCAATCTTTACAATAATTTTTTGCTCAAGTTTGTTACAATTAATCAAAGGCGAAGAAGAGTAACTTATATTAATAAAATAATATGTAATTCACGTGTTATTTTATAATTGGCTAACAATAAGAACAATTCAGAAGGAATTGTGTGTAAATTTTCTCCTTAAATTAAATTTATTATTATCTATTTGCTACATTTGTTATTTGTATTTAAAATTAAAATTAAAAATTAAAAATCAAGGGTATTTTTTGAAAGAAAAGTTCAATCCAAAAACATGCTGAAATGAACAGTTTTATTTATATGTAGTATAGATAAGCACTATATTAGTATATTAGATAAAAGGGAATAAGATAACAAGAAGATGAGAGAGGAAACAAATGAGTTTGTTATTTACAAATTCCAGAGAATTTGTTATTTGTAAAATATAGGGAATTAATTATCAAGGGATAAAATTATAAATACTTAAACTAAAAATCGGATAACAAGGAAAAACAAATGGAAAGAGCAAAGGGATAAGAAGGAGAACAAAATGATAAATATATTAGAAGAAAAATTGTTTAAATGTTATTATTACTAAAAAAACGGATATAGAGAAAAGTTTGTTAGAAACAACATACAACTCACAAACGAGATTAATTATTGATTAAAAAATAAAAAGCATAAAATATTGATGAAAGGATATACCTAACATTAGAATAAGTAGGAACAAACCCCTCCAAAAAAGTAGGAAAAAATTCCGTATGTGAGCCTATATATATATATATATATATATATATATATATATATATATATATATATATATATATATATATAATCCAAATTAGATGAAATTGGTTTTAAGATCTTAATTATAATTTTTTTCTTCTTTCTAGGAGACATGGAAGGAAACAAAGAAAAAAAGGAAAGAAACAATTTGGTCATCCGTTGATTTAGAAGAGAAGTATTCACGACAGAGCAATCTCATTTTGTTGTTTCACTGGGGAAATGACTATGGATACGCGGAACATGTTGTTTTGATTTGATGCCGACAACAAAAATTTGTGGCATTAGTCATTCGTCCAGTCAAACAACAAAATGAAATTCCTCTTCAAGATTGCAGCAGAAACATGATAGTTTTATTGGGTTTAGAGCGTAGGACAAACACGTTTCGGGTGCTGATTTTGTTTGCATGGAACATTACTGTACATGGTATGTCCTGTTTTCTGTATTTGTCAATTGTCAGAACATAAGGGATCGAAAGGTTCACGGCGAATGTGCAGGAATAAAAAAGCAAATGGATCTTGGTGTTAACGTGAACAAATTTCTACATGTAGCTTTATGATCTTCGTTTTCACCTTGAAAAGGCTGGAAATATCCGTACTCTTTCATTGATGTGGTTAGTTATTACAATTTTATTGTTGCTGATTCTGTTATAACGTTTGGCTTTTGATACTTGTTAGGCACCTCACTCCTGTAGAAAACTAATGACTCTTTCAATGATGAATTTTTGGTTTTTTGAAGCGTACATGTGAGGACCGGGAAGAAGAGGAAAGAAAGATGAGATATGGTAACTTGTTTTTGCCTGATTATATTGTTCTTGCTTGGTGTCGTGCACGGTAAACTTGAATCTTTGTGTACTATTGTTCTGTTGTTTCTCTGTAGTGATTGTAGTTTTGTCTGTACTTGACAGTATAGTGTGAATTATGTGACATTGAGTATGTTTTTAGAATTTCTCTTGAAACAATATTTTACTTTTGATATGCATTTATGTATTGGATTTCCAGTGTGGATTTAGTGTAGAGGTTTCTTTTCATTTATTTTTTAACAGCAAATAAAAATTAGATTCAAGTGGAAATTATGTACAAATGGTAATAACTTGGGATGAAGTACAAGGAACCAAAAACATGAAAGAGATAATAAAAATAGTATTAGAGAAAGATTGACACAAAGTCACTGTGACTTCCTACTTTAAAGTCATAGAATCCAATCTTTTAAGGCGGGAAAGTCCTAGTGATTTTTGTGTAATTTAATGTGTTTTATGAGAGAAAGATGAAAGAGATAATAAAAAGATTAGAGAGAAAATAGTATAAGAGGGCTTCACATTAATCATATGCTTAAGATCATGCTATTGGTATTGAATTCTACAGAAAAGTATGTATGCACCAATCCTTGACAATATTTCTTTTAATTTTAACCCTAGGAGGTGATATATTTGAAACTTGCATGTAAAAGTAAAACAGCTCTAATGAAGTTGGTGGGTCCCAAATAAATTTGGTGGGACCCATGTGAATTTTAACCAATCAAAAAGAATGTGTTGAAAAATATGTGTTAAAATATGTGTTGCTAGCATTTCTCAGAAGACACAATCAAAAAAACAATTCCCAAAAAAGCATGCGGGTTAAGCAAGAATCTTAAAACTTAATCAAGGAAATGAAAGTTAAAAACTTCAACAACAACAACAACAATAAAACTAGTATTGATACAACAATAAAAAAAACTCCAATTTGTTATGAAATAAACCAAAAGCACTAGATCAAAGAAGAAGGAAAAGAAGATGATGAAAGCTTTTGTATTATTCTCATCACAAGTGTATCTTTACATCTAAACATGAGTCCTATTTATAGGATACAAATAAGCAAGTGAATGTTCACATGCAATCAAAGAACACTAACAATTCATTCACTAATGAGAGTTATAAAAACTTGAAAGATCAAGAATGGACATCCACCAACTTTATTATTCATAACACAATTTTTTTTTTAGACTTAATTGCAATTTTTTATTTTATTCAACTAAACCAGTATGGATACTAGTGCCAAACACATACTAGAATTACATCATACTTAAAATATATTGTTAAGATGTCGTATCCTTCTCATTAATGTGATTTCTCTTTGTCCAGTATGTCGATCCACCACATTATTGGCTCATCCATAAAGTCCAACAATGGTATGATAACTTGGTTCACATGAGTGGATCTTTGTGGTATATCCCGAATGCAGAGAGTTTCATACTTAAGAGATAAATGTTAATGTGTCAATTGCGAGTTAAATTTTACATTGTATGCAAAAGTAGATATTGATCAACATTTAAGTTATACAATTGTATACTTACACTACAAGAAAACTGTGTTTTAGCGTCAGCCAAAAACCCACTCTAACTGGGTAAAAACCGACGCTAACTTTGATTTAGCGTCGGATTAGCATCGGAGTCGGGCACATGCTAAAAAATTCGAAGCAACTGGATAGAGTCCGCTCCCAGGACACCGAGGCTAAAGTAGCGTCGGTTCTGCCGAGTATAATCGGACTCTACAATGAGCCGAGGCTATTAATTTCAACATCTGGAAAGTCAACCAAATCATGTAGAGTCAGCCAGACCGACGCTAAATTGTTCACTTAGAATCGGACCGGCAAACTCTAAAGTCAACATTTAAGTAGTCAACAAAATTTTTTAGAGTCGGCTACACCGATGCTAAAGTCAATAATCAGAAGTCAACCAAAATTCATAGAGTCGGTCAGGCCGACGCTAGATCATTATTTTTTTATTAAATATTTTTCCTTTACTGTATACCCTGTTATCCCATTGGGCTAATAAACGAGTTAACACAACAAATCAGTTAACCCATCTGAATTGAGAATCAAAATACATGTGAATCTGACTTAAAGAATTTATTTCGTTAAAAAAAATGCTCTAACAATTTACTTCATATAGTCGGCCACTATATTTTATATTTTACTTATATAACTAGTAGAGAATAATTTTGAGAACAAAAATAGAACCTTTTAACTTGTAGTCAGGTCCAAATACAACCACATTGTCACCGTAGCTTACTAGCATACCTGACATTCAATCTCATTTTTCAATTTAAAATTTAAAATAACTAAATAACAAATCCCTTGTGAATCATACTTCAGATATATCACTTGTATTTTAGAAAGGAAAAACAATAGAAATTATAGAATAAATCTAGCTAATCTTTCTAATTATAATAACTCCCTACTTTTCTTAATTAAACTAACAAGACAAGTTTTGTCATTGACTTTATACATAATATGAGGAACAAGAATCACATAAACACATTAATTATCCATACTCTACACAATATTTTACCTCGTCAGTGCTCCTATAAACATACCATAACCCTTGGTCTTTAACACAAGAATCACCTAGACTAACCAACATCTCCAAACAAGCCAATCAATACTATACAAATCCATGCGGATTCACATATGATAGATAAAAAACCTGAAATTTTCAACCAAACATCAATCACAACATCATAAAAACTAACAAATTTTAAAGAGAAAGATGATAGTTAAAAACAAAAAATTGAAACAAAATCACATGTAGCAAATCACAAAGATATGTGGATAAAATACAAGTGAAGATGGATCCTTCATATAACATGAAGATATGTGGTAGGAACACCACAGGACATGCGTTAAAATTGATCAAGTCAAGGAAAAGCGAGTAATACATTCGTAAAAAATTGAAAGACAATTTTAAAAAACTAACCTTAAAATGAGGTAAAGAACAGCGCCAAGTTCTGTATAAATGCCTAAACAGAGGAAAAACCCATGGTAAGACAAATACCTAACAACTAATTAAGCAAATTATATGATACAAGTTTTGGAACAGCCATATAACTTGTAGACGCTTCAGGTTGAGATGATTAGATATGTCTTGGACAAAATTTGCTCTTAACAAACTGTGATAGCTTTTAAGTTGCAAGAAGTAACTATGATTTCCTTATCTCTCGGGTACATATATTAGTACATCAGTTATAAAGATATAACAAGGTGATGGTCATATATTAGTTTAAAAGAAGAATAAAACACAGAAATCTTTTTCTAGGCAACATATAGAGACTAGAAACTAGATTATTACTTTTTTAAGTGGCATGGTTTGTATATAATAGTATGCATGATAAAGGTCCACGTGTTTTTATAGGTGGCTAAGGTCACATGTTTTTAAAGATGGTTACATATATTTTACAAGGTTCACTTGACATAATTGCTACGTAGTATGATTAAAAATAAATATAGTACTACTCTTAATTAAACATGGTTATTGGATTGAACCAAAACTTCATCAACAAATGGAGGTAAGGATTACCTTGCAAATTATAATTGAACTCCAGTACTTCTGTTAATACTTACATGATTTAGTACCTGCACAGCAAATTATAAAACATTTAAGAAAAAGTGAAAAGAAAAGTCTTCCAAAAAAAATTCAATTGCAACATAGATGTCATAGATAACACCACATTCATCATCTAATGCAATTAGTTCAAGTATGGTTATAATTATACTCATCATGATTATTACTATTACTTGCAAGTATATATCAATCTTTTAAAGTCAAGCAAACAACATATGAAATCCAACATAAGAATAAAACTAGCACCAAGAAAAATCTAAAAGCCTAACTTTCAGTTTTGTCCCTTAACCTTCAGCAGGTACTCTAGTAAGTCATGGCACTTGCAGTGTTTCAAAGTGTATTCCCCTTCGGCTTCACTTTATTATCCTTGCATCATGGTATTCCTACATTGTTTCTCTTCACAACATTCTACAACATGTAATTGATCATCAAAACTCGTCTATCTGATCTTACTGAAGTCATATATATCAAAAGACGAAAAAGAAAATTATATAACATAAGACTGAATTCAAAAGCTAGTTGAGTTATATATACAAAATATATAACTAAAAGATGACTAACCAGTGACCCAAAAAACAGCAGAAACATACAACAAGTGGCAAACTCAACATACTCACAACATTGGAAAATATAAAAACATAGATCAACCAAACAACACTAACGGATAAATGCAACAAAACCTAACAAAAGAGACTCAATTTTAGAAGTTAAACTTATCAAACAGACGTAACAATAGGAGCAAAAATAAAATAAAATAAAAAGCAAAAAAACCTATAGAAAGAAACTCATGACAATTATAGCTTGCTTACTTATTCAAATACTCAAAATGCATATGACACAAAAGGAATGTGTTATGACAAGAATCAACAACAACAAATATATAATCAGATAGCTTGATTGGATTACAAAATATGCCAAGCAATAACATACAAAGCAAAAAATCGATAATTACTCTCAGGACCTGAACTATCAGTTTCAAATGATGCTTAACCATAAATAAAATAAAGTAGTCTCTAAACTACATGAAATCCGTCAAATTAGTTTCAAAAATGTTAATAGCAGGAGCTAAATTGACAGATTTCATATAGTTTAGGGACTAAAATTTATTATTATACTTACATAGTTTAGGGACAAAATTGGAGACAGGGTGATAGTTTAGGGACTAAATTGATCATTTTCTCACCTAGGAAATTGAAGACTGGTAACCAGAACGGAAATGAGGCTATATACATCTTTGATGTGTACATGGAGATCATCCTCCTTCTCACAATTGAGAAGAACCCTTAGGCAATGAAGCTTTACACACATAAACAACAAAAACAATCCATCAAACTTTTCATTCACTTTATAAACTTACAGTAACAGTTTATTTTATAGAGGAATTCGATTATATGCAAAGCTTAACAAGTAATTGCTAGTCAATGCATGCACAAAATAGATCCTAAGATTATATGTTCTATTAATCATTGATTTCAGGTATTATCTAGCATTTAGCAATTGCAATCAAGTATCAACACTTAGAATTTAAGATCAAAAACTGAAAATGAAATTACCGTGTGTAACTGACGCGAACTCCAACCTAAAGCACCAGAAGAAACGCGATCTGAAACCCTAGCGACGAAAACGGAAGGATCGGATGAAGCAGAGAGGTTGAGGATGAGATGAACGAGATGTTCGGCTAGGTTCATCGTGAAAGAGGAGAGAGTGGCGACGAGAGGTGAAACGAGAAAGTGAATGAATTAAGGAATGGAGAGAGAACGAGAGAGTTGTGAGAGAGCGTAAGAGACATGGATAGTTGGAGAGGAAGATTAGAGATGAGATTGGAGAAGTTTATTTTAATAAGAATCAGTCATATGCAGAAGAAAAAGAAGAAGAAGTCGTGCAAGAAGATCATGGTTTGGTTGATGAAAAGTGAGTGGATAAGGTTCTGGATGAGTGGGTGGAGGTTTTTTGAAAATGATTGAATTTTTTGGTGAGTAAGTATCAGAGAATAATTAGGAAAAATATTTTCGGATTTTTTTTTAATGAGGGTATTTTTGTTGACTTGAGTAAAAATGTGATAATAATGATTTTATAAAAATTAATTTTTATCAGTAAAAATTAGAGTCGGATAAGCACACTCTACATTTATTCAAATAGTCAATTACGGACCTCCCAATGTGTAGCCTCGGCTCGGCCGACTCTAATATTTTCAAAAATTAAAGAAAAACTATAAATTAATTTAGAGTGTGTTATTCCGACTCTAAACGGACGATATTAGCGTCGGTGTCGGGGGCCGACGTTAAATTTGGAGTCTAAAATCATGTTTTCTTGTAGTGTTAATATATTAATATTTAGGATGAAAATTTGGTGTCAAACTCAATGTAAGATCCCCGTCAATCAAAAATTATGATGAATTGTTTTATAAATTTCTAGATGTAATTTGTTTGAAATTTATATCTTAGATTGTAAATGTCATTCTCTTTCACGAGGGTTATTTCATTCAACCTCTATTATTACAAATTCATTTACTTTTGATCTTTGGTGGAAAATGACAATGGAAAAGTGCAGAAGTGTTGTTAAGTTGACAATTTACATGCATATTAGACTCTTTTTTTTAATGACATGCTTATCAGACTTTTAAAATTATGTAGTGTTTTTTTTCAAATAATTATCCAAAAATCTCCAACTATTTCCACAAACCCGTAAAATTACAGACATCTCACATTATTTCCAATATACTCTCACAATCAAAGCACAGATAAAAACAAAAAAAATCCTGACCACATTTTCAAAAAAATAAATCGTATCCGTTTTTTCTTCTAATTTCCTTTCTTAATTCTCTTGAAAGAAATGAACATAAATCTCGCTCCATGAAACCACCTCCAACCAACTTTTCGAACATTATGTGTCTTCGTTTGACCTTATTTGATTATGTCATGTAATAACAGTCATGGAAAATTCACTACTAAGAAAAGAAAAGGTCCTTTTCAGATGTAATTTCGGACGGTTTTGGGACGGAATTTACAGAAAATTCCCACGGATTTCGGACGGAAATGTGTTTTCGGACGGAATTCGAACAGATAAGGCGTTGTCCGAAAAAGCCGCGTCGCAAATTGTATTGTTGTCCCAAATTCCCTCCGAAATATATTTCAGACGGATTTCGTACAGTTTTCGCACAAACACAGTTGTGGGATATTGGACTAAACTTCAAACGGATTTCGGACGGAATTGATTTGAATTTCCTACAGCTTTCAGACGGAGTTGAATTTAATTTCCTATGATTTTCAGACGGAATTGAGTTAAAATTTCCTACGGTTTTCAAACGGATTTAAGATAAATTTTCCAACGATTTTCGGACGGATTTAAATTGCTTTAAAATATTTTCAACGCTTTTCGGTCGTGATTATAATTTTTTTTTATTTTACAGAAAGTCCACAATTCATATATTTTTACGAGTTTGGGATAAATTCCAATATGTAAAATTTATATTAAATAATACATACTAAATCAAATAAAAATAAATAATAATTCAAGAGTAAACAAATGTTCATTGTATGAAACAAAATTATATAAACTACATTCGTATAAGTGCTTAATGTTCTAACACAATATATCACAATCTAACATGACTAAATTGTTCATTAGTCAATACTCAACAATAAAAGTAACACAATAAAGTGCACTAGCAGGGATAGGCCAGGGAGACAAGTATATCCAATTGAAATAAAAGCCCTCAAATCCGTCTCAATGTTTCACACAGTTTTGGGACGCATTTGTTTTTTTTAAGAAATTCGTGCGAAATTCGTGGGAAAAAACCCTATTTAAAGATGGCGTAGAATTTTCACACAATTTTGGGACGGGTTGGGACAAAATTTTCGCTACGTTCAAACCGTCCCAAATCCGTCCGAAAAAATCAGACAAAATTGAGACCGTCCAGAAATTCCGTCTGAAATCACTGTTTTTTTAGTAGTGATTGCACATTTGATTGAGATGTTAATGTGTCAAGTGTGAATAAAGTTATAATTGAATGGAAGAGTAAATTTCAAACAACATATAAGCAAGATGACTCGTATACCTAATGTCTTAAGGTTTTTAGTGTAGATGTGTTATGATGAGTTGACAAAATACATGCATATTAGACATTTTAAGCTTGTAGTGCATTTGTTGGACCTTATTTGACTTTATCACATAATTACAGACGCGAATATTCGCACACTTGATTAACATGTGTTAATTTGTCAAGTGTGAGTTAAGGTTCTACATTGAAATGAAGAGTAGATTTTGTACAAGATATATGAGTTGTCACATATGTGTTATGCCATATGGTTTTGTATGAAGATGTGGTGTCGATCTCTGATGTAATATCAAAAGTAAGTATTTTTGTGAATCGTCTCCATAGGGACTGGTGCGATATTTAAGTTGTTCAACAATTGATATCGTTCTAAACTTATGGTTCAAATGATTGATTGATTAAAAACTAATCTAAATTGGAATATAACAATAAAATTGAGACGAGGTAGGGCAATTCACGCCTGGGGTTAGAGTCGGTTACCAAACATTAAATAGTGCATTCTTATGATCGCTTAAACGGATTCTAGCTTTGCGCAATATTATCACATATTGCTCAACAACATCATTCGTGTCCAAATAACGTCGTGATTTATATTGAATCATTTTAATGCCGATTTCCCAAACTATTAAACGATCCAATAGTCGATTGCATCGTTGTATTGCCGATTTCCCAAACTATTAAAGCGATACAAAAGTTTTGAGTTCCAATATTCAAGGTGATTATCAAAATCTAAATTCCATGTCTAGAACTTTGACGTATTGATAGATGAATATTCTAACCTTAGATTTAAAACCATTTTTCAACATCATTTCAAATCATAAATATAACATTAAACACAATAATAAAATCAATCATCAACTAAAAATTGCTAGAACCATATATTTAAGGATAAAATGAATACATATTAGCTTGATCAAGTACCTCTAACCCTAAAGGATAGATTTAGCTACAAACTTTCATAGAAGCCTTGCAAAAATGGAAGAAAAGATGAAGATTCATGATTTCTCTACAAATCTTGGGAAGAATCCACTTCTAACACTCTGCTTCATGTTTCTCTCTCTAGAAATGTTCTCTCTCTCTCTAAAAAAATCAGAAAATATCAAAAACAATGAATGAATCTCTGAAAAAGAAGAAAAAAAAGCTATTTATATGGGCTGAGTCTAGGTAATCTGGCTTAAGCCAACTTAACTCGCTTAAGCCAGATGCAGGAAATCTCACACAGCTCCAATTGATGGCTGCCACGTAACCTTATCTTGCTGACATTTCTGGATCTGGCTTGAGCCTGCTCGGGGCGAGCTCTCCCTGGACAGATCTGGCTTAAGCGAGTTTTCTGGCTTAAGCCAGAATACTTCTGCACTTTGGTTGATTCTTGGGTCCTGGCTTGTATTTTCCTGCACAAAAAGGGTAGAATGAGGCAACTAAAGCATAAATGGCATAATTGCATAAAATTGTAGCTTTTCCTTTAATTAATTTGCAAAACAAATCACTAAAGTGCCTAAATTAACACAAGAAATATATCACTTTTGAGCACTTATCAATCTCACTTGCGTGTTTATCCTAAATTTTGATTATTGGATGACATTTGTTTTTATGCTATATTTTTTATTCAACCTCAAATATTTCAAATTCATTTGCTTTTGGTTTTTGCTGGAATTTGATAATAGAAAAATACATACGTGTTATGCAGAATTGACACAATACATTGTTTATTAGAAATTTTAAAATAATGCGTTGTTTTTTAATGTAGTCTAGTTTTTTGATAAAATATTTATCAAAAAATCAAGACATCCCAACTAGATTGGCACCTCAAGACCACCTCCGCTATATTTGCTATACTCACACAGTCAAATCACACACTTTTTATTCCTATTGTTTATTTAATGTTCAAATTCTTTTTTATTTTCTTTGTTTTTCTAATTTATTTTTCTCTTTTCATGAAAGAAATGAATACAAATCTCCCTTCATTAAATCACAATCAGTAACCCTTCTTTTTTTTCCATGTTATGCCTTCACATGATCATATTTGGTTGTGGTATCAAATCATAGATGCAGAATGAGAGAGATCTTCATTAATATATCATACGTGAACAAAAGTTTCAAATTGGATGCAGTAGTAGATGGTGAGAAAGATAGAAGCGAGATTACACATATACATAATATCATATGAATTTAGATTAATATGGTGTCAACCTCACTTGTGTGGTTGGTTTTATACTAATGTTATTATCCAATCCGGTCTAGGCTCCCCTGAAACTCCCAATATTATAAATTATTTTGTTCGTTTTTGAATGACATTTTCTTAACTCTTTTATCTTAAACTTTTGTTTTTGAATGCTATTCGCTTTGGTATTATGTTTTTTTATTCAACCATTATTTTAAGTTTTTTATTCGCTTTGGTGGGATCCCATGCATTCTAATCACTAATTCATGACAAATCTGTGAGACAAACTTTTAGGAAAACAATATTTAAAATGATGAAATTGGGTGTAAATAATTAGCAAAGTGAGTGTAAATATATTTGGGTTTCAATATAATTCATTCATCATTCACTATAAATTATGTTTCAATTTCAATTAAGTTTTGATTGACTCATGATTAGGTTTTTCACTTATCGATCATGTTTAATTTTTCAGGACTACATTTTGGTAGCGTGGTAGTGACTGGTCCCTTCGTGAGGACTACATTTTGGTAAGTTCTCTCTCCTACTCTTCACTTTTTTCCTACTTTTTGGATTTTATTAAACTTCAATGCTTGTTCTTAATCGTGATTCACTTTGTCATTATGATTGGTTTATGTCTTGTTGCACAAATTAAATTAATTGTTGTTGGTATTTGAGTAATGTTTGCCTAAGAGTATAAATATTGTTTTAGCTATAAAGTACAGACACGACTCTGACATGTCTTTATTGATCATTTTGCAAAAGTGACATGATTCAATATAATCATACGTCTCGGCGTTGTGTTGGTGTCAAACACTTACACGTGTTAGATATCGGACACGCCTTTGATCAGAAGAGTCGGTGCAGTGCTACATAGTGTTTTAAGAGTATGGATAAAATGAAATCTCTTATAAGCATCCGTTACTCCTCTGTATCTTGGATTTAAAAGGGAAGCCACAGAGACATTTGCTCATAATTCTTACTGTGTAGTTTCTTATGTATTGTTACCTGAATTCTATCAAATATGGAGTACTCTTAACCATAACTACCATTTTATTATAGATACTAGGGGCGAGGATGCGTTTTGAACCTGAATATCATTGATTTGGTACGATTTTTATCCTTATAACTTCAAAAGTATATTGATTATGATTATCTTATTGACTTGGACTATGATTTCAGGAGGACAAGCCAAGACACTAATGTTTGTTCACATTAGTCCAGAGACCAATGCTATTGGACTATTGGAGAAACAGTTGAACGTGGTGCTGCCTGAGTAAACAAGGATGGAGCAGACGTCAAAGATATCAAAGAACATGTTTATTTTGAAAATTTGACCTCCTAGTTCTTCATAATAGTCTTAGGAAGCCTTACTTCGTCAGTTAAGTTAAAAAAATTCAAGTGTGTTTCAGATTGCCAGCCTTAAGGCAGCATTGGCAAGAAAGGAAGCAAATTCAGAACATTCTATATCCGCCAGCTCTGAAAAATGTAGGACAATGGTTAGTCAACTGTCACCTTATCATGCAAACTGGCGAGCTGCAGATATCGTAGATGATCCCTTTGGATGCCGGCAACCAATGATTGATGTTGGCGGCTTAGAGGTATGTACATGTTTTTGTTGATAAAAACAAAATTATTTCTCTGATATTACAAAATGGTTGGATGAGTAATCCCCAAAAAATTTCAGAAATTTCAAAACATAAAGTTTATTTGTGTTTAAATCTCTCAAGGTGTTGGATCTGTAGAAGCTTTTTTATTGACTTAGACTATGATTATTTTATTTACAATACATAAATGACATTTGAAGCTATGTCATCAAATAGTATAGCTATATATATTAGTTTGAAATTTGTGCACTTTTGAAAATTGGTTTAGATATTTTCTTGGTTAGTGTTTCAAGTACTAAATTGATTTGTGGTTTTTGATTATATTCTTAGCTATATCAATGTTTCTGGAATTGATTTAGATTCAAAAAAAAATTATGAATTGTTTACAGGTGAACTAAGGATCATAAGGATGTTTCTCAATTGTTTCACCTTCTGCATAGTTCTAAATATGTAAGTTCTTCATCTTTTCTTGTTATTTGAAAAGTTATAGGGATTTAGTGAAAAAGATGAAGCTAATGCTTGTTAAGTGTTTGAGAACACACTATTTTTGTACTTAATTTTTGTAACTAATATTTACTTGTGGTTTATATTGAGTGATCAGTATAACCTTCTCCTTGGTTTGGCAGCTAAAATGTCTAAAGAACCATTCAGATTTCTGGTGAGATATCACTAGTGGAGTAGTCACAACTTCTCAATAGGATTTTATTGCTTGTTTCATCTTTAGTAAAGGTAAATTCTGCTCCTATTATTGGATTTGGTTCAATCATTTATACCTTGAATTTATTTTTATTGTGTTTGTTCCAACATTCCTTCTAAATACTTGCAACTAGAAGATTTTTGTTGATTCAAGTGAAGCTACGAAGGATGGTATTGAAAGCCAAGAAGATTTTTGTTGCATTAGCTTTCTTAGCACTATATTAAAATATTAAATATAGTGCTAAGACTTTTTTTTTTTAAATTAGTAGAAAAAGTCATTACTTGGTTTAGTTTTTTTTAGAGATTACTAGGTTTAGTGAGGATATCTTATTTTATTGTCTTGTTATCCAAAAAAATTGATCTAAATGTTTATCCAAATGCAGTATTCTGATTTGCTTGGATTATGTAAAAACACTTGTTATGTGATTTGTAGATTGAGTACAAAAAGTCCATTAGATAATCCACTTTTTAGGTGCATTGAGTACAAAAACTCCTATAGATAATCCACTTTTCTAATAATTTCAATCAACAACATTTCTGGTATATTCACATTTTTTTAGCTTAGACAGTTGTGCGACACATTTTACAACTTTTCAAAAAAATTAAATGTGACATTTTTTTAATGTTACTAGTGATACAATAATATCTGCTGTTTGGAAGGATCTGGGGAGATGGGGGTATCATTCATAGGTAAGGGTTACTATGAATTTTGTTTTTCAACAGTTGGGGCCTAAGAAGGGTAAGATATGTGGGTTCTTGGAATTTAGATCCAGGTTTATTGAAGTTGTTTGCTTGGACAAAAGATTTTAGTCCAGCAATATATACAACAAAATTTCTCTGCTCAGGTTTGGTTAAGGATCTATGGCCTCTCTCAAGAATATTGGAGACCAAAGATCCTTTTTGCTATTGCTAGCAGCATTGGATCCCCAATTTGTACTGATGAAGCAGCTACTAAATCAATGTTTGAAAGAACATTTGGTCAATTTGTCAAAGTTTTAGTGGATATGGATTTGTCACAACCTTTGAAATATAAGGTACTTGTTGAGAGAAATGGGTATGCTTTCTTTGTAGATTTTGATTATGAGAATCTTCCACCATTTTGTACTCATTGCAATATGGTTGGACATCATGTGGGAAACTGTAAGAAAATCAAATCTAGTGAGTCAATGGAAAACAAAAAGCAAGATGCAAGGCAAAATGTTAATGTGAAGACTAATCTTGTTTTTGTCCAAACCAAAGATGGAAGAAATGCTAAGAATAGAGATAAAGAAGTGATTGATCTTGAAGTTTTAGCAGGAAAGGAAAAGGAGGAAACTAACAAGAATGATCAGGAGAAGTTACTTGATCAAGAAGCAAGCTCCAGTAAAACAAACCCTGCAGCTTTATTGAAGGAGCAGGATAAGCTTCTAGAGAAAGATTTGAATGAAAATATCCACAACAACATGGTGACAAGAGTAAATGAAGATGGGAGCTCCATTGGATCAGAGTTTGTGGATGCTACACAAACTAACTTAGAAATAGACTCAGTAGAAGGAGATGAAAGCATTGAAACACCTGTTAACCAGCTACAGGTTGCAATTATTTCTTCTGTTGATACAAATCATAGAAATATGCAGTTCTTGAAAGATTCATGGGCCAATATGGCTGAGAATACTGATGCTGAGGCAAGGCTGCTTGCATCTCTTGAAAAAGAAACAATCTCTTCTTCTGATGATGGTTTTCAGATTCAAATGTCAAAACAACAAAAGAAAGCTCAAAAGAAAAAACAAGCAAATAGAGAAAATTATGCAACCAGATCTAAAGGTATTCCACACAAACCATTTAGATGAAGAGTCTCTATTGGAATGCAAGGGGTATGGCCAATGGCCCAACCAGATTGGCTCTTAAAAGGTTACTTGTTGTAAATAAACCTGATTTCTATTTTATAACTGAACCCTGGATCAGATTTGATGCATACCCTAGAGGTTGATTCCATAGATTAGGTTATAAGTTATTTGCTACCAATAACAGAAATGACTTATTACCTAATATGTGGTGTTTTTGCCTGCAGAACCTTCATCCAGTTATCTTAGATACAGATGACCAACTTCTTGTTTTTTCTCTTAATTACAACAATATCAACATAGGTATCACTGTTGTTTATGCTTCAACAACTTATATTCATAGAAGAATGCTTTGGAACAAATTACAATACATTCAGAACCATTACCCCATCCCCTGGTGTATGGGGGATTTCAACTCCATTTTGGGAGTTCATGAGCATAGAGGCCATTGTATTCCTGCCAGGGCCCCTATGGAAGAATTTCAACTTTAGACAGACCTTAACCACCTCATCCATTTACCAACAGTAGGAGCTTTCTATACCTGGAGGAGTGGTAGAAGAGGAACTAGAAATACTGAAAGAAGGCTTGACAGATGCATTTGCAGAGATGGATGGATATTGTGTTGAACAAGTGACTTCAAACACACAAGAGGGGGGGTGAATTGTGAAATAAGCACTTAAAAAGATTTTAACCAAATAAAATAAAGTGCTTATAAAGGTTTTTAATAAATATGAAAACTAGAGAAATTTAGCTAAAATAAATAACAAATAAAGTAAAAGAGATAAGGGATGAGAGAAAAGACACCAAAAGATATACCCTAGTTCGGCCTAAAACACCAAGGCCTAAGTCTAGTCCCCAAGGAAAAGCCCCTTGAGATTTTCACTAACCTAGCTTTTAAACGGGATAAGCTAGTAACATTTACAAATAACGAGCACTCTCCAAACAAAACAAAAACCTTTATAGAAGAGTCTCTAAACCAAGAGATATCACCTCTCTTGAAATTATGGGATCACACCCAATACAAAGAAATATAACAATTTAAATGATTACACCAAATGTGTAGATAAAAACAACTTGAAGCTCAAATGATATAACTCAACTATGTAGTATAAATAGCTCTCAATAAAAATAAAATAAATTAACAAGTGTAAAAATAATGAGAGTGATGAAATAATATTTTTCACAAAATTTTATTGCAAATATGAGTTGTTCTAATAAGCTATCACAAGACACCTATTTATAGGTAAAAATGAGAATGCAATTGTTTTAACAAAATGATAGTCGTTGGACATAATAGTTAAAACACTAGCCGTTGGAGGCATCAAGAAAAATTAACCGTTGTCACTTTGATGAAATAGGAAACATATATATTCTTTCTCTTAAAAACCAACGGTAACAAAAAAATCCATGCCAACGGTTATAATGCTAATCAATTTTCCAATACAATATCAATTGTAATGAAATAGGAAATATATGATCTCTTATATGAATGAGAACATGAAAGGAAACGGTAACAAAAGATTTAATGCACATGAGTCAAAATATGATTTATAAGTAATAACCAATTATGTGATTTGTAAAATAAATTCTGACTTTTTATGTAAAAATAATCACGTTCAAATGAAAACCATTATGAGTGTGTGATTTATTTTCATGAGAGTTTTTTCTACTCCTTACATAAAAGTCCTAATATAAATAAAAAAACTCAAGACTCAAGACTTGATAGCTTGAATTTCTTTTCCGCTTTTTGCATCGTTGTTCTTTTAGGACTTCTTTTGTCAATCATCAAAACCAAAGTATTCCTGTCAAGGCATATATTCACATATTGCTTCTTCTGTAAATTGCTCAACCCTGATTAGAAACCAGTCAGACCATTACCCCATTTTGCTTGACTTTCATTTTACCAACCACAAATTTTCTTCCCAATTCAAATTTCTAAAAATGTGGAGTTTACATGAAACCTGTAAAGAAGTAAAGAAGTTATACAAGAGAGTTGGAACATTCCAATTATTGGTTGTCCAATGTTTGTTTTAACCAAAAAACTTGAAACCCTCAAAGTAAGGTTGAAGTGTTGGAATAGGAAGTTTTTGGAAATGTTCATGACTTAGTCAAAGCTTTTGAAGCTTCCCTGCAAACCATTCAAGCCCAAATCCAAACCCTTGGTCACACAGATTTACTTGTCCAACAAGAAAAGAAAGCACAACATGACCTTGACATAGCCCTGAACAAAGAGGAACTCTTTTGGTTGGAGAAATCTAAAGTTAGATAGCATTTGGAAGGTGACAGGAACACATCTTACTTTCATAGAGTCACAAAGATAAAAAATACTACCAAATTGATCACTAGAATCAAAGATGGAGATAACTTCATCACTGAAACTGATCAGATTGCCTCTCATGCTGTTAATTATTTTAAAAATGTTTTATGCACTAACTCTTTTTTGCAGGATCATGCTTTGGTGGAGGATGCAATTCCTGAAATGGTTACTGCAGAAGTAAACAACATTTTAACCATGATTCTAACAAGTGAAGAGATTAAAGGTGTTGTTTTCTCTCTAAACTCTGATAGTGCACCAGGGCCAGATGGATTTGGAGCCAGCTTCTTTCAAATCTATTGGGATATTATCAAAGAGGATGTCATCAATGCAGTCCTGCAATTTTTTAATTCAGGATGGATTCTGCCCAATTATAATGCAAACACAATCGTACTCATTCCAAAAACTTCAAATGCAGACACTATGGATCAATTCAGACCAATAGCTATGGCAAACTTCAAATTTAAAATCATTTCTAAGATCATAGCAGATAGGTTAGCTCAAATCATGCCAATGATCATTTCCGAGGAACAAAGAGGGTTCATACAAGGGAGGAACGAACATTAAAGATTGTGTTTGCTTAGCCTCTGAAGCAATAAATCTTATGGATAAAAGAGCTTATGGTGGGAATCTAGTTTTAACTGTGGACATCACTAAAGCTTTTGACACTTTGTTATGAGGGAAGAAAAAATGTGTTCAAAAAAATATCATTTTATCGGTAGATTAAAATGAAGGTATAATAGGAAGAGAAAAAAAGGTCCAAAATTCCACTTTCAATTTAGTGTTACTATTTCAAAACGATACTTAAAAAAGAACGGATATAGTATTTATTATTGGAGTTGCTTTTATACTCCCTCCATTTTTTAACTTTAGTTTGATGTTTAATCGTGTGTTTCTATTTAACTGTCGTTTTGATATTTTTAGGTACAATTTGTCAGTTATACCCTTTGTCAATTACATATACTCCTTTTCAATAAGGCTTAAATGCATTTGTGACCCCTTAACTTTTAAAAAGTTGTGATTTTGATCCCCTAACAATAAAAATAACAGTTTTACCCCTTAATTTTACAAAACGTTGCAAAGCAGCTGAGAAGATGCCACATGTCCCTAAACAGGGGGCAAAATCGCAACATTTTGTAAAAATAAAGGACCAAAAGAACTTAATTATTTCCTTAAAGATAGAAGGCAAAAAAAGCATATTTCCCTAAA
Organism: Medicago arabica; assembly: GCA_946800305.1. Lineage (NCBI taxonomy): Eukaryota > Viridiplantae > Streptophyta > Magnoliopsida > Fabales > Fabaceae > Medicago > Medicago arabica. The sequence continues at coordinate 45,991,278 of OX326970.1, forward strand.
GTTAATTAGAGGGTCAAAAGAGCATATTTCTCTAAAGATAGAGGGCACAAAAAAAGTAGGGGACCAAAATCACAATGTTTTGAAACATAAGGGGGAAAAATGCATTTAAGCTTTCAATAAAACTAACTAGGCTAAACTGCTCTTTTCGCCACCTAAGTTTTAAAATGTTGTGATTTTGGTCCCCTATTAAAAAAATGCGATTTTGGCGGGCCCTTTCGTCTCAAAATTGCTAAGAAGATGCTACGCGTCCCATAAAAAGGGACATAATCGCAACTTTTTGTAAAGATAAGGTGTCAAAAAACATATTTCTCTTATATTAGGGGGTCAAAAGAGCATATTTCCCTAAACATGAAAAGTCACTTTTGCCAATTATTTTAATAGGGGACCAAAATCACAACATTTTGAAACTTAGGGGGTGAAAAATGCAGTTTAGTCAACTAACTAATCATATGTATATACTTATTTTCAATAAAACTAACTAATCAGGATTTGGTAAATTTATGTTTGTTATTTTTTGTTTAACAAAGTTTTGTTACCTAAAATAATGGATATATCCTATCTATTAGGAAAATTCAAATTTTTTAACCAAAGCTTTATCGCCTATAACAATTGAATAAAATTGTAACCAAAGCTTTATCGCCTATAACAATTGAATAAAATTGTAACATTGATAAAAAGTTTAAGTGCAAATTAAAAGAACAATTCAAATAGAAAAAAAATTGTTTGTTAAGGGAGAGATAAAGTTTGCAAAAAGGAGTTTGTTTGAGAGAGTATATCAATGTTTGTTCCGAAAGAAAGATATGGAATCATATTTATTGGAAACAAAGAGTGTGTTTCAAGAAAATAGAAAGAAATTTATTGATGGACTAAAATGAGAGTATAATTGTAGAAAAAACATAAAAAAAAAAATCCACTTTCTTAATTTGATGTTACTATTCTAAAACGACATTAAAAAATTGGAAGAAGTATAATAGTATAGATAATCAAATAATTCATACCATTGAATTTGTTGGTGCAAGCGAAATTTCCATACTATTTAGTACATACACTTTTTTATCTCAGATTCTACTTTCCACTTTGAAATTTCCTCAAGTAAGGTGGTAATTAACTTGACTGTTGAAAATCTCAGCCAGATACAAAGTCCTCTAGTACCTGGGGGAGCTTAACTGTGATGAGAGAATTTGTATAAAGTTCATTTTGGCAAGTGCTTCAGAATCAGTGGACATGGAATTATTGGATTTATTGCTGTGTTATTACTCGGAGCTAGGAGATTTCTATTGCTAAAGTGAAGCTCACAAAGATGGGGTTACAAGCTTGTCAAACAATTGAAAAGATGTTCATATTAAACACACCCTCAAACATATACATAAAGTACGATACTGAATAACATGGAAAATGTGGGTTATGTATAGACAAAATTCAATCGTATGCAACCAAATTAATTGTACTATATTCAATTGAAAGAATTCTACTATATGAAACTGTAAAAAAAAATACTGTCAAATAAAATTACCTATTCTTAATTAATAGGAAAAAAATAATATTAACTTTGAACTTATTTATTGGACTAAACACAAAGAATAAACGCAAATCGATGTGCTGAAGCTCTAGCGTCAAAGTTCTTTTGCCAATAAGTCACGCAACTTCTCAAGTTTCTCTTTATCCGGAATTGTAGAACTGATTGGACAAAGCAAGCACAACATAGGAGAAATCTCATTTTGTTGCGTTTGTGTTTGTTGCATTCCTTGAAGAGGAATCTCACTTTGTTGCTCAACTGAAGGAATCTCATCTTGTTGTTCAAGAGCGAGAGTGACTAGTGTGCCATTCTTGTTTAAGGTTGTGTCGTGAATACTTCTTCTCTTTTTCCTCTTCTCTATATCTTTCACATTTTTGTGCATAAAGTATTTTTGGGCATGGCTAGCAATTTGAATTGGAGTCTTTGTCACTACATATTCTTTTGAAATATCTTTCCAACGTCCCTTGCCATGTTTTTCTAGCCCCTCCAGAAACAACCTATACATCACAAATTATAGAATGAATGTGAAATATTCAAAATCAATTAAATAATAAGAGAAAAAAAAAATGAAGTAACTATATCTTGGTATGCATTGTTATCAAAATCACGACTTAAATTCTATAATCTAGGATTTTGCTACTTTCTTCACCTTCAACAACTCAAATTCATAGTAGAATCCCAAAATAGACAAAAATCCATGGATTTTGATTGCGATTTTACCATTTCTTATAAACTAAGTCATTTATAACTATATATTATTTATAAAATAAATTTAGTATTAATTTTTTTTTGGTAAAACCATCGATTTTGATTGCGATTTTATAATTTTCCATATCAATTCTAGAAATGTCCTTAGGTAAAATCCTTCGATTTTGATTCCCGATTTTGACAACTTTGTAGGTATGTACCCAAAATAGAATTAAAAAAAAAAAATATCACTTCCAAGGATAGATTGAATACTTACTTATGTTCACCTTCCGTCCAATGTACCCTTTCCCTACGCCCTCTCTTTGCTTCACGACTTCCTTCTGGTACTGACTCAGCTTGAACTAAGTTAGCTTCATTAATTCCTTCTGCTCCTGACTCGGCTTGAACTAAGTTATTATCATTAGATTTTAGAATTGCGACGGCATGACCAGACTCACTGATATCGGTGCCAGTTTTCTCCTGTTGTTGTTCCATGCTATGCTCAGAGGGATCTTGAATTGAAGTCCGCTCATTTAAATCAATATGTTGAGCTAATTGTTGCAGTTTTCTTCCTTCCATGTTCCTATAACAAAAAAACAACTATAAAAACTTAAAACCAATTTCATCAAATTAAAACCATGTTAGATACTAAAATCAAAAGAGAACAAAGAGTACTCGAGACCATACATCAAAGTAAAAACGACGAGGGACTGATAAAACCACAAAAAAGGAGGAGGAAGATTGGATAAAAGAAACAGCAATTATGCATAGTTGTTAGATTCTCTCTATTGAAAATTCTTTATAGTTTTCTCGATTGAAATCTCAACCATAACCATCAGACTGGAGAGAGAGAGAGTGAGAATTAAATTATAAAGAAAAGTAGTTTTTGTATATTAGCCGTGGAGATTGAAAATAAGAAAAACGTGAGGGAATTTTGAACAAATAGAATCCAAATCAGTTATTCCTAAATAAGTAAGGTATTTAGAAACTTACTACGTGTATCTATATGATATGATCTACAATTGCTTTTATATGACGTAGAGTCAGCAATTTGTTACAGTAATTTATTTATTTTTTACTAGTTAGGGTTTATCCTTTGATCTATTTTTATGTTTTTTCCTCGTATATCTTGTTTTTTTTTTAATAAAGTTAGGGCTTATCCTTTGATCAATCTTTTATGTTTTTTTCTTATTTGTAACATACTTATCTCTATATCCCGTATACCCTGCCTTTAGTTTTTTTATATGACCGCACTTTTTTTTATCCTATTCGTATGTCTCCAAAAAGTAAAACTATATGAACAATTTTTTATATATCAAACCATAAGACTGCGCTTGATTCATAAGAGCAAGAAAAAAAAAAGTTGGAGTTGGAAAAGAAACTAAAAAAAAAAGGTCGTGTTTGATTAAAAGATAACGTAAAATAAAGATACAAATTATTGTGATTTGTATGTTCCTAAAATCTTTTGTCCACTAGAGGAGGTAGAGAATTGAGAATTCTAACTTTTTTCTTCTAATTTATTTCTTCAATTAAACTATTTTTTTATTTACAAAATAGTTAATTGTAATATATTTATCCAAAAAAATATTATCAACACTTTAGTTTTGCAATTTTAGTCCCCAAATTTAACATCAATTTAAAGGTGGACAGTGGAATTAAACACCTTCATATTAGTACCTATACTATATATAAAGAAAACTACCCTTTCAGCACACTTTTGGGTTGGACTTTTCTTTCTAAAAATAAGATTAGTAACAAACCTGAGCAAAATATAATGTTAAAGATTAACCTGTAAATTTTTTTAAGTCGATTGATTTTATGGATTATATTGATTTTGCTGGTTTATAAGTGATTATGATTTAAAAATAATTTTGTTATATGCCTTGACAATATTTTGTTTATAAATCAATATATCAATAATTTCAATTAATATTTTAAAATTTAAAAAATTTAATCAAAATTATACAAACAAACATAATAAAATAATCACATGCGTTAGCGCGCAGTAAAAAGAGCGGACAACGGGCACAATAGTGCCCGTCTTTCCGCTAGTCAACTATAAGGAAAAAATTGTCAAAGAAAGTTAATGTTTTTCGGTTTAAAATTTAGAGCAAATACATTAACTTTTTTTAACCAATTTTTAATTCTTATTGAGACAAACGTGATAGATGTTTTTTTTTTTTTAACATACGTAATAGATGTTAATAATCCTAATTTAACCAAATCAATTAACCTAATTTAATTTTATCACCAAACTATCCTAATTAAAATATTCACTCTATGTATCCCAAAGACAGTATTCAAGTCTTAATCCTCAACCTACAAAAATTCTCCTCAACAACTCCAATCGTCATCAAATCCCTCCTGCACGCTACCGCCGACGGATCTGAGGGGGAAACCATGGAATGTAGCCACCCCTCCAAAATGTAAAAAGTATCTATAGGTAATATCTACGGTCTGATATTTAATCAATCCTTGCCTCAAAGAATATTTGATCTCTCATGTTTGTTTGCAATCCGTTATGCAATGCCTCGTACATATATTAATTTATTCTCCATCCATTTTTTTAAGTATTGTTTGAGTACGGATTTTACGTTTTTATTTAAAATATTTTGATAGTTTAAGGGTATAATTTGTCAGTTATAATCTATAACTTTATAATCTATAACTATAACAATGCTTTCACAAAGGGTTGAAATTCAATAAATAAGATGAGTAACGTTGTTAAAAAATGTGCAACATAAAAGAATAAATATAAACAATGAAGGGAAATCATGATATAAAACGTAACCGGATAATTAAATTTGTTTTTCTCTTCCTCAAATGAATACAAAACTATCATGAATTAGTTATTAGAATTTTACCTCACAAATCTTGTTGTTGAACCGCTTCGATCAGGATGAAAGCAAAGTAGCGATGTTTTTCAGATAACCGGTACTAGTCAAGTCAATCCGAGCTTGAGAGAGACTAGGGTTTCTTTTCAGTAATGGTTTCTAAAAAGTAGAATTTTACCTCTTGAAGTTCACACAAATCTTGTTGTTGAAACGCTTCGATCAGGATGAAAGCAAAGTAGCGATGTTTTTACCCAATCAACACAAAGAAACCTTTTCAGATAACCGGTACTAGTCAAGTCAATCAAAGCTTGAGAGAGACTATGGTTTCTTTTCGGTAAGGGTTTCTAAAAAGTAGGATGATATTCAACATCTTGTGAGTTCTATTTATAGACTCACTTATGTGCACTTCTTGGATATTTTTAAATAAAATTTATATCTTTTGAAACAATTTCAAAACCATATATTCAATTTTATTTAAATCCAAAATATACATTTTTGGATCAATTTCAAAAACCTATCTTTGATTTTATCTATACTATATATAAAAAAAATAAAAAGAGTGAGTTTTTGAGGAATTTTGGGCTAGCTTTTTTGTTTTTCCAATTATACCCTTAAACAAATTTCCCCCTAAAATAAGGTTATATTATTGTTGTCATTGAAAAAGGTAAAAAAAAAAAATCAAACATTGAAAATGGTAAATATGGTTTGTTGAGTTTGTTACATTTGAAAGTCATGAATATATATACTTATAATTTTAATCTATATAAAAAAAATTATATAAAACATCGTTTTAATTTACAAAGCAAATTTCTATAAAATATTGTTGATAATTTACACGAGTTAGCGCAATAAAAAGAGCATAATGTGCCCGTCTTTTTGCTAGTCTGAATAAAAGATATATTCTTTTCATATATTTATTGTATTTAAATACAAAATATATATTTTTTAAACAATTTTAAAATCATATCTTTGATTTTGTTTAAATCCAATTTAAATAATATATATCTTTTGACACAATTTAAAACCATATGAGTATTTGATTTTATTTAAATCTAAATTATATCTTTTTGGAACAATTTCAAAATCATATATTTGATTTTATTTGAATCAAAAATATATTCTTTTTTGAAAAAAAAAATTCAATACCATATATATTTATTTAATATTCGACTAGCGGAAAGACGGACACTCATTTTATTGCACTAACTTGTGTAGATTATCAACGATATATATTATAGAAATTTTGCGTGTAAATTTCAAATGATATTTAATATAATTTTTTTATATAAATTAAAATGATAAGTGTAGACATGTGTGATCAATTCAAATGTAACAAACTCAACAAACCATATTTATCTTTTTCAATGACAATAATATATAACAAGTATAACAAAAATGCTTATTACAACAACACTATAACATTATTGTAGAAAAAATTTGTGTAAGGGTATAATTAGAATAACAAAAAAGCTAGCCCAAAATCTCTCAAAATCCTCTGTTTTCTTTATATATAGTATAGGAAAAGAATTATAGGCATCTATCGATTCGTCCCTGTCACCCAAGTGACGGGAATGTAATGTGATATGACAAAACATTATGTAATAATTATCATGTGTATAATTACCTCTTTGCATGTATATACTTGCGAGTAGAATGGAATATCAATATTAACATTTGACAAGTTCAAACACTATCGATCTATTAACAATGAGAGCTTAAAGTGAATCGCCAATGAAGTACCCACCATCTAGGATTTAGCTTTGCACTTTAGTGCTCTTTTTTGTTTCTTGTATCACTGATAAGTGCTTAAAAGTGATATATTTCTTGTGTTAATTTAGGCACGTTGGTGATTTGTTTTGCAAATTACTTGAAGGAAAAGCTACAATTTGATGCAATTATGCCATTTATGCTTTAGTTGCCTTACTCTACCCATTTATGCAGGAAAATACAAGCAAGGACCAAAGAAATCATCAAAAATGTAAAGAAATCCAAGGGCTAACTCGCTTAAAGCGAGAAAATGGTAGAAGTTTGGGCTCCCAGCACGCTTTCAACTGGCCAGGAGCGAGTCCAAGAAAAGAGCAACTCGCTTGGAGCAAGCAAACTCGCTAAAAGCGAGAAAATGGCAGAGAGGTCCCAGGATTGTGCGCTTTTAACTTGCCAAAAGCAAGCTCCCAACAAATAGAAACTCGCCTAGAGCGAGAAAACACCAGAGAAGTCCCAGGATTTGCAAAACCAAACTCGCTTTAAGCGAGCAAATCTAGCTTAAAGCGAGTTCAACAGGATAAGGTACACTTGAAAGCCAACCATTGGAGCAGCACGAATTTCATGCAACTCGCTTTAAGCAAGCTAATCTGGCTTAGAGCGAGTTTGCCCAGACTTATCCATATAAATAGCTTTTTTCTCTCATTTCTCTTCCATCTTTTACTGTTTTATTCATTTTTCTGGTTTTAGAGAGAGAGAGAGGGGGAGGGAGGGAGTAGGACATTTCTACAGAGAGAAACACAAAGCAAGGGTGTTAGGAGTAGATTCTTTTCAAGATTTGTAGAAATATCATGAATCTTGCCAGGGAATCTTCATTTTTCTTCCATCTTTTGCAATGCTACTATGGACATTTGTAGCTACATCTATCCTTGTGGGTTTTGAGGTATTCAAACAAGCAATTATGTAAACTCTTGATCATTTAATATATGGTTCTAGCTCTTTTATTCAATATTGTTATTATTCGTGTGTTTAATGTTTATTTTAGATTTGAAATGTTATTGAAAGGTACTTTTGAATCTAGGGTTAGAATAATAATATATTAAAGCTTTTATTCTAGACATAGTGTTTAGGTTTTGGTAATCACTTTGAAATCAAGAACTTAATGATATGGGATCGTTTAATAGATTGAAAAATCATCGATTAAACGATATGATTGAACTCATGAAGTTATTTAGACATAAATAACAATTGAAGTCATGACATTATTTAGACATGAATGATGTTGTTGAGTGATTGTGATAATATCGATTAAAAAGAAAGAATCCGTTATGTGGTCACGAGAATACAGTTGTTACGCTTGGTTGAAGAACTCAAAACCCAAGCGAAATAGCCTTATCTCGTCTCTATTTATTTTAACGTAAATTAGTTAGAATAGTTTAAACAAACAAACTTTTAAACCAAACACTTAAGGTGATAAATGTCGTTGAATGGCTTATGATATACGCTAGTCCCTATGAAAACGATCCTAATATATTCGCCTGTAGATAGGAATATGAGATGTAAAAATCTTACATCAATCACTTATGAATTATTAATAAAATCCATCATTTCACTTATTCAAAATTATCAATTCACTTATTAATATATATTAACAATCTTACTGAATGTTAACTATTATGTTTATTACTCAAAACTATCATTTAGCTTTGCCTATGTTAAATTTAAATTCGAAATACATCTTAAAACACTTACTCTTGAAATTAGAAAATTAATATAATCATAACTCGACCTCTCACAAAACTACCAAAAGCCGCCTCACTGTTAGCATGTAATTTTAACAGGATCATTTAATGCAGTCAACATTAGTTGACTTTTTATCTTTACAGGAATTGAAGTCTTTTCATTCAACCTAAGGAGTTCGTCGAGATTTGGACTTAGTGTGAAAGGATCTAAAGCCTCATAGTTCGATGAGACGTGGGTCATAAATGCAAGACCGTCAAAGTTGATAGAGATTTGATAAGTGTACCAAAAACTATTGAAGCAGTAATAAAGATTGAATCCACGAGGACCGTTGTTAATTTCTACTAAACAAGTTCGTTAAAATAAATGATGTATTAAATTTATGGGTTGCCCTAGGCAGTTGGATTTGGTTCCATAAAACTTAATACAAATTAAATAAAATGGTTTGATAATTGGATTAAAACAGATGATCAAGCCTTTTGAATCCTCTATTGCTCACTATGAGTAATTTGACTCTCTTCTCTCTCAAAGAAGTTAACCTTGCTTTACGATGGATTAACTAAGTGGTTTTGATCAATCTCTTGACTCAAAACTCTTTCCTAAATAATAACCTTTTAATCTCTTAAACCGATTAAATAACTACGGAAGCATGGTGAGAACGTTAATCCATAAGTCAGAACTCGCAACTTTCTATCTATAGTTTCATATGTAAAGCCAAACAGGATTACTATTTCAGATTTAATAGCTAGAATTAGTAGTCAATTAATACCTAAGATCAATTAATGTGACTGAAAGACTAGGTTTCCATTGATGTTAAATAGAGTTCTTAATAAATTACATGCTCGCAGATTACAAAGATTCATCTCATGGCTTAACCAATCTAAGAGTTTAGCTACTCATAACTAAACAATTAAATACATAGAAAATAGTGAACATACATAAATCAGAATCAACTATGAGTTGGTGTGAAATCCACTGCGTGTTCTTCAGCTCCCTGGTGCTGTCTATGCTCTGTTTAGGTCTCCAAAATCGAACACCTAATCTCTGGTTGCAATCCATCTTTAAAAGAAAGAGATTTAGGGTTTCAGAAAAGCTCGCCATCATGCCAGATTTCGCGACCATCGTGGCACGATTTGCTCCTTAATCCTACGAGGCAGCAAATTTACTCAACCATCATGGCACGTTACACGATCCAACGTGCCACGATTTTTCCAGCAGCTAATGTTCTTGCATTCTTCTCTAATTTGTGCACAAGTTTCCATTTCTTCATCTTGAGCTGATTTGACCATGTATACAAGCATTTGACTCTCAAAACATTACAAAAACGACACAAATATGACTAAAATATTAGTGTTGATGTACAATCATCAGGAGTCAAGCAACTTTCGTTGAGGCGGGAAGATTTCGAATTTCAAATAAGAAGCGGTTTCCTTAATGGAAACGTGGGAGACAAGCGTTTGTCTAACATGGAAGAAGTGTTGATCGTGGAGTTAGTTTTTTCCAGTTATTTTATTATGTATAAATAGTAGTTTTCCATAGGGAAAACGGGTCGCAAATACCTTATAGAAATTCTACAACACTCGAAGTACCGGCGCGAGAGAAAAGAGTCATACAGAATATATGTAAAGGATTTGTCGAACCGCCTTTATTTTTAAAAGCAATGCAATTTATATTTCCTTTAAGTTTATGCAATTTGAATGTTATGCCTTTACTTTGCATTTAAAAACCTTTTTTCGTTGAAAGACACCACACGGTCTCGTCTTGTTCGTAAAGAAACCTATGAACTTGATGAACGCAAACTCTTTTTATTTAAAAATAATGCACAACATGTCCTAGGATTTCTGGTTTAATCATGCTTGTAATAACCAAAATCAGCCCTCATTGTTTACCAAAAACACCAGTAAACACTCACCCAACGATACTAACCCCTCCTTAGACAACAATCCAAACCGCTCCTTAAGAGATGTAGAGGTCGGTGGTTGGTGTGTGACGATCGGCTAGCTATCTGCACCAACTCCAAACCTAATCTTTTAGTGGAAGATAGGGGTATTATTGGTGTGCCCAGATTCGTCCAGCTGTAACGCCGGTGGTATGATGGTGCTTCACGAAGTCATTTATGTTCTTGTTGTGCTTCATGGTTCACTTTGTTCTATGTTGTTGACTATGGATGGAGGTTCTCATGGTTTTGTCACTGATACGGCTACGACGGATCTGTTGTTGTGCTCCGAGAAACTTTTTTGTGTTCGCAGTTGTGTTATGTTTTTCTTTTTCTTTTTTCTTCTCTCGTTTTGTTCCTAGGAAGATGGAGATGATGGTGGTTTATTCCGGATATCTGTTATTTGATAATCTTAAATCTGGATTTTATGGATTTAAAATTTGGTTCTAAAAGTTATGTTCATCTACGTGTGCTTTTGTTGAATGCATCCCTTGATCTAGATTCAACAAGACTTGATTCTCCAGTTGTTTCTTGAAAATGATAGATGTGTAGACGCTCCGAGTTGACGGTAGTAGTCATTCGTCATACCTTAAGAACTGCATCCTCCATTGCAGTGGAATTCATGCGTCGTCATGTGATTTGGTTGTTTAGCCCGAAAGGGAGTTTATGGCTTATTAATGTTTTCAAGGCAGTTGTTGGATCTTGGATCGTTTTTGTGTTGGCAAACGATTCATACGTCTACTTTGATGCTATGAACACTCACTCTATGTTTTTTTTTTCAATTTGGTTTCGCGTCCCATGTGGTTTCCTTGGATTATATGTGGTAGCGTTGTTTAGAGTTGTTTTTTATACCACTTCTGTACTGATTTGTTGTATCACAAATTAAAGTTTGAATTTGAGATTTTTTTGGGTCAGGTTCATACCTCTGGTCTTGTACTTCCTTTTCATTTTAATTCAATTTCTATTTTGCCTAAACAAAATATAAGCATAACTGAAAAATAATTAACTTTTGAAGTTAAGGATCTTATTAAAATAACAAGAGATATAATAAATGTGTTATACAATAAATTAGATTATAATATTAAATTAGGAAATAATAATGAGATAGATAGATTAAAATACAGGGTTGAACAACATTTAAGTTGTTCTGTCGGAAAGAAAGAAAAAAGAAAAAGATGTTTAAGTTGTTCTGATATCTTTCCCCGTAATTTAGTACTTCCTCCGTTTCCTAATACTTGTCAATTTTAGAATAATTTTGTTTTATAATACTTGTCACTTTCAAGTTTCAATGCAACATCCTTATATATTTATTGTAGAGAGAGAGAAAATAGAATGAAATAATAAATGGTTAAGGGTATTATAGAAAACACACATAATTTCATCAAAAATAACAAAAATTATTTGGTTTCTTGATTACTGCAATTTCTCCAAAATGAACATGTATTTTAAAATGGAGGGAGTGCCAAGTTTTGGCATGTTACGAGAAATCATAAGCTCAAGTGTTTAACCATATATAAACTAATAACATTTATCAAATGTTACTAATAATATTCAAAAACAAAAATCAAATGTTACTAATAATAGTCTAAAGGTTTTTTCCCTAAAAAAAATTACCCTAAAGTTTTCTCTTTTGACATAAATAAGTTACTTATAATACTCTAATGTTTTTTCCCTAAAAAAAAAAAAAAATACACTCTAAAGTTTTTTCTTTTAACAGAAATAATACTCTAATGTATTTTTGTTTTTTGATATAGTAGTCTAGTGGCTGGAGCTCACACAATTAAATGTGGAGAAATACAAGGTTCGAACTACAGCCTCTGCATAAACTATGCAATGTCCCTACTATTTGAGCTAAGCTCACAGAGACAATACTCTAATGTATTACTAAAGCTTTTCAGGAATATTTATCCGTCTAAAAAAAAAGGTAATATAGACTTTGTGCAATTTAAAGACTGTTTTTTTTTTCCTAAAAATTAGTAACACTTTTCAATGTAAATAATGTTACTAAACCTTTTTTTTTTGGTTACAAAGTCTAAATAATGTTACTAAACCTTGAATATGTTGTAGTGACGATTTCTAATTGGTTTTTAGTAAATATATTTTCAAAATATATCAATTCTAGGGGACGTCTAATATGCACCCGGTCCAAAGTTGGATTCTCCTATTTTTAGTAATTTTTAATAAAATATAATTTTTTAAAAGAAATAAAATGTATTTTTTTTTTACTAATATTCATTTTCTAGATCTTTTTACCAAAAATAATAAAGGTACACCTTTGAACCATTATTAATATTTATATTAGACACACCTTAAAGTACGCGAGGTACGATGTTGAATAACGTGGAGAATATGGGAACAATACATGGACAAAAAAATAATAATGAAGGCGTATGCAACCAAATTAAATATTTTCTTTAGAGAACAAAATTAAATATATCATATTTGATTGAATGGATGAATAAGTTTTACTATATCAAATTGTCAAATTAAAAAAATAAAAAATCAAATAAAATTACCTATATTTTAATAAGCTCAATTAACTTTGAACTTATTCTATTGGACTAATACGAAGTATGAACACAATTAGATGTGCTAAAAGTTCTATACTTTTAGATTCAAAGGTCTTTTGCCAACAAGTTGAACAAGTTGCGCATCTTCTCAAGTTTCTTCGTATCAGGAAGTTCAGTACCAATTGGATAAAGCACGGCCAACTGATACATTTGTTGGGTTGGTTGCAAGTTGTCATTGTCCTTGTTATTTAAGGTAGCTATGTCTTGAGGAGGAATTTCATGTTGTTTTTCAAGAGGGGGAGTGACTAATGTGTCATTGTTGTTTAAGGTTATGTCGTGAATACTTCTTCTCTTTTTCTTCTTCTCCATTTCTTTGGCAGTTTGGTGGTGAACAAAGTATTTTTGGGCATGGCTAGCAATTTGAGTTGGAGTTTTTGTTAGCACAAATTCTTTTGAAATATCTTTCCAACGTCCCCTACCATGTTTTTTCACCCCCTGTAGAAACAACCTATATATCACAAAATATAAATTCAATTAAATAACAAGAGAAGAAAATAATGAAAAAAAATGAAGTAATTATATCTTGGTATATAACCCAAAAATTGCAAACACATTTTTTGTCTTACTTATATTCAACGTAGAGAGACGTTGGTCTTCATGAGCTTAGCTCAGGTGACAGTGACAATGCATAATATATGCAAGATTCAGGTTCAAACCCCATACAGGGACACGTTGGTCAGCATGTGCCTAGGTTTAAATTGGAGATTTTTCATTTCTCCACACTTGTGTCTAGTGATTAGAGTATTTGTTCTAAATAAATTGTAAAACTCCTAGCTATATGATGACAATTGGTATTTACTCATTGAAATTATTTTATGATATATTAAATAATTTCTAAATACTATAAAAAATGTGGAGTTGATATATTCAATAAGAACTTTTGATTTGATGGTTGAATTTATGAATTCAATGTTTATAATGAATCTTGGAGATGAGTTGAGTATGTGCTTAGTATAGAGTGAAGATGAGTTGAGTTATTGTGCTTACTAAACTTCTGAGTCAACTCATTCCCACTCTATATTTAGAGAATTCTGTTTGCTCCAAGATTAACTTTGCAAGTATTAAGTATATCAACTCTCCACAAATTTTATAAAATTTCAGAAACTATTTTATACATCATATCTAATAACTTCAATTATAAAATAGAATTAAAAAATATATATATCACTTCCAAGGATAGATTGAATACTTACTTATGTTCATCTTTTGTCCAATGTACCCTTTCCTTACGCGCTCTCTTTGCTTCATGACTTCCTTCTGGTGGTACTGACTCAGCTTGAACTAAGTTATTATCATTAGAGTTTAGAGTTGCGACGTTATTATTGGTAGAGTTTAGGTTTGCGACATTATTATCAGTAGAGTTTAGAGCGACGGAATGACTCGACTCAATGGTATCAGTGTTAAGTTTCTCTTGTTGGTCCATGCTATTCTCGGAGGGATCTTGAATTGAAGTCCGTTCGTTTAAATCAATATGTTGAGCTAATTGTTGCAGTTTTCTTCCTTCCATGTTCCTATAACAAAACAACCATATGAACTTTTTTTTAACAAACAACAACTACAAGAACTTAAAACCAATTTAATCAAATTTGGATTACATAGATCACATCATAATTTTTTCTAAAGGAAAAATATATTAGATAGTCTATGTTTTAAATTGTGGTCTACACATGTAATTGTTGCGGTCTGGTCTTCAATAGGTTACATTGTAACTACATCAGGACTTGTATAAAACAATTCCGATCATGTTCGTTCAAATTTTCTCTCCAAAAATTAAAATATTGAATCCAAATCCAAACATGTTTTAGATATAATGAAAAAACGTACAAGATCTTAACTCCTTTAATGAGTGTGCAATTCAATTTATTTAGTTTGTAAAAATTTAAAATTATTCAAAGCCACAACTGAATGACCACAATTGCCGACCACTACTGCAACCACAAATCAAAACCATGATAGATACTAAAATCAAAATAGAACAAAGACCAGGAAAAGATAAAACCACAAAAAAGAGGAAGATTGGAGGAAAAAAAACAGCAATTATGCATCAATTGTTAGATACTTAGATACTCTCCATTTAAAATTATTTCAAGTAAAATCTCAACCATCAAACATGAGGAAAAAAATGAGAATTAAACTATAAAGAATCACTACTAAGAAAAGCAAAATTAGAGAGCGAAATTAGTCATGAAAAAAAATATAATACCTCACAACAAGGTTTTAAATAACGGTCGCGGTTTCGATCGCGGTCACATTAAGGTTGTTACGATTTCGGCTGTTACGGATGTTGCGTTACAGATTACGGTCGTCGCGGTATGAATTAATCACAACAATGCACAAATATTATTTAATCATTTATTCTATCATGTAGTATAATAACTTAAATTGAACTATTATTTTATATATTATAAGATGGTTAAAATAAATATAATAATTACAACACTATACAACATGAAAATAGACGATGAAAGAAATATGAGATACTATTGGCTCATCACAATCTAATTTTTTCCGCTTCTGTAATGGTGTGTCGCATTTGTAATGGAGTTCTACGGTTGTATCAGCTGTTTGTCATGGTCGTAACGGCCATTTCGGTGTGATTTTTTATCTCACCCTGAAAATAGGTAAAAGCGGTAACGGTAACCACTTTTACCTTTTTTATCTCACAAATTCCTTGTCGCAAAATTTAGTGACGGAATTAGAGAAAAATTTCATGTTTTCCCTCCTTAAATTTCCCTCACTAATCTTTGTATATTAAAGGAGGAGATTGAAAATAGAGAAAACTTAGAGAATTCATCGATAGAGAGAATTCAAAAATAATTAAATAATTTAGAAACTTACTGCGTGTAATCTCGTAACTAAGAAGACACTTGTTATTGTCTGCCGGATTATTGAGAAGACGTAAAGTCACAACTCATGATGTATATGAGGATTGTATCATGCAGTTACTTTTATACAGGCTTACATCACCAATTTGTTACCGTATAGGGTTTATCCTTTAATCAATCTTATATGTTTTTTCGTATATCTTGTTTATTTTTATAAAGTTAGGGTTTATCCTTTAATTTATTTTTTTTGAACATGGGATTTATTCTTTAATTAAAAAAGGGTTTATCCTTTAATTTTGTCAAAAAAGGGTTTATCCTTTAATGAGTTTAATCAATCTTTTGTTTTTTTTTAATTAACAATGACAGTTGTGTTTTACCTCTTGAGAGGAATACTTTGTAACAAACTTATCTCTGTATCCGGGTTTTTTTTTTTTTTTATGACCGCAATTTTTCTTATAACAAATCTATCTTGCACCCCAACGCTAGAAACAGATCAAACCATGGCCGTAGCCCCTAACAACGTATCTATAACAGACATCTACGATCTGATATTTAATGGCTCAAAGAATATTTGATCTCTTAAGTTGTTTCCAATCCCTTATGGACATATAATTAATTTGTACTGCCCATATGTTCTTTTTTAAGAGTCGTCTAAGTATGGATCTTACCTTATTTCAACAGTCGTTTTCGTAGTTTACTGTATAGTTTATCAATTATACCCTTTCTCAATTACACATATTTACAATTTTTCAATAAAAACCTAATTAATGCAATCTATTAGAAAATACAAGTTTTCTTTTTTTTAAAAAAACATTTGTTATCCGGAAGTTTAAACTTATTTGAAACAAATTTTTTATAATAATGCTTCAATTCTAAAAATAATACGTTGTTAAAAGTTTCAAGTGTGGGATAAAAAAAAACAATTATAATTTAATACGAATTTGTCATGAATTAGTGATTAGAATATTACCACTTGAAGTGCATAAATCTTATCGTTGAAACGCTTTCTATCACGAGCAAAGAAAAATAGTGATGCTTCTACTCAGTTCACAAGAAACATACCTTCTCTGTTGATTAATAATAGCCAAGTGATTAAGAATTTAAGAGAGACTAGGGTTTCTTCAGTTAGGGCTTCTGAAAGGTGCTATGATTTCAACATCCAATCGGTTCTATTAGAGACTAGGGTTTCTTTAATTAAGGCTTCTGAAAGGTGCTATCATATTCTTTTTTTGATTGAATAAGCTAAAATGAAATATATCAGTAAGAGTCTGAAGATTTCAGCACAAGGAGTGCCAAAACCCCAGTTGAAATAGTAACAATTACATGCTAATAACAAACGGGAAACAAAATAACAGGACCAAAAGATAAAGCTACCATGTTACATATAAATTCCCAAGCAAGGTAAATGATTCAACCACCACGAATGGTAGGAGAAAACAAAACCAAGACGATTCGCTTTCAGCCACCAGTAAGATTGGAGATTAACTTTATCTAGAAATTGATTAAACGAAGTTTCTTTTTGGTGAAAGACTTGAGCATTCCTTTCAAGCCAAATCACACACACACAAGATAGCCATATAAGAATAAAAGCTGAGTGATTGCTTTTGGAGAAGCCACCTAAGGTGCCAAATTGATATAAATGGTCTGGCACATGTTCAGGAAACACTATGTGGTAACTAAGCCAGTGAGAAATACCGTACCAAAGTTTACCAAAAAAATCACAACAGAGGACTAAGTGAATTGCATCTTCCAGCATGCCACATCCACCCACGCATAATTGAGCATTTGGAAATAAAACGTGTCTTTTAATTAGATTGTACGTTGTTGGTAATCTATCACGTAGTAGGCTCCAAGCAAAAAGAGTGATTTTCAGGGGCACTTCCTTGTTCCAAATTTATGTCATGTGAGCAGCTGCCAAGTTGTTGTTGGTTGATGTCAACAAATGGTTAATAAGCACTTGTGACATTATAAATGCTAGAGGCATGTAAGTGCCAAATCCACTTGTCAGAATGATTAAGCTGCAAAACAATATTAGTTATAAAAAAAAATCACAACACCCCCGCACCTTCTCCTCCTCCCATGCTAACAAACGATGCTGCCACTTCCAAGCTTCACCCTCTTCCCCCCACCCAAGCGAATACATTTCAGCCACCGTTGCCATTTTATTAGTAGCAAGATAAAAAAAAGCGACTAAAACCATTCTTCAAAACTAACCCATCAATCCAAGGATCCCACCAAAATAAAGTTTGAGCGCCATCTCTTACCTCCCGCCCAACATTATCATTGAACCAACGTCCACCTCCCACACCAGCCCCATTTTTTATATTTATCAAATTATTCCACCAAACTGAGTTAAACCGCTTCTCCTCTGCGATTATACCTCCTACCTCCCTGTTTCATGTTGTTAAAACTCTATACCACAAACTACTATTTTCAACAGCCATACTCTTGCGTGATAATAATAACATAACATGCTTTTAAATCACATTCAACATTCCTTCAAAAAAATCACATTCAACATCAAAGCTTATTATGAAAGCAGATATTAACATGCTAAATCACTTTGAATCATATTAAAAAAACAGATAAAGAACATAATCATACTAGCAAAACTTTGATAGATCTACCATAACGGTTGATGTGTTTACCTCTTGAAGCGATGAACTCAATTAGGGTTTGAAGTCGAACTCAAGTAGGGTTTTCGAAAACTAGGTTTCTAAAGTGTGGAGCGCACTTTTGCCATCTATTTACAGTACTTTTGCCTCAAGGGTTCTATTTATAAAAGCAATTGTGTGCTCAGTAAGTCTAGCAATCACTACGGGCTTATGTAAACCCAATAACTCATTTGCTGCTTTTTGCTAATTAATTAGCTCCACGTACTAAACGCACCCCAACTAATAAGTCTCACTTATATCTTTTATTTGTCTGTCTTTTTGTTCTACCGTTAAAGAATATTGTTTGGGGATTCCATCAATTAAAATGGATTTTAATTTAAAGTTAATGAAACTAACCCACCAAAATTAACACCGGAAAGAATCGAACCTAACACCTTAAAAACAAGCAAACTCGTATCAAGCCAACACAAGCAAATTATGTTGTGATCTTGTTAACACTAATCTTCAATGGGTTGTTCTTCTCAGAGTCAATGTTAAGGGTCACTTATGTTGCTTACCATATCAAATCTAGTATTTGGTATGGAATAAAAGGTTTTTTTTAATCATTTATTATGGATAATTCTAAATGGCGTAATGCTAATGGTAATCTCATTAAGTTTTGGACTGACCATTGGTTTTCTCAGCATGCATTTAGTGTGCTTAATCTCCTTGAGAACCTTCATGATAATTTGACTACTAAAGCTTCTAATTTAATTGCATTATTATTTCCTAGAATTCTGGATGAGTAACGACATGTTCATATTCCTCCTTCTCGAGCTATAGATCATAAAATTTGGATTTGTTCAAAATCAATAGTGCTTATTTTAAAGATGTTTTTTTTTTTATGCCATAGGATAATAAAACTGTTAGGCCTAGTTCACTTATTCATGAGATGAAAACTAATAAGAGTGACTATTTATCGATATTTGGTTCGGAGGAGCGTTTTGAACATATCATGAATGGTGTACAACCTCCCATAAATAGTGGTGGAATTGCATACACATATAAATGATTGACATTAACGGACATGGATCACATTGTTGCAACTTGTTACAATAGAGTTGTTGTTCAATTGATAAGTCTCAAAAGAGGTATATTTGAGACCTTTTTTTTTCCTAATCTAAGGTGTTTCGCCACTTATCCTACATGCCCACTTCGTGTGGCTTGGCTTAATTCCAAACCACTTTATTCATTTTTATTTGAAAGAAGGTTGTCTAATACCACCGTCGTGTACGGAGTGGAAGGTACATAAGATCGGTGATGTTGAGAAATGGGAATTTGTGTTTATGGATAGGCAGATGCCATACGTAAATCTGGGACCGAAAAAAGATGAAGACATGTGGAAGACCATTTATTTTCCACAGGTTATTCATGATTATGGCAATGTAGAATACATGTTTAGGTTGATGGTTGAAAATAATTAGATATATCTTCGTGTCCGCTCCAACTAAGATTTAAAAAAAATATTATGTATTGAAGTTTAATAATTCGAATTTTTTTTGTAATGTTGCACTTTTAATGAATTTCAATCTTTTGTGGATTGTGTCTGTAATGTCGAATTGGTGTAATTTAGATCAACTATGAGTGATTATGTCATGATGAGGCATATGAATAAGTTTTGTTGTCAAAATTGTTGTGTTGTTGAGGCAAATTGTGTTTATAGATTACATATCATTAATGGCTTGGGTTTGAAGCATTAAATGTTGTTATGCATCATACCATAACTCAACGACAGTTAACTATTGTTGGATACCAACGCAAGTTAACTCACGTTAGATACCGAGTGAAAGTTAACTTGCGATGAGGTTAATTTTGGAAGAATGGGGTGGGAATGAACAATTTTAAAAGGGAGAAGAGTAAAATTCTAATAGGGTTTGGTTGGAAGAACCAACAACCCATATTTTGCGTTGTAACAAGCTCGAAAGTTAAATTAATAATATGATTGTTTTTAAAGAAAATATACATTATAGAAAATAGGTAGAGGGACAATAAGGTACCTTTCGAGTTTCCTTTTTTTTTCAGTATAAGGGGTTGTTAGGCCAAATTAGAAGAGACCATGGACGAATGCAATGTAGGGCATGGTGTGGATATAACCACACCAATTTTTTCCTTTTTTTTTACATACGAAGAATGTATGTTATTAGAACAAGTGAGGGATGGACATTTTTCAGGAGCAATAGGAAAAACAAAAGGTCAGAGGTGGTTGACGACTCATTTTATTCTAATTAGCAATTGTTAGGATTACAAATTGATCTGGGATAAAAAAATATAGCCCAAATAAAACTATTAAACCTGTTATTCCTGGTGAAATAGTACATGGTCTTTAATTTTATTGGGAAAATTTTGTTGACATTATATTTTAACCACACCAAAATATTAATCTTGGATCTGTCCGTGTAAAAGACCATAATAATTAAAATAAGGGAAATGTTAACTTGTGCCTTTAGGGCTAAAGGCACAAGATAAGGAACCTAACATAGTAATTTTTTGTTAGAATGTGTGCATTTATTTAATTTTTGACTTTATGATAAATAAAATGCACAAAATTTGAAGAAATATTTCTACTTTTAAGTTTCTTATCTTGTGCCCTAAGAACACAAGTTAACCATTAGAATAAACACCAGCTACATCATGTCATAAGTAATGGACACCCGTAAATAAAGAAAGGGCATAGTCCGCACATCAGTTGGCTACATGGTTTAGCTGCCTATCAATATGAGTAACGAAATTCCAATACTTCGTCAAAAGACAGTTAATAAGGGAGACAATCAAAGAGCAAGATTGTGTCAAGGAACACCTCTTAGTAAAGCAAGAACATCGCGATTGCCGAATCAAACTCAAGAGAGAGTGTATGATATCATTTATCCCAAACAAATTAAATAGTATAATATATTCCCCATAGCTCAGACATTACCACCAAGTAAGACCCCAAATTCCAGCTAAAGCCTTTCATGTTTCCGCTAGTGATAATTAGTCTAAATAAAGTTTTTTGTTTTGCTATCTGTGCACAATCCTTTCTGGTTTTTAATACCGTTGCAAAAAGTTATTTGATAAAGAGTTAACAAATTGCATAGTATGTAATATTTTTATAGAAAAAAATTATAATGCTACTTTCACTACATTGGTTGTATTAATTTGACCACACGGTTCACTATTTTGATCGTATGGAATATGCTATATGCACCTTAGGAACCAACCTCCACCTCTTTTTGGGACACTGTTTTGGATTAAGAAATGTGGTCCTCTAATTAAAACAACATAGTGGCTTCCAATTTTCAATAGTAAGAGCTCACAGTTTGATTAAAAAAATTGGAGCAATTAATCAATTAGAGTCCAAGATAGAATTGGATGACACACCCTCCCCATGAAATCTACTTCACTCTACACCCTTTATCCCTCATCTTCAAATATCCACCATATTTATGCCATGTGGCATGTCAAATATCCAAGTTGCACTAACCACACAAGACCCTTCCCTTTGTTTTCATTTTATCACACATATGCCATAACCTCATCATTTCCATAGTTTTTAAACAACTTGATAATAAAGGTTAAAATATCTAGTCTTGTTTTATCCTTTTTGTGTTTTCTTAATGAAAAAAAATCTCAAATGACAACTATACCCCTTTCCAATGGACTGACATCACTCAAATTCCTGTTTTCCTTACAAAACAAAGGGCAGTCACAGAAATACACAAACGTTAAACAATAAATAAAACAGTTAAACAACAATTTTGGTTCCTTCTCTCAAAAAAAATAAAAACAATTTTGGTCCCTAAACGTGTGAGACGTTGTTATTATATTTAACTTTTGAATGTATCGAAATTACAAAAACATAACTAAATGTGTTTCTTATTAATTATTTTGTTCCTCGTGCGTGTCTTTGTATAAATAGTTTAATCCTTAAATATATTTTTCGTTGGTCAATTTAATACATACAGATAAAAAATAAACACTTGAATAATATTCGTAATTTTAATACATTTGAGAAGTATAATGACGTCCTTGCACAATTAGGAACCAAAATCAAAATTGTTGTTTACACATTTAAAAAAATATCTGTTTACACTATTTATTTTCCTGCTAAACTCCCTTTGTTTTGATTTAAAGTTCCACCTCATATATTTTATGTGTTCCAAACTTTTTCTTAGAATATATGTCCCAAATAATCCTCCATCCAACTTAAACTCACTTCTTCTTCAAAAAAATTCTTTACCTTAGAGAGAAAGAGAGAAGAATAATATTGAGTGAGAATGGCAGCTTGTACTGTCTACTCAACACAACCTCTAAGAACAAACATCTCAATTCCAACATCATCAAAAACACATGTTGGTTTTAATCAAAAACAGGTAGTGTTCTACACAACAACCAAAAAGAGCAACAACAGAAGAACTAACAGTAACAACAGAAGATACTTGATAACATGTGGAGCAGGTGACTCACAGACAATTGTGATTGGTCTAGCAGCTGATTCAGGATGTGGAAAAAGTACTTTCATGAGAAGACTTACAAGTGTTTTTGGAGGAGCAGCAGAACCACCAAAAGGTGGAAATCCTGATTCCAACACACTTATCAGTGACACAACCACTGTGATATGTTTGGATGATTACCATTCTTTGGATAGAACTGGTAGAAAAGAGAAAGGTGTTACTGCACTTGATCCAAGAGCTAATGATTTTGATCTCATGTATGAACAAGTTAAAGCTATTAAAGATGGTATTTCTGTTCAAAAACCTATTTATAATCATGTCACTGGTCTTTTGGATCCTCCTGAGCTTATTAAACCACCCAAAATCTTGGTCATTGAAGGTCTTCACCCAATGTAAGTAATACATGTCCATCTTATACTAGATAATATTTAAAATTAGCGACGAAAATTTAGAGATGGAAAATATTAAATTATCCTCGATTCTCATTACTAAATTTAGTGATGATTAAATTAATTTGTGACGAATTTCCTTTTTTTTCGTCTCTAATTATATTAATTTTAATTTTTTTAGTAACCATAGAAAAATGTTCTAATGTTTTTATTTTTGCTATACATAAGGAACATTAGTTAATTGTCTTGGTGAATCTTGAGAATCAAGATGTGGGGATGTTATAGTTTTTTGAAATTCTCTCATATGATAAGTTGATATACCTTATCTATTTTTTATGATTGTGTGGACAAGGAATTTGCTAATGATTTTTCAATCTTCCTTAATGTATGTGGACCAACAACATGCATACGTGGGTCCATTGTTACTCTATAGTAAAACAGATAGTTTAATTCATGGGCATAAAATCTTTTTAACTTGGACATTTCATAAAATATTCCACTCACCTTGATTATTAATTTGAGACGTTTTCCATGCATGTAGGTATGATTCTCGAGTCAGAGATCTTTTGGACTTCAGTATCTACTTAGACATTAGTAATGAAGTGAAATTTGCTTGGAAAATTCAGGTAAAGACACTACTATAATTAAAGAGTTCAAAAACTTATGCAATTCTAAGGTTAATTTTTTATGCTTCTCATTCATTTTGGCCTAACAATTATTTGGCAAATATTTCAGAGAGACATGGCAGAACGTGGACACAGTCTTGAAAGTATCAAGGCTAGCATTGAAGCAAGGAAGCCTGATTTTGAAGCTTATATTGGTAATTAATTTACATATGATGGCATAAATGTTTATCATTTAAGTGTTTATGTATAAACTGTTTTTGTAAACGATAGAATAAAGTCAAATTATTTTCATATAAACTATAAATTGATTTATGAATATGTCATGAGTTGTTTTCATAAACTCTCCCAAATTGTTGCTATGTTGTTCAATTTTAAGTTCTTCATTACTAAAAGAAATGAATTACGCACAAAAAAAAAATGTGTTGCTAATTTTGTCGTCTTTAACAATTTACTCTGGGAGAAATATATTTTATTTTGTTTTTAATTGTGCAGCGCTGACAATTTTGATCTAAAATGTGTCTCAAGACGTATGTAGTTACATTCAATCACTTTTATTTTTTTTAAATAATCATTTGTGTCTATGTATCAGTGTGGTGTCCGATATTTGCAGCAATGCTTCCGCTGATTTGATAATTCACTTTTACTTGTAAAAATTATTCATTAGTTAATTAGTTATCATATGTTAATAACTTGTGCATTTGTTTCTCTCAGATCCACAAAAGCAATATGCAGATGCAGTGATAGAAGTGTTGCCAACCCAACTAATTCCAGATGATAATGAAGGAAAGATTTTAAGAGTGAGGTTGATCCAGAAAGAGGGTGTTAAATACTTTAGCCCAGTTTACTTGTTTGATGACGGTTCAACAATTTCATGGATACCATGTGGAAGGAAACTTACATGCTCTTATCCTGGCATTAAGTTTTCCTATGGACCAGAGACTTACAAAGGAAATGAGGTATCAATTAGTCCACCCTTCAAATATCCTATCAACTATTTGATTTCAATATTATTTTCTTACCAAAAATACAAGCTAGTTTGTTCATATTTGAACAAAAAGAAATAAATTTCACCAGAAATAAAATTTAAATAAAAAAATTGAACAAAAAGAAATAAATCCCACCAAAAAAAATAAAAATTAAATAAAAAGTTACCTGACCTGAAAACTTGAAAGAATTGTTATTGCGAAGAGCTGAAGTTGGCTGCTTAATTAATACTCTACCCTATCACTTGATTAGCAAAAAAATGGTGAAACTGATTTCTATGCCAATTTAATTATAAATCTACATTAAATTTGTTAAATATGTCACATTGTTAAATGCTTAACAAACTTTCCAAGTTGAGCTATTTCCTTTAGATAATAAACTAATAGAATTAAAACACTTCATTTATTTACCGACATTACATTGGTCCTAGTGGAATTGAACTCAGATCTCTTAAGCAATGTCTCGAGTTTTAGCCATGTAGATGGAAAAAAATATGGTTGAAGACTCCTTTTAATGTGGCCAACCATGTTCCCTATCATAGATTAATCATCGTCAATGTCGGTAGGTACTTTAGACCAATAACACAATTACAAGTGAGGCTACTTCAAGCTTAAAGCAAATTTTGAGAGAATATTTTGCTTTAGGTTGTGTGTTTAAATTAATTCTGTAAAATTTAATTTTAGTTAAAAGTAAATTGAATGTAAAGTTACTTATCTTTAGATACTTTCATATTAAAGTTAGTCGAACGATAAATATGAGTTTAGAAAACAATTATAGGGGCGAAAGCTCCATATTTTAGCTTCAAGTTAATCAACCTAGAGGCAAAATAAATTCTACTCACAGACATTTAAACATATCAATATCAAATATAAATCAATTTTAAGTGAAACCAAACTTGTGTTTTTGTTGCTTTATAAAAACTATAGCAAAAATTTTGCTTTCACTTCACCAAAATATTTAACTATTGTCATTATTAAAAACATATTTAACTTTTGCTTTATCTCTTTTTTATATTTGTGCAATAGGTGTCAGTTGTGGAAATGGATGGACAATTTGACAGACTAGATGAACTAATATATGTTGAGAGCCACTTAAGCAACCTATCTTCCAAATTCTATGGAGAAGTTACTCAACAAATGTTGAAGCATGCTGATTTCCCTGGTAGCAACAATGGAACAGGTCTCTTCCAAACCATAGTTGGTTTGAAGATAAGAGATTTATTTGAGCAGATAGTAGCAAGCAGGGCTGAGACTCCTGTAGGAGCAGCTAAAGCTTAGGAACAACCTGCCTTATATATATATATACATAATATTGGACAAGGCAGTCATTGAATTCTATCCCAAAATTATTTTCTTATTTTTGTGTTTTCCACAATTCCTGTATTGTATGTTATTTTGTGTATGAAAATACTTTGCATGTACTTATTTATGTAATATGTTGTATTAATAATATAGAGGAGAAAAAACAGGGCTGAGATTTCAGTTATGTTGATAAAAAAGATTTGAACAATTTGTCATCACTGGCTCTAGTGTTATATCCATAGTCCATGCATGCATATGAATATTTTTTTCCATATATCTTGAAAAAGAAAGTGAAAAGTGTGAGGAGGAGAGAGGAGATGAGAGGATTGAGAGTTATGAAAGAATATTCAATAATATTTTTCAAGCTTGCGATCATACAAGCTTTGTCTATGAAATAATATATTTCAATAATAGGAAATAAAAAAATTAAAAGATAAAAGAGATAAGGGAAACAGGAAAGAGAGAAAAGAGAAAAGAAAGATAATTAAACTAATATATAATTAAAATGTTTCAAAAATCAATAATCACTTTTCTGTTGATATTTCTTTTTCGGTGAAAGTAAATCAGATATTATAACATTGGACCAGGCAGACATTGCATTCTATTCCAAAATTCATAATACAAAGGAGAAGAAACATAGTCGAGGTTAGGCATGGCAATGGGGTGGGGTGGGAACGGATTTTGTCTTCCCCATCCCCATCCCCAACTCCCATATACTAATTACCAGTTAGCCTACTCATATTCAACGGGGGTGAGAAATTGGATCTCATCCTTATCCCCAATGGGATCGGGTATTCTCGCCTCATCCCTGCCCTGCAGTGAATTAATTTTTTAATAAAAAAGAGTTTTTTTTAAGCTTTAATGGTAATATTCTAATGCATTATCCAACAATTTGCACTCATTTTAACATTTTCTTATCGAATAATTTGATTGCTTCTTTAACTATCCATGAAAGTTCTTTCAAACCAAATAACATGGCATATCATTATTAACCCCTCAACAACAAAAAAACATGACCTTTCTACATTCGGGTAGGGTTTGGGTATGGGTTCGGGATGGGTACATATATCTCTGTTAACCGTCCCATACCTGTATTTTAAAATCGGAGAAAACCCAAACTCATACTCAAACCCGGTCAAATCGGGGAAAACTCATCAAATCGGAGTTGGTTTGGGCGAGTACCCATAGGCACGGATTTTGGTGCCATGCCTAGCCGAGGTTTCAGTTATCACTGCTACAATTTTGAGTTTTAATAGCGTCATTTTAATAGCGCTTTTGAATAAATGCTATCAAAAAACCACTGACAGGCTTCGTTTTTGGTCGAGCGCTAATATAGGTTGCTCATAAAAAGGCTTTGTTAGCGCTTTTGAGGAAGTGCTATAAGTTGACTACCCTTAGATAGCGTTTTTGGAATAACGCTATTATTTAGCTACACGTTTGTTAGCGCTTTTACAGAAGTGCTATTGTTGATAAATAGATTGGAATTTGGAACAATTAGACATCAGTGACTCTAGTGTTGTTATCCATTAGGCCATGCATATGAAAGAAAATAATTTGATGATAGAAAAAACGGAAAATAGAAAAGAAATATAACCTATAAAGTTTACAGTTATAAACTATTAGATAATTAAAATATTCATCCATAACTCCTAACTCAACTAGTAAAAATACTGAAATTGTTAAATCGGATATTATAATCTATAAAATAATTATACATTTTCATCTTAATTTTGTTTTCGAGTTTTTGAAGCTTTAGATTGGGCCCTTGATTTTTTGGTATCTCACATATTCATGGAAGAAAATAGATGTGCAGATATATTAGCTAATTTGGGATTATTTAACACTGTTTTTTGTTTGGTTGGAAGATATGTCTTTATAGTATAGATTAGATCTTATAAGGAACAGGCTTGTCTTGCCAAGTTTTAGATTTGTAATTTTTTGAAAGGTTTTGGCCTGTCCCTCTTTGTTTTGTTTGTTCTCTTTTTTTAATATATTTAGGTGGTGCTTTTTGCATCATCAATTATAAAAAAAATTAAAAAAATCTAGATTGACGAAAATACCTCGAACAACAGTTCACTATTGTTCGCTGGTCTACGGTAGTTATCCTACGCTTAATGAACGATAGTTAACTATTGTTTCCAAGATCGGTAGTTAACTATCAGTTTCAGAGAAAAACTCAGTGTCCATAATTGAATGCACATCCAGGCATAACGGCCCGTCTAGACAAACTTGTCAACCAGACACACCATTCAACATGCAGTAATTTAACCACAAAAACAGTCAATGCTTTGTCCACCACATAAAACATAAAAGACACATATTTATATAACAGACCACAAAAAAAAAATGTTGGTGCATTATCAACCATAAAAATATGTCGGTGCATTATCGACACAAACAAGTATGAACACCAACAAAAAAGTGGCATATCTTATCTAGTATTTGTTTCTTCGTCTTCTTCAAATCCTTCATCTTCACTATCCAAAAAAATTAGAATTACTTCATTTGATTCTTTTATTGGTGGTTGATATCCTCTTTCAATGTCCATGAGTTCTCAAAACTAACGTTGTATATCCAAAAATGCATCTTCTCATGTCTCGACTTCTTCTTTCATGTGTGGTTTCCACTCCATACATAATCGAGGTATTGGACGATCATCTTTCAAAAATACATGAACACAATAATTCAGTATTAAGCCAAGACACATAATGTGGGTATTTTGGTTTAGTGGTGGTTGTCCTCTAATGGAGAAAAAGTTTCAGAAATACCGATTTCATGTTTTGCAGCCTCATCCATAATTTTATTGTATCAAGTTGCAATAATGTGGTTCATACACCTCAGACGCTTCTCTTTTGGTGCAAATCCTTTATTTGGTGGAGGATACAAATCATTCTAGATATATTGAAAATTTTCATCACTTTCAAATATTTTCATATTACTCTTATGACTAGTTAACTCTTTAATTAGTGCATTATGTATCACATGGTGACAATCTTCATCAACACCAACATGTTAAGCTACAACTCGGAATCTACAATTACTATCGCCTAAACAAAGGCATCCCATTAATATCATGAATGTTTGGATTTGGAACTAGAGTAGAAAATGGATTACTATTCCGAGCACTTTTCCAATTAAGGAATGATGACTTTGTTGTGACATTCGACTATCTAAAAATTGAGAATCAACACGCTCCCATAAATATTGATCTCAACTAGTTCAATCTTCGTTTGATGTATATCTCACTCTTGTTTAGGCGTCCTTGGTTTGTACCTTTTTTGGAGGTGGAGTCAAAATCGCCGTCTCTAGAAATGTTGTCTAACGCATTTACTCCCTGGTATGTAGTTTTATTTTGTAATCCACTTTCTTGAGACGTTCTTGAATACCATTTCACTCTTCCATGACAAAAAAAACCTTCTTCACCTTCTTCCTCACCCTTAGTGACCTCAAAGTGTAACCTTTACCAGTGAGTGTTTGTCTCACCCAATCTAATGGGCCTCTCGTTATGAATCTTCATAGAAAGAATACACGCACAAGAAAACACATATGATGTCAGAATCACACAACCATACTTTTTCTTATCTAAACCAATTTTCTCAGATCGAGTTGCTTTCTGACAAATAAATTTCAAGCCAGCTCTCAAAACCTTATACTCCAAATTAGAGTACAATATTTTGTCTCAATATCTATGGATGATCCCAAAATATATCATGAACAATAGTATACTCACATTTGCTTCTACACTTATGAATATATTTGTGATCCTCCAAAGATTTTGAACAAATGTTGTATCTCTGACATTTAAACTCTGATGGACTTTTTGTACCTTTCACGCACATTAGATACTTGCTTTATACTCATCAAATGTTCTTCTCTTTTATCTTTTAAATTCATCTAGATATGCTTAGGCTGCACCAAACTCTTTGTCCGATCAGCAACAACTTTCTTGTCTTTTTCAGTTAATTTATCTGCAAAAAGGTGACCTTCTAACGTTGTCAACTTCACATGGTTGTGAATTCCTTTAATACTCAACCACCACTCGTATTTTTCTTCTTTAAATAACCACGCGACCAAAACAGAGACTCGCATTTCCTTGTCCCCTTGTCTTCTTGGTTCAATTTCTTCTTGGGTGTTTTGTACTCACCACCCCTTTTACAAGCCAACAATAACATTGGTTTTTTTCTTTCTTCCATCACCATTATAGAATTTATCTATAATTAAAGTAAAGCCCTCATTTGTTTTTGTCGACAAACCCAATTAATCATATCATTTCTAACTTTTCATTTATCTTCGGTGAAAAAGTAAGGCGTTGTATCTACTTCGTTATCACAAAGTTTGGAAACTCGAGAACCAACAATAGAAGAGTTCACATCAACGAAAACTTTCATAGAAAGTTTAACATCAACGTAGGCTTCGATAATGTTTGGTTTCGCATCAATGGAAGATTCAAATATAGATGGTTTCGATTCAACTAAAGACTCGACAATGCTTGATTTGACTCAAGATAATTATCAACCGCATTTTCGAACTTAACTATCAATAAATAACAAAACATTTCTGAAATTTTGGGACGCAGTGGACATATGTCGTATAAGATGTCTGAACACGAGGAATGTCTTATGTGATGTCCTGGACACTTAGTTGCGACAAAGTAATACAATAAACAACAATCAACAATAAAGTAAAGTGAAAGGAAGAAAGAACACACGATATTTGGTAACCCAATTCGGTCAACGTCACCTACTTCTGGAGGCATCCATGCCAAGAAAGGAAATTCACTATAATTGTATTAGTTCAAAGTATGTGAACAACCTTTGGTTCACTGCCTTCTCACCTAATCACTACCCGTGGTATTTCTATCTAAGACTCCCCCTAGATATGAGACTCCATCTCACTTTCTCTCAACCACACAACCCGTGATTTCAATCAACAATTACAGTCAAATAGGAGAGACACTCCAATAAACAAAACCTACTCTTGCTTAAAAGCTCCAGGGTGGTTAACAAATAACAACATACAACTCAACTAAAACAGTCCAGCTCAGTGCATCAAGGTGATACAAAGAGTGGCTCACAAATAACAAGAACAAACACAAACACTCTTTTCTCAATTACGGCTTCAGCGGTCTTCTCACAGGTTTGAGTCTTCCTTTATATAGCCAGAGAATGCATGTGATTGATGATCAACCGGGCTAAATAATACAGTTGATCCAATAATTTCTTTAGCTACAATCTTCTAGAAGCATATATAATGTTTTATAAACTGTTTAAGACATTAAATACAAATAATATGCAAAGGCAAACTGACATAAGCAGCTTTCAGAAACACACGTCTCTTAGAGCACAAGTTTGAGTCTTCCTTTATATAGCCAGAGAATGCATGTGATTGATGATCAACCGGGCTAAATAATACAGTTGATCCAATAATTTCTTTAGCTACAATCTTCTAGAAGCATATATAATGTTTTCTAAACTGTTTAAGACATTAAATACAAATAATATGCAAAGGCAAACTGACATAAGCAGCTTTCAGAAACACACGTCTCTTAGAGCACAAGTTACGTGAATCATATCTTTAATCAAATCATCAAAGAGCATAACACCTTGAGACAAGATGTTGTACTTACATGTCTAGGATATTTGGTCCAACATCTTGCTAGAACTATTTGTTTTAACAAAATGCAGCCAACACAATATAAAACCCAACAATTTCAAAAACACGTGTATTAAAAATTAATTCAATCATTATAAGCAACAAAATAGAAAAAACGCAACAACAATAAAACCAAAATTTGGGCAACTGCGAAAATTAACTTTCGTTCTTGGAGTGGTTATTAACTGTCGTTGGCACTAGTTATTTGTTGTTACTTGTTCAAGTCAAAACCAACAAAAATGACAGAAAAAATTCTACAATGCAAACATGTTAAAAGATGCGATACATATTTCTTGACGTTTAGTGAGTGTAGAAATTTTCTAGCAATCCTTCTTTAATGATTTAAGCCACACTTTTTACTAAAAAAATTAAAAAATCAACTTTTGGGACGGAATAGGGTACGAATAGTGGTGAGTGAATAGTGTATAGTCCAAGTGAGCGGCCTGAAATATCAGCAGGTTTGAAATGACAAATAAGTATCATAGTAGTGAACGAAAGTTAACATCATATTAGATAACTATCGTTGGGGGTAAAATGGTCAATTTAGGGTGTCTGAGAGCAAATCATGGGTACTTAAAGAGCAATTTTCTTGATATTAAGGTAATCAAAAATATGATCGGCCTATTCCTCTAATCACTCCTCTCATTTTCACATTTTAAAATGACAGATTCTTATCTCACAGTACTAGCTTCTCGCGCACCCTACAATATTTTGGATTATATAATCTGAAAGGTATAAAAAATACATTAGAAACACCTTTTAACGCCCTAAAGCATTTTATATTATATAATCTGCAGTAGGTATGGAGGTGGGAGAGTGGGAAAAGAAACCGTCTTTTAAAAATTCCAACAATATTACTAATTAAGTTTTGTTCGCAGGAAAAAAAACAATAATCGTATTTTTTTTAACAAGCAAAAATAGAATATATTAACACCAAAAGAGAATCCTTTTTAGCACAAAGAGTGCCAAAAAGACCTCAAGAGTTTACATTACAAGATAAGATAGGTGACAAATGCACACTAAATAAGAATTAGCCGATACCCAAACAAGCAAAAGCGTTCGACCACCAAATATGAAAGCTTAAACTAAAATTAACATGAGCAACCTTCATTCACCAAAAAGGGTGAAGCTTAACTTTAACTAGCATCTTATCAATGTTGTTTTCTTTATTTTTAAATAATCTATTATTTCTCTCATTCCACATAACCCAAGCACACGATAGCCAAACAAGTTGCAAAAAGGAGTGACGTACTCGTGTCCCACCGGAGGAATACACAAACTAGAGAAAGTGGTCTTGGATAAGATACAGGTCGGCTGAAAAGACACCAATCCACTCCCGCACTAAATTCCACAATGAAGCAAAAGTGCTACAAGATAGAAACAAATGTTGCACCGGCTCTATATCCGCACATCCTGACACATACAACTGAGCATCGAGAAGAATGATGTCGCACGCCACCAAAATGTACTTTGTTGGCGACCTATTCCGAAGAAGTCTCCAAGCAAAAACTATGTAAGGGACATTGTTTAAATTTAAGGAACCAATCTTGTCATATATATCATCAAACTCAATTGGCAAACAATGATGAGGGACTCTTTTCTTGGAAAATTAGGAGTTTATTGATACGGTCTAACCAAAAGGATAGATCAGAAGAAGGTACAAAAGTTGTGCAAAAACGGCTACGAAAATTCACAAACTCCGTGATGAGAACAAAATGATCACTCCTAGAAGAACACCCAAAAAAAAACCACAATCACACCTCAAATAAGAAAAACACCTAAGGAGAGGTGAAAGGAAACATATTTTTTTTAAGTTAAGATCTGAATTATTGTATCCTCTATGTGTGCGAAAAGGCTCAACTGCTTACCAATCTCCCATGTTTTTCTTGCTTCTTGAACCTCCTTATTAGAGGTTTATGCTTATTTTTAAGAAATCGGAGAAGATCTTCCCATTAAAGATGCTTCTAGTACATACTTATTAAATCATTGAATTTTATGTCAAAAAGAATATAAAATCATTGAATTATTTAAACGTTTCAACACACATCAAATTGCCTTTTAATGTGCATCAAATCATTCATGTACTAGTTAATTAACCATATATTGAATTAATCAATCAAAATAAGTTTTTATAAATAAAATGGTGTAATTATTACTTGATCAAACCTCACACTTAAAAAGCATTACTTAAATCTCCTTCAAACCTCACACTTAAATCTAGATATCTACCAAACACACCGGCCACAACAAAACAGCCCTAGTTATAGGTAAATGGGCAAAGAAAAAGGGTCAAGTTTATTTGTTTACATTTGAACTTGTCGTTTTGCTTAGTTAAGCAAACTTGTACCTAAGGGTGAGTGCATAAAACAAAATAGAAGAACGAAACGCATCTTGGTATAATGTCACGGGTGAGATGCCATCTCTTTCGTTCCAACACGTTTAATATTATTCACCATACCACCACATGTGTATAGTTTTTTTCTCTAAACTTATTTTTGCTTCTTCACTTTTGTTGTTTACTTTCTTGTATACTATGGAAAGGAAGGAACATTTTCCACACTTCATCATGGCTTCACATGTATACATATAGAAAGAAAAAAAATTGCGTTTCATCTAAAAATGCATTTTTTAACAAGTATTGTCTAAAAGTACACTTTTGAAATACTATGTAATTTTTTAGAAAATGTGGAGTGAAGATTGAGCAACTCTACATATATGGCATATATTGATAGTCCATTTTCTCCAAATAGTAATCAAGTTTACCATTTTTATATATATAGTGGAGACTTCCAAAAGCGACTTTATCCTTTTTCACATGTGGGGTTTCAAATCTCCAATTAATCAAAGGCCAAAGTTATTGCTAGTGGAGACATCCAAAAGCAAAAGATAAATACCAAAATAAAAAGAAATGAGTGAAAAAGTAGGAAGTCTGACAGAAAATAATTGAGTTAAAAGAGTGTAAAAAATATAAGAAAAATTTCGTGTGTGAAAAAATTATAATTGCCAAGACTTAGCAATTATAAATTATCACAAAAAACTTGAGGACTAACTACTCCAGTGAAATATCTTTGGTCAATTATAATTTCCAATTACGTTTTGCATTTTTTTGGTGAAGAGGGAAGTGAGGACTAACCACTCCAAGACTCCAAGTGAATGTTCTTGTGGTGAAAAGTTTGTTGGGAGTTACATGAAAGATGAGGACTCCTCACCAAAAAATATATTCACATTAGGTGTCTAGTTCAAGGAAAATTAATTATGTTCTTTGATAACTGATAGTGGGAGTTGCACACTAATGTATCTAATGCAGGTTACACAACTAATCTTTGTACTACTTCACATCCTATGCACTATAGACTTTAATGGTTAAGATATAATGAAGATATTATTGTTGATAAATAAGTGATGGTTAAATTTAGCATTTCATAAATATCAAGATGAAATTTTATGTGATGTTGTACCAATGGAAAGATGACCACCTTTTAGTTGGTAGACCATGGTAATTTGATAGAAAAGTTGACTAAGATGACTTTACTTACAAATTCTTTTTTGCTCATAATACACACACACACTTGTTCTTTCTCCTCTAACTCTACAATATGTGTGTAAGGACAAAATATATCGTAGACTTCAAAGAAAGAAAGAAACACAAGAAATGAGTAAAAAATAGTGGAAGTGAAGAAACTCCTAAGGTTTATCGAGAGGCAAGCAAGGGAAAACAAAAGAAAACAGTATAGATAAAACTAGTTGATAACTTGTTCTTGAAAAAAAGATGCAAAGAGAACTTTAGTTGCTAGACAAAAAACTAATATATTCTCTTTACTATAATGATTTGTGTTTGACCACTAACCATATTAATGCCTTGTCTATTTCTATTGTTTGTTTCTTCAAGGAATTTGTGGATATTGTTTCCTTCAATATATGATGTTTAGGAATTAGGGAAGATGGGGTATATTGTTTGGATTGTGTAATTTTTGTCGCAATGAAACCCACGTGGTGTTCCATTCCTTGCAAGGTCGTACTCATCAAGGCACACCTCTTGGTTTGGTTTCTTGTTTTAAATACTCTTTCTTTCCTCATGCAAATCATAGAGGTTTATCTTGTATTACTCTTTTCCATTAATTTTACATAAGGAAGCCATAAATGATTTGAGTTTTGAGTACTACACAACTTAATAGGATAGATATTTTACGGGTTCATGCAAATTTGTTAATGACATAGGTTTATGAAAATGGAGGTATTCTCTAGGATACTTATACTATGTTTGATTATTTTCACAATTCTGTTGTTGTTCCTTACAATTCTCATTCTTCTAGATTTGATGAAATTCACAATGTCCCGCCAAACAAAATTGGCCTTTATATATATTTGGTTTTGAAGAAATCATCAAAGAAATAATGTCACTCTTAACGTAACTAATTTATTCCAAACAAGTTTAGAATGAACCACCTATTCTTTCTCCTCTTGATTTAATATTTTCTCTGTCCCATATTATTTTATATGACATATTTGACAATGTACATTATTTGACCACAAAGGTAAATAATATCCTATAAAATTTTGTTAGATTCGTCTCGATTAATATTTTCAAAACATTAAATTTTCATAATTTTTTTAATAGAATATCAGATAATAAAAAATACTAAAGATAATAAATATAGTCAAAGTATGCATGAGTATATGTGACATAGTCAACTATCATATCATAGTACAGAAGGAGTAAATGATAAACACCTTTGACAAAGTAACATTTCACGGTGATCAAACCATGACCACCACCGATCTAAAATATTGTCTTGCAAGGTAACATTGGCTAACAAAGAACAATAATCTAATGACAAATCCTCTTCCCACACAAATTGACGCCTCCAAAACCCAAGCACCTCTATTAACCACCAACCTAATCTAAACATATTTTTCATCGACATATTAGTATTGTAGCATATGAAAAGAGCCTATTATATCTCTCTCAACTTACCATACCACTTTCCAACCAAGGATAATGACAAACTGATTGTCATCTCACCGTTACCCACCACTGTCGAAACATGATCATCAAACCAATCACTACTATTCAAACCAATACCTTCCTTGATAGCTTGGAATCAAATTATTTTTGTGCAATATCTTTTAAAAAAAAATAGTTTTGTTCATTATATCAAAACATTATTTTTGTGCGGTATCCTTTTAAAAAATTACTTTGTTCATTATATCAAAACATTATTTTTGTGTGGTATCCTTTTAAAAATTTACTCCCTCCGTCCCTTATTAGATGACATGTTTGACAATTTGCATTTTTGATACTTTGACCATATTTTTTCTATCAATATACAAGGAAAAATAATATTGGATGGATTCGTCTCGATTTAGAAAAAAAGATATAAATTGTTCATGCGTATTTATTGCCGCGAACCCAGCGATTTACATCATCATTACAGCAACCTTTCCCGCCGCGTGGAAAAGGTAACAAAAGTAAATAAATAAACAAATTAAAAAGATTGGCCCCTTTAGTTTTATTACCTTTTAATTACTTTGACGCGTGACATGATAATGACATATAAACATTGACAAAGACAATCACAAAAACAAAACATTACACTTTATTCTTAGAAGATCTTAGACTATGCTAAGTGCTAACACTCACACTTACTCACTAAGTGCTAACACTCACACTTACTCACTAAGTGCTAACGGTATGGACTTTACAAAATATAATTTTAAAAGTTTAACGGTTTGGATAAACGAAGGGAGGGTTCAGCATAATCTCACACTAAAGTATATTGAACTCAATGATTAATAAAAATTATAAGTGGAGTCTAATGATTCTAATGATGAGATTATCCACATAATTTTCTCAATTTTTATTTTTGTTTACAATTGACATGATCCAATCCGTGTGACTTGAAATTAAGAATGGAAATACGTTAAGTCGGCCTATTGGATCTATGACCTAGCTTACGACAGGTTATTACTTATTGCGCAGACTTTTTTCTTAAATTGAGAAGTCCTAGACTTTTTTAGAAACTTATTTAGCTTAACAGGTCACATGTCATTCTTAGACTTAATAAGCCGATCTATTTAAGTAAATATGAATAATATTATTTATTATTATATTATATTTTGTACTTTGAATTAAAATATAAATTTAACTTTTTCAATAATTTAAACACATTAGCATACATTAATTATTTGCATATATTAAATTAGAATCGAAATATGATGCAATATATAGTCAAATTTCTTAAAAACTCATGTTGATTATCTGAAGAGAGTTTAATCTAATTGATTTATTTGTCCGTTAGTCTATTTAAAACTTAGAGATCACATTGTTTATTTAAAGATGTTCATATGATATAAGCTTTTAAGCAGGCTAGCAGACAATATCAGACTTTCAGAAGGCTAGACTCAAACCTAAAAAGTAAGTCTATGACAGACCACATACCAAATTTTGACTTAAAAAAAATAAAAATAAAAATTGGCAGACCAAACTTAAACCTCGCAAAGCTTAGATCGACCTAGCTTATTCCCACCCCTACTCAAAATCTAAGAGATTAGTTTAAATAATTTAACAAAATAATATTAGAAAAATAAAATCACATTATCATATTTGTTTCTAAAATATCTTTGCAAATATCTCATAGATTATACCTGTATGAAAATAAACATATGATGTATCTAAATTAAATCCCACTAAAGAAGGATGAAATTAATAAGAATGCAATCAATATCTTAAAGATATGAGTTGAAATTATATTGTCAATATAAGGAATTACCATTAATTAATAAATAATATACAATATCTTCATAAACACTCTTTTAGAATTTTCATAAACACCCAATTTCTTTACATATATATATTCTTAGACAAAATATATTGTATTATATTTTTATATATTATATATGATATTTATATATATATATATATATATATATATATATATATATATATATAAACAAAAAAAACAGCACCCAAGTACAAACAAACTCTACACAAGTAACACAAACCAGAACATGCCACCTTGTTCTATCTTCCATTCCTAGCACATGCAAATCCCAAAGATTTCTTCAATAGTGCTCTCTTACCCATCACAAAATCCAATTTTTTAATCAAACACCATTAATATATTCTCAAAAAAAGTCCAACCAGAACCACTTTCACTCTTTCCTATTATAAACAACCCAAGTTAATGTTAAAAATCTGTTACACTTCTCTCTCTAGAAACTTTCTCTCTCTAGAATGGCAACTCTTCAAGACATTGGTGTCTCAGCAACAATCAACATACTCTCAGCCTTTGCATTCTTGTTAGCATTTGCTTTGCTCAGAATTCAACCAATCAATGACAGAGTTTATTTCCCTAAATGGTATATTAGTGGTGGCAGAAGCAATCCAAGAAGCTCTGCTAATTTTGTTGGAAAATTTGTTAATCTTAATTTCAAGACTTATTTGACTTTTCTTAATTGGATGCCTCAAGCTTTGAGAATGAGTGAGACTGAAATTATTAATCATGCTGGTCTTGATTCTGCTGTTTTTCTCAGAATTTACACTCTTGGGTAATGTTCTTTTATCTCTTTTGTTGTTTATTTAGTATAAAGTTTTGATTTTAATTGCTCTATGTTGCTTAATTTTTGTTGCAGCTATTGTTTTCAGCTTAACTCATAATGGGTTCTGAGAATTTTCAATTATGTTTAATTTTTTGTTTTAATTATAATAAAAAGGTTTTATTTTTAGGCACATTGTTTAGTTGTGTTAATAAGAATTGAAATTTTATTTTTAGGCTATAATTTTCAGCATAACTCATAATTGATTTTTTTTTTAATTAAAAAGATTAACTTTTTGATGTGTTAATGTGGTTTTGTTAATGAGAATTGTTGTGTTGTGAAAATTGTTTAAGGAACAATAATGTCTGGTTTTATTAACCTTGTGAAGATGTTAAGAATTTTTTGTTATCAGAGATTCAATTAAGAGTCATGCCGTGTAGTTTTCAACTTTCTTTTTTGTTAATGTCAGCTTTTTTTGTTTTTGCATGATATGTTTTCGTGTGAGCTTAAGCTTTGGTGTTTTTGTTCCATGTGGGGTGTTGCTGTATTTTCTTCTTTCCTTCAATCTTGCTCAATTTATGTACTGTTACATGTGTGTGAATTTTGTTGTTGTTACGTGTAAAGGCTTCAATTTTTCTGTTTATCATATTGAGCATGTGATTGGTTGGTTCTGCATTGACAAAAATAAATTAATTTGATAAAATTGGTTTTGGTTGAAACTGAGTTGAACAAATAAGTGACTTATGTTTGGATACATTCACAAAAACATATTTTCTTTATCAATTTATGTTTGGATATTTTGGATTAGAATTGCTTTTACGCGTGTATATATGTCAATAAACTTGAGAATTGATTCTATGCCACAGAAAATAGAAATATTAGCTTTTAGATAGAATTGACTTCGGGACTAGGATTGATTCTAAAGTCAAAAGAGAAACCTAACAATTTATGGTCAAATCAGGTTTGACTAACCAAAACGTGATTCTGGTAGGTAAAAATGTGGAAACAAACATAGGCTAAGTTGAATTATAGTACAATCCTTTTATATATTGTTGATTGTTCTAACTAGTTTTTATCTGTTACACTTCAGCTTAAAGATGTTTATTCCGGTGACAATTGTGGCACTCCTCATTCTTATTCCAGTCAATGTATCAAGTGGGACATTATTTTTCTTAAGAAGAGAATTGGTCGTGAGTGATATCGATAAACTCTCGATATCAAATGTTCCGCCTAAATCTTTAAGGTATGAATAATTCACAACATTCCAAGTTGGTTTTTAAGCTGACGGCATGAACTACTCTTGTCACTTGTAGATTACTACATTATTAGAAAAAGAAAAAACAAAACAACTAGTTGAAGCATATCATACATTGGCTCATGATATAGCTACATTACATTTTTCATGTTTCTAGCTTTTCCTTTCATGTTTGTAGCTACATTATATTTCCATGATGATATGTTTGTGCTACCGCTTCTCTTAGTTATCTAACAGCTGTAACTATCGATTTTCAGATTTTTTGTTCACATAGGATTGGAATACATGTTAACAATATGGATTTGTTTTCTGCTCTACAAGGAGTATGACAATGTGGCATTAATGAGATTGCATTTCTTGGCCTCACAACGCAGGCGTGTAGAGCAATTTACGGTGAGCTGAAAGTTCTAATTCAGCGTGGATTGTCCCTCCCATTAATTGTTGATTTTATCCCTTCTAGTTCATTTAAATTATCTTTTCAAAATCCTCGTGGTTTTCATGCTTGTTGCAGGTAGTTGTCAGGAATGTCCCTCATATTTCTGGTCACTCGGTATCAGATAGTGTGGACAGCTTCTTTCAAACAAACCACCCAGATCATTATATTGGACACCAGGTATGAATTTTACGATATTCTTTATTAGTGAGGTCTGAAATATAAACTGATGTAAAACAGTGTGATCAAATAGTGGCTATAGCGCTTGTGGCAGAATGTTCACAAACCACTTTTCTCCTGCAACACAAATACTATTTTCTACGATCTATGATTGAAACACAGATATGAAATTATTTCAAATAAGTATAATATTACATGATGTTAGCATTCGTATATTTTAATTCAGCAGAACATTCTTTGCATTATATTATTGTCATGTTCCTATTGTCAAATTCATTTTTCCCCTTCAGGCTGTCTACAATGCAAATAGATTCGCTAAATTTGTGAGAAAAAGAGATAGACTTCAAAATTGGCTGGACTATTACCGGATCAAGTTTCAGAAGCATCCTGATACAAGGCCAACTGTTAAGGTATGTAATTTTTCCAATGTTTTAGAAATTGGACCTAAAATCGAACCGGTGAGCCCTTTGTTTCATGGTTCAATCGGCTTAGCCACGGTTGAATAATACAAAAAAGTTTTAAAGTAAAATAAATAAACAAACACAAAAATGAAAACTTGTTGGTCAACTAGACTGCGGTTCAATTAGGACCAAACCAACTGGCAAACTTGGCTATTCCCGGTTGAACCATCCAATTCGGTTTGATTTTTAAAACATTAACGGTAATTACCATGTATACAAGAAGTACTGTGTGTGATTTAACAAAAATCTATTCAAATCCAGAATCTGACAGTGTTCTCTCTTTTCATTTTGAAGACTGGATGTTTAGGGCTTTGGGGTAGGAAAGTTGATGCTATCGAGTACTATGACCAACATGTTAAGGATCTTGATAAACTGGTAAGTTGTTTTTGTTTTTCTATGCAATATGTTAAGGGCTTGTTTGAAATTGAATTGACTTATTTGAGCTTATCTATTGGCAGAAACACTTGTGAGACTGTTTTGGAGAGCTTATGGAGACAACTTATGACATGTCCATAAGCTAATTCAAATTATTTCTATAAGCTCTCCAAGATAACTTTTGAAAACAGTTTGACTTTATTTTATCTTTTGTTATAGAAAGCTTTTACATAAACACTTATATTATAAGCACTTATGCTATAAGTGCTTAATTAAACTGTTTATCCAGACAGGGCCTAACTCCTCATTGTTGTTTGAATATTTTTGTTATTAAAATTCTGTAAAGTAATTTTCCTTGTCCCTATGTTAGTAATAGTAAATAGTAATGCATATATTTTCCTTATTTCTTGGGGGTACTTTGACATGTCTTGTGCAGATGATATTGGAGCGCCAGAAAATTATAAAAGATCCTAAATCTATTTTGCCAGTGGCTTTTCTTTCATTCAATTCACGTTGGGCAGCATCAGTATGTGCACAAACCCAACAAAGCAAAAATCCTACACTCTGGTTGACTGATTGGGCTCCAGAGCCACGTGACATATATTGGCGAAACTTGTCCATACCATTTGTTTCTTTAACTGTCCGTAAACTTGTAATAACGTTGTCGGTGTTTGCCTTGGTATTCTTCTACATGATTCCCATTGCTTTTGTTCAATCCCTT
The DNA here is from genome assembly GCA_946800305.1 of Medicago arabica. Classification (NCBI taxonomy): domain Eukaryota; kingdom Viridiplantae; phylum Streptophyta; class Magnoliopsida; order Fabales; family Fabaceae; genus Medicago; species Medicago arabica. The sequence continues at coordinate 46,034,084 of OX326970.1, forward strand.
GCAAATTTGGATGGTCTTGAAAGAGTTGCTCCTTTCCTCAGACCAGTAATGGAATTGTAAGTGAACTTAAATGTGCTTTTGAATATATTGTAGAGAAGTTAATTAATCTAGAAGTAAATGAATATGATTCCGCGATTCTATCAAAAATTAAACTCTAGATTAATATTATGGCCTTCAATACAATTGTCTGGTAGTTAAAACTCTTTTTTTTTGCTTTTGGCAGGAAATTCATCAAGTCCTTTCTACAAGGTTTTCTTCCCGGTTTGGCTCTTAAAATATTTTTATATATTCTACCAACAGTTTTGATGATTATGTCAAAAATTGAGGGATATATTGCATTATCAACTCTAGAGCGGAAAACAGCAGCAAAATATTATTACTTTATGCTGGTGAATGTTTTCTTGGGAAGCATAATAACTGGAACTGCATTTGAACAACTGCATGCTTTTCTTCATCAGTCACCTACACAGTATGTTTTGTTGTTAACTTTTTCTTGTTAATTTTTTCCTAGTTTTTTTCGTTGCCTCCATGTGACAGATTTTTGTGGGTTTTATTGTTGATTATAGAATTCCTAGAACAATTGGAGTTTCCATTCCAATGAAGGCTACCTTCTTTATAACTTACATAATGGTTGATGGCTGGGCTGGAATTGCCGGTGAGATTCTCAGATTAAAGCCATTGGTTATATATCATCTTAAGAACCTGTTCATAGTTAAAACCGAGAGAGATCGAGGAAAGGCCATGGATCCAGGGAGTGTGGATTTTCCCGAAACTCTTCCGAGCCTTCAACTATATTTCCTTCTTGGTATTGTATATGCTGTGATGACTCCGATCCTTCTTCCTTTCATACTTGTCTTCTTCGCCTTTGCATATTTGGTTTACCGTCATCAGGTCAGTGCCTATAACGTTTTTGTCTTAAAATTCAACGGCGCTGTATTATAAATACAATTTTTTTTTTATGATGTATGACTTTGCAGATAATCAATGTCTACAATCAACAATATGAAAGTGCTGCTGCATTTTGGCCACAAGTTCACAGCCGCATCATCGCAAGCTTAATACTATCCCAGCTTCTTCTGTTTGGCTTGCTTAGCACAAAAAAGGCAGCTAAGTCTACACCTTTGCTTATAATGTTACCAATATTGACATTTGCATTTCACAAGTACTGCAAGAGTCGTTTTGAGCCAGCATTTAGGAAGTACCCTGTTGAGGTATGTGATGTTAATGTGCAATGTATTCGGCCAATATTACAAATTATTATTCCAGTCTCGAATATAAATAGGCTAAAATATGGTTTTGGTCCCTGCAAATGTGTCTCATTTTGGTTTTAGTCCCTGTAAACAAAATTGTTGTTTTTGGTCCCTGCAAATATGCTCCGTTTTGGTTTAGTCCCTGGCCCCACTTTTGTGATGATTTGCACACGTGCCACATGATGACTGAACCCATTTATGAGGAAAATAGTCCCTGCAAAATCTTTTGATTTTTAAAAAGGTCCCTGCAAATTATTTTGGTTTTGAAAATAGTCCCTCCAGGGACTATTTTCAAAAACAAAATATTTTGCAAAACGAGGCATATTTGCAAGGACCAAAACCATATTAAAATATAAATAAATAAACTCTTGGTGATATGAAAAAGGTTAGATGAGATTAACTAATATTCTTAATTAGATTGAGTTAATTTTTTGCTTATAAGTTATAATCAACGCCTTCTGAAGAGAGAATCGGTTTAGAAAGGGTGCCAAACCATGCTATTGTAGTTGCTTACTCATATTTGGAAGTTGTATCGTAAACTGATGTTTCTCTTGACCTATTCAGGAAGCAATGGCTAAGGATATACTGGAGAAAACCACAGAACCTGACCTAAACATAAAGGCATATTTAGCAGATTCTTACTTGCATCCGATCTTAAGATCATTCGAAGTTGAAGAAGAGGAACTGGTTGAACTAGAAACGGTTGAAGTAAGAGTGGATAAACACCAAACTCATCATGTTGCTAGTCCAATATTGAGTGAGCCTGGTTCACCTTCACCACCACATCATGTCCATCAACACCAACATCAACCTTCACCACCTCATTACAATGACTACCCTTTACCTCCCGAGTATTATTACCATCCTACCTCCCCTACTCATTATGCCTATCAATATCAAAATCAACCTTGAATTGAGCTAATGCTTATCAGTTACAAAGTTTCTTGAGACCCTTATTTTAGTGTTTTTCTTTTTAATATATATTGACTTAGATATTTGTTTTGGCCATTTACCTATTGCAATTGTAAATTATCCTTTATTTTTTTCTTGATGTAAATGTTATGGCTTCTTTTAACAATGAGGTGGTTGAAGTAGGATGATTTCACTTGATCAAGTTGGTGGAAAGTTGAATGGTCTATCATTTTTGTTGGTTTATTATGTTTTGTAAAATTACTGTGGTCTAAGTAATGTGATCCAACAGTGTCCAATAGTGAATATACATTTGGTGCACCATGGACCGTATAGATGAGGTTAGGATTCGTCATAGTTACTATCATGTTAAACCATGTTGCACCTAGGTAGATGAAAGATTATGTTGGTATTGAAATGTGAAAGAAGTTAGAAAGCAAAATGATAAAAAGCTCAAAACATTGTTGTTGATTGAAATAAGATATAATGAAAGGCAGATGATACAAACATGATTTTAGAAAGCAAAATAAAAAATAAAATTGCAGCTGATAATCGAGGTTGAATTAGTCATGATTGAGTTGAGCTAGTTAACTTGCACAGGCCATGATTGGGTTGAAAGGATTGAGTTGCCTCAAGTAGGCGATGATCTCGTCATTCGATCTGGCCAACTTATTGGAGTACTTTGCGATTTTTGAAAGAGTAAAATATGAAAAGAGAGAATTTCACACCATGTGAAAAATCAAATGGTTTTATCATTCAACACCACTACAATTACATTCTTTGAGTTTTCTTATATAGCAAGTAGCTCAACTAACTTTTAACACAAACTTAACAAACTAGTTACTTGAATAGCAAGTAACTGTCAAAACTAACTCTGTCTATTAGTTAACGAACCAACATTGAATTATATCACAATACACCACCTAATTCATGTCGGATAGAGCCTTCATTCCCATCATGTTCTTTAGTTCATCAAACCTACTCTTACAAAATACAAATTTTTTATTAAGAAATTATATTAAGATAACTATTTAAATATCAAATGATTTAAGTTGTTGAAAGTGATGGTTGCTGAACGAACGTGGCGTCAAATGTCTGTGGAGGAACACCTTAAAGTTCTCTGTTCGTCCTACTCGAAAACAAATATTCAAATTTTGCATATAACAAATGCATGCAGATATTTTCGTCCCTATGTTTACAATTCTCCAAACACAATGGTCCCAAGACTTGGCTGTTACATTCCTAATTCATATCCCATGTTCACATATACAAAACCTTCACTCTCAAGCAAGCCAAACTCCACATGAATCCTGTTATTCAACCACACAATTTCAATTCTAAACCAAATTAGGCAATGCCTAATTCTTTATTATAGCATTCACATTTCACACACAATCATAACTCATAACTTCATTCAAATTTTTGCAGTACCATTTTGTTCTCTGAAAACCAATGGCTACAAACTGGAATTTTTTTTCTGTCCCCAACAGCACTATCACTTACCCTCATTGGTATTCACCAAAAACTGGAATTTACAGCAGTTTACAACCTCCTAGGAACCTTCCAACCGACCCTTTTCTCGACGTTGTTTCCTTCATTTTTTCTCACCCTCATGACGGGGTTTTAGCCCTTATTGATTCCTCATCTGGGACTTCCATTTCTTACTCAAATTTGTTAACTATAGTCAAATCAATGGCTTCTGGTCTTCGTAAAATGGGTGTTTCACAAGGTGATGTTGTTTTGCTTTTACTTCCAAATTCAATTTACTATCCTATTGCACTATTGAGTGTTATGTATCTAGGTGCTGTTGTTACACCATTGAATCCTCTTAGTAGTGTTGATGAAATTCGTAAGCGGGTTGATGATTGTGGTGTGAGTTTTGCTTTTACCATACCTGAAAATATCAAGAAGCTGGAGTCATTAAGCATTCCTGTTATTGCTGTGCCAGAAAATGAAATGGATTTGAAGCATGATTGTTTCTCATGTTTTTATAACCTTATTTATGGTAAATTTTATTCGATAACCAAAAACCTTGTTTATGGTGACTTTGATTTGCCTCAAAGGCCGGTTATTAAACAAGAAGACACTGCTGCTATATTGTATTCTTCTGGTACTACAGGTGTGAGCAAAGGAGTTGTTTTAACTCATAGAAATCTTATTGCTATGGTTGAGCTTTTTGTGAGGTTTGAAGCTTCTCAATATGAATACTCTAGTTCCAAGACTGTGTATCTAGCTGTTTTGCCTATGTTCCATTTATATGGTTTATCGCTCTTTGCTACCGGATTATTGTCATTGGGTTCTACAATTGTTGTAATGAGGAAATATGATATCGATGAGGCTATTAGGGCGATTGATAAATATAAAGTTACACATTTTCATGTCGTTCCAATAATGTTGTCGGCATTGACAGCGAAGGCAAAGGATGGTAATGGAAGTAAGTTGCAGAGTTTAAAACAGGTCTCTTGCGGTGCAGAGCCTTTGAGCAAAGGAGCTATAAATGATTTTGTCCAAGCTTTCCCTAATGTTGATTTTATACAGGTAAAGAACCTTGCAGAAAATTAGCCTTAATTAAAGAATGCAAGTCATGCTCCATCATTTATATAATTGATTGAGTTATTTTTCTTTGTTATTGCTGTTAGTAGATAAATAAATGCTGGTTTCATTTAGTTATGAGAGAACTTGTGAACTCCGAAATTATTTTTAACAGCAGTTGATAAATACTATTTCTGTGCCATTGGTATTCACATTTACAACATGTTATGGACCATAATAGTTAAACTTTACTTCTTTATGGTAAAAATGTTGATTTCCTAGATTTTTAAGGACGTGCAGCTGTCTGATTGTTTCTTTTATTTAGGGTTATGGAATGACTGAGTCGGGCGTAGTTGGAACTCGCGGCTTCAACACTGAAAAGTTTCACAACTATTCCTCACTAGGGTTGTTAGCTCCAAAAATGGAGGCAAAAGTGGTAGATTGGAAAAGTGGCGCGCTTTTGACCCCAGGCCTCAGCGGTGAGCTTTGGTTGAGAGGGCCTTCAATTATGAAAGGTAAAAAAGAATCTGTATTTTTATAAATACATATAGATAAATATATTACAAAGGGAAGCATGGTTCTATATAAGGCCTTGTCTATTGTGTGCATGTGCAATCTTAACCTACATTTGCATGAGATTGATTCAATAATTTCAACTGTTTTGTTGCTATAACTTTTGTTTCTGTCTTATTCCTTAGCCTACTTGTACCTTTTTTGCCTTTCTCTTTTGCTATTCCATTTGAAATTCTTAACCAAAATGTTTCCTTTATTTCATAGGATACTCGAATAACGAGGAAGCTACAATGTCAACAATTGATAAAGATGGTTGGCTACGTACTGGAGATATTGTTTATTTTGATCAGGATGGATATTTATATTTGTCTGGCCGTTTGAAAGACATTATCAAATACAAGGGCTTTCAGGTACCAAACTTTTTGTTTATTTATAAGAAAATGTTCTTAAACAATTTATGTTTACTAAATATGTATGCATTGTTCTTATGTATGGCACATGATCTTTTACAGATTGCTCCTGCTGATTTAGAAGCTTTGTTAATTTCGCATCCTGAAATAGTTGATGCAGCCGTTACAGCGTAAGTATACGAACATTTCATTTATGTCTTTGTCTTCTAAAGTTCCTCTTTGGACATTAAAATATGACCTTGAGTATTACATCATTTTCGATATCAGCGGCAAGGTTGATGAAGCTGGGGAGATTCCAGTGGCATTTGTGGTCAAGAAAGTCGGAAGTGTACTTTCTTCAAAGGATGTGATCGATTACGTTGCTAAGCAGGTTTTTCTCTATGAGACAGACATGAAGTTCTATGATATTTGAATCGATATTACTACTAGAATTGATGTCATAGTGTCTATTACTATTGGAATGGTTTTCACATTTTAAACCTTTTTTTCTTTCTGGCAGGTTGCTCCATACAAGAAGGTTCGGGAAGTGGTCTTCACAGACAAGATACCGAGATCAGCGACTGGGAAAATCCTCCGAAAGCAACTCAGGAATTGCTTGACTTCTAAGCTCTGAGGCATTTTTTTGGTCATATCTAGAGAGTGATCCTGAAAAATCACCAAAGACTATGCATAGTGGTTTATCATGACATGAAATAGGTTGAATATGATTGTTTTGATACATGCACCATTCGTTCTATTAAAGGAATAAAGAACATTGCGTCTAAAAAATACGATTCTACATATCTTTTTTATTAATTTGTAAATAGAACTATAGCAGAGATTAGAGTCCAAAAACCTGAAGAAAAAAAAAACTATCAATTACTGTGCCATGCATACCTCTAATCAATTATATTAAGAGATCCTTGTAAGTGCACTGAAGAAATTACTTTTGAAGTGTTCGTATACTTGCGCTGTAATGGCGGCTAGAAGATTCGTTTTACAAATATCTACACATACCTGTTCTGAACACACCAGCAATTAAGTTAGAAAAACCTATTCTTAAGTAAATTTCTCATGCCAATTTCTCTTCTATCCATGTTTAATAATTTCTATTCAGCTAGAACAACCTATTCTTGTTTCTATAAAGATGCAAAAAAGTTATCGTAATAAACATGTAAGGAACTTGAAACACTGTAAAACTCTTGCACGAATAAAAGAGTAACTCGTATTATGTATCACCTTGCCACTTCAACTTTTCCAACTATTCTATATACACATGCATTTTATTAAGCAATAACCGTCTCTAACGATAATCGACCCTTACTAACTGACCAACTAAATCCTAATTGATCCTCTTACACAATCAACATCCTCTAACATAAACAACTGGTAAAGTCGATCTTGAATGTCAGACATTCCATATTCTATATACTCATCTGAATTTTTACCATGAACATCCTGCAACCTAGCAATGAAATTTTCATATGCCAGAAGCAACATGTTTTCTAAGGAAATTATTATTTGTTTCCTTAGTTTCTCGTCAAAAACACGCCATGTTGACTGAATTTCACATATCTCGCGGAACTTCTGATTGAACAAATTGAGATTGTCTTTCATTGAATCTGCTGTAGACTTTGGCGACATTGACTCGTTGATATCAATCTTCAAAAAATCTATCACCTTATTCCATGAGCTTCTACAATAGAGTTCACAGTACTGCTCGTTGTTTTTACAAAACCCATCATCCCAAAAGGTTCCAAGTTGGTACTTAATGTGACTTAGATTATTCATCATGAAAAAATAACGCAAAGCAGGGTTCTCGTAAATTTGTGACTTGGCTTCCAAGTTTATCTGAAAAAATTCCATTATAAGCTCTATTTGTGAATAGAATAAACAAGATGTTCCTACTCCATCAGCAACAACCAAAGGGTATAGTTTTAAAATTTTCTCCAAGTTCTTCCTTAACCAGAAAGCCAAAACGATGTAGCCGGTGGCTTCAGGTGTCATAGGATGAACTCCGCCATCAGCCCAACAATCCAACTCTGCATCCGGTGTAAGAAATATCAATTTCCCAAATTCCATGAACATGTTTCTACATACTTCACCCAACCTATTCTTGAATTTCTGTGCTTCGTTAACAAACGAATCAGTAAACAAGGATTCAAATTCGGGAATGAGATCACACGTCGTCTCAAACAAGTCAAGAATTTTAAACAAACGCCATGCGGAAGGACTTTGATTCACAAATGAATCTGCAAAATTCAATAGTTGACGCGTCGCTCCATCACAAACCTCTAAAAAACAAAGATCAGATGATTCAGAGTTTGACTCCGGGAAGACATGGTTGTAGAGTCGACGCTCACTTGGAAATAGTATTTTAAGAGCAACCTTAGATGCTTTAATCCATCTTCCAATCATGTAATCCTGAAATCCCATCTTTCTCAATCCTAATAATTTATTTATCAACAAATCTTCCAACCATTCTTTACGCAAACTAATGTACAAGTCAGAGCACTCCGTATCAAACCCGGCATCTATCATCAATTTCGCAGTTCTGTGAAGGTGATTGATTGTTTCATCCGGCAGGGCATCGATTATAAAGTTGTGATCAGTCACCACCAATTTATAGTTACCTTTCACCTTCGCCATAAACATCTTGGAAACGTTTGAATCGTTCTTCTTAAGATCATTCATACAAGTCATAAATTGTTGCATGATGCTGCTACCACCATTGGTATTTTCATGAACTTGAATAACTACCCGTTGTTCTTCGAGTCCAAGACACTGAGTTTCTTGTGTAACATTTAAGGAAGAGAAAGAAGACCGAATAATAATAAGACAGTAGCTGTAACAGGCTCCAACAATACCTAACAACAATTTAATCTTCATGAGTTGTACAATTAAACAGCCTAGATAAAAGTACATAAGGTCCACTTCAAATCCGAACTGAATTTGTCTCGACAAGCTAAGTGACATGATCGCAAACGCAGCACATGAAACAAGACTATATGCATCTGGTTTTCCATTCATAATTTTATCAGACAAAAAGGAAAAGAGATTAACATTTAACAATAAGAGATTAACATTTTGATTAAATTAAATCTAGGGTTAATATAGTAAAATCAAGCAATAGAATTAAGTTAAATTTAGGGTTAATATTACGTTCGGGTTAACATTTAAGAATAAGAGATATTGTGTTCGGGTTAACATTTAGGAATAAGAGATTAACATTTTGATTAAATTAAATCTAGGGTTAATATAGTAAAATCAAACGATAGAATTAGGTTAAATTTAGGGTTAATATTGCGTTCGGGTTAACATTTAAGAATAAGAGATATTGTGTTCGGGTTAACATTTAGGAATAAGAGATTAACATTTTGATTAAATTAAATCTAGAGTTAATATAGTAAAATCAAGCGATAAAATTAGGTTAAATTTAGAGTTAATATTGCGTTCGGGTTAACATTTAAGAATAAGAGATATTGTGTTCGGGTTAACATTTAGAAATAAGAGATTAACATTTTGATTAAACTAAATTTAGGGTTAATATAGTAAAATCAAGCGATAGAATTAGGTTAAATTTAGGGTTAATACTGCGTTCGGGTTAACATTTAAGAATAAGAGATAATCTAGGTTAAATATGTTTTTGGTATCTATAAATATGTCAACTTTTCGTTTTATCTCCTCTAAAAAATTTCTTCAACTTTTAATCCTTCAAAAAAATTAAATTTCATCTTCACTTTTGGTCTCTTCTTTAAAGTAAACTCATATGAATAAAATTTTGTAGAAAAATTCATATTATAAGAATATCTCCCAAAAAAAATTAGATTTTTTTAACAAAACATGAATTTTTATATTGTTTAGGGTTAAAAATTCATATTTAATTTGCGTTTTGTTGAAAAATTCTAATTTTTTTTAAAAAAAATTTAGAATATTTACACATTTCTTCACAATCTATTATCTAAATATGAAACTTAATGTCTACTAAAAATACAACTTTACCCTTCTTAATTTTTTGACACGTCATCAAAATTATATCTTTTTTGTCTTTTGTTTAAACTTCCCCATATAATTTCTCTCTTAAAAATAAATTAAAACAAACTCATATGATAAAATACACTAATTTAATCTTTTTTAAAAGAACAAACAAATTTAATCATAATCACAATCAAAACAAATTTTTCTATAATTCAACTTCTAAATATTTAAAGAGTTACAAAATTACAATTTTCTATTCTCTAATTATCTAATCATGAAACTTTGTACTCAAAAAAATTATGAAACTTAATATCTACAAAAAATACAATCTTACGCCTTCTTAATTTTTTGACACATCATCAAAATTATATCTTTTTGTGTCTTTTGCTTCAACTTTCCCCTATTTTTTTCTCATAAAATCAAATTAAAACAAATTCACTCGATAAACACATTAACTTAATCTTTTTTTAAAGAACAAACAAACTTAATCTTAATACCAATCAAAGCAAATTTTACTATAATTCAACTTTTAAATATCTAAAGAGTTATAAAAAATTACAAAATATTTATTACAAGGCATATACCTACTTTTCAAAAAATTACACATTTTCAAGATAGCATCTTCTCTAAAATTAATCTGCCTTTGTTTTTTCTCTGTCTTTTTTTTAGTAAAAAATAAATAATATTAAATAAAAAGAAATAGATAAAGAGTCTGAGGACATTAGACCTGACCCAGGTACAACAAAAAACGGGGATACAACATAATAAATCAGACCAAGTAGATCGATCCAAATATATCTTAACGAAAATTCACTAATCAGCAAGAAAAGTGAACCTCTACGAAAAACAATTAATGGATCGACCATCATCATGGTATCAAAATCTAAATGTCAACAACTTCCTAAACAAATCAACAAGCATAAAAGCTCTTTCGAGCTTGAAGAACCGGAGTATAGACAAACAAGACACATTGAAACCTGTAAATCTCAACATATTTCGAAATCAATAGAGAATCAAAAAATTCAGGTCACCATGTCATATTATAAAATATTATTTTTATTGTTGTAGATTATCAATTATTATATCTTTTAAAAATATGACTATAAAAAACACTAAAAACATGATAAATGAGTCACAAAATAATATTGTTGTACAATTCATACACGGGACTCATAACGACATCTTTATCAATAATGAAATCTTTACTATTTTAATTATTTCAAAAAAAAATTAGCTTACCATTTCATAATCTATACTATATATAAAGAAAACTACCACTTTCAGCACGTTTTGGGGTTGAATTTTTCTTTTTGAAAATACCCTTAATTTTCAATACAAATATCACATGTAGCAAATAGATAAGAATAAATTTAAATATTAAAACAAATGTAACAAACACGATATGAATATATGTATATATTTTTTTTCCTTTATCATTTAAAAAATATAACAAACTAGATGAGTATATTTATACTTATTTTTTCACTATTCCGATTATACTCTTAAACAACTTTTTCTATACGAAAGATTGTTGTTCGTGTCATTAAAAAAACAAACATTTATATTTTTACTTTAATCAAAACTAAATTTCATAAAAAAATACCGTTCATAATTTTCAAACGTTAGCGCAATAAAAAGAGCAGAAAGATCGTGCCCGTCTTTTTGCTAGTATTTAATAATAAATATATCAATGATTTTATCATGGCAAATTACACTAACCTCTTAAGGTCTTCTTAAATTACACAAATATCCGCTCTATTTTTTAACTAAACACCATTCTCCTTTTTTTTTATCATATTGACAAACATTTCTCTTATTTTGAGCAATTAAATTTTTCATACGTGTATGAACTCATTTAATTTTCGACCATTTTTTCTTTTCGTTTTCCACTTAGGTCATTTTTCTTTACTCATTGTTACTCAGTCAAGGTGGTTTAATTTTTAAATTCTAATGTAATAAAACGGATATATCAAAGATTATTTCCTTTTCATTGATCAATCGCAATGTCTATCCACCAAAATTCTTCTCATTTCTATATTCTCTTTTGATATCTTCTGTAATTGTCGATATTCGATTTTATTTGGTAGTAAAAACAAATGTTGTTATTGTTCTTCCATGGTGAAAAAAAAAACATCATTTAACTTAATTATGAAATGAGAAAACATATACAAACAAACCTAAAAAAAAAAAACTCATTTAACTTAATTGGGAAAAGAGAAAACAAATAAAAACAAACAAAAATGACTGAAATTAAAGTGTGTATTTACAGGGTTATTGTAATGGATAAAATAAAGGGAGATTGACGTGTTTGTAAATTAGAAGGATTGCTTGTGTTATTTAAGAAAATCCTAAGAGAATTCAAAGTAATCTGCCCTTTTATCATTAATGTCGGCTTTATCATTAGTTTTTTCTTATTTCCTCAATTCATATAGCATTGCAACGCGCTTTGATGAATATCCCCCCTTCGAATTTGCCCGTGCTTAGCATGAGTTTGTTGCTAGTTTCATTAAAAAATACAAAAATTAAATTAAAAATAGGGACCAAAAGTAGTGATTGAAAATTTTATAGGGACTAAAAGTTGAAGGAAAATTTTAGAGGGATTAAAACGAAAAATTGGTATATTTATATAGACAAAAACATATTTAATCCTATAATCTATTCATTATTTAGATCTCAAATTACTTCCGCTTCCACCTCGACTTCCTGTGTGCCATGTATTCTATCTTGCGCCACATCGGCCAAAATTCTGACATGGCCATCGCCATGATCTCCGAATGCATACTCTCCAAAATGTCCTTTCAAATTGGACACAATTATGTAATTCATATAGCCTTGTTTATATATATTCTTCAAATTATATAAACTTTGAGTGTGTTTGTTTAAAGTTTACTAAATTTATTCTTACGAATAATATTTCTTGGAATACAAAGATGAGAAACTTATTCCAAGATATTTAGAAAAAAATTGTTTGGTTAACTTTATAATATTTCTAGGAACCATAATAATATTCATAGGAACCATAAAAATAAAGATTATAATAGGTAACTACGTATGAATTTATTTCCATCTCCAAGAAAATTTTATTCTCACCCTTTTCTTTGGAATTTTTTTTCTATTTTCATAAACATTTTGTACCCAGGATAAAATTTAGTAAACTTTTAACAAACATAAACATATATATCAACAAATATAACTTGAAACAAACACACCCAAATTTTTATTTAAAACTTCCATGTTTTCTCCGTATTAACCTCCACCAAACTGGAATGTAGCATAGTGGCTTTTATTGCTGGATTTCATTTTCCACACCTATATGGTTCAAATTATGGTTTTTCTACTGTCATTATAATAGGAACGTCTAAAAGGATGATAAAGTTACTCCAAGAAAAGTAAATCCTACACCCAATTCAAGTTACTGTGATTTTTATGATATTATGGCAACTATTTAAGTTTATGTTTAATTACCATGAGGGACTAAGACCCGACACGTAGGGATCATTGTGTGACGAGCAGGTGCAATTCAACAGACGGATGAATAGTCCAAAATCTATGAGAGAGTAAGACCCCACATGTAAGGATCACCATTCGACAAGCAGGTGCAACTTGACAGCTGATTAGGTTATCATGTCCCGACGAACTTATCACTTAGATAGTTTACTTAGAATTAATGAACTTACTTGACTGTTTATTAATTCCAACAACTATATAGAGGGGATTCAAATAATTCTAACCGCCGCTAACATTCTGCAATCAAACAGTCAACTTTGCACTATTCCAAACAGATTAAATTGCAAAACTTTAAACCCTTATCTTATTTATTTATTTTGGAAATAAATAACACGAATTGTTTAGACGAAACGACAATCCATGTGGATACGATACTCTACTTATTAATTTATTAGTTGGTAAACAATTCGGTACACTTGTCTAATTCGACCATCAAGTTTTTGACACCGTTATCAGGGATTGTTGATATTTTCGACTAAGCGATTTAAAATATTTATTAACCAAATCCTTTGATGAATTGATTACTAAAGATTTTGTTTAAGCACATGCGCAAAACTAAGACAAGGGATTTGGAATTCGAACCGAACATAGATAGAACCGAGCGAGCTCTTCGGAAAACAACATGAATTGCAAAAGAAAAGACAGGTCAATAGAAAACCATCTTTATTTAAGACTATTCATCAGACGAGTCAGAAATGGGAGACGAAAATCCTCGCGTTACTCTAGGAGATTATGGGAAGTTAGATAACTTGGAGGAAATATCCTTTAGGTTTCAACCAGCAAACCCATTGGTGTTTGATATTAAGAATAGTGTGCTAGTAAATTTGAAAACTAACCAAGTTGCAGGTAGGGAGCTGGAAGACTGCAATGCTCACCTGGCACACTTTCTCGACATGTGCAGCGCAAAAAATCTCACAGGAATATCATAATCAGACAAAAGACTTAGATTACTTTTGTATTCTGTCAAAGGAAGAGCAAAAGGTTGGCTCGATGCTTTGCCTCGAGGTACAGTTACAACCTGGGACCAACTCAAGAGAAAGTTCTTGGAGTGGTACTTCTCAACAACTGAATACTTAGCTCTAAAAAAAAGAAATAGAAAACTTCAACCAAAACAAGGAGGAAACATTATATGATACGTGGGAAAGGTTCAAGATATTGCTAAAAAAATGTTCGGGACATAAATACTCGGATATGGACCAAATATTATACTTCACAACATGGTTTAAAACGCCAACTAGAATGTTGTTGGATGCCACAGCTGGAGGAACTATAAAAACGAAGACACGGCAGAAGAAATAAGGGAACTAAGAAAAAATATGACTCAACAATTACAATCCGCAAGGCAATGAAGAAGCTCCTCAAAAAGGTAAACAAGATAAATCACTTGAAGAGAACTTACTAGCTAGCAATAGGCTACTACGAAAGTAGATGGAGGTACTAATACGGAAGCAGGAATATACGCATTTGGAATCCTCCCTCCCTCCCTCCCTCCCTCCCTCCCTCCCTCCCTCTCTCTCTCTCTCTCTCTCTCTCTCTGTGTATCAAATGAGAGGAGTGATATTGTGAGAGGGTGAGAGGGGTAAATAATAACCATCAGATTAAAGCAAACGGTTGAGATTCTCTTTTCCTTAAAAAGTGCATAGCGTGTGTAACCACATCTATTTCCACTTCTCTCTTCCTTTTGTTTTCAATTTCCTCTCTCTTCCTGTAATGCAACGCCGTTCTCTCTCTTCTTGTTCATATATGTTATTTCCCTTAAGTTGCGGAAACTTATTGATAAAACTTCAAAATTATGACAATTTTTTTTAAAACTACCTTGTTTAATTTTTAAAAAGTAATCTGAAAATCAAGAGCAGCTAAACATAGATAAAAAACAAGCAAAACCATGAAATTACTTTTTCCCAAACAAAGAACAGAGGCGACGAACTCCGATGAACAAGAATGTCGCCGACGAATAGGAACAACAACGACGAACACTCGTCAGATCTACTCATCAACGGGGATTCACATCGTTATGGTTCCCTTTCTAAGCTATTTTTGATCTTTCCTTTTCAAGGGTTGTCGAATGGTAATGAATCAGCCTTTACAAATGGGTTTTAAGAGATTCTTCATATTCATGTTGTAATTATACATTTAATCTTTCTTGACAATATCACTTATGCCCAGTAAATAAAAACAAAATATAATTCTAGAAGCTATATGTACTTGCTGGTTTAAATTTGTAGTCCAAATTCAATTTAGATTTGCTGCTTTAGATTGTTGCCATTGTTTTTTAATGAAGATGATAAAATTTGATCGTTTAAGAGACCATTCACCAATAATCTTTAAATAATTAAGGGGTTTCTAACCATGATTCATTGATGAAGAAAAAAACTCAAAAAACTTAAGAGACACGTTAATCTTTGATGAAGAAGGTAGAATAAAGGAAGGAGAAACCGTAGGGAGGATAAGAGGCACAAAACAAAAAACAGATGCACGTGAGATTTTCATTGATTGTTTTTATCTCAGCCACTTCTTTTGATCTAATGGTTAATATTTCATCCTCTTATCCTCTCATTTTAATTAGTCCTCTCATTTGATATCCTCCCTATATATATATATATATATATATATATATATAGAGAGAGAGAGAGAGAGAGAGAGAAAACAACCAGTATTCTATACAAAGTTAAGTGTGAAATAGCAAATCGAATATTGTTATAGACCAAAGTGCCAGCCAAAAACAAAAAAATGAATGGCAAAAATTGACACTCACAAGAACAGATACAAGAAATGGAAGTTCATGTATCAATATTTCAATTTGCATCCTTTCTTAGTTAAATAAACATATTCTTTTGTGGTGTTTATTTAATTTCCTTACTCAATATCAATTATTTTTAATATGTTCATGTTCTTCACGATATGCCTTCACAATGATGACGTGAAAAAGGAAACAATTAAGCCTCAATTGTTTCTTTTTTTCATGTCATCATTGTGAAGGCAGATCCTCAAGAAAAACATGAACATATTAAAAATAATTTTTTATTGAGTAAGGAAATTAACTGAGCAACACAAAAGAATATGTTTAATTAACTAACAAAGTATGTGAATTAAAATAGTGATACCTACACTTCCATTTCTTGTATTTGTTAATTTTAGTGTCAATTTTTGCCATTAATTTTTTGTTGTTGGTTGGGACATTGGTCTATAGCAAAATTCAATTTGGCATTTATGACT
The DNA here is from genome assembly GCA_946800305.1 of Medicago arabica. NCBI lineage: Eukaryota > Viridiplantae > Streptophyta > Magnoliopsida > Fabales > Fabaceae > Medicago > Medicago arabica. Next base: position 46,050,378 of record OX326970.1, read on the forward strand.
TAACTTTGTATTGAATATTGAATACGGGTTAATAAAATTTTGGGTTGTTAGCGTATACATTTGATACTTCATCCATTTAATAAAACTATGGTTAATAAAATTGAATCTCTTACATAAACAGTATAAAGTCATCATGCATGGCAATTTCAACATATAAACAACAAGATTTGGCATTGGATACTAAAGTCATACTACCCTAAACTCAACATTTCAAGTTATCTCACACATAAGTTCACACACCCAAAGGTAGGAATAACTAGCTAAAGAACTCACCTCAATGATCACTTTTGGAATCTATAATCCTCATTGATGCTTCAGCTGCATTCCCATAATCACTTTTACCTTCGTCTTCGCAAAACAACTCATTCCTCAAAAACATGCCAAAACCCGTAAGCTATTTTTCTGCAGAATTTACCAACTTCAATTGCGTTTTCTGAACTCGTTTCAAAACCGAATCATACAAAGTTTGTGTCCAAACTGTAGGTAATTGAATGAGGAATCCAAAATTTCAACAATCACTCTGATATGAGTTACACAGCAAAAGCAACGGCGTAAATACCACAGACAGTCCATGCAGATTTTAACCATCATTTCATAAAGTTCAACATAAACACCTCTGCCATCTTCCAAACTACCTTATTGCTTCATTTCAGATTCTGTATCAACTTCTACCTTAAACACCATTCCAGCAGCCACCGAATCAAGAACAGAATTGGGAAATTCTATGCAATTGTTCCTCAAACTAAAAGTCTTACCCAAGCTTCAATTCTCCACCTATCCTTAGTACTAAGCACCAGCTTCTGCTTATAGCTTTTGAACACCAAATCAAACCCTTCAACATCAGCATAAGCACACACATACCACACCAATTAAGCTTGGAAATGAGAGATGGAGATGGTGGGTTCGGTCAAGAGGGAGAAGGAAGAGAAATTTATACTTGCAAGCTAACCTAATTGCTCACATGATCAATTTTTCATAATTGCATGTTTATTTTTTATGGAAAAAGGATGAGAATTGGTGAGAATTGTTCTTAGAGAAGAGAGGCCGTAAGAGAGAAGGAGATAAACGAGGGAGACATTTCTGAAGTGAGAGAAAGGAAGGAAAAGTGGGGGTTAGCCCTTATATACACTTAGGCAAAAATTACCAATTTGCCCCTTTCCTTAAAATGTTTGGTTCAAATACGATTAGATGACATTACAGTTTGAAAATTTAAGCGGGATATTATATTGTCTAATCTCACATTTTCAATATTAATCTTCTTCTTTCGATACTTCGGTTAGTATTTGAAATAAAAGTTAAAAACGGTCAGATTAGATTAGAAAATAGGGTTGCATAAAATTATGGTTCTAGGCTTAGTTTGATAGGATCAGGTCATTAGACTCATCCAACAATCTCAAGACAAAGAAGTCTACTCACTCATGTTCATCGTAGACATAGAGATTAAGAAGAAGAACATGAAAGTAAAAGAACAAGAATAGTAGAAAGCAAGAAAAAAATAAGAACTTTGATTAATGAAAATAATTGTCACAAAGAATTCACAAGAACAAAATATAATTAATATGTCTGGTGGCTGCTCTATTTATAGCCTGAAAGCTAACTTAAGCCTTAAAAAAAGGTATAAGCATTACATAGCAAGCAACCCATGGGCTTTTAGGTCTGAAAAATAACAAACATAGAAGCCTGAAACTTTGGCACGGCCGCGCTCAGCTTGGCAAGGATCATGCCAAGTCTTCGAAGCAAAACAACAAAGAGGGCTTCAGCATCGCGCACGATCGTGCACCTGCAGGCACGGCCCGTGCCTGACTCTCTAGAATCATCAGCATGTTTGAACAAGGGCGGCACGGCCTGGTCTTTGTCAGACTCGGCCGTGCCTGATATTTTTGCATAGGATCTTCATATTTTTTGCCTCAATCAACCCTGAATCATGCTCTAGATCCTTCCTTTCCTTAACCATGCTTAAAAACCCTTTCTTTTACTCCAAGACTCAATCTTTTACCATATTTATTCTTGAAATTAAATAACAACAAATTGAAGTACTAAAATTCTAGAATTAACTTAAAATCAAATAAAATCCTAATAAACTTGACACTTAAAATCACTAAATTATTGACTTATCAACCTCAAACCCCTATCTGACTCAAGAAAAACATATCAGTCTTAGAATCCAAAGTAAAACTAACAAACCACTGCCCTTTAGAAATTAAGCGCTATAAGAATTTTCAAAATATTAGGATTTTTTTTCTTACAAGTATCATTGGATTCACTTCCTATGAAATATCATTTACAGAAGACTAATACAGACCAAACTCATTATGTTGCTAGTCGAACATAATTTACCTTCCCTACCTCATTACAATGACTTCCCAATTTTACCACCTGAGTATTATTACCAATCCTCCTTACCCTCCTCATTATGTCTATCGGTGTTAAGATCAACCTTAAATTGAGCTAATAATTACTAATTACACTCCTTGGTCCTTCCTTGGTCCTTAGTGTTTTAATTTTTAATATATATTAACTTAAATATGTGTCTTAGTAACAAATACACAACTTTAATTGAAAAATATTTGAAAACATTCACATCAAATGAAAAATTTAAAAGAGAATAAAATTAAATAATTTTGATTGATCTGATTAAATCATTTGTTTTAATTTTTTCATTTAATATAAGTGTGCCTAAATATTTTTAATTTATGGTTGTGATCATAAAAGAAGACTTGCTCGTGTCTTGACCATTTACCTATAGCAATTGTAAATTAATTATTATTTTTTCTTAATGTAATTGCTATGGTTTCAATTAAAGACTGTCTCAAGTTTCTTGAAAGATCTCTCTCATTTTTTTTGACAGAAAATCTCTCTAATTATTGTTGGTTTATTGGTTGGCAAACTAATTGAATGATTATTTTATTTTTTTTGAGAGAAAAACTAATTGAATGATTATTGTTGCTATTTTGTTTGTAAATTTTCACTCAAAAATGACATTTTAGATTTATATCTATACATCCTCCGTTCGTATTTAAAAGACTATCTTTCACTTGATATTTGTTCTTTAATATAAGACCTCTACAAAATTTCGTATGCATTAATAATTTCTTTACAAAAATGTCTATATATTTAATTTATCATTGAAAAACATAAATACATCTTATCCCTCTTATGATATTGATAAAAATAAAGGTAAATATATAGGGTCGTACTAACTAATGGCTCTGGGGCACTAGTTAAGAAAACAAAAAAAGAAAATTTTATATTGAGCTCCACTAATGACGAACTGTTCAAGAGAACATGAGTTGAGTTTGATTTTTGGAAGGAACAATTATTGATCAGACTTTACTTACTTATTGACAGAACTCTAGGTTATAAGAGTTTTTTTCCCCTGAAAAGTTAACACCAAAAGAAAAATTATAAGGGTAAATATGTAAAACTATCACATGCTCCAGACAAATGTATTACTCTAAAACGAATTTTCTTAATATCCATGATTTTTGTTATAGGTTTCTACAATAAGGGACGAAGGGAGTATGTAATATAACGCATGTCTCCTTAATATAGGTATATGATTCCCGATTTGAATTTTGACTGAACACCACACTTAGATTCAATATTCATCATTCATGAGTGAGTCGATCACTCTTTTTCTAATGTTCACTCTAGCATTTAATTTTTTTATTGAGTGAAATTTACCTTGATTACACCGTTTTATGTTGAACTCATTCCAAAAATATAACAACATTGTAGAATTCACCTAAAAGTGTGAATGTTATAATAAATATTCAAAAGAGAGTGTTTTTAAAAACTCCTCGTCTATCATTAGATTAAGCCAAACATTACAGAATTTTTATTATGTTTCTTCCACAACAAATCACTCTCTCTTTCTCTCTTGCATCAACCAAAAAACAAAATATCTTTCTCTCACGCACACACTTTAGTCATTGGTGGGAGCATAAGATCCAATAGTAAATACAATTGACACACCATATACCATCTAAATGAGTTTGAAAACATACGATAAGGTTAGGATTGTCATAGTTATTATCTGGTCATACCATGATGCACCTAGATGGAAGGTTATGTTGGTATTAAGATGCAAAATAAGTAAGAAATACAAAGAACTAAGCAAATGAAACGGAAAAATAATAGAACAGAAAAAGAATGTGAATGTCCTTTTGAATATGAGGTGGGTCTATGAGTGCTGGTGTATGAAAAATGAACGCAGTGCTTGGAAAACACAACAATTATCAACACATACATACGTCTAGATATACACTTTTGAATTATTACAAATGTGAAAATCAAAATGTTATTTCGCATGAACATTTGGATGTGTACATCCAGATATTAGTTATGGAGAGTTCCTTAAAAAAAAAAAGGCTATGGGAAGTTAATTGATAAAAAGAGTCATAATATTGTAGTTGATTGAAATAACATTGCAAAAAAAAATTTTTTATAACAGATTGCAAAAAAAAAATTTAAAAAAACTTTATTCAACATTTTACATTGACTTTTTTTTTTTTACTTTATATTGGGCCTTAAACACATAAGTTTTTAAGCTTAATTAAACTAATCATTAACTAAAATCTTTAACACCAAAAAAAAAGTAGAGTTGTTTCTACAATTTATAGAAGAATCGTAATCCTTAACCAAAATTTCAGCTTATGATTCCTCGTTGGAATTACTCTTAGGAATATCGAATAAATGTTTATGAGCCACTACCAACGATTTACTTGTCATGATTGCATCCCCTTATGTTTGTATTTTTATTTTTTCATATTTTCTTTATGTGTTATTCAAAGATTGTTTTAGTCTCGTCATTCTTTGACAAACTTCAAGGTACTTAACTTTCTTACATCCTTAAAATTTCTTATAATTGTGCATATCTATTAATTTTAAATATTTGTGTATATATTGTGCATATCTATTAATTTCTAAATTTATGGCTCCAGGTTGTCATTGGTAGTGGTCGACGAGGGAGCTTCGGGGACTCCACGACGGCGGACGTTGAAGATCCGCAGTTAGACGGTGGAGCTCTAGACATGCCAAGACCAGCAAATTCTAGAAATATTAACAACATAAAAAACATATGGAGCTCACATGGTGAATTCTCTAATTTAGTAAAAACAAAAAGTTTAAAAAAATGTTAAAGTTCGTCAACCAATCAGCACAACGAAATTGAACACGTTACTCCAAAATCAATGGTTGTGAATACACCGCAACAACGTGGATCAAATAGGGAAAATTATTACCAAAATATAAAAATACCGCAATTGTTCGATCAAATGACTTTTTGTTTTTTGGCTTAAACCAAACTGACCGAGAAACACCTCCTTTGTCACTTCACATGTTCATCATTCTACGGAAAGAAAAAAAAAAAATCTCCAAGAAGTTCTAAAAGCAAACTGTTTCTCTTTCGTGGCGTAGTAAGTGACGGTGACAATTTCCCACTCTTTTATATTTAATCAATTATCTCATTTTTAATTATTTTATTATTTAATAAATTAATATGAACCAATAATTTATTTTAAAATATGTAAACCACCATCAATAGTATTATATGTCAATCAATTGTTTATGTAAGGATGTTTGAATACTTTTAAGAAGCACGCACTCACGGACGGATTCAGAAATTTCATAAAGTGGGGTCAAACTCGTTTATCATAAATATATAAAACTATAACCATTAAAATGATGAAGTCATTATCATTAAGCAAAACATTGAAGATTACAAAAAGTATATGAATGTATATTAAAAAACTAAAAGTACTTTAGTGTCGAAGAATTACAGTTGCTCTCTTCATGGCTTCATATTTTAAAAGTGTTGCAAGATTTTTTTTCATTTTTCAACACTATCAAATATAGCTTAACTTTTCATCAGGATAGTGAGTTAGTTACCAATTTTCTTTTAATATTTTTTGGAGAATTGGTTTTGTCTTAAATAAAATCTAAAGGTTAGTTAAAACCCAAATTATTTAGTAGCTAGTACCGATCCACTTTTTCAATGTATAAAGTAGTACTAGTATTTTTAACAAATAAAATATACTCCCTCCGTACTAGATTAAGTGACTCATTTTCTCATTTTATATATATTAAGAAAAATGTATAAATGAAGGAGTGAGAAAAATTGTTTTAAGTGCTCTTTTCAAGTATTGATGTATTCTCCATTATCATAAATGCAAAGTGGAATATATTGAATTGACAGTGATGAAAATAATATTAATTAAAGTTATAATTGAAAAAAATTAATTAATATTGTATTTAAAAATGAAATTGGTTAGTTATTTCATGACAATAGTTTTTAAAAAAACTCATTTATTAGAAAATAGAGAGAGTAGTAATTTACATTATTTGTCTCAAGTGTATAAATTGAATCATTTGTGAACAACCTACAAATTAAAGTGGGGTCAAACATATAAAAATATGGTATTATAGTTAAAAAAAATTGACAAAGAGTGGGGTCAGCTGACCCCAATACCATACACCAGGATCCGTGCCCACGGTTCATTGTAAATGTTGTTTTTTCTCTTACTTATCTCAAATTTTCATCATTTTATAACTGAATTTAATGAAAAACCAATTCAAACAAATTCACATATGATGATGTTGGGTTACTTGCATCCATAATTTAAGCTTTTTGAAATGGAAAATAATTGTAGACGTCTAAAATTCGATCTCCTACTTAAAAGAGAAAGAGATTAGAGAAAATGATGTAATAAATATGATAAATTAATGATGTTATAGAAAAGAGATAAAGAAAAAATGAGGTGTGAATAAACATATAAAAATAAAAACTGTTCAAATATAAATGTTCTTTTGAAATATCTACCACCAAAAGATAACATATTTGATTAAAAATACTTAAATTTTTCCAAAACCAAACTAGTATCGCTTTGTGTCTCCCATCAATAGCATCATGCACCGAATCAACGCTTACATCAACCTAGTACTAAAATGTCATGCCCATTTCTTTCTTCCTAGTACTACCATAAGTGGAAAAATGGAAATTTGTCATTTTCCAACAGCAAGTAGATTATTTGTCAAACCTAATTAATGTTTGCCAAAAACCTTGTACCAAAATAAATGCATTTTAAATTTAAAAAATTAAAAAATAAAACTAGTAGCAAAACTTCAAAAACTAAAGCTAACACAATATTTTAAAAGCTAGTAATGTCATTTGCCAAACCAATTACATCCAACAAACAAACCTATTATAAAAAAAAAGTTTGTCTAATACGTGCAATATTGCACATGTCAATTAAAAATATAAATTTTTTATTGAAAAACAACAGTTATTTATTAAAATATGTATATTTAAAATTAAATGCATAAGTTCTAATGCAAACTTACTTTTTTAAATTTCTTAACATGTGTGAATTTACACATGATAGAAAAACAATATAAATATGTGTGTGTGAGTTTTCTATCATGTGCAAATTTGTGCAAGTTAAGAAGTTTAAAAAAGTAAGTTTGTCTTGCAACTTGTATATTTTAAATTAAATATATAACTTTTTAATAAATAATTTGTTAAATATTTCAAGCAGATTTTTTTATTTTAAATTTGGGCTGATCGGGTTCGTTTACAAATAACTCAGCTCGTTAGGTTTGGCTCGTTAGCTCAAATCATATAATTCAAAAGTTAATTTTTCGGTAAAAAAAATAAAATAGATCTTTTTTCATTTAATTTTTTTAAAAGTAAAAAAGGCAAAGATTGAATTACAGTATAAAATATCACAACTTAAGGATCTTAAAAAGACACAAATACAAAGTTCATACTTGGAAAACTATCTTACCTAAAACAAAAATACAAAAAGGACACCAAAACCAATACAGGTAACAAAGACAAAAAAAACCAACAAAATTTCACAATTGGAATTGAGAATATCCTAAAATACTCTTCCAATTTCAAATTGTTATATATATTATTGAGTTGACTCATGTACCAAACGAGTCAAACTATATATAACTCAAATTCTGCTTATTTAGTTGGTGAATTTAATGTTTAACTCAAGTTCAGTAAGTTTGGTTCTTGAACCAAGTTTGATGAGGTAATTGTCGAATCAGATTTTAAACAATGTCAAAGTTGGTTCGGTTCTTTATCAACTCCACTGACGGGGATTAGATCTAGTCGGTTGTGCTAGACCCCAACAACGTGATGAATTAAAGTATGAAACTCGATTTAGAAAGATAATCATATTTAGTGTTCGACAAACTAAAAATAGAATTACCTCTCCCACGAAACACATCGAAAACAAAAAAATAATGTATTTATTTTTCCTGTCCCTTTCCTTAGTTTTGTTAACCTTTGTTTGTTTCCTTTTAAGTACTTCTCACCAAATATTTCCAAACTGATTATGGTCCCAAGACATAGCTGTTATGTTCCTAATTCATATTTCAATGTTCACAAACACAAAACCTTCACTCTCAAGCAAGCCAAACTCCACAAACCCAGTTTTCTCAATTCATCCACACAAATTCAATTGAAAACCAAACTCCACTAAACCCTAGTCCTTTATAAGAGCATTCATATTTCACACACTCAATCATAACTATAACTGCATTTGAAATTTTCCAGTACCATTCACTTTTCTGAAAATCAATGGCTGCAAATTTCAACTTTGACATGCCACAAAATATCATCACTCACCCTTGGTATTCACCAAAAACCGGAATTTACAATAGTGTACACTCTCCTAGGAGCCTTCCGACCGACCCTTTTCTCGATGTTGTATCCTTCATTTTTTCTCACCCTCATGATGGGGTTTTAGCCCTTATTGATTCATCATCTGGGACTTCCATTTCTTACTCAAAATTGTTACCTTTAGTCAAATCAATGGCTTCTGGTCTTCACAAAATGGGAGTTTCACATGGTGACCTTGTTTTGCTTCTACTTCCAAATTCAATTTACTATCCCATTTTACTATTAGGTGTTATGTACCTAGGTGCTGTTGTTACACCATTGAATCCTCTTAGTAGTGTTGATGAAATTCGTAAGCGGGTTAATGATTGTGGTGTGAGTTTTGCTTTTACTAAACCTGAAAATGTTAAGAAATTAGAACCATTAGACATTCCTATTATTTCTGTGCCAGAAAATGAAAAGGATTTGAAGCATGATTGTTTCTCATGTTTTTTTAACCTGATTTCTGGTAATTTTGTTTTACCTCAAAAACCGGTTATTAAACAAGAAGACACTGCTGCTATATTGTTTTCTTCTGGTACTACAGGTGTGAGCAAAGGAGTTGTTTTAACTCATAGGAATCTTATTGCTATGGTTGAGCTTTCGTCGAGGTTTGAAGCTTCTAAATATAAATACTCTAGCTCCAAAAATGTGTATTTAGCTGTTGTGCCAATGTTCCATTTATATGGTTTATCGCTTTTTGCTACGGGATTATTGTCATTGGGTTCTACAATCGTTGTAATGCGGAAATTTGACATTGATGAGACCATTAGGGTGATCGATAAATATAATGTTACACACTTTCACATTGTTCCACCGATATTGTCGGCATTGACAGCGAAGGCAAAGGGTGTAAATGGAAGTAAGTTGCAGAGTTTGAGACAGGTCGGTTCTAGTGCAGCGCCTTTAAGCACAAAAGTTATAAATGATTTTGTCCAAGCTTTCCCTAATGTTGATTTTATACAGGTAAAAACCTCAGCATAAAAGTCTTATTTAAAGAATGCAAGTCATGATCCAGCATTTATATGATTGCTTGAGTTATTTTTCTTTGTTATTGTTGTTAGTAGCTAAATGCTGATTTCACTAGCTTTGAAATTTTTTTTTTAATAGCGGCTGATACACACTATTTTTGTGCCATTGATGTTCACATAAACAACAAGTTCTGGACTATCAAAGTTGAACTTTGCTCGATGATGTTAATAATGTTGTTTTCCTAGATTTTTTAAGGATGTGCATCTGTAAAATTGTTTCTTTTTAGGGCTATGGAATGACTGAGTCGGGTGCAATAGGAGCATGCGGTTTCAATACAGAAAAATTTCACAACTATTCCTCATTAGGGTTATTAGCTCCAAACATGGAGGCAAAAGTGGTAGATTGGAATAGTGGTGCGTTTTTGCCCCCAGGCAAAAGTGGTGAGCTTTTGTTGAGAGGGCCTTCAATTATGAAAGGTAAAAAAAATCTGCATTTTTTATGAATATAAAGGTTTTGTCTATTGTGTGCAATCTTAACCTACATTTGCATGAGATTGATTCAATGATTTCAACTGTTTTGTTGCTGTAACTTTAGTTTCTGTCTTATTCCTCAAGCCACTTGAACCTTTTCTGCCTGTCTTGTTGCTATTCCAATTGAAATTATTAATCAAACTTTTTCCTTTATTTCTCAGGATACTTGAATAATGAGGAAGCTACAATGACAACAATTGATAAAGATGGCTGGCTACTTACTGGAGATATTGTTTATTTTGATCAAGATGGATATTTATATTTATTTGACCGCTTGAAAGAATTTATCAAATACAAGGGCTTTCAGGTATCAAATTTTTTGTTCAATGAAATTTTATAGTGATGTTACATATTTTTATTTTACAGTTTATTTTTACTCAATTTGTATGCATTGTTCTTATGTATATCACACATGATCTGTTACAGATTCCTCCTGCTGACTTAAAAGCTGTGTTAATTTTGCATCCTGAAATAGTGGATGTCGCCGTTACAGGGTAAGTATATGAACACTTCATTTATGTCTTCTAAGATGCCTCTTTAGACATTTAAATATAAGTGTTTCATCATTTTCCATATCAGTGCCAAGGATGAAGAAGCTGGGGAGATTCCAGTGGCATTTGTGGTCAAGAAGGTTGGAAGTGTACTTTCTCCAAAGAATGTTATCGATTTCATTGCTAAGCAGGTTCTTCTTTATAAGACGGACATGAGTTCTATAATGTTTGAATTAATATTACTACTTGAATCAATTTTAGTATTGGAATGGTTGGAATGGTTTTCAAATTTTAACCCTTTTTTTCTTGGCAGGTTGCTCCATTCAAGAAGGTTCGCAAAGTGGTCTTCACCGACAAGATTCCGAGGTCTGTGACCGGGAAGATCCTCCGAAAGCAACTCAGAAGCTGCTTGCCTTCTAAACTCTTAAGGCATTTATTTTAGTGTGATATTGAAAAATTACCAAAGACATGCATAGTGGGGTTATCATAGCATGAAATTGGTTAAATGTGATTGTTTTGGTACATGCATCATGAGTGCTCTTCAAGGAATGAAGAACGTTATGTCTCAATAGTCATAAGAAAAAAAGTGTCCTTATAGTAAGTTATAAAAATTTCTATTGTTCTTATCTTTTTATTTATTTATGAATAACAGGGACAGTAGTCCAAAATCAAGAAGAAAATCTGGCATGTATGGTAAGAGATCCTTGTATGTGCACTAGAGAAATTACTTTTGAACTCTAGATGCATGCAGATGTACAAGAAAAGTTATGTGTAAAATTTATAATGAAAATAATATTATTTGAGCTTCTTATGCCATACCTTTTCAATAGGTATTTAATATCGCAGCCACATGGAGATTTTATGTATACAGCTTGGTTGGTATTCAAAAAAAATTGGTTTAAGATTCATGGTGGTGGATGGTGATTTAACTTGAAATTCATGGTTTGGTTCTATTAAAAAATACTTGTTTATCAAAACATCTAATTATTTTGCCTCTTTTTTAACCAATATGTAAGGAATAACTAACATGGTGTGATACAAACGGTAGATACTTGGATCATTAATCGTTTAGTAGGGCTCGTCCCCTAGTTTAAAGATGTCAACAACCCTTAATTAGATCTCGAGAAATTAATCTTCATAGTTATACGTGGCTTTCTTCATAGTTTTAACCCTTATGTTCCTAGGTCTGAAGGGTTTTGATAATCCAAATTTCAATTGATATGTAAGAGTAAAAGTCTTGCCAAAGATGTCTTGATCTTGTACTATTCTAATTATCTCAGTCGAGATGTAATCAAAGTCTCTCAAAGATGTTCTGATCCTAAACTATTCTACGATATTAAGTTTAATTTTTGTTGGCTCTTTATTGCCCAACATTCAATCATCCAAAAGGTCTAAGCCACCTAAGTGCAGCATTGTGGTTATAAGCTTTCTTGAATGCACAATAAGTTAATTTAAACACTAATATGGACACGAAGTAAAAATGTACGAATCAACAGATAAATTAAATCCTTATCATTATTATTACTAAAAGTTCAGCAAATCATGATTCCAATATTTTATCAAACTGCTAATTGAGAAATCGAATGTGCTACAAAAAGGATTAATCATTCACTGCATGTTTAACAATATTGCATACATTTCCCACTAAAGCATATGCCACTTTGAGGCATAACATCAAAATATTATGCCCTATAACTCTTCCACGCAAATAGAGAAGAAAGAAACAGTTCTGTAATTGCTCATTCTGCAGATTCTAAAATGTGAATGTGGACAAATGATCAGAGTTAAAAAGCAAAACCTGACCAGTCCACTTTCTGCAACTGGCAGCAACTTACAATGTTCTAACCACAAAACCCGAGCTTCTTCATTACTTTGGCATATGCCACAGGGACAAGAGCAGGTAATCTCAATCTACGTTTCGCTATCTTTGACTGCAATGAATACCAGAAATTCATCAATTACAAGAATAGTAGACTAGCCTGAGAAAAATTTCATAAATCAAAATAAAATGGAAATTAATAAATACTATAATCAAAATTAACTGTTTGGTCCCTCCCTTGCATCCCCCCTTGTGTTTGCTAAGAAACTATGTTGGTTTTATAATACTGATTTGAAGATTCTAAATTTACTCAAATTCAATTATGTCTTCAGACATCCGTTTAAAGCATTGATATAGACTTCCCTATGGTACCATTTCTTTTAGGGTGTCTTTGGATCGAGGGTTTAGGAGGGGAAGGGAAGGGAGGACGACTTACTTTTCTTTTTAAAATAGGAACATTATAAAATGTTTTTAAGAAAATTGAAATAACAGCATGATAAATGATCGTATAATACTTCAATCACACTTAATTTATTTAAAAATAAATATATATATATATATATATATATATATATATATATATATATATATATATATTGTCCATAATTTAAAAAAGAAAAGTAAGCCCTCCTCTCCCTTTCCCTCCTAAACCCTTAATCCAAACACACCCTTAAAGAAATAACATACCCTTGAAAGCCAGGCTGGTATGAGTCAAACTTCAAAGTCTAACTATAGATTTTTAACAGCACTATTAGTCTTATTCTATTAGAAGCAAAGTTCATATGCTAACTAATTATAAATTAAGTATATCAACTCAATTTTTCTTAGGAAAATGTGATTTGCGTACTTGGTAAAAATACAGTTCTAAATTAAACGAACGACCACAAAAAACATGTAGTGGTATAGAAGACGGGTCTGATAATTTTAAATGTAAATAGAACAAAATTATATATTACCAAGTGGGGATTTAAGGCAATGTCTGTTTACTAGTGGACTTTTAAGTGTTAACAAATACTCCTTTTTAATTTCTAACTCCTAACAATTAATCCCACCAATAATTCTTGGAAACCCCTAATATGGACCTTAATAATAAAGGTCCACCCATGGTCCTCTCAAAATAACCTTCAATAGCAAGTTGCAACCAAAAATATTGTTTCATGGTCCCACATAGAAAAAATATATTTTTTAAAGTGCTGCAGCAGATATTACTTCTCTGCCCTTCCATGTTAAAGCAAAAATTTTGTGCAAAATCATTTTATTCCTCTCTTTCTCTCTCTTCATGGCCAGGCCAGATTTGTTCTTCTATCACTCAACATATCAGTGCAACATCATATTGATCTGGTTTCTACAACAATAATTAAGTGTACTCACAATATCATATTTATCTGGTTTCTACGACAATAATTAAGTAGACTCACAATAACCCAATAATGTTTTTTTTAATCAGCCAATTTATTAATAGTCACCGTACAAGTCGTAGAAGGTGAAGAAAACAAAGCAATACAAAGCAACATCAAACACTATGGTAGAATTGCAAAAAGGCAACATCAAAATACTCCCTAAGGCACGCCACTACCAACAAAGGAAAGCCCTGCCAAAACAAACTACCACTAGGCAAAACACCCTCAACTAACGTCTAACACAGGAAAAAGACCACACTGCTACTGTGGAGTGATGAAGGGAAACAGAGAGAGCAGGAGAAAAATTAATCACTTTCTCATATTTTGGGTTTTGTGATGTTAATGGAAAGGAGAAAAAAATGGAGACTTTGGGATTTAATCAATCGACGAAGGTGAAGGTGAAGGTGAGAAGAACTCTAGCGATGAAGAATGAGAAAGAGAGAAGAGAAATGGTCCTAGACTTATGGAATTTTGGTGTTTATTGTAAGGGCACAAGAGTAATATCAGTTGCTGCATTTTAAAAATAATTTCTTTTCTGTGTGGGACCAAAAATCAGTAATTTTTCTTAAAACTTGTTATTGAAGGTCATTTTGAGAGGACCATGGGTGAACCCCTAATATTAAGGACCATATTAGGGGCTTTCATAATTCTTATGTTCCTTAAAATCTTAAACTTTTAGAGCTTTGTATGAATTTTATACAACATAATGGCTTCTACCTTTTCCTTTGAAAATGTGCAAACTAGTTGTGTGTGGCTGTGTGTTCATATCACCTAAAATTAAATAATATCAACAGTTTTAATACATCACATGTATTGCCCCGTTGGCTAATGTTAGGAATGTTATTGGATAGGCTTCAGAGATGTTTAGTTTGCTTAATTTTACTCAAAAATAGATCACCAAAAGCTTTCTCTCTGCATCATAGCCATCATAAATTTGTTTCTATGTCATGCTAACTGATTGAAACACGCAGAGTACTAGTTGTACTGCACTAGAACTTGACCAAAAATATTTTTACAAAAAAATGCACGATGCTAGTGCTTTTATATCATAACATTTGAATCGCTGATACCATCTTACAATGCTATTTTCAAGTTAGTTATCAGGGACGTGCTAATAGAGAAGTATGCCAAACCCACAAACATGTTAGTGCCATCTGCCCAACAGCTCTAATGCATTATTGTGCTGTTTGATATATCGTGTTTAGATTAAAACAGATTACCATATTGACATGTAACCAATACAGCATACATGGCCGCAGCAAATGTCTACTAACCGGTAACCACTATTTTGCATGTGGTGTTTTCAACTATCAAATACAAATCTACCATAGTTTGACGTTTAGGCATATGGAAAAACAGGTTCTATTTTCAGCAAATGACAGATCCAAACTCACAATTTAGCTATTAGTCCTATTACCTTAGAAACATTCATTGATTGGTAAACATGATTTGCCTGCTATGACAGAAACGTGCCACTGTTTCCTGTTAGGAATTTGACCTATTTATCTAACTATCTAAGGAATTCAAAATGTAAGCTAGCTGCTACAAATGCAATAGGAAACCTGTATAGGAGGTAAGCATCCATATTGTGAATATGCTCAAGTCAATAGCTTAGTAAAGAAGGGTTTTGGCAGTTCATTCACACCTCGTGAATTGTTGAGATGGGGATAATGGTAATTAGTGATTGGGTATGGTGTGATCTATTTATCACTAACAGAATAATAGTTCATAATAAGCAAAATTGAGAAAAACTACCAAGATACTTGCATTTCAACAAAATCATGACATTATCATATACCATAAACAAAACCTTATTCTGTCTAAGGGAAAGTAAAAATGTGAACCTTCAAATGAGCATTGTGACGTTTGCCCTCCCTCCAACGCCTAAAGGTTCCATCATTCATTAATCTGAACCTCGACTTGTAAGACCTGCTCCAAATATAGCAAAATCACTCACCCCAAACCAAACATACAAAAATAAATAAAATAGGCTTTGTTTGGATAAACAGACTAATTAAGCGCTTATCATACTAAGCTATTTTCATAACCAAAAGATAAAATTAAGTTAAACTATTTTCAAATAAGCAATAGTTTTTTTAACGGCAGACAAATAAGTTGTAGTGTAAAATTGATTTTGAGTATATGTTTGGTTATGTGATTATAAAAATTGATTTTGAGTGAACTGATTTTGGTTAAAAGTGAATTGAAGATAAAGTGATTTACATTTGGATACATTTGTGCAAAAGTGAATTGAACAATAAATTTGAGTGTAAAAATCAAATTTCTAGCTTCAAGTAGAATAAATTCTGGAGACAAAACCAATTATACTCGAGAGCAACCAAACATATCAAAATCTATTCTTCACCTCTAGAATCAATTTTAGCTCCTAGAAAAATGCAATCAGACATTAACATAAAATATTTTCATAAGCTATATTGGAGAGTATATGGAAATAAGCTGAACAACTTGAGTATGCCATAAGCTAATTTTGTAAGCTCTCTCAAACAGTCTCACAGGACGTTATATCAATATATAAGCTCAAATAAGCCATTCTAAACGGACCCTAAAATAAACATCGACAATTCCAAATTCCAAACAAAACACACAAATTGAAAGGATGTAGTTATAAGAAAAATGAAAAAGAAACTCACGAATAAGATTTCATTTTAGTTTTCTTGAGCTTCGACGTAACCGGAGTCATTGGCTTTCTTCTCTTCTTCCTTTCCCTCGATGAAACATGCCTCACTTGAAGAACCAACTATTCATTCACACAAAAAATCAAACACTTCAGCTACAATCACAAAACCAAAAATAAAAAACTAAAAAAACGAAATCGAAAACATGTAACACTTACGGAGGGAGAAAATGGGGAAGGGAGAGATTTGTGGAGAGACGAGGGAGAGAAATTGAAGAGAGGGCGAGAAATGAAAGCGGAGTGAAGTGGTTGCGGGAGAGAGTGGTGGAGGAAACGGCGAGAAGATGGTTGTAGAGATTGAATGGCGAGAGAGCGAAGCTTTGGGAGTAATCTCTGCATCATTTTTGGTTGGAATCAGATTTTGGCTATGGCGTTTTCAGCTTTTGCATAATCGATTCTCAACTGCTTTTCTTTCACTCTTTTTTTTTTTTCTTTTCTTTTTTCACTTCTTTAGGGTTTTATTTTTCGAGATGTAAGTCCAAAAATGTTTATGATACAAATGTGATTAACTTATGATCTTTTACATTGTTTTCGACTTTAAATCTAATTTTACTAATAATATAGGATTATGTTAAGTTGTGCCATAAGGGCCCATGTTAAGGAATGAGTAATTTTACATTAAAAAATATGATAATTTAACTTTTAAGAAGTTGATTGCATGGTTTTTAATACGTATGTTTCTATAATAAGTTTATTAACATATACTCTTGAAGACACAAGTTAACATTTACCAATAATTATTATCATCACTATTATTTTTTTAAGAGACTAAAATAAAATTATTATAGCAAAATACAAAGACTTTTCAACATAGACATAGACATGGCAACAAAACCCGTCTCTACCAGACCCGACCGCCCCCGCTTCAAATTTAACGGGGAAAATCAATTTAATTGGGTGCAGGTGCGTGTGAGTGGGGGGATTTGAATATTTAGTACGGGCGGCGGATGCTTACACCCACCTCCGCCTCGCACCCGCTTATTGAAATTTACTTTATTAAACATTATAATCTTATTTCCATAAGTATCGACCTATTTTAATATATTATTACTCTTTGGAAACATATTTATTATAATTACTTTTCTCTTTTGAAAAAAGATTATTAGATATTTAATTAATAATATGATTATTGTTTTTTGTTATTGAAAAAAGAAAAGGATATAAATTATTTAAATATTTTATAAAAAATAGAGTTTCGCGGGTGGAAGTTGGGACGGGGGTTAGGTGTTCAATTTTTACCTCTGATATGGTTTGGGAACGGGGGCGGAGGCGTGGACGGGGATGGGGATGCTTAAACCCGCCCCCGATCGCTCAGTTGCCATGTCTATTCTAGCACGAGGTGTATCACGAAGAAAAGACTCAAACGAAAGACTTTCCACCAAGAATGTTAATCAAAAGAGAAAGTAGCGTAATTCGATTTTAATCACCAAAATGTTTGTAGCTTAAATTTGTCAAGCAATTGAGGCAAAGAGTTCTCCTTGTGCTTGAAAATATGTTTGTTTCTTTCATTACATATAACTCAAACGCGTGATAACCATAAAAGATGCATAGTTCATTGATGATACTTTGATGATCCTCCTAAATCATCGTAACGTACCCTAACCAATGTGAAACCAAAGTCCAAATTGTTCCAAAAAAAAAATACATTGAAAAACAAATAATTGATGTCCTCATTAGATCCACAACCACCCACACAAAGGTGTTGCTGATTCTAAAGTAAGTCTTGCCGCAAGAGATTATTAGAAGTAGGAATGTGATTATGAAGAAGACACCAAGCAAAGAGGTTGATTTTCAAAGGAACCGCCTTTGAGTTGTAACATTTTTCAAAGCTATCAAATAGTGATAAGCTGAATTGACTATCATTGAGATGAATGAATATTCCATTGCCACTTGTCTAACATTCCAACCTACAACACAATATTATTAAACAAAGCACTTCACTCCTCAACCTACTCCTCCTCCCAAGCTAATAAACGCCTACGTCATTTCCACTACTCCGCATCTTCTCCTGTCTTTGATGACTCATCTCTATAACTAACACCATTTTGTACTCAGTTAAATCATCTAAATCTATCATTTAAAACTTCCTCGTTCAAACAAAGGTCCCATCAAAACAACATAGAAGACACATTACTGATGCAACGACCTAAGTTATCCATGATCGAATTCCTTACACCTAAACCAACCATTCACAAATGCCAAAACATTAAAGAATCTTTACAAACTTACTTTGTTTTTCGGATCTTTGGTCATTTGTATGTGTTTTTTGGAAGAAGAATATTTGATTGGTAAAATAAAGAAAACTTCGTGTAGTTCATGTGTTTTGGGGTATTAGTATAATAAATATGGGGTATGCAATCAAATTCTAATACTCCTAACATACTTAAATATGTGTTTTTTAAGGGAGTTTTTTTTTCTCAAGGTAGTAGAGTATTATTGCACTAATGTTTGATCAATATATATATATATATATATATATATATATATATATATATATATATATATATATATATATATATGTCTTCAACAACGCAGTCATTTGCTATAATTTTCTATTATGCAATGGTTAGAGTTTCATAGTGTCTGTTTGGATAAACGTCTCTTTTACTTAAACTCACATTTAAAGCCACGGTACCGCATAAGATTATATATATATATATATATATATATATATATATATATATATATATATATATATATTAGTTTCATGCTTTCAACGGTAAAGGTGCATTGTGACGCGGTATTGCCTAAAAAACACGTATCCAAACAAAGCAATAATATACATCTCCAATGTTGACCAAAGTTAATTGGTCTTATCTTTAAGAAACTCCCATTTCACTCCCCACATTTTTCTCCCAGAGTGAGTTCTATAGTAGTAGTACCTTTGACCATGGTAAGAATGTCTATCAGGAGGAGAATTATAGTTTGAATGTCACTCTTCACCCAGCAAAATACACTACCGCCCAGCCAAAATGCCCCTGCACAAGTTAAGTCACGCTGCGTGACTTAACTTGCGCACGTTATATCTGCTGCACAGATATTGCGCAAGTTAACTCACGCACATGTTAAATCTGTGCGTGCGTGAGTTAACTTGCGCAGTGTCTGGCTTAAGTCACGAAGCGTTAACACGACTTAAGTCACGCAACGTATGTTAACTAACGCATAGTTTTAGACGTGCGTTGGTTAACATGCGCATGGGTAAAATCGTCCCGCCTGCAGGACGGGAGTGTATTTTGCAGGGGGAGAGCAGAATTCTTATAGTTTTCCTACATGATCCATATCATTTCACCTTCTTACTGAATTTTGTTAGTGTATGTTTTGGAATCAGATTTTAAAGGACTAAATCTATATCTTAAAATATATTTGATATGATATTTAAAAACAATTGAAAGAGTAATATGATAAATGATAACATAATACTCCAATCATATTTGATTGATTTTAAAAAAGAGTTTATTATGTCCGTAAATTAAAAGACTAAAGTAAATCGTTCTTTTTAAAACCATTCATCCAAACCAAACATATCTTTAATGATTCCAAGCGTTTGTTTGGTGTAGCGGTGGAGTTGACGTACGATAAAGGAGAAGCTAGAATTTCCAGCTTCACAAAATCACGATATAAGCAACTTTAGGACGTGAGAATTGTTATTCTACCACGGAACCAAACATTGCATTAGTATATGTTTGAAATGGCGTTAACGTTTTCAAAATCGGCTAGAAATCACGTTGATGTGGAAGCTTGGTTTTCTAACTTCTTCATTTCCACATCATGTATGCTTTGAGACGCATGTTTAGTTGTCCCACTGCCAAACCAAATAGGTACTTAGTAAAGAACTCAACAATAGGGCTGGTAGAGTTTTAGTGGGATATCCTATATTTACTAGCTCATGCTCTCACTCAATCTTAATCATTGAATCGATTAGAATACATGAGTTTAACAATATTAAGAACTCAAAGTGAGTTCTAGCTTTAGAAACTTTACCAAACCTTCCTGCCCCTTCTTTATTACAAATATTTAATTGTTTTTCTATTGTAAAAGGGCTCAAAACAAGTGGCTGCCACATACTTTCAAAATAGAAAAATAAAAATAGTTCTTCCAAATTCTATAAAAACTTAGCACAGGAGACAACATTTCAGACTGCCTGGCCTATTTGGTATATAAATTGTCAGAATCACACTCAATTATTGGTGTCCTAATTTGAAATAACAATCCCTCCAACAAGGAATTGTTTCACAGCCACATAACAACTGAGATAATATCCAACCATTACTACTTGCACGTTGCCTTCAACCACTTAATGAATGTTTATATGCACTGTAACTTTGACAGGACCAAGTGGGACATTGTAAATTTACAAAAACTACATTTTAAGCTTCAACAAAATTACAATGTCACATACACAATTAAACCATGTTTGTTTCAACCTTCAAGAGACAGTAGAGGTGGATTTTTTCTGAAGCTACTACTTTTAGCTTAACAGATAACAAATTTCTTCATTTTACTGTCCATCCTCTCTATTTCCTTACTGTCATGTCATCTAAACATTTTCACTTTTTTCAGTTACCTTTCTCCAGAATTTTAATTTCACTATTTCCTACACCTCTCTTCCACCATCACATTTTCTTTATGCATATAAATCAAGTACAAAAAGATGTTTATGAGAAACAAATATGACAAAATACTATAACACAGTTGTTACACATGTCAGAATCCAAATCCTCAACTTAAATTAAAAAGGAAAAAAAAAACATAAGCACGCTGCAACAACAGTAAATCACAAGAATTAATAAACCTAACTAAAATCAATCATACAAAATAAACCCCCCCTTTTTTTTTTTCTACTGTTGCATGCATTAACATCTCATTTGCAAAGAATCATATAAAGCATAGACAATGTACCATGCACCACCATTCATCCCTCAATCCATTCATTAGTTTTTTTCTTCTTATTAATGCAGTTATTATTCAAACTCGAGCAGCTTCTTTCGAATCTAAACCAGAAACCACGGGAGAACTTCTCTCGCTATCATCGCTTACATTCCCTGCAGCAACAGCACCACCAGCATCACTGATGTTTCCAAAAAGCAACACAACAATTCCGGCAATAGCAGTGCAAAAAGCAACTCCGAATGAAGTCCTAATCCGTCCTGGCCCAACTGAACCAACTGTGAACCCGACACACAAACCTGCAGCTCTCATCCAAGCATACCATATAGAGAAAGCACCTTCTTTTCCCGATGGAGCACAATCCAACACCAAAACCCTTCCAAATGCGTGCAAAATCCCTGTTGATGTGCTTTGAATGGCGCCGAAAAGAACCAAGTGTCCCCATTTCCAGTGACTGTGTCCGTAATAGAATCCAAACCCGGATGACAGAAGCGAGAAAAAGAACCCAACGATCTGCATCTTCACCGAGTTCATCTTAATCACGCGAAGCAAAGGTTGTAGCAGCGACAATGAAACGAGTGGGAAAAGGAAATAGGTCAACCAGAACAAAAGCAAATGCAATGGCCTAATGCAAAGCTGTCCAACAATGAAAATCACACCACCCATGAAAATCGCCATGGTTGTGAATGATGCAAGGAAAACACTAGCAAGGCCGCCAATAGCATGAGGATATTTGAAGATCGAAAAAGGGTGCAGCCTTGACGAAAATGAGATTGAATCAGTGGTTCTACTTGTAGCTGTAGCTAAATGCAAGATTCCAACAAGCCAAATTAATCCACTGAAAATCGAAACAACCCAAAGACTCATAATATCGCTCTTATTTTCATCGAGTTCGTGTATCATATGGTAAGTGAAAGATGAAATCAAAGCTCCACCAAAACAACCAGCAGCGGTAGCATGAAGCGAGAGGCGGGATGAAACACCTTGTCTAATGAAAAACTGTGCTTTCTTTAGAGTTGTTCCAGTGAAGGCGCGGATCATGAGGCCAAGATGCTGTGTGTGAGCTGCATTGGCGACTGTGCTGGCTGCTATGATACCAGCAATGTAGGGAATGAAGATGCCTGTGACTTTGAAGAATCCAGCTGGGAGACAGAAGAAAACTCCTACACCTGTTGCTGCAACTGTGATGAGTTTTGGGAAATTTCCGTCAAGGTGGAAGGAAAGGAAGCCAAGAATTGGTGCAGCTATGGCTAGACCTGTAGCCCAAGCAATTGATGTCCATTCCAATGCTGAAAACTTTGAACTTATGGTGTGTCCAGTGAGTTTGTTATACCTGCATAATTCATTAGTACATTAGCACATATGTAAACTTTTGTTAAAAAATAAAACATATACTTGAGCATTAAAAATACCAATTTTTAAATTACCAACACAGTAAGATCTAATTTTTACACATTTATAAAGTCATTCAATCAATTCTAAAGTACCATACCAATGTTACATCACGACAAAATATAAATGTAGGTTTTATTACTCCATCCTTCTCATATTATCAAAAAGTAAAAAAACTAATTAAAATGACTAGGAATTTACGTAAATATTATAAATGTGACACTTAATATGAGACGATTGAGACCCGTGTTCTTCACAGCACAAAATATAATGCATATAAACGACCATTAAATGGAAATCTGCGGTGATTTTAATTGTCACTTTGAAAACAAGCATATTGCACATGGAAAGGACTTCAGTATTTAGTTCCAGTTTTACAAACTTTGAACTGTATAAACCCTTCAAAACATTGATTGATCAAATCATAATTCTTTTTGGTACAAATCAAATAATAATTCTAAAGGTTTCTTTTGGAAATATTTCCATTTTGTATTATTGTACTTGAAGAAAAATAAGTGTACTCCCCAGATAATAATTGTTAAAAACATATCTATTTTTATATTGAAACAGCTTCATCTTGTCGGCACTATACATTGTCGTTAGGCTCACTATCACTACCAAGATGTGCTAACTGCCGACAATTAAATTCAAATTTACACTTTATTAAAAGTATATAGCATGCCCTTAAAAAAGTATATAGCACTTTTTACATTATTAATTTGTTTATTCACCTAGTGTAAAAAAATATTTACAAATATTTTTACCAAAAAAAAATTTACACATCGGTCCAATCATATATATTGGAGATCTTTCAGGAACTAAGTTAAGAAAATATCATTGTCCTGTCACATGATTTGATTGAAAGCATGTGTTAATAAATATAGTTAATTAGAAATTAATCTTTATTTATTTATTTTGGTCTTAACTTTGGTAACAAAATTGTTGTGTACATTTTTTGTGTACATAAAAAGCAACATAGTAACACCTAGTGTAAATATTTAATTACAAAATTTAGAAAGTAGTATAAAAAATAAAATACTATAGTCTCAAGTGGAGTAGTGCTTAATTAAAGACTTAACCGTTGAGGATAATATTAATATTAATACTATAGTATCTTTAAATGTTGAAAAGATGACAGAGGAGTTTCAGGAGAGTCCGACAAACATTTGTATACTCCCTAGGAGGTGAGCATAGATCTCTCTCTATCTTTTCTCTCTCTTGTTTTATTTTTTGGCCAATAGTTAAATTAAATTTTTCTTGTATATATCAATGGTTGATATGGTACCAAGGTTAATAAATAGGGTTGATGTCCGGTGGGTAATGAAAGTGGTTTTTGAAAAAAGGAATCTTAACCCTTGAGTAAGAGTAAAGTAGGTTTTGAAACAAAGCCATAAAGGACACGCCTTTTCATGATTGCAAACTATAGTGGAACAAACGGCTCATTAAATTTAATTTAACAAAAACAAAAATCACCTTATTATATGGAACCCTATGTTGGATTTGTCACACCTTACCCACTTTACTTTTTTGATTTTACTATAAATAAATAAAAAAAAAAATATATATATATATATATATATATAATTATATATATTTTCATTTTCAACTAAACCCTTCACACTCCATTCATGGCTAACAACTACTACTTTTTTCAAAAAATTTGAAAAAAATCAAATCATACAAAATATTGTAGATCAACGACTACTTAAGTAAAGTACATAAATTAAAGATTTTTATTTTTCAAAAAATACAACTTGGTTACTTACTCTAAGTGGGTTTTAGCTAGTGAACATGGTCAAATAAAAATTGTAGAAAACAATAAAAAAATCTTGACATTCAAAATAGTTAGAAACATCTAAGTGAGTTTTTTTGCTAGTGAACTTGGTCAAGTAAAAAAATTGTAGAAAACACTAAAATGATCTTAACATTCAAAATAAATAAAAATATAAACTTGGAAAAATAAAATAAAAACAAAAATGTGGACTTACAAATGAAATTCCTTTTGAGAGCAGTGAGTGCCAGGATGAGTTTTGTTCCATTCTTGAAGTGAAACAGTAGGTGGACTTTGAAGTTGACTGATAATGAGAGGAAACACAACAGGAACAAGTACAGTTTGAACAAAGTAGAAGCAAAACTCATAAAGATACCAACCAAAAACTTCAAATCTAGAAGGTTTTTCACCAACTTCTTCATAACCATTATAAGCCTCTCTAGCTCTCAAAATTTTCACAGCTCTGTTGTGTAAGTCAGGTCTAGTAGTATTGTTGTTACCTTTGGCAACTTCTGAAGCTGCTACACCACCTTGACCATGACCATGTCCATGTCCATGTCCATGGCCAAGGACACCACCTTCAGCTTCAACGGTTACCTCTTTCATTGGGATGGAGAAAGAGAAAATAAGAAGAAAAAAAAAGGGAGGGTGTCAGAATGAGTAATGGTGAGAGGACAGTGGTAAGAGAAGAAGGAGGAAAGAAAATAAAAGAGAGGGTTTTGTTGTGTTTGTGTTTTGTTTAGGAAAAACAACAAAAGGTGCATATGACACTAGTGAGAGAGAGTGAGTGTGTGAGTAGGGTGGGGTGACTTTTATGTGCAAACTGTACACAGCTGGGTAAATTCAACCTTTTAGGGCTGTCAATGGGCTTTTCTTAAGGGCATACTGTACATATATTATAGTTTCTTAATGTTTTAACTTTAAGAAATTAAATGTGAGATAATATGGTTATGGTGTTTATTTACTTAAAATGTGATTGTAAGTTACACGTGACTTTTTTTTTTAGCATTTGTCTTTAGTTTTAATAGGGATAGGGATAAAATTTAGAGATTAATAGTACTTAGTTAGCCTTATATTTAATAAAAGAAATTATTGTTTTTTTACAAGTGAATTGTCATTTTCTTCCTCTTGATTGCATTCAAATTTATAAAAACGTTTTTAGTCGTGTTCATTATAAGTGATTTCACCTCGCTAGTGCTTTTGGAGGAAGGTAAATGCAAATACCTTTGTAAGTGTTCTTTGAGCTTGAAGGTCTTCATTGTCTTGAACTGTGGCATCATCCACTCACCCTAAAACTATAAGTGATTTCACAAATTAAAGTCATTAAACTCGTTAACAAGGTAGCATCTATTTTTGAAATTGTGGATAAAGTGAAATTATTATCGTTTATATGACTGAAGTCAAAACATGTAAATATTGCTTATAATTATCATTGTTGGTGGTTTAGAGCTTTGGTTTGTTTAGGCATCGACATGCAGTTTTTGTTGTTTCAAGTGTTATCCTTTTGTGACTTTGTTCTAAATTATTTTGGTTTTTTGTTCTAGCACTCTTTGTGCTAATTCGAAAGCGGTTTTGGTAATATAAATTTTATTTCAGCTTCTTCAAAAAAAAGTTTACTAACAAAAAATACAACTAACAATCGAACAGAAGACGCATTTAAAAATCAAATTACTAATATAGATTAGAATACCGTATTTTGATGTTCAAATAAGATAGTTTATCTATTAATGTAGTTACCATCATTATATCTTGCTTTATTTTTCTTTTGGCCCATGGAAATTTGTATATTATGTAGGGACATTATTAAAGGCGTTACAAAGAAAGGAAACGTTCTTCGGCTAGTGTCATCATGTTTCTTCTATGTGTAAAGAGGTCTCTTTTCTTTTTTATATTATAGTATAAGGCCTCTTTTCTTTTTACACATTATCTAGAATAATTTATTCTTTAAATTACCTAACTAATGTAAATTTAAAAAGATGATTACCAACTTGTTATAGATTTCAATCACACTAATTTTGTTTCATCTTCTTTTTCCGTTTCAATGCACTTTTGTTTGCAAAAGCGTGCTCCTACCTGCTTCAATTCAAGTGGAATCAATTTTTAGAATATGATGATGATAAGAACAGGCCCCAAAATAGAAATAAGACCCATGTGAGAGTGTGACTATCAATTGTTTTTTACCTTTACAATTAGTTTTTCTTTTCAAAGGAAATATAATTCTAGTTACTGTTTAAAAAATAATATACTATAACATAAGAATACACACAAAAATATACAAAAGTAAATATTAATTATCTATACTACACATGTTTTATTTATGAATAAATAAACCCACAATATGATATTTGTATAATCAACATTCTCATATATTTGTTCAACACTTCATTTTATCCTTATATCTCTTTTTATCACATCATCAATATATCACATATATCATCTCACTCTCTTTTGTCTCTTTCTCTCTAACTAAGGTGCTCATCAAACATTTTCCGAAAAAGATTAAAAGAAAACAAGACTAATTATTGAGGTGTGCTACACCCTAAATCTTTTTTATTTTACACATGTCAAATTATATTTTACAAGGTAAACAATGTGTTGGTCTTATAATACATGAGGCATTGGCACATATGTATTTAGTTAGTAACTTAGTATGCATTTATCTTTACCCAATTCGGTCCAAAAAATTAGTAACTAAAATGAGCTTGTATTGACTAAGTCACACTATGTACTCATTTTTACATGTACTAACGATATTTTGTTTGTGTAAAAAAAACAATATTTTGCTAACACCATCAGATCAATTCAAGTGAGTTTGTTAATTCAACCAAATTTTTTACTAAATACTACAAATTGAATCAACTAGTTTATATGTCATCATCTAACTTATATAATAGACACGCACACACACATGGACGGTCTGTTCAAGGCTTGGTGCAGCTATTGCCACACCAACCAAACACAATTTTTGTTTTTATATTCAAGTCAAAATTTTATATTTTATATATTCAATTTAGAAATATAATTAGATATGATCCATTGGTCTAGTGATTAAGAGTGTGTTTTCCTAACTCATAGTCTTAAGTTCAAGTCTTGGCTATTGTTTTTATCTTTTTTTTTTCTTCAAATAATTGTTTAATATAACATAAATGTAAAATAGAATATGACAAAATCAAACACATGACATACTTCAAAGAATATCTCATCAACCACGGGCTATGGTATTTGGTATCTTTTATTAGTTGCAACATTAGGATATATTAAAAGCTTATAACTTACTCATACATAATCAATAAAAATAGGAAAATGGGATACCTTTTGGTTGAGATTTTTTACTTCAAATTTACATTCATTTAAAATATTTTATCTGTTTTTATAATATTATTTAAGCTACAATTAAAAAGGGTTATATTCCACTAAAATATGAACAATATTTGTTATTTTTGGTGTAATTTTCTTTGCTAAGATAATTAGTCACATTGGTAATTTCCTCCTAGGTCCACTCCTGTGTGGGGAGTGTGTGTTCATAAGGGTTTGACACCATATTTTAACCTAAAATCTTAAGGGTACAAGTACATGAATCCTTTATTTATATGTTGCTCAATATTCACTTCATACCCAATGTGAGACTACTAACTCATACTTGACATACCGCAATCTCTTCATCAAGCACGAGTTCATTCGTTCATTTGAGTATGCTCCCTTCAGGTGAAAGTTTTTTCACACGTACACTTGCACCATTGTTGTCATTGCATCATTGGGACACGCCACATAATCACTATCGTCAAGAAGACTTCCAATGCCATTGTTGGATCTTGAGAGAATCTTGAATGATCATGACATTTTACTAAGAGCAGCAACACAAAGAGAATTTGACATTATAGTATATCTTCACCCAAAACTTAAAGACACCGCGCATATAGATCATATTACTCGCATTTTTTTAGGTAATCATACTTCATGCATCATGGGTACATAATAATGTGTTAAGATAGTAAATACGTTTTCCCACACACATTTGCATTTGTATCATTTGAGCACACTTTTTAATAGGCATCCATACACTTAAGACATAGGAAAATACTTGAATGAACAACGTAAAAATATATATCAATTAATTATTTAAAAGATTTATATTATTCAATTATTTTCTTTTTCTACCTTTACTGGATTGAGTAACATTGTTCAAATCTCGTACATTCACATAAGAGTTTCTTTCTCCCATCTTTCATGTGTCATTTGTGGTTGTATAGTAAAATAATATTTTCTTGATTAAACGTAAAATGATAAATTCACATGTAAATGATATAGAGGGGATTAATCTAGCAATATGATAAAGTTGGAAATAAAATAAAAGAGTAAATGATATACACACATGCCAAATGTGATTAAGAACCCAAATGAAAGGTACATGCTGGATTGAAAATGATCTTGAAAATGATCTTACGTGCTCACTGGTGTTTTCTTTGAGGGGCTCTCTGGTGTTTGTCTAGAGGTATTATTGCAACAAGAACCCCATTGGCTAAACTTTTTTTTTTCTCTAAGAGGGGTAATTTTATTCTATTTTTAGAGGAACAATTTTACATTTTGTTAGGCCAATTTTATGCAACCTGCTCTTTTTTAAATTTAGTCTAATCTTTTTTATAATTAAGAATTTATTGTTAGGGCTTTAGTCCCTTTGGACCCTTTACGTCTTTATTGCACAAAAACTCATTGATGTAACGCGTGCACAACTAAATGGATTATTACTTGAAGAACATTTTGGATGCTCAAACGGTCTGAAAATATTGGATACTCAAACGGCAACAAAATGTTTGTTCGTAATACAAATTAAAGTAATTGTTGCAATAAGGTACCAGATTCTGTTACCTTTTGCAAAGTTGAGAGTTGAGACACAAGTATTACTAGTAGTATTTGAAATATTGATGATGACTGGTTACACAACAAACAACTTGACAAATCTCACTTGATTGCTACATCCACGGGATTAAAATCAAAGGTAATTATTTGTTTTCTTACTCAAAATGTAATTATTTACGAATGCAAGTCTTAGAATTTAGGTAGAGCCTAGTTCAATCTTTTAAATATAAATTTTAAAATGGAGATTATTCTCACTTACAAACATATGTTTATGTCATATTTTATTCAATTTAGATTCTTAACACACTCACAAATATCTAGAGTTTGACCTGAATGGTCCAATAAAGGTGACCTAATAGCATGGTGATGGAACGAATCACATATATGTTTTGATTGTGATTGTGATTATCAAAGGGTTAATTGCTCACACTCATTGTATGTCTAGTTCTACTTTTGAATGAGACAAAACTGATTATAAATGCATAAAATGATTTTGACATATTTGCCTCATCAAGATTAGAATTGATTTTGCATAAAAAATTGATTATATTTAAAACTCAAAATCGTAGATTTCAATTCTATAATTGAATTTTACACTCAAATTTATTGTTATAAACTCAATTTTACACGGTTATATTCAAACATAAATCACTTTTCTCTTAAAGACAATTTTCGTGAATCAATTTTTCAAAATCAACTTTAGTAGACCTTGGCCTATTGACATGTCTCTCAACTAATTAGAGATCCACACTTATTCGTTTTATGTTGTTAGCTTTAGGTCTCCACGTACATCAAGATCGCATATACTAAGCAAATTTCTAAAGGGTTCAAAGGCCAATTTATGTGTTGTGATTCAATGGTTTTTTCTTTATTTGGTGGAAGAGACCCTCTAATCTATTTCCCAGGTGTAACTTTTTAATGTTACGCGGTTGGAAGAGAGAAAGAACATTCTCATCCCATCCCTTGGAGTTACAACTAACACTCATTTTGTACATGATTCATCTTCCAATTTCCATCTTGATTTGCATGATTTCCACTTCACTCCATGCAAAGAGGGTGCTCTAGCTACCAATCCTAGATTTCAAGTTTTGTAGAGTCTATAAGTATCTCACTGTTACTTTGTGTGCTTGCACCTATTCACCACTTTTTAACCTGTACACCTTAAAAAATTTA
Source organism: Medicago arabica (assembly GCA_946800305.1). Taxonomy (NCBI): domain Eukaryota; kingdom Viridiplantae; phylum Streptophyta; class Magnoliopsida; order Fabales; family Fabaceae; genus Medicago; species Medicago arabica. The sequence goes on from OX326970.1 coordinate 46,081,033, forward strand.
ATGTCACAACGATATGTCAAATACTACTGCTTCAAAGACTAGGGGAATAGACTTTATTCATTTTGTGCTGGACCATTAGAGTAGTATGGTCTAACAAATAAAGTTCCAATGTCCATTTTTGTGTCGATTCTTTGAGAATTTTCTCCACTCAAGATTCTGTGATTCTTTCGTGCATCATTCTTAATTACTAGAAAGGCTTAAAATGGACAATTTTCTTTCTGAATGTCATTAATTTTATTATACTATATGTAGCAAATATCTTATTGGAGATATAATTAGTTAGTTAAGTTGGTTTAGTTGTTAGTTAGTGAATGCCTATTAATAGGTTTGATGTAGTCAATTGTGTTCAACATTTTTCTTCGTAGTATTTCACTTTCATCAACATAGTAGTGCAGTGCACTTTGGAGCTTTTCTCTTGACAAGAAATACTTACTTAATCACAAACAAAAATAAAAAATAGATAGATATACACACAGAAATTAAAAAAAATCTAAGAAAAATTAATTTAATGATGTGACTAAATTTCTTTTTCATTTATTTTTCTCGATTTATGTGAATGTGTCCAAACATATTTCATTTATATTTGTGCATAAGTAAGACTTGCTCTCTCTCAACATCAAAGTGAAACATTACAAATGAGAAAAGTTGAACACAATTGACTGCTCAAGCCTATTAATAGGCATTCACTAACTATATCTTCAATATATCTACCATCGTTAACGTTTAATGACGGTTAATCTCTGTTAAATGGCTTGTTGGACACAAAAGTGAGATATCACCTCCCAAGATTGATGGATACTAATTTTTTTGATGTCATGGACGAATAAGTAAAGTTGTGCCCTTTTAATTATTCAAACGTGTTTCTTGCTTTTTTTGTTGCAAAATGATTCATTCATAATCAAGATTCTCTAATAATATTATTTTCAATCGAATTAATTAAAACGAGTTAAAAAAAAATATATATCACTAACTATTAAGTAAAAATAATAATTTTTACGCCTCTAAAAAAATAGAGCCCTAGGTTGTTGCGTCCACCCTCAACTCAAGGACACCCTTGGATCCAGAAATTTTACGTAGTAAGACAACATACATACACACAAATATATATATATATATATATATATATATATATATATATATATATAGACACAAGAGAGACATTTGTAACCTTAAATAAAACATTGAGTGATTCATCATTTTCTATAATAATATTAGTGGACAAACAACTATTTTGATCATTGAATGTGTGAGACACTATCTTCTTAGTCTTTCAAAATTGCAAACATATTTTCAATGTCTCTTTAATTAATCACTTTAATCCTCAAATGTATGTGTTTTTGGTTAGTCAAGTTAGTTAGTAAAATTACAAACAAAAGAGTAACTTGAATTTTATTCGTAATATTGTTTTAATTAGAGATCAACGTTGTTTTATCAAGCAAGTGTCCAAAATGGTTGTTTAAGCTAAATTGTATGCACTCGATAAAGTGTTAGAAATATAGTGAGCTTGGTTACATGCCCACACTCATCCATGAGTAGCGCTATCCTTGCCTCTCAACCGAGTTTTTTCATATGTAAGAGGATGACAAAGATCGAACCATTAACGACTTGTTTAAAGTGTATAAGTCTTTTATCATCCAAACCAATTCATTGATGGTTGAATGTTTTCTTTTGTTAAGTAACCTAGTGTTGTGGAGAAATGGAGTGTCGAGGTTCGAACCCTAACCCCTGCATAAATTTTATAACGTCATTACCGATTGAGCTAAGTTCAGATGATTGAATGTCTTTAATTTACTAGTTTCCATTAAACTTAGGGGTACTATGTTTAAATTTAATTATTGCTGTTTCGATTGATGATTTTACTGAACAAAATGTCCAATCATAAAAAATGAAACCAGCCCTTCTCAGACTTCTAGTCAACACTTTATAAGATTCTTATTATTTATTTCCTTTGATGGTTCCTAATTCATCTCCGTACAAAAGTTGGTTCCCATTCTGTAAAAAAATTATTGAAGAAATGAAATTTCAACAAACTTCCTATATTTAATTTGACCATCTTCATAGCAAACAAACTTCCTATATTTAATTTGACCATCTTCATAGCAAAGGCTATTGTAGGAGACTTGATTTTTTATTTTTTTTTTATAAAATAGATGTTAACCATTGGACAGTGAAGTTTCATGATTCTTAACTTACACCATCAACATTGAATAACTTTTTGCATTATTTTCACTTTCCCATTCTCTTTCCTCTCTATGGGAATCATTCTTTCTCTTACCCCAACAACCGCAACAACTACAAGAACACCTAAATCTTCATCTCCTTCCCCATCACAGTATAAATTCAATTGCTTATTTTGTACTTGCATGAACACAGATTCGCTGCTATATTTAATTTCAATTTGTAGGAAAAATACTTCAATTTCAACTTCGGATGTCCCCAAAGGGAATTATTGAACGATTAAAACAAAATAAAGCCAAATCGGTATTATTGAAAGATGAATTTGAATTCCAATTTGATTAGCATTTTAAGAGAAATTGTCAAAAAATTGATTAAATCTGCGGTTTTTTTTTATCTTCGATGGATATGAAAGTTTGAATATTTTATTTATTGGGCTAGTTTGAAATATTTTCTACCATAGATATAATAAACATTTGAGTACCATTCTTTTCCAAATTTATTCCATATCTGAGTATTACTTTTTTGAGAGACACATGAACAATTAAGAGTAGAACGATGAAGAAAAAAAAAAGGATGTTTACATGGTTGGAAAATTTGAATCAAACCCAATGTTCATATTATAAGGAACAAAGAAATAGTGAAATAGTGTAAAAAAAACAGTGAAATTGGCAAAGGGAGAACGAACGGAGAGGAATATCCGAGAAAAGTGAAAGTTCATGAGAGTTGAAAGGGAAGAAGACAAATGAAAAGATAATCAAGTGTATTTGATCTATGACGTGTTTAACCAATCTAAGGGTTATAAAAGGTCAGAACTTAAAAAAAACAAAAAAAGGTCATGCACGGCAGGAGACCTATAAAGGTCTCCCACCCTAGACGCCGCCTATCTTCGTACATTAATATTAATCAAATGTTTTTTTTGGTGTAAACTGTATATCCTCCGCGCGCCAACTGCGGAAACTAATCCCTCGAACATTGTGGACCCAAATAAACAGCAGACTAATATCAATCATATTCGAATCTTCTTTCCTTTGCTTGTTTTTTCTTTATTTAATTTGAGCATTTCCGACACACAAAAAAACCCAAAACTGTTACACTTTAAAACAATTTAAATATGGAAAATTCAAAACTAGAGGAGCGCAGCAAATGACTCCTCCCTTTTATTCCAGGATTATTAGTTTTTATAAACGTGAAACTTTAGGATATTTGCTTGGGTTGATCCTCTCAGCTGATTCAAACATTGTCACTATTTCAAGACATTAATTGCCCTGTAACAAAAAGGACAATGAATGATCACAGAACAATAATGCTACAAGTGGAATGAAAACAATCTTAATGACAAGGAAAAATTAGGTTTTATTTGGTAGAGTGCAAGGAAAATTCTTGACCAAAAGAATACAAGGAAAATTTAGAATAACGAAAAATTCAATATTTTTAATACGTGAGTGATCAATATTTTTTTTTAAAAAAAATATCACTTTAGAAAACATTTAACTTGCTTGTTTTGTTGTGAGTTTTGACAGTCAAATTATGGGTTCATGAATCGTTTTTTCCTTCTTTTTTTTTTTTTTGAAGCGTGTTCATGATGAATCCTGAATAATGTTAAACTGAGTTTATTAATTTTTTCCTTTTATGATACTCTAATGTAAATTAGTACTTATAGCATTGGCATTAGTCATTTTTGTCCTATTGCTTTGGAATTAAGTTGTCCATGTTGAGGGATTGATTTGAACAATAAGAAGTGAAGGTATCACGTAAAGAAATAAGTTGGTAATTTCTACTTTTCAAGCTTAATTGAATTGTGGATTATCCCCTACATCCTTTTCGTATAGTGTAACAAACTTCATAGTCATGCGATCGAAATACAATAATATTCTGCTTCATTGTATTTAAGGCAAGTCCAAGGGTATGGCAACCTAAACCCTAGCTTTAAGCTTCCCAATTTCGACCCAAAATAAAACTCGCAAAATAAACTATTTCATTTATAAACACAAACATATAAGGTGGTGAGTGTGAGGCTTAACAAGCCTATAAACATTTTCTGATCAAGTCCCATGCCATATTTGCTCTCTTTCAATATTTTTCTTCGTTTCAGCGAAGCTATTACTTTTTTCACCCTATAAGTTTCTTGCACACTCTATTCCGATTTTAAAATCCAAAATGTATAACATATTTTAAAGGGTTTCATGTTTTTTTTTGCCATTCGAGTTCTACAATCCGAACTTTACAGGACGCGCAAGAAATTAAATATGATGCAAAAAGAAGGTGTATTTATGAGTTTTAGCTATGAACCTTGCTATATAGTGCGAAACTTTTACGCACGACTTGGACACAATAAAACCTTGGCAATGTTTTTATATTTTTTAAATAAATAAAAGTGAAACATAACTAAAATCTAATGGCTGTTGTGTTTAATCTAGCGGCTACAGTAGATTCGTCGCTCTTCGTTGTTCTAGGTTCGCACCATTAAGTTTTTTCCTTTAGCTATACATGACCTTTTTTTGGGGCTAAATACACGGGTCTAGACCTATTGCACAACTAACATCGGGCGTTTTTTTTACAGTTACACCTTTCTATTTTCTTACAAAAATAATTTGTTGCACTTGCTTTTAGAATAATGCAATTATGTGACATGTTTTATATTTCTATTTTATTTTAAACGAATGATTAATAGTTTTTAATTTTCTTTAGACTCATTACTTTGATGTTAGTTTCGCTTTAGACCTCAATATATGTTGGTAGACATTAATTATACGAGAAGACATAATGATGGAGGATTTGAATCCTCTTATGTCCATTCTCTCGGTTGTCTATCTTATCTTAATTTTAGACATTCACTAACTTCTCTCTCTCTCTCTCTCTCTCTCTCTCTCTCTCTCTCTCTCACCTTTATTATTCTTTTCTTCATGTATCAATCAACCGTTGAATTAGAAAATAAGAGATAATTGTACCAAAAGGACCGGAGAGGATGCACATCCAGCGATGAAAGTGCATTCCATGTAGGATTTTTTTTGCAATAAAAAACGAGGGGACTAGATGAGAATAAGACAAACAAGCTTGTATAATTACAAGTTGTATTCAACAGATGATAGCTCCCTCAGAAAAATGCTTCAAAAGTTGTTTACTACAATTATAAAAAGAAAGTTGTTGATGTCAACCTTTGGAGACACAACTTATGGCGTTGGCATGCGATTTCAAATATTTTCCCATACCATGCAGGCTGTGGCCAAATCGAACATGTGATCCATACTAGATTAGGTTGTCAGGCCAACTACTTATCATGTGATTTGGATTTTATAACTCTATAAAATTGTCATTATTTTCATATTTTATTTTGACCACGTTAATTGTTTATCAAGTCAAGCTAATTATATGCTAAATCTAGAAGAAGAAATCGGTCAAAACTATCCAACGATGTGTGGGGAAGGTAAAATAATCTACATATATTTAACTTTCTAGCACACAATTTTGTTATGAAAAGTACTAATACTATGTCCAATTCTTATCATGGATTTGTTATTTCAACTAAAATAAGTTGAAATTTAAAAAAAAAAAAAATCTATCCAAAGGAAAAGGACTTTATATCAACAAATCAAAGTAAGTGAATCATTGCCACGACTTTTTGGTGCTATGCTAGCTTCTCGTTTACAATCAATTCTTCATGAATATTACTTCACTTTTTAAGATCATTTTCAAGAATTAATCATGGGACAAAGCAATATAAGAGACATTTCTTGTGTTTTTTTGTCTCAAGGAAAAATGGACCCACGAAACAAAATGAATAAAATTTAGGCATGCAACACATTGAGCACAAGGTGATAAAGAGGGTGTTGAAAAGGACAGAAGAAAACACGAAGTCTTAGATCTTGAAGGATTATTTTTTCTTCACGGGCCAAATGATACTTGTGCTCTGTTTTGTTTGTAAAGTGAAGTGAAAAAAGATATAATAATCATAGAGGAAAGGGTTAGAGTCATATGCTGTTGTTAGGACTTGGGATTGAAGAGAAAAATAAAGAAAGATGAAAGTTGGGTAAAGTCCCCAACTAAGCCTCTCTTCACCCAATACAAGAAGGCAGTTAAAGTCCCCTCAACTCTTCGTTTTATGGGAAGACATCGCGTTCTTGGTCGATTTTCCTCATGGCATTGCCCCCTTAATGCTACAGAGTGAAGCAGGCATAGAGACCAACCATAGGGTATCTATCCTGCGAACGTGAAAGACAACGTGAAGTTAAACCATAAAGAATATGACGCCAAACACAATACAAAGTAAAACATGAAAGAGATGGAGAGTGATCATATATTTATAAAGAGTAAAGCATAAAAGAGAGGGAGGGAGATGGGGAGAGACAAAATATGGCTAGTTCAGTCCATCCTATTCAGAGTGACTTTGCATTCTTCATGAGGTGGACTTCATTCACTATCATCCATGATTACAATACTTAAAGTATCCACCCAAAAATTTCATAAAACATCAATCTTTTCTATGTCCATCACTTACCTGGTTATCCAACCATGGTGGATTACTCAGAAATGATCCTCACCTAAATCAGTCAACTCCATCTTCTCACACCTATGAGATCCAAGTGTTTATAGTGTCTTCAAGATATCCCAAGTGTTTATAGTTTCTCTAAACTATTACATAGGTTAATTGCCATTACTGTCTACTGGACAAGGTGCATTGGTTTGTTTGAGTTTGTATCTGCTTGATACAAAGTCATTTCCAGGATTGATAACTCTCTAAGAGATGATATTACATTGAAATCCTAAATTAAATTAAGTGTGCTTCAGACTACTTGATTGATTTACTTCGTGTTCTAGATTACTTTCGCTTGAGAGGATTTTTCATAAAGTTCATAAATCATATTCTAAACTTTTTCTTGATTTAGTATCAATTCGAACACATTCCTTTTCTTTTAAGTGTGGTACTGGGAAAACCTACATTGGTCTTGCTTCTTCTTTAGATTTCTTGAAGGCTTGGTTGAAGGAAGACAACAACATCGACAATTTACATGTATTGAATAATTTCTCTTTTATATCGAAGAGAGTACTATCGTTGAAAAATAGACGTTGGATAATTAAAAAATATCAGACACAAATAAAGTCGTTGGATAAGATGTACGTCACTATAAAACAAAATTATTGTTGTCTTCATTTGTTTTATAGTGAACTCTTTAAGATGAAGGTTTTTTTAGAGATCAACTTAATTGTACTTCAAAAGATCGTTCAGATAATGAGCACTATGTGCTTTGAACTTTGATCCATATGATCGTTAGATATCTCTTGTTGAGTATCATCCAGAGAATTGTTAAGGTCGGATGATTGATGTTGGCGTTGTTGCATTCAGTCCGTTTAGAGGATCATCTCATTTAGACAAATTAACTGATTTCCTTTTGTGTTGACCCATATGATACACATTTGACCTGATCGACTTGTCTTACGCTTGGAAACCTTTGCTATGTGTTCATACTTTGATGATTAATGTACTTTGGATATCATGCACACTTAAACAAAGTTAACTTGTTCCTTAGCAATCAGAACATCATATGACAACACACCTTTGCTTTGCTTGTTATGTTATCATCAAACCTTGAGATATGAGGTACTCAAATCAAATTGATTGTTACAAATACTCCAGTCGTTCATTTTTACTCGTCGCATTTGTAGAAAAATTTGTTTCTATTTACTTGTAGATTTTCAAAATTCAACCCAACGTTGATTATTATTTCTTCGGTAAAATTCTTAGGTATTTATGAGTGAAGTAAGAGTATTATAGGAAAAATAAAAATAATTATAAAAAATAACAATATATATATATATATATATATATATATATATATATATTCAATTGATTTGTGCAAATAACCTTAAGAGTGTGTTTGGACGAGGTGATTGAAAATTTTAGAGAAATCAAAATTCTAAGCGGATCAAATGATTCAATTGAATTTTCTTCGTTTTTAAATGTTATTGTTTGGATAGAATAATAAATAATTTCATTTTTTATATTTTTGGGATAGTTTTGTAAATTTTAAAACTTTTTAGTCAACTTTAAAAATTGAAAAATAAGGGTTGATTTTTAATATTTGAAAATTTGCATTTTTTTTGAAAATATATTGGGGTCAATTTAAATTTTTTGAAAAGTATGAGGACCAAAATTTGAAATTCCTAGCATTTAGATGTCATTTGAAATTCTTTAAACTTGGATAAAATTCTTCATAAATTTTCATCATTTTAAAAATTCTTCAAATTATTATTCAAACAATAAAATTTACCTAAAAAGATTTAAATTTTATGAAAAAATAACATTACCTCAAAACATTCTTTCATCCAAAGACATTCTATAAGAATACTAAAAAAGATTGTGACTATGACTTACGCATACTCCAATATCCACTACACTTTTACGCAAAACAATTTATCCCTCTTTGTAGCTGTAAAAATTAAACTCTTAAAGATAACTGAATTAAAAAGATCACTTATTATATGTTTCTACATCAATTATTAGATGTTGAACAATTATGATCAAATAACTAAGGATACTAGTTATCTTTAAGATCTTTTGAATAGTTACCTCTTTTTTTTGAGGGAGCGAATTTATTATCTATCTACTTATTCCGTGAATGTCATTTTTTGTTGCCAATAATATTTCAAGTCATTTTTTGTTGCCAATAATATTTTTAGAGGGTTAGTCTTCATTTTTCAATAGTTACCTCTTCTTCACATATAAATTGCAATTCTTAGTATTGTGTTAAACATTTTAAAAGTCAATCAAATTAAATGATTCTATATGTTTTTTTTTCTCATTCTGTCTGACCGATTTTTAAATTCAAAATCGAACCAATCCACACCAACACCCATAATTCCACTAATTTCCTTCTCTTCCAATTCCATCTCATGATCCATGTGTCGAAGTGACCTTCCCCTTTGTTTTGGATTCTCAATCACATCTTCTATTTTGGTCCAAAATAGAATATTCCACGCTGTCATCCACGTCACTCCCATGAACCCTTCCCACCCCACAAAATGCACCGTCCAATTTCCCTAATAAATTCACCTCTCTTCCATCACACGGATCCAACGGTTGTAACACGCAGCAGGTTGAGATACCATATTTTTTCAATTAAAGAAACTTAACATCCACGTTGTTACCTCAGATTCCTCGCCGAGAATTTCTCTAACATGTTCCTTAATCAATTTAGGACCTACTATTTTCTACAAGGTGAGGTGAATGCATTAATTAATTCATTTTATATTCCAATGCACCTAAATGATTCTTGCATAATAATATTTTGTTGGTCAAGTGCATAATAATATTTTAATAGAACAATTTCCTCAAAAAAAATATTTTAATAGAACAATGGAAATGGTTTCAATTAATAAGAAGTTGACTCATATCACACTGATACATGAAGTGAACTTTCGCCGTTAAATTGAAGATCTTAATGTAAGTATTTTATTAAGATTCTTTGAATTTTGATGTCTTTTGTCAACCTAATGAACTATGAACTATGAAACCTTCGTTAACTTTGGAACGTAATTCGTTTAAATTTTATAATAATACTCTTTAACATTGACATATATTAATTATTTGAAATTGCTCGATAATGTTTAAGAGTCTTAACTCAATTATCAAAAACGTCGAAATTATTTAATTGGTTGTATGATCAGAATAGCCACAACACTTCATTTATGTGTGAGTTTTTAATGACAACGTCAAATCACAATTCTTTCATTTATGTATGAATTTTTAACAACTATTGTTATTTCGTCTGAAAACAAAAGAATTTTGTTGACAATTATTTGAATCACTGTAACACAATTATTTAAACTCCAACCATCGCCGTATTTGACGCTTTTGTTTTTGTTGCTTCTTACTCATTGAGCCATTTTTTCTTCTTTTCTATTTTATTATTTGTCACAACACCAATCCTCTGTTTTCATCTAATCAATTATGTTCTGTTCTTCTTCTGACTTGTTTTGTTTCTAGTTCAATTCCTATAGGTTATGATTACTCATCAGAGTCTTGTTTTTGTCTTATAGATTCCGCCATTTTCAGTAGCTAAAAACATTGTCACTTGAAGAAGTTATAGTGTTTACTATACACTTTCTCTTATTGGCTGCAAGTGAGATTCATTTGAATTTTCCATTGTATGATGGGAAGTGGAGGAATTGAAGAGTATGATGGAATGATGATGACGATGACGAGAGACCCGAAGCCGAGGCTGAGGTGGACAACAGATCTTCACGACCGCTTTGTCGACGCTGTCACGAAGCTTGGTGGCCCTCACAGTATGTACCTCTTCTTTCATCTACTTTTGTTAAAACTTTTTAAATTGTAGTCGCACTTTTGTTGCGGTATCTAGTTCGCAGTTGCAAACTTTTATTTTAAATTTTAGTGTTTGATACACATTCAAGTTAACTTGAAAGGGAAGTTTTTTTTTTAGTTAGATTTGACATTGAAAGAAAGTGTGATGGAGAATTTGGGCTAGTCCAATTTTGAAAGCTTATCATTCTAAATATTTTCTTATTAATGTCTTGATTGATGTGTGTAGTGTTTCTTAGCTTGTCACAAAAATGATATTAATTTGAAATGTTTTTTTTTTGCTTTTGTGTTTAGAGGCGACTCCTAAATCTGTTCTAAGGTTAATGGGATTAAAAGGTTTGACATTATATCATTTGAAGAGCCATTTACAGGTAACAACTTCTACCACCTTTTTAGTCAAAAAAATAAAATAAAATTTCTACACCGTTTCTTTTGCCTTTTTACATAGTGATGAATGATGATAGATTTAATTTATGAAGATATATAAACTAGTAGTTATAAATAGGTTGAGAAGTGAAAAGACAAATTAGTATGAGTTATAGAGATTATATTATCATTAATTAGAGAATGGTGCACTTTAAAGGGTAAACTAATTGAAAAATAAATATTTGAAGCTTGAGTTTGTGATAAAGTATGTAAATGTTGTGGAATTGGTAAAATATTAATGATCACGACTTTCTAATCAATGTTATAATTTCATATTTTATTCTCTCTAAAGTGTTCCTCTCAATTCAGAGAAGCTATACATTGCAATGAAAATTCTGAAATTACTAGTAGTACCATAGATTGGTACATTAATAAAATGACATCCATTTTCTGTTAACTTGCAGAAGTATAGACTTGGACAACATGCTCGAAAGCAAAATGAAGAACAATTCAAAGAGAATAATAGTGAGTTCATTAAATTTTTTGAAAGAGTCTCAAATAAGTGTAGGGGGTGTTTAGATTGACCTGTTTGAGAGAGTTTACAAAGAGAGGTTATGAAAACAACTTATGATATGTTAATAACTTCATAAGCTTTTTTTAGCTAACTTTCATAGCCTTTTCAAAATAGGTTTACCAAAACAACTTATAGCTTCTATGAAAACAATTTAACCTTATTTTTTTTTTATATAGAACTAACTTATACATATGATAAGCAATTATTTCTATAACATTTGGTTGATTTTTTTGTCTTTCATCTTTTTAGGATGTTCGTATGTAAATTTCAGTAACCATTCTTCAGGGACTAATATCAATTATGGAGGTGATAACGAAGGGGGGTATGTTTAGAATTTAATCAAAAATAACTTATTTTGCTTAATCGTTTATATGTATGACTATAATTTCATGAGCCAAATTCTCATGTAAAACTTCTTGTCTATGTAGTTGGCAGTTTATTTTTTAGGTAAATGCAACTTATTATATTTCCTAACTAGTTTAACTGTAATTCACAGAGAAATCCCAATAGCTGACGCATTGAGACAACAAATTGAAGTTCAAAAGAGATTAGAAGAACAACTTGAGGTACTCTATTACTTTCTCAAGCACTATTTTACATCTCCAAAAATCCCTCATTATAAAACTCACTTTTGAAATTTTATTGTCTCTTAATATAAGACACTTTTAAAATTTTGCATGCATTAATAATTCTTTTTACAAAAATATTCCTATGTAATGTACAATTGAGAAACTTAAATTCGTTATCTTTTGTTGCATTAATAGAAAGAGAAAGACCGAATGTTACGAATGAAGTGTCCATGAAAATAAACGAATCAATATCCGTTATTGGATTCAATCTTATTTTAACCATGTGTTACTTTATTCCTTCAAACAAACCATGTGTTACTTTAATTTTATTTTAAAAACATAAAAGCACCGTCTATGGTGTATCATGTTTGGTCGTTCGTTGTGTCGTTTGCACCATATAATAGAACTTTTATATGGTGCGGAGAACATAACGAACAAACGTCGTGTCAGTGAATTTCTAATACCATATAATATACTATTTTTCTTATTACCACTTAAATTTAGTATGTGAATCTTTTTATATTAAGAGACCGAAGTAGTATATCCCTTCGCCCTAACTAGTGAATTTCTAACCAATTGGACTGTTTAATTCTAGGTACAAAATAAATTGCAAATGAGAATAGAGGCACAAGGGAAGTATTTACAGGCAGTGTTAGAGAAAGCACAAACAAGCCTTCCTCAAGATGGATTAGGCAATCTTGATGCATCAAAAACTCAATTGGCTGAATTTAACTCAGCTTTGTCAAAATTCATGGAAAATATGAATAAAGATAGTAAAGAAAACATACTAGACATTAATGAATTTTATAATAAGAGTCATGCTCCAGCTTTCAATTATCAAGAAGTACTACTAGGGGCACAAGAAAATATGGAACTAAAGCCTCAGGATGAAGGGGGTGCAATACAGCTAGACTTGAACATTAAAGGTGGCAATGAACTTGTATCTGCAGATGGAGCTGAAATGGAATCAAATATGGTTTCATATAGGGTATACCATTTTTGAATTATCATATGCTTAACTGTTGAACTGAATATTCTACTTCCCCTACATATATTCCATAATTTCTCTCTCTCTCTCTCTCTCGGATTAAAGTTAAGATAACATGTTAACTATCTCGTTATTCTCTAAGTTTATTCATAGTTTTCTATCTTTGCTTACACCATAGAAGTCATAATTGGTTTTTCCACTTGTCAAATACATGCTATATGTTTGGAGAAACTCTTATTTGGTCACATGACCAACACCTCACATTTAGACACACACCCATAAAGATAAAAAAAAAAGATTAAAGTGATATCATCCAAAAGTTGCGCCGCATAGTTCTTATTTGGGTCCTAAGGATGTTGTTCCACATAGTTGTGGCCGGTCTTGGTGATTTCCTCGAGTAGGGGGAAATAGCTAAACTAAATTTGTTGTGTATGAATTTTCGGCACCCCAAGAAAATCATCCAAGATCCGCCACATGCATCAACACACTCACACAAAATCACATACAACACTAAATATCAAAATTGATTTCATATACTTCTACACTAAATCCCTCCTTCACCTTCCCAAAATTCCTCTACTTCCTCAATAGTCAATTCAGCAAAACAGTCACAACAAACATTCTTGAATCCATGAGAGATACTAGTCAATTAGAAGATGTCTGCATGATTTACACTTCTTATTAGAAGATGCCTTGATGAACTTTGGTGGCTTGGCAAAGCGAGTCATCTAGATCGGGACGGATTCAACATGGGGTAGTGGGGTCAACTGCCCCAACTAGTTTATTATATTTTTAACTAAGAGTGAATCATCAACTTCGTTTTTGAATTTTTACGGGTCGGTCAACTTCATCCCTCAATTATACGAAATATCTACTTAATCCCTAAATTTGTTAAATGTCAATCAAGTTAGTCCTTCTGTTCAAACGAAGCGTTAACGGGGCTGACGTGGTCGTTAACCTCTCACATGACAGATGTCACGTAGGCAGGGACTAATTTGGCCGAAAAAAACAAACATTTCAAAGGACTAAACTTATTGATTTCCAGAAAATGTTTATCCTTTCTTCCCAAATATATCTTTTCTTCCCCAACGGCTCTTTCTTCCCCAATTGTATAAAATTGGAACCCTAATTACATAATCTACAATCTACACTCCAAAATCACCAAAATTTCTTCTAACAATAAGTAGTTCAGTTCTTCCCCAATTCAAAAATCTTCAAACCCTAACTTTTTCACATTGAATCTGAAAGGTAAAATCGTCAATTTTTTTTAAACAAAACTATTGAAATTGAATCTGAAATGATGGGGGGTGAGAATATGGAAAAAACAGTTATGAAAGTCGAGCTTCATCTTCAAGCTCTAAGTTTAATGGTGATGTGAGAGTGCTTGAATGTTGGTGTCCTAGAATTTGTGTTGTTAGAAAAGCCAATACTGTAAAAAACCCAGGAAGGCCATTCTATGCGTGCCCTCTGCCAAAGGTTTGTATAACTATTAAACATGCGATGTCATCTTGGTTTGAACATACTCATTTCGAATTTTCTTTTTGTACAGGATCATGTTGAAAATTGTGAATTTTCTGTTTGGGTTGATGAAGCTGAAGAACTAGGATACTTTAAAAACAATGGAATTGGTGATGGTCATGGAAGAAAGGCAAGATTGATGGAGAAGGTTCAATCCATGGTTAAGGCTAAGGCTAAGGAAAGTTGCAATGAAGAAGTTTGGAGAGAAAGGTTGATGGACAAAGTTGAATGTGTAGGAATCGAGCTTAGGTTGATTAAATTTGTGTTGGTCATAATTTGCTTATTTGAGGTTTTTAACATGATATTGTATTGTTCTAGGCTTGTGTAAAATTTTAATGAATAGAGGTTGAAGATGATTGAGTAATTATTTCTGTAATATTATTTCCATCAAATTAGTCCCTGAATTGTTGTTATATTTATCAAATAGATCCATACATTATATTAAAAACCATCAAATAAGTCCCTAGATTGTTTAATCAGATATCAAATTGATCCTTGCAGGATGTATACAAAATAAACTAAAAAAGCCAGAACATTGTCAATTGAAATTGAAATATTACATAGACAAAAACAAAGTGAATAAGAAAAAAAAACTTAATCAAGTACAAGAAAGGCGTTACCTTTAACACAAGCCGAACACATAAACTTCAATGAGTGAGAATCGTCGGAGATGATGATGATTTTGGAGGGGTGAGAATGAAGAAAGTTTTAGCGGGAAGGTGAGGGGTCAATGACGTTTTTGATATGTCTGACTGAAATGTGAAGAAGGAGGTATGTGTAATGCAGGGGCAAAATAGGAAAAGCAGAAAGAAAGAAAAATCTGAAAAGTGAAAATTGAATTTTTACTAATTCAATCAAATTAATCCTTGAACACGTGACTTCCTTCTTGCCACGTGTAAGAGACAACACAGCATGCAGGGCGCCACATCAGCATGGCTAACAGAGCACTTGGATGGAGGGACCTTATTGATGGACGTCTGACAAATTCAGAGACTAATAAGATATTTTGCATAATTGAGGGACGAAGTTGGCCGACGCGTGAAAATTCAAAGACGAATTTGATAGTTCACTCTTTTAATTAATGCATATATAACATTAAATCTTTCTAATAAAACAAACTATATATTTAATGAGAATGTTAATGGATATCTTGTGAGTATTGGTTAAAAAACTAAAAGAAATAACGAAAATATTATAATTATTACATTGATTAAAAAAAACTAATTGTACTTTTATGATGAATTTTTCTTTTATAGAATCTTTAACCAATATTCTTAGAGGATTCGTAAACAAGACCTTAAAAAAGTAAGTTTTTTTTTTGTCAAGTAGTTTAACAGTTAGAGAAATTCACCTTAAATGTGAGTAAATGAGGTGTCCGAAGTTCGAACTTTAGTCCCTACATATAATATGCATTATCGCTTACCAAATTACAAAAGTAAGTTTGTTTTAAAAAATTAATAATAATAATTGAACCCATTTGGGGTTGGCCTAGTGGTTGGCTTGGTATTATAATTTTTTTTTTTTTTATCATTTTAAAAAGTTTTTTTTAATAATTATTCACTTTGGAATATAAAATACTTATTTCTTAAAATGATAATTTTTTTATTTAAAATTAGAATTATTCTTAGAAATCGCTTATTTATTTTCAAGACTCGGTATCTGACCCCATAATCGACTATTCAAAGGGTCTAATATCAATGTTCATTTACATGAGTCCCGTTTAAAGTCAGAGCAAAATTATGTATAAATTAGTCAATCAAATATGATATTGTAGGAAATCGAATATAAGACCTTGAAATGAGAACACTTCAAAGCTTCAATCCAACAACATCATACCAACCTAAGTAGGTTAAAAATCGCTTATGTTTTAAATAATTAAAAAATAACTTTCTTGAATAAAATAAGAAAAAAGTACTTTTATGTAGAAAAAATCAGTTTTTTAATTGTATATTTTTTTAATAATTATAACAATATTTTTTAAACGTATCTATTTTTAAAAAAAATACGTGATCAATTGTTCTCCTTAAATGATTAATAAAATACGTGATCAATTGTTTCCTTAAATGATTGAAGTATTTGTACAAGCAGATGAACCCACGAAGGCTGAGTTAAACACTAGAGCATTGTATCGTTAACTCAATATATTTATTTATTTAGATATAGAGGTCATGGATAATCATAGATAGTGGTGGTCTTCGAATGGGAGGAATAAGAAGTGTATCATAAACGTTTATGCACCACGTGACTTGGTGGCGAAAAACTTAGGTTGGTGGTGGTAGATTTAATGTGTTGTATATAGGGAATATTTCAAGAGGAAAAGATTTGGAAGAATCGCATCTTTTTAATCACTTAAACAAAAATGTTCGTTGGTGCAAAAGTTATAGCGACGAAAATCAACTAATTATTCAAAACCGTTGGATTGAACTTGTTTTTAGTATTTGATTATTTTTCTCTCGTATTGCGCTCCACCACATGATTTATGGAAATTACGCTTCGTTGCATTTCATTTTGCATTGTATGGTATTGTTCTAATTTAAATGATGGGGCTTCTAGATACTCCACATTTGGTTTGGAAGTTTACTAGGCTGCAACCGAATGGGAGATGTATGATCCGGTTAGATAGGGTTTTGGTTTCATACGATTGAGGATTGCAGTAGGGGGAAGACAAGTCTTTGAGACATTCCTAGATATGTATAGGATCATCTCTCAATTATCTTAAAGTATGTGACATGTGATTAGGGTCAATGGTGTTGTCAGGATTTCGACTTAGGGGCTCACACTTTTAAATTTTAATTAATATATATAAATATAACTAATATTATTTTTAAAAAATATTAATATCTAGTATATGACTAGCGGAAAACGGGCACGTATTGTCCATCCGTCCAATTTTATTTTACTATTTGTTGTTGTTTTTATATTTTATGTTTGCTTTTAAATTTAAACACCGAGAAAAAATATCAGATTATTATCGGAAAAATATTTAGTTTTCAATTTTTATAATAGTTTAAGCATGGATTTCAATTCAAATTTAAAAAGAATTGAATTCTTAAGGTTAAGGTAATTTTGTCCAAAAAAAAGGTCCGACCAAAAGTAATTAACTTTGCAATTGCTTGTGGCCCGTTTCGTTTCAACAATCATTGGTTCCTTAATAAGGAGCTTCAGCCGATGGTACATAGTGGGGGCTTGGACTTCAAGCTCCTTACAAGGTTAGATAATTTTTAATTTCTCTTGGAAAATGAAATTGTTGAGAGGGGTAAAAAAAAAGGTGCAACGAGGAAGTGCATAGTGTTATGGATTCAAAAATTAAAGAGATTGTGGAACATATTGCAAATCTAGTGTTGAAAGGTGAGAGTGATGACTGGGTTGGGAATAGGCCAGGCAGGCCTACAGCCTGACCTGGCCTGTTTATGTAAGAGGCTAGACTTATGCTTTTGAAAAAGTCTATTTAAGTAAATAGGCTAGACTTAGGCTATCAAAAAAAGCCTATGAAGCCTAATAGGCCGGCCTATTTATGCATATTATTAAAATTTATTTTTTATATTAAAATATAATTTATATTAAACATAAAAATCATTAAAAAACTCAAAAAATGAACTTTTTAAATAGGATTTAAGACCTTATATCGAAATAGGCTTTTACGGCCTAATAGCGATAGAGAGACCTTACAGTGAAATAGGCTTTAAGGGCAATTAGACCTATTTAAAAGTAGATAAAATTGAATATTTAATGACTTTTATATGAAGTAGGCCTGTAAATAGGCTTCTAGGCCAGGTCAGACTTTTAAATAGGCCAGGCCAGGCCAAAAAAGTAGGTCTTTGATAGGCCATAGGTCAGGCTCAGGCTTGCAAAACTGTTCGTAGGCCAGGCTCAGGCCTATCAAAGTCTGGCTTGGCCTGGCCTAATGCCACCCCTAGTGATGACCTATCGAAGGGGGAATGGGAAGAGCAAGAGGTGAAGGTGACCAACAAGGGTTTTCCGTTGAATAAAAAAACTCATTGCAATGCTAGCTAGCAGCTAGGTTATGGAGAGAATAAAAAAATATTGATTAAACAAAAACAAGGGATTTTTGTTAAGAAAAGTATAAGGTAAGTGGCAACTGAATCAACGTAGAACAAAATTGTGGTGTAGGAAGAAGAAAAAAAAACGTGAACTGGGCACTATATGAAAATCAACAAGATGATACCGTTATTTTTGTCATAACAATAAGATATCACAAATTCACAATCCTTTTCAGCGAGGAACCTTTTTCTAGTGGGTCCACTAGCTTTAAGCATTCCTTCCTCAATCTTTCTTACCTTTGCCTTTCCATAGTGTTCCAAATTAATGTTGACTAAAATAGAGTTGTATATAAAGTGATTATTTATGTTTCAATAAATTTGTTTAAAAATGAATTCAACTATAAATTATAAGTTAAAAATTAATAACATACATAAATATTAATTCAATGTTTCTTTGGAAGGTTGAATGGATCAATTTGTTTGAATTTAGAGAAAAGTAGTTGATGGTCTATATTCAAATTCAAATTCACATTGTGTTCTTACTTTTTTTTCCTCTACTGTTTTTTTATCTATAACAAAAGAGAAAAAAAAGGCTGTAACAAAATAGTTCTACCATGAACTCAAATTCAAATTCACATTGTGTTCTTACTTTTTTAGTCTTTTTATATTTTATATCTCTAGTGGTTGATTGGATTTTGGGTGTTTAATACCATGAGCTCAATTATAACTTGCAATGGAGTGATTTGATTTTCGAAGGAGGTGGTGAAGGAAAACTTGCATGACAAGAAAATGTGGAAAAGGAAAAGGTGTAGGTTGTGAAAGAGAATATGTAAATATGAATGAGGGTTTTGAATGGCAAAATTTAAAAACTTTATGGGTTTAGATCCTCTCCCACACTCTTTTCTCTTCTTCACTCACAAGCAACAAATCTCAGCCTTTAGACAAATCCAATTGTTGAGAGGTTAAAAAGTCAAACTTCCTTCTCTCTCATCCAAATTTCCCATTCGCCACATGTCCTACCTAAGTCAAAAAAATTCCAAATTTTAATCAAAGATTTTTAATAACATATTTTGCCATATGTTTAAGACACGTTGAAAATTAAAAGTACCTCTCATTATAGTGTCTACTTACCAAAATTAACGTATTTTTAAAGAAGGTATTTTAAAAATATAAAATCTAAGTACAAGATTCAATTGACAACATAAATTCACCTACTAAATATCAAAATCGGTTTCATATACTTCTACACTAAATTTCAAATATTGATTATTTAATAATATTTGATTGATTCAAACACCATGATGAGAGACATCACCAAAACAAATTTTAATTTTTCTAAATTATTTTGTTTTTATGTGGTTCGCTGACTTTTAATAAATTCCTTTTAATATTTGACAAAAACATAGGTAGACTGACATAATACATATTATGTGAACTATTGATAAAAAAAAATGATATAGACGTGGCGGAAATATATTTTCAATTGATAGTAGAAGTTACGTATGCACTCTTTTCGTATGGAATTTTTTTCGGATGATTCACTTGTCGAAGGCTATAGAAATTGTACAATTTACTACTACAAACTAAAGATAGTCAAGATCAATGAACTATAAGCAATATATGTTCATGACAGAAGGTTCACAATTAATGAGCATCCCTTTGAGTAGCCTTTGGTTCACTAGACAAAATCGGTTTCATATACTTCTACAATTCCACCTTGGTGGTTTGTACTAAAATTAAAAAAATTGGACTTCGAAACAACTTGTTTAACTGCTTTACGTCTTTATCAGAAGAACAAAGTTCATGTATACACTATTTTTATAATCAAGGAAGAAATATGATTAAATCATATTTTTATAAAATTATAAATTGTAAACTGGTATCGTAAGATAGCTTTTTAACTTTTGTGGTGGCCGAGGTTTGAACTCCGAGCCTTACATATATTATGTATTGTCCAAACCAACTGAGTTAAGCTCACGAGGACAAACGTAAAATAATCTATAAACATGTTGAGAGTTTTTCTTTAAAAAATGGGGAAGGAAAATTTTAATAAGTAGTAATAAGTAAAGTGGCATTGAATGTTTGCTTTAGTGAGATATTTTTTACGAGTCTCACAAACACATACACATGTATTTATGTGGCAAAATACACCATTCGCCTTTTAAGTTGTTTCATTGTACAAAATTAATTTTTTAAGTTTCTTTTTGTCTAGCATAAAGTTTCATTTTATGTACATCATTACCCTTTTCACATAATCTATTGCAAAAAGGTTGACCCTACTTTCTTTCAGAAGAAAGGTTGACACTTATCCTGCATATTCCATATTTTACATTTTTTAGAGAATATTTTACATGTATTTGTTCATCTGATAAATTGACTAAACGAATTAGGCGCAACTATTTCCCGAGGATGGAAGGAAATTGAGACAAATTTTGTGCGAGAGATGAAGAAATGAGACAAATTGTGGTAACGACGTGTAATAGAACTTACTTTTTTCTTTTGAGGGGTGTTAATGGAACTTACTTATGACAAAAAAAAACCTTAAAAAAAAAAACTGTAACAATTGAATAATTTGAAGCACGTATAAAGTATTTTCTTCATTTAGGTGATAAGAAGAATCCAAACAAATTATATATGAGTGCCACGATACAAGAAAAAATTACTCACTCCGTCCTTTTATAACACTATTTATAAATAAAAAACTTTTGTTCTTAAATATTTTTTTTTTGGATTCATATAATATTCTTTTTCTAAATATATCACTCATTGTTAGTTTGTCCCTTTGAAGGTCCCGGTGCCTAACGTTTGTTTCGAAATAGATTGTCTTCTAAGGCGAATTTGCTCCGTAGAGACATCGTTCTTCCCGAGGCTCAGCTCTGTGTTAGTGGTTGCGGCCTCCAAGAATTAGAGGATCATTTATTTTTGTCTTGTCATTTTTCCAGTCAGATTTTGACAACTTGTTAGAAACTGCTTTTGTGTTAATTCGGCGCATCCTTCTAACATTGTGGATCATTTTCATTAGTTTGGTTCATCTTCAGGTTTTGCAAAATACAGAAGTTCTTTAATGCATTTAATTTGGTTTGTTAGCACTTGGGTGATATGGAAGGAAATAAATGATAGAATATTATGTGGTAATTAAGCTTCTTTCCTTTTAGTGGTTCAAAGCTAAATTTGTTGTCATTCATTATAGCTTTCATAACCGGTGTCAAAACCCTTTCTTATGTGCGGGTATTGGCTAATTTTGTTTTTTCTTGTTGCTAAACGTTTTGTGTAATTTTCGGTTGTCTTATGTGGTACACCTTATGCCAGGAAGATAGCCCTATGGTATATATATATCATTTTGATTTCTTCAAAAAAAATTAATATTATTAGTTTATCTTAAAATATATAAAAAAAGAAACATTGAATACATTTATAGACCAAATGTACTATAGTAAAAACTATACATATTTCAGACTAATTTATCGCTTCACCGTTTTTTTAGTACCCACAATTTTTGTAAAAGAGGACAAAGAAGTATAATTTTTAACTTTTACAGTTTCATAAATAATATATACGTTCTTCTACACGCACTTTTTCAAAAGAGTGCTTATACTTTTACATTTTCATAAATTATATATATTATTCCATTAACAGTGCATGCAAAGAAGAAGAAGGTGAGCTGAAAATGTAGTTTGAACATGCCATAATTCGCTCCACTAAGTTACGGTACATGTAGTAATACAAATGCACGTGGTTTACCAGCTTACCATACCAGTTACGCATAACTGATTTCTTGCAAGGATCAAATGAAATTCAACAAATTATCTTAAAAACTTTTTTTGGGTACAATATTAGTAACTTTTTTTATACTATACTATATACACATAAAAATAAAAATAAACGACTACGTTTGAGTTCCCGTGTGACATGATTGACATACAAGAATAATACGTGGTACAATATTGGAATTGATTGTGATTTTAAAACACGTGTTCCCTCGGCAATTCAATGCATCGAAATATAACCAAAGTTTAATAATTTATGGAAAATAATTACATGGTAAGAGTTCTCCTAATATTCACATTTTTTTAAACGTTGTTTATGTATTTCAATTAGCTCACTTTTAAACTATTGCTCATGAACAAATTGAGTGATTGTTCGAGTTTACGTTTTTATGTGTCAAAATCGTGTGAATTTGGACATAAACTTGGTTTTTAGTGAAAAAGTTTATCGAGTTTTAACAAGTTAACACCGAGTAAAATCGGTAAACTCGTGGTATATTCAGACGAGTTTACATAAAAAAAAACACATTCTTTTTAATTAATTCATTTTTTAAAGGCTAACCCAAAGTATTAGTGTCGGATTAACACACGATCTTTCCTCTTCTAAAAAACGAACAACAAAACACACAACATAGTAGAGAACACTCGCCCAAAGTACTTGTGGGACTTGCTTTTTGGATAGTTTTTTGAATGACTCCAGACCTATGAACATAACACTTTATTATGCTGATTGGATATACTTTGCCTTTATAAAAATGTCATTTATATAATAAATTGTATATGATTATAAAGATAGATAAAATGATTGTAAAACATTCCTCACATCACAACACTTGACTGAGGGCTTAAAAGAAGGTAAAATAAGATATTTTAGTTTAACACTCATATAACTAACTTTGTTTGTCGTTTTGTGCATGCATGCTTATTCACCACTCAGTACCAACAAACCGTTTACATAAACCCATTTTCCATTGCGTTTTCATCCCACTCTCACGCATATTCTATCCATTCATCATTTTCTCACACTTTCTATAGCTCTGCAAGATGATGTCCGAGTCTGAGCTAGCAACAAATACAGAGTTAGCAGCTGAAAAAGAGAAAGAGTTAGTCACTTCTCCATGCTGTTTCTATTTTTTGATTGATTGTTTTGTTGCTTTTTTCAACTTTGGATCATTGTTACACTTTCTCTCGTTCTAATCACATTTTGTTGATTTTGCTGCTTTGTTCAGCTTTGGTTGATTATTATACTTTCTCTGCTTCTCGTTTCTAGAGTAATTTCCATTTCATCATAATTTCACTCTTTTGGTTGTTTTTTTCCTTCTTCTCAGATCGGATGAGTCTGTGAATGAAGGTGTAGATCTAAATGCTACGGATGCAGATGAGACGAGTTCGTTGTTGAATATAGGAGATGAATCAGTTGATAAATGTAATTATTTCTAATCATTTACATTTTTCTAATGAATTTTATTTGGTGTAACTTTTAATGCTGATTCTTTTTCAGTGATTTCTCAAGGCATTAATGTCAATGATGTGAGGAGGCTCATGAATGCAGATATCTCGTCTTGCCATCAGCTGTTGCTAATGCATACAAAGATGGTGCAACATTCTAAAAATCTCTAATAATTGATGTGTGAAATTAGTTTGCACCGAAGTTACTGATTATTGTTTTTGCATAGAGTTTAAACCAAATTGAAGGTATGTCCTCAGACAAGGTGGATAGAATACTAGAAGCTGCTGAGAACCTTGTTGTGAGTAATTGTATTATATGAAATTTAGATATTTTAGAATACTGTTTCTACTCTGTAATTCAATCTATTTATCTATGGATGCAGGGTTCTGTATCAGGTTTTATTGAAGAGCATATCAAAGAACCAACTGATGAGCAAAAAAGTGGGATTAAACGAAGAAGATAGTGTTTTTGTATTTATGTCTCATATTATCATAGCCAACACACTATATAATTAATGAATGAAATTTTAATTTCAATACTCCATACACACACTATCTAATTAATCAATGAAATCTTATTTTTGATGTTTCATTTATGATTGAGCAGCTGAGATAGTTGTAATGTTAAGATCACATCTTCAGAAGACATATGATCATGATCCATTGATTCGAAGAGGTACAAGAATAATATTTTCTTATTACTTGTTTTTGCTTACTATTAAAGCCAGCATCATATAAAATTTTAAATATATTGATACTCTTTCTTTTTATTTACTTCCAAATATAGAGGCACTGGTTGCCATTAAAGATATCCTCGGAAGAAAGGCAGATATAGTAAAATCCCATACTTATGCTATTGTGAAAGCATTTAAGAGGCTAATTGAAGAAGAAGATGAAGAAAATCAATTACTATCCTACGAAATCTTTGTTGCAATGATTTCAAATAATCTTAAAGAGGTACATTCTCTTTTTGTTATTAAATTTTATAGGATAAGTTTTAGGTAGAAAAAGTCAATTTCTAAAACTTTGTTGAATCCACTATTCACAGGATAAAATTTCCTTCTCTTAGACTTCTTAACAATGGCTCATGACACACTAGATGATATGTGTATAGATTTAACTTAATATTAATAAATATAAATATAATAATAGATAGATTTTCTTACTGCCCTTGCATGTTATGAGATTATCTAAATTGTTTTCACTTGAATCCCATCTTAGTTGCTAATTGGTTCTTTAACTTTATCTTTTGCAGGATGACCGATCTATGGTTTTAACAATGCTGATGCAATCTACTTTGGAGGCATTGACCCTACCAAATCCTAGGACTCATGTATCAGCATTTCAATTTTTAGGCCGCCTTGTTCTTTGGTATCCTCCTTTTTCGCCTGAAGATGCGGAAAAGGTTCTAGTACTTATCATCTAAGAAAATATTTCATTGTCCTATTTTTCAAATGTCCTGTTTTTAGTACTTGTTTTACCAATATATTTTGCTTAGAATTTCATATAATGTTTGTTTGTGTAACAGATTATTGAGAAGTGTGGAATGTTTTTGATGGATGTCAGTGAGAATTACACGAAGCATGATAAAAGTGTACTACTAGATTCACTGAATAGTTTCTTGACACTATTACCATGGAACAAAAAAGGGACGAATTTACATTTTGATGCAAAAGAAGCTGATGTCATTGTTCAAAATGAGAGCCTCGTCAATTATTATGGTAAGTTCATTTTTTAATAAATTATTTTGTTAATATTTTAAGTTTTGATAATGTTGAGTATTTGCTTATGAGAGTTCATTATCTGTGTAGCCTTTTCTGCTGTCATCCCGACAATGAAGTTTCTGGTGGAAGTCTTGGTTTATAGGTTCCGACTTTTAACCAGTGAAGGAAATGATTTACTTGATAAGAATACATTCGACCACCTGGCCTCTTTACTTAATGGCATCAATCTTATTGTGTACTCATTTACAAAGTCGAAGTACCAAGACTCAATATATGGGGAAAATATCAATGTGTGGGATGAAGAAGTCTCAACTTACTTTCGGAACTTATTTGACTCTTTTCCCCTTTGCTTAATCAGTCAATCTCCTGATAAGGTACACATTTGACTTAGTCTAATACTCAAGGATTGTCATTTGACTTATTCTAATACACATTTGACAAATATTTCTTTGTAGGAGAGTAATGAAAGGCTGCTTGACCTAAACCTTGTCACTACAAAAACATTCATTCTATGTCTTCCTCAGTACTCGGAGTATTTGGATAAATTTCTAGGTTTCATTGGAAACTTACTGGATGGAAAGGTTCGATGAACCACCTAACTCATTTCTAGTTTTATAAGTGAAATTAGTTGTAATTCCAGATCATAATTTATTTGTAATGTTCAAAATGTAGCTATGCAAGGTTGAAGAGTCGAACGAAGCATTATGGTCAGTACACTTAAATGAACTTGTGTATCTGATTCCAAGAATTATTTCCTTTGAAGCAAAATCAACAAACAACAAGCCATCTCATCTTTTAAAGGTTTGATTTTCCACTTAAATTCTTAATTATTACTGCAAGATATAAATGAACTCATTGAGATAGTCTGATGGTTAAATATGTATAATGAGGGACCAACCAATTTCTTGCAATTTTTAACTGACATACCTTCTGTTTTGGGTACTTTATCGACATTTAAAATGAACGTAAAACTACACAAAGCTATAAATGAATTCAATTGAGATAATTTGATACTGCACAAAGCTTCAATTTTAAGTGAAGATCAATTTGTAAAATTGGTTTTGACATGTTGTGTTGTTGCATTTCATAATACTTGCAGGCATTCACACATGCCTTCAGGGAAAGTAGACCAGGCTCTTCATTAAAAATGACTTGCTTATATTCGATTGAAGATATGTTGTTGCCTGTGAGTGTAATATCATTTTTATCATCTTTAAGTTATATCTTTTGAATGACCTTTTAATCGATATACCCTTTCTCTTCTCCATTTTACATACTTTTGATTCAAATCAAGATGCATACATCGTATGTTTGTCCGTGGATATATAGTCGAAAAAAGTCAGAATATGTGGATACTATAACTGAATGGATGCGCGAGTTTACATCATTGTTGAAGGAACTTCCCTCTGCTGAGTCTTTGGTAATCTATTTTTTATTTCAATGATAGTTCTTTTTGAATGGAATAAATAAACGTATTTTAGTATTTATGTTCAGTGATTATTGTTCATTATAGGTAGGAATCCAGTTACTAAGTAGTTTTGGAAAATGGATTGAAGAACATTCATCACTTCGTGAGATCTATAACAAAATACAGGGTTCATTACCTGATTTTTTGGGTAAATGTAATGAAGAAGGAGGTAAGATCAATCAACTGATACTACATTGCTTGTAAAGTTTCTATTTGATCTCTAATGGCCTCTAATTTGATTGATTTTTTGTTGCAGAGCCCCTAAATGGTCATTTTCTTTGCCTTCCCACATCATCTCAAAAGATGATACTGTGCTGTTTGATGAAGTTTTCTAGTTTGGAATGGCCTCTTCTGAATTTTCTTCTTGAATGTTGCTTAAGTGAGCTATTTATGGGTGTTTAAAATTTCACCTAACATGATTTCTTTTGTTTTTTCTTCATATTTTTTTTTTTTCATACTGCAGGTCCTAGTATCGATTTTGATATGATATTTGTCATGATTAGTATTGTAAATACACTTGGCATTCCTAATGTGAAAGCTGATGATTACGTAAATTTCTCATTTTCTTTGGTCTCGCGATTCAAATCTTGTTCTTTAACTTTGAAGAAGATGGGAATTATGTTTGGCTCTTATATGAAAGAGAATCCTGTTTACTTTGATGAAAGATTTCATGTAATTGAGAATCGAGTTGTTGATGCTATTGTAAGTTCTTTTATATTTGTTGTGTTGATTGCTACTTTGTTTCCTACAAGGGCTGTTGTGTTACAATTCTGATTTTGATATTTTGTGCCTTAGGTGGGGGAGCTTTATGTAGATAACGTTTTTTCACTCTTAAAGATGATTGCTTCCTTAGCTGAGGTCACACAGCTTAACCTTACTGAAGGAAACCTATTGACCGTTTGCCCATACTTGTTCAAGTATCTCAAACATGTGGGGGTAAACCTTCTCACTTATAATCCTTGGTATATTATTTTTATATTTTGTTTTCCACATCTATCCATTTCATGCCTCATTTTATTCTTTTGGATTTCCCAGACGTCTAACATTTAAAAAAACTTTTTTTTTTTTTTTTGCTGTACTTATTTATTTTTGGGAATTCAATTTTTATCCTTTGGAGTGATATCTTAAAACTTGAACAAATAATGAACAAGCTATAGACTATAGTACCTGCTATCATGATTTTTTGGTTTGAGGCAAGTAACCATGTGTCATTTCATTAACCACAAAATCATGAATACAACTTGGTTGATTGTCAAAAACTTGAGGATTAACCATATATGTAGCCACTTTTGTCAAGCCATGAGTCGTTTCATTAGCTTTGCCTCCTAAAAAACTCAACCATTGAGTTTGAAAATACATAATTTTTGAATCTTATACAATTTTGGACTATGTAACCTAGTTCAGTTAAATCTACTTCAAATGAACTATTTAATATGTTATCATAATTTTTGAAATAATTCATTCAATGTCCCATGCTGATTGAGATTTCATCAACACATACAATAAGAGACTTCTTTTATGTTTAATTCTTTTTAATCATAATCAGGTTTTAACTACACCTAGTTTATCCTGTTTTAATTTACACTATGTTCTAAGTTGATTGAGATTTGGGACTGTCATCTGGTATTTTTTTTAACAATGATTTGTTGGTTTGCACTTCAGGAATTGAAGCAACTACATCAATTGCCTTTATATGACGATAATGATATATCAAGTATTAAGCAGGCAATTACAATATGGGAAATTGCACAAAGCTATGCCAAAGAGCATTACTAGTTGGACAATTCAATGACAGAGATTTTTATTTTATTTTTGTTTGAAACTCATTAGACAAAAAGTCAAACACAATTGTTTTAGTTGGATGAGTTAGACAGAATTATTGACGTGGAATTCGGGTGATGCTATACATTTTGGGTTCGGGGTCTATTATTAGATATGTTGGATGCTCGGTTCTAACACTTGAATGTTGTCCCCAAGTCACAATTCTATGACTTTCTTTCCCCACCTTTTGTATATTTTTACCTCCGTTTAGATTTTATAATCAGAAGCCGTACTTCACGGTTTTCAATTTATAAAATCTAATATCTCTAATAATAGTAATATCTATATTTGATTTATAGAAATGACATAATTTAAATATGACAACAATTTTTATTTTTTAACAAATTAAAATGAAATTAGATTAAACAACAAAGTAAGGGATCTCCTCAGTGTTTTAGAGAGAAGCTTCAAGTTCGATGCAAAAAGTCACAATAAAGCATAAGTGACATAAAAAATACTATTAACCCACACCCAAACAATCAAAGAGGCACCGCCACCAACCATAATAACCTACAAAAACATTAGCAATTTTTATCTTCAATTAACTTTATCAAGCAACTTAGTCATAGATTTTTCCTTATTAGTAAAGATTCAATCATTTCTTTCTTGTCAAATGACCTAAATGCAAGCAAACCAGATTAAGTGCATGAAAGATCGTCGAGCTTTAGAACCATCTATTAAATTAGCATAATGCACAAAATGATCCAAAATAGAACTAGGGTCAACCAAAGAGAATGCCAAACAATCATGAACCAGAACCCATATAATGCCAAATTTTTTACAATATGTAAGAACATGTGATTTGACGATTCCTCCTCACCACAACCACTGGTACAAAAATGTGCCCCATTAGTAATAATGTCGCGCGAAACCAAATTATCGGAAACCTATTGCGAAGAAGTCGCCACACAAAAACTAAAATCTTCAAAGGGATATCCTTATGCCACACCAAATCCGAAATTGAGCTCGCCATTTGCGTCTGGGAACTAGTGAGATGGAGATACACACCGCAAACAGAATAATCATTGTCCATGTCTAAATGGCACTTCCACTCATCTTTCATATCAACCTGCAATTGCACGTTAGAAAGAAAAAGAGAGCACTCCCTAACCAACTCATCCTCCCACGGCAACAACCGACACTGAAACTTCCAAACCTCATCCCAACCTAAAGCAATCATATCTGCCACCATCACCGTCCTATACGTCGTCAACTCAAACAAAATTAATAATGTGACAAAAAATTATTAACTCAACGCAATTTCATAATCCATTTACACTAACATCACCTTCGAATAAAAATTCAGACACATCAAAGAAATCATGTAACATCAATAAAAAACACAAAGAAGTGTTGGTTGAATGTACGCTCAATGCGTGCGGTTTTGCTTTTGTTTGAAGATATTTCGGGACTGAAGGTGAATTTTCATAAAAGCATGCTCACAGGTGTTAACATATCTAAGTCGTGGTTGGCAAAGGTGATATTGGTAATGAATTGTAGAACGGGGTCGCTTCCTTTTTGTATTTGGGTCTCCCTATTGGGGGGGATTTCAGGAAATTGAGTTTTTGGAAACCGGTTGTTGACCGTATTGTGACTCGTCTGTCTTTGTGGAGTAATAAATTTCTCTCATTAAGGGGTCGACTGATATTACTGAAATCTGTCATGTATTCGCTTCCGGTTTACTTTCTTTCCTTTTCCAAGGCTCCCGGAGGTATCATTTCTTCTCTTGAATCTATTTTTAAAAGATTTTTTTTTGGGGGGGTGGTGAGGATTATAGGAAAATTGCTTGGATAAAGTGGGACTTTGTGTGTGTCCAAAAGGAGGAAGGAGGGTTGGGGGTCAGGAGATTAGGAGCGTTTAATTTATCTCTGTTGGATAAATGGTGTTGGCGGATGGTGACTGATAAGGAGGGGATGTGGTGCCGCGTTTTAAAGGCGTGTTACAGGGAGGTAGGGGGCGGCTGGTGGAAGGGGCAGACATGATTCTATGTCGTGGAGGATGATTTGTAGTGTCCATGTGGGAGGGGAGGGGGGGGGGGGGTTGGTGAGGGAGTGGGGAGCTGGTTCGATGATAATGTCTGTCGGGTTGTCGAAAACGGTCGCACAACCTTATTTTGGTTCGATAATTGGGTCGGGGAGACACCTTTGTGTTTCAAGTATCCTCGACTTTTTGATTTAGCCATAAATAAGGATTGTACGGTGGAGGAGATGGAGAGACTAGGTTGGGAGGAGGGGGCCCGATGTGGGTGTGGAGACGTTCACTTTTAGCATGGGAGGAGGAGAGTGTGAGGGAGTGCTCTGCTGTTTTACATAACATTGTCTTGCAGTTTGATGTTACTGATACTTGGAGATGGCTTTTAGATCCTGTGCATGGATATTTGGTGCGGGAATCCTACCTCTTTATTACTAATTCTGGTGAACAGGTGGACGGGAATCTTGTTGATGATGTCTAGCACATATACATTCCTCTCAAAGTGTCATTACTGGTGTGGCGGCTTATGCGCAATAAACTTCCTACGAAAGATAATTTGCTGAAGCGAAGCGTCCTCCAAGCAAATGATTTGGCGTGTATAACAGGTTGTGGAGTTACCGAAACAGCTACTCACCTCTTTCTAGACTGCGAAATGTCATATGGCTTATGGCTTTGTGTCTGGAATTGGGCAGGTTTATCAGTGGTTCCTCCAGGTCAGATCCGCGATCATTTCACTCAGTTTTCTTTTATGACGGGGATGCTGCGTGCTGCCCATTCTTTTTTTAAGGTGATTTGGTTTGCTAGTGTTTGGGTCATTTGAAAAGAACGGAATAACTGTATCTTTAAAAATACAGCAAGTAGTCTGTTGGCTCTTATTGAGAAAGTCAAGTTATATTCTTTTATGTGGTTGAAAGCAAAACATGCATCCTTCAATTATAGTTATCATGATTGGTGGCAACACCCGATCCCTTGTATGGGTGTCCACTAGTATATGTTCTTGTCTGTTTTGTTGTAGCTTTGTTCTTGAATCCTTGTAATTTGTAACCTTTTATCGGCGTTGCTCTCTTTGCACTCCTTATGCTAGGTGCATCACCGTTGTTGTTAATATATATCTCATTTTGATTTGTGCAAAAAAAATCATCGAGTTTTTAGGTTTAACATTTAAAGCCAACATAAAAATTGAGAAAATGTACATTTTTGTTAAGGGCGCTGCTACTTGTCGGAACTAAATTCTTCTTCGCAAATGTTGTATTGTTGTTTATTTATTTATTATTACCATATTAATGTTAATCCTCAACATACTATTAAAATCAATCACAAGTCTGCAACACTACGACACCATTCACTTTTGTCTCACGATTCTTTTGTACAATAAACCATTTTTATTGCTCATTGCTACACAAACCTTTTTTTTCCCCCACTATGATAGCATTAACCGGATTTGAACTGGAAGAGGTGATGAAGGAGGTAGATAAGTAGATTTAGGAGTGCTTTGTTTTTCTTCCTTTTTAATGAATTTGATTCCAGTTTTTTTTTTCACTCTCAGTTTGGATGCATTTGATGATAAATTTGGCAAGGAAGATGAAGAAGAAGAAAATCAATTTTAAAAAATGTTTATTTTATCTAATCATTTTTAAAGAAACTAGACTCTAACTTATGAGATACATTCGTATGCTAGAGTTTCATTTGTAAGTATTAAATTAGCTATATCATTATTTTTAGAGTTACCTTCAATAATAATATACTATTAAACCACTGTAAAAAGCAACCAATAAAATGTAAAAACTATACTAATTTAAGCTATTAACTTTATTTTCTTATCAAATAATATCATCATATTGTCTTCTTTAAAAAAAAAAAATATCATCATATTGTCTTCTTTAATTACCTTCATATTTGATTACATTCATGTAAGAACAACTAAAATAATATAATGGAAAGATTTTTAAGAGTTATATATATATATATATATATATATATATATATATATATATATATATATAAGTAAGACTCTATAAATGCAATGTATAAAAATACCTGAATAGATGGAATACTATCCTCATCAGCATGCATTTGTCGTGAATATCATGTTGATCTCATTGTTACCATCCAATAAATATCAACATTTGTAAATAAAAAGGAACGTGAGCATGAGGTTGTATGGAGCAGGGGGAGGGAACGGGGAGGTTGTACTCTTGAGAAGTTATCGTGAGCATGGGCTTGCATGGAGCGGGGGGAGGGAACGAGGAGGTTGTAAAGGAGGGAAGGGATGTGGGAGGGTCGAAGGATGCGAGGGTGGGTGAGGCGGTGGTTCGGGTGATGGGTGATTCGGGAAAGGTGTATGGGTCGAAGGGGGGTCAACATGAGGGTTTGGCGCAGCTGAAGGAGGTCGCTTCGGATGCTAATGCGCAACAACCTCCTTGTTAGAAGTTGGTCCGGATGTTTAGGTCTCAAGATGACAATCTGAAGTGGGCTCGTAAGGGCGTGATCGCTACGATGGCTAATGGTGAGGTAATTCCGGCAGTTCAGAACAGAGTGGAGGACGTCGAGTTTACGGATCTTGATATCTTTCTGATGGGGGCCGACAAGGTGTTCATTCATACCTTATCAGATACAAATGTTCTCAAGACTTTAAAGGAAGCAAATAATTTTTTTGATCATCTGGTTTCTAATATTGTGAGATGGGATAAGAATGTGATGCCTTTGTAGAGGGGATCTTGGTTGAGGTTATATGGCATACTGCTTCATGTGTGACATGAAAAGTTCTTTAAGTTGTGTGTTCTTGACTGTGGTCTGTTTCTCTGCACGAATAGTTGTTTGTTGGATAGGGAACAATTTGACTTTGCGGGTGTTGGTTGCAACGTTTTCTTTGGAGATTGTTAATTCCGTCGATAAGTTGTTAATAGTCGGGGAGCTCGTAGAGGTTAAGATCGTTGAAGAATGGGGGTTCAATATTGGGGAGGATGCATGTCTTTTCGAGGAAGATGACAAGACCACATTGTCTCAGTATGATCAGGAGGATATACCGGGGGGACCCGGAAGCTGGTACTAATGTCGATACCTTAGTTGAGAAATTAGTCGACGAGTTAGCGGTGGAGGAGCCTAAGGGTTCATTCTTTGAGGGACCTGTGGACCAAGCTATTCATGCTTATGAAATTGCGGCATCACCGACAAGGCTTGCTAGTGGGGTGCAGTCGTCAGGTAAGGCAGATGGCACATGGTTATCTGCAAGAATCCAATTAAATATTTAGAAGGCATAATGAAATTGTAAAAACGGTTAACATAACATAATATACAACACACACAAAAAAACCAACCATATTTCTCTTATCTTCAAATCATTCACTGCATAGTAGTTAGAATCTTAGAGTTTTAGAGTCATTAGAGTAAATTGTTAATGGAGATCTGCAAATAACTCACCTTCATCCTCTAAGGATTGTAATTTCTCTTTTGTAAACTCTAATCTTATCTAATGATTTATGCAATTATGTTTTGATCTAATATCTTCTCCATTTTTGTTGTTCAACTCACCTTGAGCTAATTCCCTAGTATTTTGGACATGGTGATGTTATGATTTATTTACTTACTTGCGATATATAAAGTTGTAGCACTGAGCTTCGCTCTTACAAAATATTTTAACTCAAAACCTTTAGTAATAAATTCTGATCATCTTTATTTCTAATGCTATAGATCCTTGATCCTTAATGGGTATGGGAGTGAAAAATGTTTGTTAAATATGAATTTGTCCTTAAGCACAACACCAATGAAAGGATCAAAAGGGAGTGCTTGATTGTTATCTTGAACTTAGATGATCTCGGAAGCTATAACTTGTTATAGCTAAGCACTAAGTTCTTGATAGGATTTTTGTCGTATGACAATAGGTGCCTCAAGACCCTAATACCATCACATGGAACATAAGGGTACCTGAACCTAGCAATTGATGTGTGTAAAGTCTCGTGATCGAGCCCCGAAAAGAGTGTCATTACGCTCTTAACACGATGGATGGGATAAAACTCTCTAAGATCAATTGGTGCGCCATGAAGCTATTATTTAGAGATGTAGCTTTATGGATCAAAGAGTTGCGAGAAGCTAAAAAAAGACTGCAGACCTGAGTCACATGAGGCAATACCCAACTATAGCTATGTAAATAACAGTAATGTATTATCATAATTGAACCTAGTTTAAACCACACTTTTTCACTTGAATCTCTAATTCCTTTTTACTTGCTTTATTTCACTTTTGCATTTTATTACTTTAGCATTTCAAAACCTTATCTTTGTTATTTGTCTTTTTTTGGATCTTAAATAAATAAAATTAGTATTTGGAAATAATTAGAACTTATCGACGATAATCCTCGTGTGATCGATACTTTACTTATTCTTTATTACTTGTTGCGACAATGTATACTTGCATTAAGTATGCATGGGAAATAGGTAACTATTTTCCTAGATCAAGTTTTTGGCACTGTTGCCGGGGATTGTTAAGTGGTTTATTCTAAGTCATTTTCATATTTCTTAGTTTATTTTAATTATGATCCTTTTTGGTCAATTTTTTTCCATGTTTTGTGTTATGTTTTTATGTTTTTGGTCAATTTTTATAGAGTTTTTTTTTTTTGGTTAATTGTTTAAATTAACCATGTAAAAATACTTGATCTCTGAAAAATGACTCTGTAAAATAAATAAAAAAATTTAACCCTATGATTTAGAATTCTTCTTATTTTTGACCTTATAACATACATGTGGTCCAAAAAACTGATTTAGATATTGTATTTTTTCATGATTTTTTCAAGCGTTTTTAGGATGTTCAAACATGGTTTTACACACAAAAAAATAGATTTTTACGACTGGGGACGAATTTATTATGAATTTTTATTCCCCATAATTATGAATTTCTTAAACAATTCATAATTAATTTGTATCTTGTTTAAAAAATCCAAAATTTCATGGTGAAGGTTCTTATGATGTTTTAACTATGCTTACAAAATTAGAAAACGGAATTTGACCTATGAGTATACGTTTACTCGAAACAAAATTTCAATTTCGCACATATTGGTTGAAAATTTAAATAAATAAAAATGTCTTTGAAATGCTACGAAACTTTGCAGATTCTTTTTATGTACTTCTATAGATGTCTTTGCAAACAATCAACTCAAAATTCGATTTATAGGTTGGGGTTTTCATTGTTTTTTTTTTTTTTTATAATTTTGGCGATTTAAAAATTCATAATTAATTCGTCTTTAGTTGAAAAATTCTAATTTTTTGTATAAAGTTATATTTAAATGTCGAAAACATGCTTGAAAAAAATTATGAAAAAATTAAATCTATAAGTAGTTTTTTTTTTTTACTTCAACTATATTACTAAGGTAAAAAGTAGGCTTAATAGTAGTTTTGACCCCTAATTATTAGGAAGTTGCAATTTTGACCCCTAACAAAATAAAATACAATCCAGCCCCTTTTGCAGTTTTGACCCCCCAGACCAATTTTGACCAAGTCAATGCTGACGTGGACGCCACATGTGTAATTTATATATTTTTTAATTAAAAAATAAATAATAATAATTTTTAATAATTAAAAAATAAAAAATAAATAAATTACACACGTGACATCCACGTTAGCATTGACTTGGTCAAATTGGTCTGAAGGTCAAAATTACACAATCATTTTTCAAACTCCGCATATTTTACCGGGGCAATTTCAATAATTAACCCCTTTTTCTTTAAGCAAAAAAAAATCCACTCCAACTACGAGGTATTGGTTTTTTTTATCTCTTTTAGCTCTATTGAGAAAATGAGGTTCAACCACAAAATTTTGAATATGATGGGGATGAGCATATAAGCGATTACAATGGAACAAATTTCATGTCCATGAAAGCACTAGTTGTGAGTAGGCTCGGATGCACCTTATGTGCATTGGGGTCAATTGACCCCACATTTTTTATTTTATTTCAACTAATAATAAGATGATTTTATACCTTGATCTCACTTTAAATTGTACGTTTTTTTTTTATAAAAAAACTAAGAGAAACTTTATTAAAAATAACACAGACAGGTCCTCTAGCACAAGATGTGCTTACAGAAACTGAGTAGTACAAATTACATAAGTGTCAATGCTGCACCTAGTCAGACAAAGAAAAGAAACAATTACAGTTGCACAATCGCTTGTAAACAACATAAAGGATTTAACCTCCAAAAAGAATAATCAAAATCGAATAAGACGTAGTGCGATTTCAACCACCAAGACGTTGTACGTTGATCCCATACAACAAAACTAATACTCATTTTAATCACATTTATAAGCAAAAAAACTATCTTTTAGGTTCATTAAATACCTAATGTATTTGATATACATTCATTGAATACGCTGGAGCAAAAACAAGGTCATATTGTAAACTAATTTTATATTATTTTTGTTAAAAGAATTTATCTATATCATGTGCAATTGAACATGTTAAGATGTTCAAAATAGTAAATTTGTTTTGAAACTTATGTATTTTAAACTAAATATATGATTTTTTAAATAAAATAGTAGTGTATTAGTTTCATATTTTCCACTGTAATTCTAATTCTGTATATGAATTGACCCCGTTTATTGAAATTTCTGGATCCATCCCTGGTCGTAAGATAACCATTTAAAAACGAGGATTAGATTAGTAGCCTATGTCCGCTCCTATTGTGATCCCAGTTAAAGAATAAGTTTATGCGTCTTTTCGTATCTAGAAACTCACTGAGATAATGTGTATCTCATCATATGTTGTTGTTCAATACAAGGGTGATAAAGTAAAGACATTCTTGGTTCAATATAAAGAAACAATACAAGGGAAGTGAAGGAAAAGCTCCAAAATGGATGCTAGCAAATATTAAAACTGAAATAAAAAGTTGGCAATAACTAACTCCAAGTGATTGATAGAAAGAAAACTTCAATGTTGTTTGATGGTATCTGCAAGGATCCAATTAAACATTCAGGAGGCAATAAAAACAGTTAACATAATATACAATAAAAAAAACGAACCGCATTTCAAAGCATCACTAATTTACAAAACAACTCAATTCAGCAAATGACATTTGTGGAAACATAAAATCAGAGTTAGCAGCATGTCAGAATAGTCCCCATCAACTACCATGATTTTGAAACTAAAGAAGTTCCAAAAACTTGTCTTATGATTTCGATTTCTGAACCAACATCCTTATTCCTTACCATGAATTGACATTCTGCACTTCAATGTTGTTTCCTTTCACAGCATCCTTCAATGATACAAGACTCGGAATATGAAAGATTGATTCAAACAAGATTGAATCGGCCGCTTCAACATTAAAAGTTGTTAATCGATGTTTTTCAGGTTCAAAATAAATAAAGGAATTCCAATATGACCTCTGAAGCAATAAGGCACCCCCACCATTCTCAAAGTGTTTTATTGGCCAACATACACCAAAACCCACAGGAGATACTTCAAAATCGCTGTAATAAACCTTGGTCCATGATTCACCGATACCATATTTCTTCATAAGCCATACTACACAAGAGTTGAAAGTTGATTGGCATATGTACAGAAAGCCCTTTAATTCGACCATGGTGATTTTCATATGACTACTAAGAGGAGAAGGAGGAGAAGGGAAGGATTGAAACCTCTCACTTTCAAGGTTGAAACATAATATTGACCGTATCTTGCTATCAAAATTGATCCAATGAAGTACCCCGTTCACAGAAGCTGGATATTTAAGTTCAAGCCTCAAAGATGAAAACTTAGGATCAACTTCAACATTCCTCCATGTTGTTGTTCCTAGTGTATGCACTTCAGCAGCCATACCATCAGATTTAGACGACCACATTCTTATCACCTTATATTCATTAGTTTTAGGTTGGAAGCCAAAACCAACACACTTTGGTTTTCGATTAGGCTCAGTTTCCGGAAGTTTTATGAACTCACCTGTGATTGGGTTGCAAACAACTAAATGGTTTACACTATTTGGCTCGCATAAACAAAGCAAGCCATTGCAGGAATTCACCACAGCAAATTCATCATCTTCTGGATCGTAAGAAGGTAAATGAGATGTTGTATTTGCATTACGGAGAGGAAGCTTGAATTTTGGGTCAAAATTGACATCGACATATCTCAACAAATTTTCAGGTTGGTACTCAAAAAGGTGCAAGGCATTTGACACTAGTCCTGGATGAGCGCTCCGAATCATTAAACCAAGTGATGCACGTTCAAAGTATAATCTGGCAAAATATGGGTCTGAAATCAGTGCATTCCATGTTTTACAAACACATTTGCAAATGGAAACAGCTTTGATGGGGAGTTGAAGTAGAATGTGAGTGGTGATTGAGGATGGAAGATCCACAAAATATCCACCAACTGATTTGCATCTGTGCCTAGTTGTGGAAGATGCAATTAAGTTACTTCTTCTTTTCATGGTAATGCTGAAACAAAAATAATCTAATAAGAAAATAAAACACATAAGAGGGATTCTTATTTGATGTAATAAATGCCGGAAGAGAAACATAGGAGCAAATGGGAAAAAACAAAAGGTTCCTATCTTTCATTTTTTAGACCTATGCATTAAAAAAATGAAAATTAAACAAAGAAAATTCTAAGTATGAATTTTGTATAAAAAAGTACAGCATCAATTAAAGATATTGTTGGTATAACCATGGTAGTCAAATTGGGATACTTATCCTCCTGTATTTTTCAACCACTTGTTTGAATCATAGATCGTACCGTATAGCATGTCGTCAGATACCTAAAGAAAAAACATGACGTAAAGTTGTTTTCATATCGTATCACGATACATATCCTAGGATACTCTATACTTTAATAGGTGTTCCATGTTAGACCAACAATTGAAAATCATTCAAAACTCAATGAGGGTCGGTATTGGAAATGTCACGGGGTATTGGAAACTACGGAAAACGTTACAAAGGAGAAGAGTATTCCATAATACAAAGGAGTATCGCTATAGGGTCGATATAGCTGGGATACAAGGGGTTTGGAGATATAGTGTAAGAAACATACCGGCGAAGTGAATAGCGTTTTCATATCGTATGTATCAAACGATACAAGGTGTTTTCGGATAGTGTTAGATAGGAGACCCATTGCTGTCCTCGAACTCCTCATCAAGTGTATTAGAGTTTTGGTTAGGCTCAGTGGGGGAGCGGGAGTGAGATCCTAGTGTGGATCAGGCTAGTAAACTGGGCGACTCGCACCTAAGGGGGAGTTTGTTGGGAATCAAGTGTGAGTAATTATGTCTCATAGCCATATGCCTAAAACGTTAAGGTTTTGGTGGAGATGTGGTGTCTAGGTTTTTTATTGCCGCTCTCGGTGAAGTGAATAGTGTTTTCGTATCGTATGTATCATACAATACAAGATGTTTTTTCAGATAATGTTAGATAGGAGTTCCACTTAGATGACTTTGAGTTTTGTAACTTTGTCTGTATCTCACTTTTAACAAATCATCCTCTCTTATCTAAATATATTAAAGTTACCGAGAGACATTCAAAACAAGGATACATATATATCTTTGGATATATTCCAAACGTTAATAAGTGTTCCACATAAGACCAACAGTTGGAAATCATTCAAAACTCGAACGAAGTACCGATCAAGGCACCGTCTCACTCATAGTAGATTTCAATCCACATAGATATCATGAATATTCAATTATAAGTCGATAGCCAGAATAGTACAAAAACAACTGGGAATTAAAAGATTTGGTTTATATGAAACACGAGGACAATCCTAGAATCAGGTTGAATTGCATAAATAGATAAATCAAAGAGCATGAAATTAAAATGCTTACAAGCTGAGTGATTGATATCAAGCGATCAAGAGGATGAATTCCACCGTTTTGTGATTTTGATTTTGAGTGACGGCAAATCCTATTGTACTATAATACGGTTTAGTTTGCTCAGAAAAACAAGTACTAGGTTTTGTTTGCTCAGAACTTATATAGGCTGATATTTTATTTTATTTTAATAAAATAAATAACTGCTACAGAAATTTTAGCCCAGCCCGAGCTTTTTATTTTTGTTGAGGTTGTTATGTTTTTGTTTTTTTTGTTGCATGTTATTGAATAATGCGTGATTATTGTGATACACATGTTTTTAATCTCTATCTTTTATCTATTATTTATAAATGTTAACCCGTCTTGTTATACTTAACCTAATTTTTACCTCCACTCATGTTTATCTAAGGTCAAATAAAATTATGTTCCTAATTATATGCTATTTTTTATTTTTGAAAAGGAATAACCGTTAACCCGTCTTGCTATATCTCTTACTTATAAATGTTAACGACCCGTCCCGCTAATTTTAACCTAATTTTTCCCTCCACACATGTTTATCTAAAGTAAAATAAAATTAAATTATGTTCCTAATTATATGTTATTTTTTGGAAAGGAATAACTGTTAACCCGTCTCGCTATATCTCTTACTTATCCTTATTTATTAATTTTGTTAGGTCTGCAGCAATTTAACCTAATTTTTTCCCGCTCATTTGCTTTATTAGGTTTGCAATTATTTAACCTAACAAATTTCATCTAAAAAAAAAATGCATCGCACAAATTTCATTCATATCCTCATGCCTTTTTTTTGTGAAAATATTTTCTACACTTATTTGATTGTTGCACGTTTGTTATAAAAACTATGAGCATATCAATGATCACGTTTAATGCCTTCTATTTTATACTTTTTTTTTTTTTGGATTTTTGTTTTGACAATTTTTTGTACACTTTCTTATTTAAGGAAATATTTTTTACACTTATTTAATACTAAACAAATGGATTACACCAATTTCATTTCTATCCTCTTGCCTTTTCTTTTTTTGCTATCATTTTGCTTTTACTCTTTTTTGACAATATTTTGTACACAATACTAGAAAAATTCATCGCACTAATTTCATGCCTTTTTTTTACAATATTTTGTACACTTTTTTTTGAACCAATTTCATGCCTTTATTTTATTCCTATTTTGTTGCCTTGCCTTTTTTTTTTACAATATTTTCTACACTTATTTAATACAAACAGAATACCTTAATTTCCATGCAAACTTGGCTACCTTAATTTCCATGCAAACTCGGCTACCCTAATTTCCATGTAAACTTGGTTATATATACCAAGCCCTAAACGTGTTTCTCTCAACAACAAAAAAATCTTAAACCGTGTAAAAAATTCACACAACACAAAAACCATATATTTTGATATTTAGAGCTTTGCAAATGGAAAGACGTGACCTTACAACTTATTTTTTTCACCGTTACCAATTATATATTGCATTTTATTATTCGTATGTCAATCCATTTACAATATACCCGAGCGGAGCACGGGTCAAAAATCTAGTTGTAGTAATTAAATTTTGGCAAAATCGATTGATTTTGGACATAAATGTTGAATAGATGTTGAATTGATAGATAACGAGAAATGCTATTTTTACATAGAAATTTGACTTTGACATAAAACAAAATAAAAAAATACGTATTTTCTTCTTTATCCTTTTTATTATGAGAAACAATTGTCATTTATTATTTCCAATAACAAAATATGCTTTACAATTATGATAGCTCCTCTATTTATAGTCTAAGGAGCAGGAGCAGCATAAATTTGCACTAAATCAGAATATAAATTTGTACTAAATCGGCCATAAAAATGCACCAAATCAGAACATAAAATTGCACTAAATCTGCTCATAAATTTGTGCTAAATCAGCTTATAAATCTGCACCAAATCTTTCCAAGTGCTAAGTCTTTGAAGCAAAACAGCAAAAAGGGGAAATGATATTTTTGCACAAGATCTTCATATTTTTGACCAGAATCAGCTCCAAATCTCCTTTCTTTTGCTCCAAACTTAATCATTCAAATATTTGTTTCTGAAATTAAATAACTTGCAATTGTAGTAAAATAGCTCTAGAAATTAAATAAAAACATATAAAATCTAAATAAAATAGACTCAAAT
This sequence comes from Medicago arabica, assembly GCA_946800305.1. Classification (NCBI taxonomy): domain Eukaryota; kingdom Viridiplantae; phylum Streptophyta; class Magnoliopsida; order Fabales; family Fabaceae; genus Medicago; species Medicago arabica. The sequence continues at coordinate 46,123,682 of OX326970.1, forward strand.
AATATATTAAAAACACTAATTATTGACTCATCAAACTTCCCCATATTTGAATCTTTGCTTTTTATCAAGCAAAAGGCATAAACATTAGCAGCATGAACAAGATTTAACATATGACAATATTATCAAAACTTATGTCTCCTCCAAGGCTTTGTTTCAAACGTACACTAATCACAACTTCAAGCATTTCTTATGAACTTATTCAACACAACACCAAATCTTAAGTGAGTGTGTGTGTGTGTAGTCCAGCCCTTTTCTTGCGCCTGTGTAAGAGATATTATGAGGAAACATGTTCTAACCTTAACACTAAATTAACCGATAAAAGTTCTTTCTTCATTTCATATAAGAGAGGTGGAAGTAAGTCTTTTTGATTACCTGACATTTATTTGAAAGAAGTAATTACAGAAGCTATTGGATTTTTAGGATAACAACACCTTCACGTGGGAAGTCAGGTAGTGCAACTCCTGCCCCCCCAGAGTTAATGATGTCTCCTTATTGATACGTTTGCTTTCTACCCTCTTAAAAATCAATTGATTTAGCATTTGATTGTTTTAAGTGTCTTGGTGACCAAACATTACCGGTTTCTTTACGGTCACCTTGTTTGGTGTCTTGACCAACCAGGTGTCTTGACCAACCATTACCGGTTTCTTTACGGTCATTTATTTGCTTCCCACACTAACTTATACTACTTTTACTCTGAAAACTTTAAAGGGTTAACTTACCATTGAAGTTAGAATGCACTCCTTAAAATACCTACATACACAATTACTCAAAGACTGCAACTTTGTGCTTTTCTCAAAGAGAATTTTCACAATAAAATATGATGTAGGTATAGCAAGAACATTCAAAACATAAGAAATCATTTTCATGTACAAGAAACAACCATTTCAAAAGAGACTTAACAAAAATGTATGCATAACTTACAATAAAAACAAGCTGCTTTACATGCCTTTTGCAACAAAACAAAAAAAAAATTAAAATTTAAGGGAGTTTGAAAACACTACGACACTTGACATTTTATTGACTCCCCTCATACTTGGGTGGAACATTGTCCTCAATGATTTGAAAAAAAAAGAAAAATTGCAAAAAGAGAAAGGAAAAGGAAAAACTCACAATTTATTGGGGATCCGGGATCTGGTGGAGGATTTTGGAGGTTTAAGTGTTGCATCATCCTTAAGAGCATGCGGTTAGTTTGCTCTTGCATGTGATTGCCCCTTTGGACATCATTCTGCAGCCCGGAGATTTCCACACATTGTCTTTGTTGCTCGGTGTTTATCCTTTGAACCTCGGTTTGCATCCATGTCCACCGCTCATCATCATATTGTCCACCGGCTTCTTGTTCATGGTGCACCAGATCATCATTCAAGTGTGCACCTTCCTCATCCTCATCATCATTATTATCACCATGATATTCTTGTACTTGTGGGTTAGTACCAACATAAAGCAAATTTTCCACCTTTTCTCTTTGAAGTCATTGACCTAGTTTGAATTGGTTTAGTTTTGGTGAAGGTTGGTTTTGTAAGATTTTGTGTGGGAAAGGTGGTTTTAGTGATGTGTTTGGGTTTTAAGTAAGAAATTTGAGTGTTGGGATGAAGATTGGTGAAGAAATTAGAGTTTTTGGGTTAGGTATTTTTTAGGGTACACGAATTTGTGGATTAATGGGTTGTGAAGAATGATTGTTGTTTTTGATGGGTGGATTGGGTTTGGGGAGAAAAAAGTGTGTGATTTGGTGAAGTTTTGAGTGAGATATGAAGGGTTGAAGGTTGAGGTTATGGAGGTTTAGAGAGAGAAGTTGAAGATGAGAGAAGTTTGTGTTTGAGAATGAAGGAAGAATTTTTATTTTTATTTTGCTGGCTCACAGGCACGGGCCGTGCCAAGCTTTCTGGTCATTGGCTAATTTTTTTTCCTGATGGGTTGGCACGTTCGTGCCATCACAGGCACGGGCCGTGCCAATGCTTCTGGTCAATGGCTCAATTTTTTTTTTTCATCATGTTTGGACAATTACCTACAAAACAAATTAAAACAACACAAAACAAACAAATTAACCCCGTGGGTTGCTTTCCACGAATCGCTCGTTTAAAGTCATTAGCTTGCCAATCAAAAGTTTCTCTACCCTATACCCAACCTTTCACAAAGGGACAATGGCATCAAACTGACACCAGCCCCTAGATCACACATGGCTTTCTTAATGGTTTCACTCCAATCACACAAGAAGTGACAAGACGGAGATGCAATACTTGATTTCAAAGTTGGAGAATGATGTAGTAAATCCGCAAGTGCACGGTTTTACCGAAGCAGTAAAAAGAGTATCGTTCCGACAAGGAGTTGGTTAATTCAATCAACTTCAAGAATGATTAGAAGGAAATTCAATTGAAAATTTGTATTTTTAACGGTTTAGAAATAATAATAAAAAGCGCCTTGGGATTATTGGTTCATCATGGTGACAAACCTTTCACAAACCAAACACTAAACCTAGACTTTATGTTGGATTTATTTTCTAAAGACAAGTTTCTCTTTAGCCTATCACATATCCTTTCGGTCTCAGTGAGTGTGTTTCTCTATCAACCACACCAATTCTCATGGTTGATTGCTATTGAAATCCTTGATGTTCAAAACTTTATATGTCTCAAGGTTTGCTAGACTGTTCTCATATTTCGCAACCCTTGTCTAAATTCACTTTGTTCCAATATTAAAACTGAAATAGATTAGAAAATAGGTTTACATAAACAAGAAGAGTCTACTCACTCATGTTCATCGTAGACATAGAGAAGAAGAAGAACATAAATAAATAAAAAGGAGAACTTTTATTATAAGAAACAATTGTCACTTATTATTTCTAAGAACAAAAGATGTTTTTACAAGTCTGATAGCTCCTTTATTTATAGTCTAAGGAGCAGCATAAATTTGCACTAAATCAGAATATAAATTTTTACTAAATCGACACATAAAAATGCACCAAATCAGAACATAAAAGTGCACTAAATCTGCTCATAAATTTGTGCTAAATCAGCTTATAAATCTGCACCAAATCTTTCCAAGTGCTAAGTCTTTGAAGCAAAACAACAAAAAGGGGAATTAATATTTTTGCACAAGATCTTCATATTTTTGACCAGAATCAGCTCCAAATATCCTTTCTTTTGCTCCAAGACTCAATCTTTCAAATATTTGTTCTGAAATTAAATAACTTGCAATTGAAGTAATATAGCTCTAGAAATTAAATAAAAACATATAAAATCTAAATAAAATAGACTCAAATAATATATTAAAAATTCTAATTATTGACTCATCAGAGAAGCATAAATACGTCTATTTCACAGGAGCAAATAGTGAGGAAACCACTCATGAAGGCATATTTTTTGCCCATCCGGGGTCAATTAATATGCTTAACACTTTTCCCAATGTTTTGGTCCTGGACTCAACTTACAAAACCAATAACTGCCGAATACTGTTATTTGAGATTGTTGGTGTCACCTCTATCAAAATGACGTATTCCGTTGTTTTTGCCTTTCTTTCCTTTGAACAAGAGAATAACTTTACTTGGACACTTGAGATGTTGGTTGGTCTTTTGTCCTCAAAACTCAACATGCCTAAGGTGGTTGTCCCCGATAGGGACAACACTTTGATGAATGTCGTTGCCACAGATCTCCCTAAAACAAACCATGTACTTGGTTATTTTCATATTGAGAAGAATGTGAAAGCTAAGTGCATCACGGATTGTAGAGTCAAAGTGAAGCCTACGGATGCAAAAGTTGTTGAAAAAGATGTGAAGTAAGCGAATGATGAGAAGCATTGTGATCTTGTTAAGAAAATAGTGATGGTGTGGAGAGAGGTGGTTGACCCTCCTACGGAGGATTCATATGCAAGTTCATTGTTGAAATTCAAAGAGGTATAGACAAGCCGCCCATAATGACCTCATGTCTAAGGAGCCGAAGCCGCCAAAGAAACTAACAAATGAGCACAATCCTATTATTTGTGACACTTCGACTCCGAAAAAACCAAAACAAGATTTAGAAGTCTCGGATGAAGACGTTGATTATGCACTGTCACTAGTTTAGTTAAATAGGTTATGACACTTTTTGATCGGTGTTTTGGTGGCTGGTTATGTCACGCCAATTATTGCTCGCATTTTTTTCTCTAATTATTCAACTATTTATTTTACCTTTCTTCTCTCATATTTATTTTTTCATTATATTTTGCGAAGTGAAACATGTCTGAAAATGCATAAGATCCGGTTGAAGTTCATGTCCTTTATGAAGCCGTGAGAAAGAGGGTTAAGTTCATTATAACCTCCATTGATAAATTAGACGAGTTGAAGACACAACTTGACGGATACTTTATTCATATTGGTGCAAATCAAATAACAAAACATTTGCATCCGTAATGTTGAATTTTAATGAATTTGTGTTATGAGTAATTTAACGATGAATTTGTGTAATTTGGATCATTTATGTGAGTTTATGTCATTTTGGGAATTTAACGACAAATTTGTGTAATTTGAATCGTTTACGTGTCAATAAGTGTGATTAAGTGATTATGCGTCATTAACGACGAATTCGTGTAATTTGAAAATGTTTCCGTGCGATTATGTTGTTAAACTGATGTAATTCGGTTCAAGTATGAGTATGTGAAGGTTACGAGTCATTAATTACTTAATTGCATTGCATTAAATGTTGTCTGTTATATCAATAGTTTGCGTAACTCACGTAGAAATTTATACTAGCGCGGGTTAACTCTAGCAGAATTATCACCATCAGCGCGAGTTAACTCGGAGCATTTTTCAGCTGGGAGCGAGCAATTTCAGTTCGGTAAGGAGTAGAATTCACTAACCAAAGTACAAACCTTGTAGTTGAATTAGGGAAATCAATCAAATTACTAAACCGATCAAGAAACTCAATTCATCCTCTTGGTCGTTCCTTCGTTCGAAATCACTCGCTCTGTAAGTAAACAACGTTTGCTGTTTTACCAATTCCTAGTTGTTTCTGTATTGTTATGGCTATCGAGAAATTCAATACTGATGATATCTATTTTGGGCTTGTCTGGATAAACAACTTATTTGCAGCTTATATAACAAAAGCGCTTGTCATGTATAACCTTGCATAAATTTTAAAATAATGTTCTATTGATTTTGTATTTGCTATAAGCTGTTGTGTCCTTAAGCTATTTTGTAGAACTTATGAATATAAGTTAAAAAAAGCTTATGAAAACTGTCTTAAACTGTTTCCATAACTTATGCCACTAGATAAGCTCAAATAAGTCAATCCAAACACGCCCAAATATGAATGGAAATTCGCTAGCTCTGAGATGCTTTCACCATTCATTTATCTACATTTTACTCTAATATGAATATGAATCCCTTTTACATGTTTTATTTACTCATTGTTTTAGTTTTGCTTCTTTGCATAACAGCATGGCCATGAAAAGAACAAGTGAGTCAATTGCCTCTTCCACGACTAGGCACATCGGCAAACCAGCAAAAGAACTTGGATCGTTTGCAGATCTTTCATCCTTAATCATCACCAACATTCTGCTTCAACTCCCTATCAAAGATGTTTCCACTTGTAAATGTGTTTGCAAAACATGGAATGCACTGATTTCAGAACCATATTTTGCCACATTATACTCTCAACATGCATCACTTGGTTTCATGCTTCGGACTAGAAATTTAAAACTAGTGTCAAGAACTCTGCACCTTTTGGAGTATCAGCCTAAACAGTTTCGCCGTGCATTCAACATTGATGTTGTCAATTTTAATCCTAAAGTCAAGCTTCCTCTTCGCAACGCTAATAAGACACATCAGCTACCTTCTTACAAGCCAGAAGATGACAAATTTGGTGTGGTGAATTCCTGCAATGGCTTGCTTTGTTTATGTGAGCCAAATAGTGTGAACCATTTAGTTGTTTGCAATCCAATTATAGGTGAGTTTATAAGACTACCAGAAGCTATCGGAATTGCAAATACTCGAAAACCAATATGTGCTGCCCTTGGCTTCCAACCTAAAACTAATGAATATAAGGTGATAAGAATGTGGAAGAGATGTGATGGGTTATGCTATAAATCTAATGCTATGGTTGTTGAAATGAATACACTGGGAACGACAACATGGAGGACTATGGATGTCGACCCTATGTTTTCATTTTCGAAGCTTGGATCTCCCACTTGTGGGAATGGGGCACTTCATTGGATCAATTATGATGACAAGATACGATCAATATTGTGTTTCAACTTTGAAAGTGAGAAGTTTCAATCCTTCCCTTCTCCCCCGCCTCCTCCTCCTCATCATGAAAGACAGAGCATCAGCATGGTAGAATTAAAGGGCTTTCTTTACATATGTGAATCAACTGTGGATTCTTGTGTAGTGTGGCTTATGAAGAAATACGGTATCGGTGAATCATGGACTAGGGTTTTCTGCTCCGATAATTTCAATGGAATTCCCCCGTGTTTTGGCTTATGTAGGCCAGTAAAACACTTTGAGAATGGTGGTGGTGCCTTATTGATACAAAAGTCCTATAGCTGTGATTCCTTTATATACTTTGAACCAGAAAAACATGTATTCAAAGTGTATTCTGTTGATGGGGCTGCATCACCCTGGTTTGAATTATTCCCTCATAGTCGAGGTCTCATCTCATTGAAGGATGTTGTTAAAGGAAGCAACATCGTGGTGCAGAATGTCTATTCAGGGTAAGGATTTTAGTTCCAATATTTTATTTTAAATTGCCAATTGAATTTATTGCTTTTATGAAAATCAAAATGATTTTGATACTAGGAATCACAAAACAAATTTTTGGATCTTTATTTGGAAAGTAGTGACACTATTGGAAAAAAATAAAAGCAGATGTTGGAGACTATTCTGACTCGACCCGCTGCTATCTGAAATTGGAGTTACAATTCATAAGCACTAATCACTGATACTGCTATTATCACTAATAGCTTAAGCATAACCTTGTTGTATGGCAACTACTTTCTTAGGTAGTATACTCATATTCTTCACCATAGAAGATGAATATATCTTAACCCGAGGAAGTAACTTCATTTTATTCTGGATCTTATATAAAATAATGCCAATATCAGAGAATAATGCTTATGTGTATGTGATGTGGTTTAAACTTTAGGTAGTGGTGGTCAAAATAGTCTCCAGCATCCGTTTTTATTCTTTCCTCTATTGTCTACTACTTTGCAACTAAATAAGATCCAAAAACTTTTCTTATGATTCATAATATTGAAGTAATTACAATGGCATTATGGAAAAAGAAACCAAAACAAAACATTGCAATGATGGTAAGGATACACGCTGTTAGTTTAAAATATTTGTACACTGACATCCAATAAAAATCCATTATTTTGCTACCTCACCCCCACTCTTCTATGGATATTTTGAAACTAATTGTGTGACATGGAAGAACGGTGATCTCCGATTGGATGTTTGTGTAAATCTGTTTTAAACTGTGTATGCACATCAAACTCTCTGATATGCTAAATTATACGACAAGGTTTTGGGTCTGCTTTGGTTGAAAAGTAGTAAAATATTTCAGGAAACAATAGAAGTGGACCACATTATCTGCGATTTTAACGACATTACATAATTATCAATTTCCCTAATATTTTTGTTATTTCGTATAGGTGTGCAAAGATTAAAGTACCAGAAGAATATGAAAGTTTATTAAAAACAAGAAGAATATGAAATGATACATTCATTTGATGGTGAAGAATGTGTGAAGAATAATCCTCCTCGGAAAGGAATCGCTCAGAGTGTCCCTAAAATTGTTTGAGTCAATAGTTCATTATTTGTTTGTTTTTGGAACCTTCTATAGTTCTACAAGTTTAAGGTATTTCCGGCAAACAAGCATAACTTCAGTTAATTTTAGAGTCAATGTTTGTATGTTGTTTTGAACAATGGCACACGTAGAGACAATATTTATTCATGATTTATTAGATGTTATACTGACAACATTGAAACATTGAAAGAACGATGTACGAAATTCACCTGTATTTATAGAGATATATTTTTTTTTTCTTTCCTTTGTTAACTTTTACTTTTGCACGCTTTGTGCATGCATTTTCCATTTTCTTGTGTATACTTTGATAATTTGGTCCACATCGTTTCTTGCACCCTAATAGAACACTTGTATTCTTAATGCTATAACTAAGAACCCCTTAAAGATGTATCTTGAATCCTAGACTAGTCTTTCGAGTTCATTTGTTGGAAGTAAAAGTTTACACGTCAACAAGTTGGCATGTTCAGTGGGACATTAGTTTAAGAAATATGGCTAATCCTTCCAGACGTAGAAATGCAACCAAAATAATAACAAAATTATTTCGAACGAGGATGAGCAAGAGGTTTACATGCCTTAAAATGTTGATCCAGTTATCCAAATGGAATTGTCTTCGAATCACTCAAATTTAATGATTATGTGACAAGTCGATCAATTTGAACAAAGATCGTCACACCATACCCTTATGGCCTACCATTGTATATAAATTATAGTTGAAGTTTTAATTGCTTTCTTAAATGAGATGTAAGTTCATGCCATCAAGTTTTTGATATTTTTAACACAATGAAAATTTAATTATCTATGGGTCAATATTCTCTATCATATATCTCATTTTTTTCCTTCCATCTCCCTCTCGCTGTCAATGTCATGGACATCATTAAGAGTATGAAGTTTCTGTTGTTCGACTAGAAAGGTCCAAGATATCAGCTATGAACTCTCAAAAGTAATTCTATTTCTTATTGCACCGAGGAAAGGAACTATATGTCCCTCGGTTCTAAGTTCTTTAGCTACTCTAAAGAGCATTAAGTATGGTATTTTTATTGTTGACATAATCATAACTATATATATATATATATATATATATATATATATATATATATGTATGTATGTATGTATTTGAGGCACAATAATGCCGGTAAATATCATTGAGCGTTGAAAAAATCTATCATGGGATCATAAACGTCTTGTTTAGCATTGACACCCATAATAAAATCAGCATGTGCATAATTTTCCTTGAACACTTGCACGAGCTTGTTCGCATCATGATTTTTGAACTCACCACCGAGCAAAATCTTCACATCTTCTACATCAGATAACATATCTAACTTTCCCATTCCGAGAAAAAGAGGGAAGTCATTCGGAATTTTGGTCAGGTCATAAGGTGGAGGATGTAGTCGACCATAGTGAATAGGATTTCTTGCAATACCATAATCATACTTTGCTACTGTTCCTGTTCTAATCACTACATCGATTCCATAATGTAAAATAAAAAATAATACTATTAGTCCTGATCCAAAATGTATGAATATATGATATGATTATATTGAGATTATATTGTTGATTTTTAGTAGACTTACTTTGAGAAAAATGGATCAAGTTCTTTGTTGATGTTGCTTGTGGTTCATGTTCGAGATAGTAATCTATCCTGGAAGAGTTTATACAACAATTCGGACCTATAAAAAAAGGAATCCAAAATTAAAATCAAATAATTGTCATAATCAAGTTTGTTGATACATAAAAAATTCAAGGAAATTTCACTTAATGAAAAATGCATAAAAATTAAGTGAAATTTCATCGTCAGTAACAAGATCTAGTTAAAGTACCCGTGAAAGGTGACATTAGGTTTACACAGTCAAGTCGTAGTATATCGCAGATGTGTTTCAAAAGCTTTGATCCATCATCCCTGCTCAATAATTAGAAAACCATATGATATATTTTTTCGACTTTTTTTTTTTGGCTTATTTAGAAAATATAGAAGAAAGGGTTTTTTAGTCTCTTACACTCTAGGAAGGAATTGTCGAACGCCCAACCAGTATGAATCCTATAATATTAAAAATTCATAAAAATATTCAATTAATATTTAGTCAATTGATATTTAGTTAAATATAGTTTTGTGTGTCTCTCACATACATTATCCAAAAAAAGTTTAGCAGCAAGTTTTGTTGCCACTGAAGTAATTTGACTCATATGAGCAATTGGACTAAGCAATGCAACTGATCTTGTCATATTAAGAAGATTTCCTTGAGAAAAAGCAACAAAAGCTATTAAAGATCCCTGAAAATCATAGATCATCGATCGTTAAACATACATACATTATATGGCTGTAAACATACATATAAAAATAATAATCGATTATGATTAACTCACCTGTGAATGACCTACCAAGTGCATTTTTTGACCAGTATGGTCGTAAACATATTGCATTGTAGCAGGAAGGTCATTATTAGCTAATTCATCCCATGACCACTCCCAGTAACCCTATAACAAATGATTAATAAATCAAATACAAGTGTCATTAACTTGTGAAACTCTAAAAGCTGAAATCCACATTCAAGATTCTGTGTATTTGGAACATCGATGGATGGTCCTAATTCAAACTCGTTTTTTTACATTATAAAATTAAAAACCGTTTTTTATCATCAAATCTTGATTGAAAGTCCACTGATAGTTTGAATTTGTATATGTGGGAAATCCCTGACCGTAGGGAATTCAAATTCATCATTGAGTATAAGAACCTTGTCATTAGAAGTTAGTGATGTGTGTGAACTATGTCTTGATCCGCGACCACTGACAATCCACACATTAAATCCACTATCTGCTAAAATAAATGTCAATGATTCATCTGGAGAATTCCACAACCATATCACACCATCCTGAAAACACACATCTCAAACAATTAATCATGGTTGATAAATCATAGGATTCAAACATGTTGACTTTTGTACTACCACCTTTTGTCGTAGAGTTACAGTTACATTTTAAAAAAATTCCAAAAAGATCATCACTATTAATTAGTTTGTAATATTATTTTAATAACTATTTTTCGGTTTTAACATTTAATTGAAATTTTGTGAATGTTCTCAAATTATTATATCAAACTTTATATATAAAATAATGAAAATACATTAATGACTAAAAGGAGTAAATTAGTAAAATAATTGTCCTCTTTCTTTTACTTATCATGTCAATTGTGACAATTATCATGGGATGAATGGACAATTTATATTAATTTGTATCTGCATCAACAAAACTTAAACAAAATTTTATATTAATTTGTATCTGCATCAACAAAACTTACACAAAAGAGACCATGTTGTATTAATACTGGTGGCTTGTTTGCTTTCTTACCGGACCTCCCTGCCGGCAATCTCTGAATGCTCAAGATGAAGCCATCCGATGTTGTAGCCTAAGTCAGCAAAAATAATATTTATGTTAACCAAATCTTTGATTTATTAACCATTTATATATGTATACTTGTTTGGTTCATCACATTAACTTGTCTCATATTTAAGATTTTAGCATAATTATAGTTAGTACATCAAATATGGAAAATATTTCTTCATAATCAAATGACATGTGAGAATGTAACCAAAAAAAGAATGACATGTGGGAATATGCTGCAACTTGCCTGCTATGATTTATTTACCTTATGTTCTTCACATATATAACCTTGTGTCTCTATCATACTCTTGCAGATACCATCATTGTTGTTAACAAGAGACGATGCTGAAAATTCATTGGTAGTGTTGAGTGTTTTTCTTCCTTGTGCTATTGTAGTGCAAAACAGGACTATTGAGAAAAGACTAAATACTCTGCTGCTGGCCATATTGACAAAGTGGTTAATTATGCTTATGCTTATGACCCCTCCATAGAAACAGGTTTTATAGGCTAAAACAAAGTTGAAGACAACATTGCACTTAATTAATGGTTGTAAGAAACTTTGGTGGCACAGTAGTTATTATTTATGGTTTTGTTCTTCTAACAAGTTTTCGATCAATAAGAAATAGTCCACATTAACATTTTTAATCCAATACACATTACCTGAGCGTTCGAAACATTGGCATTCATAGGTAAATTACTATGTTAATGTAATTATAACAATCACAAGTATATAGTATTTCTTTATTTTGGCAATTTGGGTTGACGTAACTCCTAGGTTATCTTACTGGTTGGGGTTTTGTTCTTGAAGTGTTGATTTGTGATTTATAAATGAATGTGTCAACATTTATTTCTTGAGTTTGACACATACATTATGTTAACCAACGAGTCACTGCAGACTAATAACTAGCTAGGATATTTTTTTGATAAAAAAAGTTTAGATGAATTGAAATCCAGGATTTACAAATATCAGAGCAGGCATCAAAGTTCAGCAAACGGTAATAAAGATACTTACATATCATTTCACTGAAGATGCCGTCACACAGGCAACAACGAGAGTTGAACCCCGACCTTACAAGTGGATTAGCTTCTTATCAACTAAATTAACCTTCATTAACAACTAGGATAAATTTTGTACAGTCACATACAAATTTAAGTTAGTTACGGAGCATTTTCAAAAAAAATACACATCATTTAATTATTTAAATAATAAAAAAAATCCTTTTTTTCCTTAAAAAAAAAACCTTTTTTTTATTTCTTTTTTCTTCGTTTTTGTGTGCCAAAATAATTTAATTTTGTAGTAAGGATTCATCTTTGACTTTCTTGTGGTCCATATTAATTAGAATGTCCCCTTTCAATACCATACAAATGAGAGTGTGAAACTTTTACAAATATGACGACAATGGTTGGTTTATATCGGTACCAATCATTGTCGGTGGCGTATCTAGGATATTGTGTTAGAGGTTGAAGACTTTTTTTAAGTGAAATTTCTTTAGCATTGAAAATCTATGCGTTAACTCGTTAACATTTCCCTTAAGAAAATAGTTATTGGAAATATAGTCGTTAACAAGATGTGTATATTAAATATTATTCCTTGTTGTAATATACTTTCAGGACATTGAGAGAAACTTGCTCTTTTTTGTGTACATCTTCCTTAAAATAACCTTCAAGCTTATACCAAAAGAATTGATTCACCAAAGGATTGTTGTTTCGGGATGATATGTTTCTTGGCATGATCATTCCAACAGAGGAATCATACAGAGCAATGTCTTGCAGTTGTTTGTTGATCATACTTGATGAGTACCAGCTGAATTGATCTTCTGGGTATATTAAACTCCTGAGGCAATGAAGCATCAAATTATCTCTAATTGTATTCTCAAAAGATGTTTAGCTTCTACTTTACTAGAAGCACAAAGTGATGCATGTTGATTTATATCATCGTGAATTCAATTATCATAAGTATTAAGTTCAATATCATCATGTATAATGCAGTTATACATGCTTAGGAGGGTTGGTTTTGTTGAGAAGTGGTTGTCATGGATGAAGACGTGTGTGTTTGGAGGAAGTATGTATATCCTGTTAATGGAAGTCCTACCGAAGAAATTAACATTTAAAGGGCCTTAAGTAAGGGGATCCGTTGACTCCTTTTCTTTTTCTCTGGGTGGCATAAGGTTTTAGTGGGCTTATGGATAATTTGGTGAATCGTAATTTGTTCAAAGGGTTTGAGGTTACGAGGATACTTTATGTGTTGGTGAGGCAACAATGGAGAACCTTTGGACTCTAAAAGCGTTGTTAAGGTGGTTTGAAATGGTTTCGGGTTTAAAGGTGAATTTCAATAAGAGTTGTCTTATGGGAGTGAATGTGAACCCGGAGTTTATGTATATGGCCTCGAACTTCATAAATTGTAAGTTGGGAAGATTACCATTTACGTATTTGGGCCTTCCGGTTGGTGCTAACGTGAGAAAGTTATCTACTTGAGAACTGTTGTTGGACCATCTTAGAGGAAAATTAAACTCTTGGGGGAATAAATATATTAGTTTGGGAGGCCGGATTGTGTTATTAAACTCGGTGTTAAACTCGATCACAATTTTTTATTTGTCCTTCTTAAACATGCCTTCGAAGGTGGTGCGGGAGGTAGTGGGGATCCAAAGAAATTTCTTTGAGGTGGTGCGCAGGGAGCTATGGAGATTTGTTGGGTTAGTTGGCGGAAGGTGTGTCAAGAAATATGGACGGTTTAGGTGTGAGGGATATTAAATTGGTTAATTTGAGTCCTCATACAAAGTGGAGGTGGCGGTTTGTGTATGGTGATCTCTCTCTTTGGAAAAAGGTGCTAGTTGACAAGTATGGGAGTAGGGTCACCCGGAAAATCGAGGTTAAAGGGGAGGGGTGGTCGTCACATGCTTCTCTTTGGTGGAAAGATTTGATGGCTCTAGAGGTGGAGGGGGGAGTACGGTGGTTTGATAGGGAGATGCATAGGAAGGTTGCTAATGGTTTGGAGACTTCCTTTTGGAAAGAAGCTTGGTTGGCAAATGAGCCTCTAAAAGTACTTTTTCCAAGACTTTTTTTGGTTTCTAGTGGTCAAGGTTTGAAGGTGGGAGAAGTGAGAAAGGTGGAGGTTACTTTGGCGTAGGGAGTTGTTTGCTTGGGAAAATGAGCTTTTACAGAGCCTTTTCTTAAGGTTAGAAGGGGTGGAGTTGCGGGAAGGGGACAATTGTTGGAGGTGGAAACTGGAAGAAGGGGGAGTTTTTTTCCGCGAAGTCTTGCTACAATATTTTGCTACACTTGCGATTAGTAGATGGTGGTTTGAGTGGGGAAGTGGAGGCGGTGTTCCGGAACCTTTGGAAGAGCAAGGCACCGTCTAAGGTGTTGGCTTTCTCGTGGACTTACTCCTTGATCGTATTTCTACTAAGGTAAATCTTGCAAGAAGAAGGCTCTTGACGATTGATGACTCAAAGAGGTGTGTGTTTTATGGCTGACTCAAAGAGGTGTGTGTTTTGTGGCTTTGAGGATGAATCGACTTTGCACTTGGTATGTAGAGTTTGGGTGGAGGTGATGCGGTGGTTGAAATTCTTTCTTATTACTCCGTCAAATTTATTCATCTTTAATCGTTGGTTGGGTATGTGGTACAAGAAGAAATGGAGGCGAGGGGCTTGACTTATTTGGCATTCGGTTATTTGGAATTCTGGAAATGACCGGATTTTTAATAACAAAGTTAAGGAGGTTGATGAAATGGTTGAGGAGATTAAAGTTCTATAGTGGAATTGGAGTTTGAATAGGCTTAAAATCTCTTCTGACTTGTTCTATGAATGTCACCGTATAAGGTTTATCACCTTTAACCAAAGTCAGACGTCGCAGTAGAGCGTTCCGACAGTCTTCGATGCCTTTAGTGTAATCTTTCCAAACTTAACACCAAACTGACCAGTATTGAGTTTGGCAAAAAACAAAATTTAAATTGGGGAAGCACGGGATGCACAATCAAAGCAAAAATCAATAGAAAGCAAAAGCAATTCAAACACATACAAATTGTTGAATTGGGAGATGGATTTGGAATTTAGAATATAAAGTGGCGGCGCTTGCTAGTTGCAGTGCCCTAACAGAGCGTTTCATCTTGCATAATCACAACGTCTTTCAAACCAATTAGTTTGGTTTATTTCTATTTTTTTAAAACAACGAAAACCGAACAAACTGAACTTTTCACACGTAATTATCATTTTGTTTTTACTGTTACAATTTTGATTTTTATCTATCTTTCTTCATTCTTTATTTTATTTTTTAAGAATTTTCTACTACTATCCATGATTTCTAGTCACTTAAAAGTATTTTGAAATCATGTAATTTAATTTTTGATGATCAACTTGTGCTTATTTCAACTGAATTTTTTTTATACTAAATTTGCTTAGAAAGTGTAATTTTAGTGTTTTAGTCAACCTGTGCCATCTAGACTCTTGGGAGTTTTGCACATCTAACATGTGTAAATATAAGTTTAAGTGCATTGAGCTAGAGAAGAATAAATCTCTAATTATTATATTTGTCAATAACCTTGCAATTGTTAATATTGATTGACTATTACCTCAAAAAAAAAAATTGATTGATTATATCAATATATCATTTTGAATTGGCAGGCAAAATATACTCCCTAATTATATGAGCCTCGAAATATAATTTGCTTATTATTTATACACATCCAAAATTAAATTTAAGCCTATAGATTTTGTTTATGTAATGGTTTAAGAGTGCATTAGATCTAGCATTTTATTACACACTAGCTTTATTTATTCAATTAATATGGAGGAGTTCAAATTCAGCACACTAGCTCTATTGTTAATGAAGTGCTAAACCAAAGGATTATAACAAATTTTAGTATTGTAAAAAAAAAAAAAAAGGAACAATTCTTACTAAATCAAAGGCATGGTGATGGATCATTGCCTTTTCTTCATAAGACTCTATGGACTTTTTACACCTATCTCTAACACGCACTTGCAAGCTTTCAAATAGTGGTTATGCTCGCGTAATGATGATTGATCTTGAAGCATAACACAGATGCATTGGAATCAAGTTTACTATGTGATAAGGATGAAGAACACCATATGCCACAATTACTTGCAGCACAAGTTAAGACAGCTTTTAGTTAGAAAAACAGTTGTAAGCACATAGCAGAATATCATGTTCTCTCATAGAATCACTATAAATAGTTGTAATAGCTTCTTTTACAAGTTAATCAAAAATTATGATTCATAGTTCAATATTCTCTATAATTTTCTCTTGATTTCTATTGTTTTCTATCACTTTTTAATTCTCTCAACAATTGATGTCACATATATAACTGCAATCAAATGCTGTTGATGCGCATTTACTTATTGCATTATCAATTTATTTATGTTAAAGAATGTGGTTGATGCAACTTCACTCACAGTCATAGATACATAAATAACTTTGATGTCACGTCTCACATCAAATAAACATATTTTGCAAACTTGTCAAGAACATAAATTTTATTGACGATAGGACTTTGATCTGCTTCCATTATAACCAACTAATTTGCATTCCTTGACCCTAGTTTTCACCAACTATCTTGTGTTGCTTACCCTAAATGTGCTAATACAGTTGCTTTGAAGCATCAAGGTTTTGAGTACTGACAGTGGATTATTCAATTATTTTTTCTTTCCTACTTATATCAGAATATTTGTACTACTAAGCTAAAGGATCGATAATCTATGGAACGATAATCTCTTCTAGGAATACTTCCACGTTATATTGAGTTAGATATATGGTGCACTAGTGATTAGCTTAGTGTTTGTGGTGGCGGATCTTACCTAAAATATTAGGGGGAGCGAAAAATACTAACATAAAAGTTATATATAATTTTACTTAATCAGGGGGAGCCAAATGAGAGAGAGTCTAGTAATTTTCTTTAAATATGAGATGTATTATGGTATATACCAATGTAATTTTATTTTAATTTTTTTTAGTGGGGGGAGCCACCGCTCCCATATGGGCTCCTTAAGAGCCCCGCCACTGAGTGTTTGTGGGATCATCTTGCAGAAATACTTTCATGGTGTTTTTTTTTATCATGTTATAAATATGAAGTTATGCCGCCCTTTAACAATGATTAAACTTTGTCAGAGAAATTATAGAACACGCAATGTGAGTTCTTCCTTTTTAACTGAATTTTCTCCATATACAAGTCAGAGATCGAACGTCTAACCACTTGTTTAAGAGACCCGAATCTTTTACTACTTAGACCAATTATCATTGGGTTTTTTTTTATTTGTGCTTTTTTAAGGAAAAGCCAAATAAATAGAATAAAATTAAGAGAAATAATATTTGTACAACTATTTTAAAACAACTCTCACACTATTCTTACTCTTTCTCTTTCTCTTTTTCTCTCTATCATTTTTGTTCCAAAGAAAGAGAGTAAAAAATGTTATCCCAAAAAATTACTCAAAAATAATGGTACAAACATAATTTCTATTAAAATAAAGTTTTATTCTAAGCACAAGACGTGACCAAAATATAAATCAATAAACGTTAAAAAACTACAAGAACGAAAGGTCAAAATCGACCTCTAATAACAAGAACTAGAAAAACAAACAACTTTAGAGGATTAATCCACCATATCATGAGATCATAAGCAAATGACGAAAAATGAAAAATCGATCACTATTAAACAAATGGATTTTGTTACACCCCAATTTTTTTATCCAAGACATTACGCTTATTTCTTTCTTATTATAAAAACACTGTTGTTTTTTATTTATAGTCTACAATAATAAATTCCTAACAAAAACTTAAACAAAATTCTTAAAACAATTTAATTAGAAACCTAGTGTCTCGTGTCGTATTAACAACAAACTAATAAACTTCAAAGTCTATTTTAAATACAACTAAGTAAAACCCAAATTTGATCTCTAGCGTGCGCGTTTTAAGCAAAAACATAACACACACATGGTTCATTCTTTAGTAGTTAAAAGTTGGTTGTATGGTTTAATCTTCAACACTACGAAATAAAATCGATAATGAATTAAGCATCAAATAAGAATATACGAACATCATATATGAGTCGTGCTAAGACATTTTTTTTTTCACTTAGAATTTTTTTTTTTTGAAGAATTTTCATTTAGAATATTATTCACTCCGATAGGATTATAAAAACAAACAAAAGACTTTTTTTTTCCTTCTGTGAAGAAGACATATGATATGACTCAATGTTAATGCAGATACAAGAAATACAACTAGATCATGATTTGAATATTATCGCCTCAAATCCTAATTGGTATAATAATTTTAATCTCCTCATTTGAAACTTAATAATAAATTGTTTCATTTGCCACTTAAAAATGATATGAATTGTCCCATTTGACGCTTAAACAATGAATCTCCCCATTTGACACCTATGAAACAATTATATGCTATAATATGCATGATACCTTATGTACACTTTATTTGCATTATCAAAGTCTCATGTATTTTTTTTACACATAAATCAAAGTCTCATGCTGTTAAACCATATATGTTATCCTTTCGGCATAATAATTATGCTTCATAATTAATAAAATCTCATAAAGGCTCTAATTCACAATTCACAGAATCAACGACAAATCACTTGGATCAACAAAATTTCTCATTTCACGTACCATCAAACATATAATTATCCACGTTCACATATTCATCAAGAAACATATATTTATCAAACACAAACAATTAGAAAAGTTAATCAATTCACACATCCAATAGATTCAAGAAGCATATCAATATTTAATGCAATAACCTATGATTTTCATCTAAATCATGGTTAAAACAAGAGCCCTTACCTTGAACGTAAAAAAAAAAAAAACAAGATCCCTTACCTTAGATACTATACTTCCTTAACACTACTTTAAGTGTGTATGTATTGTAACCACGATTTCTCTCACTCCAAACATCACTTTGGCGATCGGACCGTTAAAAACAAAGAAACACGCGTTGGGAACATGTTGTCCAATAGTTTGCCCGATTGAATGGTGAACGAAGGCACAATCGTACATCTACGCGGACAAGTTTAGACAAAACGAAAATAACTTAACTCTAGAGTGTGTTTGTTTAAAGGTCTGTAATATGATTCCGGGAATGTGAGATTGGAAATGCAACATTCCCATATTTGTTTCAAGTTTTGAAAATTACTCCCTCCGTTTCGAAATACATGTCTAATTTTTACAATGTGCACTATTCACTTGACTTACTTTGACCATATTTTTTAACTAATGTAATGTATAAATATAAACATTAACATGTAAGATGTTGTTTGATTCGTCTCAACAAATATTTACAAAATATTAAATTTTTATAATTTTTTACTTTTGATAATTAAAGATATTAACGGTCAAAATTGTGCATTGGCATATGTAAAGTGGTTGACTTGAACATGTATTTTGAAACGGAGGAAGTACTTCTCAAAAATATTTTATTTCCGAAAATATTATTTACACATGATTTCTTCTATTGTTATTCCTATGCTTAAAGGATGGAAATCTAACGTTCTCATATGAATAAATTCTCACTACAACTAACATTTATTTCCATTTTTATTTTTTGAATTAAATAATTTCTAAAACATTTCCATAAGTCAAAATTCTTATCAAACACATGGGTAAGAATGATATTCCTTATAATATTATTCCTAGGAATGTCATTCCAAGGAAAGTAATTCCTTCCTTGCCTTGAAACCAACACACCTTAGGATTAGAGATTTAAGTGTGTAAGTAAACAAGATAAAAATGACACAGAGTATCTTAGACTTCCATGATTTTAGTAAAACGGATTGCTAGATGAATACTTAAAGTACTTTGAAAATAATTTGAAGGATATTGAGTGGCAATAAGTGAGAGTAGCTTCCATGGTGACGAATTTTTGCTAAAGCCGTGTAGCACTAACAGAGTAGTGTCTGTGGATGCGCATATGTACGATATATATATATATACATATACATACATATACTAGTATACTAGTGTGTTAACCCGTGCAATGCATGGATGATAGACTATTACTTTTCAATCTCAAATTCTTTTGTTTTTTTATTTATCGATGAAAATTATTTATCCCGTAAATTTTTAAATATGTCTGTTTTTTTTCTGCAGTGATGACAAATATGATGTCTCGTATGTTTATTAATGATCACCATATAAATATATTTGTACTGAATCATTTATTTGTCCCGCATCTGTCGTGGTCACTCGTTTTGTTCAACGTCGTCGTTGTCTTGTACTACTTTGGCACTAGGGTCGTTCCTAGCATTTTAGGGCCTTAGGCATAGTTTTAGAAAAAAGGCTCCTTACATAATACATCATAAAATTTTTTAGTTTATTGTTATGATTTTATTAGCGCTTCATTTTGTTTTTTTCTTCGCTTTTCACTACAAGATAAAAGTTTTTTTAGGCAACATCTTCAAATAAATCAAATACTCTATAGAAACCAAATTTAAATAAAATACCATAGAATTAGAGAACAATTGCTCCTGCGAAGTAGACTGAAATTTCTCTAGTAGGCTCATTTTCAACTAAAATATAATTTGTTTTGTTGTGAAGATTCTCCCAATTTTCTGGATAATAAATATCACAAATATTTTTAATATTAGTAAGACAAATTATTATGAACAAAGGCCCGAAAAATTATCACAAATTTCTTGGCACATTATTAGGAACAAAGGGTCCAATTTTTTATTTGGGAGGGTGTAAACAGAAAGGTTTGTTTTATATGGGGTATATATAACAAATTGCATCAAAAGGGCCAAAACAATAACAGACTTCAGCCCAGTCTTTAATGTCAATATTTTGGGCCTGTAGGTCTATTTTACTATATAAACCCCCTAAAATCCAGTTCTTGCTATATACACCCCCACAAATATATATTTTTTGGGCCCCTACAGGCAAGGGCCCTAAGCCGTCACACTCCCGGCCTATGCCTAGGGTCGGCCCTGTATGGCACTAACGTGGTTATGAGTTAGTATTTTGTGGTGGTTATGTAAGATTGTAAGTTTCTCAATCTGGCATTGACCTTGATGGTCTCTCCCTCCCTCCCCCTCTCTCGGTACTATGGCAAAATTTAATAAATTCAATTGACATATTTTGAATTCACATTGGCATATGTAGCTACATAGAGAGAGTGAGAGTTATAGACTAAATGAGTTATAAACACCAAATTTAACCCATTGAGTGAGAGTTATAGACTAGATGGGTTAAATTTAGTGTTTATTAATTATGATAAGAATGGATGGGTTCATATATTTAACGTAGAAAAAATTGGTTCATCATGAACCAATATTTTCATAGGTTTGTTTTATAAGGAACCAGAAATGAATGGTACAATAATTGGAGTAAATTTGGAAGCTAGCCTTAATAACACGAGCTACAGTCAAGTCTTGTTACAAACTTTTGGATACCATAGGACAGCAACATTGGAGACGTACAATAATTAGAGACAATCTACCAACTTTGTTTGAAGTGGAAACTGATCACAACAACCACTTGTTCTTTTCATGTCAAATACTCATTGGCATTTGGAACTATATTACCAAGTGCTTGGAATGACATCCAAATGAGTGGACCAGCAAAGAGGTGGATATTTTTTTGGAGAAAAGAAAAGTGAGAAAAAAAAAATACTCTTTTCGTTATAAATTTTATATGTTATTTTAGCAATTTTGCATATATTATGATATTTAATTAATATTTTATAGATAATAGTAACTATGAATTATTTTACAAAAATATATTTCATTAATGTTATGGAAAATATAAATTAAAAGAATTGGAAAGGATAAAATAATAAATAATAGAGGGCATAATAGAAAAAATAAACATTAACGATTCATTCATATCGTAAAATGACAAATAATTTAAGGTAAACAAATTTTATTGAAGTGACGTATGATTTAGGACGGAGGGAGTATTATTTAATTTGGTTGACAATTATTTGGTGTACTTCCTCCGTCCTAAATTATAAGAAAAAAAATTCATTTTCTTTATCCCAAATTATAAGCAAAAAAAACCAATTTTTATCATATTTAATTATGTTGTTTCAAAATCTTTTCCAAAAGAAAATTAAATGCAAAGTGCATTCAATTTGCTCTCTCTTTCATTTTCTCAATAATCAATAACCAATGAAAATTGTTTTTACATCTTCCTATAAAACTTATTTTAAGGATAACACAAGAAACTATATTAGAAACTACTATGTTTTAGTTTTCTTAATAAGTGTGACTTTTTTTCTTATAATATTAAACGGATGGAGTATTTTACATCATCTCTTTCAAATGTGAATATTTTTTGTTTGAGGTGTTTCAGTACCGACACAGTTGAACTTACAATCAAAGAGTGTGAAATGGAAAGTCACAACCAGTTTTTTTTGCTTGGGTGTTTGATTGATTCTCAATAGAAACCGTGAATAGAGAAATAGATAATAGAGAATATGAGAAAAGATATGAGAAATATATGATTGACTCGAGAGATTGTTTGGTGAAAGAGAGAAAGAAAAGAAATAAAGAGAAAATGGACTAAAGAGATTGTTTGATATAAAGGTTTTGATTGCTCATATATTATGAAGGTTTTGATATATCTCAATTAGCTGTGCTTTTGTTGTGGGAAATGGTTGCATCTTAAGCCTGATTTATTTCAAGTAAGATTTCAATGCTCAATGTTTTTATTATTTGTTTGTTTTAGGGATGTTTTAGAGAGAAATTTGATGTATGTTGCTACTAATAATGTTTTTTGCCTATGTTAATGATTTCTGCATTGTATGATTTGAATTGTAAAATGTTCTTAAAATGAATATGCACTACCACTTAAGGATCTACTTCATTAGGTTTGGACTTTTCTTCCTTATATATTCAACAATAAAGTAAAAAATAACTTTGCTGGGAACTAATCATTCGCGGAAGCCAGTGCACCAGTACCTCACAACCATGCTTAGAAAACACTACAAACAGTCCCTAGAAAGCATAAAATAACATGCATAAAAAACATGAAGTAAGGCAGATAATAACATGCATAGAAAACATGAAGACGGGCCTATAATGCTTGGAAGCTGCACAAAACAAAGGCCAACACCAGAAAAATTGGAAGCTTAATGAACTGAGATACAATGACTAATCATTTCACATCTCTTGATTATCAAATAATGGGTGTAAAATATTTTTTTTTGCTAGAAGTCTTAGAATGATTATAGATTTGTATGAAATCTTTTAAAGAGTTAGTGGTTTAATTATTTATTTCATTAAAAAAATGTACATAGTAGAATTCTAAATAGGGAAAATCTTATAAATGCATGAACTAATATGTTTGGAACAAATTAAGAGTTAAATTTAATTTCTTTCATATATGTTGAAAGATTTCAAATTGTTTATGTGATTGTTAATTTGTTTATAATGGATTTTTACTTGAGTAATTTATCATTGTTTTTTAATTGAATTCATGACAATAATTTTCTTCATCACAATTTGTAACAATATTACAATTTGTAGATAACTCACCCGATCTAGTATATTGCAAAGAGTAATACATATCTTCATAATTATTCATGTATTAAATATGAATTTTTGAATCGTGCATGTCATGTGAAAATGAATATTATATGTAAGAAATAAAAAGTGATTGTAAATTTTAACTCTATTACATTTATGTATTATTACTAGCACGCAGACGAGACCATTGTACTTGTTTGTTCCATTTTTTCTATTGTATTTCAATGTGTATATTTTTTTTAATCATATACTTTAATTCACTTCATTTGTTTTGATTTAACCTTCATAATTCAATTTAAATATTTTTAAATTTGGATTAAAAAAACTATAAAAAAGAAGTTCAACTAAAATAGGTAGTTAGTTTTCAAATTCTTTTTAATTATGGTGTAGATATGAATTTTAATTTAAAAATCAAATAGAATTGAGTTGCTATGGGTAAAATAAGAACACTCTAGTTCAAAATTTCGTATCCCCTTTATAAATTGATGTTGATTATCTATTCTCTATCAAGTAACTATCTTTTTCTTAAAATAATCACAATAAACTTTAAAATTAGATGATAAACATAAACAATGTTAATAATTTCTTTGGCCTCTTATTTGTCTTCGTATATTCTTTTGTATTTTCCTGTTTTCCTTCTTTTTTCACACAAGCATAAAAATTAATACATTTGCAAATGCATAAGTACAAAAAATTATTACTACTCTAACTATTAATGTATACTATGTTTAAAAAAAATAAATTGTGCCCATCTAAATATGTATTATTATGTATTACTAAAATAATTGGCATCTCTTTATATATAAGGCGTTGGGAAGTTACTAATCTCGACTTTGCTCAAGACCATCACTGCCTAGGTGCATGAAGTGTGACGTACCCTGTAGTTTTCTATATTTTAGTTAAAATGATTTGAATTTAGTAATTCGTTGATCATAAATTTAATTACCCACGATGCAATCCAGAAGAAGAGTATGAACAATGAGTAAAAGATTATGAGAAGTACATTTCATTGTGATAAAACATTGCCTGGGTTTTATTTTCTTGAACCTTGTGTTTTTGGTTTAGTTTGTTGAGTCTATGCCCTAAACTTATTATTAGTAATGTTTTAATGTTTTAAAGTCTATGATGAATTGAAGACAATGATTTTACTTGATATATGAAGATGAATATTAAGATATAAGGAATTGCTTACTCATGATAAATGTTATTACTTTTTAATTGTGTTACAAACGACATTAGATTCAAATCTATGCCTATTTTCCAAAAGTAAATTGATGACATTAAACATAAAGTTCATTTGTTACACTTGAACTTTATGAAAACCTAAGAAAAAGTTGGTACCTCATTTGGCATTTACTATATAACAATTTGAGACATGATGTTTGTTTCATGCTATTATCATATGTGTGGTGTTATTGGTGTTTACGCTTTGATTTGATGTTAATTTGAATGAATGTTTGTAAGATTTACCATTGCCTTCAAATCGAAATAGGCAATGATTAATGTGGACAAGCTTGTATATGGTCCACGATGAACCATTTTAAACTGTTGGATCGAGTGCTATTTTAGTATATTATTGCGTACGGTGTTCAAAACCGAATTAACCCAATAGAAAACTGTAAACTCAACCAATCAAAATTTAAAACCACAAAACACCGCATTTAACTTGAATGAATTCGGGTCACTTTTTCATTCAACTGCGCAGTGCGATTCAATTTACGATTTTTATTTTGTCATGTAAACTAAACCAAACTGTAAACTTAGAGAAACCCTCACTTAGCTCAAAATATCCCTTTTTTATACAAGGTTAGTCAAGAATAAATAACACATTACACAAGAAATACATCGTTTTTTTTTTAGTAAAAGAATTATATAACGTGTCTTATGGTAAAAGAATTATTTCGTGTAAACATTTCAATATTTAAAAAGCATCAGCATCCCTTTATAAAAAAAAAAACATTATCTTTAACTTCAAAGGTTTGATCTAATGGTAAAAAGACAGATCTTAAATCCGAAAGATCCTGGATTTGAGCTCCGTAATGTTTATGGAGGGAGGTAAATATATATATATATATATATATATATATATATATATATATATAAGTGTTCTTTGAGTATCAAGATATTTCCAGACTTTAGGCTAGGACATCATTCTTCATCCAAAAAATTTATTAGAAAAAACACATCGTCCTCCGATATCTCCATTAGGAATTGTCGTTAGATATGTGGAAATATTAATAGATTAGTTGTTGAATGAAAATTAAATAACATACTTTATGGCAAAAAGTAACAAATTCTATAGTTTTGAAGCTAAAATCTGGTCTGGTTACAAGTAAAAGCATGTTATAGGTCCCCACATATGATGAAAAGTGAACAAAATCATGTTTGAGGACCGCAAACTCATATGTTTGATGGAGTCTAAAATGTGACCAAACATGTAAAGAATTCCACTCGAAGTGGTCATGGAAACATCTTCCTCCATTTTGACCTTGTTGTTTGTGAGTTAGATAGAAATATTATCTCGTGCAATATGCATTCGTGTCCAATAATTGTAAACTATAATTATGGGGAAATAAGATTGAGAAAATAAGGAGGTACTTGAGAGGCATAATAATAATTAAAAGAGGAGAGGAATTTCTTAAAAAAAATGAGATGAGAGAAATAAAATATTACGTAGGAATATAAAAAATTGTTGAAGATGATCCAATCCCATCATTGGTGTCAAAATAGAAAGAGAAAGAGGATTTGGTGGGAAACAGTTTCAAGTTTGAGGTGGACCTAGTTCATGGACAAATTTTGGTAATCTACATTTACCTACTGTTTTTTTTTTTTTTTTTTATGAAATGTAATCTACAAACATTACCTTGTGTGAATGTGAGTTTTTTGAAACATAAATATTTTACAAACTACGTGACATTTATAAAAAAAAATAAAATACTATATAATCTCTGCGACATTTATGAAAAAACATATAAACAACCTTTTTCTAGAACCATCATGGGTTGACAAAGTTGAGTTTTTCTTTTTTGTGGTAATAATAATACTAGAAGTTGATTTGAACCGTGTCATACCAATATAACAACACACATGTAAATCAAATGATGAAGAATCAAGAAACAAGACCCACCTAACTACCAAACAAACACCACCACCGCACCTCACCATATCTACATACAAATAAATAAATTAATAGATTAACAGATATGGGAAAAACATAAATTAAACCTAAGATAATAGGATGAATATAGTGGATGCATGATGAATTCAAAGTTCTTTGTGATGATTGCTTATCTTCAAAATTATTGAGTAGGAAAAAAAACTTCAAAATTGTCAATGCAGAATAGTACTCATGACTTCGAATTTCAACCTGTCAAATATCAAGTGATGCATGCTACCCTTTCTTTTTCTTCTTTCGTAATATACTTTGGTCCAAGTTTTCTTTCATGTGGACTTTGATTTTTTCTGGCTTTGACAACCTTGCGTAAAAAATAGACTTCGATCCAAGTTTTTGATTTTTGGGTAAAGGATCCAAGTTTTCTTTTATTTGAGGGGAAAATATACATGTTATCAATGTATTTATTTACTTATTTAATTAATTAATTTAATTAGATAAATATTAATTTATTATATATGTATATCTAACACAACTTTTACAAAAATTGCTTCTAAGACAATGAATATATACTACTCTATAAACTTATTTTGAACTTTCTTATATCTATTTTACGTACTTGGTACTTAGGCTTTTTCTAATAAATTAAATATGCTTACCTTTGAAACTATAATACTCTAATATGTTAATATATTAAGGAAAATAATAACAAATACTTTTGTGGTATTGTTTAGGCAACTAAATTTTTTTTGCATAAAAGTGATTTAATTGTTATTTTAAAGACAAATTTTTAATTTATGTATTCCTTAAACAACTTTCTTATAACACTAATTACCATGATCCATATATTAATAATAAATAAACAAATATTTAAGTACAGACTTCAAAACTGTTTCTTCTAAAGGCAAAATGAAGCATTATTATTAATTATATAAGTTTACATTTTTAATGCTATCTAGCTCTAATCCAGTATTTTATTTTATTTTTACTTCTCCAATCCAGTATTCATCACCTATTTAATTTTATCTACTAAACCTATTTACCTTATCTTGCCTTGTTTACACCTCTTCACTTTAGAACCTGCCAATCACATATTTTCTTCATAAAAAAAAATGATATTTTTACAATTATTTTGTAATAGTTTTTAAACAAAATTCTTTCTAATACTCACATTATAATTATATTCATACTTTTTTTCTCTTTATTGTTTCTCTTCATTTTTTCTCTTCTCTCTTTCTCTCTTCATAAAAATTGTATCTGTTCAAATATCGTTATTCTTTCTTCGTAGTAAAGCTTTATCATCACATACCTTCTTGGTCCAAATATGATGAGACAGCTCCACATTATCGCAACAACCACCAAGTCACACACATCCAACATGGTAAAAAAAAAAAAACTAAGTCACGTAAAAAATTATAGAGATTGCTCCATATTGCTGCTTCATTCTCACATTATACGTGTCTTATTTAAAACATATACACTTAAGAATGTTATTATTTATCCATACCAAATTATTTTGGTTGGTTGATATATAAATATTGGAAGACATGACTCTTTGTGGTGGCTTGATGTGGAGATTATTGGAAAAGTGGATGAATTTGTGCTTCATTAGTTTTTTCATGCTATTCAAAGGGTATCGAGAAACAGTAGTAGTATTTCTTTTTTGAAAGACCCCAATTGAAACATAGATTCCCAAATCACTATTTGGTCTCTAGTGAGAGAAAAAAAATGGGAGTGGAGCTTAAATTGTTACAAAATGTTTCAACAGTCACGCTTTGGTGCTGTATATGACACCAACTTTCGAGAAGCCTCAAAGGTGAATATTATCGGTTGAAGGTTGCTACCAACTAGGGTGGAATTATGGCAAAGAGGTATAATTAGAAACATTTATCAACAATGTTGTGTGATGTGTGAAGTGGAAACTCACAACCAATTGTTTTTTACATGTCCAAGGTCATTGGTAATTTGGCCCTCTATTTTCAAGTTGTTGGAATGACATCCAAATGAGTGGACTAGCAAAGAGGTGGATTTTTTTTTGGGAATTCAACGGGTTGGTGAAAGGGAAAAAGCAAAAAATAAAGATTTGTATCATTTAATTTAGTTGGCAACATACTTTTAATGAGAAGGTGGCAAATTTGACAGAGGTGATAGATAATGTTAAAAGGATGTTTTGATCTTGGTTTATTTGTAGGAATGGTAGAAGAAGAATTTTTTTTTGTGATGGATTTTAATTAGTACCTTTTGTACTCACATTAACTTATTTTGCTTATAAAAATTAATAAGAAAATTTACACTTTCAAATACAATTGTTCATTCTTAAAAACTGTATTATTATATACAACTTGTGTCAAAGTTTAGGAGATCAATCTATGTTTGAATATTCGCTATTAAATTTGGTATGCCACCAACTATAATAGATAGAGTAACTTTGACAAAAGACTTGTTTTGTGTACTTTTTATGTTTGGCGAATTGAATTAAAACAATATCTTACTAATGATTTTATTATAAAATACTAATATTCACAATAAAAATTTAGTTAACAAAAAAAATTATTTAAAAAGATTTGTTTAACATTAACAATTTTGATGAAATTGAATTGTAATTTAACTCTTTCAAGTAATATTAAGATGTTGGGTAAGCAAGTTTCTTTGAAGGTTAATTTATTTGTTTGGCACCTATTTTGCAATCAACTGCCGACAAAAAACAATCTTGTGCGTCGGGGGTGTTCTTCAGATGGGTGACAATGTTTGTGTGACTGGTTGCGGAAATCAGGAGATCACGGTTGACCATCTTTATTTATGTTGTAACTTCTTTAGAAGATTGTGGTATCTTATTCGGATTTGTCTATGTTTATCTTCGGTTGATATTGTTGTCATAAAGGATCTTTACGTGCAGTTTGGTCAGATAGCAGATTTCCCTCGTTCATCACACTGTTTCTTAAAGCTAATCTAGTTTTCGTACGTTTGGACAATTTGGAATGAAAGATATAACAAGAACTTCAACAACAAAGAAATGGATATGCATCAGATGCTCGACAAAGTGAAGTTGCAATCTTTATTGTGGTTAAAGGCAAAGATGCCTTCTATTGTTTTTGCCTTTCATGATTGGTGGTGTAACCCTTTAACTTGTATGGGTATATCACTTTGTAATTTTTTTCTATTGGTTGGTAATTTGTCGTGCTAATTTTTGTATCTTGGGACTTTTGTATTAACTCTTCGTGTCCTGCTTTAGCACACCTTATACAATGTAGGTCATTTGTGGCATTTTAACGTAGTATATCTCATTTTTGCTTGTTAAAAAAAATCGGATAACTTATAAAAAAATATTTATAGCTAGAAACATAAATATATGAAATGATTAGTATATATATAATCCCCCATTATATTGCTTTGAAGGATGTACTATATTAGAGTATAAGAAAAGTCACATCCTTTTTTTTTTTTAGGCAAAAAGTCACATTGTTTTATGTTATAAATAGTTAGCCTTAGCTTGACACATGATATCCATATTGAGGATAAATTAAACTATAAGCTACAAGAGAGAAAAACAATAATGGGAAAGAGCAAGGTTCTAGTTGTGGGGGGTACTGGGTATATTGGGAGGAGAATAGTGAAGGCAAGTTTAAAACAAGGTCATGAAACCTATGTACTTCAACGTCCAGATATAGGGCTTGAAACTGAGAAGGTGCAAATGCTTCTTTCATTCAAGAAACTAGGTGCTCGTCTTGTGGAAGGTTCTTTTTCTAATCATCAAAGTTTGGTAGATGCTGTGAAACTAGTTGATGTTGTTATTTGCACCATGTCTGGAGTTCATTTTCGATCTCACAACTTGATGATGCAACTCAAACTTATTGAGGCCATCAAGGATGCAGGGAACATCAAGGTATATATGTTATATGTATATCATTTTTCTTAGACAAATTTCAGTAATTATTAGTTATTATGTTAGTGTATTTAGTTCCTCAAACTTTTTCAAGCCTTTAGTTTAAAAGTATTGCTATATATTATGATAGAATTTTCACAAGAGCAAGAATACATATGTGTCATGCCTTTGATAAACCAAAATATATAATATCTATAATTGGTGGAAATCATGTTGTGGCTTGGTATTATTATATGGTTTAGATTTCCTCGTGTCTTTCGTGTGTGTCGATGCTTCGGAATATTAAGCATGACTCTTAGTTTAAATCAGTTGAGATCTTCAACCTATCTTAATTATATATATGTATTATAATGTAAATATATAAAAATATAATTACCATATAGTGTTGAATATGTTGAAGTACTGATTTTTAAAAAATTTCATCAAAAGTTAAAAATATTTACTTTATTTTATGAAGTTGTTTGTTTAGGAAGAGTTAAATTCATCTATTTAATTTGAGCCACACAACAAATTACCATAAGCTGTCCCTTGATGAAATGGTTGAATCTACCTAGTACCTAGCTAGCTCAAACCACGAGTTCAAGTATTGTACTGAATGGGAACTTTACTTGCACTACTAGAAAAAGCAAAATTAGAGAGGGAAATTAGTGACGGAAAAATTAAAATTCCTCACAAATTCCTTGGTCGCAAAATTCAGTGACCGAATTAGAGAGGGATTTCACGTTTTCCCTCTCTAAAATTCCCTCACTAATTTTTGCTTTTTTAGTAGTGTTGAAAGATCAATGCTACACAACAATAGCAATATGTATATATAAATTTTAGCAAATAATTGATCACGGTAAAAAACATGTGTGGGTGTTAATTGGGCCATTCTAATAAATACCTGGCAAATAATTGATCAAGGTAAAGAACATGTCTGGGTGTTAATTGGACCATTCTAATAAATATCTAGCAAATAATTGATCAAGGTAAAGAACATGTGTGGGTGTTAATTGGGCCATTCTAATAAATACCTTCTCTCAACAAAAAAAAAAAATTGTTGTTCTGACTTCAAGATCTTCATAATAACACATGGAAAGTCCTAAAATGCCTTTAACAGTAGTTAACTACCATTGAGCAATCCGACAACACTTAATTGCCGCTGGTGCCAGCGGTTGTTAACTACTGTTGCGTGCTTAGTTCAATTTCCAGCAGCTTTCTCCTTCCATTTTTCCCCACATTTGAACATGTTTTACACATACCTAAACAATTTTTTTCACTCTTTTCATCCAATTTCAAATTCATCAATATAAAAGGTACGAAGTAATTAACATATAAAATTAAAACGCAAGAAATAATATAAAAGGTACGTACGTAAATGTCATAAAATATCACAAGGTACGAATAATGTCATAATAATACATCACCATAATCAAAGTCAAAATGTACAAAGAAAAAAAGCCTAAAATGAAATCAACCATGCTGCCTACGCCCCCTGCGTTGCCTGGCAATCTGATACGTATGGGCAGGGCGAGCAGTACTGTCAATCCTAATTACCTCCTGAATAATCTCCTTTGTAGTCATCTCGCCGCTCCTGGCCACAATATTTTCAGCTATCTGCACCACATCCCTGATGATCATCAATGTGTCAGACATCTCTCTGGCATGCTCCTCCTCTAGAATATGCTCCACGTTCGCCGACCTGGAAGGATCTCCTTCCTGAGGTGGGATAATATGAGGGTGAGAGACTTTGGCATACCAAGCCATGTAACCAAGCTGATGATCCCATGGTCTCTCACACCTCTGGGTCCAATCAGGGGAGAACCACGAACTAGGGTCTATCATCAAAGTAGCCAGCATCTCCTTAGGCAGCTCAGGGACAACTGACGGATGTCTGGAGATGTCATGTATAAAGCCAAACTTCCTTTTAACCCTCTCAAGTAAATGACGGTACACCCTCTCCTTCCCGCATATCAACCATCCCGAGTAAGTGACAACAAGCTGAAAAGGGTACACCGCTCTGTGATCTTCATATGTATGCCACCCCACATCATCTACCTCTAAGCGATCCAGCCGTGAGCGGTAATGATGTACAGCTGTATGTCCTCTGGTAGTAAGCCATCTCCCCGCACATGGTCTCTCCAGCTTCTAGCTCGTGTCTTTCTTTCTTGGATACGGACCTGACAAATGCTCCAAAATCCATCCCTGCAACAAAATATAATACATTAAATATTCGAGTTAAATATTAAATAAATATAATACATTACAAAAACTACACAAAAATAATGAAATAAAATCCTAAATAAATGTAGTCGAACTTAGGAAAAAAATAATATAACATGATAAAAATTATAAAATAAATTCATAAATAAATGATGATAAATATTAAATTTATATCGTAAGAAGGATCACACAACCAGCCATCGTCCTGTTATTTAGACGAACAGAATCATCAAGGTAATCATACAGGTAAGCTAAGGCCATCCCTCTCCATGACCACTTCCCAATCGCATTCAAGTCCGTCATACAATCAAGAAATACCAAGTCGATGTGTTTGTTCGTTTTGTTAGTGAACATCGCACTACCGAAGAGATATAAAAGAAAACTCCTCACACACCACCGCTTCCTCCTATCTCTCTCCAGCATCTCCATGCTCGACTGTGGGTTTTCCAGCCGTCTAGCCTATGTCAGGTGCTCCTCATAAAGCCGCTTCAATGTGGGATAACTAATATGAGCACGATACTCACTCTTTGCCTCAGCAATAGCAGCAACATCTGACATGCCCAACAACCTGGTCATTTGTTATATCCCATGTGTCCGATCGACAACCGCGTCATGGTCCAGCATGCGGCCCTGAATAGGAATGTGGAGGAGATTATACACATCGTCCAAAGTGATCGTCATCTCCCCCACATGTATAGGAAAACTACTGATCTCTGTGTGCCACCTCTCGCACAGAGCACGTACCATGGCATGGTCACGGTCGAATACCCGGTGTATATCAAATCATGTAAGCCAGACACCACCACCGGATCCCAAAACCACCTCAAAGTCTTCTCTGGCCTAAGAAGCTCTCTGACCTTTCTCCCTACATTTATAGTCTTATAATCCCCATCATACCACATCTGAAAATCAAATGAATTAAGACATTAACACTACAAATTTTAAAGAATTTAAACATTTACACTAAAAAAAAATTAAGAATTTAAACACTTACATTATGATGGTTCACCCAAAGAGGGATCGCCACGTGCCTCGCGTAGTTGGACAAAAATACGGTGGTCTCAGGACCTCAATGAAAGGGAGGCCCTACAACAGGGCATGGCGGTATCAACGGAGCACGACGACATCGTCGAGGCTCGGGCTCAGGCTCAGGCACAATATCTTCTGCCTCAAGATCATCCAACAGCTCCTCATCTTCTGCCACCTTCTGATCCTCTGCCACCTCCTCATCCTTTGCCTCCTGTTGCGGCTGATAAAACATAGCCTGCTCATCCATCCTATCATATCCCTCAAATCCCCCCGCATACCTGGCATACTCATGCACCTGTGTTGGATCAACTACCTGGGAGGAGTAATCCATCTGTGACTGTGAGCTATCTCCAACTAGCCTCGGGTCTCTGCGCTTTCGAGTCTTTGGAACATACGAGTTTTGCTCCTCCCTCTCTTTCCGATGGCTAGCGGTAGTCGCATGTTTACCTTTGCACATCCTAGCCTCTATATTACACTGATGTTGCTCATCCTCCTCCCCAGCCATATCTGTACAAAAACAAATTATGTCATTCTTCAAACTTGCCAAAAAATGTAAAAATCCAAGCTTATAATCATTATAACATATATACATTATAAAATTTAACATATTTGAAAAAAAAATCACAAAAAAAGCAAGATTATCTCACTTAGGCATTTCATCAAACACCTTAAGTGCATTCTAAATTAGTAGCACAATTAGTATTATTTGAACATCTAAACAATTACATTGTACCTAAACCTACTCTAAACAACAATGCCAGCATAAACAATACTAAACAACATCAAATTCTATCATAATTTGCAATTTTCTAACCTAACCTAAACACTAACATTTTACTCAAATTAAGTAAAATAAAGTCATAAACAACCTACATTGCATGTAAATAGGATTAAGATGACTTACTTGTGATTTACTTGAAGAAATTAGGATGATTTTCAAGCAAATGAGGATTGGGAGATTTTGATTTAAATTTGATGTTTGTGTTGCATGTGTTCTGTAACCAGAAACTGGAGTTTCTGCGTTCATATCATAAACATTGCAACGACAGTAAACTGCTGCCGATTTGGCAAACGGTAGTTAACTACCGTTGTGGGCAATTACGGAATTTTCATATGTTATTATGAAGTATATGAAGTCAGAACAACAATTTTATACCTAAGAAATAATTGATCTAAGGTAAAGAACATGTGTGCGTGTTAATTGGGTCATTCTAATAAATACCTCTAAAAATGGTATAAAAATTGATCCTTAATATTTTTAGTAAAATAATATATTTTACAATTTATAAAAAAAAGTGTATTTTATTAAAATTGATCTAAACTGAAAATGGTAAGGGTTCAAAGGTGGACCTTTTTTGGAGGTATTTTAGAGCCACCTACCTTTGACCAGATATGGAATCATAGATAGTGTATTACTTTTCTTTTCTCGTACTAAGAATTGATTTATTTTTCTTTGTCGTGAAAAAACGGATTTCTCTTAAGTTCATCATGGACCTTTTAAAAATGGTCCAAATTCAGATGGACCTTCACCATTTAAAAGCAAATGAATATTATGTTGATGCAAAATGGAGAATAAATTTAACATCATAATAAAATTTATTGAAAATAGTGAGACTCATCTTTAAGTCGGATCTAACTACTAATAAAAAATAACTATTGAAGAGTGTTAGCATCACACATACCAATATACTCTCTTTTAGTAGTAAGGATAAACTTGTTCTAAAAGGATCTAACCAAAATTAGTAATTAGAGTTTGTTAGCTTTGGTGGCAATTAGTTAGCTTTATAGAATCACATAGATTATACACAAAATGAATTTATTCTGTCTCACATGGTTATGTATTTTTTTTCCTTCCACTAGCGTTTCCTACCTTCAGAATTTGGAATGGACCCAGCTCTTATGGGACATGCACTTGAACCAGGAAGAGTCACATTTGATGAGAAAATGACTATAAGGAAAACAATTGAGGATGCCAACATCCCTTTCACTTACATCTCCGCCAACTGTTTCGCGGCCTACTTTGCTGGTAACCTCTCTCAAATGGGAACACTCTTTCCTCCACGAGACAAGGTTGTTCTCTATGGCGACGGCAATGTCAAAGGTACGTAAAACCTTATAAAAAATAGTTAACATTTGTTTTTTTTTGCAATAAGATTTATGAAGTGTGCATATGTTTGTGGCAGTTGTGTATATGGATGAAGATGATGTTGCAACATACACAATTAAGACAATTGATGACCCTAGAACATTGAACAAGACAATATATCTAAGGCCACCAGAAAACATCCTCACTCAAAGAGAGCTAATTGAGAAATGGGAGAAACTTATTGGAAAGCAACTAGAGAAGTCTACCATATCCGAACAAGACTTTCTTTCTTCCATGAAAGGTAAAACACACCCTTTACCCAAAATGAAATTATGTACACCAAGAAAAGAAATAGCTAAAAAATTAATAATAGTTCATATTATTAAATAATTATTGACTCTTCTTTTTATTTTTATTTTTGGAGAAAATAATTATTGACTCTTGATTGGTATGAAATTTAGGTTTGGACCTTGCAAGCCAAGTAGGAGTGGGGCATTTCTATCATATTTTCTATGAAGGGTGTTTGGCAAATTTTGAAATAGGTGATGGAGAAGAGGCATCAAAGCTTTATCCAGAGGTGCAATACACACGCATGGATGAATATCTAAAATTATATGCATGATGACATTATATAAGCATGAAAATTTGTACTTTTTTTAAGAGGAAAAATTTGTACTTTTTATTTCTCGAATAAAAAAATATATTGGAGATTTTATGTGATGAAGCAATTGAACGTAAAGAACGTTGATTATACATTTGCAAGTTATTTTCTTTCTTTCTTTTTTTACCCAACAAATGATTTCATTAAACAACAAAGTTAAAGCAAACTTAGCTAAAGCACAAGTTAAAGCAAACTTAGCTAAT
Source organism: Medicago arabica (assembly GCA_946800305.1). NCBI lineage: Eukaryota > Viridiplantae > Streptophyta > Magnoliopsida > Fabales > Fabaceae > Medicago > Medicago arabica. The sequence continues at coordinate 46,160,492 of OX326970.1, forward strand.
TGTGTGCCACATTGCAAGTTATTTTCTTTGTCATGTAAAGGGTAATTTGTAATTAATGTTGCTTTAACTGTAAACTTGTTTCATTTTCTCAACCTAACAAATCGACCTAAATAATGATGACCACAATTGTGGATAATGTTGGATCCTCTCAACTAATGAGAAACAAATATGATGGTTTGGAATTTTTAACTAACATATCTTCAAATGAAATGGAACAAAGTATCTTGAAAAAATTGGAATTTACATATGAGCAATGCTATTGATAGCGAGAGATATTTTCTCGAAATAGTTACGAAATATCTTTAGCCAATGAAATGTGCTTCTTCCTGAAAACACGGGTGAATTGGTATAGCCTGAGAGATGGTATGTTGAGTAAACCAATATTTTAAAACACGAACTGGTAATCGACCCGATTAAGGCACTGGGTCACTGAGTCATTGATCGAACCAGTGGGTCATTAGTCGGACCGCATGACTATTGGTCCGATCTATATAAGAATATTTATAACCAAAAATTACATTATGAATGAAATTTTGATAAAAAAATCCTGCAATTTTTTTTCTATTTAAAAAAATTATATTCACAGCTTTAAGTTCGTGCATTAAAAAATTTATATTCACAGCTCCAAGTTTGCAAGTTAATTTTTTAATTGCAGCACAATTCAATTTCAAGCTAATTTCAATTCAAATTCAAATGAACTCATACATTAAACAATATTACTGCATAAAAAATCTCACAAATAAGATATAATTCAGATTCCATCTTTAAAAGTTAAAACATAATATGTTCTAAATATTGTTGAAAATCAAAATATAACAGACTTACAAACCCAAAAAAGTTTTGAACATAGTCAAAAAAATGTATTTTTGTCTTTATATATGCCTTACCTTTTAAAAAAAATTAAAAAAACGGGTCGAGTGGGTTAAACTGGTTCATCGGTCCGCCCACTGACCCGGTCAGGTCACACCGGGTTTTAGCGGGCTAATTGCATATCCGGTCCAGTAGCCTACCCGAACCGCTGCACCATCCGGTTCCCAATCTGATCGGTCCAACCGGCCGAGTCGATCCGAGTTTTAAAACACCGGAGTAAACTCACTGTTGTGTTGCTGGCCGGAAAATAAGGTAGCAATGGATGTGTGTTTTATGTGATATAGTATTGAGTAACTAGTTCGTGAAAGTTTCGAGAATATATCTCTCGTGACATATAGCAGTTTACTTATCTTTTTTATGGACGGTGTTTCATAAGAAACATTAATATGAATTAGAGAGACTGATTGAGTTTTCTTGCGCATGAAGACACAATGTAGAATTCGTATGCAGAACAAATGAGTTATAGCTGACGTGTATTCACACTTGCACACCAGTGTTGTGATGATGCTAATTACTAATGAGATTGTTTACGTGGTCATTGTTGAACTAAACCTTCATTGTTTATCTTTGCTTAGGGCTCTTTTCACCAATTCCATGGAAACACGGGTGAATTGGTGTAATCCCGAAATATTAAGGAGAAATACATTTATAGATCTCCATAATAATTACTTCATCAATAAAGTACTAAGATGTAGTAGCATGTCCATCTAAGTGTGATTGCTTCTTTCAACCACATCATTTTGCTCATGAGTCCTCGACATAGTAAGAAATGCATTTTTATCATATCTACCATAAAATTCACCACCTCAATGACTTTAGTGATTTACTCCTTTTAAGGTCTTACTACATTGGTTTTCCGCTTCATTTATAACTGTTTTGGTCGAGTACACTACATTCTAATAACCCATAATCCACATTGGGTCAACGGCAATAGGGAATCTTCATACTTCTTTGCTCAAGAGTCTCTAAGAGTGTCTTTTGGCAGTTCTCTCTGTCCGAAAGAATCACTTGTAAATGTTTTTGTCTATACTTTTATTCATGGCAATTGTTCTTTTTAGTCAGCTTTGGTTTTATTTCCGTACCATGAACGGTTTGAGTTATGCTAAACAACATTAGTAGAGTTCTAAAGTTAGTTTGGTTTTCTAATCTTCTGGGTTGGTGGATTGTTGAAGATTGATGATGAAGATTCATCAATTTTTTTGTTTTTTCATTTATTTAATTTCAGCCATGATTATGTGGCAATTTTGTTTTTTTATTCATTAATTATCCATGTGGAATGTCATACAAACGTTGATCGGGTCAAAATTGAAGAAAAAGATTACTGTTAAAAATGGGCTAATTCATAAGGACTAAATTTATCATTTTTTTAATAGGGGTCAAAATCGTAACATTATAAAAGTTAGGGGCCAAAAGTTCACTTAAGTAAAAAAACAATATAGCTTTTTTTTTTTAGCTAAAAGTTGGTTTTGTTTCACACTTACATTCCATTGAATCTTGTGAATTTTTGTTTCTTGAGATATATTTTATTAATGGCAATTGTTGTAATTATATTGAAGTTATACATATATTTTACAACGTTGATCGTATTCTCACTTATTAGTTACCGTGTTGATAAGTTAATGCATTGATAATTGATTACATGCAACTTTCTCAACCTATTTTATTTATATTTTTCCAATTTTTTTCTCTTTCGATTTTTAAACCTTTTAGCAATTGATATTTGATTGAATTAATTTCATTACTGGATATCTTTTAAATATATAATTAATTTGATTTAGGGTCAGTTTGGTAAGATATAGTTTTGAGATTATAACTTATAACCTATTTTTTATAAACTCATTTGATTTGAAAAGACTCGTTTGTACTTTCTGACGAACTTACAACGTATTTTTACTTACATATAATGGTTTTTGATAAGTTAATTCAAGTAGCTTGTAACTTATAACATAAATCTTATATCTTATTATTATTTATCTCAATTTTACCCCTACACTCTTGATTAAAATAAAAATTATTCAAATATATAATTTTTATGTCATTTAATATTTGTAAAATAGTTATATCGCTAATTTTACCAATCAATATAAATTCAATCAACTAGCTTATCCTCTATAAGCCCGTCTGCTATAAGCTCACTACAAGAATTTTGCTTTTTGAAGGAATTAAACCATCAATAATGTAAAAAAAAAATCCTTTGTAATTTGTATTATTGACGAATTGGTGACAAAACAAATCCCTCAGTAATGGAGAGGTGGTTATTACAAAGCATTACTGAGGAAATGATCTCTCAGTAATTACTGGATGAACAGTTCGTCAGTAATTACTAACGAAAAAATCCCTCAGTAATGTGTTGGAACAAAACGATTTAAACAATGTCTCTTACGTTTTGATGATAACAAGGTATTAAAAGTTCAATTGAATATACTAATATTTATTCAAGTGTGCAGAAGCATAGACTAAAATTTATATGTCTTAAAACAAAGTATTGGTTATGGAAGAACAAGCAAAGGAATTTTCAAGGGAAGCTTAGTTGTAAGTCAGAATCTAAAGAAGTCAGAGTCTGAAGTCTGTCCAGAAGCTGAATGTCAGAGTCTGAAGTTCATTAGAAACTGAAGTGAATAACCTGAAGTTAGTTATTATGGATACTTGAAGACACAAATATGAAAGAAAAAAAATTAGAAGACTGGAGCAACAGATATTCTGAAGAATTAGAAGGCTTTGGATGCTTACCCTTAGAGAAATGATAGTGAAGGACAATTGTACAATTGTACAACCTCTACCTACATTACTCCAACATTTCTTGCGCAGAGTACAAGCTACAGTTGTATCTACATTGGATTGGAACGGTTAGTTCCTTATCAAGGAATGGTTTTCAAATTATTGCTTCTTAGGACATTAACCATATCAAGCAACAAATCGATGTTGATTGATCAAGCTTCTCTAACGACTATTTGATGTGTTGGAACCTATACAACGTCTCTTTCATACCTCTATGTAAAGGAATGAAGACTTGAAGATTAGTATAGTCTCAACAATATTTTACAGGTGCCAAAACTCTGTATTTCTTAAGTCTTAGAGTCTGAACTGTTTTGTATTGTGAACACCACTGATTGTATATCAAGTGTTCAACCAAACTTATTCTTTGTAATTTGTTTGGTTAGGAAGTCTCTTGATTTTGTGCTTGACTATTTTAAGTATCTTGCTTGTGTGCTTGAGAAATTGTAATCTTGTGTGATTATAGTGAAAAATCTCATTGGAAGTGCAAGGAGGACTGGACTACTTCCGGATTGTAGAATGAACCGGGATAATTGTTTGCGCTCTTTCTTCTCTCTCTATCTCTTTTATATCTAGTGCATTTGACTTTGATTATTGTTTCAGACTTTGAACTATATCAGATTCTAAACTCTGGACTTAATTAAAAAGAAGAAAAAGCTAACACAATTCACCCCCCCCCCCCCCCCCCCCCCCCCCCTCTCTCTCATGTTTGCTCACCTTCATAATGCACCATCAGATGGTCCTACTAGATTTGTCCCAAATGTTTATGCAAGTCGTTATTTACGAAAATTGTCGGCAATAATGTACTTCACAACTTTTTTGGGATCCTTTCCCACTTTTCTGTTTTAATTAAAGAAATAAAATTAATTAAACACAAATAAATTATAGAAATAAAATTTAAATTTAACAAGACACAAATTTAAAGTTATTAAAATTAAAAGTAAGACTTGCTTTATTTCAACATGGATAAAAGTTGTCACTTTCATCCCTCATTCATAAATGAGTTATCTAGCACACGCACACTAGGGGTATAACCATTTCCCTTTATTGACTAATGTTTATTTTCAAAGGATTTAGACACAAGTTTTTAATTTAACTAGAACACAAAAAAATGTATATATATATATATATATATATATATTTATGAAAAGAGGGGCACTGAATTTCCCAAATCACCAAACCAAACGTAATAGCTCAAGGACTTCACAATCATGCAGAAATGTATCACGAGCCTTCTTAATGGAAACTCTGAGCGTCTTATACTCTTCATAAGTAAAAGGTTGATAAAGACGTGGGTGATCATGATCCACCAACTCCTTTGGGGCCTCAACATTTCCCTTCCTCGGTCCCAACATAAATGTAGCAATTGAATAACGTGTAGTAGGTTCCTTGCATAGTACACGGTGCTTCACATTGCAAAATCTTCCATTGCTCCATACCTGCATAATGCATTCATTTCATATGCTAAGATCTTGCACAAAGAAAACAGTTTACAAATATCATAAGCCATTTTTTGCTTTTTTTATTCAAATTTTATAGCTTAACTAAGCTAAGGCCCAAGTGAAGGTGACTAATCACCCATTGAACAATTTAGTTTCAGAATGTAGACACTTTATTTTTGTTTCCCCTTTTTGTGGTTTCTCATTGATTCCTCTACTTTATCAATATTTGTAGTGTGTTTTTTTTTGTATGATCATGCCACATTGTTTGTGGTGTCGTATGAAAGGGTTTTGTGATAAAAAAAACAATATGATCCTAAAATAAAATTGTACACGATTCAATTTAGTTTTGAAAACTCATAAAAAAATTGGTCTAATCTAATTCAATTTAATGGGGTTTAATTTAGATCGATTTTAAGATGTCCTAATGACTATTATAAAAATGCTATTAATATTATAAATACACGATAAGGTAGTGTATATATTTTATGCAAAATATAACATATAACTAATGTACTAACAATTAACATTATGTACGGGACAATGATCGATTATGTTTGAAACATATGAAACAATAAAAAATAAATTAATTTAAACTAACAAGTATTATTAAAAAATAAATAAAAACCAACAAATAAATGATTAATGAAATATATTATACTACAAAACACAAGTATTAATTCCTTCAGAAAAAACGTAAGTGTTAATATATATTTATGTAGTTTAGTTCGATTTGGTTTTGAAAAAGGAATCTGAAATCTGATTTGATCCGAGCGATTTTACAAGTTTAAAAACATCCAATAATATTCAATTTGTGTTGTTTTCGATTTCTTAGATCAGTTTGAATTTGAACATCCCTGCTACACATGAGGTAATCTTATTTGAGACTTATTCCGCACTAGATGCGGGTGTCTTTCCAGTCGAACTTCAAATTTCGGTTCACCAGTTTGTCGAAGTTTGGTACCTTCCACTAAACTCGATGATGTTGGTTAGGTTTTCTCTTGTTTTATTTATCAAGTAAATAAAAATAGTTTGTCACTGATATTTGTAAGAAACCTATTAGGAAAAAACTAATTTCCCACGTTGAATAAAGATAAGACCTAACCTTAATTAATAAAGTTTGACAATTCTCATCTTACAAACATTTTTTGTAAGCATTAGTTAGATCCAATATAAAAATCGCATATGGTATTAAATCATATCAATCGAGTCATCGCCACATGTATCCATGCATCAAATAGCATGTTTTATAAGTTTGAATCATGCTTAATATAAAATCTCAATTGTCTATATATAATTGCAAAGGATAAATGAGGCTCTCTATAAAAATCTAATTGTCTCTAACTTTTTTCAATCTATATAATTGTAGAGACTAATGAGACGGTGGAACTAAACATTAGAGCCTAGTTAATATTTTCATTTAGTTGCAATTTTAGTGATATAATTAGTGAATTACTATGTACTTAGTACTTACTCGAGCAATATCTCCAAGATTGGCAAGGAGGGCTCCATGAAATGGTGCAACCGAAACAAATGAGCCAGAATTGTCCATCACTTCAAGACCACCAACATTTTCATCATCTTGAAGAATTGTTAAGAACCCTGAATCTGTGTGCAATGAAGCTCCAAAGGACCCTATTGTTTCTGAAGTGAAGTTATATTTGTTAATTCTGTACTGGCAAGGCCAATCTTCAAAATCAGCATCCAATATGCCTAGTGATTCAGCAATATTTTGTCCTATTTTTACTGTCACATCATGTATTGCTTTACCGTATGTCTCCATTATTTGCCTGGTAATCAAAGAAAATCAACAGCTCACACTATAAGTAAAATAAAAAAAGTCAATAATTGGCTAATAGTAAAAAAAAAAACTATGATATCTAATACCAATGGATGCTTTCCATCTCTATTTTTTTATGAAAACAGATGCTTTAAATATACTTGATTTTATAAGAGTGTGGACTAATAATGGTCAAAATATTTCTAAGAATTTAACCAAAAAAGGTTTTTAAGAATTAAACTCAAAAAATTTGTTGTTTCATAAGGACTAAAAACATATTTTACCTATAAGAAAACAATGTGTATGAATATAGGGAAAGTATGTGACAGAAAGTAAACTTTTTTATCATTTAACTTTTAAGAAATTTGCACAAATTTAAGGTTGTATTGTCTGCGTTTCACAACGAGTGTCACTTTAACAATAAATAATTGTTTCAAAATGAATCTCATTTTTAGTTTTCAATGCAACATTATTTATTTATTTTGAATTGCATCCTTTAATATTATTGACCGATTGTGCCCTTTAATTAATAATATGTGATCATTACTTTAAAATTAATTACTATTATATTTTACTATGCATTTATGACAGTAGAATATACCTTAATAGTTGGATAATTTCGTAACGTTGTTATTCTCTTCTATTTATTTTATATTAAATTGTAGGAGGATATGAGATTATATAATCTTATTAATCATTCTTTCAAAAAAAAATCTTCTTAATCATCAATTTAAATCAAAGTGACCAGGGGTGGCAATTGAACTAAAGCCTCCTAGGCACTCACAAAAATTGCATGCATTGAACATGATAAAAACCCAGATGTATGGGTCTTGGCCTCGGTTCGGGTAATTATCCTTAAATTTGAATGTGTATGGGTAAGGATAAGGAAAAAACTGTGTTCACGGGCATCCACGGATAAAATTTGACACATGCACGGAGCAAGTAGTTTAACGAGTATCCACTAATATAATAAACGAATATTTAACTATTCGTTGATAAATTATGTAAATTACTAAAACATCCCTCTTCTCTCCATCTTCTCCTTCAACATCGACTACCATCTTATCTGCCACTAACTGTCGTTGTCTCCATTCCACCTTCCTCCGGTTCTCAATCGCAGGATTTCTTATTCTCCTTTTTTTTCTTCTCATTCGCAACCATGTTGCACTGTAGGGATCGTTTAGGGTTCTTGAATTATAGATTTTGTTTATGATTTTAATCATTAATATTTTAATTTGCTACATATTTTAATCATTAATATATAAAATTTGTATTGTTTATGAAAATTGAATGAATTATGAAATTAAATATGAAATTTGTATGAAATCATTAATATATTCTCCTCTAAAAAAATTAATATATTCTAATTTTTATTGTTTTAGATTCCCACAAGTTCACTTCACCGGATGTATCCTTTTTGAAAGTTTTATCGGATGTATTATGTTCTAGGAACTTCTGAGCATTAGATACGGACAAAACGCATATCTAAGAATGAAACCTTGACTTTTTATGCTATGTTAAATCAAACGCATATTAGTCTTTTCATTTTTTTAATTGTTAAATAAATATTTCTATTAGTTTTTATAACCAAAACAATAACAATTATATAAATAAAAGTTCACATCATAGTTCAAAATAATTAATATTTTGAGTGAAAATCACGACTCAAGTAGGTGTTAGAAATAAAACGTAGATAGCAATCATCATCTAACCAAACAACCACAAGGACTAAATAGTATCCATAGAAACTTTAGCATCCATCAAGATTAATTGTTAATTAAATACTTTTTAAATGAAATTGTTAATTAAATATAACCATTTAATAATCCAAAAATCATTATGTCCATTTTATTAAAAAAACAGTTAAATAGTCACATGCTCCCTGCAAATATTAAAAGTTTTTTTTAAAATAAACCTAAGCATACCTCTGATGAGGTGTAGCATTCAATTGAGAGCAGAAGTCTTGTATAACTTGTGAAGAACCCATATCATAAAGGCCGAGAGATTCTATGTGAGGGTTAAAAACAGATTTATTGTTTTTCTTGATATCCATAGGAATGTCATGAAGAGCTACAACAACCATTTTCATCTCATCCATAAGGGTCAAAGGAATAGAATGGTTAATGATCCTAAAACAACCCCATTTTTCACATGCATCTCTTAATTTCTTGCACTCGAATTGATTTGAAATCTTCTCAAGATCAATGAATGGAATAGTCTCACCCGTCATTTTTCCGTTGCTTTTTCTTTTTCTTATGTTGGGGGATACTAGAAGAGAAAATATAGAAATACAATAGATACATATCAATTGTCAATTATACATAACTTTCTATATTAAGGATCTTTAGTCAAAAAAAGATGTAAAGATATTTAATGCAGTCAAAAAAGATATTTAATGTGGAATACAACGTAATGAAAACAAAAATTAAGATATATATACAAAGTTTATTTAGGAATATATATATATATATATATATATATATATATATATATATATATATATATATATTCATTTCATAAAAAAAAGTCAAACTATTCACAACTTTCTATGTTAAGCCAGGAATATAATGAATTGGAAAAATAATATCTTTTGACTAAACATATAAATTAAAATAGAGTAAAATGGAAAAATGTTTTATTTCCAACTTTCAAATTGAAAAGGAATAAAATCAAAGGAAAACAATGTTTTAATATAATATATATATAAAATCAAAGGAAAACAATGTTTAAATATTATATATATATATATATATATATATATATATATATATATATTGAAAAAACTAAACCATATATACATACATTCAAGTTGATAGAGTATGTCGCTACAATACAAATTCAAAATCGATAAAAACAAAAAGGATAAATTTTCGAATAAACTCACAACATCTTTATCAATAGCATAGAACGAAAATGTACATATGTCTACAAATATAACTATATTTAAGTATGTGAAACATCATGTCTCTGAATCTGCATTGTTGACGACAACAAAGTCGTTAACTAGATCCGGACTTGATCAAGGCTAATCTTTCAACCTGAATCAATTAAACATCACACTAAGACGAGAAACCAAAAACACGCCGCACAAAGACGGGAAACCAAAACAAACAATGATGGAATCACAAAAGTGTACGAAAGATGACCGAACATATGTGAAAATAATTTATTTAACTAAAAGAGAAAGAAAAAAAAACTATTTAATTTGGAAGGGACAGTTTATGGTTAAAACCAACTCTAAATCATCCATCTTCGATAAAGTTGTTTATGTTGAAATAAAAATAGCCAACTTAAAAATATAAAATTACAAACACACACAATAACATCAATAGGTTGAATTTGTCGCATGTCATTTTGTATCCCATTTGATCTTCTGTTAGACAAATTTATGAGTTAGCAGCTATGAGACATTTGATTTTTCATTTTGTGTTTTGTTCTAGTCCTTTCACTTTGATTTTGACCATTAAATGTGTTAGATTTAGCACTTAATATGAGAGGTGCATGTTGTAAATAGTTTTATCCACAATCATGTTCTCCTTTTCTCCAATATTAACACCCTCTTCCCTCCCATCTTCAACGGTATTAACAACTTCTTACCTTTACTACTTTCCTTCAATAAGTTCTCATACTCCATTGCTTTTCTGATTCTCTAGGTTCTCAAGTTGGAAACTTTTTCTCTTAAAAATGGTGGGTTTATCAGAATTGGAGCGATTACTGCTCCTTCAGTGGTACCTACAAGTAGAAAATTAGTTGTATGTTCTTCTGTTTCAGCTTCTGGTGATGGCAATGCTTCTGTTCAGACTGATGTTCCTTTTCCTTTTGATTACTCTGAGCTTCTGGAGCAAGTTAGTGTTTCATTATCTATGCTTTATTGAATTTTTTGCTTCATTGCAATGTTGAGTTTTAATATTAATTGACAAATGTAGTTGGAGTTTAGTTATATCAGTGTTGTGTAGAGTAATAATTTGAGTTAAAATGTAATTTAATTGAACCATTTAGATTCTGTTTGGATAAATAGCTTAATGAAGTGTTTATGAAAATAAGCTGAAAATAGCTTATGGACATGTCTTAAGTTGTTTCCATAAGCTCTTTCACCCAGTCTTACAAGTGTTTATGCCACTAGATAAGCTTAAATAAGTCGATTCAAACAGACTCTAAATACTTGAAGATGGTAGAGTTTATTGTTTTTGACAAGGTTTTAAATCGCGCATGTGTCAAGATCTTATACTACAGAAAATTGCGATCAAATAAGCTTATGGACAGGTCATAAGTTGTTTTCGTAAGCTCTTCTAAATAGTCTCGTAAGCGTTTATGCCCCTATATAAGCTTAAATAAGTCAATCAAATTAGTCCCTAATACATTAAAAGGGTAGAATTTATTGTTTCTGTCAAGATTTTAAATTGCGGCCGTGTCAAGATCGTATACTGCAGAAAATTGTGGTCAAATACGAATAATGCAGCCCTGTGAATTGTGATATAGTAAGAAGGCATGAAAAACCTTAATGTTGCGGTCATAATTGCAGTTGCGAACTGTTTTTTAAAACCTTCGTTTTATGTCATGTGGACATCAGAACCATGCTAATAGAGCACTAAAATTGGCGTATTTCCAACAGGCTAAAGTTGCAGTGGAATTGGCCATGAAGGATAACAAACAGCTAATGGTGAGTCATATCTGATAACATTTTAATTAGCAATTGAGAATGAAAGTTGCACACTCCAAACTGAGGAGTGAATCCAATATAGAGCCTATAATGAACAACAATCTTAAACAGGAGATTGAGTTTCCCACAGCTGGACTCGAATCCGTACCAGGTCCTATATATTTCAGTTTCCTGGTTTTTTTAGGGTACAGTTGTTTCAAATTATATATGCAATTTGATTCATCTCACTGATTATATCACAGGTGATGGTGAAGGTGGAATAGAGATGACCGGAAGCATGCAATTGATTCGTGAATTTTGCGACCTCTCCATTTCTTCAGAGAAAATCACGCGAACAAGAATAGTAATTTTCTTGATTTAGAGCACCATTCTTCTTTATGCTCCCAGTATTCCTTTCATGATGAAATGAAAAAGCCTTTCTTCATTACTAATAAAAAAAAAAAAATGTGCTCCTTGCTTTTCTTTCACTTAACTTGGAAGTTGATTTTGGTTAAAAGGATACAATCTAACCAAGTCTATAGTTAGTTTCAAGCCTCTTGTTCTATAACTCTTATTCATAGCATACTAGCATCCATTATGATCGGTACACTACACGTTATGCCCCTAAGCCAAGATTTATTATCGGAAATGAAGATTGTTGATAGTTTGATTAGTCCAAATATCTACAACATTCACATATCTCTGTGTTGTCAATTGTGAATCATGGAAAATAACAGTTTGTTCAAATTCTGCTTAGCTAAGTGCTATATCGCAACTATAGCTGCTATTTGACAACACTGCACATATGTATGTGTTATCTTTCATCATGTGCGGTTTTTACAACGCTGTTGCAATCACTCAAAATGTTGTCTAGTTTTGTAGAGATGGTCATGAGAAAAATTTTATTGTAAAACACAGCTTCATCGCTTCCAGTTGAAATTAATGTACAACCTTGTAAAAATCAGTTTTTTCCAGAAGCTAATGAAGTCGACTTTGCAAGACAATCGGCCTTTAGTGGAGCTTCTTTTAAGTTGGACTATCTGACAAAGCCTTCATTTTTTCAAGATTTTGGTTTTGTTGAGAAAGTAAAAATGTCGGACAGAGTGAAGGCAGAGGATGAACTTTTCGTAGTAGCCTACCCATATTTCAATGTCAACGGTAGATCATCCAAACTTCCTTTGTTATCGTTAATATAAACAATGGAAGGAATTTTCTGGTTCATGATTACTGTTTCAATGTATTTCAGAAATGCTTGTTGTGGAAGAACTTTACAAAGAAGCTGTCGTGAACACTGAACGGAAACTGATTATTTTCAATGGAGAACTCGACCGTATCAGATCTGGGTGTATCCTTTTGCATATGCAGCTATTTATTAAAAGTTTTTTTCTTGCATAAGTGTTTGTTTAAGAAATGAGGTATCAAAGATGAGATTTTGGGAAAACTAGTTTTACTAGCAAGTCTCAATCTCCTTTCAGAAAATAGTAATCCTTGAATGGATCAAGATTATCCACCGTTCTTTTACCCAAAGCTTGCTGGACTTACGAAGTCCTTTCTACCTTCGATGGAAACTGTGTATTACATTCATAATTTCAAGGGTCGCGATAGGGGAATACTTTTCAGGTCTGTAAGCTAATTAACTTAATCAGTTTGTTTTGTCGGAAAAATCATGCTGTAATGCTTGTCATCATGGTAATTTGGGAAATGTTGATATCTTGCTTTGATATGCAGTGAAATTTGGTAATATCTAGAGTCTGTTTGGATTATTGAAACTGCTTATGAAACTTCTTTTATTTATTTTTTGGTTGAGTGCATGTATATACACACTTATATGCTGTGCCATGACTTGTGTGTTTATTAAATTTCATGTAGGTGCTATCCAGGACCCTGGAAAGTCCTGAGAAGAATGGGGAGTAGTAAATATGTCTGTCTACATCAGCAGGATACTATGCCATCCCTCAAAGAAGTTGCCCTTGAGATTCTTCCAAAAAATTGATGTATCAATTTCAGTAATAATATTAATGGTAAGAAATTGCTGCTTCCTTTGTGTGTGTCCTTAATTACTTGCCGAATCCACTAGTACGGTGTCTTACTTTTCAAAACTACATTAGTCTTAATTTATATGCCTCTCAGACAAGGAACAACATTGGCATTAGCTTAAGGTTCTGTTTGGTTTCAGAAAACATTATCTTTTCAATTTTAGTTACAAAAATGACACATTGTTTTCAAAACATTATTTTGGAAGCAGAAAACTAAGTCAAAATAACATGTCAGTTTTGTAACTAAAACTGAAAATGAAAACCAAGGCCCTAACATGTCTATAGAAACAGCTCACAGTCCCTTTTTGTCTCTGAATGAAGAAAGATTAATGAAAAGAAAGTCTGAAATTTTATGTACTGATGAACAACAGGGGATGGTCTCCAGCTTCTTCTTCGGAGATTCTGCGGTTGCCGGTTGGCATCTGATTAACGAAGGGTTGAAGTTTTGATGGTCAAAGCAATGGCGCCTTTGCAATACTGAAGTGGTATATTTTTAAAAGCTACCAAGTTGATTGCTGTACAGTTTGGAAATTCATCTGAGCAATACAAGTTTTCTATCTGTGTTTGTGTATTTATTGTACAGAATTTTTCAACACTCAACAATCATTGAATCAATACGGTTGATCAAATCACTTCTTTTGTGATAGAATACTAGCATGTGTTACTTATTTAGCTTGTAATATATTACTTGACATAATATAATTATATGTCGGCAAAACTTAATTCATTTGAGTGATGAAATTGAAAAACATTAGAAAATATATACCTATAGCCTATAGGTAGGGTGAAGCTTTGTCCACCTTCAACTATAGAGTAATAACTTGCAATACAAGTAACATTTACTCCTTCCTTCCTCTTATTGGTTGTAGCTAAACTAAAAAGCAGTACGTCCTTAATTGCACATATAAAGTCTGTCAGCTCATCTACAAGTCCAACCTAACAGTCAAATGATCTTAAATGTTTTTCTTGTTGAATCCTATGCTATACGGTAGCCAATATTTTATAGTACTACTATAAATTAAATGAAACCCTCATCTCACACTCTACAACAACAGAATATATCCATTCATTGATACCTTCAGAATCAAAATGTCTCAAGAAATTTGCATACTGCCATTCTTTGGACAAGGTCATCTTTTACCATGCATCCAACTATGCAACCACTTAACTTCCACAAACTTTCACGTCACCCTTCTCATCTCCTCCACCCTCGCAACCTCCATTCCCTCTTCTCTATGTCAACACCCTCTCTTTCAACTTACCCTAATCCCATCACAACCCCCACCTCCTTCACCGGAACACCACCATGGTGAGCTTACTAAAGGGCTCCAAAACATTTTCTCTAACTACCCTCGTCCAACCCGACCCGTTTGTGCCATTGTCGATGTCATGATGAGTTGGTCGAATGATGTCTTCAAGAAATTTGAAATTCCTACAGTGGCATTCTTCACCTCAGGTGCATGCTCCGCCGCCATGGAGCACGCAATATGGAAAGCACAACCCTTAGATTTGAAATACGGTGAAATTCGTTTTCTTCCCGGATTACCCAATGACATGGTGCTTACCTACTCTGACCTTAAACAACGTCTTCACGACCCTCCTCCTCCTCCTCCGCAACACGGCATTCCTCCACCTCCACGTGAATGTGGGCCCAGTAAGATGGGTCCACCTAAATTTGGAGGGCAGCCACCGTGGTTGGATGAGATACAAGAAACAATAGCATTAATGATCAACACATGTGATGACCTAGAGCGTCCATTTATTAACTACATCGTGGACCATGTCAAAAAACCAGTATGGGGTGTTGGACCACTTTTGCCGGAGCAGTATTGGAAATCATTTGGTTCAATTATCCACGATCGTGATTTTAGGTCGAACCGGTTGTCCAGCGTCACTGAGGAAGAAGTTATCCAATGGTTGAATTTGAAGCCACGTAGCTCAGTTTTATACGTGTCGTTTGGTAGTGAGGTGGGTCCCACAATGGAAGAGTATACAAGACTAGCCCAAGCAATGGAATCATGTGAGCGGCCGTTTATATGGGTGGTTCAAACCGGCTCGGGTAGACCAGGTACTCCTCGTTTGGGAGGAGAACCCGGTTTAGGAATACCTAAAGCAGAAGAATATTTTCCTCATGGATTGGATAAAAAAGTTGGGAATAGAGGTTTGATAATACGAGGATGGGCACCACAACTGTTGATACTGAGTCATACATCAACAGGTGGATTCTTATCACACTGTGGTTGGAATTCGACGATTGAGGCTATTGGACGTGGGATACCATTGTTGGCTTGGCCTATAAGGGGTGATCAATACCATAATGCCAAGTTGGTGGTGAGTCATCTTAGGGTGGGTTATATGGTCTCTAATGATCTATCAGAAAATGTGGCCATGGATGAAATAGTTATGGGAATAGAGCAGTTGATGGGCGACGAAGAAATGAAGAAAACTGCTGAGGTTCTTAGTGCTAAGTTTCGGAGTGGGTTTCCAAGAAGTTCAGTAGCTGCTTTAGACGCTTTTAAGGATTTTATCAAAGAGAGATTTGTTTAAGTTCCTTTGCTCAAACTTCTCTATAGTAAACAGGCCGCCCTATGTCCCCACTATAGAGAATTACAATCAACTTAATCTAGTTAAATTCATATAAATAAATTAGTTAGAAAATGTCATAAAATCTTTTGCAAGAATGAATTTAGTTTCGAGTCATGAATCCTGATATCCTAGTATTGGTGCATTATTACTACTTTAAAACCTTTCAACCGTTGTCTTCAAATTCAAAATGATTCAATTAACATATTTCAGAGACAATGTTAACAAATTTTACTACCATGCAACTACAAGAATTCCAAAATTTTATCATCGTCGCTGATATTTCACTGCGATCAGTCAAAAATGTCACTGGTTTACCAGGAAAGAATTAATGGAATTGAATCAGATTCAATACATCGTCAATAATAATAAAGAGAACAAAACTTTCCACAACTAAATGAAATAGTGAAAAATAAGCAGATAGCTACAAAGACAGTTAAGACTATATGGTGATACTTCATTATCGGATGAAATATATTCCAAAATCGAATATGAATATGTTGACAAAATACAGATCCTATACCAGCTTGAACCTGAACTAAATACTTACAAAAACAAAACAGAGAGAAGAAAATTTTCCTTTTAATATTTCATAGAAAGAAAGAACCAATAAGAAACCAATGAACCTACATCCCAGGAGATGAAAAATTATACAAGAGCATATTGCAAACAAATGATTCTGTATAAAAGAACAATAGAAAAGATTTGGTCTTGTCATAATGGATCTGGATCCAGTTTTGGGTCTACCGCGGTTTTGAGCTCTAAATGAGAAATTCGAACAGCTCCAATAAGCCTCTCGGGCAACTCATCAGGAGTATTTCCCTGTTAATTGTAACAATCTTGTCAAGATTTTGCAATATAACTCAAAAGACATCAATTAACTGTCAACAAATTCGTTGTCAAAATAATTCCCATGTTTGAACTTGTTTACTCAGAACAAATGACAAATTTTACAACTCAAACACACATGCCGTGCATAGCAGTAATACTAAAATATATAAAATAATTTTTCATTCCAGCAATAAAATCCTAGCACTTATGGTAACAAGCAAGCAAAACAATTTGGCAAAATTAGAGGAAATGGTAAGGCAGATTTGTTCTCAATTTGAAGGTATACACAATCGGCAATATTAAGGACCCACGGCCATTTGAAGTGAATTCAACTAAAATCTTTTTTCAAAAAGAATCAACAAAAATCTCAAGTATTTCATTATATGTGAATCCAAGTCATAATACTTTTAAAATTTGAACACTGAAATTTTTCCACTGAATGTAACAGTTAAATAGGTCTATCCAATTACACTCCCATTTAAATCCTACGACTTGCTTAGACATTCATTACTAGCCTATGATATCTACACCATAAAAAATATACCTGTACAAGAAAAGCCATATCAACCACCAGTGTTGTAATCACACCAATAACTAGCCCCAAAACTCCATTAGCAACAGTAGAAGAACCAATATCAACATCAATCTACAGACAAAAGTTAATTGATTAGACCATAACAAACAGGTTAGGAAACATACACCATTCATTAGTGGGAAGCTTCGGACAACAAGAATAGGTAAATATGTGAAGATAAAGTTAATGAAATTTTACTTCTAAATACTTTGGACCACGAATATAGTTGCAATCAACTGCCTTTCCCAATAAACAAGGAGTGCTCCCAACACTTTGGCGTACAATCCATGAACCCTGCATTTTTTAGTTGGAAAATCAATAACATATAATTGTTTCTCTGGCTTTTAGCAAAAAAAGTGGTAGTTATAATTACAAATAGAAAGGAAAAAAAGCATAGCAAAAAATTAGGAAAAATGATGGGGAGTCCTACTCTATGAAACAAAAAATATGATAAAAGATTTAGACATGTGGATTGAGCCCGGCCAAAACATGTATGCATAAAGTTTGTAGCATGAAGTACCATATTATAACTCACCGTGCATCCAATTTAAAGATTGTAAAGTCAAACCCTGGGAAAGTGAACTCGGCCAAATGATATGTTTATATATGCTACAAGTTTTAAATTAATAGTCCTGAGCATTACTGATTTCTGGGGAAATGACATTTTTTACGTTTTGCTTGATTTTTATTCTCAGGATGAGGTGGATATGAAAGAAAACTATCCAACCCAACCATTAACTTACACTCAACCTTACTTTACTTCTACATGATTCTTTGTCCTGGCATTTGAAATATGAAAACATTCTATTATGAGCATAAGCCTAAAAGGAGAGCCCATTCCAAAATCTGTTATAACCGACAAACTCAGCCAACCTATATTTGATCTAGCTTTTCTGCATTATTTTACTAAGCTATGCACTGGAATGCAAAGTCCATCTAAACATTTGCCAACCTGTGAACTGAACATTTATAGAGTGCTTCTTACTTATGTGTTGCAGTAATAGTAGAAACTATAAAGTTTATGAATCTTGTTCTAGACTATTGAATTAGTTTTATATTTTTACTTTTTTAATCTGTTGCAGCATTTAAAGCATAATTTTGTTGTGATAGCATTCTTTTAATAAGCATTTGATTGTTTCTTAAACTGAAAAACTCAATTGAGTTTCCCAAGTTAAGTTATACCCCTTCTCCTCATCCCCTCTAAAGGAAACACACACAATAACACACAAGTTGATGTCATCGACAACCTTGCTTGTAACATACTCCAAATTAACCATATGGAGAAAACAAGAAATAAAAGAAAGCGAAATAGTCAATGCAAGAAATAATTGGCAGAGTACAAATACAGCCATCACAAGAATGTTTGTGACAGCCACAAATTATAAAATTAACTCGCAGGAAGTAGTGAAAGTTGCCCAGTATATAGTGATGACAATATTAAATGAATACCTTCGGGACCGATGGGATGAGCTTTAACCTGCTGTTTCGGAATTCGTCATCACCATCAACAAAGCGTTGCAAGAGTGTTCCAGGAACTAACTCCTTGGTCACAAAATAAAATACCATACTGTAATGTGATGAAGCTGGCACCTGCAGCCACAACACACGTTTACTTCAAAATTTTGTAGTTCAAAGTTGATTCTTAGTTATAATAATAAAAGAACTCGCCTGAACATTGATGATAATGGAGAAATATCCTTTTTCAGACGCAATCTGCATAGACACAAAAAAACAAAAGGTCCACTTGTCAGCAAAAGCCTCAATGGAAAAATAACTTTCAAAAAAAAAATACTAACAGACTCCAATAACTTGAACAAATTATAAATAGTTTAAGGGAAATTAAATTCACCACATTAAGGTTGCGCTTGTTACCACTGATAACCCCTCCTATTTAAGAAAAAAATTGCTCCCCTTAATCTGTGTTTCTATCACAGATGGGTGGCCAGGTGGGTGAGCCCTGCAATGAGGTGTTTAAACCACATGCTGGTGTGTGTTGTTTTTAAGTTATAGAACATTTAATGAAACAGAACAACAGTATAAAGTTGTATATGTTCCATGTAGTGTTCACCATCTAAAGCAACCTTGCAATGATGACAAGGAGAAGCCCTGTGGGATATTGTGTGTTAGGCAGGCTGAAAGGTATTCAACAACAATAAAATTTGGTTCGGAGATCCAATTTTTATGAATAATTTTAATTTTGTATTGAAGAAAAAACCAAATGCAAAGAATACAGAATGGCTCCGATAATAATTTCCAAAGAAGAGAGGATGTGCCCCATATCATACCATGCTCTTAATAAAGGGCATAGAATCTGGATTAGATCCAACTTAACTACAAAAGACTGTTCAAGAGTTGAGGATTGTCCAACCTTTAACCACATCTCTAGTCAATGAGGAATCTCAACACACCCTCAATCCTAGGATTGGACACCTGTAACATGAACATATTTGGGTGGCCTGATAACGAAGATCCCAAACATGTCATCACACTCAGTATTGGACATCTAGAGTCTGAACAATGCAGGTGGTTCGATAACAACTCCAAAATAGATCTAATACCATGTTATTTGGATTAGGCCCAACTCAAACTCAAAAGCTAGAGTGAGAAGGATAGTTAAAAGCACTGAATCTGTGATACAGTAACCTGGCAGACAGCTGTGTCATTTCCCTATTCAGTAACCCGCTTAAAAGTGTGATACTTCTCTGTTTACCTATACACATCAAGGTGACACTGTCTATATTTTGATTTATGTGGATGACATTATCATAACAGGTAACTCTTCCTCTCTCATTCGGAAAATCACTCATAAGCTTCATCATGTTTTTGCTCTAAGCAACTTGGCAGTTTGAATTATTTTTTGGGCTTAGAAATGGTAGTTTACTTCTTACTCAAGCTAAGTATATTTGTGACCTCCTCTCCAAAACTGATATGAGTGATGCCAACCCAGTTACCACTCCTATGGTGTCTAACACTAAACTCTCTAAAACTGGGCCTGTGTATTTTGCTGATGCTTCTCACTATAGGTCAGTGGTTGGTGCTCTTCAATACGCCACCAGTACCAGACCTGATATTAGTTACTCTGAACAAAGGTGTGCCAGTTCATGTCACATCCTCTTGAACCTCATAGGCAAGCTGTGAAACACATTCTGCGCTATCTAAGAGGCACTCTGCATTATGGCCTCAGATTTCAACCAGTTTCTCTGCATCAACCCTTCTCTCTCTCTCTGCTTATTGTGACGCTGACTGGGCTGCTGACCCAGATGATAGGCGTTCCACCTCAGATTCCACTGTTTATCTGGGCGCTAACCTCATATCTTGGTGGTCTCGCAAGCAAACTGTGGTGGCACGCTCCAGTACAGAAGATGAGTACCGCAGTTTAGCCCAAACTACAGCTGAAGTCTTATGGGTGCAGACTCTACTCAGTACTCACAGAGCTGGGTGTTCCCTTTTCTCTACCAGTTATCTTCTGTAATAATCAAAGCACCATATAAATGGCTCACAAACCTGTATTACACACTCGCACAAAAAACATGGAAATTGACCTGTGTTTTGTTCGAGAAAAGGTCATCAGCAAATCTCTGCATGTCACCCACATTCCTGGCTGTGATCAAAAGGCAGATGTGTTCACCAAGCCTCTCTCCTCAGCTAAATTTTTGGAGTTCAGAGACAAGCTCAATGAAACTGCATTGCATACAGCTAAATTTTTGGAGTTCAGATGTCTGCCAGGTCACTGTAACTAACCTTCAGTTAGTTACAGTAGTGTAGGTTAACACTCTGATGAGTGTAGGTTAAGCACACAGTATATATAAACTGATGCTGCTCATTCTCTTTGTATTAATCACAATTACAATCAATACATAACAGATTTCTTTCTCTCTCTAGTTCAGTTTCACTCTAATAAAGTAAAATAATATAGACAAGGTTCTAATTCTCACTTGTGCTGCACAACCAGGACGCTTAGCCACATGGTCCATTCTTTTTGAGTCCTTAAACCAGTCAACAGCAACAAGATCCATTAGATGTTTTCCTGCAGGAGCCTTCACAGTTCACCATAAAAGAATCAGAATACACCGAAACAATGATAAATTTGATTTGGAAAAGGTGAAAGAACAATAGAAGACCTTTGACTTGTCATAGCAAAAATGCTTGCTTCTGACTCTAAAGTTACTTCCATCAGATATCTTCCAGCAATCCCGAGCATTATCACGATCATCTCGGCGTAAATTACCCGAAAAGGAAGATAAGTCGATCTCATCATCGGGCTCTTCATCCAAGGCTTCAGTTCAGAAATACTTTATGATTAGATATAATCAAGCCTAGGTCATGTGCTTGCATCGCGCTGTATGCAGATGCTACATGCCCATGTATTATCATTGTAGTATTATATTAAAACTAGATATAGCAAGCAGCTACCTGTTTTTCTAACATCACTCTCAAGACCAATTTGGAATGCCTGAAATATTAAATATTCACACTTAGTGTTTATAAAGCAAATGCCAACACTATAAATGAGGGAATGCAAATAATACATCTTGATCTGGTTCTGCTATTTGAAAATCCTCATCTTCATCTGAATATTCATCCATCAAAACAGAATTTCTGTTTGCAGCATTTTGATCGAGAGAAGTAGAGTTAACAGAAATATCATTTGTCTTCTGACTCTTCTTTGAAGTAACAGATGTTGAGAACATATTAACCATGACAGGAATTCGTGGAGGAGCATTCCTTTCATCTGACTGGGAAAACCATTCGCGTAAACCTGTAGAGAGAGAAAAGATCGAGCATTTTGAAACTACTCATTGTAAAGCATGCCCTCCCACATAAAATATAAAATTGGGCAACCTGCATTCCAATATTTTTTATTTACTCTAGTCCATACATGTACGTGTGTGTGTGTGTGTGTGTGTGTGTGGAGAGAGAGAGAGAGAGAGAGAGAGAGAGAGAGAGGTATGAAAAACTGATGATACAGAAGGATGGCATTATCATTCCATAAGAAAACTCTATATCACATACAAGAAAATCAACTCACCAGCTACACTGTTTAACATTTGGCGGAGACAATGCTGCTGGAAAGACGGTATATAACTCACTCCCCAACCCTTCAGATCAATCTGCATAAGATGCTGAACTTGTGTCCTAGGCCTCCCATTTCGAGGTTTTAAGGGGGAGATGTTATATCCTCCACCTATACAAACCAGCTTTTAGACCCATGAAATTTCATTGACAATTTTCATCTATGAAGGTAAGGAGATTGTATATTAATTAAAATAATATGATGTGTTTGTTTCAAGTCATTTAAATGCATTCCCGAAAAATATGTGTAGGGAATGAGTATTGCAATATTTGTTGCAAGGTTAAAAAATTATTCCTGCATATAAAAGTTTCCGGAGAAAAAAGAGCTTCACATTCCCATAGTTTTCATTCCCAGGGGATGGGTTTTTTTTAATTCCTATGATTACCCCTACACCCTACTCTAATAAATGATTCCCAAGGGTATTACTATAAATGTTAGTCAAACACTTTTTTTAAAACCTACATAAGAATAGGATTCCCATCCTTATACTACTAGGAAACTTATTCCCAGGAATGGATTTAAACAACTTGAAACAAATGTCCAAATATTTTAATGACAGTTACATAAAGCCAAACAAAAACCAATTGGTTTTAGGATTTAAGATTTGATGGTTTTCATATGCTTGCAATATCCACCTTTTTAAAAATTGATACAAACACTTGGAGTGGAAGGTCAAAAGACAATATCCTCAAAAGCAGAAAATAGAAAAGTACAATCAAGGCACAAAAAAAGCCAGGTTGCTCAGTCCCCCCAAGTCAAAAGAGCCAACACCCTTAAAACAACTATTAGCAAAACGCAAGAGTGGACATCTGCATAATCCCATTCTATTGACAACATTGAGACCCCTAGAAAATATAGACTGCTCTCTTGAACTTTGAAGGATGGAATCAGATCAAAAAGAAATCTTACTCTCAATATGTGCCCGAACACACCCTGGTTGTGGACCACAGTTCTCATGTTCTCTGGAGCGAAATAAAACAACTGCATAAAGAAAAAATATAAATAAACTTACAAAAATAATAATATAGGGGATGATAACATGTACTATGGAACATAGAAAACCTTCTATTAAATGTTTTTGATTACTTAAAAAAGGAAATTATACAATATTCTGAATTTCCCAATATAACAAATTATTGTTGCGTCAAAATAGAATATATAACAAGTTATTCGCTTTTCATTTAATATTTTCCAGTTCTAAACCAGTGCCATTGCATAAACTGAACTTTGAGCGGAAAAAACAAATTTCCTACCATAACTTCCATCATCATTTCGCCGCCAGTAACGTACATAACAAAGATCACGGGGCCACACAACCCTGCCACAATGAACACATGACATTGGATCAATATAATTAATTACTCTCTCGATGTACACCCATTTTTCAGATGGTTTAAACAGTCCTAAATCATGCTTTTACAAGTACAAAAAACAATTTAGATTTTAATAGGAGATCTAGATACAGGTCTACATGTATGAAATTTATTCAGAAAATCAATATTACAAGAAAATTTGGTTCTTCTGCGAAAGATATTTATGTCCATTTATGCAAAAAGAATGATCAAGTTAACTAAAGTATAAACTACAAATTATTATCAATGACGGAGATGTTAGATTATCTTTACATTGGGAACCAGTCCAACTGAAGTCGGTGATAAAGAATTGCTGTATGCCCATCCACCTCCTCAACTAACCTACCTTCCTGGAAACTGCAATCCCATCTGCAGCAATGCAAATAACGAGAAGCTTACAAATTCATGGATAAAATATTTGCAGAATTATAGATCAGCACCATACAAGATTCACTTTATCTTTGTTGAGTCCTAAATTGAAAAAGATATAGCTTAAAAATGTGTTTATAAGGCATCCCTCGCCATACAAGTCATTTTTGTAGGGATGAGATAAGTCCAACCCAAACTATAAGATGGCATCCGAGCTTATCCAAGATCCGTTGAACCACCCATTATTCGGCAACTTGGGTCAAGCTCCAAATTTCAAGTCTTGGGCAAGAGGGGTGTGTGTTGGGAGTCCCACATTAGATAAGATATGGTCTGAAAATGTGTTTATTAGTGGGAGGCATCACTCGTCTTACAAACTAGTTTTGCAAGGTTGGGTATGGTCCAACCCAAGTTCTAAGAGTCTCGTTCAAATGGAATTCACTCTCGTTTCTTCCATTCTAGCAGACTTAAACTCTCCTATTCAAGACCATTGCAGCTCATGCAGTATCCGTTCAAATCTCCCTTAAACAAGAGTTCTAATACCGGTGGATAGGTACAAGAAAAATAGAAAAGAGCAGAGAGGAAACTGTGTTGTGTTCATTTATTAAAGCAAATTCCAGACCTGTATCAGTATGATAACATTCTGATTTGGAAAGGAAAAGAGGTGGTTATAAAGAAAGAGAAACAACCCAGGCAGTTAGAAAATGCCTAATCTCTCCCAAAAGTGTGAGCTAATCCTAGCCTACCTCTAACAACTCATGTTATTAGGTTATATAGCCCCCTACAACAAGATCCTCTCCACTCCTTTTGCCAATTCAGATTCAGCAATTAGTTACATAGAGGATGATATTGCATTCTCTCTCTAGGCTATGATTCTCTACATCTTGCCCCTTTTTATTCCTTCTTCCATACACTGATTATTACCAGGTCCTATCAGATGGTTGTGCTTTTGAAGTTATTTTACTTTATTGATAAGATACTGGAACTACTCCTAAGGTACTAAGAATAGCTTACCTCTTTTGGAGACTTGCATCAACACCTTAGTCATAACTTTGGTGCTTTGACTACGTTGTCCAAGACTAGGTAAGTAGAATCTCTAAACATAGAATTGGATGGACGCTCTACAATCTCTTAAAATGACAATTCTAATTTCTCTCCCATGTCATAATTTTTTCCATAAACAAAAAGGAATAAGAATAACACATAATCTGCAATATATTATAGAATGACAGCAACAAACAAAAAGCAGCATAAAAATAGTGGAAATTATACAGAACACCTACTCAAACCGTGTCCCATCCATGCTCATCACAAGCTCAAAAATTTCTTCACAAGATGCCTCCACAACTCCCACTGCCTTCATCGCTCTACTATAGCTCCTTGGCTACATAAAGAACCAACAAGAAGATGGTTGTGTTTCCAAAATATTCTATGAAATGTAGCACACCACAAAAATAAAGGACAGAAAATAACGCACAAGGTAATCAACTTCAAGAAGTTCTTCAAAAACACGAAGTCCTGTCGATGTCAGAAGGAAAATCAACTCAGTAATAACTTTATCTTTTATGTCACCGCAACAGTAAGTTGATATATCTTATCAGTGAATGCAGAAAACCATACCATTTTGGCATTGCAAAAGACGCCAATGCTTCCTTGAGAAAGCTTGATTATTGACATTCTGATTTGACAAATCTGAATCTATTTCTCGCGTCCAGTCAAAAATTGATTCCGGAGGCCCTGCAGCTCAAAAAAGAAAAGGCATAAATATAGATTATAACAGAGCAATTGCAAACCCACAAGCTGAAAGGATACAAAATCGACCGTTTCCAATTGTTGTCCTCCTTAACAAATTTGAATGAGGCTCATCTTCATCCTCCTGAGCACTGAACCTGGGGATCCAAAAACAATATTGTATGTTATGAATATATACGAGCAGATTATACATGATAAAAATGGTATTCCAGATCTAAATACAGTGGAACTAACTCAGCAGTGCAACAAAAGAGGGAAGGACAACTGAGTCATGATCTATTATATCTTCTGAGTTACTGCAGTTGCATCTCCAAAGAATGGACAAAGGAATGCGAGAAGACTATCTTAAGGAGGACAGGCATAATCCAATCACATAGGAAACATTACCGAAAAAAGTGGGTATGATTTACATGTGCAGTCTTCTACAAAATAAAATGGAAAAAAGCAAAGCACGTAAACACTTACTGGCTTTCACGGTCTGAGGAAGAAGCCGTCTTCCCATTGTCCATCCCAGATTTGTATTCAAAAGAAATATATTTGTTGCCATTTGACGGTTGTGCACCCTGATGCTGCATGCATTTAAGTTTAATATCATGTTATCATCATGCATTTGAGTTTAAAATCATATTATCATCAACTTACACAACAGAAAATCATGTCCTACTAAGATGAATTTACAAAAACTAAGGTAACAATTTCATCCAATGTCACCAATTCTATGTCACCCAAGTGCTACCCTCGAGATTGTCTCTTTTCAAACCAATATACATCAGAGAGATAAAGTATATCCAAAAATTTAAAAACACGGATATTGATCCACATTTAATGAATACAATAGGATTATGCCCTGATGAAACATACCTGATCAATGACATACTCAATTTTTTCCTTCCAAATTAGGGCCTCTTGGATGTTAAAAGCAGCCATCTGCTACAACAACCCAAATTATAAAATGTCAGCAACAGCTAAATCATTTCATGGAAACGGCTAAATAAAAACAAAGCAACATAAATAGACCAGTATAGATGTACATTAGATAAAAATCAACTCACCATAATCCGATGGTTCTTTTCTTTCTTGTTGTAAACAGACAAAACATATACCATCTACACAAAAATAAGTAAAAAATAAATACAGGGCTGCATATTTAAAAAAAATGCAGGAAAAATTATGGACTAAATAAAATCACTGTCAGTATAGTAAATCTCTAAACGGTTAAAAGAAAATTATATTTCAACTACAAATAGGACTACCAAAACCCAGTATATGCCGCTTCTAAATAAAACCTGCGGTAAAATTATTTAATTCAACTTTACATGAAAGAGAAAAAAATATGTAATCAAAATTGTTGGCATTGCTTTCCCTACTTCTAAACACATTCATGATTTTAACAGTAAAATAGGAAGAAAAAAAAATTGAATGGCAAAGAAAATATATAACACTCGAGAGAATAAAAAAGGTTCATATACAACCGTAAAATAAGAATTTCCAACTACTTTACACAATGACTAAGAATCATCTGGTTACTAGTACAGCTACACGTCAAAAAGTGAACAAACATACATTACATTCCAGTGAATGTAAACTAGTAAAACTAAAAAAGTTGCCAGACAGCATGTATAAAATTATTATTGTTATGAAATTGAAGCAGCTGGAGCAACGCTAATCACAGAATGAAACACAGTTGCTCAGCTTTTAGGGTTTAGGTTTATCAAAATGCTGGTACTGAACAGGACCAATGCAAATCGATGCAAGTAATAAACATCAGGTTCACAGACTGTAGACGTATCTTTGTATCCGTATGTGTTTCTTTAATTTCAGGGAAAACTGCATATTTAATTTTGTAGAGTCGAGCTATATTTGGAGTAGGCACTTGCTTGTGGACTTGAAGCTTGGAGAATTTTGTTTGAACTTTGAATAGGTATAGTGGTTTGAGGAGGAATAAGGACAGAAAAGTTTTGCAGCTGTGAGAAATTTATGCATTAATTTGACATCTTTGGAACCTGAATGTGAAAGCTTGGATTTTGAAGGAGAAATCTATGTTCTCACGTTTGCTACAAGACAGGACAGATTTCAGCTTCACTTTGGCATTTAGCACACAAAAAAGACCAGGGGATTTCTCTGGTAGTCATGCAGATAGATTAAAAAGCTATTGTATCAATTTTCTTTTTTCAGTTGCTGTCTTGTTGAAGGAAGATACCTTGACCTCCTACTTCACAATATTTTCTTGTAATGAATTCCTTTCTTAATCTATGCAAGTAAAAACCTAAGTCAGAAAATTCTCATAGAAGGTGTTCATGGGACCCTACACAGCTCCATAACTAAACTGTAAACCTAATGGCACACAATAGGGTGAAAGTTTGTTTGTGTAAAATTACATATGTCTAGCATTACTCTACTACATCGAGGCTGATTTCATTTTTTCAATGTTTTACTAGATGCCATTGGTGGTAAACAACCATAATTTGAATCAGTGTGGCAGTGGAAGACCATGCCGGAAACCCAAAAATCGGCATACTGACCGCCACCATATCCGAGTGTGGCGCCGCCATCCTTAAAAAAATTGACCATGACGCTGCCATGGCGGATATTTGACTTGACAACACTGATTTGAATACATTGTACACGACTACACGTCATAAGATAGTCACTCCATCAATTTACTAGATTCCATACAGTGCATTTTCAATTTCCTAACAGGATTACTCTAGATACATACAAAATCCAGTAAACATTTATCAATGCATATCAACATAAAACAAAAACAACGATCAAACCCTATCCCACTGAGTGGGGTCAGCTTATATCAACATAAAACAATAGGAGATAATCTTGACCACACAACCATATATGGATTGTCAAGATTGTGTTTACTATCATCAAATCTTGATAATCCATTGTAATTGTGTGATTAGGATTAACTCCTCTGATTAGTATATCAGAACTCACATGTCCATGATGCGTCTTCAATCCTCTATCCTCCACTCTACAGTTTCCATCAATTAGCAGTGTCTTAATTGGAACCTAATAACATCATAAACATAAATAAATTAATAAATAAACAAATACAGTAGTTCGTAATCATCAAGTTTTTAAGCAGCATATTCTCTCAAGCATAATAATAATTAATAAAAAGTTAAAAGTCAAATTCACAAATTCCCTTCACTTTTCATATCAAAATAAAGTGATTATCTAAAAAAAGTGATTAATCCATGAAGTGAAGCTTTTAACCATCAAAGTTGCATCGAAAAACGAAAATCTAACTGAATTTAGGTATTCCAAACCGAATGAAAATAATCAAAATCATGAAGTAGGTGAAAATTCTACCTGATTATCTTGCGGTTTTCTTTTGTAATAAGCAAGTAACCGTGACTCCAAAACGAAGTACCTCATGTGAATAAACGATCGACCGATTTTTCGCCGGCCATACCTCACCATCCATCCTTCATACACGACTTTCGACGACATCGGAACAAGAATTTCAAACTTCGAAGGAAAATTGCGAACGAATTGGAAGTTTTGCCCCCGGCGGAAGCTGGAGAAGAAGAATCTCTGCTTCGGCGAGATCGATTGGTAGTCAAGTGAATTTATAACTCATCGCCGGTGCCGGAGATGAAAGAACATGGAACCGGCAATTCTACTACACTGTCTGTTCTTGATTTTTACACGGAATTGAGAATTTTGTTATGATTCAAAATTCGAATTCAGCATTGGCGGTGGTTGAAATTGTTCTTCTCCGATTTCTCGTCGGAGTTCGTTCGCCGGGATCGGTGACGGCGATTAGATCGGTGTAACTGTGAAGAGAGAGAGAGAGAGAGAGAGAGATTTTTAACGAACGTGTTAGATCCCACGTAAGTTAGAAAAAGCTGTGAACGTGTAAGAAGCATTTGACACGTGGAATTATATGATTGGGCCGTGTGGATTAGGTGCGCGTTGGCGCCGTGACGTTTTCCAAATTTTTTGAATAGAGGTGGTGTCTTGTTCCAATTAATACACTAATTAACATTAATCGGAATTTTTGTTATTTCTTGGAACGATTGTCAATGAAGTTTGGTTCATTAATAGAAAGTCGATTTATCTTTAAGTAGATTTTTACTCTCTCAGTTTTAAAATACATGTTCAATTTTTGCAATGTGTATTATTCACTTGATTTACTTTGACCATACTTTTAACTAATGTATAAATACAAATATTAGCATGTAAGATGTTGTTTGATTTGTCTCGACAAATATTTTCAAAATATTAATTTTTTATAGTTTTTTACTTTAGATAATTAAAGATATTAACGGTCAAAATTGTGCATTGGCATATGTGAAGTGGTTGACTTGGACATGTATTTTGAAACGGATGGAGTATTTAGTTAATCGGAATTTTGTTATGAATTCGATTTTAATTCTTGATATGAGTATTTTTTTTATAATCTTCAAGACGATTGTCAATGAAGTTGGTTCAGTTAATCGGAATATTTGTTATAAATTCGATTTTTATTTTTGATATGAGTATTTGTTTTTTAAAGGATGGTTATCTTTGTAAGCGCAGT
Organism: Medicago arabica; assembly: GCA_946800305.1. Taxonomy (NCBI): domain Eukaryota; kingdom Viridiplantae; phylum Streptophyta; class Magnoliopsida; order Fabales; family Fabaceae; genus Medicago; species Medicago arabica. The sequence continues at coordinate 46,191,103 of OX326970.1, forward strand.
TTAGTTCATTGTTCCACTTATTTGGAAGATCAATTTCATCATGTTTTAACTTAGCAATTGAAGTGGAAGTAGAACTCTATATAAATTATCCTCGTGAATTTAACTCAATTGGTAAGTATATTGCATATTATAGGTAGAGGTCGGATTCAAACTCCAGACACCTCATTTCTCCACTTTTAATCTAGGCTACTTGACTAAAAAAACTATATATGGATTACTTGAACACATAAATTATTGACACTTCAAAGATTATTACTTCAGATCTAAAAAGGGTCACACTTCTAGGTAGATTTTCATCATCAAAAACATTAAGGTTGATTTTTGGGTAAATTGTAGTTTGGTTCAGCACCGGTACCTCATAAGCAAAATATGACATGACATTGAAAAGTTGAATGAAAATAACAAAATAAATTTTATATGATTTTTTTTATCTTGGATGAAGAATCCACATAAATTAAACACACGCACAACTGTGAGGTTACGGGTTCTACAATTGTCGGTTGAGCTATAACTTTTAGACTACATAGATTTTATCATGTCCATCTAATTTTTGTTATTACACCTATTAATTAATGTTAATATTTTGGTTGTTATTTATGGAGTATACGTGATTGAGGAGGGGTTGGGGGTCCCATAGTAATTTTCTGGTATTAAGAGATGAGATGACGAAAATGACCTTGACTATGGGAGATTGAAAATTTGTTTGTATTCGGATTTGTATTTGTTGTGGTAATTGTGTGTGGTTGTTGGATTTGGGTTGGGTATTAACTTGTGAAGGTACACACTACACAGTGTGTAAGTGATTAAGTGGGATTAGGAATTGGGATTTAATTTGATTTTACGCGCGTGGGTGTGGTGTGCGTGTATGGACAGGCAGACAGCCAAGAAAGTGTGACGTTATTGAGATTTCAAATGAAGGGCTCTTGTTTTGATAGTTAGGCAGATGCTAGAGTTTGAACAAACAATAAGGACATCGTAATGGTAATTGGTAATCATGTCATTACAACATTGTTATAGAAAATGAGTAAAAATTGTGTATGTTAAATTATGCTATCAGAAAAACTGATTCTAGTTAAAACAAAAATTGCTTTCTATTTAAAAAGGATATGTATGGTGTTAGAAAAGGGTAGGAGAGGGGATGTGGTTGGACTTGGTTTGAAGAAGGTTTGGTGTTTAGAGTCGGAAATGGAGGGAACTCTTATTTTTGATCTCATCTATGCGCTATAAGAAATCATGGAATTATCGGCAAGCCAACAGTTTAATTTCTTAGAAGTTTTCAGCATATATTTTAGCATCAGCGGCTAAAACCGATGAAAAATTGCTTAAAAAAGAACCACTTTTTGTTTGATGTTTCCGGTGGTTTTTATCACTTAGTGGCGGTTTCTTGTTGTTTGTGGCGGCTTTAAGCCATATGTAAATTCAACGAAATTTTTTAAAGTATGTGGAAACTTAAAGCCGTCTGTAATGTTATTCGCCTATTTTATTTTTGAATTTCTAATTGGCCGTCAAAAATATGTAAACAATCGTCGGTAATGTGAGCAAACAATTTTTTGACATATGTGGTGGCTTAAAGTCACGGGTAATATTTCTTGTCTATTTTCTTTTCGAATTATTTGGTTGCCGAAAATAAGTAAAAAAGTCATTAATTACTAAAGAAAGTGTTATAATTCAAGCATCTTATAGAGGATAGAGATATAACTTACTCAGGTTTTTATTTTTCAATGAAGGAAAATGTATATTTTAGCACAAAACAGGAGGGGAGTGTAATTTACTCAAAATATTATTTTCTTATATTGTATAAACATCAAAGCTATTTATATGCTCTCAAACCTCTTTAAAATATACAATCAACGGCGAGATAATGTTTAGTAAATACAACCATCAAAAAGTTATATCTCTACGTCACTTGAATATTGAAACGTAAGGTTCTCCGTCAAGGATGTTTTAAAAGTAAATTATATTCAATCAAAAGGGGTTTTGATGGAAAAAGGAAGTGCATATAGTCCGTCTCCCAGTAAGTGTATGTAGTTTGGTGCAAAGTGGTTAGAAAATTGTTTTTTTCACATCATCGAGGATGTTCTAAAAGTAAATTATATTCAATCAAAAGGGGTTTTGATGGAAAAAGGAAGTTCATATAGCCCTTCTTCCAGTAAATGTATGGAGCTTGGTGCAAAGTGGTTAGAAAGTTGATTTTTTCACATCAAAAGTTTCTTAACCACGCATGGAAATTACACAACTATCCTCAGCGGTAGTTAACTACCGTTGAGCAAACCGGTGAAAGTGAGAAAAACAGAAGAAGGGGGTTAGATTGTGTTAGCTTTTTCTTCTTTTTAAACTAAGTCCAGAGTTCATAGTCTGATAGAGTTAAGAGTCTGGAACAATGTTCATAGTCTAATGCAGCGGATAAAGTAAAGATAGATAGAGAGAGAGGGAGAGATGAGAAAGACACGAATCAATTATACTTTCTTTCCATAGTTCGGAAGTAGTTCAGTCCCCCTTGCACTTCCAAGGAGATTTTCACCATAATTCAGTTTGATTACAAATGCTCAAGCAAACAAGCAAAAGACTTCAAATACTCAAGCACACAAGCAAGAGATTTCATATGCTCAAGCACAAAAGCAAGAGACTTCTAAACAAACAAATTACAAAGAAATATGTTTGGTTTGAACACTTGATATATAATTGGTGGTGTTCACAAAACAAATGAGACTCTTAAAACTCTAGAATTTCTAAGATATGAAAGTTGTTAAGAAATTCTAAGTGTTTGATGCACAACAATTTCAGCAGAGTTTTGACACAGTTTAAATGTTGTAGAGTCTCTCTAATATTCGAGTCTTCGTTTCTTTATATAGAGGTATGAATGAGACGTTGTAGAGTTGCCAGCACAACAAAGAGTCGTTGTAGAAGTTTGATCAATCAACAATGTTGGAACAATGTTTTAAAAAAAGTTTTATAAAAGAAGTTTTCTACCACTTATAAATTTCTGAGATGAGTCACGGACTAGGTCGCTCTCTTTAAAACGTTTTGTGGCACTGTCCAAAATTGTGCAAGCAGACTATCAACCACGACGTCCCCAAAATAAAAACAACCCAGCTACAACTGTATCAGAGTTTTATTGCACTCTAGGATTTGTTCTAGAAATACACCTTCAAATATGGTGCTAAGACCACTCTAATATGGCATTGATACCACTCTATTATGGTATTAAGAGCATTCTTATATGGTACTAGGATCACTCTAATATCGTGTTTCCACTACTCTAACCTCTAATTTCTCCAAGGGCATACAACATAAAAAGATGAACTATATTCTTAAGATCATTCTTATTTTTCGAAGGGACACTTTATCTCAAAAATGACTATGATCTTAAGAATACTCTTATTTCTGAAGGGACGAATTTTACCAAAAGGACTATGTTCTTAAGACAATTCTTAATTTTGAAGGGACATTTTAAACCGAAGAGACTACGGCCTTAAGAACACTCTTTAAATCTGAAGGGGCAGAAAAAGAAGGAGAAGGAAAAAAATAGCTCGTCAACACAAGATAAAGGAGGGAGAAGATAGAAGAGTTCTTTGACAACTCAAGAGAACTTTTGAGGTGAGTAAAAGTGAGGGAGAATAGCTCAATTTATAGGTGAATAGCCAAAGATATGTTACAAATCCAATGACTAGGATTAGTTGACCATTAGAAAATCAATGGCTTGATCTAGCCTTATAAATGAGCACTAATTGAGAAAGTTGACATGAGAATTATTTTCAATTCACACCATAACATTCCATGTGCTCCAACAAACATTGATTTGTTGCTTGATATGGTTAATGTCTTAGGAGAGAATAATTTGAAAATCATTCCTTATATAGAGAATTAACCAGCAGAGACACATTTGTAACTTGTACTATGCGCAAGAAATGTTGAAGTAGTTGAGAAGTGGTTGTACAATTTGCACTATTATCCTCCCTATGTCCTTCTTCAGTGGATAAACATCCAATGCCTTCTAATTCCTCTGAAATAGACGTTGCTCGAGTCTTCTATTCCTTCTGCACACTTGTGTCTTCAAATAACCAATTAACTAACTTTAGGTTCTTCACTTCAGACTCTAACGAACTTTAGACTCTGGGTGATTTCAGACTCTGACGTCAGCTTCTGATGGTCTTCGGACTCTGACTTGCAACAAAGCTTCTCTTGAAAATTCTTTGCTCTCAATCGTTCTTCCATAACAATACCTAGTTTTAAGACTTGTAAATTTTAGTCTATGATCCTACACACTTGCACAAATATTAGTAAATCCAATTGAACTTTTAATACCTTGTTATCATCAAAACTCAAAGAGGCAATGTTAAACATATTTTGTTCCAACAACCGGCATCAGTTAACTACTGATGGTCGAGCAATAGTTAAGTGTAGCTGACCCAACGGTAGTTAACTACCTCTGAGCCAAAGCATCAATTGCGAGTTTGCGTGTTTCGGTCAAAAAATCAAAATAAATCGAGGCTTATTCGGAATGCTACAAAACTTTGCAAATCCTTTATATGTATTTTTATAGAGGTGTATGTAAAATATCGTAGCATTCCGACTAAGTCTCGATTTATTTTGATTTTTGACTGAATCGCGTAAAATCACAAAAAAAAAATCCAAGTGCGCGTCCGAAAAAGTGACCTAGAGGTTGAATTTTTTCACGATTTTTTCATGCATGTTTAGGATAAAAAAACAAAATCTCCCACAAAAAAAAAAAAGAATTTCCAACATGAGACATATTAAATATGAATTTTTAACGCGACTAAAACTTAAGACACCAAAATATTGACCTAGAAATCAAATTTTAAGCTGTCTTTTTGCAAACACCTCTATAGCAATACATATAGAGGATCTTCAAAGTTATGTAGCATTTCGATCAAGCCTCGATTTATTTTGATTTTTCGACCGAAACGTGCAAAATCACAATTGATGCTTTGACTTAGAGGTGATTAACTACCGCATGATCACCTACACTTAACTACTGCTGGACCAACAGTAACTAACTACTGCCGGTTTTTCCAACAATAGTTAACTACCACTGGAGGTAAAACTGTATTTTTCATGTGTTTTTAAGAAAAATCCATATTAGAAAAGCAGCTTTCAAGTGGTTAGATCCTGGGTACCAATTAGGCCCAGCTTCCCCAATCTCTTATAAAGTGACAACCCTTTTAAAATGAATAGAGTGTTTGTTTTAGGAAAATTGATTTTCTCTTCTCTAAAATGCACATTCTATTAATCCAACGTAAATTAGCTTACGCTCGGCATATTTCAACACGAGTTAATTCATGCTGATACTTTTAAGATCGGTTGAACCGACTTAAAAGTGATTAAATAAATAATAAAAGAGTCAACATAAGAGTTAACTCACATAAAAAACACGGAGTATAAGTTAACTCATTCAGATTGAATCATGGGATGAGCAAAAATTAAAGGAAGAAGAGCCATATTCTTTGTTTTAGTCACAGCTCACAAAAGATGACTGCTGAGAGCTCACTACGGTTGAGCATCAATATAGCACGACGACACATGTGAGAATTAAATAACTAGAAACATGCAATGCATACACGAAACTGCGTGGCAGTTAAAATACAGCACACCAAAACACAACGCTAAATAACAAGTCCATATTGCCGTCAAAATAGAAAGTCCGAATTGGCTTGCCTTTCTTTCGTTTCCAGGTCCCACTTTTCATTTCCCTCTAATCTCACTCCCTTAATAACAACAATAAAATAATAATAATCCTTGTACAATGCAATGCATACACTTTACTTGTTTTCGAGATTCAAAATATAATGACTCATTTCATTTAAGATTTGATCTCTAAATATTGTTTGATACTCACCTATGGAAACAAATTTAATAACTTCATATTGTAAAACGTGATTAATTTTTTTATTAATATACTTCCTCTGTCTCACAGTAATAGTCTTTTTATCATTATTTCTTTTTCTCAAAATAATTGTCACTTTAAAATATCAATGCTACATTTTTTTTCTTCATTATTATACTCTTATTTATTGAATTTTATCCAACTTAACTATTCCACTAACTACGATTAATAAGTGTATTTTAGTAAATGATATTAATTTTACCATTGAATTCAACACAATCAATCATTTTCTTAATAACCATGCACAAACCTTAAACGACTATTTTTAAAAGACGGAGGGAGTACGTGATTAGTTTTCAATCATCTCACGCCTTTTTTTTTTTACAAATTATGTCACACCTAATTAAGGCATAATCTTTTGTGCGCACAAAAAGAATTATAATCTTTTGTAAGTAATTTTCTTAGAATGAACCTAGCAATAAAATTAACACACACTAAGTGATAAAAGAGGGAGAATAGCGGGTTCAAATGAACTTGCATCACAACATAACAAATATTTTCACTGCAACTAAGCTAGATCTGTACTTACATGTTAGATTACTTTCCAATACTATGACTACTTACGAATAAGCCATCAAAATTAGTTTATGTCTCTAAAATCACTAATATCCTATCAATCGATCGACATATCAAAATAGATAGGTCGGACACCGTAACAGCATGATCAGAGTTCGAACTTCGATACTTTATATATTGAGATTCCTTTAAAAAATATATAGTATATTGAGATTGGTACGTACCCATATGCAAAAACAGCGAGGAAAGAACATATTGATTGACATAGGAAATTTCCTATATCCATATACCCTTTTGAGCAATTCAATCACTAGTTTCATTTTACCTCCCTTTTCATTTCAGATTTCAGATCCTACAAACCCAAAAAACCTTCATTGATATTGTTGTGATTTGGAAGAACGAAGTTTTTCATTTTCAAAACCAATCACTACTATTGTAAGTAACCCTCTTTTCATTTTCATCATCATTCTTTCTTTTTTCTTTTCACTTTTACATATCTAAAAGTTCTTAATTATTCTTCTCTGTAACCTTATCAAAATCTTAACTTTTTTTACCTTCACACACAATCTTTCTCAAAAAAATGTACTTTATGATTCACTTATTTGTACTAGATTGATTAAACTTGTTGGGTCTCATAATTCAAAATTTTCTCAATGGATCTTCATGCTTCTATAATTTTCCTCTTCACATTGATTTTTTTGTTTGTTTTTTCCTTAAGTTTTGACTTTTTGTTTTTTTGGACTTTTTCTTCATTGTATAGAAGTTGGACTTTTCTTCATGGTTAATTTTCAACATGAAGAGAAATTTGAAGTTTTTATATTTCTTCTACTTGGGAAAATGAAAAAAATTTAGTTGACTGATTTTAGGAAACTGTCTTTTTCAAGTGATTAATTAGTTGATTAGGATTGCTTAATCAACAACTCTTGAATTTGTTTGTTTCTTGAGAAAATTCAAGGACTATTATTAGTTTCAATTGTAGTTTTCTTGCATATTAGATAGATCTGATTCAGAAAAAGCATACTTTAGTTCCTTGAACTTTGAAGTTTATGGTTGATATAGAAAGATTCTGTCAAAAAAGGCTGCTATTTGATGTTTGAAAATTAATTGGTATAGGTTCATATAGAAGATATCTTTTGGAGATTGTGTATCTGATTTGTACAGCTAAGAAATCATTCAAGGGCAAGTTTGATTCAAGTACAAGAGAGTGGTAAATATTAGTCAGAAAAATGGGATCTTTCAAGGGTCATGCTTTGCCGGGGACGTTGTTTTTTGTAGTTGGGGTGTGGCATATTTGGGCTTCTATAGTGAGATATGTACGTAATCCTAAGACGTTTCGTGTTCGAGCGTGGAATCCTGTACCGGGTTTTGATGGGAGGCTAAAGTATTTGGAGCTCTATGTTGTTGCAATTGGTGCTTTTATTGATTTGTGCGTTGAGTTTTTGTATTCAACTCACCTCAAGATATTTGTTGGTGGTGTCCTTAATCCTTCTCATATGAATGATTTTGAGCACTCAGGGATGCTTCTTATGTTCTTTATCTATGGTGTTGTTGCTCTACTTAGTGAAAAGACCAGGTTGGTTCCTCTCTCGTTTTCTCTTGTTTATCGCGTTTTTATTGCTTTCAATCGTTCATCAATTTTCACTACCTGTGTAAATAGAATAAATTATGCTGATGTAGTTTAAATTTCTTCATCAATCAAGACTGTCTTTCTCATGATTAATCATAGATAGGTGCTCCAATACTTAAGTAAGATGTGTTCTAGATGGTGTTGTCAATTGGGGATTGTAGAAAATAACCGTTGTTCATGTTCCGCTGTGCTATGGTGCTATAGCATCAGTGTAGCCAGCCACTATTCGGCAACACTTTGCACTAAATAGTGTATCGCAGAACAATAATGACTTGTTCTAGATAGGGCTTTATGGTGTCTTTTGCTTCCTTGACACGCAATTCAGTTGCATAGTTCTGAATTTCAGGGAAAATCTAGATCCTTTTTTTCCCCCAGAAACTATGCAACTGACGTGGGACCTCCTCCTGTGGTATGGATGGACCTCAGGTTTAGGTATGAATCCTCCATCTAGAACATCAATACATTAATCATCCTAATTTGTTTCACTCCCTTTTTATAATCATAAAACAAAGTACAATGAACCATCCTACAAGTTATTTTGCTAGTACCAGTTAAAATTTCCCTTTGCATCCAACATCCGATGTACCATGGCAATTAAACTAAAGATAGAGTATTGTTAAAATGAAGCTTTAGTGGTTAACTGACACAGTTGTAGTCGTAGTGTTGTTATGTATATAGTTACTTTCAAGTGAAATTGGATTGTAAACGCTGTATTGTCGAAAACAATGAAGTTTATTTTTTTGAATTCTGATCAAAACAGTTAATAAATATGTAAGATACATCTGTCATGCTATTGATAACAGCAGAAACCCACAAATCATGTAGCAAAACTCCAATAAGTCCATGATGTAGGCAGTTTAACTCTCTAAGGGTTAACATTGTGGCTTTCTGCAGTGTATCTGATGATCATACATGCTTTCTTAGCTGTATTTGTGGTTGCCGCTGCAAAAAATGTTTTCTTAAAGAAAGTTATTTAAATTGGTGTTCTTGCTAATTGACCGTGTTTCTGCGTGTCCACTAGATATGTTAGTTCTTGAGCAGCCTAGTATCCTCTGCTGTATTATTACAATATTAAAAAAGTTTCACTTTTAACTTTTTGTGTGACTGTAAATGGTGCATTCTTTGCGGCTTGTGGCACAAGGATCTTGTGCAGTGCAAGGAGGCTAATAACTATGTTGTTCACCTGAAACTCTTTTTTTTTTTGTTTTGAAATTGCTACATTACTGATTAGTATTCATATTAAAATAGTGCTACAATTAGATCTGAAGATTCACACATAGAGCCAATACTACTAACTATCCAATTTTAGGGCAACGAAATTGAAATTCTAGCAAATAACTAAGCCCTCTCTCCTCTAATTCTTCTTGCAAGCTGAATGTCGTTAGGCATGATGGTAACTCTCTTGGCATGAATTGCACAAAGATTAGTGTCCTCAAAGAGTCCAACCAAGTAAGCTTCAGCAGCTTCTTGAAGAGCAGATACAGCACTGCTCTGAAACCTCAGATCTGTATTGAAATCTTGAGCGATTTCACGAACAAGGCGTTGGAATGGAAGTTTACGGATGAGAAGCTCAGTGCTCTTCTGATACTTACGGATCTCTCTCAAAGCAACAGTTCCAGGTCTGAATCTGTGTGGCTTCTTCACTCCTCCGGTTGCCGGAGCTGATTTCCATGCAGCCTTTGTGGCGAGCTGCTTCCGGGGAGCCTTGCCACCGGTGGACTTGCGAGCAGTCTGCTTGGTGCGAGCCATGGAGAGAAACTTCTGGAAGATTGATTTTTAACTGTGTTTGTTGAATTGAATGTGAGATTTTTATTTAGTATAAGAGAAAAATAATCAAACAATTCAAGCTAATGTGCTGTGAGAAATAAACTGAATAAGAAGGCAAGGCTTATCTCATGAATAGGCATTTCTTGTGAGATGTACACAATCTTCACACACACTCCAGAATTCAATTCTCAAATATTCGACACTGCTCATTTTATTCAGTATCTTCAAATTTATGCATTGCAAGGTTGTATTTCATTTGTCATAGTCCTGCATCTTTAACTACACACACATGAATAGGACTATGCATTTCTCGCCTTTTCAATTGTGCTTGAATATGCATTAACTTTTAATGAACAGAACTTGAATTTCCTTGCAACTTCTCTTTCATGCATCTTAATTTGTCTTGCTGACCATACTCCTCTCCGTTTTTTTCTTGCATAGATTTCTTCCATTGCAAGAAGGTATTCTATGTTTCCTAGCTGCCATGGCATTTTCCGCTGAATATCTTTTATTCTCCTTTCATTCAACATCACATAAAGGTCTTGAGGGCTATTACCACACCCTCTTAGTCTTCCAAATAGGACTATGCATTTTATCTTCAATTGCCGGAGCCCTTCTTCCAAACAACTTTCCAGCTGATTTATGCAACGGAATCGCTTTAGCGCTGCAAGGCATATGGTTCTATCAAACTGCTTTTGTTCTTTATGGCCCTATGTTACCAGATGGTTGCAAGATTAAGGACAACAAGATCATGTGTAATTCAGTTGACAGCGAGATTCGCGGCGAGTTGCTAGCCAACTTTCAGCTCTTTGTTGCCATCCTCACGGTTCTTGTTGGAACTGTAGCAGCTTATGTATTTGCAGCTTCAAGATATGGGAATTCTGAAGTTAATGATTTACATACAATTCAGGATGGATTAGATCAAAACTGAAGTAGGGTATGCTATTTTGATTTTTCTCTTTCTTTTTTTATTTATTTAGTTACACTTGAGTATGTTGGCACTTAGTTTCTTATAGAACATGTCTGTATATTGGAGTTAAAAGGTGAAAAAAAGATTATACATTTTTGTTGTGCAGTGACTTTTAGCAAGTGGTGTAGAAGGCATAGGAAACTTATTCTTTAATGTGGCATATATTTTGATTACATAATGAATTTGAACAATTTATGTGTCGCTGGTTTCATTTTTAATTGTCAAAGTATTGAACAAAATTATTGGACTTCTGCAGGAGATCAAGATCAGTTCATAATCATTTTATTGTCATGATGATAAGTAGTCTCTATAAATTTATTCTTTAAATCACATTTTGAAATAAATAATTGTATTTTATTCATTTATTTATCATTTTTAAATAATATATTAATCATTATCTGTTAATTATACTCTTATTTTCATTTAAGTAAATAGCTTATGTAGAAGTTTTAAGAATAAATAAATATTAAAATATTGTTTCTAAATAGTGTATCATTATTCAAACGACACCTAAAAAATAAAAAAAAGGGGGGAGTTTTCATCTGATTTGATTTGATATTTATGAATTCGCAATATATTACACAACAAAAAATTACTTTTTTTTAAAGACAACCAAAAATTACTTGAGCAACTCAATTTCAACATAATTTTTTTGATCTAAAATCACTTAAAGAATCTAAAGTTTTATTTTTCCACCTTCTATATCCCAGTGAAAAATTGTACTCGTTGCCTTTCCTTGGAGACCTTTTCTGTGAATGCTAGGCGTAATAAATACTATTCAGATAAAGTTAAAAAGAATTATTCCAATTGCAAGTGTTTAAGAATTATTCTAATTTAGTCACTTGGAGACTGGAGTAGTACTTGCTTATAAAAATGTACTTAGATTTTCTTTTTTTGACAAAAAAAAATGTACTTAAATATTAACACCAAAAATAGAATATATAAAAATTGTTACGTTAGTTCGTAGCATCTTGAGAAGAGTTGAGTAAAATAAAAATCCATCTTGACATTCAGTAGAGATTAAAACGACTTATATCAAAAGAGACAAAAAAAAAATGAATTGAAAGAAACAAAGTTGACATATATCACTGTTGAGTGAAGATTAGTGTTTGAATGAGTTTAAAAAAATATATGATTTCATAAAACTAATTTAGTCCAAATAACCTAACAAAGTGATATTATATAGTATGGTTTTTCTATCTTTCTATGTGCAAATAAATTTAAAATAGTAAATTTTTATTGAAACTTGTACATTTTATATTATATCAAGGATATAATAATTGTTGTTTTTTTAATAAAAAACAAATTATTCCAAAACCCACCATTCTACCTAAACCAATCCTCCAAGTAATATGTTGTAAAAAATCGTCCTACGCCCTTCCAAAAATTAGTACTTCACTTATTTTTACTAATAGCGGAAATAACTTTTGTTTTTGAAGAAATTAACTTGTATATCACAATTATATTTCTTCTCTATGACATTAACCCATAATTGATCTGGTTGAGTACAAAACCTCCAATACAGGTCATATTAACATGGTTATTGTTCCCTGCACAAAACACTCTCGTCCTGCATGATTATTTCTAAAAAATTAACCTGCGTGAGTTAACTCACGCTAGTTTTAAAATTCCAAAATCTGGAGTATTGCATGGCTTATCATTTGCAGTATCGATGTGCACATGATTTTATTATTCACATATATTGAAATTCAAGTATGTGTTGTATATATTATTGTTTCTCAATAAATCAGATCACGTGCCATTTAAATTTTAGCCATAAACACCAACATGATATGAAATTTCTCTTTTCACCGATGAACACTCCTCCAATGTTAAACTTAAATTTTCCATGTGTTGGTGTGAGTCACGCATGTTGGTGAAAACATGTTGGTAAAAAAATGTGGAATTTTTCTTTCACTATGAACCACTGAAATCACGCGTGAGTTACACTTTTCAAATGTTAAAAATCAGCGTGAGTTAACTCACGCAGTTGTTAATTCCTGCGTGAGTTAACTCACGCAGCGTGACTTAAGTCACGCATGTGTAAAAAATTTGAAATTTTAAGTTAAGTTAATTTTACACCTGCGTTAGTTAACTAATGCAGAGGTATTTTTGGTAAGGCTGCAGAGCGCGAGTGTTTTAGTATTCTATTAACATTACTCGTTTTTTCACAATCCTAATCCTCCATACTACTTTGACACTAACCTTCTTACCACATCTTGTGATGTGAATAGTTTGTCAATATATCTTATATTTTGCCTTATATTTCCCAAAAAAAAACTACATTGGATATAAAATACATATACCATATCTTTATTTTTTTTCTTATATTTGAAACTAGAGTACATGGTATGGTATGAATGTTTAAATCCAAACCATTCAAAATCAATGGGATCATAAAATTTGGATAACCTAAAACCGGTCTAAATTAAACCGCGTCAAATCATACAAGATCATATCTTCTAAAGAATCGTTCAACCTAAATCAAACTATGAATACTTGAGTTTTTATTTGATCGAATACTTTAATTTTTAGATATGATGATTTTCTATCTCATAAATGAACGAGACTGCACCACAAACATCTCTACATACACCATGTTTATGTGCAACTCTCAAGACTAAAGTGTACTTTAACTAGAGATGGCAAAGTGTGGTAGCTCACCATTTATTCATCCTAAGCGGGGTGGGGTGGGTTATAGCTGTAGAGTTGAAAATCACACCCCTACCATTTTTTACTGCAGGTTGGGAGACTGCCCGTCTAAATGTTAAAAATAAATTGAGTAATTTATTTGTTCACAAAATGATGTAAACTCATTCAGTGAAGATTTTAAAAGAACATACTTTTTTCGGGCTACAAAGTGCCAAGTTATTCAAAAATGATAATTAAAAAAAAAAGTAAAATGGTTTTTTAAACAATGTCCCAACCAGCCACACTGCACCATTTCTCTAGGAATAGAGTGGGGCAGGCCAATTAGTGTTGGCGAGTTCAAAACTTCAACCCGCTCGGCCAAAAATAACGGGTTAAATGAGTTGATCAGTCAGGCCAACCCTGTTTTGCCATCCCTATCTTTAACCAATTGAAAATGTTCTTAGCAACTAGCATACAAATCTATAAGATTATCACTTGATTATTGGCAATGAAAATATTCCAAAAACAGCCTTCCAAATTCATACTAAAACATCAAACATGAAGTATGGTTTTCAGTTGGCAAACAACGAGCCAATTTATTAAAATAAAACATTGGGATCTATGGTACCCCATTGCATATATTTGATAGTTTATGCAAGCTTTCTGTGATGAAGGACAACTTAGACCCTGTTCCCAAACTCATTCAACACAACAGATATAAATTACTAAAATCAGATATTAAAAAGCAGTCTCTGATTTTAGAGCAAAACATTAGTTATGTTTCCTAGGATAAAGATATTTCACAATTCACAGTAAGCTTGGTTCCAATTCAACATTTAATATATTATGGTTTCTATAAGCTCTTGAAGTGGAGCCAGTTCCTTTTTGTCAATCAGCCCAAACTCCTGCAAAAATAATAACAGTAGTTTTTTAGATTAATTTTTATGCCCTGACGGTGTAATTTTTATTTTAGAGTAAATAAATCATAGTAAAGAATGCAAGACTTACACAAGTGAAGAGTATAAAATGCTTGAAGCATGTGTTCAGATGGGCCTCTTCTTTGAGGCTCACAATTTTCTGAAAGTGAGAATGATATATATGAGCATATACACGGAACAGCCGCTTAAATATTGTCTTCACAACATCCTTAAAGTTGGCAGGAAATGGAGAACCTGCATGATTCCATAGGTCATACAACAAAAATGAAAATGATGATCATGATGAGAGAGTCCAATTATCTTTAAGAAAATGTGAAATATTTACCAAGCTTCTGAGGGAATATGGATTCATCATCAAGCTGTGATTCAATCCAGTCCATAAGATATTCTACATATTTTGGAGCAGAAACCTCAATAGGTTTTTTAATTTGCACACCATCTGCCCATCTATACTCATACCTAGAGTTTTCATGTAATAGACAAGATAAGAACTACAAATCTAAACACAAATAGGATTCAGTAATGCGAAATTATAACTGTTTATTTACAAATCAGTGGGTGAGATTTTATTTAACAACTTCATAGCTTATCACAATCTCAACAGTAACTCATTTCATCCTCAAAATGCATCCCTTCTTTAAAGGAGCCAAGTCTATAAAAATTTAGAACAGAATACAAATGAATTTAGAAGGAATCAGCAACTGGAAATATCATTATCATTGGCATTAAAGGAATGCTGTTCATTATAAGGATTTTTTTTTTTGAAAATGGAGTAATTTGAAATACTTTCAGAAAGGCCGCTTCTAAGTCGATAAACACACTTATTACTAAATAATAAACACTCCTAAATACTGTCTAGATTCTAGAAACTGAACAACTGGCATGAAATTTAAAACTGCAATGATTTTGGAGAAACACAAAACAAAAGAAAAGAATGAGCACATCATTATCGAAAAATGGTAACTTCAAAATCTCTAAGCAAAATGAATTTTTTTTCTTCACGAAAAATAGTGTTAATTAATAATATACAGGGCATTAAATTAAAACAGGTACAAAACAAAAAATGTGACGGAAAATCAAGATAGGATTGAATGTTGATAACTTTAATTGATCTAGGTGCCAAGTGATAAACAAATTACGAAAAGCAGCAATAATCAGAAACCAAAAATCTTCTTCAATGAGGAGATACAAGGAGCCAACAATTTATGGCAAAGTGGTCTAAAAGCTTTAATCAAACAATCCACCGTATTACACTTATTTTTATGATCATTTATTTAGTTGTTTGTTACTGCAAGATACTAATACACAATCCAAGCTAAGTAATTTTCTATTCAACAGCTAAGATAATTGATATTTGATAGCATATTATTTGACAATTTATGAAATTTAAGGCAAATAACAGAAGCAATCGGTTAACTATGCATACTTGGGTCCAGCAGACATTGTGCGACAATTCTCGGGAGTACAGAACTCTGTGAGGGTGCCATAGAGCAGATTCACCTGGTTGAAAAAATCAACAGCTGAAATGTGGGCAGGAAAAAAACAAGTCAGATTAGTCTATTTAAGAATTGTATGAATATATAATTGGTGAAGCTATAGAATGAAAAGCAAAAGAAAACATCAACAAAAGTATACACTGCTCTTCACAGTGCATCAGAGAGAGATTGATATTTACTGTTGACAGCTAGCCACTCATTCAAATCCTCCCCGGGAGGTAGCTTTACAGCTTCCCTCAGATTTCCACTCCCTAATGTCGCATCAATGTGTTTTCTGAGCTGAGCTCCCTGCAATTAAAATATAACAGCAGAAAATTAAAACTAAAACTGCAGTAAAGAGAACTTGACAATCTTGTTCTCTGAAAGTTGGAATCATACAATACAATTCGTCAGTACAGCAATTTTCTAAAAATTAAGGATATGGCTTTTGCATGATATTAAGTAAAAAACCTAAATTATATTTATATATGTGAAAAATATGCTGTGTAACTCATAATCGTTGCTAAGGTCACTATTCAATGTTTACAAAATTTTGTTATTAATCTGCCCCTCCCCACTCATATACTCTTACACTGTAGAATCTCCTCCTCCTCCAAGTTACAACTACACTCCTTGCATGAAATCACCCTCACCATCCCTCATACGAAGATCGAAATTTATAAATAAAATAAAAAATAGGAAGGAAAAAAAAAGCCAGCTGGCCATATTCAAACATTTTGTATTTCTACCAAAAATTTGACAGCTGATGCTGTAATGTACGCATATCCAATAGAGATACGGAATCTACTTTGGAGTATCTGTACATCATAAATAATATTTAAACTATAACTGCACATCTTCAAATTAACACAGTTGATGAAATTTTGCTTTGAAAAATACATACATAGAGTATCATTAGGTTCTCCATTTGCGGGCACCTTCAGTGACTCAAAGTAGCCTCTATTGAGTCTTTTGTATTGTATTTTTAAGACCAATAAAGCATGTTTTATTACAGAAACTTTCCTCCAGCTTGTAAATACTTTAAGGAGAAAAAAGGTACTTTAATGCTTAGAGAAATTTTTTACTTATATTTTTGTTTCATTTATTTATTTTGGTCGCAGTAGCCTTTTGAAAACCGTATTTAAGGCAAGCCACTTGGACCATTAGTTGAATACATTGAATTTCTTCTCCGCAATCCCTCTCCCCATTAATACCGGTCTTGCTTTTAGCTTCTTCAAAAAAAAAAAAAAAATACCGGTCTTGCTTTTCAAGTCAAGGTCGTGACTCTAAATGAAGGAAAATCTTAAAACACTAAAAGTAAAGCAAATAAATTATATTAAATTGAATATCTAAAGCCAAAATATCCCTTAGAAATAAAGGACACCAACCTTGCTTCCAGAAGGAGTGCTTTTTTTGGGGCGGAATGTTCTCTGGTTTCTGTTGCAGAATACTTTGTCAGATCGAAATACAAAAAGTAGGGTGGAAGATAATCAATATAAACTGAATCAATAAAAATATTCAACATATTCTTTTGCACTGTGATAAAAGTACCAGTATCATGCAAGTTTCACTTATACCAAATTACTAATACTGATTATTCTCTACTGCTGATACAAGGTTCAAATTATATAAATAAATGCATGAAAGTGGAATTAGTTACCTAGATAAGCATCAAATGTTTTAATAAAAAGTGAAGAGCATATGGTAGTGGTGATCACATATGCTAACCTATGAAGCATGGACACCGACACGGACACCTGACAAGACACTAACACCACTAATATTAAAAATATAGGACACCGACACCGCTACATACATGTTAATTTATTTAAAGACGGTCTAAAATGAAAATAAAAATACATATATAAACATCTAACTTGAGCAATTTATTTCATTAGAAAAAGTTCTACAACAAGATATCATTTTATTTGACCTTTATTCATCCATCTATTATCAAAAAAGCTAAAAATGATATAATCAACTGTAATGTCTATAACCCCTAATTGATCAACATTTCTCAAAACATATGCCACTCTTGTATCTATGGTGTGTGGAAGCAAGAGAGAAAAAGATTGTTTATAACCCCTAATTGATCAACATTTCTCAAAACATATGCAACTCCTGTATCTATGGTGTGTGGAAGCAAGAGAGAAAAAGATTGTTTTAGATATTTGTCTGAGTTGTCCGATACGGCTTGTATGAGTGTTATATAGGTGTCGGACACCGATCGTAGAAGTGTTGAAGTAAAGAAAAAAATAATTATTTAGGGCACCGGTACGACACGTGTCGTACGAGTGTCATAGGAGTGTCGGACATCGACGCGTGTCGGACACCGCGACACGCCTAGTCTTAGAGGTGTCCGTGCTTCATAGATCACAACAATCCCTGTCACCACGACTGGACATCCGTAAAGGAGGCAAGGAAAGGACATTGCCCAGTATAAAAATGTCTAGATAGATTTGAAATGCTATAGAAGAAGCATGGACTACCAATCAGACGAAATGACTAGGAGCTCTATCAGTGTTATCGATTGTGGATCATGGAAGATAGTGGTTTGATCAAATACCGCTACACAATTGTGTGATAGTGCCGCTATTTGACAACATTTTGTACTAAATAACATATTGCATAACAATAGCGATTTATTCATATTCTGCTACACTATAGCACTGCTAGCCACCATTCAGTGACGTCAGTTGCGGATAGTGGAAAATAGTTTGCTCAGATTCCACTATGAAAACAGCGCTATGGAGACACTATAATATTTTGTATTAAATAACGTATCGCAGAACAATAGCAATTCATTCAAATTTCGCTATGCAACAACACAGTAGCGCCGCTATTTAACAACACTAACGCCGTTTAACAACATTGTGATCAATTGATATTTACAAGTTAGAATTTAAATCTGTTTCACAATAATTATGAGAATAGGTGCAAAATTCATCTCACGTAGGAAATGTGTTCCCATCGGTCAATCAAAAAGAGCCATTGAAGGGAGGAACAATATTTCAGAAATTTCATTGAATAATTATGCAAATCACAAATTTATTGCATCCACAGGGGGTTAGGGACAAAGAAACACAGAAAAGGGAATCAAAATATAACCCCATACCCAATTGGTTGAATGTATTATAGATCGAGAAATGCTAAGAACACCCTCTTTCCAACACTCTCTTAACACTCACTCTCTTGTTGGGTGAAATCCATGTGGGTCTCACCACTTTATGTAGGACCCATTTCCAAAGTGTGAGCCCCACAATGAGTTCACTCAGTAAGAGAGTGTTGGAAAGAGAGCGGTCGTAGCACTCCTCGTATAGGTTAAACTAGACAGTGAAAAATTTAAACTAGACAAACAAGGCTCTTCCAAAAAACTTGTACTTTTTCTTCCCAAAACTTCAATAATAATTAGAAAGAATGTTCACCGCTGATGCATCAGTGGCACGTATTACTATCCAATATTAGATTTTTTTAACAATTGAACATGTAATCTATAAATTTAATCTTAATTAAAACCACTAAAATTGGAGATACGACAAAATAAACTACACATGAAACAAAACAATTAATTTAATCGACGAAAGTGTGCACTACACGTAAAGTGAAAAACAGAAATCTACACTTAGCTACGGTATCTTTTTCATAACCGTTTGAAATCGTCTAACAAACAGACACAAAGTGTCAAACTTTCACAATGCAATAACTAAAAACACAATCTTAAGAATAATTCTCTTGATCACAAGTCTTCCATACATCACTCATGAGACAGTTTTTCAGAAAACTCAACACAATCAAACACTATAAACCTGATTGCGTGAAAGTGAGCAATTCACTTAGAGTGAAGTGAGTAATATCAACCATAAACAAATCAACGATTGATTTTATATATACAGATGCATAACAAATCACATAGATGGTTACAATATCAACTCTTGATTTTATCACTTTGTTAACTAATCACTTAAAAGCATTCAAATTCACTTGATTGATACTTGATCATACTAATAGCTTATTTTGGTGCAAAAAAAATTCAATTTTTTTTCTCCTAAACATGTATTCAAAGTAACAATTTTCACTCCAATTCAAATCAACCCAATTTAAGAATGGATCAATCAAAGCATAACAACACTATGAACTAAACAATTAACTTTTAAATATGAAGAAAAATAAAACTATTCATGCAAATTTGACTTTTGTCAAGTTGAATACACAGTAGTCCAATACAATCAGAATTCAAAAAAGTTTTAATTTTTGAAGAACTAGCACAGATTGATGATCAGATCATAGAATAAGTATGAATAACTGAATAAGAATAAGAATCTTAAATTGAAGAGTAAAAAGTTGAAAATTGAAAGACGAAAGTTAAAATTGAAGCTTTTGACTGAAACTAACCTGCCAATACCGAAGAGGCTCATAGCTTGGGTTAGAGAGAGAGAGAGAGAGGAAGAAGAAGAGAGAGAAAAAGCGCGTTTGAGTCGAAGCGCTTTCTTCCTTCCTTCCTTCTTCTTTGTTTATTTGTTTCTTCTTCTTCACTTTCCAGTTCGAATCTCGTTATTTATTAATTTACTTTAATACCCTTATAAGAATTTTTAATTGCAGCTATATCCCTACTTTAATACCCTTTTATAATTGAAAATGAAATTATAAAAGAAAGGAAAAATACGGTAACTTCTATGTAAAGTTTAGATAATTTGATCTTAGTCGGCGCTCTCATTGCAGGATTGCATGTAGTATGGATTTCTAAAGGCATGTGTTAAAAATCGTGCATTAAAAAAAATTGAGTCAATTGTAAATTATTTCATTTCATTTAAGATAATAGAACTTATAAGCAGTCCAATGAGGAGGAGGGTAAAAGATAACAAGATAACGAGGCTAGACCGAAATATAAACACTTTAGGTTGAGTATGAGTGACTTTATTAGTTTGGATTGTAACTAGCATTAGAGAACAAACGAGAGATACGGTTAAATAATAAAGATTGAAGTTCGTTATTATATTTACAACCATTTAGCATAATACTCATGACAGTTTGACTATTCAAAAATGACATGTTCGAAGTCTTTATTTACTCCAAGCTTGAGTGATAATTGAAGTGTAGTAGTCTCACATTGTACAACTGAATTTATGGAAGGGAAACAAATATTATGAGATTGAACAAGGTAACCTGAGCTATCACAAAAGCATATACCTAACCTACGTCGAATCTAACGCCAGTTGAGAAAATCACACAACCCATGTTGCATTTTAGCCAATTATGATGTGGTTTCGTCTACGATAAAATTTGAGGGAGTTCACGAGAATCTTCAAGTGTTCGATTACTAATCTCCAACACAATCCAATTTGAGGTTGCAAAGTGGTAGAAACATTCACATGATTTTGTTTCTGAATACATGTGTTACGACTACACCGTATGCTACATAAGACGACAAAAAATCAAGCTTGAGTATCATCGTCATGACATGCAAGAATAGAAAAAATACCACCAAAAAGGTTTATATGTGTGTGTAAGTGTTGCTCAATTTTGTTCCATAATTTCAATTATTTCCAACGATTAATAGTGCATACAACCAAGAAAGGTGTGTAACTCATCTTCAACAACTCTTGCATATCACACAGTCCATTTGACGTGGAATTCCTCTTTATGAAGTTTTAACGAGTGTATTCAACATTTTTCAATACAAAATTTATACTTTAGGTTCCTTAACATGACCCTAAAATTAATTTTGAAACTTAAGTTATGGACTAGTCTTTTGTCATAAGAAAAATGCTATAGACATCTTTTGTTGTGCAAGGTGATGATATATTTTAAAGAAATTATTAATATACTGGTTTTTTTTTTATGAAATGATATTTTTTTTCATATAAGAAATTACTTAAATACTATCATGAATGAAATAAGAAAAACTTGACCAAAGTATGTATATTAAACAAATATAATTGATCGCATTTAATTTATAAAAATATTTTAAATCGGGTTTTATTGAAAGAGCAATTTCATAGGTTACACATGGATGAAAATAAAAAGATATTTGATCATTTAAGTCTTCTCAATGAATAAACTATTTGAGTAAAAATTGAAGATGAAGATAACATGTCAAGACTCATATTGTCCTTTCCACCTTCCTATGAGCATATTAAACCTATTTTGATATATCAGAAGGAAACTTTGAGCTTCAAAGAAGTTGTCGGCAAAATCATTATTGAAAAAGAAGATTGAAAGGTGAAGATAACACTTCATCAAAAAAATTCAGCATTCGTATCTAGAGGCAGGCCTTATGTGAAGAAAAACAATGGAATGATTATAAAATATTGGAAATGTGGAAAACACAGGGCATGTAAGGGATAAATGTCTTGTTCGAGCAATCTAATAAGGCTCTAAGTAAATGCTAGCAATGTCTCTCTCTCTCTCTTGCCATTTATGTGCTTCCATGGCAAAGGATGGGAACTGCTAGCAGGTTAGCACATGTGCATTGATTAATATTGATGCACGATGCGGTTTGAGATTATGTCGGTGGTTGAACTTCCTGCTTATATCTGAAGACAATGAAAGTTTCCTAATAAATTTTCAACCTAATTTTCGATACGTGAAAATTCTTGAAGCGGTATAACTTCAAGTAAAGTATACTCTTACAATGAAGTATGGTAGTTCTTTTGAACTATGATTGACCATGAATACAATGTGAAACTTCTTGGAGTGGTTTGGTTTCAAATGACTATGTTGTTTATTGTTGAGTATAATAGTTCTTTTGATCTATGATTGTATGTGACGATAATGAAAGCAGATGTATCCAGTGGCGGATCTTGACAAAATATATGGGGGGAGCCAAATATTTTTTTTCCTATATATATAAAAGTTGTTTCACTAATTAGATATGTGGTGTGTTGTTTCGTTGTGCTTGAATTGAATACCACCTTGAACAATGGTTCGAGTCCTGCCAAGATACTTTTTGTGAATTAAAATAAATATGTAGAAAAAGTAGACGGGAAGGGTTTGAACTCACAACCTAATGAAGTAAAACGACTCCAACTTCAATTTCCACTGCAACACAAGCTAAACTTCTAAATGCTTTTGTGTAATATAGTATTAATATCGTATCTGGGGGGAGCCATGGCTACCATGGGCTCCCGGATGTATAGAATTTAGTTCCTCATTACAAGATGCACCAGTCATAAACACTTTAAGTTTATATTTGTCTCTTTTATTTCTCTTATGGGAGATGGGTAAGATATTTGCTTTGGAGAGTGAGGGTGTATTGGGGGTCGTGTGGTGGTTGAAGGTAGTCTATATGCTTTAACAATTTTTGCATAATGTTATTGTTTGATTGTCATTAGACAACGAACATGATTTTTTCACTGCTTTAAAGTTTTCACATTATATTCTTATGCTCTTTTATTTTTCTCTTCCCAACTAAAAACATAAAAATAAATATTCCTACTCCCATCTTATACACATAAATTCTTACGGAGATATACAAACACTTACATGATCAAACTACTTAAAAACTGAAAATGACAATATCATTAATTAATCATATAAATTTGGGATGATGCTACATACCACAAGATAATATACCTGAGAAATATGATTTAGATGAATAATAATATTAAAATTTATATGCATTAATTTATTAACTTTTATTTTACTTTATCAGTGATAAACTTCACTCGAAACTTACACACATATACATGAGGTTATGTGTTCAAACTCAGATGAAAGTGTCTAACTTAATAATGTCGATACTGATAGTTAGTTAGACTTAAGAATACCAATTAATTTGTTTTTGCTAGATTATCTATTGATTTTTTTTAATAAAATGGGCTATATACCTATAAAAGCTAATCCAAGCAAGAAAAAAAAACAATATTTGATATAAAAAAACATTTGATAAAAAAGTAGAAGAAAGCTCAGCCATTTTTTGGCGAGACTGTCTGCAACATGATTGACTTCCCTATAAGCATTGGTTCAAGTGACGGTGGCCCGATTCATCGTAGATATTACAAATATTTTCTATAAGATTCTTGTGGGTATGAGTATTAGTGTATCTCTCATGCATCAAACCCTCTTATAGGAAACTCCCATTCGATTATAAGAACCACATCATTTTTCCTAAACCTATACTATAAGCAATCTTCAATCGGTGTTGAATCCCTCAAAGTAAAGCTTTTGGAACATGACATGGAGTAATTTTTACAACAAAACCAAATATAAAGCTACCATCATCATCTCAAAGGATGCCGCCACAATATTCCAAGTTCCCCGCTCTCGTAAGTCGTAACTTATCCATTTGTGTTTAGTGCTACAAACCCTCTTATAAGACACTCTCATTTGATTATAAGAACCACATCATTTTTCCTATATCATGCAAAATCTGATCGTGATTCAAAGTGGTTTAAATACTAGAGAAAAATCTTTGAACCTTGTGAACTAATTTTAAATTATCCAATGTCTTAGACCAACACATAACTTCATTACGCCTCTACCAAATATTATATAGAGCCACACAAATTAACCCACACCATGCTAAACCATACATACAACCTTTGTCTTGGATGTTAGCCATTAACCAATCTTGCCAACACGAGATATCAAAAAAACGAGTCGTGATATGAGGGTTCAACAACTTCCAAAATTGTTTGACCACTCTACAATCACGAAATGCATGTATGTGGTCTTTAACACCATTTTGGCATAATGGTCACATATCAATATGAGTCATTTTTCTCCAACAACGCTTCTCATTAGTTAGGAGTGAGACATGACTAAGTTTTCATAACAATAATTGAATTCTATAAGGACCATTCTACGTCCAAACAAGATTCTTGATGACCATTATTCTTCTCAAGAGATTCATAAGTGGAAGATAAGGAGAAAGAACCATCAATAGTCATACTCCAAGCTAAGAAATCATCACCACTTGATGAACAAGGAGGCATCAAAGTACTAATCACTTCTGTTACATGATGAGGCAACCGATTCTTAATATCATGAAGTTTCCGATTCCCTACAACATCAACATAATTACCCACTGATCTATTAACTTCAAGCATAGGCACTTGGCCCTCCACAAAAGATAAACATGGAAGATCATGATGGCTCCATTTATCATTCCAAAATTCCGACAAATATCCATATCCAAGTCTATAGGTTGTTGACTTTAGAAATTTGTCTCAAGTTGAGTTAAAAAAGGGAAATGTTAACTAGTGAAAAACTAATATAGAAGATTTGCATTGGAATGTGGTGAAAAGTAGAATGTTCAACTTTATGAAAGTCAAAAGGTTATTGTTTTTTTTTTTTTATGAAAAATTTCTATTTTTACTTCATTAACAAATACTCTGAGGGCACTGGTTAACATGACCCCTTAAAAAATACTAATGGACTAGACAACATAATACAATTACTCGAGGCTTAAATTTAAGTAAAGCATTATTAGAGGTGCCCTACTTTTTCATAATAATAATAGTTTAAGTAGATATTTGATTTGTCAGCTCAAAATCCTATGCTCATAGTTAGATGTAGTAATATGCTTGATCGATTTACAAAGATCTACGGTCTTGTATACGTTAAGATTAAGTCAGACTTTTTTACGGTCTTGTATGCGTTAAGACCAGGTCAAACTTCTTTTAAACAAAACAAACTAAGATTTTTTTTTGAAGTCTATGTAGCTAAAAATGTCTCCTTAAAAAAAACTAAAAAGGTCATAGCACAACCATAGAAAAAGCTTTTAGACCTATCAGATGGACCTATTTAAATAAATAAGAAGAATATATATATATATATATATATATATATATATATATATATATATATATATATATTATTAGTAGTAGTATTATAAATTTTACACTTTAGATTAAATTATAAATTTGTTAACTTTTTTAATAATTCAAGCTTATTTGTCATTATTAGTTTTCTGTAGATTTAAATATATTATTATAAAATATAATTGAAATATGATATTATATATATAAGTAAATTATCTAAAATGTCATTTTAAATATTCAAATAAAGTTTAATTTCATTGGTTTATTAATTAGTCAATCTATTTAAACATAAATCAAATTATTTATTTAAATATGTTCATGTAAAATATATTTTTAAACAAGCTAATAAATCACGTTAGACTTTCGAAAAACTAGATTTCGATCTAAAAATAAGTTTACAACAATCTACAAATTAGATGTTATGATTAAAATTATTTGAAAAGCTAAATTTTAACTTTGCTAAAACTAACTCGACAAAACCTAGTCTCAACTCTAAATCTTAAAAAAAATAAAATACAGAATGAACACAAAAGGTATTACAACTTCGATCATGCAACATAAACATATCAAATATTTCTACCTTATTATGTAAGTTTTTCTTTTTAAGTAACATCTATCATCTAAGTATTATCGAAATCTATCATCTAATTGCGCTAAAAAATATTAATGTGTCACTTGATACTCTGTTTGGTAAAATCGGCAAATAACTTATAAACTAGTTGATGACTGATAGCTGATAGCTGATGACTGGTGACTTATAGCTGATAAGCTAATTAAAATGTTTGGTAAAATTAACGGTTCAACTAGCTGATAAATATAAAATGACATTCCTTATTTATAATAAAATATGTATTAACTAATAGTATTTCAGATATTTGAAAAATTCTTGTTTTTAATTTTTTTTTTTGGTAATTTAAGTATTTATATATTATTAAATTATTTTTTTTTGCTAAAATTTTATTTTGATTTTTTTTTTCATTTCAGTTTTTATACTTTATAAAATATTAAAGTGAAAAGTTTTATTTTAAATCAAAATACAAAAATATACCCATAAGATTAAAAAAACAAACAAAAGTGTTAAAGGAGAAAAACAAAAATGCATATATATTGAAGGGACAGGTTGTATATATATACAACGATAAAAAAAAAATAGAAAAAGAAATTGCTATAAGAAAAAAAATCGTATATTAATTTGAAGTGCCCACTTGGTGTTGTTGGCGGAGACCGAAAACCGAAGTGTACTCAGTAAATATGTATGTTAACGTAATATCCTTATTTTATATAAGTAATAAATTATGAAGGGTAAAAATGGATTTTAATTAAAATAATAAGGGTAAAACTGAAATTAAAAGTGAGACGCTATAAGTTATAAGCTCAAATGCTACTTGAAATAACGTCTGAAAAATAACTTACAAGTTTACGGTGAAAAACCATTACCAAACTCGTTTGATAGCAAGATCAGAAAATTTGTCAAATAAAAAACTATAATTTTTTTTTTTTCTCTTTTCTTCTTCTTAAAAAAAACAATATTATATTATAATAATAAAATTAATAATAGCCTCCTTAATTCACCACCAATTCCTTTTCCATTTACCAATGATGGCTCAACTGGTTTCCTCCAAGGTAAGCTCCCCACCCTTTCCTCCTCCCTCACCACCACCACAACCACCGTCTCTTCTCTCTCTCTAATCTATTCTCTCTCTAACTCTAATGCAATTTTTCCTCTTCTAGATTCAATCCTTCTTCATCATCATCTTCACAACATCATCACCTTAAAAACCCCAAAAACAAAAACAAAAACATGAGCATTCAACAACCGCCGTTGATGTGGTCACCAACACATCCACCTTTCACTGTCTCTCAATGGCAAGAGCTAGAACATCAAGCTCTCATCTTCAAGTATCTCAAAGCTGGTTTATCTGTTCCTCCTGACCTCCTTTTACCTATTCGGAAAAGTCTTCAATTCATGTCTCATCCATCTCGTAAGTACCCAACAACGTTAATCTTCCTTATTTTCTCTCTATTTTGATTTACAACTATAAAGTTTTGATTTTTGTGATTTTTATTTCAGTGGGTTATTATGGAAAAAAAATTGACCCAGAACCAGGTAGGTGTAGAAGAACAGATGGTAAAAAATGGAGATGTTCTAGGGATGCTCATCCTGATTCTAAGTACTGTGACCGTCATATGATTCGACGACGTTACCGTTCAAGAAAGCCTGTGGAATCTTCTTCTTCTTCTTGTTCACAATCTTCATCTTCAGTTTCAGTTTCAGTTTCTACTACTTCTTCACAACAACTTGGTGGTGTTTCTAGTGGAAGTACTAGTACTGTTTCTGCTTCTGTTACTGCTACTTCAACTTTTCAAACACTTCCTTTGCATACAAATGGTACTCGTGAAGGTTTAGGTTTCACTCTTGGGAACACCATGCCCCACATGGACCCTATGCTTCTTCCTCTTCAGGGTTCTAAGAAACCTTATAGGTATGTTTCTTTTTTTGATTCATTTTGTTGCTTTTGTTTTCAATATGGCGACACTTTCTTATTTTGTATAACCCTCTAGTTGCGGGGGGACGGACCCTCATAATCCAGACGGTTTGGAGATAAGTAAAGTCCGGCCAAGAATTATTCAATTCAGGATTTGCTATTTTTGTTGTTGTTGTTGTTGTTGTTGTTGTTGTTGTGTATTCGTGTGTGTGAATGGGGTATTTTCACTTTTTGATGTTTGATGTTTTTATTTGTTGTGTGGTCAATGTTTGTGTATTTGTTTTTTGGGGTGTTTTGCCTTGTGGGGTTTTGAGGAAATGATTGCCATGATTACTTGTGAAGTGTTATTATTGTTGTTCTTCCTTTTTCTTTACACAATTGATTTAATATCTTTATCGTAGATGGAAAACATGGTAGTTGTGATGTTAAGTTACATAACATGTGATGTGGATCCTTATCATGTGTGTGTGGGGTGAGATTTTAGAGTAAGGTGCAAGTCATCTGGCCATAGTTTTGGAGTTAGGCTTGTACTTTATTTTGTTTTGACAAAGGCTTGTACTTTAATTTTATTCAACTTGGTTTGTGTGAATATGAAAGAATGCATGCCGTACGAATCCCTTAATCGAGTTTGGCATGCTTTGGTAAGAGATTTTTTGGTTTGAATTTAATTAGGTATTGCGGTGTATCAGCAAAAATTTGCTTAACTCTCGACTTCATTTTAACCTGAATTGGCTTTTTGATGGTCATTCAAAATCATGACTTGGTATTCCAGGTTTTTACTTGTTCAAGTATTTTGTTGAAAACCTTTTCGCGTTTATTTGATACCTAGTTGTGGTTTGGCTTTTCAGTTGTGAGTGAAACTAAGAGGCATGATTTGTATAACTGAAACAATAATAAGAGAATTGATATCTTGTGTGTGATAGAGTTAAAGCAATTAAGGAGAGGTAATTTCATGTTAGCCAACTAACCGACATTTGTCTTTGGTCTTAACCCTCTGGTTCCCAAGAGAAGAGGCTCTGGTAGTCCGGAGTTTGGTCATAACTAACCAACGTCTAACTAGCATCTAACTGCTGCCTGCTACTTGATGATTATCCAGAAAGGGCGGTTCATAGCTTTGAGCTGGTGTTATGGGATAATAACATGTTGAAGGAATTATTTCTTTTTATATCTATTTGGTGATATGATTTTTTAATTCTAGGCCATCAATTAAATATCGTCATCTAATTGTTATTTGATGTCTTTTTTCTTTCTCCTACTTGCATTCTTGTTCGCCTGTTTATTCTTTACTTTTAAATTGAACACATTGTAGTCTTGGCTACATTACATAATAAGCGTTCAACGCGATCCAACAAGGACACTAACCGTAGTCTTGTTGTAGCTGTTTTTTTCTTCCTTTTCCTGGTCCATCAATGGATATTATCATTGATACTATGTAGATGGCTATGAAATGAACATGCTGTAGTAGGAAGTTTGTTTTGTTTTTTAAATTTTAAAAAGAAAAAAAAGAGAAATGGAGCAAACATTATAGCAAGAGTTGTATTTTGGTAATTTGATTTATAAGGAACTTGTAGGATCTGAGGCATGAAATGGATATTAATATTTTTATGAAGGTGGATTAAGGAAGCATCTAAACTGCCTTAAGCCTTAATGATTCAACTCAATTCATAGCTACATGGCCTCAGTCTTAAACATCAGAATCCACATATAGTCTTTTGCAGTTTTTTCTTATCTATTTTCAAAGTTGTTTGTAATTTTCTATCATGCACACAAGTTGTTTGTAATTTACTGAACACACTCAATAACAGGTTTGGATTGAACTCGGAAGCAGAGGAGCCCAACCTCTTACAGAAGGATCTAGGAACTGTGAAGTATCAAGGTTATGACTTCACATCAGATGGCATGTGGTATAATAACATGTCTCAGATTTCATCAAACACTGTTTCCGAATCAAGGAATGGTTCTTCCATGGTTGACAACTACAACTTCCAACAGCGAACAACAAGAGAACCTGAGCTGTTTAACCTCGACGCTGCAAGGTCCAAGGAAATCGTCTTTAACGGCCAGCTAGGTAGTTTGAAACAGGAATATCAATCCTCTCCGTCTCTCTTCAGTGACTGGCAGTGGAAGAAAGATTTAGCCTCCTCTGCTATGGAGTATAGGTCAAGCAAGGATTTTAACACCAATCCAGATGTCAATGTTGATTGAAATGCTGCTACTTTATGAAAGCTTGCAATAAGTGTTTTTATCCTATGAAGTGTTGTCAGCATCACTTGAAGGAGGAGTTATTATTATGGTTTCTATTTACACGTAAACTTTGTAATACTATTTGATTGTGTTTTCCTTTTTCTTGATTTGTTGCATTTAGTTGGAATATTTGTCTGTCTTTTATGATCAAAGTCTTATGATTGTTAGACACATGGTGTGATGTGTGGTAATTGAGTATTCTGAGACAAGTAGTTAAAAAAATGATGGTTAATTATTGCATGAATGATTGTGAATGAGTAGTAACATTCTAGTACTACATGTTTTGTGGATCTTTGATGGCTGAAAGTGGAGAGACAAATGGTGTTTTTTGCATTGGATTTTTAGGTGGTTAAGATGGCAGTGAAGTGGTGCTTTCATATCATACCTACTTGGTTGGTTCAGGGGTTATAAATGAATAGTACAGTGGTTGTTGGCTACTTTAATGTTTCAACTTTGGAGTTTGAGTTTTTCGAGGATTAAAGGCGGTGTTAATGAGGTTTTCTAACTACATTTATTCTTTACTATTTTCTTGTCTTGGTAGAATTTTTTAAACTATTTTTATCTCTTTCAATTTATTTTCCAAGAGAAGCCAAACAAACAAACATAAATGTCCTTTCGTCGTTATCCAATGACTTTAATTTGGTTGTGAAAGTATTTCAACTATGGATACATTCTAACCATATTTCTTCTAAAAATTAATACTAGTCTGTTTTGTTTGTGGTCTCTGACATGACATCAGGTGCCACACGTTAACGTATTGTTGGACGACGGTTCCACAGCCACCCTGATTTGCCACTGCAAGAAAAGTTGTTCTGTCCTTTATTTTTTAGGTGATATTAGAATGTATCCATAGGAACTGAGAGAGCACGTTTCTTTTTATTTCTTAACTTCAGTCAATTGCATACACATGCATATAATCACTCTACCTTGTGACTATAGTTGTACTAGTCAAAAATGAAAGTTTTCTTTTAAACTTTTTATTTCATTTTCGATTTAACTTAGACGGTGGTTGTTAATGCCTCCATGTCGCTCAACTTTACCAGACTCGAGTTGGCCTTTATGTATCAGTAATGACTGCATTCTCATTGTCCTGCAACTGTACTCAGTTGTTAGCTATCGAACCCCAATTTTTTTATTTCTTTACACTTTAAAGTTAAAGTATGTAAATCTACTCATTTAACTACTTGACACAAAATGACTACATTCATCCCTGACTATAATACCTATCCATTTGTGATAGGCGAACAATAAGAAAAGAAGTACCCTTTACGAGGGAAAGAGAAAAATATATATTCTTTTGAGTTTTGATTACATGAAAAGAATTAAATATGTTTATGCATAAAATTACTGTAGTTAGAAATATAAATTTTGTATCTTCAGAAAAAATATAAATTTTATTTTTTAATTTTGCTTTTTGTCCTCGCAATATTTTTATTTTATTTTTAGTCTCACCAAATATATTTTTAATTATATGCAACATGTTAATGAGTGTCTTAAGAGTAATTTTTTTAAGAATCTTCAACCATAAATTTTTATAAAATTTGTCTATTCAATACATTGGAAGTTGAAATATTTAACTATTTTAAAAGAATAATTTTTTAATTTAAAATCCTTTAGGAGTACCTGATAGACATTCGTTATAAAATCATTTATTTTTTTGACCAATCATTTTCTTTTATCTAAATAATTTATTTCGATCATTTATTCATTTCATAGATATACTAAAACCACCAACCTCTAAAGACACCCAAATGAGATCAAAAAATGAGACTTCCATTCCACATGATGCATAGTACTTAAAATCACAAAGTGTAACAAAATAATACCATCTTCTTCTAATAAAATATAGACATGAGATGCCATCATCCTACATAGAAAATGTTGTAGCATCTATGTTTGTTACGTTGAGAAACTCTTGTCTGGTCATAAAGTTTTGGACACAAGATTTTGTCACACACAAAAATGAAAAAAGCTAGAAAGAGAAAAGAATAAGATATAAATGCAATATTGTATATGTTAGTACAGTATTAAAAATGACAACTTTATATGGATTGAAATCCAACAATTATTCATTAAAAAGTTATATATATATATATATATATAAAATATAAAATGCATAAAT
The DNA here is from genome assembly GCA_946800305.1 of Medicago arabica. Taxonomy (NCBI): domain Eukaryota; kingdom Viridiplantae; phylum Streptophyta; class Magnoliopsida; order Fabales; family Fabaceae; genus Medicago; species Medicago arabica. The sequence continues at coordinate 46,223,545 of OX326970.1, forward strand.
TTCAATATAAACTTATTATTTTAAACTTTTTAACATGTGTAAATTTGCACATGATAGAAAAATCTTTTTTATATAATTAAATTATATATAATTAGAGTATAATAAGAAAAATATAATCAATATTTGATTGATATTATTACTAAGCGATATAATTGATTTTTTTTGTTTGTTAAGACTATACTATAATATGAGACGAAGGATTATTATTTTATTTTAAAAAAAGTTGCAATTATTGTCTATAAATAAATCACACTTGTGTCATGAGCATAATAATTGAAATAATGTTTGATGGTGGAGACAACGTGGATATCACATAGATAGATTCCTAGATTAGTTAGACAATTGTACTCAGTGCAAGCTTCACGTGTACTTGTTCTCTCCCACAATCCGGTCCGCACTCAATACCCAAGGCCGTTCCTATGAAATAAAAATGCAATTTTTTGTGTGTAGTTAAACTTCATTAAAAAATTAAAACGAGAAGAACTTTTAAACATGAAACAAAACAAAATAAAATTAAGTGAAAGAGAGGTGAAATTTACCTAACGATATCATTTAAAATGTCACTCCTACGTCGTAGGAAAGGGGAAAACGAATGGTTTATGCAAAAAAAGAACAATTGTTGTGATTCTTTCAATGAAATAACTTTTCAAATTGACTGATTAAGTGATTATACAAATTAATAGTGGATTAATATTTAATACCATCAAATTTATGTTCAGAAAGTAGAACTAGAGTATAGAAAAAACTCATACGTGTACCAAAGAAAAAAATAACATGTAATTTTTTAATTTAAGTGGGGATGAATATTATAATTATTTTTTGAGGCCCATAGTTTTTAGAGGCCCATAGTTTTGAGGCCCATTTTTTAAATTTATAATTTTAATTTAATTCGAATTGTTTTTGAATTTTTGATATAGTTTTTTTAGAAATTTCGAAATTTATTAAGTTTGAGAATTACAATGGTAATACCATATGGGTTTTTCTTTCATTGATGGAAAACATATTAAGTTAGAATTTAAAAAATTTATTCCTAAATATTTATGAATTCTTTTTCCAAATTAAAAAATAAAAAATTCATATTTATTTTTCTTCCGAAATTAGGAAGAATTTTAAAAATAATTTTGGATCTTGATAAAAATTAAAAATAATTCATATTTTTTTCCCGAAATTAGAAAGTTTTGAAAAAAAATTCCGCAACTTAATATTCAAATAAAAATCTGAATTTTTTAAATTTTTGAAAAAAAATCTGATTTTTCAAATTTAAAAAAAAAGATTTTTTTTTTAAAATAGTTTTAGCTTTTTAATAAATTAATTAAATAATATGAATGTTTTTCCTGATTTAAAAAAAAAACTTAGGACTTAATTTTTTTAAAAAAATCTGATTTCTTTTTTTTTATTTATTTTTTCCCAATTTCAATTTAAAAAAAAAGGGAATTAATGATGTGTTAAAGAATTAGACATATGTCATGTTAAAAAATAAATAAAAACTAAATTAAATACACAGTGGCGTGCCACGTCAGCAAGTGGAGTGTGTCAAATGGTGTCATGGGCGTTTTCGAAAGAATCTTCATATTTCAGGGACGGAATCTAATTTTTTTTTTACAGGGAAGTAAACCGAAATTCGCCTAAATTACAGAGGGCAAAGACATATTAATCCTTGATTATTACTATAAAAGTTTGGACATTTCTCACAGAATCAAGTACAGCACAGAATTGCAATATGTTTCTTTCCTCTAACCATGGCTACAAGACAAGGGCAATCATCACACACATTTCACTGAAAGAAAACAAGATAAAAGCTGAAAAGTTCCGTTGAAAAGACTAGACCATGTTTGGATAAACAATAAAATTAATCACTTATATAGCATAATTGCAATATTGTTTCCATACACAAGTACATAGTAGCTGAGATAAACCAATCCAAATAAGACCTAAGTAACAGGGTCAACTTTCAAATTACCACAAAAGTTACACTCAAGAACATTAGATTTTTCACCATCTTTTGGAGGAAGAGGAGCCATAGTACCTGCACAATTCTCCTTATCACAAACAAACTTAGATAAGAAAATCACATGTGGCAGATCACTGTACTTGTTCTCTCCATCATTCCAATTTGCTTCAATCTTGCACCTATCACATTCACAAGCAAAACCATAATCCTCCATCAAAATCTTTTTCCTTGTTGAATAATCTTTATTAATCCTAAAATAGCTTATACAAATCTCACTTCCAACAGCAACATCCTTAATCAACCTAATAACAATATCAGTATTATGTTCATCACCAGGTTCACCACTTTCCACATAATCAAACCTGCATGCATTAGGGATACAACCATGGTTAAAAAAAGTAGCTTTTTGGTAAATTCCATAAGCCTTAATGGATCTTTGAGGACCTTTTTGGGTATAAGGTTCCATTAAGCAAAAAGAGTTTAATCTTTCTTTGGCAATGACTTTAGCAGCTAGTTCAGCTGAAAAATTCATGTGGGGTGGACAAAAAGGTGAAATAAGTGTATGAAGAAACTTAGCATTATCAACTATGGAATCATGATCATTAGTACTACCATGAAGTGAAAGTAAAGTTTGAAGTTTTGAAGGGGTGTGAATAGCAAGATTGTAAGCAGAAACAATCAAACGAGCTTGAACTTGAAGTTCACAAGGTTTTTCTGATAATGGTGAAGTAGGGTTTTGAAGATGTGAGAGTGTTTGACATGTCCAAGAAGAGTGAGAGGAATTGAGGGCAATGGAGAGGCATTTTTGGCTGCAGAAAAGGTAGTTTGAGCAAGAAGGACATGGAAATGTTTGTGAAGGTGGTAAGGTTCTGAAGCAGTTGTGACAATAAGGGGAGGGTGCATGAGAGAAAAGAGGTGAAGAAGAATAGAGAAGAAGAGGGGATTCAGTGAGGATTATTTGGCCAGCTTTGAGATCTTGTGTTGCAATAAGGCCTCTACCTTTGTTAGGTATGTGCTCCAATCTCAAGAGAGAGGTTGAAGTTTGAGCAGCCATGAGTATTGTCTATGGATTAACTGGCTACACTTCACAAGTTTCTAGTTTTAAGATTTAAGAGTAATGTAATGTCCAAAGTGGTGACTAAGTGGGATATGATTGAAGAGGGAGAATGGGCAAGAAGATGAGCATCCACAGATCTGATAATGCAAGTTGCAACAAAGAGATTTAAATATTTTCTTATTAGGATAAAATATTATATTCATCTATTATTTGTTAATTTAATTAACCACTTGATGGATTCAATTCAGACATGTGAATCTCAGACGACAATCGGTGTTGTTGAAGTATGACTGAGTTCAAGTCAATGAGAGATTATCAGAATAATGTGTATATTTCTTCTAAGTTTTGAGGTCATAGTATAGTGGATCAACCGATGATCATTCATGAAAGAGTGATCAAGTCTCATTCTTAATTGACTTTATGTTAAGTCCGAAACAATAATTCTAATCATTTTAAACGAGTCAAAATGAATTATATATTAATCACCAAAGATGACCTACCCTATATAAGGTGTGCTAACAAAGTAGGTTACAAACGTTTAATACACAAAAGCCTCTAATAACAACAACATGAAAAACGCACACAAGAATTACAAAATGAATCTCATGCAAACTAAGGGATTTTAAGTTAATTAATAGAGTAGGGGAGAAATGTCCCATATGATTTATTGTGGATATGCATAAAAACTGCTCGAAATTTTAATGACTACTTACATTAACAAATTTGAGCCGAAGTTCAGAGTCATCTACATCCTTGTACCTAAGACATAAGTCGTTTAAGCGATATTGATTCGACGAAAAAATAAATAAATATAATTTGAGTTTTGACTAGCTAATGATTTGTTTTGTTTTTTGTCAATCAACACCAATTGAGCAATCTAATTATCTAAGTAGACTAAGTTGTAAAAACTATTATACTAGAAAATTTTACATACGAGGAGTGAATTCACTTGTTATAGTTTTAACGATTTTCGGTCGATCTCTATTGGAAGGAAAAAAATTCAGTTTTTTCTTTTCTTTTCTCCACATGATTTTGAATCATTTAACTTTAAAAATAACCACTTTCCATCTTGCAAACTGTCTTATTTTTAACATATTATTTTGTAATACAATTTAATATGCTAACAAGTGGAATCAAGTCTTCTCCATCAAAGGGAGAAATCTTGATTAGAGAAATATGGTTTTGGTAGAGGAAAGAAGGAAGAGGCGTTTTTTGAGTTTTGGAAGAAGAAAGAAGGAAGAGGTGTTGGTTTTATGAGTTTTGGAAAAAGAAAGAGGCATTGATTTTCTGAGTTTTGGAAGAACAAAGAAGAAAGATGTGTTAGTTTTCTAGGTGTATTTGAAAATTAAATTCTATTTAAAGCTAATTTTGTCATTTTAATGTGTAACTATGAATCAGGTGTAATTAAAAAAATTATATCAACTTTATTAAGTTCTTTTGATTATAATATGTTAGTCAGATTTAACATTACTTGATAAATTTTTCTATATTTTTTTTTAAAATTGAATTGAGTTGCATTTTTTTTATTTGTATTAAAATCGATTCAAATTGAATGTGGAATAATCTTAATATTTTGATTAACCGACAAGATATTTTTTATTAGGGGTTCGAACCCGGCCTTTGTTTATTGCAGCTAGAGCTGAGAATAGATTAGGTCGAGTTAAACTTTGTAAGACCTAAGTTTAATTTAACAAAAATTTTAAGACCTAATTCTATCATCAGATGAATTGCTGAGTAGATAGATCAGATCCGGATGTGGCTGTTGCTCCGTGGTGATCCGGACTCGACCCGCTCCTACCCCCAAGGGCACCATAGCATGCCGGGAAAGCTTATTTAATATGAAAATCGTCAAATAAGTATTGTGATCTAAATTAAAATAGGCTAGCAAACTAATAGATCAATGTTCTCTTAAAAAAAACTAATAGTTCAATATGATTAAACTCTCTTTAGATATTTAACTTGAACTTTTAGAGAATTCGACTATATGATAAATCATATTTCAATTCTAGTTTATAATATTATATATGAAAAATTAATGTATACCAATAAACTTAAATTATTAAAAATGTTAGGAAAACTATAATTTAATTCAAAAGTAAAAAAAATAATATAACAATATTATTAAGATTTACTTAAGTAGACCAGTATAACATGCCGAAAACTTTTTATGACTTATGAATTGACTTTTTTAGTTAAATAAATTTCTAAAAAAAAGTATAAACCTTCTTTATTTAAGAAAAAAAGTCTAATCTTCGTAGGTTAGTCTGACTTATTTTCATCCTTAACTGCAATGTTTTTGTCAAATAAGTTATGTGATGAGATTTTTGAATTGTTTTTCAAGAAAAATATGCTTGATTTTGCTTCCATTTTAATTTCAGTAGAGTACGGCGTCGTTTCAGTATGCAGCATATCCTAAATGGACACAAATGTCACAAAAAAAAAAGTGTGGGGAAGGGGAGATAGATATCCTTCACAACCTTATCCTCTGGAACACCTATTATCATCTCACTCTCACTACTGTACTAACTTAGTTTCTACTCAAAAATAAACATGCCACCTATGTAGTAATAATCTTCATACCATGATGACTACTACAACTCCCCCCACAATTCTCAATCCATACTTTCTTCACAAGGTTCCTTCTCTCTCTTTTATTTCTTGCCAATTATTTTACCAATTTTAAGATTTATTGTCTTTTTTGTTGTCTATGATTCTAATTGCTATAATATATTATTATTAACTGCAGCATGTTAGGCACAACAACATTTATATACTCACCAACAAGTCACAGTTCTCTATTCATAGATCATCAAAATTTCACTTCTCTCACATTGTACCTATACAAGCAACCTTAAAGGGTCCAAAGGGATTTGGACCATCCTCAAAGAAAAAAAACAAAACAATCAAGAACCTCAAAAAGAACAAACAAGAAGAAGATGAAGATGAAGATGAAGAAGAAGAAGAAGAAGAAGAAGATAGAGAGCAAGGAATCATTCCTGAAGTAGTGACAAACAGAATGATAGGTAGAATGGCATTGTCTGTTGGGATTCCATTAAGTGTTGGTCTTTTGTTCTTTCCATTTTTTTACTATCTTAAAGTTGGTTTGAAAATTGATGTGCCAAATTGGGTTCCATTTCTTGTGTCTTTCTTCTTTTTTGGGTCTGCTCTTTTAGGAGTGAGTTATGGCATTGTTTCTGCTAGTTGGGATCCATTGAGAGAAGGGTCACTTTTGGGATGGACTGAAGCACAAAAGAATTGGCCTGTTTTTTGGAAATCACTTAGAGGTGGATCTCAGAAGGATTAGCTCACTTTTTTTTTCCTATTTATTATATTATTTGTCTTACCATACTTGATTATATTAGTTAATCCATTTGTAGAAGGAATCAGCTTATTTACATGTTTTTTTTCTTCTCAATTTTAGATCATGATATTGGCTTAAGAATTTAGAATATAGTTTTATCTCTTTTTGACCACTGCATGTTATTAAAAATAATGTTGGCAATAAAACTTGATACACAGTATTGGTTTAAGCTAATCCAAAGAAACTTAGTATTGGTTTAAGCTAATCCAAAGAAACTTTGTATCGGCTTTACAAACCTTAGGCAGTAATTGATTCAGTAACAATCACTAATCCAACAATTACATTGAGGGGATTTGAAAAATCCTAATTGTGTTGTTAAAACCATGAATCAAAACTCTTTAATTGTTGTAGCAATCAAACAATCTTACAAACTTCCCACAATTTACGGTTTTTAGTTACAAGTTTAGTCAATTACATGGTAGAAAACGTCTGTACAAACGATAACTTATTACTTTATTATTATTACTTGAAACAGTTTGGTGCACTTACCAAATTTGTCATTGTGTTTTTGAAAGGAATAAAAATGGTTTATCAAAATTTAGATCTTGTTGATTTCTTTTGGATTGTTGTTTTTGATCTGAACTCTTTTTCCACTCTCCAGATTTTATCCAATTAGATTTTTCTGATTAGATTATGTATGTTTTTTATCTTGAGTTTTGGTTAGTCCCACAGGTTTGTATCTCTTTTTATCTCTTCTTATTATTCAATAACATTTATTGGATGAATAAAATTTAAAGGGTGTTGTAGATGATATGTGAGAGGCCTGAGGTGTCAATATTGTTTAGATGTATTGTTCTATCATATCATATTGATGCTTTTGCACTATATTTCTTGTCTAACTTTATTCGATCCCAAAGAAAAAGGTGAAGATAAGAGTAAATTAACTTTTGCAAGCATTAGATTCTATTCCTAGAATATCCACATAATCACACAAATGCGAACATAGCATTTTATTTCCAGTTATCATCTATTTATAGTTGCAATAGACAATTGTAGCGTAGCACATTAATTCCAAGTTTCAATTCATGCAAATGACTCAAGCGAGTTCTCATCTCTCTGTTGAAATGGAGACACTCAATCAAGTTCTATCACTAATGGAAGCATTCAAAGCTTTCGACGGAGACAAGGATGGATGCATTAACGAGGCAGAGCTAGGAGGAATCATGGGGTCACTAGGTTACAAAGCTAGTGATCAAGAGGTGAGAGCAATGATGCGACAAGGTGACAAGAACAAAGATGGGTTATTATGTGTAAGTGAGTTCTTAGAGATGAACACAAAGGGTTTGGAGACTGGAAATCTTGCAAATGTCCTAAGTGCAGCCTTTGAAGCTTTGGATGAAGATGGGAATGAGATTTTGACTAGGGAAGAGCTACATGAAGTGATAGGAAATTTTGGTCTTGCTTTGTCTTTAGAAAAATGTGAGAATATTGTTGCTTCTCTTGATATGGATTGTGATGGAACTGTGAGCTTGGATGATTTCCGACTCATAGTGGAATCCCTAATTTAAGATACATTACTTACATAGTCTATGGGTATGATCGGTGTATGATGATCAATCAATAAAAAATATGGCCATTAAAAAAAAGCAATAAATGATATTTTTGTAGTGTATTATATATATTAAGAAATGTATTTAATTTTGTATTGAAAAGAGAAACTATAAGTGATCTTACAAAATTATCCTTCATTAACGATGTAATAAAGAAATATCAAAAGAATGACTTAAAATAAAAGTGTACGAGGTTTTCTTTAGAGATGTCACATCAAGAAAAACTCAAGTTTATTTTACAATATAATATAAACGTGTGTGTATAGATTGATATATTCATCATTGTCATTCAAAAATAAAAAATGAATATGTTATAAGCGCTTATATGTAAAAGTTCTTTTGACTATGTATATAAGCTATTTCTATAACAAAATAAAGACAATGTTAAAGTGTTTTCATATAAGCTCAAAACAATTTAGGAATATGGCATAATTTGTTTTCAAACACTCACAAATCATCTTACAAGTACTTATACCAGACAAACTAAAAAAAAAAGACCAATTCAAACAAGTTCTAAATCGATTGAATATTCATAGAAGAGTGTTACTTGTCTATTATCATAAGGTTTGATTGAGAGCTCAATCGGGTTGATCTGATTTTCATTCATTTTTACAACCTTAACTTCTATTTAAAATTGTGGGTATCTTCAAAGATGATTGTCCACCCAACCCCCCTAAAGTAAGATATTTTATCGGAAGCAAGCTTTTGGTAATATATTTTGATATATTTAAGCATATAACGGGGGAGATGAGCAATCACCATCTTCAAACCTGTTTTAGGTATGTTGAGACTTGAGCGCTACTTTCGACCTTCTCTTCTTTCTGCATACCAAAAGGGATGTCAACAAGTTAGACTATTTCCTTGCTAAGTTTGTTCTAACTAGATCGTGCTTCCGTGCTTCGCACGGTTCAACGATGACCAAAGTAAATATACATGAAAAAACCATTATCAATTTACATAAAAAACAACAAAATATGACAACCAAAGAGATATTCCATATGAAATGTCATTACGATAAGGAGATGAGCAATCATCATCTTCAAACCTGTATTAGGTATGTTGAGACTTGAGCGCTACTTTCGACCTTCTCTTCTTTCTGCATACCAAAAGGGATGTCAACAAGTTAGGCTATTTCCTTGCTAAGTTTGTTCTAACTAGATCGTGCTTCCGTGCTTCGCACGGTTCAACGATGATCAAAGTAAATATACATGAAAAAACCATTATCAATTTACATAAAAAACAACAAAATATGACAACCAAAGAGATATTCCATATGAAATGTCATTACGATAGGGAGATGAGCAATCACCATCTTCAAACCTGTTTTAGGTATGTTGAGACTTGAGCGCTACTTTCGACCTTCTCTTCTTTCTGCATACCAAAAGGGATGTCAACAAGTTAGGCTATTTCCTTGCTAAGTTTGTTCTAACTAGATCGTGCTTCCGTGCTTCGCACGGTTCAACGATGACCAAAGTAAATATACATGAAAAAACCATTATCAATTTACATAAAAAACAACAAAATATGACAACCAAGGAGATATTCCATATGAAATGTCATTACGATAGATAATTAGCAGCAGCAACAACAATAATCAATAGACATTTTGAAAAACTTCTTTGTACACTACATTAAAAGTCAGACTGGTAACTCTAATTAAAAGATCATTCTTAGGTTTTCAGAATCATGACAATACTAACTAACAATAGGAGTTTTCAAGAATCAAACTAATTAACGAAATATATATTCATCTTTAAAAAAAAAAGAAATATATGTTCAAGAACTGGCTCAAATAATACGGAACATAATTTATAAGGTTATTGTTGGGGTAGGCCGAAGAGAGTTGCACGGGAAAGAGAAAAGTGAGGGGTAAATCCGTGAAGGTGCCTTGAGAAAGTGCAGTATTTACTCCCAAGGTATTTAAGTAGCATGTGAGTGCACTTACTGCTTTTTTCTAATGACTGCATAAAAATCTTATGTAGATTCTAGAGTCACAATGTACTTCAGAGCCCATAACCTTATGAGAGATAGTTATGCAGATAGTGAAAAACAAAACGCTTAGTTTGGATTTTATTAATCATTTACTTCACAAAATAGCCTTGAAACATCTCATCTCAATAAATTTAAACCATTGAACTTTTCTTTTAAAACATAAATATACAAAAAACACAGTTTCTTGCATCTATATAGAAAAGCAATACTGAAACATAGACACTAAAATCACACTACTGAGATTCATCAATACAGCCATGATTGTTAGAAGATCGAGATCTTAAATCCTGATCATCTTGTATGGACTCCTCAGACTTGGAAACAAAATCCTCAGGAGCCTCAAGAAAAGACAAAACCGTGGACTTGTCTGCCATGGGAGGAAAATTGAATCAACAATATCACAAAATCAAGACAAATGAGCCAAATTTCTTTACTTTTTGTTTCCTTATTCTAAAACAAATGATCCAAAGTTTGAAAGAATCCAAGTATTGTGTTCAGTATCATCTCCCTTATAACTACCACTGTATGATTAAGCCATCTCACTTTATATTGTACAATCTTATTCTACCATACCAAATACAATTAAAGTAATATATAAACACACTTACATTTAAAGTATTAAAGAACTACACACTTACATTTACTTGGATCAATATCAAAATGAGACGAATCTCTGTCCTTTTCAAACCACCTGTAGCAATAAATAGATATATAAACAATTGGTATATGCTGAAATGAAACATAACAAAGAAAAGTGAGGTGCCACAGTTTTACACAAGCAAATGAATCTACTTGCTTAAAGTCATGTGCTGTTTGGTGGTTAATACATTGGGTGACCAAGATGACACAATTGGTAGTGGAAAATAGGGCATTCAAGTTAATTCTATTCTTAAGAGAAGTTTTATCTACAAAAGTAGCATGTTTTATCCTCGTCTGATCTACCTGACATTGAATCTATTTTTCAACTGACATTATTCCACAAAAGGCAAAGTTACATGATTCATAGCCATGCCTTGGATAATTCTGTTTTGAATCAATTCGAGGCACAAAAAAAAGGATACAAATTATAAACTCAAAAGGATATCTAATGACTTCTTGCAAAGAGGTACCGTCTAGTGCACCATCTCAAATCGAAGGGTTGTATTATAATTAGCAAGTGAGTCAAATGGGAAGTATAACAAATAGATGGTACAGAGTGAGAAAACAATTAAGAAACGAAAGTGAAGGCAATATACATGGTTCGATGAAATTGGGAAGTATGTTGAGAATCCAAAATATTTTTGTGAAGACAATTAAGAAAAGAATGTGAAGGCAATATACATAAATTGGAGGAATACATTTTAATTTCATAAGCATCTTTGTTTCCATTTAAAATTACTTTTTCCATGAAAATGATAGTGCAATTAGAGATTGAAAAGAACAATGTTAACTCTGAAAATATTTGTGTAACAATATTATGGTCTCAGTCACAGAGCGAAGGTATATGAATCAAAATAAATTACTTTTAAGAAAATAAAATATGCATACATATAACATGAATTTTATAGCAAACACCTTTATAAAATATGAAACTAAAATACAACAAATTCTTTAAGAACGGTTCAAGACAATTTCAAGTATGGGGTTGAATAGCCTTTTGTATGGTGGGAGCAGAATAACCTGTTTTAGTATGAGGAAAGCGTTACTAAAAAACCTATTGCAAGCTATTTTGAACAATAGAGGAATTGAATGGAAAGAAAGATGTGTGGTTAACCTTAGTCACAGAAAAGAGGAGTACAATAACAATGCTTCTATTATATAAACCCAAAAACAAAAAATATAAATTAGTTGGCAAGGAATAAAAATAGATAAAAGCTATTAATTAAGTGGTACAAAAAAGATGAAAGATATTCCAACAAAGACCATGTGCTCGTGATTTTCGGGTATCAAAATCATTGATTGAATTTGAACCTTTAATCATTGAACTCTCAACTTTTATTCGCGGGAAGGGAAAAAGTGAGTAAAAACCCTTATGAGACCTTGGATTCGGAGGTTGGTTTCGATTGGGGAAGGTGTTAGGCACCCGAATCGACTATGGTATCCCATAGGAACCTTCTACCTATTCTCTAATCTTGCGCTAAATTAATTTTACTTATTAAAAAAAATTAAGAGTTAAAGTGAAAGAAAGGAGAAAGATGAAGCATGTTTTTGGTTATTTTTATTGATTTGGAAGGGTCGAAACCCTTTGCCTACTTACCCAAATAAATCGGGATCAAAATCAAGTAGTTCGGCTAAAGGACTTATTTGATGAGTTGAATTAATTTTAACATTTTTTGAAAAGATTTTAAGAAGAGATGAGAGGCCTTAAGGCATGAGAAGAAAATACGATGAAGTTGGTTAATTTTAATTGCACGAAATCCAGGTCTAATGTGGATATTAAATTAATTAACATTTGATTAAGGAAAATAAAAAGAAAATCACTTGGATTACCAACCAAGGTTTACTTAAAAAAATTTGAATTTGATTTTTTTTTTTGAAGAAAATATTTCTTCTAAACTAACGATGAAATCGCGTAACGACGGAAAAAAATCGTGCTGGCGAGTTTAAACGCTCCGTTTTCGAAAACAAAAACACCTATTCCACTTCTTTCTTCGTATAAAACACAGATCCAGGCTAAGAAAAACGAAAACAAACCTAAAACTACCTAGATCTACAAAAAACAAAATGAACCAAAAACTTCTTACCTCTTCACGTTCGTTCACGGTTTCGTCTTCTTCTTTCTTTTCCGTTTCTTCTTCTATTCTTGTTCGGTTGCTTTTGTTTGTTCCTGGTTCGCGGTGCTCCTTTTCTTTCTTCAGTTCAGTCCTCTTCTTATTCGTTTTGTTCGATTTCGGCCTTGCTTTCTTCCCTTTACATTTTCTTTTTTCGGCCTGAATCTGCTCATGAACAGTTTGTTGTTGTTGTACGGTTCGAGTTTGTGTTGTTGTTGTTTAATGATGATGGAACCGATTTGGGTTTGTTAGTTATTGTTGAATGATTTCGAAATTTTGTGTGGTGTTCTTGGAATTTTGTTTGAATGTGAGTTATGGCCTGTTGATGAATCAGTGATAATGGATAAAAAAAATCAGAAAGGTTTATATGTTTAGGGGTTGAGGGAGATCAATTATGTATTTGATGGATTGTTCAATATGTTCTTCATGATTTTTTGATTTCCTATAGTTTTGATCCGAAAAAGTGGGGAGAAGAAAGGGATTAGGGTTTTTTGATTTAACTTGGGACTGACTTTTGACTCTGACGCATTTCTGACCCCTTGGAATGTGTGTCAGCCCCCTTTACTCATTGATTGGACAGACTATAAATAGTGACAAAATAGGGTTGGACCTGAAACTTTGACTGGACCAAAATGCCCCTGGCTTGGACAGCACTCCAAAGACCTGAAAAAAAAAGACTAAAAGACCAAGTAGACAAAAAACTAAAAATAAAATATTAGATAGAAGATAAAAAACGAAAATTGCTTTAAAAAGAAGAAAATTAATTGAGATAAAATAGAAATATTAAAAATAAAAATAAGAATCAAGACAAAGGTAATAACACTTGAAAAATGTCCCTTCGGAACCAAAAAATGAGGTATTTCAAAATACCTCCCTGCCGAAATTTTCGTCTGAGACGACTGAGATACGCGGCTTTTTTACGCTAATTAAAACAATAAATCAACGACGTGAATAAAAATGAACTTTAAAACGCAAACGTTACGCTACACTAAAAATACGCACGAAACGCGAGTAAAAATTACGAAATTAATACGCGAGCGACATTAAAAATAAACGACGAACGAAAAATAAATGCGACCACAAATATGAACAAAAGCAGATATTACGGGAATTAGCGCGCGAACGAGCGACTAAAAACGATCAACGTACGAAAAAATAAAAATAAATTGGTCAAAAATTAGGGTACGACAGACCATATATGAAAAGAGCATATATATACACAACATAGATACTATCATACATCATAGAATTGAAACCAAAAAAAAGGAAAAGAGAGAGGTCACCTTGAATGGGGGAGGGAAGAAGAGCGTATGAGAGTTTGAATTCAGCTCTTTGTGCACCGACCCTTCTTGTGTTGTCAGTGTACAGAGTATTATTGTATGTCCTTGTCTCTGATTGGACAATTGTTTGGTGACAAATAGAGCTGTCAAAACGGGCTTCGGGCTTTATCGGGCGGGACCAAAAAGTCCGGTTGAAAAACGGGCTTGAAAATATACTACCCGAGCCCGGCCCTCAACGGGCCGCGGGCTAATGGGCCGGCCCGTATTAAAAATTACATTTTTTTATAAAAAAACTATAAAACACTCTTATAATTTTTTTATAAATGATATTTTTAATATGTTTAAATAATGTCTAGCACAAAAATAAATTTAAAACATTTTCGTACACATGTCATAAACTAAAACGGCAAGGAAAACAATTTTAAATAAATTATATACGTTATGATTATAAATATTTATATATATTCGATCTTTAAAATTATAAATAACGAAACGAGTAAATATAATTTTATATTATATTTATATTTGTGTTAATTCATTGAATTTTCACTTTTATTTTTTACTTTGATAATCAACTAAGTAAATAATTATTTGAAAAATATATATAATTTATAGGATTTTTTTTTATGCGGGCTAACGGGCTACCCGCGGCCCGTTCGGGCTAGCCCTAACGGGTACCAGGCTTTTTAGGGCCGGGCTAAAAAGCCCTATTAAAATTCGGGCTCAATATTTAAGGCCCAAGCCCTATAATTAATCGGGCTAAACGGGCCGGCCCGTACGGCCCCGCCCATTTTGACAGCTCTAGTGACAAAGTTGAATGGCAGTCCCGTGGGAACTGATAAATTGTTGGGTTTATTAGACGATGATAAAGAGTTTGTAGACGCTTCTTTCTCGGGAACTGTCAATTATATGCGCAAATTGTTTGTGCAATTATTGGTATCAAACCAATTTTCTCAACCTGAAGTCGTGTGGAGCAAGATGTGGCGGAACTTGAGTGATGATATGCTACATCGACAAAGAAGGGTGTTGCGTGTCCCAGGTATAAATATTTTAAAAAATATGTATGCTAAATTTTTTATCTTTGTTAATCTATCATGCAGTAACTATGATGCTAAAAGAAAAATTGGACGTATATCAGGTATTAACTGTGCATTTTATGGCATAATGTATGCAACAGATGCATCATATAATTTCTTTTACGGGTGTATGTATAATTCCATAATAACGTTGTATGACAATTGGTAGTTACATATGCATGTTTAATGCTAAACACTTACACTGAGCTGAACTTCAACCTTTGGCGCATATATATATATATATATATATATATATATATATATATTAACTATAGTGAAAATCCTTAATAAATTATCATGTTGGGTATGCGTGTAGTTTATGTGGTTTAATACATTATACTTTAAGTCATGCAGCTAATAATTCAGTATAGTATATATTGTGAGATTAACAGCACGCATAATTTTTTGTTACAACACTTGAATGTATGAGTGCAGATTTGGTGCTGGATGATGACCAGCTGAAGAATTACACACTAGCAGAAATCGATAGATTGTTACGCAGTCACGGAAAGAGTATGAAGGAAGACTACCTAACCATGCCTCGAACAGATATTTCCCTTATACATGAGTCGCGGAATAGATTGATATATGACGAACTGAACTACAACCAGCAAATGCTTGAGATTGAACATCAAAAACTAATGTATACCGGGACAGCTGAGCAAAAAAATGTTTACAACAAAATCATGAGTAGAGTGGATGATAACCTTCCCGGTATTTTCTTTCTTTACGGATACAGTGGGACAGGAAAGACATTCATATGGAGGGCGTTGTCATCTGCAGTACGCTCGAGGAAGGAAATTGTATTAACAGTTGCGTCAAGTGGTATAGCGGCTTTACTTATACCAGGCGGAAGAACTGCACACTCGAGGTTTGGTATACCTATTATCGTAGATGAGATATCAACATGTGGAATACATCCTAAGAGCCCTTTAGCTGAATTGGTTTGTAAAGCAAAACTTATTATATGGGATGAAGCACCTATGATGCATAAACACTATTTTGAAGCGCTGGATCGCAGTTTGAGGGATATCCTTCGTGTTCAGAACAATGGCAGGACATACATCCTTTTTGGTGGAAAAGTTGTGGTATTTGGGGGCGACTTCAGGCAGATCCTTCCCGTCATGCCTAAAGCAACGAGACAAGAGGTTGTAAATGCAAGCATTAACTCTTCATACTTATGGCCATTTTGCGAGGTATTAACATTGTCAACAAACATGTGTCTTCTACATGGTTCTTCGAATTCTGATATCGAAGAAAGAAAGCAATTCAGCGAGTGGGTGCTTGGTATCGGTGATGGTAGCATTGGTGATGCAAATGATGAAGATATTGATCTAGAAATTCCATACGATCTTCTTATTCAAAGCTCAGGCGATCATATCGCTTCTATTGTTGATACCATATATCCGTCACTACCAGATGAAATGCATGATCCATCATTTTTCCAAAGTAGGGCTATACTAACTCCAAAAAATGCAATAGTTGTAGAAATCAATGATTATGCAATGTCTCTGATACCTGGAGAAGAGAAGACTTATTTGAGTAGTGATTCCCCCCTGTCAACCAACTCAGCGGCAAGTAGGCTGGATGATATACACACTCCGGAGTTTTTAAACACAATCAATGCTTCCGGCATTCCAAACTATAAAATCAAGTTGAAAGTCGGAGTTCCTGTCATGTTGTTGAGAAATTTAGACCCAACATCAGGTCTTTGCAATGGAACTCGCCTAATCATAACCAAGATGGGCATATACGTGCTTGAGGGAAAGGTCATAACCGAAAGCAATATTGGGGATACAGTCTATATACCTAGGTTGTCGTTGACTCCTTCTGATACGAGGATTCCATTCAAGTTTCAGCGTAGGCAGTTCCCTATTTCCGTATCGTTTGCAATGACAATAAATAAAAGCCAAGGACAATCATTGCAAAGGATTGGGATATACCTTCCTCAACCGGTTTTTCACATGGTCCGCTGTATGTTGCGGTTTCAAGAGTAACTTCCAGGAACGGATTGAAAATTTTATTAACAGATGAAGACAACAATTGTATCAAAACTACATCAAATATCGTATATCATGAAGTTTCCGCAATCTGTGACCAATTGAACATGAAGCACATATCATGTCGCATCTTTGGTAACATATTTATCAAGAAATGTTGCAGGTTAGTTCTTATCTAATATAAATATTGCTTTCACATTCCAGTTATAAAATTGATTGAGTACTTTAATTATTATCAGACTTATGATTTTTGTTTGCGTTGTATTAGATTTTGGTAGTGTTGCTGTTAGCGGTTCTGACAACAATTCAATGGCTTCCTATCACCTATTTTGGCTAATCAATTATATTGCCAATGATCCATATTAACTTTTCCTAAATTAAAGGTTCATTTGATTATCCTTACTGCGGAGCTTAGTATGTTTTACCAAGTTTTTTTCTGTTAACATCATCACTTAGAAAATCTAACAAATCATGCTCTTTTTTTTTTTTATACGGGTTGTTTGCACACATATATATATTTGTTGTTTGATGACCATGCGTTGCTGGATAGACCATGGTTTGCTGATTTGATACATTGTAATAATACATTTCCATTCTTGCTTCGTTGTTCCTTCCTCTCATCAATTATGTGTATGCCTACTAATGGATATTTGTGGAAAAACTGTGACTCCTTTAGGTTGTTAAGTTATGCAACATAGGTTGTTGATGCATTTTCATATTATCCATTTTTTGCGCTTGGTTTTATTTGCTTTTTATCAATAACGACATCATAATTCGACCTTGCGTATTATATTATCTTATACCGATTAAACGTGATATGTGATTATATTTAACTATATCAAATTACCCCATGAAAAAAAAAGTCTCTGCAACATTTACATCAAAAAGTGATTATTAAAAATTCTATGACCCGGGCGGTGGCACAGGTGGACTATCTAGTTGTGGCACCTAATGTGGGTATTTTAGTTAACAAAATTAGGGCAAATTTAAGGTTTGCTTTCATTTGTATTATTAAGACAAGTCCTAAAGGGGTGTGGATAGAAGAATTTCCACCCATTTGTACAGTTTGGAAGAAGGAAAAAAAACCGTTTGTACTTCTCCGAATTGGGCCTTAGTCCTTTTCTCCTTTGTTGTTTTTTTAAAAAGAAAAAAACTACTACTTTTTTCATCCTACTCATTTTTCACGTGTCCTGTTTTTTTCTTCCCGAAAATGTTCATGTAATTTTTGGATTTTAGAATTCAAACTGAGTTATTCCTTTGTTATGGGGTAAAAAAAAACAAGTTTTGTACAAATTCAGATTTTATAATCCGAAAACTTCAAAAAATAGGGCGTTTTCCTTACTTTTTTTGGATTATAGAATCCATAATCACCCTTTTTCAGGGAAAAAACGGTTCAGATTATATAATCTAAACTGAATCAGCACAAATTTTGAGTCTGTTTGTAACATGGATAACCGATTTAAGGACCATATTAATCTTCTTGACTCCCATTCTTCTTAGGTCATTGTTAGATGTTCTTAGTAACAAAATCCGGTGTTCAGGCTACTTGATTAGATTGCTTCAAAACTTCTCCAGAAATTCAGAAGAAAATCAAGGATCAAGACTCCCATAGAAGAGACTTCTTACAAGACTCTGCCACTCAAAATCCAAAATTCAATTGTTTAGACCCATTTTTCATTTTTTCAAAATTTTCATATTCTTGGAAAAATCCAAAACAATTTGCATTAGTTTTATTTGTTTTTTAAATTTTTTAATGGTATTTTTATGATTTTATTTGACAGATTTTTATCATTTTTACTTTGTTTTTTGTTTGTTTTTAAAAGCAAAATTCAAAATTGCTTAAATGAGAGAGATTATGATTGCTGATTATACATAAGCATATTTCAGATTATAAAATCCAAACACAATTTGGATGTGTTCGAATTTTATAATCCAAAATCTCATAGACATTTTTGTAAAATTTAAAAGGCATGTGGGAAGTAGGTAGGGTGGGAAAAGTAATAGTCTAAAAAAATTGAGGAAATCAATCTAAGTTTTTTTAGTCGAGTTTAATAGACAACAAACAAATAAGGTTGCTCATGTTTTTGTAGAAGAGATCGGATTATCAACTAATCTCAACATTTATTTTGATATATTTATCATAGTATTAACCGTCTTATTATTAATGAAATGTTATAAACAATTTTCCGTAAAAAACTGAAGTATTTTTAAAAGGTATATTTTAATTTCTTAACAATGATAGAACCAAATGAGCAGAAGTTGTTCTACTACATTATTTTCTTTTTGTCGACCAGCCAAAGAATACACGAATATTTTAATCAAATTAATGTCAAATAAAAAGTTGGTTATAGTGTATCACCAGAAGTTTGTGGGTTTGGTTTTGAGTTTATAAAATATAATTTTTGATGAATAAATTGAATGTAAAATAATATATGTTTAAATAAAATGATTGAACAATAAAGTGTTAAAATTTATTCTAGAATCAAAAACTCAAATTTCTAATTTCGAAGAAGCCAAATTCACTATACATGGAAGCAACCAAACATTAGAACCAATTTGACCTCTTTATAATTAATTTTGGTCATTCTAAATTTGAATCTAAAATGCACTTTATTAATTCAACATATTGATTGATCCCCGTTGATCAAAACTATTCAAGGGATTGATGACCAATCAATATGGTGTATACTGGAAAAGGAAAACACGTGCAATTCTATACTGAACATATACATTGACTAATCATGTCTTTATGTTGCATATGCAGGTGAATTACTGTGTCCTTTTCCTTCATTGTAAAGTATGGTACATAAGAAGTAAACATTCAGAAGTAGCATGCTCCCTTTGCAAATCAGTCAAATTGCTTTAGCATGGGAATTTGAAGCAACTTTGTTTCTTTTGCCTAAAGGGATTAATACATGGACAGTTTAAATTCTGTCTCACTAAAGATAAACAATATAAAAAAAAAAAACTGATCTATTGAAGTTTTCCCCTTTGTTCAGAAGAATAGCAGGTACTTTTCTCTTTTTCTGTGATCCTTTGTCTCTTTTCTGAGCTTTAACCTTCAATGACATTCTTATCATGAAGAATGCCTCTATTTGGTTTGGCTTTTGCAAAGCCAGAATCAATTCTGGAGCATTTCAAAAGCAATTCTGCAATATTTAACATGTTTGGTTTGGCTTTTCAAAATAGTTTTTATCCTCCAAAAGCAATTCTAGTTGAAGCTACAATTCCTAGCTTCTTACTTTCCTAGAATCAATTCTACACCCTCAATTCTATTAATTCCATCCCTGCCCTCATTAATTTTTCTAACCCTTCTCCAACCGAATTTTTTCTTTCTGCAGTCTTATTAAAATAAATGTTGGTGAAGAGAATAACATTTATTTTCTGCAGTCTTAACTCTCAATTCTATTAATTCCATTCCCCCTTCACAGTCCACTTTTCTCAACCATAATTCAACCACCCTTCCCAAATTTAATCCAAAAATTTATTACCATCAGCTTATATAACAACATCATCTCCTACAAGGAAAAATTGTGGTGAAGAGAACAACAAGAAGAAAAAATTCTGCTCAAAAGATAACAACAACAACAACAAGGTAATTTGTCATTTTTGAGTGATTTTAACTTTTATTTGCTTACTTGTTGTACCAAAATCACACTTTTTTCTTTGTTGCAATGCTTATAAAATTTGTTTGGTTCCATAAATTAGTACCTCTTATTAATTTATACAAAGGAAAAATATTGCTGCATTGTATGTGTTTGATAAAATGTCTCTTAGAAATTAGTGTTTTTTTGTGGGTAATTTGGTACTGGTTTACTTGTTTTTTGCTGTTTTTCTGTATTTTAGCATGAAGTTTGTATCAGTTTGTTTGTTCAATGCGAAACTAATTAACAACATGTGTGTATAAATAACAAAGTGTGATCAATAAAGTGTAAAAGTGTTTTTTGAGATTATTTTCTTCTCACATACGAATACTCTTGATTTTTTACCCTCAAGGTATGTGTGATCAATAAAGGGTAAAAGTGTTTTTTGAAACATATCACAAACAATATCCAGCAACTCAACAACAAAACCCTCATCATGTTCTTCAATATGCATCTATAGATAGGTAGTGTTGGCTCATTTTATCTTTTATTTTTCCTATCATACTTTGTGTACATAGCATTATGGCTACGCAAAGGAAAGTTTCCGCGGATCCTCCTTCAAGTAATGATAAAGTTCAAAGATCTAAAGCTAGTTGGACGGATCTTAAAGTGAATGAAATATTCATCCAAACATGTTTGGATCAAGTTATCAAGGGTGAACGCATTGGCACCAGCTTTACTAAGAAAGGGTGGAAAAACATTGTTTGCCAATTTCATGAATCAACTGGGAGAGATTATGACAAGAATCAATTGAATAATAGGTATGATACCTTGAAAATGGAATGGAGAGTATGGTTTGACCTATTTGGAAAAGTTACCGGAATGGGGTGGAATAATGAAAGGAATACCTTTGATGCACCAGATGAGTGGTGGGAGAATAAACAATTGGTATGTGAAAACACAAATATGTTGCTTAGTTATACTTAGATTTATATTTAATATGTTAATTAAATGATGATGGTTATGAAATGCAGGAAAATCCTCTCTATGGAAAATTTAGAGAGAAAGGACTTCCATTTGCTCATGAACTAACCACACTTTTTAAGGGTGTGGTGGCTAACGGGGAGCATGCTTGGGCACCTTCAAGTGGCATATTGCCCAATGAGGACGGTGGTATTGATGTTGGTGATTTTGGTCCAGGCCAAAATAATATTGACTTGGATGTGGGAGAAGGATCGGGTGATAGTGAAGATGCGAGTATTGGAGCAACAGGAGAATTTGCAAATATTAATTTGAATATTTCACAAGGAGATGCTAGCCGAAGTAGTGGACAAAAGAGAAAGAGAGTCCGTGGTGTTGATAAGAAAACCAAGAAAAAGACAACTCCTGCATTGGCAATAGCTGAAGCTGTGAAAGAGATTGCTGAGACATGTAAGGCGAGAAATGATGTTATAAATAATGCATCTATTGGTGTAGTGATGGCTGAGCTCCATAGCATGGATGAAATAACAAGTGATATAGACTTGTTCATGAAATGCTGTCAACTAATGATGTACAAGCCAGCTAGGGAGATGTTTGTTTCCTTTGAAGGTTTTAAGGATAGAAGATTGGATTGGCTTAAGCATGCAGCAAATAACCCTTTGCCATTTATGAAGATGTAACTGTTTCGGAGCAAACTTAAGTTTTAGGAGTTAACTTATATTAGGAGTAAGCTTAAGTATGAATGCTATAAGTATTAGGAGTAAACTTAAGTATGAATCTGCTATAAGTATTAGGAGTAAGCTTAAGTATGAATTTGCTATAAGTATTAGGAGTAAGCTTAAGTATTAGGAGTGATCTTATATTAGAAGTTATCTTTAATGATGTGGATCCTTTTAGAACTTGCACCGTAATATGTAATATATAATTTGAAATTTGAATGAAGTGGATCCTATTATGTGTTTTTCTGTCGTGTTTTCTGCTATAGTTTATGCTATATTTCTGCTATATTTCTGTACATAATTCTGCTATAGTTTTTTGTACATAGTTCTGCTATAATTCTTTAAATGATTCTGCTATACTGTACATAATTCTGCTATAGTTTTCTGTACATAATTCTGTTATAATTCTGTACATAATTCTGTTATAATTCTTTACATAATTCTGCTATACTGTACATAATTCTGCTATAGTTTTCTGTACATAATTCTGTTATAATTCTGTACATCATTCTGCTATAATTCTTTACATAATTCTGCTATACATAATTCTGCCATATACATATCATAATTCTGCCATGTACATATGTTTTCTGCTATGGTTTTCTAATAACAACATTATTTACAATAGGTGAAGGTAGAAATGGACAATTGGAATGAGCAATCCGACCACACTAGAGACGAAGATGAAGAAGATGATGATATTTTCCAAAAAGCTATTTTTGTGGCTGCACTAGTTGGTGAGTATGCAGTAAACCATTTATGCAAAGAACCTTGTCGAACTAGTGAGCTAACGGGTCATTCCTGGGTTCAAGAAATATTGCAAGGTAATCCCACTCGTTGTTATGAGATGTTTCGAATGGAAAAACATGTATTTAATCTATTGTGCACTGAATTAGTTGAGCTTGGTTTAAAGTCATCTAATCGAATGACGGTTGAAGAAATGGTTGCAATGTTTTTAGTTGCTGTTGGCCACGGGGTAGGTAATAGAATGATTCAAGAAAGGTTTCAACACTCGGGTGAGACTGTAAGTAGACATTTTCATCAAGTGCTTCATGTCGTCCTTAAGTTGTCTATGAAATATATTAAACCCGAAGATCCTATGTTTCGTGATTGTCATTCCAAAATAAAAAATGATCCACGATATTGGCCATTTTTTAAGAATGCTATAGGAGCAATTGATGGTACACATGTGTCATGTGTAGTTAGTGGAAGTGAGCAAACAAAGTTTATTGGAAGAAAGGGATATGCTACACAAAATATAATGGTTGTATGTGATTGGAACATGTGCTTCACTTTTGTATTAGCTGGTTGGGAAGGTACTGCTCATGATGCTTGTGTTTTTGACCAGGCTTTGACAAATGCGAACCTTAATTTTCCACACCCTCCGCCAGGTTTGTTATTTAATATTACTACAAATGATTTGTTATATTTGACTAAAGTTTAAATATATTTTTTCTTTCTTTCTAGGTAAGTATTATTTGGTAGATTCTGGCTATCCAACACCAATAGGGTACATTGGTCCATATAGATGTGAACGATATCATCTTCCTGAATTTAGGCGTTCTAACGGATTCGCAAATCATAATGAAGTATTTAATTATTATCACTCTAGTTTAAGGTGCACAATAGAAAGAACTTTTGGGGTATGGAAGAACAGATTTGCAATCCTACGTCGAATGCCTAAGTTTAAATTTGAGACTCAAGTTCAAATAGTTGTCGCAACAATGGCTATACACAACTTTATCCGAAGGAAGGCAGAAAATGATATGGATTTTAATGTTTATGAAGATGAAAGCACAGTCATTCATCATGATGATAGCTCATCTAACTTGGATCAATCACAAGTTTTAAATGTAGTTTCGTCGTCAGAGATGGATCGCGTTCGAAACATAATCCGCAATGAAATTATTGAGCACAGGCAAAATAATTAGTATTGTACTTTAAATTATTATATCAATATTTTAGTACTATAATACACATTATGTTAGTTTTGTAATAATATTTTAATACTCTATTGCACTTTAAATTCTATTATCTATTTGTAATTTTTATTTTCATGATGTTAGTATTGTAATACCTTATATTTTAGGACTATATTGCACTTAATTATCTTAATTTAGTAATTTCTATTTATTTGTATTTAACTATGTCTATTTTGGTAATTATACATTCAAAAGTAATTTTGATCAAAACTATTCAAACAACAATCATTCTGTTTAATCAATTCTGCATTATTGCATCCAAACATAAATCAATTCTGTCAGAATCAATTCTGTCAAAATCAATTCTTTCAGAATCAATTCTGTCAGAATCAATTCTACACACCTCAGAACCAAACACACACTCAATATTGAGGGGGTGATACATTGATTATCATAGAGGTATACATCTCTTTTACTATCACACACAAATGTAACACGAGAGTCGTGACTACGTGGTCCTCACCATCCCACCTAACATTCTTTTTCACATGAGTGAATTTACTGAAATGTCTTTTTACATGGGGTGTATAATGGTGGTAGGATAAAAAGGATGTCAACATAACATTATTCATCAATGTGAGCTAAATCATGCGATTAATAGGCGTTATGAATCCTCTTACTATAAATAATGAAATAAAGAAGTAAATGCATGTTTACTACAAAAGCTTCTCGTGAATTCGAACAAACTCATACCAATGTGTAGCAACCAATAATCAATGTGGTCAAACAAACCACAAACATTAAAAATAAGATAAAGAAGAAGACGAACGAACACCACAATATTTATTTACCAAATTCGATCCAAATTAACCTACGTCAAAGGGGAGAGAGGAGTTTTCCAATCCATTATAAATGAGTTTCTTACAAAAAGATACAAAAGTTGCATGAAATTAGCCTTCAACAATAATCTCTAATCTCTACCCTTTTCTCAATATCTTTACTTGAACAAAAGATTCAATGATTTCACTCTCTAAGGCATTTAAAATGTTTCCAAACCCAATATTCTACCACAAAACACACTCAATTCTTAGTCTTTAACTACATAAGAATTTCCTAATTTGATGAACTCTAGTCTGCCTTATTATCACCTCAGATCATAAATGAAAACGTTGCCTTGTATATAAGCATTAGTCTCCTTGTCTTTCCGTTCAAGAAACAACGTAATGGACTACAAGACTTCCCGAGCAAGAAATTAAAGAAGGGAAGCAAATTGTCTTGCTTGTCTTGCACTTTAAAAAATAGACTCGTGGACGATATGTCTTGATGAGAAAGAAAAACGTATGGTATTTCCGCTTTCTTGTGAAAAAGTAGCTTCAAAATAAAATAATTTTGAGCCCTACACAACAAAACTATTGTGTATAAAGTTCTATCGTATTAAAATTGATTTTAGAGGTTTAGAAATTTTGATGTATTTGAATGTTTTTCAATAAAACTTATTTTATCTTTTAAATGGATTTCAATAGATTTTCTCTCTCTCGAACTACCAAAGTAAATCTTCTAGTAGGTATTTATCCTGCAAACTGAGCAATTCATGAGATGTGTAAAGAAATTACCTCTTATATTCAACATGTGACTTTTTTTCTCAACACTCTCGATCAATTCCTTTTTCAAATCCTGCGGTAGCTGCACGAGCTCTTCCCACGTGCTATAAATGACCTAGGAATAGGAAGAATCCTAGAACAAAATGAGAAGTAGTTGACCAACTTCTCGGAGAGACATAATTGACTGCATTAATCTCTGTAGCTACGCCACCCACGGAATTTAAAGAACCTAAAGGAGTATGAGTCGTATATTCTGCGGAACGACGTTCTCTTCTCTTGATTCGTTTTGTTTTTGGACATTTACTCAATGGAGTCGGTTGAATAGTTGCACATACTCTTTTGTAATTACTCTTTTGGTCATATGAGTTGCTGTGAGACCTTTTAAATTTATTGAAAGATATTTTTTTATGATATATCTTTTACGATGTGTTTTAGAAGAAATTAAACTAATCCACTAAAGTTATATGTATTTTTCATGATCTATTTTACTTATTTTGAACAACACAGGGGCTCTAAAGAGCTACGATAACTCCATTGAGTTTGGGTAGGGGTCAATTCAATTTTTCATTTCTTTATTGAACTTGGTAATATGTTGATGTTTTTTTAGGCATTGTACGATGTTGGATTTTTAGCACAAACTCAAAAGCTTGGAATACGAGGTTCAAAATTTCAAATAGACACTAAATCTTTTTGCATATACGAGACTTCTTTATTCAACATTTTGCACGTTACTATAGGATAGCACTTGTGTACCATAATGATATATATCATTGTCCAATTAGAATGTGTCATGTGGCACACCCTTTAAAAAAATGGAAAATGCTTTGTCAAGCAAATTTTCCCCTCACGAATGAACAACAAAATCCATTTATTGACTGATTTTCCATGTATTGTGGCCATGGCCCACTGATAATAAATGGAGCCTTTTTTTCTTTCTTTTTGTTACAACTAAATTTTCTCCTCGTAAAAGCTCGGGATGATTTTTTTCCGGAAGATATAGCACTCCCCTAAAAAAATATATCAAATAAAGCATTTATAAAGTAACATTGGTAGGTGATATACTCTAATTGGCCAATGGTATATACCATTGGTAGTGAAATCCGTTACTACAACCCACTTGTGTCATTTCTTTTTCATTGATGTTTTTATGAAATATATGAAATCAAAAGAAAGACAAATATATCAAAGTAATAATCAGACTTAAACATTGAAAATAAGGAAAATAAAGCCAAGAGGATCGATATAATGTAGATTTATACTTTTGTGGGAGCGTTATGACGATCTTTTGAATTTTACTTGATTGATTTCGAAATTTAGTGACTTAAGTGTATTTAAAAGAGGAATGAATGGTTAAAATAAATCATTTCGATGAGTGAAAATGATTGGTTAAAAGAAATATGGAAACAATCACCATATATGATTAAACTCTATCTCTTAAAATTACAAAGTCAAACTTCTACTATTAAGTTCACATCTCAAAGGCTAAAATAGAAAAAGCAAATATCTAAATGAAAAAACTATTAGGAAAAGTTCAAGTCTTGTTGAATAAAAGTAAGATCTAAGCGGAGTTGACCATGAGTTTCATATCTCATCTTATAAACTAATTTTATCAATGAGATGGTTCATCATTTATATCAATGCACTAAACTAATTAGTGTTTAAAAAAACTCAAGTTTCACGTAAAATAAACTTAAGACTCAAATAAATTTATGAGTGACACTCATTAATCATCACCTTATTATCTGCTCTCTTTAAGAATGAGAATGAGTTAGATTCGATATAAGCACGTAATTAGTTATGTTGTTATGATCGATCAGGGACCATATTTTATAAATTGACATTCGTGGTTTCTATGGATAAACATAGACAAAAGACAAACAGATCTAAACAAAAGTGTGGGATATATTTTTTAACTCTCTTGAAAACCAAACCAAGATGAGGAGAGGGAATAGCTTTAATTTACCCCTTGACCATGCTTTCTTCATTAACATGATCGGGTGATCAAAACCTCTTTAGCTAAAGTATAACTCCAAAGATTGTGACATCTGGAATGAACATTTTTTAGACTCGGAAAGAGAAAGGAAATGTTGTGTGGCTTGGTGAGAAGTATTACTAAAAGATATTGTAGTATTTTATATTGGGTGGGTAGAATGTCCCTGTATTCCAAGCATTCTTTGCTTAAAGAGAGAGTTAGCGCAGCTCCATGAATAAAGCAAAGGACAAAAATAATTACTAGTGTGGTTAAAGGTAAAGCAGCACAATATCATCCCAATCACTTGCATGCATTAGCACCTAAATATTTTGGAAGTTTGGAGGGGAGGGGAGGGGAAGGGGAGGGAAGGGAGGACATGGAAAAAAATTAAATGGAAAGAATGGAGAGCTTTAGAAGGGGAGGACTTTGAAGGGTTTAGTTTTATTCAAAATACAAAATTCTCATAATTTGGAGAAACTAAAAAATTGCATTGGAGGATGGTTTCCGAGGAATTTTTGAGGTGTTTGAGTAAATTTTCTAAATCCAATATATATTGTTATAATACACACAAAATTAAAAGTACATTAATCATAAGTATCTTTTTATCATTCACTAGAAAAACACACTCTTGTCCAAAAAAAAAAAATCATTCACTGGAAAAACACACTCTTTATTTTTATTTGTTTAAAAGATTTCTTTATTTTTTACTCTAATATCATCCCTCCAAAGCCCTCTCTCCTTTCTTCTCCACACTCCCAAACAAAGCAGTAACGAACAAGAACAAAAGAGAGCATATGAGTGTTTGGGATGTGAGGGTTGTTCTAAAGATCATCTACATTGAATCAATAGTGACAACACAAGTGAGTTAAACACCATATTTTAACCTAAAACCTTAAAATATTAAGTTTATATGTCATCTCGCATATATATTTACTCAATATTTTAGGTTTTTC
The DNA here is from genome assembly GCA_946800305.1 of Medicago arabica. Taxonomy (NCBI): domain Eukaryota; kingdom Viridiplantae; phylum Streptophyta; class Magnoliopsida; order Fabales; family Fabaceae; genus Medicago; species Medicago arabica. The sequence continues at coordinate 46,252,294 of OX326970.1, forward strand.
ATATATTATGGAACTTATAACTCATATTTATTACACAACAATTTTCTCCTCAAACGTAGTTCATCTATTCATTCGTCCATGTAAAGATGCACAAGGAGTCGCTTCCTTTAGTAACTATCGGCTCCTGCCATTTTTTGGGACGGTAGAACGATCCCGAAAGATCGATCTTCATATTGAGTCAATAACAACCATACAAATGAGTTGAAAACCGTATTTTAATTCAAAATCTTAAGACATTAGTTTATAAAATTGCTAGAAACACTCTTTTATTAATACTCTTTCTAACGTTCACTCTTTTATTGAGTAAAGTCATATGAGTCCTACCACTTTATGTGAGACATCTTTCTGAAGTGTATTGTCCATATTAATTTCACCAAAAAAAAGAGTGAGTATTTAAGAGAGTGTGCACTCCTCTTAAATTTATAGATCTTATCACTAATATATTTATTACTAAACATTTACTTTTTCATATAGTGAAAAGCTTCTAACCACACACACTTACTGTACAACAATAAGAGCATGCATACGATGGTGAACTTGCAAAACGGAAAACCATGAAGTGAAACTTGAGGTGTCTCATGGATTGCCCTTAAAGATTTATGTGTCTCATATGTGCAGTACTGCAGTTCTCGAGGAACATCAAATTTGTCCCTATACGCTGGAGGTAGGAGAATAACAAAATGGAAAATGATAAAAGAGATGTAAGTGTAACTAAGGAGGAATATAATAAGAGAGCAAAAGGAAATTTATTTTTTCAGTATTCCCAATCCTCAAGTAATTCTAGACAATATTTTCTCTAACACAAAGATATGCCTTTGGAAGGTCTTGCCACTTCAAGCCCAAGGAATTTTTTTAGTTTATCTTCTTAATAAGGAAAGTTTTATCCAAAGCTGCTTTCAATTCATCATATTGCAACAAGTGGGAATCACTCAAAGTAGTTCAATCCTTCTGTGTCTGATTGAAGCCTTGTGCAGTAAGTCTTGATTCAAATTTTTCTATACTTGCATGCATTTTCATTTTCAATTAGGAACTCAATCTCATTTTGCATGGCTCACCTTGAATCTTGATTAGCGGCATGAAAATTAGAAGATTCAACTTCAGTGGAGAGGGACATAACATAGGCTTGGTGAAAGTTTAAAATAGGGAAGAAAATTACATATAGATAATTGCAGGATGTGGATGATGTTTGAATGACAAACATATTCCTTCAAATGTACACATTGTCTAACAATTCTAGTAAATTCTCAAGTTTAGGTTCAGAAGAAATTATGCTTTCTGCGTTATGCCTAGGTGATGTATTATTTGTTAGGAAATGTTTGAAGAGAGTTATGGCTACTTTCTGCGTTAGAGCACTTATGTCGTAGCTAGTCTATTTTTTATTAATTTTGGTTTTACTCCATTTAAAAAAGCTCAAGTTTATGTAACTAATCTAAATCAATAAAAAGTTTAAAAAAATTATTAACTAATTCTTATACAAAAGATTCAAAAATAATAATTAAGATTCTTCTTCAACTTAGCTGACACATCAACATTAATTCTCTAATTCATCACCAAACTTAGCTGAGACAAAAATGATGAAATAAACGTAAAAAACTTGTTCAGAAAATTGTGATGCTGGGGTATTTTTGCCAAAAATAGAGAAATAAATGTTAACTTGTGTCTTAAGAGCACACGATATATATATATATATATATATATATATATATATATATTAAAATAGAATTAAACAATAATATCGTATTGAAAAGATAAGTTTTTAAATTTTTATGGTTATGAATGCACAATTTCTAAGATTAAATTTCTTTATTTAATTTTTCATCTTGTGCCATAAGGCCACAAGTTAACGATACTTATAAATTTTGGACATCAATTTTTTTTTTGTTAAGACACGTCAAAATTTTATTGTTTACGTATTCTTCAGTTTTTTCTGTATATCATAAAATGTTTTAAAATCGTATAAGACAAAAGTTAAGACAGAACCCCTTCAGGAATTTTCTTTTAAGATAGTGTAGATATAAAGATAAATTTACGTAGTGTCACGAGTTTATACTTTGGAATCTGGAAGTGTGTTTCTCCTCAAGGTCTCAGGTTCTATTCCCTCCGATACTAAATTAGGTGGGTTAGTTTAGCTTCTTAAAAAAAAATGTAGTGTCACGAGTTTATACTTTAATGGTCAAATTAGATAGTAGAAAAAGTAAAACTAGGACTAGGAGTGACAGCGGAACAAGAAAAACTATAGAGAATTTCACCTGCGGGGTTTGTTTTGGACAGGACATGCCCAGGGCACTCAAACAAAAGAAAAGTAAAAAGAACACAATAATCAATAGTGTATGCAGGTGATGGATCATAGATACAGAAACACCAAAAAAAACGAGGGAGCCTTTCTAGTCCTATACTACAAATAGCTGCTCCTTTGACAAGATTGTTGAAAATCTTGTTTCATTTCCAATTTTGATTTTTATTCTCTCAACCATTTGTACTTCACTCGTGTAAGCAGTTCAGAAATGTACTTCTCATCCATCTCTTCCTAGCTATAGTATCTTTTATGGATATATATATATATATATATATATTCCTTTTTTCTGTTCTTTCTTAATTTTCTTTCATTTTCCTGTTCTTATTATATATATCAGAATCCATGTCTTACTTTGAGAAAAGTGTTCACACAGAATAGGGAAATGTCTTACTTTGAGCACTGAATATTTCCAACAGTGCAGGATAACATATAACATGAAATTGCCTTAAAAAAACATATAGCATGGAATATAAAGTTAGCAATTGTGCGAATGTGACAAAAGTGGTGAAAGATTGAACATGTTTATTTTTAATTCATCCCATTCAAAAAATAATAATTCGCATTAGAAAAAATGAATTGATAGGCAGCTCAGTTATTATATAACCAAATTACATCGAAACAATTTAACTATAATAATCAAGAAATTGTTTTGAATGAAATGACAAGTATCACATAAAATTCACGTCTATAATTGTGCGCTTTTTGGATTCGATCAAGGATGAAGATTTTCATACAAACAAAATCGACATTAAGTTAGACCTTACAAACAATTGTCTTAACCTCTAATAGGATGTTTTAGTTTATTTAATTGTAATATCAAGAGTTTTCAGGAAACAAAAATTAATAGCAAGATATTTCGGTAAAACTTCCACATTAAGACCAAAAAAATAAATATTATTTACCAACAATGAATTGAATCAAGTAATAATAAAATTTGACCTTTAAGGGGGTTCAAACATTAGCTCTTGCGTATGGAAAAAACTTGATTGAGATGATAGAATCTACTTTGTATATGCCTCGTCGGTTCTCAAATGAAGATTAATCATCGTTAATCGACGATAAAAACTTTGTACGTTTAACATGGTAATGCAAATAAATATATTCTGACCCCTATCATTAAGGGTTTGAGAAATCAAATTTAGAGATTTTTTTTGTCTCATCTCTCCCTGTCTATCAATAAGGGCTTGAGAAATTCTTGTTGATGTATCAAACATGAGCTTGAAAGTTCCACATTGAATGAGAAAGTGAGAAACAAGTTTAATGTTATAAATATGAACACAATTTTTAGTGTTGATTGTTCGATTAACATACAAGATCTTTTTATTTTGATTTTATTATTGTGAAGACTTAGTCATCCAGCCTCAATTTAATGATCGATATCACTTATTGTGCAAAATGTGTGATTACCTTTTCTTTTTTGTTTGAAAACTCAAGATTTAGCTTAAGGACTGGATAACCTAGGAGATCAATTGCCCTGTTTATTAGTATGTGTCCAATTGAGGTAAGAGCAAAGTTTTATATGGACTAGTCTAACACGAAAATTGTTATCATCTGAAGGATTTAAACCTGTGACCTAGAGATGAACAAACTCCTAAGTTCCAACACATGAATGTGTGATTCCCTTACGGTAAAAGATTTGGCAAAGTGGATGTGCTAAGAGTTTCATCTTGCAATCTTAAGGTACATAGTTCAAACCCCCTCGAAGAAGGTTCTAAAATAACCACAACCATCACTTTGATTGATAAATTTTCTCACTTCCCCAATTATTATTTTTTATGGAAAAACGAGGGGGGGGGGGGTGTTTAAATCACTTATGTAATTGCTCTCAGGACAATGTGATGATGCTAAGACTCCTCTGATAACCTAATCTTTTTAATCTATATACTATATATAAAGGGGATATGGGATTTTGGACTGGTCATTTTATTACATTTTCCTATAATAATATGTTGTATTGTTGGTGTCATTAAAAAATAGAAAAATTTATATTATATTGTTTATTTCACCATTAAAATACATTGGACCCCACTTATATTTTTTAAGTTGTAAGGTTCAAAGCAATTATTATTTTTAAAATAATTTGGTATCTGGTATGAGGATCGACTAGTTCGATGGGTTCAATCTTATAGTCCACTTATTGGGGTCTTATTTAAAGCCAGAGTGAAGTTTAGTATGAGCTAGGTTCAATGCACATTTTAATGGTGAAATCACTCAGATAACTCTCTTTTAGGTCATAGGGAGCTTCAATGGGATGAATTTTTATATTTGGCTAATAGCAACCACATAAATGAGATTAAACATTACATCTCCACTCAAAACTTTAAGATATTAGATTTATGGATTCTACTTATATGTTATTCAAGTTCAACTATTCTATTAAATATAGAATTTTAACTCACACTTGACCTCACACGATCTCTACCTCTAATATGAAACTTTGTGTCAGGGATCCAACACTAAAAATCTCGCACACTCTTCAATCAAATCAAATCAAAATTAAAACTTTGATATCACTTTTGCGTCACGAAAAAACTCGAAGATAATTCGTATTAAGCCAAAAACAAAATAAATGAGTTGTAATTGAAGGGATCCAAATCACATCAAAACTCATCCATTCTCACCACATATACCTCAAAGATAGGCCCCACAAACATTTCCCCTCACACTTTACGCCCCAACCTCCTCCTTTTTCCATATAAATACAACACTCTCAATTCCGTTTCTCTCTTTACCCATACATTTCTCGTTAAAATATCATCTCGCCAACCTTCATTCATTGGCTCTTTTCTTTCTTCTCCTTGTTCTCGTGCCCTAGTAGCATTTCCATGTGACTCACCCTTAAGTTTCTTAAGAGTTTGGAAAATGATTCCATAAGTTATGCTAGTATTAAGAACTTTTTTGTTGTTGTTATTTGTTAATTTGTACAAGTACGCAAGCATAATGCTAGCTGGAGCATTTTCATGCGAGCATGCAAATAACGACAATAGTTTTTGAAACAACCAAACACATTGTTGGCACTTCTATTGTGGTTTCAAACTATCTATATAAACCACTTCTCAAAATGAAGTTGAGATACGGAAGAGACGTCAAGAGGAGACAAACTTGAAGAACCAAGAACAAGATTCTTTCAGTTTGGTAAAGTCATTTTTCAATACTCTCATTTCACTATACCAAACTCAATCCATTTCTTCAATAATAATTTGCTTTCTTCTTGTGCATATATTATTTAGATGAGAAATGTTATTTTTACATGATTTTTTTAATGATTTTAACAATGATTTTGTTGTCCGACAACCTTTTATTTATGTTATTTATTTATCTTTTCTCTTTGAATCAAATCAATAGTTATAATCATTCAATTTACTTACTGGGAGAATGGTGATTGACTGTGATTGCGATTTACTTACTGATTGTGATTAACACAAAAGATAAAAAGAGAGAATCAAAAGAGTATGTGTCACAATCAGAAAATTTGGCCTCCAACACGCTTCATTTCATTTCTATTCTTTTAATTTCAATTTTTGTACGATAAAGCAAACCTTACAAACATAAATATGATCATCATTACATTGCATACAAGATGACATGATAGTAGTAACCATAGCCATAGCTATAGCATATCGTAGTATCATTTATCATTGATTCATTCTTATTCTAACGAGATTGAATGAAGGCTTTTAATTATTCACTGTTTTATGTTTTGCTTGAGATTTTGTGTTGTTCCTTTTCTTTTTCTTTACATTTTTAGCTTAGGATCGTTTTTTTTGTCGGTGATTTAACAATGAGAAATTCATCTCTTAAAATGAATAAATGAATATTCCAGAGTTTGAACCGACTCGCGTCTATATAACGCAATGTTCAATACCCTTTATTATTTGCTTCTTTTATTTTTCTCTTGAAATTAAAATAATATTTGAATGTTTAATGCTTTATTATTCAAGAAAATGATTGCCTGCTACAAACTTTTAATTTGTTTGTTTCAATTAAAAACCAAATGGTAGTACATTGGTATGGTACATTTTCCCAAAGTTTTTGTTTGATTCATTGAATTTGAGGCATATATAATAAATGCTATTATTGCATGCTTTTGTTAATGTTATTGTTGTTGATTGTGTAGAGTGAAGGAGCAAAAATGTTGCAATGCATAACTTGTGCTAAGCAAACATCTGAAGATGGGAATGAACAAGTTCAGCAGAGAGGCACACCAACCACCAGAGAATCCAAAAATCTGTCTGCGCAGGTATACTCTCTCTTTCTCTCTTAGACCTATGAATTTTGCTTTTGCAGCTTCTTTTTTCATCTTGATGATGAAAACTAAACTAAATCAAACCCTTTGAGGGTGATCCAATTGTGGGGACCATTCTTCGAATCTTTTGTGCTTTATATATGTATCATCTATATGTATGTTGCTTTTAAAATGTTTGGTTAGATGATTGAATTATAATTCAATTGTGTTCAATTGTTTGAATTAAGATGTATAAATTTAAATCAATCTAAATTAAGGTCGGAAGTTCATCTAAAGAAATCGAAAACCACGAAAAATCAAATATTATTGAATGTTTTATGTTTTTTTGTGAGTGTCGGTGAAGTTTGGGTGAATGTCGGTGAAGTTTGGGTCAAATGTAAGATTTCTTCTTCAAAAACAAACAAATATGCTTACATGGATGTACAGATTCCTTAATTTTTTTTATCGGAAATGAGATATTGAATTAATCTATTATTTGTTGGTTAATTATTTTTTATTTTAATTAAACTTAATTTTTCTTACCATTTGTTATTTTGAATGTTTGTTTTGATTATATCATGATTTAACTCAAACTTATTACTTTACCATGATTTTATATATAATATAGGTATTAAAAGATTTTCTTGCGATTATAATTTAGGTCAACCAAAAATTGATATAAACTAAATCACATTTAGTTGGATTAAATCATATACTTCTAGAGAATTCATCTAATCAAACCATATATAATTTTATTTTTGTTTACATTTAAGTATGCCATATTTTGAGTTTTGATCTTTTGAGACTAGAAGGAAAAAAAAATGCCATATTTTATATGAATATGAAAATGGATATTAGTTTTTTAAATAAAACAATTTTATGAAAACTGTGTGCTATACCTTGATTTAAGAATATATATTATCTTGTAACCAAAAAAAAATACATTACCCATGGACTTAGATATACCCATGGACTTATATATAAATGAAAAGTTAAATGTAATTGACCAAATGCATAGTATTTCTTTTTTGTTTATAATCAAGTATTCCATATTTTATATGAATATAAAAATGGATATCAGTTTTCTTGAAAAACAATTTTATGAAAATTTACCTTGGATTATTTTTATATTAACTCCGATCTAAATATAAATAAAAAGGTACGTGTAATAGACCAAATACACAGTGTCCTTTTTTTTGTTTATATTTAAGTACATATGTTTATATATGAATATAAAATGAGTGTCACACACACGGGTACACTAGTTCTCTAGGCAGGGATTGATTTGGTTTAGGATGACGTAAATGTGTTGTAGTGTTTTGTACACTTTATGTTGCTGACGGATGGTCCACATTTTTTTTCCTTGGTTTGGACTTTGGTACATTAATTGTTTTATTTTATATGCATGTGGTGATGTTGCTAACCTGATGTGACCACCATCATCATCAAACAATCAAACTTGATTCTAATGCCTTATTCTTTCTTTCTAGAGTTAGGATTTGTGGAACCAACTTGTCTAGTAGTAGTTTCTCAGTACCCTTTTTGGCCAATTATAATTTCACATGAGAAGATAATCAATATATGTAATGTAAATACTCTTTTATGCTCTTGACAATAAATTTTACAATCTAATTTACCAAATTTTAATCAACATTTACTCTAACTACCTAGATTGTTATATTGTCATTGCCTTACCATTTTAATTTGTTATTTATGTTTTAATGAACTATCTGATTTATGATGAGAACCTAGGACAACATGTTCCACATTCATCAGTTTAGTTAAATGTTGAGAAAAGTTGTCTAACAAAGAATGGAATGTGCCATATTCGTATCATGGTGTGGTCCATCCTTGAATTCTTGTCGTCACACTGTTTTTTTTTTCTTCAAGTTTTTTATTATATATTTCTATGCAAATTATATTGATTGACATTTATTTTGACCGAAAAGTATGTTTACCAAATAAATAAAAATCCACTACGGCTGTTGAAGTATGATGTTGCAGTCATAAGAGTCGTTAAATTTAGATATATAAAGTTTATTTTTACAAATTTAACATCTCTTTAAGTTGCAACATCATCTTATAGCCGTAGAAGATCCAATTTCACACTCTTTAATAGGAAGTCTTTATTTCAATTTCTTTTTGTGAAATGAATCTCTTGAAAAATTGTCCTGCCGACCTTGTCAAATAGGAATGCCTTATTAGGAAAATACACATGGATTTCACCCAAAAATTAGTGACAGTCTATTTTTGTTCACATTATAAATGCTTATTAGCTCCACCTCATTTTCATGCTATTCCTTGTCAGCAACTATTGCATGCAAATCTGAGCTAGGCACATAAATTTTAAAAAGATAGGCAAATCTTGTTTGAATTATCTTATTAGAGAGTATACCTTCTTTGAGACGCCTTTTGATACCTATAGCAACTATTTTGAACCATATATTTCTGATTTAATGTGAATATATTGACAATAATATTTGGATAGATATTGTTGAAATTTTCTACAAATAGGAAATGCTTTCCATTGAAGGCACATAGTTGATAGTATAGGTTATATATGAGGTACCTAAAATGAACTTTCTATTAAATAGAATGTGTTATTTGCTTGCACATTACTTGTCATAAATTTATTTCCTATTTGTATTCTTCAGACTTTTGGTATCTATTATACATTATTAAAACTTCTAATGCATAAATGCTAATATGAATGTCTTTTATTTTTGTGCACATGCAGATAAAGGATATTGTGCTAAAGTTCAAAGGTGTTTGCACAAAAGGATCGAGTTCCTACAAAAAAGGACTGAGATCATCTGCTGCTAACTCTGAAGTCAATTCTGAGGTTCAATACCCTTATATGGGAGGTGTGAGCTTAGGTTCAACTCCTCCTTGGGACTTGCCTGTCAATTTCACTGGTGGAAGATCTGATCAAAGGTTTATAGGGGGAACTAGTGGTAACCAAATTCCTACAGTGCAAGAGCCGGTCGTAGCGGAACCTGAGGCTGTGGTGGAGGAAAACAAAGAGTGGGTGGCTCAGGTGGAACCAGGAGTTGATGTTACCTTTTGGTCTCTTCCTGATGGTGGCAATGATCTCAAGAGAATTCGCTTCAAGTATGTTTAAAAATTATTACAAGCTTTGATAATTTTTATTTGTTTAGTTCTATTAAATACTGACACATACACAAACACCGGACACAACACTGAATGTAACCATATGTGTTAGTCTTGTACTAACTCGTCTTCAATCTGAAGTGTCTGTGCTGCATAGGTTTAGTTTACATCTCAAAACTCTAACCTTAAAAGAATGCCAAGAATTTAGTAATGGTAAATTTTATTTGTTTATTTGCCCTTGACATGAATTTTACAATGGGAGCTAAAAGATTTAAACACGCAATATGTATGAAAGAATATGTACCTTTGAGGCCTTAATATCATACAAACTATATCATAATTTAGTTGTAACAATACTTATTGCTTAACATTTAAATGTGAAGTCGAGAAATCTTTGATAAGTGGCACGCTAGAGTATGGTGGGGTGAGAATTTTGACAGACTCAGGGAGCTTTATAATGTCCGGAGTTTCAATGGTCAAGCTCTTAGCACTGCTCTACCATCTGAGGATGAGGTAAACTTTAATTTGTAACATTCATATATGATCTCAAGACTCTATTAAATGTAGTGCATTTTGATTTTGATCTCTAATTATCACATTGTTTCCTTTAAGCAGCAAAGAGAAGCTTCTTACTCAATGCATGAAACTGGAAGTGGAAGCAATGTGGCTGCTTGGGTGAACAATGATTCAATGCTGGAGAATCAGGACTATAATCCTTCAGGATTCACTGTGGGTCAGGGAAGCAGTAGCAACCAAAACATGCATGCAGCTGGGTCATCCATGCAAGCATTAAGGTCTTCTTCTATGAATGAAATTTCATTCAGCAATTCTAGTGACATTGAGTCAGAATGGATTGAGCAAGTTGAGCCTGGAATATTTGTCACAGTCAGGCAGTATCCTGATGGGAACAGTGAGCTTAGACGTATCAAATTCAGGTAACATGCTTATGCTTAAGCTATTTCTATATAATAAAAGATAGTATAATTCTTAGCATATAAGTTATTATCTATTTTTATTAGCTTTCCTAGAGAGTTTTATGAAAATAAGCTGAAAACACCTTATTGACATGTCATGAGCCGTTTTCACGAGCTTATAGACTCCACTGGTAGAGTTAGACCGACCTTTTCAACTCGAGAATTAAGAAAATTTCTATTTAGAACATTGGTAGGGTATGTACTGATGATTTTTTGAACTCTATTTGCAGCCGACAGAGGTTTGGAGATGCAGAGGCAAAAAAATGGTGGGACGAGAACAGAGATAGACTTCGAGAACAATACCTGCAGTGAAGCCTTTGTGCCATGCTGAAGAAAGAAGTTATGTCTTAAGTTGATTGGAGTCTTCAAATTTGAATTGTATGTGTCATATAGAAAACTTGTTTTCTCATCATTGGTGAATATGGATTTATAGGTTAATAAGTTATTCGGTTGAGTCGGATTTTTCAGTTAAATTCGTTTATTGGGGGGTTTAATGTTTTCCATATTATATTATATATTTGTACTTGAATTATTTCACCTGGGATTATTATATATTATGGTCATTGTTGCTATAAATCAATTTATCATTTGCTAATATTGTTTACATAAAGGCTTGCTTGAATTGTCAATCAAGTAAAGTAAGCAAGGAAAATGATAGAAGTTACTATTGCATCTTAAGTTGAAGTTGTTGTCAAATGCATAAACTTCAACAACTTTGTGGCACATTATCAAAGATTACAAAGCTCTTGTGTGTGATTTGTTTAGAGTTGATATTGTGCATGTTATATGTTGATGTTTGGTTCACAAGAGTGATAAGGGATTTTGAAACTTACTTTTTTACCCTTGAAATCTTACAACATTCACATACTACAATTATCAACGACGAGACTAATTCAGACCCTCATCTCATCATTGTTGACTCTTCATATTGCATTATCACTACACTCATTCTAATTCTTATTTTTTCTCTATGATGGTTTCTTCATTCATAACATACACGTATATTGCATTCGTAACTGTCAATACTCAATACCACTCAACTACACATTAATCTTATCATTATTAGATATATATTCATTTTTATTTTATTTTTGACAAAAAATGTTTTTTTTTTTATGAAAAGCTTACATATCAATGTTGAGCCATGCCTCTTATTCGACTGAATGTTACTATTTTTTTTCTCCATTTTCGTCAAATAAGATCTATGAACTTCTCTTTCTCTAAGATTGGCTTCATCCAATCATGATAGACCCTTCATCAATTGATACATTTTTTTTCCAGTTTCTTCAATTAAAATACGTTCGTTGAACACTAGATCTCTATTAATAGAATCCTTTTACATTTTTTACTTCCGATTTCTACAAATAAGTTATGCAATGCTATGAACTTCTCTTCCACAAAGATTGGATTCATCCAAACACAGTAGATCATTCATCGATAGCAGCTCATGTGACTATCTCACCCACCAGAATCATTTGATGCATACATATTTAAAAACTAATATATATAAAGGTCTACTTTTTTTAATATCCTTCCTAATTAATTTTTTGAAACATAACATAACAATGAGATATTTCACTCTATTTATATATTTTCACCCTTGAGATTTTACGAGGAAAAGAACATCCACAGTGGAAACCCTTAATTTGGAGTTTTTAAACGGGTCTCACGTGTACACTTCACTCTTATAATTTTTTAATAAAAGTACCTAATAAGCACTCATTCACTCTAATGGAGATCCGTAGACCAAAGTTCTAAATCAGTTCAACCACTAACTATTCATCATTGAGGATGGATCTTAAATGGTGAAGACTTCACCACTGAGGATGGTCTTACAATCCTATACACGTGCAGTGTGGGCTCGATCCAATATTGAAGGTTTCAACACAAACTTAAACACTAAGGATACTTGTTCAAAGTGAACTCAAGTGTAAAGGTGGTTCTTAGATCTTATTTACATTTGTAAATGAATATGTCTTCTACAACTAAATCGAGGTTGGAATTTTTTTTAAATGAAATGACTTTGTTAAAAACTAAATTTAGAATACCAACATTTATATATAAATAAGAATTCTAATATTTCCTAAACAAACTGTCTTCACTTTTAAGAATAATATGAACATCTCATATTTTGAATATTTATGATTTGAACATTTGTGAATTAACTATTTTACAGCCGCGCACCGCGTGGGTCTCCATCTAGTTTCATATTCAAAACATCTCCTGAATTGTACCATAACCTGGTCTCACCTTTAATTGAAGGATAATAAAGTGAGATGTGCTTCATGTAAAGAAGCTGCTAGTTTTAATCTGAAATATTTACTCCTAACATTACAGATCTGTTTTTTACCAACCTGAGTACTATGAACCTTCTAAAATATATTATTCTGTAATTATATCTACGAGCTCTCAAAAAAGTTGAAAAGGACTAAAGATACTCCGCATAAATACAACCAAAAACTAGCAAATACTATAGATAAATAATTTCATCTTTTCCCTTGAATGACCCTCGAGACAAGGAGAAGAAACTAAAAAACCAATCACTTGTGATAATCTAATAAGAGTTGAGATACTTGATAATGGAGAACTAATAAGGAGATAAAAAAAATTAAATGAAGAACTTAATATTATAATTGGACAAAAAAATCCATCAAATCACAATAACATACCAGCCTTCACAGTATTACTAGTAAACAGAATTCACATTATTAAAATTAAAAATAAAGACATACACAGCCCAAACACTGAATGTGGGGTGTAGTTATTAAGACTTAAGACCGCCATTTCCACATATTTGTCTATGAGCCAAGAGAACCAGGACATGATTTATGAACGTCTCCAACACATCATAAAAGTTCATAAGCTATGATATGTATACTTATTAATAGGCATCAGCTCATGTGTTTGTCCCACACAGGCAATACTTGATTTGCAGGAAAACATAATACAACCAAAACCCAAATATATTTATTTAAACTAGAGCATTAGCGATATTGAACTTGTACTTCTCATCCAGCAACTTTTCTTGTGTATGTTCTTCCGGTCTGAATCTGTGGTGCAGGCCTGAACATGAAGTTAGGAGATTCAGAACTCCAATTGACTCCAGCTTTCATAGGAGGAGGCCGGGGTTGCCCCATGGATTGTCTTCGATTACCGATAGACATATTGGCCAACCTCTCAGCTGTTTCTGCAATCTCATGTGTAGTTCTTCCTTTAATCACAGAAGCTGCCAACAACCAACACAAATTTCCGTAAATAAAAACACCACTTTTCTAATATCCAGTAAATTTCAGAGTAACTATTCATTCTTCGTTCAACAAATTACACAGCCCATTATCGTGTTAAGATTTACACCAGATGAGAGGGATGGGCTGATGGACCATGTAACACTGTGGACTCATATTTACTTGGTGTAAATGTATGTGGTTAGGAGTGGCAAATTTTAAAAAGAAAGAACCTTCTTGAAAATACTGAATAATAGAAAAATGGGAATATAATGAGATCGCTAAAGATTCTCAACGACATGAGGAGTGCATTCTCTTCAAACAGCCGTAAAAAAAAATAGGAGAGGGAACATCCCCAAAAGTAAAAAGGGAAAAAACAGAAGGTGATGTGCATTGTCATGTAGCTGGTCCATCTTTCACCCAAAACCCTCCAATCCCGATCAATCATTTTGCCCAAAAGACTATTCTGAACAATAATTAAACAAAAAACAGACTGTAAAACTTACTTGGACTTTCCTTTCCTGGGTGACGATATTTCGATTGTGCAGTAGTCTTCATTGATTTTTCATTCTTAATTCCATCCTGTAAAAGAATCAGAGATAAATTATTGGTGCGAAATAGATGATAAAATAAACAAACAAAAATACAATATACGTCCAGCAAAGCATTATCCGAAGAAGGGGGGGGGGGGGGGGGGGATTCATTCACAAATTAAAAATAAAATTGATTTTTGAGATCATGTGGTAAGAATGTGTGCATGAAGAAGTGCTTGTTTATAAGGATGCAGCAAGAACGACTGACCTGATTTACCATATCCAGCTTCCGTTGCACACCTGTATCATTCATAATTGGGAGAGAGAAATCATACATTTGAAGTGTGAAATAGGATGCCACAAATATTTAAAAAAACAGCTAATTTATGATATGCACAAAGCCAAATGGAAAAGGGCCATTGGTCAAAGTTTTATCGTTCAAAATAATGGATAATTTCCTGCTTACCTATGATTCCGTTGTTTGGAATCTTGATTAAGTGTGAAATAGAAGTTCAGGATTAGAATTGACTATTGAGCATATTAATTCTAGTTTTTATGTTTCAAACTATTGAGTCCCTTGTTTGGAATTTTGAATAAAGTGTGGTATAGAAGTTCAGGATTAGAATTAAACATATTAATTCCGGTTATTATGTTTCGAAGCCTTTGTATAATTTTTATGTTTCAAAGTATGATTCCCTTGTTTGGAATTATGAATTGAGTGTGAAATAGAAGTTCAGGATTAGAATTGAACATATTAATTCCAGTTTTTATGTTTCGAAGCCCTTGTATAGGGTATTACAAGGCAGAGGCCAGGCGTAAGAAGGGGGTCAACACTACCCACACACACACAGCCTATTGTCAATTTGTTAAAATGTTTTTATGTTTAAAATGAACAGTCAATCAACTTAATTTAGGGAAGTAAGCTTTTGTTATATTACTCTTCTGGGTCCATTCTGCTTAACTCAACACTTGATTTGAAATGGCAAATATTGTGATTGATTAAAATTCAGGAAACCCCTCATCTCTCCAACAATTATGTACTTCCCCCAACCCATCAAACCACCTTACCTTTGTTTGAGAGTTTGGAGGGGAGAAAAAGGCGTTGGGGGGAAAGGAAGAGTTGGAAATATAGAGAAACTTGTGCTTCATTTGAAAGAGTATTTTTTAGAGAATGATAAATGGATGTTTATGATCAGTACATTTTTTTATTTCAAGAGTATTATAATTTGAAGAATTTATCTAAGTCCTCCCAAAACCCTCCAAAATCATCCTCTCCAATACAATTTTTGAGTTCCCCCAAATTAGGGGTATTTTATAATAAAAAGAAAAATAAACTCCTCAAAGCCTCCCCTCCCAAGGCCCACCAATCCTTCTACTTCCTTCGTTCACAAACCCTTCTCACCCATGTCCTCTTACACTCTCAAAACAGACCCAAGGGAATCAATTTATGATGCAAACATTTATAGAACTAATCAATAAAAATGAAAGATCAACGGGATAACCTGAAGAAGGCTGAACTTTCGGAGATGAAAAATAGTTGGTGGGCTTTGAACACGGTAAAGCACCGGGATACCTCTTGACCCCTTGCTGATCCAGTGCTCCCCTGGTTCCAGCTGGAAGAAAGGGGAAAAAAAGACAATCACAAACTCCACACGACTGAACAATAAATGTGCCCACAACTAACAACAATAATAAATTATTCAAACCAGGTGGAGGAGTTCTTGCTACTGCTCTGGATCGAAGAGATGGGGGGATATAAAAGCAGCACTACAGCAGATAAAGAAGCTTATGAGTAAAACAGCTTACGAAATTTAGAAAAAATAGAATTCAGAAAAGATAGACAACAAATCATGAACAGCTAATAGACAACCTGGAAGAAAGGATGTTGAAGGGCCTCTGAAGCTGTTGGTCTCTTGCAGGGATCCCAGGAGCAAAGTGACTGACATAAATAGAAAACAAGAGAACAGGAAAATGTCACGCAAAGTATTGGTTGATAAGTGGTTTAAATAGCTAATCCACACAAAAAACCACTTACTTGGATAAGGCTGATTGCATGATCACTTGCAGATGGGATCAAAGCAGAAAGATTTACGCCAGCAAGCTGTAGATAGCATTCACAATAGGCATTTAATATGAAGTGCCGAATAGAACGTTAATAGTGTCTCAACAAATTAAACTTAACAATTACCATTGCAGAAGCTAACTACCAAAAATAGCAAATAACATGTAGAGAATTTTAACCTGCGGAAACTGATAATTAATATCCCTTGCAAGTTTGAGTCCATCAGCCCATGATTCAGTGGTCGGATTGCCTATCACACCACATATTTTGTAGATTTCATCTGCCTCACTGCATCAGTCATAGTGAAGTGACAAGTTCATATATCCAACATCCAGGAGTAAGAGCGTTGCTTTAGAGCACAATTCTACTTAAAAGCATATTAAAATAACATAATTTGCAACCATATTTTTTAGCTGGAATGATCAGTGAATCATAAGTTATTCATTTTGGCAGAAACTATTTCGTATTTGTTATTTACAACTATAAAAAGTACCTTTTTACTTTCTCATCTTTTGCACGAGAATATTTTGAAAAGCCTCCCTTACAGCTTTTTGTTTGGTTACAATCCTAACAAATAGTTTTTACTTGCTCTTCAATTTAATGCACGAGTTATTTTGAGAAGCTACTAAAAGGCTAAATGTTGGGCTTTTTCTGCATATCTAATTTTTTTTAGAACTAATAAATAATTTTGTAAAATTGAAGTATGTTTTTTTAAAAACAAAAACAAACTCAATAAAAACCCATCCATCATTTGGGAAGTTATCAGGCTGTGGAAGTGAGGCCAGTACCTGGCTCCGGGAAAAAGAGGTCGGAGAGAGAACAGCTCAGCCATTATGGCACCCATTGCCCACATGTCTACAAGAGAAAAATTAAATTAAATTAAATTAATCGATGAGTGGAACAGTAGCATGATACTCATCACCATTGTTGCAAGAAACAAATAATCAGAGATCATAGATGGCAAAATATTTAACATCAGACACTTACCAACTTTGGAGCTATAGATATAAGACTGAAGCAGCACTTCAGGAGCACGATACCTAGTAAGAGATAATCATGTGTTATATGTTATTCAATATCCAACACAAGACGATGCATCTATTGCAAGTCTAAGGTACATACCATCGTGTAGAGACATATTCAGTGTAGGGTGGTTGTGAATTGATCTCTCGTGCAAGGCCAAAATCAGCCACTTTGATAACATCCTTAGTAACCAGCAAGTTTTCTGCGAAAGCATTTTTAACAAAGCTAGTTAAATACAAAATATCTTTGATAGCATGACCAATAAACATATAATATGAAGAAAGCAAAATCATGAATAAGTACCAGGTTTAAGGTCGCGATGGAAGTAACCACGCTGATGCATGTAAGCGAGACCTTGGAAAACTTGAAAACACCAGTTTCTAATTTCAGCTTCAGAGAACAGTTTTTCCCTGTCTTTCATAAGTTGGTATAGGTTGCACTCCTGCATCATCCAAAAATTTACAGAAATAACATATTAGATCTTTTGTATAGGCCAATTCAGCTCTTGACAAAAAAGTTTAGTCACTCGCCATGTACTCAAAAACAAAGTACAAGATGTCGCTTTCTCGAATAACTTCCTTCAGTTTCACAATATTTGGGTGGTTCATTTTTCGCAAAGACTGCCAACAAGGGAAACAAGAGATCAGAGACCAAATACAAAAGAATATAGGAACACATAACAACAACAAAGGCTCCAGAAAGATAAGTATTAAGTAATACCTTGACTTCTCTTAGGTTTACACACTCCTCCCAGGAGTAATATTTCTTCTTCATTTTCTTGATCGCAACCTGCAAATTTTGTAACTGATTAGGACAAAAATGTCACTTCAAATAGAGAACACTTCATCATATCAGTAAATCATACTTACAACTTCACCGGTTTGCTTGCTAATAGCTCTCCAAACACTCCCAAATGTTCCATCACCAACTTCCTTGATTATTTTGTACCTACAGTGTCAAGGAAAAATGTTAAAATAGTCCACAAAGTAAATGAGAAAATTAGTAATTTCTTCAGAAAATGAATCACCTCTCCATTTTCCCGCAAAACTCAAAGCAACAATTCCTTTATTCGACAGATGTAAACAATAATAAGATAAAAAGCATTTATCTCTTGTAGATGATGCTCTATGTATAAAAATATTAACAAGTTCCTGCTGGTCCAGAAAAATCCACCGTCAATATTCTGTCATGTCAGAAGAGGGCATAGAAACAGAAACTTTCTGATGGAAGGGTGACGCAGCCTTATTTAGTAATAGACCCAGGCTTTGTTATGGTTGCACGACAAAGGTCACAGAAACAGAAACTTTCTGATGGAAGCACTGCACTGGCTTATTTAGTAGTAGACCCACTTTTGTTATGGTTGCAAGACAAAGGTGGTAGAAACGAACAAGTACCACAGATCATACTTCCACTTCTCAGGTCCCATCAAACTGTTTGATCAATGCAATAGCATTAATTACTAGGTAGAACCAGTGACCAAAGACTTCAGGACTGAAATAACATCTACTTCATCTAATCTATTATAGGATTCATTTCAGAACTTTTGGGTAAATGATGTTGTCACCAAAAATACAGATCAAGAGCAAAACGGAGACAATTGCCAATGACAACAGTCTGTACTGACTCGATGCAAATGTATCACTCAAAGATGCAGGCTGAATCCAATATTCAGTGATCAGACTATGCTTAAGCCCTGTAAAGAAAACATGGGGGAGTTAAATTTAATCACATTGAAACAGGTTATTATGATGTTATATAGAGGTTCCTCAAGATAGACTTCTTACCCTGGAAGAAGATTCCACAGAAGTTTTAACTAAATGTCGGGTCAGCAATGCACTGTCAAAGGAACATTTGTCAATAAACTAACTTTTCAGATTGGTGTTTTGCATAGAAGTATAAGAATAAATGCTTACTTGTACAAGTGCAAGATGCAGCACCTGTATCAGAATAAGATAGCATCACGTACCCTTTGCTGATCATTGAAGGGGAACAGAACACTAAGTGCAATTGACAAAGGAAACAAGAATAAAATTGCCAAGGATGAAAACTCGCCAATCAAGCACTTCTTGGAATGCAAAAAACCGATGCTGATAGCAATTTGTCGAGAAATAAACTCCCTCCATGTTTCAGAATATAAGTCACGAGCTTTTGTATTCAAATCCAGTCAACCCTGCGATAATAGGTGGCCAAAGCATAGACGGTTAGATTAATAGTCCCAAAATACATATTGTCAAATGGTGTCCAACCTCTCATAAGAAATATGAAATATGACCAACAAAAAAATAACTCTATAAAACATGGAATAAAACAGAGTTCTTATTATCAACGATGACGCTATTAAAAAAAGTAATCAAGAGTGCCAATTAAAATTGATTGCATTTACACTTACATTACATGTCAATAACGGGTAAATTTCAAAAAATCTCGTGCAAAATCTGTAATTTTAAGGAAACAAAAAAGCAAATAATCATCATGAGAATCTTGTGTACCAACTAGAAACTAAATTCCAAATTGAAGAAGTAGCTCTAGGATTTACTTCAGATGGTGTTACACAAATTTTAAATCACTATAAAACAAACATTAATAGTGCAATTTAATATATTAACCGATACCAAAAAGCCGAAACATGGAATATGTAAGGGCCCATTTGGATTGACTTGTTTTTGAGCTTTGCAAAACAGCTTATGCAAACAAATAAGCTTTCATGTATTATTATTCAAAAACTTGTCGAGGCAGTTTATGAGAAAAACAGTTTATGAAGATACAATTTCTGTTAGTGCGAACTCATGAATTAACATAAAAGCTTAATTATTTGCATAAGCTATTTTGCAAAGCTCAAAAATAAGTCAATACAAAAAGGCTCTAAAGGTAATAACCGCAATGCATGAAATTCCATAAGCAGAAAATTTTCATCTAGGGTAAACACATAAGAATTCTCTCACCAATCAAGGCAGAATCATGTGATAAGAGAAATAAATAAAAGAAATTCATTGCTTTATCAACTAATTGAAAACACATAGAATCCAATATACAAACCCTAACTAACATCAAATCCTAAAGAATTTTACAAGTATTCAACTACTATAACCATACAGAATCTAATAATCAAAACCTAATTAAGACCAAATCCAAAAACAAAATCACAAAAACCTCAATTGAATCGCTTAAAACACATCACCAAAACCAAATTCAATTGATAAAATAATTGAATCAGAATCGATTATGAAAACAAAATCGAAAGAATCAAAACGGAAACGAATCGGATCTGGAAAAAAAAATTATAAAAAAAAAAAAAGAAGTGCGATGTAGAAAGAGAAAGAGGAGAGAGAAACCTGAAGAATAAGCAGTGTAACCACCGCCTCGAAGGACGGGAAGAGGTGGAATCCAGAGCTTCTTCTTAGAAAACGAAAACCTAATTCTTCTCTCTGATTTTTTTCTCTGTTCTTTACGCTTCGTACCGACCAAGGAATAGAATAAGAATTTTGAGGTAAATATGACCTTATTTATATGCCACTAGTATATGCCTGTCTTATGTTGCTCACCGCCTTCCCTTCTTTCTTGTCTTCAACTCCACCTATCACCTACCCTATATATGTATATATAATGCCAATTCCAAACTCATCAAGGTCTAAATTTTGCAAGACCTAAATTTGATTTTATTGTATAGTTTAAGTTATTACTCCTTTTGTTTATTAAATAACTAATATATATAAGATAGATTAGTTATTCAATATATCTAAAAAGTTATTTTTTACTTGTAAATGTGATCGGAGGGAATATATTACTAATCATAAACTTACTTTCTTTAATCAAGCAAAATAATTGAGTTTTAGGGGGGTGTATTGGATTAGGATTTTAAAAGACTATTTTAACAAAAAAAATCTTTGAGATTTTAAAAGACTGTGTGAGATTGTATTGATTCTGTGAGATTTTAAAAGACTTTTATGTAAAAGACTTTATACACTCAAGATTTTAAAGGATTTATCACATTGACTTTTAAGAATTTCAAAGGATTTTATGTGATTTTAAAATTTCAAAGGATTAAATGAATTTTAGGGGAAAAAGAACAAACTTACAAGCGTGAATGATAAAAATAATGAACAAATAAATTCTAGCGTTTGAATAAAGAAAAATAAAACCAATAAAAAATTCTTTTACTATTGATTTTCAAATTTTAAGAATTTTATGGATTTTATAAGGTTTTAAGGGACTAAAAAACACTCTAACACATCATTCTTAATACACATTTTTTATTTGTTAAAAATGTTATTCCCACAAAATTCAATTGTACATATTTAAAATTATGCCAGCACTTACAAATCTTTCAAAAAAAATATATTGTGTCAGCCATTACAAATCGGTCGAGTTTACACGAGTTTACTGAGTGTTAACTCAGTCAAACTCGTTAAACCTTTCGATTTTACCAGAAACCGAGTTTACCTCAGAGTTAACACGATTTTTGTACCTAAAAACGTAAACTCGGTAATCTCGGAGAGTTTACACTCGATTTGCGAAACATTGATTACGACATACTCTCTATCATAATATTCTCAATACAATTTTTTATTTTTTTATGAGATAGAGAGAGGGAGAGAGGGGGGATGAGAGAGAGAGAGAGAGAATGGAGAGATAGAGAAACGAAGAGAGAAAGGAGAGAATAGGGAGGGGGAGGGAGAGAGAGAGAGAGAGAGAGAGAAAAAGGAGAAGAAAGAGATAGTAACTTTTAAAAGAAAAACAATCTCAAGAAATCTCATCTTTTTATGAAAGACTTTTTCTTGTTATAATTACACTACAAATCCCACAAAATCCATCAAAATCCAATTTATTAAACAATCCTTCAAAATTAGAATGATTTTGAATACCACAAGACTTTTTTTAAGTGATGAAAAGTTTTGATTGAATACCTCAAGACTTTTTTAAAATGACAAAGAGTCGTGATTGAATACCACAAAACTTTTTTTAAGTTGCAAAAAGTCTTGATTGAATACCACAAGACTTTTTCATAATTAAAAAGTCTTTTAAAATCCCATAGAATCCTAATCCAATACATCCCCCTTAGTGTCATCAAAGTACATTTGTTGAGAAGAAGCTCGGTTCGATTCATAGTGGTTAAGCTTTGTATACCTCCTAACCAAACTTCGAATAACCAATTTTTTTATAGCTTAATTAGTAGTTGTAAGGCCAATAATATACAGAGACTCAAGTTCAAACCTCGATTCTCCTGTGTTAGTTCAGTCATAAAGCAACTTGACAAAAAAATATGTAAACATATTTTTATGCGAAAATTAAACTCTGATTTTTTAACCCGTTAACTTATTCGACCGTTGATTTAAACAATCAAGTTACTTGGTCCTTTGGTCCTTTTAAAGAAATTTTTGATCAAATTAAACTATTTATTATTTATATGTATTGGATCTTCAAAATGTTTTTTGACCAAATTAAAGTATTTATTTATTGTTTTGACTAGAACAGTATTTTATTAATATATTTATTAAGTAATATGACAAACATTTAAATAGACTCGCATATGAGATTTTGTGTATTTATTGGATTCTTAAAAATAGATTTATTTTTGCCAAATTAAAGTATTTATTTATTGTTATGACAAGTAAAGTATTTTTTTATATATTTAATAAGTAATGTGATGAATGTTTAAATATGCTAACGACCAATAGATCGACGAGATTTTGTTCTGTTTTGAAATTTAACATTATATTAGAGAATATTACTTTATATAAAAACTTTTTTATAATAATATATTTTTTATTTTATTATAATATATTTAATATTGAAATATGTCAAAATGTAATGTAAGATAATCTACTTAAATTAATGAAAATGTTTTTTTCTATAAAAAGAAAAAAGATAAAAATGTTTAGCAAAATGCACAATTATCCAATGTACAATAATTAAACTCTAGTACCAATGACCTTTTTAAGTAAAAAAATTACAAACTTTAAATATTTATTTAATTTTTTACAAAAAAAAAAAAGTATTCATTTTATATTTATTGGATTCTTCAACGTATTTTTTGACCAAATTAAAGTATTTATTCAATTATTAGACTTCAGTCACTTCACCCAAAAAAACATTTACTTCTTATTTTGGCAAATAAAGTATTTATCTATATTTATTGGCTTCTGGGTGTGTTGATCTACTACTAATCTTCGTCATATCTTTCTTGGTTTTATGTCTTTCCACGTCAAGTTCGTAACTTTATTATTCAGCATTCTCGTTATTTTTCTTGCAAGGTTTCACTATTCATACAACTCCAAATGAAAAACATATGGCTACACGGTCTTTGTTTTAATTTTTTTCATTTGATAAAAGTGTGTCCAAATATTTTTCAATTGTGACTGTAACCATGGAATAATTGTTCTTATACATAGTGCATATGAACAAGAAAAATCATTACATCGAAAGTGTGAGTACTCATATGCTTAATGCATAAAGATTTTTGGTTGAATTGTGTTGTTATTTTTTTACAGTAAAACAACTTCATTCAATAAAATAAGCAACAAGCATTACAAACAGATTGAGACACTTGAATTGGGGCATTCCCCATCCATTGTCGAAAATCAAAGTTGAGAGAAAAACTAACACAAACATAGTTGATCAACAAACTAGCATCAGTTCATTCAACCTCTTACAAACCCGGAACCTGACAATATAAGAATGAGAATCCATAGTCTTTTTCCAATCCAGGTACGGATAATATCTTTGAGTTATGTTCGCACATTTCGACTATCATTGGTCTCAACATTGTCCAATTTTTCCAAATGTTTGATAGTTGGTGGATGAGTAAAGAAATTGTTGCCATGGGAGTCAGCCTCGTAAGCTTCCTTAGTCACTATGGCTAGTTTGTTCCAAAAGACATAACCCTTTTGGGGCTTTTTGTCAAACAACAAGAGTGTAGCCTTAAACCAAAAAAAACAAAGAAACCCCTAGGTGCGGCGACCCATATGATCGGGAAAGGCAGATCACGAAGATCTGGGTTGATTTGCCGCCGCTGAACCAAGGTGAAACCCTAGTTTGGGTGACCGAAAGCATGTTAAGTTTGAGAGAAGGTATGCCTTCTCTCTAAAAACACATTAGTGTGACCCACAATTTATTATTGGTTGAATTGTGTTTTTAATTTAACTGATGTGGTTGTTTTGAGTCGTATTAAAATTGATAGTTCGATAAACTCCTTATATCGAAAGTCTTTTAAACAATGGTGATAAATAGTAGTGTCGTATTGATGTAGCGTCAACGACAGTGCAAGTGTGCGCAGATGAAAAATTTCTGTTTGCGGGAAAACATACCTGAATTAATTGATGGACTTTTGCTCAAAGAAGAGAGGTTAGAATGTTAATTATGAATAGAGTTTTTTATTGGATGAAAAATGAGTTGTTGGATGAAAAATAAGTTGTTGAACAATATGTAGAAGTGAGTTAACTTATATATATTTAAAGCTTTAAAATTATGAGTTAAAATGTGGTATCAAAGTACCATTTGTGTGGTTGTTCAAAGGCAAATATGATGATCCAACAAAATATCACATTATTTTCCCAAATTCGTATCAGTAAAATTGCTTATTTCATTTCTTTCGTTAAGTCTAAATATATTGGAACTGGAATGAAGTAATATTTGTGTAGCATGAAGTGTTGATAACAAAGGCGTACGTAAAAAAGAAGAAGAAACATTTTGTTTGGAAGAAAAAATAGTACATGTAGCTTCTGGAATTTGGGACCAGAAACTGAACGGATAAAATTCGGTCAGGTCAGTGGCCACTTACTGGCTATTAGGTGATTGGATGTTTTGATTAGGTCGTACTATATGACAATTCATTTTCATTATATATTCTATCTTATCCTATTAATTTGATCCTCACTAATTTATATATTTATTGCTCCCTTAACACAAATTGATAAATGAAAATGATATTTTCTACAATTTTTTATTTATCAAATAATTGACAACATTATACCAGTATAAGAATGGATTGCTTTGTGGTTACGAAGCTCAAAGAAATTGGGGATATTGCTGGCTGTGTGAAGATATGTTTCAGGTGACAATTGCAGCCATGCCACACTGCCACGACTCTCCAACGTGTAACTCATTTACATTGGGGATGACACATAGGAATTAAATGGAAGAGGCTACAAGATACGAGTATATGACCCAGCATAAATCATATATTCAAGTTAGGTCAGACTATTATTTAAAACAAATAAAGTCAAGGTTTTATTTTTTAAAGATGTCTTAGTTAAGAACAAATTTTGGGCAGCTAGACCAATTCCTTAGAATAAGTCTATTTAGCGAACGAAGTTGCAATACAATATGAATTAAAAAAAAAAAGTTAAAAACTCCAATTAAAAATAGCATATTGAAGTTACATATCTTCTTATTAACCTATAGTATCCCATAAGCTTTGAGTAGGGTGAAAATATGACTGAGGGACCCATATAGACTTACGTTTGAAACATAACTTACTCTCATTGAGTTATTAGCTGATTAGTCTAATTAAATATGTGTTAGAATATTTATTTGAAAGTGTTAATATGAAATAAATCTTTAATAAACTTACATGTCATAGCAAATTTTAAAAAGGCGAGTTTCGAATCCAAAAATAAATCTCTGACAAATAATTATCTTGAACTTTAAGATTATATCAAACTTAGGCCTTAAAAAACCAAGTTTAAACATCTTATTTTCACCTCTAGGTGAGAGCCTTCTTTTCAAATAATTTATGCTGATAATGCATATAAATGAATATTTACATTAAAAAAAATTGATAAAAAAAATATATATTTAAATGCAATTTTGATTTCTCTATTTTTAAAATTGTTAATTTTAGTATCCTATTTTTAAAAACCAACATTTTGACCCATTTAGTTTCAAAGTTAACAAAAAAATTTGGTCTCTCTCCTCTCCTCTCAGGATGATGTGACATGCTCATTAATGATGTGGATCATACATGTTATTGTCTACTTGATACATCATTTGATACCTCATCATTTTAATTGAAAATTATATATTCAAATATCATAAAATTTAATTAGGAATTAATATTGAAAAAAAAAACAGGGGGAATAAAATTAGAAACCTAATCCGTTCTATTATTCCCAAATTCTCAAATTGAAGGGAAAAAAATTCTCAAATTGAAGAACACAAGAACCAAATTGAATTTTTATTCCCAAACTTTCAAATTGAGTCTATTTTTTTAAATTGAATGATTAAGTGATTATACAAATTAGATGATTTGATAACATTGAATTCTTGTCCAAAAAGAAGAACTAGAGTCTAGAAGATAGATGGAGGTTGGATTGATGGTAGTTACCGGTATGTGTGGCGGCGCGCGGCTGAGAAATGTCGGGCGGGCGGAAACGCAGAACAAAGAGGTAGTGTTGCTGTTGGAAGAAACAAGACTTTTTCCTTTGTGGGGGTGGGGGTGGGGGTGGGGGTTGGGGGTTGGTTGGTATAGGCTACATTTTTTTTTAGGCCCGTCACTTTTGGAGGCTCAGCTCGGTTGAGCTGTTTGTACCCCCCTCAAGGATGTGCCTGGATATTTGTTTCCGAAAGGAAAAAAAAACTTTTTTCATCAAAAATATATTTATGGAATGGTGAAATATGTTTTTGTTCCCTATAAAATTGGAAACTTCTAAGTTTAGAGCCCGTTTGTTATAACTTTTTATAAAATAGATTCTTGTAGTGTAATATATTCTTGTAGTGAATGTCAAAATATCTTTTTTTAACTTATAATAAATGAGTTTGAAATAACTTATACTATTTTCGAGTAAATTTCCAAAAAATCTATTTTTAAAAATATAAAGGAAGATCTATTTTTTAGAATCTATAACAAACGGGTCGTTAGTCCTTACTTAATTTTAATAGTATTTTTAGTCCTACATAAAATATTTATATTTAATTTTAGTCCCTATTCAAATCATGTTTGTTTAATTATCTTTAAACTCTTAAACTTTTGAACGATATTTTTTAGACAAGTTTAGAACATTACAAAAGGTTCATTTACTAAAATTTAGATTTTTTTAACACGAAATGAATTAAATATGAATTTTTTTAACGAAAAAATTCAAGATAAAAGTAACAAAAATTTGGATGTAGAAATTAAATTTTGAGATAATTTTCTGTGGAGTAACTTTTATTAATGTTCTTAACTCGTCTGTAAACTTGAGAGTTTAAGCATAATTAAACAAATTTGAATTTAGTAGAAACTAAGAAAACTATTAAAATTAGGCAAGGACTAAGCTTTTTTGAAAGAAGTAAGGACTAAACTTAGAAAGTCTCAATTTTATAGAGATGAAAAACATATCTGACCTTTAATAGAATTATATGTATTTTCTTTTTAAAGTACAAAGTAAATTGCTCTCTTAGTAGAATACTGCTCTCCCCCTACACAAAACACTCCCGCCCTGCATGATTTCCAAAAATGTCACTGCGTTAGTTAAGTCACGCTGCATGACTTAATTCACGCACCTTATAACCTATGTGTGACTTAAGTCACACACCGCTGGCATGTGCGCGAGTTGACTCACGCACGTTGGCCGGTGGTCAGAACCTAAGAACACGCATTTTTGTGGTCGGTGGTCAGTTTTCAACCTTCAATCTACACGTTTTTTTACCACATTTATGTTTTTTTATAATTTATACTACCATTACCACCTATAAATACCCCTCCATACTTCCTTATTTCCT
This sequence comes from Medicago arabica, assembly GCA_946800305.1. NCBI lineage: Eukaryota > Viridiplantae > Streptophyta > Magnoliopsida > Fabales > Fabaceae > Medicago > Medicago arabica. The sequence continues at coordinate 46,280,440 of OX326970.1, forward strand.
CACATCATCTCACTTTCTCTCCCTCCTCACTCTCTCCCTCTATTTCTCTTCTTTTTTTTTGTTTCTTTCAATAGTCTCTTTGGGGGCAAAAGTGATCGGTCTTCTTGGGGTAAAGTAGTGAGTAGCCGACTTGGGGAAGTCATCGACCCTTGGGATAAAATTAACTTTGTTTCTTTTTACCCCAAAAACTTTTTACCGTGGGTAAAAAGAATCTTTTTGGGGGTATAAAAAGAACCAGATTTAGATTTATCACAAAGGATGATGATGTATTTTCTCCAAGAAGGTTGCTCATTATTTTACCCCATGAAGACAGCACGTTGCGTAAGCTAACTAACGCTGCGCTAGTTACCTAACACATAATTTTACACTTGCGTTAGTTAACTAGCGCAAGGGCATTTTGGTTATGGCTGCAGGACGGAAGTGTTTTGTGCAGAGGAGAGCAATAATGCTCTTAGTGCCTGTTTGGTATAGTGGTGGGAGCATAAATACCACTTCCCAATGCTAACTTACCGTAATTTTTGGGAAGCTTAAAATTGTAGCTTTTGCCAACAAACAGAGGCTTAGTATGGACACTTAAACAAAGCCCATTAAGGTTGAATTTACAACACTAGCAAATTTCATGTCGGCATTGAATCTGATGTTTCTTAGACCATGTACAATGGTTTTTACCATTCAACAACCTTCAATACACACTTTTTCAATTCCCAACACTCCACATCATTTTCTCTCTCTTAATTCAACACCCATTCAATTTTTACCTCTCCAATGGTTTTTCATTCAACACTCTACCCCACCACCTTTTATTTCTTATTCTTATTTAATTTTATATTTTTGTTTTTATAATTACATAAAATTACAATTATCGATTATAATTAAATTAAAATAAAGAAACACTTAACAATATTTTTTTTGTTTTTTTGTAAAAACAAAAATTATTTAAATAATTTATTTTATTTTATTAACTTAAAATGCAATACAACAAACTAATCACGCGACACACAAATAGCTTAAAATGCAAGACAACAAACAAGCACACAACACACAAGTAATTTATTTAGTACGATACAAATCATCTTCAATCACGAAACATTCCAAACTTTGTCCATATGTGCTTCACTAGATCTGCTTGCAATTCGTGATGAACATTTGGATCACGCAACTCGGATCTAGCACGCAACTCGCTTGCTTGCTGACGCTTAGCGGCATCATAAGCACCAACCCATTTATTTATTAATTTGCTCATATAATTAAAACGGTTTCGGCATGCAATGACATCGCGCGGAGAATCGAATGAGCAATGGTCATTACAATACTCAGCAATTTTACTCCAATATGCTTCACTTGTCTGGTTTCTCCCGACAACACTGCATGTTCCATATTTTATCCACCCACTAATTAACACCAAATTTTGTTCAGTGTTCCATGATGGTTGCTGGTTTTTCTTGCTCTTAGGAGTTGTATCCTCTGGAGCGACTTCATTAGCTCTTGTCATTCCACCACGATTTATTTGTGATGAAAATTCAGGATATTCACCAACACTCTGAAAATTTTCATTCATCATTGGCATATAACCATTAAATGGGGGTGTTTGAGATGAATATCCCATCATAGATCTAGAATATGGATGAAAGTTGTTTGGAACAGAGGATGGGTGATTGAAATTTGAGGCATAACCAAAATTAGGCATGTTTTGAGGATTTTGGTTGGGAAATTGATTTGGGTTTTGAGGATGTTGGTTGGGAAATTGATTTGGATGTTGATAATTGTTCGGATTTTGGTAGCTAAATGGGTAAGTAGAAGAATTTTAGGTGTTGAATTGATTGTTATTGGGATCAATTTCACTAATCAAAGACTAAAACTTCAAAAGAAAGGCTAATAATAAGATTAAGAGAGTGAAAAACTTGATTTTTTTCTGTGTCCAAATCAAATGATCCAAGTCTCTATTTATAGAGAGAAAAAAAAATCATGAATTTTGGTAAAAAAATAAAAAAATTATTTGCAATGAAATAATTGAGTCCAAACTATTAAAAAAGATAAAAATTCAACAGCCAATCACTGTCGAACACGTGGCACTGCTTTTTCCAAAAGCAGTTTCTCTCTCCGCGGAAGCTGCCGCTGACACGCCTGGCTTGGCCAATCGCGTTCGTCCACGTGTCCCTCCTGTCAGGCTTTCAACATGTTTAATTGGTTCATCACTTCTCTCCTCTTCTCTCATTTTCAACACCCATCCCCAATGGTTTAAACATGTTTAATTTGGTATTCAATAGGCCATTGGACATGGTCTTAGCTCAGCAACATACTTTGGCTCAGCAACATACTTTGGCTCGAATGTCATTTCAATGTTGTGTCAGTTGACTTGTGTGTACTAACAAAAGTACAAAACCAATGTGAAAGTAAACAATATAAACCGTTTCACATTCAATCAAACACAATCTATCTATTATAACAACTTCAACCACAAACTTAAGATGAACACAAAATACATATATCGACATTGACTTATAAATGACCTTAAAAAACATACTGCATTAATGTCATAAAAAACAATTCACAGAATTTTACAAGATCATCTCATAGTTATTTGGCATCAAGTGTTGAAATTCATATGGTACATCAACATTAGTGAATTTCAAAACTACTATTATTATCCAAAGGTAAACGTTTTTTCAAATATTTGTGTTACTGTAAAAGATTGTAAGGACATAATTGAACGAAAAGATTTATAGAACACAATTCAAATCGTCGATTTATTGTGTTTTTTAAAACGTTGAGTTTCAATGTTGTGTACTATGTAACAAACTAACTTTACCAATAAAATAACTGTTAATCGTTTCACATTCATTCTCACATCCATCTATGACAATTCTAGTCACAAACTTAAGGTGAACACAATAACATAATGCAACCTTGAATTATAAATGATCATAAGATTATAAAGTAATGTATAAATTGCATATCATATTCTATGCTTTCTGTGGGATTTGAAACTTTCAATTCTTCACATGAATCACTTGGAAGTTGAATATTACACAACAACAAAAAAATAGATAAACAAGAGTCGTACACCTTATACATTTAATCCCATGCAAAGAATTAATTATCTATAAGAAAATTTTCTATATATAACTTAACAAAATCAGAATTATTGAGTTACTACTTTCTTCACTTGATAAAAATTTGAAACTTGACTGATTCTTTGTGTGTGTATTATATAATAAGAATGAATCAATCTTTTTGTTAAGAGTGGCTTTGAATTCGTTTCCCTTTGTTTCTCTACTTCTGGAATTACGATTTCTAGATATGCCGCTCTTTCTTACCGCTGCACAGTTTCATGAGTTTGTCATCTTGATCCTGAGTTGGATGGCTGCCACAGCTTTTTCTGGCATATCAATATCTTCTCTTTCTCAACACCAAACTCAGTGTTTTCTTTATGACATATCCATCGCATACCCTTCGCAATAGTTGCAATGGCGTCCGCAAAATAACTTGACTCTCGGATTATAGCATGCCCGCCTGGTCGCAAAATCCGGTCCATTTCCAACATTACATACTTCATTTCACATCTGCAAAGTAACAACCACTGTTAGAGCGATCTCACAATGAGTGCGTTTTGAAAATCTTATTTAGGCCAAGTTTGGATAAACTGCCTAATTAAGCGCTTATAGCATAAGATTTCATCATATAAGTGCTTATGTATAAGCTCTTTCTGTTATAAAAGATAAAATAAAGTCAGCTTGTTTTCATAAGCTATAATAGAGAGCTTATAGAAATAAACTAAAAACAACTTATTGACATGTTATAAGTTGTTTCCAAAAGCTCTCTCAAACAGTCTCGCAAGTGTTTTTGCCAGTAGATAAGCTCAAACAAGCCAATCCAAACAGACCCTTAGACTTATCTTATAACAAAAGCAACTGTGAAAGTGTTCAACAGAACTTATAAAAATAAATTGTGACTTGATTAGCTGTTTACAGTATGCTCCTCGTGATAGTTTCAGAAAATAACTTATAACCTATCGATGGAAACAGTTTGACCATCTTATTATAAGTGCTTATATTATTAATACTTATTCAAGAAGTGATTAATTATGCTGTCAAAATCGAAGTATTGATTTAGTGCATATTACCTGTGGCTTTCAGCGGTGAAGAATCCATCAGCATGAAGTAGGTCATAGGTTCTAGGATATGTTGAAAAAGCTTCACACCTAATAGCACAAGACATCATGAAATTCAAATCATTACCAGAGAAAACCATATGATATAACACAAAAACATTCATAAACACGTAACCTTATGGTTCATATTTAGAGTTTCAAACATACCAGTCATGGAAGGTACCAATAAGGCCTCGATCGAAAACTACAGGGAGTGTATTAGGACCATAAGATGAAACAACATTCATAACCCACAAAGGATCACTGATCAAGGAAGCAGCAAAACCTCCATAAGCTGTATTCATATCCATCACATTTCTTATCTTGTTTGTTCCAAGATCTGGCAACAACTTCTTGTAGTGCTGAATGCGCTTTTTCCACTTACTGTTATCATGACTGAAAGTACTAGAACTAGAACCTTGAACAAGTGAAATCCTTTCAGGTGCAACATTCAACCTTTGAGGCCATTTTGGCATGTACGTGAGGCCTGATTTCTTGTACTTTTCCATTGGAACAACGAAACAAGCACGAAGTGGAGTGTACCAAGCTGAATCTGGTTCGAGACTGTCATCACATTTTGGAGGATAGGTGTCTCTAGAAAGCTTATCATAGCAAGCGTTGTCTTTAGCCTTTTGCCATACATATATGTCATCCTTTTTGTTGTATAATTTGAAGCACATTGATGTGAGCAAATCTTGTAGCTTTTCATAATCTGATCTTTGCTCTTCCACCGTTGTGTTCCATCCGCGCCACCTACGCTCATAGTTGACTGGTGGACCGGACAAAACCCAAAATCCTCCGGGACGAAGAATTCGGTGAATTTCTTGGAGATAAATTCCACCTAAAAGCATAAGATATGAATATTCCCATCAGTTAATGGATGAAAATTTCGACTGAACTTACATCAGCTCTAAACAAGACAGTTTATGAAAATTACTTATAACTTAGATGAATGAAACTGTTTTATTATGCTGGTAAAGTTCATGAAAACATAGCATAAACAGAAAGCAAAAAACAAAATCTGTTTTAAGAGCTGAAAAATTTAAAATGCATTGAAGAATTACCAAATTCTGTCCATGGGATAAGGCATCTAGAGCAATGAGCCATATCAAAGGAGTTTGAAGGGAAAGGAAGTCTCTGTGTAGAGATGACACCAAGAATTGCTGGGATACCACGCTCGAGAGCAAATTGAACCTGAGCTTCGTGGTTATCTCTTGGAGCTAGAGAAATTGTTAGAACGCCGCGATCCAACAAGTCACCACCCCAGCTAGCAACCTAACATATATAAGAGTTAAGTCAATATCAATTGACAGATACACCATACACAACACTGACACTAACACGTAGAAACCAATAATAATTCAAAAAATAAAATAAAATAAAATGAAAGTGACCAATTGTAACTAGATGTGTCGGTGTTAGACACCAAACACGCAAGTGTCACTGCTACAGTGTAATTAATGTTTAAGGAGCGTGGAGAATTTAAATTTGCATAGCCATTGAAACTAAATAACTATCCAAAAGTAAAAAGAAAGATAAAACTCACCCCACAACCAGTATCAATTGCAGTTCTAACTGACCCATCTTTAATTCCTGGAATCAGATCTTGCATTAAATCAACATATTCACCAACACCATTAGGAAACATAGTACCTCCACCAGGAAATTGAAATTTCTCTCCTTCCTTTATCAACCAATGCTGATTAGACTTCTGTTTGTTAATCCAATCATATGGCACATTCCTGTCATTTATTCAAGTAACACAAAATTTTAAAAAATGAACAACAATGTATATATCAATGTAGCAAGCAACTTAAAATCAATTCAAATTATAATAATTTCAACTTATAAACCATATATTACATACCTGTACCAACATTCATCTCTACTCTTTGGCCATCTGATTGGAGGCTTGTAACCAGGTGGAGGAGGAACTAAGCATTCTTTCCTCTCATAAATCGGAGGGCAATGACGTTCCAACAAAGTAAGTCTATAGGTACCATACTTTCTCCATCTCTGTAAAATATCCATGCTCAAAACTCAATCAACAAAATAAGGAAATTCTCTTCTAAAAAAAAATCCAAACATCAATTTTTTTGTAGAAAACTATTAGTATTAATTAATACCTTTGGATCTGTGCATGGAGTATAGTCTTGATAATCATTGCTGCATTCTGGGAAACTGAAGGGCTTAATCTGCAAAGAGCCTGAGGATTGCTTAGGAGAATCAAGTGATTTCTGAATGGTGTTGATGACATCAACACCATTGTTTCCAGATTTAAAGACTCCACCAAGGTAGAATGAAAAACCACACAGAACAATGATAGTGATCGCCGCAGTCAGAGATCGGTTCTTGTTCGGCTGGTGGATCAGTTTTCCATCCTTATGCTTCATGATCCTAGATTTTTATTCCACTAACTATCTGCACAAAAAGAAGAACTAAACTTCAGTATAATTCAGCTATACTAATGCCACTTCTTCCACAAACATATCATGAATCATATCATTCCTCAAACATAGTCATCACTAATGAAAAAATCACTCTAACAAATAAAGAACCAAACATCTAGATTATGGTCTCATTCAACTTTGAGAAAACAACTTGATCTGAATTAACACTAAGGTTTTAAAAAGAGATCTGTGCTGCAACATCAAGAATTATGTATCTACGTAACGTGCAGCCTTAATTAAAACTGCAATTACCCGCAATTGATCGGGAATCGACACAATATCAAAGATCGCAGCGCAACCACGACATAAATTTTTTTATTACCACAACCTCTAAGAAGGATAAGACTATACTAACTATTCAGATCAGACCAATGTCAATAGGAACAAGAACCAAAGAAATAGTACTAAAGAACAACAACAAAGGAGGTGAATTAATTGCAACAAGAAAAACACACAACAATACTGAAAACAACTAGCACTGTTCCCCAACCAGATCAATGTGACAGACATAACACAAATACCAACGACAGATCCAATTTAAGGAAGTAGTAATAAAAAAAAAAGGTAATCAATGATTAATTCCAGCTAATGAATAAAACCACACCGACCATTAAAACAACATGGGAGAAAGTAAGGTAAATAAATGAATGAAATCTGATTCTATATATAAAAACCACCGACATAATCAAAATTCAAAAGCAGCTGCTTGACATTTGATGTCACATACAATTGCTTTTATTATGTTCACATGACATTGGGACCCATTTAGGACATAGCCCCCATCACTGACTCAACAAAAAAAAAGCATAATGCAAAGCTGGATCTCACACTATGTTGTACAATATTCCTATACACAAAAAAGGTAAATGGTATCACGTAATTGTCAACATTTCTTGACACGTACGAAAAGTTTCTATCATGTTTTTTTTTTGTCAGTGGTTTCTGATCTATAGTTTTCTGAACTATGGACGCAAATGGTTACTAACTGAAAAGAACCAAACAAATTCCAATAAATGAAGAAACAGTGACAATGCTTTTTGTTCTGATTTATCATATATAATTGGTTATAATTTAGAAAACAGAGTAAAACAGAGAAATCAGAGAAAAAAGGAAGGATCTTTTTCAATAATCTTGGAACCCCACTTTAAGTTTTGATTGTATAATTGTAAAAAGGTTAAAAGGGTGTCAGAAAAACATGATGAACTCATCAAAATAAATGTGTATGAGATTCAAAAATAGGAAAAAGAAACATAAAAAACAGGGGAAAACAGAGAGAATAGCTTTCTAAATCCAAATGGATCTGTTAGAAGAAGAGAAAGTAGATATAAATGATTCAAGATAATAATTAAGATAAGATATCAACGAAACGAAAGAAAGAGAAAAAGAATGAATGAAAATGGTACAAACCCTTGTTTTGTTCTGTGTGTATCAATGGTGGAATGTGGAAAAAACAGGGGAATGGTGGAAAGTGAGAAGAAGAGGAAGAAGAAGAAGTGAAAGGAACCAATGAAATGAAAGAAATAGTGAGATTTGTTTGGGTGTGTGAGGCTAAAGTAAAGGAAGCTAAACCATTTATATAAACTATTTTTGCTCTGCCATGTGCCTTGCTGTCCCTTCTTTTTGTTCGATCTTCAACTTCCTTCCACTTTCATTTCCATCTCTTCTAATTTCACATTATCTTCAAATATTTACGCATAAATTAATTGTTTTCAAGAGAAATATAAATAAATTACTCCCTCCATCTTAAAATATACATCCATTACGAAGAAATCCCAGTAACTAAGAAAAACAAATAAATTTAATTATTTTGATGAAATTATGTGTATGTTTTCTATAATACCATTAACCATTTATTATTCCATTCTATTTTCTTTTTCTCTACAATAAATATGTAAGGGTATTATTGACAAGTCAATAATTAATGTTGCATTAAAACTTGAAAGTGACAAATATTGTGAAACAAAATTATTCTCCAAAATGAACAAGTATTATGAAACGGATGGAGTATTAGTCAATAATAAAAAAAAAACCGGTAATATTTAACTTCTAAATAAGTATTATTATAGATTTTTTAATAAGAATAAGTATTATTATAGATAAGTTTAAAAATATTTAAACTTACTTATTTAAAGACCTTAATTTGAAGTAGATTTTTTCACTAGACTAATCAATTATAGGGTTAAATATGTATTTTCTCCCTATAAATATACCAACTTTTCGTTTTAATTTCTCTCAAAAGTTTCTTCAACTTTTAGTCCCTATAAAATTTTCAATCATTATTTTTAATCCCTATTTTTTAAGTAATTTTTTGCGTTTTTAAATGAAATTGTGCATAAATGTATAGAATATTGTAAAAATCACTAAAAATAATTAGAATTTTTTAATAAAACATAAATCACTCAATAATAAAAGGAGCCTTAAATATTTAACTTCTAAATATATATTATTATAGATAGATAACTCCAGTAGTTTGGTTTAAAAACATTTAAAATATTATGTTAAATCTAAAAAGAGAAATTAATCTTATTGACATATTAGCTTGTTAGTCAATTGAAAGATATTTCAACTTACTTATTTAAAGACCTTAATTTGAAGTAGATTTTTAAGTAGACTACTAAATTATATCAGACTTCAAACAAATCAGTTCAAGCTCAAAAATAAGTTCACAACAAATTACTAGTAAGGTATAAAACCCACTTGGTTAATTTAGTGGTGTTGACTTGAGACCTTAGAGTATGATACTGCTTAAGGTCTCAAGTTCGATTCTCTTTAGTACCAATTTAATCGTTTTGGTACCAATTTGATTGACCTAGTTTAACTTCTAAAAAATATAGTCATGTTTAAGCCTTATTTTTTGATCAACTTAGATTTGGGTCTTACTTATTTTATTTTGCTATTCTGTGTGATTTTTTTTAAAGATCAAAATGGAATATATTACTATCAACATCAAGACAACCGAGCACAAGATGTGCTAGAGAAGCTAGCCAAGAATACAACATAAATTCAGCATGTTGTAACACTAAATAACCAATACCCAAACAAACAAATAGGTTTTGGCACCAATTATGGAAACTATAAAGGAAAGCACTAAATTTTGCTTTAATCCACCGGAAAGAAAGAAGTTTAATATCCTCCACCAACTGATAAGGAGATTTTTCTTTGCCATTAAAGAACCTGTTATTTCTTTCCTTCCAAATGACCCGAGCACTGGCAAACCAAATCAGATGCATGAAAGAAACTCGTGATTTAGCATAACCTGAAGAGGCACCAAATATTAAAAAGTGATCAATAAATTTGATGAATCCGCAAAGAAAACAGATAACCAATTCCTAACAAACAGTCAAATTTGATCAAAGAGACCGCAAGTTAGAAACAAATGATTTACGGAATCCTGAAGACCACAAACAGTGACACACACTTGCGCATCATCAGAAATAATGTCTCTGCAAAACAGATTGACTCCAGTGGACAATCTATCCCGGAAAAGTCGCCAAACAAACACCGAACTTTCGTAGGAACATCCTTTCGCCATAAGAGAGTCGCGGGAGCAACATTGCTGAGGCGCGACCGAGCTGCGAGAATCTGATATGCTCCTCTAATTGTATACCCGTCATTTGGATCCGGAACCCACCTCCACTCATCAACAGTATCAACCTCCAACATGACAGTTAGCAATAAATTTCTACACTCCTCTACCAGCCCAATCTCCCATATCCATAATCTCCTCCTCCACTTTCAAGACTCCCCTCCCTCACCCCCAACCCCTGTCAAACATCTGCGTCACAATGGCTGATTTATTCTTAGATAAGTCAAACAAGCGACGATATCTATCACAAAGAGGAGCATCCCCAACCCACCTATCTAACCAAAACAAAGTTCTATGATTGCATATAGAAATTTATTGGAAAATAATGTATGTAAAAATATAGAAATTTATCGGTGAATTAAAATTAATGTATAATAGAAATGAAAAAACACAAAAAATCTACTACTTAATTTATTTATGAGTACAACTTTAAAATGATGCTAAAAAAAGGAGGGAGTGTCATGGTAAACTTCACATGATTTTGTTTGTCATGTTCATTATCCACAAAATACATTTTGATGAACTATTCCTTCGGTATTTTTAATACTGTTTGTCTATAAAATGTTTTTTACAAATCAAATAGACCTTTAATCTTCATATGAAAAAGGAGGCACAAATACTACATTTCGATGGGCTATTTCACCTGTAGACTACATGTGTAAGAAAAACCACCTCTCTTTTGATTGCCGGCGGTGTGAGTTTAATAATTCTAAGCTGGAATTCTTTAGTTATATTTTTTTTTTTGTTAGACCTCTGATTTTTAGAGATTTTTTTTTATGATAATATGAAGTTTGAATAGAAGGTAAATATAGTCCGGTTAATAATTGCTTCATTCATAAATTAAACTTGGAGTATCAATCAATTCATTCCTAGTGAAGTTTATTTATCACTTTTGTTGTATGTTGTTTTTTCTTAAATTTTACGAGCATTTTATAAAAAATGACATCTGCGTTTTATCAAATTATAAAACTTAGAAAACTGGCTTAAAAAAAAGACTTAGAAAACTATACATCCATTTTTAAAAATTTGATCGAATTATTTTTATTGATACAAATTATTTTACATCTGTGATAAAATTATCATTCATATCAAAATTTGGAATCACTATTGATACGAATCATTTTTATTTTCTTCTTCTGTCAAAGAAAAGTATTGCTCATTTTGTAAGCTATGAATTAAATATGTTATTTTATTGAATATGTTAATGATGGCATGTTCACCAAAAATAAGTTGATGATACAAGTTTTTTTTTCTTTTTTTCTCTCTCGATAGATTGATGATATTGATAAAAGAGTTGTTATGCTATTGAGATCTAAATCATGATTACTATCTGAATAATTAATATGTTACGGTAACCACAAGAAACATGTATAGACTTTACATAAAATTTCCTAGATGTGTCAGTATATTAATCAAATTCAAGAAAGCTAAGTGATGCCTTCATGCTTGTCATGATAACAACCATCTAAAACTATTTCAATTACTATTTGATTCGGTTGTATTGCATAATTAAAAGTTGGTGACCATTTGATACAAGACACATTCTAGAGCTTATAATTTATAGTTATAAGCTCATATGATGAAAAAAATCCGTTTCAATAATAGTAACTCTAATTTGTCCACGAGCTTATAGCTTATAGTATTTGTTATAAGTTAATTTAAGTTGTTTATAGTTTATCATTATTTTTTTTTTAATTTTATCCATCTTCTTTTGGTCCCTTAATTATTTAATTGGTATCGCTTAGTCCCTTAACTAAAAAAAAGACCGTTTGAGTACTTTAAGTTATTTTTTAGTCATGTTTTGGTCCCTTCAGTTAGGTTTAATAAAAAACATTAAGTGTGGACACGTGTCACCTTGTCATTGCCTCTGAGATTTTTTATTTTTTTATTAAAAAAAATAATATTTTTTTAAAATATATATCTTTTTTGTAAAAAAAATTCCCAGAACCAATGAAAAGGTGACACGTGTTAACTCTGGGACACGTGTCACTTTGTCCTTTGCTTTAGGAATTTTTTTGTAAAAAAAATCTTAGAGCCAATGACAATGTGACACGTGTCTAGGAGTTAACATTTTTTTTAAACCCTAACGGAAAGGACCAAAGCGAGATTAAAAAAAACTTAAAGTACTAAAATGATTTTTTTTTAGTTAAAGGACCAAAGCGATACCAATTAAATATTTAATGGACCAAAAGAGCATTTGAGCATTTATCTTAATCAAAACAAAATTAAATATTTTTTTATGTCATTTCAAATATAGAAGCTAGTTTTAATCGTTAACTTTATCAAACACTACAAATTCAATAAATTAATTTATCCACTATCAACTATCTTATTAACCATTAAGTTAACTTATAACTTATATGCTATTTTAAATTAGACTTAATAGCAGTTTTCGTCCCTAACTTTCACGAAATTGCGATTTTGGCCCCCTAAGAAAAAAACTACAAAACCACCCTATAAGTTTTGCAACTGTAGCAGCTTTGGCCCCCAAGATAAAAAAAAATTAACACGTGGCACCTCACTTAGGGTGCGACTCAGCGTAGACCGAGTTAAAATAGGGGACTAAAACTGTTATAAAAACCTTTAAATTAAACAGAGTACGCGTGGTTTAATTTTTAATTTTTTTTTGGTCAAGTAGTGCAATGGCTAGATTCACACACATTATATGTGGAGAAGTGGGGAATCCGAGGTTCGAACCCCGGCTCCTGCACAAATTATCGTTGGTAGCTACCAACTGAGCTACATTTACGGGACCGTATGGTTTAATTATATCATCAATATTATTCATATATTTAATATAGAAATGTGAGTAATTTTATTAAATTTAAACATTTAAGCTATTTTTTTCTTCAAATTATTTGATATAATAAAGATTTTGAAATACAAAACTTATATTGATTGATGGATACTTTAGGATAGACATCAATAAATTGACCGAAAGTAAGCTATATTGTGCTCATATTTGATTTCTTTTTAGATTCAAGATGGCAGGAAGTATCAAAGTATTTTAGTGGTAAAGAGGGTACAATGAAAGAGAGTTTTGAATCAATATTAATATTATAATGACTAATTCTAATGTATAGTGGCTCGAGCTAGATTTATCAAATGTGATTTAGACACAAATTGTAAATTTTATTATGCTTGCAAGGGAAAAGGGAAGTTTGGAATCGTCTCTTAGCTTTGAAATGAAGTGTGGAGATGCATGCGAGTGTATAATGTTATTTTTGAGCTTGATTGTGTTACTATTAACAGATAATAAGATGAATGTCACAAAGTTTAGTCTAATTATTTAGGAGTGCACAAAGATCCTTAAAGTGAATATTGGTTATGCGACACGGTAATATGATTGATCATCATTTGACAAGGGTGTCTATACTCTTATGTTATTGACATAATCCAACTCTTATGTTATTGACATAATCCAAATTTAATTCGTTCCTATCTGTATAACTGATGTCCTTTACAATTAAATGCAATACGTTTTTCCCTTTAACAAAACATTATAAAATTAGTAGAGTGGATACGAGGTAGCGACTATTGATAGTTAGAAGTGTTCAAATCTAATTTTTTTTTGGTGTAAACCGGGTATTCTCCGCGCGCAACTTGCGGAGACTAATCCCTCGAGCATTGTGGGACCCAAATGGGCGGCAAGCTCTCCCTAAGAGTTTTAACGCTGCTGCATGCCCAAGGCTGGATTCGAACCCAGGATCTTGGTTAAGTTAGAAGAGACCCGTTCGTTCAAATCTAAATTGAGTTAAAATAAAACCGCAAATCAATTAAAAAATAAAAAATAATACAAAATTAAATATTATTGAATGCATTTGGTTATCGTTTTGTGAAAATTGCTCAGATCAGATCGAATTTTGGATCACCATTTCAAAACAAAACCAAATCACATAAATAACATTCATTATGCGTGTTGTCACTTGAATTTGACCTAACTTTGGCTCAGTGTCTCTTAACTTAGATGACAATATATTTCTCGATTCTAATTTGGGTGGTTATGGCAGTCTTATATGTGATCATACAAGGTCTTTTCTGCACGGGTTTCTTGGCAACATCAATAGACCCTGCATCCTGTTGCATGTTGAGATCTTAGGTTTGTATCATGGTTTGAAGTTGTGTTGCGATTTTGATTATAAGCAAGTGTTGTGTCTCTCAAACTCAAGTATTGTGGTTGACCTTGTTTAGAAAGGTTCAAAATACGAAAATTTGATATGAACTATCAATTAATAACTTATGCTTAGAGATTTAGTGGTTAATTTGCAATACACTTTACGGAAGAGTCATGTTAAAGTTAACTTTTTAACTAAGAAGGATGCTCGTAGTGACAATGACTTTGTTGTCAACCATGAAGCCCTTCTGACATGTAATCTATTCTCTTAGTGGTATCATAGATGTTGACTCTGTTCAATTTTAATTAGAGTCTCTTCTTCATTCTCCTTTCTTTCTCTTTTTATTTCCCTTTTGTTACCAAAAAATAATAATAAATCATTTTCATTCCGTAATATTAATTTTTAATATATTTTTTATATTATATTTTCTATTGAACTTATTATTTAATGTGCTTACTGTATGGTTTATATAATATAGTATACTTTTATTTGTCCCCGTCCCCGACGGTGCTACTTGTTGTGACGCTACTTGTTTAGTGGTGCTACACAATAATTTATGTTTGTGAATTCTTTAATCACTGTGGTTACAGTAAAATTCAATTCCCTTTTAAGTGAATAATGTACTTTTATGGATAAAACAATTCAAATGTTATTGAAAAAACAATAAATAATTATGTACACATGAATAATCTTGTCTTCTCGAGGTTTGTGAGGCACACATAGATGTTGCAGTATTTTTATCTTTTACACCTTGTACTTTTTGTTTTGTTCCTAAGAACATGATGTTTTCTAATGTATTTCAGGTTCCACAGACATTGCAGTTTGTATTTTAGCTTTGTACATTTTTTTATGGAATTGTTTTCAAAGAGCAAAAGCTTATTTTTCAAAGATTGTTTAATATTGACTTTGCTGAATTATTTGCATGTTTCTTTTTTCATGTTCTCCCCCTTTGTTAACGGTCAATACCGACATTGTCATCACATTTTTATTATATTATTCTTGTTTAAATGCATTTTTTTTAAAAGACAAAAAAAAAACATAATTAAAAGTTAAAACTAACAATCAAAGCACAAGTGTAAAGAAATACTAAATTGTTTGGTGTTGTTGAAATGCATTTTTATTCCTGTATTTTATTGAAAACATGATTTTAGTCTTCTCATTTCAAAATTTAAGTTTCTGATCCAGATTTAAAGGTGGTAAATTTGTTAGAGTTAAAAGTGAAGCGATGGAAAGAGGATTTGATCAACACAGATTTTCTTCAAGACATAGCTGATAAAAGAGAATTTCAGGTTTCCTCAACACAATGGTAAGTATGCTAGTTTTCATCAATAAAATAAAATATTTAATCCACATAGACGGCGTTTAGTTGATTAAATTTGTAACGGATATTTTTTTGAAGAAATGTTATAAAAGTGTTTTGCTAACATGAATCAAAGTAAATCTAAACCAACATAGATAAAGTTGTGATGGGATTGAATTTCAATAATCATTCATCATATGTTTCCACTTAATCGATTGTATACTTTTTATACCGCAAATATAACTCCACCCTTCCCTCAATGTACTTCTCCTGCTAAGGTTAGCAACGTGAGATCCATAGAAACAACTAACTTATGATGCATCGGTGGCAAAATAACCAATTGTTTCTATTACATAAGCTCAGAAAGTTATACATGAATAAAGACATACACGTGATCTCTCGGGTGATAACACCTACATTCATGGATAGTGAGGCTTACTAGGCTCTAACTAAATCAAAAGATCAATTGCGGAACACTGCATCATTGGCAAAACATTAAGACCATATTTAAACTAAAATTATATTTAATACATAAATCATATACAACCAGTTAAATTAAGAGTGTTATATAGATTCATAGCTATTTACATCCAATCCCAACACAAAAGCGAGTTTAGTTATCCATGTTATGCATGACTAACACAAAAGGGTTTATTAGTGTTGGAGAAGCATCAACAAGTTTGCCTCCCAGCTTCCTAGTTCTCCAATAGCTTCATCTCCTCTCTGCCCTCATTCTCTCGCTATAATGTTTCAGAATTTACAATAGATTACTTTCTACAAATGACCTACACCTCTATTTATAGAGGCTCTGAAATCTTAAATTTGTCAGGCGTAGTCAAGCTCGCCTTGCGAATCGAGGTTTCTTCAAAGAACTAAAAAATCAATTGTCTTCATATATTTTCCTTAAACCGCATGTTAGCCTGTATTTTCGACAGACTCAATAAATGCAGTCAATAGAAGTTTGACCTGTCATTCAAATGCCAAAGGTGAAATCATCGACAAGCAAGAGGTGGTTGAAGATTTCGACAGAGCTTAGTACTTAGCAATATTGAAGAAATTGAAGGTTGGCAAGCTCGACAAGTGAAGATTGAGCTAATAGTGGATAAGATCTAGTAACTGTTGTTGAAAGGAAGAGGAATCAGATTCAAATTCAAGATTTTCAATAGATAAAGAGACGTTGGAAGCAGTTTTAGTTAGATAAGATTGTACATGTTATTTTACTTAGTATAAATAGGGCGTTTTATGAGGAAAAAAGGGTCACAGTTTACATGCAAAAACTTACACTTAGAATATCCATGTCAAGAAATGAGTAACAAGTCAACATAGGAATCCTTTTGAACAATTTTTGTTGTCATTCAATACAATTTACATTCAGTTTCTTTGCATTTTACTTGTCTAAACAATCCTTCGACATCTTCAATTCTTTGGATTTGAAGATTGTTTTCCTATTTTATTCAAATGAACTTAAAAAACACCATGAATATTCAAACATTTATGGGAAATATTAACACACATATGTCCTGAGATTCCTGGTTGATCTCGCAAGTAACAGTTCTAATAATCAGCGCTTGTTTACTAAAATTACAGTAAACACCGCCTTAGCTCGCTTAGCAAACCACATTTCGCCTAACAAATTGCTTTGGCTTTTCCTTTTAGATCTCTCTATTTTGAATCGCTTTCACCATACTAAGTTCGCTTAGTGAATCAGACATCTCCCAAATTATCTTTATGATGACTGGCTTGGCTTCTGGTGCATGTGGTTGCCTTTCTTTGTTCCACATTGGTGAGGTTGTTCTCAAAAATTGATCTTCCACAATGCCTTTTTCGAGTTGAATAAGCAAGGGATAGTTAATTGTCTTCATGAGCTTTTGGTCATATATGTGAATTAGGTGTTACTTTTAATTCTTGCAAGTTCCTTCTAAATTCTTTTTACAAACTACGTGGTTAACTTTGTTAGGCAGCTATCAAATAGTGGAGCATATGTTTTAGCATTGATTTTTGTCATGAGAAATTATGTATTTCCCACTTAATTTTGAATGAAATTTACCAAATCTCTAACCTAAAAAAAAAAAGGTTAAAGTCAATCTAGTCAAATAGAAAACCAATTTTTAAAATCTTATATTTTACATCCTTTTTAAAAAATTTGAATTTCACATTTCAATTATTTTTTTGGAATATTAACCCACTTAAATTGGTATGATGGTATTTCATGTTTGATCCTCTTCAATGTCAATTTCAATAAACTTCTTTTCAAAAAAAAAAAAAAACACTCATATTCTTTAGGATTTCTTTTATGGGACGACCTAAGTCTATAGAGTTAAAAAAAATTGGGTCCATTGTATCAATGTATGTGGACTTTTTACATGTAATATATAACCACCGTCTCCTTGATCAAATTTTAGATCTAATACCAAACTTTGAAATTAGAGGTATATTTCTCACACACACGAAAAATATAGAAAACCTAACAATAATACCGTGTGAAAGATACAACTCTTCTAGCTAGTGGCAAATTCTTCGTATGCCAAATGGAGAGAAACCTACACTTGAAAAGCTAGCTCAATTATCAATTCAAAGTACTATTATGATTGGTATAGTTTAGTTAATTAAACAAAAATAAATAGGTATTTTTACCATAAGAATCAATTTTCCTTTGTTTATTGAACTGTTTTGTGTTGCAACTAGGAAAGTTTTCTTCAATTTGGACAAAGTCACAAAACGTTAAAAGCTATATAGCAAAAGAATCCATCACCGACTCTTATCAATATTCTGGTTCTTGTGAATACTTTATTCCTTGCTTCAGTTATATACATCTTATTTGCTACATGTCCTTTTCTTGTACATTTAAGAATCAAATGGTTTGTGCCAGATCTAGGGAAATAAATTCTGAATTGTTTGA
Source organism: Medicago arabica (assembly GCA_946800305.1). Classification (NCBI taxonomy): domain Eukaryota; kingdom Viridiplantae; phylum Streptophyta; class Magnoliopsida; order Fabales; family Fabaceae; genus Medicago; species Medicago arabica. The sequence goes on from OX326970.1 coordinate 46,298,940, forward strand.
CATGCATTTATGTAATATTATAAACAGTGTAGTATGCATATGGACCATCCCTAAAAAAAAGTATGCATATGGACCGATTTAATTAATTAAAGAACGAGAATCTAACATCAAACTATCAAAGTAACGCTTATAATTAATATGACACACTATTACTAGTTCTATTTTTTTCTCTTTAACTTTTGCCTTTTTTTTCTTCTTCTTCTTATAGGCCAATTGATTATAGATTCGTGGGTCAAATTTTTCATTAGGGTATAGCTTTTTCTACTCAAATCCAACTAAGGTTTGTTCTTTTTTGACTCCATGTTTTGACTATTACACCTAATTTGCCACACTTGCTATATGATTCTTTCTAAGACATAATAATATATTTGTAAAAAATATTTAGAAGTTGATTAGATGTTGATTCCCTTACCGGAAAATTACCAAATTTGTGATATGCCAAACAAATTTTTAATTGGAGGAAGTATATTTATAGAGACTATGGTTTAAAAGCTTGATTTGTCTATGGAAAAGAATGGTCAAAATCTACCAAAAGCAACGAATTGTGTATAGTCTTGGGACATCACAAGAGCAATATACTAGTGATAATTAAAAGGTGACTAAAGGAGTGGAACTCTGCTGGGATTGTGTGCTTGAGTTAGTTAACATACCATTTCCGGGTTAAGGAAAAAAAAATACCATTAACTAAGCGTAAAGTTTTTAATTTATATTTTAAATTTTATAAATTAAGTAAAAAAGACGTTGACTACACTGCAAAATAAATAAAAAATTGAGATTTAAAAATTATGGGTAACTAAAAATTTCAGCTTTCACACTAAGATATGATAGATTGACAAGATTGACTTATCATATCTTGTGGGTTTTGTCAAAGATAATGATTATAGTCAGTTTATGATTTTTACCATATTTTGTTTCTCTTAACAATTAACATGATCGGCAACGGGTCATTGGGATTTGAATTAGTGATAGGAATTAGGAATAGAGCTCACATGTTGGGAGTTAAATTGTTCGTTAATCCATAATCTATATACTAAGATTTTTTTTATAGAAGGCTAATTATGCCTATTAAAGGTTTCATATGAAATATTATTCGCCAAATGTAGCACCTATTCTGAAGGATGATAGATCTCATTTTGACCAATACCTGAAGAACAATCTTAAAAGAGAACAAATTTTTCATATGCTTCAGTCCTTGGAAGCCTGTAGTTGATAAAAGGGTGTTTATGTAAACTTATCCGGTTCCTAAAGCCTAAAGTTTCGTATGAGTTCAATTTACATCATCAAAGTGAGACCGTGAAAAATTTAAAATGCCTCAACATTTATATGTCTTAATTGTTTGCTGGTACAATTTCGTTTTGATTATCGTGAAATTATAACATTTTCTTGCATTTATTTTTTAATCAAGGAGAAATAAAGAACAAGAAAATAAGCAAAGAAAAAACTAAGCAATTGATTGCCTAAATACCTCAGATGTATCTGCAAGCAAGATGATATATAACTTTGTGGAGTAGACATCCACATCTTCAAGGAATCAACATTGGTAGCACCAAACTTAACTAATTGGTTAGCGTATTCGTCACCTTCTCTCAAAATATGATTAAATGATACCTCCCAAGAAAAGAGAGCTTTCTAACGAAAGAAATCAAGTTTTGCATGGTGAAAGTCATTCTAATTAATATTGGCATTAAGATCATAAGTTGATTGAGAATCAAATTCAATGATGATATACCGATATCTCATATCCCAAGCTAATTGAAGCCCTCTCCAAATTGTTGAAAGTTCAGCAAGTAAATTAGAGGCTCTACCACAATATCCACAAAAGACCTTGAAAACCAACATTATCAAAGTTACCAAAAGAAAAACCGTCTATATTAATTTTAATAGTGTCTTATGGAGGAAGATTCCAATGAACTTGACGGGTTACATGATTCCGTCTATGAGTATGCGTTTTAATTCGTTTTTCATTATTTGTTGGTAGAATTTGGTCTTGATTATCGTGAAATTCTAACATTTTCTTGCATTTAAAAATGATTGTAATGGGAATGATTTTATCCATTATTTCAGTAACTAATTTATAAAATACGGAAAGATATGTCGGATATATACTCTAAAAGAGTCGGTAGAATGAATAGGACATTGCATGATTAAAAAATGTATATATTTGGATGAATATGTTACCCAATAGTGAAAAAAATACAGAGATCTTGATTTAATGAAATTGAGACAAATCTTTATTTGTTGCATCTATTTTGTGTTTGTTCTGTACATCTGCTCTACTTTTTAAACTTTCTACCTAAAAAAGAGGCGGTGTTTGGTAAATATGTTAGAACAAAACAAAACTCGATTAATTCATGTATATTAATTAAAAATAAGTATGACAAGACATAGAGTGGGGAAAATATTAGTATCATTTAATTTCATCTTTTTGATGGAATTATTAATAAAAAAACTAAACACAACCGACAGTTTTGCTGGTATGTCAAACAGTTATACTAAAGAATGCTCATGAAAAAAAGTTCCACTAAAGAATTAAATTTTAAAGGAATTAACATAGCTAAATAAATATTCTCACATGGGTTAAGCTAATTATGGAGAGAGATGTAACATGTTATGGGACCCGAGGAACGTGTATGGATGTAACCTTTTTTGTTAGAGATTGATGTCACAACTTATTTCATTTCAGTCCAAATTCCTAACTTTTTCCTTTTGTTTTTATTTGGAAAAATAAAACACGGTATGACCAATTAGTGCATGTGCATGCAAACGTTATATCCACTCATGTGACAACGATAGAATGAGAAGAATCCGATTTTGGAAAATTGGATTATCCAAACAAATAACCAACTAGTTACTTACCATTTTTTACCCTCAACTCTATATGCCCAATTGCAATTAGTTACCAAGTTTTTTTTTTTACTATAGTTAATGATTTAGTTAAAAATGCACAAGTAAACGGTTATAACTTTGGTAGAGCTCAATTTTTTTTTCAACAAGATATTTAAAGATTTTTTGCAGCCATAATATGTTACGTTAAGAACCTATGAATAACGTCTCTTCCACTCATGATGGCATAACGAACCATATCGGAGACCACGTATTAAAGACATGTTTGGCTGGACCACCAATACTCTACAAAAAGCACATCCTCAATGTTACAACTTACAATAATGATATCCATTTCATACAAGCCTACATTCGTTTAACATATACTTTCATATATGTTAATAGTATTTGTTGTGAAGAAGTGGGATCTTGATTGGGGACATGTTCATATGATATTTTATTCATTTCATATGCGTACTTGAACATGAAAACCACGTCTACCTACGTTAGCAGCACACTACAATTTATTCAATGCCTACGTACTCTTATGGACATTATTGGTGTCTTTTTCTAATTGTTTTTCATGATTTGCAATTCTTTTTTCTTTTGTCTCCTATATATAATAAAGTTATATGTTTTCATAATTTTTTTTTTATACATTTAACATTAAAAAGTTAAACACCATCCTAAATTGTCCATGGATCTACCTTTTATTATTAGACCACTTATAATGATGGTATTGAAACACATTTTCAATGGTTGAAACCATTGCAATGTTGTGTTGAAAGTTAAATGCAAATGAGGTGGAAGAGAGATGATGAAAGCTTTCAACATATGGAAGAATGGTGGGCCAAGTTGAAGATGATGTGGCGATTGCTGATTGCCTTGCTGGATTTATCCCATCTTAATTATTTGAACTCAATTATTTCATTGCAAATGAATTTTTTTAATTTTTTTTACCAAAACTCAAGATTTTTTTTGTCTATAAATAGAGACTTGGCTCATTTGATTTGGACACAAAAAAACGAAATTTTCCACTATCTTAATATTATTATCTATCTATTAGATTTTCTTTTAAGTTATTTGTGTGTCGTGTGCTTAGTTTATCATATTACATTTTAAGTTAAGAAAATAAAAATAATTTTTTTAAATAGCTTTTTTTTTAGAAAAAACTTTATTTTAATTTAATTATAATCGATAATTGTAATTTTATGTAATCATAAAAACAAAAATATAAAGAATGTGAAATAAAAAATGGTGGGGTAGAATGTTGAATGAAAAACCATTGAAGATGATAAAAGTTGAATGAGTGTTGAATTATTAGATGGAAGAGAGAAAATGATGTGGAGTGTTGGGAAGAGAAAAAGTGGATGTTGAGTTTTCTAACCATTGTAAATGGTCTTATGAGAAAGTCGTCATTTCAATGTCGATTTTCCAACTAGTTTTTACTTTTGAAATTATGGTGAGAAATCAACTTTTCAAAGCTGACTTTATTCAAGGCACCTTGGTAAGAATTGGTGTAAACATGAATTCCCCAGTCTATTAATTTTGACAACTGATTTTTTAAATGTCATAAGATAGACGAGATATTTATTATCTGTATCAAAATATTATTCAGATTATCTAGTTCAGAAATAGGTACCAGATTCAGAGGTATGACAAAACTGAGCTTTCAATGGGACAATATTAGATGTGAGGGTGTTGGTTAGGAACATTATGAAATGGGAAAACATGAAATTGAAAGGAGCATTTATATCCTATCTCCGCTACAGCCGCTACTATTCATGAAGATAATTACAATTCCTTGTTCGGTGAAAGTGATAGGAATTTAATTTTGTTTTGTTTAGCATAAACGTCGTTTTTTGCATGGATGTTACACATTTGGGCTATGATCCACTTCAATGCATAGGCTACGAAAAATAGAGAGCTTCTTTTAACACCCCCTTTTCTATATTAAAAAATAAAATAAAAAGACACATGAACCCGAAAATATACTTAATGATTGTTCTTAATACAATGGAAATTTTATCAGAGTTCTGTTATTAATTGTGTGTATAGTATACTCTGCATGCAAAGTATCTGCATGTCTTGATTTCTTTGTATACATGTGACAGTACATAAACTTTTTATTTCAATTAAACCATTTTCCTATCATTTCAGATCATCAATATTATTAAAAATCAAACTTGAATTGATTTTATAAGTCAATAACATGTACTGGCAGTTGAACTCGTACCAGCATCTTTTATGGGAATTGAGTTGAGAACCATTCCTTCTGCTCCACAGCAACGGGTCCTGAAATCATCAAGCTTCCGGGTATTATATGTTGTAACACTGCTTGTGGTTTCTGTTAGTGTTGTCACTTTTCCCATCTCAGCTATTGCTTTCATCCGGATACGCTCAGCTCTAGAGCCAATAACCTGTCCGAGGATTGAAGCTGCGATGGTCAGAGCCATTGCTGATTTAGGCATCAGTACCGACTTCCGAAGCATGGCTATAAAGGGAACAGCAGCATGCACAGCTGCAAACCAAGACAATGAGAATTTCTTGGTATGCTCCTTCCACATACCGAAAGGCACATTAAGAGCCATGCCTAACGCAGCAATAACAAGCATTTTAGCAGGAAGAGGCTGAGGTCGCAAGTTTTTAACAAAAGCTGTACGAGCAAGGGAAGCCCTTGCAGCAACAACTGCTGCTGGGCATTTAAATTTCATGGCAGTTGGTGGCTTCAGAGCTGTTGCAACAAGGGGGACAACACGGCTTGCGGCTCTATAAGACTTGGCAATCGGGCAGTTTCCCTTTTCCAACCATTCATTTCCAAGAGCTTCGTGCTTTGACATTTCTCCTTTCTGGAATTGAAGCATGATATAGAAAAGAAAGAAAAATCAATATATCTCACGTTTCAAAAGTTCAAAATAATAAATAGGTAGCAAGAAATAAAACATGTGTTTGGTTCTGCGATGACAATTGATTTTGAATGAAAGTGAGTTGAACGTAAAGTGATTTGTGTTTACATACGTTCATATAAAAGTGAATTGAAGAAGAAATTTAGGCTAATATTAGAGGCAAAAGCTCTAACTTCAAGTTAGAATCAGTGTTTATTAGTATCACGGTGGCTAACCCTGATTCTAGCAAACCCACCGTGATACCAAACATTCACTCGATTTTGGAGGCAAAATTAATTCCAGTGGAGAACATCCCAACATGTCAAATCAATTCTACACCTCCGGAATCAATTTTGCCTCTCCTACAAAAGTGGAACTAAATTACCTAACATACACTAAGCATATTGAATGAAACTCAATATGTTTCAAAGGTTTAAATAATTAATAGGCAGCAGAAAAGAAAAACATCAAGCATATTGAAACCTGCCCTGTGATCCACAACAGTGACAGTAAAATTATTGCTAATTGTTTGGATCTAAATCAAAATGAAGACGTCTAGAATATATCAGGCCCATAACTCCTTTTCAAAAATAAAATATCAGGCCCATAACCACATTACATGTATCCTTCCAGGAACTAATTGCATGAAGAGGTGTTAAATTTCACAATGGATTTCTCTTTTGCTAAACACACTCCTAAGCATGTGTTAATATAAAAAAAATGGAAAAGCCGGCATCAAGAAACTGATTTTACCTGAGATGAATATTCCTTTTTGTTTGATGATTTAGAATTCTTCTGTTTCTTCCATTTCTCAGAAAAATCCCCAAAATTAAATGGGCCACCTAATCCAAAGGATGATAGACTGATGGAAGCAGCTTTTCCAGCCAAAGGGTTAAAAACAGGCATAGAATCAGCTTCCTTGTTACCATTATGAAAGTCAGATCTCTCAGAAAGAGGAACAATGCCATCTTTCCCATGAAAAAGCTTAAAAGCCATATCAAAACTTGGACCATCTTCAAATATTGGACCCGTGGCTCCACGCACCTGAGCAACGAGAATGAAGTAAATTAGCTCAAACTTGAACTAGCAGGATAGAAGATAGGTGAAAGGGCACAAAGATGAATTAACTTACAGGAATGGAGAATTTTGTCGAAGCAAAAGAGAAGTTTGTAGGTTCATCGATATTTCTCAAAAACGGGCACCTTTGGATGTCTCTCATATCAAAGGGGCAATCAGTTCCATCTCCATTCATTCCCTTCAAAAAGAAATCCATTTCCTCCTTTTGTTGAAATAATTTCTTCTAACAACAATGAAAAAAATCTACAAATCACATGAAACCAATCACATTAGATAACATATCAACTACGCTCTTTTGCAAGGAATCAACATTACGTTAAACAATAATATACAGTGAAATATAAGATTAAGATAAATAAGACACCTAAAATTAAATGAAATTGAAAAACAACACAACATCAACAAAACTACTACAAAGGTAGTAAAAACTTCAAAAGGAAGAGATTGAGTTGACTATAAAACATAATGTGTCCATTCTCTCAAATTGAACAAAAAAAATTGTCCCAATCACAAGTGTAATTTGTCAAATTGAACAAAAACATGACGCCTCAATCATGGTCTTCTAAAGGAACGAAGGGAGTAAACAAATTACAAAAAAGCTGTCCACATGTTTGATTCCACTTTCCGAGGAACCAAAACTGATTCTAGAGGTATAAAATTGACTTTGACATGTTTGGTTGCTCTCTAGTAGAATTTATTTTGGCGTCAAAATTGATTCTAACTTGGGACTACAAAATTGTAGCTTTTTATTATAGGATTGATTTTTACACTCAAAATTATCGTTAAACTTACTTTTACATCAATTAAACCTTAAACTAACTTTTAGCCAAAATCAATTCACAAAAAATCAATTTTTGTCACCGTAGAACCAAACACAAGTAGCTTTAAGCTTAAAGAAAAAAAAAACAATTCTGACTAATCAAAGAAACTTAAGAAAAATAAAAAAATGAAGTTATTTCCAAATTTTTACGTTAGAAAAAATCATTTCATATAGTTCCACAACAATGAAGGATTGGAAGCCTCTAGAGCTACAAATACAACAACACATACACATGAATTATAATAGATAATTATGATTTAATGAATAATTAAATTAAACATGATTAAGAGTAATCCAGTTTCTCCCAATAATAACTGAAAATATGAGAAAATCGAGAAATTTTGAAACATGAATGTATGAATATACAAAAACCTAACGAAAAATGCATTGATAGGATTGAATTGGTAAAATAAAATCACGCTAATGAGAATTGGAATTCGAAAATTGAAAATCGAAAGCGTAGAGAGAGAGAGAGAGAGTACCGAGAGAAGAGAAGAGCTTCGAAGACGTGTGGTTGCCACATGCACGTGTGTCGAGAACGCGATGGTTTAAAGAGATGAATCAATGCACGTGCCTCTTAACAAACTATATTTATTTTTTCACACCAATAAATATATAGCAAATAGAATATACATTCTTTACCTTTTTAAATGACGTTAATAATCTAGCAATTTTTAAACAAAATTATTTAAATGTGTAACTATAAGTAAAAAAATCATTTCAAAACTATGTATTTCTTTTATAAATAGTATAAATAAAAGATAATTAATCGATGTGTTGAATATTAAATTTAGTCAAAATTATTTTAGTGATCATTTATCTTATTTATTTGTAACACTTAAATCTTTTATTTTCTCATTTAGTTTCTTTTATTTTTATTTTTTTAGGAAGTACACAAAATTATCTCTATTTTCAATATTTGAAAGACCGTTTTAATTAACCTGACTTGCAACATCTTTCTCATGTGATATTTGAAATTGATCCTCTTTTCATCGACGATAAATCTCAATCTCCCACCTTAGACCTCTGTTTGAATAGGTTCTTAATCTTCTCCATCTGCCAAATCAGAATGCCTTCGTTTCCCATCGCTTCCATGAATCCAATTATTACGCAGATTTCTTGCCATTTCAAGGGCAACACCAATATGCACCAACTTTTGTTATTTCTTTTAATATTACTACAAAATCATAGGCCTTGTACCCAAAAATAATAATCATAGGCTCAAAGAAAGTCTAGTAATTCAAAAGAACACTCTTCTGGATGCTCCATAACTCATATACGTACCTGATCCAATGCTGAAAAGGACTTCCAATCAGTGCACATGTTGTGATCGCGCCATGTGTGGATGAACTTCACGTGACAATCCCAATAAGTCATAGCTTTGATTCTACGAACCAGCTTAAGTTCTCCATCACCTTTAATCAGGTAGACATTGTCCAACATCCTTAGCAAACTGATGGACACACTGAACATTGTCCACTTCCACTCTCCTAAACCCTAATTCAAAATTGTTTATGAACGCAATCATAAACATATGAGCCCAAGGAATATGTAGAATGCTAGGCCTTTCACTAAAGTAATCTTTACAATCTTTCATATTTTTATTTTCCCAATAATATATAAAGTATAATTTTGTTTGTTTTATTCAGCACATGAGTTCAAAATGTGTGTATAAAGTCCAAATAAGTCCATCCAAAAACAAAACAGAAACCAAATAGGTACCCGTGTTTTTTGTTAGTCACCGATTTTGGTATTTGCACTGAATTGTTTGAATGAGCAAGCAGTTAAATATGCATATGATTTTGGTATTTTGATCAATTGCAACATCAAAGTCTCTGTTTGGCAAGACCATAAAACGAGCTTATAGCTTATAGCGGATAACTTATAAGCTCGTCTAACAAAAAAGTTTTGTTTGGTAACGGTTTTTTACAACGAGCTTATAACTTATTTCACGAACTTTCATAAGCTATTTTTCAGACGCTATTCCAAGTAGCGTTTGAGCTTATAGCTTATCATTTTTTCTTTCAATTTTACCCTTATTGTTTTATCTAAAAACCAATTCTACCCCTTTATAATTTGTTTAAGTTACCTTTATTTTGTTTTGATTAGTTTAAGTTACCTTTATTTTGTTTTGATTAATGTTATGTTTATATATTATTTTTTCTTAAAAAAAAGTTTATATATTATTTTATTTTATTTTCAAAATGTTACGTTTTTACGTGCGTGCTTTTATATATGTCATATTGTTATGCCTTTTCCAAGGACATTATAAAAGTAGCGTAATTCATTTTATTCATTGTTACGTTACTTTTTTCATGAAAAAAGAGAGTATTGTTATGTTATATTATTGTCACTTGCTACAATAAATTGCATTTATAATTTTCTTTGTTAGTTGAATTTAACGTTCTTTTGTTATTTGTTAAGTTTATAGTTTATAATTTTATTTTTAGGTTTATAAGTTAAAATGGATAGATAGAAACATGGTTTTTTTTTTTTTTGCACGTGATAAAATTTGAATGAAATAAAAGTTTAAAATAAAATTTTTGTGGAAAATAATACTAAATTTTAAGTATTCTAAATATTTTGTAAAGAATAAAGTGTTTTAAATATTAATTGTTGTAAATTTTATTATGAATTCATAATGTCCTTTTATGTCATTTTACATTTATTAATTAGTTGAACCGCTAATTTAACCAAACACTTTAGTTAGTTTATCAGCTATCAGTCATCAGCTATAAACTATAAACTATAAGCTATCTTATCAGCTATCCGCTAATTTTACCAAACAGATTCTAAAAGAAAAAGAGGAGTGCTGAAATTAATAGATGCAAGTGGCATTTTGCAAAAGTTCGGCATAAGAAATGCCACATCAATACCACATAATTATGTCATCTATATCTACATACTTAAGAATAAAGACAACTTTTAAGACATGACTTAAAAAAAAAAAAAATACAAATGAACTCCACATAAACCCGGTTCAAAAAGTAGTGTTTTGCCAAATTTCATTATCTTCCATACTGCTGATTTTGAGCAATACCATATCTTCCTTGCCCTGTGTTACTGTTTCCATGAGATTGAGGTGCTGCACTCATATTAGGACATTCAACCGCCCAATGTCCAGGCTGGTTGCATTTAAAGCAATTACCTGAAGAACCACCCGATCCACCAGATACCCTGTTGGCTGCACCCATACTAGGACAGTCCTTCGCCCAATGTCCAGGTTGTTGGCATTTATAGCAATTACCCGAAGCACCGCCTGATCCAACAGACACCGTGTTGACGTAGGCCCCCCCAGCAGACTGTTCACGTGGATTTCTAAGATGTAGGCATTGTGCAGAGCTATGATCAGAGCCTCCACAATTGCTGCATGACATATATGAACCAGGAGCACCTGATGAAGCAAAAGAACTGCTATGTTGGTTTCCATACTGACTCGCTTGATTTGCTAGGGTCCCATAATCGCTACCAGTATTAGTGTTGCTGTTTATAGGATTATATACTGGTGGCGTAGCTTGTCCAGTTGTAAGGCTCCCTGGTCCAGTTGTGTTGATAGCAGAGTTAATAGTGGTACCATCTGCTTTCTCAGACTTAAGTTTATCAATCAAATCCAGAAGAGATTTAGAGTCAGATGCAAAGTTAACCTTCTCTGCTTTCAGAACAGTTGACTTAACACGTGCTTCGTCATTGAATGTCTCCTCTTTTACTTTTAACTTGAACATGTATTTCGTGAAGACGACCTTACTGATGATTTCTTTAAATTTTTCTTCATCTTGTTGTTCAAATTTCACAGAATACAAATCTTTTGCAGGCATACCCATGATGTCCTCGCCGCCCTCCTGAAAAGCAGTAACCCATGTCATGCCAGTGTAATCCTGTATCTGCATTTGCAGCAAGTACCTAAAATCACAAGCATCAACTGTCTGATTACACCTTTCACATTGCCATGTCCCGTCTCCATTGTCGGTAACCTTTTTGTTACATTGCCTATCTCCTATCATGATAGGACAAGCTGTGTAGCAAAAATTATCACATTTAAAAAATGCAACATTTGCACATATAGATATCCAATCAGGCTTGTCTGAAGTCCCTAACTTTTCATCTTTAATTTGAGATATGGTCTTCCGCACTTCACTTTTACCAAAACTAGATGATTCTCTGGAAATAGATTGACTTGGAACATTCCTCCCTTCCTGGTCAAACCATCCCCTCAGTGTAAAAGCCTCTGGAAAATCAGGTTCTACCAATAATTGGCTGGTGGCAATGGTCCCAATAGACTTCCCATTGAAATCATTTACTCTGGCAGATTTTACAACCAAAATTGGAAATTCCCCAGAGTCGCAAATATTTTGCAGCTTTTGTCCTTCCGTGTTGCAAAAATTCCCCCATACAGTTAATTCAACACTCCGGCCAGACATGTCTTTCAACTGGAGAGATCTCTTCTGTGTTTCAGTGCCATTTTTTCTTATGATTGATGTTGTAGGACTGATAGAAGTAACCACAGCAATCACATCCAGAATGCTGTTGTTTTGCATATTTTCAATGTCACCAATGAGACGGAAATTGTACTTCTGTTGTGGAATTGAGATATCATCGTCAACGCATGGCTGTATAACTGATGTCATATCAAGAGTTATCTCATGATCATTAGGTAGGTGATTAAAATTCTTCTGAGCTGGCTTCACACTTCCCCTGGAAACCAGATAGACTTTACCGACTTCAATTACATTATAGAACTGCTCGGCCACAGCATTAAAGCAAGTTGCCCTTATTTCTCCATCGTAGGAATCCAAAAGATCAAAAGAAAATACTTTTCCCCCACCTCGGGCATTGTTATAGGTCCTAAGTTCTCCCTTAGCTGTTACTCTGGCTTTAATTGTCCACGTATTCTGATATGGATTCAAAGCAGATATGGGAATTATCCTTGGCGGAGCATCATTTCTTCCTGTAGGCCCTCTATTGTTGTACATAGGAGATGGCTGTCGGTTCATAGGCTGAGGAGGGCGAACATAAGAATTTTGCACTGGTCTTGAAGCCTCATTCGGTGGACTGCGGAAAATTGTATTCTGTTCACCATAAGACCCATTCACTGATGCTGGTCTGTTCAAACTGACTCCAGACTCAGGTTTAGGATAAGATGGAGGGGCATTAGTTGCACCGTATCTTGCAGATCCAGAACTATTGGAATAAACACTGCTAGCTGGAGGATTCACAGTCGGACGATCCATAGATGGCAGAGCTACATTTGGTCTAACATTAACACCACCTGTATGGGAACCACTGTTCAAATACTGCGAGTTTCCAGCATTGCTTCCTAATTGACCGGCAGCTGATTGTACATTTCCTGCATGACTCACAGCAGATTGTGCAGGTGCTTCTTTTGGTGCCGCAACAGGTACTCCAATCAAGTCACATTTGTCCATTATAACATCCAAATCAACTATGATGATGATTCTGTTTGTAAATCAAAAAATCAAATCATTGGCATGGAGGCTATAACCAATTAAGCTACAAGGAGGAGAAAAACTTCCTCCTATTGGTTAGTAAAGCATTTAACTAGTTCAACAACAAAAAAAAGCAGGAAAAAAAAAAACAATTCTTTTAGTCCATACCATAAAAACCTCCTAGAGTCATCAGTTCACAGGTCTTCAAATGTAAAAACATAAATAAATAAATAAAAACATCGGGTGATTGATTTTAATCTCAGACCTGCAGATACTATGAAAAAAGAAATCAAATAACAAACTACTATGTAAATCAACTGTCTTTGTAGCACGGAGACTTCCTATGAAAGGCGTGTCCAGTGTCCGACACTGGATACATCCGTGTCGGTGGCTCAAATCAACACCGCCACCTTTGCATACGATAACAGTGAATTATGGTGTTTTCTCAAATTATTATTGGGGTCACAATTATAAACAGCCCTAGATAAATTTTCTTCTTTTATTCAAATCAGGCTTAAAAAATTGAAAATTTCACTGCTACAAGGCAAAGTAACAACATTTAAAAACCCATCATTCACCATCTACACATACTTAACCTAAAAAAATCTAATTTCAGATACCATTTTCTATTAATGTAAAAGAAGAAACTTACTTGCGATTCTGAACATCGTTACAAATGAACTGAGAAAGCTTAACAATAGAACCTTTCTGCAACCTTCCATTATGAACCAACTCATTCTTCTGTGTAGCGAGCATTCCTTGTTGATAATGCAAACCATCGGAGAGAACGACTCGGTATCTCTCAGTAGCACTATTCTGCTGCGACTGAACAAGCTTCAAATCGATAACTTGTAACACCGGGTGCAATTCTTCCGTTGTGAAACACATCGTTACTATCGCACCCTGTGTCAGATTCACGGCCATAATCGCTTTTTGAAATAATCGCGAATTGGAATAAGAAGAGAACGAAAAAAAGAAACCCTAGTTTGATTGAAACGATTGTGGTGTGAGAGTGATGAGAAATGAGTGAATTTGAAACCCTAAATAAGGTTTTAAAGACGCGCCATTATTGGTACCGTTTCGAGAAGAGGGGGAACTTTCATTTCTGAGAAGGGTGTTTTTGGGATTTCGCTAAATTCTTCTCAAGGAAGCTACACGAGTTTTGACGGGTTATTGGAATTTTGGGATTGGAAAGGTTAAAACATTTAATAGAAAAAAAAAAATTAAATCCGAATTAACTGTCAATATAATTATTTAAAGATTTTTATAAACACTCTTTTTTTTAGCAAATGAATGACTAATTCATTTCAATAAAAGAATAACAGTACAATGTAGATGGTGCTCGGGGAAAAATATGGGGCTAAGGTGATATAAAGAAGCTCTAGCTATTTTTTGAAATAAAGGAAACTCTAACATGGTATGAGCTACTCTCTCTTTCCCATATTATAAGTAAAAAAACTAATTTTCTTTATTCCAAATTATAAACAAAAAAGACCAATTTTTATCATATTTAATTATGTTGTTTCAAAAAATTATTTTTTAAAAGGAAAATTATATGAAAAGTGCATTCAATTTGTTATCTCTTTCATTTTCTCAATAACCAACAACCAATAAAAATTGTTTTTACATTTTTCTATAAAACTTATTTCAAAGATAACACAAAAAACTATGTTATAAACTACTATGATTTAGTTTTCTTAATAAGTGTGCTTTTTTTTTCTTGTAATATGGGACGGAGGGAGTATCATGTTTGCTTGCCTCCCTCACAAAAAAATTATTGCGATGTGACAATAGATCCCTACATCTGGAAATAATATCTCCAAACTCATTGTTTGGAGTAGAATTGGAGTTAATAGCATCAACAAGTAACCTACCGTTGGACTCTAAGATAACAGATGACATGTGGCAATTAATAGCAATGTTTATAGCCTCAAATAAGCCTAGCGCTTCAACTTATGGAGGAGTATAATTGAAATAGGAATACTTCGAGAAGTCTAACAACAATGCCCCAGAGGAGTCTCTAAAGCATATGCCAAGACCCGTAACAGTATTGTTGTTAAGGAGTGCACAATCAACATTACATTTCACCATGTGAGGTGGAGGTTTTTCCCACAAAGTTTGTTGATGTGTACCTTGACTCGGTTGCCTTGCTTTTTGCATATACATCAATTCTTAGAGAGAATATTTAGCCCGCATCACAATAGATTTAGAAGGTGTGTATGTGCCTTCCCGTAACTTGGAATTTCGACTTTTCCACAGACTCTAGAGAATCATGGATGCCATCTTTTGTTGTTGAACTGGGATCGTGTTAAGGAAATGAAAGAGAAGACTAGTAAAACCGTTAGCAGAATACAATAAATTATGGACAGTGTTTGAAGGTGAGAAAAACACAAGAAGGGGGTTGAATTGTGTTGGTTTTTTCTTTCTTTTTAAACTAAGTTCAGAGTCCTGAGTCTGGAGCAATGTTCATAGTTTAATGCAGCGGATAAAGTAAAGATATATATATATATATATATATATATATATATATAGAGAGGACGCAAAACAATTATCCTGGTTCATTCCACAATCCGGAAGTAGCCAGTCCCTCTTGCACTTCCAATGCGATTTCCATATAATCTAATTTGATTACAAATTCTCAAACACACAAGCAAGAGACTTCAAATACTCAAGCACATAAGCAAGAGACTTTAAATACTCAAACACACAAGCAAGAGATTTTCTATGCTAAAGCACAAAGCAAAAGACTTCTAAACAAACAAATTACACATAAATATGTTTGGTTCGAACACTTGATATACAATCAGCGGTGTTCACGATACAAAACAAACCAGACTCTCAAGACTTTAGAATTTCTAAGATATGAAAGTTGTTAAGAAATTATAAGTAATTAATGCACAATAATTTCGGCGGAGTTTTGACACAGTTTAAATATTGTAGAGTCTCTGCTAATCTTCAAGTCTTCATTCCTTTATATAGATGTATGAAAGAGACGTTGTAGAGGTGCCAACACATCAAAGAGTCGCTTTAAAAGCTTGATCAATCATCAATGATTTGTTGTTTGATTTGATTAATGTCCTAGGAAGGAATAATTTGAAATCCATTCCTTATATGAAGAATTAACCAGCAGGGACACATATATAGTAGTACTATGTGCATGCAATGTTGGAGTAGTGAAACAGTGGTTGTACAATTGTACTATTTGTCCTTTCTATGTCACTCTCTATTGGATAAACATTTAATGTCTTCTAATTCCTCTGAAATAGTCGTTGCTCTAGTCTTCTATTCCTTATGCACACTTGTGTATTCAAATAACCAATTTAACCGACTTCAGGTTCTTCACTTCAGACTCTGATGAACTTCAGACTCTAGGTGGCTTTAGACTCTGACACTCAACTTCTGATGGTCTTCGGACTCTGATGTCTTCAGACTCTGACTTGCAGCTAAACTTCTATTGTGAATTTTTTTCTCTCAATTGTTCTTCTAGAACCAATACCTTGTTTAAAGACTTGTAAATTTTAGTCTATGGTCCTGCACACTTGAACAAATATTAATATATCCAATTGAACTTTTAATACCTTGTTATCATCAAAACTTAGGCTATGTTTGGATTGATGAGTTGTAGTGGAATGGAATGTAATGAGATGATAAATAGTAATTTTATGATGTGTTTGATGCACACATGATAACAAATAGGATATCATTTTAATTAAATGAAAGATTTGTTCTCATAATTAATTAAATATTGTAAAAATGGCATATTATTAATTATAATAGAAAATACATGCTATCATTATTTTAAAAATGACAATATTTTAAAAATGGCAGAATATCAAGATAATAAATAAGAAATGATTTTCTAACCCATCAGGATAATTTATAACTCAGCCAATACTCATGATAGAAATTACTACAAAGGAAAGTCGGGATAGGATATAAAAATGGTTTGATGGTCAGGATATGGAGACATGATATGATACATTAATCATATCCTGCTTAAATCTTATGTTTGATGCACCAAAAGGATAGGATAAAATAAACCATTTTCTTATCCTATTCTGACTTTCTTTTGTAATTTCTATCCTGAGTATAGGCTGGGTTAGGAATTATCCTGACAAGATTAGAAGATCATTCCTTATTTATTATCTTGATATTCTGTCATTTTTAAAATATTGTCATTTTTAAAATAATGATAACATGTATTTTCCATAATAATTAATAACATGCCATTTTTATAATATTTAATTAATTATGAGAGCAATTTTTCATTTAATTACAATGATATCATGTTTGTTTGTCATCATGTATGTATCAAACACATCATAAGATTAATGTTTATCATGTCCTTATCATATCCTATCTCTATCCAGCTTTATATCATATCCAGCCTCTATCATATCCTGACCATCAAACGGGCCCTACAAGATTCCTGATATTGACAATTTTTTTGTGGCGAGATGTCGTACCGATGTGATATACATATGCCCCTTAGACGATGTGGAAGTCTACGAGTGCGTTTGGATGAGGTAATTGAGAAATTTTAAAGAATTTAGAATTTTAGTCAATTTAAATGATTCAATTAAATTACTTTCATTTCTCAATACTTTTGTTTGGATGGAGCAATAAAAAATTTCATTGTCATTATTTTTGGGCAACTTTTACAAATTTTAATCTTTTGGGGCCAAATTTGAAAATTGAAATTTAGGGTTAATTTGTAATTTTCAAAAAATTGAGGGGTCAAACTATAATTTTTGAAAAAATTGAGGGGTCAATTTGCATTTTTTTTGAATTTAATTGGGGTCAAATTGAGATTTTAGGAAAACTTGAGGACCAAAATGCAAAATTTGAAAAATTATAGCAATGAAGGAATTTGAAATTCTTAGCTTTTAGGTGTCATTTGAAATTCTCTAAATTTAACTTGAACAAAATACTTCATAAATTTCCATCATTTTAAAAATTCTTCAAATTATTATCCAAACAATAGAATTCACCTCACTATTTGAATCCCCCTCAAAACATTACATTCCCATATGCACACTAGAATAGGTACCTCGCACTGCAGCCATTTTCTTATACTTTTGTACCCGTAAGGTTGAAGGTGAGGCATGTCTTTGTTCCATGAATGGATAACCATCTCGGGGTTTCATTAACTTGTTTTATTCCTCCCACAAGTCTTTCAAAAAATTCTTCTTCAAAAAACCGAAGCAAATAAATATTATCTCTTCGTTTTGTTCCATCTTTAACATAAACTCGAGCAAATAAATATTATCTCTTCGTTACCTTTTTTTTTCTTCAAGTTTTTGATTTTATCGGTTTATGTTTGACGATACAAATATGAGATTATTGACACCTTTTTTTGTTGGAATTTTTATTGTTTGTTTGAGATCGTGTTGAATAAACCTATATATAAACCCGTAATTTGTGGACCCTAACCCACCCAACCCGAAAGAGAAAATGATAAAATTGGACCTTTGTATACAACCCACAATTTAAATAAGATCGGACATTTAGGCATAGACCCATCGTCGCCCACCCTAATTACCACAAATACAAATATACAACAAATTTTTCAAAAGCAAATCACCTCCAATCATCTCTCTCATGATCATCGTTATGCTCTCATCTAAACAGTTCATCTACTAATCAATGTCGTTGATCACGTGTAGTAGTTTGAAATAAGTGGTTGAGATTTCACATAATCATCCAACCAACAAAGGGAGGGAATCCTAATACAAGTTTTTTCATTGATAAAGAGATTCAATAACGATAAATATGTATTATCTATATGACAAAAATAAAATGTTTTATGTATAGTATTTTTTAAAGTTAAAGATTTACAGGGTGCGTTTGATCAGTAAAAAGTCTGAAACGGGGCAAAGTAGCTGGAGTGTGTGTTTTGTTTGACCAAATCTCATTTTATATGACAACAAACAAAATATACTATTTATTACACATTTTCAACATTTCTCCGATCACCGGATTCCGGTGACCGGCGTCAACACCCTCAAATTCCGGCAACTCCTAAACCCTAACCAACCCTTCCTCCATGGATTCTCCCTCTCAATCCAACCAACAAGATCCCCCTCGCCCTAAAAGGAACGGTGGCGTCATCGCTTTCGTAATACTCCGATGGATTATCGCAATTCTATTACCCTTCGTTTTCTTATTCTCCATTCCTTTTCTTCTGGGTTTGCTTCTTCTCTTCATTTCCGATTTCTCTGTCCCAAACCCCGTTTCTCTTCAATCACACTGCAAAATCGTCTCCACCGGTTAGTTTTCTATTTTTTCTTCTTCTGAATTTTGCGAAATTTGAATTTTTTAGTGCAATTGTGTTTACCTTAGATTTAGTTAAGTAAGTAATTGTAATTGTTGACGAATGAATTAACCTTAGTGTAATAAACCATGAATGTGGTTGATTAGTTTATCAGCTGTTGAAATTACTTACTTTAGCTTCTAAGGTGAATTGGGGATTGTTTGGATTGATTCGTTTGAGCTTATCAATTGGCGTAAGCACTTGTGATACTATTTGGGAGAACTTATGAAGAGAGCTTATGACGTTTTCAGCTTATTTCCGTATGCTCTCGCAGATAGTTTATGAAAATAGCTTATAGATTATACAACAAGAGTATCTTAATTTATCTTGTGTTATAGAAATAGCTTATTCTTTGGTGCTTATGATATAAGCTGCAAAGTCAGTTGTTTATTCAAAACAGAGTCTTGCTCACTTTAGAGGAGTAGTATGCTAAGATTTTGGATAAAATGTCCAAAAATATTATGGAATATTTTTTCATTATTTAGAGAAGCTATTTTGAATTACTTTTTGTTCAAAGAAACACTTAAAAGTGTGGATTTGGATAGCTGGTGATAAACTTTAGTATCAATGAAGTAAGTAATCTCGATAGTTGATGAATGAATCAACTCTTGTGTAATAAATCATGAATGTGATTGATCAATTTATCGGCGGTTGAGATTACTTACCTTATCTTCTGATTTGAATTGTTCAATTTAGAGGAGTTCGTTGAGTTTTTGGAAGAAAATAATAAATCAGTTTTTTCATTACTTAGAGAAGCTATTTTGAGTGTTTTATGGAAATAATAGAGCAGTGTTTTTTACTTCTTTAATCTTCAAACCAAGAAATGTGTTTTTGTATTGGTTGTCAATTAATTTGTCAGAAAAGGAAGTGAATTATCCATGATATTCATATCTTTTATGAGCTAATGATTAGTGTGGTTTATGTTTTTCCATTTTAATTTCGTTTGATTATTAATACTCATACTCATTTAGTTTGAAATTAAGAAGTTTTGAGATGAATGGGAGGCATTAATGTTTGTTTTAATTCGTTCTAAGTTCCACAATATCATTTTTCTTACAGGTGTTGATATTAGATCATCTAAGATTTGTGAACTCGGATTGTTAAATTATAAAGCAAAGGATGTTTTTCGTCATTTTGAAAGTAGCAAATTTCGTTGCCGTTATGATTACTACTGGGCTTCAGTATTCAAGGTTATTATAATTTCTTGCCAATTTAGGTATTGTAAAAGAAAATATATTACTTGCTAGAAGAAAAACAAGGCACGAGTAAGAAGGAAAATAACATTTCTCCTTAACAATGACTATGAAAAGGAAAATAATACTAACAAACAAGTTCATTATAAAGGAGAATTACTCAGAAACCGTAGTCAGATGGCCTGGTAAGTACAGAGAAACACCCTGGAAAGTACAAGCATTTCCTTCGATCTGAATACACCAAATAACTACAAAAATTACTCACTATCTTATTTCCCTGCATACTCTCTGAAATTAATCAATGAGAACTTCTCCAAAGTCAAAAGATACATCAAACATTCGTCAATAATTCTGAATAGTTTATTCCAAATAAAAATGGTTGCATAATAATTTGAGAGAAGTAAACTGCTATTTCTGAGCTATATTGTCAAGAAACATTAATAGTAATCAGTGAAAGGAGTTTTAAGCGGTCTATGAACCTGTAGCATACAGATAGTATTAATCCTTATGCATTTCTTTCCAAACCAAAAACTTGACTGTTTAGGCGTTAGTTATTATCATCGAATAATGTCGTTTATGATCTTTCTTGCTTTGCATACTTGTTCTATTTGGTTCAGAATCATACACAGTTTTCTCATTTTGTCCAAATAACATTTATCAACCTATACAGAAAGCATGCTCCCATATATGACAACCAATTAATTGTGCAAGTTTGTGTTAGCTAATATATGGTCTATCCTCTATTGGTTATGATAACTATAAACCTGGGTAATTCTTTTGGGTTGTTGTAAATAGTTTATGTTAACATTGTTTCAGGTGGAATACAAAGATCACTTTTCAGGTCAGAGACAAGTTGCGTTTGCTGAGGCTCCAAGTGAAGCCCTTCCTCTTTATTGCAGACCTAATTTTGGTGCTGCATGGTTGACACAGTACAAATTTAAGGTGGGGCCTTCAACTTTTGGTCTTTGATATTATGATTATTATCAGATATGACTTTATACCAACTTGATATTACTTTAGCGTATCTTAGATTATTCGTAAGATTAGTTTATTGTCTTAGAGTATATTAGATTATCTCATAAGATTAGGTTTCATATTTCTTAGTTATTATCATGATTTGTTTCCCTATTTGATTAGGATTTGAAGTCTTCCATATTAGTATAATTAAGGGTTAATGCATAATCTTTTCTATATCAAATTATATCAAACCCTACTCATAATTTAAGGTATTTATTTATTCTCTTTCCTCTTTATCTAAAACCAATTTCAACATGGTATTAAAGTGGTCCCATCCTCCATAATCTTTTCTATCACTATTTCAAACCATCGCCATTGCGCTTTGATCATCAAGTTTTTGTTCATCGCGGTGCATTGAAGTCCACACGTCACATTCTCCATGCCACTGGCCAAGCTTTGTACTTGTCCCTTTATGGTTTTATTTATACCACATTCAGCTTGTGGATCTCTCATTTGACTTTGGTTTCGCTGCCGTTTATTGCTTGCATGACACTTCAACATGATCTACCCAGATCTATCCTTTTTTCTTCAATTCAATTTACTATTTAATGTGTTTATTTGAAAACACTAATTTTGTCTTAGTTGTAGTTTGGCATGGTTTTGCCTCATGTACGGTTTGTCAGTAATTTTGCCTCACTTGAGATTCGACATTTGTTTTGTTGTTGTTGCTGTTTTGCACATGTTTTGTCTCAGTTGTGATTCCACAATTGTTTTGCCATTGTTGTTGTTTTGCACATGTTTGTTCTTTTTTTTATATTAAATTATCAAACCATATTCACAATTCAAAGTCTGTATTCTTCTCTTTGCTCCTTTTCTGAAAGCCTATAACTTCAACAATATTATCATACTGAACCTCGTTCATTATCTCAAACATCATAGTGTTGTCACTTGTCAGTATAGTAAAAGTTAACAATTCTTACCATTTACTAGTCATTAGAGGTCTTTGGTATTGTTATTTCATTTTTATTTTCTCTTCCTCGTTTATTATACTAGGTTAATGAGACTTATGATTGCTGGTACACATCTGGCATTTCCAAAGTACATTTATATCAAGACAATCTCTTTGGTTGCCGTGCTGATGAGCAGTCTACTATTCAGAAGATTATACAATATTCTACCCAGTGAGTACCTTACACCATCTTCCCAATCTACTTAATATTTGACTGCATAATTTCTATGATATCATAGCTTAGATTACTTAACTATGTAGTGTGAGAATTCATAATTTAATGCTTCCAAGTAGAACATTGTTAAGACTTAACATTCCGCTACTGTGTCCAACTTTAAGTTGGTTTATTTTCAATTTAGACACTTAAATCTCAAGAAAAGGGTTTGGCTCTTCTAAAGTAAGGGATGCACTTTAGAGAGTAGAGTGTGGGATTATGACTATTGATTTAAAATTTTATTAATGAAATTTCAACAACTTCGTAATTTGTGATACATATGCATGTACTTTGTCATGATGTCATCCATTGATATTTCATTCAATGTTGTAGTCCCACACCTTTCCTGCTAAAGTTTACCCCTAGGAGTCAAATCTCCAAATAAAAAATATCTACACCCTCTCTAGTTCTTTATGGCCATTCAAATGTGTGAGGCTTGTTTACTTGAAGTGGAGAAAAAGGCTTGGGCTTAGCCTTGAGTTGGTGGGTGGAGATCTAGGTCAAAGACTCAAAACCATCAGTTTAAATTGGGACAACCACTCCTTGACATACTGAAAAAATATGGCAAGATAAAAATAAAAATTGGTTCAGTTAATCTTTAGTCCCCGACTCCCCGTATAAAATGTTCAGTTGACATCTTTGTTCCAAAGGTTCTGCGAACAAAGAAATGGAAATGTTATTTCTAGATTTAAAATGGCGAAAAGATCAGTTCTTATGGTAAGCCTATTATTTTTGAGAAAAATGTGAAAATCCGTATTGATCCCATACAAACAAGTCAGTGACAAGAATATGTGTTCCCATTGAAGGATAGGGTAGTTGGGATGTTGCTGAACTGGACTCCCAGTCTCACATCTTTTCATTTATTCGTCTAGATTACATGCTATATAAAGCTGGATAGTATGCTATTTCTTTTCCATTTCTCGTAACCAGTGAACTTTTAGCTATATCCCATTCTTTAAACAAACTTTGTTGAAAACAAGGTTTAATTGAATTGTAAATTTGATATGTATATCAACATAATAAATGGTTCTCTCCCACCCCTCTGTCGTCCTGAAGATGCTGCTGTTATACAATTATGAATTACTTTCATGACAGTTGAGTATTGACTTCTAAGGTCTCCAAAATTATAAATTGTTCATAGTTGTTTTTGTGTTACAATATTTATGTATTGCTGACTAGCTTTCATATAGATCTAGGTATTTTTTATTTTTATTTTTATTTTGGGAAAAATTCCAATATTTTTGTCTTCCTATTAACTTATACATGTACATCGTATCAGGGCCATGGAGACGATAAATTATTGGTTTTCAGATAAGGGAAGGAGGGCCAATTTTTGGAGGTGGGAAATAATACTTGGTGCCATATCTGGATTCTCAACATCTTTGATCACCATAACTTTTATTATGTTCCTCAAACAACTTCTATCTTCATTACATCGACCGTTTGCTGCATGGATACTTTTTTGGCGTGTCAATGCCGTTCTCATCAAGCGCACATGTTTTCTTATTGCATACTTATCTTTTGTGGCTTGGTTAGTTATTGAATATGGGAAAAGGCTTGGCCTCCCGGATATTTTCAGATTCCCAATATTATAGCACTTATTTTGGTGAAGTGCCATGACCTTTAGGTTGAATCCCGTGTATTATAATTGGAGTAGATGTCACTATTGTCCCATCTGCACCAATAAGGAAGTCATGTATAGTTCGAGTGAGAATGAAAAATGTACTAACAGTACCGAGTTCCTGTTATTACTTCAGAAAGAAAAAAAAAATCAAGCTCTTGGTTAAAATATTATGTTCATTAATAACGGTTTACATAATTGTCTTGCATCAAATATGTCTCTTAAGTTCCCATTACAAATGATGACGAGTTGCAAACACACTTTAATTAACAGTGTTGTAAAAGCTATTGTGGCTGTGTTTGGATTGATGGAATGATTTTAGTAGAAACATGTACTCAATCAGAGTCTAATTAAGCTCATTTTTATTTCTGTGGTTGACCGTCATACGGCGTAGCTTTGTGATGGCTGGACGATGCCACAACAGAAATGTTTGTCAAGTTTTAGGTATCTTTGACTTGCTCATAATAAACTTAGATGGGACAAATTATCACCAAACTTTGTCTTAAGAGGATTTATTATTATTTTGTGTGAAGGTTATTGTTAACATTTTAAAGGAATAGTCATCTTTTTACACACATGCTCAAAGGATAGTATCCTTTCATAGGGGTGAAATTCCTTTTTTATAAACAATTCAGTTTTTAGGATGTTTTAGTGATTGATGTTGAGGATTATTAAGTTTAATGAAAACAAAAAATAGTAAAAGTTAAATTGAATGAATAGGTAAGATACCTGTTGTATTGATGAAAAAATGTCTGGGTATTTTTATTGAACAAAAAATATTCTGAAAATAACAAATTTATTATTATAGAAATAAAAATGCTGTGAACATAAAAAAATTGAAGATATTGTTTGTTACATATGATTGAGGTTGGTAAGTACACTTGGCCATGTTTAAGTTTACAGGATTCATTTATATGGCTCCAATCCATCGTTCAAGCATGATGCATGCTCCTCAAATTTTGCTAATACTCAGATTCCATGCATTTATATTTTGCTAATACTCCATAGGTTCACTATTAATCATTATTTTTCACTTTTACCTAAGCTGTTTCATCCACAAGTTAACTGTGGTGAGATTTTTAGCTTGTCTGAGTACTAAATTGTTTCTGACGAGGATAAGGATATAATAGGGAAACAAAACATCAAATCTTTCCAGTTTCTGATAGGATTCTTTCAATTTCTTCGAGGAGGCGCTCCTTTTCATCTGCCAAGTCTTCATTCTGCTTCTGAAGGTCCTCTATCTGCTTTGTTTGTTCAGAATCCTTCCTAAAAAATTGTATTGTATGTTTATTTTGCATTAAAAAATTTAACAGCTAAAAGAGCATTGCTATTTATCTTAGTAGGAACTTATATTGATTACCTATTCATGAAGGACAAATTAAGCTTTAGTGATCGAACTTCCTTCTCAAGGTTTTCGCACCGCTTCAAGATAGCTTGCATATCTGAGGGAATTGTTGGTGTCAAATTTCTTTCCTTTGCTTCAGCCATTCTGCATTACATGGTTATTCAATTAGAAACATGCATCCAATGCATTATTAGATAAGAACAGACTCTCTTAATCTGTTTATAGGGATAATTTCACGCACTTTCTTGAGCGCTCCACCCTCCGCTTTTTTGTGTTATCCATCTTGCCATCTGCAAAGTCATTTGGTTAGAGAGGTACAAAGATAATTACATCACATTCTGTGCATAGAAAGTAAAATTTGAAATTATGTAACAAAATCTTAGTTCCAATACTTTTAATCTAGTATGTACCCCTTTATTAATGAATATTGCTTCAAGAATACCATATAGCAGGTTCTTTTCCATGATAACAAAATTTCTATTCGGCTAGAAGTGATCAGATAAAGTTACTAACAATAAAGAGAACCAAAACTTCAATGTATGCTTCGGTTCAGAGCACAATGACTCTATGTAATCTTGTAAATAAATGGTTACCTGAAACAGCTGATGTTACAGATCCATATCTTTCCAGACTTTTCCTCTGCATAATTTAAGCCAGATTAACTCCCATAAAGTTATTAGTCAAAATTTCAAGGTAAAAAATAGTTCTGGACAATACATGTTATTATAAGAGTAGGTAATTATACCTTTCTGTCATCTTTCAGATTATCCATTATCTGTTCTCTGACACCTGCATTTTCACAAAAGGCACACTCACAGTCTAGTAAAAAAATATAGACATTGTTTGAAAGTTAAATAATCAAGAAACGTTTCTTTTCCTACATATTTATGAAGACTCTAATTTTGTATTCATTTCTTGGGTGGATTGGTGTTTCGCATAAAACACTACCATATTGAACAGATTCAATTTCTTAACTTGACTAGTAGTCCATCCATATTACCCTTTTCAAAATTTAAGAACTAAGAAGGAAAAAAAAATTACATAATGAATATGATGCAAGATTCAAAGTACGCAATGAACAATGATTTAGGTAAACTAATATAAGTCCATAGTCATATACAAATAGTTATTATACCTCTGACTTTATTTTGAGTGCTTTCTCCCACTTGTTTCCATGAGCTATCACCAAGAGTTTGATTTGAATTGCTGGGACCTTCACATGCATCTAAGCCAGATGAGATTACTGGTGCAGCAGCAGAAGATTCACTTTGAGAAGGTTCTCCGGAAGCTGTTCCGCCTTGTATTTGGTTCGTCTGATTTGCAAAACCATCTAAGACAAAGTTTGTGGTTCCTTCAAGGGTTTGCATGACTCCGGGATCGTTAACTTGATCAGTAAAATCTCCTTGAACGTTTACTAGCTTTTGTTGATTCCAGTTTTCTTCTTCATTAAAAGATGATTGGAAAAGAGGTTCTCGAATGCAAAATATTTCATTCAAGCCATCTTCTGCAGCTTCTTTCTCAACTTGGCATTCGAGTTTCTTGCGCTGTAATGTACCTTTTAGCATACTTACACAAGATGAAACTTTATCTACATCAACCAACTGATGTGTGTTGAAGGTAGACGAAGATGAGTTGGATGGAGACATAAACGTGCCCTTTTGGCTTGGTAACTCGCACATGGAAAGGTAATCAAAACCATTAAAATTTGCAAGTTCTTCTTTTATAGTGTTAGTATCATGCTCAGGAACCATGAACATAGAATCCAATCCTTGTGGTGCTTGAGAATTTTGCATTTCAGTATACCTTCGCCTGCACAGAAGCCTAACAGATTAGCCATGTTTGAATAAACAACTTAACTAATCGCTTACCATATAAGTGGTTATGTATAAACTATTTCTATAACAAATGATAAAATAAAGTCAATGTTTTTCTAGAAGCTACAATTTGTTTTCATAAGCTATTCTGGAGAACTTACGGACATTTCATAAGCTGTTTCCATAAGTTTTCTCAAACAATATCACAAGTGTTTATCTCAGTAGATAAGCTTAAATAAACAAATCCAAACATACCTTATTACTCACGATAACAAGGAAATAGAACTCTAAACTTCAGGATCTAAAGTATGTATTTTACATGAATGTAACAAGGGAAGAAACTAAGTAATTAACAGATGAGCTAATATAGTAGTGCATGGTGGTGAAAATTTGGAATATAGTTAAGTAAATTATCATCTAAGTGCTTTTCCAGAACATGGTTTTGAAGAGAATATACAAGGGGTGATAGTCATACCGCAATTCAGAAGACCGGCTTCTTGTCATTCGTTGATCGGTAATAAACCAGGCCTGCATTGATAATGAAACATCTAATGACTATGAAGATTTATTGAACTAAGGCTTCCGCAAAGAGTTTGATATTAACATACCTTGGCCAGAAACATGTTACTAGATTGCAGTTCTCTATCAACAGGATCTCTGATGAAAATTGACACCAAACTAAGTTACAATATTCAACAACTTTCCAAATAAAATAAATTACTGTATTTGTGAAAGACTGCATCATTTACCTGATTGGAAAATTGAACTCACTTGAAACATCATTTGTCAAAAAGTTATTTTGTAAGCATGATTTATCATTGTTTCTTCCTTCTGAAGCCACACCAATGTGTTGCTGATTAGACATATTAACGAGTTCAGTGGATATTCTGCAGTTACATATTACAATAGGGTCACAATATGAAAATGGACAAGAATCAGGACTTATGCAGCATAAAAAATATAAAATCAGAACGAGAAAAGCTAAACATTGCCCCATACAGATACGAATAAGATTTGAAAGAATTTAAAAAATCGCCACATCTTGATTAATACTTATGATAGAAAGCCAAGGTTACTTTTGAAATTCACCCAATTAATTCTTTAGAATGTTTATATTTTTCACTAAACTACCAACATTTGTGGTAAAAAAGAGTGCAAATTCACCTCTTGGACAAACGACTGTTAAGTCCCATGCTTGATGAATTGTATCCCTGGTTTAAGAAACAAAGATACGTCAAATTTAAATGAATTGTAATCATAAATGTAGAAAAGGTAAACAGAAGTAAAATCCAATTACAAGTTCCATAGTCAAAGAATTCATATTTAGTAAACAGAAGACAAAGAATCATCTTACAAATAATGTGATCATATCATGAATGAAAAAGACTGAGATAGATGGTCCTAGATTTTCATTTTTTATTATTGTCAACTGGTATATATGTGCTCAAATACACATAAACCAGAGATATAAAGTTGAAGAACTATGCAATCATATATCATGTATCAACTTGCCTCTTGATCATTTGTTAGCCAGCGTTTGAAAAGCTCTTCACTATCAGTGCGAAAGCTTTGAGAAACAGTCTTGAATCCTAACATCTCCATGGTAGGTACTGGCATACCAATAGGACTCTCCATCACTGTCTTCAAGAATAACTCCTCACTTGAATTCTTGTACAAACCAGAAAATCCTCTCCCTTCCATGTCAACACTTCAAAGATGCTTGATTAAAAAGAAACACTTGAATGATGCTTGAACTTATTTTCAACACAGGTTTTTGGCTAAAGATCTTTCAGGTTTCATAAAAGAATTTTCATCTGAACTCTTTACCATCCATCACAATACCCTTCTCAAAAACCAAGGGAAAGAATTTTGAATACTCAATGAAAATTCAACCTAAGCTAGCAAGTATTATTTCTTCTCAAAAACCAAGGAAATGAAAGAAAGACTCAAGTATTAAGACTTTATGAACTGTTTTATTCCAAAAGCATGTAATAACTAATTAACATGAAACAGTTAAAGGAACAGCTTCTTACAACAGTTTACACGTGAAACTTGAAAGAAATCTTGCATATAGATAAATAAACTCTGTCTTAGAACTTGGCATTTACTAATAGTAAATATTTTTCTGATTTTTGTTTTTGTCAATAGAATTAATAAATACTAAATATTAGAGCAGTGGCTGTGACATCTAAGAGTGAAAAAAATACTCAAAAGATTCCATGTACCATTCATTTGTCTCTTGTGTACAATGAAAGAGAAAAGATTGTGATGTTAAAATGTAATCTTCAAAGGTTAGAAAACCGTGTGTGGAAATTTAATGGACAGGTTTAAAAATGAGAAAAATTTGTAGCTTTTGAATCAAGCAAAGAGGGTCATTTTTATTAATTTAATGACAATTTGGTCACCTTTTGATATTATTAAATAAATAAAATGCCGTAGGTGATGTAATTGGATGATGGTGTTATGAAAAGGATGTTGAGGAACATTGATTGGTTGTTTTTTGTTTTAAAATAGGAAGCTGTTAAGGTGGTGCTTTCATTGTTTGCTAAGCATATTTCAGCAATGTTTGTTCACCTCACGTCCATGAATTCTTTATAGGACTGTGAAAATTGATTCTGTTATGTAAAACATTAAAGTCTAGTTATGTCGTATAAATTATTAGTTACGTACAAGTGATATTCGTTTTTTTATCGAGTGAAATTCATGCGTGTTCCATAATTTTATACAAATATTTACATTTGAAAACCAAAAATAATACATTTTATATTCGCGTAAAGCTATTTTTTCATTAATTTCATATAAACTATTTCTTTTGACTCCACTTAGTGAAAGAAGAATATAACTATTGTGTTGATGATAATAAGTATGTTACAAAGGATAGAGTGCCTTCTAATGAGTTGGTTATATACTTATATTACAACAATATATAGGTATCACTAAATCTACTAATACTAACTAAGTACCTAATTTATTTTAAGGGGAAGTACCTGATCTTATATCTCCAATATTTATCACCATATTGATCATTTATATTATTCATGGTCATAGATGACAAAACTATATTAGAATCAACTTTCAAGGTGACATAAGAGTTGACTTTCTTAACATAATCACACGGATATGTTGAAATTAAGAAGTAGAGGTGTTGGGAAAGGATGGGGCAAATACTCCTAAAAGTATAAAGCCAAAAAATAAATGAAAATGAAAGCTACCAAAAAGCCCTAAAAGATTTGGTAGATAAATATTAGATTTAAAGATTTTATGATTACTGAAATTAGTTCTTTTAAAGATTTTGTTTAAATGATGTTTTGATCAAAGTAGCCTTCTATCCTTAATTCAGGAGTCATATCATTAGACTTGTTTACAACAAAAAAAAAATTGTATATTCTTTTCTCTCTCTCTTTTTTTTTTTTTTTTTATACTATCTTGTTTTCTCTTTAATTATGAATAATAAATTGATTTTTTTCAAACATATTTTTTATGATATTTTCAGAACTTTATTTTTATGTCTTAACCATCTGTTTCTCACCAAAAAAAAGGCCGAGTAAAGTGAGATTGTTCCTTGTAATGACTCATATTCGAATTATCCAAATCCATTTGTTCTTAATTGAATCTCATTTTCTTAATCTCACTCCATTCACATGCTATGATAAAGTTAAATGACTCAAACTATTAATGAAAATAATCAAAACTAATGCAAAAAAAATCGAAAGCATACGTTCATGAAGTGTTGTCTCAGTAGTAAAAGTTCAATTTTATAACCTCAAGGAACATAATTGAAATCACATTAAAGATGGTTGTAAAATTGTCAATGTCATTTTAATTAATAATAATTTTAATCCTAAAAATATACAAGAATAGAGATAAGAGAGAGTTTTTGCATTTTCTTCTTCATTGCGTACAATTTATAATGTTAAGTGAAAAAAAAAAAGTCTTACAACTTACAAGTATATTAAAGACCTTTTCTCAACCAAAAAAAAAAGTATATTAAGGACCTCCTCTAAAGAAAAGTATACTAAGATTTATTTTTGGGTTGACAAAAGTATACTAAGAACATAACATAATCTATAATCAACATATGAATCGAGGGAAATATTTTGGGTGAATTTCTTTAATGAAGGATGTTAATCTGTATTTTCGAGGCATTGGTTAAACATCAAATAAAGTAAGTTTTTATTAAAAAGTAATGTAATTATTACTTGATGAAAAATGACAGCTTATATTTCCAAAACGAAATTTTATTTATAGATTCCTTAACCGATGCCTCCGGAGACACCGGTTAAAAAGACCCTTTTTTAATTGATGAATTTACAAGTGAATCTTAAAATGTGACTATCAAGTAAATAATCACAATATGCTAGTTTCTCATGGACAGCATGAGCCAGACTAGACCCCTATTCCCGATTCAACCGATTCAAAAAGCTGATCTGATCTAATTATAATCACATTGGTTTAACCTATTCAACTAGTTTTATTTTCATGATAATGCAACTTATTCAACTAGTTACTGTGATTACAGTGTAGATATTAAAACGATCCTCTATACAAGTCTATGGTGGCTATAGAATAGTATAACGTTCTTATAAAGATACATGTACCCTTTAATCACACTTGAACAATTATTAATCTTTTTTTTTTTAGGGAAACAATTATTAATCTATTATATATGTAAATTGTGATGTATCATTTGTGGAATTAAACATATTAAAACAAGTATAACACCTTTGCAACTCTATTTTTGGTTACTTTAAGGACAAAAGGATAAGGACATGATTAGGCACGTCTCCTACTCATGCAACTATACTTGCTATGCAAATTATACAGTATATATACTACTTGCATCTACCAACATGATATGACACGACACTTGGCAAATTCTATGGTACACCAAAATTTTTGAGTGTATTGGTACACCAAATTCTCAAATTAATAGTTAAATGAATTATTTTTTGTAGGAAAAAATTATTTTCTATCACCTATAATTATAATAACTAAATCTTATTTACCAAAAACGTCAATGCAATAAAATTGAATTTTTCTGAATTTTTTATTACTCATAATAGATAATAGAGAATTTTATTTTTTACAATAAAATGTAAAAAAAATTAGTATGATTTTTATAAAAAATAAAATGATGTTTTTTTCTTATGAAATGATATTTTTTAAAATATAAATGTCAACAAACAACTATTTTTTTTATAAAAAATGATGGTTAATTTATAAATTTTTTAAACAAGAGTACCGGTACACCTTAATTTGTAGGTGTACCGTAGAAGTCCCCTTCCTAAATAACTATGTCTCGTAACTATACAATTATAATATCTAGTTTAATTAATAGTTAGTATGTATGGAAGAGCGTTTGTTGAGAAATGTCAGTTTTTTAAACGGATCTTTTTATTTCGAGAGAATAATTTTTAACTTTCCGATGAATGATATGATATTAAAAAAAAATGCTACTTGTATCCTTTAATATCAATTGCAATAAGCTAGCATTTAAATAAGCAAAAATGATTTTGAGGCTTGGCTAGTTGAACCAACAGCTAAAACAAATCTTGTTTGTCACATCATTACGATAGTTTACTACCCCTGTTTTAACTGCTGCTCGTTGAGGTAGAGGTGAAAAGTATTTAAAAAAATGATTAAGATAATCTCCAAATGATTATGTATCTTTGTTTTTTTACATGAAATGATTATGTATCTTTATATAATGGTTTTTGCGTAAATTAAAATTAATCTACATATTTTCAATTTTAACATTAATTTAATTTTCTTTCAAAAAAAAAAGATTAATTTCATTTTTTAATTTCCCTGTAAATTTTATAAGTAAAGAATTAGGATAATTATTAGATAAAAAAAACTCATACAAAATCCAGTCTAAATAAACTGGACCTTTATTTATTTAAGCTAATGGTCATCTACGATTGTAGATAATATTTTCAAAAATCATTATATGACAATAGTAGTAGTGGCATTAATAATAATGGGTTCACATGTGCATCATTGCAGGCATAATTAGTACAAGAAATAGGCTTTGATATATTATTTAATTAAAAAAAATATGTATTAGTTTGGACTTTTGAGTTTTGAATAGTAGAGTCAAAACAACATGAAATGGCATTATCATTCAAAGGGTATATTCGGTTCATCCGGCAATAAGTTACCCAAATTTTCAACAAAAAAGACAAGGCTACTCTTTTTAGCTTTTGTCACACTGTGACATAGGCTGAGTGTTGAGTTTCAAAATTAATATTTGATTAATCACTAATTAGAGGCTCCATAAAATATATACCGGTCCAAGGGACAAGAAATTTGGACTTTTTAAATATGTGGTTGGAGTTTTGATTTCTATTTTATGTACATAGAAAAATTTGGTTGAAATAGAAGAGCATACATTGCTTGTTCCACAAATTCTCCAACAAAAATTATAGTTATTTTTTTTAGAGACGAAAACGAAAATTAGTTACTATTAAACGATGGTGTACCAATATTATAGTAAACAAAACAAATTAATTAAAGGCCCCTTCTTTGATGAGTCGGCAACATTTCATTTCTTTTGTAACAAGTCAAAGATTGACCTACATAACAATGTCTATCATTATTGACATTTTATGTTTAATAATATAGGGGTGAGTAGATAAATTATTGTGTAATATTTATATCCCTTATCTCTTTTATAATCAGCATTTTCAACAATTTTAAACGAAGTTTAAGTTCTGGTCAGGTTAAATTCTCATGCTTTTATAGAAACTTTAAGCTTATTCAAACTTACCTGTTCAAGAAGTGAAAACTCTATTTTTTTTAAAAGAATCATTTGTATTATTTTTCAAGATCTATTTTGTGGACAAAGTAATGCCCCTAATATGGATACACCGGACTCTACTTGGAAAAGTTGAGGTTCTAAATGTCGTACGACTAAAAAATACTCTGTAGTAGTTAAAACATAAGAAAGGAACAATCAATATAACAATAATCAACAAATTTCTCCGTTACTGGATCACAGTTGAAAGACAAATAAAACTGCCGCGGCATCCTACACACAATAAGCCTGAAATTTTCAGAGTTTGTTACAACATCACCTTTTTTTGCCTAAAATGCGGTATACCGCAAGCCCCGCAAGCCCCGCAAGGGGATGAATCTTAAGTATTCAATGATATACCGTACCACTATCTGTCATTAAAGGCTAGTATATCTCATCATCTGGGATATGTGGTTTTAGGAAATCCGGATCATCGGTGTTTAGTGTTATTTCTTCCACCTTTTCTGGCACTGGCAGGAGAGGAATAATCGTTTCTCTATCGATTACCCCGTCAATAATTCCATATTCCACCGCTTCAATTGGAGACAGATATCTATCCCTATCGATATCTTTCAGAACTTGTTCAAGTGAGCGGCCGGTGAAGGAAGATATGATTCTGGACACAGTATTCTTGCTGTGCATGACTTCTTTAGCTTGAATTTCTACATCTATAGCTTGTCCACTAGCACCTCCAGGTGGTTGAGCAATCATGATTCGCGTATTGGGCATAGCTAGCCGCTTACCTTTGGTGCCACCACCTAGGATAATTGAGGCTGTTGATGCTGCAATGCCCATTGCAATTGTGGATACATCCACCCTAACAAGCTGCACTGCATCGTAGATAGCCATTGTAGCACTAAACAAAAAATAGCATGCAAAATAAGTCAGCTGTGAAAAAGGATGCGAGACTTCAGATAGAATAAACACTTGCAACAAAAAACAAAATCATGCATAAAAGATCACTAATTAATAACAAGTCAACAAAAGGAAGCCATCAGACACATGACTCCAAGCAAACCTAAACCAGTCATCTGTTTAGCTTTCCTAGCTGCCAAACAGCATAGAGGATCATTATGCCAATCCAAAATTAAACAACACGAATGCGAACATATCCATCTATGTTGGATCAGCATCAATAATCCAGTCAAAAAGAATAGACACTAGCTCAAAATGAAATTAAGGAAATGAAACAGACATATGGCCCTTTCAATATGACCATAGTTTTCATTACTAGAATGGAGAAAGATAAGAGTAAAAACAAAAAACCAAAAAAACAGCTAAAGGAAAAAATAAAAATTCATCTAACTGGAGGTCTCCGGTATCTTTACATATAAACCAAAGGCACTCCGAGTAATCATTATTAGATGAGGACCATGAAGAAGTTTTATCCCATAGCTGTCCTTGAAAGTTCTAGCATTCCTCTCCAACTACGGGCACCAAATAATAAATAACAGCAAACATAGCACACAACCAAAAGGTCTTTCCCATATTATTCAATAAAATATCCATGTTCCAACATCCTAAAATTAAAGTTAGAGTGGCCAGTGATTTCTTGAAAGGGATTGTTGAGATATTTTTATTGATTGTAATCACTAATCAGATTTGTCATTCTCTCCTTTTTATTAGCTTTTTATATTTATAGGGATAATGATTTGATTCCATAAACTTTATTATTACTAATTTACTATCGGTAAGAAAGTAGATATTATAACCCTGGTTCCAATGTTGGGACTCCCTAGCTTTTGGGTTCAGCAGTGGTCAAGGCTAACCCTAACCACATTTCAGTTTAGACTCTGGCTTGATTTACAATCTACAAGACTTATCTCCTCCAAAATATCAAGTGCATACTTCCTTTGAGAGATAGCAATACAAGACTTTGACCGCTTTCATAAGATTTAGTGGATAAAGGATTTGATATTACAAATCATTTGGGAAATTCTGGGGGCATGCGGGCATGCTGTTTACTAATTGGGACTGATTATGTGTTAATTTGATTACAAAAAGACAGGAGGAAATTGGTTGTACGGTGCTAATGAATATACCACTTACCACCACAGGAGGGGGGGAAATGCAACTTTCATTCAAACCACCAAAGCAATAATTACTAGCATGGTGACTAGATGGATTTCAAACAAATCAAAGATAGAATAGTTTTAGCAAATTAAGGTAAAAAACATAGAAATGGCATTGTGCATGAACACAGCATAGGACACAGCATATTATGATGGTAATATCAAATGTACTATCAAATAGAACAAATGACACAACATAGACAATGACAGAGAAGTATGTGTGCACAATGCACACACGTGGGAAATGTAATCTTACGTAACAGATGAGAAGAACAAGTCTAGATTATTAGATTTGTTCAAAAAGCCAAGAAAAAAACATCGAATCATTAAACATTTTAACATGGCAGCGAGTCTCTACTTCGCAATTGAATCTTGACTCCTTTATACATTTATCTATAAAATTGGCTTTCACCACTCTATACATGTTTAAACCACCTAAAAAGATATGCTACCATCTCTATAATGAAGCTACCGAATTTTTCTCTGTAACGATTGTATTTATAATCCTCTCTTTAATCAAGCGCAGTATTTCGTAGGCCATGTTTAGACCGTCCTTAACACTATTATTGGATGAATTTCATTTGGACTTGCAACTGACACTTTTTGTATGGGACCCCTGTAAAATTCAACCCAACAGTAGATGGTGTTATGGAAAGAGTGTGTTGGTGACATCTACCAGACTAAATGCATAATCCTTTTGTTCTAATACATACAAGCAAGGCTCTTTCTTTAAGAATGTGTGCTTCAAAGGTGCAAATGAATGTCTGCCTAAGATTTGGTAATATATTAACACAAATGGATTTGTACTTGCATCGGTTGTTTCTAGTGAAAGAAAAAAAAAAATGACAAGATGAGAAAGATAGATGCAGCCCCCGCATATTTTCCTACTTCAATTTTACTTTTAAAGAATTTTTTTAGAGGAACTCAAACTTAGCAAGTATATGATTCAGATATTTTTCCAACAATGAACACAAATACTGATGCATTCAGAACCCTCAAGAGTATAAGAGAAATCATTATTTATGCAGAGAGCAGGTAAAAAAATTAAGAGAAAATAGACCCGCTCTCAAGTAACTTAAGTCAATGTGCTATTCGTTTAAAGATTGATCACGTGACAAGCTTTTGGTGTTTCCATTCATGCTGTGCGTGTCTTTCATAAGAAGAGGAAAACAATGCTCGTAGATATAAGTTCCCAATAAGGGGATAAAAAATATCCTCCCGTAAAATACTTCAAAAAGGACAAATTGAAAACTAAACAAAATATTCAGCAGAAAAGATTCTCATTTCCTGAATTAAACTAGAGGAAAACTATGATGTGGTCAACAAGCGAAAACCATCACATTGAATAAAATAAAATAGTATAAAATGCTGGAGGGAAAACAAGAAAATTTCTAATTTCCATCACTAACAATCTAATGAATCGTTAACATGCATCAAAATCTATGTTGCACCAACACTTTGAAGGCGTGTCCCGGTGTTCGACATGTGTCGTGTCCAACACCGACACTAGTGATTACGTTGAATTATGTCATTTTTAAAAAAAATTATCGATGTAGACATGTTCATGTCCGGTGTCTGTGCTTCATAGATCAAAATATTCTATATCAATATGAAACAGGCATAAAAAAAGAGAGAAAATGAGACATGCATCGTCATGTAAACTAGTTCTATGAGAATCAAACATTTCGTAGATATTTTTAAATTGCGGTTACAAAGTTGGCTAACATAGAAACATCATTAGCTATCATTGGATGTCTTGTATGGATATACTGACAGTGCATCTCCATTAAACTCCTAAAAAAATATCCCATATTAAACACACAATCCTTTCCCATCCAAACAAACTCGTTATTCATGAAACTAACCTTTTTACGTTACATGTCCGTTCACTCAGAGTTTCAAGTAGTAGTATAATATCATACTATCACCAATTAAGTATTTTCTTAGCAAAATGTGATCAAAAGAAGCATAAATTAAAAGCAAAAATCAAACCAAGTCACCCCCAAAATCGGTCACAATTATCCTTCTCATATTCTTATTTTCCCCCACAAAATTAACATGAAAAGGCCACAAAGTCCCTTTTTCTCTATTTCATTGCCAAACCTTATCTTCACAATCCAGCTTATGAGATACAATTCCAACAACTCTCATAAACCTTTTAAGCTTATCTTACAAATCCACCTTACCACATACAATTCCAACAATTCTCATAAACCCTTATCCAATTCCAAAGCAAACATTCAAAAGCAACAGAAACAATGAAACAAAACAAAAATCACCCTTTTTTTTTTTTTTACAATTTCATTTCCAACCCTCTAATCTTATCTTTCCAATCTATCTTATCACATACAATTCCAATAATTCTCATAATCCCTTATCCAATTCCAAGGCACATATTTTACACATTCAAAAGCTACATAAACAACGAAACAAATGAAAAAACTCATATAACCTGAGAGAACCACCGGGAGAATTGATAAAAAGCTTGATATCTTTAGTAGGATCTTGAGCATCCAAAAGCAACAACTGACTCACAATAGCATCAGCAACAAAGTCATCAATTTCACTACCCAAGAACACAATCCTCTCCCTCAACAACATCCCCATAGTATCAGATTCAGCACCTCTCATAGCCCGTTCCGGCGTCTGCGGCGAAGACATTTGAAAAGTGATAGTGGGTTTTTGAAGTTGGGGGTTAAAGTTAGAATCTTTGGAGGGTTTTGTTGATGGGGTTGTGAGGACGCAGTTGATTGGAGTTGTGCGAAATTGGGGTTTAGGGTTGAAAGAGGAAATGGGTGGTTTTGAAAAAAGGGTAGGAATGCGTTGTGAGAGAGATGGAAGGGAAGTTGAAGGATGAGAAGGAGAGGTTGTGAGGAAATCCATTGTGGGAGTTGCGGTGGTTCTGAGATTGTGAGAGAGACTCAATTGTGATATGCTACTATGCTTATTTATCAAACAAATTATACTAACTTGTTTGCTAAAATTAAACTACAAAATCTTTTTTTTGTTACAAGTAATCGATGATTTTGAATGGTGGGGCACACCATATATAAAACTTTATAATAGTAATAATTATCTTTACATATTACGGAAACTTCGAATGATTTTCGCATTTTCGATATTAATAAAAATATTTCTCTTTACATAAATAAGTAGATATAATTGATCATTTCTCACTCGATTTCGCATCCGATAACTGATAATATTTATATTATCAAGAAAAGAATTGAGATATATGATTGTAGTTGTGGGTTAAAAGAGAAATGATTTTGATAAGTGTAGGTCATATGGTCAAAATGTCAACTATTGGTAAATTATCCTCTTCAAAAACTATTGGTACATTGTACTACTAAAAAAAAGTTTCTAAAAATTTTGTGTATGCACAAGCCCACATATAGAACAACATGCATCTGTCCCTTAAGTGATCGATAAAAAGAAAGGTGTACAATCATTAAAAAGTTGGGTAGTTCATTGTAGCATTTTAAACATGCGTGTAAGTAAGGGGTACTCCCTTCGTCTCACAATTATTGTCTCTTTCACATTTTTTCTTTTACTCAAAATAATTGTCACTTTACATTACCAATATAACATTTATTATTTTTTTCCACTTTTATACCCTTATTTATTAAATTTCATCCAACTTAACTACTCAACTAACTACAATTAATAAAGGTGTTTTAGTAAATACTATTAATGTTACCATTAAAATCAACACAATTAATCATTTTCTTAATAACCGTGCACAAAGCTTAAACAACTAATATTCTGAGACGGATGGAGTATATGAGATGAATAAATAGAGTGTAAGTATTAAAAGTTGTGTGACTATGTGTGCCTTAATGAACAAACCATGCTAAATAAGAGTAGAGACATAAAATAGGTAGTGGTCCTACCATTAAATAGGTCTCATCATCATTAATTACTTTTTACTTTTTTATGTGTCTTTATTTCTTCAAATAGTAGAAATAGAGAGGACGGTAAATGAAGAGGATCTTACCTCGGAAATAAGAGTGCAAACAATTACAAGAGATGAATAAATAGGCTTGCAATCATTAAATGAAGTGTAGCTCAATGTGTGCATCTGTGTGCAGACTATTATTGATAGGCGTGGAAGCAAGGAGTATGTGTGCATTTGTGTGGCTCAATGTGTGCATTGTGCAAGCATTAAAGGTTGCATGGTTATATTATATGTTTTCATTTTTAAGCGAACCATTGCATATGTGCAAGAAAGGAGTACTATGTGAGATGAATAGATAGGCATGCAATCATTAAAAATTAGGTGACTCGTTGTTTGCATTTTTCATAGAACCATGCATATAAAAATGGTGTAGTTATTCTTTTTTTTTGTTGGTAATAATGGTGTTGTTATTCTTTATTCGTTTTTATTCTTTCCTTTTGATATTAAGTGGGAAATATTTTTTGGTTGAAAAATATTCAAATATGATAATGAATAGTTTGTATCAATATGATTCTTTTTTTAATTTGTTATTTTCTATTATTTGCTATTACTATCTAAGATTGTGTTTACTTGATTATATGTATATCCATGGATGGCTGAAAATGACAACTTGAAAAAAACGTGAGAAAAATAGAAGAAAGAGTAAAATAATTGATCTTACATTTCAGGATTAGGAGTAAGTTATATTGAATTTTTTAAGTACCGTGTAATTAATTAACACATTAATTAATTGATGTGTTTGATTTGCTAAACAATGTGTGCTAACAATGTGTGCTGGACACAACAATGCAGCACAAAGTCAGAAAAACATAGGACAAACTTTTATGGTGTTGAATAATTTTTTGTCTTATACAATTTTCAATGGACAAAAAATTGTTTTTGTATTTTATATAATTTGTACGTGAGACAAAAAGTTGTCTTGTGGTTTGTCATGTCCCTTGCCTCCAGTTTATGTTGTCCCAAAAATAGTTTTACAAAACAAAGATTGTATAACTGGAGTTGTCTTGTTCTCTCATGTCCTTCATTTTTTTTAGCAATATCACGATGATGAAGATTATGATTTTGAGTTGACCTTTTTAATTTAATTTCATGGTTTTTTTGGGTTTGTTTGAATATTTTGATGAATAGATGAACTTGACGATGAAAAAGAAGAATAGGTGAAAAGAAGATGAAGAAAGGAAAAAAAAAGTTAGGTGTTGGTATTACATTGTTAGGTCTACTAGAAATGTATGACTCAATGGTTGTATTTTTAGAAGGAAAAAAAAAGGGTTCATAGTGTTTTACCCTTGTAATATAGATCATTTTCGGGTTTGTCCCTGTAAAATTTTTGTTTTTGTTTGGTTTTTGAATATCTCTTAAGGGATATTTTGGAAAAAAAAATGCAAACAACGGGTTCTATTTTAGCCGTTCTATTTTTACATTGATATTGTATAGAAAAAATATTTTTACAAGGTTAAAATGACCTTAAGGGATGTTTTGGTTTTTGGTCCCCGTAAAATTTTGGTTTTTTCCAGAATATCCCTTAATGGGCCATTCAAAAACCAAAATTTTTGGAAAAAAAAATTCTGAAAATGGCTTATTAGGTAGTGTTATGGAAAAAAATATATTACATGGGGTAAAACACCATTAACCCAAAAAAATAAAAAATAGAACGGCTAATATTTAACAAACTAATGACTCCTTTGGTGGACCACCTTACATCTACATCCTAGCATAGAGAACAAGGTGATACTAAACTTTCAACACAGACTTCTGGAATATCTTCAAAATTAGCAGCCTTCAAAGTACGGCTCCTAGGATTGTAAAGAACCAAATTCAAGTCAAAATCATTCATAAACTTCAACAACACTTGATCATCCTCAAATATATATACTGCCTTGGCAAAGACATCACGTTTAGAAGGATCTCTCATGTAAGGAATAGTAAACAATTTAGTCCAAGACTCTTTATTTCCATACTCCTTCATAACCCAAACATCATCACGAGTAGTCGTCACACACAGGCAATCCCTCAAAACACCCAAAGCCGACAAGTTACACACATCCACCCCTCCCAAATTAGGAGGTGAAATCTTTTGATAAGACTCTTTCGCCAAATCATAATAAACAATAAAGCGTGGACATTCTCAACACCATTCTTTAGAGAACAACCAATTAATAGTGTCACTCACAAATTCCCCCTTCATAGCGGGAACAATAAGACCGCCAAAAGGATAATCCTGAATGGTTCTCCAAATATTGGTACCCAAAGTATGAACCTTTACTTCAGTTTTCTTAAAAAAACTATCATCATTGGCCTTCTCATCAAGAAGATGGTAGGAAAGGACAACAACTACCTTGTAATTATCCTTTGAAGAATCATAGCCGAAGCCAAACGTCATGAGAGTGTGATCACTAGGCTTTTCAAAAAGGGCCAACTCCTTGAATTTTATTGTGGAAGGGTTCCACAATATAACTAAGCCTTTACGATCGTCTGCAATACAAACGATGTCGTTGCAAGAGCCAATCAAGCTATAAAAATCAGCACAAGTCCAGGTATCTCCATTATATTGTTTTGAAAAATACTCAAATTGTGTGAAGTTGGAGGTTATGTTGGTGAAAAGAGAGTCAAGTGGGTAAGATGTGAGAATGTACTTGCGGATGTAGTTTAGGAAGTGGAGGTTCCGAGTGGTGGACACACGGAGTTGCTTCTTGACGAATTTGGGATCAGATATTAAAGAATTCCACGACTTGCAAACACATCGGAATCGAAGGATAAACTTCACCGGTAACCTACATAGGATTTCTGGAATGAGGTCGGAAGGAAGAGTGGTGGACACACAAAGGTGCTTAACTGGTACAACCGAGAGCTGATTGTTGGTGGAAGTTGTTTCCTCTGTCATAGACGAATGAACGGGGCCGTTTTGATCATGCCTCTCGCTACCCAAAGAAGCCATCTCCGATTGTGACTCTAACATGAACCCTAAACCTTAACCTAACAAACAAATTCAATAAATAGAGATGTTCCAAAATGTTTCGCGCGGAAAACACGTCCTATGCGATATCCAAAGTTTTTTTTCTTTTTCTTAACACGTCCTATGAATATTTGTACTTGTATGTGGAAAAATGAAATGAAGTATAATCAATAAGTTATTGTCCAAAACAGAGAAATGAAATAGTCCAGAATGTAGGAAGGTTGGCTCATAGTCACACGGTTCGGCATTCGCTTCGGTACATGGTACGAATTCGGGTACGCGGTTCGCAACTTTCAAAAAACTAGGTACGTGGGGGGTATACAGAGTCGGTACACTATTTGGGTTCATGGTACGTTCAAATATAATAATCGGTACGTTACTAATAAAAAATATTTAATTAACAAAAAAAATAGAAAATGAAAAATATTATTTTTAAAGTGCAAATAAAAATTCATTCATTATATTAAAAGTCCAACGTGGTTCAATCACAACACAGATGCAAACAGAATTGTTATAACAACCAAAAGAAACACACACCAATTGATCTATTCCATCCAAAAAAAATGAACCAATAGAAACACACAACCAATGCATGCTTGTATTGTTTCAAAAATAAACAATAAATAGCTCTCATTTTCAATAAAATAAATAAGCATCTTTCTTAATCATGCTTGTATTACACGATACCATACCTCTCCTTGAAAGAAAAAAACAATAAATAACTCTTTTTTTCAATAAAATAAATAAGTATCTTTATATTTATCGATGTCATGCCTACTTGCCTAGAGAGTTTTCAAACACGTGACAAAATATTTTTATAAACAATCCTGACCAAAATATGAAAAAAAATAAAAATTAATGGACTTTGCAGATTCGGGTTAAGGCCCAAAAGTAAAACACGCTTCATCTTCAAGCTGAACACGTTTTCACTTTGCAGAAAAGGTTTGCACTTTGCAGACATGGTGTTGAACACGTTTTCACAACCGAAATGCGCATTTGAAGGCGTTGAACGCGAAATCGAACAGGCACAGCTTCATCATAATCGAATTTAGACATGGTTCTCTGGTTCTCTTCTTTGAACGAATTCATGAGCGAATTATCTCGAACCAATTCGCGAAAGAACCGGGAACCGGTTCGCACGAACCAATTCGCGGTTCCTGGGATGATGCACGAATTATGTTAGGCTAGTCCCTCTGCATGTCAGAAGAAGAAAATCTCAGGAAACAGCACATACCTAAATATGGGATCCATATTTATTTTATGATATATATTTGACATACAGATTATAGGGCATTACTGCTGCCAGTCTATCATGCATTGTGCATTTCTTTAAAATTAGTTAATGTATTAAATTAGATAGATATTTCATTAATGTATTAAATTGGAT
Organism: Medicago arabica; assembly: GCA_946800305.1. NCBI lineage: Eukaryota > Viridiplantae > Streptophyta > Magnoliopsida > Fabales > Fabaceae > Medicago > Medicago arabica. The sequence goes on from OX326970.1 coordinate 46,343,621, forward strand.
GCTGATTTAATATCATCTTAGTTGTTTATCATGATTTTGAAATTGCGAAATGCAGACTGTAGAGCTTTTGATACTTTCACTCTATCTATCATGCTTTGTGCATTTCTTTCATGTATTAAATTGAATGACTATTTAATCTCATCTTAGTTTTTTTTTAAACATCATATCATTAAAAGCTACACCGCCGAAATCTCAATCACTCGCCTCCACGCGTTCTCACAATTGTTCTCTAGCACGCGAGCCACACTCTGCTTTACAGGCACCCGCTCGTGTCACCGTTATTGCCACTGACTTGCTCCTCCTTTCTGGATATGATAGAACCTCTTCCAGTCGATGGTCCCTAGTTTCATCGCCATCCACCTGGAATTATTTTGTCTATCTAACTTTATGGGATCATGGATCTAATATTTTGGTGCTTTTGATCATGTCATTGTTAATCCCTATCTTATCTCTAACTTGTCACCTCATAAGGTACCTCACAAAATCACTTTTGCTAATTGTTCTAATGCACAAGTTACTAGTTTTGGTCAAGTTTCACCTCTACCATCTTTATTCTTGAATGATGTGTTATCAGTATCTGGTTCTCCATTTAATTTAGTTGAGTAAATTTACATGTTCTTTCGATTGTTTCGTAACATTTTGTTTCCACTCTTTCTCTATACAATATCAAATTACAAGAAATATAATTGGAACAATATCTGAACCGCAAGGTCTTTTTTACCTTTATCCTCGTACATCTACAATTTGTTGTGTTCCTGCATCTTCGGATATTATTCATCGCCGTTTGGGTCATCCTAGTCTGGATAAGTTAAAGATGTTGGTTATGGAACTTTCACGTTTAAGGACTCTAAACTATGAGTTTTGTCAACTTGGCAAACATGTTCGGGGTCTTTTCCTAGTGATGCAAATAAAAAATCCAAGTCTTCATTTGATATTGTTCACTATGATATTTGAGATCCTAGTTGTGTGCCTTCTAATTTAAGATATGTTTCAGTCAGCATATCGGTAAAATGTTAATTTTCACGTTGACGAATACATAGAGATGACACGTTATTAAAATTAGTCACATAAGTGTTTTTTATCAAAATGTACATGGAACACTAGTAAGGCTCTATTTGGCTACATAAATAACCTAGCTTCAAATATATTAAACTAGTTTATAAGCTTGTTTTGATAGAATGAAACAAGTTTGGTAAGAAGTTTTTCCTGCGACTTATAGCTTTTTTTAGAATGAAACAAGTTTGGTAAGAAGTTTTTCCTGCGACTTATAGCTTTTTTTAGATGCTATTTCAAATAGCATTAAATCTATAACTTATAGATTTTCTATATTTTCTTTCAATTTTAACCTTATTAATTTGATTTTATTATTTTTTTAGGTTTTATTAAAATTAAACAACTACCCACGTTTTTTTTCCTTCGTAAAACCAATCTCCCATACAGGTTGGGAGATGTATTTTTTAGGGTGGAAGGTTCATGGTGAAGCATGGAAATAGCGGAAGATGTTGTTCGCTTGGGAGGAAGGTTTGGTGAGGGAGTGCATGGGTCGATTGTCTCAAGTTGTTTTGCAGGTTGAAGTGACAGAACGATGAGTTTAGAAGCTTCATTCTTCACAATGATACACGGTCATAAAGTGTCTATAATAATTTAATTGTTGCTGAAATTGTTCACAATGAAGGCTTCAATCATGTGTTGTGGTTCAAGGCGATTATGCTAAAGGTTAATATCTTCGTTTGGCGCTTGTTTCTAAATAGAATAGCGACAAAGGATAATTTCTGCAGACAACGTATTTTGGAGTATGTCCACTCTTTTTGTTCAGCGACATGTAGAGTGTTGGAGGAACGAGACCATTTATTCTTCACATGTGATTTTTAGGGTCGACTTTGACTTTTGATTTATGGATGCTTAGGGATTTCTACGGCTTTTCATGAGAATCTTTAAGATGATTTTATTGGTAGTTTTTCCAAGAACTCTCGTCTGACTTGTAACATCACTTGGATATCCGTGTGGTTTATTATTTGGAAGGATCGCAAGAGGAGGATTTTTCATAACCAGAAGAAACAACTTTCTTGTTTCTCTGAAAATGTTAAACTTCCTGGTTGTTAAAATCGTACTACATCTAACCCATTTGGGGTTGGCTTAGTGGTTGGTTTGGGATCTTGGAGTATCCTCCTCCCAAGGTCTCAGATTCGATTCCCTCTAGTGCCAATTTTGGTATCTGATCCAAGGACCGACTAATCCGGGAGGACCGATCCCACCGTCCACTTGCGGGGGGGCCGTTCTACATCTTATTCGATTATGATTTTCTACTCGGAGGTTAAATTCGTTAATGTGTTTACAAGTTGTTTTGTAATTTTGGTTTTGGTGATTTTTTGTTTTACGCCTACTTAATGTAGCTTGGACTGTTGTTGTGTAACTATGGAATTTAATATATGTTAGACGGGTTTTTGTTGGTTTTTTAATATATGTTTCTTTTAGCCTCCTTTAAGAAGAAAACAAATCTCCCATATTGATTAATATTGTTTGTGCATCTTGCTAGGCATGGCAAAGGGGCAGGTCGGAGGCGTGTTTAAGCACTACCGCTCATGTCCCCGTCCCCAAACATATTGGGGTAAAAATTAAACACCCAACTATGCCCGCGAAAACTTTATTTTTATAAAATAATTAAAAAATGCATATTTTTTCATAGCAGCAAAAAACAATAATTACATTAGTAATCAAAGATCTAATAAAAAAAGCAAAATAATTCTAATAATCATGTTTCTAAAGAGAAATAATATATTAAAATAGGTTGGTGTTTATTTGACAGAAAATGAAAATAAGATTATAAAATTTAACAAGGTAAATTTCAAAAAGCGGGTGCGGGACGATGGTAGGTATAAGCATCCCCCGCCCCCAGTTAAATCGGTTTTTTCCCGTTAAATTTAGGAAGGAGCTGCCAGGTCTGGACGGAGGTGGGTTTTGTTATCATGTCTACATCTTGCTCACCTTGCTCTTGATTTATATACCAAACATTGCCTCATTTTTTGAGATTCGTAGAATATATAATTTTAAATAAAATATACTAAAAATATTGAAGCAAATTTAGTTAAACAAAAACCTCTCAAATTTTTATAAAATGTTTATGATTAAAAAGTATTTGACTTTAAATAAAATTATAAAATAATGAAGTTAAATAATTTTTGTTAAATAAAAAATGTCAAATGAATTCATAAATCACATTTATCATTTTGGACTTGAAAATAATTTGAAATAAACTAAAATATTTAAAAAGATAATAAACTAAGTAAAAAAATGTTAATAAATATAATTTATCGAAAATCAAACAAACATGTCATTTAACCCTTTATGTAAATATTTTATCAAACATTTTAATTTTAATAAATTACTTTTCAACTATAAATTAACTTATATGTTATAAGTTTTTTTTTTGACAATTTTATAAGTTATAAGTTATTTGTAACATTTTTTGGGCATTCCATTTTGTGCAGATTCTCACTAGATTCTGCGTTTGTGCTGTGAAAGCGGTTGACCTCTACTCTTATGTTTCTGTTTTTTTCCATTTGTCTTGTTCTTTTCTCAAACAAGACAAACACAAACATAAACAACAACATAGGTTAACTTCTTTCAGTGCAAAGATTTGGTCCAATGCTGATCACAACCAATTGTCCCTTAGATCTTGTTTGATTTCACTCTTGCAGCATCTCTCACCATTGCTCCGTCTCCACGTTGCTTTGGTTAGTCGTTAAATCATGTCTTTTTTTCTTCCATTTCCAAGATCTGCTAATTTTTTCTACCCAATGATTTTTTGTTTGCAATTTTGAATTTTGTTTCTAAAGTTTGATTCTTTTTGTGTTATTATGGAACCCCATTTCATGAATAATGAGTTTTGTTGGATAGTTGAAATCCTTTTTGGCATTGTTTGGATCCGTTACCGTGGGAAATAGAGAATTTTTTTTATTTTTTTTGTGATTTTGAAACTTCCAAACGCTTTGTTTATGGAATTTGTTCTGTGCTTGTTTGGAATCACTGTGGAAACGTGATTTTGTTGAAATTCAAAAATGTAGCTTTTGTCCGAATCACGGTGACACAATGTGATTAAGTCAAACACACTGTCAATTCAAACATGCACTTGGCTTTTTTTTAAATGTTAATGATGAATTAGCTGTGTTATTGAAGGGTCAAAGGGACAAAGAAAGTGTGAAACTTATGTGAAAAGTGTGGTTGTGTGTGCTGTGTGCAGGTAGTGGGGAGATGAATCATGGAGTCCTCCGGTGAGCATGAAAGGTTGTCGGTTAGAGAGGTTCATGCAAATGGAAGTCGCATGGCTGCATCAGAAGTTGAGGCTAAACTTGATGAAGGAAATATTCAAGAGGCAGAATCTGCATTGCGAGAAGGGTTGTCGCTCAATTTTGAGGTTAGTTTTTTAATGATCACATAATTTGCTAGCTTGTGCTTACCATGTTTTTCCCCCTTCTAGGATGTGATTGTTACTTTCATTTTGCTAATTAGTTAAGATTCATTATGTTGTCTTACAATGGATACCCATTTTGGAGCAATCAATTGAAACAAGTGGTAAAGTTATCAATTATGTTAATAATGAGTTGTTTGAGATTCGGAGGACTTGAGGCTTTTCTAGTACCATAATTTTAGTGCAGAAGAATCTGGTCCTTTCTCCGAACCTTCTGCTGAAAATATGTTCATACCTGCCATTCATAAGTATTTCTTTGGGTTGTAGAAGTTTTTCTCCTCAGGCTGTTTGGGCTCTATTATCTCTCATTTACATTTTGCACAACCAAATTTTTTGTTTGAGGGCTAGCATTGACGCGGCAGTAAAATTGTTGTCTTCAAACAGTCTTTCTGCATGCGGGAGTAAGAACGCGTAACGTGTAAATCTACCCTCCCTAGACCCCCTTTGGTGGGAGCCTCGTGCACCAGGCCACCCTTTTTACGAGGATTGTCTTTTTTGATGGTATGAGTTTGGAGTTGGCTGAGAAATGAGGACAAAAATAATAAAGTTTTAGTAAAGAAAAAATATTAAACTTCAGTATAGAAACTTTTTAATGCCTAAACTTCCATGTTCATGAGTATAAACTTTTTTCTCTTTCTTTTAATGCGTCCAATGCTGAGACTGAATTTTACGTAAGCATTAACTATGCTATAGATTATGATTTGCTTACCTAATTGGATTTTTTTGCTTACCTAATTGGATTTGAAACTTGATAAATGTGCCAAGTGAAGAAATGAACCTTAATAGTTGGTACAAATATGTAAAACCAATGCAAGGCATCCCTGAGAAATTTGTTTTTCAAGATCTTCCACAACATATTTCTGGATAAATGGATCAGATGTCTAAGTTTTTGCCCATGATTTCTTTTGAAACTTTAACAGGAAGCAAGGGCTCTTCTTGGGAAGTTGGAGTATCAGAGAGGTAATGTAGAAGGTGCTCTTCGTGTCTTTGATGGGATCGATCTCCATGCTGCCATCCAAAGGTTGCAACCCTCGTTTTCTGAAAAATCGCCCGTCAAAAAAGGTCGTACTCGCACAGAATCACCTTCAGTCTCTCAGCATGCTGCTACTTTGGTGCTTGAAGCCATCTACTTAAAAGCCAAGTCTCAACAAAAACTGGGGAAATTTGCTGGTATTGATTTTTTTTTTATTCTAATATAGCTGTTCGTATTGAATACTGCTGAAAATTGTTCTCCACCTGTTTACTTTCTTAATCTTACTTTATCTTCTGAAATGATTTCTCCTATAGTAATAGTGTAGTTAGCACCACACTTCAGACCGAACGCGACTGGTGTTTGACGTGTGCCATTGTCCGACATCAACACGACACTGACACGTGTAGTTACATTCGACCACTTTTATTTTCTTATCTTAATACCCTTAGGTGTCAGTTTAGTGTTGTGTCACTGCTTCATAGGTAGTAATGCTATATTTGATATTTCTGAATCAGACGTAAAACATTGAAATACTTATTTAATGTATTTTGCAGAAGCTGCTAATGACTGTAAACGTATTCTTGATGCTGTTGAGAAGATATTTTATCAGGGCATGCCTGATTTTCAAGTGGACAGTAAACTGCAAGAGATAGTCAGCCATGCAGTAGAGCTCCTTCCAGAGCTTTGGAAACAAGGAGGTTGCTATGACGAGGCAATCTCTGCTTATAGGCGTGCCCTTCTTAGTCAATGGAACCTCGATAATGATTGCTGTTCAAGAATACAGAAATCATTTGTTGTTTTTCTGCTGTACAGTGGTGTGGAGGCAAGTTCGCCTAGTTTAGCAGTTCAGATTGATGGTTCTTATGTGCCTAAAAATAATCTCGAAGAGGCCATTTTGCTTTTAATGATTCTTATAAGAAAGTTTGGTCATGGTAAGATAAAATGGGATCCTTCAATCATGGAGCACCTAACTTTTGCACTTTCCATATGTAGCCAAACTTCCGTTTTAGCAATGCAATTTGAAGACTTGATGCCTGGAGTATACCATCGTATCGATCGTTGGAATTCTTTAGCTTTATGTCATTGTGCTGCTGGACAAAATGTCAGTGCTTTGAATCTGCTAAGGAAGTCCTTGCACAAACACGAACGACCAGATGACCTTGCATCGTTATTATTAGCTGCTAAGATCTGCAGTGAGAATACCTATCTTGCCGGTGAGGGAGTAAGCCATGCACAGAGGGCAATCAAGAATGCTCATGGTCCAAATGAGCATTTAAAGGGTGTTGCTCTTCGCATGTTGGGACTTTGTCTTGGAAAGCAAGCTAAAGTTGCTTCCTCTGACTTCGAGAGGTCTCGGTTTCAGTCCAAAGCTCTGGAGTCATTGGAGGAGGCAACTAAATTGGAGAAAAATAATTCTGATCTGATTTTTGAGTTGGCGGTTCAGTACGCTGAGCACCGTAATCTAACCACTGCTTTGCGGTCTGCGCGGCATTTCTTCAACGAAACTGGCGGCTCAATGGTGAAAGCTTGGATATTGCTTGCTCTGATTTTGTTGGCACAACAAAGATTTCCAGAAGCAGAAGTGGTGACAAATGCTGCTTTAGATCAGACTGTGAGATGGGAGCAGGGGCCTCTGCTTAAGCTTAAAGCGAAGCTGAAGATCGCCCAATCAAAACCGATGGATGCTATCGAAACCTATCGCTACCTTCTTGCATTGGTTCAAGCCCAGAGGAAATCTTTTGGGTCTTTCCAAATTAGTTCGAAGGTAAGATTCTGCCATCTACTTATCTTCTTTGAGGGATTCTTTAATTTAATATGAGCGAAACATTGATGTGAGCTTAGCAGGTTATGATAAGTTTTTTTCTTCATTTAATTAGTTCAATCTCATCATAATGAATTTTTCTTTAGACTGTAGTAGTAACTCAATGAACGTCATGGGGGAATTGCATTTCCTCTTAGGGCCAAGTGTCACGACCCAAAAACCATAATCGTGACCGGCGCACAGACTTATACCTTTTAGTCCGGCAAGCCTAACTACCAAACCCGACAAGTGACACATAAATAATTTACACATAACCCTTTTCATCAAAATAATATTTATAGAAATTTGGACAGAGTATCCCCTGTAAGTTTAACGTTTCCAAGATATCAATCCTGTCCATAAACCTGTTTATCAGCCAGAAACTAAAAAAAACATTTTTACATAATTGTACAACTCAAAATGGGAGACTTCTAGACTCCATATAGCTGCAGATACACTGACTGAATATGCACATAAGCAAAAGAGCCGTCCATCAAGGAGGCCTACCAAAAAGTGACAATGTTGAACCTTGGATCTACTTGCAGCTGCCTGGGAATCTGAAAAAAAATAGAAAATAAAGAGTAAGCCACGAGGACTTAGTGAGGAGACAACAACCACCACCGACTAGAAGGGAAACACACATGGGCCCGAGTACTTAATTTCTCAAATCTAAAAGTTCATTTTCAAGACTAGTAACTATGTAAAATTCTAGAAGTTCGCAACCGTTATGCGCGTCAAAATTCACATTTAAATATTCCAACCAAATAGGTATATTTCAATCGAAAATCCAACATCGTAAAGATGCGACAATAAAATTACAAGCCTTTTAATATATATATATATATATATATATATATATATATATATATATATATATTGCCGAAAAACCATAAATAAAACCTTCAAAAATACATTGCCGAAAGACCATAAATAAAGCCTTTAAGAACATATTATCGAAAATCTTGATAAAAGTCTTTAAAGAAAATATAGAAATCTATTTAGTGAAAATAATCAAAATGTGTGAATCGAGAACTAGCTCCATCTCGTTGATAGCCCTCTCCTCCTAATGGCGGCCTTTCCAATGGGGCGGCTCCATCTAACGGATAGCTCTTTTCTCTCGACTCAAAACAAGCGTAAAACATTTTCAATTAGTGAGTTTACCTCTCATTGATAGCCCTCTCCTCCTAATGGCGGCCTTTCCATAGGGGCGGCTCCATCTAATGGGGTAACTCTACCTAATTGAAATCACATACTAGGTGCACCTAGGTCGTCGCGTTAATACTCATTTTTTTCTCAAACATATATCTTTAAAACCACGATTCGTAAAATATCAAACTTGTGTCAAACACACACCATCAAATTCCAATTTACAATTCTTTGCTTATAAATCATAGATAAAATTCAAATAGAAACCATAATAATATCAACGACTTTAAACATGTATCAAAAACGAGAAAAATGTTAGAAGGGTGTGTTCCCCATTTTTGTAAACACTTTAACATATAAAATCATAAAAATATCAAAGATAACAATAATAAAAATAAGCGATAATGATCGTCATCAACTCACAGTTATGACGAATCGACTAAGTTTGCTCTCCAATCACCCCGGGAGAAGCATGTGAAGCGTCCGACATTGTATCTGAGCATCAATAATATTTTCCCATAAATTAGAAACTCATTGCAAAACTTTAATAGCATTAGATAACCATGAAATGCAAGTTGAAAATATATATTATAACATTATTGATAACATATAGGCTTCCAGAACTTGTTAATTTATTCCCAGCTTATGTTTTAGACAGAATATGAAACGAATACATATTCCAAAAGAACAATTAGTAGAAGCAATTCAACATAGTTTATGCCTGCATTTCTAAAATTATATATAACCATTCAAAACAATTGAAGTCCATATCATATTCATATGTTGATATCCTATATACTCTACTCTCAAAAATTAATTTCTAACTCACTAATCATGCTTAACTATACATTAATTGACATGTAAGTTGATAAATATACCTCAAAGAGCCTCAATAAGCAATTACCAAGAGTGTGTATTCCCCAAAGCACCAACCTTAACCCACAAATTTCTTCTAAATCTCACTTGTAGAACTATAGAAATAGCTTTGGTGAGATTATAATTTTACTTATGAGTGTGGATTGTAGCTTGAATTTGATGTTTGAAGAGAAAGGAAAGAAAAAGAAATTCTGATGTGTGAGAACAAAGGAGGGACGAAAACAAGGTGTAATGGGAAAGGATGAAAGAAATAAGAGGAATGGTTTAGTGTAGTAGCTTCTAGACCTCAGTTTTATCTTTACTAGTAACTATTATTTATTTAAATATTATTATTATTATTATCAACTGTAGTTTAGTTTCTTTATTTTATTTTACTTTTATAATATTTGTTTTTTTTTTTTTTTTATTGAAACGATTCGTTTCACCAAGCTTGTATGTGCTTTTATATAAAATGAAAGTGCTTTTTTAATTAATGATTGAGTTTTAAAAAAATCTTGCCTATGTTAGGCTTGGTATACATTGCCAGATCCAAGCCCAGGTAAAAGGAGAGGGTTGTCTTAGGCCTCAACAACCAATGTAACACTTTGTCGAATCTCTATGACATGGACCAAATACAAAATAGTGTGAATGCTAGGTTGTTGCCCGGAAGCAATGCACTGTATAGCTCGAGTACAATGTCAAATGAGAAAGGGCCACTGCATCGCAGCCTGGATGCAGTGAAAAATAATGATTTATCATAGAACATTATGGTGTAATTTGATCCATATAGCCGACCCCACATAGTGGGATTAGGCTTGGTTGTTGTTGAGTTTTAAAAAATTATAACAACTGCTTTTGAAAAAAGGGGAACAACCTCAACAAATAGAGCCGTTTTGTTACTTCTCACTTTGCTAAATATATTATTTTCTGAAGATCTAATATAAAGTTGTTTCATAGAATGATATAATCGTTATTTTGAACACAAATGAACCATTATATTGTTTTTGGAAGAAAAGACCTTTAGATGTTAAAAGAAAACTGCTTCATGTATTTTTCCTTTTATGTTGTTCTTAAGCTCTAATATTTCCTTTTCAGTTGTTACGTCGATGTATCCTTCCTTTCTTTCTTTCTTTCAGTTTTGTTTTGCCTCTCCCTCACCAAAAGAAAATTTGAGATACTAGTTGATTACTGACTGCAAAATCATTCTTATTTTCATTTTGTCAACTCTTTCTAGGTTGAAGATGATAAAGTTAATGAATTTGATATTTGGCATGGTCTTGCAAATTTATATGCCAGCCTTTCTCGTTGGAAGGATGCTGAAATCTGTTTGCAAAAGGCCAGAGAGTTGAAGGAGTACTCTGCAGAAATTTTGCATACTGAAGGCAAGACTAAATCCTTTGTGCTGTTTAAGTTTTTTCGTTCCAGCATGTTGGATTTATAGATTTGATTTTGTATTTTCAAAACTCATGCCATATCGGAAAAGTGCTTATGACTGGCCAGTGCTAGATCTTCGCGTTATAATCTTCGAAAAAATGTTTAAACTTGCAAAGCCACATTCGTGGAGGATGTGGAGATAGCGCATAAAAAATGAAGCAAAGAGCTAAGAATTGTCAACTTGTATGATATTTATATTTATATACTTATGTTCTTTTATACACTTCTATACCAGGTATTTTGTTTGAAGGACGCGGGCAAAATCAAGAAGCACTCAACGCTACTATTAATGCTATACTACTTGAACCAAACCATGTTCCAAGCAAAATCTTAATGAGTGCTTTGATTCATAAAATGGGCTCCAAGGCTTTGCCTGCTGCAAGAAGCATGCTGTCTGATGCGCTTAGATTAGAACCAATCAATCGTATGGCTTGGTATTACTTGGGATTAATTCACAAGCACGATGACCGAATGGGTGATGCTGCGGACTGCTTCCAGGCAGCTTCCATGCTGGAAGAATTTGATCCCATCGAAAGTTTCAGCACCATACTTTGAATATTTGGAATGGTTGATTCTGCAGCCTTCAGTGAGATTTATACCATTATGATTTTTGGTTGATACATCATCTGGGTTCAAGGAGACACAGTAGAAACAGTTTTAGGAATTGTTTTCTTATTTTTGAAAGAAAAAAAATATTATTTGTCATCACAGACTAGGCTCAAAGAAAAAGAAATGAAACATTATTTAGGAAATAAAGTGAGAATGGATGAGTTGTAAAGAACTTTGATCGGCAGAGATTTTAATGTAGTTCATAGCTGCTCAACTTTGAAGCAGTATCCATGTTGCAAGAGTATAGATTCATTTATCTTCAATCGTGTGTTTAGTTTTTTGGCTAGATTTACAAGGCTTTAAGGAAAAATGTATTTGTAATGTGTTCAATTAAAATGCAACCAGCAGTGCTGTTATGTAAATTTCTGTTATTATCTTGAACTTGGTTATTTTAGCTTGTGTCTTTATGTAAGGTCAAAAAATATGTTCTCCGTTTAAAAAGGGCATCTATATATATTCTTATGATGGCAGACGTCTTGGTTTATTTCCCTTCCCCCTGCAGTGCACAACATGGCATGTATGTGTGTGTATCTATATCACACTATTTTTGTCTCATCTCACTTATATTACAAGTCGAGAAGAAGTCTTGGATGGACACTACATTTTAGGCACGATATTTGGTCACACACATTCATATTTAGTTAAAGGTACAAAGAAAAAATAATTAAATAATGTATATTTTTAAAATAATTAAATGATACGTATTTGGCGTGTGGGTGTCCAAATATTGTGCCCATTAGCACTTTCCGTCAAACATGTTAAGCACCAGTACTATAGTATTTAAATGCATAAAGATTACAAATTTGTTGCCAAGTGTCTTTTATTGGTAATTTTATTGATCAAATCGATTAACAAAGATATGCCAAAGACCAAACTATTATTGAAAAGCACGTTTGAGAACTAAACTGATTAATGAGGTACATTTAAATATGTTTTTGTAATTTTAATGCATTCATGAACTATTTTGAAAATGCCTCAAATTTAAGGACCAAAATGAATATTTACTCCTATACACATAAATGCCTGTTTATCCATGCAATGAAGCCAATGTTCGGTTTGGCATTAGAGTTATAATTCTCACGTCTCAATGCACAAACAAACATGATATTTAGAAGCTCCATGTCTGTAGTTTCACCCTAAACGTGCAATGTGGTCGTGGAATTGAATTTTTCCAAACACACACGAAGTTAGTGCATGAAAACTGTGCTACTGAAGACTCATTCCATCGTGGTTAATTGCTTAGAGAGAAAAAAGAGAAAGCTTGCTACCTTCAAGAGCAACACATACACTCAGAGTTTCTACTTAAAAAGAACTCAACAAGAGGACAAATTGTCATATGATAACATTGTGTTAGTTCAGGAAAAGTGTCATTAACAGTCATTAGATGGCCCAATCTACCAACCCAACAGAGGGATTATAAATCAGATACTATTAGTATATTACAGACTATGATAAAAATAAAAATAAAAATCCCATTCTATTATGCTTTTACCAACCTACAGGGTCTCTTCTTCTTCGACATCATCTGAACTTTGGAGATGGCTTAGTTGAACTCGGGCCTTTTTCGGATGTGAGGAGTTTTCCCTTGCATCATCTTCGTTACCCTTCCTCTTCTCTTTCTCACCACTTTCTTCATCAACAGCAGCTGCAGGAGGTTCACTGCTCAAATTACCTTCGGATCCTAAAGAGGATGATGCCTTTGGATCAGATTCTTCGGGTGCTTTTGGATCGGATTCTTCGGGTGCTTTTGGATCAGAACCTTCAGTTTTATCTTCGTTCTTCGACTCTCCATTCTTAGCTGACTTTTCAAATCCCTCTAGAAAGGCGCAGACTTCATCATTGGTAGCAAGATCCAATGGGGTCTTTCCTGCCTTTGTCTTGATAGTGAGACTTGCCCCTTTCTTGGCCAAGTACTTGACAAGTTCCAGATGGGAACCTTGAACAGCAAAATGTAACGGAGTCACACCTTTCCGAGTAGAGGCTTTGAAAGAGGCACCAGCTGAAACCAGAGCTCGAACAACTTCTAAATGTCCCTTCTGTGCCGCGAAGTGTATTGCGGCCATATCATCCATAGCAGAAGCACCGACATCAGCCTTGTTCTTGCAGAGGTAACTGACTACTTCTGTTTGCCCAGAAAATGCTGCTAAATGTAGTCTATTGTTCATATTTGGTTGTTAAAGAAACAGCAAGGCAATGCTAGAATTACCAAGAAAAACCCAGTTACTTCGCCTAGATAATGTTTTCTTCCTTATTTCCCAATCTACGCAGAATACAGTCATCTAAAATATAGTATATGGTCCAAATATGCATGTTAAAAAACAATATGACAATGCTAGAATTCCCAAGTCAAACCCAGTTACTACTAAATTTACCAAATTAAATTATCTTCCTAACTTCCAATTTTCCCCAAAATACAATCATGTAAAATGTAGTCTATGGCCTAAAGGTGATTGCTGAAGAAACAGTATTGCAATGCTAAAATTCCAAGGAAAAACCTAGTAACTTAACACCAGATAAAGTTTTTGTCCTTATTTTCTCTCTAGAACACAATCATGTAACTATCCATGGACACGTACACACAGAGGCAAAACATGAAGCACAACTCTTATGCACAAGAAATTTTTTAATTCTCAGGATCATGTAAGCATACCCTAACAAGCAGATAAATAACATTTCAGTTCAGTACAATGAGAGAATAATATACAGTAACAAAATTGGGGGTGATATCCAATGGCACGTCTTAGTATGATATAGGAGAACTTGGGTTCCTGTAGATATTTTTACAATAACATGCATGTTTCTTTCTAAGGTATATTTATACCAGCACAACACCATCTCCCTTCATGTGTGATTTTCATTTTCTTGCGTTTTGCTCCATGTTTAAGGTGGTGGGGGTGAACTCAACTACCTTAGAAAGAAATATATACATTACTTTTAAAATATCTGGGGGAGCCCAAACTCCCCTATGTCATAACTCATAACTAAGATTAGATCCTCCGTGCCCCAACTTTTGGTTTAAACCTCTGCCATTAATGATAACCATGTAATGGGGCCTATTTGGATTGATTTATTTGAGTTTATCTACCGACGTAAGTTTTGTGAGACTATTTGAGAGAATTTATGAAAATAGCTTGTGACATTGTTCTTTTTTTGAAAGAACAATCTAGGGACCGATTAATTCGAAGGGTTCAATCCCACCGTCCATTTGCGGGAGCCCCTTTTAAATCCAGAGCAAGGCTCTGTATGGACTAGCCCATCGAAATTGGCACTTGAGGTAATCGAACATAAGACCTTTGAGAGGAGCACACTCTAAGGTCCCAAACTAACCCAATCCAAGTGGGTTAGCTTATGACATTATTCATAAGCTATTTTCTGCTTATTTTCATAAGTCTTCAAAGATAGTTTATGAAAACAACTTATAACTTATACTAAAACAAATTAAACTTAATTTTACCTTTTACTACAGAAACAACGTACATATAAGCATTTAAAATTTAAAATGATAAGCGCTTGTGCTATAAGCTGCAAATAAGCGTTAGGTTGCGTTCATGACACGAAAAGACATAAAAGCTTGAGGATACGGTGTTCTGGAGTGCTTATCTCTGAAATTGACGGCCAGAGGATTTGAAATCAAAATTGACTGAACTGCTATCAGATCACCGGACCTTGCCGCCGCGTGAAGGTCGCCGCCGGTCCCTGATTTCTGTGGATTTGGTTTACCCATCTGTTGTTTCTGCTCAGTGTTCCTTTTTCTCCTTCTCTTCTCTTCTCGCGGTTTTGCTCCCAAATCTTGTCCTAAAAATCAAAATGCTATTTTCTACTCGTTTTCTAAGTTAATTGAAATGGCTATAATGTCCTCAATGTTATAATATTCAATCAATAATCAATTTAGTTCATCGTTAAGTTGAGTCGTAAAAAATTGTTAAAGTTTGACGTTAACACGTTAGTCAACTTCCATGTATACAACGATATATTTGATTGAACTTTTTGGAAAGTAAATTTTTTTCACTATTCATGGTTGTTGAACAATGCTAGTTTTTAAATCTCTCATTAACATTGTGAAACCCTCAAAATTTGTTCAATAAAACTTGTTAAAACTCAAATCAAAATGACGGGTGGTGGTCGTGTGTTCGGAAATAGCTTTCAAAGTCGAGTTTCATCTTGGACTTCCATGTTTAATGGTGAAGTAAAAATGCTTGATTGTTGGTGTCTTATAATATATGTTGTAAGAAAGACCAATACATCCAAGAAAGAAGATATTTTTATACATATCATTTATCAAAGGTTTGTGAAAATGGGGAGCAAGTTTTACATAGTCACAAACCCAAATCAGAATTTATTTATTTTGGTTACAAAACGAAGTAAACAAAGCAAAAGGAAGGACAAAACAAAAAAGCAAAGAAACTAGCGCCTCGGGAAGAGGGATCCCATAGCGCCTGCCCTGACCAGAGGGAGCATATCCTCTGGAGAAGTGTCGATTGAAAACTCAACATTTGTCGAGGCTTCCAACCAAATATATTTTATTTGGGATTGTGACCAAATAATTTGTTAAAAAATGGGCATGTCTTGTTTAAAGTTATGATTTTTTGGTTTTGATTGATTTTCCTTTTGCAGCGCGACGAAGATAATTGTAATTTTTTGTATGGGTTGAGAAAGCTTAAGAACTAGGATAGTTTAAAAACAATAGAAGTGGTGGTGGTCAGTAAGGAGGACAAGATTGATGGAAAATGTTCATTCAATAGTTAAGGAAAGTGACAATTAAGAGGTTTGGAAGGCAAGGTTGATAGACAAATTTCATTGTTAGGAAGTGAGCTTATAGCGAGCAAGTACTCACTCCGTCTCAAATTATAAGCAAAAAAAAACTCATTTTCTTTGTCCCAAATTATAAGCAAAAAATACTAACTTTTATATTTTCTAAAGGAAAATTAAATGCAAAGTGCATTTAATTTGCTTTCTCTTTCATTTTCTCAATAACCAACAATCAATGAAAATTGTTTTTACATCTTCCTATAAAACTTATTTCAAAGATAACACAAAAAAAATATGTTACAAACTACTATGTTTTAGTTTTCTTAATAAGTGTGATTTTTTTTTTTTGCTTATAATATGAGACGGAAGGAGTATTTGATAGGAATAATGTTTATTTGATTTTTTTTTAATATCTTACTAAGTGTGTTTAACCATCAATGGATCAATGACAAGAGGTTGAAGATGAAATATGAAGTGCGATTATCATCAATTGCCTCCTTGTATTTTAACCATAGATATTAGTTTAATCCTTCTTTGATATCAACGAAATCAAATTAGTCCTTGGGTTGGCTTAGAATGACCATGTATTTAAAGTAATTAGAACAAAAGATAAACCCTGAATTAATTAAAATAACAACAGATTCACGATGGGCACACGTATGAAGGTATTAGAATTTTTCTTAAATTTGGATATATTCATAGTTTATTTAAAAGTGGGTTGAACAATAGATTTAAGGTCAAAAACCAATTGTAGAGAGACAAAAAACTCAAAGTTCTAGCTTTAACATAAAATCAATTATTGAGACAAAATCAATTATCTTGCCTCCTCCAAAAGTAAAACCATAGTTGCATACACTTGAAGATCACAATTATCAACAGCCAAGTATTTGTTTTTTTGTTGGTGCAACAGCCTAATATTTGACAGTATTAATAATGAACTAAGCATTTCCTAATTTTTCTTTCTTTTGCAGTGTAGAAGTATATGAGAATAACAAAACGATGTTGAAAATATTAAACCACTGGATAATAAGTCTTCCTTTTAATCCACCCATATCGCCCTCCAGAATCCAGGCATCTCTTCTTTTATCTTTCCTGAACATCAAAATTTGGAATTTTAGATAGCAGTAATCAAATGATTTTTTTAAAAAAGATTAGATGATACTGTGCAGAAATCCATCACCCATAACCAATACTGAATGAATAATCACAAAATTCTATAAACTAGAAATAGTTGGAGGGCACAAACAAATCAAATTTGGTCTCTATGAGAATGCTGACATCTTTGACACGGCGCATTTTTTCACTAACTTCAAAAAATAAGTTTTGGTAGTATGGTTTATACTGTATACTGACACTTGCAATATTTGTTTTACTTCAACATCTCACTTACAGGAAGGTGAAAGTAACAAATGAAATAAAACAGAAAATAAATATGAGATTTTATCATTTAATCTTATATTTAGTCAAATTAGTCATAAAAATATTTGTGATGCTTTGGAGCCCTGTGAATATTTCAACAAAACATGCAGGCAATCATTCAAGGAATCAAGAATTGAAAAACAGAACGGCTGAATAAATAGACACAGACACAGTGCAATCCCATAAACCATGAAAGATACCAAGTATTGATACTTACCATAAAGCAATAAGTACACACCCACCAAATGATATAGCTAATTTGATGAAATCCCATGACGGTTTCGAAGAGAATCAATAGCCTTCTCATACTTCTGCGAAAGCTCATTTATAGAAGTTTTGCATGCTGAAATATTTTAATGAAAATCAGTATCATCTTACTAACGAATGCATTATTTGTGTGCATGTAGACTGAAATTCACAATTATGAGTATGACATCGCAATACAAATATTTGAACAATGAGCAGGTAATTTACTACATCAACCAAACAAAACAGAATTCTAGTTTCCATCCTATGATGAAGGTAAATCTGGCATAATGATTAATGCTTATCAGTAAAAACGTTCTAATGCGAATAGCATAGGAATGCTAACTGACTGACTTTTAAACTATGCCGACGTGTCTGATGTGCGACACATTACATGTGATTACATTTAATTACTTCAAATTCTTAAAGTTATTGCTTGTGTCAGCGTCATATGGTGTCTTGTGTTTGTGTCAATGCTTCATAGCTTTTAAATCACTCCTTTGAGTCCTTTCATTTCATGTATGGTATATTCATCTCATGTATAACATCCACAAAAGCAGATAAATATCATATGAATGCTAATTTCTATAAAAGCATTAATGACTCTTTCATACAAAACGAATGGTACAAAAGCACTTAGTTATTTTAAAATTGATTCGATTATGCATACCACGAGATGCCGTAGCCTGTGCCTCAGCCATAAACTCTTCATAAGAAGCCTGAAAAAATGGTGAAAAAACATTATATTACACTCTTAATCAAGTTTTTGAAATGATTATGACAGTGAAGAAAGAAGGAACAACCTTCATAGCCTCTCGACTTTCCGTAATCCGTTCAGACAATTTCTTGTAATCCTTCTCAGCTTCATCCATCGCTTGCTGGCATCCTTGACTCTGCATCTATAAACTTCTCAAATTAGCAACATCACAGTTATAAATCAACGATTAATCTTAATTAAGATCTATCTCGGTTAAAACAAATTTCATAACATTTCATCTATTAACTGAATCAAAATTCATCAACTACGCTAATCTACTTATCTAATTATCTTATCTACTTGTGTTCTCTCCATTTTCTCGTAAACTAGATCTGATTCTACTACCGAAGAATAAATCACAGGATTAATCTTAATTAAGATCTATCTCGACTAAATCAAAATTCGTCAAATACACTAATCTAATTATCTACTTAATCAGATTTGAACATGCTAATGTGAATGTTCCGTTAGAATCACAGAATTCAAACCGTTTTCGGATCAGATTCAACAATTTACGAAGAACTAATCGATTTTAGAAAAGCGATTATACGAATTGAGAAAGCTCGAGAAGAAACCTTGAAACGCTTATGGAGACGAGAATGAGAAGCTTCGAGATCCTTGAGAATCTCAGAGTGAGAACGATCGATGCGGCGTTTGAGTTCGTCGGTAGCTGAAGACGCGAGGCTTTTGAGATCGGAGATGTTGTTCGGAGCTTTGTGAGTAGTGCGTGGTGGTGAAGCGGTGGTGGTAAGAGCGGCGGCTACTCTCTTCACGCCTTTGGAAGTGGATGCGGTTCTCGTGAAGAGTGGTGATTTCGGTGAACTTTCCGTCGGAGAAGCTATCGGCGACGGTGACGGTGTTTTGAGAAGATCGGAAACTTTGGGTTTTCTTCCTCTCTTCTTCATCGAATTCTTTCTTCTTTCGAAAATTCAAATTGAAGTTTTGATTTCGCGGTTAAATTCGTGGGTATTTATATGGTGACGAAATTTTATTTTATTTTTTGAAAAAATAATGATAATAATCACAATTTGCGAGTTTGGAAACTTTGTTCGAAAGTGGCAAAGAAATTAGAAGTACCAAGGAGAAAAAATATTACTGAATATTATCTTATATATATTATTTAAATTGACAAAAAGAAAAAAGAAAACTTAAAGTCTTAAGACAAGGCTCTCGAGCGTTAACAACAACCTAATCTTTGACGTCATGTGAAGGAGAAGCGTGAACAACAATGTCGAATTGCTTAGAAGCACAAAACATAGCCATGAAATCAATGCCAGACTTTAATAATGGTTTTTTGTGGAGCAAATATTTGATGTCTTAAATAAGAACAACATACTAGTGGAAATTGTAGGTGGAGGCCTTGATAAAAGCACATCATACTAATGGAACTTGTCGGTGGAAGAGTCTTTGTAGCAAACTACATCTTCGAAGACTATGCTTTTACCTAGAGATACCCACAAGAGATTGCAAAAACCTCAACAAGAAGAATGTACATGTAGAGTTTTAGATTATGCCACCAAAGTCGGTTCGAGTAGGGATACCAAGACACCTTTTATCAATATTAATAATAGTACACGTGAGATTTAAAAAAAATTCATTTGACATGTCTATCTTTCGAGGAACCATTGTGTGAGGAGTGAATGCAAGAGTAGAATGTCTCAAGCATGGTACAAGCAACTTAGGATAACCTTAAGATTGAAATATTTTCATGAGCTAAACATACGTAATTCCGACTTCTCCAAGCCCACCAAACATCTGCAACAATGAGATTGAGATGAGGGTTGGTGATGCGACTATCCTAAGTTGTAAAAAAGTCGCGAGAAGAGAATCAAGGTTGAGTCAAAGGTTTCTAGAGTGAATGCATTCCCCAACACAATGGAGGAATGTCTTGTTATCGTCACCACACCGATAACAAAGAGGAGATGATTTATGTAATGATGATGAAACATAGAGATGGTAGATACTGAGTTATGGTAAGCAAGCCGAGAAAGAATTCAATCTTTCTTTCGAAAGGTTGAGCTTCCTTATCCTATACCAAAATAAGTATTTTTTTTAGGGGAACTTCTTTGTGGATATTTTTTAAGTATAATTCTTTTTAAATTGATAGAGAAATATACTTTTTATTATATTAAAAAAACGCTCCTTTTTACGGAAAAAGAAAATAAAAAGCTAGAACATGTTAGTTTTTCTTTTCTTCTTGTTAAAGTAAAATGTTAGTTTTCTTTTCTTGTTTCTGGGTTACATGTCAATAAAAAATTAGAAATAATATTTGGACACTAAAAAAATTCAACAAATGCAATATTTGATATTAACGATGTGCAAAAGTATGGTTAATATAGATGATACACGTTGTACCAACCAAAAAAAAGATACACCTAGATTTGATATAATTCATTAACAACTTCATTAACTAAATTTTCGCAAATTGTTAGCTATGTATTTAAAATGAGCAATGTTATATCTCAAGAAAAATAACATCAAGAATTCTTCAAGAATAAAGAGTAAGCACTATTTGCCACAACTCAAGGAGGTGTGGCTGAAAAATAGGAAGTAAACAAATAAATCATACAATCAAAACTTGCCAACTGTGTCTTGAAAAATTCTTGATACTATTTTTCTAGATAAATAACATTTTCCATTTAAAATATCACCTTGTCAAATTCACTGTTGAACAGTCATGGAAACTTATTTCGTAACAATAGTTAAAAAATTAAAATAAAGTAAATACAAGGTGATATTTTATATATTTTTTAAAAAAGAAAAAGTTGAATTCTAATATATATTTATTTTCTCAAAATATTTTCATTTTCATTTTTTAAAAGTCGTGTTCATTTTAAATTGCAAATAAGGAGATGAAGACTAATATAGTAAGACAATTGCAACAGAGAGAAGATGATCAATAAACTAAGAATGCAATTATAGATATAGAAACAATACAAACAATGTTTTTACATCTTCAAAAATCCCAGATATATTCTAAAATTTAAAAATGTTAACAGAAATTTTGAACTCATGTTTTTTTTTTATATTTATTAGTTGAAGTGAAATATTATAAAACTTATAAGATGGACAAATGTTTATCTTATGCTTCATTAATATTATAAAACAACATAAAAGTAGACATTGTTTTTCAGCAGGGCATGGGATTAAGTTCATGGTGGATAATTGTTAGGAGAATTTCTCTTTGATTAGGAGCTTTAGAGCTCTAACTAGGAGTCCTTGACTCCAGTTTATCCTTTAATTTGCTATTCCTTCGTTGCAGAGCCTCTAAGCTCATCATTACTTCAATAACATTCAAATTTACACACACAAAACTGAAAAAGTACTATATTTGAACCGAAATAATGATAACAGCTCTTGGTGCAATTTAAACAAACATGTACACCCTTTTTATTTGTGAACACATGCAAACCTTTCTAGTACAATAATATGAAAACATTTACACAATGGCAGCTGAAATAAGTTGCTCAACATCATTTTATTAATGTTCAAAATATATAAATTTTGTATACATAACAAATTTGATGCAGGGAACCAAACAAAAATAAAGACATTCTAAATACTAGCTTCCAAGTTTCTAACTGACATCTCATCTATTACAAAACTACAGAAATTGATGGTACCAAAAAAAAAAAACTACAGACAGACAGATAAATAGCTAAAGTGTCAAAAGCATGAAATACAAAGCTGCCCTTTGATGGTGGTTGTGTTGGATAAGGTGACAAGTTTAACTGTTATGGTTGAAGGACCATAAAGAGTACAACCTTTCCACATTATTATCGAAACAGCACAAATTTATTGCACCAAAGATTGAGTGTCCTCTCCATTGACAAAATCAGGTAGCTCAGGACTATGTGAGAACTTCATCCATCTCTTTTTCTCCATAAATTTGAGACAAGGCTGCAACACAAGACCAATCGCCATAGCAACGATGCTTATAAGAAATACTTTGAGGGAGGAGAAAGCTAATACCACACAGATCAAAATTGTAGGAGGGATGCACATAATAATTGCTCCAGCCGTTCCCCCTGGTACCCTGTATGGCCGAGGTGCGTTGGGGTGTTTGATCTTCAACATTATGAATGCAATAAACTCCAGAATCATTCCAATACAGTACAAGAAATTCTCTGCAGCTACAATTTCTTGAAAACTAAGCCATGATAGTAGAATTACACCAGAGGCTGAAAAAAGAATACCTATAAGAGGAGTTCCGTGACGAGACCTCTTGGTGAAAAACTCTGGCAACATTCCCCTCTCAGCCATTCCTAGAAGCTGGTAAGAGTCGCTGCTCATTTCGGCAACAAACATTCCCATGTTTGACATTGCAGCTGCAGCCTGAAGCCACCATCTCAACCACACTCCTCCAATGATCATAGCAATTTCAGAGAAGTACCCGTCAGTCCACAACTCGCGGTGAACCGGAACAGCACCGGTACCAATCAGAAGAGGAAAGAAGTATGCCACAACAACCAGGATCAAGGCATAAAACAAACCTTTGGGAAGATTTTTCTTTGGATTTTCAACTTCACCAGCAAGAGTACTTATGGAGTCCCAATAATTGAGATTCCAAAACAGCGTATTCAAATATAAATTCCAATCAACGTCATTTAGGTTTGTCTCAACAAACCATCTTTCAGGTTTCATTTCTGGAATCGACAAAAACCCCATGAAAACAAATGGGAGAAGTGAGAAAATCCCTAGACAAACAGCAACAAGTCCAACAATGGTTAAACCCCTATAGTTCAAATAAGTAAGAACTATAGTCAAACCCCATGTTGCAAATACTCTAGGTAAACCACCACCTACCGCCGGAACTGCTGACTTAAGATAATCAAGAAATAGAACAGGATACAAAGCATTATCGATCACGCCACTAAGCCATTTCATCCAACCCTGTTGAAACCCCCAAAAAGGACCTAAAGCCGACGAAACCCAAACAACGTAACCACTATTTTCAGGGAACATTGTACCCATTTCAGCGGTAATCAAAGCTTCAGGAACACTCCATATAAACGGAAAAACCAAAAATCCAAGTAAAGCTAACAAAGGACCCGCTGCTTTCACAGTATCCTCAACACCAAAAGGTCCACCTGATACCTCATAGAAGATGAGAAAAACAAGTGGTAGAACTGAAAGTTTCCTCATGTGATTTGCTCTTGGGGAAGGCATTTCACCTACGGTCACATACTCGCTCCCGGTCCCGGTGAACTCCCCCATTGCCATTGCACTAGAACCTTGTTGTCTGCTATAGGCTGTAGTCCTCAATTTCTGCACCCAGCTAAAAAAGTTTACTTCTTTTCTTAGAATCATATCATAATAATAATAAGATCAAATCAAATTACATACATAACACAAATAACCAAAAAAGAAATTGAATTTAACTTAAAAAATGGCCTGCTTTGATTGACTTATTTCGTGGATAACTTGTGAAAACAAATTACTTTGTTTATCTTTTATTATAGAAATAGCTTATATGCTGCAAATTAAGCTGTTTATCCAAACAGGGTCAATATGGCATGTTAGCTTGGTTAATTTTAGCATTGAACAAAAATTGTTTTAATAATTAACAGAAACCATGCTATAAATGAAGGTATAAAAAACAGATCTTGGACAGCAATTTGAAAGAATTAACAAAAAAGAAGTTAATCAATTGAAAAGAATAAAATAGAGAAATGAGAGACAAACCATGAAAGAATTGGAAGAGTGTCAGGATCGAGAAGATAACAATTTTTGGGGTGGAATCTGATGTTGAAGAATAACAACCATGGTTGTGTACAGTGGCAACGTGGGATCGAAGAGGAAAAGGAAGGTTTAAAGTTAAGCTAAAAAGGGTTAAGGATGTGTTTGGATTTATTGAAGTGGTAGTTAAACGGTGGCGAAATAATATGGCTTTTTCTTCTCTTTCCGATAATAGCTGTACTGTAACTGACATCTATCACTTGCATCGTAAAAAAAATATTATATGACTTACATTTGTCAAAAATAAATATATATCACCTATATTTGTCACAAAATAATATGGCTTTTTTTATTTATTTTATATAAAAAATAAACCATAAACTACGTGCAATGTATACATGTGGTTTTATATGCAACTTTTATATGTTTACCGATCAATTTTTTTGACAAAAAAAGAAGTGATCAATAAACATATAAAAGTGTCACATAACAAAATGAGAAAGACAAACAAAAAAATGTCACATTAAAACCATGATATCACGAAAGAAAAATTAAATATTTATGAAAATTATTTATTTAAATAAAAGTAAAAGAGAAAAATGATTTAGAAGAGTAATTTTGAGTCAAAAGTTGATTCTAAATCATCCTCTTTAATAAATGAAGGGTTAAAAAACTAGGATTATAGATGACTACCACTCACAAGAGAGATGGAAAACATTGAAGGTTAAATGTATGTTTTTTTAGTAGAAGGTCAAATATACGTTTTTTTTTGTTTTGTTTTGAGAAGGTTATAAAAATGAAAATTAAAGGCATGTGTATGGAAGGTAAAAAAAAAAGGGGAATAAATCAAAGTTAATGGCGACCAAGATTCTTTATGAACCTCGGTTAAACTCATAAGATTATTAATATTTTGGGTTTAATGGTCGGTTACAACTAAACCGTAATTTATTTTTATTTTTTGGTCAAGAACTAAACCATTATTAATTACAACTAAATGAGAAATTTATGCCTTAAAAATCGATAACAAATTTTATTTGTATTTTTTAAATTTAAAAGAAAAAAGAAAGAGTAAACTACCCTTCTCTCTTCAAAGATAAAACGATATTACAACCCTCTCCCGTCATTTTCCAAAAATACACAATTAAGGGTGAAAATAGGTCAGTCGGGCCAGACTTTGATAGGTTTGAACTTGGCCTATGAATTTTTTTACAAGTTCGAGTCTGGCCTATGGCCTACCATAGACCATTTTTCTTAGTCTGGTTTGATCTATTTAAAAATATAGACTGATTTCCTTCAACAACAAAAAAAACATGGACGGACCTGAAAGTCTGTTTCCATGCGTACTTTACATTAATTGCAACCAAGATTAAAGGTTTAAAAATCGATAACAAATTTTATTTGTATTTTTTAAATTTAAAAGATAAAAGAAAGAGTAAACTACCCTTCATTCATCAAAGATAAAACGATATTACAATTTACAACCCTCTCCCGTCGTTTTCCAAAGCATACACACAAACACAATCCCTTCAAATATGCCAAATTATATATTTTGATTCAAATTTATATTTTTCTATTAATTTCCTTTTAACTCTATTAGAAGAAAAAAAAATTCATCAAATGACCTTTTTTTTCTCCAATTCATTGATCGGTTTTCTTGACCATCAAATGTGTAGTAATTCTTTGCTTTTATTTCCTAAGCTTCGAATTTGTCTATCTATAATATTCATCTAACATTTTGAAGCTCTAACACAACAACAATATAAAAAATGCACTATCTTTTCAACACAACTTGTTAAAAATTAAGAGAATATATTAACATCGAACACAATGATGGCTGACAGGATTAACTCTCGACAATAGAACCAGGAAGATGAAAGGTACAGTACAACAATGAAAAAATTGAACAAAACATGTCATTTTGGTAAAATAAATCATTTCGAACACTTAAAGTGGTTGTTGCATCTGTCAAACACAACCATAAAATTATTAATTTGTCAAACAAAATATTAGGTTGAGTCGTAAACTAATTCATCATCTTTCAAACATTTTGCAGCTTTTGTCTCAACTATACTTTAATTTTTGGATATGTTGTACATTTGACAATTAATTTTTTCTTTACTACTGAATTATACTCTTAAATTTTGTCCCCACAAACCTTATTTTCTGACTCCGTCCCTGCTAAGACCTACAATTATGTCTACTCTTGATGTGAATGGTGTGCGAGTGGAAGGTGTGGAGGATGTCAGATCAGTGGTGTTTACTCATTTTTCGGATAATTTCAAATCTCCTAAAGTGGTCCGCCCCCGCGCAAAAGATTTGAACTTTCGCACTTTGTCTTATAGTGAAGGGGTGGCCTTGGTGAGGCCCTTTGGTATGGAGGAGTTGAAAACGACGGTGTGAGATTGTGATAGTTACAAATGTTTCGGTCCGGATGGTGTCAATTTTGGTTTCGTCAAAGACTCATATGAGGATATGAAATTGGAACTTTTACACTTTGTTTCTGATTTTCATCGCAATGGTAAGCTTCTAAAAGGTATTAATAGCACTTTTATTACTCTGATTCCAAAGAAAGATAGCCCCCAAAGTTTGAATAACTATCGCCTTATCTCTTTGGTGGGAAGCCTGTATAACGTGTTAGCAAAATTATTAGCAAACAGAATAAAGTGTGTAATTGGAAGTGTAATCTTAGATACCCATACTGCTTTTGTTTAAGGGAGACAAATTATTGATGGCATTTTGGTGGCTAATGAGGTGGTTGATGAGGCCAAGAAACTGAATCGAAATCTTCTTTTATTTAAAGTGGATTTTGAAAAAGTGTATGATTCTATTGATTAGAATTATTTGGATGATGTCGTGAGCAAAATATCTTTTCCAAACCTTTGGAGGAAATGGATGAAAGAGTGTGTAACTACGGCCACGACGGCGGTATTGGTAAATGGGAGTCCGACGGGAGAATTTTAGTTGGCTCGTGGTTTACGACAAGGGGATCCACTCTCTCCTTTTCTTTTTCTTTTGACAGCTGAGGGGTTCCATGTCATGATGGAGTCTATGGTTACCAACAATATTTTTCATAGTTACAAGGTGGGTAAAGATCAACACATCTCGGTTTCACACTTACAATTTGCATATGATGCTTTAATAATGAGTGAGAAGAATTGGGCTAATGTGAGAGCCATGAAGGCTGTTTTACATCTTTTTGTGGCTATGTCAGGCCTTAAGGTGAATTAGGGAGTTTAATGTGGCGTTGTTGGGTAAATGATGTTGGAGACAACTTACAGATAGGGACAGATTGTGGCTTAGAATTTTGGTCGCCAAATATGGCCTTGTGGGGGGCGGTTACAGGGTGGTGGTAGGGACGAGTCGGTGTGGTGGAGGGAGATTGTGAATATCCAAGACGGTGTTGGTTCGGTGGGTATTGCGTGGTTCCCTGAGAATGTCCGGTTAAAATTAGGTAATGGTTATCATGTATTATTTAGGATGGATAAGTGGTTAGACGAGGTTCCTCTTCAGGCCCGGTTTTGCCGTTTGTTTGACTTATCAGAAAA
This sequence comes from Medicago arabica, assembly GCA_946800305.1. Classification (NCBI taxonomy): domain Eukaryota; kingdom Viridiplantae; phylum Streptophyta; class Magnoliopsida; order Fabales; family Fabaceae; genus Medicago; species Medicago arabica. The sequence continues at coordinate 46,371,302 of OX326970.1, forward strand.
TAAATGGCTAATTGTGGCTTAGATGTTTGACTTGGGGTGGGATGAGGGATGAGAGGCTTGGAAGTTGATAAGGAGGTTATGGGAATGGGAGGAGGGGTTACTAGTGGAGTGTAGGTTGTTATTATTGACGGTGGTTTTGCAGGTTTCTGGTAACGATGTCTGGATGTGGCTTCCGGATCCAGGTATAGGGTATACGGTTAGAGGAGGTTACCGCATTTTCACTAGCGGGATGCTCATCAGCCATAATGCTCCTTTGGTTTCTACGGATCTTCTTTGGAGGAAAGATATTCAGTGACGGAGTCAGAATTTTTTTTTCCGGGTGGGCCACCAAAATGAACTATGATATATGGTGGCGTCTAAGGTGAACCATCAAACAAGTGGTTCACCGATGGATCATTTTTATACACCATTAGATCTATTACAAAGATAATTAAAGGTTGAGATGTCTTAGAAATAAAAGTGAGAACACATGTATATTTTCACACACAATACCTAGCCCCACCCACCTCACTCTGCCATTCTCATCTCTTTAACGTTCCATGTCTGAGTCTAAAGTAGAACTCAACAACCACAACCTCTCCTCTCTTAAAGGTCCATTAAAAGATATAGTAATAGCATTACCTTTTAATTTGATTCAACATAGCAATAATTTGTTAATTAAATAAAAATCATCTTTTTTTTTCCAACTGGGATTATTACGAAAGGAATAAATCCCCAGAACCGAAACACTAAAAGAATACATTGAAACCTCTTTCTCTGCAACAGTTTCACACATGCCCTTTTTTATTGTGTTTTTTTTTTTTTGTTGTGAAAAATGAGAAAATAGAAGTTACTTAATTGTAAATTGTTTTCTGCATAATAATTGAAAATTGTTATTTTTCTTCATTAATCTTAATCTTATGTGTGAAGTTTGAGAGTGGGGGGATCAAGATTTATGAAGGTTATTGTTGTGGTTTTCTTCCGCTTTAATGAAAATAAGAAGGGATTATAATTATAAGCATGAATTCTAAAGTGTTCCAAAATGAGCTATGGTTGTCCGCCTGTGGAGGAGGTGGGAGGAAAATGGTGGAGATTGAAGGACAGCGGTGGTGAACATTTTTCTGTTTGAAGTCGGTGCATATGTCATGAATAAAATGGAAGGAAGAGTACAAAAATAGTTTATTTAAGGAAAGAAATAAAATAAATTCCTTGACCACAAAAAAAAGAAATAAAATAAATTCATAAGAAAGTTGTGATCCAGCGTGTAATAGGATAGGTGAACTTGATCGATCTAATGGCTCTTAATAGTTGTTCAAAGTGGTTCACCGGTGAGGGACTTGATAGAGCCCTCACCCTAGAATCCACCATGATATATAAAACAAAATTTATGTTGTAGTGTGCATTAAGCATAAAGTTGAAAATAAAAAAATTAGACTATATACATAAAAAAAAATTAAAATAATTCTCTACGCATTCCAAAATACTTGAAATCATATAGTAAAATAGAATCAAAACTAATACTTACGTTAATTTCTCTTTCAATATAAATTGTGTTATATTTAGAATTAATGTCTCAAAATTAACGTATTATACACTTTTTAAATAAATAAAATATCAACCATTTAATGAGATCCAAAAGTATATTTGTTCTTAAAGTGAATTAAACCAAACAAATTAGAAAACATATACATGGAGGTGAAGAGAACTGGGTAGGCTAGTTTGAAGTCTGTATTAAAATTTAGTAGTATATATAGAATTACATATAAAAAATTAAAAAAATTTGGGGGTGGGCCGTGGCCCACCTCAACCCAAGTGGTGCTCCGCCACTGAAGATATTCCCTTAAATGTTTCTGTCTTTGCTTGGTGGTTCTTTCGGAATAGGTTGCCCACGAAGGTAAATTTATTATGTGCGGGTGCTATTCATAATGAGGCGCAGCTATGTGTCAGTGGATGTGGTTCAAATGAATCTTCTGGTCATATTTTCTTGTTATGCAATCAATTTGGTAAGGTTTGGTACCTGGTTCGTCAATGGTTGGGTGTCTATACTGCAGATCCTTTAACCTTGGTGGATTATTTTAAAGTCGCAGTGTTCTTTTATGCACTTAATTTGGTTTGCAACATCGTGGGTTATTTGGAAGGAAAGGAACGACAAACTTTTCCGAACCAAAAAAAACTCTTTATTTGTTCAGCTTTTGGAGAACATTAGGCTTCTTTCTTTTTTGTGGCATAAAACAAAATTTGTAACGTCTTATTTTAAGTTTCATGATTGGTGCCATAACCCTTTCTTATGTTTGGGTATGGGCTTATCGTTGATCTCTTTTGTTGAAACATCCTTGTAAATATTTGTTGTCTTTTTTGGCACACCTTGTGCTATGGAGACAACTGTTGGTTTAATTTATTCCATTATGATTTCATAAAAAAACACCAATTAGTATTGTTAGTATTATACTAATCGGAGATTGAACTCTTTAATTACTTAATTATATGTCTTCTGCTTAAATCTCTTACCTAATTACGAAGCCAACTTTATATTCTCCGAGGACAAGGGTGAATCGTTATATTACATCTGAGAATTGCTAATTTGGCTTGTATTCCAAACATCACTATTAGTCCAATCATACTCATATGATAAATAAACAACAGTACAACTCACATAAATACTAAAGAGAGAAAGAGCAAACAAAATGTAACTTTTCAAGCCCTAAAAAGATCCATCTTTTGAACAATTTTTAATACTCTTAAAAAGACAAATATATAAGTAATTTTTCTTGTAACCTTTATGGTATTTTATATCTCTTCATTTGAAAGTAAAGTGGGTTGCTTGTTGCTATTTATTTCCCTTGAATTTGAAAACAGGTGCATCATGTGTAGAGCTGAGCCACACCGCTTTATTCCAGAAAACCAATATTTGATTCATTTGGTTTTCCCTTGAATTTTACCCTAGTCTTCATGTGTTTATCGTTTCCATTTACCTTTGACTATTCCTTCCCTTCAACCTAATAACTTTCCTACGCTCTCGCTCTTTAGATACATTTGTGACTAAATTTATCATGTATTCTAATTTACTATTGTTTTCATCTTTATTAGTTCATGAATTACCCTCTTACAACTCTCTCTACTTTACCTTCAAGTCTTTCATAGGCATCATTTATGGGTACACGTGGCATTTGTGCTCTTTTTTTACTTCATGTAATATAAGTCATTTTTGGATTTGCTCCCTATTAAAAAAAAAATTCGATCCTTATAAAAAAAATTGTCTCAAAATACCCCTAAGTCATCTGATTGTGCATATTCACTGATGTGGCACGCTGAGTCACATTTTTCTGATGATATGGCGCACTAACTATATAATTAATTTTTTTTACGGGTACACGTGGCATTTGTGTTTTTTTTAATCAAAATAAATTCATTTATATTAATTTAGAAATAAAAAAAATAAATTTTCAAAATTATATTTCGAATTTTATAAAAAAATTACAAAAATGTGACTCAACATGTCACATCAGCGAATATGAACAGTCAGATGACTTAGGAAGTATTTTGAAACAATTTTTTTTATAAGGATTGAATCAGAAAAAAAAATACAGGTGACAAACCCAAAATTGACTTATATTACAGGGGGTAAAACACTATTAACGATATATTTAATAAATGATGTGTAAGTATGTTTATTAATCTAGGCTAAAATGCACTTTTGGCCCCCTAAGTTTTAGCCCCTTTACAAAATCATGTCCCCTCTTGATTTTGACTCAATCAAAGCTGACTTGGCGCTTTTTTATTATTATATTGTGACATATAGTCAGAATACATGGATATTTGCAACAAAATATGTTTCATTCCTTACACTCGTGCATGAATAAAATTTGGTTGGAAGGAGATAACTCATTTTATGTGTCACCATTGACTCACCGCTGCCTAATAATATGGTAGTCCAGTCAATAAAAAATCAAGACAAATGAAGTACTTATTGTCTCTCATTATTTAATATGGCGTAAAGGTTGTACCAAAAAAAAAAAATGGCGTAAAGGTCAAATGTCATATGAGCAACACTAAAATAAAATGTATTTGGTCCGAATTATGATCAAATACTTTTGACTAACTCCATAAGAAAATGCATATATGTTTGATTCCTTACACTCGTGCATGAATAAAATTTGGTTGGAAGGTGAGAACTCACTTTGTGTGTCGCCATTGACTCGCCGACACCGAATAATATGGTAATCCGGTCAATAAAAAAAATATTGACAAATGAAGTTACTTATCTCTTATTATTTAATATGGCGTAAAGGTCAAACGTTAGATGAGTAACACTAAAATAAAATGTATTTGGTCCGAATTCAGATCAAATACATTTGACTAAAGCGTACATATATTTGATTCCTTGCACTCGTGCATGAATAAATTTTGGTTGGAAGGAGATAACTCACTTTGTGTGTCACCATTGACTCACCGACACCGAATAATTCAACCCTCGTATGACCGTTGTACAATGGTTGTATTCTTCCTCCCCATAAATCACCCCTTTCTTTTTTCTCCATAACCATTCCTCTTCTTCTCTATAACTATTTTTCTTCTTCACACCAAAATCTGCATTCATCCTCCTTCTTCACTCCATCTGTCTTCTTCGTAATCCTTACCTTCGCTTTTGTCTTCTTCGCATATATGACCTTCGCATCCGTATTCATCGTTTTTGCTTTTGATTTTCCCTTTGAAGATTGTTCCTTCATCTTCCTCAGTTAACCTTGCTGGTTTAATTGAGATGAGAGTGATATTTAGAATTTGATGTTAGCCCTAATTCCATATTGAATTTCAGTTTCTAATTTGGAATGGAGGGTCACGTGAGAAATCTCACCTTTTATGGGTTTTATTTTAATTTTAATTATAATAATAAGTGCTGGCAAAATTTAAATTTTAATAATATGATATAACTCCTTTGGATATGAATGAAATTGTGGGACTGGTTGAAGAAGGACGGACTAATGGTAAAGAATGGGGTAATGGGTTTAAACCTACATATGAGAAAGGTGCAAATACCAAGAAAAAAATCAAAGGGTAATAAAGAAGAAGAAGATGATGATCCTGAGTGGGAAAGAGAGTATGAAAGTGATGAGCTTTATTCAGATGATCATGATGAGTCAGACTCTAAAAGAGGACCAAGAGCATATGTGTTTAAGATGAGCCAACTAACATCAGCCTTTAAATTCAAGGTTGGTATGGACTTTAAGTCAATTATAGAGTTCAAGGAGGCCATTAGGGGGTAGAATGTATTAAATGGATACCAAATTAAGTTTGTGAAAAATTATAGGGATATGTGTAGGGTATAATGTAAGGATAAGCACAAGGGGTGTAAGTATGTAGCCTACTGCAGCAAAGTGGCTTACAGTCATACATATCAAATAAAGACACTGGGTGGGGACCACAAATGTGGTAGGTCATTAGCCAATTCTAGTGCCAATGTCAACTAGTTAACCAATATTGTTATGGAAAAAATGAGGTGTAGTGGTGAACAGAAGGTCAAACAAATCAAGAAAGATATGAGGAGGCAATATTTTGTTGGGGTCTCTTTTCCTACAACTTGGAGTGTAAAGAAGAAGGCTACTGAAATTATAGATGGTGATGCCAAGAAACAATACACTTTATTGTGGAGGTATGCAACTTAGTTAAGGAGGGTGTGCAATAGGAATAATCTCAAGATTAATGTAGAGAGAACCGTGTTAACAAATCAACCAAGATTCAACAAGTTTTACTTTTGTTTTGATGGTTGCAAACAAGGTTTATTGGTTGGTTGTAGGCCATTTATTGGAGTGGATGGGTGTTACTTGAAAACTAAGTATGGAGGTATATTATTAGTTGTTCTTGGAAGAGATGCAAATGACCAATATTTTCCTTTAGCATTTGGAGTAGTTGAGAATGAAACCAAATAAGCATGAAGGTGGTTTTTGACTTTACTGCTTGAAGATATTGGAAACAAAATATGGGTGTTTATTTCAGATCAACAAAAGGTATTTTACTTATCTCTTTATATGATTATGAACATTTTTGAGTTTTATATATCTCTTTATGTTTTATTTATCTTAATTTATCTGTATGATCCAGAGATTGATGTATGTGTTTGAGGAATGGTCTGATAGAATTGAGCATAGGTACTGTCTTAGGCATCTATATGCCAATTTTAAGAAAATTTTGGAGGATGAACTTTAATAAGGGATTTGATGATGGGTGCAGCAAAGGTTACCTATAGACAAGGTAAAAACATAACTTTTTGTTTTGTTAATTTAGGTAGATCTTGATTGTGTTTATGTTTGTGTTTTACTGCACAACTTGGGCTGTTAAGATGGAAGAGCTGAAAAAGGTACATGTCAAAGTATGGGAATGACTAATGGGTCATGATCCTAAATTATGGTGTAAATATGCATTTTCATATTATCCAAAGTGTGATGTATTAATGAATAACATTTCAGAAGCTTTTAATGCAACTATATTAATAACTATAGATAAGCCAGTACTCACAATGGTTGAGTAGGTTAGAACATACCTCATGAATATGATGTCAAAACTTAGGAATATGTTGAGTAACTGACAATTTGATATCACGTCAATGCCTAGGAAAAGATTATACACTGAGATTGAGAAATCTAGAAACTGGATAGCATCTTGGAGAATAGGTGATGAGTTTGAGGTTGAATTGGTAGGTGGTGGACATGGGTTTACAGTGAACATTGCGAATACGACCTGCAGTTGTAATTTTTGAGAGTTGGTAGGTATACTTTGCAGGCATGCAGTTGCAGCCATAGGTAAGAGAGACAAAAACCCATAAGACTTTGTACATGAGTGTTATTCTAAAAAGACTTATGAAGCATGTTATAGTCATAATGTGAGTGCCATTAATGGGCAAGATATGTGGCCTGAGGTGGAATGTGAGGAGATGTTTCCACCAGTTTATAAAAAAGGTTCTGGGAGACCAAAGAAGCTGAGGAGAAGGGAGCCTGGTGAGGCTAGTCAAACACAAGGGAAGTATAACATAGCAAACACAAGTTACAGATGCACAACTTGTAACAACTTTGGTCACAATGCCAGGGGATGCAAGAGTCAAACTGTTGACCCTGAAGCACAAAAGAGGAAGGTAATATATTACTTTGTGTGAATAATAATTAGATTGATTAACAACTAATTCATTTACTGATGCATTTTATGTTTAAATGACAGAGGAAACCACCTAAAAAAACAGCAAGGCAAGAGCAAAATGAAGGGAAAGCAGAGGGCATAAGTCAGGTTCAAAGTGAAGTTGTACATCAAGGGAAAGGGCAAGCACAAGTATCAGAAGGTCAAGCACAAGTTTCTCAAGGTGAAGCACAACATTCTCAAGGTCAACCACACGTTTCTCAAATGCAAGAACAACATCAAAGTCAGGCAACTCAAGTTCAAAGTAGTCAGGGATCTGCAAGTACTAGGCTTGATGGTGAGCAAGTTGAACCATTCAAGAAGAAGAGAAAATTTGTTAAGGGTCATCCTAAATTCAACCCACCAAAACAGGTATAGCCTCCAATACAACCATCCAAACCATCTGTTGCATTTATGAGAACAAATACAAACCCAGTTGCACCAACACAAACTGTCATTGAACCATCTGCATCAATACACACCACAGTCCAAACTGGTAGGAACTCACAAACAATTGCAGCACCATCTACAAAAGTGCACACAATTGTACAAGCTCATCCAAACACAATTAACATTATTAAGCCTAGTGCAAATATCTTCATCAATGTTAAGACTAGCAACACCTCTCAAACAACTGTGAAACCATCTGCTGATGTGACTACAACAGTAAAAACATCAACACACTCAAAAACATATGTTAAATCATATACCATTGTGAAAACTATTTGTGAACCTGTGCTTAAATTTGTTCCGCCCAAACCATTTATTGCACCAACACAAGCACCAAGACAAGCAAAGACAGAAGGTAAGAAGCTTGACTTAGGTAAAGTAAGAAGAAGTGGTAGAAATGTTTAGAGAGCTAATGCTAACAATAAAGGGCCAGGAAAGAAGATTGATGACCCAATTGAGATAGATGTTGATTATTAATGATGATGTTGATGATGCTACTGATCCCCTTGTCAAAGTTGTCCCAGAGGCAATGCTTGGATCATGTCTAGGCCTCCTGAGAAAAGTTGACACTATCAAATATGTTTAATGTGTTGGTTTAGTTTGTTTTATCTGTGTATGCAACTTGCATGGAATTATGCCTAGCATTTTGGTTTAATATTTTGGTTAAGTATTTTGGTTGTAATTCTTGGCTAAAACCAAGTAATATTGACAGATTATGGGTTACACCCTACTATTATTATGCAATAGCTTGTTTATGCACAAGTTATGAACAAGTTTTATGTTGACATCATCTATTATTAATATAAAATATTTATGCTTGCCTAATTCCATTTTATGTATATATGTTAATAGGTTCAATCACAATCTAATATTACAATCAAATTTAATTCATAATATCACATTTCATTCAACCAAACCAACACATTACACATTGTCAAATTACAAGTTGAAATAACCAGAAATACATTACATAAACATCACAAACACAAACACATTTCTTTCACAATCACAAACATATTACATTACATAACCAGAAACACAAACACATTACATAACCACAACTCTTACTTTTCCACTTAATTGACTACTTCTTTGCATAGCATACCCCAAAGATCACCCAACTAACTATAACAAATAACTTCAACCAGTCCACTTTCTTCTTCTCTTGCACAAATTTCAACTTCAATTTGTCTTTCTTCTTGTCTCACATTCCTTGCATAACTTCAGCGCAGTTACACTTCTATGGTTTAGCCTCCACATTTGACATTCCCTAAATAACTTCTTGGACCATTCATTTCGACAAATCTTTCTTGACTGCTCAATTGATGGATTTGATGGATTAGTTGGCACTGCAACAAAAGGTCTTGTACAAGGACCAATTTCATCATCCTAGATTAACAAATCACATTTCCTTGTTTTCTGCATCATGAACAACAATCCAACAAACCATAAATTTTCATTCTACAAAACCATCATAATAAGCATTACATAACCAACTAACCTGCCAATTGCGACACTTCCAAAACCTACGCCCCTGGTTCGCTAAAGTGCTTGCAATGTATATCACCATAGGTTGATGACAGTAGCACACATGAAGCATTCCACGCGAGGTCTGGAACTCATCAGGTGGGTCTTTAAGGTAACATGCGTACATACCAGCTGAGTAAGAGTATTGGGTGGAAGTTGCAGTTGACGATATTGTTTGGGGATTGAAGTGAAGAAATACGGTTTTAGAGGTGAAGTAGAAGTGAAAAACAACTAACACGACCATGAATTGATTATTGCGAACATATTTGATGAGAAATTCGAACTAGAATGAGTTGGTGAAATTAGGGTTCTTGTAAAAATGGAGGAAGAAGAAGAAGAAGAGGAGAGAATGTCGTGATTAAAGAAGGAAGAAAAGAGGGAAGAAAGAAATTGAAAACCCATGGGCAATATCGTCATTTCGCCTAACTCAGGATTTATTAAGGGAAAAATGGGAACTTCAAGTGGGCAAAGTTGAGTCATCCTAGTGGTTTCCTAGTCACCTACTTTCACGAGTCTAATCACATGCCGCATACACAAAAATTATTAATTATGACCAAATTTAAAGTGATTAATATTTGCAGGAAAGAAATGAGAGGATTAGTAAGTACAGAGACTAAAATTCAACCACGACCTATTTGCAAGAACTATACACATATTTAAGCCTTGTTATATATCTTGATTTGGGGGTCTGCTGCAATAACTTGACTAAGAAGATAATGAAGATGAACATGAAGTGTATATAACTTGATTGTTGGGAAGATGTTGTTGCACTTGAAACTTGAAAAGTTTAATGGATATGCATGTAAAACTCAAAGTGCATGGGGTTGCCACACTGACCCTTAGGTTCGATTCACCCCCACCAATAATTGTATATTGAATGCAATAGGAATGACCAGCGAATCCCCTTCAGGATACTATGAGTTCCTTGATGTGTGTTGCACAACCACACAAGCGTATATCATAACAATATTTTACTTATTTTACATATTGATGGATGATTTAGAGTAAGAGAATGAGGGAGAATTATGTTATAAATGTATCAAAATTCATGTCTTGTTGTGTGTGTCGTTGTGTCCAAATTAATGCCCAATTGTCAAGCATTTATATTGCATTATATACACTTGAATCAATGCTAAGGTTCATTAAACACCCCTTTGTCAAAGGTTATAATCATATACACTTGAATTAATGATAAGGTTCATTAAGCACCCTTTACCTAAAGGTTTCAAGCCATGAATGATTCCCATGTAGAGTTACGATTTTTGATGAAGAGTTGCAACTTTTGGTTCTAAAGTGATTCTATTATTTCGGAAATCACCAACATTTATTTTGGTTTACTTATATTCTCTTTTCTTTGTAAACCACGACAAACCTTGGGTTAAGAGATGGGTAATTTTTTTGAAGAAGTTAAATTAGCCCATCCAAATTGAGGTTAAGAGATAGGTAATAATAGGGTTCATGGGTGGTATTGTAGTGGATGAAATGTTGATACATGGTTAAAATTATTAATTGCTCATTTTGGTAGAATAGGCAAAAGAAGCCGTGACATTCAAGAAATACAAGAAATATAAAAGGTGTTTTTTTTGGTAGTATATATAGTTGAAAACAAGGTTTTCTCGTGCTTAATAACTTGAGAGATTAGCTCTCAGGTCTTCTGTATTTATAATAAGAATATGTACAAAGTAAATCTCATGAACATAGGGAGTAAATCAGGCCTAATTACATGATATATATTTACAAGAAAATAAAGATAATATAAATAAGGAGATAATATATCAATCAATGATATTATTTATTACGCATATCTCAACACTCCCCCTCATAGAGCATACAAATCATATGCATCAAGTTTGTCACATATGTAAGTGATCCAACCATCAAGGCTCTTAGTGTGTTTCTTTTTTGTCGAAAGAATCAAGGCTCTTAGTCCTATTACTTAATTATTGCTACCCAGTAATGTAAATCATCAAATAAAATATTAACCATTTCTATAAAAAAATATTAACCACTGTCATATATTGAAATTTATTAAAGTAAACATGGGCTTTTTTACTATTAATAGGAATAATATATAAAAAGTGGGATGTTACATTTTTTTCTCATCATCTTCAAGATAAAATAGTCATCGCACGAGTACAAAGAGAACCTACCAAACTAACAAGTAACACTTACGCTTATTTATAAGCTTCTTGGAATACAAAAATTAAAGAAAAAACAATTTTATGAAATACTCTTTCGGGTGTTAACCTACGGATTTTTGAAGTTCGGCCGAAATGTAAGTTAAATACGACAAAAAATTGTTTTGTTCATGTTATGCATCCCGCTGCCCACAATTCTTTTTCAAAGAACCAATCACGTGCATATTTATATGGATCATCAACCTGAATTAAGAGGCAACGTTACAAACGGTCAGTCCAAAAAAGAAAAGAATGGCACAAATGATCTATTGATGTTTCAGTAAAAATTAAAAAGTTTAAATGCGGCGGCTAATCTTTCTATATTTGTGGTTTATATTGACAATAAGTGAACGGCTGACTTAGAAAATACTTACGTCAATTTATTGTTTTTAAATGTCAAAATTATTGGATTATTGTCTGTCTACAAAAGTTTGTGGTTGAAAAGTCCCTTTCTTTCGTCACCTAAAACTTTGATTTTTTTTCATCCATTAAAGAGGATGGTTTAAGATCAATTTTTTATCTCAAATAATTTCTTTAAATCATTTTCCCCCTTCTTTTGATTTAAACCATGTGCGGGTGCTATTCATAATGAGGCGCAACTATGTGTCAGTGGATGTGGTTCAAATGAATCTTCTGGTCATATTTTCTTGTTATGCAATCAATTTGGTAAGGTTTGGTACCTGGTTCGTCAATGGTTGGGTGTCTATACTGCAGATCCTTTAACCTTGGTGGATTATTTTAAAGTCGCAGTGTTCTTTTATGCACTTAATTTGGTTTGCAACATCGTGGGTTATTTGGAAGGAAAGGAACGACAAACTTTTCCGAACCAAAAAAAACTCTTTATTTGTTCAGCTTTTGGAGAACATTAGGCTTCTTTCTTTTTTGTGGCATAAAACAAAATTTGTAACGTCTTATTTTAAGTTTCATGATTGGTGCCATAACCCTTTCTTATGTTTGGGTATGGGCTTATCGTTGATCTCTTTTGTTGAAACATCCTTGTAAATATTTGTTGTCTTTTTTGGCACACCTTGTGCTATGGAGACAACTGTTGGTTTAATTTATTCCATTATGATTTCATAAAAAAACACCAATTAGTATTGTTAGTATTATACTAATCGGAGATTGAACTCTTTAATTACTTAATTATATGTCTTCTGCTTAAATCTCTTACCTAATTACGAAGCCAACTTTATATTCTCCGAGGACAAGGGTGAATCGTTATATTACATCTGAGAATTGCTAATTTGGCTTGTATTCCAAACATCACTATTAGTCCAATCATACTCATATGATAAATAAACAACAGTACAACTCACATAAATACTAAAGAGAGAAAGAGCAAACAAAATGTAACTTTTCAAGCCCTAAAAAGATCCATCTTTTGAACAATTTTTAATACTCTTAAAAAGACAAATATATAAGTAATTTTTCTTGTAACCTTTATGGTATTTTATATCTCTTCATTTGAAAGTAAAGTGGGTTGCTTGTTGCTATTTATTTCCCTTGAATTTGAAAACAGGTGCATCATGTGTAGAGCTGAGCCACACCAGCTTTATTCCAGAAAACCAATATTTGATTCATTTGGTTTTCCCTTGAATTTTACCCTAGTCTTCATGTGTTTATCGTTTCCATTTACCTTTGACTATTCCTTCCCTTCAACCTAATAACTTTCCTACGCTCTCGCTCTTTAGATACATTTGTGACTAAATTTATCATGTATTCTAATTTACTATTGTTTTCATCTTTATTAGTTCATGAATTACCCTCTTACAACTCTCTCTACTTTACCTTCAAGTCTTTCATAGGCATCATTTATGGGTACACGTGGCATTTGTGCTCTTTTTTTACTTCATGTAATATAAGTCATTTTTGGATTTGCTCCCTATTAAAAAAAAAATTCGATCCTTATAAAAAAAATTGTCTCAAAATACCCCTAAGTCATCTGATTGTGCATATTCACTGATGTGGCACGCTGAGTCACATTTTTCTGATGATATGGCGCACTAACTATATAATTAATTTTTTTTACGGGTACACGTGGCATTTGTGTTTTTTTTAATCAAAATAAATTCATTTATATTAATTTAGAAATAAAAAAAATAAATTTTCAAAATTATATTTCGAATTTTATAAAAAAATTACAAAAATGTGACTCAACATGTCACATCAGCGAATATGAACAGTCAGATGACTTAGGAAGTATTTTGAAACAATTTTTTTTATAAGGATTGAATCAGAAAAAAAAATACAGGTGACAAACCCAAAATTGACTTATATTACAGGGGGTAAAACACTATTAACGATATATTTAATAAATGATGTGTAAGTATGTTTATTAATCTAGGCTAAAATGCACTTTTGGCCCCCTAAGTTTTAGCCCCTTTACAAAATCATGTCCCCTCTTGATTTTGACTCAGTCAAAGCTGACTTGGCGCTTTTTTATTATTATATTGTGACATATAGTCAGAATACATGGATATTTGCAACAAAATATGTTTCATTCCTTACACTCGTGCATGAATAAAATTTGGTTGGAAGGAGATAACTCATTTTATGTGTCACCATTGACTCACCGCTGCCTAATAATATGGTAGTCCAGTCAATAAAAAATCAAGACAAATGAAGTACTTATTGTCTCTCATTATTTAATATGGCGTAAAGGTTGTACCAAAAAAAAAAAATGGCGTAAAGGTCAAATGTCATATGAGCAACACTAAAATAAAATGTATTTGGTCCGAATTATGATCAAATACTTTTGACTAACTCCATAAGAAAATGCATATATGTTTGATTCCTTACACTCGTGCATGAATAAAATTTGGTTGGAAGGTGAGAACTCACTTTGTGTGTCGCCATTGACTCGCCGACACCGAATAATATGGTAATCCGGTCAATAAAAAAAATATTGACAAATGAAGTTACTTATCTCTTATTATTTAATATGGCGTAAAGGTCAAACGTTAGATGAGTAACACTAAAATAAAATGTATTTGGTCCGAATTCAGATCAAATACATTTGACTAAAGCGTACATATATTTGATTCCTTGCACTCGTGCATGAATAAATTTTGGTTGGAAGGAGATAACTCACTTTGTGTGTCACCATTGACTCACCGACACCGAATAATTCAACCCTCGTATGACCGTTGTACAATGGTTGTATTCTTCCTCCCCATAAATCACCCCTTTCTTTTTTCTCCATAACCATTCCTCTTCTTCTCTATAACTATTTTTCTTCTTCACACCAAAATCTGCATTCATCCTCCTTCTTCACTCCATCTGTCTTCTTCGTAATCCTTACCTTCGCTTTTGTCTTCTTCGCATATATGACCTTCGCATCCGTATTCATCGTTTTTGCTTTTGATTTTCCCTTTGAAGATTGTTCCTTCATCTTCCTCAGTTAACCTTGCTGGTTTAATTGAGATGAGAGTGATATTTAGAATTTGATGTTAGCCCTAATTCCATATTGAATTTCAGTTTCTAATTTGGAATGGAGGGTCACGTGAGAAATCTCACCTTTTATGGGTTTTATTTTAATTTTAATTATAATAATAAGTGCTGGCAAAATTTAAATTTTAATAATATGATATAACTCCTTTGGATATGAATGAAATTGTGGGACTGGTTGAAGAAGGACGGACTAATGGTAAAGAATGGGGTAATGGGTTTAAACCTACATATGAGAAAGGTGCAAATACCAAGAAAAAAATCAAAGGGTAATAAAGAAGAAGAAGATGATGATCCTGAGTGGGAAAGAGAGTATGAAAGTGATGAGCTTTATTCAGATGATCATGATGAGTCAGACTCTAAAAGAGGACCAAGAGCATATGTGTTTAAGATGAGCCAACTAACATCAGCCTTTAAATTCAAGGTTGGTATGGACTTTAAGTCAATTATAGAGTTCAAGGAGGCCATTAGGGGGTAGAATGTATTAAATGGATACCAAATTAAGTTTGTGAAAAATTATAGGGATATGTGTAGGGTATAATGTAAGGATAAGCACAAGGGGTGTAAGTATGTAGCCTACTGCAGCAAAGTGGCTTACAGTCATACATATCAAATAAAGACACTGGGTGGGGACCACAAATGTGGTAGGTCATTAGCCAATTCTAGTGCCAATGTCAACTAGTTAACCAATATTGTTATGGAAAAAATGAGGTGTAGTGGTGAACAGAAGGTCAAACAAATCAAGAAAGATATGAGGAGGCAATATTTTGTTGGGGTCTCTTTTCCTACAACTTGGAGTGTAAAGAAGAAGGCTACTGAAATTATAGATGGTGATGCCAAGAAACAATACACTTTATTGTGGAGGTATGCAACTTAGTTAAGGAGGGTGTGCAATAGGAATAATCTCAAGATTAATGTAGAGAGAACCGTGTTAACAAATCAACCAAGATTCAACAAGTTTTACTTTTGTTTTGATGGTTGCAAACAAGGTTTATTGGTTGGTTGTAGGCCATTTATTGGAGTGGATGGGTGTTACTTGAAAACTAAGTATGGAGGTATATTATTAGTTGTTCTTGGAAGAGATGCAAATGACCAATATTTTCCTTTAGCATTTGGAGTAGTTGAGAATGAAACCAAATAAGCATGAAGGTGGTTTTTGACTTTACTGCTTGAAGATATTGGAAACAAAATATGGGTGTTTATTTCAGATCAACAAAAGGTATTTTACTTATCTCTTTATATGATTATGAACATTTTTGAGTTTTATATATCTCTTTATGTTTTATTTATCTTAATTTATCTGTATGATCCAGAGATTGATGTATGTGTTTGAGGAATGGTCTGATAGAATTGAGCATAGGTACTGTCTTAGGCATCTATATGCCAATTTTAAGAAAATTTTGGAGGATGAACTTTAATAAGGGATTTGATGATGGGTGCAGCAAAGGTTACCTATAGACAAGGTAAAAACATAACTTTTTGTTTTGTTAATTTAGGTAGATCTTGATTGTGTTTATGTTTGTGTTTTACTGCACAACTTGGGCTGTTAAGATGGAAGAGCTGAAAAAGGTACATGTCAAAGTATGGGAATGACTAATGGGTCATGATCCTAAATTATGGTGTAAATATGCATTTTCATATTATCCAAAGTGTGATGTATTAATGAATAACATTTCAGAAGCTTTTAATGCAACTATATTAATAACTATAGATAAGCCAGTACTCACAATGGTTGAGTAGGTTAGAACATACCTCATGAATATGATGTCAAAACTTAGGAATATGTTGAGTAACTGACAATTTGATATCACGTCAATGCCTAGGAAAAGATTATACACTGAGATTGAGAAATCTAGAAACTGGATAGCATCTTGGAGAATAGGTGATGAGTTTGAGGTTGAATTGGTAGGTGGTGGACATGGGTTTACAGTGAACATTGCGAATACGACCTGCAGTTGTAATTTTTGAGAGTTGGTAGGTATACTTTGCAGGCATGCAGTTGCAGCCATAGGTAAGAGAGACAAAAACCCATAAGACTTTGTACATGAGTGTTATTCTAAAAAGACTTATGAAGCATGTTATAGTCATAATGTGAGTGCCATTAATGGGCAAGATATGTGGCCTGAGGTGGAATGTGAGGAGATGTTTCCACCAGTTTATAAAAAAGGTTCTGGGAGACCAAAGAAGCTGAGGAGAAGGGAGCCTGGTGAGGCTAGTCAAACACAAGGGAAGTATAACATAGCAAACACAAGTTACAGATGCACAACTTGTAACAACTTTGGTCACAATGCCAGGGGATGCAAGAGTCAAACTGTTGACCCTGAAGCACAAAAGAGGAAGGTAATATATTACTTTGTGTGAATAATAATTAGATTGATTAACAACTAATTCATTTACTGATGCATTTTATGTTTAAATGACAGAGGAAACCACCTAAAAAAACAGCAAGGCAAGAGCAAAATGAAGGGAAAGCAGAGGGCATAAGTCAGGTTCAAAGTGAAGTTGTACATCAAGGGAAAGGGCAAGCACAAGTATCAGAAGGTCAAGCACAAGTTTCTCAAGGTGAAGCACAACATTCTCAAGGTCAACCACACGTTTCTCAAATGCAAGAACAACATCAAAGTCAGGCAACTCAAGTTCAAAGTAGTCAGGGATCTGCAAGTACTAGGCTTGATGGTGAGCAAGTTGAACCATTCAAGAAGAAGAGAAAATTTGTTAAGGGTCATCCTAAATTCAACCCACCAAAACAGGTATAGCCTCCAATACAACCATCCAAACCATCTGTTGCATTTATGAGAACAAATACAAACCCAGTTGCACCAACACAAACTGTCATTGAACCATCTGCATCAATACACACCACAGTCCAAACTGGTAGGAACTCACAAACAATTGCAGCACCATCTACAAAAGTGCACACAATTGTACAAGCTCATCCAAACACAATTAACATTATTAAGCCTAGTGCAAATATCTTCATCAATGTTAAGACTAGCAACACCTCTCAAACAACTGTGAAACCATCTGCTGATGTGACTACAACAGTAAAAACATCAACACACTCAAAAACATATGTTAAATCATATACCATTGTGAAAACTATTTGTGAACCTGTGCTTAAATTTGTTCCGCCCAAACCATTTATTGCACCAACACAAGCACCAAGACAAGCAAAGACAGAAGGTAAGAAGCTTGACTTAGGTAAAGTAAGAAGAAGTGGTAGAAATGTTTAGAGAGCTAATGCTAACAATAAAGGGCCAGGAAAGAAGATTGATGACCCAATTGAGATAGATGTTGATTATTAATGATGATGTTGATGATGCTACTGATCCCCTTGTCAAAGTTGTCCCAGAGGCAATGCTTGGATCATGTCTAGGCCTCCTGAGAAAAGTTGACACTATCAAATATGTTTAATGTGTTGGTTTAGTTTGTTTTATCTGTGTATGCAACTTGCATGGAATTATGCCTAGCATTTTGGTTTAATATTTTGGTTAAGTATTTTGGTTGTAATTCTTGGCTAAAACCAAGTAATATTGACAGATTATGGGTTACACCCTACTATTATTATGCAATAGCTTGTTTATGCACAAGTTATGAACAAGTTTTATGTTGACATCATCTATTATTAATATAAAATATTTATGCTTGCCTAATTCCATTTTATGTATATATGTTAATAGGTTCAATCACAATCTAATATTACAATCAAATTTAATTCATAATATCACATTTCATTCAACCAAACCAACACATTACACATTGTCAAATTACAAGTTGAAATAACCAGAAATACATTACATAAACATCACAAATACAAACACATTTCTTTCACAATCACAAACATATTACATTACATAACCAGAAACACAAACACATTACATAACCACAACTCTTACTTTTCCACTTAATTGACTACTTCTTTGCATAGCATACCCCAAAGATCACCCAACTAACTATAACAAATAACTTCAACCAGTCCACTTTCTTCTTCTCTTGCACAAATTTCAACTTCAATTTGTCTTTCTTCTTGTCTCACATTCCTTGCATAACTTCAGCGCAGTTACACTTCTATGGTTTAGCCTCCACATTTGACATTCCCTAAATAACTTCTTGGACCATTCATTTCGACAAATCTTTCTTGACTGCTCAATTGATGGATTTGATGGATTAGTTGGCACTGCAACAAAAGGTCTTGTACAAGGACCAATTTCATCATCCTAGATTAACAAATCACATTTCCTTGTTTTCTGCATCATGAACAACAATCCAACAAACCATAAATTTTCATTCTACAAAACCATCATAATAAGCATTACATAACCAACTAACCTGCCAATTGCGACACTTCCAAAACCTACGCCCCTGGTTCGCTAAAGTGCTTGCAATGTATATCACCATAGGTTGATGACAGTAGCACACATGAAGCATTCCACGCGAGGTCTGGAACTCATCAGGTGGGTCTTTAAGGTAACATGCGTACATACCAGCTGAGTAAGAGTATTGGGTGGAAGTTGCAGTTGACGATATTGTTTGGGGATTGAAGTGAAGAAATACGGTTTTAGAGGTGAAATAGAAGTGAAAAACAACTAACACGACCATGAATTGATTATTGCGAACATATTTGATGAGAAATTCGAACTAGAATGAGTTGGTGAAATTAGGGTTCTTGTAAAAATGGAGGAAGAAGAAGAAGAAGAGGAGAGAATGTCGTGATTAAAGAAGGAAGAAAAGAGGGAAGAAAGAAATTGAAAACCCATGGGCAATATCGTCATTTCGCCTAACTCAGGATTTATTAAGGGAAAAATGGGAACTTCAAGTGGGCAAAGTTGAGTCATCCTAGTGGTTTCCTAGTCACCTACTTTCACGAGTCTAATCACATGCCGCATACACAAAAATTATTAATTATGACCAAATTTAAAGTGATTAATATATGCAGGAAAGAAATGAGAGGATTAGTAAGTACAGAGACTAAAATTCAACCACGACCTATTTGCAAGAACTATACACATATTTAAGCCTTGTTATATATCTTGATTTGGGGGTCTGCTGCAATAACTTGACTAAGAAGATAATGAAGATGAACATGAAGTGTATATAACTTGATTGTTGGGAAGATGCTGTTGCACTTGAAACTTGAAAAGTTTAATGGATATGCATGTAAAACTCAAAGTGCATGGGGTTGCCACACTGACCCTTAGGTTCGATTCACCCCCACCAATAATTGTATATTGAATGCAATAGGAATGACCAGCGAATCCCCTTCAGGATACTATGAGTTCCTTGATGTGTGTTGCACAACCACACAAGCGTATATCATAACAATATTTTACTTATTTTACATATTGATGGATGATTTAGAGTAAGAGAATGAGGGAGAATTATGTTATAAATGTATCAAAATTCATGTCTTGTTGTGTGTGTCGTTGTGTCCAAATTAATGCCCAATTGTCAAGCATTTATATTGCATTATATACACTTGAATCAATGCTAAGGTTCATTAAACACCCCTTTGTCAAAGGTTATAATCATATACACTTGAATTAATGATAAGGTTCATTAAGCACCCTTTACCTAAAGGTTTCAAGCCATGAATGATTCCCATGTAGAGTTACGATTTTTGATGAAGAGTTGCAACTTTTGGTTCTAAAGTGATTCTATTATTTCGGAAATCACCAACATTTATTTTGGTTTACTTATATTCTCTTTTCTTTGTAAACCACGACAAACCTTGGGTTAAGAGATGGGTAATTTTTTTGAAGAAGTTAAATTAGCCCATCCAAATTGAGGTTAAGAGATAGGTAATAATAGGGTTCATGGGTGGTATTGTAGTGGATGAAATGTTGATACATGGTTAAAATTATTAATTGCTCATTTTGGTAGAATAGGCAAAAGAAGCCGTGACATTCAAGAAATACAAGAAATATAAAAGGTGTTTTTTTTGGTAGTATATATAGTTGAAAACAAGGTTTTCTCGTGCTTAATAACTTGAGAGATTAGCTCTCAGGTCTTCTGTATTTATAATAAGAATATGTACAAAGTAAATCTCATGAACATAGGGAGTAAATCAGGCCTAATTACATGATATATATTTACAAGAAAATAAAGATAATATAAATAAGGAGATAATATATCAATCAATGATATTATTTATTACGCATATCTCAACACTCCCCCTCATAGAGCATACAAATCATATGCATCAAGTTTGTCACATATGTAAGTGATCCAACCATCAAGGCTCTTAGTGTGTTTCTTTTTTGTCGAAAGAATCAAGGCTCTTAGTCCTATTACTTAATTATTGCTACCCAGTAATGTAAATCATCAAATAAAATATTAACCATTTCTATAAAAAAATATTAACCACTGTCATATATTGAAATTTATTAAAGTAAACATGGGCTTTTTTACTATTAATAGGAATAATATATAAAAAGTGGGATGTTACATTTTTTTCTCATCATCTTCAAGATAAAATAGTCATCGCACGAGTACAAAGAGAACCTACCAAACTAACAAGTAACACTTACGCTTATTTATAAGCTTCTTGGAATACAAAAATTAAAGAAAAAACAATTTTATGAAATACTCTTTCGGGTGTTAACCTACGGATTTTTGAAGTTCGGCCGAAATGTAAGTTAAATACGACAAAAAATTGTTTTGTTCATGTTATGCATCCCGCTGCCCACAATTCTTTTTCAAAGAACCAATCACGTGCATATTTATATGGATCATCAACCTGAATTAAGAGGCAACGTTACAAACGGTCAGTCCAAAAAAGAAAAGAATGGCACAAATGATCTATTGATGTTTCA
Source organism: Medicago arabica (assembly GCA_946800305.1). Lineage (NCBI taxonomy): Eukaryota > Viridiplantae > Streptophyta > Magnoliopsida > Fabales > Fabaceae > Medicago > Medicago arabica. Next base: position 46,392,855 of record OX326970.1, read on the forward strand.
GTAAAAATTAAAAAGTTTAAATGCGGCGGCTAATCTTTCTATATTTGTGGTTTATATTGACAATAAGTGAACGGCTGACTTAGAAAATACTTACGTCAATTTATTGTTTTTAAATGTCAAAATTATTGGATTATTGTCTGTCTACAAAAGTTTGTGGTTGAAAAGTCCCTTTCTTTCGTCACCTAAAACTTTGATTTTTTTTTCATCCATTAAAGAGGATGGTTTAAGATCAATTTTTTATCTCAAATAATTTCTTTAAATCATTTTCCCCCTTCTTTTGATTTAAATAAATGACTTTTGTAACTATTTAGTTTTTTCTTTTGTGATTTTGTCGTGTTAATGTCACTTTATTTTATTCGTTGTTTTTGTGCGATGTTGTTTGCTTTTCTCATTTTGTTCAGGTGTTTGTTCAATTCAGATTGTTTGGTCAACTTCGATTCAATATAGATCTAGTCAATGACTTTAGTAAGAATTCCAGAGATTTAAATATAGTTTATTTTTGGTAAGTATTTGTAGATTCAAGTACTTTTTTGTTTTATAATATTAACATAGACTTGAATATTGTTTATTTTTAGTTAAAAAAATCAAAATTATTAGATCAAATATTGTGATTCAAGTTGGAACTTCGACTAATTTTGTTTGAGTTTTTTAATCAGATTGTCGTTCCTTTACCAAACAAAACATGTCCACGTAATCTCACAACATTGTCATTCACTTTGGCTCCCATTTGCCGTGTTTCTTTGCTCAATTGACTTGACTTTGCATTAATTGTTTTGGGTGAGAAGATAATTAAAATTAAAATTCTCATTTAAGGCTAGCTCTTACCACCAGAATAATTATCCCACACAAACAAAATGATATAGCATAAACCTCTTTCTCCTAAACCAAATTAATGAAGCCTTTTTCTTTCTTGTCACCTGTACTTTTGTACGTATACCTTCATTTTCTTTTTTGGCTTTCCTTAGATTTAACGTGGGTTGGCACAAACATAATTGTGACACAAGCATTAGCAAACCAAGCAGATCATTTTGCATTGCTTAAATTCAAAGAATCAATATCCAGTTACCCAAATAAAGCTCTTGAATCTTGGAATTCTTCCATCCATTTCTGCAAGTGGCATGGAATCACATGCAACCTCATGCATCAAAGAGTTACAAAGTTGAACCTAGAAGGATATCAGTTGCATGGATCAATATCACCCTATGTTGGCAATCTCACTTTTTTGACAGAATTCAATCTCATGAACAACAGCTTTCATGGAGAAATTCCACAGGAGTTGGGTAAGTTGATAAATATGCAACAACTTTATCTCACCAATAACTCGTTTACGGGAGAAATTCCTACAAACTTGACATATTGCTCCAATCTCAAAGGCTTGCATTTGGGAGGGAATGATTTGATTGGCAAAATACCAATTGAAATTGGCTCTTTGAAAAAGCTTCAATCACTCGATGTTTGGATGAACAATTTAACTGGAGTAATCCCTTCATTCATAGGGAATCTTTCACGCTTAACCAATTTTGCAATTTTGTATAACAACTTCGAGGGAGATATTCCGCAAGAAATATGTCGCCTCAAAAGCTTGAAAATTTTAAATTGGGGTGCGAACTACAACTTGTCTGGTACTATTCCTTCTTGTTTTTACAATATCTCATCACTTACTGAGCTCACACTAACAATGAATAATTTTCATGGTTCTCTTCCACCCAACATGTTCCACAAACTCCACAATCTCCAATTTTGTGCAATTGGGGGAAATCAATTCTCAGGTCCAATTCCTGCTTCCATAACAAATGCATCTTCTGCCATTACACTAATTGATATAAGTCAAAACCAATTTGTCGGACAAGTTCCAACGTTGGGAAGGCTAAAAGATCTATTATTGCTAAATTTGGAAATCAACAATCTAGGTGACAATTCAACAAAGGATTTGGAGTTTTTAAAATCTTTGGCAAACTGTAGTAAGTTGCAAGTGTTTTCTATATACCATAATAATTTTGGAGGCATTCTGCCAAGTTCTATAGGCAATTTATCCCCTGGACTTATTGATCTCTATCTTGGGAATAATCAAATATCAGGAAAAATTCCTGCAGAATTGGGCAATTTAATTGGCTTAACTCTCTTGAGAATGGAAAACAACCACTTTGAAGGAATTATTCCAGCTACTTTTGAGAAGTTCCAAAAGATGCAATTGTTAACATTGAATGGCAACAAGTTATCAGGAGATATACCACCCTTTATAGGCAATCTCAGCCAATTGTTTTGGTTGAATTTATGTCGTAATAGGTTTGAAGGAAGTATTCCTCGAAGCATAGGAAACTGCAAACATTTACAATATCTAAATCTTGCACAAAATAAACTTAGAGGAATCATACCCTTAGAGATTTTTAATCTTTTTTCTTTATCAAACTTATTGGACTTGTCAGATAACTTTTTGAGTGGTAGATTGCCAAGAGAAGTGCGCATGCTAAAAAATATTAATAAGCTAGATGTCTCCGAAAATCATTTGTCAGGTGATATTCCTATAACCATTGGTGAGTGCATAAGCTTGGAATACCTTTTTTTGCAAGGGAACTCCTTTAATGGAACAATACCGTCCTCTTTGGCTTCGCTCAAAGGTCTTCTATATTTAGACCTTTCTAGAAATCAACTGTACGGATCAATTCCTAATGATATGCAGAATATCTATGGTTTAGAACTTTTAAATGTTTCTTTTAACATGTTGGAAGGTGAGATACCAACAAACGGTGTCTTTGGAAATGCAACCCAAGTAGCAATGATTGGAAACAATAAGCTTTGTGGAGGTATTCCAGAGTTGCATCTACCACCATGCCCTATCAAGGGTAGAAAACATGCAACAAACCATAATTTCAGGTTGATATTGGTGATAGTTAGTGTGGTTTCTTTTCTTATCATACTTTCATTTATTATAATTATCACCTGGATGAAAAAAAGAAACCAAAAACAATCTCTTGATTCACCAACAATTGATCAACTAGCTAAAGTTTCATACCAAGACTTACATCAAGGAACTGATGGGTTCTCGGATAAAAACTTGATTGGATCAGGAAGTTTTGGTTCTGTGTATAGTGGAAATCTTGTGTCGGAAGATAATGTCGTTGCTGTGAAGGTCCTAAACCTTCAAAAGAATGGAGCTCACAAGAGTTTTATTGTTGAATGCAATGCACTTAAAAACATTAGACACCGAAACTTAGTTAAGGTTTTAACATGTTGTTCTAGTACAGACTACAAAGGTCAAGAATTTAAAGCTCTGGTGTTTGATTACATGAAAAATGGAAGCTTGGAACAATGGTTGCATCCTAAGATTTTAAATGCAGAGCCTCCAAAACCATTGGACCTTGGCCAAAGATTAAACATCATTTTCGATGTTGCTTCTGCATTACATTATCTCCATCAAGAATGTGAGCAATTGATTATTCATTGTGATCTAAAGCCAAGCAATGTCCTTCTTGACGACAACATGGTTGCTCATGTGAGTGATTTTGGCATAGCAAAACTGGTCTCGACCATTGGTGGAACCTCTCATAAAAATAGTAGTACAATTGGGATAAAAGGAACGGTTGGTTATGCTCCTCCAGGTATGTTCTAAATTCTTGAATCTTCAGTTGTTTCTTTGAATTCTCCTATGTTCTGGTGCACACTAGTTATATAGTATTAACAACTTTTGCTACATATTTTAGAGTATGGAATGGGTGCTGAAGTATCCACATGTGGTGACATGTATAGCTTTGGAATCCTTATGTTGGAAATGCTTACTGGTAGAAGACCCACTGATCACGCTTTTGAAGATGGTCAAAATCTGCATAACTTTGTTGCAATATCATTTCCTGGTAATCTTAAGCAGATTTTGGAGCCACATCTTATATCAAAAGATGTAGAAGTAGCAATAGAAGATGGAAACGGTCAGAATCTTAATCCAAGTGTAGAGGAGTGCATAGTTTCACTTTTTAGGATTGGGCTTATTTGTTCAATGGAATCACCTAAAGAAAGAATGAATATTGTGGATGTCACTAGAGAGCTTAGCATAATCAGGAAGGCATTTTTCTTAGGTGAGATAATTAACACTTTTTCTGATTCATTAGTCATAACTAATTGATTAATTGATTGCATATCAAAATTCCTAACCTACAAAATACAAAGGCAATAATGAGCTTCCTCTTGATTTAAATTTCAGGTGTTCACACTCATAATAAGTAATTGAACAAAATTTATAAGGTCATCTGTGGGAGAAGAAGTGTATGCAGCATGATGCCTTTGTTGTTAGAAGCGTGTATGCGTGTAATGAATTATGTAACTGTGTATTGCTTTCTAATTCAATTAAGTGAGAATTGTACTTCTCTCGTATTTATCTTCATTCCTTTGCTTAAAATGTTAGTGGTCTTAAATATCACTTTTATTTTTGTTTCTATTGTGGATTTTTTTTCTTCTTTCTGTTTTTGATTCTGAACATGAATTTTTTAGTCCATCACAGTTTTTATTTTGACTTCAATGCAAGTTTTGATCTTGTTGTTTTAACGGTTTCTTACATGTTTATTGTTTCTTGTGGTTAGCCCATCTTTGAATCAAGGTCTTATATCTTGCTGTTGAAATTGCATTGGATTGGAAAATGAACCAAACAACCAGTACCGTAATTGTCCAGTTCATACGATCATGACTTTATGATTTCGTTTTAGTGCTTGATTTGAATAATAAACATGACTTTACTCTTATATTTTTTTTAAAAACTAATTAATGCTATATATTTGAAAAAGTAAAGTTTGTTTGTTGTTTTATTAAACAAAGTTTGTTTTTTGTTATCTTAAATTTATTACTCCAGAGAGATGGAGTGTGTACAAAATATGATTTTTCTTTTTGTGGAGAAAATGAATGTTAACTAAGAATTGTTTACATATTAAATTTATTGGGAAGTAAATGTGCATAAATACAATTCATTTGTTATTAATTTTCCAAAGGGACGCGACCGAAGTAGTGCATGTCAAGGATTGTCTGATTTTGAAAGTGTAATTAACAAGGGGGTTCAGACACTAATTTCTTTCACTCATTCAGTTTTTTGTTTTAATATTTGTTTTCGATCTCAAATCAAATTAAAAATTTACCACTTTTTAATACAATTTTTTTACCAGCTAAAATCATGTAAAGGAGCATAATTTTATGTTCAAATAAAGTGTGCCTGCTCAAATTTAGTTTTGTCCTTATATAGTTATTAGAATCAAAGGTGATATTAAACAAACAAAATATTTGTCAAAAAAATAATTAAACAAACAAGATATATTTACATTCAAGATAAATGAAAGGTAAATAACAACAAACTTTATCACTAACTCTTTTTAAAAATCAATTATGTAAATCACATTATTCATGGACCTAAAGGAAATAACTTTGTTTTGTATACCCTTTAAACACTTTTAAAAATGTCAACAACCCCTAATGTTAATGTTAGAAAACTAAAACTGTCAAACATAAATGGTAGTCAGAATTTGTTTTATCATTTTGATCACATTTTTTTATGCAACTTTAAAAGCTACTTGTTCCACCGTAAAACCTCAGTCTCTCCAATCCTACAACGACGTCAAATTTACACATGCATGTTTCACTTCTACCTAAAATATGTTGACTTAAACGTCTTTCTACCATCATCTTAATAAAGAAGTTCACATATGTCTCTTTCTATCTATCTACCCTAACCAAGCGAAACAAATGGCATTTTAGGGGGTGTGGATCCTGTCCTACGAAAATTTATGACCTTTTTAAAAACGGAATATGATTCATGAATATGGTCGCGTTAGTTATACGCGCGTGAGTAAGTGGGGAAATTGTTCTCATCCCACGAGACCCATAATTCATATCCCTTTATAAATACACGCTTCGAACGTAACGCATTTCTCAAAACATAATCACTCTCATTTCAATCTCTCAACCAAAACACACATCATGGGTTTGCAGGTTTTTCATTAAATCCCTTACTCTAATTACTTTCTTTATGCTCACTGTATAATATTAGTATTAATCATATCAAACAATTTAGCTTTATTTTGAAGGAATTTAGCTTAGATTATTGTCTAAGTGATTTTTTTTTATGTGATGGTTTCTCAGATCTGTGACACTCTTTATGATTAGGATTTAATTTGTATATACTGATCGCGTAAAACTATTTTACACATGCATTCAGTTACGTGTAATTAAACCATTGATGAAGTTATGGTAAAAAATGGATTTTTTTTCTGTTGTTTTGATCTCCGTATCACTGACAACCACTATGTGTCCAGTTCCCACATGTGTCGGTGTCCAACATCATACTTGTGATTATATTCAATTAATTTATTTTCGTAAGTTGTTGTCAGTGGCCAGTGGTCGGATTCAATGTTGTGTATCAGGTGTCTGTTAGTGTGGTTAAGATTGATGGATGATTTGTTGAAATTGATGTCCTTTGATCCGTAGTTGGAAATTTGAATTGAGTCCCAAATTTAAATCGTAAGCCACTTTCAAATTAGTTTCCGATGCCATTAATATTTCAAACTAGTCCTGTCTTTGTCAAAAGTTTCTCAATTAGGTCCCTCATCATGTGACAAAAACACAAAGATAGAGACCTAATTGATAAACTTTTGACAAAGATAGGGACTAGTTTGAAAAATTAATAGAGTTTGGGATTACTTTGAAAATAGATTACAAAGCAAGGACAAATTTGGTGGTTTACTCCGAATTCAATCCTTCACACATTGTTTTCTCAGATTAGATGGTTATTTATTTGTTTTGAATTATAAAAAAGTAACCGTCTGTCGTAATTTCAATATGTATTTGGTTGTTCTTTTGAGGGTTATTGATTGTAGGAAGAATCACACGCTTTCAGATTGGTAATTTGTAAAATGAAATTTCGATTTGGTTATATTCAAAATACAGTGCTTTGTACAATGTTATTTTGCTCTATTTGACTTGGTAATTTGTTAAGGGAAATTTTTATTTGGTTATATTATCGACGAACTTGTTGTTCAAATGGTGTGTTTCAAAACTGCTTGGTTAATCTTATGTAGGAATGTTAAATCTGATCTCTTTAGTGAACATGGAATGTTCTCATAGAAATTTTGTTTGTATCAAAACTTTTTGCATGCTTATGTTCTCAAATTGGACTAGTTATATATACTTAGCTAGATGCTTGATATTGTGCTTATAAGTAAAAGTTAATTGTACTTCAAGCATCACACATTTGTTGGTTTATGTGATTCAGGAGGATTTTGAGCAGCATGCCACCAAAGTCAAGACTCTGACAGAGAGCCCATCAAATGAGGATTTGCTTATCCTTTATGGATTGTACAAGCAAGCCACTGTTGGAAATGTCGACACCGGTGAGTGATAATTTCGAGCTTGTGTTAAGTCTGTAACCTTCCCACAACAAGGGGTTGTGGGGTCAGGGCCGATATAAGTTTTAAGAGAAACAAGTTTTTACATTAATCTTTAGGTTCATCAACCTACCCAACTCAGCTATCCGCATATGTTTGTTCATTGTTAGACCCACCTATTTTGCCTTTCGGCTGGCCGAGGAATTCTTTTCTTTCCAAAATCCGACCCTCCTTTTGTTCTATAGGCCTCTCTGTATTAATTTATGTGAGCTTATCTACTAATGACATAAGCACTTGTGAGATTGTTCTTGAGAGTTTATGGAAACAACTTACGACATGTCCTAAAGTTGTTTTTCACATATTTCCATTAGCTCCATGATAGTTTGTAAAATAGTTTGACTTTATTTTATCATTTGTTATAGAAATAGGTTATCCATAACACTTACATGATAAGAATTTATGCTATAAGCGCTTAATTAAGTTGTTTTTTTCAAAGATGGCTTATGATTGTTCATGTTCATGTATATGTGTATGATTTACAGCACGTCCTGGAATGTTCAACATGAGGGACAGAGCTAAATGGGATGCATGGAAGGCTGTTGAAGGTAAATATAAACTTCAGTTTCAAGTTTGATGTACAGCTATCTAGATTAGTTTCTATTTCCTTATGGTACTTTTATGATATGAAAAACTGAAACAAACACCTGATACGATTTTTACACTGACACGTAGAAACCAAAAGTAAAAGTGTCCGTGTCGTACCGACACGCCACCAATCTGAAGTATCAATGTTGGTGCTATATCATTTTTTTTTTGTGTGTTTTCTAAGAGACATCAATTTTTTCTTAATTGCAGGGAAATCCAAGGAGGAAGCAATGAGCGATTACATCACTAAGGTGAAACAGCTACTGGAAGCAGCTGGCGTTGCTGTTTGACAACATTGTCACGCCTTGCTTTTTAATTCTATGCTAAAAGTTTCCAAGTGTTTGGAAAATAAAACAGTTTCAGTGTTTGTTGTTTGTTCTTGAACTATAAGATATTATCTGAATTATTCAGTATTGAATTAGATATGTTTCAACGGGTTCTGTTAACTTTATCACTACTACTGCTGAAAATGTCTGCAGACATATGTCATGTGCCAGAAACTTGAAATTTTCTATGTAGTTTAATTAAAATTATTTCTACTTTCCATCTTAATTACTTGATCCCGCGCTTGCACTGATATGAATTTGAATTTCATTAGAAGCCTCAATTTGGTTAACTATGCACATGGCACAAGGCGTGTCCTTGTATTAGAACGAAATAAGCACGCCTGTCCTGTACCAACCGTTACCTGTGTTGGTATGATGTTGCATCTGTCATGCAAGATTTCTTCTGAAATTTTGAATTTTAGCAGTTTAAATTTGTTGCATAAAAATTTAATGCTAATAAGTCTGCATCAAATCAGGTGGAAATTTAGATTCATAGCATTAAAACCTGCAAAGGTTCATAGCATTCATTATACCTGAATATTTTTACAAGCATTTCTAAACATTTTCGTGTGCGTATGTCACAAGTAATGAATGTTCAATCCAGAACCTATGTTGAATATAGCAAGAGAAACAATAGTATGGATTTCATACGGATTTGAATCTGTGATATATTGGATTCAATAAGAGATCACTTAGGACTGTAAAACGGTGCCGTTTAACCTGGGAAAGGAGAGTTCTTTCCCACCATGGGAAAGTCCTTTTACCTAGGACAGCTGTCGGTTTTAACAGGCAGAATAAAAAATAAAAATAAAAACTCAGTTTATTATTTTAGTGTTGTTTGTAAAGTTACTATTGCACCTCCCCATTTAGTCACAGCAGCGCAAAAGTCCACCTCACCCACTGGATTAAAACATCAAATTTTCTTCTTCCTAAACATTACAGAACACAGAACACCTCACCCACTGGATTAAAACATCAAATTTTCTTCTTCCTAAACATTACAGAACACAGAACGTAAGAAAACCAACAAAGCTTAACACAGAATATCAATTATTCTTCTTCTCTCGTTTCAAAACTAGATAATTTTGATAATGGTAGTTCTGGAATTTGGTTAAAGTGTTGTTGAATCAAGCATAACCATGTAGATCTGATACAGATTTCGTTTCCAGACACAAGAATGGTAAAATTTTACATTGATTTGTTATGTAACAACATATCTGAAGAAGAGCCATGTTGTTATTATTGTTTGGTTTCGTTATATTGGTCTGGACCCAATGCTGTTGTAAATGGAGGAGTTTGGTGAAGAAGAATTGGACATGGTGGTGTTGGTATTGGGGTGCTAGTGTTGGTTTAATGAAGAAGAAGATGGATCAGCCACAGATCTATCCCTATTTACAAAGGATTTTTATTTAATGAAATTGATTAATTAAAACTGCTCTAATTTATGGTTGTTGTCAGCTTTTATTTTCTTATGTTAATTTATTTTCATATTTTAACTAATTATTAACTAAAACATTGTAAATGCCAAAAACCCATAAACTTTAAAAAAAAGACCAACACTTCAAAAAAATTATATAATGTTATTTAATCATGAGGTGAGGTCACTGTTTTTGTTTAATATAGGCTATCAAAAAGTTAATGCAGGTAACATGTGAGAGATCTAGGCCGTCGGAATATAAAATCAATATATCAATGGACCTGCTTCAACTTTCCCATCTTGGAAAACAACTTTGCTTTCCCATTCTAAACCCCACTCTGTAAAACATGTTTGAAGTTTTGAACCGAATATAGCAAAAGAACGGATGTTTGAATGTGATATATTAAAACACACTTATAAGTGTGTTTTAATAGTGAAATCACTAACATAATCGTTCATGTTAAATTCCAAATGGAGAGGATTCAAATCCAATTCATACCATACCAAATAATGCTCTTATCTCGTGTTAAACAACTGATTTTATCATTTTTAACCTTTTATAATTTCATACTGCAATTGTTGAGATAAGAAAACAATTTTACATCAAAAAAGAAAAATATATATTGGTTCACTGTAAAAGGAACCTTGCTTTATAAGCCAAATTACAAGTAGTTAGATCATCTTTGGTTGGACTTGTGTTTTTTCTTTCTTTCTGTTTTTTCAATTCTCTCACGTTTTCAAAGATTTAGCATCTAAACAGCCAGGTTGCACGACTAGTTATATGTTGGCGCCTTGGTTATTGTCGTGTAAATTTCAATATCATCTTAAAATTTCGGTTTGAGTTTAATTCAATTTCAAAAGCTGGCAAATGAAGTTAGAATTGCCTCCCAAGGATACAAAACTATAAAACAACATTTTCAATGTGGTTACTCCTCTACTTAGCACAAGCTAAATTAGCACCGTCAATGAAGTGACAGAAATTTGAGACTTAGATGATGTGCTGCGTGCTCACTTTTCATGTGCACATATTTGCAAAATAAAATAGACCTTTAAAAATTGATTTTTTTTTTCCCTCAACCTACATGCTTCTTGTGCGCCATCTACAATTCTAAAATTGTCATCGGATATAAATATGCGGAACTCACTTTTTTTAACAATCATATGCTGAACTCACTTAAGTAATACTCCTTGTGGCAACAACTAATCTTTATATGAATGTTATTTTAATGCAACCTGTATGTATCGATACCAATATTTATTGCTCATTATGGTCCCATGCTTCCTAAACTTCTACCTGAAAAATCAAATCAATAATAATGCTATTAGCAAATTATAATTTCACGAACCACAGCGACCGTGTATTCCTATATTAGAAGTTGAATAGAAACATTGTATACGACCGTGTATTCCTTATAATTAGCTTTTTCTACAATTGTATTGACATGTTTTGTACTTAGCTAGATTAGATTGGATGCGTGGTTAGTTATTATTGTTGTTTTAAATGGAAGGACAAAGAGTAGTTGGCAAAGTCAGGATCCAACTGATACAAGAAGATCTGACATTGACATAGAAAGATCCAGCTTCACATGACTGCATCACATGGCTTTACATGATAACAAATAACAATAACTTCTCTCAATTGTCACATGCAAGTATATGCTCCGTCTTGTCACATGCAATCATTTTTATTAAAAAGTTTAGCTTTTTTTAGGGATATTAAAAAATTTAGTTAAATATCATTTATTTTCTTTACTCATAAAAAATACGCGTATTTTGTTTCAAAAAAATAAATATGAGTATTTTTTACTCAAAAAAAAAATGATTTTTTCATATATAAAAAGACTTGTTCGTGAAAGTGAAATAGTAGTTAAAAGGACAAATAACTTTCATGATCCTTTAAGTTTTATGTTTGTACTACATCAATTGTTTAAATTATTTAAGTTTTAAATTGATCCACCATTCCAAGAGTATTATTATTACATACACCACTGTCCAAATCTAATCAACAAAAATGTCAAAAACTACAAACTCAAATCAAATCTTCAACATCCAAATGAAAAAATCTTAACTTTAAGCAGTAAGCTCGAGTATGGATCAAAAGGGTACATAAGGCATAACAAATTCAAGTGTCAAAACTCTTAACTTCAATAAAATTCTCAATTGTGTTACCATAATGGAAAGAACCAAAATCACTTATTTTGATTCGGAGTCAAGTAGTGATAGTGAATTTGAAAGGAAGACTATAGAGAGTTCAATCCTAAATGGTTTACTACTTTAAAATTGTGTTGTTTGGTTCCAACAAGTTCTCAATGTTCTAACCAAATCCATTTTACATGAAAGCTTTTTTTTTAATTGGATTTTGTGAAATACTGAACTTGAGAAATGAATTTGATTTTGAAGAAAATTGGATATGGAACGGTTTTGGAGCTTTTAAAATTCAGAATGCCCGATTAGAAACTTCTACGTTGCGTATGGTGGTTTTTTTCATCTTTAATTCTAGATTTTTTTTAAATAAATAATTGATGAGATGAAGAAGATGTAGATCTGGGATTAATGATGAAGATGGTGATTTAGACATGACCCGCCACCACTAAACAATCAAATAAGCAGTTTTTAACTGAGTTTGACAGGAAATAGTAACGTCGCAAAAAAATCAATTTGAAACTTAAAAAACTTAAAGAGTTGATCCAGTAATAACATAAAACTTAAAGGATCCCTTGCGATATTTAGCCTAATTAAAAAGTAAAACTTATATTAATTGAAAAACATTTCAGGCGTTGTATAAAAAAAATTACAAAGGGAATTGTATAATTAAACAGTATGAAAGTATATAAATTACATATATTTAAAATAAATAAATACGTTAGAAAGGCTTTTGATACTTTAGATTGGCACATTTTCATTCATCTTCTTCAAACTTTTGGTTTCGTGACATATTTTACCTATAGATTCTTGCTACCTTGAAGTTTGCCAAAAAATTTATTTTTGGGAAATGGCAAAATTGTGAGATACTTCCCTTGCATTAGGGGAGTTATGCTGAGAAATCATCACTCACCTCTACCCTTATTGTTATGAGGGCTATCTCAAACAAAGTGATATCATGTCATTTAAAATTGGAGTAAAATACATTCTCCTCTTCTAAAACATACAAGTATTACACACCCGTCTCTTTATGTTTCGAAATAGACAATCCCCCTTTCACTAAATAAAATATAGTTCAATTTTTTTTGTTTATTACAACTTTTTTTTAAATGATTTTTGAAGTGTTCTATCTTTTTCCTTTTCTTTTTTTACAAAAAAGTGTTCTATCTTTTGTTATAATTTTTTAAAGAAACTTTCAAATAAGAAATTGGTTTAAATAGTTTCTCATAAAAAATCATTTTAAATATTTCATCATTTTGCTTTGAATATTTTATAATAAAATTTTCAAAATGCTTAAAGCGATAAGCTACTTTGAGTAGTTCTATTATAATATATAATAAATGAGTTCAAAATAGCTTATATTATTTTTGGGTCAATTATCATAATAATCATTTTAAAAAATATAAGTAAAAATCAAATTATTTTGGTTAATAAAATCAATTTTATTTTAGTCTATAATATACGTGCCTAAAAATCCTTATGCTAATCATAAATTCGTTTTCCCATCTTTGCTATCCAATCCATATCCAATTTTATATTTGAGGATAATTCCTCCTTAATTTTTGGATGGATGTCAATGGCTATCAACTGCGCAAGTAAGTGAATACAATGATACCTCTCAAATTTGATTTGATATGAATCTATTATTTAATGATTCAATGTCAAGTCATATTTTTTCTCACAAAGAAACTCATATTTTATATTAATTTATTTAAAAATATAATATAATTTTAAAGAGTTTTGTCTATGGAATATTGGTACTCGAAGTTACCTAAGAATTTAACTATAATATTTTTTTTGCCTTCCAGAAAAACTATAATAATTTTTTTAGGAATAAGAGTAATAAATATTTTTCATAGTGATATGGCGTCAATGATGTATAGAATCACATTTCTTCAAAAAGAATCACATTTGTTCCTCTTTGGACCTATTTAGCTCTTACAAATGAATCAATTATGTTCCGGTTAATTGGTTACCTCATGGAACATTTGTGTCTTTGTTACAATGGATTTTTTTCCCCATCTGTTTTGTGACGAAAAATATTTTATTAGCAATGTTTCTTTTCTTCAAGGAAAATGCTTGTTGGCAGGAGAGCAAATTCAAGTAAACTGGTAACTTGCAAAGGATATTATGATTGCTGAAGAGTATGTACACGAATAAATCAGCACTCTTGGAGTTGGAGCAACCATAGTAGTATATTAAAAAAAATTGCAATAAACATGTTTGATATTCCTAAATTAGTTGTGTGCGTACTTTGTCGGTGTGAGACTCCTCAAAATCCTCATAATCAAAATCTCACCATTTATGTGAACAATTTCATGTGGTATTTAACTCTTTGTAAGATAAAAGAAAAATGTTCTCACCATCTCACCAATCCACCTTGCATGATAGCAAGTGGAGCCATATTTATTTGACCCATATCTATGTTGTGCTGCTGCCCATTTACCGCCGGTGAAGGGGCGGCACTGGCACGACATATGGGACAACTCGAATGTGAATGGAGCCACATATCAATACATGAAACATGAAAAGAGTGCAAGCACTCTGGCATAGTCCTCAACTCCTCACCTTCCTCAAAATCTCCCAAACACACGGCACACGTGCCGCCTTCATCATTCGGAACAGCATCATCTTTATTTCTCTTATGGTACTTGTGTGTTGGAATTAGGTTTACTACTGATGTGAATGCGTTTTCTTCGAGGCTCGGTGTCGCGGGTGGTTGTGGTGGGTTGGTGGTACGTTGTTGGTTACAAAAACAAATGGCTACGACATGATACATTGAAACAACAAATAATGCTGAGCCCATGGCAATCAGTAGGACAATAACGTTGTCAGATAAAGGATTATCATCATGATCATCTGCCATAAATCAATGGTCATGTATGAGTTGCTAGAAAGAAATGGTTGCAGTGATCTTAATTAAGCTTTATAAGATTAGTAAAAAAATTAAATAAATTATGTCTTGTATGAAGTGACAAAAGCCGGCCTAAGACGGTGAATGCAAGAATTCATTATCAATGTTTTTGCACCGTTTTCTTGATTTGGTCAAAATACAAATTAAAATGAGATTACTGTACTGATTGATTGATTAATTACAATTGGTAAGAAATTCATGACATTTGAATAATAAAACAAACAAACAAGCAGATAAGCAAGAAGGATAATTCATAAATGTTCTTTTACCTAACATAGTACTACTTTAAAATAATATTTCCACCTTCCGGGCCAATGAGATATACAAATTAAGTTAATTAATTACTTGCAGTACAAGTTTCAATTTGTTGACTTTCCTGAATAAAAATTTTACTTGGGAACTTTTGATAAGGTGTGAATATTTGCAACTTGAATCATCTCCATTGAAAATTTTCTCAAGTTTTCTCCATTTTCAATCTCTACCATTAAAATACAACAATTACTTTTTATTATAATTTAATTCTCACTTTCTCTCTCAAGTTTGATAGTTGAGATTTCTACTTGAGAGAATTTTAAATGGAAAGAATCATAATCTGAACATTTGATTATTATGAGAAACTAAAACAGCATGTTATGACCCACATGATCTGCATATGCCTTCTTCTTGTTGGCTCTATTGATACAATCTTAGGTTGTAACATAAGTGTGTACTCACGTTTCATACTCCATAAACGCCTCGAGTATAACCCCTTTAACAATAAGACTTTTTTATCATCTCAAAAACACTAAAGTATTTTTATAAGATTAAGAGTGATAAATATATTGCATAGTGATATGGCTGTTAGTAATCATGGAATCCCAAGGATAAAGATCATAGTGATCAGCAAGAAAGCAAGCATAAGAGTACTCATGTGGGAGATACTCATAAAAACTCATTATAGAATGAATAGATTGATAAAAGATAATGAAAATGATACATGAGTGTTCCTATATATAGAGTTTAGTTTTGTAACTAACTCTAACTAACTCTTAACCAAGCTTCTCAAACACTATAACTAACTATAGTCTAATAATGGCGTCAATGGGGTGTAGAATTAAATTTGTTCCTCTTTGAGCCTATTTAACTCTTATAAGAGAATCAATTATGTTCCATTAAGTTGCTCGATCAATTTTTCTGTAAGGGTTATGTGATACAAAACCAACAGTTAGGGATATGTGTGGTTGCATGCCATATTTTGCAGACCTAAGAACATTTAGTGGTTTATGTTTTGTTTCCAAACTTGACACTCACATATCTAAGCTTGGTTACAGAGCTAGAAAGTGTGCGACAAGGCTAAGATGATTGGTTATGTGGCTTTAGATATCCAACACTAGAGAGATTGTGGTCTCTAGACTTTACTTACCTTTACTTACTTTCGAACCGAATTTTAAATTACTAGGCTCCATCCCCAGGGAACTAGATGTTAAACCAAAGAAATTTAAATGAGATGTTGTTTGAAATTTAGTACAATTTAAGAGATTAAGCAAAATGAATCATTTGAGAAAGTGAAGTAAACTTGTAACTTAAAACAGATATTATGATTGCTGAAAAGTATGTACACATAATCAGCACTAAAGGAGCAACCAAATTTTATTAAAAAAAAAAACTGAATTCTAATAATATATTTTGAATAGCAAGTTTTGCGGTATAGCTAAAATTGTAGGACTGTACTTTGCAATATGACTCCTAAAAAATCTTCTACATATAAAAACAAGGCCAACAATTTGTCAGTTTCACTATCGCACGAATCGACTCATATCTATGCTGTGATGATGTGCATTAACTGCCGGTGAAGGGGCGGCACTGGAACGGCAAACAGGGCAATTCAAATGCGAATGGAGCCACATGTCAATACACCGTACATGAAAAGAATGCAGGCACACGGGCATGGTCCTCAATTCTTCACCTTCCTCAAAATCTCCCAGACACACCGCACATGTGCCGCCTTCGTCATCTGGAACAACGTCAAGTTTATTTCTCTTGTGGTACTTGTGTGTTGGAATCAGGTTTACCATTGATGAGGATGTGTTTTCGCCAAGGCTTGGTGTGGCAGCAAACCGTGGTGGTTGTGGGGGGTTTTGATCTGTGGTGGTGCTTTGCTGGTAACAAAACCAAATGACCAAGACACGGTACGTTGAAGCAACAACAAATACAGCTGAACCAACGACAATAAGTATGACAATAAAGTTAGGACGGTTAGCATCATCATCTGCCATAAATCAATGATCATGAAAGAAAGAAAGAAAGAAAGATGGTAATAGTGATGTTAACTGAACCTTATAATTGACAAAGCCGGCCAAAGACAACTTCAGTGTTCTCCACGTAACTATAAAAACTAATCCCTCAAGTCTTGTGGAACCCAAATGGAAAGACGGCGAATTTTATCTTTAACATATATAACAAGAATGCCTTGATTAATAATTAATCTACCTATATGGTGACATGAATGTGATTGCAGGATGAGCATTCGTTATCAACGTTTTTGCCCCGTTTTCTTGATTTGGTCACAGTGGAAACAAAAATGTGATTGCCGGTTGATTGATTAATTATAATATATAGGAAATTCATGACTTTGAAATGAATGACAGTACAAACAAACATAGAAACAAAAGCAGACAAGCAATAAGGATAAGGAAAATATTATTTCTCTATAGAGCACTTGAAAATAACGTCTCCACCTTCCGTGTATGTTTACTTCTATGGAAGAGGCAATGAAGTGTATAAATAAAACTCATGGTTAAACCACTAGCAGTAAAAGTTTCTTTGTTTATTTAATTAACCGAGTGAAAATTTTACTTCTGAATTTTTGTTTTTTGAAGAATACTTGTAAACTTTTTAATAGTGAGTATAAGGACTTCAACATAATCAGAAAAGTTTGAGTTCAATCTGACTACATCATAAGGTATACATAAGAAATATGTTTGTAACCACGCAACCTAGGTAGAATTCAGCTTAATCAACTCCAATTTCAAGCATTCCCATGGAAACCTAATATCAGAGGACTAGACTGTTGGTAAAGTTGGTTGTGATTCAATTAGTTTTAGTTGTAAGAGTAGGTTTAGAATTGGGTGTCTATAAATACAAGTATATCAATGTAACTCTGATTATATGATTCTATTTGAGCTGATGTATCACTCAAAGCTGAGTTTCCTTCCCTTTCACTCTTGTTTATTCAGACCTAATCCAGAAGATAAAACTTTGAAGGAGCTACCATAAAATGTTGCAATCTTATTAAAATAGTGTCGTCGAGTTTAATGCATAATTATGAAAGATGTAAAGATGGTATAGGTAACAATTTCACAAGTAATGAAGGTGAATGCCATTGAAACTCGTTATGATTTTTGTTGCAGCTTGTTAAGGCCAAAAGTAAAATCCCTTCGTTGATTATATGCAGTATGCACACAAAAAAGCAAGATGTTCCGGATACCTAAATCTATATCTATATATCATTGATTTACTGATGAGAAATTATAAAGTTGAAATGTAACTAGACAACCATAAGGAGACAAGTGAATATGGAAGAAGAAACATGCAAAAGACATGATACAGAACAAACAAGGAAAATGGAAATGGATGAGGATATGTGTGTGTTAGTTTTTTCTTGTGATTTGATATATGAAGAATCTTAACCGTTTTGGTTGTTTCTTTGCAGTTACATTTCTACGGTTTCATCAGCAAATGGACAAATGCATTTAAGACGGATGTGCTGGGGTGTGAAGAAGAGCATATATTTAAGATGCTAATATTAGCAAATGTGGTATGATTACATTTCACATGAATATCCAACTACCACTTTTATGTACTTCAACAATTTACATACCAAAAGAGCTAACTTGTTAGGTTGAGAAAGTGAGGTTTCCTAGCAGTCTCAGATTCTATTGAACAAAAGGATATCTAGAAATGTAATATTCTCTTACACGAGATGCACCGTCTCTTGCCAGAATCCCCTCGAGATCGCCAATGATTCTGGCCAACCATATCTCCAGATTTCGCTGTAGTTCTCTGAAGTTGTTGCGAATTGAGTCCATAGACCGTCTTGTGGTTAGTGTGATCTCACCTCTCAACTCATCCTTGTAATGGGTCTTCCCAACTTCAGTATGCAATGCCATTAGTTTCTGTGCAGTTTCAGATGCATCCTGTTGAAGCCGAAATGCTTCCAGTAAAAACTCTGTTTGAGTTTGGGTTCGAAATTCTGAACTGAGTGAGGGTTCGCACGGATCACTAGCCTGCTCGAAAAGAGAGAAGTCAGGCCTAGAACTGCAAATTGTGTCCCATAACAGGGAGACATGTGCCACATTTATGTGGAAAAAAAAAACAAAAGATAATGCCAATATAAGCAAGTTTGCAATGGGACCATTGCTATGAAGCACGGACACTCCTCATATTAGGCGTGTCCCAGTGTCGGACATGTGTCGTGTCCGACACCGACACTTGTAATTACACTGAATTATGTGATTTTTTCAAATTATTAGCCGTGTCAGTGATTGTGTCGTGTCCGGTGTCCGTGCTTCATAGGACCATTGTTTCGGGTAACTACAATTTGCAAGATAACAAATACGATAAACAAAAACAATATAACACGAGTTACTTACTATTCGTCTGCATAACTCATCAATTTTTTCTGAAAGTGATTGATATCTCTTTGCCTGCTTCTTTATCGAGGATGATACCTTGGACGGAACATCCTTACCAATCTTATCCAGATTTAATAATTCCTGTTCAAGTAATTTAAGTTTTGAGGAAACTCCAGCTGAATCGCCATCTACCTTCCAGGGGGACTCCCTTCTGAGAAAAAACAATTACCCTTCATTTAGTTGAAGATTAATGCCAAATGCTACAAAAGTTATCTGCATTTAGACTATATTTACCTTGCTACAAACTGTTTCGTATTATACATTGATTCAAGGGATTCATACTGTACATCCTGCAAGCGTAATAAACATTTAAGATCAGAAACCAGCATCAACTTTTAGTTGACAATTAGTAGCATATATGATTTGCCTGGTAATTATAGAGACAAACCCCGGCAACATTATGGTTTGCATTTCAGATGGAATAAATATTGTTGTGTTGTGTTGTGTTGAGTCAAATGACCTTAGGTCATAATGTTACATTGTTGAAACGGATCTCATTTGTAACGCCATTTAAGATTTATGGCAGAAGAGCACTTAGCTGCCTTCCAAAATTAAGTGCAATGTCATATAGTTGAAGGGTGTTAAATGGAGTTTGGTCAATGTATGTTGCTATTTATATTTGGTTGGTTCTTCTCATCAAAGCCATCTTTCCGAAACAAACAGTGTTCTAGGCAACGAATCATGGATCGTAAAATCCTATAACTGATCGTATAATTTCGAATTTAACCACATTTCTAGGGACATTCAAACCAATTATACAAAAGAGTTGCAAGTAGATAAAACTAATTACCCCCTGGTGGGTGATTTTTGAATTTTCTAATTCTTTACTGTGTGCTTGTAGTTTATTAACTATTGAAGCAAAAACATGTATATTCCTAGTTCCAACCACATGCACTTTGCAGTATAGCAAACAGGAAAAACATGCAAAAGAGCAGTGTTAGCAAATAGCAAGCAAAGGGAAAGATATTTCTCTATCTCAATAATACACCCTACCCTAACCAAATAATATTAGCAAGTTGCAACCATGTCACCTGCAGAGACAGTAAACAACCCGGAGAAGCATACCCTATATTTCAGCACCAGATATAAACAGTGACTAATGCCTGCTAAAAATTAAAGTGGACCAGCAAAGCCAAAAACAATAGGGTGCACATTGCTACAAGAGAAGGTGCAAAAACAGACAAATAACAAATGGATGGTACATGGCTCCACCACTATGAACTTGAATGGTAAAAGGAACTGAACATGGCCTCCCAAGGACCCCAGTTGCCACAACAAATACATAAAAAAAGTTGGGTGCAATTCTACCGTACCCAAGAAAAGGAATCTCCTAAAGTCAGTTACCTTGAAAATTGAGTAAAAAGCTGTGTGGTAAAAGAACATGAAAGAAAAAAGTTTACCCCTGAGCTACTTTCTACATGCACTAGAGAGTAAAGAAGTACTGGTATATGTTGCCAACCAATGTCTAGTACTAAAATATGTTGCCCACCAATGTCTAGTGTCTGACACATATACGCGATTACATTCAATCATTTTAATTTTCTTAAATTGTTATTGATGTCTACATATTAGTATCATGTCCGCTCTGTAACAGCAACACCTTCGATCAAAAGTGTGTCCGATGTTTAACATGTGTTGTTATTAATTACACAACACAACCAATTACGTTCAATCACTTTCATTTTCTTAAACTATAAACCGGTGTCTACTTGTCTCGAGTCTATCACTAAACTTCATAACATGTGTTTGCCATCATCATATTATATTCATATAAAATTGTCATTTATCAGCTACTTTTAGATTATTTTATCATATAAAAACTGTACTTTTAGATTAAAAATAATATTTTTAAAAAACCTCAACTAACACTTTCTACTGTAATAGAGTTTCAATGATTGAACAAAAAAAGAGAATCAAATCAAATCCAAAAGGGTAACACATGGTAATTTAAAAAGTTGATAGTGATTTAACAAACCTGCCATAACGAAGCTTTCTCAGCCCAGAACTTAGAACCACCAGAAAACTCAGAATCAAACCCATTATTAGGATTAGGAAGATGCTGTTGTTGTTGATAGATAACATCAACTTCCTCAGCAGTACTCCCCACCATATCTTCCCTACTCCCGCACCCACCTAATCCCTCCTCCTCCTGAAACCTTCTCGAAATAAACCCAATCATCTCGTCTCTCTCAACAACCTCACGCTCCAAATCCTCCACACGCGCCTTAGAATCTTCCACCACCGCTCTCAACCTCACGATCTCCTCCGAAGCGGCGTCGATTCGCCGTAAGAGACGCTTCTCCTCATCGCGCCATGAGTTTCTGTGAGAGGCGAAGATCTCGGCGACTCTTGCGTTTGCTTTGTAGTCTTCTTGTCTGCGAGATTTGAGCTGACGTAGCTCTTCTTCAGCACGAATGGTACGTTGAGAATGTTTGCGAAGGTTTGTTGGAAGCAACGCTAAGAACACAGAGAAGCTTAAACCTATGTATGAAGAAAACAGCTTCTTCATTTCTTCGTGTTCGTGTTCGTGTTCGTGTTCTGCCATTGATGGTGATAGTAAGGGTCTGTGAGAAAGAAGAAAGTAAAGGGGGTTTTGGTTTTTGTGGTGGGGGTGCAAAGAGTGAAATGAAACAAAGAAAGAAAAAGGAAAAAGAGTGTTTCTTTTTTGGTTGTGATTTTATTAGAGAAACAGAAAAGAGGGACAGTAGCTGTTTGTCGTTTGGTTTTGTAGAGTGGGTAGCTGCCTACGTCGTTTTAATGGGTTTGCTGTTTGGTGATTAATTACAAGATTGTTCTGTCTCTCACAACCAAACATATAGTTACTCTATGTTTGGTTCTGCTCATTTTGATTAAAAATTAGATGTGCTAATGTTCAATTTATTTATAGCTGTTCACCAAAATGACCGGCTTGGAGATGGAATGATTGGTTAACCCCACTACTAATAACTATGCTTTTGTTTTCGTACTCAGAATGGTACATTTTAGCTTTTTTATTTCAGACTAAAGCAAAACGAGAGAGAGACATAACCAAAAAGTAGAAATAGATATGTGATTAGATAGATGACAAATTTACAGCCATAAAAAACTATGACACCTGCTTGATTTCATGTCATAGCCCCTCTATCTATTTCTCGCCAGATAAAAAATGGTTAATATCTTTTCACCTCAAATAATATAAGCCATTTTTGGTTTACTGTTGTAAAAAAAAGTTAGATTTTGATTATGTAATATAGAGATTATTTGGTTTTGATATCTAAAGTGTTCTGACTTGACAAATATGCTGATGTGGCATGTTAATCGTGTAATTTTTGATAACGTGTACTGATTGGCTTTTATAATTATTTTTCATTTAAAAATTTTTCAGTTTTTTTATTAATTAACAATTATTTTAAAATCAAATTATTAAAAAGACAACACCTAAAATAAAATCAAAATCATATCTTCATCATCAACCTCTTAGAAGAGTGTATTAGATTGAGATTTCATGGGATTTTTAAAGACTATTTTATTATAAAAAAATATTGTGGTAATCAATCAAAAAATTTATGAAATGTAAAAAAAAATTGTATTCAATCAAGATTAGTTGTTTCGGACAACGAAATACATTGGTATTCAATTGAGATTTCTCACAATTTATAAATTGTCTCTTGTTATTCAAAAATATATAGATTTTGATGAATTCTTTGGTAAAGTGGATTTTGTGAGACTTTTTAGTTAAAATATGAATACAATGCTCATTCAACAATCTCACAAAAATTTGTGAGTCTTTGTGAGACTTTAACAATTATTTTTTTTTTCAGTTTTCACTTCAACAAAACCATCTCCATTCGCTCTCGATATCATTTTCTTTTCAATTTATCTTCATCGCCTCTCACTTTACCAACTTTTTACCGATTTGTCAATTGACTTTTATCCAACTTGTTTTTACCAATTTTCCTCTTACGTATTTTTTTCACGTCCTTTCTTATCATATCATACTTATAAGGTCATGCAAATGTTAAACACTAATTGCTTATGTGTTTTTCATCCTTGGCTATCTAACCAAGCTTACATAACAAGCTAATATATTGCCTTAAATGTGGATTCTGATATGGCATTTCCCCTCCAGTTTCTATGTGGCCTTTCCTGTGAAAAAATTGAATTATCCTAATTAATGTGGTTTAACTACTTAACCCCGTCACTAACTCACACCTCTATTAACTCCACACAGACCCCACAATCCCACTAACTCATGTATATTCCTGGAAGGCAAATTCGACTTTTATGACTTTGTCTCACATACTCAAAATTTCTTCATTTTGCAAAGAAACAAATTAAGTCAATACCTTCTCTTTCATTTGCTCACTTAAATCTCTTTAGTCACCACCCTTTCGTTTGCTGATTCAAATTCAATTCATCACTTTTACCTTTCTTTTCAATTACATGGACAATTTGTATCTCAAACTGCTCTCGATCGCTAAAATCTATCATGATCGTTAAAGTTATAGATGTTGTCACTGTTTCAAACCGGGTCTCCCAATCGTTCTCCCTTCGCAACTTCTTCCTCTTTGGTCCTTCTGCAGGTAACTTATAATATCATTGGTCAGTTTCTTCATCTCAAATCTATATTTCCTTATTTGTGATTTAGGTTATCAAATTGAAAGAAGAATTGTCTTATTTTTCTGTCTGTTTCTTTTGAATTTTATTCAAAAAGATCGTTAATTTGTTTGATTTTGGTATGTATTCAGATGACAATAAAGGGTTATAGTCTGGGACCTTCATCTACCTTCTAATTCTAAAAGTTTGACATCCAGAGTTTTAATATTTTTTATATTTCACAAAAAAAAAATCTAATTGAAATTCATTATATGTGAATCTTATTCAATACTAATTATTATAGATTTGTTTATTCATCATTTTTCCTTCATGGTGCATGGTGTTTATGGATTTTCAATCTTTATTTTTGTTACATTTTATATTAGCTAACCTAACTATTGCTTTAACACGTTCTTTTAGGTTTTTCAGTTGTTTTTGCAATTCCATTTGAGTTCTAAAGTTTATAAGGAATGATAAAAAAATATGATTGTCTTTTTAGGGTTTAGAAAATCATATGTAAAATCTCATTTATCATTTTGTTGTTGTTGATTTTTTTTACATTTTATATTAGCTAACCTAATTATTGCTTTAACACGTTCTTTTAGGTTTTTCAGTTGTTTTTGCAATTCCATTTGAGTTCTAAAGTTTATAAGGAATGATAAAAAAATATGATTGTCTTTTTAGGGTTTAGAAAATCATATGTAAAATCTCATTTATCATTTTGTTGTTGTTGATTTTTGTTGTCTATCAAGCATAAGTTTTTGAAAGAATATTATATGTTCACACTTAATATTAAGATTTGAGCTTTTCATTTCTGAATTTTATTCACGCTTCCAATCAATCTCACAATGATATACATTCTTGCATTGTTGTTTTTAAATTTCTATAACAAATTAAGGTGATTGTTCGTATAAATAATTGTTGGGGTTTGATTTGGTTTGTTTTTTTGTCAATAAGAAATTTTAGTGTTGTTTATCTTGGTGTTTTTTATAGGTGTTGCTATAGTGTTTTTTGAAACTTTGCACAGGTTAAAGAAAAGGTCAAATTTTATTCATATAGAATGTCAACACACAGTCATTCAAGTTTGAATAGGCTTTGGAATTGTTTCTAAAAAAAAAATTGTTGTGTTTTTGGCTTATGGACTGCTGCAGCGGCAACATAGCCACATTTATACTATCCATGTGCAGCATGGTGGGTTTCATTATGCTTTTTGTTTTGGTCTGCAAGTGCTTTGGAATAGCCTACACGCTGGATTTTCAATTTAGGTGGGTGTAGTTTGGCCCTTTAGGATTGTTGTGTTTGGTTTTCTTTTGGGTGGCTTCTTTTGTTCTCTGTCTTATTTACTTTTGTTTCTTTTACTGCTACTGCATAACTATTGTAGTTTCTTCCCCTATTTTATGTATTGTGTATCTCTCGGATGATATCTTATTTAAGAATTATGGTCATAATTTTATTTATTGGTCCTTCAAATTTAGAATATAACACAAGCAGCATATGTATGCACCGCAGACCACACATGCAAATTCTATGTTTATATGGATCAATATCTTGATATATGCATGTAAGATTTGTCTCACTGTTTATACTTGAGCGTTCTGTGCTTCCATTATGCTGGCACGCATGCATAATGACTAAGCTAGTAGATAATGTTATTTTTCACCACTAATCTTATGCTTGATACTCGAATCAGCTATAAATGAATGAGATTCCCTGTAGCTACTAAGGTATAGCAGGTATGTACATTTGCGTCAGTATTAAATACAAACCAATGTGTAACTTTCCAAAAATTAAATTCCAATTAGTCAACATAAGTAATTAAGTGTGGTAGACATCCTAATTAATTAGATTTAGACCTTATCAATTCTCCCTAACCATACATGTAAATGAACAAAAATGAAGTGTGAATCTCAAAAATCCGGGTTGGCAAATACAGTTCAAACTAAGTTAAATGATTACCTTGCACGTCTGATCATATGGTTGACTTCCTATCATTTCTTTATTTGTTGTCATGTTAATAATTATTGTTTGCTTGATAATCAAATCATGGAGTTGGGTTAGGTGGAGGTTGTGAATGTAGGGGTAGGATAGTGTGTGGTTCTAAAGGTATAGTTGGGATTGTTGGAATAATGGTTGATATTGGTTTGATGATGGATTAATAAGGATGAATGTTGTCATAAAATTTGACATGCCGTGATGTATAGATTTTATGAGTTATAGGATCAAGGCATTGGTAGGCATATTAGGAAGGTGAATATCTAATGAAGATGCAAGGATTGGACCTAGATTGAAGTTTGTTCGTTGTATAACGTATTAGCCATGGGAAGTAAAGACACCCAAAAGCATGTAGATGATGTAATGGATGATTTTTGTGATAAAGAATTTGGTGTGGTGTCTTCGTGTCAAGATTGGGTGTTGATAGTCTATTGATGAGGTATGCAGCTGTTCGGAAGGCAAAGGACCAAAATATGGGTGGAAGTTTGGCATGATGGAGTAAGGCACGTGTAGTTTCTACAATATGCCTATGACGTCTTTCTGCCGTCGCATTAAGTTCAGGTGTATGTAGTGGTGTGGTGTAATGAGAAATGTCATTTGTTGAGAAATATTGTTTAAGTTTGATATATTCACCTTCGTTGTCCGAATAGAGTGTAATGATTGGTAAATTAAAAAAACTTTTCAACAATAGCTTTGAATTGTGGAAAGATAACAGAGACATCGAATTTATTTTTCATTGGATACAATCAAATATATTTGGATAAATGATCTACAAATATTAAGTAATATAAGTAGTCGTCTAAGGACCTAATAGGAGCGGGGCCCCATACATCACTGTAAATAAGTTCTAGTGGCCTATTGCTTATAATACTAGAAGAAGTAAAAGGAAGTTTATGGCTTTTGGAACATTCACAAGAGATGCATGGTGATGAATTGCTCAACTTTATTTGTTGAAGGGAAATAAGATGTCTCATTATTCTTTCACTAGGATGACCAAGGATATGGTGTCGTGGTGGATGGGACGAGGAGGTGGTGATTAAGGCCGTGGGATGGTTGATGGAGTAAGGTAGATGGTAGGGTTCGTGGCTATGCAGTCCTTTGAGGAGAGGCTCCTTTGTCTTCAAATCCTTCACCAAAAAACAATTAGAAAAAAATTCAATGGAAATTGGGTTAGTTTGGCACAAGGTTAATACATATAACAATTTTTTTGAGATATTTGGAACATGAAGCACTTGTGGTAAGTACCGATTTTTATTTTTTGTGGGCAAGACAAGTTTACCTGTGTGAGCAATTGGAAGAGTGTTACCATCTCATACTGTGATGTGATCATTGCCACGATAAGGGTTGGTGAGATGGAGTTGATCCAAATCATTGGTGACATGATGAGTAGCCTTGGAGTCAAGGATCCAATTCGGATCAATGTGAGATGGCACATAACGTGCATGATGAGCAGTTGGGAGGCGGTTAGGGTAACCTAAAGGATAACCATGAAGCTTATAACACACCTTGGCAGTGTGATTTAGTTTGTCACAATATTGACAAATGAAAACCTTTGAGGACTGTGGAGATTAGTTTATGTTTGAAGAATTGTTGGATTTGTTTGGTGGATAACCACGTTTGGCAAAGTTTGGTTTGCCTTTGTATGCTGCATGAGCTAAGGTAACTGGAAAAGTGACATCATCACGAGTGAGGTGGGTTTCATAATCTTGTAGTAGATCATGAAGTTCTTCAAACCCAATAGGATTTTCACGAGTACGAAGAGCAGCATATATTTCTTTCTACTCTGGACCAAGGTCGTTGAGTGAGTGGATAACTAGATCAATATCATCTAGTGGTGAGTCGATGACAGCAAGTTCATCTGAAAGTGCCTTAATACCGTGTAGGTATTCTGTGACAGATTTGGAGCCATAAAAGCAGTAAGAAATGTACAATATATGATATCTGCATTTTCAGCAGGGCTATACTTGCAAGCCTTTGAATAATAACTTTGTTTATATATCTTAAATGCAAAACCCAGGGTATTTTCAATGTCCTTGCGCGCCTAATCATCCACTCACACATTGCTTTGAACTGTGCAAGGTAGTACATATTTTTTGAGATTCCCATTATATGCTTTATTTATAGAGAACTAGAGCATATGGATACTTTTTTTTTCCGAAGGAGAGCATAGCGATACTTATCATGCCTATGTTGACTAATTATCTTTTTTTTCTTTGGTCGGTTGCTCATTGATTTGTAGTTACTATATATTTAAACGCATCTATCTGCTAAGGATACAAAATAAGGGCGCCAATATCATAATGGTTTTATTTGCAATAATTACTAATAAGAGTCAAGATCGATCACTAAAAATGATGATATATACCTCCCAACGTCTGTTTTTTCATATGTTATATAATACATTATGTCAAGGATTATTTTAAGTGCAGGATTGAAGATATTGGTCACCAATAAAGACGACGACAATACTAATGTGACATCAAACGTGGTATTTAAAGAAGTATTTTATGTTCTCGTAAGCTTAGCTCAGTTGGTGGGGACATTGTATAATTTATGCAGGGGCAGGGGTTCAAACCCCTGAGACCCCACTTCTCCATATTTTAAATGTGTGAACTCTAACCCCGATGCTACTTAATCCAAGAAAAAAAAGTATTTTATAATTTATAATAACTATGAATAATGTATCGTATTATATAAAAAAATTACTCTTATTATGTTATGATTGATGTGGATAAAAAAAAAATTTAACACAAGAAGTAACGTGGATCAAGCAAGTAAAATGCAAGCCATTTTATCTACCTATGAGAGAGCTTCTGGTCAGGCAGTGAACCTCCAAAAATCATAGATTTTTTGTAGTAAAGATGTTATAACTACAGATCATAATAATATTGCAAGCATTCTGGGCGTATAGTTTGTTCTAGGTACTGGCAAATATTTGGGGCTCCCTTCTATGATAGGCAGGAGCAAAAAAATCCACTTTCAGCTTTATTAAAGATAGAATTTGGAAGAAGATGAATTCATGGAGTAGTAAAAGTCTTTCAAAAGCGGTCGTGAAGTTCTCATCAAATTTGTGCTTCAATCTATCCCTACCTACTTTTTGAGTTTGTTCACTCTCCCTGTCTCTCTTTGCGATGAAATTGAAAGAATGATGAATTCCTTTTGGTGGAGCCATTCGAGAGGTCAAAGTAGAAGTATTGACTGGCTTTCTTGGGATAAACTGTCTATGCACAAGAATGATGGAGGTATGAGTTTCAAAAATCTACCAACCTTTGATCTAGCTATGTTAGAAAAACAGGGTTGGAGACTTATGACAAATCCTGATTCTTTGGTAGCTAGACTTTATAAGGCAGGATATTATCCCAGGTGCAATTTCTTTGAGTCGACTTTAGGACATAAGCCTAGCTTTGTATGGCGGAGCATATGTACCTCTAAATTTATTCTCAAAGCTGGAAGCAGATGGAGGATGGGCGATGGTTATGATATCTCAGTTTGGTATAACAAGTGGATTGCAAATGATATTACACTTATTCCACATGCTAATGGAGATTTTCCTCTAGCTGATCTAAGAGTCTCAGATTGCATGCTACATGACCGCAAGGAATGGAATCTACCTTTCCTGTAGTCAATTTTTTATCACCATGTGGTTGAACATATAGTGAAGACACCGCTCTACCCATCAGTGACGGAAGATCGACTCATCTTGAAAGAAAATCATGGAGAATACTCTGTCCGTAGTGCATACCGTTTTTGTTGCAAGAATTACTTGATACATCCCATTTCAAGGTACAAGGCTCTTGGAATCTAATATGGAAGCTCAAGATTTCTCCAAAGGTAGGCAATTTTATGTGGCGAATTTGTAGGAATTGCTTACCAACTCATGTACATCTAAAAGATAAAGGAGTCACATGCCCTATGACTTGTACACTGTGTACAGTGAGCAATGAAGATGCGCTTCATTTATTTTTTCAATGTCCGAGTAGATTAAATGTTTGGATTATGCTTCCTTTCTTTTCTTCTATTTCTATTTTATACAATAGGCTATAGATATCAAGAATATTATCTTCAAAGTATTATATGATATATCTAAGGACGATGCAACTTTATTTTGTTGTGTGTTGCGGAGTATATGGAAACAGAAATAACAAAGTGTGGAATGAGGTAATTGATGCTCCAGTTTATGTTGTCGAGAGAGCAAAAGTTATGCTTCATGATTGGCAAGATGCACGTAGGATTTGTAATACATCTTGTGCACATCTGCGACAAGAAGAAAATGTGAAATGGATCAAACCAGCTAAAGGAAGATTTAAATGCAATATTGATTTTCTAATAGAGTGGGAATAAGAGTTTGTATAAGGGATGATGCAGACACTTTTGTTTTGGAGAAAACTGAATGGTTTACTCCAATCTGTGAGGTACATGTTGGCGAAGCTCTTGGACTATTATCAGCTTTAGAATGGATTCATCACTTACACTTGGGACCTATCGATTTTGAGCTTGATGCTAAAAAAGTGGTGGATAGTTTTTCATCTGCACATCAGAATGTTACATAATTTAGGATGATTATTCATAATTGTTAAACTATCTTTGAACAATATTATGTCAACTCTAGTGTTGAGTTTGTGAAGAGACAAACAAATGAGGTAGCTCATAGATTAGCTAAGGCAGCCACATCCTCAACTAGTTTCCAGATTTTAGTAGAGATACCAGATTATATTGAACACATTTTAAGTAATGAAATCATATAAACTTCTTTCCTTAAAAAAGAAGTAATGTGGATCAATATTTATCATTTTATTACATTAAAGTGAATCTTTTAATATCTTTATATAATTACGTCTGTACTTTTAGTCAATAGGACCCATGCATCGCACGACTCGGAGATCTAGTTTTTTAAATTATTATAATTATGTAGGTGATGAGAACTAGTGTGATTCTGATACCCTCGAGAATTACAAAGTCCATTCATCTTAATTCCACTGCCAGTGTGATTCGACCCTTTTTCTTATTGTTTGGTTTAAGTACAATATTTTATGTTCAACAATTTGTATGTTTGTTATGTTTCAATGTTCACATTGAAATTCAATGTTAACATTAAAGTTACTCATGACATGACACTCATCAGTCTTCAACTTTAAGTTCGATTTATCTTCAACGGTTAATGACACTCACCAGTCTTCAACTTCCAGCTTGATTTATCTTTAATGGTTAATCATCATCTATTTATGGTATCCGTTGAAATCTTACAAGTTCATGGTGTCTCCCAAAATACTATGAGTAGTTTAAGATGGAAAGACTAAGTGCAAGTATACATTGTCCAAGTTATACTATAAAAAGATATTGATCCTGCATGTTAAGTTTGGAGAAAAATAAAATAAAACATATGTTACAACAATAAAAGTAAAAGGTTAAGTTTGGAAAAACATATAAGGTCTTTAGAAAATCTAAAGATGGAAAATGTGGTTTAGAATTAGGTTCAATTATGATAAAACATTACTGCGATTTATAGAGCTGTGACTTAGGTATAACTGCATGTGTCACTCAGAGTTATAGCCGGTTTAAAGCATCTTTAGTCTTTAAGATACACAACATTATATCCTTATATAGCTTTTATGTATCACGTGGCTGCAACCGTTTATTAGCTTCTCGCAACTTTGTAATCCACAGAGCTACATCTCTCCATAATCGGCTTACTGGCGAACCAATTGATCTTAGGTAGTGTTACCTATGCCATCGTGTTAAGCTTCATGACGACGTCTCAATTAAGGCCATGACTACGAGACTTAACATGCAACAGTTGCTTGGCGTGCAACTTTTTCGCACTAAGGTATTAAGCTATTGGGTCAAATGTGTCATATGCCAAGAGTCATACCAAGACCGTAACACTTAGTTATATTGTGGTATAACTCTGGTGATTCATAACACTATGACTGTTTATTAACCTCTTAAGATAATGAGATTCACAAAGTTGTAACTTAGCTCCAAGGCTCTTATACGTTCATGATGTTCAATTTAAGCAGTCTCTCTTGACCTTTTCACCTGTGGTGCTCATGGGAATATTCATATCTAACAAACATTTTCCACTCTCATACCCGGTCACGATCATGGAGTTATAGCATTAGAAATAAAAGTTGTCAGGATTTATTTCTAAAGATTTTAAGTTAAAACAATTTGTTAGAGTAAAGCATGGTGCTGTAACTTTATACATTGTAAGTAAATAAATAAATCGTAATTTCGTCATGTCCAAACCACTTGAACGGGTTTAACTCATGGTGAGTTAAGCTATGGAAATGGAAATGAAGATAAAAATAAATGAAAACATGGAAGACTAAATTGATAGATTGAATAGAGTTGTCACAAGATTACAATCCTTTAAGGATTAAGGTGAGTTAAAACATCATCAAGTAATCTACTGTAAGAACTCTAGAATCTAGCTACCATGCTCGTATATGGTAGAAGATGAAATGGAATGAGATATGTAAAGTTGTTAACCCTAGCTGTAACCTACCCTCTCTAATTCTAAGGTGAATTTTCAGACTCTTGGCACTAACAAATGAGTGTACTTTTATAATACAAGGTCACCCACTACAAGTTGTACACTTTGGTCATTTAACATAGGTTGTCCTTGTCCAATCATACCTATATGCTGACATGTTCTTTTATTCTTCATAGGATTCCAATCATTGGGGATAACTCATATTCTTCCTCGTTAAGCAATGGACAAATTAGACACATGTACTCGTACTATGTACGGCCCGACTAGAGTCGCGAGATGCTGCAACTCTCCACATCTTCAATCCACATTGTAGTTTCCCATACCTTTAGAGTCACTCCTTAGCCTACATCATCAAACATAATAAACAAGCATTACTAGTTCCAAAGCACTGAAAACACTTAAAACTATAAAATCCTAAAATAGGCACTGGTTGTATGTTTAAGGCATTGCAATCACTCAGTTACTTATCAATTATGGAGGCTACGTACAATGTGATAACCAACTTATTTGCCGGTTATCAGTGAATAAAATTATTTCAAATCCTATGATATAAATCTGTTGAAATCTTATAAATCCATAAAAGTCTTGTAAAATAATCATAAAAGTCATTACAATCTTAAAAGTCTTTTAAAATCCACATGTTTTTTTATACATAAATGTCTCTTAAAATCCTAATCTAATACATCACTCTAGATCTTCATTATCTCAGCTTAAATCTTCATCCAAACTCGTACAATAAACATCATCAACAAACTCCAACATTCAAACCTTCATAGCACGTTACTCTAACAAATAATCTTCTAGTCGTGAACAACAACGTAATTCTTTAACGTAAATAAAACGAATCAACAACAACTCACACAACTTCCATCAACGAGTGCAATGCCTTAAAGAGTATAAAACACATCAACAACAATAGTGCAGCAACAACATCAACAACGCAACAACAACAACACATCAACAATAGCGTGTCTACAACAATAACACATCAACAATAGTGTGTCTACAACAACAACAATGCAGCAATAACAACACACTAAGCACAACAAGGCAACAACACCAAAGCCCTGCAAAAAACATTGCAAAAACACACCACTACCCAATATTTATATCGGGGTATGAGTAAATCATATGTTAGTCAACAGTCGTGTAGTATTATTTGTTGAATGTACGTCTTGTCTGTTTAGCATGAAGAGATCTTGTAACACCCCGTTTTCCCAAATTTCAAAATTTCATAAATAAATCAGACTATCATATAAAACGGAATGCTACATCTCGTTAAATTCTCAAAAAGAAATAAATAAACATTTTTTTCTAGTCAAAATTGCTCTAACATCGCAGCGGATAAAATTTAATGTTAACAAATCGTTTTGGCACGCAGGCCTCATAAATAAGTCTCGACATGAATTAACTGAAAACTTAGATTATAATCAATACGTAAGAAATAGAAATAAAACATAAAGGTTCTCATCCCGTTACATATCAGAGCACCTAAGGACACTGTGAGGGTAACCACTCACGACAGCAACAGCTACAGAAGCTTAATCACCTGCACTTGCCCACAAGGCGGCAATTCCAGCATAAGGGGTGATATTCTCATAACAATAACATTAAACACATAATTCAATAATTACAATTAACAGCAGAACTTCATCATCATATATCATAACAATAATCAAGTAGCATCCTAAACAACATCATAATTCAACTTAATAGTCTGACTTGACAATGCAACTTCGACTCAACTTATGCAACTTAGACATCTTAATCATGCATGTGGTACCATATTGAGTATAAATATACTCCTAGGGCATAAGCCCTCGTCGCTATTGAGCATAAAAATACTCCTAGAGCATAAGCTCTCGTCGCTATTGAGCAAAAGCTCCTAGGGCATGAGCCCTTGTCTCTGGATGAATATGCATGGACTCGACTTCTTAAATCTTAGACATCTCAAAATAAATTCCAATAATTTGGATTACAACATCATAAATCTTATAACAACACATGCAGCTTTCAATTAATAAAACATGGCAGCATGGCAGCAATCAACATCTCAAACATAGCAAAATCGTAAACATTCACATACATCATCTCTTATAATTCAGAAAAGCATATACAAATGTATAGGTCGCAATAACGAATCAATTATCAGTTAACAGCTCTACATTTCTTCTTAATATCTCAGTATTTAATTCTAATCCAAGGGAAATCTCATAATTAATCGTGCGACAAGAGTCGCATTATTCTAAAAGGTAGTCTGTTACTGAACTACTCGCTATGGCGAGTGGAATCTCTCGCCTCGCGAACCATCAGGGGTAACTCGCTATGGCGAGTTGGGTTACTCGCCTGGCGAGCTCCTGGGCGTTGCTCGCTACGGCGAGTAGTTCGCTCGCCTCGCGAACCTTCTGGGGGTTGCTCGCTATGGCGAGCTGTTCAATTCGCCTCGCGAGCTGATGAGTACTCGCCGTGGCGAGCTGGCTGCTCGCTGTGGCGAGCGGCGACAGAACAGTTACGGGGTTACGAGGGTTTTCACCCAAATTTCATCCTAATTCTTCCAATTTTCGACTAATACAGTGTTTAAGGGTTATTCTATGATATGTAAACAGTTTCCTACGTCAACGGTACGATTTTTCATCATCTAATCATCAATTTACCACGTTTTGACCTAACTCTTAATTCCTAATTCTCATGAATTAAACCTAGAATTGTTAACCATAATCATGAACTACATGTTCTAATGAAATTGTAATGATAGGCTCACCCTTACCTTAAGAAATTCGAGCAACAGCCTCTCCGGTTCTTCTCTTCCGTTTTCTCCCTTTTTCTCCCAAAGCTCTGAATTGTACGTTCTGTACAATTCTAACCTAATTCCCCCTTTTTAAACCTCTTTTTGTTTGTTTTATTTTATCTTATTTCCCCACAACTATATCTAATTATAAAACAAACCCGCAACTTATTATTTGTTTTATTTTCTAATCTTATTTTATTAAACAATAAAATAAGTCACAACACATCACATAAGTCGCATAAATCACATAATATCTCGAATATCACTTAATTCACACAAAATCATATAAATATACTCTATACTATATAAAATAATTAAAATAATTAAAACGGGCGTTACAGATCTCACATATAGTATATTCCTTTTTAGGATATTATTCGTTCTAATAGTTTACTTTTGTTGACCCAATATTCTAAAATGAGTTTAAGACTTTTAGAATAATGTTTATGATTATATTGTGAGTAATATCTCCTCCTCCCCCTTCGAAACTCAATAATATCGTGTTTTGACTTTCAAAAAAGCCAGACTCATGCCTAAAGACTAGGCTCAGGCCATGCATTTTTTGACTTTGTCAGAGTTAGGTCTTGTAAATTATATACCGGTTCAATTTATTTTCATGAGGCTTATACCTTGGATTTTTTTGTTCCGAGTTCAACAAAATTAGCTTATTTTCACCTCTAATCATATATGATACCGTGAGTAAAAAAATTAGCTTGAAAAATAGAAAAAATAGTTCTCATAATTTTGCATCAGAGACATTTCACCATCTTCTTCATTATCTCACTATCTCTTCCCTAGTCCATTTTCCCCGATTACACGGAGATAAGTCGTAAAAAATGTTACCAAAAGAACGATAAAAATATATAAATCATTTTCCACAAAAGATCCTATCTTGACAGTAAAATCAAAATCACCTAGATCACCTTCATAAACGATATACTAAATAAAGATGAACATGATTACTAGTGTGCGGTATTTACTTTTTATAATAAATATTAAAATCTGGGTTTTTGGCCTTCAATTCAGCAGATATTGTCTCATACTGCCTCTTGTGCTGATATAATTTTTTCTTTACTCCAACAGCTAGACATCGCTCAACAACAGATTTTTGTGGTTACACTTTGGAGCTTATGGAAACACATGAACAATAAAGTGTGGAATAATATTGTAGAAACAGCCGAGCAGATTGGTGACCGAGCGGTGGCTTTTCTAAATAGCTGGAAGACCGCGTGATGTAAGATTTTTACATGTCATATAACTATTTACACGTGAGTATAATAGGTTCGTTTCCGCATGGATTGGTGTGTCTCATAAGCATTTTCACGTCAAATACCATTTTAAGTGTTTGGGTATAAATTGCTTGTTTGTGTAAAACTATTTTCACTATTCGACATAAAAGTAAAACGAGTAGAGATATGGCTATTTCGCTTGGGGTCAGAAATATCAACCAAGCGTAACAGCTGCAATCTCTCGATCAAATAACAGATTCTAGCTTTTTAAACGATATTATCACAATCACTGGACAATATCATTCGTGTCCAAATGATATCGTTAGTTTTAAGGGATTGTTTAAATGTCGATTTCCCGCACGTTTAAACAATCACAAAGTCATGTGGATCGTTTAATCGACGATTTCTCGCCCGATTAAATGACCCAAAAGCATTAAGTTATAGATTAAAAGTGATTATCAAATATTAACATCTATGTCTAGCATGATAACTTAAGATAGATTGTTATTCTAGTTCTCAAATCCAAAAGCATTTGTCAATATCATTTTGAATCTCAATAAAACATTAAACACAAGAATAACAACAATATTGAATAAATAAGCTAGAACCACATATTAAATGATCAAAAGATTACATAATAGCTTGTTTGAATACCTCAAGACCCACAAGGGTAGATGTAGCTACATATGCCTATGATAGCTTTGCAAAGGAAGAATAAGAGATGAAGATTCAATGCCTAGATCCATGATATCTCACTAAATCTTGGGTTGAATCTACTCCTAACTACCTTGCTTTGTGTTTCTCTCTAGAAAATGCCCTATTCTCTCTCTAAAAACCAGAAAACTTAATAAAAACAGTGGAATCCCTTGGAAAGAGAAGAGAAAGCTATTTATATTGGCTGAAATCGTGGCTGTTCGCTTAAGCGAACGACAATGAAATCTTCTGTTGGCCAATGAGGATCAGCCACGTGGTCCTTATCTTCAGAGGATTGATGAACTTCGCTCAAGCGAACTATAAGCGAACCGGCAAGCGAACTTCCATTTGCTCTCGACATTTTGTACGCTTAAGTGAACAACAAGCTTACAATCGTTTGCTTAAGCGAACATATTATTTCCCTAAGCGTCCAGCAAGCGAACAGTGAGCAAACAGAACGTGGCTCTCTGTGACTGGTTCGCTTAAGCGAACACCTGTTCGCTTAAGCGAACTGACTTTGGTTCAGAAGCTTATTTCTTGGTCCTTGCTTGTCAATTCCTGCACAAATTGGGTAGAATCAGGCATATAAAGCACAAATGGTAAAATTACAATAAATGAGTGCTTTTCCTTATATAACTTGCAAAACAAGTCACTAAAATGCCTAGATTAACACATAAAATATAGTACTTTTGAGCACCTATCACCGCGCAAGAGACAATGATTCGCAGCTCGCCAGGCGCCATCAAATCCGCATTTCGACATAAGTAAGTGGTCAAAACCAAGTGTCGGGAGACTTAAGTGCAATGTTGATGCTGCCTTTTCTGCTTCTCTCAATAAAGTAGGCGTTGGAGCTTGTATTCGAGATGCAAATGGAAATCATGTTATAAGCCGTACTGAGTGTTTCACGCCTTTACTTGATGTGGAAATGGGATAAGCTATAGGATTCCTACATGTTATGCGTTGGGCGAAAAACCTAAATTTGGTAAATATGGATTTCGAAACGGACTCAAAAGGGAGACGGTGTCTCGGATTTCATGGCCATAATACACGATTGCAGACATCTATTAATGACTGATTTAACGAACTCTGATGTGAAGTTCATTAGGGGACAAGTCAATAGTGTTGCCCATAATCTAGCCAGGGAAGCACTAAATCATGCTAGTTTTCATTATCATCTTAATATTCCACATTGTATTCATACTTTGATTAATAATGAAAAACTATAAGCTTCTTTCCCTAAAAATAAAATAAAATAATAAATATTAAAATATAAAATGTGTGTCATTAATGAAAAATACTCAAATTACCCATTATGCTAAGAACACCTCTTAGGTGCATACTGTGCTACCGGTTTATTTTATTTTTTGATCGGACGTTGCAGTGCTAATATCAATTTTGTTTTATTTGTTTTTTAAAAAAAGGTTAAATATGTTTTTAGTCCCTGTAAAAATGTCAATTTTTCGTTTTAGCCTCTCTACAAAATTTCTTTAATTTTTAGTCCCTAAATTTTTTTCATCTTCACTTTTGGTCCCTCCTATAAAGTAAAATCATAGGTAGAATTCATATTTTTGTAGAAAAATTCATAATATTATAAGAATCTCTCCCAAAACTTTAGATTTTTTTTAACAAAACATAAATTTTTATATTTTTGACGGTTAAAAATTCATATTTTATTTATGTTTTGTAAAAAAAATTGGGATTTTTTTTTACAATATACTACACATTTATGCACAACTTCATTGAAAAAATACAAAAATTAACTTAAAAATAGGGACCAAAAGTAGTGATTGAAAATTTTATTGGGACTAAAAGATGAAGGAAAATTTTAAAGCGACTAAAACAAAAAGTTGGTATTTTGTTAAAGTTTTGTTAAGACCTTTTAAGTAGTATCTTTCTCATGAAAATTATTCTTTAAAAATTGAAATACTTAACTTTTATATGGAATACTTTATTATTTTAGAATCCTTAAAGAATGTTCATTGCATTCGTCAGTTAGACCATCAAAGAAACTTAAATTTTATTTTATTGCCGTAAACCAGATCTATTTTGTTTCATTCCTCGTATTTGAAAAATATATATAATATGATATTTTTACATGGAAAATTTTGACATTAAAAAACTATCAATTTTAATATACTAAAGTGGATATTTTCCATATAAAAATATAATAAAAATAGAAATTTCGACATTAAAAAACTATCGAGTTTGTTTTACCGCGGTAAACCAAATTCAATTCAATTTTTTCCTTGTTATTGAAAAATTATATAATTTATTTTGTTTTTTAATCTTAATTTCAGTTTTAGTCCTCATATTTACACGTCTTTTTTCCCCATAATTGATCCATCTATTTCAGGTTTAAGTTCATTTTATTTTTGACCTAAAAATTGACAATGTCACATGTTTTAAATGACGTGATATATGATTTAATTATAAAAAATAATAAACATCGATGAGTTTGTAAAAAAAATTCTTTGTAAACTTCATTTAAAACATCCTTTAAAAAATTTCCTTGTAAACTTCATTTAAAATATCTTATACAACCATATGTTAGACTATATATTTGATTGAAGAATTCAAATAGCCAATTCAAAATAGAAACATCAATTATGCGAAATGATAGAAATAAGGGGGATCGAAAGTCTTGTAAAAAAAGGGGATCGAATGTCAATTTTTATTTTTTAAATTATAAATAATACGTAGAGAAAAATTTAACAAATATTTTTTTAAATAAAAAATACCTAAACTTTTATTATTCAATAATCTACTAAAATAATTTTCCAAAAAATAATACACTAAAATATATATTTTCCTTATAATAAAGAATAATAAAAAACAAATATTTTAAAACAAAAAACAAAAATGGTTGCTCTTATTGTTCCTCTCGTTTTTCAGCTATATATATATACCCATAAAGGGCTCACCAAAACCAAGATTTTTTTCCCGACAACACTTCACCGTAGAAAGAACGATTCATCATTATTCAAAAACTTGCTCCGATCAACGATAACCGCTTCTGTTCATTTCGATCACGGTGTCGCTCAATGGTTTTTCCGGTGAATCAAATTGCGTAAATAGCCTCAACGCCACACAAAATTCGAGAGTTTTGATTTCTTCCGGTTTACTTTCTGTGCCCTAATTGATCGACGAACGGGAAATTTATAATTCCGACGAATTTTGCCAGGGTTTTTCGCCGGCGGTGAGGGAGAAAACCTAATTTGTGAACCTCTTGTTTTTCTTTTACCTTTTTGTTCGAGAACGAAGAGGAAGTTGCAAGGTAGGGTGAACTAGCGTTATTGAAGTTCGAATTTTAGGGTTTTTGAGGTCTCTGTATTTGATCGTGTGAAGAGGAACAGTTATCGGAATTGGATTATGCGCTATAACTGTGGCTTGATGAGTTTTTATCGATTTCGGTGTTGAATTGTGTCATAGGATTGCTCAACAACAGCATGGGATATGATTCGGATAATTCGCAAGATGGGAGAGATGAAGGTAACTTTGTTTATTGAAGATTTTAGAATAGGAGCATCAGAAGTTAAAGGAACTAGGAGAAAGTGGAAGTGCATGAATGTGAAATTTATTTAATGATGATGATAGTGTTTCTCAGATTCAATATATATATATATATATATTTTTGAAGGAGCACTATTAGAAGCTAGAAATGTAATGAAACCCTAGTTTATTCCAATAAATAAATCCGGGCACTGAGTTAAGTAATGAGAATCAC
The DNA here is from genome assembly GCA_946800305.1 of Medicago arabica. Classification (NCBI taxonomy): domain Eukaryota; kingdom Viridiplantae; phylum Streptophyta; class Magnoliopsida; order Fabales; family Fabaceae; genus Medicago; species Medicago arabica. The sequence goes on from OX326970.1 coordinate 46,433,821, forward strand.
GACTATGGAGCAATGGAACAAAGTTTTTGCTCCTAAATTTTGTGAAAATTATCGATAGATGTATCACCGAGAATCTTGCTGTATTTTGTTTGCTTATAATGGCTGTTTATGAAAGTTAAATTTTCTAGTTGTACTGGCACTTTAAGAATAGGTTTAGTCATTAAGGGTTAATTTGGGAGGGGGATTTTGGAGGGCTAAGTCTATATTTTAGCATATATTTGAGAATTTAAAAAAGTTGAAAGAATGCCATGATTTAAAAAAGTTGAAAGAATGCCATGATTTAATAAAGTTGAAAGAATGCCATGATATATGATCATATAACACTTCAATTACACTTTATTCATTTATATGACATATAAAATTCAATTATACTTTATAGCTTCCATAATTTAAAAGAGAAAACAAGTCCTCCCTCCAAAATCTCTCTCCCAAAGAAACCCTAAAGTAGGATTGACTTGGTAGCATCATTGTTAATGGCTATGTACTGAAATATGTCTAGCCGTTTATCTTTTAGTTTGACGTGGTGTTGATTTATTTAGCTTAGTTTTTTTGGTTTATACATTAACTCAGTATGTTCAATAAATTGGCTTGATAGATGATGAAGAAGAATACGAGGAGTCTGGCAAGGGTAATCGTTTTCTCGGGTTCATGTTTGGAAATGTTGATAATTCTGGTGATCTCGATGTTGATTATCTTGATGAGGTAATTTAATGTGTCCTTTGATGTTTCTGTGAACTTGCTTGTTGAAATGTTTTGAGAACCAAGATCGGGCTTCTGCATGCATATATTGTTTGTTATTTTGCTTGATTCCCCACACACCTTCTCATCAGTTTCCTGAAATTTCTAAACTATTGTAGTATCATCATGATTGGCATGTGGAGGGTTTTGAAGTTGCTAAACTTTTTTATATTAGAAGATTTAAAACCATTTTGACTGTTTCTGTAAAAGAAAAAGCCATGTTTACTGTTTTGAGATACATTCTTTTTGGGAGGAGGAGGGCAGGTTTTTACAAAAAACCTGCATTGTAGCTTTTTGAAAAACAAAAAAGGAGGCAGTTTGGACATATTGGTGCAGTATGGTTGTCTAAACTAAAGAATTGCCTGAGATTCAACTTTGGAAGATTTGATTTAGCACCAGTAGTGTGCATAGATTCTTATTTGCTACAATTGTTAAGGTCAAGTGGTTACTTTACAAGTCAAATCGATCTTTATTAAATAGGTTTAAGACTTTAGGCATCAGAATTTTCAAACGAGTATAGAGTGCGATAAAAGCTTGCCTTTGTTTGTGTACAACAAGAAGATTGATGTTAATGCCTATGCTTTGAACTACTTTTAATGATCTGTTGGAGGTTCCAGGATCAATTATTCTTTGTAGGATCTGTTGGAGGGTCCAGGATAATTGTTCTTTTAGGATTTGTTTTCTTATTTTGAAAAATAGAATTTTAATTATTGTGTTTTCTTATTTTGAAAAATAGAATTATAGTTATTGTGGGATGCACATTTTCTTGTTCTGGATTGTTTATGCTTTCTTCATTTGTTCATGTTAATGTGTTTTGGTCAAAATCAGTAAAGTTGGTGCTAAATGAGCATTTTTCCTTTTAGGATGCAAAGGAGCATCTCTCTGCATTGGCTGACAAGCTGGGTCCGTCATTGACAGATATAGATGTAAGGATATCAAATTTATTATTATTATTATTTTTTATTTTTTTACAGTACATATCAAGATATCATTATCAGGCTGTAGTGTTGACTTTAGAAATCAAAATGCTATCTTCTGATTTGGTTAACAAGCGTTAACTGTTAATTTTTCCTTGTATTTTCATTATTTCCTCCTCTTCAAATTTCCTTGATAAAGAATTTGCCCTTTTTGCAGTTGTCAGGAAAGTCACCACGAACACCGCCTGGCATTGTTGAACAAGGTGAAGTTGTCTGCCAGGAAAAACTATATCATGCAGTTTTTGATATTGTGTTGGTATCTTTTTTTCCTTCATCAACTGAGAGCACTAAGCCTGTGTTTTATTTCTACTGGAATTGTTTCCCACATGAAGTATGCTCGGTGGAAAATATCATGTGAAGTAGCTATTTTTCTTTCGTTATCACTGATTTTTTTCCCTAAATGTCTAATATATTCCCCCATAGTATTGGTGGATAGATGAAGGCTAGCAGCACAGTCTTCATCATACTTTTTAATTTTTAAACTCAGTAACACTTATCACATTAATTGGTCATTTCTTAAGAAGTTTTACTTTTTAAAAATTAAACCAATCATAAAGAGTGTGTTCTAAAGAATTTTTTGTTAACGTTCTTTTTTGGGAATAAGATTTGAGAACTTTTGGCGGTACTTTGTTTTAGAAGTATTTTATAAATTATTATTATTATTTTTGTTAAAACTGGTAGTCATGCCTGATGATAGGGGTTTGTAAGGGCTAGTGGTGCACTTCGATAGAACTAGACTAATATAGCTAACTGAAGTGTAGTTTTAGTGATGGTTTGTAGCTGTTTACATGAATGAATGGGTAACAGCGATCCAGTGGTGGACTGGCTGTATGGTGTTCCATGGCTATACACTGGCTTCCTAAATATGGTGTCAGCGTATGTGCTTCTGCTTTCTGTTTGTATGATGCACCCATGGTGATTTTTATTTCTCAGGTGGAGTGCATTTTAGTTGAAACTAGCTGCCTTTTAAAAAGGCACCCCTTTTTGTGATTCAGTCAATAGAAGGTTAATTTTTTCCCCTCCTGTTTTGTGGATTTTAAATGTAAGCAAATTTGAAAGAGTGGGTTCTGCAGTTCTGCTAGTGATCTTTTTTGGGTTAAGATAACCTGCATGGTGCCCCTTAAATTCTTCATTAGGCTCCCCATATTTGATGAAGCAAAGCTTATATTAAGAGTGAAATCTTTTGATATTTTAGAGGAAAAGAAAATTGAAGTAAATCTGGATCAGTAAGACTGAAATTGTGTTTTCTATTGTGATCTTAGTTAGTGCACAACTAAGCTAGTTAGGGATGCCAACCGATTAGCAGTTACATAACTACTCATAATGATGCCAACTATTTACAATAATAGAATACCTCATAAGCTAGTAATACAGAGGCCATCTCATAAACACATGCATGCATACATATTTAGTCAAAATCATGAGTTGGATCATAAGTTTGTGGAGCCTCACAAATTTTTCCACCCTTGTGGTCAGTCCTGTTCGGATGCATAATTGAAAATCAGCAAAATTGGCCGGGATCACCGTTCTTGCTTGTGGAATTGTGGGGTTGTCGATAGTTCACAATCTTGCTTCACATGTTATTACTTGGCACCTTTTTGAATTTTGGGGTTTCTGGATTCAATAAAAACCTATTCTCGCAAACATATTACGTTTGTTTTGTAATTTTTGCTTAAAATTGATTCTAGGGTGGGGTTAGGCCGTGTGTTTAATTTGGGCCACACAATCTAGTAAGCCCCAATAAAATTGCTTCATGGTTTGGTCTGTTTGTTTAGTTAGCTTAAGTTAGTAAATTGACCCATGACTTTCGTAATATTTATGCCTCCCATACGAATCTTGAATTTATATGCGCGGGCCCACACATAGATATGATATAATATGAGTTTTATTAATTTTGTTGGATCTAACTATCCGTGTTACGATTCCACGATGTACACTTTTGTCTGCCATTCTTGATCATATGTAGAATTTTGATTTTGACTACTCCCTCCGGTCTTGAATATAAGCAATTTTTTGTCTTTGATGATCTAAAATAAAAGCAAATGTTACTACTTCTATTGTATTTACCCAAGTTACTCTTCAATTATTTCTGTTTTTTTTTTTATCTAATAACTCTTTAATTTTTATGGAACAAGTTCTCACGACGGTTAATTTAGAAAATACAATTGCTTTTTCATTACTTTTTGAAAATTAACTGAACCTAATTACTTTTCAAAAGCGGTGTGAAGTAGTTTTTGCGGTTGTATATGAGACAGGAGAGAGTGTCTACATAATAGAATATAGCAGAAGACAATAGTAGAAACTATTGATCATTTACATTGTATGAAACTCAACAAAATTGCAAAGTTATGTGAATCTTCCTTAAAATAAATTTTATTTTGCACTCACCTGCACTTGTGCTACAGACGTACATTTTGCTTCATGTCTGGTATGTGGTTTCATGTGAAGTTTTCTGGTAGTTGATTAACTCAGATTATTTTATAATCTTAGATTGTGGGGAAAAGGCTGAAGATGCTGTCGATTACGAAGATATTGATGAAGAGTATGATGGTCCGGAGACGGAAACTGCAAATGAAGAGGATTATTTATTGCCAAAAAAAGATTTTTTCGCTGCTGAAGCCTCTCTTGAAGCTTTGGAGCGCAAAACTTCTGTCTTCGATGATGAAAATTATGATGAAGAATCTGATAAGGAACAAGACTTTGTGAACAATGACGCTAAAGTCGATAACATCCCTCTATCTGGTAATTTGTTTTTTATTTGGCTTGGATAAAAGCTGTTGTACTTCATGAGCTTATAACTTAAGGTATAGATTTACATGTGTTCTGGTTCTTATAAAAGTGATAGAAAGTTGGTTCTTGTTATCTGGCGCTAGTATTTTCCTTGCTGCCTTACTCAAATATAATATGGAAGCATCTCTCTTGCCGATAATGCATTAAAGCATTTTATTTTATTTTTGTGCATCTCATTATTCACAACTTATAGATCTCTCTTTCCTTTTCCAAGGGCAGGTTTGGCGGTAAATTTTATTTGATAGATTATCTGTTGACATTTTTTCATTGGTGGTGTGATTGTTTAATCAGTAGGCATATACTTCGGTATTATGCTTGATACATAACATTTAGAAATCGAATGTGCGCGAGTGTCACCAGGCACTGGTATTGTTGGAAGTTGTATGATTTTTGTAACACACTGAGGGAAAGAACACCTGTCTGGGAGCTAAATTTGCACTGCGCTGAAATACATATTAAAATAAAAAATGCTGATTAAAAGTGGCATTTAAATCTAGCCATTCGGTGGACTTGGTAGGTAGATTTGACCTGATGCAACATTGTGGTAGATTAATTAAACGATCCCACTCGTTGGTCGCTTTCTTCCCTCTTAAGAGAAATATCATTCAAAAGATACCTAAATTTCATAAAATTTGTACTTATTATACGTTTTTGAAATAACATCAAAAACGTCAGAAAATGTTCTTTTAGTAGTCTCCTTGTTGGCGAAAATTGGCATCTTTTGAAAGTTTCTATAAAATTGTATCATAAAATCACACGTTCTTTATTTAATATAAACAAATGTACCATATGCTGAATTCAAATTTGTATGTGAAGTTTGTGGGTTCATAAGCTTGAAAGCTGATTGACTAAGAATCAGTAAACTAATCACATTACTAATTGCCATCTTCAGTATAGTAAATTTAAGGGAAATGCTAACGAGTGCCCTACGGGCATTTTTTGAGGACTTCAGATAGTAAGTTTTTATGGAAAGTTGTGCATTCAATGCATCGGAAATTGAAGTATTAGACATTTCCAATGAATAGTTTCTTAATTTAGAATCCCTGAAGAGTGCCTAGCAAGACCCTAAATTTAATTATATTGTGTGATATAATATTAAATCTATCAAGTTTGAGCCTGAGTTGTGCAGCTTGAATTTGAGTATACCAACTGTGCTTTTGAGCAATGATTTAACACCCAAGTGTTGGGCTCAATGTAACACCTAATAATAATTTGAGGGTTGAAGCATGTATTTTTAGGAAAGGCAGTGAATTTCACACTGGAGTCTTGCTGTTTATTAATGTTAGCTTTTCTTTTTCAGTGGAGCAGGAGAGCTTTGTAGACGCATCTAAAGAAGGGAGTGATCTTGAGCATGATTTACAAGTGTCTCTGCAGACTGAAGAATTGGACGCTGATGTACAAAAACCTGAGGTCAGTTTTTGCTTGTTTTGCTGTCTCCTAAGTGGTTTTATGTTCTTTCTTTCTAGCCTTTTTGATGTTTATTATGCTTCAATAGGGTCCATGACAGTGAACAAAACACATTCTATTGTGCACTATTAGCAACATAGGTCCTGAATGATATTTAAGTTTTGTATATTTCTTATGATTTCATGAATAAAAATATTGGGCTGAAGCTACCACCGTATATGACCTCCAAACTCTCTAGCGAATACGTAGTGTTGGATACCGTGTTGTCTTGCAGTCGAAGACAAGATTAAAAAGAAGCCTAATGGAATCATTGTGATGTATATTTTTTTATGTGGAGCTTAGTTTTTTTATTTGTATTTTTATTTTTATTAGGTTCACTTGCTAAACTTGTTGAAAAAAAAGTCTAATAAATATTTCAAAATATAGTTTTTAATAATAGCGTAGGGTAGCTGTGCTGTCGCAGAGCATAGCGTTTGATAACCCCTATTTGGTCTTGGTGGTGTTTTGTTTTCAAAAAGGGTATGCTGACAGCCTTATAAAATTATCATAGTTGAATTTCTTTTAACATGTTAGTCTCTTAATTAATGAAATAAACAGGAAGGACCTGAATTTTTAAAGATGTCTATGGCTACACCATTGCCTGTATTGTACGTGGACGATGGAAAGGCAGTTTTACGCTTTTCTGAAATCTTTGGTATTCAGGAACCTCCCCGAAAGGGAGAAAAGAAAGAGCGCCGGCATTCCACTCCTAGAGGTATATACCTAGAGATAGCATATTTACCTAAATTTTGTTTTGCAAATGTTAGAATTTGTTGAGTTTTTCCAAGAGAGGTATGACTTAAGTAGTTGTCTCAATTTTGTACTATTACGAATAATTAAATTTATGACTTGCATTGGTGAGATTTTTGAATGAAGAAATGAGATGCTTTCTCTCCGCGGTGCATTACAATATGGTTTCTGTCCTAATTGGCTGTTTTTTCACTTGTATTTCCAGATAGATACAAGTCTTTCGATTTATCAGATGATATTGTAGAAGAAGATGAAGAGGAATTCCTTAAAGGTTTCTCTCAGAGTCTAACACTTAACAAACCGGTTTGTGTAGTCCGTACTGATGTATCAGAAAACAATGTTGACTTGGAATTTCCGAAATTTGGATTTCTTCATGGAGATGCCTCACTTACTGTGAAAGATGATCGGCAACCAAAGGACTCTTGTCTTAGTGGTGAACCAATGAAAGGGGATTTTGCAGATGATCTTTCCTGGAAAGATCATACCCTCATGTTAGCCAACTTTTATCCTCTTGATCAGCGAGACTGGGAAGATGAAATCCTCTGGGGCAACTCTCCTGTTGCAAGTGATAATGATAATAATGTTGAGAGCTGTGAAATTTCTGGATCTGAATTGAGAACTTCTGATGGCAGTGAAATAGAAATTGAAACCGGGAAACAGAATCTTCAGTCAGAGCCCCATAAGATACTGGAGGAGAAAGATCATAATGTATTCACGTGCTGCTCTCCTGTTTCATTGGATCCCTTAGGCTCAAGGGATTCTAACGGGGTCAAAACCAATTTAATATCCGAAAATCTTTTTCATCCCCAGCTTTTGAGGCTAGAAGTGGACAGTTCTCGTATTACAGATGGAAGAGGGGTGGATATATCCGAGAAGCATAATCAAATTGGTCAAGCAAAACGTTTGACCAAGGTTATGTCACAAAACAGAGACCTCATGGATGATTCATGGGTAGACAAAATAATGTGGGAGGAGCTTGACAGGCCAAAGACGAAGCCAAAGCTTATATTTGATCTTCAGGATAATCAAATGCACTTTGAAGTTTTGGATAGCAATGACGGTACCCATCTTCACCTTCATGCCGGGGCTATGATTTTAACTCGCTCTTTGAAATCAATTAGCGTGGAGTCTTCTGAGCTACCGGGACATGGAGGTCAATATGGTTGGAGGTATGTTGCTAATGACAAACACTATTCAAATCGGAAAACTTCTCAGCAATTGAAATCAAACTCAAAGAAACGTTCAGCTCATGGTGTCAAAATTTTCCACTCGCAACCCGCACTGAAACTGCAGACCATGAAATTGAAGTTGAGCAAGTAAGAATTTTTCATTTGAGGGAGGGGGTCTTGATAGTATCAATTTTTTGTCTGTCACATGTTTTGCCTGGATTTGAGACGTTTTTTGTTTATTAGTATATTATTTTTTTGAAATCAAGGTTTCCAGTAAAGTTTAGATGCAAGCTTGTTTGATGTTTGTGTGGTTATTTGATATTTGATTCTCAAATATGGTACCTTCTTCCTAAGATTTTGAGCTTTCTTTTTTTCTTGGTTTGTTAGCCCCATTCTTGAAGGACATAACTTGTGGTTTTTTACAAGTCAGGTGCTTATGAAAGAATTGTATTTTATCATCTGTTTTGGTAGAGGCGGCATTAGTTTGTACAGAAATGTCTTGATAAATATAATTACTATCCCCACGTTTGAAAGGTTAACATAAAAGGTCCTTTTACATTGAATGATAAGAACTTATATGTGCTGAAAGGAATAATAGTGCATACGTTACTAAGAATTACTCAAAGAGTTTCTCTTTGACCCCAAACTTGTTATTAGGGATATAATTATGTTTGTGGAATCACATAGGCATTCTGTTCATGTCTCTATCATGGGTGATGATATTTTTGTCATGCAGATCGATAGACTGGGAATCATTACTGTATTCTTGAGTATTTCTTCTTGCTCCTCGATCTATCCAGTATTTTGTTTGAGGATATTTATCAATTTTTCTCTCAATTTTTAATATAAAAATAATAATTTCATTTTATGGTTATTGACCCTTAAAATCATAATTTTGTTTGATGTTTGAGGATATATAGAATGACATTTTGTTAAAAAGAAGTAATGCTATGTCAGTTCAATACACATTTTGAAAAACATGCGAGCCAATCATATGATTTTTCGTTGTTTGTAAAATCTGTTACATTCCATGTCATGCCCATAATCAGTCACCAATGCGCTATCTCTTTCTTTTATCAGTCAATTGGCTATATTAATGTTGGATTTGCTTATGCCACTTATCAAGTTCCCGTAAAACCTTAACTGATTTGCACGTCTGGGGTCTGCCCCTTTTCTTTGTCCTTCATTATCTGTTTTCCATTGTGCATTGTAGATATTTCATGTCTTTATATTCTTACGAACTCTTTTGCAGTAAAGATATTGCGAATTTTCACCGGCCTAGAGCACTATGGTATCCCCATGACAATGTGGTGGCTGTTAAAGAACAAGGGAAATTACCTACTCATGGACCCATGAAAATTATTATGAAAAGCTTGGGTGGCAAGGGGTGTAAGCTGCATGTTGGTGCTGAAGAAACTCTCTCTTCTGTTAAAGCAAAAGCTTCCAAAAAACTAGGTTGTCAATTTTTCTTTTCCATTCTCCAGTAATTTTTTTTATTTCAATAAAAATATATATTAAAATCACGATAAGCTGTCATTTTTGTTCAGTTCCCTAATGATTTTTTTGTTGTCTTTTGGGTCTTATCCTAGTCTTCAGTTCTACTTCCTCATATGATTGACGAGGGATTTTTGTTTTTGGTAGATTTCAAGGCAACAGAAACAGTGAAAATATTTTATTTGGGTAGGGAGCTTGATGATCAAATATCACTCGTTGCACAAAATGTTCAGCCAAACTCCTTGTTACATCTTGTCCGTACAAAGATACATTTATTGCCTAGGGCACAAAGGGTTCCTGGTGAGAACAAGTCTCTGCGTCCTCCCGGAGCATTCAAGAAAAAATCTGATCTTTCTGTAAAAGACGGACATGTTTTTCTTATGGAGTGAGTGATTTGAAACTTTTGTTCTGCTACTTTGTATGTGTGCTCTTTGTTGGAACATAATAATTTTCTATTTTCATGCGTACATGCTTCAAAGGGAAAGTTCAATTTAAGGTTGAGAATGACACTACTGTGAGAGATACAATGCTATAGTTTGTTCTCTTCTGATTAATGAGCACCTTCCCCATAAAGCCATCACTAGCAGTTGGCCATAGTTATTAATATTTACGTGTGTGATATAGTCAACCTATTCAATGTGTTTACTAGGATTGGTTTTGCCATCCAAAAAGGCTTAGCGGCGCAGCTTGTTGCCCGCTTGCCTTCCACTTACATGTAATTTTCTGAAACTTAATAGTATTAATTTACGCAATGTTAGTCTTTCAGATTCCAAGACAAATTGGTAGAATCAATGTTAGCTAACATTGAATGTATCTATACACAAAGGGTAATTTAGTAATAATCATACCAGAATTATACGCATTAATTACAACACCGACTTTTCTTAATATGTGTAGAAAATGCCGAAGGGTTTTCAAAGGACTATTGGGCCTTGTAAGAATGAGAGCCCAAACCTGAGGTGTGGAGAGTGTATGTCCGCAAAGAAAAAAGAATTCTGTTAGAAGTGAGGAATATATTGAGGAGGGTAGTGTAGCATTGATTATGCATGTTCATTGTTATTGTTGACATAGTAAAATATTTCTCTGGTAGGAGCCTTAGCTCTGGTTTCACTATCCTTGTCATCATCCTTTTCACAATTTACAATCAATATACACTATTCCATTTATCTATTTCTTGCATGTTGCAATCATGTTTTATAAAAATAAGGACAGAGGGAGTAACTCTTATGCTCATATTCCTGCTCTATTTAATTTGAAATGATTTTGAGATGGTACTCTGTAGTTATCTAGTCCTTATGATAAAACTGAAATTATTGCGAGCACTGAAATCAATATTTATTTTTTGCCTGATATTTATTGTGAGCATGTCCTCTTGATACCAATTCTGATATATCCAAGTGAAAAATATTGATTTGGCAGTGCACTACCTTGATTTTATTATTTTGCTAATATATTTTTTTCTTCAACGGCTGTGCCCTTTTTACTTTGTTTTTCCTTCGTATTTTGCTAAATGAATGAGGATTGGGGATACTTTATCATTAACCTCATTGACTATGTTTTCCTCAGGTACTGTGAAGAAAGGCCTTTACTTCTCAGCAATGTTGGAATGGGTGCAAGACTTTGTACATACTATCAAAAATGTTCTCCGGATGACCCATCTGGTGCCTTATTACGCAATACAGATAGTAGCTTGGGGCATATTATTTCTCTGGACCCTGCCGATAAATCTCCTTTTCTTGGTGATTTAAAACCTGGTAGCAGTCAGTCATCGCTTGAGACCAATATGTATAGAGCACCCATATTTACTCATAAAGTTCCACCAACTGACTATCTGCTGGTTCGCTCTCCAAAGGGAAAGCTATCGTTAAGGCGCATTGATAAAGTTAATGTTGTTGGACAGCAGGTCAGTACATCCTTGTTAATTGTTGTTTGTAGAATTAATATTTTTCTTTTAATTCTTTGAATTTAACTTACTGATAAACTGAAGGAATTTGTTCTTATGTCTCTCGTTGTTTGATATAAACCTTAACAGATGGAATATTTTGAACTGTTTAATGTGTTGTTAATCTTTAGTATCTTTTCCTTGTTTGATACTGCTATTTCCATACTGCTATTTCCATTCCAAATATACACCACCTAATTTTTTTTTTGATACTGCCATTTGCATCCCAAATATACATCACTGAAAATTTGTTGATTTATTCAATTTCTCTTCGCAGGAACCTCTTATGGAGGTGTTCTCGCCTGGAAGTAAGAATCTTCAGACTTTCATGATGAACAGGTTATTGGTACACATGTGCCGTGAATTCCAAGCAGCAGAGAAGCTGCACTTGTCTCCCTACATTCGCATTGACGACTTTCTTTCGCAGTTTCCTTTTCTTTCAGAAGCCTCATTTCGTAAGAGGATCAAGGAATATGCTAATTTACAGGTATTTATAGCTCATTATCATGTTAGAGTATGAAGTGGTGGATGCTAATGGAATTCCTTATTACTTCAAAGTGATTGAACGAAAATTCTACAAGATGTTTTGCGTTGTATTTAAAGTGATTTTTGTAATACAATCTTGTTTCTAACTTTTATTATATCTTTTGGATACCTGAATGTTTCATTCAATATGTATTACTGCAGAGGGGCGCAAATGGACAGTCAATTTTTGTTAAAAAGAGAAATTTCCGCATGTGGTCTGAAGATGAATTGAGAAAAATGGTGACACCAGAGCTTGTGAGTTCCATCATTTGACATTCAGTTCCTTTGTCTATGAATAATACATCTCTTTCTGCTGAAATGCGCTGTTAACATCATAACAGTAACACAGAAAATTGTCTTAAAAGCATGATGTGATGGTTTCGAACTTGCGTTGTACAATTTATCCCATCAGCTGCTCGGTTCAGAGTTGCATACATGATACTGTTCTCTGAGTTGTTGAAAAAGCATGGTTTTAAAAATTGTAACGAGTTTTTATCAGATACTCAATATGCATGTTTCCGCGCTCTGCCTGACACTTTTTATATAATTAAGGTTCAGGGTCTTGATGCTTATTAGCGTGGTGTGTGTTCCGATGGTGGTTTAATTGCCTGTCAACGTGTGTCCAGAATCTGCACGCTTATGCTTTATTGTTTGTTTTTATGAGATGAATTTCATTTCTTTAATATGATTCCTTCTTTGTCCATCTGTTTGATTTACATTGTTTTAGGTTTGTGCCTTTGAAAGCATGCAAGCTGGCCTCTACCGTTTAAAACATTTAGGAATTACTGAAACACATCCTAATAATATTTCATCTGCAATGAGCCGGCTTCCTGATGAAGCAATAGCACTGGCTGCTGCATCACACATTGAGAGGGAACTGCAAATTACTCCATGGAACTTGAGTAGCAATTTTGTTGCCTGTACACGCCAGGTGATCTATGTTCGATTTTTAGATTAGTTGGCTTCAGCATATATCTTTGCTTATTCGTTATGTGTTCAAATTTCTTAATATTGGATTTTTTACGGTCCTTGTTTTAAAGGGAACGAGAAAAAGAGTTCTTTTTTCTTTTCAAATGAATCAACTGCCAGTAATGAACCGAGTATTACAGATTGAGCTTACTGCAGGATATTATTGTTGTATATGCTTTTTTCACGAACGAGTTAATGACTTGTGTAGGTCGTTCATGCTTCATAGTGTATTTACACATTTGTTTATTTAGATATACTTAGATTTTTATACTTGAACCCCATCTCAAATAAAAGTTTTTTCTTTTTACCTTCTCATTTATACTTTGCTACTTTAAAGTTGAGTGAAAAATAACATTTCACAGAAGAATGTCATAAAGTTGACTTCTTGTGTTATTAAGTTCAACTAGAAGATGCTTTTGCTCCATTGAAATTTGCATGAATTATTTTGGTTCCCTGAAACATGTCAGTCGTGCATCCATAAATGACCTTTAATTATTGTAATTCTACAATTTTAGTGTTGAGCATGGCAGAGATGAAGATGTTGCGTTGGATGTGTGGTAAGACGAGATGGGATAGAATTAGAGATGACAACATCAGAGAGAGAGTTGGGGTAGCACCTATAGTAGAAAACATGGTAGAAACTAGACTTAGGTGGTTTGGGCATGTAGAGAGAAGACCTGTGGACTCTAGTTAGGGGAGTAGATCAGATGTAGGGGAGTCAGATCACTAGAGGTAGGGGTAGACCTAGAAAAACAAGACAAACTATTGGTAACGATCTAGAGATAAATGAGTTGGAGAAAGACATGGTTTTTGATAGAACACTACGGCGTTGTTTGATTCATGTAGATAAGGCTTGGTTTGTTGTTGTTGTTGTACAATTTGAGTGTCGTATCAATCAAATAAAGTTTGAGCGTAAGTGAATTCTACATTATTTATGAATTAGATTCCTGAAGCAAAATAATTCATGCATCCTCTTTCCACTGTTTTTGTGATAACTTTATTTTATGGATAGAATTGAGTAGGCATACTTTTATCTTAAAAAAATTTGCTTTTTGAAACAAATTATTTTTCAGAAGATAGGGGTTATGACATATGATGAAGTATATCATCTCTATCTTCTCAATAATATAAAGTAAATTTACTACACTGACTATTGTCTTCTCATATTTTTTTTTTCCTTCACTAATTGACTAAATTACTAATGAAAAGTTTCTCCCCCACCCGTGGAATATTTTCTTTGGCAGGGTAAAGAAAATATTGAACGGATGGAAATCACAGGTGTTGGTGATCCATCAGGTCGTGGCTTGGGATTTAGCTATGCTCGGGCACCTCCAAAGGCACCAGTGTCTAATGCAACGGTGAAGAAGAAAGCAGCTGCTAACCGAGGAGGTTCCACTGTTACTGGTACAGACGCTGATCTACGTAGATTAAGCATGGAGGCTGCACGAGAGGTGTGTTGTATTGTAGTGGTCTGCTTTGAACTGTATGTGTATTATAACTATGTATGTGAATCTTGTTCAAAAAACTATGATTATTTTGCTTATCTCCAATTTCACCATTACTAGTTGCTTTTGTTTTCTCACGCATAACTTATGTAGCAAATGAATTTTCTATATATATATATATATATATATATATCTGTGTGTGTGCCTTTTTGGCTTCTGGCTGCTTGAACCATGTCGGAATATCATAGCATATTTAATCCATGTGGATTCATGTTTTTAATTTCAGACATGTTCTTATTCCAGGTACTTCTTAAGTTCAATGTTCCTGAGGAAGACATTGCAAACCAAACCAGATGGCATCGCATTGCTACGATACGCAAACTTTCAAGTGAGCAAGCTGCATCTGGGGTTAAGGTTGATCCAACAACTATAGGAAAATATGCTCGTGGTGGTCAGCGAATGTCCTTTCTTCAGTTACAGCAGCAGACCAGAGAAAAGTGCCAGGAGATTTGGGATAGACAAGTTCAGAGTTTGTCAACTTTCAATGGTGATGATAATGAGAGTGATTCAGAAGGGAATAGTGATCTAGATTCTTTTGCTGGAGATCTGGAAAATTTGCTTGATGCTGAAGAGTTTGAAGATGGTGAAGAAGGTACTAATGACTTAAAACGTGATAAAGGAGATGGTGTTAAGGCTCTCAAAATGAGAAGACGAACAACATTGGCCCAGACAGAGGAAGAAATACAAGATGAAGCAGCTGAGGCCGCTGAATTATGCAGGTTGCTTAAGGATGGTATGATATCTTATTGGTCATTGGAATATTATTCCAGGCCCTTTTCTAGAATATTAATCCAGGCTTTTATCAGAACTGAATTTCATCTTTGTTGTTCACTTGTTCTAATGAAGTGACCCGAATTTTTAATTGGATCACTATTTTGAAATGAACTGCTGACAAAAAAAAGAACTATTTTGAAATGAACTCAGATGTTGTCAGATTTGACTATTTTTGGCAATATTATATTCAGATGATGAAGCTTACCGGAAGAAAAAGAAGAAAGGCAAGGTTATGGTGAATCCAAGAAGATTGATACCAAAACTACAACCAAAATTTGTCTTTGACAACACTGAACAAGTAAAGCAAATAACAAATACATTGCAACTCAATGGATCTAATCATTTTAAAGAGGATGCATTTACAGATCATAGGGAGGTAAGGCAAAAATTAGTTTAGTCACATTCTAATGTCAATGCACATCTTCTCCTTTGGCGCACTTATTTCACAATTTGTACTCTGCAGATTATATCATAAATAGTTATGTAAACAAATAAATATCAACTGTGAGGCCTAATTCTTTTATTATATATGCTTTTGGCAGGAGGAAAATTTATCTGCTAAAAAAAGCAAATCAGTGAAGGTCAATAAAGTAAAGAAGAATGACATTTCACCCATTAGTGTACCAAATAAAAAAATCAAATTAAATATGGGAGAAGGAATTAAGGTAAGCGATTGACATTTTCGTGTTTCTTTCTTCTCTTTTCTTTATCTTGAAAGACCCTTTTAAATGGTTGAATTTACATAAAAGGTAACTGTACTTGACTCCAAAACTATTCATTTAATGGTGTTTGCTGATGAAGATACATTGGTTATATTCCTGTATCAAAGTTTTTAAAATTCTTTCCTGTAAATAATGTATACCATATATGTACATTCATATGCCAAAGTACTTCACATCGACGAGAATAGTATTTCTATGTAGATGGTTCTATTCTAGGATCACTGATAAAATTCATAATGGTTTACCAAAGAATTTCACAGGGATATTTTGATTTTTTTAGAGTAAGTACGTTTCTAATTTCTCTATTATTTTATGGAAAGATTCCACTAATTTTAGAACAGAAACAAATGCTTTGAATAGTCTCTTCTTTATGTTTGTTCAAAAATTGCAAAATATTATCACGTTTTACAGATGCACCATAATCTTTGATATTGTTTTCTCCATGTTATAATCTTTGATATTGTTTTCTCCATGTTTGTGTGAATATTTTAACTGCATTGGAAGATTACTCCTGAAACTATCTTGAATTTATGTATGGAGAACCAGGTATTTAAGGAGAAAAAACCATCAAGGGAAACTTTCGTTTGTGGAGCATGTGGCCAGGTACGTATCTGGAATTTTCCCTTGTAGTCCTTTTATCCAGAGAACTCTTTTGTGAGACACCTGTTGCTTGAGGTTTTATGATTTTTGTTTATGAAATAGAGATATGGAGTTAAAATTGTAACTTTGCAAATGTATTATGAAAAATAATTATCTGGAAACTAGAAGTTAACATTTACTGTTCTACATTAATTAAAGAAGTTGTGTATCAATAAATACAAAATATGAGGGTGTTTATATATATATATATATATATATATATATATATATATATATATATATATATATTTGCACTACACGCCTTTATATATATTATTGTTCTAATTTTTTTGTTGATAAACCAGCTTGGGCACATGCGAACAAACAAGAACTGTCCGAAATATGGTGAAGATCCAGAAGCACAACTTGAATCTACAGACATGGAAAAACCAACTGGAAAATCCAGCTTTGGTGATCCCTCTAGCCAGTCCCAGCATCAACTCCCCTCCAAAAAGTCAATATCAAAAATTGTAACAAAACTTGCTCCAGTTGATAATTCAACAAAAATTCCATTGAAGTTCAAATGTAGTTCGACAGAGAAATCTTCTGATAGACCTGCAGTAGAAACTCTGCAGAGTTCTGACAAGCCAGTCACTTCTGACAAGCCTGTCATTTCTGACTCAGAAACTGCCAAGTCTGCTAAAATTAGTAAGATAATTATTCCAAACAAAGTGAAATCAGATGATACACAGGCTGAATCTCTTAAGCATGCTATTGTTATACGTCCTCCTACTGATCCAGGTAGAGGTCAGGTTGATTCTCATAAGTTTCCAATTAAAATCCGCCCGCCTGCAGAAATAGATAGGGAAAGAAGTCACAAAAAGATTGTTATAAAACGTACAAAGGATGTTGTTGATCTGGAACTTGACAGTCCTGGTGGAAACACAGTATTTGAACACAGAAAAACTAAAAGAATTGTGGAATTGGCAAATTTTGAGAAGCACAGAAAGCAGGAGACCATGTATTCGACTGATAATTTGGTAAAACGGAATTCTAAAGAGGATAGAAGATGGTGGGAAGAGCAAGAGAAACGAAGAAATGAAGCGAGACTCAGGGAAGACAAAGCAAGGAGGTATCGCAAAGAAGAAATGAGAATGCAGGAACAAGAAAGATTAAATGATTTAAAAATGCAGGAACAAGAAAGATTAGATGATTTAAGAAGATATGAAGAAGATATTAGAAGGGAGAGGGAAGAGGAAGAACGGCAAAAAGCTAAGAAGAAAAAGAAAAAGAGAAAGCCCGAGTTAAGAGATGAGTGTTTAGACGATTCTCGGGAAAGAAGATATGGTAAGAGGATGCTTGAAAGAGAACGTAGTGGAAAAAGAAGATCCGGTGTTGAGTTAGGAAAGTTTGGTGAAGATTTTATGCCGCCAACAAAACGCCGAAGAGGGGGAGGAGGAGAGGTACATTTCTTGCATGTCATTTTCATTATTTTGTGTGTTTGTTTCACCTTCATGTAAGCTAGGAGCAATAGTACTGTGACATCTTTCTATCAGTTTTGAGGAAAGTCTGTTATTTTGTGTGCGGTTTCACCTCCATTTTCACATACACGACACACAAACGTGTTATATAGGAGAAATAACTAGTCATTTGAATTTTTGATTTGTGGTTATTTTTGCTGTGGGTTTTTCCAGAATTGTAATTCAAGAGTTAGCAGCTTGTTTTTCTTCTTAAGTAGTTTAAGCTATGCTGCAATCATAATGATTTTTGGTGTATAAGTCATTTAAGGATGTAACAAGGTGGGGATGCAGGGGGGTATCTCCTGCCAGGAACATACCCTTCATTCCCTCGACAGAGACCTGCTGACAGGATTTACTTCTTTTGGATCTTTTTGGTAGGCTTTGGAAAGAGAACATCATTCCTTTAGGGTGAATAAATTAGACAAGTGCCTAAAAGAAAGAACATCATTTAATTGTGGGTGCTTTATGTTTTATTTTGTAGCATAACAGGTGTGTGTTTACTTGGCTTGAGTTATATGTTAACTTCAATTTTTTTTATTTTTTTTTTGTGAAGGTTGGTTTGGCAAATATCTTGGAGAGTATTGTGGATGCCATTGTGAAAGATAGGTATGACCTGTCTAATCTTTTTTTGAAACCAGTGCCCAAGAAACTTGCCCCTGACTACCTGGATATCATAGAGAGGCCAATGGATCTTTCCAAAATCAGGGAGAGGGTGCGGAATATGGAGTACAAAAGTCGGGAAGACTTCAGACATGATGTATGGCAAATTACTTTTAATGCCCATAAATATAATGATGGGCGAAATCCTGGAATTCCTCCGGTTGCGGATATGCTTTTGGAATATTGTGATTATTTGTTGAATGAGAATGATGATAGTCTCACTGCTGCTGAAGCCGGTATTGAAACTAAAGATTTCTAAGCGATGTCAAATTCAGATCATGATATTTGAATGAAGTGTTAGTTCTAGTTTTTTTTTTTTTTTTGTAGATAGTGTAAGTTCTAGTATGAAAATAGATGGAAAATTATTTTGTATTTTTCTTTTAAAGATGTCAAAGAGCGTTGCAATTTGTATGGAAACAAGGTGATAATGATAGTATCACCGTGTGGCTCATTGAATTTTTTCGTGTGTAACAATGTAGTCTGAGAATGGCCCCCTCAAGAATTTTTAGGGCCAGAGAAAAAATATAGCAGGATGCAGATTGGTGAACATATGAATATTTCTTTTAATACCAATTATAGACATAGACTTTACTATTAATAAAGATAAAAAAGAAAAGAAAGCACTTGAAATAACGTCAACATCTCTATAATTACTCAAACAGAAATTTCGAATCTGTTTTTCTTTTGTTGTTAATTCCGTATCATTGTGTTTAGTGTTTTGAAGCAGTTTTTGTTTAAGTCCACACACCCCATTGCTATTTACTTTTGAGGAATTTGATTATACAAGTTTTAATACAATAATACTCTCCGTTTCAAAATAATATCGTTTAAGGTTTTATACACATTAAGAAATATATTAATTAAAAGAAAGAGATGTTATTTTACCAAATTATCCTAATTAACTATTGGTTTGATTTTCATTAAAGAAAAATAATACTTTGGTAGTAGTGTATATGGTATTAATTTAAGGATAAAATTGAAAAGAAACTGTTATTATTGCATTGAAAACTGAAAGTGATATTTGAAAGATTTTTTTGCAAAAACGACTCATTTTGAAACGGAGGGAGTACTATATTTGTTTCCTTAACTAGTGGTCGAGGCGCTGATTAACATTTTCCTTATTTAAATTAGCAATTAATTAGAAGGGTTGAGTTTAATAGAAGATGCGAGTTTTTGGTGTGGTGAATTAAAAATCAAATTTTGAGTGAGAGAGGTGCTTACTTTTTACTTTTAAGGTGTGGCAATGTTTCACACATAATATCCTCATATTGTAACATTAGTTAACTAAGTAGGCCCGACCATATAGATTAAGAGACACATAATGTTCTACTTATATCATATCTCTATTTAATTCATTAATATCTAAATATTTCTTAATAGTTTTTGTTATAGCTTCCTATGTATTGTTTATAGAGAACTGCTGGCGTTAGTCTCTCACACACTCGCGGTCAAACACTCGTCCACATACTATTGTCACATAGCAACCGGCTCTTTCTATTATTTTTTTATGGGCAAAAAGGGGAAGAGCCCTCTCTCTCCTCTTCCAAGTTCAATCCAACAAACATCAGTCTCACTTATCCTCTCTTAAAACACAAATTGCTCGCTCATCCTCACTCACCCATCAATATCTCACACCTCCAATCAAACTCCAGTTGTCCCACAATACAGGTAACCACAATCACATCGTTGTTGTGCTTTTCGGGTCGATCAAAAATAAGGATTTATCCAGATCAATAACTTCCTTAGATCTATTATTTCTACCAAAGATTAACAACACACATAATCAGAGATCGGGAAAAGAGAGAGTACTGGTTTCACAAAATTTGTATTATGTAACGAGATTTAAGACATAATTGGCTTTGTTCTGGAAAAAAACATAAAAGAGGGATAGTTTTGGTTTTGAAGCTTTACGCATGATACAACACAGAGAGGTTGAGATTTTTTTTATTGGAGATGCAAAACACATGAAAAGGGGTGTTTCTGGATTTTTATTATATTAAAAAATAAAAAGCTAAAATTTATTCAACCGACTGCACCAGTTTAAAATAAAAAAAGTTGACTGACGTGTGCTAATAATCAGGCAAGTGTTTGACCGCGAGTGTCAGTCTCTCACAAACTCACGGTCAAACACTCGCCCACATACTATTGCCACATCAGCATACTTTTAGTTGTGAAACTAGGCAGACGGCTCTTTCTATTTTTCTTTATGGGCAAAAAGGGGAAGAGCCGTCTCTCTCCTCTTCCAAGTTCAATCCAACAAACATCAGTCTCTCTCTTCCTCTCTTAAAACACAAATTGCTCGCTCATCCTCACACTCACCCATCAGTATCTCACACCTCCAATCAAACTTCAGTCGTCCCACAACACAAGTAACCACAACCACAACGTCGTTGTGCTTTTCGGGTCGATCAAAAATAAGGATTTATCCAGATCAATAACTTCCTTAGATCTATTATTTCTGCCAACAATTAACAACACACAGAATCAGAAATCGAAAAAAGTGAGAGTGCTAGTTTCACAAAATTTGTATTATATAACGAGATTCAAGACATAATTGGTTTTGTTCTCGAAAAAAACATAAAAGAGGGATGGTTTTGATTTTGAAGCTTTATGCATAATACAACATAGAGAGGTTGGGATTTTTTTTATTGGAGATGCAGAGCACATGAAAAGGGGTATTTCTGGATTTTTATTATATTAAAAAATAAAAAGTTAAAATTTATTCAACCGACTGCACCAGTTAACCGGTTTAAAATAAAAAAAACTGACTGAAGTGTGCTAATAATCAGGCAATTGTTTAACCGCAAGTGTGTGAGAGACTGACGCTAGCAGTTCTCTTGTTTATATGTTCTACTCTCCATGCTACACAATTTATAAGTATTCTCTCTAGATGTACAAATCATCTCAGTTGAGTTTTCACAGTCTTTTCTACCCTCTCTTAATTATTGTCTTTTTAATTCTATCGTACCATACTTAAATGCAACATTCTCATCTCTGCTACACTTGTTCTATCGGTGTGTTGGTTCTTTGCTACTTAATACTTCGTCCTTTACAACATCGTTAGTCTTGTTCTGTATGGTATAATATTTTCTTTATTTTGAGCGAGACTTTTGGATCACATAAAAAATTCGAAGTCTTCTCCATTTCAACTATCATGCTTGAATTTGACGATTTATATGGAACCAAGATATTTAAAAATATCTTGCCTCTAGTTAAAATCTCCTTCCAAATACTTTGTCTTGTTTCTACTCAAGAGAAACCATACACTTCTAAAACTTGTTTTCCCATCTACTTTCATTTAATTCGTTCATGGACTCTCCAAACAAAACTATATCATTTACAAAAAGTATGCAACTCTTTGTGGTTCATATGATATCACTCCATGAAACGTAGCAATTAGACACTTTCAAGGTCGACATATGAGACATAAAACTAAATTGATTGTCAATAATTTGACACAATTTTTTTAGTCTCCACTCGGTTCACTCTTTCTCATAACTTCATAATATGTTTCATATGTCTAACCCCCTTTATAATCTTTGCTATTTTATATATCTCCATTGTTCTTATATATTGAAATTAAAGCGTTTTCTCTCTATTTGCCTCACTTGTTTCCAAATAAATTTATTTCTTCTTCAGAAATAAGACAGAATGATTTGTACAATCAATCATCAATTAATTATATCACTACCTCCGTTCTTATATATAAGACCCTTTTGTTCATAATCACTATTGTTTTTACAATTTTATCCTGCAAGAGAGAATTAGTTTATATTTTCAATATGCTATTTATTGCTGGTTAAAGAAGAAGATGTATAATAAATATGGGTATGTAGGTAATGAAATAATTAATATGGACAACATTTTTTTCTTCAAAAAAGTTACAATTGCAAATGGAGGTAGAAATGACCAAACTCATAATTTTGATGTCAATCCAAAATTCACGTTTACGTAACATGACAACCATATTTACTTGTATTTTGAAGAAGTTTATTAGACTTTCATTTGATTTTTTTGGTGGTTCTTTTTTTGAATTTATTCGATAAAACATTACTAGTATGTTTGGAATCACATCAAACAAATATCAAAGTCACGTTTACACGTAAGTCTGAATTCACTTCAAAAACTAGAAAGCAAGACACATCCAAAACATATGTTAAATAATTTTAAATTCTTATGAAGTTTGTAGTGTTGTTCTATTCAATAAAATATTTTTATTTTTAATAATCTATTATTAAATCGAATATATCTTTCAAATTAACTCTCATGAATTCTCGAAGTAACTTTACCTTTTCCATTCATACAATTCATTTTGACCAATATTTTGATCTCAGTTAGAATCTAAAAATGCTATAGAGGTGGTAGCACAGCATTAAATTAAAACCATACAAATTAAAACATATTTTAAACAAACCGATAATCTTCTTCTATAATAAAAAGTTAGAGTAACAATTACTGATCATCACTGTCAAAAAAACAATCACTTATCAATGATAATTAACTAAGTAGATTAAGATCTTAAGTAGATTACAACATTATTAAAATAACTGAAATTTACCCAAAGGATAACAAAGATAATGAAATCTAAACAACCTCTACTGTTTTAAGTTTAACATCAATTTCTTTCTGTTATGTAAGAAAAACAATAATCATTAGCAAATCTATTATTCAAATTTCAAAACTCTTTTTTTCTTTCTCTTTCTCTCTCTAAACTCCATAGCTACAAACTTCACTTTTCTGAGCTTCATTCTTCTTCAACCGACCCACATGCGAAAACCATGTCTCTTCTCAGCAGATTCTTCTACAAAAGACCCCCAGATGGTTTACTCGAATTCATTGACAGAGTTTACGGTAAAAATTCAATCTTTACATTTTCCCCATTTTTCTCATTTTTCAAAATTTTCCTCAATTTTTTGTAAATTTTTTATTTTGTTTGCAGTTTTCGATTCATGTTTTTCTACTGAAGCATTACCAGATGGAATGTACCAGCTATATCTTCACGAAATCGTGACAGAATTACACGAAGAGTTTCCAGAATCATCCTTTCTAGCGTTCAATTTTCGCGACGGCGAAAAGCGAAGCAATTTCGCTGAATTAATGTGTGATTATGATGTTATTGTTATGGATTATCCAAAAAACTATGAGGGTTGTCCTCTATTGCCACTTTCACTTGTTCAGCATTTTCTTCGTGTCTGTGAGAGTTGGCTTTTGCTTGGTAATCATCAAAATGTGATTTTGTTTCATTGTGAAAGAGGGGGTTGGCCACTTTTGGCTTTTTTGTTGGCAAGTTTGTTGATTTTTAGAAGGGTTCATAGTGGTGAACGTAGGACACTTGAAATGGTTCATAGAGAAGCACCTAAGGGTTTGTTGCAATTGTTGTCACCTTTGAATCCACAGCCTTCGCAGCTTCGGTATATTCAATATGTCGCGAGGAGGAACATTGCACCGGAGTGGCCTCCTCCTGAGAGAGCATTGTCTTTGGATTGTGTTATTCTTAGGGGAATTCCTAGTTTTGATTCGTCTAATGGATGTAGACCGATGTTTAGGATTTTCGGGAGGAATTTGCTTAGTAGAGGTGGACTTTCTACACAGATGATTTATAATATGCATAAGAAGAAGAAGCATTTGAGGCATTATAGTCAGGTTTATGGATTTTTGTGTTTTGGTAGTGATTGAGTTTAAGGTAAAACTTAGATGCAGTTCCTTACGTACTGTCGGTATTGTGCTAAATATAAAAAACAGTTATTTTCAGTTTACATATAAGGAAAAAAAAGTTTTACAATGCACCTTTGGATCTAGTTTTTGACCGTTGATATGCATATGTGGTGTAGAACAAATAGGTAAAGGACTGCATCTAAGTTTATGCTTGATTTTATTGTGTTGTGTTAGTTTTGTTGCTTCATATTGTTGATGTTGGAATGTGTTGTGTTCTTTTTGAATCTCAGGTAGACTGTGATGTGATTAAGATTGATATTCAATGTTTAGTGCAAGGAGATGTGGTTCTGGAGTGTGTCCATTTGGATTTGGATCCTGAAAGGGAAGTGATGATGTTTCGTGTGATGTTCAATACAGCGTTTATTCGATCGAATATACTGATGCTGAACACTGAAAACTTGGACATTCTTTGGGATTCAAAGGAGCGGTATCCGAAAGGCTTCAGGGCTGAGGTGAGGGCTCGTTTTAGCATAGTATATATAACTATAGAGAATAATTTTGACGCACCGTCAATGTAAAACATTTTACACCGTCAATCAATCACAAACCATCATTTGTATACTTTTAAAGTTAGATATAATGAAAGTTAAACACTTTTAATGGTCAAATGGTTATAATTGTCTTACAGTGTAAGGAATATGTGATTGAATCCGACTGAAATTATAATTGTAGACCAGTTGTGATTGCTGTGATTTTGCTCTAGGAAGGTTGGTATCTGTTCTGATTCTGTTAAACCTCTAAATTTAGGTTTTATTTGGGGAGGTTGAAAACATAAGTCCTCAGAGAGCTTCGACAGAAACAGCCATTTTGAATGGTGAGGAGAAGGGTGGATTACCTATTGAAGCCTTTTCAAGAGTTCAAGAACTTTTTAGCGGAGTGGAATGGGTTGACAGTGGTGATGCTGCAGCAGTGTGGCTGCTTAGACAGCTTACTGTCTTAAATGAAGCCAAAGAGTTTTCAAGGATGCAAGGTAAAGGAAGTTGGTTTTCATCACCAGCTGACTCTGAAGAAGAAAATAATGGATCAAGTGTTGCTGATAGTTCAGATGAGGCCTTTGATGTTACTCCCAAATCGTCTGCTGTTCCTTCAAAACTATTGACATCCGACACCCCTGATTTGGATCATTTAGCTTTTGATAACAATGGTGGAAATCGTGTAAATAATGTTTCACCACCTCATCATGCTGGTGGTTCCCCTCTAGGTTGTAACACTGATAATGCTCCTGGTCCACCTCCACCCGCTCCCCCGCCCATGACCAGCAATGCTAGCAGTGCTTCAACATTTCATTCATCTCCTCCACCAGGACCTGTCCATACAAGTTCAGTCCCATTACCTCCACCCCCACCACCTCCTCCAGGATTTGCTCCCATGGGTTTAGCCCCACCACCTCCTCCAGTTCCATCACCGACAGGTTCAGCTCCGCCGCCTCCACCACCTCCTCCAGTTCCGCTGCGAACGGTTTCAGCCCCTCCACCACCTCCTCCTCCTCCAGTTCCATCACAGACAGGTTCAGCTCCACAACCTCCACCGCCTCCTCCAGTTCCGCTGCGAACAGGTTCAGCTCCACCACCTCCTCCAGTTCCGCTGCGAGCAGTTTCAGCCCCTCCACCTCCACCACCTCCTCCAGTTCCGCTGCGAACAGGTTCAACCCCGCCACCACCCCCTCCTCCAGGTTCTACACGAACAGGATCAGTCCCACCACCTCCACCCCCACCGCCTCCAGGCTCTACACAAACAACATCAGCCCTACCACCTCCACCACCACCACCACCGCCAGGTTCTGCACGAACTGGTTCTGTCCCACCACCTCCACCACCACCTCCAGGTTCTACACGAACGGGTACAGTCCCACCACCTCCGCCACCACCTCCAGGTTCTACACGAACAGGTTCAGCTCCACCACCTCCGCCACCTCCTCCAGGTTCTACACGAACAGGTTCTGCCCCACCACCTCCGCCACCTCCTCCAGGTTCTACACGAACAGGATTAGGCCCACCACCGCCTCCACCTCCTCCAGGTCCTCCTCGAACAGGTTCAGCCCCACCACCTCCACCTCCTCCAGGATCTGGACGAACAGGTTCAGCTCCGCCAGCACCTCAGCCTCCTAATGCTCCTCCTCCACCTCCTGGTCATGGCTCATTGCCGGCACCTCCACCTATTGCAGGCAGAGCCCCTAGCGTGCCTCCACCACCAGGTAAAGCTTCTCTAGCAACAACAAATGTGGGAAGAGGTCGTGGTACTGGTACGACTGGTATTGCCGTTAAAAAAACTTTGTTAAAGCCTCTGCATTGGGTGAAAGTTTCTCGAGCAGTGCAAGGGAGTTTATGGGCTGATTCACAAAAACAAGACAATAGTTCAAGGTACTGATTATTGACTTTTCATACTGGATATCACCAGACTTAATTTTCCTAAGAATTGTTTCATAGTCATGAATTGTCATTAAAGATTTGTTTCTTTGAACTTGTTGCGGGATTTACTGTTTAATATATCCCCCAATCCTTCATTGGATAGGACTTGGGAGGATAGGTTTCCTTTTAGCATTTCTGATTCAGATAATGAAAGTTTTTCTTAGGGCCCCTGACATAGACATATCAGAACTTGAGACCCTGTTTTCAGCAGCATCTATTTCTGATGGAAATAGTACTAAAGGTGGAGTTCGGCGTGGTCCTAATATTAATAAACCTGAGAAAGTACAATTGGTAAGCTACTCCTCATTGGCATAAATTATTTTACTACCCTTTGCTTAGAGTTTATATGCAACATGTTTGATTATAATATTATGTAATTGTGATTGGGTATCAGTATCATTGTAGTTTAAAATGGCAATAAACTGATATTAAGCATCAAAACTGTAGTCTCTAGAGATCCAGAGATTTTTCTGGTCTTGCTAATTGCATACCTTTAAAAAAAGGGACTGAGTACAGGAAATTTGATTACTAATGTTTTATATTGGATTTGATTGGTATGCAATTTTCTGTTGAAACAAATATTCCGTATTGCAATTTGCATGGGTGTTAAGATATGTTACATTAGTATTATTATGTCCTCTCTAACTTAATTAAATTAAGATACCTCAATTCTTCCTTTTTTGTGACAAAATTTCTTTGTCTGATTTATTTAGTATTTGATTGATAAAAAAAGTCTGTAACTAAATCCAAATTTTCATTTTTTTTTCCACTGCCAGGTTGACTTGCGTAGAGCATATAATTGTGAAATAATGCTCTCTAAAATCAAAATTCCTTTGCCAGATATGCTTGTAAGTTTTCTTATCCTTGCGTCCAGTTTATTTTCGAACTTGTAGTTTACCGGATGAAATCACCCTCTGTTATTCATGTTTCAGATGTTTTTCTCTGTTGTATCATATCACAAATATATAGTTAGATATTTCCTTAACTTTTGAGTCTTCATAGATATAGTGTTGATTTATCCATGTAGCTCATTAGTGCTGTTGATATTGAATGTTATTTATGGGCAATATTGTAGAGTTAATGCTCAATTTAACCCTTTTAAAGAATACTCTGTGTTAGAATTGCATAGGAGAATTAATAAACTGAAGTATACGGGCGTACAAATTAATAAACTGAAGTACATTAATTAATATTAATATATATCTTTAAAAATAAAGAGAGCGTGTTAATATCATGAGTCTTGCACTTGCTATAAGGTTTTGAAAGAGAGTAACTAAGTAGAGATTAAGACAAGAGACTCACATCTAGGAAAATCAATTTGGTGTTAGATGGCTTTATTTTTTCATATTTCCTCTTAATATTTTTCATTTTTATTGGTTTTGTTTTGGTTCCAGAACGCAGTTTTGGCATTGGATTCTTGTGTTCTGGATATTGATCAGGTTGAGAATCTCATCAAGTTCTGTCCCACAAAGGAAGAGATGGAGATACTGAAGGTACTCCTCTCCTCTCTCACACAATAACCTATAAAACGTTTTGTGAACTGCAATCTGTGACATTATTTAATTTCATATATTTGAAAGTAGAAAAACTGAATATTAATAGAAAAAGATACTAAAATTATGAGTAGCTGTGTTTTTTAATGGGAAGTAGGAAATAGTCTTTTTATATTTCTTGGCTAAAAATCTTTCTATTTTCAGAACTATACTGGGAACAAGGATATGCTTGGGAAGTGTGAGCAGGTTCTCTCCTTGATACTCTTTTGTCAACGAATCCTTTGCAAATTCTGCATCTCGATTCTAACAAATTTTTATTTTAATATTTTAATCAGTTTTTCATGGAGCTGATGAAGGTTCCACGAATAGAATCCAAGTTAAGGGTGTTTGCTTTTAAAATCACCTTTTCTGGTCAGGTATGGTGTCTAGGTTATCGTTACACATGCATAGTTTTGCAATCTACTGCTATTATTAAGAC
Organism: Medicago arabica; assembly: GCA_946800305.1. NCBI lineage: Eukaryota > Viridiplantae > Streptophyta > Magnoliopsida > Fabales > Fabaceae > Medicago > Medicago arabica. The sequence continues at coordinate 46,462,475 of OX326970.1, forward strand.
ATATGCTTTAAGACTTGTTTTTTTGTACTTTTACAGGTGAGCGATTTAAGGAAAAATTTGAATACAATCAACGATGCAACCAGAGAGGTACTGTTTAATGGATCTTGTCATTGACAAACATGTACCATTATTGGGCTGCATCGTTATATCATATTATCATTACCTGTGCTTACAGGTCAAAGAATCGGTAAAATTGCGTCAAATAATGCAAACTATTCTTACATTGGGCAATGCTTTGAATCAGGGAACAGCACGAGGTATCTCTATGAACTCTTACCTTACTTGAACGTGTTTTAATTTGAGATGGGTATTTAGTTTCCAGATTCATCTCAATATATTCAACGAAATAAGAAAAGTTCTCTTATGCCATTTAGCTTACATTTTCTATGTTGCTCAATGCAGGTTCAGCAGTAGGATTCAAATTGGACAGCCTTCTCAAATTATCTGATACCCGTGCAAGAAATAACAAAATGACTTTAATGCATTATTTGTGTAAGGTATATATGTCAAAATCTTCAAATAATACTTGCATTATATTATTTTATCTTTGAGGCAGTCGTGGACTATCCCGATATAATATTACCTACATAAAATATTATGTGAAAGACAAGAATTTCCATTTCCTTTCTGAAAAAAAGCTGTTGCTCTAACTTCTGATAATAAGGCTATTTTGTTCATTTTCTGGGCATTATTCGAGGCCTGTGCAATCGAGTTTATGTAACACTTTGGTCGTGCTTGATTTGTTGGTGTTTTTTGCTTTTAGTTGACATTGTTTTCACAAATGATTACGAAAACGTCAACTTATTTTCACTTTGTTATTTAATATCCTTATATTTACTATATGTTATTCAACTTTTAACTTTTTTATATTTTCTTTTTGTTCGATATAGGAGTATTTATCCATTTTGGTTCAATGTTATTTTATGCAAGGATATCAAAAAATTACCATTTGTTTTCCATCAACGTGCTTTTGATGCTATACCTTCGCAGAATTTTCCTCCTAATTCTAAATATTTTATTACTTTCATGCTAGCTTCTTGCTGAAAAAATGCCAGAATTGATAGATTTTGACAAGGATCTTGTCCATTTGGAAGCTGCTTCTAAGGTAGTCTCTTTGATACTAATGCTTTACCTTCACTTTATAATTTCACGTGTAAAGTTAGTTGTTTATTGATTGGTGCCCTATCCAATATCTAGATCCAACTAAAAGCATTAGCTGAAGAAATGCAAGCTGTGCATAAAGGTTTAGAGAAAGTTGAGCAAGAACTCACTGCTTCTGAAAATGATGGTTCTATATCTTCAGGATTTCGCAAGGTATTGAATATTGAATACAAATGGTAGCTCTTACTGAGCCCAATTTTCAACTATCATGCATCAAGCTAATTTTGTTTTTGTATAACATGTTTTATTGCCTGATGAGGAAATCCTTGATTTCTTTATTAAAACAACTGACTGCATGTGCTCATAATTTTCTGGGCAACTTTCTCTTGCTCAGGTGTTGAAGAATTTTCTTGACTTTGCCGAAGCTGATGTGAGGTCACTCATATCATTGTATGCTGATGTGGTGAGTCCTGTTATAGTTTATATCTTTTCTCCCTCCTTTTTTCAGAGTGTTGTTCTAGGATGGTGAGTTATTGCCTACTAAGAGAAGAGTTTAATGCACTATATACAAATGTAGACAGGGCTATATTGATAACTTACTCTTCCAACTGCTACTTATGGTTTTTTGTTTTGAAACTTTCTCTTCCAGGGAAGAAATGCCGATTCTTTGTCCAAATACTTTGGGGAGGATCCAGCCAGGTGCCCGTTTGAACAAGGTCTGTTGTTTTCTCCAGGACTGACCCTTATTCGGTTTTAAATCACAAAGCAAATAGTCGCATAACGCTTTGATTGGCTGATCACACATAAATTACCGTGTTTGTTTTATTTTAAAGATTCTGTCACGATTTTTTGACTTTCAAACCTGTGCTATTGTTGCAGTGACACAAATACTTGTTGTCTTTGTAAAGACCTTCAACAAGTCAAGGGAGGAGAATGAAAGGCTAGCAGACGTGGAGAAAAAGAAATTAGAGAAAGAAGCCCTGAAGGAAAAGACAGCAAATAACACACATTCTAGAAAAGACGTGGTTCGATAGAGATTTATTATAAACAAGCATGAGGCACGATTACTTTCAGTTCAAGCATGCTGAAGTTGAACTGTACATTTTGCACTCAAATGCAATTCATGCGTTTTTGCATGCATGCATGCACTATTGGGGATCTATATGTTCTATGACAATGCTAGCCGTTGGATCAAGGTGCGTGCATCTCTCCTTGTGCTAGTGGTAAAGGAGAAATAAATCAACAAGCTGGAGGTCTTTTGTAATTATACCACAGAGCAACTAATATCTAATATAGAAAAATCATTATGCTCATGCTTAGCTATATTTCATGAGGCATTTTACTCCTCTTTAGAATTGGGGCCATAATATTTTTTATTCAAATTTCCTTATACTTTTGAATGTTACACTTCTGTATCTGTATTATAGCAGCAGATGTTTTGTAGTTCGAAGATACTTCAGATATACGCTGATGAATTCTTCTACTTCACATGTATATATATGTCAACAATTTCTTTTTTGCCCATAATGAGTTATCCTTTTAACTTTCTTACACAAACTCTTTCACGTTTTGAACTCAAACCTTTTGAATTGATTCTACCTTGACAAATGTAATTTTGATCAAAATATTGATATGTTGGTTATTTTAAAGGAGTTAATTGCATTGGTTATATTTATTTACGAAGTTTTGCAGTTTTGAAATACTAACAGAATCACGTATAAAATATAATTGTTCAAAGTGTACCATTGGATGTGAAAGAAGAATGTAAGGTCTAGAAATGTTGGTGACTTTGATACAATTTGGCACCTTATAAATCTTACATAGGAATTGAAACAGATTGTTGCTCTGAGGCTTCTAATTTTTTGGTTTTTTCCTTTTCAAGCAAGTAAAGTCTCTCTGCTTCTGGAATTGCCTGTATGATTGTATGCAACTTGAAATTTAACTCATCCACTTTTTCCACGAGTCTGTCATTTGTAAACATTCCTAGAATAACAGTTTGGATGGTATCCCAGCTCTCTATTATTGGTAAAGCAATTATCACAGCAGAACCTATTGTACCCCATCCTATAGCAATCACAGCCCAGAAAAAGAAGTACCCTTTGCTGAACTCCCCTGTGATAATGAATAAACAAACATGTGTTATTTTGCAAGTTGTCACATTGATTGTATAAGAGACCAAATCAGATATGTTGCCTGTTTTGAGATTTGACAAACCTTTTTCCTTACATTTACGTCAAATAATGTAATATTTAGAATGCGTAGAGGAAGAAAAATTATAATTCAAACTACTCCGAGGGATTTTGGGAGGAACTTTTTCCACCCACAAGTCATTTCAGATGTACACGGCTGGAAAAAAAAACTATTTTGGTTTCGTCTTGATGTGTACTTCCTAACAAAAACATTAATTTTTTTACCATACTTCAGAATTACGTGTGATTTTTGTGAAATGTAAGGGGTGGAAAAAGTCGCTCCCTAATTTCTCTTAACAAACTTGTTTACATTGTATGAAGGGGGCACATGAATGTGGCCTATCATTAGTATGACAAATAAGTCATGGAGCAACTTTATCCACCTCACATTTCTAAAAAACTACACGTTGATTTTGAGATTACACATTCAAACGACACAAAAACTCTTGATTTGTACAGAAGTACATCTGGACGCACAAAAACTGTTTTTTTTTTCTTTCTTGATGTGTACATCTGAATTGATTTGGGGGTGGGAAAATTCCTCCAATAAGCTATTTGGATGGAAGCCTAAAGCAAGGACTTCATTAGCCTCTTTCCTGGACCAAGCCTAATTGTCATTGTTGATGTATAATTGCATTAAAAATGTGAAGAGAAAATCATAATGCAACTCAAAGTTACCTGCAGGGAGGGAAAGAATAGGCCATAGTATAACTATCAAAATAGTGAAGCCAATACCCCATTTCACAATCCAAACTTTAGCCCTTGTTAACTTTTCTTCTTTAAACTCTTCCACTGGCAAATCAGTCTTTTCCTTTTCAACCACAGTAATTTGTTTGGTAGTACTCCAATCATAGTTCTGAGGCCACAACATGCTACAAACAGCATGAACAGCTCCTCCAGTTAGTATAGAAACAAGGTTTCCAGCAAGCATTGGTGCATTTCTTCCACTTGTATCAAGGTTTATCTTTCCATACTCTATCTTTGTAACAGACAACCATGTGGTTATTCCAAGAACACAACCAAATACTGTTCCAAGAATGGCTCCAATTGCATTTGCTTTTCTCCATAGAAGCATGAAAGCAATAGGAATAACTGCTGAACCAATCAAAACTCCCATTGCAAGGTACATCCATCCTAAAGAAACTCCTGCTTTGTTTAGTATAACTGCTAACAATCCCATGAAACATCCAAACCCTAAGACAACCATCCTTGATACTCTGAGGATTTTCTTTCCACTTGCATTAGGGTTTATGTAAGTTCTGTAGATATCATATGTGCATAATGAGGACACAGCAATTAGCTCTGATGAACCAGCAGAAGTCACTGCCCTGATAATAAGTATATTAAAATCATCAGGAAAAAGAATAATTATTATTAATTAAAATGACACTAATGAAAATTTTATAACTGTCTCCGAGGGTACAAAGTCAAGCTCTCATCCCTGACCTGACACCACATGGACGGAAGAAAAGGAATAAGGATGCTTGATAGTTTTCTTTCCCTAAAAGCCTTATGATCCATGAAATTGAAAATTCTAAATCACATTAGTCCTTCTGAGTTGGTCATTTCAGTCTAAAATTGTTCTGGACTAATGTGATACAAAAATTTCAATATTAGGGGTCAATTTAAAATGTTTGTTAATTTCAGGAACTAAATTAGTTAAACCTAGAATTTCATGTACTAAATTGATGATTCACTATGTTATTAACCTTTTTGATATTCCAATTCTGTGTTGACAAAAGTATTTCCAAAAGGAAGCAGATTGTAACTTACATAAAAAGCATGGTAAGAAGAAGAATTGATCCACCTTTCCCCATCAAAGCTACAGCGGTGGCTGGAGGAACCAGTCCACGACCTGCCTCACTTTCATTTAGTGGTAAATCAAGGGCCAGTGCTCCCAAACCAAGTGATGTAGCCAAAGAAAATGGCACTGCAAACCAGACCAAGCCTCCCAACAAGTAGCCCTTATGAGTTGATGAAGGCCTTGCTGCAATAGCACTCACCCAATAGCCCTAAATATTTCACATTTAATGAATCAATAATGACAAAACAAATTAGAATAGAATAAGATAACTTAATTAGCTATATAAACCTTTCATCATGCTATCCCTTTAATCATACTTTGTATTTCGTCATGTTATTTTAGCCATATAAAAAGTGGTATTTAATGTATGTCTAATGTGATATTGTGATTTATTGTTAAACGTCATCGTTGCTCAGTAACTGACACGAACAAATTGTAAGCCGTAGATTATTTAAACGAATTTCATGTCATGCTTACATTGTCAACAAACACGGTGCCAAAGTTGCCAACAATGTTAATAATCCCAAAAACTAAGCCACCTGAACTAAGCATTGTTAAGTAAGAGCCTTTGTGATTTCCACTAACAGGACCACAAGATTGCCCATGGTGTGATATAGGATCTTGGCATGTTCTTGATTTGCTTGAGACTTCAAGCAAGCGATTGTAAACGACACTCGGACTACCAAGCTCACTGCTGGAAGTATAGACCAGGTACACAAAAATGACCAAAACAACGTGCACTGAAAAATTGAAAACAAAGAAATACACAGTTTAAGGATAAGACATAAATGAATCAAAATGACCAGGTACACATAAATGAATCAAAATGTTAATGGAACAGTGTAAAATATTTTACACTGTCTATCAATTATAATCATTAGATCACTAAATATATTTGATTTTAATCATATCTACTGTAAAAGTCATCGGAAAGGCTATTGATTTTGATCAAATGTATAAAAAGTTTACATTGACGTGTATCAAAATTAATCTCAATGTTAATACTGTTGAGGTAAAAGTGATAAAGTTGAAGTTGTACCTATGACAGAATGTATATAGCTTGCTAAGAATGTGGCCTTGAGTCCACCGGCTAGTGTATAGACAATTACTCCAAGTGGTATTAGAAAGCTAGCAGCATAAATGTTGACTCCAGTTAATGCATTTACAACAGCAGAACCACCAAGAAGTAACATAGCCGTTACAATTATATTTGTCATGAAGCAGAAGAAAAGGAACACAATGTGTGCTGAAGTCCCCCAACTGAGGTAAACAAACATTGTTACTACATTAGAATAACAGAATAAAAAAAAAATTAATTCGCTGAAGCATTTTGCAAAAAAACATGAAGAAAAAGAGAGTAATAACTATGCACGTACGCTAAATAGGTTTTACAGACACGTTTGATCATACTACATTATCTTTCGACATCATAATATTACTTCTTAAAATTTATTTCACTGTGACATAATAATGAAATATGATCGTACGTCTGTGTAAAAAAAGCAACATACCGAGCTTTGACAATTTCACACACAGTATGAGCATACGGAGCCTTTCTTTTAATCTCTATAGCCATAATTCCAAATAACATTACCTGATCATAGTCAAATCTCAGCCTTATTACACTTTCCATTTTCCAAATTCCAATATATCAAAACTTTTTACATATAATATAAACTCCTTACCTGGATGGTAGCTCCACTAGCATACCAGAAAGGCCCACTAACCCCATACTCCCAAGCAACATTAGAGCTTTGCAGGATTGTAGCAGCCCAAGTCCACTGTAGAACAAATAAATTGAATGTTAAGATAAGGGATAAGAAAATGTAACTAATTTGAGGTTTGTAAAAGTGTGGAATAAGAAACTGTTGAATCTATCACCTGTGACACTATGACACTAGCAATGAGTCCTGTCTTAACGTTTCTTCCTGCTGTATTGAACCATTCCGAGGTGTGGCGGGACCCAACATACCTCTTCTCTAGCCATACCTGTCCAGTAAGAATGTTTGTATCAAACAAATTCAACATGGCACCAAATGAATGAATTTGGTTTAGTTTGGAACACACTTTAAACTTGTAGGTGGAAGGACCAAGGTTTGATCCCCCACATTACACATTTTCGGGGAGGGACAGTGTGCTTTAAGTGTGACTAAAACTCTATTTGGATAGACAACTTAATTAAGTGATTATGATGCTCATGTATAAGTTATTTTTATAAAGAAATTAAATAAGTCAAACTATATTTCTTAAAGCTACAAGTTATTTCATAAGCTCTCTCTCAAACAATCTTACAAATGCACATGGGAATCGAAAAATTCAAATAAACCAATACAAATATGCCATAAGCCTCAAACCAATGATTAGTCCTATAGTCAGCCAAAGGTTTGGAACCATGAGATACCTCGGATTCTGTTGGTGAGCCAAGGGCTATGGTTATGGTTTTAAACATGGGGTGGAATTTGAAAGTGATTTTCTACTTGTACAACATATAACAAAGGAAGACACTTATTTAAGGATTATTACTAACCAAGAAAGAAGTGAAGAGAGCAAAGAAAGCACCAAAACCAAGAATGATAGAATATCCAACTCCTTGATTAAGCACAGGTTTGCCTTCAAAGAAACTTCCTTGTCTAACACATCCACCTCCATTTTCATGATAGTATTTGCTAGAAAATTCAAAGGGTGGACACTGTGATGAAGAAGCCATGAAAGAAACAAGTGTTTGATTTAGTTATTTATCATATCATTAAATGAAACTATAATACCTATGCAGCAGCTTATTTAGTCATTTTTTAACATATCATAGCGGAAATTTAGAGGCTTATCTCTATTAGTAAGTCAAACTAAGAAGTAGGTACGTAAGTATAATATTGTTATTGAAATCTCAAAGGAATCTAAAGGCTGGATTCCGTTCATAAAGTCCAACTTTTGAATATTCTCACACTATTATTACTAAGGAGTCTCCGTTTTTTTTTTTTTTTTCTCTTAAATCTTCCGACCATATAATGACTCAAGTCGATTAGAACCACAACACAACAACTAACGAAATTCTCCCTCAAAAGTTTTAATATTGTACAATTATTGCATTTCTAATTTGGATTCAAATCTAAGATCTCTATTCAAGCTGAAAGATATTTCAACCATTTCGTTCATGACCATACAACCAATTTCTAATTAGCAGAAAGAGTTGACTTATGACTACAATAAGGATGTGATGAGAGTCCTGAACCAGTACGTTAGCTGAAGCAATAATTGTTTTTTTTTTTTATCTCTTGTGCTAAACTTACTTTAAACATTTTTGTGCCGGTTGTTGATTTATAATTTATGTTGTAAGTTTGATTGGTTGTTAACATTCTATAAGTTATACGAGGTTATTTTTATGAGAGAAACTCCAACTTCTCCTTAAACTTTCTTTCTCCTTCGTTCACCAAGAAGAGGTGATTTTAGATCATTTTTTTACCTAGAATCACCCCTCTATATCTTTTCCCCCTTCTCTTTCAATCTAAATAAGTGGTTTTCAAAAATATTAGTTTTTCCTTTTGTGTTTTTGTGATTTCGTCGTCTAAGTGCGGCGTTGGGTTGTTCGTGGTTTGATTTTGCGTCTTGTGGCAGTGTCCGTTTAGTTCCAATTGAAAGATCGACATCAATCAATTACAAATTCAACCAATGATTTGGGCGTCAACGTTGAAGATCCGGTAGCATGGTATTTCAGTGACTTAGATTTTATTATATTATTCGTAGGTTTTTTGTCGTTGTATGCTATTAACTTGGATGATGTGAGTTTGTTCGCAGATTCACCCTTTATGTTTTTAATGATGTTTGTATTGATGCACTCTACAATTTGAATAAATGAATATCATTGTGTTTTGGTCAAAAAAAGTTCTATAAGTTATACATATTTTAAACTCTTTTTTCCTTCAGATTTCTAATAATATATGTTAGCTGTTAAAGATATTTGTGTGCAACCAAAATATGAAAAAATAAAAAAAGTAGTTTATATTTGTGTTAGAATTACTTTACTATTTAGAAATAATGGATGTTTCAACCTGACCTAAGATGTGACTTTGAAGGAGTGTCCTAGGCCAACGAGGGAAGGTTTAAGAGTGAAGTCTATGAGGTCAAACTTCATCTGACTTATCAATAATGATAAGACCACCACCATTTCTCCCGCTTATCAGCAATGATAAGACCACCGTGATATTCCATCAACTTATCAATAATGATAAGACCACCATGATATTGCCCGGTTTATCAATGATGATAAGACCACCATGATGTCTATATTAAATATTATTTACAACATGTATTATTAATTAAACTAAATTTTTGTTTAAAAAAGCTCTTACACCATTGGGGTTAAGTCTAAGGGAAAGAGTTGACTTCGTCAACACATTTAATGTCTATATTAAATATTATATACAACGTGTGTTATTAATCAAAATTCGAACTATAACCGATAGTGATATTCATATTTAGTGTATGTCATGCCTCAAATAAAATTACACATTTAATGTTCTTAATTTTTATATTTTTCTATCAATACACTTAAAAGATCTTAATATAAAATCCGCTGGATCGGACCAGAGATGATCAAATAAATTGACTGGGGTCCGATGATGATAATTATAGTGTTAAATATATGGCTAATATTGATTAAAAGAATGTGAAAAATCTAATAATTCAGTGGTGTCGTATCATCATCTTAACAATGATTTTTAAAAAAGAAAAAAAATTACAACCATTTTAGAACTATTTTTGAGACAATTATCTCTCTCCTTCTCTCTCACTTCTATTGTTTTTGTCCTAAAAAAAAAAATGGTGTCTCAATAATTATCATAAAATAGTTGCATAAATATAATTACTCTTCTCGGATGTACGTGAAGGAATACTCTTAAACGACAAACTCTTGTTTGGCGAATCATTAAGCAGATCGTTCCTGTTAAAGAGTGATGAGTCAATGTTTAGTGATTTTAATATAATATTTAAGTCTGTTTTATTTAGATTTGATTTCGTTTTATTTAATATTATTTCCTTTTAGATTTGTTTTACTTCAATTGTAAGATATTTAATTTCAGGAACAAATATTCTAAAGATTCAGTCTTGGAGCAAAAGAAAGAGGATTCAGAGCTGATTCGGGCAAGAAAATACGAAGATTGAAGCAAAAATATATTTCCCCAAGTTAGAAGCTTGGCACGGCCCGTGCCACCAGCCACACGGTCGTGCCAACCCCTCAGGATGCTCTTTTGCTGCTTTTGCTTACCGGACAAGCTACCTATTAGTTTATTTCTGACCTAAAAGCCCGTGGTTTCTTGTAAAACATTCTAGTGATATATTTTCTTAGGGCTTAAGTCATTGTAAACTATAAATAGAGTAGCTAGCTATCATAACAAATAATCTTTTGTTCTTGGAATTCAATAGTGACAATTGTCTTTCTTAATAAAAGTTCTTTCTTTTACTCTCTTGTTATTTTATGTTCTTCTTCTTCCCTTCTATGTCTACTAGTGAGTAGATTCTTCTTTGTCTTGGGATTGTTGGATAAGTCTTAATGACATAATCCTAACAAACCAAACTTTAAACCCTAATTTTATATAAATCTACTTTCCAATCTAATTTTACCGTTTTTATAATGAATTAACAATTACCAACTCATAAAGCGAACGCCGAGGGTTAGTAATTGTTAATTCATCATCTTAAATATCAATTCATAAAGTGAACGGGAAGTTTTGATATTGGAACAATTGAAATTAGACAAGGATTACGAAGCATGAGAATAGCCTAGCAAACCTTGAGACATATAAAGTTTCGTTCTTCAAGGATTCTAATAACAACCAACCATGAGAATAGGCTTGGTTGTTAGAGGAACACACTCAATGACTTCGAGAGAAGCTTTGATACGCTTAAGAGAAACTTGTCTTTAGAAAGTAGATCCAATATAAAATTAACGATTTAGGGTTTGTTTGTGAAGAACTTGTTATTAAGATGGACCAATAAATCCCAAGGCGCTTATTATTATTATTTTTATTCATTAAAAATCAAACATTTTTCCAACTGAACTTTCTTCTAACTCTTTTAACCTAAGACACATAGACATCAACTGTATAGGTGTCTTCAGAATATTGGATCTATAGATCATTGTTTTAAAATTTATGAGTGGGCAAAAAGAGTATGGTTTGGATCTCCTTTGAACATAAATTTTAACTCTTGCTTGGAGTTGAAGTTTATTGACGGGATAATTCACGTAGTTGAACATACAGAACAAACAGATCGTATGTCATATCTCATATGGATGGCTAGATATAATAAGTTCGATGAAGATAAAGAGACAACAATTCCGAATGCAATTTGGGGTGAGATATGGTTATAGAGACTCGTAGGAATTTTTTTTAAGGAAGAGATTCATAGGAAATTATAGTTTTTTTCATTTAGGAGACAACTCATGTAGAGTACAATGATAGATGATTGCTCGTATGGCGCCCTCATTGTTCATAGGTCTCCCAGATTTCCATCTTTGCCCCTAAACAAACAGTTTGGGAGTTACGAGCCGAATTGTTTGAGTTAACTCTAATTCAACATATTTTGAGAGATAACTCCTGAAAGATCCTTTTTATATAACAGAACATAATGTAAGTTTGTCCTATACGCTTTTGGTAGTTTGAAAATTGTGAAATTGAAACCTAAAGTAAAAAAAACTCATTTCTTCCTTCAATTCCTGATCTTCAACAATTCAACGTCAAAATAATCATTTTTCTTTTACATGCTTCGTCTACAATCCAACAAGTAATGAACCTAAAAAAAACTTTAAGAAGATATCGATTGGTTTTGGAATGTAGTTAGGGTCTCTCGTTTTTACTGCCTTACAAAGACAAATTATGGCCAGGTTGATCACAGTCTCAATACTGCATCTTCAGAGAGGTTGCACATAGAGATGAGCAATTTTCATATTCCTATTGGTAAAATGACCATCACTCTGGATGATGTTTCATGCTTGCTACATTTACCCATTAGTGGTAGACTTCTCTATCAAGAATAATTGCACAAAGAAGAAGGGGTTGGATATTTGATTTGGTATCTTTGAGTGGATGTAGATGATGACATTATTACAAAGTCAGTGGCAGAATTCAGAGGTGGCAAGGGAGCCCTAATTGTTGTAACTTGTAAGGTAATGTGAAATTGAATGTAATTTCTTTCAATTCTGATTATGATTTAATGATTACATGTTCTTTAGTTGATTGTCATGAGTTTTTCATTTGTTGTTGTTAAACCTGTGTCTTGTTTGCTGTATAGAGATGGTATGGTATTCTTTGTTTTAGAGTTTATACCTTTGACACTTAACATACTAAATGCTTTGTATGTTGTAGGTGAAGGAAAGTGTTTGATTACATTCATTAGGGTTGTTTGTAGTGGGATTGTGTTGTGCTAAAAGAAATAGAACTTTACCTAACTTTTTATGTAATTAGATGTGTTAGGCTACTATGATAGAGATCATGTGTTAATATTTTGTTAATAATTAGTCCTGTTTCTATCTTTACTTGATCATTATAAATTGAAAGAAAAAAGTTAATACATTAATAGTAAGGTATCTTTATTTCATATTATGCATAAACAGTATACCAATTTCAATTATTCTTGTTCGTTACATATTGTTAAATTGAAATTGAAACCGGTTGAAATTGATGGCAGTCACCCCAAACTTTTTTGTGTGGCTCCGCCACTGTACATAGTACAACAAATTTCATTTGGATAGTTTGATCAAATTTACATTGACAGAGATGCAAAATTGTATGTGTATATGAGCACCTACTCTCCTTGGTTAGTGCACCATATACACTAATAAGACTTAGTATGTTAGTCATGTCAAGGTGATATCAACTATCTCAAACAATGGTATTTTGTACCAGTTGGAAATCCATCAACAAAACAATATGAAAAGTGTTACATGATTTTGCAGATTTAGGATGTGCCCAAAAAATATCTTGAACAGTTTTTGACTCACCAACTGTTCTATACTTGTAAACATTGTTGTGGTCGTCCAAACACTTCAACATATGTTGCATTTATGTTCTCGAAGCTTTGATGGTCTTTTTGTATCTTTGACGTGCATTGTAAACTTGCTTTATAATTGCTAAATCATATTTTCTTCTATATTTTAAAGTCGACAATATATTTCTTGTGTTCACAACAACAATTTCATTCACTTAAACATTGAAACGACCAGGAAAAATATGACCTTCTAACTTTGCTTCATTTTATGGTAATGCAATCCAGAAACAACACTAAAACTCAATATTTTGGAAGTCTTAAAATATAACCAAGCAACCTAAATGAACATCCATATTTCCTAGAACTTTCACATTCTTCTTTGTTCATTTGTACTTACGCCTATTTCACAACCTAATACAAAAAATTCATTTCTACGATTGGAACAACTATCAGATTATCATTTTAATCGTAAACCCTACTTTTGTTGCTTAACAATGAAATCAATTAATCAACTCATCACGATCTTGATATTTCTTTTCGGTAACAAAGTAATTCACACTATCATGACCTTTGGTTCAACATTGCCCAATTTCAAAACAAGAAAAGGTTCAACCATATCTACATATGTCACAAAACAAAAGGAAAGTCAATACATTAAAACACTTGTCAATTCATGCTAAAAATATCATATAGAACCCCAATTTTTTTTTGAAACACTTATGAAAATTAGTGTAAATGATACAGACTTTAAAAACATTTTAGTTTGTCCTCGTGAGTTTAGCTCAGTTGGTTTGGACAATGCATAATATATGCAAGGTCTGAGGTTCAAACCCCGGCCACAAAAAAAAAAAACACTTTAGTTTGGTTCTTATCTCCTGAAGGTTTATGTTTTGGATCGAGCAAATACTCAAAGACTCATTTACTTAGGCCTAATACAAATTGACCCAATCCAGCGCTTGGGTAACTTTACTCGCAACACACCTCCTCCCCGCACGGGGGTGGGGTGCTCGGAGCAACCAGATACTCATTCAAACCAAAGAATAACGTCTCCTCCCATATTTCCGCGAATCTCGCTCGATGGTTACGATTCCCATGAATTCGTAACCGCGAGTCTTATGTGTGCCAAACAACAACTCCTGCAACACCCATCCTATATAAAGGGGACTCTCAGCAATCCCCATGGTTAGAACCTCTTAACTCTCTCAACCCATTTTCTAACTCAATACTAACTTTAGCGTCGGAGTGTCTGCAAGTACACGCTATCCGCCGTTCCAGTCAACCACCAAAAGCTTACCACTACGACATTCAACTGCACCGGTAGTCACCTTCAAATCAAATATGATCAGTTTACTTTACAAAAAAAAAAAACATGATGTAAAAGGCACTTCCAAACTTTTACCTTGTATTTGATCGCAAAAGAGTGAAAAATGACACCATTTTGTGAAAGAATTGTAATCAGAAAGCCAGAAAAACGCACAAAAACTCGAACTCTTTAAAAGATTGGAGGTTGAGTGTAATTGTAGCAATGAAGTATAAACCATATTTGTCTAGCGTATAAAAAGTTATTTTGTTTGACGAATTAACATATAAAAAGGACTGTTCAAGAATTATCCCCCAAAATGTGTCGAACAGAAATCATCTCGTAAACCATTTGTAACTCCCCAATTTATTTTGAACAAAAACGGAAATTTGAGGGGCACAATAAAAAAAACATTTTTAGCAATTTTTACTAGATCATGGAAAAGTCCGATGAAACACAAACCCAAGCATATTTTGACAAAAAACCTAATGATATTTTCTTTTAAAGAACCTAATGATATTTTAATTTGCATTGAAAATAAAGTGTACTACGTATTTATAATATCCACCATATTCTTAAGTCGGTTTCGAACTTTCTATGATGATTCTAAAGCTTCCCATGAATGTGGACCGCCACAGGTTTTGACTTGCCCGCCACGAAAATCCAACGAACTTGGACTCCAAGAAATAGTAATTAATTAATTATCAATTATGGCTGTTATGAAGTACAAAAAAATATTCTAAAAAGAAGTACAAAAAATATCTTCATCAGTACGACATATATTCAAATTGTATCGTACACACTAAAATATGTAAATATAATAAAATCACATATTGCCTGAATCAAATAAAAAAGGTCAATAAATATACCAAGAGGTAGTATAAAAGTTTGAATTTGATTTGTTATATTTGTATTTTATAGATCACCAAAAAAGAAAAATATTTTCAACATATTTGTTATATTATTTATATTAATCCTCTATTTGTCTGATATTTAATTTTTTTTTTTGTCACGAAGTATAGTAGTTAGATGAATAATTGGATTTGCCCGAAGTTTGAACTATATAATGATTAATTAGTATTATTAAAAAAAATGATGAATTAGTATTATTGATTTGCCTTTATTATCTAATGTTTATATCAATTGAGTTTTGATCATAGAGACATTTTTTAAAATATATCTACACATTATTTTAATCAAATCACAATCCAATTTTTTTTGGTATCATAGATAAAAATACCATCCACTAGTGATACTATCTGCTTTTATTAATTTCTAAATATCTCAATAAATATTTTACATGATATATGAATTACTAATTTTTTATTTTTACATGGTGATATATTTGACTAATTGAATGTAATAATTCTTGAAAAAGAAAAATTAAAAAAAGAATATACGAATGGGTATAATTTAACATTGACAATGACAGCGTAAGAGCCAAGTAATACACGCAAAATAGAATCATAAACCGTAAATATAAATAGACCCTTCTTAAACCCTTTCTTTCTCCACAAGACAAAACTAAACAAAACCTAAAACCTCTCTCTCTCTCTTTCTCTAATATTCTTTCTTGCTGTTTTCGTCGTTTCGGATCGAAGATGATGATGAGGCATGGTGGTGCTATGAACACTGCAATGTTGTTAGCAAAGAAGGGTTTATTAGGTGGTGAAGTTGGTGTTCCAAACAAATGGGGTTATTTGGTTGGATCATCAACCCCTCTTGTAAGGAACGCTAATACTTTTACTGCTAATCTGTCAGATCAGAAGGATAACAAGAATGTCGATAACAAAGATGAAAAAGGGATTACGAGTTATTGGGGTGTTCAACCTTCTAAGATCACAAAACCAGATGGTACTGAATGGAAATGGAATTGCTTTAGGGTATGTTATTACATCTTTTGATCTTGTTTTTGAGAAAAATGATTAAAAGGGTATCTGTTTATGATTTTGTTTATGTGTATTTTGATTGTAACAGCCATGGGAGACATACAAAGCAGATGTTACGATTGATCTGACAAAACATCATAAGCCAACAACTTTTCTGGACAAGATGGCTTATTGGACTGTTAAGAGTCTTAGGCTTCCAACTGATCTCTTTTTTCAGGTAATATTTTACTGTGATTTTTATTCATTGTTATTATAATTTCAAAATTCGGGTTCTGGATCGATGAGAGTTGGATCTAGCAGAAAAATGGATTTCAGGAATTACTGGTGTGATTTGTGATATTGTATTTATATATTTTATTTATTTTATGGTCAGGATTCGAAAGGCTGGTTTTATTAATTATATCAGCGCCTATTATTTTAAGACAATATAAAATGAAACTCTATTGAAAAAATTTAAAATCAGTTACACCTAACTCCTGAAAAGGCCTTTAAGGTACTTTTGTTTAAGGCCGCCATCATATTTTTAATTAGGTTCTTTTGTGTTTCCTAAATATTCAATCATGCATAAATAATGCATGTGATGTTTGGCTTGTTTGGATGCATGTGATTGGTAAGGTCAGTTGGTGAACTAGAATTAACATGAAACAAAATTTGAATGATGATCCAATTTTTTATACTATATAGTCAAAATAAAATCCACCACAAGATGATGCTTTATACCTTTTGTTTTGAAAAATCCCAGTTGCTAGCTATAAGCTATTATAGTTACTAACACCAAGATCAAAAGTATTTTATGTAATTTCTAAATTATGTTGTATTCAATTGAAACAGAGAAGGTATGGATGCCGAGCAATGATGCTTGAGACAGTAGCTGCTGTCCCTGGTATGGTAGGAGGAATGCTGCTTCACTGCAAATCATTGCGCCAATTCGAGCACAGTGGTGGATGGATCAAAGCATTGCTAGAAGAAGCAGAGAACGAGCGCATGCATCTAATGACTTTCATGGAAGTAGCAAAACCAAAGTGGTATGAACGTGCTCTCGTCATAACTGTCCAAGGTGTTTTCTTCAATGCTTATTTCTTAGGCTATTTGCTCTCACCCAAATTTGCACACCGTATGGTTGGTTACCTTGAGGAAGAAGCTATTCACTCATACACTGAGTTTCTCAAGGAGCTTGACAAGGGTAATATTGAAAATGTCCCTGCTCCAGCTATTGCTATTGACTATTGGCAGCTTCCCCAAAACTCTACTTTAAGGGATGTTGTCGAGGTTGTCAGAGCTGATGAAGCGCACCATCGCGATGTTAACCACTTTGCATCGGTATGTTGTCTATCCCTTTGTCTGGCTCTATTTATTTATCTATAAATCAATAATGAAATATGATCAGTTTTTCAAAATAAACTAATGGTGTGTCTGGTTTTATGTCAACCGTGCCAATCTTGTGTGCTAAGGCAAGGTTTACTGTGAATTTGTGAAGCTACGAATTCAAGAGGCAGCTAGATGCATGTCCATGATCTGTCTGTTTATTTTTCCAAACATAATGAAACCGATTTATTACAATTCAGGGTGTATAAAATACACATTTCTCAAACTGTCACATAGATCCGTCTTTATACATTCAAAATCATAGTTTGAGTCTTTTTAGAAATGGAAAAAATCTTAGATCCTTCATGTGAGTATGTTGAATGGGATTCAAGATTACTGATTATATTTTGCTGGAATGAATTGCAGGATATACATTACCAAGGACGAGAGTTAAGGGAGGCTGCTGCTCCAATTGGTTATCACTAGAGACCAATCTGTTGGCCTATTTTGGTGGTGAACTGTCAAAAGTTTAAGACTCAAATTCTGAAGTCAATATTTTGGCTACAAAAAAATAAATAAAATTGCTGATGACAATTAGTATTAGTTGTTTTATTGGTTTATCTAATGATGCCAATGTATAAAACAGGGTGGAATCTTTATTTGTTTGAAGTCATGAGAGTGCTTATACTTCTACTGTACACTCTTGAGGGTGCAAGTGGAGTTATATGACATTTCTAAGAGCTTCATGATAACTTTTGCTTAATGATTCCTTGATATATTACTATTTGACAAAAAGCCTCTATTGCTTCATTGTTCATTGTACATAACTATTATTAGAGATGTGCTGCTTCTACTTTATTTCAAGAGGGGATTTGGATTTCAAATTTAAGGAGCAATGAGAAGAATGAAATTGTGATGTTGAAATCTTGGAAAAGCAAAAATGTGGAACCAATATGAGGATGTGTAGGAATTTTGTCCACGTGGACACATAATTTCTTTCTACATATCTTCTTTGACTTTAAGAATTGTGTGTAAGTAAAGACAATAATGGTGAAACTCAAGGAACAACAATCAAGGAAAAGTGTAGCCCTGCTTTTAATGTTGTAAAATTGGCACAGTGAAGGGAAAATGATGGAAAAAGCTTACTCTACTACTAAATAGAGTGAGTCATCAGAATGTTGAGGTGGAAGAATCTTCTCTTTGGAAGAACTTGATGTAATTCACAAAGAGATAATTCTTTGACCACGATGTTGCCAGGTGCTACTACTTTTCTGCTTGTTCTTATTGTTTTCCACTTCTGCATGTTTATTAATGTAGGCAGTTTAATCTAGTCATTGATTCTTTAGGTTTCAGGAGCAAAATTGAGGTGAATTGCTAAGTTACTTTGAAATATTGCAAAATCTTTTAAAATCTATCGAAGTGTTCAGATAAGCATAAAGTATGTTGTGGTTTTATGGAAAAATACAGTAAAATGACATTTGCCTGAGAAATTGTAGTCTGATGTAAAACTTGTGGGCAAACATCATCTCAATTTTCACAATTTTTGTTAATTTTCCGTTTTAAAAACAAAGTATATGGCATGTTCTTAATCAAGCAAGCATCATCTCAAACGCTTAAAACATAATATATAACAATAGAGAATGTCTCAATCTCAATACTCCTTACAAACCCTTACGAGGGAATAACATACTCTGTGATAGGATTCTCCCATCCTTTTCCACCCTACAGAATTTTTTGTTTCGTGAAGTTGAACTAGTTACAAAGAAAATTGCACCCTTGTCATTCTTTCCGCCTAAGGGAAGCTCCAACAGCCATCGTTTAAGGGATACACCATCACAATGAGGGTTTGTTGTGGTCAACTATTTTTTAAGTTTACTTTTGCTATGCTCTATCTTTTTCTCATAAGTCCGAACACTAACCTCCATATTTTATAACCTTTGTTGCTGTTGGTCGCACGTATTTTGGGTCTTGGAGGAGCAATAATTGCGATCTTTAGGTGATGTATGCTGCTCTTTATGAATTTATTCGTGGTTCAATCAATTGTGTTTTACATGAGTGGAGAGGCATGGATTTAGGAACACTACATGACAGTAATTATCTGAAGTTATATGACAGATGAGTTGTTTGAGTATGGAGGTGGAAAAATTCTCAGACAATGGCTGGGGATCATGCGAATCATTTGACAAAGATCAAAGAATGACCGCAGCAAATGTATTTCAAGAGGAAACTCAATCCAAAGGAAGTGACGGACACCGTTTAAAAGTGACAGTGTTGTGCATTTAAAAATGTGACAAATCTGGGTTGATTGACATCTACAAGAGGAGTACAACAGAGTGTAGAGCCTATAATTTATGGGACACTGGTTAATGATTCAAAAATGAAAATTATTGATAAGTTTTATGTACAAAAAATTGCTTTTTAAAGTTTCAACATGTTGAATGAGCTTGATAAAAAATGATTAGTAAACTTGTAAGGAATAGTTCGATGAAAAAGCTTACTATAAAATAGTGAAATGCAGAAATTAATTTTCATTTCTGTGAAGAACTACTGTTAAAAAGCAGTAGTTATTGCAAGAAAAAATTTAAAAATACAAAATTCATAAGCATTTCTTGAACAGTGTCTAAAAAAAATACAAGTTTTTTTAGTTATAATCTAAATTGAACAGTGTATAAAAAATATACTAGTATAATCTAAATTTTGACACAAGACATGGCATGACATCCATAAAACTGCCGGTAAAAGAGCAAATACAATACATCTACTATCAATTCCTCCATAACTCCATCCATTTTACTAATAATCAAAGTCAAACCAATGACTCATTCTCCATCCATTTTATTTATTTACTAATCAAAGTCCAACCAATCACTCATTAAGTGAAAATGGAGAACGAAATAACGCTTGAATTTAGATACATAATTTTATATGCATGATAATATGTAGTGGTACTTTAGTCAGAAAAAAATCTACCGGAGCACACTATTCTGCCGTATCAAACAACCGACACCTTGTGTAGTGACCAACTATAAAACCTAAGGAATTCGGATAACCTCGTACTGATGAGAAATTTTAATAGGAGATTGCGCTGAGACAGGCCTGCTCTCTGACCAAAGCTCCAGGTTGACCGTGCCAAAATCCCAGTGAACAAGACATTTTGATACCTCGGTAACATTAAATCGGTTGACAAGTGCCAAGCCAAGACATTTATCAACGAGCCTCCATTCACCTAAAATGAAATTATAACGAAAATTTTATACAGAACAATTGTGTGCTACAACAAGTACCTAACTTGGTTAAACATCCACCTACAAGTACATTGGTCTTAAAATGGATGTTGGGTTTATCTTTTTTCCTTTTATTTTTGGTGGGGGGAGGAGTATGGAAAGATGGGATGTGGAAGAAAATCATCTCGCCCACTGCTTTTTAGTTTGGTCATGGTGGTCTCTAATTAATGGGTAAATTGTCTAATATTATTATTATAGCAAAAATTAGTCCCTTAACTTAATTTTAGGTAACACTTTTGTCCTTTATCTTTTTTTTTTGTCACAATTTAGTCTTTTATGTTATAAAATGACAATATCTTATATTTTTTATGAGATTTGATTTTCTAGGCTTGTATGATGAAGATTTGTGTTTGTCTATGAGTTTGATGAATTTTTTTTTAGAGTTTTTGATCATTTTTTTCATAAAAAATGATAACTATGTTGTTATTTTATAACATAAAGGACTAAATCGTGACAAAAAAAAGATAAAGGCCGAAAGTGTTACCTAAAATTAAGTTAAGGGACTAATTGTGTAATTTTGCCTATTATTATTCCAGGAAAAAGATAAAAATGACCACTACCTACCATCAGGAATAAGGTGTCCTTCGAAGATTTGCTCCCCACCATCTGGAAAGACTTCATGCATCGCTCCATTAATTGAAGTAAATGAGACAAGAGATTCTGATGGGTGCAAAAGATTGAATGTTGGGTGAATTCTTAAGCATACCAACCTGCAGAATATACAAGAAAGCATAGTAGAAACCAGAGCATCTGAATCAGCAAGAGTCAAAGCATTTAGTAGAAGAAATAACAGATAACAGGGATAGATTAAGAATTGTTGTAGTCACTAATTGGAAAATAAAATAACAGGGAATGTAAAAAAATATTTAGCTGGGTTCATTAGAGCCTCAACTTTGCACTAGAAAATCTGATCAGTATAAAAATGTAAAAAAGCGTTATTGGTTAGTCTTTGTAATAAAAAATGCCATAATCAACCATAGTCCATAATAACAATTCAAAGTATTTTTTATTCTTTCTCTTCTCCTTATTTAAAAGGCCAAATACCATTTGCAGTCCTTTAAGTTAGATGATTATAACAATTTGTAACAAAAAATAACTTAAGAGGACCAATTTGTAACAAAAAATAACTTAAAGGACCAATTGGTGATAAAAAATACTTAAAGGACTAATCTGTTATAAACATGTAACTTAAAGGACCGAGAGAGATATTTAGCCTATTTAAAACCATGAAACTACAACAGTTATCATAAATGAGATATAATGCCATTATTGTTAGTGTACAAGAAATGTTTCAAATAAAACCTTGAGAACCCTCCAGAACCAGCTCCAACGTTGCGTGCTATTATGCTAGAGTTTATTTGGATGATGTTGGCAGCGTTCTTTGGGAAACATATCTGCCGTTGAATAGCCAATCCTCCACCAATATCACCCTCTAATAACACAGATTCCTCCTCTCCAGCATGCCCAAGTTCTCGACTACAAGGAAAAAGAAATTTACTAAAAAGGGGACATGTTGAATACTAAATTGTAAGATGGGAAGGGTGGGGCAAGAATACAAGAACATGGTAATAAAAGGGTATATACAAGGATTAAAGTGGCCTTTGGTGGATCTTCAACAGTAATGTTTCTCCAATGAAGTCGTGAAGTACAAGGGAAACTACTTACTTGATTATAGAATATTCTTCAGAACACCCAGCAGAACGATATTCTGTACCACTGTACTCCTCATATCCACTGATTTCAATCCTGCCATGAAGCCATTGTGTTCCTGAAAGCATATGGTTTATTGTTATGAATAATAAAATGAATATTATAAAGAAATATAAATAATTGCATCCATGTAGCATAAGGAAAACACATCCATTTATTGTGACAGCCAGTCAGCAACTCTAGACTAAGTCACCGAGTCTACCAATGGCTCTGATAACTATATGGGTTTACTGCAAACCACAGAAAATATAAGTAAAAGGAATTCTAAAACTGTTGTTAGACTTCCGTACTTACGGCAAAACCCTGACCATTTTGTAGGTGCATGTGGATAACAGGAGAAGTTGGATAAGGGAGTTTCTGAAAAAAGTTGCGATCAACAGCTGATTTCAGCTGATTCAGGAAGCCAGTATTTAGGAGACTCATAATCATTACAAGATCCCTTTGATTTTTCATTTAATAAGTACTTGTAGAAAAGTTTATTTAAACTGGTTTAAGTCACTTGAGTATTAGTATTACAAGAAAGTTCCCTATAGCTGAGTGAGGAAAACAAATATTCTAAATGCTCAACTGCTGCACTGCACAAACCGTAAGTCTATTTTGTATAAAAAAAGAAATGGAAAAGTTCAGGAACTTCATGTACACTTCCAAAATATTTAAAAATATATATTAAATGAAGTGCTAATGGGTAATCAATTTACCTGAAG
The DNA here is from genome assembly GCA_946800305.1 of Medicago arabica. Lineage (NCBI taxonomy): Eukaryota > Viridiplantae > Streptophyta > Magnoliopsida > Fabales > Fabaceae > Medicago > Medicago arabica. The sequence continues at coordinate 46,485,741 of OX326970.1, forward strand.
GAAAGTGTATCATGGAGATGATTCTACCCCCAATCCAGGGAACAACTTTAAGAAGCCAGTCACTACTTTTCAGTTCAATGGGAGTTCTTGAAAGCTCCATACCCTTGGGTCCAGAAACTTCGTCTTCGACATCAGGAATTTGAATTGCTTTTTCTGCAAAACATTCAAAAAGTAGTAGCACAACTTAATGCAGACTTGACATTTTCTCGATACATGCATGCACATTAGATACAATTCGGAAGTAAAATGTAACATAATAGGCAGAATACTGCTAGTGCTTAAGCTCCACTCTGCCCATGGAGAGGGGACACGAGAACTAAAACCCATTCAATAAATATTGATTCTCAAGAGAGTGGAAAACCCATATAAAAGGTAAAAATATTGAGTAGAACAGTTATAGCACAGAAATAGCAAGGTGGACATCCAATCCAAGAATAATTTTTTATAAATGTCATATTATAGTTGTCAAAAGCAGACTTATTTTCAAGAGATAACCTAGAAAACACTATATCTATACCACAGAATAAAATGTAGATCGGCAGATAAAAGGATGGTGATGAAAATAAGAACTTAAGTGTAATATAAGAATATATAACATTTATAAGTTGATATTTATAAATTGACCAGGTAAGAATTTAAACAAGCACATACCCAGACGTTCCTTGTATTGCTTCTCACTAGTAGATACCAGCTTCGACACCTCCTCTTCTGAAGGCAAATTTACATGCAGAACTTCCCCATCCACTCCCCATGCATCAAGCTGTTTACAAAACCAAATTGTATAAATATTAAGATCAATAAATTCATAAAAGATAGATTAATAAAAAGAAGAGGCACAATATTTTGCAGTTTCATCTACTTCATAGTTTCCTCTTATGAGAAATAACATACCATTGCACCCCCACCTAGTAATAGTTGAATATGGAGGCGTCGTTTAGGTCTTTTCCATGATCCTTCAGTTCTGTGCACACTCACAGTAACTGCCGTTGATTGAAGTTGAGCCGAATAATGTGTTAATAAATAATTGCCTTTAGTGAATTCATATCCATCGCCATCGTCTTCAAATAGAAAACCTTCAGCTTTACCTGTCAATGATTCAAATCTTATTCAAAATATCTTCAAGAGCAAAACACTAATCTGAAGAGTAAAGACCTTATTAAAAATATCAGTTATAGGCTTATCATATTCAAACATGCCAAGGTCAAATATGATACATGGACTTACCAGATTCATCTAAAGCCACGAGAAGTGTCAATTCATCTGATGGATTAGCTTCTCCAACATGCTGAAGAGGGAGTCCCACAGGAATAATTGAGCCACCTTTCAAATATAAAGCTGGCAAATCCTGGCACGCTCCAAATAGAATAAAATAAATATTTTTCGTGAAGATAATAAAAAGATGAACATATAATTATCAGTACAAACAAAATCCTCTCAAAAAGAAAAAATAGAACAAAAAATGAGCAGAAGGAAAAAAAAAATATACCGGATGTGCATCACCGAAATCAAAACCCAACCATATCCCCTTCGGTAGAGTAACCTCCAACTTATCCAACCCCTGATTTCGTGTGGTGCTGATCAAGAAACAAGTAAGGCATTAAAATATGAAATCAGCACAACTTGCATGATAAAGTCATAAATGAGAGAAAACACTACTCTTCCATTTTTAATGTTTGCCTCTATAATGCCAAATGACCGATACGGATAAAGCATTTCATCTTTAAATACAAAAAAAACACACAATAAATATAGAAAACCTTGAACTTAGTGTAGAAGTTTGTCAGGGTGAAAGTTTCAATTAGTTTAGATCAGATTAAGATTTGAATTATCCAATTCGGATTTCATTTCAGACTTAAATTTCTGTTTTAGAAGTTTCAGCATATTCAAATCTCAATTGGTCCTAACCACAAGTTTGGAACTGATCACAATTCACAACGGTAAACCACCAGTTCCACCACTGTCATCATCGTTAATATTCCTTGTAAAAGAAAAGGAAGGAGGAACATTGTATGGTTTAACAGGAGATTTACGATGATAAAAATCACTCTTATTTTACAACTAGAAAAGATGACTTGCAATTTCCTTTTCCTATCATCCCGCCTATATATAAAATCTCTGCTAAACTATATTATAGCATCAGGAAAAACAAGCCTAATCCGGGCAAAGACAGCTCGCAAAATATATCAGTTTCTGCTTGATTGATGATAAACAGAGTAAGGAAGTAATATAACATTGCATGCATAAACAAAGTAAGGAAGTATTATAACCTTGCATACACTAAAACTGGACCAAGCAAAAATGAGTTTTCAAGTTTCCTCAAGCTAGGATCTTTTGGATCTGCAAATTCAAAAATAAAAATTCGTGCATAAGAAGAAAGTTCAAATATCATTAGTAAAACCAAAGATACAAGAAGTAATCAACAGAACAAGAACCCACCAGCAAAGAAAGTAGGGGTTGCCACTGGAATGCCCTTTGTATGCGCGAAATAAAAAAGTGTGTAGATGAGAGGGATAAGGCGGTAGCGCCTTTTCAATGCCAATCGGCAAACTTCTTCACACTAAAAATTAGAGCTGAATTAGTGATGTACAGTTTTAGCATATAGGTAATTTGAAATTACAGAACACAGTTTCGTTATATGAGGAAAAAAAAATCATAAGAACTGTAGGTTGTCCTGTCCTCTGATTCAATAGACAAACTTGTTCTTGGCTCTCGTCTGAGAGTGTAGGGACACATTGTAAAGAAATAAAGGGTTTTCTATTAAAGAAACATGTCATTCATTCAGAATTTAGTCAGAAGGGTAAAACAAATATTTTTTTATGCTCCATATATCTTAAATGAGATAAAAACATATCCGTTGATTATAAAGTTCCACTAAAAGTTCATTTTTAGTAAAGGGGGTGGGGAAGCTGCAAAACAAGTTTGAAAGTTGAGACTAAATATGTTCACAACATCTGTGCAACAGAGAACCTGAAGCATATATGAAATTATTTACTTTTTATTCATTAACTAAAAATTATTAACCTTGCTTTTTATTCATTAACTAAAAATTATTAACCTGATGCCAAGCTAATGATCAAGCTCAACTATATAACCTTCATAATTTTTACTCCGCATGATATATAAGGACATACAACTTCATCTTGGAATTTATATAGATGTCCATTATATGACAAGTTGGAAACCATTATAAATGATTGAATTTATGCAGCTAAAGTTGATCCAACCTCTTCCCCAAAGGACCAGGGTTCATGGTCAGTGGTTCCAGCTTCAGAATGCCCTCGGCAAAAGGGAAACAAGGAACCTACACCCATCCACCTTCCAAAAAGCCTTGGTGTTGCATTGCCGGCGAATCCACCAATATCAGGACCTGAAAGTGGCTGACCACTGAGTCCCTGAACACAATGAATGCAAATTATGAAGAAAAAAAATTGAAAATGTATTTAATGTGATAGTTTATATTTAAATTTGAAGTAAATACTAGATCATAACAAAAGAATGACATTTTAATTCTTCTGGAACTGAACTACTTATCCAAAAATTATGAAAAAACATAAGTGAAAATAAATATTCCTTGAAGAAAGAAAGAAAAAATCTAGCTTTAGCTGATTATAGTTCCAAAAAGGAAACTAGCAATCAGATCTAGTTCCAATAGCATCATAAAGAATAAATCATAACCACAACCCAACGAAAATTTGGAAAGGATAGTCAATTTAGTCCACGACATTATCTAATGTCGCTTTTGTAACTGCTAGTTGCAGCCATCTTGTTTTATGAGGATACAGTAATGTGCAGTTAATTAATGGTATTATTCATCATTAGGGTAGCTAATTGGCATAACAACTTATATCCAGCTAGACATACATTGTGTATCCAATATACCAGTGCATACAAAATGTGCAGAACAAAATACATATATGGCATGACAAGGAAAGGACTACAAATACTTAAAGCATGCATCTTAAAAATTGCAGAACTAAATGGCGCCAAGAGAATCTCGAATGACAGTGTTGTTCAAGAGAAGTAGCAGTGTGCTACGAAGATCCTTACCAGCTGAAGTACCATGGAGATACTCATATGAAGATGCTCCCAGGTTGAAAGATTATCTCCAGTCCATGTTGCGGCATACCTTTGGCTTCCACTAAATCCAGCTCGTGTGAGAACAAAAGGACGCTTATTTTCATTAGCCAGTTTCATGCCTTCATAGGTTGATCTTGCCATCAGCAGACCATACACCTATAGTGAAAAGTCATAATAAATAATAAAAGTCCAGAGCACACCACATTACAGGATAAGGCTTAAAATAACTCAACACCTATAAATTAATAAACTAACATAAGAATCAAGTCACACAACAGTATCTTATTACATAATAAAAGTGCATCCAACTTGTAAGCATTGTTCATAAGTTTGTCGTAAATTAATATGCGACCCCAAAAATCATAATAAAGGGCAGAGAATATTACGTTATGATAGAAAGAATGATTCTGACAACCTCCAAGTTCACCATCTCCTCTATGAACATTACTCTCGGGCATTGTTTTCGTTACAGCCTGGAAAAGAAAGGGATTTAAAAAGATTGTAATCGGAAATAGCAGGAGTCTCAAATAGTGAGAGTTGGTGCATATATTGTTAAATATTCAGAGAAAAGAAGCCGGTGAGATTATAATATTAATTACCTTAAAGACAGCTGGTTCGTTCATATCATTCCATATACCATCAACACCATTGAAAACAAAGTCTTTAACTAAATTGGCCCACCATGCACGAACTTTTGACTGTGTATAGTCAGGGAAGACACAAGGTCCAGGCCAAACGTCCCCTGAGATTGGATATATGGGCTCAATGCATCACCAAAAGGAAAAGGGAACAAAAGGACATAAAATGAATAAGTGTTAATGTACAAAGAAAAATTACCAGCAAAAGGTGTTCCATCTGCCTTTTGGACCCAAACATCATTTTCAGAACCACTGTCATATACAAAATAACCCTTTTCCTGCTTGATCCCAGGATCAAGCATCCAAATACCTTTGAAACCACCATAATGGAGACCTTCCACTAAAGACTTGGGATCCCTAAAACGCTCCTGAAAGATAGCATAATACTTACGTTTCTAGCCAAAAAATTATTATTATATAGACATTAAAAATGGCCAGCCAGCCCAAACCAAAAGTTTAACTTAGCATTTTCCAAATTACAAGTGCAGGTTGGAGAGTTAATGCTAGGCACCAAAAGAAAATTTCGCAATACATCACTTTAACTTATGTGTTGCGGACTACACGTATAAGAAAACCTTGTGTGAAAATCACAACGATGACACTATAAATTGATTGTTGATTGTAGAGGAAATACATGCCTTGTCAAAGGTAAAACAACGAAAACCATCCATGTAATCAATATCCATCCATATCACATCACAAGGTATGCTCTTTTCCCGAAATGTTTTTGCAACCTGCAGATGTTATTAACAGGTAGATAAAATATGAAGCAATCTTTTGCAAAACTAACCTAAAAGAAGATAACAATGAATATTTGAATGTGTCTACAATACATATAAGCATCTAATATATCTGATATGATGTGCCTCAGAATTTCAGAACCCAGGGGATGTTTGTTTCAAGTTATAGAATTATATTACCAAGAATAATGTTCCTCGGAATAATATTGCAGGAACATTATACATGGGCATCATTATACTCTTTTTAAACTAGTTAGATTAAAATAAATAAATAAAATTGAGGTAGAATAAGATGGAAGTCGGAAGTTCTAGTTAGTTGAGTTTTAAAATGATTTTTCTTCCCATGGTAATGCTGGATTTCCACTCTTTATCACAGAGGGACAAAAAAGTACAGCATGGATAAAAGATATTACCGATAATCCATGATACCGAGGATTATGATTATCTTTGAAAAAATTGTACCAAACACGATAATGTTATATTCCAGATCTCACTTTCACGGTAATACTTTTGCATGCCTCGAAATAAACACTCCAGGTTTATGATGAGATCTGAAAGTTATTCAAGATTCAGGACTTTGTGCTGTCCATGTTTTATAGCACATACACATATTTCATATTCAATTATAAATAAATGTAATAATGTATTATTATTTAAACATTATTGAGATATGCAGGCATCCTGGATTCCCATGTCTATTTAAAGGTATACCTAATAATGGAGTAATTTGACATCATGCCGATATTCATCCATATTCTTCTACTTAGATATCTTGGTCAATAATAAGCATTCACATACTATTTTCACATAGAAAAAAAAACCAGACATCTTGCATATTTAAATGCAGGCACACAGCCATGGCACACCGGATAGTTCTTAAAAGGATTTCCTTTCACTCTTATCCAAAAATTAACGAAGGGGAAAAGATAATAACAACAGTCAACAGCAGTCAGAACTTGGAATACATGTCATATTCAGCATCTCAAGCTCAAGCTTTCTACATATACAAATGCTATTGATTCTTGGCTCATCACTATTGAGAGAAAGTAGGAGCAGACGAAGTACCTCCAGAACTCTCTGATCAGATAAATAGCTCCAACGGCATTGTTGATAGCCTAACGACCACTTTGGGGGCATAAACACAGTTCCTGATGATAAAAGAATCTGTAAGGAAGTATCTTTCACCACCAGAATAAAGTAAATGATGATGATGATGCAAATTGTTGCACAGAATAATGTTCACATCTAACACATGCATGAAGTTTTAACTTAAAATTAGCCTTTTCTTGAATCTAAACATAAGCATCCTGAATCTTAGTGCATGCTCAGAGAATCCGTTTCCACCACAGTTTTGCAGATTTTGCTCTTTTATTCACTTGAGGCACCATCCCAAACCCAATGCATTGCATATTAGTATGTTACGAATATTTGTGCACTCATGCAACATTTTAAAATGCGTATCATATGAATCCTGATTTCATGTGGGTCAACTTTAGGTACTAGGTTCTTCTAATAATATGAACTACATTCATCAACCAAAGACGGACATCAGTTTGTCCAACAAAAAAAGTGCATAACATCATATGTGAAGCTAAATCATTTATAATTGTAGTCTTTGTTTAGAAAATTACCAATTGCTTTTGATAGAGATATCAAAACTTCCGTAGGTGAAGCAAAAGGACCAAATGTAATGACAGGATATGAGGATGGGGCAATGAAACGTATTGTTGATTCTTTCCTCAGATCTATCTGCTCATGAGCACAGCAAAAGACCATCAAACAGATAAGTATATCATTATCAAAGAACATGTGTGTATAGTCTAGGTTAACCTCAATAAATGACATAAAGCTAAATGCAACAGCACCTCACAGCGCCTCGTAGTGTCGGCAAGAATTCCTAGGGCCTCGCCATTTGGAAGAACAGCTAACACCCATGGATGTGATTGGTATAACGATGAAGTTCCAGGACCATAACCCCATGCATCAGTGTTCCATGTGAAAACCTTAAGATAAAATTATAATTCTTTAGCATATAGATATTAAGAAACTCTCTTTGAAACTAAAAATTTCATATAGCTGACTTACTCTTTTTCCTGTCCTCTCAAGCTGACCACTAACTTCTCCAGTTCCATAGAGGGAGGTACCTACAGGTAGCTGCTTCAAAAACAAATTCAATCAACTTTTGAAAGCAGGGGAAATGGAATTGCATGAGCAGCAAACTAGACCAGGACAAAAATTAAAAAGAGAGAATAAAAAGATAAACAAACAAACGATACTTGAGCTAAAAGGCAACCTGAGATTTAGACTCTCTTTGGTAAAAAGTAGCAAATGGCAGATAATCTAGTTGATAACAAATGAGCTTATAGCGGATAAACTAGCGTATAGTTGATAGTGGATAAGCTAGTAGATTGAATTTGAAGTGTTCGTAAAATTACCGGATGAACTACCAGATAAATATAAAATGACATAAAAATATTTTTAATATTTTTTTAAAAAAATTAATTAAGATATTAAGGGTAAAACTGAGAGAAAGAAATGATCCACTATAAGCTCAAACGCTGGAAGTAAGTTAAAAAAATACCATAAGCTGTGAGATAAGGACAGTTACCAAACAACTATACTTCAATCATTCTAATTTAATCGTACGAGTGTATACGCCAATTTGGACTTAACAAAGCAGAGTCTTATAATATAACAATCAAAAGTTCTGATGTCAGAAACCAAAAGAAAAAAAAAAGCAACTGACCTCAAGTTGAACAACTTGCTGCTCTAGAAGGCACTCAAAAGTAGGGGTATATGAAGGAACCTTGTGAGTACCAGTGATGGGAGTCTCTCTATCCTTACTATTCACAAAAGAAACACTTGGATATGCTGCATCTCTATCATTTAGAGAACAATCAAATCGAAATACTCCATCATCTAAAATAGGCTCAAAAATCATGTTCCCTGATCTCACGTCGCTACTACCACTAGAGACTTGTCCTTCGTCGTTAGCCATTTTGGATATAAACTTTTCAATAATTCTCTTTCTTCTGCAAACCGAAAATAGCATAAACACAATTAATAGCTATGCAAACCAAAAAATTGATGATCGTGAAAATGCTTTAACTAAAATTAAAGTAAATTAAGAAAACAATAATCATAATTGCAATCTGTGTTAAATAAAAGCAAAATCACGTTAACTCTCTTTCTATGGTTCTGAGGTAACAATGGATTTTGTCTAAATGTGAATTGAAGGTAAAGTGATTTATGTTTTGGAAACATGCAGCATGTAAAAGTGAGTTGAACAGTAAATTTGAGTATAAAATCCCCTAAAAAAAATTGAGTATAAAAATAAACTTTAGAATCAAAAGCTACAATTTCTATCTTGAAGTTAGAATCATTTATAGTTGCAAAATCAATTTTACTCAAGAGTGATCAAACATGTCAAAATCAATTCTACATTTTTATAATCAATATTTGTCATGTTTGATTGCTCTCAAGCAGAACTGAGTTTGCAACTATAATCGATTTTAACTTGAAGCTGGAATTTGTAGCTTTAGAGTCCGTTTGATGGTCAGGATAAGGAGACAGGATATGATACATTAATCATATCCTGCTTAAATCTTATGTTTGATGCACCAAAAGGATAGGATAAAATAAACCATTTTCTTATCATATACTGACTTTCCTTTATAATTTATATCCTGAGTATAGGCTGGGTTAGGAATTATCCTGACAGGATTAAAAGATCATTCCTTATTTATTATCTTGATATTCTGCCATTTTTAAAATATTGTCATTTTTAAAATAATGATAGCATGTATTTTCCATAATAATTAATAACATGTCATTTTTATAATATTTAATTAATTATGAGAACAATTTTTCATTTAATTATAATGATATCCTGTTTGTTATCATGTGCGCATCAAACACATCGTAGGATTAATGTTTATCATGTCCTTATCATATCCTATCTCTATCCAGTTTTATATCATATTCTGCCTCTATCCTATCCTGACGGGCCGTTAGAGTGTAAACGTGATTTTTACAGTGAAATTCAATGCTCAACTCAGTTACTTTTAAGTAAATGAATATATCCAAATATGAACCACCAACTTACATTCCACTCACTTTTAAGTAAAATCTGTTCATTCAAAATCAATTATTCTCACCGCAAAACGAAACATGCACATAATCAATTTTGACTCCTACAAAAGTGAAACTAAACTTACAGTCTCTTTAGTTGAATTCAGCAAAAATCACATAAAACTGATGAATAAGCTACTCAAACTTTAACAAAACAAATTCCAATCCATCGATCAGGGATAAAAGCATGCAAGGACTAAAAAGGAAATTCAAATTCAAAGAACGAGCTAGTAGCATTGCAAAAGGACCTGCAACTTAGTGGGAAGAGTCGAAGAAAGAACCTGAGAGTGATGATCGAAGAAGAAAGTGGAGTGTCCTGGAGAAGACGACGGTGGTGAAACGGAGATATCGACGGTGGTGAAAATGGAATCGCGATGGTCGTGGTGATTTTATAATAACTGCCACTATAACTTCTGCAACTCAACGCTTCTTTCATCGTTTCTTGTGCCGGTGGACTATTTATATCATTTCATTTTTTATATATATATTTTCTTTGACAATTTTTTTAAAAAGAAGGGAAGAATCAATCCATTCAAATATGGGATTATGTCTTAATTTTTTCTTTTACATTTTTTTGATGATTTTTTTTTCTTTTACAATTAGTTTCAATATATATATATATATATATATATATATAATCAACAAAAAACTTTTACTTTCTTTTTTCTTTTGCCTCGTTAAAATCTACACTTTATCCTATCTATATATTTTTTATTTCTAATAATCTAACATACTTCGGAAAAATAGTATTGTAGATCTATTTTAATAAAATCAAAATTTCAATACATATTTTTTGCTATTTTTTATTCACAATTTCATTAACATGTAGTTTCAAACCCTATTATAAAATATGAAACAATCCAAAATAAAATTAAAATATGTGAAAAATTACTAAAGTCAATAAAACAGGGTTATTTAAAAGAATTTCATACTCTAAATTATAAAAGCAATAACAAAATATTTAAATTTAATTATCATTGACATTTAAATTATAAAGAAATGAATTTATTTTTCTTAAATGGTGGTTCAAAATTAGTATATATCATAAAAATATTTATTTATGTTAAAATAGATTAAAGTGTAGTGTATATTTAATTATTAATGAAGGGTGTTGTAATTCAAACATCTTATAAGGGATGGAAGTATATATTTCACTTTTCAAGAGAAGGGAGTGTATATTTTTTAGGAGTGTAATTCAAGCTTCTCCTAAGGGAGAAGAGGGTAATTTACTCTAAAAATAAAATTAATAGCATGTCATCAATTAAAAATGTTTGTATGTATGTGTATGCATCTAAAGTAAGATTTGTAATGCCACGTGTCACTTCATCATTTATTCTCATTTTTTTAAAATAAACATTTTAATTTGTCATAAATATCTCAACAAACTAAATGCATTACTTTGATCTTTCATTTTTTATAAACCGATGTGCCTACCAGAGGGGCAACATCCAAAATATATTGAAGAAAGAAAGTGATATACAAAAGAGGGGGAAAACCAAAACCTCACAACGAACTTAACAAAATCTAAAGTTTGGAAGAGAGAGTATGTTCCTAATTAGATCCCCTCTAATTACAACTTGAGGAGACTGCCACCAAGTAAAATCAACAATTGACAATCCTAATTTTGCAAGTTTACCAGCACAATGATTTCCTTTCCTATAGATATGACTCATTGTGAACTGCATAGAATTCAACTTCCCAACACAGTTTAGCCATTTATGCTTCAGTTTCCCGGGAACAATGCTAGATGACTTGAGTGCCTAGGTAGTCAACTTAGAGTCAGTTTCAATCCATAAATGATTATAGTGTTTGTCATATGTAATTTCAATAACCAAGATTACCCCAATTAGTTCATCATGTAAAGCATTGGATATGCTTAGATTTGCAGCAAAACAACCTTTGCTCTGATTTTGGTTGTTTCTGAAGATGTCAGCACAAGCAGCTAGACCAGAGTTGCCTAGAGAAGCTCCATCAGTGTTACATTTGACCCAGTTGAGAATAGGAGGGTGCCAGATAGACCTCCATGATTTTTGGAGCATTATGGTGATGAATATTAATTTTGAAAGCCTTTAAAATAACAAAGTCACTGATATCAGGATCAGTGACCATTTTAGTGAGGTTACCTGAGATATATACATTTGCAATAATCATAACCACCGCTGCATTGAAATTTGTTATGACATTGTTGTATTTACAATTGTGTATGGTGTACCAAATGACATTGATGATGTTAATCAAAGTTCTTGTCACAGTCAATTTAACTTGGGGACTCCAAATTTTGTTGCAAGCATAAAAAATTGACAAAATATAAGTTAAATTTATGTTGATGCTGATAATGTTTTGTAGCCAGTTCCAAAGAGTGATTGCAAAAGTACATTGAAGGAAAAGGTTATCTGCAGTTTCTTTTTGCTTGTTACACAGATACACATGGAGGGCAAGCAACATCCTCTTAGTGCAAGGTTTTCATATGTTAGGAGTTTCTTATGAATGGCTCTCCATATCAAAAATGTTTTAGAAGGTGGAGTGATAAGATTCCAAATGAGCTTAGCCTAATTTATTTGAATGCCAACAGGGGAAAGAAACTAGGAAGCTTCCTTCATTGATAGATCAACAGAAGTGTTATGCTTCCACAAAAATTTATCTTTCTTTCGAGACAGAGTGATAATAACTGAATTAATGTGTTGCATCAGTGTTGGAAACATGTCTTGAAACTTTGTAGGGATCCTTCACTTAGAATTATGGATGAAATCACCAACGGTTGCATGGAGATTTTGGTGTAATTGTGAAGGGATGTTAAGAATATGAACCAGTGGACTAATTCACCAGTCATCAAGCCAGAAATTGATTAAGTTGTCGTTACCTAAAAAGCACAAAGTGTTATCATTGATTGTCTGCATATACTCCTTAATTCAACTCGATATGGAAGAATAGATACGACATGATATGAACTTGTTTCCTCTTTTCAATTTACATCTCATAAATAAAGCCCATGCATCCTTTGAATGCAGTAACGCTCATCCCAACTTTAAACTAGAAGCCTCATTGATCTTTGCTACTCAATCTACAACTTTCAAAGATGCACTGCGCATGAACAAAAGATAAAGAAACACACATGAATCAGAGTCTTACTGTAAAGTCTTGTATTAAGCAGTGTGTATAATAATAGCTTGATTACACATATTTCGAATGCATTAACTCGCATTGAAATTAACTCAAATTAAAATTACCAATGCATAAATTGTATATGAAGTTGTAAAGTCAAAAAATTGTTGGAGTAATCAAACCAATGAGTATTTACCACAAAATTCAAGTAATGATATTAAGGTTCATAAAATATGAAGAAAAACAAAGAATGAAATGCAGATACCATTAAATCAAACAACAATTGGTTACCTGGATACGAAATTATGGCTTAGAACTAGAAGCATAATGGTAGAAATAGAAAGATAAAAAGATACACAAACATATTTCACATTGGATAGAATGGAAGGGAGCAATGCAACCGTATATGGATGGTTTTGCAAACAGTTCTGATACTTTATTCTACAACAAAGAGGCTTCCTTTAAGAATATAGATAGATGAATCAACATTCAAAATTAGATAAGTGTAAACTAAAAAAAAGTAAGAACAAATCTCTCCGAACAAAAGGGGAAACGACAAAAACTCACCCAATATCTGGAATGTTGGACACTTCTCGAAAACTCGGGGGAACAACTTGAAGTAAAATAATATCACAAGAAAGGGGGGTTTGAATTGTGATCTAATAAAAGTTTCCAAGTATATACTTGGATTAGGTTAGTACGTTAGTTAAAAAAACAATAATATTGTGAAGTGTGTGATATTGTATAAAATAAAAGATATAGGAAAAGAGAAAATCACACACAAGAAGTTATCCTGATTCCCCCAATGTGGGTTAGTCCAGTCCCCACAATACTGCGAGATTATCCACTAGGTAGCTCTGTTTTTATAAACTTAACATCAACTCTTCTTTTGTCTTCTTAATCCTTTTCACAAATGAGTAACTTTTACCCTTGCTCGATCTTTCCTGCAAACGAGTAAATCTACCTTTACTTTTACACACTTGTTATCAACAAGCTTTTACAACCAAACAAAGAAACGAGTAACAATTACCCCCTGCTTAGATCTTCCTGATCTTTTCTGCAACCGAGTAATTTTACCCTTGTTTTACACACTTGTTATCAACAAGCTAATACAATCCAATAAGAAATAAATTCTTACTTGAATCAAATTGGACCGTCATAATATTCATAGGAGTCTTAAAGACCCCCAGAAGGGCCTGTAGACCCTCCAAGACGCCTTATCGCCCTCCAGAAGAGTTCTAAGGCCCAGGGCACGTCATTTCCAGGGCGCCGCCTCAAGTGGTTTCTAGAAACGTCTAGAACCCGCCAAATATGCTAAAATACCCCATGGCTTGGAGACCAAGCCACCGAAACCCAAGCCCATAGCAGGCTATAAATACAACCCTTGAGAGCATTCTCAAGGCATCCAATAATCAGTCTAAACTCTAATAGACAGAGAAAACCCTAGTATTCACTACTCGTACTTTTTGCAAGTACAGTTGGCGCCGTCTGTGGGAACCTCGGTAAAACTAACCTAGGTCACTCTCATAACCACAAAACCCTCCCGGCAATCTCAAAAAGAACTATGGCCGGCAAAGACCAAACCAACACCGTTGCTCACCAGACCTCAAGATCTTTTTAGCATGCCAATCAGCATGGACAACACGTCACCGAAGGAGAGAAACAGGTGTATACGTTCTTTTCCTTCCACCGATTCAAAATATACTAGCATCTAGTAACAATTATTTTAAAAGTCACATACTAATCGTTTATTGCTTTAACATGATTTTCAATAAATTGTTTTGAACAAGAATCAATTTACATGGTCATGGATCAATGACGTCGAAAGAAGGCGAGAAAACTATATATGTCATGAAGCCAATTCCAAATACATCATGTTGAATCCATGTGTTGCCTCATATATGCTTACAGTATTTGCTTTCGTTCACTAACATGTAAAATCATAATCAAGAATTATAATTATATTTTCAACCATCTTTTATTTGAAGACAACATGGTGCAATTACCCCCTAGTTTTGGCAATAAGAGAGAAATCGATTTTTTTTTTGAGATATTTTACATATATCCATGAGTTTCTTTAAACTTTAATTCACAGATTTTCAAATTTTTGTTCCAACACAATTATTTTAATCTGAGTTAAGATTTGAGTAAGTTACACGGATGGTTAAAGCCTTGAAGGATGTTTCACACAAATTCTATCCACCGCTGCATTTTGTTCTTGTGATAGTCACGAATAGCATGTGTTTTTATTTCTTCCGTATTTGTTAAGTTGATCACTATCTCTCTATACTTTGTTCATTAATATAAGCTTTTGGATTTAATTGACATGAGTGTATGTAGAAAGTTATTCTTGTCCTATTGTGGTTAACATCCAAGTTTGAAGCTCAACTAGTTCTTTATCCCTACCAATTGCAAGTCAGAGGTTGCTTAAATTTTGTGATAATCACCAGACTCAAAGACCAAATTTTTGTCCGGAGGATTCTGCGAATCAAGGTTAGTCGAAGACTTCAAAAAATGTGAAGGTTAGACGAGCAATTGCTTTGGCGAAATAGTACTCGCCTCATCAATTTCAGATAAGGTTAGACGAGCAATTTCATATAAGAATATTATTTTTGTGCTCAACAATTGTTTAATCAAATAGTATATTTTGAGACAATATATATTACTTGATTTGAAGAGAATTTATTGAGAAAATATATTCTTTGATTTGAAGAAAATTTATCGCCCAATATATTTTGTGAAAATATACTATTTGATTGATTTGAAGAAAATTTTATGTTCAATATACTTGGAAAAAATATATCTACATTTTTTGATTTGGAGAAAATTTTATGTTCAATATATTTTGAGAAAATATATTTAGTTTTGACGAAAATTTTATGTTCAATATATTTTGAGAAAATATATTTAGGTTTGAAGAAAATTTGATGTTCAATATACTTGGAAAAAATATATCTACATTTTTTGATTTGGAGAAAATTTTATGTTCAATATATTTTGAGAAAATATATTTAGTTTTGACGAAAATTTTATGTTCAATATATTTTGAGAAAATATATTTAGGTTTGAAGAAAATTTGATGTTCAATATACTTGGAAAAAATATATCTACATTTTTTGATTTGGAGAAAATTTTATGTTCAATATATTTTGAGAAAATATATTTAGTTTTGATGAAAATTTGATGTTCAATATATTTTGAGAAAATATATTTAGGTTTGAAGAAAATTTGATGTTCAATATATTTTGAGAAAATATATTTAGATTTGAGGAAAATTTTATGTTCAATATATTTGGAGACAATATATTTCCACTTTTTGATTCGAAGAAAATTTATTGCCCAATATATTTTGAGAAAATATATTTTGTTTATTTTGCAATTATTTGTTGGTGCATATACATCATATGTGGACAATAAGTCTTATAGACAAATTAACTTTAACTTAATTTGTTTCACTTGATATTAATTTTCGTTGGGCGATTCAATTACAATGTAATGAAGAAAGAGTGATAAGTAAAACACAAGACATAGGACTAAGTTATTAAGGCGATACTACTCTAGGTACCCAGTGGCACAAGTGAAGTGTAGTATTGATAAAAGGTCACATAGAAGGGATTCTGTCAAAGAAAGCCTTGGTATTTAAGTGGTCCAGGTGACCCACCTCTCTTTCCTGGGAACCCCTTTCATGCACCATTTACTTTGCAAACTGAACTAAGTGCCTGAACTAACTGCTTAGTAATTGTAAATAATGGATTAATAGAGTCATGTAGAAGAATAAAATTGAGTAACAAACTCAGTCCTAATACATAGGAGAAAGTGAAGACATAGAAAATAATGCAATGAGCGAGTTAGTTCAGATTTAATAGGAGAACGATAAGTTAATGGGCGAGATATTTAAGAGGAGTACAAAGTATAAGCGAGCTAAATAAGGAAGACAAAGAACACTTAGTTCCCGCTGAATATAATTGCATATGATTAAAGACTCCTTTATTCATGATACTGATTACTTTGGAAGCGTGGAAGAATTGTTATATTTCAGACAAATCAAGTTTGGAAGAAGAATTGTTATATTTCAGACAAATCAAGTTTGGAAGACAAACAAACCCGTCAAGGGCGAGGTTACCAGAAAGAAGAGCTCGCCAACCAGCACGCCAAATTGTATTATAGAAGCAACGTCCCGCCATTACAAGTTTGAAAATGAAACACGAAGTTATTCTAACAGTTCTCAACCTTTGAGTTTTGTTTTGCAGGTTTTTAACGAGGCAACTTAATGTCTACAAATATTTTGCTATTTCTGTTTGTTATTTTGTTTAGGTGCTACTACTACAATATCCACATGAATCTACAAATCGACTAGAAGCCGTAAGACGCAACTGGGCAGTGAAAACTCAACCCCAAGAGGGCTCTGAGATAGAAGCCGTAAGACCCAACTGGGCAGTGAAAACTCAACCCCAAGAGGGCTCTGAGATAAAAGCCGTAAGACGCCACGTAGCGCAGCCCTGTAAGACGCCACGTAGCGCAGCCCTGTAAGACGCCACGTAGCGCAATCTTGTAAGACGCCTTGTAGCGCAGCCCTGTAAGACGCCACGTAGCGCAGCCCTGTAAGACGCCACGTAGCGCAGCCCTGTAAGACGCCACGTAGCGCAATCTTGTAAGACGCCTTGTAGCGCAGCCCTGTAAGACGCCACGTAGCGCAGCCCTGTAAGACGCCTTGTAGCGCAATCTTGTAAGACGCCACGTAGCGCAATCTTGTAAGACACCTTGTAGCGCAATCTTGTAAGACGCCATGTAGCGCAGCCCTGTAAGACGCCTTGTAGCGCAATCTTGTAAGACGCCATGTAGCGCAGCCCTGTAAGACGCCTTGTAGCGCAGCCCTGTAAGACGCCACGTAGCGCAGCCCTGTAAGACGCCACGTAGCGCAGCCCTGTAAGACGCCACGTAGCGCAGCCCTGTAAGACGCCATGTAGCGCAATCCAGTAAGACGCCCTGTAGCGCAATCCTGTAAGACGCCTTGTAGCGCAATCCAGTAAGACGCCTTGTAGCGCAATTCAGACAACCCACGAAGGTTAACGGTACTTTGCCAAGTTGCGAAGTTTTAAAAGGAAGAAGGCCCGTGATGTTAAATACAAGTATCACGATTAATCTCGTTCAAGATAGGCAAGCGAATCCTAAAATATAACTTCAACACTAGTTAAACACTGCTAAGCAGATTATTTAGCAAACATCGAAGAAGCACGTAAAACAAGTGCCAGTAGCACAGATAAAAGTTGAGCAGAAACAATGCAACGAAAAGATATATAAAAGTGTCAAAGCATCCAGCAATTTTAACTTCAAGAGTCCTCGCCAATCTTTAAAGAAACATCTATCCCGCCCCTCAGGAGGGCGAGGCGAGAAGCATCACGCCTTATCCTAAAACCTATACTGAAGAAACTAGGCGGACAGTCCCATACGAAGCAAACTATTTTCAATACATAAGGGTTCTACGACTTAAGGGTAATACATATACCCTCAAAAGCTATCAAACAAATCAGAAATATCATAAGGGGATGTCGATGTAATATAAATCACTTCGCCTTGTCCCAAGACTCGTGCTTGTTGGGCTATGGACCGTCATAATAATTTCCTAATTAGCTAGGAGGGTCCTTCCTAAGGACTCCTACGCTTGCCAAGATATAAATCACTTCGCCTTGTCCCAAGACTCGTGCTTGTAAGGCTATGGACCGTCATAATATTCCTAGGAGTCTTAAAGACCCCCAGAAGGGCCTGTAGACCCTCCAAGACGCCTTAGCGCCCTCCAGAAGAGTTATAAGGCCCAGGGCGCGTCCTTTCCAAGGCGCCGCCTCAAGTGGCTTCTAGAAACGTATAGAACCCGCCAAATATGCTAAAATACCCCCATGGCTTGGAGACCAAGCCACCGAAACCCAAGCCCATAATAGGCTATAAATACAACCCTTGAGAGCATTCTCAAGGCATCCAATAATCAGTCTAAACCCTAATAGACAGAGAAAACCCTAGTATTCACTACTCGTACTTTTTGCAAGTACACAAATAAAATAGGCTTTTATATGTGTTTAGTCCCTGCAAATAGGGGTCATTTAAAAAATGGTCCCTGTATTCCTTAATCCTGGCATTTTGCCCTACCAAAATTTAATCACTTAAAAATTAGTCCCTCAACCCAGTTAATTACCGCCATATCACTGTAATTACAAACGTGAAATTACAAAAATACCCCTGTAATTAGTGATGTGGCAGTGATTAAGTGGGGAGAGGGACGAAATTTTAAGTGATTAAATTTTAGAAGGGCAAAATGCCAGGATTAAGAAATACAAGGACCAATTTTTAAATTACCCTTATTTGTCGGGACTAAACACGTATAAAAACCAATAAAATATTTGTGCTTTACTAAAAGAGCTCAAAACAAAAGAGCAAGTTTAGTATTCTAAAATGAAGAACAAAAAGAGAGCTTTTGGAGTATTTGATATTGTATGCTTTCCTTCTCTAAAAATGTGGTGATGGGTTGAAGTGTGTTTGATATGAAGAGACAAATATGCTTTCAAAAAAAAGTGGGTTATGTTGAAAAGTAGTCTCTTGAGATCTTTGCTTGTAGAAACTCAAATCTAGTTTGAGAAGCAAAGTAAAATCAACTCAATTCACTCAAGAATGTAGTAATTCACTTATGAGATTTATAAGAGCTTGAGTGTGAGTGATGAAAGAAGAGTTTTGAGACTTGTAGAGAAAAACAAGTGATCGTTGATTTTTAGCTTGAACTCTTATGTCTTTCTTTCTTGCTGGAGCCTTGTATTTATAGGAGCAAATGTCTTCATAATTTCATAAAAATAATATTATCTTCTCTGTCAAACTTGGAGCGCAAGGCATATGTAGAAATCAAGTTTAAGTTGGTTTCTATTTGATGAGATCAATCTCTACTTGAAGCTGATGCCTTTTCCCTTTGTTCTTGTAAATGTCAC
The DNA here is from genome assembly GCA_946800305.1 of Medicago arabica. Classification (NCBI taxonomy): domain Eukaryota; kingdom Viridiplantae; phylum Streptophyta; class Magnoliopsida; order Fabales; family Fabaceae; genus Medicago; species Medicago arabica. The sequence goes on from OX326970.1 coordinate 46,505,397, forward strand.
GTGTGGTAGACAGCCCATAAAGACAAATTCTTGCTGTAATATTGAAGCTTGTACACAAAGTAATCCATTTTGGCAAGATTGTAGTGCTTTTTGTCTTGTATATGACAAAAAGTAAAATATATCTACAAAAACATTGCCAAAAACGTGGACCATTTCCATCCTTCTTCTCATGTGTTGTTATCTTCATATTGGTTCAAAACTTATGTAGAAAACTATTGGCACATAGCTAGATATTGCCAAGCCTTTGTTTTATTGTAGGGAGGCCATTACTTGAGATCAATCTCTCAATTTTGAGATCATTCTCCAACTGAATGTAAATCCATTTTCTTCAATTAAAAGTGGGTTGTTTGATTCCTTTTGATCCAAAACTAATATTGAAATGTGTCGCAACTCCTTGGATCATGATATGGAATATTCTTTGATCATAAAAATGTTCTTGATCATTATCCAAACATTTTTACCACAAGTGACTTAGTAAATAAATCATGAAAAGATTTATTCTTCAAAGTTGATTCTTCTCACTTTTTTGGTGAATAGATATGAATTATTTTGAGTGCAATGAATATTCTCATCATAGCGTATGCACTATTTTTTTTATCCAACCATCTTTAAATACTTGTTGCTAACGTTACGGTAATGTGAAAGACTCAATTAATGAAGTTCATATTTTTGCTTGAACTTTCGATTAAACCTCTATTGATTAACACAATAGTCTTTCAATATCTTCATGAAGCTTGTGATACAAATGTGGTAATACTTTGAAGCTACTTCGATACTTTCATCTTTGAGTATAAATAATGCACTTGTTGATGTAAGTGGAATCTAGTTTGTCCACCTCTTTGATTTTTATCCTTTCAACAAAAGCTCAAGTGCAAACATCAGTAGATTAACATTCATAAAACTTATTAGTTTACTTCACAAGGTTTGTTATAATTAAAAACATCAATAAAGGATTTTTAGATTTTATCTCAACACAACTTGGATATAACGGTTCGAGTTTTGGTAGCGGATGATTCTGCGGTCTCGCGCTCTTGTTAAATATGGGATGGAAGATCAATGGATGTTGGAGAATAGTTATCACTCGTTATTTTTTGGTAGCTGATGATTCGGCTTCGGTGGTCTCGCCTCTTTAATTTTTTTTTCTTCATGATTTTGAGGGTTTAAATTGATTTTCATGGAAGGTTTTGGTTCTTTAGATGAGAAATTGTAGTGTGAGAGAAGGAGAACTGAAAATTGAATGAAGTTAGAGAGAGGCTGAATGGAGGATGACATTTTTGTGAATGTTAGAGAAAAATGAGTGTCACATGATGCAGATATGCTCGAAGCATGTTCAGATCAGATACCTTTGAATTGAGAAGAGTGGATTTACATTGAAGATAATTTTTGAGCCGTATGCAACACTATTTTTCATGCAACTTTGAATTGGAATAACAAAAGAGTCTTTTGAATTAATAAATCACAATTACGAGGGTTGTTGTGGGTCTCGTACAATGAATTGGAATAGTAAAAAAGTGATTTGATATAATAAATCACAATTATGATGATAGATGTGGTCCTCGTATATAATTATTTGAGAATTTGGGAGGGAAAGTGAGATTAGGGTTAGGGTTAGGGTTAAGGGATAGCTTAACCTAACAAAATTTTATAATAAGAATGATAAGAATGATGATTTTGGAAATGAAATCTTGATCAAGAGTACACACATTTCTTTTTAAGAAAGTATACACACTTTCTTAATAATAAAAAAAGAGAGTACACATTACAAATTCATTTTTCGGTTACATATTTTAATATGAGTAGGGATAAAAAAACAAAATAAATCATATTTCAAATTTTAAGCCATCAATATAAAATTTTAAACAAATCTTATTTTTGCTTTTTAGGATGCAAAACATATTGTTGAAGAACTTTTATGCTGGATCCCTCTTCCTTGCAATTGGTGGGTCCAACGGATGGGTTTAAAAATTGTAGGAAGCTTTCGATCAACTAGACTCTAACCCGATTGCACGAATTTTGTAGAGTTTCATATTAAAAATATCAAATTGGCTATATTATTACTTGTAAAATTACATTTAAACTCAGAAACAATCAAACTAAGTGTCAATTGAGAGTGATTGACATGCAAAATCTCAAAGAAGCAAATTAACAACATTTAGTTTGTATCAACAAAAATGACAACATTTAGTTTGTATAAATGAATATGGAATCAAAGTTATTACTTAAAGTCCAAGCAAAGTAATGTTATAATCTAATATTGTGATTTTTGCAAATAAAAAGTCAGAATAAATAACTCCAAATAATTAATATAATATAGGAGAAATAAAGCAAAATTTTTAAAGATGCAACTTTAATATTGTAACATGCGGTAAACGTACACAAAAAAATTGATCCTAACCGCAAGGGCTGCTAATTTCTAAAAATGAAGAGAAACTTATATGTGGTAACCAAAAGAAGAAGAAAAATGAAAAAGAAATTTTACGTAAATAAAGCAAAAATTTTAAAGATGCAACTTTAATATTGTAACATGCGGTAAACGTACACAGAAAAATTGATCCTAACCACAAGGGCTGCTAATTTCTAAAAATGAAGAGAAACTTATATGTGGTAACCGAAAGAAGAAGAAAAATGAAAAGGAAATTTTACGTAGTAACCTAAAGTAGTAGTAGTAGTAGTAGTAGTAGTAGTAGTATTAGTAGTATTACTAATAATAAAACTACTATCAAAGGGATTGATAATAAAAAATAACTTTTATGAGAAAAGGAACTACTAGAGCGGTTGTTGCTTTAAAAAAATGTTTTAGTCATGTATATCTAGGGGTGGCAATGAACCGAACCAACTCGACAATAGTTCGAAACTCGATTCAACAATTATCTCGTTGAACTTGGTTCATGAACCAAATGAGTTGAACTTGAGCTGGAAATTAAGTTCGTTAAATAAATGAGCTGAACTTGAGTTGTATATAATTCGATTCAATTGGTTCATGAGATGGCTCGATATATAGTTTATTACAAGATTCCTCTAATATTTATGTACTTGTTTTTAGAGGAATTATTAATAATGTAAATAACAATAATTATAATAAAAGAGAGAAAGAAAGAAAAACTAATAACATACTTGAACAGGCTTTTAAATAAACACATATGTACTAAAATTAGTCCCACATCAGAAAGTTTGAAAACATCAGACAGAAGGAGTGGATATAAAACAAGAATTGTGCTGCATTACAAGGACTGTGCTACACTACGGTTGTTTTAGTTTTCTTTTAATTATTATTATAAAGTACTACTTTTTTCTTAAGTAGTCTTAAGACCAGCATGATATGTAGTTTTATTTAGTTAAATTTTTATGTTTTTTTAAATTAATTAAAGGGTCAAGCGTTACTTTTTGACAAAAAAATTTTTTGTCAAATGAGTTGAGTCGAGTGGTTCGTGAACTGTAAACGAGTCGAACTCGAGCTAAAAAAAAGGTTCGTATCGAACTCGAGTCGAGTTTCGAGCCGAGCTAATTTTTATCGAGTCGAGCTCAGATAAGTTTGATTCGACTCGACTCATTTCCAGCCCTATGTATATCCCTCTTGAAAGCAACAATATTTCAACAAAAATAGATAGAAGTGGCATAGTGGTTAAAGTTGTGAAGTGTAAGCATATGGTACCTGGTTCAATTCCTTGCAAACTTCTTTTTTGCATAAAAATTACTTAGACCCACCAAAAAAAGGTGGGATTAGGATTATGACCAATGGGGAATTTACTCTATATACTATGAACTTATATATATATATATATATATATATATATATAGTCAGGATCCGTTGACACCAGGTGTCAACGGATTCGTTGACACCAAATCTCAACCGTCTATAATTTATAATCAAAGGCTAATATCAATGTTCTATAATAACTCACTAGAGTAGCAAGTATCCAAACTTTAAGCGCATACTTTTATTGTTTTTAATTACTAATAAAAATTTAACATAAAATATGATTGCTTTTATTACTAATTAATGTTCTAAATCATCACACATAATAGTTTTTCATCATCTTCTCCCCGTTTGTGAACACAGGGGTATTCTTGATGGGTTTGCTTCTATTGTTGGGATTTTCAGTGTGAGAATTGATTTTAGGTATTTCATGGCATAATTAAATACTCTCACTAAAAGCCAAGTGCATATATCCATGATATATGGATGTATAATAACAGTCAAAATTATAATTATAATTTTATAATTTTATAAAATTGGCAGCCAATACTCTTGTCTACAAAAAAAATTATAAGACAATAAGAATGAACCGGGTAATTTGAGATCGACGAGCAGAAACAAGATTTCACTTAATAATATACAATTAATAAATAGCAAGATTAATTTTCCAAAAATGAAAATATAGAGTGAGATTCAGGACATCAACAAATTTGGCCATTTCTAGAGACCGTTAATTGAGAATTATGAACCTTTGATCAAAATTAAATGGAAGGTTGAGATTTGGTGTCAACGAATCCGTTGACACCTGATGTCAATGGATCCTGACTCATATATATATATATATATATATATATATATATCAATGATGCGGCAAATCCGACAATTCAAAGAAAACCAATTAATTTTTTTTTAAGAAGCTAAAATGAAATATATTAACCCGAAACTTAGTCTCTCAAGCACAAGAGGTGTCAAAGAAGAGTTAAGAAAAGTATTTGTTACATCAGGTTACTAGCAAGAAAAAAACGCTACAAGCCACGTCGCAAATACACAAAAAATAGATTGAAACTAATAATGAACTCCTAAACATAAAAGAGAGTTAAGCCACCACATGTGGCAATTAAAAGCAAAATTAGAATGATTTGCCTTTAATCACCAGAAGGATTGTAGCTTAGTTTTGTCAACATGCTGATTAATAGTAAACCTCTTTTGTTGGAAAACTCCAGCATTTCGGTCGCACCAAATGCTCTTTGAGAAGCCACCTAGTGATCTAAATTGAAAAATGTTATCCTTGACCTGAGCTGACTTTACTGAAACCAATCCAAGTCAATTGTAAATTGCATACCAAATTTAGCAAAAAAGTCACAAGTCAAAAATATACGATCAAGATCCTCTTGTGAGCCGCATCCATCTGAGCAAACAGACGAATTCTGTTGAAGTACCCTTCTCCTAATTAAGTTGTCAATTGTTGGAAGTCGATTGCGTAATAAGCGTCATGCAAATATGTTAACTTTTAAAGGAACCTCCGTGTGCCAAATGATTTTAGAGTGGTCATTGTTTGAAGGTTGATCACTTGATGTTAAATGATTGTAAGCACTAGTAACATTGTATTTTGAAGAGGCATGTAGTTGCCAAATCCACCTGTCCTTCATATCAGCATGCAAAGCAATAGGTAATAGAAGTACACAACACTCTCTCTAATTTTTCCTCCCAAGCCAACAACCTCATTCGCCATTTCCATGCCTCGCCTCCCTCCCTCAAACCTAGTAAAAACTTGTCTGCCATAATCGTCATTTTGCTATCAGAAAGATAAAAAAGACGACTGAATCTATCCTTCATAACTCCTCATATCAACCAAGGATCCCACCAAAATAAAGTTCCCACTTCATTCCCCACCTTACGCTATAAGTGATCAGTAAGCAAACTCCCAAACCCCTCTCCTACACCACCCTTAATACTAAGCACACTACTCCACCAAACTGAAACTATTCTCCCCCATCGCCTATAATTCCACCTTCCTGACCATACCTCGCAGCTAAGACTCTATACCACAATCACCCTTTTTCCTCCCTTAACCTCCAACACTATTTTCCAAGTAAAGATAACCCTAACCCTCCTGACCCCCAAACCTCCATCCTCTTGTTTGAGACAAACAGTGTCCCAATTTATCCAAGATATTTTCCTAAATTCCTCACTTCCCCCACAAAAAAATAAAATAAAAATAGATTCAAGGAACGTAATGATACATGCAGGAGCCTTGAAGAAGAAAAGTTAGTAGACCAAGAGAGATGACAGAACAAACTTCAGAAGAACTAAGCGGCCACTCAAAGATAAGTTGCGACTTCTCCACCCTGACAGTCTAGAGTTAACCCGCTCAACCAAAGGTTTTCAAAAATTCAGTTTTCAAGAGCCACCGCCAATAGGAAAGACCCAAATAAAAGAAGGGAACATGCCCAATTTTACAATTCAGAATCATAGAAGCCTCATTCAACCAGGAGTCCAACACATTGACACCAACAATCATGCTTTTATGAAAATTGACCTTAAAACCTCAGGTCGCTTCAAAAAGCAGAAGCAAGGCCTTTAAAGATCAAATATTTGCCCAACTTTTATTTCCTACTAACAAAGCATCATCAATAAATTGCAAATGAGTAATACTTACATTACCAGTTTGACCCACCTTGTAACCTAAGAATAAATTAGCACGGGCAAGAGCATTCACCATCACCTTCCTCCGCAATTAAGAAGAGAAACGACAAAAATGAGTCACCTTGACGAAAACCTCGTTCAAAATGATATTCGTCTGCAAGGTAGCCATTGTCTAACACAAATGCAGATGTTGTAGTGAAAGCAATTAAATTGGTTTGGTGCTTTCCATATTCGAATCAATAACCAATAAAATTTATATTTTATTGTTTTATTATGTATCAATTTTATGTCATTTAATTTAAAGACATCATTCCACATCTCAACCAAATCATTATTATATTTTATAATTATAATTATATTTTTATCTCACTCTATATAAGTTATTTGAAAAAATATTGATTTTTCTCAATAAATTTTGTAAAAAAAAAACTGAGCAACGTTAAGTTCCGAATCATGCATTGCATCTAGGGTTAGTTACATTGCACTGGCACTATCACAAGCTTAGAAAAGAAATGGAAAACTACGAAGTTCTTGAAGAGCTTCACAACGTCGAAGCCGAAATCGAAGATGTTCAAGGTGCTTTTTTTTTCTTCAATTTTTCTTCCAAATCATAATAACAATCCTAATGTTAATGCCATAACTAAATTAGCTGATTAATTTTTCATTTTGTGCAGAAAAAATTAGAGCGTTAATTGAAAAGCAAGAGAGATTGTACGAGAGAAAATCTGAACTAAATTCGATTCTGGAAGCGTGTAAAGAATTTGAAAATCAGGTTAATAATGCTGCTAGTTCCAGTGCTGTGGAGAATTGGAATGGGACGTTTGAATGGGATTCTCAAGCTGATGATCTTAGGTTGAATATTTTTGGTATTTCATCTTATCGTGCTAATCAAAAAGAGGTAAAATTAATTCTGTTTTTTTTTTCTTCTTCCAATTCATAGGGATAGAAAAATAAGAATGCTACCATCAGAATCTAAGAGTGGACACACGACAGTGACACGTCGTCATTGATAGTAATTAGAGAAAAATGGAACTAATTGAATGCAATCACAAGTGTCAGTTTCGTGGACATAGGCACGACATGTCGACACTGATAATAATTTTAGAAAATGTCATAATTCAATGCAATCACATGTGTTGTGGTATATTTTAGAAAATGACATAATTCAATGCAATCACACGTGTCAGTGCTACAGAGACTGAGAGGTGCCAGAACAGGACATACCTTCTATTTGACATGTCGGTGCTACATAGAAAAATACAGAGAAAATTTTATGATAAGAGTATCAATATGTTACACAGCTCAAATTGTTGTTTTTTCGTATTTTTCTAATATTTTTGCTTTTGTTGTGAGTAGCTCTTGTTTCTTAACTTTGTGGGGGTGGTCAATGTTCTATAGTGTGGGTATTGTCAGTTTTGAATCTGCATAAAATTTTCTCAGTAGGGATATTTGTATCTGTACAGGGTTACTACTTACCTGATTAACTTGTCATAATGTTTAGTTTGTTTTTGACTCTCTAAGTAATTTGGTTTATCATGCTCTCAGTTTTTAGACGCTGTTTTTTTTTTCTCTCCAAAGGTTAAGCAGTGTATTTTTCTGATTTGTGATGCTGTCATGAGTGTATCAATTGTTGAAGATTGACATCGAGGACTTTAGTTTGTCTGTCTTTTATATTTCTATTGAAGAATTATTATCTTTTGTGTACAATTTTATTAACGAGTAGTCTCATTGATGACAGATCATTAATGCCATATTGAGTGGAAGAGATGTTCTGGTGATTATGGCTGCAGGTGGTGGCAAGAGTCTCTGCTACCAGCTTCCTGCCGTTTTTCGTAATGGAATTGCTCTAGTTGTCAGTCCTTTGCTTTCGCTAATTCAAGATCAGGTGCATTTCGTTTTGTTTGAATCCGGTCCTTTTTTTGGTTCATGAATGTTTTAATGAAATTAAATGTTTATTATTTTCTCTCTTTTTTTAACTGGATGGTGGGATTTCTTTAGGTAATGGGTTTGACTGCTTTGGGAATCCCAGCATATATGTTAACTTTAACAACAAGTAAGGACAATGAGAAGTTCATATACAAAGCTTTGGAGAAGGGCGAAGGGGAACTCAAAATATTGTATGTTACTCCAGAAAAGATATCAAAAAGCAAGAGATTTATGTCAAAACTTGAAAAGTGCCATCATGCTGGTCGTCTCTCTCTAATTTCAATTGACGTGAGTTCATAATGACATGCTCTTTAGTGTTGTTACTTGTTTAAATTATGTTTGTTCATTTCACAATTTTTATGAATGTCATTGGTTGTTAATTTTCAGAATGAATGGATAAGTGTACCCGGAAAATTGTTGTATTTTGCTCCATTTGCTGGTTTGCTTTTAAGACTTTTTTAACTAATACAAAAACATATGGCTGATGGATCCGTCGTAGGTTGTACAACACTAAAGAGAAATGGAAAAAAATACGTTTTCTCTTTTCATTTTCTGTTTTTACTAATAATTACAAAAATGGCATCCGATTTTCAAGTTTTTGCTCCCTATTTTCAATTATTTGTCCACGAATCGGTGAAACAACATTTTTGTAACCGGAAATTATTGGCAGACATAAACAAACATCAGGGCAAGAGATATATACCCCTTGTAGGAAGTAGAGTACCCTATGAAGAAACACTCTTAAGACCTGAATTAGAAAATATGTTTGTTACTAACTTGAATGGCATTAGAATCAGACGTTATACATTAAAACAAAAACCCATTTGTGTGTCTCCACCTAGTAACTTAAGTTTTTGGGTTGATTTGGTTTTTGATATTATACTAGTGTTATACGGGCAAGTGAGAATGAGTTTGATCTTTGCTGCTCACATTCTTCACTATTGAATTTATTTTATTTACAATGTAAAACGGCCTTGTGCAATGAGTTACCATACTTCAAGATCTAAGAGCTTTTGCACGAGGGTTTGTGTGAGGGTTAAAAGCTACTCATGTGCCTCGTTCCAATTGATTAAGCCTTTGGATTGATTTGGCTCTTGAATGCTCCTACACTTGATTACTTGTTTATTATTTATTTATTGTTTATGGCTTCTAGCATGTTGTATGTTCTTAGTATTATTGGCTTTTAGTATTATACACATTTATTAAACTATATGAAGTCCAATGCACTGTTTGCTCTACATGTCTAGACCCATTGTTACCACTATCCTGCAGATGCCTTGGTGTTTCAGAGAAGTACTCTGTTAGTTGTATGATAATACTATTTCTTGTTTTGTTTTGCACTGCAGGAGGCACATTGCTGTAGTCAGTGGGGTCATGACTTTCGACCTGATTACAAGAACCTTGGCATTCTCAAGACTCAGTTCCCTAATGTTCCTATGGTTGCTTTGACAGTAAGTCTTTATCTTCAAGTTTCTGCTAAGTATAAAATTATTAGATTTGCATTTGCTTGCCATACTTAATTTTGATTTCTAACTTTACATTAATTAATTTGTCAGGCAACTGCTACTCAGAGGGTCCAAAATGATCTTGTAGAGATGTTGCACATTCGTAGATGTGTCAAATTTGTCAGCACAGTCAATAGGCCAAATTTGTTTTATATGGTATATTTATAACTAATATCGGCATTTTACTCCCCTGTCCCCCTACTGCAAAAATAAAACATATACCCCTGGCTTCAATATCAAGTTAAAGTCATTCATTATTTCTGATCATGTTGTTTCATATATACACTGTAGGTTAAGGAAAAGTCATCCGTCAGTAAGGTGGTCGTTGATGAAATTGCTGAATTTATTCAAGAATCTTATCCAAATCACGAATCAGGGATTGTTTATTGCTTCTCTAGGAAGGAATGTGAACAGGTACGTCTGATTATGGTTTTCCTCCAACACTTTGATATATATTTTGAATGTCAAACATTGCCCTCAAGAAAGCAAACATAATGCACACATTTCAAGATTTTCTCTTTGCCCTTGAATTTCTTTGGGATGTGATTATGTTTTCAGCTTATTTTTAGTGTTAAGCACATGACTCTTTCAAGGGAGTTGCCATCTCTGTCATACAGATATTTTGCTAGCCTTGCCCTTGCTGCGTTGTATTTTCTGCTGTTAGTTGAAATCGCCTCATTAGGAATAAGGTGCTATGTTTTTTAAAGTGTGTAGAGTGTTTCCAAAGTCAAGACATGTAGCTACATGCTTGGCATACTTCCCTCAAATAGGTGAAATTGGGTAGCACATTGAACAAAGCCCCATCTTGTGTGGTTTAGGGAGGGTTGGATTTATACTGTCTTTCTCCTTTCAGTGGATATACTGAAACTACTCTAGGAAATAGGGAGGCACCTTAAATGTCAAATCCTAAATTGGTACAAATAATCATACTTTATTATATTTTAGAAGGAACCTTGAATAATTGCATGAGTATGAGGTAGATACTCGATGATTATTGCTTTTAAAATATTATTGTATATTTTATTCTTTGTTAACCATATGCCGTAAATAGATTAGAGATAATTAGTTTCCGGAAATTTGTATTCTCCTATATCATTATCCCAGTATGTAAAATTAATCCAGCATGCACTAGAATTCTATTGTAGTGTTTGCATATGTTAGTGTCACTATGTAAGGCTGGACCAATTTTTATCAAGGCCTAAAGTAAAATCTGAAATAAGGCCTTCCAAAATTAAGTGAAATAATAAGTTTATTAAAATGATTATTATTCTATTTGAAGATCATCTTTCATGCTTTTCGGAATACAAAATTCTTTATGAAACAATTATAATCGATTTTTTAACATTTCTTTATTAACTGATACTAAGACCAATATAATTAAGCTTTATTGATTGAGACATTTCTGACCTTCTATAAGATTTTAGTAATTTTAGTATGAAAAACTTCATTGTGCTAAACTGCAATCTCTTTTTGCTAACATTATTCTGTAAACAGTATATGCATACAGAACAAAGAAGGCAATATTGGAAAGTGTAATCAATGTTAATTAGTGTTTAACAGGAAATTAACACTTATAATATTAAGGGAAATGCTAACAAGTGCCCTCAAGGCACTTGATAAAAAGTTTAAAGAAGAAACTTTGTGAGGCACCTGTTAAAAAGTTTAAAGAAGAAACTTTGTCTTGGAAATGATGCATTCAATGCATTGAAACTTTAAAAAGTAACTTTTTTTACATAAAACTTATCAATCACTTCTATTCTTGAATCCTTAACAAGTGCCCTAATCCCTTAGGGTACTTGTTACAAGACCCTAATATTAAATAATGGAAGATGAAAGACATGCTTTATAAATAGAATTACTTAAATAGGAAAAGTCAACTAATGATATAAATAAGGTGGAGACTGTGGAGTAGATACTTATCCTATGTATTGCCAACATTAATTTAGGTTGCAAAGGAGCTAAGGGAGAGAGGAATTTCAGCTGGCCATTATCATGCAGATATGGATGTGAATGATCGTGAAAAAGTACATATGCGGTAAAGTAATTATCAGAATGTTGTGACTATTATATGTTAATGCTTTGTTTATATACGTTTGTTGAGTTCTTGATTAATTGGGCTTAGTATGTCACCGGATACTGAAGTTATGCTTGGTGTTTTAGGAACTAAACTAGTAGAGTTGCATTTGATTTTACTATTGGTTGTGAGCTCTATCTTTACCCTTTAATCCATGAACCATATTTTAGAAGACCTAGACTGGATTTAAGTATAGGCTCCAATTGGCAGGCTTACTCTTTGCCCCCTGCTTAATGGTATTAAAGCAGACCAGCTTTTAGAGAAACATTTAGTCTAGTAATAAAGAAGACCTTTTCTGTCTTACATCTTGGCATCATGTTCCAATGAAATTTGAGAAACATTTGGATTTTTGTGCATACATCAAAGGATGGGACCCCTTCCCGGACCCTACGTATGCGGGAGCTTTAGTGCATCGGGCTGCCCTTTTATTCATATTTAAGAAGATATAGTCGATGTAAATGATATGATGATGGCATTGTTTATCAAATGAGTTAATGGAGATGTGATGTTTGATTATGCAGGTGGAGCAGTAACAAGCTGCAGGTCATAGTTGGTACGGTATGTATCGTTGCAGCTGTCACCTTGTAAGGCATGCATTTGTCATTTATGGCCTCTTAAAGCATTGAACTTCTATTTTATAATTTACATTTCAGGTAGCTTTTGGCATGGGAATCAACAAACCAGATGGTCAGTATTACAATTTTTAATGCTTTTATAAAATTCCTCAATATTATCTTGTTTTCTTAAACACAGCGTTATCTTGTTGTATCACACTATTGATAATAGTTTTTCATCGGTAACTAGTTTCAATTCAAAAAGAAGTCCTGCTTCGATTACAGACTTCAACCACCGAAATAGGATGGCCAAAGACCGGAAGGATCATAGTAAAATATTATTTTACTTGCTCATAGTACAGATATGGATACAGTGTTGTAGCCATGTATTGTTCACAAGGATTTTGTGTGTAAATCAATGTTCTTTTTGGCCCTTTTGGGTATCGATGTGATGACTTGCTATTTGTGACATGATGTCTCTTGAAATCTGAATTCTATTGAGTTTCTGTGATATCTTTTTCAATATTCCTTGCATGGTAAAATTGTTTCAAATTGGTGCTCACATGGGTGGGATTATACACCTTTTGTTGAATAATCTTGCTTATGAATTTGTTGCAAGTGAGAAGTCCTTGGGTGGACATACACATTGTATTTGCTTTATCTCCACTGAAACTGAGCATATCTAATGCTAAATATTTTCATGTAGTCAGGTTTGTCATCCATCACAGCTTGAGTAAATCAATGGAAACATACTACCAGGTTTTGCTGCAATCCTGAAAATATTTTCTTATGTTACATATCCTTTATGTTATTGTCGAGGACCAATTATTCTAGAAGCTTAAGATGTTGGGTTAAGGCCTTGGAATTTTTTTAATCTTGAATCTCATTTGAAATTTATTTTTGGGTTGATGTGCTTTAAAAAATCCCAATGCTTGCCACACCTTATGCTAAAAAGCAATTTAGTGAAGAGATATGAGGATTGCCGTGGTTAATACTATGCCACTTGGCCAAAGAAGCCTTAATACCAAAGGACCATTCATCCTAAAAACGCAAGCTGGTAGTTAAAAGCCTAAGGTTAGCTTTTAGTTAACATCATTAAATAATTTTTTCAACAGGAAAGTGGTCGAGCTGGTCGAGATGGGCTTCCTTCTGAATGCCTATTGTACTTCAGACCTGGTGATGTCCCCCGGCAGGTAAAACTTTGAAAAATTCTTAAATTCTGTGCCATCATTTTCCGCAAAAATTGAAGCTTGTGGGGATATAAGACCTATGTATCTTGAGCTCACAATTTTATTGAGGTCTATTTCGGGCACCAGCTTTACATTCAAAAACATATAATGGGATAAAGATAGTGCATGCTAAACATGATAGATTAAATTATCTATGTTCTGTTTTGAGCATATTAAAAACATGATAAATCAAGACAATGTGAAAAAATTGTTCTAAAATGGATGGAACCAGAAAGACCAAAACAGATCAGGATGTCCTGTTCTGTTCTTGTGCCAAACGCTGCAAGAAATTATCTAGGATCTAAAAGTGTAAATAATATTATATTGTTGTTTGTTGCAAGATGACTGCTAGATTATGTGACAAGTTTTATAAATAACACATTTCTCAGAGCTCAATGGTCTTCTATGAAAATTCAGGACTGCAGAATCTCTATGACATAGTACGATATTGTCAGGTATGTTCTTTTATGATTTTTAATACTACTGATAGCTGATGTCAGTCAACACCCATTCATTCCTTTACTTTTCAAAGCTTTTAAAGCTTCTTTCATATTCCCCATTTGTTTATTTGAGGGTTCTTAAAAGTTAAGCTTATGGATGGCCTATTCCTGAAATTATAAATAACTAAAATTACGCAAAACAGATAATAAACTTTTGTTTTCATCATTGATTATGTAACGAGCATACTCATTTAGCCATCCTTCCATTTCATATATGCTGGTGAACCTGATAGCTTTTGTCCTATTTGTATGCTGCACAACGACCAGATTGAGTGCCTTTTCCGTTATTCTAGAACCTTATTATGCTTAAATAATTGAATTATTACCAAGTATGATTGTTTGTTAGAATATCTTTGAAATAACTTGAGATTTAGAAAACGATGCATAATATTAGGTTATTATGTTACCGAGTTTTTTAGGGCTCTTATATTTATAGGACCCATCTCTTATTCTTAAAGATTTTAGCATATATTTAAAAGTTATCTAAGTTATTTGTTCCTTGTTTAGTTGGGATTAGGAATCTAGTATTAGCGTAAATAGGTCTACCTAACCTAGTTAATATTTTAGATCACATCACAGTAATATAAGAATTAATGTTTTCCTTTCCCTCTTTTCATCATTCTCTCCTAAAACACTGAAATTTCAACTAATTATAGTTATCCTACTCTTCATTCCAGTCCAAAAGACAATGCCGACGAAGTGCCTTTTTCAGGCATTTTGCTGAGCCATTACAGGAGTGCAATGGTACATTTTAATATTTTGATTTACTTCTCCTTTTATTTGTGCCTCACTACAGGCGTATGGAATACATTCAAATTGTATATACTTGATGTTACAGGGATGTGCGACATATGTGCCTTCTCATGCGAGGTGAAGGAAGTGGATGTCTCTCGTATGTTGCTTTGACTTTTTGTCTTCTCTTCTATTTTCCCACATGTATTTCTTATAATGACAATGCTTTCTCTTTCTTTTTCTTCTGATCTCTCTGTTTTTCCGGTAGTTTCTTCATCCCATTTTATTCACACAAGCCTTTACATGGGGATACTCTTTGCAGGGCATGCAAAATTGATGGTTTCTTTGTTGCAAGATATCCAGGCAAGTGATCAGAGGTCAACAATGTTGCAATTAGTTGAAAAAATGAAAACAAAACAGAAGGAAATAGGTTGGTTTGTCCTCTCCTGTTTTTAATTTGGCTAGATATATTGTTTTTTTGCCAAGTACCGAGGTTCTTGGGCCTAATCTGTCCTCCCCTCTGATTTCTTCTTGCCAGCCAACACATTTTATGTTAGGGTAAAAGGGTAAAAAGAATGGCAGTCAAAGTATATAGGGTTTGTTAGAGTAGTTCTTTAGAGGTGATATCAATTAGATAAATTAGGAATATTAGGACCGATAGATTCATTATGTGAACTAGATAGCTTGTGAGTGAAAGGAGATATCCTTTATCAAGAGGAAATCCTTGGAGGAGAGACCCTCTCCGATTCACAATCATTTATTAAATAAAACTGTGATCTTATTTTGATTCTAATAATTTTTCTATTTCTTTCCGAGTTCCTATCAACCAGTCTGACTTGTTGGATCTCTTGTGAGGAATAAATGGATAAATTTAGTTGTTTTTAGAAGAGATGACCAAGTATGATTGATTAAAACCTTTTTTCAGGGAGGGGTAGCTCACTTGGTTGAGCTAAGGGATTAAAAGGGTTAAGGAGATAAAGGTCCAGGGTATGGATCCTTGAAAGGGAGAAAATACTAACATAACTCTTAGATTTATCATACTAACATTTGCCATTCGAAAAAAAACACCTTGTTTGTGGAGTCTAGAATTGGTTCATGGCAATGGATTAAGATGTTGGATTGGTTCATGGCGATGTAGGATATTGACTGTAATTAACATTGGAGGTACACTCTTCGAGAAGAACATCAAAGGAATTGGAGAAATCAATATACCATGGGTCAAGGTCTGGAGAGACAAATATAAGATTGTAATAGGGACTTGGGTATTTTGGGGTACCCAAGTCCCACATTGAGCAGTCTGAGATGCTCAATGTGCTATTTTGGTTCCCCCCGATAGCTTGCTTGTAAGGGAGGGTTTCCCAAGTGCTTTGATACTTATCAAATGGTATCAAAGCCTGGTAAAGAGTCATAGAGTGCGGCCGTCCGCTCTCAGGAGCAGCGGACTTGGGTAGTATGAGGTGTTTGAATCCCACATTGAGTAGTATGGAGTGCTTAGTGGATTTTTTAAGCGGCTTGGTTCTTCCCCTTGATAGTTAGCTTTTAAGGGAGAGTTTCTCTAATTCTTGGATACTGATCGAACTGTGAGGCAAGGGGCAGGTAAAGTAGAACTCACTGGGCAGTGAGTGTGGGCATTTTCTTGGAGAAGAAACCAGTTTAGAGGAAGCAAAAGCATAGATGACATGAGGAGGAAACTGAATGTAAGAAACCTGTAACACTTAAATGAGATTGATAATAGGGGAGTGGGATAGTAAACTTGCCAATTGATGCAGGTGGGTCGCATAAGGAGGTGAAGGCAGATGTAACTCAGTAGTTTTAACTTTTGAGTGCGAAATAGGATTAGTTAGTGTAGTTAGTTTGGTAGAGGGAATATCACTTAGACAAATAGGGGGATGATTATGTTGATATTTAAGGAAATAATTTATCCTGTTAAGAGGAATATTAAGCAATTAGGATAACATGTTATCATAGTTATCATGTATTTATTACTGAGAATGTATATTAATTTTCTTGATGCTCTATATAATAGAGTCTCTATGGTGTAGTAGTTTAAACATGGTTTCACCATCTCATGCCTCTGTTTTCTCTCATTCAACAGATTCATTTGTGAATTTGATAGTTTGTGTTTGAAAGAAGAAATCCTTTCTGAAGCAAAAAAACCTTTGGAGGAGAGGCATCTCTCCTATTCTCTATCATTCTATTCATAAATTTGCTTTCTTTTTATTCTTTCTATTAGTTCCCACTTTTTATCTGAGTTCCTATCAGTTTAACCCAGAAGTTGGAGGTGTAATGCTATAACCTTATAGGTTCAATTATAGTCTGGAGAGACCCCCTTGCCCAAAAGCAAGTTGTGGTGTGTGTGAACTGCTTCTGTAAACTTTATTAATGATTGTAACATCCTCTTCCTTTCGTTCTTATGAGCTACATCCCCTGAAAACTGCATATCTGTCTTGTGTCAATCATAACCTGTTTCCCAATGGCAATTTATTACAAATTTGTATCTCAATTTTTTCTACATGGAATTTTGCAGGTTCTGACTTAAAACGAGAGGAAATGGAGCAGCTCATCTTACACCTTTTACTGGAGCGTGCTTTGGTAATATTGTTTTGTCTTAATATTGAAAGTTGGAAAAATTTCTTGTTCTAAAAAATAAGTCTAAATTTGCCAGACAAGGCAATCCAACTTTGGTTACAATTTCAAGATAAATTAAAGAGAATACTCTACACACACGCACACGCGCGCACACACACACACACACACACACACACACACACACACACACACATATATGAAGAATGGGAATATAATTGAATTTCATGAATAGCCCTTTAAACAACTTTTGAGGCTACCTAAAAAAAAAAACTTCTGAGGCTAAAATGTTTGATTATTATTGATTTTCAGTTGTTAGTTTATTGGTCTCTTATGGCACATCAGAACAAGCTGCGTTTCAGACAACTTGAAAGTCATTGGGGTTGTAAAATTAATTTTCCATACCAAAAACAAAAGCAATGCCACTCACACTGCAAGATTTAAAATCACCTCTCTTAGCTTGTTCGGCTGTGAAATTTAACTTCTCAGAAGAATAATGTGCATGCATTGAACTTCTAGAAATCAATCTTTAGATTCATTTAGTCTTCTGTAACAATCATGATTCATTTGAAGCACAAATATCTAAAAACAATTAATTCAGAAGTTCCAGTATGAAACTAGTTAACCATGTTTTTCTATATTTCATTTCATCTCTGCACACACGGAACCAGTGTTACAATTATGATTGTGCTAAAATTAGTGTTCACATTTTTATTCCATTTTAATTTATTTACAAAACAATAATTGCAACCTCAATGCAATAAAAAATTTAGTGTCACAATTGAGTTCAAATCCTTTTAAAATATAGGATAATACAGTCAACACTAATTGTACTTTGTTTTGCATTGGCTATCAGTTGTAGTTTTAAATTTCTGGACTTTTTGAGCTTACCTGCCAGCGCAAAAATCAATATTTTCATTTTAGTGGGTGATTTAAAAGACAATTTTTTCTTGGTGTAGAAAGAAGAATTTCAGCATACAGCTTATTCTACAAATGCTTACATTACTGTGGGGCCATTGGCGAAGCAAATTTTGCAAGGTACACACGTTTCTCATTGTAGATGTCAATCCATTAAGCTAACTTATTGTGCCAAAAGCTATTGAATTTGTGTTTTACATCTGTACCGAGTCATGTTTCTTCAATCATGAAATGCTTTAAATAAGAAACTAGCTCAATGAATTAGGCTAATTTTTCTGACTTTACTTTGTTGGTTCTTTCTCTGAGATGTTAGTGTGATACACCTGCACTCAGTTTGCAAATTGTCATGTACACATATGTTGATTACCAACTGCTTGTGCCTGTTTGTATTTTATTTTTGGTGTAGGGAAGAAGACTGTGAAGCTTGAGTTTTCTACAGAAGAGAAAACGAAAGCTTCTGCAAGATTGAAACGCAACCTTGGGTCATCTGGCTTGGAGCTAAAGCTTGATGAGCTGAGAAAAGAACTTTCTTCCACTCATGGAGGAATACTCCCACACTCTGTCTTGTCTACTCAACAAATCAGCTTACTATGTTCTCAAAAACCAAACTCACTGGAAGAGGCAAGTTTCATTCATGTACTTAAGTTTTGTGGTGATGGTTTTTGTTCTAATCTACTATATCTAAACAAAAAAAGATGTCTGAGAGATTGTCAAAAGCAGCAACTTTAAGGTGTGTATTACTGGTCAATCTGCAGCTTGGCACTACACGGCCACATACAATATGACACTACACAGGGAAAGTGTTAAAAATTTATAGGATAATACAAGACAAAATGATTACAAAGGTTAATGATAGCACAAATCAATATAGATACAATAGATTTTATCATTTATAAAATTATCGCAGTTAATTCATTTGTATATTATGCTAAAATTATAAAATAAAAAAAAAGTTGTACACGCTGAAAGTATAAACAAGGGTACATGACGACTCTTTGAGTTGTTGACACTTCTATTGCTTTAATCCAGATTTTAAGTTTTCTGTGTTTGTGCTTGTGCAGTTGGAGAAAGTAATTGGAAAACTGAAGACGGAAAAGTATGGAAATAAAATTCTTGAGCAAATTGTAAAATATTCTGATTTCGAGCCAGCTGATGAACAATTAAATGATGGTAGAGCTGCAAAAAAGTCGAAGACCAAGAAGAACCTTGTTCTTATTGAGAGTAGTGAAGATGAAGCATGACAACTTATAACTTTAGTTTATGTTTAGTCCCAATTCCAGTTTATGTTTTTATTGTATAATGTTATAATTCAGAGTAGTAATGTATTTCTTATTGTTATAATATAATATCGTGTTCTACAATAGAGGTAAACGAGTCTGGATGAGAAATGAAGGCACGCGACTGCTGTCAAGTCATGAAATTGAAAATTGAGTTTTTTGAGCTATTGTCATCTGGTTTGAGTTGTTAATTGCTGTTAGTGGAATTAGTAAAATATCCAAAAATAAATATTAATAATAATAGACGTATATTAATATTGTTGTTGCTATAGAGCAAATAAGCATTTTAAAAAGGAAAATGTTAACGAATGCTTCAGGACATTCTTTAAACACTTTTAATAGTAATTTTTTTACAAAAATCTATGTAATCAATTGTTTTGGAATTTTGTAACATTTGACTTTTTTAAAGAATATTTTCTAAATTTAGGATTCTTAAAGAGTTCTCCGGAGGCACGGGACACTCGTTAATAACTTTGCAATTTAAAAATAAGATTAATAAAATCCACTATCCTTTTTGGTTGCAAACTAATTTTAGTTACATAACTCTATCTAAAATTAATATCGTTTCTCTAAAAGGTTAGTTCCATTGAAAAAAGATTTTTAATCGAATTCAATGACATAAATTTTAAAAAATATTTTTTGTATTCTAAAATATTTGAAAAATAACATTAATATCAAAATCAAAATCAAAATATTTCAAAAACACTTCGTTTTAAAATGAGCTTTAGATATCGATATGTGTTGAATGGCTTTGGTTTGGTTTCCACATATTTTGAGTGCTTGAGTTCAGTGATACTTTGCTTCTTACTTCAGTTATGTTGTTTATTGGCACGCATGCTAAAAAGTGAGCAGGTAACACTGCAGTGTCATAAAGAGATACGTAAACCTAAACTTGCCTTTAAGATAAAAACTATTACTAATAAATTAATAACTGGTCTTTTTGTCTGTTTCTTCTGCACCGTTTGGTTGCCTGTCTAAGCAACCACCTTTTTTTGAAGAGGCACCTTTTTGTTTGAAAGTTGATGCTTCAGCTGATTTGCTATTTTACTTTTGGCTGATGTAGCACTTTTTAAAAAGTAATTTTTTTTTAAATGTATAATACCTAAATTGAAAAAAATTATGTTTAGACTAATCCTCTCTGATAGATCATGTTAAAAGGCGACACTTTAATTTTTTAATATATAGATAAAGTGACAATCATTATTTAAAATTCACGTATTTGTAAAGTCTTAATCCAAATCTAAATAAAGATGTTTGACATAATAATATCAACATTTATTAACTTAACTTGGTTTAATATTGAGATGACTTATATAGATATATAAGATTCTTGTCTTCCATTTATCCTTCAATTTGGTATCTTTAAATTAAAATTTCAAAATTCAAAACCATTAGAAGTTTAGAACTAGAATATCTAAATTTTTCTTGAAAAAAAAAAAGAATACCTAATTTTTTTTGCAATGATTTGAATTTAAGAACCTAAAATAATGAGTAGTTCATCTCTGTGTGAGACATGATTAATGAGCAAGTGAATTTTATTTATCTCTGGTTGTTTACAATATTTTTTTTTTTTACATCCACAAGGTTTATACTAAATAACATGGGTTTGAAAAATGGTACGGTATCGAGGATTTGTCTACGATTAAACATTATCGGCAATGGTTGTTATTGGTTTCCCCCTTTTTAACAAAGTGAAAAAAATCATGAAAATGTCTGCAACAAAATGCCCTTCGTAAAAATAGGTCGAAAGTTCCATTTTTTCCAGTTAAGATGGATAAAAATCACATTTTTAGTACATAAAATAGGTAATGTAAATCTGACTCTCACTCTCCTAATTTGGGTGTTGGGTCGTGGAAGTGAAATTGATTAATGATTAGCTTGTTGTTGCAGATGAAACTTGGGATTACAGAGAAAATTTTAGGGTTTTATCCTTGGAAGAAGTAAAAATAACAACACTGAAGGTAATTGTTCTGGTACACCGATTTTTTTAAAAACTGTTTGGAAATCAAGACAAATAGTAGTTTTTCTTTCTTTCTTGTTACAATGACAAATAGTAGTTTGTATACAACACACATAATCCTCAATTTAACGAGGTGTTTTTTACAAAGAACAAAACTATAATGATTCACACAAGACCCAAAGTGGACAATACCGCTAAATCGTCCAGTGTTGTTTGCTTGAGGTTGAAACATTGACACACAAGGTAAGGGCCAAACCCACATCACACTTAAGGGCTGGACCCTTTAGCCCCTTAGCCTTGATCGAGTGGTTATTGTTTCGATACACACAAAAACCTCATGTTGCTTGGAAATTAAGGCTATATGTAGTTTATATGCAACACTCATAATGCTCAATATCAACACACATTTATCTTACAAGTGACAAAACCGTGAGAGCTCATACATGCCCCAAAGTAGACAATACCTCATATATACGCAATGTTGAGGTCGGATCAATGATAATGGAAGTTATGATCATGCATATGATTCTACCATGTGGCGACTAATGATGTAGTCAATAACATTTCAGTAAAAGTAATCAAATGTATTAGTAGTTTCCTAGTATGTATTTAATTAATTTTAACTTTTCATATTACAATATATTTAGTGGTATCTTTAAAAAAAATAGTGGCATATATTTTGACTACTCCAAATATATTTATAATTACTCATTCACATCCCTCACATCCCTACGCTTGATTTTCTCTTCATTTCTCCTTTATCACTTCACCAACATATTTATAAAATTCTAACAAATATTTTTAGGATATCATTTAAGAAATCAAAATAAATGATTTTGTAAAGAAAAAAAGAGTATTTGTTAATTTGATAAGTATTTTGTAACCAATTTTTGTTCTTATAAGTATTTGACTTATATATATTCAAGATAAAACTTCCTTTTTAAGAATGCTTTGAACTACAGTACTCCCTCTGTCATAAATTATAAGCAAAAAAAAATACTCATTTTTTGAGTCCTAAATTATAAGCAAAAAAGACCAACTTTTATCATATTTAATTATGTTATTTGAAAAAATTATCTTTTTCAAAGGAAAAAATTAAATGCAAAGTGCATTCAATTTGCTATTTCTTTCATTTTCTCAATAATCAACAACCAATAAAAATTGTTTTTGCATTTTCCTATCAAACTTATTTCAAAGATAACACAAAAAACTATGTTACAAACTACTATGTTTTAGTTTTTTTAATAAGTGTGATTTTTTTTCTTATAAGTGTAAAATGGTAATTTTGGAACACTAGATTAAAATTGGTCAACATTATTTTTTTTTGCTTATATTTTGGGACAAAAAAATGGCCATTTGTTGCTTATATTTCAGGACGGAGGGAGTATGACTTTAGACATTTATTAATGTGACCCGGTATTTATTACATCATTATCTATTTTATTTTCTCCTTTAAATAAAATCTAATTTTTTCTCTCTCTCTCTCGAATCGTAGATATGCTCTATGCAGTGTACAAAAAATCATTTTCCATAAAAAAATGTGTGATAAAGTCATACAGGTATACTAACATTGAATATTGACTGATAGTATTTATTATTTGCTATTATTGGACAGCATAGCAGTTGAAAAGGTAGCATGTTTTTATAATGAATGAAAAAAGCTGAAATCGGCACACTGTCCCTTCTTTTTACTTTAGCTTTTCATTTTAAAAAGCTATTCTTTCTTTAACTCTTCTCTTCTCCCTCACCTCACAATCACCAAACTCCACATGCAAACACCAACAAGCAAACAACACCTTTTAACCAAACAGTACCTAACCCCACTTTCCATTTTTTTCATTATCTCTAATTCTTCTTTCTTTTCTTCATATAAACCAAATAACACTTTCTCATATCATACCTCAATTTCATGGCCAACTCATCATGGAGGACCTCTTCAACATGTGACAATTCCTCTTCCTCCTCCTCCTCCACCACCACCACCAACGTCAAACGCCATAAACACTACCACCACCACCACCACCATCAACATGATGATCCTGATCTTCTCATACCAGGTCTCCCTGATCACATAGCTCAACTATGTCTCTCATCAATCAACCCTTCTCTTCTCTTCAAAGTATGTCACTCATGGCGTAGACTTATATACTCACCTTCTTTTCCACCTTTCTTTTCTCTCTATGCAATTCTATCCCCACCCAAATCACATCATTCCCACTCAATTCAATTCCACAACTTTGATCCAATATCAAATACTTGGAAAATCCTCCCTCCACCACCACAAGATCCACCACTCCACCATATTCTCCTCCACCATCCTTCCTTCCTCTCTCGCAATCTCTCCATCCAATCAATATCAGTTTCCGCGAATCTCATCCTCCTCGCCGCCACCACCCACAATCTCACTCCAGCACTCTCTCATCCTTTGATTTTCAATCCAAGTCAGGGTTGGTCCGTCGGACCAGCCCTGACTAATCCACGCCGCTGGTGTGCATTAGGCATATCAAACAGCGTAGTCTATGTAGCAAGTGGTATCGGGTCCCATTTCTCTGTTGATGTAGCAAAGTCAATAGAGAAGTGGGACCCGATCAACGATCCCACTTGGGAGAAGAAAACCGATATGAAGGACGGCAGATTCAGTAGGGAAGCTGTAGATGCTGTAGGATGGAGAGGAAAGCTTTATATGGTGAACATTAAAGGCGATGCTGCTAAAGAAGGAGTTGTGTATGATGTTGAAGAGGATACATGGAAGGAGATGCCAGAGGGGATGTTGTTAGGGTTTCGAGGACCGGTGGCGGCGATGGAGGAGGAAGTGATGTATGTGGTGGATGAAGCTAAAGGTATTCTTAGTAGATACAATTCAGAAGATGATGTTTGGGAAAAGATTTTTGAGTCTCAAAGACTCAAAGGAGCTGAACAAATGGTTGCAAAGCAAGGTAGAATTTGTGTTGTTTCCACAGCCGGGATATCTGTGGTGGATGTAGTGGCGGCACCGCCGAGAATTTTGGTGGTTGAGTTGCCGGAAGGGTTTGAAGCAGTGGCTGTTCATGTCTTGCCAAGGATGCCGGTAACTGAGTGAATTATTTTGTTTTTGTATAAAAATATAGTAAAATTAAGATAAAAATCTAACAATTTTTTGTTTATTTTTTAATTTCTGAAAGAAATAAAAAAGAGTATTTTTGGTTGTACTTGAGTTGGAATAGTCGTTTCATTTGTTTAATGGTTTATGGGAGCTGACGTTAGATATTCCAAATGAAAGCTGAAAGTGAAAATTTGTCTGTCAGTGTGTTTAAGAGAAGAAATGTGTGGGGTAAGAGGTATTTTTTGACTGAGTATGTGTATTTGTGATGTATGAAACTATGAATTAAATATTGATGATTTTATAGAAATAAAAAATGGCGGGGATGGTGGCAATGTGACATTGGCTATGACAACATTGATTTTAGTGGATAATAATCATTTTAGTCCTTTTCCCAAAAAAAAATCATTTTAGTCCTTCAAATATGAGTGGTTGAATATATAAAAACCACACACATTCTCTTTATTTATTATTTTCGAAAACTTGGTATTAGCTTAAAAACCAATTAATTTGAGGGGTTGAATTTTATCGTTCATGTACAGGACTACATTTAATGTTCGGGTCACAGTTTTGTAGACTTGGCAAATACAAATTAGTATTAGATGAGTCAAACTTGAAACTTTAAAAAGAGCATATTTTAAGGCCGACTCAAACTAACATGACTACGTCAGCTTAAATGAGTGAAATGTATCGAGAGATAATTAATCTTCTTGATCTTCAATTATGTTTTTAGTTAAATAGTTTAGTATATAAAATTACAAAAAAAAAAATTAAACATTTCATTGCTCCCACTTAAAAAAAAAGGGAAATGTTAACCAGTGTCTTCAGTGCAATAGTTAAACATTCAAAAAACGAGTAAGTTTTTATTAAAAAAAATTATAATCATTACTTAATTACAATTACAAGTAACATATTATATTTATTTTCAAGATAAAATTTCTATTTGTAGATTCATAATCGTTGCTCTGATGGCACCGGTTAACCAAACCTAAAAAAGAAATATTTGTAATTTTGAAAGAGATCATAATAACAATAACAACACAGGATTGCACATGGAGAGACTAAAATAACGGTTTATCCCATCATTAATATTTGTGTTATTTGTTAGTCCTACATTACCCATGTTGAGGGGCAATATGAAAGCAGGAGATATGGGGAATCACGTGGCAACTGTAGGGGTGGTGAGGGATGAGATTTTATGAGAGATGTCCATCTTTATCAGACAATGAGTGTCCTTTGTATTTATCTTGGAAAGGAGATCTTACCAAATCATGTTTGCCTGTTTCTGTTTCATTGGATAGATGACATGAATCCACAAATTTATTTTCTTGTCTTTTTTTGAAATATATGTCGACCTCATTTCATTCTTTTTTTTCTTTCTAATTTTGTTGTTTTAGAGTTGCTTGTTGATGATTTAAAAAAATAGAGTACTGATGTTTTTGTTAGATATTTTAATGTAAAGTATATGTTAATATAGTTTTTATAAGTATAAAGTCCCATTTTTTAATCTATTGTGTAATATACCAAACATTATGATTAAATTATTTTTAATAATCGACTCAGGATGGCTTTTATATTTTTTAAAGAGTGTTTCTACATGCTTCCTTTAGATTTTAGAAAAGATCAGAACTTGACCCTCATGTGCACTAGATGGCCAAGTTAGGGTCAGATTCAGTTGATCTACTTCCATATTGTCAATCTACTCACAATGATTTTTTTTTTTAAATATTTAAAGCATAAATTTAATACAGAGTAAAGAAAGAAAAACTAAAAAAATAATGAACTAAGCTTTCTTCGAAGTCATTTTTCACTTTGAAATTTTTAAACATTTTCAACGTTGAGTTTTCAAAAAATTTAAAAATTAAAATCAATTTCAGTCGAGTTTAGTTTCGCAAATAAATATAAAAACAAATATTTAAAGTACATAATATATTTATTTAGTAGTAATAACCATATGTGAAAGTGGTGGTTGATAGTGGTCCTAGTGATGATCATAATAGTAAATAGTAATGATCATAATAGTAAATAGTAGTTGATAATGGTCATTTCTTAATTTTATCTTAATCTTAATCTTAATAAATACGAATGCAATGAAGTGACGCACCCAAACCCTAACATAACCCTCAGCTAACCCTAATTGTTTTTACTGAAATGCCTTTCATAGGTGCCAAAATCCTAACCTGTCAAAATGACAACCCTATCATTCTTTGTCCTTTATCAAAAGACCTAACCATATGTACTCTTGAACATCTAAAATGCATCTCAAATGTCAAGAGTAATGCATGCAACAAACCACTTGACATGACTCATGAGGAATACATGCAATAAGTCAAGTGTTAAAAAAAATACATGGACCAAGCCAAGTGTTAGCAATGCAATAAATCAAATGTCTTAAGGAATGCATGCAACAACCTAATTGCTATCCATTCAGTAAACCAAGTGTCAAGAGGATTACATGCAACAAGCCAAATATTTTTTTAGCAATAAAACATATTTATTTCTTCTTCCCTAATGAATCTTAGCCCCCTTTTAATGAACTCATCAAACCTCAATTCTCTATCATCTCATTTTTTTTCCTTCTGAAAAGGGCATCCTCTTCTTCTCTCATCAGTCACAACTCTCTTTATTCTGGATCCTCTCTGCACTCTCCTTCTGGACTCTCTCTTTGCAAATCTCATGACATTTAAGTCATGCATATTTACTTCGACTTCTTCAATAGACGAATTGTTCTAGGCATCGTTAATGGGTCCGCCTCCATGATCTTTTATTCCGACGTCAAACTTCATGCTATTGGCAATCGCAACCTGTTGTAAGACCAATAACATATGGTTTGAAATCAATCTTATCATTCCTTTCCACACGGTACCCTCCCTTCTCTATAATTGTAAAAGGTGGGTTAAAAAAAAACTGCTAAAATATTTAAAATGATCATATATGTGTATGATTTTACCGAGCTTTGTAGCGTAAGTTTGTAACCTAAGTTGAGCCATTAAGATGTTGAAAGGTCTTTGATGTAGGCTAAAAAAAAGATGTTGATGATTTCATTTTAAAGTAATTAATACCTATAAGTTTGCCGAGCTTTGTAATCTTATATATTCATTAATTTTTTTATATTACTTAATTGTTTCTTTGCATATTTTTGTTTATAAGTAATTAATGCATCTCATATGGAATGAAAACATGTTTATATACTCGCTTCTTAGATATTGTTATATATTTTTATCTTCTCAAATATATAAGTCAAATTTTATATACTTTTTCTTTAAATTTAACTATGTAAACTCACTTTTGTATTCATTTATATATTTTTGTTTCTCAAGATTCTCGAAGAGAGTATACCTTAGTGTATTTCACCATTTAATTAATAAGTCTTATCATATCTTATTTTGACAAAAATTATCTTTTTTATGCATCATAGAACTATCTTATTTGTGTTTTTATGAGCTTAATTCATTTGTTAAAATACAATGTTTAATATATATAGGTGTTGAGATTCGAACTCTGAACACTATACTTATTCATTTTAAATGTAAATTTCTAACTATTATGTTATTTGAAAAAAAACAAAAATATCTTATTGGTGTATAATGTTATACTTATATCACTAGTTCATCATAAAATTAAACAAGAATCATACCTATAATGTTTTAAAATTTTGAATAAATTGCTCAAATCTAATGTGATAATCATGTGGTGTAAAATTGCATGGAGCCGTGGTTGTCTTTCCTTAATTAATTGAAAAGTGATGCAGCCATAAACCGAATTTGATTCCCAACTTGAGCTTGAAATCACTTTCCATTTCACTATCTGTGACTAGACAATTCGTCCAGCTAGCACTAGCAGGGGGGCCGTATTCATATGTAGGAGCCCAGTTGTGTGGGACCATATTTTAATGCATATTTTAGAAGAAACTTCTTCATGCAATGTTACTTAATACTTACTCCCAAAAAATGGTCCTGGAATGAATTATGGCCTCTACATTTGATATAAGATATGGAATTAGTAATGTGAAAATAGAGGAGAATGAGCATCTGCATGAGTGCCTTTCTTTGAATTCAGGGCATGAGTTAAGTGGTTGATTTTAAAATAAAAAAATAAAAAATTCAAATTTTAAGATACATATCGTGTATTCTTTAAGTTGTTCCATTTTTCAAAATTGGACTTTTAAATATATTTTTAATTAAAAATTTAAATTGATCTTTTATATTCACCAATTATATCCTATAGGTAAGATATTTTTCTCAACTTTTATTGCAACATTATTTACCGTAATTGAATTACGAGAGAGGAAGACACATTTTCTCCCTCCAAAATCTTAAGCAATACATATATTTAACACATCTTTTACATATTCAATATTTAATTTATTCATAGTCGATGTGAGATTTACCACCTTCATTTGAACCCAACAATCTCATTATCAAATGTAAGTCTCTCACATTCTATATTATATATTACTCGCCACATCTCCATCAAAAATTTGGTATATTAGTCATATCTTTTATATATATATATAGACACACACACATATAATATTTTACTTATCATAGTTAAACATAAAAAACAACGAGTCAATACTTAAGAATTACGTAAGCAAGGGTTTCCATTTAAAATTTTCGAACGTTATATATGTATATAATTTATATACGAGACTTAATCACTTACACTTCAAATCAATTGAATAATTCAATTCTATTCACTTGAATTTGTTTTGAAGTTCTATCATAAAGTCGGAATTCTTCAATCATATATGTTTTTTAACAATGATATAAAGGCTGGAAATTCATTGAAGACACCTTGTAAAGAGGTAACGAAATACATCAAGGGAATTATTATCCTATCCAATACCTATTTCTATAGCCCTACTTTTTTCCATATCAAACAAAATACCATTTCTTATTTTCTTTTACACTACACACCGACCTTTACATCTTTATTTTGTTTTTAGTAAAGAGTACTTACATATCATGGCCATCTTAAACAATTCGTTGGTCCCGTTCTAATCTTATAAATTAGCCTCTGATAAAAATAGAAAAAAAATAATTTTTTAAAGTAAATTATAATAACATCCCAATAATTCTAATTGTGACGCAAAAAAAAAACACCTAGCAGGAGTTGAACCCCTGGCCATGCGGTCATGAACGTAATGACCTACCACTGAAGTATTCTTAAAAGTTTGTCAAGTTCTCGCTCTTACCTCTATATAACACTTACTATAGGACCTTACATATAAAAAAAAAATATGGGCCCCCAAAAATTTGAGGCCCGGTGTCGTCGCCCAGCCTCGACGGGCTATGGGCCGGCCCTGTTACATATGATATCCACCAAAATAAAAAGTTGAAGTTGAGAAAAGGTATACCACACACTTACATATGTTTTTAGTAAAGAGTACTTTTGTCAAATACAGTCCGTGGGGTGCATGAGTTCGAATATGGGATTATGAGTGAATGATAACCTACTTAAATCTAACTCAATTCCGTAAGAGTATTCACATCTATGCCACCTATATGAGTAATATAATTTGAATAGTGCTTTCTCCTCTGTAAAACACTTCCGTCGTGCATGATTTTCAAAATTGTCCCTGTGTGAGTTAAGTCACACACCATCAATTAACTCACGTAAGTATTACACCCAACGTGAATTAACTCACACTAATTTATTATTCTCAAAGCATGCATTCCGTGAAACTACGTTAATCATCAAAAGAAGCTATCATTGCAAAGTTGTGGGACCTTTATTGCGGGACCTTTATTTTAGTCATGGTGCTTCCACATTAAGTATCAAAATGTTCCCTTAATAATGAGATAAACAAATGGGGTTCAACATTGTAATTAGCCAACAAGTAGCAAGACATGCAGCAAATATACAGGATGTTGGAAGCAATAAACTAAGGTTATTTTTTGTAAGTTGGAGAAAGAGAGAGATGGGGTAGTTGCAGTAGTATCACTGCCTCTTTAACTCAACAAGTTTCGCTCTTCTCTGAGCATAATGACTTGACTTTGGAGAATAATAAACTAGCGTGAGTTAACTTACATTGGGTGTAACACCTGCGTGAGTTAACTTACGCTGCGTTAGTTAACTAATGCATAGTTTTTTACTTGCGTTAGTTAACTAGCACAGAGATATTTTAGGCATGGCTGTAGGGTGGGAGTGTTTTGTGCAGGAGGAGAGCAGTATTCATATAATTTGATCTTAATTAATAAAATATATTAGTTCACACCTATCATACTACTACTCCAAAACATTAAAATGGTCCCGTTAAAATCCACAATATTTCAAAAGAGTCTTTGGTTATCTTTGTATATATGTTATAATTCGTTTTTTAATCCAACAAAAGCACAAAAGATACATAACTGTTCAAAGAAACAATGGCAAAAATGAAACCAACTCCCATTCATAAATATCCATGAAACTCTGACACAGTATCCTAGATTTTGGTGAAGACATGGTTGCAAACTATTAGACAATAATAAAGTAATATGCTATGTTATGAACATAATATGCTATGTTATGAACATGTTAGTACAGAGTCTCTTATGTTTTATATATATTCTCTAGTAACCTTTTGTAATGTTAAGTTGTTGGTATTCTTAAGGTTGACTCTTTTCTTTTTATGTATTTTGGTCTGCCTATTGGTGGTAATGCGCTTCGTTTTGCATTTTGGGAACCTATCATTAATCGCATTAATTCTAGACTGTCAGGGTTGAAGTTCGAAACATTTTTTCTTCGGTAGTCGTCTGGTTTTGTTGAAGTCAGTCATGTCATCTCTGTCTGTTTATGTTATTTCCTTCTTCGGTAGTCATCTCCTCTATTGAATCTTCTTACAATTTTATTTTTTTTAGTGTTGACCACATGAAAATATCATGAGTTGATTGGAATTCTACATGTCGGGGTAAGGAGGTCGGTGGTCTGAGGTAAGGAAAATTAAGGAATTTAATATTGCTTTATTAGGGAAGTGGTGTTGGAGGTTGTTGGTGGATAGGGTAGTTTATGGTTTAGGGTGATGTCGACGCGGTACGATGTGGAGGGTGGTCGTGAGGCCTCTATGTGGTGGAGGGATATATTTGCACTGCGGAGGGAGGAGTGGTTTAACGACCATGTTAGTCGCTATGTGGGTGACGACAAAAATACGCTATTTTGGTCGGAAGCGTGGGTTGGTGGAGTGTCATTTAGAGATAAATTTAGTAGATTATTTGAGTTCTCTATGTTGAAGGGGGAGACAATGTTCGGTATGTGTATGTTAGGATGGGAGAATGAGGAGGCGGCTTGGAGATGTTTATGTTGATGTGTTTTTTGTCATATGATTTTTCCATATCTTAACAAATTGGCGACAATGTGAGCCAATGTTTATTTTTTCTACTAAGTTATCCATTATGTTTCATAAGATTCGTGACTTTTGAAGTTGTTATAGCTCCGATAAAATAGAAGGATCATGTGTTCCTTTGGGAGTTTCTCTTTCTGCATCATAAGGTTTTAGTAATTCTTATTATGAAATAAGCAAATGAATAACTAACTTTTTTTTTGCTTTCCTGTGTTTTAACATCCAAGTCTTTTTTATTTTCAAATCATTCAGGTTAATCACTCTAAATATTCTTAAATAATATGGCAGACATGGATGTGTAACATTCAGGTTATAAAGAACTCAAGAATGCAGCCTTGGTGGGGATATATGGAGTCTTGGATGCACAGTTTTAGAAATGGCTACGATGAAGACCTGGTGATATTCTTCTTCTTATTATAAATATGTCAATTTCTTAAATTATTTCTTCTTACTACTTGATATATTTACATGTTTCTATAACAGGCAGCTGTTGCCAAGTTAAAAATTGGTAAACAACAAAGAGCTCCCAACAATCCCAGATCATCTCTCAAATGAAGGAAATGATTTACAATGTAATCCACGTGATCGCCCTTCAGCGAGTGAATTATTGGAGCACCCTTTTGTAAAAGGTGCTGCACCTTTGGAAAGACCTATTATGGTTCCCGAAGCTTCAGACCCTATTTTTGGAACTACACATGGAACAAAAGCTCTGGTGTGTAACCCTATTTCCTACTTAAATCGTTTGAAACTCACTTCAGTTGTGTTTATGTGGTTGTCTATGTTACCATTCAGTGATACTTTGTTTTTCTTTCACTTTATGTGAATATTAAACTGTCGCAAGATACAAACGATGTTTTGTGCAAGTATGATTAAACATTTCTAAAAAAATGTCTTATGATTAAAGGTGAGTTATTATTTTAATAAGTGTAAATCAGAAACTATACCGCCCTTTACTTTGATGGTTTTCTGAGACATAATCCGTAAAAAAAGTGACTTGGGATATTACCTTTTTTTTAATGTTTTTTTGTAAATGCTTCACTGCCTGTTTTTCCATTTATGCTTCAGAAGGTTGCCAATGGTCCTGTTAGTGTTATTATTATGAGTTAGAATCTGACTGGAATAAGAAACAATATTCGTACGAGTTAGAATTATTTATACCTAATTGGGATAAGATAGACTGCACTCTACATTGAATGGTTTTATATTGTGTTGTCTGATTTGTATTTGTGAAATTATGTATGAAAATTTGCTGCTACAAAAGATGGAATGATGCAATTTTGTTTCGGAAGTATGAAGTAAATCTAAAGGTGGTTGACAATTGCTTATATATGGAGATATTGTCTATTCAGATTAGAACTCTTCATGACTATAGAATTAGGTAGGAAATACCGATGCTCTTATTTCTCAAGCAAATTAAAATGATTTGCTGCTTACTTTTGATATTTTGGATTGCTGGTCTGTGCTATCACCTTCTGTGTTACTCCTTATGCTGCTGGTCTGTCAAATAGCTTATGTATTTTATTTGTTTTTGTTTAGAAGGTGTGAACATGTTTATTTTAGTATCTGCTTCCCTTGGTTGTAATCGTTGACTGTTGTGTACTTCAAATGTGTCGTCTTTCCTTTCATTAGTATTGAATTATGGTGGGATTTAGGATGGAAAAGGGAAAGATTTTCCCACAATAGACTCTTTAGAAAACACAAGAGAGTGTCAGAAAGATTAGCTGCCACAAGAGAGTCTAGACCAATTTGTTATGTGCTTCTATCTATCCACTGATGGCTGCCACATTAACTAACATAAATGATTTCTCCACTAAACTTTAGGCTGATTCTTCTATTGAAATGTTACTTCAGTATTTTCCTCAATTTAGACATCGCTTGATTTTATTGTCAAAATATACCATATGAAAAACAGATTTCTAAAAAAATGTCTTATGATTAAACATTTCTCTTTGTGCAGGTATGATGACATATAATTCATTTGGCATCATGTAATTTCTTTTGTTGCAGGTATAAGTATAATTTACATGATACCATTTAATTTCTTCAACTCCCACATGTTTTAGCATTGTCTTCTTATGTTACTTTGGGCTGCTTCTTGTGTTTGCTATTGATAAATATGGTATTGTCAAAATATACAAGAGAAATAAGAATTTATGATACTGCTTTTCTAATAGTTTAATGTTTATTATAAATAGAAAGCAGCAAAGTTATCAGCATGCTTTACAAGAAAGTTACTTTACTTTCGGGAAGACTTATGATATTGCTAACCGATGAGAAATGTGAAGATATAGATGTTACAATCAAATGTAGTTTACATAGAAGTATTTTGAAACATTGAGGAACTCTTATTCACAATCAAATGATAAATAAGGATTGAAACTCACACATACAAGTGGAGAGGTTGGGATTCGAACCCCAGTCACAACATCATGCTTACCAATTTTTCATTTTTGCGGATTTAGATCTTGTGAACATCTTTAGATATTATTTAAATGAGTAATTATATTTGAATTTCAAAAATTGAAAATCGTATAAAATTACAACTAAAACACGTGTTGGTTTGATTAGAAAGGAGTTGAAAAAATATATATAACAATCACAACCGTATACAATTTTTTTTTAATGTCAAAATAACTATTGTGTTAGGTTATATGTTTAATTTTTTGAAACAAGTTATCTGTTTGATTATTGTTTGCTAATTTAATTACATTCATTCCCTTTTTGGTAGAAAATTGTGATTATATATCTGTCATTAATGTTATAATAACAATCATAATTTAAATTTGCCATTTGTTTTTGACACAAAATGGTGCGCAATCGGTACGATTTGAGTTTCCAATTTCACAATAAAAACTGTGACACATGATCTTTAACTGCAATTCAGTTTACTATGATTATACATTGTTCCTACCAACGGAGTTAAGCTCACGAGGACTGAGTGCACCGGATATAGCAAAACGGGAAGAGTAATATTTCAATGACTAGGAAAAATGGTAGAATTTTATTGGAAACGCACTTTACACTCTCAATGCACCTCCTTTAACATACATTTTTGGTCCATATATAGTACATAAATTATATCATTTTTCCTTCAAAAAAAAAAATCATTTTGACTTTAATCCATATAAAATTGTTTGTCACCAATATTTGTGAGATTAAGAGTCACATAGAGGGTTAGAGTCAAATGGAGATAGAGATAGAAGAGATATGGAGGAGAAAATGGAACAGAGAATTCAATTTGCAAATATCACTATTTGCTATTGGTTTGTGTCTTGTTTTAAACCTTGAAATATTATTTTTTAGGGGCATCTTCGAAATATGAATGAGTTCACAATGAAATGGATCGTATGATTTCTTTATAGCCTCATTGGTAAATGCTACAAGATCTCGTACATTAGAATCCAGAGTTATGGACCCGCATCCATTAGTATCGAAGAGTTTCTTTTCCAAGTGAAAACCCCGCGTACGAGAAATGCTTTCTTTGTTGTGGAATAAGAAGCCTTCGTATTTTAATACACGTATTTAATTTATTCGGAGCTATTAGAGCGGGATCCACTTTTTGCGGAATATGAGTCGAAGCAATAACAAGAATATTTCGATTTCAGTAAATATTTATACTATATATAAAGAAAACCATCACTTCGGTACGCTTTTGAGTTGGACTTTTCTTTCCAAAAATACCCTTAATTTTTAATTTTAATTTTAAATACACATGTAACAAATAGATAATAATAAATTTAATTTAAGGAGAAAATTTACACACAATTCCTTATCAATTGTTTTTATTGTTATCCAATTATAAAATAACACGTGGATTACTAATCCATGTCATTAATCGTCCTCGTTAACTCTCTTTTACCTATGTTAGCCACAGATCAAACTCACAAAATAGTAGCACAAAAAAAAACTCATGTTACTTTTTTATCAGCCGATTTGATGTTGTACATCTGTGTTATTCCCCTCAATACAACTGACAAAGATTGTCAAGTATTTTCATATCTCTTCCAAAAAAACAGTATTTCTATATTATTTTATTACTTAACAAAAACTAGTATTTTCATATTATTTTATTAATATAAGTTATTATTCCTTAGCCATTGATCAATTGTAACAAACGTGAACAAAAAATAATGGTAAAGATTGAACTTTAAATCATATAAAAAAATATTAGTAACAAACGTGAACAAAAAAATAATGTTAAAGATTGGACTTTAAATCCTCTAAAAAAAGATTAGTAACAAACGTGAGCAAAAAATAATGTTAAAGATTCGATTTTAAATCTTCTGATTAAAAGATTAGTAACAAATGTGAACAAAAGATAATGTTAAAGATTGAACTTTAAATCCTCTAAGAAAATATTAGGACTCAAAATATTTTAGAAAAAGATTTGTTTGCACTATATTAAATATTAATTATCAATCAGTTTCTAGGAGAAGAACATTGTCATTTGACGAGGTTGAAAGGGATACTCATAACTTATTTCAACAGGAATTCCTAAACTCAATTGCTCAAGGAAGTATCCCACCACATATTTTAAAGGTAAAAAAAGACGAACCTTTGATGTTGTTGCGAAACATAGACCCTAGATATGACATGTGTAATGCAACATGACTCTTATGTCATGGTTTATTTAAGAATATGTTGGATTTATTTAAGAATATGTTGGATGTGGAAATCCTAATCGGAAGCAATGCTGAAAAATGAGCATCCTTGCCCAGGATTAAATTAAAAACAAATGCGAGTTCAGAACTTCTTTTGTGTTTAGTAGAAAATAGTTTCCGTTAGACTAAGTTTTGCAATTACCATAAATAAGTCACAAGGGAAGACCATTCTCAATGCCGGAATCTATCTTTCACGGCATGTTTTCAGCCATGGTCAATTATATGTAACTTTATCAAGAGGAGTTTCTCAAAATTCAACAAAAGTTCTCATTAAAGAAGGGAAAATAAAACGAGAAGATGGAGACTTTATGAAAAAATATAGTTTTTAAAGACATTCATTTATCGTAATCATAACAATACATAACATGACATTTATACATTTATGTTATGATGTTACTAATTACTATTAGAATAAAAATATTAATCATTTGAAAAATGGTCATAATTATATCTGATTAGGACCAAAAGTCAAATGATTAAATTTTGAAAGGATTAATAATTTCAGGGACAAAAATTCAAATGACCTATATTTGGAGGGATGAAAGACCTATTTAAGCCTATTTATAAATCAATATATCAATAATTTCCATTAATATTTTAAAGTTTTAAAATTTTAATCAAAATTATACAAACAAACATAATAAAATAATCATATACGTTATCACAATAGAAAAAACGGATAGACGAACAAGACGAACACCAGTAATATATAAAAGGATTAATACAATGCAGAATGTCAAAATAAAGCAGAATGCTGACATTGTATATGACCCACCTCACTAAGATTATGAGCAACCATATTATACTCATACATATTTTAATCAATGAAACCGAAGGTGTTAATAAAAACTAAAATCTGAAAATTTACTCTCAAGTAAATACTCAACCAAAGACACCTTAAAATTGCACGACTGTAACATTGTTCATAACAAAAAACAAGTCCATAAAATGGTAATTCCACACCTAGGAACAAAGTGGTTCACACCGTGAATAAATGATTACACATAAACAATGTTAGATCACTGTTTCCGACCAACATATTCAAACAATAATACATCGCATACTCTATGCAACTTATGCATAATAAGTTGTTTATTTCAGGTCTACATTAATTCACACAGAGGAGCCGAACACCAACCAAATCACTGAAATGCAGATTAATTTTCAGAGCTACAAGATGTCTCCTCCGGAGATGATTCTTCCTGTTGAAGTTTCTTCATTTCCTCATAGGCCCATTCAAGTCCTGGGCAGTAATGAAGAGGAGGATTAAATCTGCTATCGTTGATATCCGGTGGCAAGAATGCTCCATTCTCTACCAAGAATTTCACAGCATCCCTATTCCTCTCTTTAGCTGCAATATGGAGCGGTGTCCCTGGTTTAAGGGGAACAAAATCATGAATAAAAAAAAAAATCAAAATTTGGTACTAAGACATAGATATACTAGTGTGAAAGTCTACATGGGAAGCATAAAAACTTACAGCCACAAGCACCCTTAGTTCTGGCATCGATATTAGCACCACGCTCAAGCAGTTCATCCATCACTCCGAGGTGACCACCTTCGGCAGCAAGGTGGAGAGGGGTCACGCCTTTAGATTTAGGGCCCCATGCAGTCACATTAACATCCATTCCTTCGTTGAGAAGCTTTTTTACCTGTTCAGAAACAACATTAGAAATATAAGCAGATGCTTCCCTTACACTTCAAGTGTAATAATTTTATATTGTTAGAGGAATAATAACTCATAATAATCCAACAATTCATGAATCATCGACTAAAGTAAGCAAGGAAAAAGATTAAACACAACAAAAATTAGTAGCAAAAAGTTTGAATATTTTGTAAATACAATAAAGGTGTAAAGGTGACCAGTGCACAAGGTTTTAGCTCCTAACATGCATTGGGGAATTTGGGACAAGTCGGTTGCAAGCATCAACGGTTGCATACAGTCATACCTCATACCCAATAACAGCTGTTTGTTTACACAACCAGAACTGTGCCAACTGGTCTCATAAGACCAGCAATCACTTCGGTAAATTGCAGTAACCATAACCATTCCTTGCACCTTTTATAAGAGTTGTATAGAACATTTATACTTAAAAATCCTGTTAGGTCCATGTGAACAAAACTGCGTAACTTCCCAACTAATTGCAACCATCTAAGGATCTTGCCAGTCACGCAACCTCATCAAACACACTTGTCATCCATCTATTCTACACCTTCTATGTTGGACCACTTCACACTACAAATGTAAATACTACATGTCTAACAGAACCAGAGTCACACTTGTAGACTGGAGAATACACGTTACTTCTACAAATTCACCAACCCATGGTCACCCTTAACTCATTAGTCATAACTTCTAACCATGAATCTACAAACAACACATCTCAATGCTATGCTATACTCAATGGCTTTCAATCTAGAGTTATATGGCAATACATATAGCCCCCATCTAGAACTACTCTACACATTGTTTGACATACCGCCAAGACCCTCTTCTGGTCATAACTGTCCAACATGAATGTGCTACTGATTGTCCCTTCCAGTGTTTGCCATACTGTCCTGCCCCTCTTTAGTCCAAACTGCCCACCACAAATGTACTATTCAAATTCAACCTAGGAATAACCTTACCTTCTCGTTAGATTCATCTATGTTTTCCCTGAGCAGAGCTCCTAAATTTTTGACAATTCATAATTGTACCTCATTTCATATAGCTGGATTATGTGATAAAAATTGAGAGCTATGCTGCACACCTAAATCTCATCTCATATTTATTAACCAATAAAATGCATCAACTAATCTTATCTCCTATTGATATTATATTATAGCAAAAAACCGCCTTAAGTGAATATTATCTTCGGCTACCCTTTCGTAAAAGGATAGAAGACTCAAGTCAACCTATTGCAGATTCGCTAATAGAGTGCTGATAATCACTAGCAGCTTATGGGTGTATTAGGATCCGGATGTCTGTTACTACTACAACTTTATAATCTTCATCAATCAGAGTAATTTCAATATCTCAAACTCAATCAACCGATAATTCTACGTAAAGTGCGCACTTAATTTTTTCCTTCTAACAAATTATCTTATCTTTGTGCACATCAAAATCAAACTTTAGCTCATAACAAAATATTCATATACATACATACAGTTTATTTGCATAAAAAATGAATAAAAGAAAAGAACTTACCAGCTTAATATCACCTTTCCTTGCATAAACATGAAGTGAGGTCCAACCCCTATCATCAGTATCAACACCAGGCCTCAACAACCTCCTTCTCGAAGGACTCTGTCGCAACGAAATTGGCCTCTCCTGAAGCATATCGTCTCTCACAGAAACCACAGAAATTATGATAATCAAAATAGTACAAATTAAAAAAAAAAAAAAATGACCCAAACCCTAGATTCCCAAAATGTATTGAATTGAATCCTCCGTGCAAACAAAAACCCCTAGAAACAAACGCTGAATCTAAAAAAGAGGATTTTTTTACATGACAGTGAAGGAAAAAAAATCAAATTGAAGAGAAAGGGTTTCGTAAATTAGAAGATAATTGGTTGCGTAACGAAGAGAATTAACGAGTCTGGCCGGAATGATTGGCCAAACAATAAGGTGCAAAGGGATTCAAGCCGGGTCCGAAAACGCGAAGGTTGTGAACAACGAAAATTGGATTCATTATAATTGGTAATCGAATTAGGGTAAGGTAATTGGGGAAAATGAAGGGAGTGCGAAAATGAATAGGAATCAGATGAAACCTGGTTTCATTGGAACGGTGGAGAGGGATATTGCAGAGTTGAAGGGAAGGGAATGAAGAAGGAGATTGAGGAGGAATATGAAACCCTAGGAGGAAGAGAAGATGTAAATTAAGTTTGTTTCTAATTGTGTGTTTCACTAATCATTCCTTATATACCTTATTTATCTTTTCAATATTAAATTAAATTATTCCTTATTTATTGGTCAATATTTTTTTTAGTATATCCATTTTTTTGTTACATTATTTCTATCCATAATTTTTTATTCAAAAACTTATTTTAAAGTGAGTTAAATATTCAAATTCTTTTTTTTGAAAATACTAGAATTATTTATGTCTGATTTTCTTATTGCACAAATATATATAAATTACAAACAATATTTTTTATGAAATTTTGATTAAAATTAATTTCATCTGATTAAAATTATAGCTATTGATAATAAATATTTTGCAATTTTATATTGTAACAAATTATACTTATCTTTTTCAATGATACCAACAATATAACAAATATAATATCTTTTAAAAAAATAATAACAAATATAATATAAATTAGGCTTAATTGCATTTTTGGTCCCCTATTTTCATCTTTTTGTGAAATTGGTCCTCATATTTTAAAATTCAACAGTTTTGGTCTCTCGATCATATTTTTTAACTAAAAAAAAGTGATGTGATAGGTTTTAAATGTCATGGTATATGATCAGAAGATGAGAAAATATCAACATCAATGAAATTGGAAGAAAATTCTCATGAAAACATCATTTAAAACATGTTATATCACCATATTTTAGACAATATTATATGGTCTTATAGCATTTCATTAATAATAAAGTTTTCATTACAATGAAGAACATGGTAATGAATAGTGGGCCTATCTAATAATGTGGCAGCCCCTGCTAGAGTGTGATCCACCTCATTTGTTTGTCGTCTGTTGAACTCAACCTTGGAGTTGTAAAGTGGGATATGGACAGCCGTCGGCGATTCGATAAAATACGACCAGTCTTTGTGACATATATCCAATTATGATTAAATGCATTTGTAATGTTTTGGAATCATAACAAAAATCCACAGAGTTGAAGGACAAATCGCTTACCATTCTATTGCTTTGTACAAAGCCAAAACTTCCCCCATTGCAACTAGACACATCGGGAAAATAGGGATTGTTTGAACCAATATAAAAGTGTCATCCTCGTCACGGAGACATACATCAATGCCAGTTTTGTTTAATTGATCAGAGATGCCTGCATCGACGTGCATTTTACTCTACCTCACGACGGCGGCTACCAGCGTGACTGACCTGTGTTGTAACTGCCTGCACCTGCTAGGAATGACAGAATTTCGTTCATGCTCCATAATGACCGTCGAACCTGGATTATTATGACTTAGAATCATAAACATGTGGTCAAGAGTTGAATTACTAATTTATGTTTTGGAAAACAATCCGATTAAAATAAAAAAATTCATCTTACATGTCCTTGATGTTCTCCACATGAATACATGGTAAAAATTTCTAAATTTTAACCAATCTATTTCGATTTTGAAGTAACAATAGTTGTTCACTTTATTTTGAGAAAAATAAAACAAAATGCCCGACATGAAGACACCGACTTTATCTACATTTGCCGTAATTAGGAGCATCATTTACACAGCCAACAATGAAGAAAGGGTATAACCGTAAACTCATATCACCGTTTTCCGGAAAAAGCGCATTTTGAAATTTTCGCATTAGTCAACGATTCCTCTCTTGTCGACAAAGAAAACTTGTTCTAAACAACACAATTCTCTTTTCCTTTTCATTTTTTAGTTTCAGCACTTCCAATTTCACAAAAACCTAATTTCAATCAACACGACGTCGTTGTGACAGAAACCGAAAATGTACGGCGGCGGTGGAGGAGACGATGCATTGGCCGCTCGCCTGGGAATATTACCACCGTCAATTCTGATTCCAACATCATCGTTGATGTCACCGGCGACGGTGAGAGAGGAGAGGGTACCAGCTCAGCCGCAGTGGAGTCAGCAGGAGACGAGAGAGTTCATAGCGATAAGAGCGGAGCTGGAGAGGGATTTTACTGCTTCCAAGAGGAACAAGACGCTTTGGGAAGTGGTGAGTTCGAAGATGAGGGAGAGAGGGTATAGGAGGAGTCCTGAACAGTGTAAATGCAAGTGGAAGAATCTTGTTAATCGCTATAAGGTACCTTTCTCTTTTTTCGTTTTCTCTGTTTTTGTTGGATTGTCCTGTTTTGGGTTTTTAGGGTTTATGATCATTTATAATTATAATTGATTGAAATTGAATTATGCATTTGTAGTGTTTAATAATGTAGTTGGAGAAACGAGTTGCAGAAAGACATTGTTTTTGATACAACATTATTGTGGCGATTGATTCATGCAGCCACTTGTTGTAGTGTTTAATAATGCAGTAGTACTTGTGATTTTTTTTGGTCGAGTAGCCGAGTGGCTAGAAATTTACTCTTAAGGTGAATATGTGGGGTGTATTGGTTTGAACCCCAGCTCATGCATATATCATGTAGTGTCCCTACCAATTGGGCTAGTCTCATGGAGACTAGGACTTGTGATCTTTAATCATAATGCATTGTTATGATTTCATTTGGAAGATGAACTAAGAGGGAATTCTCATTATCATATATCTCATTTTGTTTTTAGGTTTAAATATGATTATAGTCCACCCAATTAGTGTTTTTTAATTTCAATACCATAGGTGTTTTTGTTAGATTCTGTCCATGCAAATTCAAAATCTTTTATTTTTAGTCTCTTGACGTCGTATGCATCCCAATATAATCACGCCACATGGCCAATAAGCTGACGTTAGTTTTTTTTATTTTACATTAGAGACTTAAAGAAACAATTTTTTGAATTTGCAGGGACTGAATCCAAACAATAAAAAACGTACAAAGACCGAAAGCATTAGTTTTGAATTTATATCCAACATTTGTTTTTATTACCATCTGGACCGTGGATAAATAAGTATGGACCATAATGTTGGATTGAGTTCATATATATTAAATGTTGTGATGATGTGATTTGGTTGGAGGGTGTGTGTTTATGGATTGGGTCCAGGCCCATCTAAACTAGACCTCACTGTGAGAAGCCCAACCCTATCCGGAGTGATT
Organism: Medicago arabica; assembly: GCA_946800305.1. NCBI lineage: Eukaryota > Viridiplantae > Streptophyta > Magnoliopsida > Fabales > Fabaceae > Medicago > Medicago arabica. The sequence continues at coordinate 46,548,934 of OX326970.1, forward strand.
CAAGAGCTATCCACATCACTGCACAATCAATCCAACAGTGATCCACCTACTGCGGCCCATTTCACATGCACCGTTATTTGCCCCAACCAACTTTCCCATCAAGAAACATTGTCAAGGGAGATTACTCTTTCACAGTAATGATACACAACATCTCTTATCGCCCAATTAAATGCCAACTTGAGCTTTGGAGTGCGAGCTCAATGCTTGAAAGTTGAAACTTGCCAATATAGCTTTTTATTCCCCAGGGTGTAGTTCAATTGGTTGAGCTGAGACATTGAAAGAGTTTGAATAGGAAGTCTAGGTTCAAACTTTTCATACTAATGTAGCATATTAACAAGTACTAACATTTGCTTATCAAAAAACCAGTGTAACTCCTTCAACCTACCAAACGGCCACGCTAGTGCATATTGACCTCCCCTTTGCATATGCAGAAACCCCCCTAATATGTATGATTTGTTATTTGGTGAGTTTGAGTGAATGTATCATTGCGTATGCAACTGTGCATCGGTTTTCTTTTATTCGAAAAATGCAGAAAAAAGCTATATCTTGAATATTGGGGAATGTTTGCTTTACCAAGTAAAAATCACATGACGATGTTTATGCAGGGAAAAGAGACATCTGATCCAGAGCATGGCAAGCAATGCCCATTTTTTGAAGAATTGCATGCAGTTTTTACCGAAAGAGCACATAACATGCAACGGTTGCTTCTTGAATCCGAAACTCGTTCAGCTCAACAAAAGAAAGGAGTGAAAAGAATAAGTGGAGACCGATCCTCTGACGAATTCTCAGAAGATGATGTGGAAATTGAAGATGACAGTGAAGAGGAGAGACCTGCGAGAAGCAATACACGTAAAAGGAAAGCTGGCAAAATTGCAACGGAGAAGTCTTCAAGGGCAAACAATGCAAGCAATAGTACCAGTAATATTCAAGAAATGCTCAAGGAATTTTTCCAGCACCAACTAAAAATGGAGATGCAGTGGAAGGAGGTGATGGAAAGGCGTGCACATGAAAGACAGTTGTTTGAACAAGAATGGCGGCAGTCAATGGAAAAGCTTGAGAGGGAGAGATTAATGATTGAACAGGAATGGAGGGAGAGAGAAGAGCATAGGAGACTGAGGGAAGAAAATAGGGCAGAGAGGAGGGATGCTTTGTTGACGACCCTTTTAAACAAACTCATTCATGAATCTAACTAAATGAGTCAAATGGCTTGGGTTCGTCGCAGCTGATTTATTTGTTGTTTCAATTTAAATATATGATTTTAAGTTTGGCAAAGAGAATGAACTAAATTTTATAGTAGCTTTTGATTACAGAGAATTTTGGAAAGGAGTATTTGGTGAATGAAGAAAGGAGATAGGAAAGGATTTGAATACTATAGGAGTACATGAATATTTTCTTTTGAAAGTTGATACAGGAAAAGCTTTTTGTATTCATTATTTAAGGATACATCTCTCGGGCATTAAGTCCAGGGATATATTGGTTGTAAAACACATTGTTTCTGTATGATTCTCTTTACGGTGGCGTTTAGAATACACAAGTGGATCTTTTTGTGTACCATACCCAATAGCAACACTAACCTTTGATTTATGATTTGAAAAATCAATGGTATCGATTCTACATGGGTATCATGGTGTAGGGAGTATATCTGACACAAAGTATAAGGAACTGAGATGTACTAGTAGTAACATATTTTTTTTTTGAAGGGTAGTAACATCTAGAGTTCCATCCTTTTCTCATCTCACAGCCCAACCCAGATGCTAAACTCGGTCGTCGTTTTCTTGCCGCACCACCGATGTCCAGCAGGTTTCCGCCGTCAAACATGTCTACCATTTCAAAGACACACACAAAATGTCTCCACCCCCATTCGACCCTTTTTGTCTCCATTTTCATTCTTGGCGTGCCCTAGTCTTGTTCCTCCACAACCACAAAATGTACATGTACCTCCTACTTTGGAATCACACACCCTTTGCTCCACCCTCATCAGTTTGCTAGAAGCTTATGAAATTACTGTGTGAAGCTTATGAAATTACTGATATCTTAGTTTTCATAAGCTTCTTGCAAGAAGCACATACTCCATGAAAAATCAAGTTTTTATGAAATTACTGTGTGAAAAATCATGTTGCAAGGAGCTTATGAAATTACTGTGTGAAATTACTGCTATCTTAGTTTTACGATTTGCAAGAATCTTAACAAAATTAATTGCGATTGACTTGTGGATTTGCAAAATAAGTATGTGCTTTTTCCTTGTCTTTCAAATCCGATCAAAACTACGTAAAAATCGTTGCATTTCATTGTGTTCCAAGGTTGATACGATCGGGTCGGGCCGCGGGTCAAAAAACTCGTTCTAGTGTAGACGGGCGAAGAAGATGAGTTTCAAAAAAGAACTAATAAATTAGCTGGATAAAAAAAATGATATCCATATATTTTTTTAGACTCGTACGTACAGTTTCTTTTATTATGAAAAAAACTTTCGTACTTTCTCTGGTAAACTATAAATAAAAGATAACCTTTACTTTTTTCTCCAAACAAAAAGATTTCATACTTCTTATAACATGTTATCTTTATAGAATCATTGCCATTGAAATGTTTAATTATAGATCAATGGCTAACATTACATTTGGGTATGGTACCCAAAAAGATTCATTTGTGTATCCTAAATGCCACCTCTCTTTACATACCTTACATATTACCTCTGCACTTTTTATGTATTGCATGGTGGGATGAAACTTTTTTTTTACATTCATGCCATTCTCTATAAATTTGACAAGAATCAATTCTAAGGAACTTTGTCCAATCAATTCAGAATAAAAAAAAAATATGATTGGAAGTTCAGAACCTTTAGTTCTTAACAGTAAAAGGCATTTCACACTCCTTTGATTTATTAGCTTCTGTGATGCATGGCTGAGTTTTACTTTATAGGCATTTCGAGTTGACATTACATCTTGATGGGTAATAATCAACATGCTGAAAAAATATAGGATTCTCAAAGGAACCAACTATACAGAAAAAATAAATTCGGAGGAGTCCTTCCATTGAATTAAACTTGCTACATCTTCCTACCTAGAGTTCAGGGACTGGAACAAGCAAAAAGTATAGTTAGTAGTGACTAGTGAGAGCTAAATAGAGGTGTTCAAGTTTGAAAACAAACTAGTTATTGCAGTCAAGTTCTTAGTTACCGTGATGCTCTAAGTGATGAGTGAATCAGGCTTATATATAATGCGTGGAATGGACTCATCAGTATTGTGTTTGTGATAGACCAAATCAAAACTCGACATCATAGACCACAACATCGAGGCCGCTACAGCAAAAATGTCAGGCTTTGATTTGGTCTCTTCACAAACATAATACATCCTTTCTGCCATCTTTGAGGACAAAAATTCACGAGAAACTATATAGTTGAAAACCAAGAGGCTTATGAATATGATGGATGATAGCTAGTGAAGGGGAAAAATATATGAATGAGTGGAAATGAAAGTGGTTGAGAAGTTAATTTATAGAGAAAGGATAGTGAAACAAAGAAAAATATGAAAGAAAAAAATGTAACAAAATTAAGGGCACGGCATTGAAAAATATGCAGGACCACTTGCAATTGCAATGAAAACACGAATTAAGGGCATGGCATTGCACAGACAGTGCAAATTATTAGCTGTGCATAGTCTAAAAAAAGATAAGCATACAAATAGTCTTAATTAACTCAATTTCCTATTAGAGCCATACAGAAGTTAACTTTACACCATCAAATTTTAAATTTACAACTTTAATTATATATGAAATCCAATTGGGACAGTAATTGTACAATGACAAATTAACATTAAGCATTCAATACACTCAAATAATTCACCTAGTGGATGAAAAAGTAGCAAAGCAATACGTGAAACCAAGGGATATGTCAAGTGTCAGTTTCTCATCTTTGAATTCAATACAAAAACACCCGCAAGCAAGTATAAGAAAGCAAAAAAAAATAAAACATTAAAACAAATTCTTGTAGCATGTGAGATTACAGCCAAATATGATTTTGAAGTAAATATTCTTGTTCATTACAACAACCTATAGAAGTAGAATCTATGATCAAAAATAAATCTATCCAGTAGAGGTTGGTGCTAAATGTCCACAAGTGAATTACAACAACAAAATATATGAACATTCCACCTTTTTCGCATAACCATAATATTTTCACTTTCCAATTCCTTGTTGTTTAGGAAGGAGCCTCACCATACGAGACGGTGCAAAGGGATGTCACTTCATGTAACGTTGCAGACTTCCTTAAGTTGGTCTGCACTGATACAATCGGATAATATTCTCATAATGACATAAGCATCTTACAATAATGCACATTAAAAAAGACGTCAAACATGCTGCAATCTGGCTTGGAAGCAGAAACAAAGAGACATCTAGAGAGGAAATTTTCTTTTGGAACTTTTGTACTATTTGCTCTAAGAATCACTGGCTTGACTCTGCGGGAGTTTCTCCTTCGGATGTTTTGAGGCATGATGATCAGCAAGTTGGACCTGAAAAAAAAGTGCTACAATAGTGTTAAGAATCATGATACATACACAAAAGTTCTCACTAGGTTCAATAACATATTTAAAATTGCAAAACATCAGAAAAGTTCCAAAAATGCGTCTAAGTTGAATAGGCTGATTAACCTATTAAACGATACTATCACCCTAGCCTAGCAACCAGCTGAAAATGATCAACACCAGATATACATGATTCTTTAATGCTATCAAAATAATATTTCAGAAGTCAAATTGTAATAAATGGCGATATTAGGAGCGATACTACCGACATTCAAAAACATTGCATGCACAAGACACCTAATACAGGCATTAGAGTATTACTGATTGACCAATCAGTTTAAGTATGATCAGTAACTTGTAGAGCATGAAAGTAAATTATTTCATAGAAAGGAGTATTACAATAGATGTGTAGAATTGACTATATTCATCATAAGAAGGAATTGCTGTAACTATGACTCTATACACATGATTCTCTTACCTAGTTCCTTTCCATGGACAAATATGTCTAAGGTGCTATTTGGTATTAGGTATGTCTTAACTCTTAACCTGATATCTGAAGTGGAAATTAAGTTTTCCGAGTTTTGTACAAACAGTAAAAAATGTTAATCAAGCATAAGAGATGTCCAAGAAACTCAATAAACTTTATCCAATCGATTCAGAATAGAAAATGAAAAAATTATGATTGAAGTTCAAAATCTTTAGTTCTTAACAGTAAAAGGCATTTCACGCCTTGGATTTGCTAGCTTCTGTGATGCATGGCTGAGTTTATACTTTATAGGCCTTTCGAGTTAACATTACATCTTGATGGTAATAATCAACATGCTAAAAAAAACTATAGGATTTCTCAGAGGAACCAAATATGCAGAAAAAAAATATTTGGAGAGCCTTTCATTGAATATCTAAACTTGCTACTTCTTCCTATATATAGTTCAAGGACTGGAATAAGCAAAACTAATTGTTAGTAGTGAGAGCAAAATTGAGGTATTCAAGTTTGAAAATAAACTAGTTATTGTTATTGCAGTAAAATTCCTAGTTAGGTCAATATAATGTGTGGAATGGACTCTTCAGTATTGTGATTGTGATAGACCAAACCAAAACTTTCATCAAAGATCACAACATAGCAGCCACTACAATGAAGATGTCAAGCTTTGGTTTGGTCTCATCACAAGCGTAATACCTCCTTTCGGCCATGGTTGGTGACAAAAAATTCACCAAAAACTACATAACTAAAAAGAAAGAAAAAAAAACCACAAGAGGGTTATGAACTTATGAAGCTAGTGTAGTGTAGGAGGAAGAGAAAAAAATGAATGGAAATGTAAGTGGTTGAGAAGTTAATTTATAGAGAAGGGAGAGTGAAACAAAGAAAAAATGAAACAAAATTAATAAATGCCAAACATACACATTTGCAATCAAATTAAGGGCATGGAAATACTTGCAATCATAGATGTAGGACCACTTGCAAATTTGCAATTGCCATGGAAATACAAATTAAGGGCATAGCATGGCACAAACAGTGCAAATTATCACCTGTACATAGTCTAAAAGAGATAAGCATATAAATAGTCATAACTCAATTTCCTTTAAAAGCCATACACAAATTAACTTTACACACCAACCATATTTTAAATTTACAACCTTTAATTATATATGAATCCAATTGGGATAGTAATAGTAATTGTACAATGTCAAATAATTCACCTAGTAGATGGATATAGTAACAAAGCAAACCCGTGAAACAAAAGGCTGTGTCAAGTGGTAGTTTCTCATTTTTGAATTCAAAACAAAACTACCTGCAAGCATGATTTTGAAGTAAATATTCTTGTTTACTACAGCATATGATGTTAGTGCATGAGAAAAGGTCTCAAAACACTAGTAAGAAAATATTCTTGTTTGCTTAAAGAAAAACCAAACAACAAAATAAGGCTCAAAAGTATATCAAACCAAGAAAATAAAGAACTTGAACTACGGGGACTTTTTTATTTTTTTGAGCAAGTGTGAAAAATTATGTATTAATGCAGGAGAAAAGGTTTGTGACAGACAGACATGTTCTCATTGAGTTGTGTATTTGTTTGTTGTTTCATATGTATTATTAGTTTGGTTACTGAAAGAATTTCTTCTTCAAAACGCTACAAAATAATTGTTTTCTAGAAGAGAAATGTTAGGATCACATCCTATAATACATAATAATATTAGGAAAATTCAAGCTTCACAATGAAAAGAGATAAAACATGAAAATAGCTTGTAAAAAGTGAAACCGTATAAACCATTTTGTAAGGATGAGTTATATTTAATCCAAAACTTTCAAAAAAAATGTTGGAGGAAGATTGTACGATTCAAATTATGTAGAGTACTATTCCATGGATTTATATTATGCTATGTTACATAGATGAGCTGATCCTGCAACGTTAAAAGATTAATTTGGTTGTTGAAATAAGTGTAATAGAATGCATGTGAGTTGGGTGAAATGGAACATAGGGTTGCATTCCATTGTTTGAGTATTATATGATGGAATAAAACAACATTTGTATAGAAATTAGAATGAATAGTGTAATGAGATTGAATGGATGTCACCACTTTTCACTTTATTCCATTCTTTTTAAATATCCAAACAATTATATATCATCAACCTAATTAGAATCAATGGAGGTTAGTGCTAAAAAAGGACTAGCCAGTAGCCACCCCAGGATTCCAAAACATTATGTGAGTGATGCAAATATCAGATTCAGTGTTGTAAAAATCAAAACTAAAAAAAAATAAAAAAAGAGAGAGGAAAAAATACAAGGGCATGAGGGGAAAAAATTTAAACAACCTTAATGCCTATTAGTGAATTACAACAACAAAAGAAATGAACATTCCACCATTTTAGCATAACCATAATATTTTCATTTTGCAGTTCCTTATTGTTATTTATACGAAGGAGCCTCGCATTTTAGGAGGCGGTGCAAAGGGATGTTACTTCATGTAATGTTGCAGACTTCCTTAAGTTGGCCTGCACTGATACAACCGGATAATATTCTCATGATGACAGAAGCATCTTACAGTAATGCACATTTAAAAAAAATACTAAACATGGTGCAATCTGGCTTGGAAGCAGAGATATAGACACGCTGAGCAAATTTTCTTTGGAACTTTTGTGCTATTTGCTCTAAGGATCACTAGCTTGATTCTGCAGGAGGTTTCTCCTTCGGATGTTTGGATGCATAATGATCAGCAAGTTGGTTTGGATTTGCAAGTTGGGCCTGAAAAAGAATGTGAAACAACAGTATGAAGAATCCTGATAGATACACAAAAGTTCTCTCTAGATTTTATAACATTTAAAATTGCAAAACATCTCCACAAACACATGGTTCAATAACATCAAAAAAATTCCAGAAAAAAAGTTTCAATTGAATGGCCCCATTGACCTATTTAACCATAGTGTCACCCTAGAACGGCCACCAGCTATACATGATTCTTTGAATTGTATCGAACTAACATTATAGAAGTCAAATTGCAAAATTTGTGATATGATATCAAGAGTGGTGCTCAAAGACAAGCACAGGAGTATTGTTACTTGACACATCAATTTAAGAATGATGAGTAACTGGTAGAACATGAAAGTAAATTATTTCGTAGAAAGGAGTGTTACACAAATGTGTTGAGATGAATATTTCATCATTAAGAAGGAACAGTTGTCTCTATAACTCTATGCACATGTTTCTCTTACCTGGTTCCTTTTCATGGTATTTGGCATTGGGAATGTTTTAACCTGGAATCTGAAGTGGAAAATTAAGTTTTTCAAGTTTGGTACAAGCAGTAAACAATGTTTACAAGCATAAGAGGTGTCTAAGATCTAGACATGCATAGCCATTACACAGTCATGTTTCACAACATAGCATCTAAAGGAGACAGATTTATACAGATAATACCCTATAAAATATCCTTGATTCAGCAACTCTTGCCCCCAGTTAATTATAGGCACCTGAACAACATTAATTATTGAACTTCTATCAAAGTATTAGTTTTCAATTCCTTATACCTCGATATTTATATTTCAAATGAATATAGAAGACAATTGAAGGTTTTCAACTCCTGTTCCTCAAAATTTCTTTCAACCCACATAATTCCTGCTAATATAGCAAGGTTGAACTTATACAGAGGTTGCTGCAGAGGAATAATCCTCTTTGCTAAAGAAATATACTACCTAATTACTTGTTCACAATAACTTATGCATTCCTAGTCGATCAAGTAAATACCAAAAACTAGGTCTTTAAATATAAAGACTAGGTCTTTTGTTGTGCTTGATGAAAGGGACTCTTTCCAAAACGGTCAGAGTTATTAGGAGGACACAGGTTCAAGTCGTGGAATTAGCCTCCTGCTAATGCAAAGCAAGAAGACTGCATTACTATAGAACCGAAATGGATTTGATTCTTCCCTGAACCTACCATGGTAGGGACTTTATAGCATCAAATTTCCCTTCATGGCCTCTATTGTGTTTAATGTAAGTTCCTACAAGCTAAGAATTTTTGTCACAGTGAAAGTTCTGATGTAAAGATATGATAGGTATCTTCAACAATAATATTAACACAACACAACCATTTGATCATTACTACGGACATGTTTGAATCGGCTTATTTGAGCCTATTTATTGGCATGAACACTTGTAAGGCTGTTTGGAAGAGCTTATGAAAACAACTTATGTCATGTCAATAAGCTGTTTTCAGCTTATTTCCACAAATTCTTTAGATAACTTATAAAGAGAATAGATTTTATGAGTTTCTTCCTCTAGGGTATACTTCAGCAGTTCAGTTTAACAAATGAAGTATGAGATGTTCTATTTCCCAGAGACGTGGCTTTGCTTGCCAACCCACATATCTAAGAAGCTCTTAGAAACTTTCAAACTTATAAAGCATGTTCTTTGAAAACCAGATATCTCTCAGAATCACTTCAATTCTGAAGAGTGAAGACAAATTATAAGAGAACCATAACACTGCAAATACTTTCTTATCTTACAAGAGCAACAATGCTTTAGATCTAAGCTATGTTTGTCACTAAAACTTAATGTTAGAAAATATCATAGCAATTACAACTCCAATGCCACAATTAATCCAATTCCAATCCCTAGCAAAGGTTGCAAAATACAAATGTTTCATTCACATGACTTTGGATTGCGGCCCCAACACCGGATAGGAAACTAGAAAGAAACCGTTTATAAAAATAATAGTAATTTTTTACTTTAAGTTTATGTATCATTTAATTGATGATTAATTTCAATTATACATCGAAAAGATGCATAAGAAATTATCATAAATCACAATAAATGAAGACAAAAATAGGTATATCTAAATAAGATAGCTGAACAAGTTGCTCTGATCATATGTCCCACCAGAGCAACAAGCCAATAACAGAAGCATGCCTTTACATACATTATTCAAAAAGTAATTATGGGCTAAATTGCTAAAGTACAAACCATTAGTTGGCAAACTGACACACAAAGCCAAATAAGAGGAAAATGCAACAAAACAGGACATTATCTTCAAAATAATTAATATTCTAGCAGTCAAGCTTATGATTATTAATTAACAGATTAATAATTGAATCATTTAAAGCCTAACCAATTAGTACTTCTAGCAACACTTGCATCCTTAATAAGACCACCCATTTAAGTTGTGCTTAAATTTTAAAATCAAATCATCATGGACTGAAACCTCAATAATAACACCAACACTTATGATCGAAGGTGTGTCCGACATGGGCCGCCAGTGTCAGACACCGATACGACACTGACATAAGTGAATTTTGATTACAATGAATTATGTCATTTTCTCAAATTATAATATACATATCCATGTCGTGTCTAGTGTTCGTGCCCGTGTGATAACTCATTCAATGAAATTTGAAAACACAAATAAATGAAAGATCAAAAAGAAATAAGCATGACCCAGATCAGTTAAATCGATGCAATAACATAAGTACATAACCCAACAACAAATCACTACATAGGTCATCATATAACACCAACTCCAAGTAGCTATTAGGGGCAAATTCAAAATGGAAAAAAAATAGAGACCCAAAAATAAAAATTTGATTTTTTTGCTCTCATGATATGATAGGGAGAAGATGAAGAAGGAAAAAACAAACCTTGCAAATGGGGCAAGTGATTTTGAGACCAGCACCTCTAGCTTCAATCTGAGAACCCTTTGATTTCTGATTCTTCTCTGCGTTTCGTTTCTGCGCTTCGATCTTCTGCTTTCCCCGCGTCATCTTGTTGTTTGTGATCGATCAAACTTCAAACTCGACCAACCACACAAAGAAGAAGAAGAAGAAGAAGAAATGTGAAAAAGAATGACCAATGAATTTGATAAGAACAAACATAAGACTTAAGTGGGCCCACTTTCTAATAATAATTGGTCCCACCCTTATGACTACCTTTTTATTATAATTTATTTATGTTTATTATTTTCTTTTCACAGTATAGAGATTGATTAAAGAGATAAATGAGATTTGTGGTTAAAGTTTATCTTTTTCAACATATGTCTTATACTCTAACCGCATATTTAAGTAGCTTTTTTCCTTAAAAAAAGAAAAATGCCAATAAGGCATGAGTGAAAAAAAAAATGTGAAAATGACCGTCATAGGCTAACATATCAACAATTTGGTCAGCTTCCTTAAGCACCTGAACCCAAGTGACATTGTATCTATGAAATCCGGATAAGGATATGGATGCGGGTACGACGCTACAGGTACGCGGGTACGACGATACATGTACGCGGATACGTGAATTTTTTAAAATTTATAATACAATACAGTTATGATACGTTAACAAATTTTTTATAATAAAACTTATATGTATGTAAAATACTTGAAGAAAATAACATTAATTATTTTTCATTATTATATTATTATAAAAGTTACAATTTTTTAAAAATAATACATGTGATTAAGATAAAAAAATGTAAAGTTTTCTTATAAACCATATTATATTTTCATATGTTGGGATATTGAGATAAGCATCATTAAAAGAACTCAACATAAATTTTATCTAATGTTGACAACCTTTTAAAATTCAGCCCCTCCACACCCAGACGGTTGACACCAATGGATTTAAAATGAGATGAAAAATGATTATAGACAGTCGAACGAACATTATTAACCCCTGACACTGGTGCGCCCTCTACATACACCATATGAATAGCATTGTGTCGCCGCCTATGAGACATAACACCATGGAAAAACTTAGTATTTGCATCCCCATCTTTTAACTAGTGTAATCTTGCCTACTGCCAACTCACACTCGACTGGACGCGAGCTAACGAATGCAAGCTCGCTGATAAATGATGAAGCTCCAACATTTCCTCTTACATGAGCGCCACTTCCCCTCCCTTGGAATCTAGAGAAGAAATGCGGTCCTTAGTTTCCTTAATTTTCCCGTCCATGTTTTTAGTATGTCGTTGATGCCAATCTTTCACGCTACTTTTTATCAACTTTAATTTTTCTTTCAAAACAAAACCACCCCATCCATTAATATGAAAGGATTGCCATTTATCCCGGACAAACTGAGAATATCCTTGGAAATTGCTCAACATTTTAACATACGAACCAGACGAGGCCCCCATTTATCATCTTCCATGTGTAAAACCAAGGGAACATGATCAGATAAACCCCGTTGAGAAGCCACCTGAACACAATTAGGCCAAACAGTACACCAGTTCCCAGACAATAAAAATCTATCAAGGCGACTCATAGTAAAACCATCTTCACGGTACCAAGTAAACAGACGTCCACATATCGGCAAATCAACCAAAAAACAGTCATCAACAAATGTATTAAAAGTGTCTACATCAGTCTGACGAAACCCGGACACACAACCTTTTCTCTCTTTTGCAGAACGAACTGAGTTAAAGTCTCTGCACAAGCATAAATCAGCATCACTGTTTTCGTGGTGATTTTTCGATATCAAGCTATTAGATTACCGTTGAATCTCAAATTCAAAATCCACACCGTTCTTTATTGTTTCCGAGGAAAAGGGGAAAGTTCGAAGAAAAAAAACCTACTTTTTAGGAGATCAAGGTCTGGGGGTTGGTTACGTTAAGGGAATGTGTTAGCACTCTAAACGTCTATAGTACTCTATAAGAACCTCTTATTTTTACTTATCTTTGTGCTAAATTAATTACTTGTTTGTAAATAAATGCCTAATAAGTCTAAGTGTGAAAGTAAAGAAGGAAAATATTTTTGTTATTTTTATTGATTTGGAAAGACAAAGTTTTTTGCCTACATACCCAAAAATGGGATCAAAATAATGTATTTCATGGTAAAAATTTCGAGTGATTGGTTAAGGTTGATTTTAAAGTTTTGAAAAAAAAGTTTTTAGAAGAGATAAGAAGTCAAAATGGCATAGAAGAATAAAAATGCGATTTAATTTTAATATGAAAAGAGAAAGAACCAAGTCTAAATATGGTTAAGATTCATTGAAGTTTAATTTGAAAAAGTAAAGGGAGGCACTTGAGTTTAAACCCAAGGTTTGTTAAGAAGATGTTTTTGAGTTTTTTCATTTGATTTTTTTGAAGTTTTGGTTATAACTAAACTAAAGTGAGCTAAATAAAAAATCTAAAAAAAACTAGGCGTAACGGAATAAAATGAAGCGTGAGAGTTTAAAAAACGCGAGGGATATTATTAGGACGTTGGATGCAAAATAATTCCACTTTTTCTCGGATTTGTCTAAAGTTACTAGTTTGATTTTAAAATCCTCAAATTGTCCATAATTAATCCTAATTTATCCCTAATTGATTTTGGGTCTTGGTTAAGGTCATGACATAAAGCGGAATAAATAAATGTGTGTGTATCGGTACATATTTTCATTTATGTATTTACATGGTTCTTAGATACATTCTAAAGTCTCAAAAACTATATATGACAAAAATAAACTACATACAGTAAAAATAAACATGCTAAAAATAAAGAAAAGAACTAAGATAAAAATGCATGAGATGATTACCCTAAATAAACTAAAAAAAGCCTAAATAAATTACAAAATAAAAATAAAGCGTTAAACAAACTAAAAGTACTAAAAAATGAAGGAAAAAAACATTAAAAATAAACTAAGCTATATAATAAAACAATAAAAATAAATAAACAAACACTAAAAAAAATTAAAAGGTTTAAGAAAAAATAATAGAGAAGAAAATTTTCTAAAAGAGAGGGTGTACAATAGTGAAACAGTTGGGTTTAATAGTTAAAAAGTAGAGATAATTAGAAAAAGTTGGGCTCAAGCAAGATCCAGTGGGCTTATGAGATTTGATCTCAGCCACTGGATCCAGATCCAATGGTAAAAATAAAAGAATCCTGCTCTTCATCCAGCACAAAACACTCTCGCCCAGTTGAACTGACAAAAATATCTCTGCGCAAGTTAAGTCACACAACGTATGTTAACTTGCGCACGTTATAAGCCCTGCGTGACTTAAGTCACGCACCACTGGCACGTGCGCGAGTTAACTCACGCACGTTGGTCGGTGGCCAGAACTGAAGAACAAACGTTTTTTGGTCTTTGGTCAGTTTTTCAACATTCAATCCACACGTTTTTTTACCAAATTTTACACGTTTTTTGATCACATTAATGGTATTTACAACCTATACTATCATTCTCACCTATAAATACTCCTCCATACTTCCCTATTTCTTCACACCATCTCACTTTCTCACCCTCCTCACTCTCTCCCTCTATTATTTTTTCAATAGTCTTTAGTCACTTGGGGGAAATGATGATCAATTTTGAGGAAAATGGTGAGTAGCCGACTTGGGGAAGTGATTAACCCTTAAGATAAAATTAAATTTGCTTCTTTTTACCCCAAAATCTTTTTACCGTGGGTAAAAAGAATCTTCTTGGGGTATAAAAAGAACCAGATTTAGATTTATTTCAAGGGTTGATGATGTGTCTCCCCAATAAGGCTGCTCACTATCTTCCCCCAAGATTGATCATTATTTACCTCAAGTGGGTAAAAAAAACTTTTTTTACCCTAAGAAGGTAAAAAGAAAATAAGTAGATTATTTAGTGAATTCAAATAAATGTATCAATTATTGTACCAATTCTATTAATAAAATGAGAAGTTGTTATATGTATTTATTTTGTTCATTTCTTTTTATTTATATTTGCTTTTATTTTCTAATTTTGTTTTTAATGAATAAATTCGAATAAATATTATTTTAGTTCATTTATTTTTATTTTTATTTGTATTTATTTAATGAATAAAGTGAACAAATAAATTAGAATAAAGTGAACAAATAATGGTGTGAATAAATTCGAATAAAGTTGCGTATTGAATAAATTCGAATAAAAAGTCTAATTAAACTCAGCGTGGAATCGAATAAAGTTGCGTATTGAAAAAATTCGAATAAAAAGTTTAATTAAACTCAGTGTGGAATCGAATAAAGTTGCGTATTGAAAAAATTCGAATAAAAAGTCTAATTAAACTCAGCGTGGAATCGAATAAAGTTGCGTGTTGAATAAATTCGAATAAAAGGTTCATTTAAATTACATTACATAAAGTTCCTAAATATGACCTATCGTTACATGACATTACATTTGGAATTGCACCTTTCAACTACAACAATTGTGTTACCTCTGAATGGTGCAAATTCAAAGTTGCTAAGCAGCAGGACTCCACCATCCGTCCAGAAGTGCTTTTGTTCCATTCAAAATGTTAAATTCTCGTTGGTCTTGGTTTTAAATGATAGTATCCAAGTGCCAACGGGACGAGGTCCATACCTTGACACTTCAATACCATAATTTAAACGAAGCCAACAAGAATTTAACATTTCGATTGGAACACAAGCACTTCCAGACGAATGCTAGAGTCCTGTTGTTTAACAAGTTTGAATTGCCTCATCCAGAGTAACACAATTGTTGTAGTTGGAAGGTGCAATTCCCTACCTAATAACGATATTCTGACGGAATAGACTTATATAATACATTCAAGTTGCACCTTCAAACTAAGAAGAATTTAATCTTTTGAAAGGAACAATGGGAATGTCGGGTGAATGTTGGAGTCATGGCGTTTAACAAGTTTGAATTTCCATTTCAGGGTAAGATGATTATTGTAGTTTGAAGGTGCATTCCATACCTTATCACGACAGCCACCTAATCACAATCTTTTGGCGGAATCAGACTTTTGATGATATCTTCAGTTGATCTCACCAACGTTGCTCGCATATCGATCCACTGGAACATGATGTGCTCCCAAAACATGGTCGTCACGTTTTCGTCGTTCGTCAATTCTACCCAAGTGAATGATACTCTTCCATCGTCGAGCGTTGGACGTTTATACCGAACGTATTCCACCTTCCTTGTGTCTCGGGGGTTGACTCCTTTGTTGAATTCATCCAGCTGATCCTTGAGACCTTTTAGCGTTATACCAAGACACCGAACCTTCAACCTCTGAGGTTCTCCGCCGTTGAATTGTGCACGAACGTCGATCCACCTGACCATTGTTTCAAATCTACACAATAAGAAATTAAAAATAATCAATGAAAATTCTCTAAAACAAACCCTAAATCTAAAATAATTCTCTAAAACTCAAAACCTACAACATAAACATGCAAACAACTAAACATTTAAACACAAGTCATTTTCATGTGAAGATTTCTTGCCAAAAAAACCAAAATTTCAACAAACCATAAATCTAAAAAATTTCTAATTTAAGAGAAAAAAATCTAACATATAAACATAAAAGGTTGATGGAGTTTGATTATGAAAACTTACTTGTTATTGGAGTGTTGTTTGATTTGAACTTGAAAGAATTTTGGATTTGGTGATTTTAGAGAGATTTTGGAGAATTTTTGAGATTTTAGATGATAAATGAGGAAATGAGGTGTTTTGCCTTGTATAAGATAGATCGCTGCGTGAGTTAACTAACGTTGCGCTAGTTAACTCACGCAGCGCAAGTTAACGAACACACAGTTTTACACGTGTGTTAGTTAACATGCGTACGAGTAAAATTGGCTTGGCTGCAGGGTGAAAGTGTTTTGTGCAGGGGGAGAGCAGTTTTCAAAATAAAAGGAACACAGTGAGGCTAAAGGGGAGGCACGCACAAAATCCACAACAGGAACCATCACATGCTGTCAGATCTGAGATCTAACGGCCTAAGCCCGAAGGTGCATGGAATCACCAGAAGTTTGCTCGCGTATGATTGCTTAAAAAAATATATAAACGAAAATTAGTACACAAAAGACATAAGTTCTTTTCTCTTCTCTCTCTAAGTACACTTTAGAGAGAGAAGCTCTGCAACAAATCTTCTTCTTCTCCGTTCTATGTTCTTCGTTCTAAAAAAGGGACTATGCAGATTCCGGCGAGGCATGAACTCCGGTACGGTGGTTGCCGGTGGCGCCACCGTGCCGGAAGTTAATAACATCTTCCTTTTTTTATTTTTTTTTATAGATTCTCAAATCCTTTTTAACCAAGAACATGAATCCGGATCTATTTTCGAAAACAGGTTTTAGAAGCTTCTAGATCTGGATTTCTTTTTTCAAACAAAATAACTTTAGAAAACAGTTAGGATCTGGATTTAAAATCAAACCGTAAACATTTCTACCTTCTTTTTTGAAACGGCTGTGAGCCTTGTTGTGATTTCGGTCTTGTATGCTTTTGAGTTAGAGATTATGGTTGTGTTGGAATCGAAAATAGTTGATGGTGGTTTAGGTGTTATGCGTTTGTGTGGCTTGGATGAATTTCTGGAAAAAAGTTTATGTGTTCTTGATGATTGGTGTTAAATCTGGAAAACTAGGGTTTGAGGATAATATGGCTGCCGTATTGTTATTGCGATGTGTGTCTGAAACCCTTTTCTGAGCCAATGATTGAGGCTATTTATATTGTTGTTTTAGGTTAAACTTTGCAGGTGTATGGTGTTCTAAAAATGCAGAATGCACAAAGTGAAAGTGGTTCCCTGGTGAGGTGTACCATGGACTTGAGGACAGTGTGTTGTAAACTGAAAATTGTTCCTCTAAATTGACATGAATGGACAAAAATGCCCATGTTTGGGCTTGGACAACATTGGACTTAAACATTTGGACATTAAATAAAGCAAGATAAAAAAATTCATATATATAAAAAAATGAATTAACAATAAAAGGATTAAAAAAATCAAATAAAAGTAAAATAAAATAAGAACAAAAATAAAAATAAATAAGTAAATAAATAAGTAAATAAATAAGTAAAAAGTAATAAAGAAAGAAATAATAAAAATAAATAATAAAAGACTTAAAATTGTCCCTTCATAACAAAAATGAAGTATTTTAAAATTCCTCTCTGCCAAAATTTCATCTGGAACGACAAAACTTCTTTGCTTTAAAAGATGAATAAAAAGTTTTAAACGGTCACAAAATGGGGTATAACAATTGTGGTCCAAAACAAAAGTAGACAGTCGATCCCACAAGATTTGTTTTGCTGCCGTATCACAAGGTGCATAAATATTTACTATAACAAATTCTTGACCAGTGAGAATGACATGAACCTTAATCACCAACCCATGTCTGAAACTCATAGTTAACCACACTTCAACAACTGAAGTATTCCAGACTGATAACAACCCACCTGAGGCGCCAATCGAAGGCTGAAAAGAAAAACCCCGATCTAAATTACCCTATAAACTTGTAACTAAAGAATCATCCACCATGGCTAGCTTGGATTCTTGAATACACAACACAAAAGGAACTTTCTCCCTCACCAACTTACACACTTCGTTACGTTTCTCCATCCCACCTAAACCTCGGACATTATAAGAAACCACCTTCATTGTAACCACACTCCCCTCCTTGCGCTAAACAACCTACCTCCACCACCTAACAACCACCTCCATCTCCCCCTGGTACCTCCAACACCCTCATTAAACATAGCCTTCACAGCACACGCCCTCAACTCTCGTCTTCCCGCCCTCGATAATAAATTAAATATATTCATTTTATCTCCTTTGTATTTCACACATATGGCCTTCCCAATCCCCCAAACATCTTCCACCGCAGCTTCTTGTTTACCCTGTAATATCACCCAATTTTCCCAATATTTGTTCATTGAAGACAAGGAAGTATTAGAAACACTAGAAGTAACAACATGGATAATCTTGGAGTTGTCTGATAACTGGCGTTCCTTTCGCTTTCTGGCCTGTTTCTTAAGAACCTTTAGAACCACCTTTCTATCATTAACTGGCATCTTGTAACCCTTTCCAGCGTATAAAGAGGACGTTTTAGCATTCCGACATCCTTTTGTTTCGCAGATGCAGCCGACACCACCTTCTAGACATGTTCGGCCTTAGCAACCTTTGAAGAAAAAATGACTCCCGCTTCATCGTGAGAAAGATGCATTAACCATTCAATACTCCAAGAGCCTAAATTGTTTGAGCGGCCATGCTTCGGAGGACAAGAATTTGCACGGACTGATTTTGGACGGCGAGGAGCATCCAAAGTTGTTGCATGCTTCTCTTCCAAGCTCGGTGCACTAGCTTGCACAATGGCAGCAACCTGAGAATTAACGTTGGGTGATGCAGCCCCACTATTACTCACCAAATCTTCTTGCTGAACCAGATCAACACTGTCCTTCTTCGGTGTATTATCCACTGTCACGACCTCATCCTTTACTGTTAGAACCCAACCTTCTCAAGATCATTCACAAACCCATTCACTTCCCCTTGCACCTCCGCCAAATCCTGATCAATGTTACCATCCACCGACGGTTCAGAACAGGATTCAACCTTTTCCTCCGACAAAAAAACATCATCCCCAAGGCAACTACCCCATTCCTCTACTAGCTTGATAGTGTGTTTGACGCCATCTATTAATAGTTCGGTTGAGGTATTCACAATCTCGAAACTAGTTGTCGACCAAGAATACGTGCAAAATCAAGCCTTCCTTTATCCACCGTGCAATCATCCGACTTAATAAATCTTCCACAAGCTGTGACACCTAATTTAAAGAACGTTTCATTCCATGCATGGGCTGGAGTACCATACAATCGAAGCCACGCTCCTCGTTCATACTGAATGTCATTCGACGTCCATTTATGTATATTTGCAAACAACATACCGAAAAAATCAATTGTGTCATTGAAAACCTTCAAAATATCCTCCTTACCAGAACAATGCAAAAACACCCTGTCACTTCCCATTGGCGTCACAATAACGTTATGAAAACCGGCATCATCGACCTGTTGTTGAATATGAAGTGAAAAATCTCCTGAAATCACTGAAGCAACCATTCCTGCATTTTCCCATGAGCGGTCTTCCGGTATAGACCTATACAATGGAATATATTTTTGTTGCAGTGTAACAAACATGTCAGGTGTGCAAATTTTGCGAGCTTTCTCCATGCCTCGTTCGTGACTTTTATGTTTCTCTTATTCACGCGTGTGCAAATTATGCCTCTGTAAAAACAGATGTTCATATTAGTGGAGCTACAAACAGTAAACACAAGAAAAATGTTGAATTGTCAAACTCCATGTTCATTTGACTGATTTTGACACTCCTACGTCCTTCGTGAACTTTGGTAGACTTGAGAAAGATTCACCTATTTCGTATTCAGTTGTTTATAGTTCTATTATCCTTCACTCGTCTACAAAAGATACGATTAAATATAATTCAACTGCTTGCCGCGTTCGACTAACAACTTAATTTTTTTAGGTCTGCACAACATCAGTTGTAATAAGTTATAATGAATCAATTTTCAAACAAATCGAATATATGTACGATTTGGTTTTCTAAAATCTCAACATATTTTAAATTAAATAATACATATCATAGGAAAGAGAGATGACCACTAATAACAAAAGGGAATGATGTGTTCTTAAATTAATTTATTTCTGATGATGAAAATTGAAATTTCATTTTGCATGAAATGCATAGTCAACCCAGAACAAGTATATAATCCAATATGAAGTATTTTTGAAGGATGTACAAGTTGAAAGGAAATTAATTTACAAATAATCAAGTATAGCAGTCATATGATGACACGAATGCTATTTTTCTTGTTGAAAATATATCATGAAGGCTATTGAAGGGTGAACAACCATTAATTTTTAGGAAAAGAGGTTTGGAGTTAAATGAAGTGTTAATGTCATATGATATTACTTCTACTATAGAAGAATTTAAGCAATAAGTAAAAGAAAAATCTTATATACCCATGAGAAAAAATATTTACTATTACTCCTAAGACAAAATTAAATTTTAATTTTAATTCAGAAGTAATTTAATATGAAAAAAAAATGACATCAAATAATTGAATATTTTGTATCATATGTCCAATAAAACACTAGGATAGAAGAGTTGTCATAAATAAAAATTGAAAAAAATTAAGTCGCTAATTATTTAATGAGAAGTAACTCTATATTCATGAAATTCTTGCAAACTCCAAGAACCATTAACTTCGTTAATTGAAACAACTAAAACTTTTCTTAACACAAGTTACAATCATCATTTCACATCATATTTTATATTGCCAATGTCATGTATCAAATACTACTGATTAACGGAATTAACAAAGTTGTTATGACATCTAAGGAAGTTTTCAATAAATAGCTCTATTAGTTATTGCTAAACATTTAAATGAGCTAAGTTATAAGTGGCAAATATAACATAAATGAACTGCATATGTAACATTATAAGTAGCAATAGTTTTCAATAAATAATTCTATTAGTTATTGCAAAACATTTAAATGAGCTACGTATATAACAGTGGCAAATATAACGTAAATATAAACTACATATGTAACATTATAACTAGCAATATATATAAATGGATCAAGTGTGTTAAAGGACGAATATAGAATACATAACAAGACACTTTAGTTTTACTTATTACTAAAATAAAAGTAATAAAAAACTAAAAATAATAGTAGAGATCATGGGATTGTGGCTCTATATTGTAGCATCTAATTTTCTATGCATTTTTCTTCAAGTCCTTCTCAATGCAATCTGCAACAAAAAGCTACCACCAAGCCCTCCAACCATACCTTTCATAGGTAACATCTTATGGCTCCTAAAGTCTTCAAAAAATTTTGCGGAACTTGAACTTGTCCTTCGTTCATTACGTTCCAAATATGGTGACATTGTTACCATATACATAGGTTCAAGACCTTCAATTTTTATAACATCCCACGAAGTCGCTCATAGAGCACTTGTTAAAAATGGTACGATTTTTGCTAATCGTCCCGTAGCTCTTCTAACAACCAACATTTTCTTCCCGAAACAACGCACTATTAGTCAGTCCCCTTATGGTCCCATTTGGAAATTATTGCGCCAAAATTTCATGCAAGCGACTCAACCTTCTCGATTAACTTCATATTCTCGTTGTCGTAAATGGGCATTAAATATTATGAAGAAAAATATTTTAGCGGAAATTGAACTAGGAAACAAGACAATGCATATTGATGATTATTTCAATTTTGCATTGTATACTTTATTCACATACATGTTATGGGGGGAGAAATTTGATAAAGAAATTGTCGAGAGTATTCAAAGGGTACAACATTGTTTAATTTACAATTTCATTAAGTTCAATGTGTTGAATTTTGCACCAATGTTGTCTAGGTTTGTGTTTAGAGGATTATGGAAAGAGATCATGCAAATTCGTGAAAATCAAATGAATGTGTTTCTTCCTATTATAAAAGCACGCCAAGAGAAAATAAAAAACAAGATTAATGTTGGCATTGAAGATGAAGACAAGGAAGATTTTGAGGCATATGCTGATACTCTTTTTGATCTAAAAGTTCCAGAAAGTGGGGAAAATTTCAATGATGAAGAGTTAGTGAGTATGTGTTCTGAATTTATGCTAGGTGGAACAGACACAACAGCTACCACATTGTTATGGACCATGGCTAATTTAGTAAAGAATCAAAAGATTCAAGAGAAACTTTATGATGAAATTAAGGAAGTTGTGAAACACAACGAAGAAATTGAAGAGGAACATTTGAAAAGGATGCCTTATTTGAAGGCAGTGGTGTTAGAAACATTTAGGAGACATCCACCTGGTCATTTTATATTGCCTAGGGCCGTTATACAAGAGACTATTTTCGATGGTCATAAAATACCAAAAAATGCGATGATTAATTTTCCTGTGGCTGAATTTGGATGGGACCCTAGTGTGTGGGAAAATCCTATGGAGTTTAAGCCTGAGAGATTTTTGAGTGAAGAAAATGCTAATTTTGATCTAAAAGGGATTAAAGAGATTAAGATGATGCCTTTTGGTGCAGGCAGAAGGGTTTGTCCAGCAATTAATATTGCAACATTTCATCTTGGGTACTTTGTGGCTAATTTGGTGAGGGATTTTAAATGGACAATTGAAAATGGGTGTGAGGTTGACTTGAGTGAGAAACAATCCTTTACTATTGTGATGAAGAATCCACTAAAACCATGTTTGTCACCAAGAATCACTTAAAAAATATGTCTTTCAATTTTATGATTTTGTTTTTGGGGTGCTAGGATATTCCTGTGAGTGTTTCAAACCCATCATAAAATAAATTTTTTTGTGTGTTATTTATTAATGTTACTTTGAGTGTACCGTTTTTTTTGGGTACAAATTTTGAATGTACCTTTCAACTATTATTAATTAATTATATTACATTTTGTTGTAAAAATTATAACACTCTTTAAGTACAGTAGTTTTTTTTTTTTTTGAGGAAAGCACAATAGTTGTTATTAAACTCACATTTTTACTTAACTTTTTTTGCTTCTTATTTCTTTTCTTACTCACAAAATTAAAAAAATTAATTTCAAAATAAAATAATGACTTAAATGCATTTTTGATACACATTTTTTTTTTGTTGGTATTTTTGAAGTTTTGACATCCATATTTTTAAACTCAGTTTTTTGGTCCTCTATTTCAATTTTTTCTAACTTTTGATCTTTAAACCCTATTTTAAGGTCAACTTTAATGATGTGGCAGAGCACATATATATATATATATATACATATTTTTCCTCAATTATTAAATTCTACTACCATATCATGATATGATAGTATTAAAAATAATAAAAAGAAACAAAAATGGTAAAAATGACATAAATACAAAAACTATATAGAAACTCCTGAAAATAAAGCAAGGATAGAAAGTGTTATTATACTGTACGCAATGTATGTATGAGCTGTATAACGGGATTGAAAGGCGTCGGTTGCACGTGCGATATGTCAAAATTCTCACGTGCGAAAACAGCTTATAGCTCTTAATTAATCTCATTGGTTCAACTTTAATTCCGAAAAAAGCATCTTATTAGTTCACACACGCTTTTACACTCGCACACTCACACTCACACTCACACTCTTTGAAGAATTGGAATCACACAAATCACAGAACAAACACAACGAAGCAGTGATAGTGATAACGGTGGTTTTATCGTTTTCTATTTACACCTCCACTTGCATTTCTCTCTCATTTTTGCATCTCAGATCGAACAAATCAACGTTACTTCGTATGCATTCTCTCTCTCTCTCTAGATTATTCTGTGCTTTTTCGATTTTGCTGAAATTCACTATCGCTGTTCGTAAAATTGAAGTTGATGATAAGTTAATCTGGATTTGATTTTTCTGCATTGCTTGATTTTGATTTGAAATGTTGAATTGAAGTTCTTATTAGTTCAATTGAATAATTAAGTTGAAAGTGCTTATTAGTTGTTAATCTGGATTACTATACATGATTTGAATTGTGAAGCTCGTTTAGTAACCTAGGTTCAGTTTAGATTCGCTTCTTTAGCTTAAGTTTTTCAGTTGAAATTTTGCGTTACTTTTTTCATTCGTGATAGGTAAAAATTAAAAACAGCTTTTGCGTTTGAGCTGGAAATTTTGTAAAATAAGTGTTGTTCAAAGGAAAATTCGTAATGATTTGTTCATAGAGAATGGTTGATTGTGGATGCTTAGTCATCGTCTTAGGACTTGTTTGGATTGACTTAATTAAGCTTAGTTACTGACAATTAGAGAGAGACTTTCTGGGAGAGTTTGTGGAAATAGTTTATGACATGTTTATAAGTGTCAGATTATTTGCGTAAGCTTTCTCGAAGATAACATGTGAAATCAACTTATAGCTTATATGAAATAGTTTGACGTTATTTTGTCTTGTTATAGAAATAGCGTATACATAGGAACTAATATGGTAAAAACTTATGCTACAAGCACTTAATTAAGATGTTTATCCAAACTTGCATTAGAATTTTCGTGTTTTTATTTACTTGGTGAGGTTATGTGTGTAAGTGTGTGTTTGGTTCTGCGGTGACAAAAATTAATTGAGGTAATTGAGTTTGGCTAAAAGTGAGTTGAAGGTAAATTGCTTTATGTTTGGTTACATTCATGTAAAAGTGAGTTGAACAGTAAATTTGTGTGTAAAAATCAATTCTAGACTCGATAACTCCAATTTCTTACTTCAAGTTAGAATCAATTCTAGAGGCAAAATCAATTTTACCCGAGAGCAACCAAACATGTCAAAATCAATTTGACACCTCTAGAATCAATTTTGATTCCTCCAAAAGTGAAATTGGACACATACTAATTGTTAACCGTTGCAAGTGTTTTTAAAGTGCTATTGAAATTGCTGATATTTGTAACTGTTACACTAACTTTTGGTTCTTGTGTGGTGTATTTTTACTTTAATACATCTGTCATAATGATGATTCTTGTACTGTTTAATCTCAGTTTAGTTGGTTTGATGTTGCAGGCAGCATCCACGTTCATCTGCACTGCTGATGTATATACCAATCAAATAACTACATGGTGGAGAGACATTTCAGATACTTTTGCCTCAGATGAATTTTACTTGTTCGACTGTACACTGTTGCTATGGACATTTGTCTTATCAAAGGCCAATGGCTGTGGCTTCTGTATGTTTTGTTGATACATATTGTAATTAATAACATAGAAGCGATCACTCCTGATGGTATGATACTGTTTTAGGATATTAGTCTGGTTTTGATTTAATTATTTTTTCGGTTATTCCTCTATAACAAATGTGTTGAAAGAAGTCAAAGCTTCACGAATTCTAGTTACATTATTCTTACTTGTGTTTGTTCTCGCTTGGGACTTTGTTTAAAATAACATCTAATAAAGTTCACGAGGTAGATTCCTTTTCTTTTGCATAATTAAATTGATTGTTACATGCTCTCACATTTATAGGTGAGGCACTTATCAACTTCAGGACAACAATTGGTAGCTCTGATGGTATCCTGTTACAATGGAGGCCTGAGGATCCTGACCCATGTAAATGGAAAGGAGTGAAATGTGATCCAAAAACCAAGAGAGTGACACATCTGTGAGTTTTTAAACTTGTCATTTCTTGTCTTTCACATGCTATAAGACTTTAGTTTTGAGATGAAAGCATTTCATGCATCATCTTGTTTTGATTGACTGGTGTAGTTTGTCAAATGTATTATGCTGTGGGCAGATGCTGCTAAAAAAATAAAATTGTTGTGGGTAGATGAATTATATTATGTTAGTCTTGTATTTATAAGGTTGCAAAAGCATAGCTTTATGAAGCTTCATGGGAATGTATCAACCATGTATGAACTTAAACATTTATGTTCTGATTTTGACTTAAAATTCTGTAAACTAATTTTTATAGCTAGTACTGATTGTAAATTTCACATAATACATTTTTCCTCCTCATTTTCTCACCACTCTAGTCTCTGATGGTTAAATAACATTTTGAGTGACAGACTCAAATTTCTTCCACCCTACTGAGTCCACCGTTTTTTAAACTCTGTTTTTGTGTTCCCCTCTTTTCTTTTATGGGTTTTGTGTTGGAGTAGTATTTTCATTAATACAGGGTAGGATATAACTTTTTTTTATATGTTAACATCCTTGAAAGTTGAAACATTGCATCTGCACGATACTTTGGTTACCAGCCTTCTGAATCTTAGAAAAAAGTACTTTACATTAAGATATGACAGGAGACTTGTTGGCAATTATATATGGAGTTCTTTATCTAACTTTGCTTTCATTGGTGATATTGTAGGATTCTATCACACCATAAGTTAATTGGGCCTTTATCACCTGACCTGGGGAAGTTAGAGCGTCTGAAAGTTCTGTATGTGTTTTAAAAATTTGGATTGCATATATATTTTCTTTTAATTATTTGATACTATCACTTGATTTCTTATGTAATGACAATGTTAATGTATCTGTTGCAGTGCTCTTCATAACAACAACCTCTATGACAAAATTCCACCAGAATTGGGAAATTGCACCGAATTGCAGTCAATGTACGTAATCATTTTGGTCCACTTGCTGTTCCATTTTTTTGTTCGTTTTCCTATTTACTTTAAAAAATTATCTGCATTTATTTGGTTTATGATGATATTAGGATAATTCAATTTAACAATCTAATATCATGCTTATAAAAAAAATTTAATATCACATTTATTAGCTTTAATATTATGCATGTACATGTTCAACTTGCTCATTACATTTATGTTCAATCTATTGCATATACTCCATAGCCTTTGGACAATGCGTTCTTATATTCTTCATATTGGCTTGGATCATTTTGTTGCAAAGTTAATGTCTTGTATTATGACTTTGCTGTCACCAAGAAAGTTTCTCCATTATAACTGCTAGATCTTTTTCTTATGTTGTGGTTTAATTTGGGCAAATCCAATTTTTCTATGTTGGTATTCGGCAATAACTGTCAATTTGGGTTGTCCAGCTTTTTACAGGGTAATTACCTTAGTGGAATGATTCCAAGTGAAATAGGAAATCTCTCACAGCTTCAAGATTTGTGAGTTTCTACTCAGTTTATACTTATTATTGATATTTTATTATTTGTGTGCGGATCAAACACTAAATATTGTATGGTTCATTCTGTTTTAATTTCAAGAATAAATGACTTAAGAAAAAAGGAGGAAAGAATCCCTCAATAAAAAAACAGGAGGAAAGAAAAAGGAATATATGAAAAATAATCAAATTTTCTGGTGTAACAGAGATTATATTCATCAACATGTCTTTCTATTTTACAGGGATATATCAAGCAATTCTCTTGGTGGGAATATTCCAGCGTCAATTGGAAAGTTGTATAATCTAAAAAACTTGTACGTAGACTTCTTTTCTGCTATGGTTGTTCTTTCTTTACACCCATTTTTTTCTAATTTCTATTTTTCAAATGTATATTTAACATTTTCTTCATGTTGGATACTTTGCAGCAATGTATCAACCAATTTTCTGGTTGGACCAATACCTTCTGACGGTGTCCTTGCCCACTTTACTGGAAGCTCGTAAGTGTGACTTTTATTAAGTCCTAGGTTTCTTTGGTTGGGCAATTTATACTCGACGATTATTTTTTATTTTTTGAGGGATGATACTCTACTATTTATTCACACTTCAAATAAACAACTTATAATCGTAATTCCCTAAATTACGCTTGCCTATTTATTTTTAAATAAATGTGTTAATGACTTCATAAAAAATTAAATAAAAATAAACATGTTATTCTATTCACACGTCACAATAATATTTAGCCACAATTTTATTTGTGCTTATTTCATTATTAATATTTATATAATTGAAATTTTCTATCATTGCCTCCATCACATTTTGTTTGATGTTTTGACAAAATATTTGTCTTATTTTGATTGTTATTTTACAATATCAATGAAGTATTAAATATTCTTTTCCTACTATACCTTTAACTTGTTCCTGTTGTGGAGTATGTTGTAAAGAACCTAATTAATGAGAGATAAAATGCGTATTACTAATATAATCAAAAGTTGGTCAATGAAAGTTGATATATTTGGTCCAAAATTTTGCTTATATTTGAGGAGTTCAGTTCTGCTCCGTTTAGTCTTTGTTGAATAAGAGAGAAAAGAGAGACATATGATGAAAACCGTCTGTGTGAATAGCACTACGGAAGGTTTATTATATAGGAGTTAAGTAGCTTAGAGACTAAGCAGGCTATGATATATTTACAGAAGGAATATTCTAAATAATATTCTATGCTAAGTTACTTAGAAAGTAAGCTAAAATATATTTACAACGTAAATATAGTTATTCTCTATTTATTTAAACATCAACAGTCTTGCTCATTGGATAAATTCACGACACGTGACAAAAAAAAATCTAATGGCTGTGTTTAAAAATTGAAAAATCAGTATCTGTTTAATAAAAAAAAGGGAAACATGTTTAAATAAAGATTAGAGTAAAAACTTAGCTTAAAGTCTTTATAGATAAATGGTAATATAAGTAATTATGACTAAATTGAATAGATTAGTTGAAATTATTCGAGAGTAATTTAGGAAAACACAGTTATGAGTTGTTTGAGGGTGATTGCATTTCTCAATTTTTCGATCAGCATTGTGAGATAGTTTCAAGCAACAGACGGAGTGCATGCCAAAGGCATGTCATAATTATTATTTATTTTGGATCTGCTAATCAGATTATTGAATAGATATACTTGAAGAAAATTAAGATTTTAAGATCAAGGAAAAATGTGATTGAGAATGGATCATCAACTGTAGATATTCTAATCTCATGTGAATTCTGGTGCACTTCTAGTTATCTTCTTTTGATGGTTGTAGTATGATATGTGTATTAAAACCATGCTTCTTCTGCTCCTTTATCTAATGACTCTTTCTTTTTCTCCCCATTCGAAAAAGAAACAACAAATTAACGCCTATTTCTCCTATACCTACTTTGTTGCCTCTAAACATTTTAGTGGTGATGTGCTATTTTAACTTGCTCACAACTCATGTTTATTAAACTTATACATTTATGCTTTGTTTGAATGTAATGAGATAAATAAAGTCATGCATCTTTTCTGTAAGCATTCTGCATTTTCTTTTCTTGTCCTCTCCCAACAAAGACTCAAGGTTTGACTTGATTCTATAAAACAATGTATTTAATAAGGTATCAGGGTATTCATATCTTCTGCATTAGGGAATAACAAGATGTGCATCATAAAAGTAAAGTTGTCCAGCAGTTCCTTGATATTTGGTGCACTTTAATGTTGAAATCCGTCTTAGTTTTGATATTCTAAAGATTAGCTGTTACTTGTTACCCATGGATACAGATTTCTGAAGGCATAAATCAATACTGAATCTACCTACGTATTAACTCCTACGTTGTCGTGACCGAGATTTTTATAGATATACCAAGTCATAACATGAATATCATCAATAGTTGTGTTATGTTTTTTTAATACTTCTACCTTGCGGACCGATGATATTAAACTGTCCTGATGAAGTAGTCTATCTCTGAGAATTTAAATCTATTTTTCTATATTGAGACATATGTCTTGTTGCAGGTTTGTTGGAAACCGTGGTTTGTGTGGTGTGCAAATCGATTCAACATGTAAAGATGATGGCTCGCCTAGGAATAGTTCTTCTTCAGGTAGAGCTGCATGCTTTTCCTTGATCTTCCATTTAGTCTCATACTAAGCTTGCTCTCTCTTTTTGTTTTTGTTTCTTTGATTAATGATGTATTATCTTTTCATATAAAATACTTCTACTGAAACATTTGAGCTTTCAGCTCTATAGATATTCGGCTTACTTTTTTTGAGAAAAGGTGGCAATTTGACTCCTCAATCGCTTTTAGATGAAGCTAAAATGATAAGGCCATATGAAGGTCTATACTTCATTTTAGATGAAACTTTTTTTTATCCGAGGGTGTAATGGCGGTACCTTGAGGCATTTTAGTAATACCTCTATCCTGGACTGATATTCTTTTCTAACAAAATTAAGGAAAAATATTTCTTTTCGAGGGTGTAATGGTTAGTATCATGATGCTTTTTAATAATACCTATATCGACCTATGTTGTCTTCCTGGACCTATTTATTACCTATATTTATGCATGGCTAATTTGATAAAAAGAAGAAATTTTACAAGTGTTTAGAAGAGCCAAGGAAGATAAATTATCCTCCTAAATCAATGAATAGAAATAGAAAAGTTTAAAATTCAAGTATATGTTAATTCTGTTTAAATCGATAAAATGTCGTAGTATTTGTCTGATTTTTGTTATGTTGGCACATCCCTGTTTGGACTTCGATTACTTCTAGTTTTCCCAACTATATTTTTGACAGCGTAGTACATAGTATAGTCACTCAGATCAAGTTGTCGTTATTCCCATTTTTGACTTCTATTGTTTTACTCCTTATAGACCCAACTCAAAATGGAAAGAAGAAATATTCTGGCCGACTTCTCATCAGTGCATCGGCAACTGTGGGCGCACTACTTTTGGTGGCACTTATGTGCTTCTGGGGCTGTTTTCTTTATAAAAAGTTTGGTAAAAATGATAGAATAAGTCTTGCAGTGGATGTTGGTCCAGGTACACTCCTTATCTTTCTGTGACTTGCTCATAGACCTGTTTCAGCTAGCTTTTTCTACTTTATGCATTGAAAAACCTTGTGAAAATATAATAAAATATATCTTTATATTTAAACACCCTTGAAATTTAATATCTCTAAATAATGTGCTGTAGGTGCCTCGATAGTGATGTTTCATGGAGACCTACCATATTCTTCGAAAGACATTATTAAGAAACTAGAGACTTTGAATGAGGAACACATAATAGGAGTAGGGGGATTTGGAACTGTTTACAAGCTTGCAATGGATGATGGGAATGTATTTGCGTTGAAAAGGATTGTAAAGTTGAATGAGGGATTTGATCGTTTTTTTGAGAGGGAGCTTGCAATTCTTGGAAGCATCAAACACCGTTATTTAGTTAACTTACGTGGATATTGTAATTCACCTACATCAAAGTTGTTAATATATGACTACCTACCTGGTGGTAGTCTTGATGAAGTTCTTCATGGTATGATCTTTATTTGAATACTTACAAATTACAATAGATATTTCCATCATATTAATATGTGAAGCAGCTGAATCTGTATTATTGGGTTAAGCTTGAGATTTTAGGGAGGGCATGTGGTGATTACAAAGTCAAATGATAACATGTGGTTATCATTATTTACTTATAACAAATTAAACTTCTGATTAAGAATCCTTGGTAACTTTCAAAATAGACCACGACAAATATATTTCTGGTTATGTTGTTTGCATTAACTGCATTTCTTGATGAACATTTGCGGTAGATCTGAACATATGAATCTTTGTTGTTTTTTGGATTTGTAATACCAATTCAACCTGAAATTGTTTGTTAACATTTGATGTTTCAAGATTAGGATATAATATTTCTATCTGTGGGTTCTTATGCTATTATGCTTCTGGCATTTTTATTTATCACGCACTATTTGATGCAAATTCAATTAACATTGAAGCTAGTACAGTATCTCTGCTTAAATCTTTTTTGGGGAATAATGATGTTTGTGATGCACTGCACAGAAAGATCTGAGCAACTAGACTGGGATTCACGGTTGAATATAATCATGGGAGCTGCAAAAGGGCTTGCTTACTTGCACCACGATTGTTCCCCTAGGATCATACACCGAGACATTAAATCGAGCAACATTTTGCTTGATGGAAAATTGGATGCTAGAGTTTCTGATTTTGGACTTGCCAAACTTCTGGAGGATGAAGAATCTCACATCACCACTATTGTTGCCGGAACATTTGGTTATCTAGCTCCAGGTAAGCAATAGTGATAATCACTCTATAGATAGTTGTCTGGAGCATTAATAATGGTATTTACTATTTAGCACTTGAAATATTAACAAGGGTCTCTTATTGTCGAGGGTATCTATAACTAGTTACTAGGTGGTCTAATACTGCATGGATATTTATCTGCCTGTCTCTTGTTTTGACGTGTTTAAACAAAATATCTCTATGGGGTAAGTGCTTGTGAAATTATACAAGATTGATTTTTGAAAGAGAGTAAACACAAGTGTTGTCTTTTTTCTTTTGGCCTTTATATAGAAAGGGAAACATAGGACTGCTGTTGCCAAATCAACCAAAAGAACATGAAGAAAATGACCGAGTATGATAAAAACCTTTAATATTATTTCTTAAAGTAAAGTAGCTGCTAATAATCATCAATATATGTGTTAAGCTTCTTCACAATTTCATGACATTGATAGGGCTGATTATGTTTGAGGTGCACAAAAATGTGATTTTTGTTAAACTATTAATTCCGCATTTTAACTCCATATTATTTGAGCAAGCCTCCATACTCCTTTGCAGAGTATATGCAAAGTGGTAGAGCAACTGAGAAGACCGATGTTTATAGTTTTGGGGTGTTGACACTTGAAGTGCTTAGTGGAAAGCGGCCAACAGATGCATCCTTCATTGAAAAGGGTCTAAATGTTGTTGGTTGGGTATGTGATGCACCTTACTATTAGTTTTTTGTTGTTTAATAATATTAGTTTTAGTGCATGTTATTAAAGGGAATTGCTTGTTAGCACGACACAATCAAGCACGAGAACGCACGACACAGTTAAAGCCATTGGATGAATAGTGTACAAGATTTCTTTTATTCTCTCTCCTCCCATGTATTTTATGATAGCCGCTTATTACAAAGTCGTGTGTTGTCGTGGGGTTATAGAGTCGTGCTCAATAGCACTGCTCGTTATTAAATCCTTTCGATTTCTTTTAAAAGCAAATTTTTTGTTTAGTTTTAGACTTATAGATTTAGTTTTTAAACATAAATACTCACTGAAGTAGCTTTTGTTGATTTGTGATACATGTGCATGTATATTTAGTTTTCATCTAAATTTCAATATATAGTTTTATTTGTGATAGTGCATATATGTATCTAATTAAAATCTTAATCAACAGTTATGAAACATTTTATTCTTTTAAGTGCATCTCAAATTTAGCTTCTTCACTGAAATAAAATCTCATAATATCGTTTGGAGAAGATAAATCCGTAAGAATACGCCAGTTTGTTATAAAATGGGCTTCTTTATGGTTACCACTACAATTAGCATGAACTGAGTGTGATTGAGAGTGTTGATTATATTATTTAAGTAGGTGAAATAACCTAAACTTGTTATCATCTTCTAGTACATGTTCCCTTTTATGCAATTACAAAGTGGATGTAATCTTAGTTGCTACTTTAAAAGGGAATGGGCCCCATTCTAATGCCATAATTTGCCATCATGCAGTTGAATTTCCTCATTACTGAAAATAGGCCAAGGGAAATTGTCGATCCACTATGCGACGGGGTGCAGGTGGAGAGCCTTGATGCCTTGCTCTCTATGGCTATTCAGTGTGTTTCCTCAAATCCAGAGGATCGACCCACTATGCACCGAGTGGTTCAGTTGCTTGAATCGGAGGTAGTAACTCCATGCCCAAGTGACTTCTATGATTCGAACTCCGACTAGAAAGCTTGCGAAGACAATTTAATGGTATGTTGTGTTTGCATCCTTGTCGCCGCAAATTACTTGAGTCAGAAGTGATGAAACAGGTTAACAATCTGCGTACAACTTTTCATCTCAATTGCATTCATTCAAAAAGTAAGTTTATGATGGAAGATTTCCTTCATTAGACCACTTCACAACAGAAGGTGTTGTTATTCCACGGATATCATCATTCGACATTTCAGGCATTTCTTTGTCTTCCTGATTGTGTTGCATGTTATATTTGGTCGTGGTTCCCCCTTCCACTTGTGTTTCCACTCCTTTTGTTAGCATTTTGTAATCTTAGTCACATTGTTCACTCCAATTTAAGTGTATATGATATGTATAATTTCAGAAAGTCCACTTTTGCAAGTGATTCTTATTTATTTTTGTAATATATGTTTCCATAAAAGAATCCATCTAAATTCTATAAAAAAAAAAGAAAGAAAAAGAATTCATCTAATGACGGTGGTTTTCTGTTCTCAGTCCCTCTATACTGAGATTCCTTCTTTCAGTGCAATATTTACCTGTTTGGGCGTAGGAAAGTTTGCCATTGGAGCGACTTTGTCACTAATATTATACTTCTTTAAGTCTTGAATATAAGCAACAAAAAAGTTGTTTTGTTATCTAATATATAAGTGATTGTTAAATGGTACCTCTATCATATTTAATGCTATTACTTCTAAATTCGTTTTCAATTATTTAGGTTTGAATCCTCCCGGTGTCAATTTTTGTGGGTTTGTTTATAGTGGGATTAGCCCTTCTGATTGTTCATAGTGGAATTGACCCTTTGGATTAGTCGGTCCCTGAATCAAATACAGAATTTCCAAACAATAATTTAGATTTTACTTCTCTATAACCATTTTATTATGATAGAAAAAAAAATAAAATCTCCAAAAAATTATCATGAACAAGTTTTCATGAGGGACAATTTAGAAAATACAATTATGGCTAATCTATGTTTCAAGTCCCTTAAATTGTTCATTTTGTTCACTTAAATTACAAACATTGAGTTAGAAAACAAAATTAAACATGTTTTCGGACTTTAGATTCAACTCATATTAAACACATTGAGTCAAAAACAATTATACACGTTTTTTTTTTTGCAGCACAAGTGATGTATAAAACTAATTACTAGTTTTTATTTCAGCAACAAAAAACGTACTTATAGTTTGATTAGTTTGTGCAGATAAGAAATATATATAGTATTTTAGAAAAGTCAAGTAAAGGCTTCTTCTAGTGATGTGTAATGTTGGCATCTCTCCTCCATAAAATATGTTATCTTGGAGTAGAAGTTAGGTAGTCATTACAATATTCTTCCCTCGTTGTTCACGAGTTCATTACGATCTAGCTATGAAACTTCTGTTACTTGACTTCTTAGAATATTGGCATTTCCCTCATTCCTCCCTCACTCCCTGAGTACTCTATATAAATAACATTCAAAATCTTGCCATTCATTTTCAAGCTAAGTTTCAATCATCAATCATCCCCTATACTGAACTCCTTTATCTCCTTTCTTTTTCCTTCTATCCATTTTCCATTTTTGGATTTCAAATCCTTCACTTAATAACCAAGAGAGAGAGAGAGAGAGAGAGAGAGAGAGAGAGAGAGAGAGAGAGAGAGAGAGAGAGAGAGAGATGGACGTTCAGCAGAAAATAAGCAAGAATGAGAAGAAGAACCAAAAGCAGCAGCAGGATTCACAGTCACAACATCCTTCTTCTTCACTGTATTTAACAAACGCTGTTTTCTTTGGTCTCTTCTTCTCCGCCGCATACTTTCTTCTTAACAGGTGGCGTGAAAAGATCCGAACCTCTACACCTCTCCACATCCTCACAGTCTCTGAGATTGTTGCTGTAGTTTCCCTCATCGCTTCCTTTGTCTACCTTATTGCTTTCTTCGGCATTGCCTTCATCTTTTATTACAATGATGAAGAAGAAGACGAAGTCATCGACATTTCTGCAAAAACCACCGCAGGAGTCGTGCCGAAGAAGCTACCTATGTTACCACCACCAAAAATATCTGACCAAAAAGTAATGTCCATGGAAGACGAAGAGGTTGTCGGTGCGGTGGTATCGGGATCAATTCCATCTTACTCCCTTGAGTCGAAGCTCGGAGATTGCCATCGTGCAGCAAAGATTAGGAACCAAGCTGTGGAGAGGGTTACCGGAAGGTCACTTGAAGGTCTACCGATGGAAGGTTTTGACTACGATTCTATATTAGGACAGTGTTGCGAGATGCCGATAGGGTTTGTGCAGATCCCCGTAGGTGTTGCTGGTCCTTTGTTGCTTGACGGAAAAGAGTACACGGTGCCGATGGCAACCACCGAAGGTTGTTTGGTTGCAAGTACCAACAGAGGTTGTAAAGCTATTTATGTTTCCGGTGGTGCTTCCGCCGTTGTCCTCCGTGATGGAATGACGAGAGCCCCCGTCGTAAGATTCAACTCTGCCAAAAGAGCTTCTCAGTTGAAATTCTTTTTAGAAGATCCTCAAAATTTTGATGCCCTATCTCACACTTTCAACAAGTAAGTAATTTTTAACTTTGAAATTTCTCCTATATGTTTTACTTTTATTTTTGTTGAAATTACTCATTTGGATGATTGATTATGTATTTAGGTCAAGTAGATTTGCAAGACTACAAAGTATTAAAGCTACTATGGCTGGAAAGAATTTATACACCAGATTCACTTGTTCAACGGGTGATGCAATGGGGATGAACATGGTATCGAAAGGTGTACAAAACGTACTTGATTTTCTTCAAACCGATTTTCCCGATATGGATGT
This sequence comes from Medicago arabica, assembly GCA_946800305.1. NCBI lineage: Eukaryota > Viridiplantae > Streptophyta > Magnoliopsida > Fabales > Fabaceae > Medicago > Medicago arabica. The sequence continues at coordinate 46,585,446 of OX326970.1, forward strand.
TATTGGAATATCGGGAAATTTTTGTTCAGACAAGAAAGCTGCGGCAGTAAATTGGATTGAAGGGAGAGGGAAATCAGTGGTGTGTGAGGCCGTAATTAAGGAAGAGGTGGTAAAGAAAGTTCTGAAGACTAGTGTGGAGTCTCTGGTTGAGCTTAACATGCTAAAAAATCTTACTGGTTCAGCCATGGCTGGTGCTCTTGGCGGCTTTAATGCACATGCTAGTAATATTGTTTCTGCAATTTACTTGGCTACAGGTCAAGATCCTGCTCAGAATGTTGAAAGTTCTCACTGTATGACCATGATGGAAGCCGTGAATGACGGAAAGGACCTTCATATCTCGGTCACTATGCCTTCCATTGAGGTGGGCACAGTAGGAGGGGGCACACAACTTGCGTCGCAATCAGCTTGTCTAAATTTACTTGGTGTTAAAGGAGCTAGTAAAGAGACTCCAGGAGCAAATTCCAGGCAACTGGCAACTATAGTAGCTGGTTCAGTCCTTGCAGGAGAGCTCTCACTCATGTCTGCAATTGCAGCTGGGCAGCTGGTTAAAAGCCACATGAAATACAACAGATCGAATAAAGATGTCACAAAAGTTGCTTCATGAGTTCGACATATGTAGATACCACAAGTGCGAGATAAATAATCTTGCACTTATCATCAAGATCAATATTCATTGCTTGTAGTTGTTAATTACTTTGTTTGTTTTAGTTGTCATTTTACGATTATTTATGCATGCCAGAAGATCAATAAGTTTTACTATTGTAGAGTTATGTCTCTCTTTTTCTTTAACACTCTTGACTATTTATTATCTTGTTTTTATTTATTTCTGTCTGCAATAAATGTTAAAGAGAGTTATTCACAAAATAATAATAATGTTCCATTTAACTTTGAAATGATACAATTCTTTTGGTATAGAAATTGAAGTGTAGAAATTTTTCATAACCAAAGTGATTCTCACGTGATACTAGTCGCTTACCTACTTTTCTTAGTTACACTTTTTGTGTTCAATGTATCTATCGTTGGAACTTGTATCTCTGTTATTCTTGTTTAATTATGGAAGTGTCTTTGATTAGGGTATTGTCATGCTTTGTAATTTGGTGGATTATGTTTAAGAGCTTTCTGCTCTGGTGAATTTTGTTTTGTGGTGAGCTTTTTGTGTGAAAGATGCGATAGTCTCTTTTGTATGGTGAATTCTGCATATTTGAATGTTTAATTTCTTTCATGAATGAAAAGTTATTAGGCATTCCCATACATAGATTTCTAGTGACTGATTTATGCATAACCGTGTATAAAAGTATATGTGAACAAATTGGTTAACCAGTTAGAACATAGTAATTCGTCAGCCTTCAGCTTCAGGTGGCACGACAAATTTGAGGCATGGACACTTTCTTACCGTTAAGTTTCAATTTTCTATACTCACATTACATGGTGCCAGGGCTGGTATATATGTAATATAATCCAGCTTCAGTTTTGTGAGTTAAGTGATTAGAACTATAATTATTGTAGATTCCCCTTATTCAAGATGAATATTCTGATAAATTATCATTCTTGATTTCAGGATTTGACTCAACTCTTATGAGTACGTTCCCCTAATGTAAAGCAATCTTGTATATCCTTTTCACCGTTCCATTACATACCCCAAAAATCTAGCTAGTTCCTTTTTGAGATTTATAACTTTTTATTAAAAGAAAGTAGTTGAATGAGTATTTATTCAAAAGTAGTTGAATTTTATTGTTATTTTTACCATTACTAATGATAAGCATGTTTTTTTAAAAAACATGCAAAGTTGTTGGCTGTCTTCATTAATACTATGTCTAGTAATTATGGCTTAAGAGTAAATAATCAAATATTCATGATACAATTTATTACTGCGAATTAGCTAGGAAATTATTCATAGCCAATTAGACACTACCATTGTTTCTATTGCTGAATTACAACTAAAATGGTTTGCCAGACATTGACTACGAATTAGCTACTAATAAAGTAACATTTATTTGATTGTTACTCACAAAAGCCATTTAGTAACATAGACTTTACCTAACATTTTTCCAGGTGTTACTAAATTCAAATAGTAGAATTTTCTTTTTACCTAGTAACATTGAATTTCAAATATTAAATACTAGATCTCTTATATAGTGATTGGAGCATAATAGATGTTTATGCAAGGCAACCAAAAAAATAAAAAGATGCTCATGCAACAAAACATAATTTATGATCACTCGTTGATTCTAGGATGAGAGCGCAAACAAGTCCCTCACATGTGGTCCATTATAAACAACGATTAAGAGCCACTTGATTAATCAAACACACATCTTGCTATAAAATGCATACACCGTATAACATCTCACTTCATTTTCCTCTTTCAATTATCACTTTTTTCTTTCATTCTCCGACTCCCAAACCCATACGTACCCACCATCTTTCTTTCGCTTACAAAATTCCTCCCTTAATCATCCTTAAAATCTCTCTCACCATTGCCACAACTCACAACTTCATACATAATCATTATAATGAATTACAGAATGATATACCAATAATTCTCAAAATTGGTTGAAATTGACCCCACTGTATCTCTAATTGATGGGATATTGGTCTAAAAATCTATCTGGTCTGAACAAGAAATAAATCCAAAATGAAAAATCCGTAAAAGAAGAGCAAATTTCTCTAAAATGAAACTTGTGATTTTTTTTTCTTTTTTAAGAAGAGAAATGGTAAATTGAAAAGAAAGGGGTTAGAAAAAAATGAAGAAAATATTTAATGTAATTCATGTTAATACTTAATATAATTCGCATACACTTATAATGGTGATCTATTGTGTTTGCAACAAGAGAAAGGGGCTGGGGAAGGGTTTGATATTATTTTCTACCACACATTTCTTATGAATGAAAGAGCCCAAATTTGATTTTTTTTTCTAAAGAAGATTTGATTGATTAGAAGAAATATAGGTAACGATGATGTCCACTATAGGACAAACATGGGGTTCCATCGAAAAGAGGAGGAAGAGAATAGAGAGGAAATAAGGAAAAAAATTGTGCGGAAAGGTGATTATACAATCTAATGTGTTGTAAGATCTAATGACTCTTAGTCATGGTTCACAGTGAAGGACTTAGTTCGACCGTCACCTTAGCAAGACTCAATGCAATTCACCAACCAAATGTATGGAATGTTCTAGACTCAATTAGTTTCATAGATAGCTAGTAATGAACTCGTGTCTTAGAAATGATGGTTGGGTCTAACACAACCCCACAAAACCGGCTTGTGAGGTGAGGATTGCCCCCACTTATAAACACAATGTCAGACCATCACCTATTCGATATGGGATTCTTAACACACCCCCTCACGACCAGCACTATTGGGCTTGGTTCGTGGACATAAATGGTGGGTGACCCGATAGCGGAAACCTGATAGCAGGTGGCCCAATGGATCTTGGAGAGGCTCTGATACCATCTTAAAAATGGTAGTTGGGCCTAACACAACCCCACAAAACCGACTTGTGAGGTGAGAATTGCCCTCACTTATAAACACATTGTCAGACCATCACCTATCCGATGTGTGACTCTTAATATAGGACAATGTCTAGATAATAACATATTTCGTGACTAGAAGCCTTATATGTTGACTAAACAAAATTATTTCTCTGCAGAAACTAATTAACCTATATATATTTTTGTTGTTGATTAATGAAACTAATTACTTTATTAATTTATCACTTATGCTGCAAAAAAAAAAAAAACGTTTTTATTTATGATATGAAATAAACTGAAAAGTTAAGAGAATAAAAAATGAGACTGAGAATATATATAAAACTCTATTGTATTATTCTCTTTCTTTTAACGTGTGTTTTTACACCAATTAATATATCAAAATTTATTCTTATTAGTCCTTTTGAAAGTAGACTAAATTGATAAATATAGGGATGATACTGATAGTAAGTTGTTTAAAATATAAGGACTTAGTTGATAGTAAATAGTTAAGTACAACTATCAACTTATAATTGATAGTTTAATAGAGCCGGTGACCTTTCATAATCTCATAGACTTATTTGATAGCCACATACACAGTAAAAGAATAATTTGATTGTGTAAGCAAACATGTGTTAATATTTTTTAATTTATATTTTTGTAAAAATCTGTCTATTAGCCTGTGTTTTTCTTTCCAATTTGTACAACTCATTATATCCATTTTAAAATACGTTCAAGCGCCCATTTTATTTTTTTATAAAAAGAAGTCTCTATGAGTTTGGGCATGGATGTTTACTAAGATCGGTCACAAGGCTCATATAGTGCTAACAAATGTATTTACATATCATCTATCAATGAGGTTGCTAGGCTGGTGATTTTTAGCAAAGAAAATAGGTCATTTTGTGGGGTAACAGAAATTAAATTGTGTGATAAAAACCAAGAAGAAGAAGAAAAAAAACATAAGTTAATATGTAGATCAGTTTGAAGATTTTCAGTTGTTACACATTACCCCACTAAAATAATTGCATCCTCAAAAGTCAACAATAATTCAATGGAATTATAACATAATTAGACTTGTCTTGAAATTGTTTGGTAGTATAAGGTTAAGTTCAAAATAAAAGAAGGTAATTAATAATTCAATTACGAGTACCCATAGTTTTGAAACTCGGCTCGGACCGGCCGGTCGGACCAGGACCCAGTGGCCAGACCGGTTCGAGCCAACATTTGGATCGGTCATGCAGTTAACTCGGCGAGAACCGGTCAAAACCGGTAAAATCCGGTGACTCGGCCGAGTTGATGGTCAGACCGGTTCTTCTTTTTTTTTTTTTTTTTTTCTTTTTGCTTTTTACTTAACTAAAATTTGCTTTTAATTAACTTTTTTTCTTCAATTTCTGTCATAATAAGTTATTAAGCGCGGATTAATACTAATTAATACTCGGTTTAATACATTTAATACCGATTAATGCTTCAAGTTTGGACTTTTGTAGAAAAATCTGAAATATGAAAAAGTTAGCGACAAGAGGAATCAAACCGTGAACATTAAAATGAATGTTTGGAAGCTTAAGCACTACAACAACTTCTAATCGTTGTTACAAATTGAAATATATTATATATGTAAATATAATACATTTAAATTTTATAAGAGGAAAGAACACATCATTTTTGTTTTAGAAAATCTACATATTATATTAATTTAATATATTTCCTATCAACAAAATATAGTTGTACAAAAATTAAAATACATATTACATGTCAGTTTTTTTAGTTTTTAAGTGAACAAGTCATCGATTAAATCCGATTTAATCCGGTTAAATAGTTATATAAATTTAATCTCAAGACCGAGTTATCTAACCGAGTCATCCGAGTTGATCCGGTTCAGTCATGCGGTTCGACCAATGACTCAGTGGTTCGACCATTGACCCAGTGACCTAGTACCCCTGCCAAGTCGATGACCGAACCGAGTTTTAAAACTATGCGAGTACGACAAAATGAAATCAGCTGATTTCGAATGCACCACCAATGATCAAAATGGTGGTGCAAGTACAAACGTAAGACTTGAGGTTTACAACGGCTACACCCAGCCATAACCTAAACAACTACTAATTAAAAAAAAAGGAAAAGTAGAAAAACAAGAAAACACCAAAACATGAAAACGAGGATACATAAAACATCGGAATCTAAGTTCCTTCTCTAGCTATCTGCTCTGTCGAACTCCAAGTCAGCCTCTCGCTGAATCCCGACGATGTTTCTCTCTAGGCTCCATAACATATCATTTATGTACCCACCCATATAAGTGAGTTATAAACAATGTTTACTTCACATTTTTGGAAGGAAGTAGATATCAATTGTTGTACTACTTATTTCATATTTAATAATAACATCTCTAAAATATATGATCTATTAAATTTAACTATTTCTATTATGAGGAAATCCTTTTTTTCCTATAAGTTTTCTTCGCATGAGTCCTTCTTGAGGTATTATTGGGCACCAAAATGTGCACATCTTTCCCAGGTGAGATTCGAACGGGTTGAAGTGAAAGTCTACACCCAATTATTGTTTGTGCGAATGAATCAATTTATTAGTTATGAAAAATAATTTAGGCAATATGATGAACTTTTACTAAAATGAAAATAAAAGTTTCAAACTAAGTCCTCTTTAATTTCTTCTGTACAACTTTAGAAAGATATGATCCCCTCACGTAGTCTTTACAAAAATAAAGTATAGTTTGCAGGCTATGTCCCCGTCAACACCGTCGATTAATGCCCTTTTAAAAATAATTCATCCTCCTACATTGAAGGACTTGAGGTTTACAACGGTTGAATCCAGTTAGAATCAAAAGAACTGCTAATAAAAAATGAATATTAGGAAAATAAGAGAACACAAAAACACGAAAACGAGGATATACATCAAACGTGAGAATCTAAGTTCCTCCCCTAGCTATCTGCTTTGTGATAACACATAAAATGCATTACTATTTTAGATCGACTTACACACGTTTTGATCTTGATTTTATAGATTTTTGCAAATGTTATGCTCATATTGTGTGTCTATTCCAGGTATCTGTCGATTAAAGGTCCATACGAGTCAAAATGACGAAAATCGATGAAAAAAAGAAAGAAAAAAAAGCTCAAACGGTAACAAGTTAGATGGGAAGTCAACCCTAGACTGACTATCAGACCGTCATGGCTTTATGATGAAGATTTTACCCTACATTATGAATCAGTTACCTCCACTTCATGATTTTCTCCACCTCTTGGAACAGGATCAGATGCACTGCCTGATGAATTTTTGGCCTATAAATAAACCTTCAAGAATCAGTTTTGAACTCCAAACCTTTTAGAGAGAATTTTAGTGATTTAGAAACAGCTTATTCTTCATTTTTAAGTGCTTATTGTAGTCTAAGTTTTTTAGTTTCTATTAAATACAACTACTCATATTTCAAATGCAATTCCATTATTGTTCATCGAATTGAAATTCCCAATCCATTATTCCTCTTCATTCTAATTCCCTTTGCAAATACATTACTATAACTTCTGCCCATTTATTTTCAATTACTTTGCGTGGTGATTTCCTGGGATTAAATATGTCTAGTAGCGTGGTTCTTTTGCTTTGAATTAAACTTCCATAGTTTAATTCAATTACCACTTCTATGACATACAAATTGCAAGCCGCGACGGTTCTTTTTATTTCCAGTATCCATCAATTAACAAGTTCTGTCCACTTTGCTTATATGGATTCAACTTTTGTTTCTTTTAATTCTCTGTTTCAATGATGATGAATGTTATGAATACAAGTCCATTTATTATATATATTTTTACAAGTATTCCGGTGGCTAGAATTTATATTTTTCAAGGTGGATAAGTTAGGTGTCTGGGGTTCAAACCTCTGTCCCTGCATATGACAATGCATTTCCCTTCCAGCTGAGCTATGTTCATGGGGATATTTATTGTAATTACTATGTTTGAGAAGATTTTCAAAGTGTGGAATATGATGATCGTCGTACCGATGATACTCTGCTAAGCTGTATGATTAAAAGTTGTAACATGAATTATTTTTGACTCTGAAGATATATTTACGGTGAAAGCTGAAATAAAGTGATGCTGGTTTCTTCTCGAAAGAATGAAGATATATTTACGGTGAAAGCTGAAATAAAGTGATGCTGGTTTCTTCTCGAAAGAACGAGAACTGTATCTCACAGTAGAAAATTCAGAAGTTAATTTTAAAATATAGCGACAACACTTTTTCAATTAATTTAGAAATTTCTGATTTTTAAAAATGTCATTTTAAACTTGTTGCCGGACACGTGAAAGTGACACATGTGAGTTCAAAATACGGTTTCAGCTATGCAAAAGAAAACGAAACCTTTAAATTAAATTTCTACTAAAATAACTTTTCACGTAAAATTTCATTTTTTTTAAAACAGAATTTTGAAGTTGTAAAGCGTACGCGCGAAAGTGGTTGAAAATATTACGAAGTTGAAATTCAGTGCCGTGCACGCGAAATCGGAGCTGCCTATTTAATTTAATTATTTTACGCGCGATTTTTTTTATTTGTTATAATAACAAAATATAACTTAACAAGTATTCACGTTCGACACAAATTATATTCCAATCTCTCGTCATAAAAATAATTATAATCAAGTTAATTTCCTAATTTCGTAAACAAACTAATTAACCTCGCCTTAGATAAACAACATGACAATAGATAAGGTACTTGGCATTAGTCTATGTGATATTTAATATCTTTTATACTAAAACCGATATTTTCGTTCACTTGTGGACCTATCACTCTGTCGGTCTCAAGCGCCTCTTGCTGAATCACGACAATATATGGTTCTCTCTAGTCTCTATAGTATATCTTCTATGAACTCACCCATATAAGTGAGTTATAAACAATGTTCACTTCACATTTTTGGAAGGAAAGATATAAATTGTTGTACTACTTCTTTCATATTTAATAATAACATCTCTAAAATATATGATTTATTAAATTTAACTATTTGTATTATAAAAGAATCATTTTTTTTTCTTCTAAAAGTTATCTTCGCTTGAGTCCTTCTTGAGGCATTATTGGGCAACAAATGTGTACAATTTCCCCATATGAGATTCGAACGTGGCGAAGTTAATTAAAGTCTATACACAATTTTTGTTGGTGCAATATGATGAACTTTAAGCAATATGATGAACTTTTAGTACTTTTTTTGTGGGAATATTGTTGTACTTATACTTGTAGTGTAATTTTAACTGGTTTATTTATTTCACTTGATACCGCGTTTAATTTCAACACCCCTTTAAAATACATGTTTGGAATTTTAATATTACGAAATCATAACTTAGCACGTACACCCTCAAGTCCTTATTATTCATCGTTTTTGTCGGGGAAACAAGTTAATATTTATTTATCTTTTTCAAAGTTAAATGCATTATTAGTTATTATTTTATCAATAATACCCTTTAGTATTTATTGAAAGATGGAAATAAATAAAATGAGATAATAGACACTCAAGAGAGTGATATTAGGAAAAATAGAAATAATTCTATAAAAAATAATAAAATATATTGATCTTTTTTTTTCTTTCTTTTCTTCTTAATTTGGAACAAAAATTTATTGATCTTCTTGTTTGTGTAAATAAACCTAAAATGACAACTAAAACTAAACGAAATAGTTGTCAACTATAAACAACCGAACCAACAACATTATCAAAAATATAATCGAAATCTCATATTAATACTAAGATAATAATACAACTTTGCGCTTAAGACACATACTAAAATACACTAAAAATATTATTTTTCTAAAATGAAAATAAAAGAATCAAACTAAGTCCTCTTTAATTTCTTCTGTATAACTTTAGAAAGATATGACCCCCTCACATGGTCTTTACGAAAACGAAGTATAGTTTGCGGGCTATGTCCCCGTCAACACCATCAATTAATGCCTAGTTAAAAATAATTCATCCTCCTGCATTGAAATTTCTTTTATTTTTCTTGATGATACATGCAAGGTTATTTACCTACCTCACACTTGTGGTATTGTAGTATATGTCCAGCTCATGAAGCAACTTTGGTGACATCTTTATTCGATCTGTTGTATTTCATGTGGCTTTTAACCAGCTGCCCAGCTGCAATTGCAGACATGAGTGAGAGCTCTCCTGCAAGGACTGAACCAGCTACTATAGTTGCCAGTTGCCTCGAATTTGCTCCTGGAGTCTCTTTACTAGCTCCTTTAACACCAAGTAAATTTAGACAAGCTGATTGCGACGCAAGTTGTGTGCCCCCTCCTACTGTGCCCACCTCAATGGAAGGCATAGTGACCGAGATGTGAAGGTCCTTTCCGTCATTCACGGCTTCCATCATGGTCATACAATGAGAACTTTCAACATTCTGAGCAGGATCTTGACCTGTAGCCAAGTAAATTGCAGAAACAATATTACTAGCATGTGCATTAAATCCGCCAAGAGCACCAGCCATGGCTGAACCAGTAAGGTTTTTTAGCATGTTAAGCTCAACCAAAGACTCCACACTAGTCTTCAGAACTTTGTTTACCACCTCTTCCTTAATTACAGCCTCACACACCACTGATTTCCCTCTCCCTTCAATCCAATTCACTGCTGCAGCTTTCTTGTCCGAACAAAAATTTCCAGATATACCAATAACATCCATATCGGGAAAATCGGTTTGAAGAAAATCAAGTACGTTTTGTACACCTTTCGATACCATGTTCATCCCCATTGCATCACCCGTTGAACAAGTGAATCTAGTGTACAAATTCTTTCCTGCCATAGTAGCTTTAATACTCTGTAATCTTGCAAATCTACTTGACCTAAATACAAAATCAATTATCCAAATGAGTACTTTCAACAAAATTTAAAGTGAAACAGAAGAAAGTTCAAAATTGAAAATTACTTACTTGTTGAAAGTGTGAGAGAGGGAATCAAAATTTTGAGGATCTTCTAAAAAGAATTTCAACTGAGAAGCTCTTTTGGCGGAGTTGAATCTTACCACGGGGGCTCTGGTCATTCCGTCGCGGAGGACAACGGCGGAAGCACCACCGGAAACATAAATAGCTTTACAGCCTCTATTGGTGCTTGCCACCAAACAACCTTCGGTGGTTGCCATGGGCACCGTGTACTCATTCCCGTCGAGCAACAAAGGACCGGCAACACCCACGGGAATCTGAACAAACCCTATCGGCATCTCGCAACACTGTCCTAATATAGAATCGTAATCAAAACCTTCCATCGGTAAACCTTCAAGTGACCTTCCGGTAACTCTCTCCACCGCTAGGTTCCTGATGGCCGCCGCACGCCGGCAATCTCCAAGCTTGGATTCAAGCGAGTAAGATGGAATTGATCCTGACACCACTGCACTGACAACCTCCTCGTCTTCCATGGACATAACTTTTTGGTCGGAGATTTTGGGTGGAGGTAACGTAGGTAGCTTCTTCGGCAAGACTCCTTGAGTGGTTTTTGCAGCAGAAATGTCTTCTTCTTCTTCTTCATCGTAATGAAGGATGAAGGCAATGCCGAAGAAAGTGATAAGATAGACAAAGGAAGCGATGAGGGAAACTACAGCGAGAATCTCGGATATTGTGAGGAGATGGAGAGGTGTAGAGGTTCGGATCTTTTCACGCCATCTGTTAAGAAGAAAGTAGGCGACGGAGAAGAAGAGACCAAAGAAAACAACATTTGTTAAGTACAGTGAAGAAGAAGGTTGTATTGACCGTGAATTCTTCTTCGTTTTGCTGGAGGGATGATCAGAACATATTTTCTGCTGAACGTCCATTTCTCTCTCTCTCTCTCTCTGGTTGTTAAGTGAATGATTTGAAAAAGAAAAGAAAGAAAGAAAGGAGTTCAGTTTAGGGGATGATTGATGATTGGTAATACTAATTGCTTGAAAATGAATATGCCAAGATATGTTATTTATATACAAAGAATTAGAAAGAGTGAGTACTCAGAGAGTGAGTGAGGAATTAGGTATATGCATGCCAACGACCAATATTTAGATTAATGTTATTTTATTTTTGTTAACAGAAGTTTCGTAGCTAGATCGTAAACAACCAGAAGGAATATTGTAATGTCTAGATAATAAACTAGAAGCCTTGTGTTGACTAAACTAACTTATTTCTCTGCACAAACTAATTATACTATATATATTTTTCTTGTTGAATATATCACTTGTGCTGCAAAAATAAAACGTGTTTATTTATTATATAAAATAAAGAGAATAAAAAATAAGATAGAAAATATGGAAGTCCATTGTATTATTCTCTTTCTTTTAACGTGTGTTTTTACACCAATTAATATATCAGTTCAATGTATAGCACACAACTATAGGCAAGTTAATGATTAAAGACCACTAACGATCCACTTAGATACGTCCTTAATTTTGTAGGGCGCTCTCAAATAGATCTATCACTGTTTATGAACATTTTAAATAGGTCTCTGACTCAATTGAAATTTATTCTTATTGATCCCTATATGTATATAGAGATCAAACTGATGGTAAGAATATTTTTTAATTTATATTTTTGTAAAAACCCGCCTGTGCTTTTCTTTCCAATTTGTACAACTCATTATATCCATTTTAAAATAAGTTCACGCACTCATTTTTTTATAAAAAGAAATTTCTCCGTGAGTTTGTGAGTTTGCGCATAGATGTTTACTAAGATCAGTCACAAGGTTCGTATAGCGGTAATAAATGTACTTATCAATGAGGTTCTTAGGCCAGTGATTTTTAGCCAAGAAAAAAGGTCAATTAGTGATTTTTAGCAAAGAAAAAAGGTCAATTCGTGGGGTATCATAAATTGAATTGTGTGATAAACCAAGAAGAAGAAGAAGAAGAAGAAGAAAACATAAGTTAATATGCAGCGTTTGAATTGTGTGATAAACTAAGAAGAAGAAGAAGAAAACATAAGTTAATATGCAGCGTTTGAAGATTTTCGGTTGTTACACTTTAATGCCACTAAAATAATTCAATAATATTTGCCTGTTTGGGCGTAGGAAAGTTCACCAATGGAGCGACTTTGTCACTCATATTATACTTCTTTTAAGTCTTGAATATAAGCAACAAAAAAGTTTTGTTATCAAATATATAAGTAATTGTTAATTAGCACTTCTATAATATTTAATGCTATTACTTCTAAATTCGTTTTCAATTATTTATGTTTGAATCCTCCGAGTGCCAATTTTTGTCGATTTGTTTATAATGGGATTGGTCATTCGGATTAGTCGGTTCTTGAATCAAATACTAAATTTCCAAACAAAAATTTAGATTTTACTTTTCTATAACCATTTTATGGTGGATTCTAGGGTGAGGGATCAATTAAGTCCCTCACCGGTGTACAACTAAATTTGACCATTAGATTAAATACACTGATTAGTCACTACCACATAGGATCTAATCTCATCTCTTTGTAATTCCTTTAATTTCTTTATCTCTCCTCTCAACTGCTATCTGCATCTACGTGAAGAAAATGTCTCCATCCTCACACTCTTGTCTAAAACATTATGGTTTGATTTACTCAATTTCTACAACAATTGAATCTCCACTCCATATAACTTTTGTTTGATATTTGTCTGGACAATTTTTTATTCAAAATTAAAAACTGGATTTGGGTTTTGACAAATGTTATTTTTTTGTATTCATTCTTGTGCAAGATTAACAACAAAGATCCATGTGTACTTAATTTTGATATCAATTTGATTTAAGATTGTTATTTGAAAAAACAATTCAATGAATTTTCACATCACTTCACACCAGATATTCATATTTTAATCTATTAATTTGTATTGGCATTTAAAAAAAACAGCAAAATTGAATGAGAATTTTTCTATAAAAGTTATTTTTGGAGCCGTTTATAAATGGTCGAAACCACCATTGACGGAATGCTATGAAGGTTTGAGAAGAACAGAGAAATAGAAAGGGGCAGAAGAGGCTATGGTAGAGAAGAAGAAAAAAAGAAGTGTGATACAGTGTATACGGTCTATGGTAGGATACAATAACTTAGATTAATCCAATGACTTTTAATGCTTTTCACAATGGTTCACCAGTAAGAGACTTAATTGAACCCTCACACCCCATTTTATTATCATAGAAAAAAATAAAATCTCCAAAAAATTATCATGAACAAGTTTTCTTGAGGGACAATTTAGAAAATACAATTATGGCTAAACTATGTTTCAAGTACCTTAAATTGTTCATTTTGTTCACTTAAATTACAAACGTTGAGTTAGAAAACAAAATTAAACATGTTTTCGGACTTTAGATTCAATTCATATTAAACACATTGAGTCAAAAACAATTATACACGTTTTTTTTTTTTGCAGCACAAGTGATGTATAAAACTAATTACTAGTTTTTATTTCAGCAACAAAAAACGTACTTATAGTTTGATTAGTTTGTGCAGATAAGAAATATATATAGTATTTTAGAAAAGTCAAGTAAAGGCTTCTTCTAGTGATGTGTAATGTTGGCATCTCTCCTCCATAAAATATGTTATCTTGGAGTAGAAGTTAGGTAGTCATTACAATATTCTTCCCTCGTTGTTCACGAGTTCATTACGATCTAGCTATGAAACTTCTGTTACTTGACTTCTTAGAATATTGGCATTTCCCTCATTCCTCACTCACTCCCTGAGTACTCTATATAAATAACATTCAAAATCTTGCCATTCATTTTCAAGCTAAGTTTCAATCATCAATCATCCCCTATACTGAACTCCTTTATCTCCTTTCTTTTTCCTTCTATCCATTTTCCATTTTTGGATTTCAAATCCTTCACTTAATAACCGAGAGAGAGAGAGAGAGAGAGAGAGAGAGAGAGAGAGAGAGAGAGAGAGAGAGAGAGAGAGAGAGAGAGAGAGAGAGAGAGAGAGAGAGAGAGAGAGAGAGAGAGAGAGAGAGAGATGGACGTTCAGCAGAAAATAAGCAAGAATGAGAAGAAGAACCAAAAGCAGCAGCAGGATTCACAGTCACAACATCCTTCTTCTTCACTGTATTTAACAAACGCTGTTTTCTTTGGTCTCTTCTTCTCCGCCGCATACTTTCTTCTTAACAGGTGGCGTGAAAAGATCCGAACCTCTACACCTCTCCACATCCTCACAGTCTCTGAGATTGTTGCTGTAGTTTCCCTCATCGCTTCCTTTGTCTACCTTATTGCTTTCTTCGGCATTGCCTTCATCTTTTATTACAATGATGAAGAAGAAGACGAAGTCATCGACATTTCTGCAAAAACCACCGCAGGAGTCGTGCCGAAGAAGCTACCTATGTTACCACCACCAAAAATATCTGACCAAAAAGTAATGTCCATGGAAGACGAAGAGGTTGTCGGTGCGGTGGTATCGGGATCAATTCCATCTTACTCCCTTGAGTCGAAGCTCGGAGATTGCCATCGTGCAGCAAAGATTAGGAACCAAGCTGTGGAGAGGGTTACCGGAAGGTCACTTGAAGGTCTACCGATGGAAGGTTTTGACTACGATTCTATATTAGGACAGTGTTGCGAGATGCCGATAGGGTTTGTGCAGATCCCCGTAGGTGTTGCTGGTCCTTTGTTGCTTGACGGAAAAGAGTACACGGTGCCGATGGCAACCACCGAAGGTTGTTTGGTTGCAAGTACCAACAGAGGTTGTAAAGCTATTTATGTTTCCGGTGGTGCTTCCGCCGTTGTCCTCCGTGATGGAATGACGAGAGCCCCCGTCGTAAGATTCAACTCTGCCAAAAGAGCTTCTCAGTTGAAATTCTTTTTAGAAGATCCTCAAAATTTTGATGCCCTATCTCACACTTTCAACAAGTAAGTAATTTTTAACTTTGAAATTTCTCCTATATGTTTTACTTTTATTTTTGTTGAAATTACTCATTTGGATGATTGATTATGTATTTAGGTCAAGTAGATTTGCAAGACTACAAAGTATTAAAGCTACTATGGCTGGAAAGAATTTATACACCAGATTCACTTGTTCAACGGGTGATGCAATGGGGATGAACATGGTATCGAAAGGTGTACAAAACGTACTTGATTTTCTTCAAACCGATTTTCCCGATATGGATGTTATTGGAATATCGGGAAATTTTTGTTCAGACAAGAAAGCTGCGGCAGTAAATTGGATTGAAGGGAGAGGGAAATCAGTGGTGTGTGAGGCCGTAATTAAGGAAGAGGTGGTAAAGAAAGTTCTGAAGACTAGTGTGGAGTCTCTGGTTGAGCTTAACATGCTAAAAAATCTTACTGGTTCAGCCATGGCTGGTGCTCTTGGCGGCTTTAATGCACATGCTAGTAATATTGTTTCTGCAATTTACTTGGCTACAGGTCAAGATCCTGCTCAGAATGTTGAAAGTTCTCACTGTATGACCATGATGGAAGCCGTGAATGACGGAAAGGACCTTCATATCTCGGTCACTATGCCTTCCATTGAGGTGGGCACAGTAGGAGGGGGCACACAACTTGCGTCGCAATCAGCTTGTCTAAATTTACTTGGTGTTAAAGGAGCTAGTAAAGAGACTCCAGGAGCAAATTCCAGGCAACTGGCAACTATAGTAGCTGGTTCAGTCCTTGCAGGAGAGCTCTCACTCATGTCTGCAATTGCAGCTGGGCAGCTGGTTAAAAGCCACATGAAATACAACAGATCGAATAAAGATGTCACAAAAGTTGCTTCATGAGTTCGACATATGTAGATACCACAAGTGCGAGATAAATAATCTTGCACTTATCATCAAGATCAATATTCATTGCTTGTAGTTGTTAATTACTTTGTTTGTTTTAGTTGTCATTTTACGATTATTTATGCATGCCAGAAGATCAATAAGTTTTACTATTGTAGAGTTATGTCTCTCTTTTTCTTTAACACTCTTGACTATTTATTATCTTGTTTTTATTTATTTCTGTCTGCAATAAATGTTAAAGAGAGTTATTCACAAAATAATAATAATGTTCCATTTAACTTTGAAATGATACAATTCTTTTGGTATAGAAATTGAAGTGTAGAAATTTTTCATAACCAAAGTGATTCTCACGTGATACTAGTCGCTTACCTACTTTTCTTAGTTACACTTTTTGTGTTCAATGTATCTATCGTTGGAACTTGTATCTCTGTTATTCTTGTTTAATTATGGAAGTGTCTTTGATTAGGGTATTGTCATGCTTTGTAATTTGGTGGATTATGTTTAAGAGCTTTCTGCTCTGGTGAATTTTGTTTTGTGGTGAGCTTTTTGTGTGGAAGATGCGATAGTCTCTTTTGTATGGTGAATTCTGCATATTTGAATGTTTAATTTCTTTCATGAATGAAAAGTTATTAGGCATTCCCATACATAGATTTCTAGTGACTGATTTATGCATAACCGTGTATAAAAGTATATGTGAACAAATTGGTTAACCAGTTAGAACATAGTAATTCGTCAGCCTTCAGCTTCAGGTGGCACGACAAATTTGAGGCATGGGCACTTTCTTACCGTTAAGTTTCAATTTTCTATACTCACATTACATGGTGCCAGGGCTGGTATATATGTAATATAATCCAGCTTCAGTTTTGTGAGTTAAGTGAATAGAACTATAATTATTGTAGATTCCCCTTATTCAAGATGAATATTCTGATAAATTATCATTCTTGATTTCAGGATTTGACTCAACTCTTATGAGTACGTTCCCCTAATGTAAAGCAATCTTGTATATCCTTTTCACCGTTCCATTACATACCCCAAAAATCTAGCTAGTTCCTTTTTGAGATTTATAACTTTTTATTAAAAGAAAGTAGTTGAATGAGTATTTATTCAAAAGTAGTTGAATTTTATTGTTATTTTTACCATTACTAATGATAAGCATGTTTTTTTAAAAAACATGCAAAGTTGTTGGCTGTCTTCATTAATACTATGTCTAGTAATTATGGCTTAAGAGTAAATAATCAAATATTCATGATACAATTTATTACTGCGAATTAGCTAGGAAATTATTCATAGCCAATTAGACACTACCATTGTTTCTATTGCTGAATTACAACTAAAATGGTTTGCCAGACATTGACTACGAATTAGCTACTAATAAAGTAACATTTATTTGATTGTTACTCACAAAAGCCATTTAGTAACATAGACTTTACCTAACATTTTTCCAGGTGTTACTAAATTCAAATAGTAGAATTTTCTTTTTACCTAGTAACATTGAATTTCAAATATTAAATACTAGATCTCTTATATAGTGATTGGAGCATAATAGATGTTTATGCAAGGCAACCAAAAAAATAAAAAGATGCTCATGCAACAAAACATAATTTATGATCACTCGTTGATTCTAGGATGAGAGCGCAAACAAGTCCCTCACATGTGGTCCATTATAAACAACGATTAAGAGCCACTTGATTAATCAAACACACATCTTGCTATAAAATGCATACACCGTATAACATCTCACTTCATTTTCCTCTTTCAATTATCACTTTTTTCTTTCATTCTCCGACTCCCAAACCCATACGTACCCACCATCTTTCTTTCGCTTACAAAATTCCTCCCTTAATCATCCTTAAAATCTCTCTCACCATTGCCACAACTCACAACTTCATACATAATCATTATAATGAATTACAGAATGATATACCAATAATTCTCAAAATTGGTTGAAATTGACCCCACTGTATCTCTAATTGATGGGATATTGGTCTAAAAATCTATCTGGTCTGAACAAGAAATAAATCCAAAATGAAAAATCCGTAAAAGAAGAGCAAATTTCTCTAAAATGAAACTTGTGATTTTTTTTTCTTTTTTAAGAAGAGAAATGGTAAATTGAAAAGAAAGGGGTTAGAAAAAAATGAAGAAAATATTTAATGTAATTCATGTTAATACTTAATATAATTCGCATACACTTATAATGGTGATCTATTGTGTTTGCAACAAGAGAAAGGGGCTGGGGAAGGGTTTGATATTATTTTCTACCACACATTTCTTATGAATGAAAGAGCCCAAATTTGATTTTTTTTTCTAAAGAAGATTTGATTGATTAGAAGAAATATAGGTAACGATGATGTCCACTATAGGACAAACATGGGGTTCCATCGAAAAGAGGAGGAAGAGAATAGAGAGGAAATAAGGAAAAAAATTGTGCGGAAAGGTGATTATACAATCTAATGTGTTGTAAGATCTAATGACTCTTAGTCATGGTTCACAGTGAAGGACTTAGTTCGACCGTCACCTTAGCAAGACTCAATGCAATTCACCAACCAAATGTATGGAATGTTCTAGACTCAATTAGTTTCATAGATAGCTAGTAATGAACTCGTGTCTTAGAAATGATGGTTGGGTCTAACACAACCCCACAAAACCGGCTTGTGAGGTGAGGATTGCCCCCACTTATAAACACAATGTCAGACCATCACCTATCCGATGTGGGATTCTTAACACACCCCCTCACGACCAGCACTATTGGGCTTGGTTCGTGGACATAAATGGTGGGTGACCCGATAGCGGAAACCTGATAGCAGGTGGCCCAATGGATCTTGGAGAGGCTCTGATACCATCTTAAAAATGGTAGTTGGGCCTAACACAACCCCACAAAACCGACTTGTGAGGTGAGAATTGCCCTCACTTATAAACACATTGTCAGACCATCACCTATCCGATGTGTGACTCTTAATATAGGACAATGTCTAGATAATAACATATTTCGTGACTAGAAGCCTTATATGTTGACTAAACAAAATTATTTCTCTGCAGAAACTAATTAAACTATATATATTTTTGTTGTTGATTAATGAAACTAATTACTTTATTAATTTATCACTTATGCTGCAAAAAAAAAAAAAAAACGTTTTTATTTATGATATGAAATAAACTGAAAAGTTAAGAGAATAAAAAATGAGACTGAGAATATATATAAAACTCTATTGTATTATTCTCTTTCTTTTAACGTGTGTTTTTACACCAATTAATATATCAAAATTTATTCTTATTAGTCCTTCTGAAAGTAGACTAAATTGATAAATATAGGGATAATACTGATAGTAAGTTGTTTAAAATATAAGGACTTAGTTGATAGTAAATAGTTAAGTACAACTATCAACTTATAATTGATAGTTTAATAGAGCCGGTGACCTTTCATAATCTCATAGACTTATTTGATAGCCTCATACACAGTAAAAGAATAATTTGATTGTGTAAGCAAACATGTGTTAATATTTTTTAATTTATATTTTTGTAAAAATCTGTCTATTAGCCTGTGTTTTTCTTTCCAATTTGTACAACTCATTATATCCATTTTAAAATACGTTCAAGCGCCCATTTTATTTTCTTTTTACCTAGTAACATTGAATTTCAAATATTAAATACTAGATCTCTTATATAGTGATTGGAGCATAATAGATGTTTATGCAAGGCAACCAAAAAAATAAAAAGATGCTCATGCAACAAAACATAATTTATGATCACTCGTTGATTCTAGGATGAGAGCGCAAACAAGTCCCTCACATGTGGTCCATTATAAACAACGATTAAGAGCCACTTGATTAATCAAACACACATCTTGCTATAAAATGCATACACCGTATAACATCTCACTTCATTTTCCTCTTTCAATTATCACTTTTTTCTTCCATTCTCTGACTCCCAAACCCCATACGTACCCACCATCTTTCTTTTGCTTACAAAATTCCTCCCTTAATCCTCCTTAAAATATCTCCCACCATCGCCACAACTCACAACTTCATACATAATCATTATAATGAATTAGAGAATGATATACCAATAATTCTCAAAATTGGTTAAAATGAACCCCACTGTATCTCTAATTGATTGGATATTGCTCTAAAAATCTATCTGGTCTGAACAAGAAATAAATCCAAAATGAAATATCCGTAAAAGATGAGCAAATAGCTCTAAGAATGAAACCTACGATTTTTTTTTTCTTTTTTAAGAAGAGAAATGGTAAATTGAAAAGAAAGGGGTTAGAAAAAATGAAGAAAATATTTAATGTAATTCAGGTTAATACTTAATATAATTCGCATACACATATAATGATGAACTATTGTGTTTGCAACAAGAGAAAGGGGCTGGGGAAGGGTTTGATATTATTTGCTACCACACATTTCTTATGAATAAAAGAACCCAAATTTGATTTTTTTTTCTAATGAAGATTTGATCGATTAGAAGAAATATAGGTAACGATGATGTCCACCGTAGGACAAACATGGGATTCCATCGAAAAAAGGAGGAAGAGAATAGAGAGGAAAATAAGGGAAAAAATTGTGTGGAAAGGTGATTATACAATCTAATGTGTTGTAAGATCTAACGACTCTTAGTGATGGTTCACAGTGAGGGACTTAATTGGACCGTCACCTTAGCAACCACCTCAATTATTATCATCAATATTTTTTTTAAGGTATCATTAATATTTTTGTTAACAGAAGTTTCATAGATAGCTAGTAATTAATGAACTCGTGCACAATGTCTAGATAATAACTTATTTCGTGACTAGAAGCCTTATGTTGATGTCCTAACCAAAATTATTTCTCTGCAGAAACTAATTAAACTATACATATTTTTGTTGTTGATTAATGAAACTAATTACTTTAAATTAAATTTCTACTAAAATAACTTTTCACGTAAAATTTCATTTTTTTTAAAACAGAATTTTGAAGTTGTAATGCGTACGCGCGAAAGTGGTTGAATAGATTACGAAGTTGAAATTCGGTGCCGTACACGCGAAATTGGAGCTGCCTCTTTAATTTAATTATTTTACACGCGAATTTTTTTATTTGTTATAATAATAAAATATAACTTAACAAGTATTCATGTTCGACGCAAATTATATTCCAATCTCTCGTCATAAAAATAATTATAATCAAGTTAATTTCCTAATTTCGCAAACAAACTAATTAACCTCGCCTTAGATAAACAATGTGACAATAGATAAGGTACTTGGCATTAGTCTATGTGAAATTCAATATCTTTTATACTAAAACCGATATTTTCGTTCACTTGTGGACCTATCACTTTGTCGGTCTCCAAGTGCCTCTTGCTGAATCACGACAATATATGGTTCTCTCTAGTCTCTATAGTATATCTTCTATGTACTCACCCATATAAGTGAGTTATAAACAATGTTCACTTCACATTTTTTGAAGGAAATATATAAATTGTTGCACTACTTCTTTCATATTTAATAATAACATTTCTAAAATATATGATTTTTGTAATATCCCGCTCATCAGTTATCGGGAAACTATCAGTCGAATGTGTACAAGGATGAGATGTTGTGGAAAATGAATACGACGGAAGATACTGCGATGTGATATCAGAGAAGAACGTGTTTAATCATCAGTGTCAAGTTAAAGATGATCAAGAAGAAAGGCATTTTAGTATTTGCGCAGGAAGGGTATTTAAGTGTGTTTGGACACAAATCTTTCATTCTTGTGGTGACTTTCTCTCTCTAGAATGAGAAATCAGAATTATCCTCTCCCCTCTCTCTAGCTTTGCGCCCCCTTTCCCTGAACTCACCATCAATCCTTCCAAGTTTATGTTACTGATGATCAAGCATGGTTCTTGGTGGTTTAACAAGAAAGGAAACAACAAGAGTTGGAATGGAAACTCATTGGAAAGCTTAAGCAAAAGAATCAAGTAAGCTAGGGTTCAGAGGTTAAGTTTAGAGTTGGAATTGAAGCCTGATGATTTCTGCCATCATCAAGTGAGTTCTTTAGTTAGATTTCCAACCTAAGAATGTGTGTTTTCTTGAGTTTAGAGATTGAATCTTGACATTGTATTTGATTCAATTATTGCCATTGATTGTTGAATTTCTTGCTGTTTATTTGCCATGCAATTTGCTCTATAATGTTTTTAAGATATTCTGGATGAAATGTGATCATTGAAAGCTCGAATTTGAGGTTTTTCAACCAGAATTATGAATTCTGCAAGCCTGGAACGATGAGTGCTCGCTCAAGCGAGAGAAAACTCGCTCAAGCGAGATCCTACAGTCAAGAACATGATGAATGCTCGCTCAAGCGAGATTCATGTCGAACCAAATGAGTATCTCGCTTGCAGCTTGCTTGCGCGAGATTCCACACAACAACGTAATTTTTGAAAACCTTCCATGGTTCAAAGGCATCGGCAATGCATTCCCTTGCAGTTCTTTTTAACGTAAACCCCTCAAATCCGAGTAATCGATCACATTACATCTTAAGATGCTAAGGGTGAAATACATGAGTAAACAAAGAGCGAATTCCGGTAATGAATGGTAAAAGGAAATCCGTCAAATCTCTATAGTATTTAATTGAGTAGAAATATGTTCAGGTGAAGATAAAGCTAGAGCCTCGACTTAGTAGTCGAGAACGTTAGCTAGAGATTGTAGAACCTTGACTTATTAGTCAAGATTTAGCAAGTTAGCAGTAAGAGTAGGTTTGAGAAACCTAGAGCCTCGATATAGTAATCGAGAATAGCTAGCATGTTAAGTTTAAGACCAGTTATCAGTTTAACCAGAATTTATCAGATAATTTATATGGCTATAATAAGAAAGTGTAGGTGTCGTGTCTCTTGTTATCCACGCCAGGGGGATGCAAGGGGTTCACGCCAGGTGAACGGGGCACGCTCCACAAGGTAGGCCCGCACGTCACTGAGGGAGTCTGATGTACCTCAGATAGGTTTTCATCGGTTTATCAGGGATTGTATTCGAGGTTACTCCACCCGATGCACTCCATAAAATGAATCCAGGTTAACTTGTTTGTTCAACGCTAACATAATCTAACATAAATGAATTATCCAGCAAGTTTCCCAGTTAAGCTATATTATCAGACGACCCAGTTTATGCAGTATATAGTTATAGAGATATGATACGTTTATAGCATATTGCTGAGCATGAGTAAGTCATACAACAATCAGAGCAGAGCAAGAGATATTCCGTTGACGAATTAGGTTTCCCTTATCGTCCGGGTTAGAGTCGTGTCATTATTGAGTTGTTTAGGCTATGGTGCGGTTGTCATATTGTAGCATAGCGGTATTAGGTTCCCTTGAGACCGCCATGACACGTATAAGTTGAGAAGCCTATAACCTATAACTTAGGTAGAGAGTAATCTATGACGGACCTTAGTGTGCACAGCCGTCTAGATGAACATGACCACACACGTATAGACAACCGGCAAGTTGTAGTATAGACACGTGGTGACTCTAGGTTTTCCCCGAGGTTACCATACAGCCTAGGATTAGGTAGAACTCACTGAGACATTATGTCTCATCCCAATCTTTTTTGTTTCAGATCAGCCAACGGTTTAGCAGAGTGCAGCAAGCTTGTAGCCGGATGGATATTCAGCAAGTGATCGTTCGTATCCGCTGCGGGAGGATATGGACTTGAGGATGTTTCGTATTTTTGGACAGTTGTATTGTGTATATTGATGTACGAACTTGAATTTGCTGTAAATGATATTCATTCGAAGTAATAAAGTTGTAT
Source organism: Medicago arabica (assembly GCA_946800305.1). Classification (NCBI taxonomy): domain Eukaryota; kingdom Viridiplantae; phylum Streptophyta; class Magnoliopsida; order Fabales; family Fabaceae; genus Medicago; species Medicago arabica. The sequence goes on from OX326970.1 coordinate 46,609,315, forward strand.
ATTTTAATGTATCCTGTATCAGTTCTAATGCACATACTAAACTTTCTAGATACGTTTAGTGTGGGCGTTACAATTTTTTAAATTTAACTATTTGTATTATGAGGGAATCATTTTTTTTCTTTTTAAAAGTTATCTTCGCTTGAGGCGTTATTGGGCACCAAATGTGTACAACTTCCCCAGGTGAGATTCGAACGTGGCGAAGTTAATTAAAGTCTATACACAATTCTTGTTGGTGTGTCAATTTATTAGTTATGAAAAATAATTTAAGCAATAAGATGAACTTTTACTACTTTTTTGTGGGAATATTGTTGTACTTTTACTTGTAGTGTAATTTTAACTGGTTTATTTATTTCACTTGATATCGCGTTTAATTTCAATACCCCATTAAAATACACATGTTTGGTATTTTAATATTATGAAATCATAACTTAGCACGTACATTCAAGTCCTTATTATTCATCGTTTTTGTCGGGGAAACAAATTCTTATTTATTTATCTTTTTCAAAGTTAAATGCATTATTAGTTATTATTATCTCAATAATACCCTTTAGTATTTATTGAAAGATGGAAATAAATAAAATGAGATAATAGACACTCAAGAGAGTGATATAGGAAAAATAGAACTAATTCTATAAAAAATAATAAAAAATATTGATCTTTTTTTTTTCTTTTCTTCTTAATTTAGAACAAAAATTTATTGATCTTCTTGTTTGTGTAAATAAACCTAAAATGACAACTAAAACTAAACGAAATAATTGTCAACTATAAACGACCAAACCAACAACATTATTAAAAATATAATCGAAATCTCATATTAATATAAAGATAATAATACAACTTTGCGCTTAAGACACATACTAAAATACACTAAAAATATTATTGTTCTAAAATGAAAATAAAAAAATCAAATTAAGTCCTGTTTAATTTCTTCTGTACAAGTTTAGAAAGATATGACCCCCTCACATGGTCTTTAAGAAAACGAAGTATAGTTTGCGGGATATGTCCCCGTCAACACCATCAATTAATGCCTAGTTAAAAATAATTCATCCTCCTGCATTGAAATTTCTTTTATTTTTCTTGATGATACATGCAAGGTTATTTACCTACCTCACACTTGTGGTGTTGTAGTATATGTCCAGCTCATGAAGCAACTTTGGTGACATCTTTATTCGATCTGTTGTATTTCATGTGGCTTTTAACCAGCTGCCCAGCTGCAATTGCAGACATGAGTGAGAGCTCTCCTGCAAGGACTGAACCAGCTACTATAGTTGCCAGTTGCCTGGAATTTGCTCCTGGAGTCTCTTTACTAGCTCCTTTAACACCAAGTAAATTTAGACAAGCTGATTGCGACGCAAGTTGTGTGCCCCCTCCTACTGTGCCCACCTCAATGGAAGGCATAGTGACCGAGATATGAAGGTCCTTTCCGTCATTCACGGCTTCTATCATGGTCATACAGTGAGAACTTTCAACATTCTGAGCAGGATCTTGACCTGTAGCCAAGTAAATTGCAGAAACAATATTACTAGCATGTGCATTAAAGCCGCCAAGAGCACCAGCCATGGCTGAACCAATAAGGTTTTTTAGCATGTTAAGCTCAACCAAAGACACCACACTAGTCTTCAGAACTTTCTTTACCACCTCTTCCTTAATTACGGCCTCACACACCACTGATTTCCCTCTCCCTTCAATCCAATTTACTGCCGCAGCTTTTTTGTCTGAACAAAAATTTCCAGATATTCCAATAACAGCCATATCGGGAAAATCGGTTTGAAGAAAATCAAGTACGTTTTGTACACCTTTCGATACCATGTTCATCCCCATTGCATCACCCGTTGAACAAGTGAATCTGGTATATAAATTCTTTCCGGCAATAGTAGCTTTAATACTCTGTAGTCTTGCAAATCTACTTGACCTAAATGCATAATCAATCATCCAAATGAGTAATTTCAACAAAAATAAAAGTAAAATATATAGGAGAAAGTTTAAAGTTTAAAATTACTTACTTGTTGAAACTGTGAGATAGGGCATCAAAATAGCTTTACAACCTCTGTTGGTACTTGCAACCAAACAACCTTCGGTGGTTGCCATCGGCACCGTGTACTCTTTGCTATCAAGCAACAAAGGTCCGGCAACACCCACTGGAATCTGCACAAACCCTATCGGCATCTCGCAACATTGTCCTAATATAGAATCGTAATCAAAACCTTCCATCGGTAGACCTTCAAGTGATCTTCCAGTAACTCTCTCCACTGCTTGGTTCCTAATCTTTGCTGCACGGCGGCAATCTCCGAGCTTTGACTCAAGGGAGTAAGACGGAATTGATCCCGATACCACCGCACCGACAACCTCTTCGTCTTCCATGGACATAACTTTTTGGTCAGATATTTTTGGTGGTGGTAACATAGGTAGCTTCTTCTGCACGACTCCTCCGGTGGTTTTTACAGAAATGTCGACGACTTCGTCTTCGTCATCATTGTAATGAAAGATGAAGGCAATGCCGAAGAAAGCAATAAGGTAGACAAAGGAAGCAATGAAGGAAACTACAGTGAGAATCTCAGAGACTGTGAGGACGTGGAGAGGTGTAGAGGTTCGGATCTTTTCACGCCACCTGTTAAGAAGAAAGTATGCGGCGGAGAAGAAGAGACCAAAGAAAACAGCGTTTGTTAAATACAGTGAAGAAGAAGGATGTTGTGACTGTGAATCCTGCTGCTGCTTTTGGTTCTTCTTCTCATTCTTGCTTATTTTCTGCTGAACGTCCATCTCTCTCTCTCTCTCTTGGTTATTAAGTGAAGGAATTGAAATCCAAAAATGGAAAATGGATAGAAGGAAAAAGAAAGGAGATAAAGGAGTTCAGTATAGGGGATGATTGATGATTGAAGCTTAGCTTGAAAATGAATGGCAAGATTTTGAATGTTATTTATAGATAGAGTACTCAAGGAGTGAGTGAGGAATGAGGGAAATGTCAATATTCTAAGAAGTTAAGTAACAGAAGTTTCATAGCTAGATCCTAAAATGTGTCAACAAAAAGAGAAAGTAGCAATGAACTCGTGAACAACGAGGGAAGAATATTGTAATCTGTCTTCTCCAAGATAACAAATTTTATGGAGAGATGCTAACATTACATCATCACTAGAAGCCTTTATTTGACTAAACAATAATACTATATATTTCTCATCTCCAACCAATTAAACTATTCATAATTTTGTTGTTCATAGAAACTAATTAGTAATTTTATAGTATATCATTTCTGCTGAAAAAAAAAAACGTGTTTGATTGTTTTTGACTGTGTGTTTATAGTATAACACTTGTTAGAATTTTTTTTTTATTTTTTTTAGAAACAAAAATGGTATATATATACTCACACAAACAAAGACGCCTCTTTGGCACAAGGCGTACTAGAGAGGGCTCTCAAAGAAACAAAGTATCTGTCAATAAATTACAAACCAAGTAGTTAGCCGATAACCAGATAAGTCAAATTGTTTGACCACCACTGCTGACAACCATGAACAAAATTGGCATTATTAGCCCTTAACCACCGGTAGGAATGAAATTTAACCTTCACCATAAGTTCCATAGTGGAGCCATGAGAATTATTAAACAGTCTGTTATTACGGTCATTCCACACTAGCCAAATACAAAGAAGCCACAATAACTGTAAAAAAAGATCGACGCTCCCTTAAACCACCTAAGTAACTCAAAAACTGGACAAAATGAACCTGAATACTTTGATGATCAACACCTGAAACGCCAATCCAATTCCGAACCAGCTGCTGCCAAAGAGAACTCGACATATCACAATGAAGAAACAAATGATGCACAATTTCCACCTGATCGCAACCTGCCAAACAAAAGGAGCTTGCGCTTGAAATGATGTCGCGGCTGAGGAGGTTGTTTTTTGTGGGAAACATGTCACGAAGTAACCGCCAAGATAAAATGTACACCTTCAATGGCACTTGAGGATGCCATATCAGCTTCTCTGAAGTATCCAAACCCGAAGGATCGCGGGAAGTGAGAAGTTAGTAAGCTGAACGCACCGAATACCCCCCTCCCCCCAACGTCAGGGAGCCACTGCCAATGATCGGAAAAATTAACCTGCAAAATAACGTTAGAAAGTAACAACCTACACTCCGCTAACATCTCCTCCTCTCATACCCATAACCTCCTCCTCCACTGCCAAGCCTCACCCTCCCTCAAACCTAGAGAGAACATAGTAGCAACTGAAGACAACTTGTTCTCCGCTAAGTCAAACAACCGCCTAAAACGCTGACAGAAAGGCACATCTCCTAACCACCTATCAAACCAAAAGAAAATGTCAGCTCCATATTTTTTAATATTAGAAAACATCGATGTAAACTATATTTATTTTAATATAAAATGAAAATACATTTTGTATATCATACAATTAATGATTTCAAAATTTGGTTACCCAAATAGAATAAAGTTGTTCGTTTTTTTTTCTTGAAAGAGGAAAACTATTTTTATCCTTCCTTGAGGTCTGCCAAAAGGAAAGATATTTGTTCATGAGGAGATACATTGGAAAATGCCTTTTATAACACAAAAGCAAATGAAATCTTTGATTATCTGCTCAAAGGTAAGCAAATTAGGTTATTAAATGATCACAAAAACCCTCCAGCCGAGGAGATCAAAGGCAAAATATTTTGCTAATAGCACAACTCTTAAAATCTCTCAGCGAACAATTACATTTTGTTTTATAAGGCCGTTCAAAATCCTATTAAGGAAGACATGTTTGAACTATCCCACAAAAAGACGGAAGAGATGGCCATTATTGATATCCATCCTTTCCAAGTTATGATGATGGCAATGCTATCATTTTCTTAGCCTACTTGTGATGTAGGAGGGCTTTCTTAGTAATTTTATAGTATTTTATTTTAGCCAAATCTTATTAATTTTCTAGAACTTTTTATTATTATTTCATTTTATTTTATTTCGGCCCACGGGTTTGTTATTTCTTTCACTATATAAGCAGAACTTATGCAGTCTAAGAGGAAGACTTTTATTCATTAATAATATTCGAGACTTTTCTCTCAATTCTGGTGGATTCCGGAAACCCTTATTTGATAGGTTCGTCGCTTGCAACCTGTCTGTTTATCTTTTAGGTTTAGCGTTTGCTAACCCTTGCTTTCGTACTGCGTCAGTGGGCATCAGAGCAGGTTTCCCCTGTTCTCTCGTGAAAATGATCCAGCCATGGGAGATCAACCGGTTACTAGGGTAGAATTTGAAGGTTTTACTGCGACCCTCAAAGCTCTGTCAGATCAGGTGGCGGTATTAACCACAACAACCACAACGTTGACGGCTAGGGTGAAAGAACTCGCCAACAACAACAGAAATGGCGGCCACAACAGAAACATCAACAACCGAAACAACAACATCCTAAACAACAACAACCGCAACAACAGAGGAGGAGGACCAACTCCGAATGTTAGGGTCCGTTATCTCAACAACCCTTCTAATGATGATTCAAGTTTTGATGAGGAGGAAGTCGTGATCGAAGATGGAAGTGAAAGTGGGAATCACCAAGATTACTGCGTTAAGGCTGATATTCCCCTATTTCACGGAACGATGGGAGTAGAAGAATTCTTGGACTGGTTGATTGATGTTGACAGATTTTTCGACGTCATGGACGTCCCGGCAGACAAGCAGGTTAAGATGGTTGCGATCAGGCTAAAAAGTACCGCAACTGTTTGGTGGGATAGGCTCGTTGTTCAGAGGCATAGACAAAGGAAACGCCCTATTTGAAGTTGGAGAAAGATGAAATAGTTGATGCTTGAAAGATTTTTACCTAAAGATTATGAACAGATTCTATATAAGATGTATATTGAATGTGTTTAGGGTAAGCAATCAGTGACTGAGTACACGGCTGAATTTTTGTGTTTTTCTGAACGTAATGAATTAGGCGAGTCCGAGAATGAGAAGGTGGCTCGATATATTAACGGTTTGAAAAGTTTGTTGCAAGAAAAGATGGGATTACATATTGTTTGGACCGTTGTTGGAGCATCCAACCTAGCTTTAAAGGCAGAATTAATAGAGAAATCCCCCAGAAATTTCTCAAATTTCAGAAGATATTCTCCACATAACCAAGCTGATGATAAAGAGAAAAGTGCAGCAGTCAAAGATTCAAACCATGTTAGCAAAGCAAGCAGTTATGGCAGTGCACCTCCAGCCAAGGCCCCCGTCCAAAAATAGAACAACCCGTATGCGAAGCCTGGTGGTGATAATTATTACCGTTGCGGTGGAAAGGGTCACAAGTCCAATGTTTGTCCATCAAGGAGGGTTGCTGGAGTAGCAGAAGGTTTGGATGGTGATGATGAGCAACTTGACGAGGAAGATGAATATGCAGGAGTTGAGTTTGTTGAAGAAGATTCCGAAGAGAGAGTGAACTTTGTGCTTCAGCGGATGTTGCTAGCATCTAAAGAGGAAGGCGAGCGCAAGAATGTATTTAAGACTCGTTGTTCCGTCAATAACAAAGTATGTGACCTGATAGTAGATAATGGAAGCACGGAGAACTTGGTGTCAAAAAAATTGGTGGATTATTTCAAGCTGCCCACGGAGCCTCGTGAGAAGCCATACTCTCTTGGCTGGGTCAGCAAGGGATCTAGGTACGAGTAACGTTGTCCTGCAAAGTTCATATATCCACCGGCAAACATTATAGAGAAGAGGTACTTTGTGATGTTCTTGGTATGGATGTTTGTTGTCATACCCTAATTTTTGACCAACTTATTTTTTATTTATTCGTAAGTTGATCTTTTTCAGTCGTTCGTTCGCGCGCTAATTTTTGTAATATCTGCTTTTATTCGTACTTGTGGTCACATTTATTTTTCGTTCGTCGTTTATTTTTAATATCGCTCGCGTATTTAATTTCGTAATTTTTTTTACTCGCGTTTTGTGCGTATTTTAGTGTAGCGTAACGTTTGCGTTCTTAAAGTTCATTTTATTCACGTTGTCGTTTTATTGTTTTAATTAGCGTAAAAAAGCCGCGTATCTCAGTCGTATCAGACAAAATTTCGGCAGAGAGGTATTTTAAAATACCTCATTTTTTGGTTCCGACGGGACATTTTTATTATTTCTTTTATTAATTTTCGTTTTTAATTATTTAATTATTTATTTAGTTATTTCTTTTTTTTCATTTATTTATTTATTGTTATTTATTTATCAGATTTTATTTTTTTTAAGTCATTTTAGTCCACTTGTCAATTTATCATTGGTCCTGTCCAACTTTTTCTCCAAGAAACTGCAGGGGTATTTTTGTCATTTTCAGGGTATCAGTGAACAGTACTATAAAAGTACTGTTCACGCGTCAGAATGGTCCCCCAAGGGTCAGGTCAGTCACAATCAAGTCAAAAAAAGTCATAAATCATCAAAAACACAAAAAAACCTTTCTCTCTCTGGAATTTTAGATCAAACCTCATAAATCCTCAAGAACATGATGAATCTTCATGAACATTCATGAAGATCAAAAATCCAGCAACAATTTCAACCAAAGTTTAAACCATTTTCGAATCCAAATAACCAACACCAACAACATATTTTCGGATCTTAATCACCAACACCAAATTTTCGGATCCAAATCCGCACAAACAACCAACACAAATCCATAATTCATCAACAAAATCCAAACATCAAACAACCACCACAAGATTTCGGCCAAACCGAAATCATTCAAACAGGAACCATAAATCCTTTTTTTTTTTTCGGCCAAAATTTCAACAAGGTAGAAACTCATCAACCAACACAAATCGAAAACGCAAGGCTAAAAAAGAAAGAAGAAACCAAAATCCAAAAGAAGAAGGAACCGAAAAAGGAAAAGAAAAAGAGGAAACCGAAACGTGAAGAAGGAAACGCGTGAAGGAACGGCAAAAAAAAGTAGCAAGCGCGCAACCAAGAGGTAGAGATTCAATCTTGTTTTTTTTTCTATTTTGTTTGTGTAGATCTAGTACTGGTATGTGTTGCTTTTGAAAAACTAAACTTGGATCTGGATAGAGAAGGAAGAGATGAAGGTTGTAGTGTAAAAAAAATTTTTAAAAAAAACAAGTTTGGAACTCCGGCGCGGCGGCGCTACGGCCGACCACCGCGCCGGAGAAGCTCCGACCACCGTGCCTTCATCCCTTCCGGCGGACTGTATGAAGAGAGAGGAGAGAGCTGTTTTTTGTTGATTTGTAGAGAGAGAAAGGGAGAAAGAAAATGAGGGTTTTGAACTAAAAAAGGATATTTATACCCCCTTGTTAAACCGGTTCGGTTCGCCTGAACCGACCCAGACTTGAACCGAACCGGTTCAGTCTCTCCTGCAGCCCAACACTGTTGCTCTCTTGGCCCATTTGTTGCTACTGTTTCGCTGTTTACACCCCTATAGTGCTGCCTGCACCCCCTCCCTATACCTATAGTATTTTTCTTTTAAATTCATGCATTTCTTTAATCATACAACATTAAAACTATGTTTCATGCATTTTTTTTATTAGTGTCTTAATTTTAAATATCATGCATTTTTTTATTTTTTGTTTTATTTAAATTTTATCTCTCTAATTTTAATTCATTTTAGGCTATGAAGTAACATTTCATACTTTTCTTTTTTCGTCTAATGTTTTAATTATCATGCAATTATTATCTTTTAGTTTATTTAATAGTTTAAGTCATATCTCATGCGTTGTGTTTAGTTAGCATTTTAAATATCATGCATTGTATAGTTTACTTATCGATTTAATTTCAAACTCATACTTTTTTTAACTAATATTTTCTTTTCGAAAACTTGTGTTTCATACTTTTTTAAATATGCTTAATGTCATGCATTTTATTTGGTAGTTATTCTAGTATGTGATGTTCTTTTTATGCTTAATGTTTCGGTATATTTCGTTTTGCATTATCTCTAGTATAATCTCATGCATTTTTTTAATTTTTGTTATGTATTTATTTTTATCCTACTTAGTGTGTATAATTAGGGAATTGATGTAATTTATTTTCGCGCATTTTTTTCTTTTTGAGACCATAGAATGTATTTAGGGTATGTAATATGTAACCGGCACACGCACTGACACGCGCACCGACACACCACTTTATTTATCGCTTTACGCTATTTTTATTTTTTTCCGCCGTTACGCGATTTCATCGTTAGCTTAGAAAAATATTTCCCTCAAAAAAAAAAAATCAATCAAATCAAATTCAAATTTCTTTTAAGTAAACCTTGGTATGTAATCCAAGTGATTTTCTTTTTATTTTCCTTAATCAAATGTTAATTAATTTAATATCCACATTAGACATGGATTTCGTGCAATTAAAATTGACCAACTTCATCGTATTTTCTTCTTATGCCTTGAGGCCTCTCATCTCTTCTTAAAACCTTTCTTTCAAAAATGTTAAAATCAATTCAACTCATCAAATAAGTTCTTTAGCCGAACTACTTGATTTTGATCCCGATTAATTTGGGTAAGTAGGCAAAGGGTTTCTACCCTTCCAAATCAATAAAAATAACCAAAAACATGTTTCATCTTTCTCCTTTCTTTCACTTTAACTCTTAACTTTTTTGATAAGTAAAATTAATTTAGCGCAAGATTAGAGAATAGGTAGAAGGTTCCTATGAGATACCATAGTCGGTTCGGGTGCCTAACATCTTCCCCAATCGAAACCAACATCCGAATCCAAGGTCTCATAAGGGTTTTTACTCACTTTTTCCCTTCCCGCGAATAAAAGTTGAGAGTTCAATGATTAAAGGTTCGAATCCAATCAATGATTCTGATACCCGAAAATCACGAGCACATAAATGGCGACTTCACTGGGGATGTTTTAGAGGGTTAAGCCTATTTTATCTTTCTTTACTTTTGCGCTTTATTTGCTTATACTTTTGTAAATACGTGCCTATTTGTTTATTTTCCTTTTTACGTGAGTGGCGAGATAAGTCCTACACCCGGGCTTGAGTGAAATATAAGATAGGAGTGGTAGAATCATAGTGACATGCCGAGAGTATTCTCGTGTGGTGGAACATGTGATATAACCACACTTAGCGGAGGATCTTGAAGTGATATACGTCGGCGTGTGTTGTCGCGTTTAGACATTATTGCTTTTAAGTTTCCGTCGAAGCTAAGGACCTTAGTTACCCTTTAACCCATCTTGGCCTTTAGGATGTAGTGCGGTGGCTAACCAAGTGTTGTTTTGGCTTTAGTCGACACGCGATGCTACACTCAAACTAGACTCTCCTACGGACGTTGTTGGACCGGGTGTCGTCCCGGGAATCCAATAAAGTTCGGAGGGGGTTGTAATTTGGGAACTGTGTTAGAACCCTGGTTACAAGTGCATTTGAAACCATAGTCCTTACCAAATGGCGTGTTTACCCTCAGCTCCAACTTTGTGTACTTAACCTCCCATGTTTTCTATGTTCTTTAGCATAATCATGCATACATGCATTCATTCATAAACCTTTTTCTCATCAAAAAAAATCGAAGGACTTAAACAAGTGTTTGTACACATCACAAAGGTATGGACCTTGTAAGAATGAACACCAAGGAATACAACTTCAAAAATCTTAACTAAGCTGTTGCTTTTATTAAGAACTTCTCCCTTGGTTACACTCTTACCTTTTGAAAAGGAACTGATTGCAATATCTTTACGAGTTTTCAACTGAAACCATGTTCCTCTGCGATGTTTACAATTCACTTTGACAAATCCTTCGATAACAAAAATTGTATATTTTTGCATAAGCATATCATGCATCATTTGGCATTCATAGTCTCTAGTCCGTGTCTCACATGGTGTCTTCTCAATAAAAGGTCAATCCATCAGTCTACTCGCATCTACAACACTCGGGCAAATCAGAATGGATCACCTTGAACAAGAGAACCACAAGCTTCGTGAAGAGGTGACAACCCTCCGGGCCGAAAATGAGATTTTGAGGAATTCAATATCTTTGATGACGTTTGCACAAAGTCAGCCATTAACTCTTCCTATTGTCAGCACTCAAGCTCAGCCGGTTGCTTCCACTACCCCGATTTCAACGGTGTTCGCAAGTACTCCTCAAAATGCTATGTTGGAAGGTTATCTCTGGAGTACACCTTTAAGTTCTGATGAATTATTCCGTCCTGTCGTCGCTGAGGTTCAAGCTCCTTTTGTACAAATGACAACGCCTATCCCTCAATCGGGCCCTTTGTTCCCTCAAGCTGCTATGACCTACTCATCTCCTTTGGTCAACACTGTTAAGCAAAACCATGAACCCATCCATCACTCAGAAGGTGTGGCTGCAAATGACCGGATAGATGAACTGGAAGAAAAGTTTGATAAAATACAGCTGGAATTGAAAGCTCTCCGTGGGACAAAACTGTTTGGCCAGGATGCTTATGATCTTTGCTTGATTCCCAATGTTGTGATACCACCCAAATTCAAGATCCCTGATTTTGAGAAGTACAAAGGGAATACTTGCCCTAAGGATCATCTAGTGATGTATGTGAGAAAGATGTCTGCTCATATCAAGGATGATGAACTTCTTATCCATTGTTTCCAAGAGAGTTTGATTGGTGCCGCACTGACATGGTACATGGGTCTGAACAAGGTTGATATCAAAACTTTTAATGATTTGTGCGAGGCTTTCGTCCAGCGATACAACTACAACTTGAACTCGGCCCCAAAAAGAGGTGAATTGCAGGCCATGACCCAAGATGATAATGAGTCCTTCAAAGCTTATGCCCAACGTTGGAGAGATTTCGCCGCGCAAGTCCGTCAATCTCTGGAAGAGAAAGAGTTGCCCGAGATTTTCCTTGATACTCTGGATCGGTTCTATTATGAGTGTATTTTGACAAGTGCATCCGGCAGCTTCGCAGAGATGATAACTGTGGGTATGCGCATTGAAGAATTGGTCTGAAAAGGACGTTTGGTCAAAGGAAGTTTTCCCACTGATGGATCAGAGGATGAAGACCAGGAAGCGAGTATGGTGGAAGGTTGGCCTCAACAACAGTATTTGGCTTATCACCCTGTTGCCTCTATTATGCCAATCACAAACGTTGTTTCAAATCCAGTGTGTGAACCCCAGTTTCAACAACAGCCTCGACAACAGGCTCCAAGAACACAGATTGATCCTATTCCTATGAAATATGCAGATTTGTTTCCAATATTGCTTGAAAGGAATTTGGTCTACACCAAGGCACCTCTTCCGTTGCCAGCAAAATTGCCAGCCCGGTACAGACCCGATCGCTTTTGTGCCTTCCATCAAGGGGCACCAGGTCACGATATTGAAGACTGCTTTGCTTTAAAGAAAATAGTTCAGAAACTGGTCCAAAAGAACCTATGGTCATTCTAAAGTTTGAACTCTGACATGGAAGTTAACTGGATCATGATATTCGTTGACACGTGGAATGTTTAGTTGCACTTAGGTCGTTGCTGATGTTTCTTTCTACTACTCATTTGTTCAATTAATATGTTTGTTTGCTGTTTTATGTTGTTCAAAAAAAATCCTTTCGTCCCACCCGAGGCGAAAGTGAACTTGTTTAGGGCTTTTTGCTTTATGTATTTTTCATCATTAATTAAAAAGTCGCTTTGATCCCGACTTTGTTTTATTTTGTGCTTTTTCTGGAAAAATGGTAATACAAAAAACCAAAAAAAATCTTTTTCTTTAATCATATTCGCATAATCATAATTTTCACTTATCTGTCAATCAATAATCAAAGCATGCATTAATAAACCCGTTGAACACCTTAATCTTGTACTCTCTCTCGACTTTGAGTTCCTTGTGTCTGAAACTGAAGAAAAGGAGGATGGATTCCCAATGAGAAATCTTGTCTACTGGGGCATCTCAGCCATTGAAGCTACAAAGAAGTATCAAGAAAGACTGTCCAAAAGATGACATTCAATTGCAAAAATTGGCAATGAGATGTTATCATTTGCCTTGTATATGAATTGTACTCCAGTACACACTTCAACAGGGGCAATCCCTCCCACCATCCCTCAGTATACAACATGAAGTTCAGAGTCCCGTCAATGGAAGTTCTGATGAAGGTTAAGCTTGTTGCACTTAAATGCATCGTGGTCTTATGTCATGGACGGTTATATCAAAAGGATGCAGCAAGTTTCGACAAAGAAGGCTCGTCGCCATGAATGTCAAAAAGTGGCCTTGTGCTCAAACATATGTTATCTGATTTTTACCAGACTCCAGGGGCAAAAGAATGTCTAATTGTAAAGAATGGTGATGAACTTGTATGTCCTGTGAATACCGATGCAGTCAAGAAATACTTTGTTAAAGTGAAAAAGCTCGATAAGTCGCAAACCTGAAAAGGCGGCTTAGGCAAAAAAGAGCGTCTCGGTGGACTGAAAACCCGAAAGGGCGGTCCACGCAAAAGTTAGAGACATGTAAAAAAAAAAAGAGAGAATGATGAAAAATGAAAAATGTTTATCCTGATAGGTTGAAACCCGCAAGGGCGATCTATGCAAAAGTTAAGGATTGTGACAAAGTAACTGCATCTGGTTGGACATGACTCACTTGGGGCATTTCAGCCGTCAAAAGATCTTCAACTTATGGCAAAGTAACGACATCTGGTTGGACAGGATTCACTTGGGGCATGTTAGCCATCAAAAGATGTCCAACTTGTGGCAAAGCAACTGCATCAAATCAGATATAGTTCACTTGGGGCATCTTAACTGTCAGAAGACCTTCGATATGGAGCGTCCACAAATCAAAACTTGGAACAGTGAAATTCAAAGTTGTTAGGGAGAACCGTGGTTATTGTGTTCAATGTACCTTTCCCATATAATTACCATTTTCCAAAATTTTCAAAATCTGTGGAGCCACGCTTTTGGCGGGCCACCACTCCATTTACATTAATTTGAGCCTGTGCTAATTTATTTGAAATTCTCATTTATTCTTTATTTGCGAAATTTTCTTTCATTTTTGATGTTAATATTTAAAGCAAAAAAAAATTCAAAAAAATATAGTTTTTCCATGTCTTTTGAAATGCATAAACAACAGGTACATCTTCTTTGAACTTATGAGTAGTTGAAGCATACATCAACATCCGTCTCAAGGACAGTTAAACTCTGCAAGTTAAGTGGGACCAAAGGCTATGAGATGACCTCTGTCAAAAAAAAAAGAGAAAAAGTGAAAAAAGAAAAAGCTCGCTAAGTCGAAAACCCGAAAGGGCGGCTTAAGCCAAGAATGAGCGTCCCGGTGGATTGAAAACCCGAAAGGGCGATCTAGACAAAAATTAGGGACATGCAAAAAAAAAAAGAATATATTCCCGGTGGATTGAAAACCCGAAAGGGCGGTCCAAGCAAAAGTTAGGGATTCAAAAGAAAGAACAATACAAAAAAAAAGTGATAAAAAGAAAACAAAGACAGAGGCATCACAATTCAAGTGGGCCAAATGGAAGAATGCACTTCAAGCTGGTTTACAAATGGCAACTTCTGTCGATTTGTTGTTTGATGGACTTGGTTCCTAGTGACTGGCGACTTCTGCCAAATTGTTGTTTGATGGACTTGGTTCCTAGTGAATGACAACTTCTGCCAAATTGTTGTTCGATGGACTTGGTTCCTAGTGAATGGCGACTTCTGCCGAGCTGTTTGATTGATGGATTTTGTTCCCAGTGAATGACGACTTCTGCCAGAATGATTGGTTAATGGGTTGTCACCCTTCAGTGGTTTGATTAACGGGTTGTTACCTTTTAGTGGTTTGATTATTGGGTCTTTCCCTATCAAGGGTTTGATTATGGAGCTTTACCCCATCAGTGGTTCGGTTAGCGGGTTGTACCCCGATAGTGTTTTGATTCATCCCTAATAATGACATCCCCTTTGAAGATTGCCGAGTGTTTGTTCTGCGATGTCGGTCCACCTCTTATTTTACTTGTCCAGTTTTGTTTCATCAAGTTATATACAGTCATATGGTCGTACAAGTTTCCTGCATATATTCATACCTTCATTCATATACATATTCATGCATATAAACATTCATGCACGTAACATGCACAATATCATTTATACAATTATTGCATTGACCATCTTGTGTCTTAGTTCAAATGTATCGCATAAAAGTGTCATCCCAATGTGTCTGATCGGTGTTGTCACCCTTAGTCTTGATGGGTCGTATCCCTTCAGTTTGGTCCTTTTTCATCCGTGTGTGTCAAGCGAATAGCTTGCAAACCTCTTTTGTTACCTGTGTGTCAAGCGAGCTTGCAACCTTCTCTGTTCCATGTGCGTCAAGCGAATAGCTTGCAAACGTATTTTGTTACCTGTGTGTCAAGCGGATAGCTTGCAACCTTCTCTGTCCCATGTGCGTCAAGCGAATAGCTTGCAAACATATTTTGTTACGTGTGTGTCAAGCGAATAGCTTGCAGATCACTTTTGTTACGTGTGTGTCAAGCGAATAGCTTGCAAACCTCTTTTGGTTACCGTGCGCATGCGAATAGCGTGCAAGTACCTTTTTTTGTTACACATGTGTCAAGCGAATAGCTTGCAATACCTTTGGAAGTCGGGTTTGATGTCCTGATTAATGCCTTTGAATCAGGTTAATACCCTGCAAATGCTCTGAACCAGGATAATAGCCCGCAATTACTTGTGTGTCAAACAACCATTTTACCAATGTCTTTTCAATCTCCCAGAATGACTATTCCAAAAGTGTCCTTTGTTAAATGCTTGAATGTTCGTCGTTACCTCAGTAAAGGTAATTGACAGTTTTACCCTTTCGTATGTTCGTCGTTACCCCAGTAAAGGTAATTGACAGTTTTACCCTTCGTATGTTTGTCGTTACCCCAGTAAAGGTAATTGACAGTTTTACCCTTTCGTATGTTCGTCGTTACCCCAGTAAAGGTAATTGACAGTTTTACCCTTCGTATGTTCGTCGTTACCCCAGTAAAGGTAATTGACAGTTTTACCCTTCGTATGTTTGTCGTTACCCCAGTAAAGGTAATTGACAGTTTTACCCTTCGTATGTTCGTCATTACCTCAGTAAAGGTAATTGACAGTTTTACCCTTTTCGTATGTTCGTCGTTACCCCAGTAAAGGTAATTGACAGTTTTACCCTTCGTATGTTCGTCGTTACCCCAGTAAAGGTAATTGACAGTTTTTCAGTTCGTATGTTCGTCGTTACCCCAGTAAAGGTAATTGACAGTTTTACCCTTCGTATGTTTGTCGTTACCCCAGTAAAGGTAATTGACAGTTTTACCCTTCGTATGTTCGTCGTTACCCCAGTAAAGGTAATTGACAGTTTTACCCTTCGTATGTTTGTCTTTACCCCAGTAAAGGTAATAGACTGTATTTCATTTCGTATATTCGCCTTTATCACAGTAACGGTAACAGACATCTTTTTCATCCCAGTAACACTTTATTTGGTTCTCGAGTTAGTATCTTCGTCGTCATTGCATTCGTACTTGCATAACAGACAACTCATATCATTACATCCATAGAGCTTTCTCGATTTCTAAGTTGGTCAAAAATTGGTGTACTTGATATTTAAGTCTCTCCGACCCGTCGTTTCAACAACTTTCGTCCTTTTAAATCCTCATGACGGAGAAACTTAAATAGGGGCATCTGTCATACCCTAATTTTTGACCAACTTATTTTTTATTTATTCGTACGTTGATCTTTTTCAGTCGTTCGTTCGCGCGCTAATTTTTGTAATATCTGTTTTTATTCGTACTTGTGGTCACATTTATTTTTCGTTCGTCGTTTATTTTTAATATCGCTCGCGTATTTAATTTCGTAATTTTTTTTACTCGCGTTTTGTGCGTATTTTAGTGTAGCGTAACGTTTGCGTTCTTAAAGTTCATTTTATTCACGTCGTCGTTTTATTGTTTTAATTAGCGTAAAAAAGCCGCGTATCTCAGTCGTATCAGACAAAATTTCGGCAGAGAGGTATTTTAAAATACCTCATTTTTTGGTTCCGACGGGACATTTTTATTATTTCTTTTATTAATTTTCGTTTTTAATTATTTAATTATTTATTTAGTTATTTCTTTTTTTCATTTATTTATTTATTGTTATTTATTTATCAGATTTTATTTTTTTTAAGTCATTTTAGTCCACTTGTCAATTTATCATTGGTCCTGTCCAACTTTTTCTCCAAGAAACTGCAGGGGTATTTTTGTCATTTTCAGGGTATCAGTGAACAGTACTATAAAAGTACTGTTCACGCGTCAGAATGGTCCCCCAAGGGTCAGGTCAGTCACAATCAAGTCAAAAAAAGTCATAAATCATCAAAAACACAAAAAAACCTTTCTCTCTCTGGAATTTTAGATCAAACCTCATAAATCCTCAAGAACATGATGAATCTTCATGAACATTCATGAAGATCAAAATCCAGCAACAATTTCAACCAAAGTTTAAACCATTTTCGAATCCAAATAACCAACACCAACAACATATTTTCGGATCTTAATCACCAACACCAAATTTTCGGATCCAAATCCGCACAAACAACCAACACAAATCCATAATTCATCAACAAAATCCAAACATCAAACAACCACCACAAGATTTCGGCCAAACCGAAATCATTCAAACAGGAACCATAAATCCTTTTTTTTTTTTCGGCCAAAATTTCAACAAGGTAGAAACTCATCAACCAACACAAATCGAAAACGCAAGGCTAAAAAAGAAAGAAGAAACCAAAATCCAAAAGAAGAAGGAACCGAAAAAGGAAAAGAAAAAGAGGAAACCGAAACGTGAAGAAGGAAACGCGTGAAGGAACGGCAAAAAAAAGTAGCAAGCGCGCAACCAAGAGGTAGAGATTCAATCTTGTTTTTTTTTCTATTTTGTTTGTGTAGATCTAGTACTGGTATGTGTTGCTTTTGAAAAACTAAACTTGGATCTGGATAGAGAAGGAAGAGATGAAGGTTGTAGTGTAAAAAAAATTTTTAAAAAAAACAAGTTTGGAACTCCGGCGCGGCGGCGCTACGGCCGACCACCGCGCCGGAGAAGCTCCGACCACCGTGCCTTCATCCCTTCCGGCGGACTGTATGAAGAGAGAGGAGAGAGCTGTTTTTTGTTGATTTGTAGAGAGAGAAAGGGAGAAAGAAAATGAGGGTTTTGAACTAAAAAAGGATATTTATACCCCCTTGTTAAACCGGTTCGGTTCGCCTGAACCGACCCAGACTTGAACCGAACCGGTTCAGTCTCTCCTGCAGCCCAACACTGTTGCTCTCTTGGCCCATTTGTTGCTACTGTTTCGCTGTTTACACCCCTATAGTGCTGCCTGCACCCCCTCCCTATACCTATAGTATTTTTCTTTTAAATTCATGCATTTCTTTAATCATACAACATTAAAACTATGTTTCATGCATTTTTTTTATTAGTGTCTTAATTTTAAATATCATGCATTTTTTTATTTTTTGTTTTATTTAAATTTTATCTCTCTAATTTTAATTCATTTTAGGCTATGAAGTAACATTTCATACTTTTCTTTTTTCGTCTAATGTTTTAATTATCATGCAATTATTATCTTTTAGTTTATTTAATAGTTTAAGTCATATCTCATGCGTTGTGTTTAGTTAGCATTTTAAATATCATGCATTGTATAGTTTACTTATCGATTTAATTTCAAACTCATACTTTTTTTAACTAATATTTTCTTTTCGAAAACTTGTGTTTCATACTTTTTTAAATATGCTTAATGTCATGCATTTTATTTGGTAGTTATTCTAGTATGTGATGTTCTTTTTATGCTTAATGTTTCGGTATATTTCGTTTTGCATTATCTCTAGTATAATCTCATGCATTTTTTTAATTTTTGTTATGTATTTATTTTTATCCTACTTAGTGTGTATAATTAGGGAATTGATGTAATTTATTTTCGCGCATTTTTTTCTTTTTGAGACCATAGAATGTATTTAGGGTATGTAATATGTAACCGGCACACGCACTGACACGCGCACCGACACACCACTTTATTTATCGCTTTACGCTATTTTTATTTTTTTCCGCCGTTACGCGATTTCATCGTTAGCTTAGAAAAATATTTCCCTCAAAAAAAAAAATCAATCAAATCAAATTCAAATTTCTTTTAAGTAAACCTTGGTATGTAATCCAAGTGATTTTCTTTTTATTTTCCTTAATCAAATGTTAATTAATTTAATATCCACATTAGACATGGATTTCGTGCAATTAAAATTGACCAACTTCATCGTATTTTCTTCTTATGCCTTGAGGCCTCTCATCTCTTCTTAAAACCTTTCTTTCAAAAATGTTAAAATCAATTCAACTCATCAAATAAGTTCTTTAGCCGAACTACTTGATTTTGATCCCGATTTATTTGGGTAAGTAGGCAAAGGGTTTCTACCCTTCCAAATCAATAAAAATAACCAAAAACATGTTTCATCTTTCTCCTTTCTTTCACTTTAACTCTTAACTTTTTTGATAAGTAAAATTAATTTAGCGCAAGATTAGAGAATAGGTAGAAGGTTCCTATGGGATACCATAGTCGGTTCGGGTGCCTAACACCTTCCCCAATCGAAACCAACCTCCGAATCCAAGGTCTCATAAGGGTTTTTACTCACTTTTTCCCTTCCCGCGAATAAAAGTTGAGAGTTCAATGATTAAAGGTTCGAATCCAATCAATGATTCTGATACCCGAAAATCACGAGCACATGTCATATTTTACTTGGTAGACCTTGGCATTTTGATAATGATATTAGTTATCGGGGACGGGATAATGTGATGTTGTTTACTTGGGGCACTCACAAGATTTCTATGACATCTATTTTACCATTTGATAAGAACCCGAAAGAGAAGAAAATGAATTTCCTAGTGATGACTCAAAATGAAAAGGAACTTGTTGATTATGTTAAGGAAACTAAATGTTTTTGTCCGGTTGTAATCAAAGGGCTGATGAGTGTTGTGAAAGAAGAGATTCCGATACCAGGTGAAGTCTTAGAGATTCTAAAAGATTTCAATGAACTGATTGCAGATGAGCTTCCAAATGATTTACCTCCCATGAGAGACATTCAACATCAAATAGACTTGATTCCAAGATCTAGCCTACCAAACCTTCCTCATTACCGCATGAGTCCTAAAGAGAATGTGATTTTAAGGGAGCAGATTAGGGATTTACTAAGAAAGGAATTCATCCGTGAGAGCATGAGTCCTTGTGTTGTCCCAATCCTTTTAGTACCAAAGAAAGGAAATCAGTGGATGATGTGTGTTGACAGTAGAGCCATCAACAAGATAACTATCAAGTATCAGTTTCCAATTCCCCGTTTAGAAGACATGTTTGATGAGTTGTCAGGGTCTAAGGTGTTTTCGAAAATAGACCTGCGTAGTGGATATCATCAGATCAGAATTAGATCTGGAGATGAGTGGAAGACATCTTTCAAGAGTAAGGATGGACTTTATGAATGGCTAGTGATGTTTTTCGTATTGTCAAACGCCCATAGCACCTTCATGAGATTAATGAATCAGGTTCCGCGCTCCTTTATTGGATCCTTTCTAGTAGTTTATTTTGATGATATTCTAGTTTATAGTAAGTCTAAGAAAGAGCACCTGGAACATGTGAGGCTGGTTTTGCAAGTTTTACAAGATAATCAGTTGTACATTAATCTGAAAAAGTGTACATTTAGTACCAACAAGTTACTTTTCTTGGGGTTTATAGTTGGTGAAGAAGGAATCCAGGTCAATGAAGAAAAAGTGATGGCTATTAGAGATTGGCCTGCCCCTAAATCAATTACCGAAGTACGAAGTTTTCACGGGCTGGCCACTTTTTATATAAGGTTTATCAGAGATTTCAGCACTGTCACTACACTAATCACTGAATGTTTGAAGAAAGGAAAATTCAATTGGGGTTCCGAGCAAGAGCAGAGTTTTACTTTAATAAAAAAGAAGTTATGCACCTCCCCAGTCCTAGCTCTTCTTGATTTTGAAAAGGTGTTTCAAGTTGAATGTGATGCTAGTGGAATTGGAATAGGAGTTGTTTTGTCTCAAGAGAAGAAACCAATTGCTTTCTTTAGCGAGAAGTTGAGTGACACTCGCCAAAAATGGAGTACTTATGACCAAGAAGTTTATGCCGTTTTCAGAGCCCTTCGTCAATGGGAGCATTATCTAATTCATAGAGAGTTCATTCTGTTTACTGATCATCAAGCTCTGAAATTTCTCCATAGTGAGAAAGTAATAAATAAGATGCACGCTCGGTGGGTGAGTTTTCTGCAAAAATTCCCATTTATTATTCAGCATAAATCTGGTGCTCTTAACAAGGTAGTTGATGCTTTAAGTAGAAGAGCTTCTTTGCTTGTCACTTTAGCACAAGAGGTTGTGGGTTTTGAATGTCTGAAGGAATTGTATGATAGTGATGCTGAGTTCAAAGAATTAGGGGTCAAATGCAAGGAGCGTCCTTGTGCAAATTTTCATATTCGAGAAGGATACCTTTTTAAAGGAGACCAACTGTGCACTCCTTTCTCATCATTGAGGACGAAATTAATTAGGGACCTACATAGTGGCGGTCTTAGTGGACACATGGGGCAAGATAAGACCATTGCTAGTCTAGAAGAAAGGTTTTATTGGTCGCACTTGAGAAAAGATGTTGGAACCATAGTCAAGAAATGCTACACTTTCCAAGTTTCTAAAGGTCAGTAGCAGAACACTGGTCTTTACATGCCTTTACCCATTCCTGATGACATTTGGCAGGAATTATTTATGGATTTCGTGTTGGGTTTGCCTCGTACCCAGCGAGGTGTGGATTCTGTGTTTGTGGTTGTGGACCGATTCTCCAAGATGTCCCATTTCATTTCATGCAAGAAGACTACGGATGCATCCAACATAGCCAAACTGTTTTTCAGAGAGGTCGTGCACCTTCATGGGGTTCCTACATCTATTACCTCCGACAGAGAAACCAAATTTCTCAGTCATTTCTGGATTACTCTGTGGAAATTAGTTGGAACATCACTGAACAGGAGTTCAACTGCTCACCCCCAGACTGATGGACAAACTGAGGTCACGGGCAGGACTTTGGGAAATATGATTCGTTGTGTTTGTGGTGACAAACCGAAACAGTGGGACTTGGCTTTACCTCAGGTTGAATTTGCTTATAACAGCATTGTGCATTCTGCTACCGGAAAAACACCTTTTGCACTTGTTTATACTTTTGTCCCAAGGCATGTGGGTGATTTTATTAAGTTACCTAAAGCTCCTGGAGTTAGCGTAGCTGCTGAAAAGATGGCTGCAGAGATTATGACTGTGAACGATTATGTCAAGGCCAAGTTAGAAGCTACCGGGTTGAAAAATAAAGCTACTGCAGATAAACAGCAAAAAGTCAAGGTTTTCAATGTGGGGGATGATGTGATGGTGTTTCTGCAAAAAGAGAGATTTACTGTTGTTACCTACAGCAAGCTACAACCCTACAAGTATGGTCCATTCAAAGTGACTCGCAAGATCAATGATAATGCATATGTGGTAGCACTTCCAAATTCTATGAACATTTCCAACACTTTAAATGTGGCAGACATTCATGAATAACATGCATATGAAGTCCTTTATCAAGATGAGAACTTGGGGTCAAGTTCTTCAGAGGTGGAGGAGACTGGTGTAAGAGGGTTTTCTTAGTAATTTATAGTATTTTATTTTAGCCAGATCTTATTAATTTTCTAGAACTTTCTATTATTACGTCGTTTTGTTTTATTTCGGCCCACAGGTTTGTTATTTCTTTCACTATATAAGCAGAACTTATGCAGCCTAAGAGACAGACTTTTATTCATTAATAATATTCGAGACTTTTCTCTCAATTCTGGTGGATTCCAGAAACCCTTATTTGTTAGGTTTGTCGCTTGCAGCCTGTCTGTTTATCTTTTAGGTTTAGCGTTTGCTAACCCTTGCTTTCGTACTGCGTCAACTTGGTTCACAACGTGTGGGAAATAGAATAAGATGATTAATAAGGTTTGGAGGCCAAAGTCTAGATCAACCGAGTCCATACAAAAAGTCAATCAAATATATAAAACTGCAAATGTTTGGCAGACTAGCCACGAGAACATCCCAATTTTGGTGATTTTGGTACTAGCAAACCTCCTAAAGTGGGACGACTTACGCTAGACTTAGTGTAATCGTAAATCTCCATGTAAAGTCCTAAAATGTCTCAAGGTTCTCATAGAAAAGTTGGGGGAAAGATCAAACATTCATTTCAAACAACTGGTAAAAATAAGGTGGTTAAGGCCACTGTGGAAGAAGGGATGTCATCCGCAGAGATCATTGTCAAGTACAACGAGGAGTTCATGACATAACATATGATTAAACCCCTAACTAATGTTCCTGAGAGATAATTGGTCGTAAATTGGAAGGCAGAGGAGATAGCAACACAAGTTACGACCCCTCACCAGGACTCAGAAGAGAAGGAAACATAGGAATCAATATATACATTAGATAAAACAAACTCTACAACTGATTACCAAAGTCCAAAGTCAAGGTGAGAACAAGATCTCATTGCATGAGGTGCGGGAAATGCTTGATAAGGAATTTTCATTAGACGATCTTAAGGCACAATTCATTGAAAGGGATGCGACAAAGTTTCTGGCCCATGATATTCGAAATCAGAATGTGATACAGCAGAGTATGAAAATATGGTTGTATCAACTGATTTCTCAGAGATAGGTGATGAAGAATGTGACAACTATCCCTTCTGGTTTTCATTGAAAGGCTTGTATCAACTGAACTCTCAGAAATATGTGATGAAGAATGTGACAAGGCTTCTAGAGATGCCTAAAATGTTCATGATACAAGCCTTCAAGGGAAAAAAAACTATCAATGAAGATATTCATCATGTTCAGACACTCCAGGAAGCAGCAGAGTGTGAAAATATGGTTGTATCAACTGATTTCTTAGAGATATGTAATGAAGAATGTGACAGCTATCCAAAATTTAAAGAGGATTCAATGTTAGGCATATTGTTCAACGATGATATTGATAACATCATGACAATCATAAATACCATTTACCTATTTCCTCTTGACTTATGGGGAAGTGATTTTAATTAGCTAAGAGAACTTAAAGGAGATGTCTTTGTGGAATACAATGAGTGGATCACATTAGTATTTGTCTCATACCTGTTACTCGTCCTATACCCGTGTTTTGAAATCAGGGAAAACTCAAACTCATACTCAAACCCAGTCAAAACGGGAAAAACCCGTCTAATTGAGTTTGGTTTGGGTGGGTAACTGTGGGTATGAGTTTTGTTCCATGCCTACTCATCCCATTGACGAAATTTTAAAATTTTCTAACCACATTTTTATATTCATTCCACAATTTGTCATAAAAAATATAATCATTCACCATTAATTTAAAAGTTAATTACCTTTAACTAAAATTATATGTTGTTTACAAGAATTTTTTAACTAAAATTATTAATAAAATATATTGATATTTTTTTATTAATAAACATATAATTAAATATAAGTAGGTATTTTAAATTAGCCTTGAATGCAATTTTAACCCATATTTTGCCTAATTTTAGATTTTAACCCTCATATTTTAAAACTCGAATTTTATCCACCATATTTTGTAATTTTCAGGATTTTGTCTCCTTCCCCACCAAAACCCCAAAGGATAGTTCTTATGTGGATCATATAGTATCATTTTATTATCCACCTAATTAATTAACATTAAATGTTATTTTATTATTTATTTTTTCAAATTATAAAATTTTGATTAAAAAGAAGGCATGAAAATTAAAAAAAATCAATAAAAAACAGAAAATACTAGAAAATCAGTAAATAAATACAAATTAAAAAACCATAAAAGATGCAATAAAAATATTATACAAAAACCAGAAAATCCCAATAATAATACTAAGTTTTCCATGTAATTTTGTTGGGATTTTGCTGGTATATTTTATACATCTTTCTGGGTTTTTTACTGATTATTGTTATTATTATTTTTCAAATTTCCATATACTTTTTTTATTCAAATTAAAATAATATTTAATATTAATGAAATAGGTGGGTAATAACATAATATTATATAATCCACATAAACATTGTTACGCTAGCAAAAATGAGTATAAATATGGTTGAATGGGTAAAATTCCGAAAAATACAAAATAAAATATCGCTAGAATTATGAATTAATGAATTAAAAAAATAGTTGAAATTTAAAATTAATCAAAATAGACGAGGTAAAATTGTATTTAAGCTGTCTAGAAGTCCTAACTCAATTGACAAATGTCGAAATTGCAAGTTCAGACGTCGTGACGCTAGTTCAAACCCGAAACCTCACAGTTGTGTGTGAGTTTAATTTCAGTGGATTACCACTCCATCTAAGACAAACAAAAATTGTATTTAAGCCCTTTAAACTATAATCAAGACCTAATTACTACATTATTAATTTACTCTCTTAATCTCAAAATAATTGTCTTATGTCTCAAAATAATTGTCACTTTAGAATATCAATGCAGTATTTATTTATTTTTTCTACTATTATATCCTTATTTATTGAATTTCATTCAACTTAACTACTCCAATAATTATAAAATATAAAAGTATATATAAAATATAAAAGTATATTTTAGTCAAACAAATATATAAAGATATTTTAATGATTGATATTACTTTTATCATTAAAATCAATCCAATTAATCATTTTCTTAAAGATTTTGAAAAGGAGAGGGTATTACGTAAAAAAAAGTAAATGGTCACTTTGGTCCCTAACTCTGCATCTCGCTGTCGCAAAGGTTCCTGACTCATGATTAAATACAAAGTCGTCACTGAATGTGTGCTTCCGTTATTGGTTTAATTCATGATGTTAAAAACTTATGTTAACTGATGAGGTGACAGGCATGAGGTGTCAGATGGACCAAAAGTGAAATTAGAAAATACTCCTTCCGTTTTTAATTATAAGCAAAATTGACTTTTTAGGTTTATCATTTAACGATGTATGTGGTTTACAATATGGGCCACATACATCATTAAAGGAACGTACATAAAAAATCAATTTTGCTTATATTTAAAAACGGATGGAGTACTCACTTTGTTGCTTGAACCAAAAATTAATATCCCCAAATTAAATCTCAAATCCTTTTTTTTTTTTTGAAGACGTTAAATCTCAAATCCTTAAATCCCTAATTTAATCTCAAATCCCTAAATCTCGAATTTGGAACAAAGAGGAAATTAGATGAAATTAAGGATTTGAGGATTAAATTTGAGATTTAGGGATTTGAGATTCAATTTGGGGATATTGATTTTCAGTTCAGGGACTAAAATGACAATTTTCTACTTTCAGTTTAGTCCATGTGATACCTCATGCACAACAAGTCATCGGTTAACTGAATTTTTTAACGTCAGAGACTAAACTGAAAACGAAAGTGCACATTCAATGACTACTTTGTATTTAATCATGAATCAATAACCTTTATGACGTATTCTCTCCAATCACTATTATAAACAAAAATTCACTTTTTAGATTCATTTAATAAACGATGGGGTAACACTTCAGTGCCTTTGACTTTTGGTGTCTTTGCTCTTATCTCTCTATAAACCATTCACTCTCTTTCATCTAAATAATTTTTTTTAATCATTCATCCAACCTTCTCTCTCATTTAAAATAAACTAAATACATCCGAAAGCACCAAAGCTAAAAACACCGAAGTACCACCCTAAACGATGTATATAATATATATATATATATCATATACATCATTTATCGAATGAACCTAAAAAGTAGCACGAGAGTACATGGTAAGTGACCATTTACTAGAAGGAAAAAAAAAAAGGAAAACAACATCGTATTGGTGGCAATGATGACCGTAAGTCAAGCTCGTGTCCGTGTCTGGTGCTACTCTCAAAAGACACTTTTTCTTCTCTCTAACACTGTTGTTTTCACTTTCACATTCATTCCATTATTATACCTTTTTCTTCTGTTGGAAACTTCTCTCTCTCTGGAAAGTCCCAGGTATTCATAATTTAATCAATCTTTCATTTTTGTTCATCCCCATGTTCTCTTCCTTTTCTCTTTCAACCAATTCAAAACACCCCACAATCTTTTTCTGATCATTTCCTTTCTCTACTCCAAACAAAGTTACTGTTTTTACTGTAAAAAACAAAAATGGATGCTATAAGGAAGCAAGCTAGTAGATTGAGGGAACAAGTTGCCAAACAACAACAGGTGATCGTTTTATGTGGGTTGTTGTTTCTCAATTTTGCAGTACTACTATAGTAACATCATTAATTTAACTTGAACTTCTGTTTAAACAAGCTTATTCTATGTTTGGTTCCACTTTTTGTAAGAGGCAAAATTGATCTTAGAGGTGTAGAAGAATTGATTTTGACATGTTTGGTTGTTATTTAATAGAATTGATTTTGCCTCTAGAAGTGATTATGACTTGAAGCTAGAATTTGTAGTTTTTGCCTCTAGAGTTGATTTTTAGCTTTGGATTTATCATTCAACTCACTTTCACATGAATGTATCCCAATATAAATCATTTTCACCTGATATTGACTTGTAGCCAAAATCAATTTTACAAAATCAATTAATTCAAAATCAATTTTGGTCACCGCATAACCGAGCACTTGCTTAGTATTTTTTTATGCCATTTTGGAAGAGACAAAATGTGTTTTGGAGATGTACAATTGATTTTGATATGTTTGGATGTACTCTAGTAGAACTAGAATTTATTTTAAGTTGAAGCTATAGTTTGTAGATTTTGCTTCTAGAATTGATTTTTAGCCTCGACTTTATTGTTCAACCCACTGTTATGTGAGTTTATTCGAACATAAATCACTTTACATTCAACTTACTTAGTCAAAATCAATTTCATAGAATCAATATATTAAAAATAAATTTTTGCACCGCAAAACCAAATACACGCTAAGGCTTGTTTTTGCTTCATGATTCAACTTATGGTGTTGGTGCGAAATCCTTAGACAGAAAGTGTAGATTCTGTTTGTGAATTGTTCACTTTACTATGTTAGTAGTTGTAGTAATGTTTTCATTTCATTCATTTGACTTTTGTCTTATATCATGTTGTTGATGCTGTTGTTGTTTTGCAGTCTATACTTAGACAGTTGGGCCAACTTAGCAATGAACCGCTCATGGCTGATGAATTTGAACTTGAATGTTTTCATAAACTTCAAAAGTTATACACTTCTACAAAGACTGCTAAGGTGTATTTGTATTATCAGTCCATTTATCAATTGGGGACTGACATTTATTAACTTTAGAGAGCTTTGTTTGGTGAAGTTTTTAACCAATATGGTGTTTACAGCATTTTCAGCGGCATATCGTTCGGGGCGTTGAAGGATTAATTTCTGTTAGTTCCAAGCAGATGGAGATAGGTGACGTTAATTTTGACCTTTTGCCTATGATTAATTTTGTTTATGCCTCAAGGCCTATAGTTGATTGATGTTTTATTTTGTATACTAAAGTGAGGAAGTTAGCTAAGGACTGTTGTAAGTATGGGAATGAGAACGAGAATCAAGATAGTACTTACCCCCTTGCAAGGGCTTCTCTTCAATTTGGTAACTCCTATGATATATTGGAAAATGAGAGGGAGACTTTGCTTGGGATCTTAGGTGATCAGGTAATCTTTTGGGATATTTCTTTGATACTCTTTGGTGTAGTTTTTAAGAGTTCATTTTGTGAAATATTACTTTACATCACTGTAAAATATATGATGTTATCAATGTACAAATTAATGTTCTTTAGCGTAACATTATGCCTAATCTGATTTACTGGTAATCTTGCTGCTATAATTTTGGACTATCACATACACCCTCAGTTGCACGGACACTTCTGACTGAAGGCGTATCCCAGTGTCTGACACGTGTCGTGTCTGACCCGGACACAACACCAACACTTGTGATCACATTGAATTATGTCGTTTTCTCAAAATTTTATCGGTGTCAACGTGTCCGTGTCACTGCTGTGTCCAGTGTTTGTGTCTGTGTCCGTGCTTCGTTACACAGTAGTTTTGAGGATTTCATGAACAGATCAACTTAGGAGAAGTACATTTCAACAAAAACATTCACATGATGCTTCATAAGTCATATTATTTCCTTTTGCTTGATAGGATATAAGAAGCCATAGTTCTCTGGAACTATTCACTTGTTACTGTTAGTGCTGCTTAATGGAATTCCTAGCTCTTCGAAACTATTAGTAATATACCGTTGATTTTGTAAAAGGTTATTTTGTCTTTTAGAGTAATTTGCATGTCAGGTTTTGAGTGTTTGATCTTGTTCCAAACGAGAATAGTGCTTCTAATTATGCTTTAGGTTTTGTATAGATCTCTGAGCCACTGCGGGCACAAATAACAGGAGCTCCTTTGGAAGATGCACGCCACCTCACCCACAACTACGACAAACTTCGTCAAGAAGTAGAAGGCCAGGTAGTAATTTACTCCCACAATGGCATGCATATGGTGGTGTGCAATGCGTGATACTTATCTTAGATATCTTCTCATCAGGCTGCTGAAGTTTTGAGGCGTCGATCAAAGTTGAGGGATTCTTCTCTTTCTGCAGAAAGTTCCATGAGGCTTCAGAGTGCAGAAAAAAAGTTGAAAGAGCATAAATCTGCCTTGGTGGCACTTGGTAGAGAAGCAACTGCTGCTATGTCATCAGTTGAGGAACAACAGCAACATATAACTCTCCAGAGCCTTTCTACAATGGTATTGCTAAACTCTTTATGGAAGTTGTTTCTTGCTGTGAGATTGCTGATTTGACTTTTCATTTTAATCTTGGTTCAACTATGAAATTAATCTTGGTTCAACTGTTTGAGTGGAGTTTTACCTTTGGTTCTCAGCCTCCCAATAGGTGTAACTTGATAGGGATTCGAGCCCAGATTCCCCGGGTTCTCCTCCTTGTAGGGGAAAGTTACTTCCACTCTACCAACACCTCATTTGTTGCTGATTTGACTTTTATGTGCCATTTTACTTTGTTAATATATTGTTAACAGCTGAATAGATGTCAATTGTTCAAATTTTGAAGATGTAAATATTTGTTGGTCAAGTTATTTTATTTTCTTGTTTGTCATTGGCAAGGTTTCTTCCTAATGATGATTCAAGAAGAGATAAACAAATTCTACATGCTTTCACATAAAACTTTCCACAGTCAATCTGTCCATTAGGGTGTAGAACTTTAGTGTGTTGAAAGTGAAATCTTCATACTAAATGCAGGGTTCGGTTACTTGAAATGATAGACTGTTGGTAGTAATTAGATTTCTTCACACCCTAGTGATCAATTTTCTGTAGCCATGGGCTCAATATTTTTGAGAATCTAAATTCATAATTTTTTTAATGGGTTATCTTATCGAATGTTTGTTTCGCTCATGCGATTGTGCATTGGTTGTACTATTTTCTAATTATAGTATTTTGTATAGTTTTCAATCTTTAAGCAAATCGTTCTGATTTATCTCCTCCCTCCCCCAAACAAAAAAAAAACTTATTTTTCACCTTTCCATTTGTTCCCCTTTTTGGTAGGTGGACGCTGAGAGAGCTTTTCACCAGCATGCCCTTGTTATTCTAGATAAACTACATGCTGAGGTTAGTTACTACGCCACCAATATTTCTTTCAAATTGGAATAATAATTCTTTCAAATCGGATCAAATTTGTAACCTGTACCTTTTATTGGATGTTCTTGGAGTTAGATGATCATGATTGATGAGAGACAACCACAAGACTCTACAACATTTCCACAGTCAAAAGAGGAACATAATCAACCTGCAAATGACAAAGCTAATTCAAATGGCATTGGGTATAAACACAACACCCAAATGGGCACATACTTTTTTGCAAAGGTAAGTCACAATAAAGAAATAACAAAATTGCCTTTAGAGATCCTACATTACATTACATTATATTGCAACCACATTCCTGCAGTTGACTGTTGATCAAGACAAAGCCTATAGAGATGATTTAGCTTTGGTTTTGCTGCAACTAACATCAAATCTTGATCTTCTTTTTTTCATATCTTTTTAATGTTGATCTTTATTCTACTTGCTTATTTGAATTTCTGTATGTTTGATATATTATATTTGTCCAATTTATTTAAGCAATAAAATATATGAATCTTAATCCAGCTACCTCTTTTACATGGGACGCAGAATGTGTAACACAGGGAATGCCATGAGAAGTTCATTTTATTCACAAACAAACTCATAAAATAAGACAGATCTTGGTGCAAAAAGGAAAAGAAAAAGAATAAGAAATTGTTGTTTTAGAATCATTCGAAATTTGTCCCGTGCAATATTTTATCTGCATTCTGAAATTGATTCATGCTCATCTTGATTTGCCATGTAGGTCATACATCCGTTTGATGCTCAAGCTGAAGGGGAGTTAAGTTTATCAGTTGACGATTATGTTGTAGTCCGTCAGGTATTTCTTTGAAGATTTTTGAGTCAGTATATGGTTGAACTTAAGTAATTCTGGAAAAAATATATAATTATCCATTAACACATTCATATAGTTTAGCATTTTCCACCTAACAGAGTTGCTGTTGATTTAGTCATTACAAAAGTAAGTTATCAGAATGATAATTACTATTATTATTGTTGTTGTTGTTGTTATTAATGATGATTATGATGATGATGATGATGATATCATTATTAATGTTTGCAGAAGTAGGTAGCAACATTTATTGACAATGAAACCAGTCTAGCTGATTTGACTTGCATTTTTATTTTCCTTTTGGTGGTTGAATTTCCAGGTTGCTGCCAATGGATGGTCTGAAGGAGAATTCAATGGCAATGCTGGATGGTTTCCCTCTGCTTATGTACAGAGACAGGACGTAGTACCAGCGAACAAGATACCGGAATAACATCAAAGTTATGCCAACATTGGTCTTTTGATTAGATGCGACAGTAATTGTAAATTCTCATAATCACAGATTAGGCGCATTTGAAAGCCATAATATCGTGTGATTGCAATTTTTTTGGGGTGGTTCTGTGATCTGTGCAGTATGTTATACATGTAATCATAAATTGTAACAGTATATAGAAATTCAAATATGTAGTTTGAGATATGATTTGATTTGCTTAAGCCCTTAGGGTCATCTAAGGAACTTAGTTTTTGAGATGGATAAATGTCCATATTAAATAGAATGGTCTGTAATTCTAAATGAAAACATGGTGAGAAATATTGCATTAACAAAATTTTCAATGTATCTTATGTATAAAGTAATTGATATATCTTCATTTTTAAGTGGAATGATGTGTTGCTAGACTAACAGACATAAATATAGCTTCTGTTTACTTGCTGGGTCCCAGGGATTTGAATGGTTTAAGTAGATTATTGAAAGCAGAATGAATATTCAAATAAGACTCACAGGTCATAAACAATGCACAATTGCATACCAACCTCAACTACTAGCATATTTAAACATTTTCATATGTTGTTCTTAAAAAAATAATGTGGCGGAAAAGGGAAAAGACAGTGACTTGTCACTCAAGAAACTAAGCATAAAATAATATGGCGATAAAGTAATAACGATGATATTAGGACTCCGCTAACTTCTGCACTCTTTTAACATATCATTTTTTCTCTATCACTTCTTAATACATCATTAACTTATAAAATTTATCACATCATTCTCTCTAATTAGTTTTCTCTCTAGGTTTTTAACGAGTGTCTAAAAAAACATTTTCTATAAAATAATTCATGCAATTATTGCAAAATACAATATGTTTATTTGTGCTAGTCATCTACAGAAAAATTAGGGATATTGCGTACTCCACACTCTTAACATGATATTATATACATTTGAAGGGAGAAAAATAGATTTTGTGCTATGTGGAAGTACACTTTTGGATAGTTTGTGTCATTCGAAAGTGCACTTCCAAAAATATGAGGGATTTTTTAATAGAAAAAAAAAAAAAAACCACTCTTCACCAGTAAGTTTCGCTCCCACCCAGCCAATCTGACCAAAATACCCCTGCGCAAGTTAAGTCACGTTGTGTGACTTAACTTGCGCAAGTTATGTGTTGTGAGCAACTTAAGTTGCGCAGCGTGACTTAAGTATAACAACAACACAGGAACACAACTCCATCATTTCCCAAAGTTTCAAAATACGAATTTTTCCCCTCCAAGTGCGATTTTCACCATTCTTGCGCCATTCAAAGCCAATTTCGCCCACAATATCAAGTAAGTGATGATTATCCTACTTCATTACATTTTTTTGGTTGAAATTTTCGAATTTTTGAAGAAAATTATCATTTTTAGGTTTTTATAAATTTTGCTTGCATGTTAGTTTTTATGATTGTTAGTGATGATTTAACTTAGGAATTGTTGTTTAGATGTTGTTTATAGTGCATTGTGGTAGTTTAGGGTTTAGAAATTGTTAGATTTTATGTTGATTGAAAATTGCACTCTAGGTGTTTGATAAAATGTGTCAATGAAAAATTTGTGTGTTTTTTGGATTGTTATAATGATGAAATTAGTTAGAATATAGTATGTTTGACAACAATTTGGTAAATTACGGATTGAAATGACACTGTCGAAACTTTCGTGTTGTTCTTGAATTGTTAGAAATGACACAATGTCCGTGTGAAAATGTGTCATTGATTTTGTGCTTTTTAAATTGTTGTGTTGTGCAGATATGTCTCAGAGGGAGATGAGTGACAGACTTAGCTTAGGGAGGCCTACATCTACTAGTAGTGCACGGAGGGAGAAGCACGCAGTAGTCCCTCCTTTACATGGTCGAGTCCGAGGGAGAGTGGGGGGCACGAGACTTGCCAGTGATGATGATGTTGTGCCTGGGCCCTCTTC
Organism: Medicago arabica; assembly: GCA_946800305.1. Lineage (NCBI taxonomy): Eukaryota > Viridiplantae > Streptophyta > Magnoliopsida > Fabales > Fabaceae > Medicago > Medicago arabica. Next base: position 46,642,950 of record OX326970.1, read on the forward strand.
ATCACAGACCGGTCCATCCCAGGCGATGGACCCGACGCAGTATCAGTTTTTGGAGCCTCAGCCTCACCAGTATCAGTTTGAGGCGCCTCAGCATCAGCAACATCATCATATGCACCATGTTGTTGAGCAGGAGGAGCAGCCTCATATTGAGGAGCCTGAGCAGCAGGAAGATATTGCGCAGCCTCAGCAGGATGATGATGTTGGGGCTCGTTTTCAAGGGGTGCCGAGGGTGGTGTACGATGCCGGACCGGACGGCTATGCAGGGGGGCCTTCTAACCTCTCACTTTGGAGGACATGTGGCATGCAAGATATAGGTCGATGCCGATGTAAGTATATTTTAATGTTTATTTTACTTTTTTATTTTATTTTAATGGTAATTTTACAACTTATTTATTTAACGATGTTGTTTGTTGTTTTTTGTTTTTGTATTTCAGTTTCGGAGAAAGCATAGGATGAGAGGTATCTCCCACGGAAAGAAGCTGAGCCTAAAAAACTTGACTGTGCCTCAGCCGGGAGCACAGAATAATTGGTTTTGGGATGTACCGAATGCGTCCGGTCTAACTCCCCTCCTAAAAAGTGGGTACGAGAACATCTCCCACGGGTTCGTTTGCGCTCTGTCAGAGAGATGGCATGAGGAGACCAGCAACTTCCATCTACCCGTTTGGAAAATGACCATCACACTGGATGATATGGCGTGTCTCCTAGGCATCCCCATCACTGGGAAGCTCCTTTCTGAGAGAGAGCTCACCCGTACTGAGGCGATGGAGATTATGTCGACCGACCTGCTTATTTCCGCGGAGGATGCCGCTAGGGAGCTGACCAGACAGGGTGGTCCATATATTAGTTTTGGTGTGCTGAAGAGGCGCTACGAGGAGCTCCTGAATAGGTGTAATCTGTAACGCCCCCTTTTTATTTAATTATTTTTAGTTAATATTTGAATAGTTTTACATGATTTTATATTTGATAAGTGATAATATGTTTGTTATTTTGTTTAGAAATATATTTGTTATAAATATGTTTGTTATTTTGTTTAGAAATATATTTGTTATAAATATGCTTGTTATTTGTTATAGATATATTGGTTATTTTATGTGGAAATATATATGTTATCTAGTATAGAAATATATTTGTTATTTTGTGTAGAGATATATTCGTTATTTTGTGTGGGAATATATGTTATCTAGTATAGAAATATATTGGTTATTTTGTGTGGAAATATATATGTTATCTAGTATAGAAATATATTTGTTATTTTGTGTAGAGATATATTCGTTATTTTGTGTGGGAATATATGTTATCTAGTATAGAAATATATTTTGTGTAGAGATATATTCGTTATTTTATGTGGGAATATATGTTATCTAGTATAGAAATATATTTTGTGTAGAGATATATTTGTTATTTGGTGTATTATTATTATTAAGTGGGGGAGAGTTATATTTAATTTAGAAATAAATAAGATTACGAGGAAAAAAGTAGTTTTGGGGTGTAAGAGAAATTATAGTTATTATAAAAAGGAGAGTTAGAGTTAGAAAATAATATGACGTGCAAACTGTTTTGGAGAAAGAGGAGAAACCTAGAGTAAGAGAAGAGTCAGAGAAGAGAAGTTTGTAGAATCTTTGCAATCAATCAATCTAAGGTAAGGGTGGGACTAACTTTCTTTAATCATAAGCATATAATTCAAAAAAAGGTTTAATCTTGTTGTTGTTAATTTTGTTATTGTTGTAGAAGTTAGATTTTGAATTGAATTAGGTTGTTAAGAGTATAGATAATTCATGAATTTATATGAAAGTTGTTTACATGTTATTTATATGATATATATGAAAGTTGTTTATATATTATTTATCTGATATTTATATGAAAGTTGTTTATATGTTATTTATATGATATTTATATGAAAGTTGTTTTTATGTTATTTATATGATATTTATATGAAGATTGTATATATGATATTTATATGGAAGTTGTTTTTATGTTATTTATATGATATTTATATGAAGGTTGAATATATGATATTTATATGATATTTATATGAAAGTTGCTTATATGATATTTATTTGATGTTTATATGAAAGTTATTTATATGATGTTTATATGGAAGTTATTTATATGATATTTATATGAATGTTATATATATATATGATGATTTTAATTGTTGGTGTTGACCTATGATTATATGTTTATTAAGTGAATTTATATGAATGATGTTTAATTGGTATTGCGACGATGATTTTGTGCTGTAAATATGAGTAAATGTGCTAAGCTGCTGCCATGTATTGATATAATTGCATGTGTCGGTCAAAGAGTCGTAAATGATGTTTAAGATGTTGTATTAACTTGTTTAAGTATAAAGAGTCGAGTTCATGCATTTGCATAATTTGAGACGGTGGAGCTTATGCTCAAAGCGACGGTGGAGCTTATGCTCAAAGCGACGATGAAGCTTATTTAAGCTTAAAATGGTACCACATGCATGATGTTTAGATGTTAGAGTTGCATAGTCGAGTCAAGTGGTTAAGTAAATTTTGAAGTTATGAAGTTGATTAAGATGATGATGATGTTACTTGATACTTGAAATTAATTGATGATTTATATCTGTAATTATATGAAGTACTTGTTGATGATGATTTGTTGTTGTTTTATGCTGATTGATTCTCTTATATGATTTGTTGTTCTTTTATGTCGATTGATTCTCTTATATGATTTGTTGGTGTTTTATGTGGATTGATTCTCTTATATGATTTGTTGGTGTTTTATGTCGATTGATTCTCTTATATGATTTGTTGCTCTTTTATGTTGATTGATTCTCTTATATGATTTGTTGCTATTTTATGTTGATTAATTCTTTTACATGAATTGTTGCTTATTATTATAGAATGTGAAATCTCACCCCTTCTGTTGGAATTGCCGCCTCGTGGGCAAGTGCAGGTGACCAAGTATAGGTTCGACGTGTGAGGATTTTCCTGTGTGATGTCATAGGAGCTCTGATACGTAACGGGATGAGGATTTACTATTTGTTTCTATTCCTTTATGTATCGTTTTGAATTAATTATGACATTTATGCCAAGAACTAATCCTTTTAAGGAGTTTTGAATTATGATTCCGCTGCAAAGTTTTTGAAAAGATTTATGTTAATGAATTTTGAAGGATAAAGAATTATTATTCTTTTTATTTTAAAGATTTTTATGAAATGTGACATCCTGAATATGATATACTCTGATTATATTATGAATTTTTATACTTGGGATTTCGGGGTGTTACATAATCAGCTGGTGGAGGTTGACACACAGGAGGAGGAAGACGAGCGCTTTGAAGTTAGGTTGGCCTGCGTTAAGGCGTTTATGTTGCTCTTGCTTGGATGGACCATTTTCTCCTACAAGAATAGCAAAAACATTAATCAGATGTGGATGCTTGCGCTGCAAGATATGGACGACTTGGACGACTGGTCATGGGGTGGGATGGGGCTAGCATTCTTATACGAGCAGCTCTCTCTGACCTCCGATTCATCATTGGCCACATGTGGTGGTTACATGACCCTGCTTGTGGTAAGATTTGTTTTTCTTCTTTTTAACTTATTGGATCGTAAATTTGTGCGTTGTTTAACTTGTTTTTCTTCTTTTTTACATTGTTTGTATAATACTTGTGTTGATATATATTTGGTTCTTTGTGTTTGCAGGGATGGACTTTGGCGCACTTCACGAACCTCATTCTGAGGGTTCGTAGTGATGTGTACGACCCGACAGTAGCCCCGCTTGTGAGCCAATGGAGACCTCCTAGGGGCTTTACGGACCCTGGACACTACAGAGATGTCATTGATGCGATGGATCACTCTCACGTCATCTGAAGGCCGTACGAGAGACGGCGACACATCACGCCATTCCACGACATATGCTGGTACTCCGGATGGATCATGGCCGGCAGAGACAGGATGTTCCGTCACTTGCCTGAGCGGGTTCTTAGGCAGTACGGGTATGTCCAGACACGACCCAGGTCTCCTATGGATGTTGAGCTTACTGCGGCAGATGTCGCGGCCCATGCTTTCATGGAGTTTGCTCTACATGTCCTCAGCCAGCAGCAGAGGGGTGATCCGGTGCCATAGGACTAACCGTGGGCTCATAGCAGGGGGTACATGAGATGGATCTATAGAGTGTCACATCCTATTGTGAACCCCCCTGCGCCCATTCCTGACTAAGCAGCTCAGGCACCTCCTCGTCCTGTCCCTCCTTACGAGGAGGTTATTGTTGACCAGCAGTGGGTCAGACATCCTCCGACCCATACCAGATCATCGCCAACATCAGAGCCAGAGTGGATAGTGCTATGGGGCATCCTGATGTGTTTGGTAACCCAGAGGTACTTCGCATGATGCAGGGTATACAGTCTGAGTGGAGCATGCTGGAGCAGATGCAGGTTCCACGACGGACCAGGAGTCCAAAACAGTAGTGTTTAGGCATTATGACTTGTATAGTTTTTGTTTATGATATTTTGTCGGATTTGGATGTATATCACATTTGCGCTTTTTTAGCATTTTTATGACATTTTCCCTTATCTTGGTACTTTATTTTTTCGTAATTTGTTTATGAGTTAACATGTGCTTGAATGAATAACGAAAAATGAAATATAGGGAAAAATAAAAATCTTGACTATTAACATAGGGATCAAAAAACAGGTTTTAGAAATATAAGGATTATAATTTAAAAAGCAGGTAAATAGAACCGTTAAAATTGTTGCACATAACTGCGCATGTGTTAAATCTGTGCGCAGGTTAAATTTGCTGCACAGACACTGCGCAAGTTAACTTGCGCAGTGTTTGGCTTAAGTCACGCAATGTTTAACACATGCGTGACTTAAGTCACGCAACGCATGTTAACTAACGCACAGTTTTACACTTGCGCTAGTTAAATTGCGCAGGGGTATTTTTGTCCTGCCTACAGGGCGGGAGTGGATTTTGCTGGGGGGAGAGCAGAATTCAAAAATATAGTATCCAAAATTGAGGCCCAGGTAATTGTGAAACTCATGTTTTTGTTTCAAGTTTGAGATTGTTCAATCCTCAGAATACTTTAGTAGGGAATGAGTATACCCATATTTGCTACAAGGTTGAGAAATCATTATTTCTGATATAAAAGTTTTTGAAAATGAAATAACTTATCGTAACTTCCCATATTTTCATGTAAAATTATTCCCATGTTGAAGCATGAGAAAGTGAGTTTCTATGAAATTTTGTATACTTTTTTCTCAAAAGAAAATAACTTTTAATTTTCCTAAGAATATTAAAGACTGCGACAAAACAGTTTTTCTGCAAAATACACAGAAATCAAACTTCCGTCTTTATATTCTCAGATACGTTGTTCTTAAGAATAATTTTTGAGTCCGCGAAACAAACGCCCCCATGAAATCATCTCAGGTATATTGTAATGTTTATAACAAAGCCTATTATTGTAAGAATGCTCAGGAAATGTTCGGCCAATTCAGTTATTTTTTCAGTGACTAAATGAAGATTGCGTGCTTAACCCATGATGATAGAAGATTTCCATGATATCATTTTTTTAGCTCAAATATACATGATCAACCGTATTTATGTGCAGACTTTAGTAGCTAGTATTCAAGAACTTTTAAAATTAGTGACTTAAATAATCCATCTGACATGTCATACTACTTGATGTGGAACTTGAGCACCCCATAAAACCCAAGTCCCTTACATAGGGTCAAACTTAGGAGGATATTTTTGGTCCACAAGCATTGTTCATTCAAGTTATCTTGAATGCAAGATCATAAGATATTAGAGGGCAAGATGCAATGGTGCCCTATATTTACTTTAGGAGATGTATAAAGTATAATGAACTAATAAATTCCAACAGTTCATCACATAATCAGAACTAATAAGTTCTCATGAACTTTTGAGAACTTTACAATTTGATCCAGCTATATTATCTTTTTACTTTTTCTTGCAGAATCAAATGCTGCAACCAAGCAGGATATTGATGTTATATTAAACAGCTCAGGGCGTTCTCAATGATCTTTGTCCAACTTAGATTCTCAAGCTGTGTTTGTAAACGAAGAATATATAGCAAATTCTAAAGGTCTTCTCCCAGCTGAAAATGTGTATCAGATTCTCCCTTCTATGCTTTTCACATGCATGCAATATATTATATATGATGTATCTGCAAAGTTGAGTGCAAGGTAAAGGCAAAGAAAAGTATAAACTTTCTGGCTTATTAACATAAACAAATAACCCGCATGCACTTTAAGGATCAGATTCAGCCTATAAACACAGTTTCCTTTGCAGTTCTGTTTGATATTTACATTCTTCCATTTGGCTTTTTACATTCAACTTGTATGCAAATATGTTTCGAGTGATTCATGTCAGAGTTTGAATCCAGATTCTTTGCCGAAGAAAAAGTACGTGTTTTGACGCGATAAACAGTCACAGCCGTTAACATGAGAACAAATGGCTCAAATTACACACTAACAAAATCAGATATAAACCATCTTGGTTGCTCATTTGATATCGGGTGATTGAGATTTTAAACTGGCTGACGCTGTTACTGCACGAAATCTGAATCTGTCAAAGTTCCATGTACATAATAGGAAAGACTGATATATATTGCAGTTTCATAAATTTCAAGAGTCCATGGAAAGTAAACCTTAAAGCTGATACATTTATTTAATTGTTTGTTTCCAGGAAAAGTTAGGCCTTGAGTTGAGACTGATGCCAGTCAGGTAGTCCACTTGAAAAACAATGCCTTATGAGGCTGATACATTAATTTAATTGTTTCCTATTTCGTTATGTTAACTTCCAATCTAATCCACCATGTTAAACAAGCATATAAGTTAAATAACTTCCTTATCTCCATTTAACAAGCATCTCCCAAAAATGCTTTATATGTCAAAATCATAATTACTAGAAACAACATATTTAAACATTAGATTGAAGAATGTGCCCCCACAAAACAAAAAGACAGATTGAAGAACGAAATCTTCAATATGACACAACACAGAGGAAACAAAACAAACAGGTCGGTGACTTAACCTGCCCTAAATTTCAACTATGACACAACACATGAATCAGATAAAACTCCAAAACAAGCTCTAATTTCTAAATTTGAACAAAGCATAGCAGTGTTGTATAATTCTGCAACAAAATGCAATTCTACAAGACAATGTAATGCTACAACAAGTACTTTGCATTGCATTTCAATAAATAAACTAAAGATGAAAACATTAAGAAGATCATCAAATCAAAATAAACTCTTCAATCAATTATTTGTTTAACAGAGAAAACATAATATAAACCATCACCGAATTCTATAAGAATTTGTATATATGTAAACAGAAAAATGTATAGAAATACTAGACATATTTGGAACATTAGCTAGCAACACTTTTGTAACAATAACAACTGATTAGGCAATTCAGAATTAGAAAGTGATCTAAAATGTAATGCTGGATTCATTACCCTAATCATCACTAAACTCATCCTCAATTTCCGGAACATTCATCCTACCAGACACATGTTTAGCCCATTCGACAATCTTCTCCGCCTCACGGTTAATCCTCTTCTCTTCTTCCTTCAAAGCCTTTTCAATCATATTCAACCGTTTCTTGCTGGACAAACTTCCAATACCAGACAACAACTCATCACTTGTACATTCTTCCCATCCAACAACACCATCATTCTCCTTGTCCCTGCTTTTCTTCTTGTTCTGTTTCTTCTTAGGAGAACACCAAAAACAAGCCCATTTTCGAGGAGGAGGCGATGATTCTGGACTCAGAGACATAGACTTTGCCTTAGAACACTTCCTTTCTTCTCTCTTCATTTGCAATGAAGATATTGGACTTTCTTCTGAAGGGGAAAAAGACTCATTTTTGGATTTGGAACTTTTTGCTTTTGGATTCAGACCCTTTTCCCTATGTGAAGAATTTGAGGGAGAAGAGACAGACCCAGATTCAGAAAGTGGGTTTTTTGTGAAAATGTTGTCTTTAGGAGATGAAAAGTTGAGATATTTTTGGGTATTTGTTGAACTAGGGTTTGAAAAGGTGGCATGTTTAGAGGGAGAAATAGGATTTTTAGGGGTGAAAGGTGGTGGGGGGGTGTGATTAGCACTAGAAGGGAAAGATTTGAGGTTGTTGAAGCGTGATTCAAGGTTAGGGGGAAGATGAGAATGGGTGAATGATGAACAGTTGATAGCAGAGATTTGTTGAAGGAGGATTGAGTCTTTTGCTTGAGAGATGATTTCTGAAATTGTGGAATCTTCTTCTTCGGAGTCAGATGAAGAGTATAATCCCATTTTTATTTTTGTTAGAAGAGAGAATGAAAATGGAGAAATGAAGAATGTGCTAGTGCTATTTCACAACGGCTAATTGGAACACTGTTGAAGTGTGTGGGGTCTACTTGCTTGTTGTGACACATCCTATGCCGAGGTGAACAAGACAAGTGTTTTTTATTTCCCATCACCAGAATTCATTTAATTTCCACTATTGTTTTTAGTCTTTATAAAATAAAATTATATTTTTTAATTCCTATAAAATTTTTCCGTCAACATTTTTATTCTATATAAAATTTTTCAACAACATTTGTAATTATTGTAAAATTTTTACTTCACCATTTTTATCACTAACATGCTAAAGAAAAATGTTACAGAAACTAAAAAGTGTGATTTTATTTTATAGGGACTAAAAACGAAACTGCAGATATTTATAGGGACTAAAAACTTAATTAACCCTTGATTTTAAATAAAGGGTTGACTAAATTTTTGGTTGGAGTTTTGTTTTTAATCCTTATAAAATATTTTAATAGTGTTTTTTTTAATTATACTTAAGATTTTAAATTTTTTAATGATTTTTTTACATAGTTTAAAACATTATAAAACATTCCGCTGCAATAAGTTCGCTCAAAACTTTATTTTATGTCCAAGTTTTCGTTAGTTTATCTTGAATTTTTAACGTTTAAAAAATATATATTTAATTCATTACATGTTAAAAAAAATTAATTTTTTTTATAAAAGAGATTATTATAATGTTCTTAACATGTCTATTAAAAATAATTTAAAAATATAAAAGTTTAAGTATAATTAAACAAATTTAATTTAACAGGAACCAACACATACTTTTAGTCCTTGTAAAATTAAAATTTGCTTAATTATGCTTAAAATTTTAAATGTTTTACATAATTATTAAGAATATTATACGTTCCTCCGAAAAAAAAGTAACTCAAAATTTTATTATTAGGTCCAAATTTTTATTAATATAATCTTGAAAATTTGGCTTTTAGAAAAATTATATTTAATCATTATAGGTTAAAAAAACTAAAAGATTTTATAAAAGAGTGTCTTACAATGTTATGAACATGTCTTTAAAAATCTTTCAAAAATTTAGAAGTTTAAGCTTAATTAAACAAATTTTAATTTAGCAGGGACTAAAAACACTAACGGAAAATTTTGTAGGGACTAAAAAGTGTGATTTATTTTTATAGGGACTGAAAACAAAACTGCAGATATTTATATGGACCAAAAACTTAATTAACCCTTAAATTAATTACGAATAAAAGTGAGATAAATATAAAATCTTGAATGTGTGTGTGATTTTAAGAATAAATTTAAGGCTAAAATTAATTATAGAAATTAGGGGTAATAGTTATTTTGGTTCATGAACACGAGTAGCCACAATAATCCTTCAATGTACCGAAATTTTAAAATAGTTGTGCACTTTGTTAGTCAAAATAATCTTTGACAATAAAATAGTTTGTTAATATTGTCATATTAGTCATTCAATATATTTATTTATTGTCATATCAGTTTTTATAAATACTTACTAATGACATCAGTCTCTATATGAAAAAAATTATTGTAGTTTTGAGAGATTATTTGCGCGTCAGAGACTATTTTAACTAATAAAGTGCACAATCAAAAATTATTTTAGAATTTTGATACGTTAATGGACTGTTGTGACTATTCCTTACCCATCCAATGACCAAAATGACTATTATCTCTAAAAATTAAACTCTATAAATTTTAACTTTAAGTACAATCAATTCTACAAACAAAATTAATTCTCCATTAAACTATTTGAACATGACAAAATAAATTATGAGATGGAATCAGTTTTAAGTCTTCACACCAAGATTCAGTGATTACGGGTATTCATTTTCCTCTTTTTGAAATTAGATCGATAACATTCCTTTTTTTTCCTTCTATTTCTTGAAGGAGATTGATAATTGAGTCAGTCCTTCAAATTTTGATAAAGAGTGCTCCATTACATTTTTTAAGACTTTAACCTGTAACTATTTTATGAAAATTTGTGATTTCAAAGTATTTTCTAGATTGTATAATCAATGCATTAAAAGTTAAAATATTTAACTTTTCTAATAGAATAATTTTTTATTTTGAAATTCTTGAAGTAACAAGACCCAAAATAAAAATATTATTTTTGTATGATCCAATGCAAGGATGGAACACACAAACCTATAAATAATCCAACTTTTAGGTAACTTTTTCTTTTTAATGGCAAAGATATATATATATATATATATATATATATATATATATATATATATATATATAATGAATAGATACACTAAAAGAGTCGTCAACAGACGTTCACGAAACCATCAGCAAACATCCCCCAGGACAAACCACCACGAGCCACAACACAACACAACAAGAACATGAAGAAAAAAAAACCCAAAAGGAGAAAAACACCATCAAGGAAACAAGAAAAGAAAACAACCACAACCGTCCGACAAATACGAAAGCCGGAACATAATCAGATGAGCAAATTTTTGATAACAAATATGATATCTAAAATACTCTTAATCTTTTTATCTTTATAAAATAAATTTTTATGAAGGACATTTTGAAGAATATAACTGTTATTCTTAATACACAATTTTCTTTTTGCTCAAGTAGCCTAATAGCTAGAACTCACACAATTTAATTATGGAGAAGTGGAGTGTTCGGGGTTCAAACACCGACCCCTGCATATAAAATGCAATATCCCTACCAGCTGAGCTAAGCTCACATGGATAATACACAATTTTTTTTACCAATAAGCTAACATTATCTCTCTGTTATCGGTAAGCGTACATCTTAACTCAATAGTAGGGGTGTTCGCGATGCGGTTTGGATCGGTTATGAAGCTAATTGTCGTCTGATCCAAAATAAAATTTACATGCAATTCGATCCGATCCAAATATATGCGTTTTATTTTGAATCGGTTTTTGAATATTCAAAATGCAAAATATTTTTTTTTATTTACTTTTTTTTAAGGATATAATTTTTTTTATTAATATTAATATTACACAAACAAGATAAAATAAAACGTTTGATGCAAAATATATTAAAAAAAATTAAAGTATGAAAATTATCAATTATTTTTTATATATATGAAGAAATAATAATCTATTTTAAATTAGTGCAATATATAAGATTAAAAATCAACTTGCAACATAATAACACAATATATAAAACTAATAAAACTAATAAAAGAATAAATAAGTATGAATATTTAGATTTGCAGTCGGTTCGGTTTGGTTCGGTTTTGAAAAAGTGATCCGAAATATGATCCGATTTTAGCGATTTTTACAAAACAACATCTAAATGTATCCAAAAATATTTGTTTTGTGCGGTTTTTAGTTTTTTTGGATCGGTTTGCAGTTTATTTTGGATCGGTCTGGATTTGAACACCCCTGCTCAATAGTATTCAAATGGGATGATAAAAGATCTCTTGTAGTTTAACCAAAGATTAGGAGTTTAAATTCAGGGAAGATCTTATTCAGCTCAAGAGATTAGTTCTTGGGGTGTGTTTGTTTCAAGGATTAAATTTACATTCCTGGGAATAACATTCCCTGGAACCTTATTCCTAGGAATCTAAACCTATTAAAGTGTTTGTTAATTAATTTAGTTTCTTAGGAATATTTTTAAATATATTTAATTTATAATTTAAAACAAAAAAATAAAAGAGTTAAAATAGTGTGAAAGTGGGAAGTTATGAGTGGTTACCTCTTATTCCCATGGGAATAAAAAATAGAAAAATCATCTGTAAATTTTATTCCTAGGAATAAAATGTACTTAGGCATAATTTATGTAAACTTGAAACAAACATAGGAACCAAGGATTCCCAATGTCACATTCATGGGAATAAATATGCAATCCATAAAACAAACACCTTGCAGTTATGCGGAGATAATACTTGACAAGGTCAAACCGTTTATAACCGATAGTTTTTATATTTTTGGCTTAATTGCAGTTTTGGTCCCTCTATTTTTATAATTTTGAGAAATTGGTCCTCCTATTTTAAAATCGACAATTTTGATCCCTCTATCAAAATTTTGTCTAAAATATCGTGATATGATATTTTAAATGAAATTTTCAAAAAAATTATTTACAATTTCATCGATGTTGATATTTTTCTATCTTTAGATCACATTTCACGACATTTAAAATTTATCACATCACATTTTTATAGTTCAAAAATATGATGGAGAGACCAAAACTATCAAATTTTAAAATAGGGGGAGCAATTCTGCAAGATGGTAAAAATAGGAGGATTAAAACTGCAATTAAACCTATGTATTTTTTACACATACTAGGGTAAAACCCAAAGAAAAAAAATAAAAACCACGAAATTAAACAAACATTTTTAGGTATGCAAGTTTCAAAAATGTCCTCAAATATGATACTCTTTTAGGTATAAAAATATAACAGGTTGTTTATGGGTATAAATTTGTATGATTAAAATTATTTGACGTTGGTTAATGAACCTTGTGATACAAATATAACATGTGTTCTTTATGTCAAACTGAATCAACTCAACCTTGTGATGAACAGGTTGGTTTGGGTCATCGGATCCATGAGAAATATTTTAAATTTTTTACCAAAAATAATAATCGAATGACATTAATTTTCTTGAAAATGTTAATATTCATACTAAAATTTTAACACTTGAATTCAATTGAAATACTTTTAAATTACATATAAAAGTCTTAAACTATCTTAATAAAAATAAATAAAAAGTTAAACAGATTGAGCTCTCAAGTTCACAAATTTGAAATTGTAAACTCGTATCCCAAACCTAACAACTTTGAGTTCAAACGAGTTGGTTTGAGTTGAACTCAAACTTGAACAGATCCGAATCAATTACGGATTGATTTAGTTTGAGTCATCGGGATGACCAAGTCACACAGATTTGTTATCTTCAACTTTAATATCTCTTAGTGTATAAGGTAGAGAAATGGCTTGAAGCTTAAGAAAAAAACGGTTAGAGTTGGTACAGAGTCACACAGATTAAGAAATCATTAATCAATGTTTGTCGGCTAAAATATCTCTTGGTATCCTCTAATATTTCATTAATTGCATTACTTATAAGTCTTGTCACTAAAGAGTAGTTAGAAAAAGAATCACTAATTTTGTACCAAAATGAAGAAAAGAATCACTACTTAGATATTAGAATTTTGAGAAATATTTTTTCAGACATTAAAAGTTGGCATCGAACGCTTATTTTGAGCATGTTGTATACACTTTCCAATTTTATATTAATTGTATATCGTTGAAATTCGAATACACTTTCCGCCATTGTGTATATAGCGCTGCAATATAAGTAAATGTTGCAAAATAGTTTTAATAATTTAATCCTGGATTTCACGACAATCATGGTGGTGGCGGTGTTATGTGAGTAAAATACACTGTTCGTGAAGCCTCATGAATTTTTTTGTCGCTGCATGTAGCATTATTCTTGTGTGTTAAAATTGTGCCTAAATATCATTAGAATTTTGAAATCTCTTTAATGTGAGATAATCTTGATCCATATCAAAATGCTTCATATGCTGCCCCTAATAGTGAAATTAATTGAAGGAAAAATACATCAACTAGCAGCCGCCCAAAATGAATATTGCGTTTGATGAACATGTCAGCTTTGACACAAACTCTTCAACCACTCTAACAATGATCAAAATTTCAACGAAATTGCCTAAAATTGGTCCCAATATTATCTATTATCTTATATAGAGATAAAAGAATATCAATAAAGTGATCTATAAATAAGTTTTCATAGAAGAGCTAGTTTTACTTCTATCAAGTAAAACAAAATTAATTCCTATATGATGGAACCAGAGTACTCAGAAGGATCAAATTCATGTTGTTTTTGTTTCTCCAACAAAAAGGATGTTGCAAGGATTAACAAAAGCAGTGGAATTTCAAGGTCAGACCAGGTTGAATGGAAAAAGAATGATGAAATCTTATCTGATATGAGCACTTTTTCGGTCAAAGAACAAGAAAGGAGGCTGAAGAAAGCTTTGGAAGAGGAAAAGAAGGTAAATATTGAGGCAGATAGGGTTGTCCAATGGGTGAAACAGGAATCATCTAGAATTGATGTTTCTGCAATCAAATCAATTCTTAGCGACAACAAGGAGAAAGATGAAGTGGTTAATTAGATTTAACTCATAAGTTGTGATTACAAGAAATATTTGTAAGGTTTTATAAACATTATTCGCTTAGAAATCATAATGTGTTGATATGAACTAAGAACTCACACGAATCATTGAGAGAAATCAACATGAAAGCTATATTATTTACTGGTTCAACAAGTGTTGAATACAAATATTGTTATTTATATTAGAGTTAGTAAAAAAGAAAATAGAAAATTGTGTAACCAACTCTAACTAACTGAGTAACAAAAAGGGAACTAACTATTTATCTTGTAACAGCATCCCACAAATCGAAGATTGATAAATGTTCACTAATATGAGCATGGCAATGAGATGGAAAAAAGGTTGTGGAGCAAGAGCTTTAGTGAAATGGTCTGCTATTTGATTTGCTGAGGAAAGTGGCATCAACTTCATAAGGCCAAGGGAAAACTTCTCACGCGACAATCAATCTGAAGATTTATTGTCCGTTCATGAAAGATGAGTTTAGCTGCAATGTGAAGAGCACTCTTGTTATCACAATATATAAAACATGCGGTTTGGAACACAACTAATTCCCAACCCACCAAGGAGATAACATAGCCGTAACTTGAACAACAGAACAAGCAATGGTGGATTAGTTCTTTGAGTGCTAAGTGATTAAAGAATCCCCTATAAAGAAGCAATAACCGCTGATGGGACTACGAGAATCAGAGCATTCAGTCCAATTAGAGTCACTGTACCAATACAGTTCTAAAGGAGTTTTACTAAAGAACAAACCTTGTCCAGGTGCGCCCATTAGGTAGTGCAATACTCTGGTAGCAGTCTTGAAATAAAAGGAAAAAGATGGCTTTGAGAGGAATTGAAACAGCTGCTGCGCAGGAAACATGTTATGATATGAACGAAGAACGCACACGAGTCATTGAGAGAAATCAGCATGAAAACAATATTATTCACTGATTTAATAAGTGATGAATACAAGATATTGCTATTTATTTTTTTGGTCAAGTAGCCTATTGGCTAGAATTCACCTTTTTCAAAGTGAACAAGTGGGGTGTCCGGGGTTCAAACCCCAGCCCCTGCATATAACAATGCATGTCCCTGCCAACTGAGCTATGCTCACGGGGACAAGATATTGCTATTTATACTAGAGTAAGAAGGGAAGTAAATAGAAAAATGTGTAGCCAGCTCTAACTCTCTCAAACTAACTTGGATATATTGAAATGAAACTAAGCATGCTTCAATGCTATTTGTTTACGATAAAATCATTTTTTGGTGATATGTGAAATGAACTATAACGACATCAATATCCAATCATTCATAAATTTTTCTAACCTTTTCATATTTCTTATGATGCTTTAGAACTACCTTTTTTTGAAATTCTGTCTTCATTGTGGTCCGCCGCTAACCGTCTAATTTCGGCATTTATTATGTTGCCTTCATTGCAGCCTCTAACACTTTCATTGGGGGTGGATTTAGTCCCACATTGCCTAGAGATATGACCTTCTTCTTCTCTCCTACATTTATATGTTCTTCTGTATTTACAATAATCCATTTTCATAAACCAAATACACATCCTTTAAAAAAAAAAACTAAATACAGACATTAGGATTGTACATACATACATGTATACATATACAAGTCCATTAGTATTTACTCTGAACTCTTTGTATGCTTAGGTTGAAGGATCAAACCCTGAATGGATCACGCAAATCTTCATTTATAAACCTGTAAACAGATCTGTAAAAGAAGAACAATTGAGTAAGATAAAAGAAAGATAAAAAAGATCTTCTATAGCGAACCACACAAATCCCTTACCTCAAAATTTATGTTGGCCACTTCAAAATTTATGTCCACTTATTTTTTTTTAATAATAAATTCTAAGTTTAAAATTCGTAGTAGTAAATCTTGACCAGACTCACACACAGACTAACTATATATTTTTGCATGTATAAAAAGGATTGAGGACAAACCTTTGATATCAACAAACCATCTACCAGCCTTTCTACCAATCATTACCATCTTGTCATTCATAAGAAAACCTGGAACATGAGCTATTTTTGGCCAGTCCTCCCCTGTTTCCTTTCTGCATCTTTTTTTTAACTCGGGGCAACCATAAATATCCAACGTTTGAAGACCACTGAGACATTGGATGGTAGTTGGAAGACACGTTAGGTTGGGACATACAGAAATAATTAAAACGCGAAGCAAGCCAAGGTTTCCCAAGCAGTCAGGCAAGGACGTACGATTTGGAAGATTCATCAATGATAGGGTATTCAGGGCCGTCATATGTTGTAAAGCCTCTTGCAAACCACCTATATTAAAGAAACCACTGATTGCCAATTTCTCAAGACATGTTAAGTATCGAAAACTTGCTGAAAGATTGAACTTCGGACATCCCATGATATCTAATTTCTCAAGACAGTGCAACCCTTGCAATGCTTCATCTTTCAATGACTCGAGGCTCTCACAATCTTTAATGTACAATGACCGGAGTGCACAAGGGTTAATAGTTTCAATTGGGGCTAACTTAAGTTTGGAGTGCTTCCAAATGTCTAGTTCCTTAAGAGATGTAAGATTACTTAGCATACCGTCTGGAAAGCAAGTTACCTCTTCATTGTCTCCGAGTTTGAGATCTTCAAGGTTATGGAGTTTATGGATTGAGCTTAGCAACTCCCAACTGCATTTTCCTCCCACACGTAGCACTTTGAGAGCTGGAAGGAAAGGCAGGCCTAACAAATTAGGACACTCAATTATTGTAAATTGTGAAAGGCGTGCAAACATGTTTTCTCCACCCTCTCTTGACAAGCTTATCAATTTAGGCATTTTATTTAATAATAGATCTTCCAAAGCTTTAAAACATCCTGCAATTCCACCATTAGAGGACTCCTTGTTTAAATATAAGCAATTTTTGCAATCCATGAGTACCAAACGCTTCAAATCTTTTAGAGAAGAACTAGACATCCATTGTGGGAAATTTTCACCTCTATATCCTCCTACACCCAGAGATTGAAGTTGTTGGGTATGAGGTTGAAGCACTTCAGCAATCTGCTCAACATTTTCCTGCAATTCAGATTCTTCATTTCTACCCCATGACAACCGCAAATGGTTTATGTTCTTTCCAGACATATTGGCTTCTTTGGAATCAATTACACTGTTCACTCTCTCAAGGTGCTTTAGGTGAAGCTCTCCTTGAAGACTTAGTTGTGCCAATTCTGCCAAAAGGGACCCTTTTCTCTTTCCAACTATATATATGGTTAAAGTCCTTAGGGAAGTTAACCTCCTAATACAGGAAGGTAAGCATGATAGTGAGTAGCAATTTTTCAAATGTATATGTTGTAGAGCTTCCGAGCGAGTCAAATTATTTGGCAAATTTTGTAGATACGAACAATCGTCCAACTTCAAAATTTGCAAATTCCACAATTCACATAAGGATTCTGGAAGAGTTTTGAAGCATCCATAGGAAAGATTCAAGTTAGATATCTTAAATGACCAATTGAAGATGACAACTTTTCTCTATATTGGTAATCAAGCACTCGTGTCATACCCGTTTTTTGACCATGTTTTCCGTTTTTTTTCTCGTATTGTTCCCCTTTTATCGTATTTTATTCACTTCTTTTAATCTCATTTATTTGCATTTTATCTGCATTCTATTCGCATTTTAATTCGTATTCCATTCGCATTTTACTTGTATTTTAATTCATATTTCATTTGCATCTTATTTGTATTTTAATTTGTATTGCGTTCGCCATTTTAATTCATATCTTATTCATATTTTATCTGTGTTTTATTTCCCTTCTGTTTGTACGTCAAGTCGTACTTTGTTCGTTTTCATTCGCACTTCATATGCATTTTGAATTGCATTTTATCTGTGTTAATTTCGCACTTTAATCCTCATCTTGTCGTATTTTAATTTGCATTACGACCGAATTCCAATTTCACTCGCGTTGTAAATTCTCATTTCTTTGTTAACATTTCACTTGCACTTATTCGTATTTATTCTTGTTCGCGTTTTAAAACTCTTTTCATTCGCATTTTAATTTAATTTATCATTGCGCGCATTCTTTTGAGATGATATTTATATCAGTGTTTTTTTTTTCTAAGCTGCAGCAAAACAGTTAGCTCACACCATTTCACAAAGTAGTTAAAATCATGAACTTAATATTTTTATGTGATAAAACAATAATTACATTATCTAAAATTTATATTTTAGAAGAAAATCTATTGAAATCTTAATGTTAAGTTTGTTAAATGGGTTTCGATCTCACTCACAAAAGTTCGTTCATAAGATGAGGGTGTCAAAGCCAAGGAAGAATTCAAAAGTTTCGAGAGATAGAAACATGATCATACGCGATAAATATATATTTAAAAAATATAGCAATTTATAAGCGATAAAATAAAGACATCATTATTATTAAGTATCAAAAGGGATAGTACAATTGTTTTATTGAAAAATCCAAAGGCACAAGAAGTGCCAAAGACAAGGAGTACAATTAAAATTACATATCAATATGCAACACATCAAACTATATCCCCTGCCATATTCCAAAGCAACACCATACCAGAATATCAAACAAATTTAAATGACATTGGTACTTGAATGTTACTCACTTGGATGGCTTTAAACATGTAGACAAACTAAATTCGCCTCGTAAGCAACAATTCTCTGCTTGCAGAAGCCCTTAGCAGCTCCTTCTTATTAATACCATATTTCTTTATGGTCAAGACAGTTGAATAACATTAAGATTCGTCGAAAGGATTGGCCAGCTCTTCTCTATGTTTTTTGACCAATGTATAGGCGTCAAAGGCATGAGCAAAATCCTTGACAGTGAAAAAGTTATTGATCTTATTTTCTTCATGTCACCTATTGTATAACATTAGAACAAATTAAATTTAATTATAAATTAATAAAAATAAAAACAATATTTTTGAAAGGAAGAATACGTGTATGACATTCATATACTTCTTCTAAGAGCACTTCATGAGACTTCTTAGGAAAACATTCTCAATAAGTTGTTTTCAGCTTATTCTCACAAGTTCTCCAAGAAAGATAGCTTATGAAAACAGCTTATAGCTTATATGAAAACAATTCAACTTTATTTTACCTTTTACTATAAAAATAGCTTATATATAAGCGGTTATCATGATAAGCTGAAAATAAGTTGTTAACCCAAATGGGGACTCAGTACTTTTAAAAATTCACATTCAAATCAAGTATTCTGAATGTAGCAAAATAGATTCAATTACTACATTAACAGATTCTCAAATCTATCCAGAGATTGACAATTACAAAAAAAAAAAAAAAAAAAAACACCTAATTCCAATTCAGATTACCTTAGTTGCTGTTTAAATGTAGTTGGAGGCTGCAAGTTGTTCGGGCGGAAGAGGGAGGATTCTGCAACAATTTCGCAAAACGAGAAACTAGGCTTGTTAGAATAACAGTAAAACTGAACCTAACTGTACCAAAAAAAAACCGAATTGCAACTAACAACTAAACTTTATTATTACGGTTCGGTTCAGTTGAGCTAAGCTAACGAGATAAAATGTTATTGTAAGTTGACGTGTTTTCATTTTCAGTTTGTGTATTTTTTTTTGTTGGGAAACACTCATTGTATCTTGTTAATTTTTTGAAATTGGTCCTTGTAAATAGAATGTGGTGTGTGTGTGTATATATATATATATATATATATAGATATATAGTTTAATAACTGATTGTGTTTAGTTGATTTGTTTTGTTCATTGACAAACGATGAATGAGAAGTGAAACAAACAAAAAAGTTGTGTTGGATTAAGTTTCATTAGTCATCCGGACCAAGTACTTACATTAGACCCTTAATTAATTATACTTGATTCCAACACAGAGAAAATAGCTATCCATAATGTATAACTTACAAGACATATGAGAAGATGTCGAGATGTTGCATTTTATCCACAAGTCTTCAACATTCTCACCTCGTTTCTACCATTTTCTCTCTCCTAGGCCCTCTTTTTCTAAACTTGACTATTAAGTGAATGAATTGGAATGAGGTTGCAAGCCTCTATTTATAAATTTTGGAAGTCACCCTTTGTCGGGTGAGTGCGTTGTTCGTTAGGAGAACAACCATTTTTCTTCCAATAAGATCTTGACATGTCAGTCAAATGGGGGCTTTTAGACTGGCTTTGCTCGCCAGGCGATACAACATCTTCGCTAGATCAATCGTCATCTCATTTAAGTGGTCTTTAGACTGCCTTTGTTCGATGGAAAATGTACTCATTTCGCTGGGTAAAATTTCCTTGTTTCAAGACCTTGATCTCTGACTTACATTGTTGAGCGAAGGCTTTGGTCTTCCTCTTGTATGCTCAATGCTTGCAACTTTCATTCTTCTAATTAATATACATTATGCAGGAAAAAAGGGTAAAAAATACAAGGAATATTAATATTATCTTGGTATTAATACTATAATATTTACAATAATTGGGAGTTTTCATGATTTTTCTTGAAAAATAAATCAATAACTATCACGATTTACATATGTAAAATAACGGTCATGACGCTTACCAAATTTCCAAAATATATTTTAAATGTTGAAATAGTTAAATAAATTAAGAAATATGACCATGATCTCTGACTTACATTGTTGGATGAGTGACTTCGTTTGTTGGGTGTAGGCTTTAGTCTTCCTCTTGTATTACAAGTTCTATACTCAATGCTTGCAATTTTCATTCTTCTTCTAATTAATATCCATTATGTTGGAAAAAATAGTAAAAATACAAGAAATATGAATATAATCTTGATATTAATACTATAATATTTATAATAATTGAGAGTTTTTATGATGTTTATATTTATAAAAATTGAGAGTTTTCATGATATTTCTTGAAAACTAAGTCAATAATTGTCGTGATTTATATATGTAACGAATCAAATTTTCAAAATATATTTTGAATGTTGAAATAGTTAAATAAATAAACGAAATTTATCTGACACAATATTATTTGGTTTAGTGGTTGTGAAGTTTCACATCTAATCGATACCTTGACCATATATTGAACCATTGCAATATTTGATATTAGATCTTTAGCGTGATTTCTATTCTAAGTCATTAGAAATCCTACTAGTGAGACATGAATTTTTATCAGTTCGTCCCCTAAAATCCATTTTTCTCGTCTCACAATTTTTAGGAGCTGTGTTCCTTCACCGCAAGTTTCTCTTTTAATAAATACACTTATGTTAGAAAGAGGAACATAAAATTCATATACTTATGACTTATGAGACAAATTTTTGTCCAAATTATTTCTAACTCATTGTTTCTTTTATCTAGTGCACAAGAATGATTGAGAGAACTTTATTTTATAAAAAATGATAGACTTGATGTAAGTGTGTAATTCATATCAAGGATTTCAAGATATCTTAAATAGGACTTGTTTGTCATCCATTTGCATCCGATTTACATAAACTGACAGGAGCGAATCAAATCTAAAACTTGTTATGTTCACACAAGCTTTGAAATTTAATTGTACAACAGTCATTATGTTTTTCATCTTCTTCTTAATTAAGATTTGTAGCAGTAGTCCTAGAACACAAAATCCTAATCCAATACCGTAAACATGGTTTAGATGAGAGAGAACCAATCAAAATATAGTATGAAAAATACTATAGTTTAGGTTGAATCTGAATGATCAAATGATGCATCCGTGACCAAATTTTCAAAGTTTGATTATAAGCAACATTAAAACAAATCGATACATTTCTATTTGGTAATTTTAAATTTGAAATTGGAACCATAGAACTAGTGTGAATACCTCGTTTCATCCTTTGTTTTTCTTTTCTTCAATTTTTAAGTTCTTTACTTTCTTTTTATAATTATAATATAATACATTTTTTGGACAGAACTGTTCCATATGTTATCCAGCACTTCAACTTCTAACTGCTCCTCTTCGCCTAGTACCAATTTGTTACTTGTCAGTAGTTGTATTTCTGAATAAAGACATAAATTGATGCTATCATTCCCTTCGTCACTGTTGTTGTTTATACGTTTCTTTTCTTAGGTTACCAAATCATTAGCAAAAATATATTTATTCTAAGAGGAGAAATTAAGCTTTCTTAATATGATCTATTCACAAAAATTATTATGAGCTCAAGTTTGGATAGCATCATTGATAGATATTATTAGAACAATGCACACTAATGGATCAGATAAGGTTCTAACCAATCACAAATTTGACAATTTAAAATAATTTGGTGTGCTTATAATTATAACCATTATATTTTTGGATTTCACTTCTCTACGGTGACAAAACACATTTTATAATAAGTATAATCCATACGGGTTGGTTTAGTGGTGCCGACTTGAGATCTTAGAGTATGTTTCTTCTAAGATCTGAGATTCGAATTCTACTCATGTCAATATTAGTAGCTCATCCATACAGAACTCTACTTTAACTTTATATAATTAGAAAATAAATATAACAATTAATCATACATAATAAAACATACTTTGTCAACATGATCAATCAAACAGTTCACACTCATCTTCATTCTACGACCGTCTCCATTTCATAGAATAACTAAGGCAATTCAATAAGCATTTAACTAGTGACCACCTAGAATAGAAGTGGAGTAGTCAATCCTCCAAAAAGTCAAAAAGATTTTGGTATATTTTGCATGAATACACTACTACACTATATCACTAGGTATCAAATTAAACAACAACATGATAACATAATAAATAACAAAATAAAACATAACAACATAATTTTCCTCAAATGTATACTAGAGTGGTTAGAGGGCAGTTGAAGGAAAAAAAAAGAATATATATTTCTTTCTCTCTGCCTAGCTAATTCCTTTGTCTCTTTCACTAGCAAAAAGAAAAAGAAAATATTCAAGTATATTATATAATCTTTTGGTATATTTATTTGGCACCACAACACAACTCAATTCACTTCCAAATTCCAATACCAATAACATTTCTCTTCTTTTCTTTTTGCAATGAAGGAACCATCAAATTCAAAACCATGGAGACCATTCACATCAAATTGTTGCACAACTGAAAACCAAACAATATTAAGAAACTTTAGTAAATGCAAGCCTTCACGTTCAGATTATTCTAAGAACATTGCTCCTTTACCATCTTTTAGGAGACTCTCATTTTCTGATCTTAGCCGTTCGTCTTCAACGCGAATCAATGAAGATCTTGCACTGTCTTTTGGTTCTGATTTGTTTGATTTTCAGCTGAGTGAACTTCGTGCTATCACTCAGAATTTTTCTAGTAATTTCTTGCTTGGTGAAGGTGGTTTTGGAACTGTTCATAAGGGTTATTTTGATGATAATTTTAGACAAGGTTTAAAGGCTCAACCTGTTGCTGTTAAGCTTTTGGATATTGAAGGTTTACAAGGACATCGTGAATGGCTTGTAAGTACTATATATATTGATTGTGACACATGTATTTTTTTTACGTTTTAAAAACCGAACTTAACAGTTAAACCGGTTGAACCACGAACAACACTATCTTCGGTTTGGTTATCTTAGTTATAACTTTTATGACACAAAATTAAGAAAATTGTCAATAAAGTTATCTTAGAATTTCCCTCCAAAGTTACCTTAGAATTTCTTAATTTTATTTTTATGATGATGATGATGATGATATATGTGTAGTAACATTTTGGTTATTGCGTAAAGAGTCATTGGATTGTGATTACTTTTGTAGCATAATTGAAAATTGAGGGAAAGCCACGTAAATGGAATAGTATTTAGTATTATTAAAAATGAAACAAGAGATTGAAAGAAAGATTGTAAAAGAAGACTATAGAGTTAGTAAATTTTGAATTTTTGTCACTATTCCTTTGTCATATAGTTGTTATAAGAATCTTGAATAAAGTTATTATAATAATCATGAGATTATAATAATTGATGGAAGAAATTAAAAGATTTAAATAAATTTATAATTTAGTGAAGTGGTTTAAATAATATTGAGTTGCTTGCTTTACAGGCAGAAGTGATTTTTCTTGGGCAGCTAAGACACCCAAATTTGGTGAAATTGATCGGATATTGTTGTGAAGATGAAGAAAGACTACTTGTCTATGAATTCATGCCAAGAGGAAGCTTGGAGAATCACTTATTTAGAAGTATGTATCATAATCACTAATGTTTATTTTAATACATGAATAAACGAGGCATGTCACGTATGATCAGATCATTACATGTTATTGCAGGACTAACATCACTACCTTGGGCAACAAGAATAAAAATTGCAATAGGTGCTGCTAAAGGCCTTTCTTTCTTGCATGGAGCAGAGAAACCAGTCATTTACAGAGATTTCAAGACTTCCAATGTCTTACTTGATTCAGTAAGTAGTAGTAATTTACTCTTTTTCTATAGTCAAATTAAAGATTTAATTATTATACAGTGTAAAAATTATTTAGACCGTCGATCAATCATTAAAAAATATTTGACTTTGGTTGTGACTTTTATGCCTCATGTGGTTCTGTTTGAAATAGGACTTCACAGCAAAATTATCAGATTTTGGACTTGCAAAAATGGGGCCAGAAGGATCAAAGTCACATGTTACAACCAGAGTTATGGGCACCTATGGATATGCAGCCCCAGAATACATCTCAACAGGTAATTTTTCAACAAGTGAATGAATGAAGGAATTCTAGTCCATTTTTCATTGTGCTAGTACCCTCATTTTGGAAGATTAGTATGACTCAATTTGAAGTAGTTTCTGTTTTACAAGAGCTTCTTACTTAAAATAAGTTTATGATTATTCATTCATAAAAATGTCATTACAAGTTTAAAAGTTTTTATTTATTAACTTGTACAAGAAGCAATTGTTAAAAAACTTAGTTATTGCAACACTTTTCAAACAGTACACATTTTTCCACAAGTATTTATTCAGAAGTTTATTAAAAAATGACTTTAAATATGTGATATGCACCATCTGTTTTCTTGTCTCTAATGTAACATATGAATGTTTACACTACAGGACACTTAACCACAAAAAGTGATGTCTATAGCTTCGGCGTAGTCCTGCTAGAAATGCTAACAGGAAGAAGAGCAACCGACAAAACAAGACCAAAGACGGAACAAAACATTGTGGATTGGACAAAGCCATACTTGAGTAGCAGTAGAAGATTGAGGTACATTATGGATCCAAGGCTTGCAGGCCAATATTCTGTCAAAGGAGCAAAAGAGATTGCACATTTGGCATTGCAATGCATAAGTTTGCATCCTAAAGACAGACCAAGAATGTCAATGATTGTTGAAACACTTGAAAGCCTGGAACAGTTTAAGGATATGGCTGTTACTAGTGGACACTGGCCAATATCATCAAAATCTACTAAAAATGTTTCATCTAATAATAAGGTGAAAGCTAGAGCAATTAGTGTAAACCAGAAGCAACAGGCTCCAGTTAAGAGCATAAACACTTGATTACTGTGGATTGTTAGAAGAGTGGTTTTTAATTAAGTGTAAAATATCACATGTGGTATGGCTAGAGTGACTCTTAAGCCACCCTATATATGTGTATATCTATAAAATATATAATATGCATGCCGTATAAACTGTATATTGTATAATAAAATCTTCATTTTGACATATGAGGTTTTCTTTTTGAGACTACCAAGAGTGATTAAGATCAAAAACGAATTTTGTGAAAACTCGTTTTATTTTAGGTTAGGTCTTTTTTTGTCGATCTGTGTAGTTTTTTTGCCGTATAAAAACTAATAACAAATAAAAAAATTTAGCACTGAAGCTAAAGTAGGATTTTAGTAGTTTTATCCTTGGACCAGTTCGAACCATTGTTAACCATCTCAACTTTTTTTTGAAGAAGATTAACCATATCAACTCACTGGCGGAACCAGGGGGTGGCAAGGGGGAGTCACAGCCACCCCATCTTAAAAAATATTTTTTTTTTTATACCATGAAAACTACCATAATTATGTCCTTTAATTAAATGGAAATTACCAATTCCATTTTATTTCCTCTTCTGCTTTCTTCTTTTGATCGCAATTGCATCTTAAACAATCAACAACTATTGAACCCCAAAAGAAACAATTGGACCGCTGGTATTTATCTGTTAAAGCTGTTATTAAGAAGACAAATAAGAGAAAAGACAAAGGTCACCGTAATTTAAAAATGATGTGAGTGATTTGGATAAGTGAAAAAAAAGGTACAATTTAATATTCTTGATGAAAATATCATTTAGAAATGTGTAAAATAACATAATTAAAGAACCGCAAGTGAATTGAACTTCTTTTCCTTGCTTATATATATTCCATGCAAAATTAAAGAAAAGGAAAAGAAGATGAAGTGAATATAAAAACCAAGCAAAAGTCACTACATAGAAGTTGGTAAGTACCTACAATGGAAGACATTAGAGGTGGAAGTCATAAATATTGTTGGTCAGATGAGAATTAAAAAGCACAGTAATTGAATGGCAAGCTCACTAACAAATCGTGCATATTAGCATTTTTCTATTGTTAATTTTGTTTCTATTATTGGTTTATATGAGTGTAAAATTGAAGTTGTGATGTTCAGAATCTGGGCATCGTGTTGAATACTCTGAAAGTGTAAAATATCACGAAGTATTTAATGGTCGACTTTATATATATAGTTTAAATTTTAGATAAATGACTTTAAGTTTATTACAACTTAAATGTGTTGCATACACTATGATTTATTATTTTGAAGGACAATATAATTTATATATTTTAGTTTGTTTTAATGTCCGTCACCCCAAATTTTTTTGCCTGGCTCCGCCACTGTATCAACTTAAGTAAGCTTAAAAGACTTTAAGCAAAGAAAAAATGTTTTGTAACATGGTTTAGCATGAGAATTGCTCATTTCTTCAACTTGAAGCTATTCCATGTGATTTCCAAATCAAAGGCATTCTCTTTGCAACAAGTAAATGCTATCTAGTCAAAAAGCTACGAAGAGTAAATTATCCAACTGCTTTTGGACTGAGTAACCCCTACAACTACGTCACATAATTTGACTATGATTATGCATTCGAATAATGATGATGAGATTGAATTGTAAAGGTTTCAAATCATGTATACAAATTGGAATCACCTAAACGTGCTGAACAATCCTCTAAGATGTGAATATTTTATTTGTTTCAATTCAACCGTCCTCATTGACTTTTATTTAAAAAATAAGCTTCTCAATAGAGTTGATTGAGTGGCATAGTTAGTTTAACCTTTTACTTTCTGCTGACAACAATTTTTTCAATAAATAATGATAAGCTTATATCAAACAAAAACATAAGATAGCTCTCTAAAGAAAATTGGAATGATCAAATAAAGAAAAGGCCAGTTGCATGTTAATTTGGTGCAACATAGGTATTTATACCTTTTTTGGATAGAGTGCTGATTTCATTTAGAAAAAAATAATGATGGGCCTAATGCCAATATTTCAGGCTAGCTACTTTGACTTTAGTTTTTGTCAAGTATGACTCATAGTTTACGGATAAGTGGACATGTCACTCGAGGTACACTACAAGAGTAATCTTATAAACTGGACCGTAGTATTTAAACACAAATTGTAATATGTAAATCCTAAGCTTGAATAATAGAAAGTTATTGCAGTCAAAGACGTAGACACAATTCACCGAATTCCGTGATCAAATCCAGTGTTTTCTTTCTTTACGTCAATTGTCACATTTGTTTTCTTTTGAACCGGGGACACTGTTCTGAGAAGTTTGTATAGTACCACTAAACATTCAAGTTCTAAATTACAAGAAAAACTAGTTCAAAATTTGAAAATGTGGTACTTAAATTTTTAAATTCTTTCTAGCATAACTTAACCAGGAATTCAGGTTATAATAATGACTCAATTTTTTAAGTCCATGCATTCTGCGTGTATGTTGAGGGTCTGCATGTTAAATACAATTTCTTACTCAAAGTTACGAAACCTTTATCACATGGATCCCCTTTTCTCTCTAAAAAAAAAAGGTGTGAGAAATGCACCTTAAAGAAAAATCCAACCCAACACACTTTGTTCAATACATGTCTCCCTTACTTGTCCCCATAGATACTTCCTAAATATCATTAAACATATATATGACAAGAAATTCATAATCCCTTTAAAGAATTAATGGCCTTCAACAACAAATTCAAGAAGAGTAATTCACCTTCACATTTCAATCTCTGCATCACCCTTTTCTCCATTTCCTTCTTTGTTATACCAACTTTTTTCCTCCTCAACAATTCCACATCAAACTCCAAATGCACCAACCTTACCAAAACTTTTTCAGGTGATCTTCGTTCAGCCGAGTTTTCTTGGAACAGCCTTTCATTTTCAGAACATGGCAATCCTTCACCTGTAGTTCTCAAAATTGCAGTCTTTTCTAGAAAATGGCCGATGGGAACCGTTCCAGGCGGCATGGAACGCCATGCTCACACCCTTTACACCGCTTTAGCTCGCCGTGGACATCAAGTTCATGTCTTTACTTCCCCTTCGGAGGATGAAACGACAACAACTTCAATCTCATCAAAAGGTTCACCTTCTTCACCTTACATTCATTTTCATGAAGGTGAGCCCGGAAAATGGCGTTACAACAAAGCTTTTGAACTTTTTCTTGAAGAAAACCAAAGAGATCAACCTTTTGATGTTGTTCATTCAGAAAGTGTAGCACTTCCTCATTGGCTTGCAAAAGATCTTCCAAATCTTGTTGTATCCTGGCATGGCATAGCATTGGAAAGCTTGCAATCGAGCATTTTTCAGGACTTGGCTCGTCTACCAGATGAGCCAAGATCACAAGATTTTGAAAAAGGTTTACAAGGGGTTGTTCCTAAGGTTCTAAATGAGATAAGATTCTTCAACAAATATTCTCATCATGTTGCTATTAGTGATAGTTGTGGTGAGATGTTAAGAGATGTTTACCAAATTCCAAGTAGAAGAGTTCATGTGATTCTCAATGGTGTTGATGAGGAAGATTTTAGAGAAGATGCTGAATTAGGAAAAGAGTTTAGAACCAAAATTGGGATTCCAAGTAATGCTAGTTTAGTATTTGGAGTAGCTGGAAGATTAGTGAAGGATAAAGGTCATCCATTACTTCATGAAGCATTTTCAAGGCTTATAACAAAGTACACCAATGTGTATTTGATTGTAGCTGGTTCTGGACCATGGGAGAATAGGTATAAGGATATAGGGAACCAAGTTCTTGTTCTTGGATCAATGAATCCTTCTATGTTAAGAGCATTCTATAATGCTATTGATATTTTTGTTAATCCTACATTAAGACCACAAGGGCTTGATCTTACACTAATGGAGGCTATGATGATTGGGAAGCCACTTTTGGCACCAAGGTTTCCAAGTATTAAAGGTAGTATTATTGTTGATGATGAATTTGGTTATATGTTTTCTCCAAATGTGGACTCACTTTTGGAAGCACTTGAACAAGTTGTAAAGGATGGTAAGGAGAGGCTAGAAAGGAGGGGAAATGCTTGCCGTGAATATGCAAATTCTATGTTTACTGCAAAAAAGATGGCATTAGCATATGAGAGATTATTCCTATGCATAAAAAGGGATACATTTTGTACCTATCCTTGAGGTTAAATTAGGCTACAGATACTGTTCTTTTTCTTTCTGTAATTTTGTTTTTTTTTCTGTTTCTTCAATTCAATATGACATGACTGTATCATAATTTTTAAAAATTTATCATGTTGATATACTTTTCTCAAATAATAAAGAGGTTGAGGTTGTGATGACTGTATCACATATACATATTGTTAATATGTAACAAAGAACCCAGGCTAGAAACACTGCACGCCTGTTGTTCGCTTGCCGACCAACGGTAGGGGACTTGGCCCCAGAGGCATGGTCGTTCGTAGAACTCGTAAGCTAGATGAGCCTTGCGGGATATTTTGAAACGCAATAACCATTTAGCGGTGGATAGGATCCTTTGAGGACAACTTAAATACGCGACAAGGTGTTGTAAGTGACAACCCTTGTCCCTTCGATTCCATTTCAAATATATCTTTTTCAAAAGAATATAATATAACAAAATCAATTTATGATCTGTCAATTCAGATAACATAAAAAACTTACAAAGTCGAGTATATTTATCTGCTAACTTTGTCAAAAGTCACAGTCTCAAATTTCATAAGCATCCATAATTCCTCTAACCTGATCCATCCAAAGCTTCCATCCTTATTTGCTTCTACTTTTGAATTGCTTGTTCCATTGTGATGAGTAGATTCCAAGTCTTTTTACCTCTGAATCTAGATCGCTCCTCAACTACATTAAGCTAGGATATTATATCATATATTTGTTCTCATCAATAATGATCCTTGCTTAACTCTGCCTCCAAAATCATGTTCTATACATGTTAAGCTTTTCAGTTATTAACGATTATGTATGATATTCACATCCTTGCATTGTCAGAAGTTAAGACACAGTCGGTTGCGCTGAAATACGGTGTCGCTCAAAACAATCATAAGCATGTTTGGTTCTCAAGAATAGCAGCAAACTAGAAATTAATCCTACGACAGATATACATCCCCACCATACAAATGTCCAGAAATAGCATTGTCGTCCCATGCACACTAATGAATCCGACATTATTATGTTTCCATTACCAGGTTCCGAAATAGCATTAGCATCATAAACTATTGCAGCCATAAAACCATAGAGAAGGGATCCAATTGGAATATTTGTTATGAGAATGTTGTGATTGACACTCAAACTGTCAGGTCCAAAAAGCTCAGATGTAACGGCCACTGCAGCTGCAAATATGAAACCTGAGCTCAAACCGATTAGTGCAGTGCCTACATTAAGTGCCAAAGCACTTTCTGATGAAGCCAACAAGATGAATGCAATTGGGGTTGGTAAAAGAGCAATGGTTAGCCACCCTGTCCTTGCAAAGTAGAACTTGCTGCAAATACCATAAAATTTACTGTTAGTCTCATCATATATGTACAATTTTAAGTTTACAAGATTTACTTCTAAATCAACGACCAGTCTTTTTCGTTAGATGAGATTATGATAGAACAACAACCTTGGTTCAAACGAAAACAGATACGAAAAAAACAAACATAAAACATACATGATTTGAGCACGGAGTTCGGCCAATTTTTCCTATGTCTCTAACTACATAGTACCTTTCTTATATTCAGACTAAGGGTTACATGTTACAATTTGCGTTTAAATACTACAATCCAGTTTATAAGATTACCCCCGAGTCATACTAAACAGATAAGCCACACAAATCAAATTGTACCATAATTGTTATGTCATGAATATAATGACACAAATTTTTTTACAAATCTAAAGAACTGGAAAAAAAAATACTTCCTTGAGAGTATTGTCTTAATTCTTAAACATTGTATAGCATATTAACAAACAACCTAATCAAAAACTTATATTTATTAAGAACTTACTATACAGGAGCTTATGTCTAAAATGACAACAAATTCTTCATACAAGACATGTTATTTTAAGTTCTTTCAAACAGTTAAATAATTGTTTATATCAAAAGATAATTTCAATGGAAACTTACTTTCGAATGTAGTCAGGCATAGCTGATAGCAAGCGTCCAAAGAAGGAGAACGATGAATATAGCGTCACAAGAGTCGACGTTCTATAACTGTGGCCTAAAGATTGAGCTATCTGTCCAAGATTATTGCTGTAAACAAGACCAATTGTACCTCCGCAGAAGTATGCAATATAATAAAGCCAAAAGTCCAACCTTTTCACAAGAACCGCGGTTGAATGTTCTTCTCCCAGCATTTCCAATTGATCCTGCCCAAAAAACTTGTCACAATTCACATCACTACTCTTTGCTCTATGAGTACCATATCCGTTTTCACCAAGCAAGCCTTGAGCCTCTCCATTGCTCCGAGCGCTGTTTTGACGCGTAAGGAGTTCTTTGTGAAGCTCAAGATCATTAACATGAACAAGAATGAAGCTAGAGTTTTCGACTCGAAGGCTCGGATGAACAGCGCGGTGAAACCAATCTCTAGCATATATAACACCAGGAATACATAACGGCGAAATCAAAAGTATAAGAGCTCCACCAAAGTAAAGCCTTGATGTTGCTTCATCAGAAGTTGATGATGCAAATATAAGGAGATAAATTCCTGTGAAAACCGCTAAAATGTTCAATGTTAGAAATATAACCGAGTTTTGACGAGCGGCATGCGGAGAATGAGTATCTGATAAAGGCGGTTGGCGAAGAATCGGAAGTAATGCTGCGATCGAAGTGAGAAGAGGGACAAGGGCATTTAGGAGAAGATAGAGTTGATCCGATGAAGGGTTTATTGAATTTGCAGCTAGAGTGTAGAGTGCTGCACTTACACCATTGAAACTCACAGTGAGTGACAATGCTAAGGATCTGTTAACTGGGAAGTTTTTGATGCAGAGAACAAAACATACTGTGTTGAACCAACAGATACTGCAGCCACTCAACAGACACAGAAAAAAAACCTGAAACATAATCAAGCCAAGTCAACTTCACTATAATACTCTAAAATCCTCTAGATATTGCAATTCTATGAAAATTATTTGTTTCAGCTACATGTTTTCCTATAATACAACTAAGAACATGTTTTCTTGTTTTGTTTTGTTTTGTATACTAGTATATATATCACACATAAAACTATAGAAATACTCGTCTCCTGAGTCATGACGTAATTGAGATCCATTTAAGATATTCGCTTCTCCTCTTGAACCTACTTCGTAGTATCTCCACTAGAGTCTTTTCAAATAGTAATGTTTCGAAGAAATAAAACATTTGAAGTATAATTCAAATTAAAAGAAAAATTCTAAATTGTTCACATTCATATACTTGTTCTAAATGATATCATTAATTTATTAAGTATTGTTCACATTGTTCGTGTGAGTAACATGTAGTTTAATGTGTTTTAATCCTTAACCGAAATAATGTTTTAGAAGACTTTATTTATCTCTCGACCTTAATTCTGATTATTGCTGCTCATTTTCCCTATAATTCAGAAGCTTATGAAAAAAAAAAATTATTAATACTTCTTACTTAGCTATCATTATCATTGTTTTTTTTATAGGTTAAGTTGGTTGAGTTCTGTGGACGTTGGATGAAGAAAAAACTTGTATTATTTTTGTATGTATGTATAATAATAATTTGTGGACGTTGGTTGAGTTCAAGAATCAGCATTTAGAGCCTGGGAGTTATTGGGACCAGTTGAACGTACAATAGAAAAGCACAGTTGAAAAGGACCTAAAAATGAAAAGGACGTGTGAGATTTTTTAGGAGGCAAGTTAGTTATCACTTCCTACAATTTTACTCTTATTTTCATTCAGAAAATAGGTTGTCCATTCATTCAAATCATAAGAAAACTACAATATTTGTCAAGATACATACGTCTTTGAAATTTTATCAACTACAAAGAAAAAGATAAGAAAAACAAAGATGTTTGAAAAAAACTTTTCTATTAACCGTTTCATAGCAAATAGCTGGAGGCCATACATCTAACATCCATTATAACTATAGGTGCATTATTCTTCTCCTAGTACTAGTATATTCTTGGGTTAAATATGTTTTTAGTCCTTATAAATATACCAACTTTTCGTTTTAGTCCTTCTAAAATTTTCCTTCAACTTTTAGTCCTTGTAAAATTTTCAATCACTACTTTTGGCCCCTATTTTTAAGTTTATTTTAGTATTTTTTTTTTTAATGAAATTGTGCAGATATATGTAGAATATTGTAAAAATCATTCTAAAAAAAATTAAAAAATTAGAATTTTTTAACAAAACATAAATTAAATATGAATTTTTAACCATAAAAAATATAAAAATTTATATTAAATTCATGTTTTGTTAAAAAATTCTAATTTTTTTTGGGAGTGATTCTTGTAATATTATGGATTTTTCTGCAAAGTTTTATTTAAAAATATGAATTCTAGATATGAGTTTACTTTAAATGAGGGACCAAAAGTGAAGATGAGAAATTTTTAAGGGACTAAAAGTTGAAGGAAAATTTTAGAATGACTAAAACGAAAAAATTGTATATTTATAGGGACCAAAAACATATTTAACCCTATATTCTTCGAATATATTTTGAAAAAATTGGTTGTTGTTTTTATAGAACAAAAAATTGGTAGTATAAAACTACTACTATTTAAGTTTTTAAACACATTGAATCAAAAAAATCAGACTAAATTCCTTGGAAAAAATATTCATGCTCATAAACATATTTTTTTGACCACTTAAAAAACTAATCAGTTTTTTAAATAATAAACATGTTTTTTTAGCAATAATAAATAAACATGTTTTTTCAACAAAAGAAATAATAAACACGTTAAGAAAAATAATAAAGAATGTTATAAAGGAAACTTTTCCATCAAAAAAAGAATATTTTAAAGGCCACTTTTAAAAAAAAATAAATCATGTTCTTTCTACTTGAAAAGTCCATCATTATTAAAAGCTTTTTATGCTTCCTCCATTCCAAATCTTTGTTATTCTTTTGTTGATAAAACAATGTATGTCTTTTTCAAAATTTATAAAATAATTAACAATAAAGTTAAGAGCATTTTAAAACAAGTATAGTCAAAAAAAAAAAAAATTATGGGTAAAAATCTTAAACTATCATGTACTAGAATATAAAAAAAAAGAACTAAAATGAGTAAGTAGTACCCCACTATAACAACCATTCATACCTTCTCCACCCATCAGTCAAGAGAACAACTGAAGACCCCTCCATAAATATGCAACCCTACGTAATTACTAATTTTTAATAATTTAAAAATAGCATACACCAATAGTGGTTACTTAATTAACTTAAATTAAACCATTAATTAATTAATAAAGACAAAACAAAAAAGAACTGAAATGAGAAATATAGGGTAAAGGAAAAGGAAGGTACCAGAAAATAAGGCAAAGTGATGACGTTATTGATGAGAAGAAATTGAAGACCATAACCAACAAGACCCATTGAAGCAGCAATAAACATGACAAGAGAGATTGGAAGATACATAAGAGCAAGACCAGAAGACCAACCAAACACTTTACCCATGTCACTTGCAGTTGCTAAGTAGTTAAGTTGCACTTGTGAGATTTTAAGTACCGATTTCATTGTTGATGAGTATGATGAGAAATCAAAATTTGTTCCTGTAAATGCTTGAATCCATATTGTTGCTATTAGTATCATCCATTTCCTTGATTGTCCTGCCATAACTCTCCTCTCTATCTCTTCTTCCTAGGAGGGAGGGAGAGAAGTGGTTGGTGTGTGAGTGAGTGAGTGAATGTCTCTTTACGTGGCTTGGTTTCATACATTGTGTGGAATTAGATTTTTTTTTTATTCTATATAATAATGAAAAATTAAAAAAACTACCCCACAGAATCTTAACTTAGAGGCTTGAAAATAAAAATATCATATTTTTCAGCATAGACACGTGAAATAAACTTTAACCGTAAACATCCTCATCCTCATGAAAAAAAAAAAAAAAAAAAGGAAAAACTTGTACCAAGGACATGACAATCTTTTTTTGTGTTTTTCCCTCAAAAAAAATAATCTTTTTGTGTTTTTTTTTAAGGATGCTTACTTAGAAAGTTGAATTGTATATTTAGGGGCAAAATATGTTCTCAATGTTTGTTTATAATTATAGATTGAGGGAGTGTTAATCTAAAACATGAATGAAGTTACCATCAAATTTATAAAATTACCCTTTTTTAATGGTGCGACACATCAACAAAACACCGACTTTTTTTTTTCCAATTCAAAACATAGATCAACATGGCATATGATTACGTTAAATCATTATATCAATGCAATTTTCAATAAAAATTAAGTTTAAACACACGCAAGAAAAATGAAGTTATCATCAAAACATTGACTCTTTATTTTCCAATTCATAACTTATTTTTTACGCAACAAGAAATGACATATTCTTTACCTATTACCTATGCAAAACATAGGATTACCTAAAATCATTATAGAAATGCAATTTTTGATTTAAAAAAAACTAGGCAAATATATGTGCTCGCAGAAGTTTGTCAAAGATATCCCTATTAAATTAGGTTTTAGTCAAATAAGGATGAATAACATATTTGATTAATTACGGATACAATTGAAAAATAAAGTTACCATCAAAAGTATGACATTACTCATTTTAAATTTATGACACATCAACAAAACACCGACATTCTTTTTCATTTCATAACTCACTTTTTACACAAAAAAACAATATTTTCTTTTGCTATTACCTATGCAAGACGTAGGATTACATGAAATCAATATACCAATGCAATTTTTAATAAAAACTATGCAAATACTCATGTTGTCCAACACGCTTGTTATAAATAATTTTGTTAAGTGTTAGCAAAAACAAATGGAATAGAAAATATATTTGATTAATTAAAGAAATGTAAGATAAGGTTTAACTAATACAATTAAAATTAAATAACATAAGTAGTATTTTTGACAGACTCAATTAATGCAGTCAATGAGAGTTGATTTTTGTTCTTTCAAGAATTAAAATGTTATCTCTAGCATGAAGATTTCAACATGGTATGAGACTTAGCATCCGAAAGAGTTTGAGAGGTTTGAAGTTTGACAGAAGGTGATTTAGAGAGAAGATTGGTCGAAGCCAAGCAGTTGTTGTGGAGGGGAAAAGAATTCAAATTCAAAAGCAGCAGTTTCTTACTAAGACGTGGGGGACAGACAATTTTCGACCGAGGAAGTGTAGCTCGTGGCAGTTTACCTTTTGTAGTTGTTTCTTCTATGTATAAATAATAGTTTTTCATATGAAAAACATGTCGTAAATCATTTATAGAATTCTAGCACTTAAAGTTCTGGCGTCTAGAGAAAAGAGTCATACAGAATGTATGAAAACTTATCTGTCGAATCACCTTTACATTTAAATGCAATGCAATTTACCCTTTCTTTAATTTTCTGCGTTTTAAACTTTTAATCCTTTTTACTTGCATTTCTCTTTACTTCTTTTTCGTCGAAATATGTTTGCTTTCATACAAAAAATTGTTGTATTCATAAAGCAACCTATGAATATGATGAACACTCATGCATTTTCTAGAAAAAGATTGCACAACATGTCCTAGGATTTCTGGTTTGATCCTGTTTGTAATAATCAAAACTAGCCCTGTAGTTTACCAAAAACACTGGTAAACACTTATAGGTTGTGACTCTAAGAAACTTAATTTTTGGTATCAAAAGAAGGCTTTCACGGTTGAAGAGTCACAATCTCTTGATGGGGGGTGGGGGTTTACGAAAAATAACTTAAATTAAACGAAAATTATCTTGTTTGAAGACAAAAATGACGGTTTAGGGGAGATTAGGGAGATTTTTGAAAAATGTTTGTTTGTCCTTTAATTATTTGGCTTTATGTGGTTTGGATCAGTTGGAAATAGCAAACATATGCATATTTCAGCATAAGGAGGAGCATCTGCAACTGCAGACGTTAACTGAAAGAGTTAAGCTTCAATCTTTTTTGTTGTTGAAGTCGAACTATTTGCTTTCGATTTTTATTACCGTTATTGGAGGCTTAATCTTATTTCTTGCGCATTTGCATTACTTTATTCTGTTTTTTCTTTTGTTTTGCTAGCATACTTGTTGTTTTGCAGCTCTACTTTTTAATTAGTTGTTTCCGGTACATCTTATATTGGAAGGACTTGTTACCTAGATTAATATATATCTCATTTTGCCCTTTAAAAAATAATTGATCAAAATAATAAATATATACTATCATTTTGTATCCAATTGCTATCTACTACTTTGATTTCTTACAAATGTGATAGGCGCATTTGTTATCATTTTTCTTTGGAGAATGCTAACTAATGTCACAATGGCATTAATTAAGCATCCAAAACAAATAAGTTTTTATGAAAAAGATGAGTAATTATTACTTGATCAAAAGTAACATCTTATGTTTTCAAAACAAACCTTCTATTTATATATTCTTTAACCACTATCCTGAAGACACTGGTTAGCAAGATCATTTTTCTTTTTATAATGAAAATGAGTCATTCTATTCCTTAACATAATTTTTTTATAGGGATATTCCTTAACGTATTAGTGGGTGTCTTTTGAAAAATTGGACTTTAATTCCACAAAAAGAAAATGGAATCTAAAATTTCGGCTCGTACATTGGGAAAAAGCTCTCCCTAGGAATTATGTAGGAACCATAGTGAAAGGGATATGGGAAAAAGCTAAGATGTTTTGGGTAGCGTGAGTTTTCAATTTACTGGTAGGGATGGTAAGCGTGTTTCTCTTTACTCCCCAATATCTTAAGAAATTGCTCTTCTCCGGATAAGTTTTGCTTGCTTTTAACCAAATTTTTAAAAATATCTCTATGTGAATTAACTCATACAGATGTTAATACAACGTGAGTTAACTTATGTTGCGTGACTTACGTCATGCTGAAAATACACATTAAACTGTAGCGTGAGTTAACTCACGTTGGTATTTCCAACAAAGAATGACAGATTACGTTCAATTATGGACCAATTCAGCTTTGCATTATTGTGTCATTCTTAGTGAAGTACCAGTTACTAGTTAGTACAATTAATACAATATGACGCCTAAAACATAAGAATCCTTATATTCTTCCCTATTTCATTGAGGGTCATGTTAACTTGTACTCTTATGACACATGTTAAGCAACCTAAAAGTATAAAAAAATTCTTAAATTTTGTGCATTCAATTAACAAAAAGTAAAAATAATAAATTTGCATTAATTAGAACAAAATATATCTATTTTGAAACTTAGAGAATGAAAAGTGCATTTAAGCCTTATTTTTACTTCAAGGTGAAGGTCAATCAAAATCATCTATTACATCAAAATCCAACATCTTCAATCAAGGAAAGGTGGCACTATATACGACCAATCTTTTTAAACAATGATAAAAATTAAATTTAGTTCTGAACAGATTTCCATATACAATATTTTTCTCTTAAAATGAAAACTTGACTTAATGAATCCAAATATAAGAGTTAAGAAGATTTTTTTTTTTGAAAGAATAAGAGTTAAGATGATATTGATGTCTATAGTAGTAAAGAAAATAATGTAGGAAGGCAAGGGATCATAGGGTGTTTGTCTCAAAATTTAATGTGAGGACATTTGTGACCCTGATCCTAATTCATGATCATTTATGGCATTACTATTGCATAAAGATATTTATGGCACATGGAGTTATTAAGTAGATTTACTATGATTGATTGATTGATTAATAAATGTAGTTGTTTGAAGATATTTATGGCATATGACCGAAAGAAAATCAGCGTGAGTTAACTCATACGGAGGTTAAGTGTGTGTTTTCAGCATGACTTAAGTCACGCAGC
This sequence comes from Medicago arabica, assembly GCA_946800305.1. NCBI lineage: Eukaryota > Viridiplantae > Streptophyta > Magnoliopsida > Fabales > Fabaceae > Medicago > Medicago arabica. The sequence goes on from OX326970.1 coordinate 46,682,589, forward strand.
GTGAGTTAACTCACGCCGTACTAACACCTGCGTAAGTTAACTTACGTAGGAGTATTGTCGGAAGTTAGGTTGGGAGCGAGGAAAACATGATGGGAGAAAAACAATTACCATATCTTTAAGGTCTTTTAAATACACATTCGATAGTTATCTACTGGATTTATATTTAACAAAAAATATATATACATTCAACGAATAACTATCAAATATGTATTTACGAGGCCTTAAATCGGCACATGATCTTACCCACTTACTCTAACTAGAATAATAGAGAGAGTATGGTTTGAAGAGGTGCCTATAGGAATTATGGCCCATTATGGAATTGACTTTATTCATTCCTAATTAATTAATGAGTTTCCTTTGGTTTAAAAAAAAAATGAAAATTTAGGTAGAACTTTAAAATTTAGACTCGTATAATTCTTGAAGTTATTCTTTTCTGACTCCCATGCCTCTTGTGTGCCTTCTGAAAATCCAAAAATGCCCCACGAGAGGAGTTTGAAACATGTAAATGGGTGTTCATATTCTAAAATGCCGATGCATTTTTCTATTTGGATTCTAGAATTTAAATATGAAAAATCATGAAGAAAAAAAAAACCCAGTTATCCACTGTATTGAAATTTCCCCCTTTCGAAATGGCAAGAAATATGATTTGAATTTTAAAATCCAAAAGATGCGGAGAATTTTCATGTTTCCGAGGCCGCACACAAGAGAAATAGGTGTATGAAAAGAATTTGAAAGTCACTCTTCACCCCGCAAAATACACTCCCACCAGCCAAAATGACCAAAATGTCCATGCACATGTTAACTAACGCACGTGTAAAACTGTGCGTTAGTTAACATGCGCTGCGTGACTTAAGTCAGACACTGCGCAACAGATATAACGTGCGCAAGTTAAGTCACGCAGCGCGACTTAACTTGCGCAGGGGCATTTTGGTCATTTTGGTCGGACGGGAGTACATTTTGCTGGGTGAAGAGTGACATTCAAAGAATTTCACTAATTCCCTGACCTTTTAGCCCGGCTTGAAAAAATATCTTTTGAATTAGGGCTAACAAAAATTACGTTGGGGATTTCTTTTCCCACCCTCCTCATTTATCATGCACCCTTAAAATTTTCGAAAATACCTCTGTTCGGATTTTATAATTTGAACTCCTTTTTCAAGGTTTTTGGATTATAGAATAAACTTCCACATTTTGTGATTCTTGAAGTTTTTTTCTCTCCAAATCATTGTGCACTTATAGGTTTTTCAGATCCTATAATCCAAAAACCTTCAAAAAGGAGTTCGGATTATAAAATCACAATGAAGGTATTTTCGAAATATTGAAAGGCGCGCAAGAACAAAGAAGAATGCAAAAAAAAAAAAAAATAGTCAAATATGTTTTGAATTTGGGCTAACTTGTCTGGCTACAGCCTGCAGATAACCCAAATAACTTGCTCAAATTTTTGTTTGCGCAAAATATCCTTTAAATGTAAAACTTATGTTTGTACTAATATTTTGTTTTAAGGGTAGGTTTTAAAATTAACATGTAAAAATGAAACATTTTTCGGTAGTAGTCTTTTAACTCTCTGTTTTTTTTAATCTTATTTACCGATTAATTAAAAATATTGTATGTTGGGTTGGCCTATCAAGCTCAAATCTTGATATATATATATATATATATATATATATATATAAATAAGTGTCAAATATCGGTTATTTTCATTAGTACTTACTACCTCCGTCCCTTATTATAGGACCCTTTTAGAAAAATAACGGGAATTAAGAAAATTAAAAATGATAATAAATTTGTTTGTAATTAGTATTGTTTTTACAAATTTGTCCTTTAAGAGAAAGAGTTAGTGTATGTTTTCTATGTGGTATTTAATGCTGATTGAAGAAAAAGATACAAAATAAATAGGGGTATGTTGGTAAAGAATTAATTAATGTACTTGAAAATAGTAAAGGGGTCTTATATAAAGAGACAATTTTTTTTTCTCAAAAGGGTCCTATAATAAGGAACGGAGGTAGTATTGTTTTGTTTTACAAGTTATTTATCAGAAAACCCACCAATTTATTGTAAATGTACATATTCTTATGATTATAGGTCAGAGTGTTACTATTATCTATTTCCTTTTTTTTTTTTTAGGTTTTTGACAATATTAGAACAAAGAAAATATATTCGGCACAAGTACATTTTTTGGGCAAGCACTAGCAATGGGAAGGTGAGCAATTCCATAAAGTTCCAAGGAGAAAAGCGAAAGCACGTTTCAAGGCGATCAACACTTAGTCCAACGAACTAAGGCGATTTAATGACTATTTGAAGATTCAACGAAATGGATCATGAAGATTCTATGACAATATGCACTATTCACAAAATTTATTTTGACCCTATTTTTTTACTAATGTATTGATGCAAATGTTAGTATATAAGAAGATGTTCGATTTATCTCTATAATTTTTTATTATAGATAAATAAAGATATTAATGATCAAATTTATATATTAACATGTGTAGTGGTTAATTGCAACATGTATTTAAGAAAGAAGGAATACATATCATGTCTATTTATAAGCATTTACTAAGTACTAACTACTTCTTCCTTAAGTACCAATTAACTATATCTTCAACACTATGATCTAATGAAGCTTCTAATATTATAAAGTACAATATAGGTGGCATTTACCATAGGAAAGTATAATCATTTCCCACCATGGGAAAAAGCCTTTTTGCTGCACAGGTGTAAGGTGCAACCGGTTGTGGCTAAACAAAAAAAATTCTGAGTTTGTATTTTTTAATGTTTGTTGGTAACTTTACTAGTGTACCTCCCCATATTTACTATTGTACTTCATCAACAACCATGCTATAAATTGAATCTCACAACCAATAACAGCCTCCTGTATACCATCTTTAGCATTCTTCCGTATTTCCAAATTCTGGACCGTGTCTGTTTCTCCTCTAAGTGGTTCACACCAACAGTACCATCCACACTTATTTTCTCTGCAAGTGTAAAAAAGCTTATAAGAGTACCAAGTAGACATAATCGCGATCCAACTCGTAGGATCATACGAGTTTGCGATCTTGCAACCCCCATCGTACCGGAATCCTTTGCGTTTCAAAAATAGATATGATAGCTTTGGCGACAAGCAGAAGTCAAAAGTTGAATCAGTAAATAGTAAATGCATTTGTAACACACATGCGCCATAAATTCAGCCATAATGTTGAGTGCTGCCAACGAGTGTCCTTAGAGTATTGGTCAAGGTACAATAAAATTAATGTGTCCCGTTTAATTTACCACAGTTAAAGTGAAAAGTTAGTCAATTTAATTAAAATAGGAAAACATTGCATTTAATACTCTTTAGAAAGAGTTAAAAAAAAAAAAACTCTTTAGAAAGATAGTTACACAAACACAACATGCGCTTCCTTTCATTTGTTTTTCTTGTAAACTTTTTTTGATTTTTTTTTTTAATCCACTTGCTTTCTTTCATATCAACAATTTTCTTCTTGTGAATTTTATTCTAACCGAATTTTTTTTCGTGAATTTTTTTTAATCATTTTTTCTTTCAAACCAATTCAAGGGAAAGCCTATACACAAACCAGTTCTTTTCCTTGAATTTTCTTCTTTCGGTGAGAAATTCTATTGTTTTTTAATTAAAAGTTGTAGAAATAATTAATCTAAGACAAGAAATTATAAAGTCTAAAATAAATTTGCAATTCCAAAGATAAAACATATCCTATTAAAAGAACAAATATTATGATCAAATAAATTAAGTTGATATTCTACTCCATGCTTGTATTGACGCGTGTATATTGATGCTGATTTTTAAAGAGTATTGAATACAAACTTTTCCTATTTTAGTTAAATTGACCAACTTTTCATTTAATTGAGGTTAATTAAATGGGACACATTAATTATACTGTTCCTGGATAGCATTGCCCTAATGTTTTATGCTCTATATTGTTTGTATGCTCTATATTGTTTGTATCTTTTTAACAACTCCCTTCCCTTAAAGAAAAATATAAATACTTTGAACTATTAGCATTACTATTCTTGATAGAAGTTATATGAATAATGAGAGAGAATTACATCAAGGGTACATAAGACTTATATGGTCAATGAAGAGAAGAACAACTAACTAGTGTAACTAAAAACTAAAACTAACTTTTTATATCTAATAATTTTGGACATGTCTCCATCAAAATAAACATAAATACAATTTTAAGGAATCAGGTTTGCCATAACTAATGTACTAGCAACAAAAGATACACAAATGGCATTTAACTGCTACGAAGTACTGATGATACAGCCACAAACATTCAACACGATACTGACACATTCACATCAACACTTGCAATAACTTGAGAATACATAATAATTGAATGTAAACACGTGTACCAGACACACCTTCAATTCGAAGTGTTGATTCTACGTATGCATTGTACTAAAGCTGTAGATGAGAAGTAGTCATGGGATGAAAAATTGGATCATCCTTCAAAGCATCTACCAATTCAGGCCACAAGATAGCAGAAACAGTCCATGAACCATCACCCTTACCACTTTGCCTTTGATTCATATAACCAACACCAACCCTTTCAATTGAACTATACACTGTCCCTAACAAAGGACTTCCAAATCCTAAATCAACTTCAGCAACAGGAAACCTTTGTCCTGAAGAAACCACCAAGACAGGTCCATCATCCTGTCCTAACACCGCCTTTGCAAGCATCAAACCTGGCCTATGAAACTCAATCCAATCAATCAAATCCAAATAATGTTCCTCATTACTAACCTTTGAAATTGCATCATGAACTATTTCACCAATGTCTGATAATGAACCTTCCTTCAATTCTTGAATCCTTGCCTCACCAAAAGCCAAAGACAATACATTACCAATGTAATTCGACATTGAATTTTTGTTTCGACTTATTCTTTCTCTTCCATCTACTAACCAACCCATCTTGCATTTTTTATGAAGTTTTTGATCAACTGTGTTTATCATTTTCTTCCATACATAGGCTGAAAAAGCTTCAATCTTTGTTCTCCTGGTACCATTAACAGAAGCAAGTCTCTGCAGCATATTAATACTCGAAGCATCGATATGATAAAGACGTTTAAGTGAAATATTTTTATTCATTTTCATATTTTGTATCTCTTCCATTGTGCATTTGATAAAAACTTGATCCAAATAAGGTTGGTATTTGAGAGGCGAACGCGCGCAAAGGTTTCTTTTATGGTTCGGTATGCATGATAGCGGTTTATTTTGCGCTATTTCACACCAAGATGAAATGAATTTACCAAATGAAGTTGCATCACCTAATGCATGATCAAAAGTAAATGCTATTGAAATTCCACCACAAGTAAATTCTGTTACCTGAATTTGTAAAGGGAAATCTGGTTCAACTGACACTATCTTTTCTTCAAGAGTTTCATTGAGATTATAAAAATCTAAATTGCTTAGTGGAATATTTACATGAGCTTCAATGACTAATGAACCATTGTTGTCACAAATAATTTGAGGTTCATTGGTTTTATGATTTTGAACAATGTGGCCAGCAAAGGGATAGTAATGATTAAGTATTTGTGCTAGAGAGGTTTTAAGATTGTTAACAAAGGATTTGAAGTTACATAGTTTTGGTTTTTTGTAGAAATACAAGTATGTAACTGGAAAACGACCTGAAAGTAGATCAAGATTTGAGAGATTAATCACTGAAAATGGCTTTGGAAAATGATTGAGAGCTTTTACAACACTTTTCTTAATGAACTTTACTTCAAATTTTTCATATTCTTGGGATGCAATATCATTGAGAATATGTGACATTTTTCAAAGTTGTGTTTGTCTCGAGGCTTATGTTTAAAATGTTCATGAGCATATGCTTATATAATGTGTTTCTAGTGCATGATGATGAAAACTTGCACCATTGCTTGAGATATTTTCTGCTTACACTTTATGAAGAGTAGTGATCACTGATCAGCATATTATGATGTCATGTCTCATGATTAAAAACTGATCTCATGAGAGCACTCTTTTGTTCGAAAGTTGGTGCATATTTCCACTAATTCACTTCCAAAGATTCAAATCATAATATACAAGAATTCTAAAACTAGGGGCAAGATTGGTAGGCAAAGGAATTTTGGAATCCAAATAGTCAGTGTTATATACAGTACCTGTTCAATATGTTTAGACACATAAAATAATTTTTTTAGTGTGATCTTTTTTGGTGTGTACCGTATATCCTCCGCAAGCAACTACCCGATAGAACTGCAAATAAATTTTATAGTGTGACCTCTAAAAATTAAAAAAAAAAAAAAGTTACATAAAATAAAATTAAAAAATATCAAGTTTTCCTAAGTCCAAGGTTTAAACCTATGTTAAGGAGGATACAAGACCCAATCTTGACCAACGAACCTAAGCGAACATATATGGAAATCTTGTGATAATACATTTGGCCCTTAGGTTTTGCACCAACCATCACTTTCACCCTTATCGGTCTTAGTTGTCACAAAAACATTATGTATATGATTTTTTTTTTTTGCGAATTAGGTATCATCTGAATGCAAGTGCAGAGACTAATCTTTTAAGATGGTAAGACAATAATATATGGTAAAATTATTTCTAAAAGATTTAACACGAGTGTATTTTCAAGACTAGATTCAAACTCAAGACATTTAGTTAAACCAAAATATATCACTTTTAAGCAGGGCCGTCCTATGAAACTGGAGGCTCAACTCTCATAGTAAAAACAGGCTCCTAATAAAAAAAACGCACAATTTTTTTAAAAGATTAATCTTCTATTTAAATTGAAAATAACACTCTAGTATAATGATTATTAACCACCAAAATTAAAATTAGCAATTATTTTTACTAAGGACGTGTTTTTTAACTTAGAAATAGAAACATGGAACATGATTTTTTACTTAGAAATTGAAACATGAAACATGTTTATTTTTCTTTTTTGAGTGGAGGTGGAGATATTGAACAATAATTTTTTTCTTGAGACTCAGCTCGATTGAGCTTTTTGAACTCACCAAAGAACGGTCATGCTTTTAAGTCAATATTGATTTATGATAGGGACTATATGTTTAGGTTGGCTTCAACGTTTCCCATGTGTTAGGGGAACCAAGATTCCATAATGCACCACCTACTCCTACTCCTAGTGGGTGTCCAAGTTCAAAGCATTAGACATTAGTAGCATCTTGTCAAGTCAAGGAAGGAGCACTTTTTCATCAACGGTTCCACTTTCTTTCTTTCTTTACACATACCTTTTAGCTTTACGCATGCCAATATATAGCACTATCAACGGTCGTTCCAATTTACTTCATTGAGTTCAACAACAGAAAATGATAAGTAACTAACGATGTCAAATTGATTTGCCTTTTGGTATTTGATTAAAGCTCCATATACTCTGCTTTTGTTAAACATCTCTTTTTTTTTTGTTTACTTCAACATCTAAATTTTCGTAGCCTGCATTACCACTCAAACACAATGATAGAGTGTACATCCATCTTATAGTTCCCACCATTTACGTGGGATCCATTTCTAAAGTATGAGATCACATGTGTTTCATCCAATAAAAGAGTGTGTGTTAGAGAGTATGTTAGAAAAAGAGTATTCATGAACTCACATATATAGCTTCTATCCATTATATGTACCTATATATTCTTAAATTGTAGAATTAAATGTTGAGATGTTTTATAATACATCTCAATTTGTAGCCGAAAGGATGTTGATTTGTTGGGGTTAGAGTCCGAACGCCAAATTTTCCACACTTATGTGAGTCTAATTATTAAGTTATTTGACAAAAAAAGAAAATTAACATTGAGATTATAATTTATATCAATTGACAGTGTAAACTTTTTTTCACATATATTCAATTAAATCATGCTAGACACGGGCAATTGTTGAGTTATTTTAGGAACTAGTCTAGAAAATGGACATGGTAGAATGATTTTTTATGATGCATGTGTAAAAAATTCTTAATTGTTTATATAATACTATTTATCAATAACATTATTCGGACCCCACCCGTTTGATATATTTCTAGATGTGTCCGCACGTATAGTTTATTTTTTAGAAGTATAAAAAATATATGTATGTCTCATCAGTAAATCTCAGATGATAAAAGAATGTATGTACATTTGATATGTTCAGATGCGAGTTCGAACCTCCAATTTTTAATTTCTCAATACTTTATGTGTGTGAGTTTCGGCGTTAGCATTTGCCTATATAAAATATTGAATAAATTGATCATTATGAACGGATCTCTTTGAGTTTAACTAAATGTCATGAATTTGAATTTAGCCATATAGTGCAACGGGTTAAAAATTTTGAAAAATGTCTGTCATGTATTCTAATTTTATCTAACTCCAAAAATTAACTTGTGTTGTAGTACAATGAGAATATCCGATTTACACATAAAAAGCTACTACTTGAAATATTAACCCTTTTTTTTTTTTTTCTTTTTACTAAATATTAACCCTCTAAACTTAAACAAAAATGCAAATATACCCTATTTTGCATTTTGAACCCCGTGGATTTGTTTTCACCACTTGCTTAAAAAAGTTCAAGAACTCAATTTTGAACCACCTAAGTCACAATCTTAGATCCATCACTACCTCTAATATGATCATGATCCAATGATACACCTCATCAGGGACGGAACTAGGAATTAAGTTTAAGGGGGGCCGAGTTAAAAGTATAATTTCTTATCGAAGAAATAAATTTTCAAATGTACAACATATGCAAGAAATTTTAAAAAAATTAAGCTATACTCAAAGTTAAAATATATCCAAAATTATAAGTTTCAAGCATATAAGAAAGATGGATGTTTCGAGGTTTTGCTAGAGAATGAATAGATTAAAACGATTTTTAAATAGTACAGAAAGAAAATATGAAACAAAGAAAATACAAATATAGGAGAATGAATTCATTATGAAATTATCTACAATGAATCGATGTACAAACAAAATCATAGCGTAAATGAGTCAAAATATTTAAGTGATATTGCAATGAAGAATTGTAAATTGAGATTCTAGTTAAAGATCATGGTTCATCTATAAATTACAAACAAAACCCCATATTCTTTTAATCTTTTGAGGAATTGACTTAAGAATTAGTCCAAACTAAACCTAGAAACTTAAGTATTGAAGACCCAATATTTTATGTAAAAAGTTCATTATAACATCATATGAAGTTCATCAAAAATAAATATAGAGACCAAACTAAATACTTACTAGTATGAAAGAGAAAAAAAAAAATTGGGGGAGACCGTGGCTTCTGTTGGTCCCTTTCTAGCTCCGCTACGCCTCATAACTAATATGCTACATCAAATTTCTTGTGTGGTCATTAGTTGCAATGATGTAAGTTTTCTAAATAACAATAAGTAAAATGTTGATAAATTTACCTGCTACTATCTTTGAACCATTTTTTAAAAGGTCCTTATCAATTTGCAGACAAATTCTTCGGTGCCATATACCATTGCTCTTATCATATATTGATATATATTTTTCCTTCAAAAAATATATATATTATGTGAAAGAAAATTTGTGATTCAGATTTAGAGAAACGTACTGCAAATAAAATCCAACCACTTAATTTCTAATTCTTCTAAATTGAAACTTCAATTTCAGAAAGAAACCTTCCACAAGCAAGTTGTGAGCTATTATGCTTCCTTACCATGCAATTACCAACTTGCATGTCACTGAAATTAAAATGAAAATGACAATACTACCCTGCATGTCCTAATAGGTCCTACCCTTCACGTGCCTAGTACTCATTCTTAATTTAGGGGACCCCATTTTCATATTCATGATATTTTGCAGCCATGGTAGTAACCAATAGCATTAACTCTTGCTAATAAATTAATCATTAAACTTTTTATAGATCAAATTCCCGTCCTTTCTAGACTTAGATTCCTTGTTGTTGGAGTATTCACACAATTCCGCAATTTCAGCCATTCAATATCAATCAAACGGCCCATAGTTAATTCAATATTGCAAAATGAATCTAAAACACGAAATTAGATCATCATGGATCCTCAAATCTCAATCAAACGATTTATATTCCAAACTTTGTATTGGTGTGTCAAATGTGAGTTAGAAATCTTATGATTGGTAGAAAACGTAGAAATCACTTGTATTGAGATCAATATGTTAGCCAAAGTGAGTTACTCTTTCAAAACTCACATTGATTTTATTGTTTAGAAAAATGAAATTGAGATATTTTTTTTATAAATATGAAGTTAGTTTGGATTTTATTCACGACAATAACTTATATTTTAAAAGTATTAGTGACTCGTGTAGTTGTGTGTTTTTGAGAGAGTTTAAAACAATACAATATTTTGTTGTGAGATTGTTGATGTAGGTATTGAGCGTCAAACTCCGTTAAATTTATGAGTTCTCTTTTTTCTTTTCTTTTTCTTGTTTGAGTATACTCTCGATTGTCCTTAAATTTTCACTTCTTAATTTCTCATTTCCCAAAATTTTGCAAAATATATTTAAAACAAAAAATATAATCATAATATATCCGATCTTAATCCAACGATCCAAATTTACATCAATATGAATGAGCACCTCTAGACAATCTACTTCCCTTTCCCTCAATATTGGCCTTCTCTATATAAAGCCACCAATATTTGCAAAAATATACTAGAAGTTAAAAGAGACAAAGAGTGAGTAAGAGAGGACACTCCTTAATCTCCACACATCAAACACTCCCTCTCTCCTTCTAAGCACTAATAACCAAACAACATGGCTTCACAACTTGTTAGTGATGTCAAATGCCAAACACTAATGCATTGTGCAGCTTCTTATGGTGAAAGAGGAAGCAAACCAACACTATCTCGTCGCAAAAGCTATGGTTACCGTCGAATAGAGAAGAATAGCATCGTCTACCCTGAAGAAAGCAACTTCAAAGAACACAAAAACAAGGGTTCATCACTTGAAAAGGGTGTAAAACGTAGCACAAATCTAGCTCAAGCACAAAAGCTTCACCGGTTGGGATTCTCTTACATTGCAACAACTTTTCTTTACATAGTTATTAAGGTTAAAGCATTTTACAATGGTTTCCTTGGAGATGTTGCTAGTGAATCAAGAATGATGGGGATTGATGCACCAATGGCAGAACCATATTTTTCTGTTCCAGTTATTCCAAATTAACCAAGTTCAAATATCAGGAGCAATATCATGCATGATTGTAATGTCTAGTATTAGTCCAAAAGTATATATCATACTATATGTTATAGCTATAATGTTCATATATATTAGTATCAAATTTGAGGTGAACTTTTGTAGTAATTAATTAGCACATATTTGCTAAAATGTTCCCTACTTTTGTAGTATGATCACATATTTATGTAATGAAGTAATGAATATTTAAGCAAAATATTAGTATTATTTTGGTGCTATACATTGATAACTTTTTTTTTGTTGCCAAAAGCTGATTAACCTCAATTTTGTGGCTGTTTGTGTTTAGCAAATTGCACAACTCAAAATAAATTGATGTGTTCAACATTGTGTACAAGGGAACTTTCCATTTTATATGTTCTACCACTATGAAAACTTGGACACCTAAACTGATACATTTTCATAAATCCTATTGCTAAAGTTTCTCTTTTTAATGCTCATGAAAGACAATCTATTCTGATTGGGAAATGTGTTCCAGGACATGCATAAACACATTCACATATTCAAAGAAACAAAATAAAATATTAGATCGCTCAAACCAATGTTTTAAGAACATACCAAAATGGTTAGTTCGTCAGTTGGTTTAATTTGGTAATATTATAGTTTGGTTGAACTAGTTGAACCAACGTCTAACTACAATTGTTTCAACCGGTTTTTTTTTATTGTTTGCATTTTTTACTTTTTAATAATTTTATTTACTTATTTATCATACGAATCAATCATGGTTGAATTAATTGAACAAAACCTAGAGGTCTCTATGGTTAGGGTTTTAGAAATTGGTTTCAACTGAAGTTAATGGTTAATGTCATGTTCAATGTGAGATTGTAGCCTACACATATTCCATTTCTTTGTCAAAATGGAATTGTTGAGATGCAAAAACACATATGTGTCAAAGTGCCTATTCTTGGATGAGTTGTTATCAATTGTCTCCACTCACCATGATTGATTTGTTGGTGAAATAAAAACATAATCACCTAAACCATTTTAATTTTAGCAGAAACTATACTTTTGAGCTTAACAAAATCACAATACCATCGTGATTTTGCTAAACTCGTCGTTAATCTAAACATACACTGAGGTGCATAGCTTTCAAAGACTAGGGAAGTTCTTTACAAAACTTACTTGCATGAGAATGAAACTGCCAAATTAAGGAGAAATATTAAAAGATACAATATAACTGTTAAAAGACTTTTTTTTTTTGCGTAACTTTTCCTTCAAGAAATTTTATCCTCAAATATACCAATTTCATTATTTATTGGACATTTATTATGGCCACACGAAGAATTTAATTCAAGCACCACCATTGATTCTACTTCATAAAAAAATTAGTTGAAATGTCAAATATTTGATGGCCTCACAAGGCACCTCATTTAAGGTTTCTGATAACGGCCCTTGGAATAAGGCCATGGTACCCTTAAATCTTTCCCAGGGCATGAGGGAAAAATTATATTCACCTTTCATCTAAAGACTAATTAACATGCAAGGATCTTACCTAGGGCAGAGAATGTACTGTTATTGAGGAGTAAATCTTCTCTATTTTTACTCTCCATTACAATAATTCTAGTGTATAAAAGATATATAAAGCTCATTTGATGTTACATTATCATCTTTATACTTCAAAATCAAAACCATAATACTCCTAAACCTTTACGTAATAATGACAAAAGGAAAGATCAATTTCGGTGTTACTCTAAGCCTTTACGTAATGCCTTTTAAAGCAATATGATAGCTTAACGTTTCAATATCAAATACCATTTTAAGATCCAAACATTGTCTAGAGAATTTTGTTCTTGAGCTCATTTTTTCATAAGATGCTGTTTTTGTAAGATGTCTAGAGAATTCCAACACTGTCTACACACTTCTTCAAAGACTTACTAGTTTAAGTGTAAAACGTTATTGACCAAAAAAGCAATTAGCATGGCGAAGTTAACCAACTTTTAAAACGTTAAACTTCTTATATGTTCGATTATGCGGTGACAAATATCAACTTTAGAGACAAAAACTTCAAATTTTAGCTTCTAATTAAAATTAATTTTGGGTGCAAAATCAATTATACTCGGTCCTCTAAAGATTAATCGACACCGCGTAGCATCCAAACATGTCAAAACCATTCCCCCTAATCAAATATAACCAAATATAAAATATTCATAGTACAGTAACTGGTCCGTTGCAACATGCAACTTGCAGTATTTCGTGGTCCCAAACTTGAAACAAAAGGCTCCAATAACAGTGCCTGAATTTGCAAGGGACCCTACTTCAATATAATGAAATGATATGATAGTAACAAGACCTAAGAAAGACTTAAATAGACATTGACGAGAGCCGTCCAATTTTGAGATAATGCAGTGTAAAATAAGCTATGGAACAACAACCGTGACCTAGAAGTTCATGTTTGGATTGGCAGTGAAATCGTCAAAATCACATTGAACCACTATGATTTTGACAAGAGACAGTTTGAAGCTTCAACAAAATCGCATTGTCACTGTGATTTTGTCAAACCCACCGCTAATCTAAATATATGCAAAATCAGTTTTGCACTAACACTACACAGAATAGCAATTCCAGACTGGATTATGTTATTTACAATTCTACTATGTAATAAAGTAGTACTTGGAATTTGATAGCATAGAGAAATACAAGGGCAAAGGGTTAGCAATGGACATTGATTTTATGAATCAGATGGATGCTGTTAAACTGCTAGTCGTTATCCTAGTGCCATCATCACAGTTAAGATCATCAAAGAGGATTTATTTACCGAAGAGTCTGGTAAGCATGATAACGACCTGGTAGAAGATGTCTGATAAGCGCAATTATAACTTGGAATATTTTATTTTGAAATTAGAAAGAGCATTTATTGAATCCAATAATGAGTTTGCTCCCAAAATAATACTGTGTTACCCTAATTTTTGACCAATTTATTTTTTATTTATTCGTACGTTGATTGTTTTTCAGTCGTCCGTTCGCGCGCTAATTCCTGTAACATCTGCTTTTGTTCGTATTTGTGGTCGCATTTATTTTTCATTCGTCGTTTATATTTTAATGTCGCTCGCGTATTAATTTCGTAATTTTTACTCGCGTTTTATGCGTATTTTAGTGTAGCGTAACGTTTGCGTTCTTAAAGTTCATTTTATTCACGTCGTTGATTTATTGTTTTAATTAGCGTAAAAAAGGCCGCGTGTTTCAGTCGTATCAGACGAAATTTCGGCAGAGAGGTATTTTAAAATACCTCATTTTTTGGTTCCGACGGGACATTTTTTTTATTTATTATTTAATTTTCATTTTTTATTATTTAATTATTTATTTAATTATTTCTTTTTCCATTTATTTATTTATTGTTATTTATTTATCTGTTTTATTTTATTTTTTAAATCATTTAGTACACTTGTCATTTTGTTATTGGTCCTGTCCAACTTTTTCTCCAAGAAACTGCAGGGGTATTTTTGTCATTTTCAGTGTATCAGTGAACAGTACTATAAGAGTACTGTTCACGCGTCAGAATGGTCCCCCAAGAGTCAGATCAGTCAGAATCAAGTCAGAAAAGTCATAAATCATCAAAAAACACAAAAACATTTTCTCTCTCCGAAATTCAAGATCAAACTCATAAAAATCCTCAAGAACACATGAATATCATATGAACTTCTAAAATTCCAGCAACAAATCATCAACCAAACAACAACCACAACTTCAAATCAACATCAAACTTTCACAAACAACCTTTTTTTCGGCCAAATCATCAACCAACATAAACTTTTTCGGCCAAATCCGAACTCATTTTTTCGGATCTAAACACCACAACAACAACAAAGCCATTTTCGGCTTTAACAACAACAAGGCCGAACCAAAATGCTGCCAAAACGCAAATAATAGGGACGAATACGCAAGACACAAGGCCGAACCAACAAGGCTGAACCGGAAAAAACGCAAAACAAAGGAACAAAGAAGGAAATCCGAACCATCAACACAAAAACTCAAAGCATCGAATAACAAGCAAGGCCGAAAGGAAGAAGCTCAAAACCGAAATACAAGAAGAACTCAAGGTAGTGTTCATGAACTTTTGTGTGTTTTTTTAGTGATTTTCTTTTTTAGATCTAGGGTTTATGTGTGATGTTCTTGAGAATCCAAGCATGTATCCATATAGAGGATGAAGAGAAGAAGAGGTTGGCATAAAAATTTAAAAAAAAAAATAAGAAAAAAACCTCCGGGGCGGCGGCCCTCCGGCCGACCACCGCGCCGGAGGAGCTCCGGCCACCACTCTTTCTCTTCTCCGCGCGAGGGGACTTTGAGAGAGGGGAGAGCATTTTGTTTTGTTTTTTTTGTGTAGAGAGAGAAGGAGAAGGTAGAAATGAGGAAACACTTGAAAAAAACACTTATATACTCATTTATTGGAGTTGGGCGGGTCACCCATGGGTTGACCCAGTACCCGCCCCAGCTCATGACCCAGCACGTTTCCTTGCTTCTGCTTGCTAATTTCACCCCCTATCTGCTACTGCACCCCCTGCATCTTTGTAGTAACTTTTGTTTTTTTTCAATTTCATGCACCTATCTTTTTAATTAATTCACATAAGATTTGGATTATATTTCATGCATTTTTATTAGTGTTTTAATTTTCATATCATGCATTTTTTATTATTTGTTTATTTAAATTTTATCTCTTATGTTTTAGTTCATTTTAGGCTATGAAGTAACATTTCATTTTTTTCTATTTTTGTCTAATATTTTAATTATCATGCATTTATTACCTTTTAATAGTTTAATTCATATCTTATGCATTTTGTTTAATTAGCATTTCAAGTATCATGCATTGTATAGTTTACCTATTAATTTAATTTCAAATTCATGCATTTTTCTAACTAATATTTTCTTTTTTTCCGAAAACTTGCGTTTCATACCTTTTTTAAACATGCTTAATATCGTACATTTTATTTGGTAGTCTTTCTAGTATGTGATGTTCTTTTTATGCTTAATATTTCGGTATATTGCGTTTTGCATTATCTCTAGTATAATCTCATGCATCTTTTTAATTTTTGTTATGTATTTATTTTTATCCTACTTAGTCTATATAATTAGGGAATTGATGTAATTTATTTTCGCGCATTTTTGTTTCTTTTTTAGACCATAGAATGTATTTAGGGTATGTAATATGTAACCGGCACACGCACTGACACGCGCACCGACACTCCACTTTATTTATCGCTTTATGCTTATTTATTTTTCCGCCGTTACGCGATTTCATCGTTAGTTTAGAAAAAATATTTTCTTCAAAAAATCAAAAAAAATCAAATTCAAATTTCTTTTAAGTAAATTTTGGTTTGTAATCCAAGTGTTTTTCCTTTTATTTTCCTTAATCAAATGTTAATTAATTTAATATCCACATTAGACATGAATTTCGTACAATTAAAATTAACCAACTTTATCGTATTTTCTTCTCATGCCTTGAGGCCTCTCATCTCTTCTTAAAATCTTTTTTTCAAAAAATGTTAAAATCAATTCAACTCATCAAATAAGTTCTTTAACCGAACTACTTGATTTTGATCCCGATTTATTTAGGTAAGTAGGCAAAGGGTTTCGACTCTTCCAAATCAATAAAAATAATCAAAAACATGCTTCATCTTTCTCCTTTCTTTCACTTTAACTCTTAACTTTTTTTTAGTAAGTAAAGTTAATTTAGCGCAAGATTAGAGAATAGGTAGAAGGTTCCTATGGGATACCATAGTCGGTTCGGGTGCCTAACACCTTCCCCAATCGAAACCAACCTCCGAATCCAAGGTCTCATAAGGGTTTTACTCACTTTTTCCCTTCCCGCGAATAAAAGTTGAGAGTTCAATGATTAAAGGTTCAAATCCGATCAATGATTTTGATACCCAAAAATCACGAGCACAGAAATGGCGACTTCACTGGGGATCTTTTTAGAGGGTTAAGCCTATTTTATCTTTCTTTACTTTTGCGCTTCATTATTTGCTTACACTTTGTAAATACGTGTTTATTTGTTTACTTTCTTACGTGAGTGGCGAGATAAGTCCCCCTACCCGGACTTGAGAGGAAATTAGGATAGGATGGTGGTATAATCATAGTACCTTACCAAGAGTGATTTTTGGTTGTGGTACATGTGATAACCCCACTCAACTAAGGAATCTTGGAAGTATAATTTGTTGACATGAGTATTCGTGTTTGGCATGTTATTTTCAAGTGACCGTCGAAGTTGAGAACCTAGAGTTACATTTAACCCATCTCAGCCTTTTAGGATGTAGTGCGGTGGCTAAAATCATGAGTCAGTCTTGGTTTAGTCGTTACGCGATACTACACTCAAACTAGACTTCCTTGTGAATGTTATGGGACTAGGAGTATTCCTAGGCCCCAATATATTCAAAAGGGGGTTGTAATTTGGGAACTTGGTAGAACCCGTGATACAGGTACATTTGAAACCATAGTCCGTACCAAATGGCGTGTTTTACCCTCAGCTCCAACTTTGTGGACTTAACCCCACCATGTTTTCTATGTTCTTTAGCATAATCATGCATACATGCATTCATCCATAAATATATTTTTGCATCCGATAAAATATCGAAGGACTTATTTAAACTTTTCTTGTAAACATCTTTAGATATGGACAAAGTAAGGAGGTGCACCAGGAAGTATGTTTTCCATAAGCCGGATGTGTTAAAGCTAAGAGATTTGGCAAAGAAGGTAACTAGTCAGGAAGCTTTTCACGAGCGTCATGGGAGATTGTTGGGTATCCTCAAAACGGATGTTGAAAAAGGAATCTTGGAAACTTTGATCCAGTTCTACGATCCACTCTACCACTGCTTTACTTTCCCTGATTACCAATTGGTTCCCACCCTTGAAGAGTATTCCTACTTAGTTGGTCTGCCAGTGCTTGACGAAATACCGTTCAGTGGCCTTGAACCCGTTCCTAAGTTCGCAACTATTGCTGCAGCTCTCCACCTTGGAGCCTCTGTCATAAAAGCCCACCTCACTACGAAAGGAGGTCTTCTAGGCCTGTCTACTAATTTTCTTTACCAACAAGCTTCCACCTTTGCCGACGCATCCAGTAATGAGGCATTCCATTCCATTTTAGCTTTACTCATATACGGCATTGTGCTTTTCCCAAACCTCGACAACTTTGTCGATATCCATGCTATCCAAATTTTTCTCACCAAAAACCCTGTCCCTACTTTGTTAGCCAATACATACCATTCTATCCATGACCGAACCCTCGCGAGACGTGGGACTGTCTTTTGTTGTGCGCCTTTACTCTACAAATGGTTTACCTCCCATCTACCTCAAACCCACTCGTTCCAAGCCAATCAAGAGGGTCATCCGTGGTCTCGAAGAATCATGTCTCTAACCCCATCTGATATAGTCTGGTACCGTACAGCTAATGATGTGGAAGCTATCATTGTCAGTTGTGGTGAGTATTCAAGTGTACCCCTTCTCGGTATACACGGGGGAATTAACTACAACCCCATTCTAGCCAGACGTCAGTTTGGATACCCGTTGAGAACTAAGCCAGATAATATTTACCTAGAGAATGAATTCTATCTCAATAACGAAGATCACCTAAACCAAATAGGGTTGTTTGTGCAAGCTTGGCGTGGCATCCATAGACTTAGCAAAGGTCAATTAGGAAGAAGAGAAGGTTTTGTGCACGAATCCTATACCCAATGGGTCATCGACAGGGCTGCAGACTTTGGAATGCCTTATGTTTTACCGAGGTTCCTATCTTCAACTGTACCAGCACCAATCTTTCCCTTACCTCCTCAGACTGCGGAAGAATATCAGATACGTTTGGCTAAGTTAGAACGCGAAAAGGCTGAGTGGAAAGGAAAGTATCAAGTAGCTAAGCGTGAGAATGACACCCTCATGAACTTACTAGAAGAAGAGAATTGGAAAAATCATAAGAAAGATCAAGAGATTGCTGAGCTGAAAGAGCGTATCAGGGTGAAGGATGCTATACTCGAACAGGTTCCCAGGAGTAAGAAGAAACGCATGGATTTCTTCGCTGGCCCGCATTCAGATTTGGAGGAGTAGTCTGCTTCAAGAGCTTGAGATTTTCACTTTTGTTTCCTTTTATGTATTTTCTTAGTTTTCTGTTATGTACTTTGGAGTCTATCCCTTGGCTCAGTTTGTTAAAAAGGGAATTATCTTGTATTTGCTTTTTATTTTGTAATGAATGTTTAAGGTTGTTATGTTTACAAAAATTGTCCTTATAAGTTCTTCGATGATTTAAAAATTGCATTGTTTTTGCATTTAGCATATCATGCATCATACTGCATCCATAAAATGTCGAAACCGAGTCTCATAATTCTCTCCTTTCTGCCTCAGTCAAGGAAAGTGGCCCGGCGTATTCAGTACAAGCCTGCTCGCACTCACAACACTCGGGCATTTGTTAAGAAAAGATGGATTTGATGGAACAAGAGAACAGGGATCTCAAAGAACAGGTTATTACGCTCAGAGAGGGGATGGATAAGTTAACAGTTATGATGGAAGCTATAATGGCCAATCAAGCACAAGCGGCAGCTGCCCAACCGGTTCTTGATGTTATCCCAGTCCAACCAGTTCTTGATGCTCAGCTGATTCCTGTTGTTGTTTCTGCTGCACCTAATCCTCCTGTGGTTGTTTCATCTGCCCATACTGGTCTTACACAACCGATCCTTTCTGCTACGTCTGCTGGTACTACACAGCCCACCCCGGCTGGTTTTTCTTTTGGAGATGCATCAAATATGTACAATGAAGGTCTTCGTCCTCCTGGTTTTGCTTATCATCCTCAGAACTACATGTCCAGAGAGTATCCTTGGAGTATGCCTCTCACAGCTAATGAAGGTGTTCGCTTTGCTGGCCCAGAAATTCCAACTCCTTATGGACAACAGGCAACACCACTCTTCCATCTTGGACAACCTTTCCCTCAAGCTGTTATGAATCACACGGCACCCATTGTGCATACCGCCCAGCAAGAGGAAAGACCAATCTATCATTCGTGTAGTGTAGCAGGAGATGACAGAATGGTAAGTCTGGAAGAGAAGTATGACGTAGTGCAGAAAGAACTGAGGGCTCTTCGTGGTAAAGACATCTATGGTCAGAATGTGCACGATCTTTGTTTGGTCCCAAATGTGGTACTGCCTCCCAAGTTCAAGACACCGGATTTCGACAAATATGAGGGGAATACTTGCCCACAGAGTCATCTGGTTATGTATGTGAGGAAGATGACAGCCTATAAAGACAATGAACCTTTGCTCATTCATTGTTTCCAAGACAGTTTGACTGGTCCCGCACAAATATGGTACATGAATCTGAAGGGCATCACCACCTTCGAAGAACTGGTCAGGGCTTTCATACAACAATACCGGTATAACATACACATGGGGCCCACTCGAAGGGAACTGCAAGCTATGACTCAAAAGGATAAAGAGTCTTTCAAGGAGTATGCTCTCCGCTTTATTCAAAAATCGGCCCAAATTCGCCCCGCTCTGGAGGAAAGAGAAATGGCTGATCTATTCTTTGAAACTTTGAGCCCCTACTACTCGGAGAAGATGATTGGTTGCGCGTCGCAGAAGTTTACTGAGATGGTTGACGCGGGGGTTCGCATTGAAGATTTGGTCCGTAAAGGAATTTTGGCCAAAGAAGGTAGCGTGTCAAGTGCTTCGTCAGGTGGGTTGTCTAATGGATCCAAGAAATTTGGAAATGGTTATCCAAAGAAGAATGCTCAGGAAGTCAGTATGGTAGCCCAGGGTGGATCCCAGCCAATATATCCAAACTACCCCTTCATTGCCAATATTCCACCACCTTTCCCAGCTCCACAAAATCAACATTACCACCCACAAACGCCTCAAAGGCCTCCACCATTCTACCCACCACTATACCAACAACCGTATCCGCAACCTTTTTACCAACAACCATATTACCCACCACCACCTCAGCAACAACAACCTCGTAATCGAGCCCCACAACAACCAAATCGCCTTCCTAGAAAAGAGTTTCCCCCCATACCCATGTTGTATGCAGACTTGCTACCCTCTTTATTAGCAAGGAATCTTGTGCAGACTAGGCAGCCTCCTCGCCTACAGAATCCATTACCTCCATGGCACCGTGCTGACCTTACCTGTGCCTTTCACCAAGGGGCACCTGGGCATGATGTTGAGCATTGCTACCCGCTCAAAGAAGAAGTTCAGAGGTTGATTCAAAGCAAAGAGTTGTCCTTCGAGGACACCAATCCCAACACTCAGAATAATCCTTTGCCACCTCATGGACCGGCTGTTAATATGATTCAAGAGGATCAAGATTTGAGTCTAATTCTCAGGGCTCAAGATGTCAGAACTCCTTTGGTCCCGATTCACGCCAAGATGTGCGAAGTAAACATGTTTAACCACGATCACGATGCTTGTGAAGTGTGTTCTGTGGATCTTCGAGGGTGTGAGAAAGTCCAGGAGGATATACAAGGACTGATTGACAGAAAAGAGTTGATTGTCAAGAAGGAAATCAGGAATGTTTGTGTTATTACCCCGGTGTTTAAGAATCTTGAGGTAGCTCGTGATAGTGTGAGGTCAGATGTCACTCCTCTAGTGATCCGCTTGCCAGGACCTGTTCCCTATACTTCTCAGAAGGCCATACCCTACATGTATGAGGCAACCATCGTGGAGAATGGTAAAGAAATACCCTTGCACTCTGCAGACGCCGTCGTGAATATAGCAGGTGTGGGCAAAGTAATGAGAAGTGGGCGTATTCTCCCCACTGTTGTGCGCAACGAGAACATTGCTCCGAATGTGCCTGTGCAAAATCTTGATAAAGGTAAAAGTGCCAGTCAACCTAAAGGGATCATTCAGGAAGATAGTGATGAGATTTTGAAGCTGATCAAAAAGAGTGAATACAAGATAATCGATCAGTTGTTGCAAACCCCGTCCAAAATTTTCATAATGTCTTTACCAATGAACTCTGGAGCTCATAGGGACACTCTGATGAAGATTTTGGCTCAAGCATATGTCGATCCCGATGTTACTCTGGGGCAATTCGGGAGCATAGTTGGGAATGTAACCGCATGTAATAACCTGAGCTTTAGTGATGAAGACCTCCCGGCGGAGGGAAGAAACCACAACTGGGCATTGCACATTTCTGTCCTTTGCAAGTCAGATTCGCTGTCGAATGTGTTGATAGACACCGGTTCCGCTCTCAATGTGATGGCGAAAACTACTTTGGAAAGGCTGGCATACCGGGGCGCTCAGTTGAGGCCAAGTGCAGTGATGGTAAAAGCATTTGATGGATCTAGGAAGTCGGTGATTGGGGATATAGACTTGCCTATCACGGTGGGCCCTCATACCTTCAAGGTCACTTTCCAAGTCATGGACATCCAAGCTTCATACAGTTGCTTACTTGGAAGACCGTGGATCCATGAGGCTGGAGCTGTGACCTCCACTCTTCATCAGAGGCTAAAGTTTGTAAGTTGTGGAAAGCTGATAACGGTAATTGGTGAATCAGCCTTGTTGGTTAGTCATTTGTCTGCTTTTTCCTATATTGGTGCTGATGATGTGGAAGGAACTTCTTTTCAGGGGTTCTCTGCGGAAGAAGGAGCTGCTAAGAAGGGTGAGACTTGTATGGCCTCCTTGAAGGATGTCCGAAAGCTTGTACAAGGTGGTAAAGCAGGAGGCTGGGGTCAGTTGGTACAGCTGCCTGAGAATAAGCGGAAAGAAGGTCTCGGTTTCTCTACCAGTCAATCGAGCGCAATTTTCAAGCCAACTGAGGGCATTTTTCATAGTGCTGGGTTTATTCATGCTCCACCGAAAACCAATGCTATCCTTGAAGATCAGTCGGAAGAGGTTGCACCTGTCTTTGTGACACCCGGAGGAGCCTGATGTAATTGGATCGCTGTGGATATTCCTTCCGTGATGCATTTGTCTGAGTAATATGTTTGTCTACTTTTTTTCGTTTTTTTAAGAAAACTCTTTTCGTCCTGCCCCAGACGCAAATGAAACCTTGTAGGGCTTTTGGTTTTATTTTCAAGTATTGTCGTTATTAATGAAAAACGTCGTTTCTATCATGACTGTTTTATTTTTATTTTTTTATTTACTGCTTTTTCTGGAAAAATGGTAATAGAAAAATCCAAAAAAAAAATCATTCTCTTTTTCTTTTAAAATCAATCAAATTCAAAAGTCTGCATTTACACATTTACTAAAATCAAGCATAAATCATGTGCAGACTGAACATACATAAGCCCGTTGAACACAGTGACCCTATGCTTCTGCCCAACTTTGAATCCCCTATTTACGAGGCTATGGTAGAGGAGGATGATGAGATTCCTGATGAGATCAGATGGATGTTAGAGCAAGAGAAAAAGATCATTCAGTCTCACGAAGAAGAGTTAGAATTGATCAATCTGGGTACTGAGGAGGATAGAAAAGAGATCAAGATTGGAGCGTCGTTGGAGATTACCGTCAAAGAAAAGGTATTTGAACTTCTCAGAGAGTACGCTGACATTTTTGCTTGGTCATACAAAGACATGCCAGGATTAGATCCTGAAGTTGTAGAACATCGCTTGCCTTTGAAACCTGAGTGTCCTCCAGTCAAACAGAAGCTCAGAAGGTCTCATCCTGATATGGCCCTCAAGATCAAAGAAGAAGTGCGGAAGCAGATTGATGCAGGCTTCCTAGTTACATATGAGTATCCTCAGTGGTTGGCCAACATTGTGCCTGTTCCGAAGAAAGATGGTAAGGTCCGAATGTGTGTTGATTACCGAGATTTGAACAAGGCAAGTCCGAAGGATGATTTCCCTCTACCTCACATTGATGTATTGGTTGATAGTACTGCTCAATGCAAAGTTTTCTCCTTCAAGGACGGATTCTCTGGTTACAATCAGATCAAGATGGCTCATGAAGATAGAGAAAATACATCTTTCATCACGCCGTGGGGCGCTTTCTGCTATGTAGTCATGCCATTTGGTTTGATAAACGCTGGTGCCACTTATCAGAGGGGTATGACCAAGATATTCCATGATATGATGCACAAAGAGATAGAAGTTTATGTGGATGATATGATTGTCAAGTCTGGTACTGAAGAAGAACATGTTGAGTATCTGTTGAAGATGTTCCAACGTTTGAGAAAGTACAAGCTCCGTTTGAATCCTAATAAATGTACTTTCGGTGTCCGATCAGGGAAACTTTTGGGCTTCATTGTTAGTCAGAAGGGCATTGAAGTAGATCCCGACAAAATCAGAGCCATCCGGGATATGCCCGTTCCAAGAACAGAGAAACAAGTCAGAGGTTTTCTCGGAAGACTGAACTATATCTCCAGGTTTATCTCTAATATGACTGCTACTTGTGGGCCGATATTCAAGTTACTCCGCAAAGATCAAGGGATCGTTTGGACAGAAGATTGTCAGAAAGCCTTCGACAGTATCAAGGAGTATTTGTTAGAACCTCCGATTCTTGTCCCTCCAGTTGAAGGAAGACTGTTGATCATGTACTTGACTGTGTTAGAAGATTCCATGGATTGTGTACTCGGACAGCAAGATGAAACTGGTAGAAAAGAGCATGCAATTTACTACTTAAGCAAGAAATTCACAGATTGTGAATCCCGATACTCGGCACTTGAGAAGACTTGTTGTGCTTTAGCCTGGGCTACCAAACGTCTTCGGCACTATATGATCAATCATACCACTTGGTTGATATCCAAAATGGATCCAATCAAGTATCTCCTGGAGAAGTCTTTGATATCAGGAAGAATTGCTTGTTGGCAGATGTTATTGGCCGAGTTTGATATTGAATACCATACTCAGAAAGAAATCAAAGGGAGTATCCTTGCAGATCACTTGGCTCATCAACCGGTTGAAGATTATCAACCTGTTAAGTTTGATTTCCCTGATGAAGAGGTCATGTATTTGAAGATGAAAGATTGTGATGAATCGTTGTTTGGTGAAGGTCCAGATCCTGAATCTAAATGGGGTTTGATATTCGATGGGGCCGTTAATGCTTATGGCAATGGAGTAGGGGCAATCCTTGTCACACCTGAGGGTACTCACATCCCTTTTACTGCAAGGCTACGATTTGACTGTACAAACAATATTGCAGAATATGAAGCTTGCATCATGGGCATTGAAGAAGCAATCAATATGAGGATTAAGAATATTGATATATGCGGAGATTCAGCTTTGGTGATCAATCAGATCAAAGGAAAGTGGGAAACTCACCATGTTGGTTTGATCCCTTACAGAGATTATGCAAGACGGTTGTTAACTTTCTTTAACAAAGTGGAGTTGCGTCACATTCCCCGTGACGAGAATCAGATGGCAGATGCCTTGGCCACCTTGTCTTCGATGATCAAAGTAAATCGTTACAATGATGTGCCATTAATCAGTGTCCAGTTCCTTGAAAGGCCCGCTTATGTGTTTGCAGTTGAAGTACTTGCTGATGGTAAGCCATGGTTTCATGATATCCAGGTTTTCCTTCAAACTCAAGAGTATCCGCCGGGAGCATCTCACAAAGATAAGAAGACTGTCTGGTAATTTCTTCCTGAATGAAGATGTATTGTATAAAAGAAACTTTGATGCAATGTTGCTCAGGTGTGTGGATGAACGTGAAGCAGATTTATTGATGCATGAGATACATGAAGGTCCATTTGGCACTCATTCCAGTGGACATGCAATGGCTAAGAAAGCATTGAGGGCAGGTTATTACTGGATAACGATGCAAGCTGATTGTTATAATCATGCCAAGAAGTGCCACAAATGTCAGATATATGCAGATAAGAGCCATGTACCACCATCTATGCTCAACGTTATCTCTTCTCCGTGGCCTTTCTCCATGTGGGGCATTGATATGATTGATCGAATTGAACCAAAAGCTTCCAATGGACATCGTTTCATACTAGTGGCTATTGATTACTTCACCAAGTGGGTTGAAGCGGCATCTTTCGCCAATGTGACCAAGCAAGTAGTGGTTCGGTTCATCAAGAATAACATCATTTGCCGTTATGGTATTCCTAACAAGATCATCACGGATAATGGTACAAATTTGAACAACAACATGATGAAAGAATTGTGCGATGACTTCAAGATTGAACATCATAACTCTTCTCCATACAGACCTCAGATGAATGGTGCGGTTGAGGCTGCAAATAAGAATATCAAGAAGATTGTGCAAAAGATGGTGGTTACTTACAAAGATTGGCATGAGATGTTACCTTATGCTTTACATGGGTATCGTACCTCAGTGCGTACTTCAACAGGGGCAACCCCTTTCTTTTTGGTATATGGTATGTAAGCAGTGCTCCCTGTGGAGGTGGAAATCCCATCTTTGAGAGTCTTGATGGAGGCTGAATTAACTGAAGCTGAATGGTGCCAGAGTATGTATGATCAATTGAATTTGATTGAAGAGAAACGCATGACCGCTTTGTGTCACGGACAACTATATCAGTCAAGGATGAAACAGGCGTTTGACAAAAAGGTTCATCCCCGTGAATTCAAAGAAGGAGACCTTGTGATCAAGTGTATCAAATCTTTCCAACCGGATCCCAGGGGCAAGTGGTCTCCCAATTATGAAGGTCCTTATGTGGTCAATAGAGTGTTCTCTGGTGATGCTTTAATCCTTACAACTATGGATGGAGAAGATTTACCTCGTCCTGTGAATTCTGATGCAGTCAAGAAATACTTTGTCTAAAGATATATGAAAAGAACAGCTCGGTAGGTCGAAAACCCGAAAGGGCGGCCTAAACCAAAAAAGAGCGTCTCGGTAAGTCGAAAACCCGAAAGGGTGGCTTAGGCAAAAATTAGAGACAAAAAAAAAAAAAGAATTGATAAAAGAGTTTATCCTGATAGGTCGAAAACCCGAAAGGGCGGCCTATGCAAAAGTTAAGGATTATGACAAAGTAACTGCATCAGATCAAGCATCACCCGTTTGGGGTACCTTAGCTGTCAGAAGTCCTCCGACACTAAAGCATCTAAACAGTGGTTCAAAGTTGTTAGGGAATATAGTGGTTATTGTGTTCAATGCACCTTCCCATGTAATTACCATTTTCCAACTTTTGTAATCCGTGGAGCCATGCCTTTGGCCGGTTACCACCCTATTACATTAATTTGAGCCGGTGCACTCTTTTGGAATTCTTGTTTATTCTATATGCAAATTTTCTTCTTCCATTTTTAATGTCAATACTTGAAGTAAAAATTTTGAAAATTCTTTTACTTTTTATGTTTTCTTTTGAAAAAAACACAAAAAATAACAAACATATTATCTGTAGATTCATGTATCATGGAAACATATATCAACACTCGTTCAAACACAGGTAGATTCAACAAAGAGGATCATAGTCTTGCAAAAAAAAAAGAGAAAAAGAAAAGCTCGCTAAGTCGAAAACCCGAAAGGGCGGCTTAAGCCAAAAATGAGCGTCCCGGTGGATCGAAAACCCGAAAGGGCGGTCCAGGCAAAAATTAGGGACATACAAAAAAAAAGGATATATTCCCGGTGGATTGAAAACCCGAAAGGGCGATCCAGGCAAAAGTTAGGGATTCAAAAAAAGAAAAGAATACAAAAAGAAAGCAATGACTATGTGAAGCACGATTTTGAGAAGGTATTTTGGTTCAGTTCAGAAATGGCGATCTCAGCTAGGTTTTTGTGTTATGAATTCCTTACCCAGCTTTGGTTTGGTTAACGGGTGGTACCCCGATTGGGTTTTGATTCATCTCCAGTGATATTATCCCCAGTGAAGAATGCTAAGTGTTGGCACTGTAATACCGGGTCACTACCCTTACGACCTGCCCAATCTTGTCTCGTCAGTTTCACCAATATATTTTCATACATGTTCATTCATTCATGCATACATATCATGCGTACTGATATCATTCATATGCATTTTACCAATGTGTCTTACTCCATGTGTATCCAATAAAGTATGTCATCACCAATATGTTCGATCCATTCCTCACCAATCAAATTTATTTCCAGTGGCAGGTCCCACCTTTCAATTTTCCCCAGTATCTCGTTGAAGCTACATTTCGTATAAAGAGTATTCATTTGTACCCTGTATTTGTTCAGCAAAATTGCCTCAGTAATAGTAACGCATCACCAGTTTTACCCTGCGTATGTTCGTCATTACCCTGGTAAAGGTAATTGACAGTTTTACCCTTTCGTATGTTCGTCTTTACCCCAGTAAAGGTAATTGACAGTTTTACCCTTTCGTATGTTCGTCGTTACCCCAGTAAAGGTAATAGACAGTTTTACCCTTCGTATGTTCGTCATTACCTCAGTAAAGGTAATTGACAGTTTTACCCTTTCGTATGTTCGTCGTTACCCCAGTAAAGGTAATTGACAGTTTTACCCTTTTCGTATGTCCGTCGTTACCCCAGTAAAGGTAATTGACAGTTTTACCCTTCGTATGTTTGTCGTTACCCCAGTAAAGGTAATTGACAGTTTTACCCTTCGTATGTTTGTCGTTACCCCAGTAAAGGTAATTGACAGTTTTACCCTTCGTATGTTTGTCCTTACCCCAGTAAAGGTAATTGACAGTTTTACTCTCCGTATGTTTGTCCTTACCCCAGTAAAGGTAATTGACAGTTTTACCCTCCGTATGTTTGTCCTTACCCCAGTAAAGGTAATTGACAGTTTTACCCTTCGTATGTTTGTCCTTACCCCAGTAAAGGTAATTGACAGTTTTACCCTTCGTATGTTTGTCCTTACCCCAGTAAAGGTAATTGACAGTTTTACCCTTCGTATCGTTACCGCAGTAAAGGTAATTGACAGTTTTACCCTTTTCGTATGTCCGTCGTTACCCCAGTAAAGGTAATTGACAGTTTTACCCTTTTCGTATGTCCGTCGTTACCCCAGTAAAGGTAATTGACATTTTTACCCTTCGTATGTTCGTTGTTACCCCAGTAAAGATAATGACCAGTATTTCATTTCGTATGTTCGTCTTTACCCCTGTAAAGGTAATATACATCTTTTTTCTCCCCAGTAACACTTTATTTGGTCCTCGAGTTAGTGTTTTCGTCGTCATTGCATTCGTACTTGCATAACAGACAACTCATATCATTACATCCATAGAGCTTTCTCCATTTCTGAGTTGGTCAAAAATTGATGTACTTGATATTTAAGTCTCTCCGACCCGTCGTTTCAAAAATCTTCGTCTTTTTAAATCCTCGTGACGGAGAAACTTAAATAGGGGCATCTGTCGTACCCTAATTTTTGACCAATTTATTTTTTATTTATTCGTACGTTGATCGTTTTTCAGTCGTCCGTTCGCGCGCTAATTCCTGTAACATCTGCTTTTGTTCGTATTTGTGGTCGCATTTATTCTTCGTTCGTCGTTTATATTTTAATGTCGCTCGCGTATTAATTTCGTAATTTTTACTCGTGTTTTATGCGTATTTTAGTGTAGCGTAACGTTTGCGTTCTTAAAGTTCATTTTATTCACGTCGTTGATTTATTGTTTTAATTAGCGTAAAAAAGGCCGCGTGTTTCAGTCGTATCAGACGAAATTTCGGCAGAGAGGTATTTTAAAATACCTCATTTTTTGATTCCGACGGGACATTTTTTTATTTATTATTTAATTTTCGTTTTTTATTATTTAATTATTTCTTTATCTGTTTTATTATTATTTTTTAAATCATCTAGTACACTTGTCATTTTGTCATTGGTCCTGTCCAACTTTTTCTCCAAGAAACTGCAGGGGTATTTTTGTCATTTTCAGTGTATCAGTGAACAGTACTATAAGAGTACTGTTCACGCGTCAGAATGGTCCCCCAAGAGTCAGATCAGTCAGAATCAAGTCAGAAAAGTCATAAATCATCAAAAAAACACAAACATTTTCTCTCTCCGAAATTCAAGATCAAACTCATAAAAATCCTCAAGAACACATGAATATCACATGAATATCATATGAACTTCTAAAATTCCAGCAACAAATCATCAACCAAACAACAACCACAACTTCAAATCAACATCAAACTTTCACAAACAACCTTTTTTTCGGCCAAATCATCAACCAACATAAACTTTTTCGGCCAAATCCGAACCAAACACCACAAATCCGAACTCATTTTTTCGGATCTAAACACCACAACAACAACAAAGCCATTTTCGGCTTTAACAACAACAAGGCCGAACCAACATGCTGCCAAAACGCAAATAATAGGGACGAATACGCAAGACACAAGGCCGAACCAACAAGGCTGAACCGGAAAAAACGCAAAACAAAGGAACAAAGAAGGAAATCTGAACCATCAATACAAAAACTCAAAGCATCGAATAACAAGCAAGGCCAAAAGGAAGAAGCTCAAATCCGAAATACAAGAAGAACTCAAGGTAGTGTTCATGAACTTTTGTGTGTTTTTTTAGTGATTTTCTTTTTTAGATCTAGGGTTTATGTGTGATGTTTTTGAGAATCCAAGCATGGATCCATATAGAGGATGAAGAGAAGAAGAGGTTGGCATAAAAATTTAAAAAAAAAAATAAGAAAAAAACCTCCGGCGCGGTGGCCCTCCGGCCGACCACCGCGCCGGAGGAGCTCCGGCCACCACTCTTTCTCTTCTCCGGCGAGGGGACTTTGAGAGAGGGGAGACCATTTTGTTTTGTTTTTTTTGTGTAGAGAGAGAAGGAGAAGGTAGAAATGAGGAAAGACTTGAAAAAAACACTTATATACTCATTTATTGGAGCTGGGCGGGTCACCCATGGGTTGACCCAGTACCCGCCCCAGCTCATGACCCAGCCCGTTTCTTTGCTTCTGCTTGCTAATTTCACCCCCTATCTGCTACTGCACCCCCTGCATCTTTGTAGTAACTTTTGTTTTTTTTCAATTTCATGCACCTATCTTTTTAATTAATTCACATAAGATTTGGATTATATTTCATGCATTTTTATTAGTGTTTTAATTTTCATATCATGCATTTTTTATTATTTGTTTATTTAAATTTTATCTCTTATGTTTTAGTTCATTTTAGGCTATGAAGTAACATTTCATTTTTTTTCTATTTTTGTCTAATATTTTAATTATCATGCATTTATTACCTTTTAATAGTTTAATTCCTATTTTATGCATTTTGTTTAATTAGCATTTCAAGTATTATGCATTGTATAGTTTACCTATTAATTTAATTTCAAATTCATGCATTTTTCTAACTAATATTTTCTTTTTTTCCGAAAACTTGCGTTTCATACCTTTTTTAAACATGCTTAATATCGTACATTTTATTTGGTAGTCTTTCTAGTATGTGATGTTCTTTTTATGCTTAATATTTAGGTATATTGCGTTTTGCATTATCTCTAGTATAATCTCATGCATCTTTTTAATTTTTGTTATGTATTTATTTTTATCCTACTTAGTCTATATAATTAGGGAATTGATGTAATTTATTTTCGCGCATTTTTGTTTCTTTTTGAGACCATAGAATGTATTTAGGGTATGTAATATGTAACCGGCACACGCACTGACACGCGCACCGACACTCCACTTTATTTATCGCTTTATGCTTATTTATTTTTCCGCCATTACACGATTTCATCGTTAGTTTAGAAAAAATATTTTCTTCAAAAAATCAAAAAAAAAATCAAATTCAAATTTCTTTTAAGTAAACCTGGGTTTGTAATCCCAAGTGTTTTTCCTTTTATTTTCCTTAATCAAATGTTAATTAATTTAATATCCACATTAGACATGAATTTCGTACAATTAAAATTAACCAACTTTATCGTATTTTCTTCTCATGCCTTGAGGCCTCTCATCTCTTCTTAAAATCTTTTTTTCAAAAAATGTTAAAATCAATTCAACTCATCAAATAAGTTCTTTAACCGAACTACTTGATTTTGATCCCGATTTATTTAGGTAAGCAGGCAAAGGGTTTCGACTCTTCCAAATCAATAAAAATAATCAAAAACATGCTTCATCTTTCTCCTTTCTTTCACTTTAACTCTTAACTTTTTTTCTTAACTTTTTTTAGTAAGTAAAATTAATTTAGCGCAAGATTAGAGAATAGGTAGAAGGTTCCTATGGGATACCATAGTCGGTTCGGGTGCCTAACACCTTCCCCAATCGAAACCAACCTCCGAATCCAAGGTCTCATAAGGGTTTTACTCACTTTTTCCCTTCCCGCGAATAAAAGTTAAGAGTTTAATGATTAAAAGTTCAAATCCGATGAATGATTTTGATACCCGAAAATCACGAGCACAAATACACAGCAGAGTTTAGAGTCTAAAATCAATGAGATGTATGTTTTACATAAATCGGAGGATAACAAAATTTTCAGACTGACAAATTTGACACTAAAACCATTTTCTTTCTTCAAAAAGATTCATCTGCAAATTTATCAGAGGTAAGAACTAAGAAGTGAATCCTAAGAAATTTTCATCAAGGAACATAATAACCTACACCATTTGCTTTTTGGTGACATTTTGCCTTCTACTCGTCAATATCATGAACATGATAATACTCATAGTGCACTTGATCCCATATTCTTGCTCTCGTGCATCTTATTTCAAGATTGACAAAGGGTTTCATGAAAAACTGAGCTCAAATAGCACTTGCGATGCAATATTTATTCCTTGATGATTTCAAATTCAGCACCAATTGGTAAATGATCACTTGGATGACTCAAGTTTGGAAGTCCACCAACAATATCAGCTGCTTCAGAATCTGGAAGCTCGAGATAGCTAATTGGTTTCATGTGGTCAGAGGGGCAAAATAATATATAATCAAGCGTTCCGGTGAAGCCAGGTGTGTAGTTTGTAAATGGCGGTTCTCCTCTTGTAGAAGCATAGACACTACTTAGAGGAATTGGATGTTCCTCTATACAATCAGTAATCAATTCTAATGAAGGGTTGCCTGATATGAGATACCGATAAACCTGTAAAACATGAGATCAAGCAGATTAGTAAAACATTGTATGAAATACGGCTCAAATTATGAAAGCACGTCTAAGGATATGAATAAGTATGACTCAAAGCAATATTAATGAACCAATTTAAACAACAAAAGAGCAAGTGTAATGAATATTCCTTATAATATTGTATTATTTATTCTTGTTCTAATTACAAATCTACAAAAGCTGCTCTATGTTATACTCTACAATGTCTATTGATGGGTTAAATTGGTTTAGCCGATGGTAGAAAGATTTATTAGAGTACACGGTGATTTCAAATAATTTAAACTAAAGATTATTGGTTCAGTTTGGCTATCAATTAAAAAAAGCGTACTATATAGGCATGTCCACCATTTTTACAAGAAAGGGGTTAAAGTGTACAACATTCAATTATGAGATTTGTGGCCATGTTATGTGATTTCCCTTTCCCAGCCACTATGTACGCGCTAATCTTCCACCTTTTTTAGACTGAGAATCGACTCATTAGTTGATAATAGGTTCATGCAGCATGAAAGATTTCAAGGCAATAAAAATAAGTTCGGAAATACGAATACCTTAATCTAGAACCAAACATCAAGACAAGAGAATCTAGACAAAATAAGAAATGGGAAACTTAAGATTTTAGAAATGCTAGGTACCGGATCTCTTGGCTGAGAGTTGAAGTCACCGGCCACAATCACCTCAGGCTTGCATTCGTATCTATCTGATACGAGTGTTTTAAATTGTGACAGGCGAGATAGAAGATATTTAGCTTGTGCAATTTTGACATCAGCCCACTTAGGATCCCTGGTACATAAATTTGTATGTAATTTATATAAATTCTACCACTAAAGTTACGCAAACACATATTCACATGACTCAATTAACATTAAGCCAAAAATTCACTTCCTTACCAATAAATATGTGTGTTGGCTACAATAAGAAATTGTTGAGAGGGACCGTTGAATTTAAATGCAGCCAAAATTCCAACACAGTCACGCTTTAGTCTCACACAAGGATCATTGGGATCTCCACGATCTATTGTACCCGATTTAGGTCCTGCATCAGAAAACCAGTTAACGAAGAAGCAGAATGCTCATAAGTCTGTACAAGCAACAGAATTTTCCACTTTCTGTGCTAAAAATATCCATACAGCAACCTCAATGAAATAACAGAAAGTAAGGTTTGCTTCCACATGTTTATCAATAAATATTAATATCAAAACAGTACAAGCTCATGAGTCAATATATGAAAATACTTTTTATTAAGAATAGGATTATATATATATATATATATATATATATATATATATATATATATATATAGAGAGAGAGAGAGAGAGAGAGAGAATCATACCGGCTTTGGTCGCATCATTCTTTTGTTTATCTGGCTGGGTTGTCTGGACATTGTTTTGTTCATCACCATTTGAAGAGTTATCATCTGGAATTAACTTTACAAGATCATTGTATTCAATTTTTTCCTCCAAGAGCAACTCTGCACTAAACACCACAAGGTATGGATAAATTTTATAAGATTATAGGTAACAAAGACTGAAAGAGCATCAATGAAGATTCAATGACATCTGCTCTAGCCTCTATTGTTTCCAGAAAATGAAAAATTGAAAAAAGACCACAGATAACCTCAAAAAGATGAGAAGGGAAAGAGAGAGGACAGATAAAGAGAACCATAGTTGCCTGAATACCAAATAACTGATAACAAGCAAGAGTATCATTATTGCTTAATTCAATTACCCCATAATTACTTCCGGATTTTTGTTATTCATGAATCAGTGTATCTATTAAAGAAATTTTTCAAAGGAACAATATCATATAAGTGCTTCTATGATCACAAGAATAATATTCAAACCCTTCCAAGCTTAAAACTTACACTCTACGAATATGCGGACACGAGAAAAGGGATTTCAATTTTTAAAATCAATAATTGGGCCCTTGGATTAGCAAAGCATATATTCCGGTACATTATCCAAGCTAAGGTTTTTCTTAGAATTTGGATTTTAGGTGTGCTTCAACCGCTCAAAAGTCACAACCGACTTGTAAGGTAATCATTGTCCAAGCGAGAAAAGAACTAATTAGATCATATCTTTAGTCATTGTGGCACTCTTAACATACTACGCTTCGGATTGGACATCCAAAGCTTGGATCAATGAGGGGGGAATGACACAGATTTGAACACATCCATCCCTTCAAGACCATGACAGGACATCTAAAGTGTGGACAGGTGCGGATGGAATAATAGAGATCTTGACCGAATAATAAATCTAGGATAGACTATGATACCATTTTAGATTTTGGATTTGAGGGATAACTTAACTTCATCCCACAAAATCGGCTTGTAAGACAAGGACTGCTCAATAATTTTAGATCACAATCGCAGATGCATTGTGATCCTTGATATAGTGACAAAGTTCCAGTAAAATATAACTGATGGAACCGCAAATGGAGATATCAAAACACTGATGTCCAAGCCATTTTCAAAACATTGATCATAGGCTCCTATCTAGCACCTCTTATAGCTCAAGTAACTATAGGCATAATCTCTACTAGTACATCATAAACCTGTCAATGTAAAACTAAAAGCTAGCTAGTTGAGTTTTGCAAAAAAGTTGTACATACCGGTCATGCTTGTAAAATATGCCACACCCATCACGCTTTTTCTCTCCACTCCTCTTGATATAAATAGAAGAATATCCCAGCTCCTGCATCCTTGCTTTGTAAAAGCTATCAAACTCATCAACTTCCTGAAATAAATCCCCATAACAAAGAACATTATTCAAAAGAAAGTACTCAAATAATCAAAACTCAAGACAAAAGTTTAAAATTAAATAAAAGAAAAAACCTGTAGGCAGAAAAAATCAGCTCCCAAGTTCTTGAGAACTTCTAAAATCGAGTTTGAACGATATTTCCATCTACGGAAAGCAAAATCAATTATTACAATTAAAATTCAATCTTACGTTATCGGTGTTCAAATTGAAAATTAAGATAAAAAGTAGGTTACTTGAGAGACGAAGGAGGTGAGTATGGGAAAAAAGAGCTCTTCACATAAACCTACATTATAAAAATTGTGTTACAGCAAATATATGGTAACTGTATCTATGTGTAGAGAAGATTTGAAGCCTTTGCGGGCAATGTATCATAATTAATTAATTACTGCAGGTGTGTGCGTGTAGGTTTCACGTCATAAATACTATGTCTTTGTAGGTTACATGCTTATAGTTAGTTAATTTAGTTGATAAATAAATAATAAGGAGACATCAGTAGTGTAGCATACCTGAGCCAAAATGTTATAGGAGACAAGAGTGAATCTGAAGCCTGAATCAAATTGAGAATTAACCAACTAACTAACTAATAACTAATAAGAGGAATTAATGCGTTAATTACTTACCATCAGGTTTAGTTCTGGAATGTATATCGGCGCCATCAACTGATATGAATTTGGGGGTGGGATATGATATTGGTGTTGGTGAAGTGCTCATTTTTCTCACAACACTAAAGTAATTGAATTGAATTGAATTGAATGAGGAATGCAAAACAAACACACCTTGATTGAATTTTAATGTGCGAAAATGAATAAATACCTGGTTACGGAGAGTGAATGAGGAAGCGAAGCAACAGCTTTTAGCATTTGATACTTTATATCAGGCGAAACTGACAGCGCCGTTTCTTCTTTTCACCCTTATACATACTTATACAAAAAGATCCATTCTCACACTCTCTTATTATTGGGCTACTTCAATTGGACCGCCCCAAACTATACCCAACTTAAACATCAATCTATTTTTCTTGGAAATTGCTCTCTAGACACCTGGTGATTCCTAACATACACCTCAAAATCACAAAAATACCTCCCAAGACAATTAATTATTGCTCGCTTTGAAATGATAGTTAGCAATGAAAAAAATACCTCCAACCAGAGTTGAGTTATGTGTAAATTTTGGGCACTGCTTACACAAATACTCATTCATACCATAAAATTAACATTCATTCATTCCTTCGTAAGTTAATTCATTCGTAAAATTAGACACAAACAAACGCTCATTCAAGCATTCATATCATAAAATTAACATTCTAGATTGATCAGGTTTCTAAGTCATTCATCATTCTAACAATCAAACCCTCCAACCTCTCATAAGCCGATTTAACCGAAAAAACTCTCGTCTCTTCTAGATTCCATCTCCACACATCGTCATGAAGAGACCACATCATACCTTCCAAATCCTCTATAACACTTAAAAACAACTCCTCCTCCCATACAAAGAGATGGCGTCTCCAATTAAATCTACATTCCCTTCCTAACCCCGTAATTACTCCCACTTCCCCCACCATTGCCTCCTTTTGATTTGAAATTATGAATAGTCTTGGATATTTTAACCGAAACACATCTCCCCTCTCCACTTGACATTCCAAAAGCTTGTATTCATTTCATTTCCCACTCTTCGTGAGACCTCCAAATTGAACTAACTTTGGCCACCAAAATCTCCCAACTTAGCCAAATCCTTCCACCATAGCGACGAATGTCTAGGCCACATTCCTCATCAAACCACAGGCTCAGTTTGGTAAAAATAACGGTTAGCTGATAAGCAAGCTTATAACTTATAGCTGATAGCTTTTTGTTAGCGGTTCAACTAGCTGATAAATGTAAAATGACATGAAAGAGTATTCTTAATTCATGATAAAATTTATATCAATTAATATTAAAGTAAATGGAATTTCATAATTATTTTCTTTTAAAAAGTACTTTAAATTTATTAATTTATATACTATATCAAAATGCATCATCATCATCATCACCAACAATAATAGATAGTTACATTGAATGATATCTTATTGATTTTTTTTAGTGAATTATCATATCATATGCATGTGATTTTTTTTTCCTAATAACTGAACCATCATATGCATGATAAATAGATGCAATGAATTTTATTTAGTTCAAATTAACGAAATCTATATTTTTTGAAAAATAAACACAATGGAAGCTATATTTGCACAAGAAAAAAAACGAAAAGGCAAATGATGTTTATTAAATAAAATAGACGTAATTAATTTTATTTAGTTCAAATTTACGAAATCTATATTTTCTGAAAAATAAACACACGGAAGCTACATTGTATAAGAAAAAAAACGGAAATGTATGATGTTTATTAACCAGGATTTTTTTATTAGTGAACAATATCTATTATTTTAAATTATGATTAATTATGATGGGTAAAAATAGATTTCAGGTAAAATAATAAGGGTAAAAGTGGAAGAAAACATGATAAGCTATAAGCTATAAGCTCAAATGCTACTTGAAATAGCGTCTGGAAAATAGCTTATAAGCTCGTGAAATAAGCTATAAGCTCGTGGTGAAAAACCATTACCAAACGAGACTTTTTTTGTCAGACGAGCTTATAAGCTATCTGCTATAAGCTATAAGCTCATTCAATGGTCTTACCAAACAGACCCTAAATCCCTCCACCACCAAAAACAAAAAATGTGCTAGGGGGTCACCTTGCTTGAGACTTCGATGAATACAAATCTTCTACGCAGGGCTACCATTAACAAGGATAAACATATTACCTCCACACACCTTCATCCAAGCCACCCATTTATCACACATCCCCTCCCGACACATCATATACTCCAAAAAATCTCAATCCACCAAGTCATACGCCTTTTCAAAATCAACCTTGAAAATCAAACAGTCCTTCTTTACTTTCTCCACCAACTCATTTACCACCAACACCCCATCTATCAAATTTCTCCCTTTAAGAAAAGTCGATTGAGAGGGAGAAATTACAAAAAACAAACCTTGTCTCAATAGTCTTGTGATTGATTAATAACCGGAAAATATCAAACCAAAAACAAAATTACATATAATGTCAATGATGAAACGATGATGACAATATTCTTTATCGGAATGATGATGATATATTTAAGGATCATACTAATTAGTGCTCCAAAGACACTACTTGAAAAACAACAATTTTTTATATATTTATTTACATAAGTCTCCAAAAATTCTTACCGTATTTGTTTTCTTAACTAGTGTCCTTGCCATCGTGGACACTAGTTAGCATTTCCACATTTAAATCATGAATTCCCGCAATTTAGATTGATGTGAGAGGCTGAGGCAATTACACCACATTCTCTTAACCAATAGCTCTCGCGGGGCCAATGAGGAAGTAATATGTTACTAGGCCATTTTCAACCAATGACTTAATACCAATAAAGCACCTCAATTCTTAATTTATTGGTTCCATTTCCACTTGCGTATCAAATAAGAGACGAAAAATAAGTTTTATTTTATGAGTGGAAACTAGCTCCAACAACTAATCATTGTGGTATGATCATTTTCAAACATCAAAGTTCATGCAATTAAAGAGTCTTATTTCTATACGATATGTTGATTGGTTGACGTATATCTGCCATTATTTTTTTTGCATTAAAAGAGTCAAAATCAGAATCATTTGATGTTTCTAGACGGCTTCTAAATGTAATCAAGTTGTAACCACCATCTATGTATATATCCATATTCCATACCCACTTACTAGCACACATCAATATTATCCATTGAGATAAGATTGAGTTAATTAACAATGACTAGTGTTTTTTAGGTACCGATCATATAAAAATCAATTTTAGTTCATAGATTTAAAAGTTAAATGATTGATATCCTTATGATTTTATAAATCAACAAAGTTAAATAAGATTGTTTTAAAATTATTTGGTATGATTAGATAAATGAAAGGAAATAAAGTTCAAAAAAATTCTCAAGGAAAAATTTATCAAGGCAAAGATATTTGTCATTTGCCTATTTTTTTCCTAGAAGAGAAAGAATATTTGTGACTTCCACCAAATATTTTTCATTACCTTGAACTAGAGGACACAATATTTTTTTTGGGTGGCATGCTTCCCTTGTTTTCTTAACTTTCTCCATTCATATATTTTGCTCCAAAGTAAGATATTATCGGAACTAAAACAAAAATATATACTAGTAGATATCATCTAATACATGAGAAAACCTAGTTAGAAGTGTGATATATATGGGTGCCACATCAATTAATTCCCTTAATTAGCTAGCTCTTTTGATTAGATGCAAAAGCAAGAAATTAAGTTGCAACAACATGACAGGGGCAGTTGTTGGCTTAATTTCTTCTTCAGTTAGTTAAAACAAACTGATCCTAACAAATGAAGTTGTGACATTTTAACTCCTCAAGGCTCAAACACAGCTAGCTAGGTCCTTATTGGTCAACATGGTACTGCGAATTTGGTTTCTAGCTAACTTTATTTCTGTAAATGAGAGGCCTAAGATTTTATCCAAATAGTAACACTAACGTCCTTTTCACGTTATGAAATTCCAGTTGTTCTTTGTTAATTTCACTTCCACGTCACATGCTTTGTGCAATGTATTTAATTTTTTCAGCTGCCACTGTATATGGGTTCATTTGCTGCCTTACGTTTAATTTATCATTTTTCTGTTAGGTGTAGGAACATCATCCTTAAAATTATTGTAAACGGTCTCTTAAATAGTTAAATACATTTTAGATGGTAGAAAGTTGCATAGACATTTGAAAGGTAGAGTTGCATATTTGATATAACGGAAATGATAAATCTTGTGAAGCTCTAGTTGAGGCAGTTAACATATGTTGATCAATTAAGTTTCAAACGTATAAGATGTTGCAATCCCTTGAGTTACATGCTTACTACTAGATCAATTTTGGGCCAAATTACATTTTTGGTTCTCTAAATTATATTTCAATCCCTTTAATTTTCTTACCTTTCATTTTGATCCCTTAAATTTTGTTATGTTTCATATTTTGGTCAATTAAGTTTTAAACATCTAAGATATTCTTGTCTCTTAGGTTACAAATGATTGTGATTTTTTTTTTTAGACTTTAAGTTACAAATGAAAGACACATTTGTTCTCTCATTCAATCTCTTAACATTTGTAACTTAATAAATCAATGTGTTTAAAGTTAATAATTCAATAGACCAAAGTTTATAACGTCTGTAACTTAACAACCAAAATGAACATAAAAAAAGTACAAAGGAACTGCAGTGTGTAACATTTGTAACTTAATAGAACAAAATTAAAAAATAAAGGATCAGAAAATTTGCTGCCCCATTTTCAACGGGAACAAAATAGAGGTAGTATTTTTTTATGAGAACATATATAACATGCTACGGTATTTTTTGTGTGTTTGACATTGATTTTATTTTATTATAACATGCTCGTGATATATTGGCTATATATAGCATTGCTCTTGATAGAAAAATGCTGTAAAGTCCCTTTCCCTATTTTGAACGACATATTAATATATCTGTTCATAGGAATAACATGTTACTAACATTAACATAGTATAATGTAACATGTTTTGCAAAACAATCAATATCTGTTGGTGCGGTTTACAATTTCGTTTTGTTTAAAGCAAAACCCGAACACATGTCTTGTTTGTTGACTTCGCCAATTGTTCACATTTGTCATAAAATGAGAATTTTTGGCTAATTTTCAAGCCAATAATAACTTAGATTCATCCACTAATAGTGCACTATTAAATTCTTGACCTTCAAATGTTTATTGGACTATTAGGGACGTGTTAGCATATGGGGTTTAAGTTTAAAAAAGTACCTTTGAGTTTGGCAGTTGGCAAGGGGAAAACAACAAAAGAAAATTGAATGACAGCTTAATATATATGATGTGCATAACCAACCAACTATATATAGGTAAAGAGTTTATTTAGTGAAATAGTGACATAAAAATGTGACATTTTAAAAAGCACCGCACACCGTCAATTGCGTATGCCAGTTGTATAGATGCACTATATATAAACAACTTTCAAAACATTTTTCAAATGAAAAAATATTAAAAAGATACAAAATTCTCCAGCCACCACAACTTTCGAATCCAATCATGAGATTCACATTCCATAAGCCAAGTCTTGTTCATACATGGTCGAAAAGCTAGCTAATGTACTCCTAGTATGTAGCATGTTTGTTTACTCTATCATGAGCTGTGTCTACTGCTCTCTTTATAATGTCATTTATGCTTAGAGAAAGCTGAGATAAACGTGAAGACTGAGTATTTAGACACACACACATTTTAGCATTGCAACTAGGCGATTGACAAGGACCAATGACCTAGATAACAATATAATTTTTATCCTTATCTATTCGCTTGATTGTGAGGAAAAGGGATTTAATAATATGGAATCTGGTCTCAGTTAAGTACACATAAAAATTGAATTCAGATTCTTCTGAACGATTCGTTATGAAACTCATTAAGTCCAATCACTTGGTTATATTAAATTTATTTTAGGGTCATACCAAGGGCATACGTTAAAAAGTTGAAAATGAAATTAAGAAATGAATTTTGCATTGAAAAGATAAACTTTTAAAATATTGAACAAACATTTAAAAAAGAAAAAAAATACATTTCTATTTTTTGATTCATAACTTATGTCTAACGCAAGTTAGCATTTGACCAAAAGATTGACTTTCTTATCGAGGTTACATATTTAAAAAGTGAGTCTTATAAATGACTTTTTTTTTTGACATATTGTATGTTTGGTGGTGACATGAAATAGTTGAAGCTAAAGTAATTTGTGTTTAGAGGCATTCACATGACAATGGATTGAACCAAATATTTACAACTAAATATCAATTATACTAATAGAATCAAAAGCTGCTAAATGCAAAATCTATTCTCCTCAAAAACAATTAAACATGACAAAAACAATTTTGGCCTGTATAAAAATGGAATCAAGAATACACAAAAAAACATTGGTCCAAACAAGCTTTATAAAGAGTAAAAAAACTCAAATAAAGCTGCGTAGTGTATTCTCTCTCTCTCTCTGTCACTAACTATTGTGTGCTCTAAAAAAAGCATACTATAAATAAATAAACAACACAATATTTATATCTCGTATGGTTTCTGTGACTGTCGGTTCTTGGGTTCTCTGCACAAACTGGACGACAATATCAATTCTATAACATATATTGGAATATCAACAGCCACTTCTCATTCCACCACTCACTTTCTTCATCAACCATTGTTTATTCATTCATTTCTTTGTTAGTTACATTACATACATAGATACATATACATTCTGTTTCTTATAGTAGTTTCTTTCTCCATTTTACAAGTCATCACACTCACCTCAACAAACTTCAATTCAGGTACACTTTCTTTGTGGGGTTCTAATAAAGTTTCGATTTTTGGCTTTAAAATCTTCACATTGTTATTGGGTCTTAATTGGATCAATGGTTCATTTTCTCCATTTTTTTTTTATGATCTTGTCTGATAAGTAATATTGATATGTGAAAATGTAAGTTTTTGGATTTGATTTTTCATTTTGGAAAATGAAAACCAATGGGGCATTTGGGTTAGCTTGATTGGCCTAAACCATTTGAGGTTTCTGTTTTTTATTTGTGAGATAATAGTAGTTTGTGTATTTATTGAATTTTGAGTTACCCTTTTGATGAAGCAATTCATTGGTCCTAAGATCATGATATAAAGTTTAAATATTCCATATTACTTTTGAAAAAAAAAGTTTTCATGAATATTGGTTGATTGATAAGGACATCAAATTCTATATATATTTTTCATATTCTCTTTTCAGCTTTTTATCTGCTTATCTTTCAATGCAAGAATACAAATTGGATAGTTTTTTCCCTCCCTATTAAGGCTATTCACTAGCCTTATTCCTAGAGTTACAAATGGAAACTCATTGGTTTGTTGTTTCATATTTGTTTGATTTCTGCAGAATG
This sequence comes from Medicago arabica, assembly GCA_946800305.1. Lineage (NCBI taxonomy): Eukaryota > Viridiplantae > Streptophyta > Magnoliopsida > Fabales > Fabaceae > Medicago > Medicago arabica. Next base: position 46,726,311 of record OX326970.1, read on the forward strand.
AAGAACACAAGATTAAGCCAATGGTTAAAGTTAAATATTCTGGTGTTTATACTGGTATTGCTGAAGGTAGAAGCTGGTTATGTACCAATCACTTTACTCAAGAACGCGGTATCAAAAGGAGCCGGTTAGGAGTTTTTTCCCTTGTTTTTCTGTGTCTGATCATAGTTAGCTTTATTGGATTCTGTTTGGGTAAACAATTTGATTAAGAGTGCAAATAACATAAACACTTATCTTATAAGTGCTTATGCATACGTTATTTCTATAACAAAAGAGAAAATAAAGTTAAACTATTTTTTGCATAAGCTGTTTTCATAAGCTATCTTGAAGGGATGATGGAAATAATCTGAAAACAGCCTATGAACTTGTCACGAGCTATTTCCATAAACTCTCACAAAAAGTCTCACAAGTGCTTATACTAGTAGATACTAGATAAGCTAAAATAAATCCATCCAAACAGGACTTTGATTGTTCTATTCAACTCATGTCTACTATTTTTATTGATGTTTATGATGATTGAGAAATTGAAAGTTTAAATTTTTTGCAGTTTGTTTGGATGGTAGTCCACCAGCTTACCATTTAGATAAAGGATTTGGAACAGGAATTAACAGTTGGTTAGTTCAATTTGAGGTTTGTTCTTTTCAACAGATTGCCATCAATAATAATGTTTTAATTTTTTATGACAAATCTTGGAAGATTCTATATTTTTGGTGATGAATTTCAATTTTGATTTTGTTAGGGAGGGGGATGGTGCAATAATGTCACTACTTGCCTTTCTCGCAAGACGTATCGGTTAGGTTCATCTAAACAAATGGCTAATCAAATTGCCTTTTCAGGAATTTTAAATAACAGGAGACAGTTTAATCCAGGTATTTTGTGCTAGTAAATGGATCTTGTTTCTCTTCATGAATCCCAATATTTGCTCTAATGATTGTTGTGAATTGTAGATTTCTACAATTGGAACAGAATCAAGGTTAGATATTGTGATGGTTCGTCTTTTACCGGTGATGTGGAAGCAGTCAATCCAGTAAGTTTCAACAAAATTCAAAGGAATTTCCTTCTTTTTTCCCCCCTTCTTCTCAGATGAAATTTTAATAATACAATGATGTGTAAATCAGGTAACTAAGTTGCACTTCAGAGGAGCAAGAGTTTTTAATGCAGTTATTGAAGATTTGCTAGCAAAGGGAATGAAAAATGCTAAAAATGTATGACAACATTAATGATTTGACACTTTTTTTCTTCTTCATTATTTTGTTATTCACTCACCAGAACTTGTAACTACAACAGGCTATTATCTCAGGATGTTCAGCTGGTGGGTTAACTTCAATACTGCACTGTGATCGCTTCCGAGCTCTTTTACCGAGAGGAGCTAAAGTGAAATGCCTCTCAGATGCTGGTTACTTTATTAACTCGTAAGCAGTGCCTATAATATGCTTCTGAATTTACATTTTCCTAATCTTTTGAAGTTCCTTAAATAATTGTATTTGATTCAATACGTTTCTGTTAACAGAAGGGATGTATCTGGATCACATCACATTGAACAGTACTTCAGTCAAGTTGTTACAACACATGTAACCTTCCTAACTCTGATCATTTCCCAAATTAATGAAATCTGCATATGTTTTCTACCTTTTCATTTGACTGATACTTTCTGAAGCTTTATTTCGAGTGAGATCCAAAATATTCTAGTCTGATTTTTTTTCCGTCTTTTCTTTCTAATAGGGCTCTGCAAAAAATTTGCCTAGATCATGCACTTCAAGACTCAGTCCAAGGCTGGTAAGTTTGTGAGCTATAGTTCTATCTTCCTTCATTTACAATTCCTTTTTGGGCGCTGTTACTAATACTTGTGATTATTTCTGAACTATTTTGCAGTGCTTTTTCCCTCAATATGTTGTATCACAAATCGCTACACCAATCTTCTTAGTGAATGCGGTATACGACTCATGGCAGGTTAGATTACTATGTTGCTCAATATAAATGAGTTTATTTGAGTAGTAATTGATGTTTTTGCTGTAAGCTCTAAAATAACATGAGATATCCAACAAGGCTTTTCCCTGATCCTCAAGATATTGCACTGCTTTGATTCAGATTAAGAACATTTTGGCACCGGGTGTTGCTGATCCTCATGGACACTGGCACAGCTGCAAGTTAGATATAAATAACTGCTCTTCTAATCAACTAGATCTAATGCAAGGTCAATATTCTACTCTTAATTTTTTTTCCTTCATAACTGCATGATATTACATTACAGAATTTATCTAACTTCACTTTTACCATGACTTGATTTTCAGGCTTTAGAACACAATTTCTTAGGGCATTGACTGTTCTAGGAAACTCTTCATCCACAGGAATGTTCATAGACTCTTGCTATGCTCACTGCCAAACTGAAATGCAAGGAACATGGTTTAGTAGTGACTCTCCATCGTTGGCCAAGACAGTAAGAAGCTGCACTATTCTTTTTTCCGTAATTTTTTTCCACGGCTGCAGAGTCTTTAGATTCAGATCCAAATCATTCAACTGTACCCAGATCTAACGGCTCTGCAGCCGTGAGAAAGAATCCAAGCTTATAACTATTTTGTGTGCTTTTGATTTCCTTCATGTATCTCATGTAGCCGAATAACTGACTTTATGCATTGCATAACATCTTGCAGAGCATTGCAAAAGCTGTAGCAGACTGGTTTTATGAAAGAAGGCTATTCCATAAGATAGATTGTCCTTACCCTTGCAATCCGAGTTGTCACAACCGCGTTTTTGAACCACAAGAAAACCCAGGAGTATAGATTCATTTCATCAAAATCAATCCATATATACATAGCATTCATATATTTCATTATTCTTATAAAACCACAATTATTGGTTTTAACTAGTGATTGAATAAGAAAAAGTATATGATTTTTTTTACAAATTTATCAAGCTATCAATATAAGGAAAATTTCGCCACTGCACTAAACTTGTGTGCTGGGCGCCTCCATCATTCATTGTTTAATGCCAGAGTTACTATATTCTTAATAAAAGTATATAGTATATCTTTTTACCCTGTGTTTCTGCTACTTGATTTGTATTTGTAAGAGATTTACATGTTGTGTGAATGTTAGAAAAATGTCACCACCAAAGGAACTTCATCAGCTGCATCAACTATAAAGCCCAGTTTTCCAAAACTATCAAACAAGGTGAGTTTAACTCTAGTATTATTCTTCATAGAGTAAGAAAACCATTCGTTTCTAATGTACAAATGTAACACAGCAAATCAATGCGTTTAAGTTGAAGTGAAATTTCATGCTATTTTCTATGTTTGACATTAGGGAACAATAGTAAAACAGAAACTAGTTTGATTCCAAATATGGCCAAATAGCATTATATCCAATCCAAGTTTTTCATGGAATTTATGAATTGCTAGTATAAATCAATGAGCAAAGAGAACCAGACAAGTAGATGTGAACAAATAAATTATAAAAAGATGATGCTATTTTTTTTTTTTTAAGAAGCTAAATTAGTCCACCTAAATTGACATCGAGGAGAATCGAACATGAGTGAGACCTCGAGGAGGAGCACACTCCTAAATCTCAAGCCAATACCACAAAACCAACCCAAGTGGATTAAAAAGATGATGCTATTATATATTTTTTGATTTATACACTTCGACATAAGCTAATAATTAATCTAAAGGGTTGAAACGAGATGGGATACATGGAGCTGGTGGGATACCAAAAACCCAAATTAATGTGTTTTAAAGGAAAATTACACAAAATAAATTAAATTTAGGTTAATTAAATAAATGATCCATATAAATATTTAAACTTCCATTTTCAATCCTTATAAAAACGAACTATGTTGTTATTGTAAAAATTTCGATCAACATTTTTAGTTTAATTAAAAAAATTAATATAAATTTAATCAGCATTTTTAATCCATGTAAAATTTTCGTCGACATTTTTGATCCGTCCGTCAAAATGCAAAAGAAAAATAAAATTAAAAATGTGATTTTTTGTTTGGAATTAAAAACGAAATTTTAGATATTTATAAGTATCATTTATTAAGCTTAAAAATTCACTTTAGACAATATTAGGGTTTTATTTAAACTTTGAGCGGGAACATTTCTTCTTCTTCCTCTTGACTTGGGATTTTCCGATCTCTTCCGTCACTCGCCGACGCGGCATTCACTGTAAACCGAAGTCACCTTCATCAGAATGTCGTCGCTTACCTCCGTCACCAAACTTGGTTTCTGTGCAGAGCAAGATAGCTACTGGCAGAAAACCAGAGCAAAATGGCTTCATGAAGAAGAAGAAGAAACTAACCATAACCACTTCCATGAGTACATAAACAAAACCAGAAAAGAATATCAAACACTGTTCCCAGAGATTCACAGCAACAGAGTAGCAGGAGTAGATGCAATATTCAAAAACCTCAAAACCCAATTTCTCGCTAGAGGAGAAGAGAGAACTGCGGCTGTACCTGAGCATTTCAATTCAAAAGAATTAATGCAGAAGATAATGAGTTGTTGATAGGTTGTTTCTCCGAAGAAGAGGTAAGAAAGGCGGTATGGGATTGTGATAGTTCAGACTCAGAAATTTCGGATCCTGATGGAGTTAATTTCGCGTTTGTGAAAGAGTTTTGGGAGCTTATTAAAGTAGATTTCTTGAGGGTAGTGATGGAGTTTCATACTAATAGAAAACTTGTTAAAGGTAAGGATTGTTCGTTTGTAATGCTTGTTCCAAAGAAATATAATCCAATTAATGTGTCTGATTTTAGAGAGTGGGAGACGGGTTTTGGATGGGGTTTGTATTGCGAATGAGATAGTGAATGAGGCGAAAAGGATGAAAAAAGAGTTGATGATGTTTAAAGTGAATTTTGGAGGAAAGGCTTATGAATCTATTGATTGGAAGTATCTGGATTATGTCATGGAGAAAATGGGATTTCATGCTAGATGGAGGCAATGGATCTTAGAATGTTTGAAGGCTGCCTCGGTCTCAGCCCTAAGGAACGGTAGTCCTATAGAAGAATTTGAGATCGGTTGTGGGTTAAGACGAGAGGATCCATTGTCACCATTTCTTTTCCTCATAGCAATAGAATCTTTTAATTTGATGACGAGGAAGATGGTGGAGTTGGGAGCGTTCTCAGGTTTCAGATTCGAAGGGAGTGATGAGCAAATTTCTCACTTACAATATGAAGATAACATTTTGATTATTGGTGATAACAACAGTGAGAAATATTATTGGCATAAAAGCAATCCTTTATGGAATGACATTTTTGATGGGTCTGAGATGCCATTTTTACAATAGTCCGCTGGTTGGGATAAATATATCTCCTACCTGGCTTGAAGATGCAGCTTCGAGGCTGCATTGTGAAATTGGTAGTCTTCCTTTTACATATCTTGGATTGCCAATTGGGGCAAATCCAAGAAAAAGTTCAACGTGCCAAACCATGTTAGATTCTCTGAGAAGTAGGTTGTCAGATTGGAAAAATGAACTCCTTTCCGTTGGAGGCCGTGTTGTAATCATCAAATCACTCTTGTCAGCGCTGCTAGTCTACTTCGTCTCTACAAGGCTCCATCAGGTATCATCTCTAATCTTGAATCTGTCTTTAAACAGTTTTTATGGGGGGAGTGAAGAAGTTAGGAAAATATATTGGGTCAAATGAGATAAGGTTTGTCTACCAAAATAAGAGGGAGGTCTTGGAGTTAAAACTTGAGGGCATTCAATCTAGCACTACTAGGAAAATGTAAACGGAGAAAAATATCAGGGAGTGAGGGGATTTGGTACAGAGTGATTTTCATCTAAATTTAGAAAGGAGTGATGGGGGATTCTGAAAATCGTTTTAGTCAACATTTTAGTGTCACTTGATAAATCAAGCGAGTTGGGGGAAGTAAATATAGTGGTGGAGGGTGTGAAGTGTTGGGAATGGAGGTAGAGTAGAGAGTTGACTCAACAGAAATTGGTTTCATTGAATGAGTTGATGGAGATAACAGAAAAGCACCTTACAAGCATTTCTTACCTTCCAAAGCTCATGCATAGTTTTTGACATAAGCTTCGCATAAGTACATACCTTCCAAAGTTTCATTGCTTGCTTGGAGGGTACTTCAAAACAAAGTTGCTACAGAGGACAATTTAAATAAGAGAGAAGTACTTAGTCGAAATTTGACTTATTGTGCTGTAGGTATCAGCGTCTCGCCTCTTCTTTGAGTGTCCGGTGTTTTCTAGTCTATGGTATGCTATTTGCAACTGGATTGGTGTTAGCTCAGTTTTGCATAATGAAGGGATGATCATTTCGAGGCTGAAAAAATTAGTAGAAGAAGTAAAAAATTTATCATGGAACTGGCTGAAAATTAAAGCCAATAACCTCAATTACACTATCTCTTAACAGTGTCTGAATCTAGGGGCTTGTCTACGCATAGTCTATAATTTTTTAGACGCAAAATAGATCTTGTACTGGTTGAGGAAGGTGAGGTATGAACAAATGATGTATTGATGCATTGGTAATGGATTCCATTTGATCTGTGTGCAATTGCTGTATTCTACTGGTATGCACTATTTGATGGGATAGTAGAGGAATGAGGAAGAACATTGATTGTGGGGATAGTAGAAGAACTAGTGAAACATTTATTTTGTGTAAGTGTTAGGCAATGGTGGTGGCTAAGGTGCTGTTTTAATTGTTTCTGAGAAAACTATTGTTTTACTGTCATTATTTGTTGGTGTTGGAAGTGGGAGGGAGATGCACTGTTCTTGCTCTTATTTTGGGTGTAATATTTGTGCACTTAGCATGTCCTGTGCTAGTGAGTATTAACCTTAGTATAAACGCGTATGATGTGTCTGAAATTCAAAGTTAAAGCCATGCAACAAGTCTTCATGAACTTTGAATCAGAAGTATCAGATATATATGATGTGGCTTTCAGTTGCGTGATTCATAATGAAACAAAATTTTCATAATTAAACCACACCTAAATAGATCTTGGTGACTAAATTTGTTTATTTTTCAACTGCATTATATTAGTCAATAGCATCATGAATTATGATCTTGATCTTGAACCATTTCTCATTTTTAATTCCTTATCAGGCACAATGGATTGAGCTTTTGTGCATTAGAACCGGTTGGCTTCTACAAACGTTGGTTATTCTGGTGAGCATATTAATGTTAAAGCTGTAAACTTTTATGTTTAATTTGTAAATGCTGCAAATGATTGACTTTCATATGGTTCTTGCTTCTTGTAGATCATCCTGTAAAAGCTATATTTACTTATTTTGACCCAACGGCCGGACCATTTCACTATACAAGTATGATTTGTGAGTTATGATTGATATGAACTTTGTTTTTACTGTTTGTTTTGTCTCACAAATTCTTCCTCACTTTCCAAGGCTAATAGTATCTCATTTAGGGTGTGTTTGAATTGACTTATTTTAGCTTATCAATTGATATAAGTACTTGTGAGACTGTTTAGGAGAGTCTAGTAAGTTTGTATAAGTATGTTTTCATTTAAAGTAAATTGGGTTATAAAAGTTTTGTGATTCTGTGATATCTTTGAAAACTTGTTTCTCGGTTGATCAATGATAGAGGAAGTTGACTTATTTCTTCTTGAAACTTTTCAAATGCTGTCTGCTAAACCTTAGGTTGACTTATTTGAAGAACTAATATTGCTCTTTTGGTTTTTTCTGTTATTTTAGAAATGACGGATTTCTCAAATGAATGCTGAGCAGAAAGAAAGAAAAAGTCAATCCCATTAAATCGAATCACTTTATACTTCATATAGACTTGCATAGTTGCATATACTCCAGAAAGAGAGCTTCATTGTTAGGTTCAATCAGTGTAAGCTTCCTAGCCGCAATTTCTTAATTCACGTGTCAAAACCTTATACAGTGTATAACTTGAAAAGAATGGTGGTGACCGGCTTGGAGCAAGGTGTGCAAAGCCTACTGGTATAGGTACAATACAATGCTAACAGCACAATGACATACATCATGTTGCTATGTAACAACATTATTCAAAATTTATAAATCGAGCTTTTTGAAGTCTTCTTCCTTTGTTGTAATTTTAAACAGGTCTTTAGTGCAAAGAAAAGTATTAGCAAGGATACTAGAACTTATAGACTGCTTATGTAACTCTACTGTTTCCCTTTCAATATTCATCTCTCAGTTCAACATGTATAAATTTCCATTGGTTCGCCGGTATCTAGTGTTATTGTAGCTGCTGATCAGTTTGTTTGGCAGATAGCAGTGTCAGCAGACAAATCTTTAGAATGCTGCAGCTGAAGATCTTTCTTTAGTTCTACTGGTGGTTACTTCAATCTACTCTTTCTGTACTTTATCTTTTAAGACGGATCAATTTAAAAGTGACACTTAAAATTGTACCAATACACCTATAGTTTTGACCCTTAGGAGTACTGAATGGCATAAATAAATTTGAATAAAGAAAATACAACAATAAAATCCTTTATATTTTGTGGCTCTTTCTGCATAGTTTTGGAATTTGATTTCGAAAGTTTATTTCTTGAAATTTAAATTCTGGATATAGGAAAAAAAATGCAATTTATTCTAAGGTGTATTCCAGAAATGGAGTTGGCGTGTTTAGAAATAAAAAAGGGAGACTTAGGTCCACTGCCTACTGCTGATGAATTCTAAGGCTTAGGTCCATTGCCTACTGCTAATATTACTACTACACAACTTATTCAAATCTAGTGTCACTTTTAATCATTCATTTGTTGACCGTGATGTAAGACTAAATTATCAAATTCTTTGACCACCGAAGATTTAGGCAGAAGTTTGACGTTCATAAGTTACAACATGGTGAATCAACTTTTGGAATACCGATTGGAAGAATCAACTTTTGGAATACCGATTGGAAGAAGTACTTATGATTACCTCGTCCAATATGATTACCTTTCACATTTTATATCCGGCACACATCAAATATAATTATCTAAAATAAAATAAAATAGAATTGATAAAAAAGAATAGTAACATTATCAAACACTGCTCTAGCTTCTAACAATAGTATATTATTATTGTTTAGACAAACTTTGGATTAAGTGGCTCAATTATGATCACACCTAAACCTCGTTACACAAACAATTAAACAAGATCCAACAAATTTTCAAATTTATAATATCTGCACATTTTGAGTTCCTAAAGTGATTTCATTCACAAGTACTCCCATCCCCATACAAGAAGTCTAATAATCTAGACGTTACCAATGTTTCACAGTACTCAATAAAGCATTGTACTAACATATAGACACATCATGAATTTTGACGCAATGCTGGAGGTGGCAAATGGTTTTCAAACCAATGAAAATTCATGATGTCCATAAGCGTGCAATGTCTATGCCAAATATGTTATCCTAGCTTTTGGTACCCTTTTATTCTTTTTTGCACTAGTATTGTTTAACTGTTCTTGTTAGGTCTTTCTGCAACATCATAAAATATTGTTATCCTTTCAAAATGGTTTATACTTTATACTAATAATTATATTAACGTTTCCTTCATGTATTATCATAATAACCAGACATCTTTTAAAAGGTCATTTAACATCTTTTTTAAGTATTTAAAAGATTATCATGTACATATTTTCAATACTAATTACTCTAAACATCTTGAGAGCAGGTAAGAGAGAAATTAACTTTTGAGAGATTATCATGGGCCTACGGATCACGAATTAGTTGGCAACCAACTTAAAACATGGTTACATAAAGGTTGAATTAAAGTAAAAGGTTTATGAGTTATGCTTCTTTGAATTGGAATCATATTTAGCATCTCAAAAGATTTTGTAACCCTTTTTATGATAATCTTCTAATAAACCTTTTGGTGTAAAGCTTCTTGTTGAACTTGTATATTTTTTTTTATAAAACCATGCTCTTCCATAAGTAATTTGGACTAATGTATACAATCGTTGTCCAACTAACCAACAACTTAAAATCTGTTATAATAGCCATATACAAATTTCATATTTTAAATCAAGTAATGTAAAAACATTTAAACTTGATAGGGATGGTGCCTTAAATCAAGACTTCTCTAAAAAAAAAGAAGGGATGGTGCCTTAAAGAAGGTGCAAATGCGTGTCCAGAGGAGTGTTTAGAGGTGAAGATGGTGATTGGATTTGTGGATATCCCAAAGGTTTGGGAGTGTGTTTGAAGGTTTGATATTGGCGTGTATCCATGGTTTCATATTGACTGATCAAATGGTCTCAAACCTCCTATCTAAATAAGTAGGTTCAACAACTAGGTGGAGTTTAATCCAATAACCTATGAATTGGGTTTTCCTAAAAAAAAAACCTATGAATTGGGTTTTACTTTGATTTTATATCGGTGATTCAATATGCAGATTAGTTCGTAATATTTAGATGATATTATTGGTATATCAACTATGCAAGTTGTGCTACTATAGTTTTTTTTTAGAGATCTCTTAATTAATGTCTATTCGAGTCTTGTGGATGAAAGAAAATGTGGCTAAGAAGAGAGACTTCATTAAGAGTGATTATTTATATATTTTAAAAAATTGATCATTGAAAAAATCAATCAATATTTCACATTAATAACATAATTAAAAATAAAATCCAAGAGAATTGATACTATGACTCTTCTTTTGAAAATGAAAAAACTTAAAATGACAGGGATGTCATACTCAAATCGTAAAAAATTGCATGTTCTTATGATTGATTGAATAGAATGTCCAAAAAATATAAATTTGTAGAGATATATTCAAACGTCTACTAATTTTTTTAATTATAGTAACTTTTATTTTTATTTATTTAAAAAAAAGGACATTTAAAGGTGGCAATGACACATGTCAACTCAACCCCACCACATCTTGAAATTAAATCCAAAAAACCTAAGAGGCAAATATTTTATTTTAGATATCTAATTAAAATTGAAGAGTGAGAAGATATATAATTGAAATAACAATTATTATATTCAACAAAAAAAAAATAACAATTATTATATTACTATTTAAAAAATTAAATTAACTTATATGTTCCCAATCCAAGTTATCCAACTATAAGATTGGTAACCCTTCAAAAAAAAAAAAAAACTACATGAAAGGTAAAAAAAAGTTTTGTAAATGTCTATGAAAATTAAAATCCAAGTTATCCAACTATAATTTTATTTTTATACCAAAAAACAATAATTTTCCTTATATTCTCTTCACCATTAAACACTATTCTTAAATTTTAATTTTCATAAACATTTTCAAACTCTTTTACCTCTCTTTTTCTTTTTCATAATTTTCTCTTCCTTCCATATTCTCCACCACACATCTTTAATTTTCTTTCCTTTTTCCCTTTTTCATTTCTCATCCTCACATTTTTTTCCCTCTTAGTACAAAAGAACCTCATTGTCCCATTTACCTAAGACTTGCTTTGTCTTACCCTCTAACACGCTCCTATAATAATAATCTTTTACTACAACCTCTTTATATTCTTTTACTTGCACTCTTCATTTAACACAACACACACTTCACTTTTAAGTCTTCAAAAAATGCACCAAAACACCACACAAAAATGCTACTTTACTTTACCACCATTACAGATCTGAAACTCCATGGATCTTCAAAAGAATAGATTTTGATTTCTGGGTTTTGTTCTTTGGCCTATCGGGTCATAGAAAAACCATTCTTTTTAAAAAAAAAATTAAAAAAAAAATGGGGTCTAGTAGCAGCAAAACCAGTTCTTCTTGTACCTCTTCATCTTCTTCTTGCAGTTTAAGAAAAGGTCGATCCAAACGGTATAAAGGGTTTCCTTCTTATTGTCTTGGAACAACTTCTGGATCTCGTGATAGTGATAATGATGACCAGGTAAGATTTGTTTTCTTGTTTGAAATACTTACCAATGTTACTTCTTTTTGTTCTTTTCCATTTTTTTTTTTAAATTTGTTTTTTTTATGTATTTTTTTTATTGTTTGATGAGTTAAAATTTTTATAATGTTTATGTTTAATTGAAAAAAATTATATGATTTGATTTGAATATTTATATTTCTTGGTTGAATTTTTAGTTGTTTTTGAATGTATTTGATTTAATTTGATTTAAAATGTAATAATCAATGTCACTAGTTCCACCACATTAGTGTTGCTTATTACAAGTCCAGCTCAATCAGCAATGCTGATATTACTAGGTTGGACACCTTCATCCGAGGTTGAATCTGAGCCTTCAAAGTTGTGTGTGTGAGTTTCAGGCTATGAAGCACGGACACTCCTCGGATTAGGCGTGTGCTGGTGTCAAACACATGTCGTGTCCGACACCAACACTTGTAATTACACTGAATTATGTGATTTTTGCAATTATTAGTTGTGTCCGCATGTCAGTGTCCGTATCCGTGCTTCATAGGTTTCAGGTGGTGCTCGCCACTTCCTTTGGGGAACAATTTCTTATTTTGCTTATTATGAATTTACTGTATTAACTACTGTTTTGTGTGTCTGCATTCAGAATATAAAACTATGATGTGGAAATGAAAGTTGTTGGTTGATGTTGTTTTGGTCATCCTTGTACATTTACCACTTTTGTAGTTGTTTCTTTCTTGCAATCTACGACTGAAAGACTACCAAGAAATATTTTCTTAATGGACTAAATGATGTAATTTTATAAGCATCTAGAAAGATGCAATATCATTTTATACATTAATAAACCTATAATAATAAATATACCATGTTGATTTCTTGTTACGACTCACAAGTTTTTTGGCACTATGTCTCTATCAGTCTGTCCTAATGTTAATCTCATTGTCCCATCTAGTTTTATTTTATTTTATTTATTTTTTTAATAATTTTATTATTAGTTTGATATAATTTCAAGTTACGAAATGCCTTAATCTTTTTGTTGTGTTCATAATGGATTAATAATAGTAACATATTTGGTTATTGGTCAAGTTTTGTGGGAATTTTCTAACTCTAGTTTGCAACTCATGCTTTAGGTTTGTGATCAGAATAAAGTAAATGGAAGTGATGATACATACACCAGCAGCAATGAAATTGACTCAGATGAAGTGAAATCAGAATCTTTTAGAAAAGTTAAATCTGATGAAATACCCAGTATGCCTTCTGACATTGATCTTGATGAGTGGAGTCACACTGAATCCAGAACCGCTAGCAGCTCCGCACATGGTTCTTCAACTCAGTCCACAAACTCTGCAAGTCGTTTCCTTTCTCGTTTTAGTATCATTCCGGGAAATATAAGCTTCAGACTTAGCAGAACCACCAGTTTAGGGTCATCTCGACCTTGTCCTGTTTCATCGGCAAGTCTTTCGATATTTAACAATGAAGATGAGCTTAGTCTGCATCCACGGCCTCATGGAAGTTTGACTAATAGAAATGAAACTCAACAATGTAGTGACTTGCTTAATGCTTCTTTTGTCAATCGAGTCCCTATAGAGAACCATGAAAGTGCTTCTAATAATTTAAGTTCAAATGTCTCGACATTCGGTTTGGATCACAACTTGTCGAGTCCAATGCTGTCTCCTATCCAAGATATGGTTAGAGATGGATATGCTACGCGAGACATGCCTGGTGTGAACATGTTTTCTCCAAGAATTCATACTGAGACAGGAAATGCTGAGACTAGACATATAGATAGACGAAATGGAGCCCGAGAACCTGTTGATCGCAATGTTCGTTTCAGCCGAACTTTAAGTGTTGGAAGGCTTCGTGATAGAGTTCACCGCCGATCAGGATTGGCTGACTTCAACTTTTGCCCTCTGCAACAAGAGAGAGAACTGAGAAATGCTAGTGAGGATAATGGAAGACAAGTAGGGGAGAGGGGTACAAGAGTGTCACCATCTGATCGTAATGCTTTAAATTCTCATACTACATCCGGATATCCTCTACCAAACATGTCTAGCTCTCCGTTTACCACCCAAGACTATGAGGTCGAGGCTTCAAGGTCAAGAGAAACTAGATATCAGGATCTACTGGAACATAGGTCCAATTTCCTCGAACGGAGAAGAAGAATACGATCTCAGGTTTGTGGGTTTTTCTGAACTTTAAGCAACAGCTAGCAGTTAAATAATATGTCTAGTATAAGATTATAATCGAAAAACTAAAGTATTGGCCCAGCTTGGTTTGATGGGGGCATAAATAATTGAATTATGAGATTTTGATTATATTAAAAAAAAAGAAAAAAGAACTGCTACAATTTGGAGTAACTTTGATTGAAACATTTGTAATGACTCCTTCTCCATATCCTGGATTTATTCAAAGTTAATGATCGTCATTTCATATGGCTTTAGGTTCGTGCTCTTCAGCGGTTGGGTAGCCGGTTTGAAAATCTTTCTGGACATGACAGATCATGTATCTTGTCTGGTCAACATAGAAACGGGCGTTGTACATGCAGAATAACTAGTCGCGATAACAATTCAAATTCAAATGATGATACAAATGCTAGAGCTAGCATATCAAGAATTGTTATGCTAGCTGAAGCCTTATTTGAGGTAAATTTAATACACCCTTATTTGCCGTTTTTGAGGCTATTCATTATATATTTATATAACTTGATTGACATACTTTTATTAGGTTCTGGATGAAATTCACCAGCAATCAGTGGTTTTATCTTCCCGCCCTTCTGTATCTTCTATCGGATCTGTTCCTGCACCCGCCGAAGTTGTCGAATCCTTACCTGTCAAATTATACACAAAGTTGCAAAAACATCAAGAAGAGCCTGTACAGTAAGTGTTCTGGCTTAGGATTTTTTCCCACTTCCAATTTCTTTTATTTAGTACAAATTTTTTCTCTTTCATCATGATGTGATTTGAGTTACATGTAAGATAAAATTTAAACCGCGCACAACGGTTCCAAAACAATATTAAAAAGAACACAGACAATGAAAAATAGTTTCTAGTCTTGTCTTAGGAGACCACTACCTTAATCATAATGTGCGTGTTTGTGTGTTATCACATTTGAATAGTTTGTGCATTTTACTAATATTGGTTTATGCTAATTACCTTGATCATAATGTGCGTGTTTGTGTGTTATCACATTTTAATAGTTTGTGCATTTTACTAATATTGGTTTATGCTAATTGGTTTTGGTAATACTTTAATTTCACAGATGCTATATATGCCTTGTGGAGTATGAAGATGGAGACAGCATGCGAGTACTTCCTTGCCATCATGAATTTCATACAACATGTATAGACAAGTGGCTGAAAGAGGTTCACAGGTATGTCATATTCGGAATTATGGATCTTCTTCTGTTTAACATTAACAATACAGTTAAAAACTTCAAATTCATAATAAAAAAGTTGTTGCTGCTTATTGTATATAGTCCTGCCAATTTAGTGTAGTATATGCATGCGACGGAGATAAAAAAACAAATGATACCAAACCAACAAAAAATTGTATTTAACAGTCCATGAGTTGTCGGTCCGGTGATAAGAGTTTGAACTTGCATTTCAATGGATGGAATTCAAATATTCTCATAGACCACTATAAAATGACTAATATTGTTACTTCTTTAATAAATAACAATTTTCCTAGCTCCAACTTAATTTTTTTTACAGAATTTTACAGAAACTATAGCAAGCATGCTGTTAAGGCTCCATCATAAATCTTATACAGGAGCTTTATAGCAATAACTCTTGCCAATTCATGTCATATGAACACCTTTATGTGGTCCCTCCTATAATAAATGTTGAAATTCTCCTTCATCTTCAAATTCATCTTTGCATGCTTTCTTTAAAAAAATCATCTAAACATGCTCTGATTTTTTCATGCCACTATCCTTTAATTTGTGCAATAAATAATTATGTTAGTAACTTTACATTACATGGGACTGACTCCACATGTGATAGAGATTTGTATTGGAAATGTGCATCTTTAACTTTTTGTATATTATTATTATTCCACAGGGTATGTCCACTATGTCGAGGGGACATTTGTATATCAGATTCACTACCAACAGAGAACTAAAGTTGTAAATTGTTAATCACAATACACACTTATGTAACTATGTGTATCAGAATTAGCTCAGCCTTGTATTCTCATTGTTGTCAATGATTATTTGATCCAATTTCTCAATAATAAACATCAAACATTGATAGCAAACAGTGAAGAAAAATCTTCCTCTAATTGACACAGTGAAGACAGCTCTTGCTTCGCTGATGTAACTGCGTGATACTGATACAGTTACATGTAGTTATAATATCAACTGTATTAATTTGATATCAGACGGTTCAAATTTCACGTCAACTAAATCAATTTTAAATAATCTTCGTGCATGTTTGGCATCAATACCATGGTAGGTTTGGCAGAATCACAGCGAGTCAATGTGATTTTACAAAAGCTACTTGGTGCATGTTTTGTATTGGGGGAGTTTGTTGAAATCATTGCAAAGAGTTCACCATGACACCAAACAGCATAAATGTAGTTTTTACAAGATCATGATGGTTCACTGTGCTGTGATTACGACAATCTACCATGATATCAAACATACACTGTGAACGCAACTGTTAAATAATTCGGTCCTCAAAAAGGATGGGATGGATTGCAGGCTAGTGTTTGTTCCTTATTGAGTAATTCTGCCAACATGTTGGACTAAAAAAAGGTCCTGATTGAGTATACGGCAGACTTTTGTTTTCTCCACATATGTGAAACTTACATGATTACACAAAAGGGGGAAGAAAAGCCAGTCAAATCAGTTCTCTTTTTTTCTTCATAAAAACTAGGGAAATTGTTGATTTTAACAAAGCATCTTTGACCAAGTGCTTGAAATTGTTGATTTTAACCAAGTGCACGCCTGTAACATACTTTCACTTTTAAGAGGAAAAAAGGGAAAAAGGTAAAGAAACATTTGAAGTGTAGTGTGAGAGTAGATAAGGAATTTGTCTAGTTGATTGTGGGAGTGGTGATTTCCTAACTAAAAAAAGAACAAATAAATGTGGTTTGTACAACCTGGTCTGCCTCGTTTCGTTTTTTGTTGTCTGGTTAAAGTTGATCTCATGTAGAATCTCCATTCAATGCTGCTGCCACAGCTTTGTATATGTTTGGTGGCAAGTTCTACTTTGTATCAATGTATTTTGGTACACCAAATTTTTTGGTGATTGTAAAAAATACTCATGGACGTATTTTACAAAGAGCAAAATTTTGAGAGCTCACATAAGCCTCAGAGTAGACAACACCTCAAAATCATTAGAAGTTAACCGTTCTTTTTGCTGTAATGTATAAGATAGTTCTTGTCAATTTGGACAAAACAAGAGAAAACAAACGTGTGTACTCTTTTGTCAATTAGTCATCAATCACGTTATAATCTCAATCATGAGGATTACAAGGATTTCTACTTCTAGAAGAGTTGTTGGTCGTGTTGAGTATGGCTCATAGGCACACTCAAGATCTTATTTTATTAAAAATGAGAGCTAGTACACACTTCCCAACACACACATTTCAATTACCTTTTTCTATTGGTTAAAATTTGTATAAGTCAATATGATATATGAAACCAGCATGATTTTGTGGAATTTATATGAATTTAAGTAAAAGTGTCAGATTATGTGTGTTAAAGAATGCATTTCTACTTTCTAGCATTATTCTTTAGTAAAATGAGACTCTTAACACACACTTTTCTCATGTCCAAAATTTGGTATATGGAATATGACTCAAGTGATACGACAACACAAAATATGATAATCTCATGTAGCGCATTTAATCGTGAATAGATGAAAAGTTAAAATTAAGGTTAAATTACACTATGAGTCCTTTAATTTTGAAGTTTGTAATAGATTGATCTTTTAATTATTTTGGTCATACATAAGTTCTAAAGTTTGAGGTTTATAACAGATTGGTCTTTAAGTTATTTTGGTCACAAATAAGTCCTTTAAGTTTGTAAACGTTTTCGATTTAGTCATTATACTACATCATTGTTTGGTTATTAGAAGGTTAATTGTAAATTTTTTTTTAATATCGAATGTTTGATCTTCTATTTTTATGCTTGTTGCAATTTTGGTTCTAACCATGTCTTTTTTTTTTCTTTCTTTTTTCACTAAAAAGATGATTTTTGACAAAAAAAAATAACAATTTTAAAATAAGGGGTTAATGAGTTACGTCTAAGGATGAATCATTTAAAAGAACCAAAATTTGATTTTGGTTGAACAACTCTAGATCACTATACTTGCTTCGCTTGTGTTTGGTTGTGTGGTGGAGAAAATTGGTTTTGATAAAATTGATTTTCAATAATAGTGATTTGTGTTTGTATAATTTTTTTGTGTGTAAATAGGGTATCTCCTTGCGTGCAACTGCAGAGACTAATCCATCGAGTTTTGTTGGATCTAAATAGATGTCAACTCTCTAAGAGTTTTAATATTGTTGCATGCTCAATGTTGAATTCGAACCCATGACAATGGTTAAGCTAGAAGAGATATATGTCATCTCATTTAAGTGCTCTTGGATGTGTTTGTATACATTTATATAAAAATGAGTCGAAATGTAAAATTATGTGAAAAACCACAAATCTTGTATAAAAAACGAGTAAACCCTCATTTGGATCCCTGAAAGCGCACCTCGCTATCAACCACGTCCTTGGATCAATTAAACGAACCAAAAACTCCTCTAATGTATGTTCTGTTAGTCATACACGTCCAAAACGTTATCTGAACGTTAAGTGTGATGATGCGTCTATTACTGTAGCCATGTTGGATGCTTATGTGTGACTTCCACATTGGATAGGGACGAGAATGAATGTAATATCCCTTCCATCTTTTGGAAAAAATTAACAAGCTCATATCTTAATCTTCCTTCATACCCTCCCTCTCAAAACATTCCAAGAGACAAAAATAATATCCCTAAACAACACTTTCAAGATCAACTTATACATGCTTAGAGTTAAATCAAACAGTGATGCGTGTTTGAAGCTTGAAGGGAGTTTGAATTTATTAGGATCTGTGATTCGTGATGAAGATGGAAATGTTATGGCATCCGCAACCTGGATCAACGAAGGACAGCTTGATCCAATTATGGCAGAAGCTTTTGTCCTTTATAGATCGATGGAGCTGGCTTGGGATTGTTTTCTGCATAAAGTGGTTTTTGAAAACGATAGTGAAAAGGTTATCAAACTGATTAATGGAGTTTTAGATCTACCTTGAACTTACATGGAAAATTTGATAGAGGGTATTAGAAAGATGAAAGGTTCCTTCACATATTGTTTTTTTTTTATTTTTTTATTTTGTTAGGAGATAAGGTAATTGGGAGGCTCATTTTCTTGCCCAATTTGCCCTCCAGGAGCCAAACAAAGTTTGGATTGAGGAGTACCCTTCTCATGTCTATCTCTGTACATCTTATTTGAGTTAATAATATTCTTTTTTGTTTCAAAAGCCATGGTTGCAAGAAAAAAAAAACATAGATTTGAGCATGGACAATCATGGAATTTTGAGGAAATTTAAGATTTTTTATGTTTATTATGGTTTTGGGTTGTTGGGTTATGGATTTTGAATTGATGATGAAGAAGATAAAGGGGTAAATCAATTTTGATTTTTGATTTTGAATAAGGCAGAGGTTGTGGTGAGCATGAATTCATGAGTAGTGTTGGAGAAGATGAAGAAATTGGGGGCATCGAAGTAGATGAAGGCAGAAACATAATTGTAGTCATTTTGGTCCCTCGTTTATGTGGACATTCAATGGTTTAGTCCCTTGCTAGCATGGAAGGCCAACACAACAACTGAAGTGGCAAGTAAAAGGGACACATCAGCACCGTTAACACCAAGTTAACGTTTTGGATGCATTTGACTAACAGAACAGACATTGAGGGAGTTATTAGCTTGTTTAATTGATTCAGGGACGTGACTGATAGCGAGGTGCACTTTTAAGGACCCAAATGAGGGTTTACTCTATAAAAAACTATAATATTCTCATTTCAAGTTGAATTAATTTTGGAGGCAGAATCAATTTTACTCGACAATAACCAAACATGTTAGAATCAATTTTACACCTTTAAAATTAATTTTTGTTTCATTAAAAGTAAAATCAAACATACATACGATCAAATTCCGACTTCCAAAGCCCTCCACCTCATCCCAAAAATAAACACAAAAAAAAAAAAACTTAATTTTTAATTTAAAAAGTATATTTTGTCTTTAAATTAAACATTTTGAACAATAAATCATAATTTTGGGGGCAAAAGAAGATATAGATTGGAATCAAAATTACAAGAAATAAAAAAATTCAATTAAAAAAAACAAGACTGTTTTGAGGAGTCAAAATAAACTAAGACAGAGAGAGAACAACACTGAGTTGAGTTTCTGAACGAGTTTGAATGAGTTTATGTAAAAAGGTGGTAGAACGGTAACAAAATTGTGAACGAAAATGAAGAACACAACCGAAGATGCTACTTCCACGCAAGATCTCGACCCACAAAGCGACCACAGCTCCGATTATTTACCCCAACCACAACCCCGCCGTCTACGCGGCTTCGCCGCCACAGCAGCGGGGACAAATTCCACCGGAAAAGGGAAAAAAGAGCGAGAGAAAGAAAAGGAACAAACGAAGCTTAGGGAACGACACCGTCGAGCTATCACGAGTAGAATGTTAGCTGGACTCCGTCAGTATGGTAATTTCCCTCTCCCGGCGCGTGCTGATATGAATGATGTACTTGCTGCTCTCGCGCGTGAAGCTGGTTGGATTGTTGATGCTGATGGAACTACCTATCGCCAGTGTCTCCCTTCTTCCAACATGGTTGGTTGCTTTCCTTCTTTTGATGATTACTTCTTCTGATTGAAGACGTTTCCGGTGTCTGTGTTAGTGCTTTTTCGAGTAAGTTTCAAATTATTTATAAGTTAGAAGTGTTCGACACGTGCCGGTGTTAACTACATGATTTAGTTGGTGCTTTGATTGATCGTAAGAAAATAAATAAATCAATATGTTGAAATGTTGGGTTGGGAAATATTTTGTTAACAATTTTTTATGATTATGTTTGATTAAGGTTTTATTATCCAGGGATCATTTGCCGCAAGGTCAGTTGAAAGTCAACCATCTGGTGGTACTTTGCGAACTTGTTCGGTTAAGGAAACACTAGAGAATCAGTCACCGGGAATTAGAATTGATGAATGTGTGTCACCTGCATCTATTGATTCTGTTTTAATTGCAGAAAGGGACTCAAAGAATGGAAACTATGCAAGTGTAAGCCCAATCAATTCAACTGACTGCTTGGAGGCTGATCAGGTGATTTTCGTGACTAATTCAATCATTTTGTTGCTTTTGTATCATATTTGATTTGATGCAGATTTATTCGTAAAAATTTGGATGTTTGATTGTTATCCTCACTGTTTTTCTAGTTTCTGTTGATATGATATTGGAAATCTGATCAATTAATTCACTCAGCATAATCAGATTATCTGGTCTGGTGTTTATTGATATACCATTGGTTGAAGATTGTAAATTAGACATTCTTAAACTATACTTTTCTAACGAGCCAAAGTTGCAAATCAATTGCATAAAGCTTATTTCATTGTTTGTTACTGTTTTTAACCCAAGTGATGTGTTTAAATTTATAATGTGGATGTCGAGAAGTGATTGAACAGGACCATCTAATTTTGGATTTTATTGATGCAGCTTATGCAAGATATTCATTCTGGGGTGCATGAAAATGACTTCAATTGCACACCGTATGTTCCTGTTTACATAAAACTCCCAGTAAGTGTCTCGTACTTCTTGTTTGCTTAGTGTTTAGCTAGCATCCAACCTGTGTAATTAGTCCTAGACAAAAAAAGAAAATGTACTTACAGGTTTCACTTAGTGTGCCCTTTTGAGGCTTTAACTCTGTTTGCCTTGTATTTGATCACAGGGTTTCTAAAATGGGTTTGTCTAACATGTGCAATATTGCACATGTTAAGGAAACTAAAAGTAGTAACTTTTCATTGAAAAACATTAATTATTTATTAAAAAATTATCTATTTAATATAGAATACACAAGTTCCAAGATAAATTTACCACTTTAAATTTCTTAACATGTGCAAATTTGCACATGATAGAAAAACTCTTCTAAAATTAGCCTTTTATTGCAGGCTGGTATTATTAACAAATGTTGCCAGTTGATGGATCCTGAAGGCATTAGGCAGGAGCTAATCCATATCAAGTCCTTAAATATTGATGGTGTTGTTGTGGATTGTTGGTGGGGCATTGTTGAAGGCTGGAACTCCCAGAAATATGTGTGGTCCGGGTATAGGGAGCTTTTTAGTATAATTAGAGAATTCAAGCTGAATATACAGGTATATATTTTAATTGCTCATATCCTATCATGTTATACATGCATCCATATCCTTCAAAATGGAAAATTCATCTAAAATGATTATGATACATGATTAATAGGACCAACCAAATCATTTATTTTCTATTACAAGAGGGTGATTTCTGGTTAGAAATTTTGTTAAAATTAGAATCCTCCCTATAAAGTTCTTAAACTATTACACTACATGAAGGTCTGAATAGGAAACACAGAGAATGTGGCGAAGTACAGAGGGCAAACGTAGTGGTTGGATGATGTCAATTGTATTATTTCTTAATTCTTAAATATTTGTTTTCTTTCAGCGTGATAATTACTATTGTTTCCCTAGCTTGGATAGTATGTGAAAATCAAACATTACATTATTTTAAAACATGTCAGAAGTTCCTTTAATTGGAAAGCATCTTCAAAATATGTTTTGAAGAGGCATCTTTAACATTGTTTGATAACGTATCTTGACTCTTACTTCAAATTCTGAAGGTTGTTATGGCATTTCATGAATGTGGAGGGAATGATTCTAGTGATGCATTGATTTCCCTCCCACAATGGGTTTTGGATATTGGAAAAGACAACCAGGACATATTTTTCACAGATCGTGAAGGACGGAGAAATACTGAATGCCTATCTTGGGGAATTGACAAGGAGCGAGTTCTCAAAGGAAGAACTGGAATTGAGGTATAAAATATCTAATAGATTTATTTCTCTCATTGATTCAACTATTAAGTGCTCACTACAGTCAAATGCCTGTTATTTATATTTACATACCAATTTCTAGTGTATCTGCATTTCACCTGAAAGGGAAAAACATTTGTTTCTTGTTTGTATATGGTTATAGAAGAATCGGTATTTCATATATTATATACTATGTAAGTCTACGTTAATCATCAGTTACATGTTCTGTTTTTTTTATTTTTTTTCTGATTAGCCTTCTGCATTATATACAGGTCTATTTTGATATGATGAGAAGCTTTCGGACAGAGTTTGATGACCTGTTTGCAGAAGGTATGATTGATGCTGTAGAAATTGGACTGGGAGCATCTGGGGAGCTGAAATACCCTTCCTTTTCAGAAAGGATGGGGTGGAGGTATCCTGGTATTGGTGAGTTTCAGGTACCTCGTTCTTTTGGCCCCATTTCAAAACAGTTGCATTATTCTGAATCATAAATAACATATGTGCTATCATATTCTATATGTTTATAAGGAAGTCTGATTTTCTATATAATCATATATGAGCAGTGCTATGATAAATACCTGCAACATAGTCTGCGCAGAGCTGCCAAACTACGCGGTCACTCTTTTTGGGCTAGAGGACCTGATAATGCTGGGCACTACAACTCTATGCCACATGAGACTGGATTCTTTTGTGAGCGAGGTGATTATGACAACTATTATGGACGCTTCTTCTTACATTGGTACTCCCAGACTTTAGTTGACCATGCAGATAATGTTTTGTCTCTTGCAAACCTTGCTTTTGAGGGAACAAAAATTATTGTCAAGGTAGTTTTTCTGGTATATCGGTTTTTCATGTTGTGGTTTTATCTTGTAATTGTGACTAAATTTGGATGATGTTAGTTGCTGCTGGTATTGATTGCATTCATAATTGATAGATGGTACCTAGAGTCAGTTTGGTATGCCTTTTAATATGAGGCATTTACTATACAGTTAAAATTTAAGAGAGGCTATTCATAGAATAAATGCTAATGGTGTATAATTTCCTATCCCTTGAATATTAGAGATGTGTAGGACATAATACAAGGAAGTGAGATTCTATCATATCTCAAAGAAAACACTCTCAGAATCAATAGCAGCTAACAGCTATGGAAGTAATGTCCAAGACATATGATGGCATTTTCATGCAATAAAAGCCAAAAAAGTCGTAATTATAGTTGAAAGATGCAAGATGTTAGAAACTTGTTGGTAAGGATTGCAAGAGACTGGAAACCAGGAAGAAAAAAAGGAAGTGAGCCATAAGAAAGAATAATAAACTTGAAAAGAGAAATACAACCTTATTCTCACAGTCACACGGGGTAATTCTTGCTTATGCTGTTTGCAAAAGCATGACTAATTAAGTTTGTCAAAGTTATTTTATTCTGCTGTGTGGTTTAGTTGAAAAAAAGGGTAAATTATGGCTACAAGTCTCGCACCTTTGATTCACGACTCAAACTTGTGACTGAGGCTCTCCTTGGTTATTGCATTAAACTAAATTCTGTCAATTCATTTTAATATGTTAACATGGTAATCCTTTATCTTGAATCTTAGTTGGTACTAATTTATTTCGTAATTAGATAAGGATTGGTTGTTGTTGTACTTTTCTTTATTCACTGCAAATGCTTCTGTTAGCATCTCTTTTTGGGTTTGTGTACAGTGATGAGATCAGAAATCCGGATTTAACACTTCAGTGCAAAAAGGAAAAATCAAGTTTAATCATCAACTCTTTTCTGTTTAGGTGTTTAGTATTGACATTTAATGTTACGCAACATTGTTCTCTGCACCTCTTAAAAAAAACATATCCTGCTATTGAAAGTAAAAACATGCCAACTGAAGTTGTATCCTTCTCTCTAAATTGACGAATAAATGCCGCAGGTTCCTGCCATATACTGGTGGTACAAGACTCCAAGTCATGCAGCAGAATTGACAGCAGGTTATCACAACCCCACAAATCAGGATGGATACTCTGCTGTGTTTGAAGTTCTGAAAAAGCACGCCGTCATCATGAAATTTGTGTGCTTAGGATTTAATCCTTCCGACCAGGAAGCTAATGAGTCATTGGTTGATCCAGATGGATTGAGTTGGCAGGTAATTTTAGTTTCCCACACCTTTAACCTCCAATATAATATTTTCTTCTGATTATTTTTACCACCTTAATCCAGCTTTGAAATAACTTGTATGCTGGGTGAAGTGGTATCTTTTTAGATAGTTTGCAACTTTACATTGATTTGTACTACTTATTTTGATCAACTTGGTGCCATACTTATTTTCATCCATTTGTTATGAATGGTGATTGCACAGGTATTAAACTCAGCTTGGGAGCGGGGGTTAATCACTTCTGGAGAGAATGCAATCTTTTGCTACGATAGAGAAAGGTACGAGAGATTGATTGAGATGGCAAAACCCAGAAATGATCCTGATCACCGGCACTTTTCGTTCTTTGTTTATCAGCAACCATCTTTGCTTCAGGGAAATGTTTGCCTGTCAGAATTGGATTTCTTCATCAAATGCATGCATGGTAAGAATCCTTAGAATTCACTTTGATCCTTTCAAGTTTTGTATTGTTTCTCTTTTTAGCAAATATTTTCCATTTGAATTTTATTATAGCTTGTTATCCTTGCAGGTGAGATGACAGGGAATCTTTAATGGTCGCAAATCTTACTTTTTAACTAGGCCATTTTGTGGGGTGTAATTTACCCTGTTGTGGTTACATTGGGACATTCTTGAAAATTTCTAGTTGTCTTCTCTTATCGTAGTAGTGCAATGTCTTCTGTAACAACGGTATCTATTTATATATAAAATATTTATTTATCAGCTTCGAGATATGATTGTGCAAAGCCATATTCCAAGTTCTATAGATTATCACTGTAGAATAAAAAAAGTTTATTGGAGTTTATTTATTAGTATAAGTTTTGTGAGACAAAAATAGATAATGACATGATCATAATTGCTTTCAGCTTATTTTCATAAGTTTTCTAAGATAGATTATGAAAACAATTTATAGCTTATACGAAAAATAATTAACTTAAGTTTATAGTTTTCATGCTATAAGCTGCTAATTAAGTGGTTTACCCAAAAGCTGAAATCGAATTATGAATTCTTTTGAATTATGAATTCGGATTGGCAAATTACTGCAAAATTTAATATTAAAAATAAAACTTTAGAGACAAATTGTTTTCAAATGTTACATAACAAATGGAAAACATTAAAAATAAATATGTCAAATTAGAACATAAAACACATTGCATCATAATAGAGTTTAAAGATTTGGTTTAAACACACTTTTGACCTCCTAATTTTGTTATAGTTGCGATTTTGCCCTCTATTAAAAAAAAAACCACTTTCCAGCTCTAAAGTTTTTCCCCTTTTTGCAACCTTCAAGCCCCCCTTGATTTTGACTAGGTCAACGTTTACGAAGGCTCCTAACTTAAGTGAATTGGACGCCACATAAATAATTTTTGAATTAAAAATAAATGAAAAAGCAATGCTTGTATTTAATAAATTATAAAAATAAAAAAATAAAGGTTTAAAGTACTTTTGACCCCCTAACTTTGCTATAGTTGTGATTTTGGTTCCCTATTAAAAAAATAATAATAATCACTTTTCAGCCCCTTAAGCTCTTCCCTTTTTGTAACCTTCAAACACCCTTGATTTTGACTTGGTCAAAGCCTACGTGGCTCCTAACTTAATTGAGTTGGACGTCACATAGGTTATTTTTGAATTAAAAATAAATAAATAAAGCCGGTTAAAGCTCCTCAGTACGTGGCTCTTTCATCAATTGCGCTCTTTATGCATCTAAAAAGTATCGAAAGGTAGTTAACTACTATTCAAATCACTTTTTAAATAGGTTTAACCGATTTAAAAAATGTCAAATAAGAGTCCCTGGGTGCCTAAAGAGAGAAGGTCTTACTCTTTCCTCTATTTGTTCCATAGTGTATACTATAGATACATACCATTGTACTTGGCCGTCCCTGGACATGGAGTTGATATAATTAACCACCACTTTGAAAGTTATCAATCATAACTTTTAGTCGATCGATATATAATATATTTGAATATAATTGGAAGGATGCAATGTATATATTTATCGTTGTGATGGTGCCACTGAGCAAAAACAACAACAACACTCAGCATTTATAGATATGCAAACGAGCGTTAACAACGTCAACATAATTTTACAACTTTTTTCGTTTTTTTGCTTCGATCCTTTTTTTTTTTTTATAATAAGGTTCGATCCTTTAATTATCTATCTATACTATATATAAAGAAAATTACACCTTTCAGCATATTTTTGGGTTGAAATTTTCTTTCCAAAAAATATCTTTAAAATTAAATACAAATAACATATGTAACAAATAGATAAGAATAAATTTAAATATTAAAACAAATGTAACAAACACGATATGAATATATGTATATCTGTTTTTTTTCCTTTACCATTTAAAAAATATAACAAACTGGATGAGTATATTTTTACTTACTTCTTCATTATTTCAATTATACTTTTAAACAACTTTTTCTATAATAAAGATTGTTGTTCGTGTCATAAAAAAAAGCAACAACATTTATATTTTTACTTTTAATCAAAATCAAAATTTCATAAAAAAAAATAACGTTCATATTTTTCAAACTTTAGCGCAATAAAAAAAATGGAAAGACAGGCTCGGAGTGCCCGTCTTTTCGCTAGTTAAGATAGAGGAAATATGTGTCCAATATTTTCTGCATAATTTTATTTTTTGATGAATTTCTGCACAAGTCGATTGAAGTTGGATTTAATTTGTACCGTAAACGTCAGGATATATGAGGACATTTTTTTTTTGGTTACATGAGGACATTCTAATAAAATTAAAACTATTAACTTAGATGAGAGTAGAAGGTCATTTGCATGAAAATTTATAAAACCTTCGTAATAACACATGAAAAATCTTATAATACTCGCAGCGGTAGTTAACTATCGTTGGGTTAACCGGCAGCAATTAACTATCGTTGGCTTCAGCGGTAGTTAACTGTCGTTGAGTTTTTCCTTCCAAAACCAGTACAACCCTACTTCCTATTCACTCATCACCTTACCTCACCATTACCTAAACTCAAAAAATCCCCATTTCAAAAATCTTGTGTCAAAATATTGGTTCCAAATTATTGCTAATGGATTGCTAGGACGTTTCTACGCAAAACATACATCAAAAAACATGTATGACATCAAAAAACTCGTTTATATTTGATTGCCTTTTGTTTTTTTTTTGACTGACACGAATGACAGCGGTAGTTAACTATCGCTGAGAGTCAGCGACTGTTAACTGTCGCTCAACACTTAGAAATTTTTTGAAAATTTCATATGGCAGTGCTACTGCCTCAATTTTTTTTTTTGGTTTGTTTATGTTATTATATGATATTAAATACATGTTTATTAATTATTTTAGCAATTTTATGTTGTTTATTTATAGATATGGTTGAGAATGCAAGTGATGATCCGGGTGATCGAAAATCTAGTGTTGTCGATTCCATTAAGGTTGAAGCTCCTGTTAAGGTCGAAGCTTTCATGAAGGTTGAAGCTTTCGTTAAAGTTTAGGCTTCCGTTAAAGTTGAGGCTTCAAGTGTCAATTCCGGTGTGTGGAAACTTCGTGACAACGAAGTGGACACAACTCATTTATTTTCGACCCGAGATAGATGGAAAGATAAAGACGAATTGCTCGATTGGGTTCGTCAACAAGCAAATAGGGCTGGATTTACGGTTATCATTAAAAGATCTTGTTAAGGTAGAAATGCTATGTTGGAGTTGGTTTGTGAACAGAGTGGCGAGCACAAAGTACCGAAGAGAAAAGTGAAGCACGAAGAACCGGGATCAAGAAAATGTGGGTGTTTGTTCAAGGTACGTGGATATGTCGTCAAGGAAGACAATGCTTGGAAATTGGCTATTCTTAATGGTGTTCACAACCATGAGATGGTGCCGTATGTAGCAGGGCACCTTCTTGCGGGAAGATTAAAGGAGGACGACAAGAAGATTGTACATGACTTAACCAATAGTTCGGTGAAACCAAAAAATATTTTGACAAATTTGAAGAAGAAAAGGAAAGAGTGCATGACAAATATCAAACAAGTCTACAATGAACGTCATCAATTCAAAAAGGCAAAAAGGGGTGACTTGACGGAGATGCAATTTCTACTCTCAAAGTTGGAAGAGAATGAATATGTCTATTTCATAAGAGAAAAAGGTGAAAGTCAAACTGTTCAAGACATATTTTGGACTCATCCAACATTGGTAAAGTTGTTTAACAATTTTCCGACGGTTTTGATAATGGATTCCACGTACAAAACCAACTTGTACAAGATGCCATTGTTTGAAATAGTTTGAGTGACCTCAACCTATTTGACATATCCGGTTGATTTTGCATTTATGACGTCGGAGAAGGAGGATAACTTTACTTGGGATTTGCAAATGTTGCTTAAACTTCTTGACCCAAATAGTGATATGCTTAAGGTGGTAGTGATCGACAGGGACATGGGTATGATGAATGCCGTAGAAAATGTTCTCTCCGATAGTAGTGCAATAGTTTGTTATTTCCATGTTGGGAAAAATGTTAGATAAAAAATCATCACCGATTGTAAAGTTAAACAAAATGTTGTGGCAGTGGATGGGCAAAAGAAGATTGTCGACGAGGTGAAGCATAGTAAGATAGTTGATACCATATTTGATGTATGGAAAAATCGGTTGAATCTCCTACTCAAGAGTTATATGCGGGTAATCGAAGGGAATTCCAAGATGTTTGTAAGGATTATCCAAAGTTCCTTCTCTATGTTCAAACTCTCATTTTGAAGCCTTTTGAGGAGAAACTAGTTAAGGCATGGACAAACCTTGTGTTACATCTTGGGTGCAGGACCACGAACAGAGTTGAAGGAGCTCATGGTGTAGTGAAGGAGTATTTGTCCACCTCCAAGGGTGTTTTGGGTACTTGTTGGAAAAAAATAGATGAGATGTTGGCAAACCAGATTGGGGAGATACAATCATCGTTTGGTAGGAGCGTTACGGTCTTGGAACATAGATACAAAGATGTCACTTTGTACTCGGGGTTGGGGGGTAACATGTCTAGACAAGCCATGAACTTTATTTGTGTGGAAGAAGAGCGTGCTAGGAAAACCTTGTGCATGGACAAGAAAACTTGCGGTTGTGTTCAAACGACGTCATATGGCCTACCTTGTGCATCCTTCATTGCTATGAAAATCCGTCACAACAAGCCCATTCGATTGGATGAGATACACCCACATTGGCATAAGTTGTATATGGGTGAAGAAGAAAGTAACGAAGATTTGTTTTCGGCCGCGGAGGAGTGGAGTGGTATTCAAGAACGTCTCACAAGGGTTCCATACCAAATGAAACTAGAAATCAAAGAGGGTTTGCGGTTGTTAGCGTTTCCAGAGACCACAATGTTGTTACCACCTCCAAGAAAGGTACCCACCAAACGAGCAAATAAAAAAATCAAATCTACACCAAAATCAACACGTAGGATCCCATCTTCATGGGAGACTATTGATTCTCAACATCCGGAAAGTCAATCTTCACCATCAAAAAAATCTTCACAACCTAAAAGAAAAGGTGCTCGCATCAGAATTTCTCCATGTTTGTCGATTCCAACTCCGGTTCCGGTTCCAAGAAATTATGACCCATCGAATCCTATGTATTACATGCCAAAATTCATGAGATCATATATTGAGAGAATTGTTGATGTTGTTGGCGATGGGCATTGTGGGTTTAGGGCTGTAGCCGAATCCGTGGATTTGACGGAAGAAAGTCATGTTATGGCGCGGAGATCACTTATTCAAGAGTTGAAAGAGCATAGAAACGACTACATCACGATGTATGCGGGCGAAGATTGTTATAACTACATCTTGGATGGATTACATCCTCCCAAAAATTGTAATGCTTTTGTACCCCCAACATAAATGGTTGACATTCCCAAATATGGGTCATATCGTTGCATCTTGTTACAATAGGCCGGTGGTAGAGATGACTACCCTTGATCTTGGATTCTCAGAGACTTTTTTCCCACTTAGAGGTAGGCCTCCGGTTAACCCAAAAAGCAACATGATTTGCCTTGGTTTAATCCCAAATAATTTTGTCCTTCTTTTGTTGAAAAATGATTGCCCACTACCTCCATCTTCTACGGAGTGGAAGCTACACAAGAGCGAAGAGACGGCAATATGGGAGGATGAATTTTTGGATCAACACGATCGTTTTCGAACACTCATGGAGATTGAGAGACAACAGAGACCGGTTTCACCCAAAAAACAACAAATCAAGACAATCCTATTTTGTGTGGTGACACTCCGGTTAAACCAAATGAAGAATTTGAACATGTTGTGGAACATTTGGATGATTTAGTTTCATTAGATGAAATATGACACTTTTTGGTCGGTGTTCATCCTTTTTTTTGGTCGATATACACTGACGTATTTTTTGGAATATATGATGTAATGACCATTTTTTGTGGCCAGGTTGTAACTAACATTTAATGAATTATATATATATATATATATATATATATATTTGAGTTTCACATTTATTATAAATTAATATACTTTTAGTGTAATATGTTGCATAATGTGGAAAATTTGGCAAATTTCAAACAATTGTGTAACGTTAACGGATTATCAGTTTTGTGTAATGTTGCCGATTAATAGATAAACTAATAAATGTTATTATTTGTAATTGTTGGATGTTGTTGTTTCGCTTTGATTTCTTGTGGAATTGCCGTTTGAAATAGGTTCACCAATGGACCCTTATTGTTGGGTCTATACTAGGGGCTCCCATTGTTAATATGAAACCATGGATTTATATTTCTCTGTATAATACTTAGCCTAGTAAATTATATGAAACCATGGGTCTCTACTAGGGTCATCACTAGCTCTTTCCACGTGAGTATTTCAATGCATTCTTGCTTCCTCTCAATTTCCACACCAGTTTGGTCCACTTAATAGTTTGTTGTTGGCATTATCTTCCTCAAGTTGCAAGTCATGGAATAATATTATTTAAAACTAATTTGCCCATATTTTTTTGAAGAGAAGATAATGACCGTGCCCATATTTTTTTGAAGAGAAGATAATGACAGTGCCCATATTATCTTCCTCAAGTAAGGTCACAGTTTGGCTCCTCCCATGTGATGTGCTTCGTCTCTGTAGGTTCGTTCAATTGACTTGACTATTGATTATAGACAATGATACTTAGTGCCAATAATGTAAAAGCATTCACACCATATATATAGCACACCACCCTTTGAATATAAACGACACACACTTTCTTCTATACCAAATGAAATCTTTTTCTTTGTTGTCACCTACACTTTTATACCTTCATCTTCTCTTTTCTTTTTCTTTTTACCTTAAATTTAATTATGTGGTTTTGTCCAAACAAAGTTGTGGCAGTGGCTGCATTAGGAAACCAATCAGATCATTTGGCATTGCTCAAATTCAAAGAATCAATATCCAATGATCCGTATAAAGTTCTTGAATCTTGGAATTCTTCCATCCACTTCTACAAGTGGCATGGAATCACATGCAATTCCATGCATCAACGAGTTACAGAGTTGAGCCTAAGAAAATATCAGTTATATGGATCTCTCCTCACGTTGGTAATCTCACTTATCTGAAAAAGCTCAACCTTGTAGACAACAAATTCCATGGAGAAATTCCACAAGAGTTGGGTCAGTTGCTACAATTACAACACCTTTATCTTAGCAATAACTCTTTTGTAGGAGAAATTCCTTTAAACCTGACATACTGCACCAATCTCATAGACTTGATTTTGGGAGGGAACAAATTGATTGGGAAAATACCAATTGAAATTGGCTATTTGAGAAAACTTCATCTATAATTGGAGGGATCCCTTCATCAATAGGGAATCTTTCATCCTTAAGAGAGATCGCGGTTAGTTATAACAACTTAGAGGGAGAGATTCCACAGGAAATATGTCACCTCAAAAACATTACAATGTTAGTTGCGGGTCTGAACGATTTGTCTGGTATAATTCCTTCTTGTCTTTGTAATATCTCATCACTTACTCAACTCTCACTAACCGAAAATAACTTTAATGGCTCTCTCCCATCCAACATGTTCCACACTCTCCCCAATCTGATTTCGTTTGAAACAGGAGCAAATAAATTCTCTAGTCCAATCCCTATTTCCATTGCAAATGCTTCGGCCCTCCAAGTACTTGAGTTGGGTCAAAACAATTTGGTCGGACAAGTTCCAAATCTAGGAAAATTACTAGATCTTCAATGGCTTAATTTGCAATTTAACAATTTAGGTAACAATTCAACTATGGATTTAGATTTTTTAAAATATTTGACAAATTGTAGCAAACTAGCAATGCTTTCTATAGTTGATAATAATTTTGGAGGTAAACTAGCAATGCATCTACCACCATGCCCTATCAAGGGTATGAAACATACAAAACAACACAAGTCAAGGTTGATAGCAGAGATAGTTAGTGTGATTTCTTTTCTTCTCATACTTTCATTTATCATAACAACTTTCATTTATCATAACAATCTACTGGACGAGGAAAAGAAATCAAAGTTGCACAAGAAATCTGCTTTTCTAATTCAATAAACTGAGAATGGATACTTCACTTCTCCCATATTTCTCTTCATTCTTCTGTCATGTATTTTCATTTTTATACTATTATCATTTTAGTTAATATTTGTACCTACCTCTCGCTGGGTTTTCCCATCTAATCACTTCTTGAGTGTTTGGCTCCTGTTGAGGTGCGGCTTGATTTGTGCCATATGCTTTTCTAATGAGTTGCGTGGATCTCGAGTCTTCCAGGAGGGTTGTCTCCCTAGTGAAAACTTGAGCATTTGCCTCAACCTTCAGTTACCATAACTTTAAATTTCGTCTCTTCCAAAGGCTCCACATAAATGTAGCAAAAAGAGCACTTTTGAGATTGGTTAAGTGTAGATAGCATAATAAACACCACCGCATCCATGTTATAATCTTGCCGAAGAGAACGATCAATCTTGTACCAAAGGTTAACCTCACGCCAAACATGCATAGCAGTAGAACACACTAAAAGGACATGGATACTATCTTCATAATTGCTATCACAAAGCACACAATTAATGGGATAATGCATACCTCTGCTGCTTAAACGAGCTCTAGTAGGAAAACAACCCCGACAAAATCGCCACACAAGATTCTTAATCTTTGGGGGGACTTTTAATCTCCAAATAAGTTGCCACCGGCCTTGTACATGTAAATGAGAATGTTAGAATAACAGACCTTTGCCTTTCCATTCATTCTTGGTTTGTATATATACCATTAGAGTTTGACCAAATCTTATACATTCATGACTAATCAAGGCTAATCAATTTACACTTAATTTACAATAATGATATTCGTAAATACAAAGATATTCACATAATATAATACACCCCCGTAGTCAAAACTGGAGATTGACGGATGAAAAGACTGTTATTTTAATATTTAAATTTATTCTTATCTATTTGTTACATGTGTTATTTGTATTGAAAATTGATGTCGTTTTTGAAAAGAGAAAATGTCAACCCAAAAGAGTCGAAATTAGTTATTTTCTTTATATATATATATATATATATGTATATATTTGGTGTCGAAATTGATATCATATATCATTGTCTTAATGTTTTATTTTTGTTAATATGAAACTATGGATTTTTTTCTGGAAGAATGAAACTATGGATTTATATTTCTCTATATAATATTTAGTCTAGTCAATTATAAGAACCAAAGTGGCTAATATCATATCATGTGGTGATAATGTGTCCAATATGCTTTATTAAGGCCATTATCTTACAGTCGTCTAGTCTTCCTTTACTGCAACTATATATTGTGAAGTAGTAATATAGGTAATGATTTTTAGCAAACACATGTTCACACAGTTAGGAAACTTATTATGATGGACGATAGCTTTCACTAAAACTTGTTAATTTCGATGATTTCAGTTTGATTTCTTGAAAAATCTTTTACCAAAGCTTAAGAAGCAATAAATCAACATTTTCGTATCGATTGGTTTATTCAGCTAAACATAGTTTCCTTTTCACATCCTTTCATGTATATTTTAAACAAATAAAGCATGTAACGGGTACAATGTGGTAATAGGGAATTCCAAAAAAGGTTTTAGCCCACTTTTTGACATAATGTTACTTTCCAATATTCCACATCTAAAGAATCTTTTGGCAGTCAAGCTAATAGAAAAGCAAAAATAGAATTTGTTTAAGGAAAATAACAAACTGCACTGATTTTCCAGTAGGGTGCATTTAAGGTGAAAAGTAGATCTTTTGACCATTAAATCAAGTAGCACCACCATTGTTATTGTAGTCTACCTATATCAAATATTTTTTATTCATCTATACTTCTTTCTATTAGGTTTTCTATAGACTAATTTGCCTCCTTTGAACTAGAGGTTATGTATTAGTACATGAGATAGCAGGAAAAACGAAAATGGAGAATCGTGTAGTTAAATTGACTTGACTCTTGAATATAATCTCTTTTTTTGAATAAAAGCACTCACGAGGAAAGTATTAAGTGGAATGAACATCATGACTAATGATCATTAATGACTCGTACTAGTACTCACTCCTCAAAAGTAAGAAGAACTAAATTAAAATGAAAAGTCTCTAATTTCTTCTACTAAATTAAAATTAATAGAAACAAAGACATGCATAAAATGTTTTTTTTTTTTCCGTAGTATATTTTATGCAGACTTATAGTTCCAAATACTTGATGCATATTTAAAAGTTATCACTAGTTAGTTTTGGACTTGGTCTGCTCGATCAATTGACTTGACTTTTGAGAATGATCAATTTTTGTGTGTGTGTAAAGTTGATAAAAATTTAAATTTGCATTCAGCACCTGCTCTTGCTACCAGTATTTAAATGCATGCTTATGTACTTCCACATGATTATCAAACCCAAATAAAACTATATAGTATAAACCTCTTATTACTCAATTAAATGAAGTCTTTTTCTTTGTTGTCACCTACAGTTTTATACCTTCATCTTCTTTTTCTTTTTACCTTAAATTTAATGTGGTTTGGTCCAAACAAAATTATGGCAGTAGCTGCATTAGCTAACCAAACAGATCATTTGGTATTGCTCAAATTCAAAGAATCAATATCCAGTGATCCATATAATGCTCTTGAGTCTTGGAATTCTTCCATCCACTTTTGCAAGTGGCATGGAATCACATGCAGCCTTATGCTTCAAAGGGTTACTGAGTTGAGCCTAGAAGGATATCAGTTACATGGATCTTTATCTCCTTATATTGGTAATCTCACTTTTCTGAAAAATCTTAACCTTCAAAACAATAGTTTTTCTGGAGAAATCCCACAGGAGTTGGGTCAGTTGCTACAACTGCAACAACTTTATCTCCTTAATAACTCTTTTGTAGGAGAAATTCCTACAAACTTGACATATTGCTCTAATCTCATAGACTTGTATTTGGGAGACAACAAATTGATTGGGAAAATACCAATTGAAATTGGCTCTTTGAAAAAACTTCAATCATTGGATGTTGGAATAACAATTTAACTGGAGGAATCTCTTCATTCATAGGGAATCTTTCAAGCTTAATGCGTTTTTCGGTTACTTCGAACAACTTAGAAGGGGATATTCCACACGAAATATGACTCCTTAAAAACTTGTCATATTTATTTGTGGGTATCAACAATTTTTCTGGTATGATTCCTTCTTGTCTTTACAATATGTCATCACTGACTGAGCTTTCATTAGTCCTGAATAGCTTTCATGGCTCTCTTCCATCCAACATGTTCCACACTCTCCTCAATCTAATTATTTTTGAAATTGGAGTAAATCAATTCACAGGTACAATCCCTATTTCCATTGCAAATGCTTCTGCCTTACAATCACTTGATTTAAGTCAGCAAAACAATTTGGTTGGACAAGTTCCAAATCTAGGGAAGTTACAAGATCTTCAAAGCTTAAATTTGCAATTTAACAATTTAGGTAACAATTCAGCCATAGATTTTTTTTTTAAATATTTGACAAATTGTAGCAAATTAGAAAAGCTTTCGATAGCTAGTAATAATTTCGGAGGTAATTTGCCAAATTCCATAGGCAATTTATCAACTGAACTTAAACAACTATTTACTGGGGAAAATCAGATATCAGGAAAAATTCCCGTGGAAATAGGAAATCTAGTTGGGTTAATTCTCTTGACCATGGAATTTAACCACTTTGAGGGAATTATTCCAACTTCTTTTGGGAAGTTCCAAAAGATGCAATATTTAGCTTTGTGTGGAAACAAGTTGTCAGGATATATACCGCCGTTTATAGGCAATCTCAATCAGTTGTTTAAATTGGATTTATATCTTAATAGGTTTGAAGGAAATATTCCTCAAAGCATAGGAAGTTGTCAAAAGTTACAGAATATAGATCTTTCTCAAAATAATCTTAGTGGAGCCATACCTTTAGAGTTTTTTAATCTTTTTTCTTTATCAAACTTATTGAACTTGTCACATAACTCATTGAGTGGTAGCTTACCAAGAGAAGTGGGTCTGCTAAAAAATATTGATGTGCTAGATGTCTCTGAGAATAATCTATCAGGTGATATTCCTACAACTATTGGTGAATGCATAAGCTTAGAATACCTTCTTTTGCAAGGGAACTCCTTTAATGGAACAATATCGTCCTCCTTGGCTTCACTTAAAGGTCTTCGATATTTAGACATTTCAAGAAATCAGTTGTCTGGATCAATTCCTGATATTTTTCAAAAAATATCTCTTTTAGAATATTTGAATGTTTCTTTTAACATGTTGGAAGGCGAAGTACCAACAAATGGTGTATTTGGAAATGTATCCCAAATAGAAGTGATCGGAAACAAAAAGCTTTGTGGAGGTATTTCTCAGCTGCATCTACCACCATGCAGCATCAAGGGTAGGAAACATGCAAAACAACACAAGTTCAAATTGATAGCAGTGATAGTTGGTGTGGTTTCTTTTCTTCTCATACTTTCATTTATCATAACTATCCTTTGGATGCGGAAAAGAAATAAAAAGCGATCTTTTGATTCACCAACAATTGATCAACTAGCTAAGGTTTCATACCAAGAATTACACCTAGGAACCGATGGGTTCTCAGATAGAAACTTGATCGGATCAGGATGTTTTGGTTCGGTGTACAGAGGAAATCTTGTGTCAGAAGATAATGTTGTTGCAGTAAAGGTCTTGAACCTCCAAAAGAAGGGAGCTAACAAGAGTTTCATTGTTGAATGTAATGCACTCAAAAATATCAGACACCGAAATTTAGTTAAGGTTATAACATGTTGTTCTAGTACAAATTACAAAGGTCAAGAATTTAAAGCTTTAGTTTTTGATTTCATGAAAAATGGAAGCTTAGAACAATGGTTGCATCCTGAGATTTTAAATGCAGAGCTTCCAACAACATTGGACCTTGGTCGAAGATTTAACATCATTTTCGATGTTGCTTCTGCATTACATTATCTTCATGAAGAATGTGAGCAATTGATTCTCCATTGTGATCTAAAGCCAAGCAATGTCCTTCTTGACAAGGACATGTTTGCTCACGTGAGTGATTTTGGCATAGCAAAACTGGTCTCGACCATTGGTGGAACCTCTCATAAAAATAGTAGTACAATTGGGATAAAAGGAACGGTTGGCTATGCTCCTCCAGGTATGTTCTAAATTCTTGAATCTTCAGTTGTTTCTTTGAATTCTCTTATGTTCTGGTGCACACTAGTTATATAGTATTAACAACTTTTGCTACATGTTTCAGAGTATGGAATGGGTTCTGAGGTGTCTACATGTGGTGATATGTATAGCTTTGGAATCCTTATCTTGGAAATGCTTACTGGAAGAAGACCCACTGATGATGCATTTGAAGATGGTCAAAATCTACATAACTTTGTTGCAACATCATTTCCTAGTAATCTTATAAAGATCTTGGACCCACGTCTTGTATCAATAGAAGATGGAAACCGAGCGATTCTTATTCCAGGGGTAGAGGAATCCTTAGTTTCACTTTTTAGAATCGGACTAATTTGTTCAATGGGATCACCGAAAGAAAGAATGAATATTATGGATGTTACTCAAGAGCTTAACACAATCCGAAAGGCCTTTCTCACCGGTGAGACTAACTCATTTTCTTATATACTTATTTGAATCATAACTAATTCATTAATTGCTTATGGAATTAAAATTTGAATTTCAGGTTTTCGCACTCCAAGTAATTAATGTTGAACAGAATTTACAAGTCATTATGTAAAGAGAGGTTTTGCATCATGATGTACTTTTGTTAAGAAACTGAATGGTCCAGTTTGAACATGTGGTAATGCTTAGTTTACTTGTTTGTTATTAACTGAATTCTTGTAGACACTTTGATTATGTGCAGTAGTGTTCAATGTAGATTTATATGCATGCTACTAGTTGCTATAAATAAATAATGTTGTCTGTATTGCTTTCTAATTCAATGAAGCGAGACTTTATACTTCTCCCATATTTCTCTTCATTTTCTTAAGAATTGTCACGGTAGTTAATTTAATGGGTGTCGATCTATCAAATCTTTGCTGAAAATTATGTTTTTTATTTTGTTTGTAGAAAAATTTAGGGTCTTACTAACCGATGTCTTAGGTACAATACGTTTGATCCGGTAATAATTACACAACTTTTTAATAAAAATTTACTTTTTTAGTAGTTTAACTAATGCTCTGAGGACTGTTTCGCATTCTCCAAAAATTTATGCTTATTCATTAGCTTAGTAAGCTTTGTTTGCTCCAATAAAACAACAAACAATACATGAAGGATATTACTTCTTACTATATTACTTATACAATTTACCCAGAAGTAGTTGGAGGGATTAGTTTAATTTTCTTCTGAGAGTCTTTTACAACTCATTGCGGTCCTATGCAGGTGGAGCAATTAGTTTTTAGAATTGTGCACACTGAATACCGATTCATATTAACAACAAAAATATTACTTATACGATTTGGTATATTTGTTAAAATTGTTCATTGGTATCCCAAATCCTAATCTTATTAAATTGTGTGATTCTCAATGCTAACCCAACATATGACCATAATTATGTGTAAATATTACAATTTAATTCAATTATTCAGTTAACTTTCTATTATTATCTATTAATCAAAATAGCTCCAGAGTAACTTCACCTTAGCATACAGGTTAATAGCTCCAACGGTA
This sequence comes from Medicago arabica, assembly GCA_946800305.1. Taxonomy (NCBI): domain Eukaryota; kingdom Viridiplantae; phylum Streptophyta; class Magnoliopsida; order Fabales; family Fabaceae; genus Medicago; species Medicago arabica. The sequence continues at coordinate 46,766,389 of OX326970.1, forward strand.
ACAAAATGGTGTTGTGGAATGTGCATTCATAGTGAAATATGGGTTTGAAGCAAATGCTTGTGCTTCCCCCGGTTACTCATTCTGTTTTAAATTATATGTCATTGTAGCAAAATTTGTTTGTTCTAAATTATATCAGTTAACTACCGTTTGACATGTGTCTTTGAGAAATCGTCAGGTGTCTAAAAAATATATGTCTTACTATTCCCTTTATTTGTTTCATAGTGTATACTATAGATAAGATATTTTATTATTATTATTATTATTATTCATAAAAGTAGGGCTAACTACCACTTTGAAAGTTATCAACCACAACTTTTAGGTATATATTTGAAAAAAGATAATGGTCGATCGATATCTAGTATATTTGAACATAATTTGAAGGATGGATCTGATATATTTACGTAAATTAACACACGCTGCGTGAATTAACATGCGCTAGTATCAATTTCAGCGTGAGTTAACTCAAGTTGCCATTTACACTAGCGTGAGTTAACTCACGCTCATAGTAGACAACAGAAACTGCATTAAATGCAGTGCAGTAACTGAACAAACTTTTGGAAAGTCGTAAATGACCCGTAATCACGCCACATTCATAACTTAACTGAATTACGCCAGATTAACAATATTATCAGATAATACGACATAATCGATCCAAATTACACAAAATTATTGCTTTTCTCACAATCACATAATCACCAATAAACGATCCAAATTACACAAATTCGCTGGTAATGACCCGTAATCACTTAAACACATTTAATGACACGTAAACGATCCAAATTACACTAATTTGTCCATAAATTTCTAAAATTACATAATCTCACATAAACGGTCAAAATTATGCAAATTCATCGTCAAATTACATAACCACGAATTCATTAAAATTCAATAATGCGGACACAAATTCGAACAAATTATGATATTACACGTTAATAAATATTACAGTTCAACGGATCGGACATAGAGATGTAAAGCGTTATTTTCAACCATTTATTTGAATAACATGAAAACCGGTAGGTACCTGTTTAGGCTTTTCTTCAAAGTTACCGGTAGGTACCGATTTTGCTTGGTTGTGAACAATGTAAGCTTGGAAGGAAATTTTTACTTTAAACTCCCCCATCTTTGGTTGGTTTGACATCGCTGGATGCTACGCCGGAACCTACGCCTACTCTGGAAGCTTTGTTTTTGGCCGGTTTAGGTTCAACGCCATCCTCCGCCACATTTTCAACCATATCACTCAATGTCTATTCAATAAAAAAAATAACAAAGAAAAAATAAATAAATAAATAACTTGTGCGGCAAGCAAAGCAAGGAAAAAAAGTGGCGCAAAAATTCAAAAATTGGGCATCATAGTAGCGTGACTTAAGTCACGCTAGTGTTAACCTTCTGCGTGAGTTAACTCATGCTACCCATATAACTAGCGTGAGTTAACTCACGCTTAGCCCTATCACCTACTAAAAAAATGACGTAAGTTGCAGAAAAACTAGGAAAATAGGATGAGTTTTGATGGTACATTACCTGTTCTATGATGCTTGATGAGAGTAGAAACTTGCTTCTTGACGATTTGCAATGATTTGGAATGAAGATTTTGACCCAAAAATTCGCAGTTTTTAGGTTTTTGGAGGTGGAGGGAAAGAAAAAATGGAGTTGTGTGGTTGCCTGCTTGGTTTTGTTTGAAAATAGTACTCAACATGAGTTAAGACACGCAGCGTGAGTTAAACTCACACTACGTGAGTTAAGTCACGTAAAGGAAAAATGGTCCTTTCATTTGGGAACGAGCAAATTTCATTCGGTAAAGAGCATAACTCAAGATATTTTTTTTGAGGGAACACTTAAAGAAACTTTTGTCTGTCAAACTAATAGAAAAAGAAATAGAATTTATTTAAATGACCAACTGCATCTGTTTTCAAGTAGGGTGCATTAAAGTTGAGAAAATATAAAAAATTTCCACTATAGGAAATATCTTTTGACCATTAAATCAAGTAGCACCACCATTGTTATTCTAGTCTACCTATATCCCATATTTTTTATTCATCTATACTTCTTTCTATTAGGTTTTCTATTGCTATTACTTCTTTAGATTTGGCGCCAAAAGATCAAATTCTAACTCCTAAGTACTATCACAACATTTGTCCATTTACTTCTTTCTCTATTAGGTTTTCTTCTCTGCCATATTCTTTTTTATTCAAAACAGAAAACTACAATTTTCTATCGAAAAGAGACATTATCATCACAGTGGAATTTTGACATTTCTATGTAGTTAACGGTTCGACATACACACTTTTGAATTTTGACTATTCAATCTTAATTGATCGACCATGATATCCTAACCACATGATTATAGAAAATCCCTTCTGCTGCAAGGCATCCACTGAAGTTTTATCAATGTTTTTTTTTTTAAATGAAATAAAATAAAAGCAAATTACTACTAACATATACTTCAAAGTTTACGTGGCATTCATCACTAGCTCTTTCCACATCAGTATGTCAATGCATGCTTGCTTCCTCTCAATTTCCACGCCAGTTTGGTCCACATAGTTTGGTGTTGGCATTATCTTCCAGTTTAAATAATATTATCTTCCTCAAATTGCAAGTCATCAAATAATATTATTTAAAACTAATTTGCCCTTATGTACCCATCCAAATTGACTTCAGAGATAATGGAAACTAACACTTTGAAGAGAAGTACACTGTAAAGTCACAATTTGGCTCCCATGTGCTGTGCTTCGTCTCTGTAGGTTCGTTCAATTGACTTGACTATTGATTATGGACAATGATTCTTAGTGCCAATAATGTAAAAGCATTCACATCATATAGCACACCACCCTTTGAATATAATTGTGTAAAAATTTAAAATACCATTCACCAATAACTCTTGCCATCGGTATTTAAATGCATATGCTTCCTCTCAATTTTCACAAAACAAAATAGCATAAACCACACACTTTCTTCTAAACCAAATGAAGTCTTTTTCTTTGTTGTCACCTACACTGTTATATCTCCATCTTCCTTTTCTTTTTAGCTTAAATTTAATGGGGTTTGGTCAAACCAAAATTATGGCGGTGGCTGCATTGGCAAACCAAACAGATCATTTGGCATTGCTCAAATTCAAAGAATCAATATCCAGTGATCCATATAAAGCTCTTGAATCTTGGAGTTCTTCCATCCACTTCTGCATGTGGCATGGAATCACATGCAATCCCATGCATCAACGAGTTATAAGGTTGGACCTAAGAAGTTATCAGTTACATGGAACTTTATCCCCCCATGTTGGCAATCTCACTTTTCTGATAAATCTCGACCTTAGAAACAACAGCTTCTTAGGAGAAATTCCACAAGAGTTGGGTCAGTTGCTACAATTGCAACAACTTGATCTCACCAATAACTCGTTTGCAGGAGAAATTCCTTCAAACTTAACATATTGTTCCAATCTAAAATTTTTAAATTTGGGAGGGAACAATTTGATTGGCAAAATACCAATTGAAATTGGCTCTTTGAAAAAGCTTCAAATAATAAATGTTTGGGAAAACAATTTAACTGGTGGATTGCCTTCATTCATAGGAAATCTTTCATCCTTAATAGGGATCGCGGTTACATATAACAACTTAAAGGGAGAGATTCCACAAGCAATATGTAACCTCAAAAACATTACAATGTTATATGTGGGTATGAACAATTTGTCTGGTATGATTCCTTCTTGTCTTTATAATATCTCATCACTAACTCAACTCTCACTAACCGAAAATAACTTTAATGGCTCTCTTCCATCCAACTTGTTCTACACCCTTCCCAATCTAAATATGTTCGAAATTGGAAAAAATCATTTCTTTGGTCCAATCCCTATTTCCATTGTAAATGCTTCTTCCCTACAACTACTCGACTTAGCTCAAAACTATTTGGTGGGACAAGTTCCAAGTCTAGAGAAGTCACAAGATCTTTCCTGGCTAAGTTTGGCAAACAACAATTTAGGTAACAATTCAATTATAGATTTAGAATTTTTGAAGTTTTTGACAAATTGTAGTAAACTAGAAGTGCTTTCTATATCTAGTAATAATTTTGGAGGTAATCTGCCAAATTCCATTGGCAATTTATCCACCCAACTTAGAGAACTATATCTTGGTGGAAATATGATATCAGGAAAAATTCCCGTGGAAATAGGAAATCTAGTTGGGTTAATTCTCTTGACCATGGAATTTAACCACTTTGAGGGAATTATTCCAACTTCTTTTGGGAAGTTCCAAAAGATGCAATATTTAGCTTTGAGCGGAAACAAGTTGTCAGGATATATACCACCCTTCATAGGAAATCTCAGTCAATTGTTTAGATTGGAGTTATATAATAATATGTTCCAAGGAAATATTCCTCCAAGCATAGAAAATTGTCAAAAGTTGCAATATCTAGATCTTTCTCAGAATAAGCTTAGTGGAACCATACCTTCAGAGATTTTTCATATTTTTTCTTTATCAAACTTATTGAACTTATCACATAACATTTTGAGTGGTAGCTTACCAAGAGAAGTGGGTTTGCTAACAAATATTAATATGCTAGATGTCTCTGAGAATCATCTATCTAGTGATATTCCTACAACAATTGGTGATTGCACAGCCTTAGAATACCTTCATCTGCAAGGGAACTCCTTCAATGGAACAATACCATCCTCTCTGGCTTCTCTCAAAGGTCTTCAAAGTTTAGACCTTTCAAGAAATCGATTGTCTGGGTCAATTCCTGATGTTATGCAAAATATCTCTGTTTTAGAATATTTGAATGTTTCTTTTAACATGTTGGAAGGTGAAGTACCAACAAATGGTGTATTTGGAAATGTATCTCAAATAGAAGTGATCGGAAACAAAAAGCTTTGTGGAGGTATTTCCTGGCTACATCTACCACCATGCCCTGTCAAGGGTATTAAACAAGCAAAACGACACAAGTTCAGGTTGATAGCAGTGATAGTTAGTGTGGTTTCTTTACTTTTCATACTTTCATTTATCATAACTATCTACTACATGCGGAAAAGAAATTCAAAGCGATCTTTTGATTTACAAACAATTGATCAACTAGATAAGGTTTCATACCAAGAATTACTTCAAGGAACAAATGGGTTCTCGGATAAAAACCTGATCGGATCAGGAAGTTCTGGTTATGTGTTCAAAGGAAACCTTGTGTCAGGGGATAATGTTGTTGCAGTAAAGGTCTTAAACCTCGAAAAGAAGGGAGCTCACAAGAGTTTCATTGTTGAATGTAATGCACTCAAAAATATTAGACACCGAAATTTAGTTAAGATTTTAACATGTTGCTCAAGTACAGATTACAAAGGTCAAGAATTTAAAGCTCTGGTTTTTGAATACATGAAAAATGGAAGCTTAGAACGATGGTTGCATCCTAGGAATTTAAATGTAGAGACTCCAACAACATTGGACCTTGGTCATAGATTAAACATAATCATCGATGTTGCTTCTGCATTACATTATCTTCATCGAGAATGTGAGCAATTGGTCCTTCATTGTGATCTAAAGCCAAGCAATGTCCTTCTTGATGATGACATGGTTGCTCGTGTGAGTGATTTTGGAATAGCAAGACTAGTTCAAGCCATTGGTGGTACCTCTCATAAGGAAACTAGTACAACTGGAATAAAAGGAACTGTTGGCTATGCTCCTCCAGGTATATATGTTATAAATTCTTGAATCTCCCATTGTTTCATTGAATCCTCTTATGTTTTAGTATAAAGTTAATATTACACTAGGGACATATTATTTGTTAAGAGGTAATCTCAAACTCCATGAAAGTAGAAAATAAGCCTTATATAACCTTATATTATTCAAAATTGAGTATTACAATGAATTACTATAGCCTTATATAGAGTGTAACCCACAACTCTAACTCAACTACAGTTACTAACTAACTATACCTAACCAATACAACTAACTAATTCTGTTACAATAGTTAAACTAATTATATTTCACACAGTTACTTGCTACACAAGTTAAACCTATATGTCAAGTTAATTATCCTTTTAACAGTATTAACAACTTTTGGTACCTGTTTTAGAGTATGGAATGGGTTCTGAAGTGTCAACATCTGGTGACATGTATAGCTTTGGAATCCTTATGTTGGAAATACTTACCGGTAGAAGACCCACCGATGAAGTTTTTCAAGATGGTCAAAATCTGCATAACTTTGTTGAAACTTCATTTCCTTGTAACATTATAGATATTTTGGACCCACATCTTGAAGCAAGAGATGTAGAAGTAACAATACAAGATGGAAACCATGCGATTCTTATTCCAGAGGTAGAAGAATCCTTAGTTTCACTTTTTAGAATTGGACTTATTTGTTCAATGGAATCACCGAAAGAAAGAATGGATATTATGGTTGTTACTCAAGAGCTTAACAAAATCCGAAAGGCCTTTCTCGCTGGTGAGATAAACTCATTTATTTATATGCTTATTTGAATCATACAAACTCGTTAGTTGCTTATGGAATTAAAATTTGAATTTCAGGTTTTCGTACTCCTAGTAATTAAGTTGAACCTCATTTATAAGTCATTATGGAAAGAGAGGTTTTGCATCACGATGTACTTTTTTGAAGACACTGCATGGTCCAACTGGAACATGAGGCAATGCTTAGTTTACTAGTTTGTTATTCACTTAATTCTGGTAGAAACATTTGATTCCGTGCAATAGTTTTTGTAGATTTGTCTGCATAACACTAGTTTCTATAAGTAAACAATATTGTTTGTATTGCTTTCTAATTCAATGAAGTGAGAATTTATATCCTTCTCCCATAGTTATGTGCAATTTTGTTCAACGTAGATTGTATGCAACCTATTATGTTATCAAAGCTTAAAACAACCCAAAATTTATCAGAAAGCAAACATTTCAAATTGCTTCTATATATTTATAGCGAGCATATAATAATCACAATTGAATTTATAAATCTAATATACAGAAAAACCATATGGGGTATTTGTTTCGAAAACTTCTGTTATTCCTGATCAACATTATGGAAATTGTATTCATAGTTTGCATAGTGAAATATGGAATTGAAGCAAATGCTTATGTTGCTAGAGACATTTATATTGGGAATTGGATCCATCATTGTGTCCACAAGGCTGGTGATAATCCTTTTATGATCACATCTAATAGTAATGTCATTCTTGCAACTTTCATTCTTGAAATGTATGCAAAATGCGGCTGCTTGAATATTGCAAGAAGTGAAACATTTTTGCTTGGAAATGTTACCATGGTGAATATTGATTAATGCTTATAGTCAATATGAGAGGGATAGCAAGCCGCTTGATCTCTTTTTCGACTTGTTCGCTGACGGCCATAGTCCTGATAAGGCGACTTTTCTGAGTGTGTCGAGTGTTTGTGTCCATTAGTGCGCTTTGACATTGGGAGAAACTGTTCATGCTTATCTATGAAAAAAACCATTACAAGTTACAACAGATATTACCCTGGAAGTTGCTTTTATGGAAATGTATGGTAAGAATAGAATTTTGAAAATCAAATTTTATGAAAGAGAGGTTTTAGGGTGTAACCAAGGAAAAAGGAATAGGATTTCTGAAAATCAAATTTTATGAAAGGGTAATTTTATCATTTCGGGGTGCAACCAGGATTAAACAGGGTGTAAGTAGAAAAACTCTTTTTTGAATGAGAAGGAAGAAACAATTTTTTGGGTTTTAATTTAATTTTTCTGGTTTTTTTTTTCCTGGATTTGTTTGAAGTTTTTTATGAAGATGTGAATATGATCAATGAAGATGGAGAAGAGGAAGATGAAGAAAAGAAAAAAAATTACGTGTTGGTGGTACATCGTAAGATAAAATAGGCATGCGTAATCCAATGGTCCTCTCTCTTAAAAAAAGATCAAATGGTTTAAATTAGAATAATTAATAGGATTTATGGTGGACCACTCTTAAGGTTAATCCATCATAGACATTTATGGTTAAAGTTAACGGTCAGGGACCTTTTTGAATGACGGAGCAAAACCAGGGGGACCAAAATGTTGGTTTTACGATTTATGGGATCAAAATGTAAACTGAAAATTATTTAAAGGACCATTGATGCAATTAAGCCTATTACTTACATTGGAGTTTTATTTGGTATCAGAAAGACCAGTTTTTGGTACTTAAGGTGATGGAAGCCACCATCACTATGCCCTGCACTCGTGTTTCTCCCTTCAATCCGGCTTCCTCCCTCTCCTTACCAAAACTCTGTTTTAACCATTGAATCAAGTTCCTCCAGTCAACAAATAATCCAAATAAGATGTAGCAGCCTAATATGTTACTAGAAAATAAATCCGCGCAAAATTGCTTAAAGAAAATGACAGAAGACTTTTCTTAGAATTGATTTGAAATATCGCTCAAGATCGTTGTTGATTGGAACAAAGAGACGGCATACAATAAGCATAGAGTCCAACTTCTGGAGTCCAATAACAAAACTCTCTTATTTTTCTGCAAAGTGATCTATAAAATAGTGTGCCTTTTCATATCTAGCTGAAACGAAAGATACCTCAAAGATTCTACCATTGGCATTGTTTTGCTTAGCAGGAAATAGATCAACCATATAGTTAGTAGGAGACAGTAACCAATCCATTTTTCTTCGCCATTTGCTCTTCCTTTTTTCAGATAATGGTTCCAAGTTCCAAAGCTCACCAAGAATAATAACAGCTTATGATCATATAAGTACATAGATTGGCTTTAAAATAAACCAGAAGAAAAAAAGAAATGAATAAGAAACTGACCATGTACTCTTGCAAATGAAATCCTCTGATTCTATTAGTTTATAGATTTTTATGTATAGAACAATGGTTGCATCAGGAGATTTTAAATGCAGAGCATCCAACAATATTGGACCTCGGTCATAGATTAAACATCATGATCGATGTCGCCACTGCATTACATTAGAATGTGAGCAATTAGTCATTTACTGTGATCTTAAGCCAAGCAACGGCCTTCTTGATGATGACATGGTTGCTCATGTGACTGATTTTGGCATTGCAAAACTTGTCTCGGATTTTGGCAGTCCCTCTGATAAGGATACTAGTACAGTTGGAATAAAAGGGACGATTGGTTATGCTCCTCAAGGTATGTTCTAAACTCATGAACCTAACTTATATTGTTTCTTCGAATTCTTCTATGTTTTGGTGCAGACTCAATAATTTACTAGTGGCATAGTATTAATAACTTTTCCTACTTGTTTTAGAGTATGGAATGGGTTCTGAAGTGTCCACATGTGGTAACATGTATAGCTTTGGAATACTTATGTGGTGACACTGATGAAATTTTTCAAGATAGTCAAAATCTACATAACTTTGTTTCAATTTCATTTCCTGACAATCTTATAAAGATTTTGGATCCACATCTAGAAGATGGAAGCAGAGAGAGTCTTATTCCAGCGGTAAAGGAGTGTTTAGTTTCTCTTTTCAGGATTGGACTTACTTGCACAATGGAATCACCGATAGAAAGAATGAATATTGTAGATGTTACTAGAGAGCTCAACATAATAAGAAAGACATTTCTCTCTGGTGAGCTAAACTAAAATTTATATATGCTTATTTGAATCATAACTATTATGGAATTATAATTTGATCTTTATCATCTTATTGTGCATTTCAGGTGTTCACACTCATTAGTTCTTAAAGCAGAACTAAATTTCTATGATCATTTATGGAAAGAGAATTATATACAGCATGGAAGCACATGTGATTATGTGTAATTGTGCTGAGTGTAGATTTGCATGTATTCTACAAGTTGATATAAATAATGTTACACTGTTTTTCAATAAGTGAGAATCGATGCTTCTCTCATGTTTATTTTCATTCCTTTTTTTTTTTCTTTCGAAAATGATCTATTTTATTTTCATTTCTTTGTCGTGTATTTCTGTTTTTATAAGAATTGTCATTGTATAGTTAAAATTGCAGATGCAAACTTGTTCCATGTATATATGAAATATGAATTTTGATCAAAATAGAAATGAAGTTCCTTACAACTGAATTAATTTTAAAACTTTCTGAAGAAGAGCAAAGACTCAGCTTGAATAGGTTTGCACAACAAAAAACACAAACTTCATAACAACAAATATCAAGGCCTAACTCATCCTTACAAAACCGGATAGTACGGTGAAGAGTGTCTCATCTCCTCTTTATAAACTCTTCTCAAGAATCCTATCTATCCGATGTGGGACTAAATCCCACCGAGTGTTGGCCGCTAACACACCCCCTCACGCTTCAGCCTGGCCCAATGGGCCTAAAGCGTGGATGATGCAGGAAGTCCAACGATAGACCCGATAGCTCTGATACTCAAGAATCCTGTCTATTCGATGTGGGACTAAATCCCACCGAGTGTTGGCCGCTGACACACCCCCTCACATTTCAGTCCGGCACATTGGGCCTTAAACATGGACGACGTAGGAAGCCCAACGATAGACCCGATAGGCTCTGATACCATGTAACGAATATCGAGGCCTAACTCATCCTTACAAAACTGGCTTGGTACGGTGAGGAGTGCCTCCTCTTTATAAACTCTTCTCAAGAATCATATCTATCTGATGTGGGTTAAATCCCATCGAGTGTTGGCCGCTAACATTTACATCTACGGTGATATCGAAAATCTCTTCTTTTGTCCTTTTATGATTTTGAATGACTTATTTACAAAACTCGACTAATATACACATAAACTAATTACTTTATCTCTAAAATGACTCTAAAAATAACTAAAAACCTATATAATTTCTTGTCATAAGGTGACTTCTAAGATAAGTAGCAACAACGAAACAACGCTAAATGGGATTGAATTCGCCTTCTCGGCTCAACAAAGAATTGGTCCTTATGTAGTGCAAGTCATGGTGCATGCGATTGTCCTTATCTTTTTGTGCATTTCCATGCAAGCTGTCTTTTTCTTTATCCATTAAATATCAACATATCTCTTATCCTTGCAATATACTATCTATCAATCATTTGAGACTCCTTAAACTTCAGATCCAAGCCATAAGCCTCGTTGGAGATTTGGTGATTCGTACATTATTTCACAAAGACAACCTCAACATCACTTAAGTTATTAAGTTAGAATCAATCTAGTCTTTTGGGCAGAAATGGTCTTGGGTGAACCACTCCACTTATTACAACGAGCTGTTCTTATTTCTTGTGGGACTAGTCAATTCTTTGGGCAAGAATGATCATGGGTGAATCCCCCCACTTATTGCAGATCAACCAATTCTTTGGGACGAAATGGTCATAGGTGAATAACCCCACTTATTACAATTGATTGTCCTGATTTTATTAATTATGTGATCTGAGTTGTCAAAAGGTGCACCTTATTATTTTTTTGTTGTCCACACAATCTTATGCTACTTGAAGTTCACTCTAATTTAGTTTACATAGTTTTTTGCTAGCAAAGTTTACATAGTTTTATACACAAAGATAGATATAGATTTTTTTAATAAACAAAGATAGATAGATTGTACTTTAGAAATTACAAATTAAACTATTCAATAAAAAATCTTTTTAGTCCCTTACAATATTTTTTCTATCAAGTTTAATCAATGACAAAAATAGTACCAAATTATTATCTGACATATTTATATGAAAGATAAATTAGTTCTACTATTATAATGAGTCATTGATAAATTAATCTTTCTTTGTAAAATAACATACTTTGAATATTATTCAACAAAAAAAAAGAAATACTATATATTATTTTTTGTCGGAGATTAAATTGAACCGGACTCGATGGATATGGTCCAAACTCAAACTCGTTCCCTCCTAAACCTTTTTCTCCAAGAAACCTAAACTCCTAGCTATTTCGTTCTCGACTCAAAAGTGTCGGTGCTACATAGTCATAGGTGCATTTGACTCCCACAAATTTGATGTCTCAAACAAGAGAAAAATAAGTTGCTTTTAGGGTCTGGTCACTTGGTTTTTTTTGGATTCTTTGTAAATTAAGATATTCTTACTAGTTGCTATAAATGGTTATAGTTTCAGAAGCTGGATTGTTGCAATTTATAGTCTTTTGGTATTAGAATTTGTTTATGTTTTAATCGTGTTATATTTTATTTTATAGAATTTTTTTTTTTGAAAAGCCTAAGGATCAGTCTAAAGGGGAAACTGATGAAGCTCTTGCCACTGAGGTAACAAACAGGTTTATTATGTTTCTATTTTTTTTGTTATAAGATGCACTTGAAAGAAACTTTGAAATTTATTTTCACAAAACTGTATTGTTTGACATTGCCATAGGTGCGCCATTTGATCGATGTTGTTCGGAACTTAGCATTAACTCCAAGCGCGCCAATCATATGGAATGGGGGTTCAGAACAAAGTATGTTTTATTTTTCTAGCTAATGTGGCTTCTGCTTAAGATGCTATGATTCTTCATTCATTGTTTTTCATATACCTCTTTCCTTTTTCTGCAGGTAATTTATCATCTCTTGTGGTTCCAGCAGCTGCCTTAGGTGTTGTGGGTTATGGTTACATGTGGTTGAAGGTATGGAACTGCTTGGATTCTTACTGTTTTTGTAATAGTTTCATTAGTCTGTGGTTGTTAGTTAACACGGTCTATTTCTCAGTTACCAGTAATTGTTGTTTCATAAAGGGTTGCAAACTGTTTATTCGCTTATTTGATTACCCTGAATTTTTATGAGTGATTTTATCCATTTGATATTCTGAAATAATTGTTATTCCAGGAATCTGATATCCATGTTTTTCTCTCAATATCAGGGCCTTTCATTCTCAAGTCTTATGTATGTGACTAGACGTAATATGGAAAAAGCTGTTGCAGATTTGACAAAAAAGCTACAGCATGCCTCAGATGTCATAGATGTAGGTGTCCATTTACTGCAGTGGATATTCTTTCAATATTTTAAGTTTTTAGTTAGGCACACGCATTCATATGAGCAACAGGGTTTTGAACATGATTGCATCATCAACTCTTACATTTGACAAAAAAGCCCTCTGGACATAATGTTTGATACTCATTCAACGGATTAGTTGAAATCATGGTTGTCAAAAACACGCTAGATCGTGAGATTCGTACAATATAGCATGTTATTCACCGTCAACCATGGCGGAGCGGTGAAAAGATTGCTGGATGGGCCAGCACGAGCGGTACGACGTAGAGATTGCAATATCGTAGGAATGGCGTTCTTCCCCACGCTGGTAGCGAATGTTGCTTGACCCATTTGAAGATGGCTTGTTGAAGAAAAAGAATCTCAAAGGAGACTTGGCAGAGAAGATGGGACCGAGAGGAGGAGTGGGTGGCTTGATACAGAAGATAAGACTGAGAGAGACAGAGTGGGCAGCTAGGGGCTTTAATTAATTAAGAGGAAATGGTCTTTGCCATCACAAAATATTTCGCCGACGGACTATAACAATTCTCCTACCAAGCTACAACCGTTTGTAACACTGAGTCAACCTTAAGTTTGAGGAGATTTAACTGCCCCCAATCCTTTACCCCTAGAGTAAGGTAAACCCCACATTAAAGAGACTGCAAGCCATTTGTTGTCCTTAATATAGGGGATGTAGCAGTTTTACTCACATTTGCCACAATGACCCACAGTTTGTCCCATCATCATTATGCACTCAATTCAAATATTTAAAATAGAAATTGATGCTTAAATGTGTTAATAGTTATAGTCGATGTCTCTTTTAAGTTTTAATTACTTCTCAATGATTTTGATGGCAGGATGCCAAGAAGCACTTGACCGAGAGAATTCAAAAGTTGGTTGACAAAATGACAGGACAAATTCAGATGACAAGACAAATTCAGGATGATGTATGTCTTTTATGCATACTGATTTGATGCTTGCACTTGTAGCTATGTAAAATATACATGCAACCAAACAGATTTTTAGTTACACACATGACAGAAATGCACTTATGCACATGCCTTTTTTGTTATCTACGTGGACTTATATATATGGACCAGCACTTGCTATTTCTTTGCAGACATCTGGACCAGTTCTCCCTTAGAAGTTATTGATTTTGAAAATTCTAGTCTTGATACGGATGTCTATATTAGTGAATATTATGTACAGTGAGGCAGATAAGCTCTCATGGATTGTAATTACTTCACCCTGATCGGTTACAGAGTGGCTTAATAGCCAAATTGTTGGTAAATAGTTGATAGTTGTTACCATATAACTTATTCCCTGGGTTTTTTGTATACATTTAACCTTAGAATCCTTAACATCACAAAGCATTCATTTTTTAACTCTATCCTAGAATTTTAAACCGTCACTTGGAAGGCTTTGACTTAGTTACTTTTATCAAATTGCATTAGTCACCGAGGATGGTATCTTTTAATTCATGCTTTCGCATATTTATTTTAATGTGGACATCATGTTTTGAGCTATTAAGAAGGATATTTTGAAGTTTGGCATGATTTTTAATTATCATTTGAAGTGGTCTCAGAGCATACCTGGTTTACACCAAAAATAATAATAATAATTATCATTTGAATGACGATATATGTCGTTCTTACAAAATAAATATTAAGTATTATAGAATGTAAACAGCAAAGAGAGACTTTAAAATAAAGAAAAACAGAAGGAGAAAACTAAGATTTTCTGTAAATCTGAATCGTGATATCCGTTAACAGTAGAGCCGATACATTTATTTAGAGTACATGGAAACTTCTAGAAACAATAACTGTATCTGTGATCAGATACTGCTCAGAGTATTCTAAGTGTATACTCCTAACAAGTAGGTTGCATAGAAATATGAATATACAAGATGCTACCTTTTTAATTTGAATCATTCTTATGTTGTACATACCTTCGCAGAATGGAAGGATGGATACAGTGATTGAGAATCAGGTAAACTTTTTCGTGTTCCCTTTAAATTTGTAAAGTAGTTTGTAATTTTTTAATTAACTATACCATTTCCTTTATTTGGAAGATTTCTACATAGTTCATTTTAAAGGTTGGTAAAAAAATGGTTAATTCTGTGATGCCCAACGATAATACTGAGTGTTTGCAGGTTTGTACAAATAAGGCATTGGATTATATTCTTAAGTTTATCTGGGCAAATAGAGTGCCAGACTATTTACAGGTAGGTATATATTTGTTTCTCATATTCACTAGTGGTAATTAATTATGTTTGCTTATGTTGTTTGTCGCCCTATACTAATCCAATTATGCATGATTTGGATTAGACTATAACTTTGTTATTGATTGTATTGTATTTGCTTATGTTATTGATTTTATTTAAAAAAAAAACGTTTTGTTGTTACTTTGTACTCATTTTTCAAATTTTTGTATAGAAAACTGTAAAATTTGAAAACAACACAGTTTCAGGAAACAAAGTGAAAATAAAGGGACATTTTTTGTTATTAAACAAGAAATTCAAACAAAAAAGAAAAGTGGAAACCAAAACGACCGTATATCTAGAGCTGACAATTTAAATTACATTGTGTAACACCTCTCCTGATTCGTCTATTAGCTTAATTATTAATGTTATCTCTTGAATTTTTGGGGAACTATTCCGCAGGAGAGACCACAACTTCCATGTAGGTCTCCTGGTATGATCACACATCCAGGAATCACATATCCAGAAATCCCAAATCTGAAGGTGTTATTTCTACCTACTATGTTCTCTATTTTCACTCTTCTAGTGGGTGATAAGTTGGCCTATGATCTGATAAATGGGCTTTAATATGGCTATTTACCTCCATGTGCGTTAGTATCATGCTTTCGTAACTTGGAGCTTATTTCTTATGGTATGCTTAATGATCCCGTTTTCACTTGCAGAGTCTTGAAGATTTTGCAGAATCAGCTTCAGATACTATTGCGCCTGAGGATTTGGTTAAGCTAGAGCAGAAGAGAAGGCAGTATTGGAGGTTTGAATTAACTCAATTTTGGTTCTAGAATATTTTCTTTCATGTCGAAGGATGCATAACATGCTGGCATTCTAACTGACACCAATATGAATTCCAGGGTTCCTTATTTCTAATACCCTATGGAGGGTTCTTGATAGCATTAGATTTTTTCCTATCATGTCCACCTTGTACAAATTATGTCACATGATAAAGGCTGGGTTAGAATAAAAATAATTAATAAAACATAATATTATAAAAATCTAGGTGAGTGTCTAAGTGATAGGAGCTGGTACTGCTAAAGGATATTTCCTTTGCCACTTACATGATCAATGAGCCCAAAATAAATGACACTGAAGGCAAATCTTCCTCTGCTTAGTATTCTTTCTGTTCAGTTTATAACAAAATCAACAATAACTATGAGATTGGATTTAGAACTCTGATTGATAAAAATCTAACTCTGCTTAGAACTCAGTCAAAAGTGTAAACTCATCCAACAAGAGATCTGGATATTTGTCGCCGTTTCTTTCTTGCCAGAGAATGATAAAAATAACAATTTTTTTAATTACTACTTTTTTTTACTATATATTTAAAGTAATAATCAAGTAACCTGCATTATTTTGATTCGATCATACTTTGATTTTGCAGGCGTACTCCAGCCAAGTATTTATGGGAAGGTCTTAATATGGCAACTACCATCAATATATGAGATGCATGTGCTATCATGAATTGATGATGAATTATGAACACAACATATCAGCTTTAGCACAAGTTAACTTTTGTAAAGCTTAGTGAGGTTTGAAACCTAGTTTGAGCATCTATCTATTCTGTTCTGTTACGTGGGTATGAAAACTACGATTTGTTTTGAATCTTGAGACAAATTCATGATTTAGTTCGAATAAAACTATATACCAATTAAATGGTCGGAAAATTGCATTTGAATACGAATAGATTTTGGTATATTTTGAAGTTTATCTACCACTACACTTCAAATAAGTTCGGGCTTTTAGTACCCTCTCTAATCAAAATTAAAAAAGCTTCGGTTAAGAAATCTTACATTTGCTAAAGATATTTGTAAAAAAAGTCTCATTTCAATTTTCAATGTATTTTTAACTAAATTTTTATTATTTTATTTAATATTATATGCGTCACTCACACCGGTTAATATCATGAGTATAATAAAATATATTTATATAATACTATGGATTAAACATCTTAAGACCGGCTCTGCCTTTAGACTATAATAAGATTTTTCAATTGTACAAGTCAAAGACTAAACATTAGACTAAATATTTAGAAGAAACTCAAGCATTTGACACTTTTGTTACAATATATCTGTAGAAAAAAATTAGAATAGTTGTGTGGAAATTTTAAACTTTCATAAACGATAAAAGTATAATACAGTGTTCATATAGTTATTATGTCTACTCAATCTTCCGAAGAATGTGCATCCTCATGTTTAACTTGAAATTTCTCTTTTTTTTTTTGTTACATGAGAAAAAGAAGAAAGAAAAAAAAATTGGTTAAGAAGCCCGGTGACAAATTAGGAGGGAGTTGATAAATTACATTTAAATGAGACTCGCAATTAAATTATTTAAATTATCTAAGTTATTAGCTCCCATTTTTACTAAAACATTTGCACAAGCATTCCCGAAGAATGTGATGAAGAGATATGATCCAATCTTTCTACATAAATTCTCTAATAATAACTTCTATCTCATTAGCGTAATGATGAAATTGAGACATTCCTCATGTTACCGGTTGAACCACATATAACAAATTTGAAAAGCACGTAACTTTCCTAAACCCAGCTTGCCACCACAATTTGATGCCGATCAAAAGTGCTTGCATTTCCACATGAAGAATATTAGACTTGCCAATGTTGCCATAAAAACAAAAATATGGAATATACCATCAAAACTACGCCCCAATCTACCAAAACCAGCCTTCCCTGGATTAGTTAGAGTACTACCATCCACATTCAAGACCATGGTATCTCGACCCCTTTCTTTCAAACAACCTCGTGAACTAGATGGGGGGAATGGGAGGAGGAGCTTCCAAACAGGCGAAGAGCAACTTGGAATTGAAAAAAAATTGTGGGTATGATCTCGTACCTCTTGGGAAGGGTTCTCTCAAAGATAAATTTATTGTGATAGGTCCAGATATTCTACATAATCAACCAAGCTAATGTAACACCCACAAGAGCACGGGAGTGGTTGCCGGTGCACAAGACATGACAATGAGCGGCTCCCGACAGCTTCTAGAGGAACCGAATCACATTAGAATGAGAGGGATCCTGAGGTCGTGTAGGTATGGGACTACATGGTTGAAGGAAGACTTATAAAAATTGTTTGGTACTACATATATCAACAAGATGCATCTTCTTTTTGGTAGTTCATTCCATAAGAACTCCACAATTAAGCGTGCTTGACTTGAAGTAGTCTTTGGATGGGTGACCTAGGTAAGCGTGCGAGTGTGGACAAAACACGCTGAAAAGACCCGTGTTGGTTTGTAGGGTCAGTCGACAATGCTTAAAGTCGTCTGGGATGTTGCAGCTAAGGTGCCTTTTTCAGCCACTAATGCCACAATGATTAAACATCAAGAAAACCACATCCAATCCAAATATGAACAACTCGAGTATATGACATAAAACAATGAGGAATGGTTTCTTCTTCAATGTAGAAAAGGTAAGTTGATGTTCCTTGAACTTCCCGATGACACAAGATACTTATAGCAGGAAAAGATTTGTGACAAGTTTGCCCTATAAAAAGTTGCACAATAGCCGAGTGGTGTAGCTTCCAAATCCACGACCAAAATTGTTGAGGATTTTTTGTATGATGTTGAGATAAGAATCAATTGTAACCACTCTTCGCTATAAATCGGCCATTCATACTAGCATTCTAAACTCAAGTATCTTATGATTTTCTCCTAGTTTAAATTCACTTCAATTACTTCCATGTAAAATGTTTATTTCTATCTGTTATGATTTATTTATTTTTACTGATTTTGTACTGATATTAACATGTAAAAATATTCTAATTTGGTTAGATAAAAAATTCAATGATTGAGGTAAATTAGAAAAATTTAGACTTATCATATTATGCATATTTATATATCTTTTTAGTATGAACAAGATATCGTATGTGCACGTGACTAAGAGATTAATCTCTCAACTCGGATCGTAAAGCACCGTAGGCAAAAAAAACTCGGATCCCAAAGGATTATAAACGAAAAATGATATTTCCGCAACTATTTTGTAACAACTATATTTTTCATACTCACACGGTGTTCTTATCATCTATCTTTCTTTTCTCTCTATTGTTTTGACCAAAAGATAAAAAATGAAAGTTGTCATCAAATGATTGTACATATTACTCTAACAAATCTATCTCAAGAGATTTAACACTCTATTCCCAAATGAATTCCTAACAAAACACATAAAATTTTAATGTTAAAAAATGGTTAATTAAGTAAATGGTCTCTATAAATATTTAAAAATTTATTTTTAATCTCTACAAAATAAAGTCGTTACTTTTTAGTCTGTAAAAAATTTCATCAATCTTTTTAGTCCTTAGTCCAATAAAAAATTTCGGTCAACATATTTGATCCTTAAAAATACTAAAGAAAAATGTCATAGAGAGTGAAAAATATGATTTTATTTTGTAGAGATCAAAAATAAAATTCTTGTAGAGTTGATTTACTTAATTAACACTTAAAAAAATGACAAATAAATCACCATTTTAAAGGGTAAATGTGTCTTTTTCATATTTCCCGAAAAACAACGAAACTCCTTCTCTGTGTTCTTCGTTCGTGCATCAGAAAGTTCTCTCTGATCGAAACTACCGAATTCACAAGTAACCTCTTTCATCAATTTTACGCATATTCTCGATTTCAGTTTCAATGATTTTAACTTTTGTCTGATAAAAAAAAACTCAAATTGTTAGATGGATCATGGGAGGCAAGTGTTCACGGTGGACCTTCTTGAACGATATGCTGCAAAGGGTCATGGAGTTATCACTTGTATGGCTGCTGGAAATGATGTCATTGTTATTGGAACTAGTAGAGGATGGGTCATTCGCCATGATTTTGGGGCTGGTGATTCACATGGTAAACTTTCAATTTTTGTGCTTTTTTCAATCTTGCTGTGTGTTAGACATTCTGGAAATTAATTGATATTTGACCACCCTTTTGATATGGGATCTCAAATTTAGTAAATTTAGTAAATTTGAGATTTTGGGTAGCACCTATTAGTAGGAAAGATGGTGGAAACTCGGCTTAGGTGGTTTGAGCATGTAAAGTGTAGATTAGAATGGAGGATGGTCAAATCACTAGAGACAGAGTAAGACTTAGAAAAATTATAAGGGGAACTATGTAGAAAGATCTAGAAATTAATGAGTTTGGTAGAAATATGGTATATTGTCGGAAACTCCACCTTCATTGCGGTCCGCTCCAAGCCACCTAATTGTGGCATTTGGGTTTCCTTCATTGCAGTCTCACACACCTTCATTGTGTTGATTGCGAGTGGGTGGATTTAGTCCCACATTGCCTAGAGATATGACATGTGTAGTGTTTACATATTTTAAGAAGCCTTCATCTTACAAGCCGGTTTGGTACAGTTGATCTAGGCCAAACCCAAATTCTAAGAGATATGATAGATCATTATGGCGTCGTTTGATCCATGTTTCCGACCCAACTTAGTGGGATACGACTTAGTTGTTTATGTTGTTAACTTGTTATAATATCTTGAGTGTCTAATTTGGTGATTTATTTGTCATTAAGCTGAGGGGTTCGCCGTTTCAAATTTCAATGACTCCGTTTTATTGGTTGATAATTCTGTGCTTGAGCTTATGTTGGAATTTGGAGTTTTTCTTGTGCTTTGATATCATCCTTGTTCAATTGTGTTGATGAGAGTCTGATATTTATTCTCTGTTGGAGTATAGAGTTTGATCTATCTGCGGGTCGTCCAGGGGACCAGTCAATCCACAGAGTTTTTGTGGATCCAGGTGGGTGTCATTGCATTGCCACTGTTGTTGGTCCAGGGGGAGCTGAAACTTTCTATACCCATGCAAAGTGGACCAAGCCGCGAGTTTTGAGCAAGCTTAAGGGTCTTGTTGTGAATGTTGTTGCATGAAACTTTCTATACTCACATGGTGTTCTTATCATCTCTCTTTCTTTTCTCTCTATTGTTTTGACCAAAAGATAAAAAAATGAAAGTTGTCATCAAATGATTGTACATATTACTCTAACAAATCTATCTCAAGAGATTTAACACTCTATTCCCAAATGAATTCCTAACAAAACACATAAAATTTTAATGTTAAAAAATGGTTAATTAAGTAAATGGTCTCTATAAATATTTAAAAATTTACTTTTAATCTCTACAAAATAAAGTCGTTACTTTTTAGTCTGTAAAAAATTTCATCAATCTTTTTAGTCCTTAGTCCAATAAAAAATTTTGGTCAACATATTTGATCCTTAAAAATACTAAAGAAAAATGTCATAGAGACTAAAAAATATGATTTTATTTTGTAGAGATCAAAAATAAAATTCTTGTAGAGTTGATTTACTTAATTAACACTTGAAAAAATGACAAATAAATCACCATTTTAAAGGGTAAATGTGTCTTTTTCTTATTTCCCGAAAAACAACGAAACTCCTTCTCTGTGTTCTTCGTTCGTGCATCAGAAAGCTCTCTCTGATCGAAACTACCGAATTCACAAGTAACCTCTTTCATCAATTTTACGCATATTCTCGATTTCAGTTTTATTTTATTTTATTTTATTTTTTATTTTTATTTTTTTTTTTTTTTTTTTTTTATTTTTGACGAAACTCCTTCTCTGTGTTCTTCGTTCGTGCATCAGAAAGCTCTCTCTGATCGAAACTACCGAATTCACAACCTCTTTCATCAATTTTACGCATATTCTCGATTTCAGTTTTTTTTTATTTTTATTTATTTATTTTTTATTTATTTTTTGACGAAACTCCTTCTCTGTGTTCTTCGTTCGTGCATCAGAAAGCTCTCTCTGATCGAAACTACCGAATTCACAAGTAACCTCTTTCATCAATTTTACGCATATTCTCGATTTCAGTTTTATTTTATTTTATTATTTTTTTATTTTATTTTATTGTCATTCACAATAGATAGAGTTTCACAGCAAATATTTCAATTAAAGTTACACAGAATGGTCTCAGACCTAATCAAAGAAAATTAGTTAGACATGATCAAATACATAAACAACGTAGTAAAAAAGATAAACCGTTAGAGTTCAATCATTGTCGGCGTAGCTCCTCAATTTTCTTTCAATCGGGGTTGTTCTTCGTTTTCATCTTCCATGTGCATGCCTTCTTTTTTCTCTCCCTGTAGCGTGAATGCGGCTGCGTTTCTTTTGTGCCCAAAACGTGAATCCTGTGTGCCAGCCGTAATCTATTTCAGTTTCAATTGATTTTAACTTTTGTCTGATAAAAAAAAAACTCAAATTGTTAGATGGATCATGGGAGGCAAGTGTTCACGGTGGACCTTCTTGAACGATATGCTGCAAAGGGTCATGGAGTTATCACTTGTATGGCTGCTGGAAATGATGTCATTGTTATTGGAACTAGTAGAGGATGGGTCATTCGCCATGATTTTGGGGCTGGTGATTCACATGGTAAACTTTCAATTTTTGTGCTTTTTTCAATCTTGCTGTGTGCTAGACATTCTGGAAATTAATTGATATTTGACCACCCTTTTGATATGGGATCTCAAATTTAGTAAATTTAGTAAATTTGAGATTTTGGGTAGCACCTATTAGTAGGAAAGATGGTGGAAACTCGGCTTAGGTGGTTTGAGCATGTAAAGTGTAGATTAGAATGGAGGATGGTCAAATCACTAGAGACAGAGTAAGACTTAGAAAAATTATAAGGGGAACTATGTAGAAAGATCTAGAAATTAATGAGTTTGGTAGAAATATGGTATATTGTCGGAAACTCCACCTTCATTGCGGTCCGCCCCAAGCCACCTAATTGTGGCATTTGGGTTTCCTTCATTGCAGTCTCACACACCTTCATTGTGTTGATTGCGAGTGGGTGGATTTAGTCCCACATTGCCTAGAGATATGACATGTGTAGTGTTTACATATTTTAAGAAGCCTTCATCTTACAAGCCGGTTTGGTACAGTTGATCTAGACCAAACCCAAATTCTAAGAGATATGATAGATCATTATGGCGTCGTTTGATCCATGTTTCCGACCCAACTTAGTGGGATACGACTTAGTTGTTTATGTTGTTAACTTGTTATAATATCTTGAGTGTCTAATTTGGTGATTTATTTGTCATTAAGCTGAGGGGTTCGCCGTTTCAAATTTCAATGACTCCGTTTTATTGGTTGATAATTCTGTGCTTGAGCTTATGTTGGAATTTGGAGTTTTTCTTGTGCTTTGATATCATCCTTGTTCAATTGTGTTGATGAGAGTCTGATATTTATTCTCTGTTGGAGTATAGAGTTTGATCTATCTGCGGGTCGTCCTGGGGACCAGTCAATCCACAGAGTTTTTGTGGATCCAGGTGGGTGTCATTGCATTGCCACTGTTGTTGGTCCAGGGGGAGCTGAAACTTTCTATACCCATGCAAAGTGGACCAAGCCGCGAGTTTTGAGCAAGCTTAAGGGTCTTGTTGTGAATGTTGTTGCATGGAACAGGCAACAGATAACTGAAGGTAGTTAGTTAATTGCTTATCTGGCTATTGAACTATGATTAATGTACAACAAAGACCTCTGCTCTACATGTATCATTTCCTGCTTGAGGTTCTGATTTAACTTTCAAAATGTAGTTTCCACAAAGGAAGTCATTCTCGGTACAGATAACGGTCAACTTCATGAACTGGCTGTGGACGAGAAGGACAAAAAGGAAAAATATATCAAGTTTCTCTATGAATTGACAGAACTTCCAGAAGCTTTAATGGGTTTACAGGTATATCATCTTTCTGTTTAGTATTTTAGGTTCTATTTTTGAAGATTTTGTCTTTGGTTTCATCCTATTTTTTGTGAAATTAAAGTCAAAGACTTTTTTCTAGGTTCCAAATGTGATTAAGGCATTCAATTTCTGGTTCTTGTCATTTCTGTTCAGATGGAGACAGCCAGCGTAATTAATGAGACTAGATATTATGTGATGGCAGTTACTCCTACCCGGCTTTACTCTTTCACTGGCTTTGGGTCACTAGAAGTAAGTCAAATGCTATAAATTTGTATATTTCTGGTTTTCATTTTTTTCCACATTGTGTGTATACATGCCTACTGAGGCAAAATACAAACATGATAACATAGAATGAACACTCGAATCACAACACAACTTTCAGTTTTGTATATGTTGAATGTGGCTTGAACCATGTCTTATGTGTGTGCCTGCTTTGTATCTACTACATTTGGGTTTCTTTTTACTACCGGCTCCTTTGCTTGGTCTTATGGTGCAATGTACTGGTTGAGGCCTCATCTGGTGTGTATCATCTTATAGTTTAATTACTAACAAGGCAAATACTCGCGTCAAATAAAGCAGAAGAAAACATAATAAGGTCGTTTGTTGTTAGTTATTCTAAGTGTGACACCTTTTGCATGTGCTCTATTAGTGTTTTGGTGCTCCTTTATAAGGATGTTTTTAGTTTGAACTCAGTAACATGTTAACATGAGAAGTTTTCTGCAAACACTAGACAATGAGTTCTAAGGCTCCAATCTTGAGCATAGTGAACGTTCTTTACTAAACTTCATTTTTAATGCAAAAAATCGTAGTGAAATTTGTTTACTCCTCTCCCGGGGGATTTAACCCTTGATTATGGGGCAACCATGTTAATATGGCTTTGTTCATTGTGTGCTCTGTTTACTCATTTTTATCTTTCTCACCAATTTTTGCTTTTCTCGCTTCTTTCTGGTTTCATTTCCATCGTGCATTTCATCCACCTTTTCTCAATTATCGGTAGCATATAATATGATCGCTATACAGCTAAAAACAACAATGTGAAATTTTCTATAATACCCTTTCTGGTGCATTTTTCGTACTCATAATATATTATGTATTTTAATAAGTACATTTAAGTATGTGTGTGTCTATGTTATGTTATAATTTAATGTAATATACACGGACATTCACATCTTTTTAGAGCGAATGGGGGGAGGGAGGGGAAGAGTATTTTTGTCTTTTAAGTAATTGTTTTGGGGACAAATTGTTGTCACATGGTTTGTTGAGTAACAAAATTTAAAGTTAAAGTTCTTTTCATGTACCTTCTTGACATATTTTTCTATTTTAAGAATTAAAAAAATATTGCATACTATTTGTGAACAGCCGCGATTAATTTATATTGTGCATTTGTGCTAAAACATACTATCTTATTCTATCACTCAATAAACTATTAATCTTCGGTTTTATCTTTTTATCATACCTTTGTTATATTTCACAAGTTTAAACTTTGCTAATTGTTATACAAATTGTAGACTGTGTTTGCAGGTTATTTAGACCGTGCCGTGCATTTCATGGAACTTCCTGGTGACATACCAAACAGGCAAGTAAATGCAAGAAATCTGGAGGCTGAAAATTCCCTTGATATTTACTGTTTTGCACATTCTGTGTATTCCATTCTAAGACTTCATTATATTGGGTCTCTTTCAGTGAGTTGCATTTTTACATTAAGCAACGAAGAGCTGTACATTTTGCATGGCTCTCTGGAGCTGGCATTTATCATGGTGGCTTAAATTTTGGAGGGCAACATAGGTAATTTAGGCCACGCCTTGATTTTGTTTTCTGTTAAATCTACATCGGATTTAGTTTTAGAATATCCTCATTATATGGGTTGTGGTTCTGCGAATCTCATTTCAGAGCATGCTATTTGTGCTTCATGAGTGGCTCTAAATGTTGTTTTTTGTTAAATCCTTCCGTATTGTTTGTTTTTAGGAACTTATTTACCTTTATTTCTAATATTTTAACTACTTGATGGCAATTCAAGTGGAAATGGAAATTTTATTGAAAACAAGGCTCTTTTGAACTACTCCAAGTTGTCTGAAGGAGTTGAAGCAGTTAAACCAAGTTCAATCGCATTGTCTGAATTCCATTTCCTGCTGCTTTTAGAGAATAAGGTCAAGGTGTGTATGCACTTATCTATCATTGATTTGTTTGCATCATGGTGCTGTGCACAATATCTTTCTGAGTTAACACTTGCTTCCTAAATTGTTTGAACATAGGTCGTAAATAGAATTAGTGAGAACATTATTGAAGAACTTCAGTTTGACCAAACTTCTGATTCAGCATCAAAGGGCATTATTGGATTGTGTAGTGATGCCACGGCTGGTTTATTCTATGCGTATGATCAAAACTCCATCTTTCAGGTTTGTGTTCTCCAACTACTACAACTACTACATCCTTCTGTATTTTGGATCTAACTGTCTTGGTTGTGATCAATGCTGCTGAATTTGTTAATAGGTGTCAATCAATGATGAGGGTCGAGATATGTGGAAAGTGTATCTTGACATGGACGAATATGCTGCTGCTTTAGCAAATTGTCGTGACCCTTTTCAAAGGGACCAAGTATATTTAGTGCAGGTAACATTCATTTGAATTTATTGTGAGTTGATATGGTTTGTTTGGCAACCTAAATTCAAGTTTTTATTTTATTTTTTATCATAATGCTGTGGTTTAGTTTTTGACTAGCATAGTTTATGGTGCAGGCTGAAGCTGCATTTTCCTCTAAAGATTATTTTAGAGCCTCATCTTTCTATGCCAAAGTAAATTCTCTTTTTAAGTTCACTATTTTGGTGTATTTAGTAAATGCTTTTTGCACTGAAGACATATGCTTATCATGCTCTGAACTCTCAAGTAGTAATACTTGGGAATTTATTATTATATAATCTAAAAGATAAAAACAACTGACAGAAATATCAAATATGCTTTGCAGATCAATTATATTTTATCATTTGAGGAGGTCACTTTGAAGTTCATCAGTGCTGGTGAACAGGTACTTTTCATGTTTCTGGCCTTTTAAGCTTTATGAAATTGAAGAGAGTTATTTTTCATTCCAGAAATCATTGGTGTTCATTTCCAGAAAAAGTTTGTGTAATGTTGTTTGTTACAGACTTTTTTATATCTGAAGCATTTGTGTGTATGATAAGTGGAAACTCAAATGATTTTCATATGTGCGTTTAATCTGAAGCATCCTTCTTTTAAATCTAATGCTTCCTTATGCAAATTGATTTGAATTGGCGAACCTTGTTTTCAAAATTTCTGGAGTTAACATTTGGCTCGTGCATATGCAAATTCATGAGTTTCTCTTCTTATTTGCAGGATGCTTTGAGGACTTTCTTATTGCGGAAGCTTGATAATTTAGAAAAGGATGATAAATGCCAAATAACAATGATATCCACATGGGCAACTGAGTTATACCTGGACAAGGTTCTACTGTGAGCTTGACACTTGATAGGAAAACTGTTTACCACTTTTATTCATTTATCTTTCATTTTGTGAATAATTGCATGAATAATGATAAAATCTTATGTACACTTCAATGTTGGAATAGAAGGGTGCTTATTTCTGTATGACCTGAAATTCCATATATTTTGCGAAGCATTTTTAACTTTATTATTTCCTTTATTCGGAATTGTTGCATGGAGTTAAAGTTTAGTGTACAAAAGAACCATTTTGAACAACTCCAAGTACAGTAGACGATAAACTTGTTGTTTCTAAGGAAGGAATAAATTACCTGTATGATTTTGGGAAATTAAAGTACTACATCAGTTGTATTTTGTATCCCTTTGGTTGTAAGATATTTTATGCATGCTCATTAATTTTAGTTCATATTGATCTGTAGATAAATCGACTGCTTTTAGAAGACGATTCTTCTTTGGAGAATAGCGATTCAGAGTACCAATCAATTATTAAAGAGTTTCGTGCTTTTCTCAGTGACAGCAAGGATGTATTGGATGAAGCAACTACAATGAAACTTTTAGAAAGGTAGTAGCTACCACTTGCTATGCCTGACTTCAATTTTGGTGCATGCTTGTTTTCTTCAATTATATTTATACACTTCTGGTTGCTTGTATATGAAATAATCTCAACCACGAATTATTTCATTTACTACTCAATTTGACAAATAGATGTAGGAAAGATAAAGGGTATGCTTCTAAGGTAGATTAGGGGACCACGATCTTTGGTACATCATCAATATATGTATATGCAGACAAATGTTATATAGCTGTTGGTCAAACTTCTAAACCTTGTCATTCATAACATTGTATTTTATTGCTTTTCATATTAATAAAGAAAGAAGGGATATTCCAGTTTACTTTATGGTTTATTTCCGCGACGTTTAAAAGTTTGGTTTAAGTTAGTTATATACAGTCATTTAATCTGTATAAAATTCTGCTTTTGCAATTTTGGACAGTTATGGAAGGGTTGAAGAAATGGTATATTTTGCTAGCTTAAAAGGGCAGTATGAGATTGTAGTTCACCATTACATTCAGGTGCTCTGATTCGACTTATGCCTTATATGCTTGCTAGAGACTTTCATTTCCAGATCTATGTTACTTTATTGGAATATACTATCTGACTAGGCCGTTTCTCTTTTTGCTTACTTTCTGTTTTGTTCATTCTTGATTCAGCAAGGAGAAGCAAAAAGAGCACTGGAAGTGCTTCAGAAACCTTCTGTGTCTGTAGACCTTCAGGTAAGGTTCAGCCACAGAGATTTGGGATATGATAATATTTTGGTTTCTATTCTATCTGGTTCTTCCTGAGTTTTTATGCTATTATTTTGTTTGGGACGAACCTTCTCAATCTCTTTGGACTAATATAATATACAATTATCAATATTGATTGTTCTGTGCAGTATAAATTTGCGCCAGACCTTATTGCCCTCGATGCATATGAAACTGTGGAGTCATGGATGGCTACAAAGAATTTGAACCCAAGGAAACTGATTCCTGCAATGATGCGTTATTCTAGTGAACCTCATGCAAAGTACTGCATATTCAGAATTGCATTTTCAATCTTTCAAATGTTTAATTCAGAAATGACGAGTTCATGAATTCTTTTTTATTATATCAACTGTTTGAAAATGCAGGAATGAGACGCATGAAGTCATTAAATATCTTGAATTTTGTGTTCATAAATTGCATAATGAAGATCCTGGTGTTCATAACCTGCTGCTTTCTTTATATGCCAAGCAGGTTGAGTGGTTTTCTTTATTCCTATTGTATTGTACTGTTGTGCATAAAATATATATGCTCCTCCCATTCCTTTATAAGACTCCTTCAATTCATTCACACTATCTTCATTGCTAAACACAGGACACCCTATTGGAATATTTATTTATCCGTTTTTATAGGATTCTCTTCAAATTGTCAATTGCATTAATTCTTTCTTTACCAAATTACCCATAATTATTTTACCTCTTTTTCTGTAAACAATAAATATCTTGATTTATGTATTTTGGTCTGTGTTTAAGTTGTTTCCATTTTTATCTACTCAGGAGGATGATAGTTCACTTCTACGATTCCTAGAATGTAAATTTGGAAAAGGACCAGAAAATGGTCCCGAATTCTTCTATGATCCCAAGTATGCTTTACGTCTTTGCCTCAAGGAAAAACGAATGCGTGCATGTGTTCATATATACAGCATGATGTCTATGCATGAAGAAGCCGTTGCTCTTGCCCTACAGGTGAGACTAATACAGTTATTATGTTCCTACTTACCACTGCATTAATACTATAAAAGAGGTAATACTGTAGAAATACCTTCTTTACATCATTTGTAATCACTTGTACCTTAGGGGGGTTTTGCTGCAAGAACAACGAATTCTATTCATCGGTATTTAACTTTTTATACATTAAAACTCTTAAGTTACAGAATAATTCATTGATAAGGCCCAAAAGTACACAGCTAATGAAAAGCAATGAATTTCTTCCCTAAATAAAGAAGGCCCAAAAGTACACCTTTTTGTGGTTTTATTTTTATCCCCAATCCGGCTTCTTCTCTACTATGTCTTGCATACGTTAATGGTTGCCGTATCTTAAAGCTTAGAATCATCATGCAATTTTGTAGAATATAAACTTCTCCTAGAGCCAAGGTTTGAAAAGTAGTAGAAGACATCCAGTTAGAAGTGCCTTAAGTTTGTTATCTATACTTGGTAATTGTGGCTTTATGTTTTTGAAAATGACTTTTATGTTGTTTCTCTATACTAGGTTGACCCCGAGTTAGCTATGGCTGAAGCCGATAAGGTCGAAGATGATGAAGATTTAAGAAAGAAGCTCTGGCTCATGATTGCCAAACATGTTGTTGAACAAGAAAAAGGAAGCAAGAGGGAAAACATAAGGATGGCAATTGCATTTCTTAAAGAAACGGATGGCTTGCTGAAGATTGAGGATATATTACCGTTCTTTCCAGATTTTGCCCTGATTGATGACTTCAAGGTACATTTATTTTTTCTTAGTTTGCCGTTTTTGATTAACTATATTCAACTTTGGTCAATTTTCAAGGTATATCAATGATGCTTACTAGTTCATTTTTTATTGGTTATTATCTGTTTCCATGTAAATAAAATAGCATGGCTTCCTTTCATAATATTATCTGTTCATTTGTTGTTTATATGAATTTATGCAGGAAGCTATCTGCTCATCACTGGAAGATTACAACAAGCAAATTGAACAGTTGAAGGAAGAGATGAACGACACAACCCATGGGGCTGACAATATCAGAAATGATATCAGTGCACTTGCTCAAAGATGCACTGTAATTGATCGTGATGAGGAATGTGGGGTATTGATCTTCCTGATATACATTTGACAAAGTTGCACCATTGTTGTTCAGTTTTTTATTTGTGGTTGTGTACCACAACTATGTTAAGATCAACCTGCTTT
Organism: Medicago arabica; assembly: GCA_946800305.1. Taxonomy (NCBI): domain Eukaryota; kingdom Viridiplantae; phylum Streptophyta; class Magnoliopsida; order Fabales; family Fabaceae; genus Medicago; species Medicago arabica. Next base: position 46,797,055 of record OX326970.1, read on the forward strand.
GCTTCAATCATTAGATACACTGTTTTACTTGTTTTTATGAATCTGTGGTTGAGATGATCGTTAATCTGACTCCCTAGGTATGTCGGCGCAAGATTCTAAATGCTGGTAGGGAGTTCGGCATAGGTCGTGGTTATACATCAGTAGGACAAATGGCTCCATTTTATATCTTTCCGTGCGGACATGCCTTCCACGCACAATGTCTTATTGCCCATGTGACTCGTTGTACAGTTGAGACCCATGTGAGTATACAAATTGTTTCTCCTACTTTCATCACTTCTCTTTATGAATATCTCTCGTGTATACTACCTGAAAGTTCATTGTTCTCAGTAGCACCTTCATAACTAAGTTGAAAGGGCACACTGATCCTGTGTCTAGATGTTTATATAAAAGGTTTAGATAGTTTGAGAGGGTTTCTTTGTTGCATAAATTTTATTAACATGACACAAACATACAATAGTCGAGCACGAGCACAAAAATGCTGTTTGGATCTTTGGATTTGACTTCAGCATGCTGTTTACGTATATAGAATATGAATCATCATCTGAGTTATATACCAACTTTGGGTTGCAACTTGCAAGTAGCAATATACTAGAGGCTCACCTATAGTATTTGGCCACCTCAATGGCTTCTAAGAATGTAAGGTTTATATCTACAAATGTAATTGGTAGTTTTAAGTACTTACCTATGTATGGTCATGTATTAACAATATAGTTAGCGAGGGGGTTGGATAACTCAAGTGGTTTAAGCTAAGGGATACAGAGTTGGAGGTTCTAAGTTTAAACCCGGACGAAGGGGAAAAATTAATCTAACAAGTAACAACTAATTACTAAAATTTGTCCTTTATTTTGTTTTTTGTTTTGAATTAACAATATAGTTAGCTTTTTGTATCTTAAAGTTGTATTCAAATATAATAATTTTGACAGAATCCTGCTTGCATGTCCTTGTCACCACCTCAAACTATTCTTATTATCTCCAGCATCCTCATTTAAATAAATTCTTTTCGGAAATGTTGCAGGCCGAGTATATTCTGGATCTACAGAAGCAACTTACTTTGATAAGCAGTGAAACAAGGAGAGAATCCAATGGTAATCTTACGTCAGAGGGGTCCATTCCTAGCACGACCTCTGTAGATAAGGTTTGTTCAGAACTTGTTTCATGCATCAGTGACTTTTATCACTCTGTACTGCATTTTACCTGCATTGAAGTTTTAGCTTCAAATTTACTTGCTCAGTATTACAAGTTAGTCAAGCATGAAATGTGGTGTTAAATGCTGATGCTTCATGAATTTGTAACTCACGTCACAAATTGATGGCAGCTCCGATCGCAACTAGATGATGCTATAGCTAGTGAATGCCCATTTTGCGGCGACTTGATGATTCGAGAGATTTCTTTGCCATTTGTCCTTCCTGACGAAGAGCAGCATGTGCTATCATGGGAGATAAAACCAAACGTTGGAAGCCAAAGAAATATCCCATTATCTGTCTGATTTGCTGTGTGAAAAATATTTGTTCATCTATGTACCATAAACACAGTTCTTTGCAGTGTGTTTTGTTGTGATATTTCAATTCATTTTATTTTTGAAGTCACGAGTTTCCTTTTTATTTTGCGCTGGCTTCTGATTGCCATAGAAAGTATTTGTACCCCAATCCCTACTGTAAATCCTGTATTTAAATGTAATTTATAGTTGCACCAAATTTGACCCTACAAAGCATTCTTCACTGTTGATTTAGCTTCTTGGCTATGTTAGTGCTCTGACTGTATTTGCTTTCTTTTTTATTTGTATTCACTTCCACTTTTCAATAAATTGCATTATAATTTTTTCAATATTATTTTTTATAAAGTTAAACTCAGGATGAGGCCTTAATGGTGTAACATGATGACTATATTAGTTGCTTATTCCACAACTCAAAACAAGAATACCTTGACAATTTTCGCAGTAAGACCCTTGGCCAGAACAATATGGGTCGTGGTTCCATCACTCGCCAAGTTGTTTGTCTTCGCAGCTGACCATATAAGACACCCTTGAGGAATAGTCTAAACTCTAAGACATAATTGAAGTTTCCACCAACCATGCAAGGAGCAATATACTATACCCAATAAAAAAAACTAGAATCAACCAAACTAAAACAGGTTCATAAATCAATCAAAATTAAGAAATACTACAAAATTATAGGTAGAAGCTTTGTTGTTTTTGTGCCTTTGGTCTCAATGTCAAGCATCAGCGAAGCATTCTCGATAACTCCGGTCTCAAGAAGAAACATCAGCATTTGTCACTTTGTGCCTCTGATCTTCAAAAATCAGCAACGTCACTAATGTCACCGGTGTCAATCAGTCAACAAGGTGTCACGGTCATTTCATGCTTCAGGTGTTCAAGAATCTGCAGTGTTATTTCGTGCCCATGGCGTTAGAATGTGTATTATGTGCCTTGAATGCACAAGAGAATAACGTTGAACATGTGACTTTAACATTTAAGATAGTTTGTCTCTCAATGCATATGATATTTGCCTCCGGTCAATAATAGAACTTCAGCCACAATGTGACATCGAGAACTTGAATCAAGTTTGATAGATCAATCTCTTTAGTGGAACAAACACCTCAAAAGATCAATCCTTCTAAACAAATCGTTTGATAAATACAAAGACATAATTCTACTCATCAAGATACAACAAACATTCGACAGGTTATCAATATTGCAAATATGAAAGGCATGTGTGCAAATACACACAATCTTGACAAGTAATAAAAGGAAAGTAGAGTCTCGATCCCACAATGATGGATAGATATGGCTAAGTTCTAAATATTTCCAAATCTATAAATTTAATTATTCAAGATCCTAGTGACAAGTAACGAAGATAATTTTGTTAAAAAACAGTAACGGAGATAATATTCTGGTTTTTACCAGTTTAAAGTAAAGTTTAAAAGTAATTGGTGGTTTAAAGTTTAAATAAGAAAGAGTATCTAAGGATATAACTTGGTTATATCATTCTAAAATATGTTTCGGCCTATATATATATATTTTTTAGATTCCAACACTGTAATTTGAATTCATAGCATCAAATTTCAAAATTTAAAGTATTTTCGTCTCTGTAATTTGAACGAATTGTGGTTTACCCCCTGTCATATCATCGATTTTATACAAATTCATGAAAATGCAAAACAAAAGAATCTTCAAATTGCAAGGTTTTTATTTTTTTATTTTTATATAGAGTAAAAACCAGAAACCGCAATAAACATATATTAACCCTAATATAATTGTCATTTCCTTGCTTTTTGGGCTTTGTGGTCTTTTCCAATACAATTTTCCTTAATCTTCTAAGCTTAAATCCTCCTTATCTTCTTGTACCAGGAAAAAAATCATCCTTATCCTTTCAAGAGTAAATTATAGGCTTAATTACACTTTTGGTCCTCGTGTTTTGACCTACTCACGAAAATGGTACTGCCTTTTTCAAACAGAACAAATTTTTCCTTCAACTATCATTTTTGTTGCATTTTTTCGTCTTACCCCCCATTTTATCCTCCAAAAATGCTGATGTGTCAGAATTTTAACTGATATGGCCAATAGAACACTTATGTAGAATGCATATGTGGATAATATCATTTATAAAATCACCAAATTAATTTTATTATTATGGAAAAACATTTTATCATTTTCAAAAATAACATCAAATTAAAAATTAAAGATATATAAAGGGGGAAACAAAATAGAAACCCTAGTTTCTCCAATTCCCAAATTGATTTCTCTACTCTCAGATAGAAACCCTAGAAACAAAAAATTCTTCTTCTTCCTTGCTTCCATCAACTCGATTCGACCATGGAAGATAAGGGTAAAGCAAAAGCTAGAGATGGACCATCATGGCAGGACCAAGGAATCGACCCAAAATATTGTTTCATGTATGTAAGGAATCTCATAAATTAGGGTTTTTTTGGTTGTTGTGGTCAATAAAGAATATTCCTTGTACATACATGTTTTAGCCATTGTTTATTTCATGTTTGAGCATATTAATGATGTACACACATACTTTAATGTTTGTTTGTGTCATGGTTGAGAATATTTATGAGGTTCTTTTTGAGATTCCTTGTACCCACTTTTACCATGTGTGAAATTTGTGTTGTGTTGTGTTGTTGTCTATTTTTAGAGTTGTTTATTCAAAATGGCAAAGTGGTCCACATGTGCCGGATGTTATCTTATTGTTGACTATATGTGGTTGTTGTTGTATGCACTGGCCAAGTGAAGATAGAGAGTTGAAGTTTCATTTTAACCATGGGGGTAGATTTGTAACTTTCCCTGTAAGGTTTTATGTGGAAGGTTGTGTATATGAAATGGAAGACACTGTTGATTGCTGATATGTTGAACTACGAGGACATTAAAATGTTGGTCCTAAATTTTGGATATTTGAGGTTCAAGTGTTTGTGGTACCAACATCCAAAGTACTCATTTCAGTGTGGACTAAAGCCGCTAAACAATGATGGTGATCTGTTGGACCTTATTGTAGATGCTAAAAGGTGCACTGTGGTTGAAATATTTGTTGAACATGAAGTGAATATTCTAGAAGTAGTGGATTTTTGTAATGAAGGTCCTTTGGTTGATGAGCTTAGGGATATTAAATTGTATTTTGAAATTAAAAATCCCTGTTTTTATGACATGTAAATTGCATTTTCTAGATTGGCAATGCCACATAGGCCTTCATTTGCCATCTGTGTGTTTTTGGAGGATAAAATGGGGGGTAGGACGAAAAATGCAACAAAAATTATAGTTGAAGGACAGTTTTGTTCTGTTTGAAATAGGCAGAACCATTTTCGTAAGTAGATCAAAATACATGGACCAAAAATGGGATTAAACCTAAATTATAATGTCCATTAAGGTGTCCAATAATCTTAAGGGATCAAGTCTCCTTCAACTAAGCCTACATTCTGCCTTGCTTAACGTTCAACTTCTAGTGCGCTCCAATGTTGGAGCATCACAGCATTATCTAACCAGATTTACAGTGTAGAATGCTACCTGCAGATAATTTAATTTACAACCGAAAACAAAAATAATTTCACCTAAAACTTAAATATAAAACCTAATATAGAATACTTATATTAAGAAGAGAATAAGACACTACATTCACTCAAGGATCACATGAAATGGAGTACAATTAGAGGTAAAAAATAACTTTGATATAGGTTATTAATTAGCTCAACTATCTGAATCCAAGATTTCACTAGAATCAAGAGTCTAAATCAAGTTCATCTTGTCATCCACTTCATTAACTCCAAAATGAAGTAAAAGATTCATCTATTGCATTTCATGTTTCAAGCAACATCCCCTTTAGCGAATGTATTCATCTGGCCAAGACATTCCTTTGGAGAATAAACAAAAAATATTTACGTGAACGGATGAAGATGAAACCCTAAATTACAACTCCAACATATCCAATAACCCTTTTCAATAAGGCTCCTTAAGTTGGATAAAAGAGTTCCATCTATCTAAAATATCTTCTAAATAATCCTTTTATAATCATGAGAACCAATCATTTTTCTTACGAGAAAGAAACTAACAGTTGGATTCTCCATTAAAAGAAATATAAATAGAATTGTTTGAAAAAGTAATAAGTGTTGCAAGTTGCAATAAAACTATGAGTCATGCTACTTGTCTCCCCTTAGGCACAAGTTTTTAATTTTTTTTAAGAAATGTATTCTTAGGGCACAAGTTAACAACCTAAAAAAGAAATAAATCAATAAATACAAGCTAAAAAGATAAAATTTAAACTTTTCAAAATTAAGAATACACAATTTTCAAGATTTTATTTTTAATTTTGGTTTCTTAACTTGTGTCCTAAACATTTTTCTAAAACTATTTTTATAGGCATTGAAGTTAAATAGTAGTATATGCTCTTTCTAAATTTATAACAATGTTACGTACTCATCTTATTTATAAAATTTCAACTCTTGATGAAACCACTATTATATGTAACAAAATTTTGTTTAAATTTAAAGATAACAAAAAAAACTTGAGTTTTCCAAATAGACATCATTAATTAATTTTATTAAAAAAATAATAATTGAGAAAAGTTATAATTGACAATTCAAACTATTAAACTATCATAAACAGAAACGAAAAATCCATAGCCAAAAGCTACTTAAAAAAGAAAAGAAAGAATATTTGTTTTTTCAACTTAACTATTAAAAATATCTCATAGATGATGTAGTTGAAAAGAAACTATGAAATGCTTAAATTAGAGGCCATGGTGGGGAGCGGTTATGGTGTATAAGGAAATCCTTATGCACTGTGCATAAATTCCAACATAATTGTTTCATACATCCCCGGAAACCAAACAAAACAAAACAAAACAAAACAAAACAAACAAAACTCAGAAACAAACTGAATCATCACCGTCGTTCATCATCATCACCACTGGAATCTTCAATCTCATCATCAACATCGTCGTTCATCATCATCACCGTCATCATCACCGTACCGGAATGCCAAAACCATTTTGATGTGGAAATGGTTTTCAGAATCTTCAATCTCATCATCAACATCGTCGTTCATCATCATCACCGTCGTCATCACCGTAGCGGAATGCCAAAACCATTTTGCTGTGGAAATAGTTTCTGTGAGTTGTACTCCAAACCCATTTTGTTGTGGAAATGGTTTCCAGAATCTTCAATCTCATCATCAACATCGTCGTTCATCATCATCACCGTCGAACTGTTTGTTTGAAGAGAGAAGGGAGAACTTCTCTCTCTAAGTTAACTTAGAGAGAAGCCTATGATTATTACACGTGTACACTAGATCTAATGATTGTGAAGTGGTTATGCACGATGTATAAGGAAATGGCTTATGCACCATAACTTTTGCCGCCATGGCGATACAGACAAAATTTAGGAAGAAGAAATAAAAAATCGAATAATAGTATATTTAGTGCATTTTCTTTCAAAAAAAATTAAGTATCTTATTTAATGTCTTGTTTAATTTCATTATCCACGTCTAAGAGTACAAAGCATAATTGCAATGTCCACAAAATTCCGAAAATAAAAAGAAATACAATATATTGGAAGAGAACGATATCTAAATGGCATCTATGGAGTATTCAAGTATCAGTTTTTTTTTTTTTTTGAAGGATGACACAGTATCAGTTATATTTCATATTTTTTTCGCTGGTATATGAACTCAATTTTACATCGGTCTCCAATGCACCTAAACTTAAATATATTTGAATTAATTTGTGGACAGTCAAAACTGAACATGCATTCAATACTAATATCTGTAATGAACAAAGATAATAAAATAATATCAATAAAACATATAAAATATTTTGTACGAACAACAAAGCAAAGAAGCAAATTTTAAAAGTATAAAAATAGCTTACCTTCAATGTTCCCTGCAACATGACACAGGGAAATAAATAATATCATAACATACACAAGCTTAAAATTGCCAGCCATATTTTTTTTCTAATTTTGCAAGTCACGAATAAAATATGATTTGAGCACTTTATAGTATGTAATAAAGAGGATGTCGTAATAAAACAATTACATTTTTTTAGTGTTTAAGGAGTTGTAAAAAGCACCCCCTAAAATTTGAATTATTATAATTATAATTAAATGTCTCTTTAGCAGAATTACTAACGTAAAAAACCTTATAATCATTATAATACATTCTTTTATATTAGCTTTTTCAACCTTTGTAACATAGCAAAGTCATCACTGCATTTTTTTTTTCTTTGTGAAACTGACTTCTAATTGATGTTTTTTCGTGAGCGATTAAAAATATTTTTGCCAATGACATGACAACATGTTTGATGATATTTTAACTATGTTTTTGAGACATTTATTTAATAGTTGAGGTCATTTTAGAGGAGTTGCTCATGGTTTAAGGGACATTTTGTATTTTTTTTTTTCATTTGAGTCATTGTAATTCTATTCTCTTCTAAATCCGACATCTATATAGGTTTTGTAAGCCTTTTTATTGATAAATCGTGTAATTCGAAAAATCAAGACTTCTCGTGGATTTATGGAGGCAAGATAATGACGATCAATAGAGCTAAAGATCATAGCATGGAAGAACACTAAATGAACGAACAAAAATGGAATTTACGGCACCTTTGATTGGACCATGTGTCCCAGGAAATGCCTCATGCCCCCCAGGCACATGGCACTACCTGACGGTAGTGTTCTGGCTGGTCCCTGCGCCCCAGCATGCGCCACAACACATGGTTCTAGGTCATATTTTCATTTTGCTTGTTTTTCAAGATGGATTACTGGAAAAAGCCCCAAAGCCCAAGGCAAACCCTCGTGAAAACATGCCTAAAATAGTGAGCCTTGCATACACTATTATTCATTTATGGTCATTGTAATTCTATTTCACCCAAAATTGACAACACCACTGTGTTTTGAGTCTTTTATTGATAAATCATGTAATTCGGCTAATCTAGACATCTCATGGAGTTACGGAGACAAGAGAATAAAGACAAATGTAGTTCAAGAGGGTTTTTTAAGACAATAAAAGTTGGGAGAATTATGTCCTAAGTCCTAAGATCATAGCATGGACGAATACCATTCCAATAACGAAGAAAACAACCTTTTTCTCACCTTTGATTGGGCCATGCGCCCCATGAAACGCCTTATGCACCACATACACATGGAACTTCCTGATGGGAGTGGTATGGCTGGCTATGCACCCCGACATGCACTCTGTCACAATTCCAAGTAATTTTTGTCTTTTGCTTGTTTTTTTTAAGATGGACCGGTGGAAAAAGCTCTGAAACCCAAGGAAAACCAAGGTGGAAACATACATATAAATAAAGAGCTTTGCGTGAACACACTATTATTTGTTCAGAAACTTAGCAGTGCAAGGTGGAGGCAAGCATGAAGTAGCATCAAGAGGAGTTCTCATTCTCTCTTTTGTCTCTAGTGTATGTTTTGCAATTCTGTCTTGTTTATGTTTTTGGTTACCATGAGTAACTTAGTACTCAATGATTAGGGTTTTAAGATGAATCTCTATTTATTTGTTTAATCAAATTAATACAATTTATTTATTCAATTATGATTTAATTCTTATTTAATTTCAATTGTTCCGAACACTATAATGCTTTTAGACCCTAACTCTAACAACCCTGGATATCTATGTATGCTCATTAGGTTAAGGTATTAGAAAGAAAACATTGCCTTAAACCAAAGAAAAATAATATGAACTTTGCTTAATCATCTTTAATTAGTTAGGGATTTTTGGTATGATTGTTAAATTATGATTCATTCTTGAGAACTTGCTTTGTACCGCCCTCATCCAGGCATTATTACCATAAGCAATTCCATATTTTATATTACTTATGTTATAATCAATAGGAACCTTGTATTAATCCAACAAAGAAGATAGAAGGGATTTGAATAATCCTAATTGTCGTTAAACATCTGAATTAAACCCTTTTATTTTTTTGCAATCAAACTACTACTCTCATTGTGCAAACAATTGAAACTAGCGAAAACCATAAACCTTTACTGCTTTTTATCTAAATGTTTAGTAGATTTCCTATTTGAAAAATAATCCATGTAAAGACGATAACTTACCACTTTATTATTTGGTGCACTTGCCAAATTTGTCTTCAATATATTCTATGAATATTGAACATGGGTTTTTCTTTGCTCTTTCTATTTCTCTCTTAGATTTTCTCTTCTAAAGATGCTCCTTTCCTATGACCGTATGATCATAACATGTGAACTATGGACATTTCCTATTAGTAGTCATCTTAATAATGTATTTACTTTCATTTCAAAATTGTTGAGTTTTGACTCAAAATTTGATGTTGAAGTTTCAGGGAAATCATATCACGTTGTTTGGAGATTGCGACATGGTTTGTGTTACAAAGTTTGGAGCGAGTCATTGATTATATCGTGGCATGAGGGCGTGCCATTTTGGCTCGGTTAATGGATAGAGTGTAGTGTTGTACTAGTACTTCAACCAAATCGTGGCACAATTGAACAAAATTTGAAACACTATTTAAGTACTTTTTGACCTATTTGTCGAGAGAGATTTAGAATCTCATGAAAACCAATGGAGAGAAATTTTAGGGAACTTAGAAGCTAAGAGTTAAGGGTCTTTAGGTGAGATCCAAAGATTCCAAATGTGATCTTGGAGAACTTAAATAGGGGGATCTTGAGAAAAGGTTGGTGCCTTTTGGATAGAGATTTATGGGGTTAAGAAACACATAAATTAGTAGAGAGTCATTTGTGAGCAACTTGGGGTAAATCTTTGGAAATCAAACGTGAAAATCATTAGGAAATAAAAGGCCAAGGTTTAGTGACTTTTGGGGGCTAGATTCTAAAAATGGGAAACAATTAAGAAACACGTTGTGTGTGAAAATCATTGAATGTTTTGTTCATGGGAATAGATTGAGAAAAAAATAGAAATTAGGTTTGTTCTGGGAGAGCTTGTAGAAGCTAATTTCTTATAACTTTTTTGTATATCTTTGTAAAGAACTTATTGATAGTGAAGTGGAGAGATCTCTCTCCCATAGTAGGTCATTGTTTAACCGAACTAAGTAAATAATTCTTTGGTGTTGTTCTCTTTTCTAGACGCTCTTTATCTTGCTTATTCTTTAGTTTGATTGTGATTTTGATTTACACTTGATTGTTAGATTAAATCTAGATCTATTGTTATTGCTTGTAGTTATTTTGGTTATTGGTTGTCATTGATACTGCCCCACACATCTAAATTTCATTGAATGTCCCACCTTTGTGGATCGGTGAATGTTCCTTAGGACCCTAAGATCCTTTGAATTTTGCCAACTTCATCATTTTGAATGAAGTTGATACTTATAAAGTATTAGGGATGTATCTGCTGAGAAGAGATCTATTGGAACCATGTAAATAATTGGTGAAATGTATAGTCATTTTATAGTGCAAATGTCATAGGTCTTAGAGTTTATAACATCAATTCACTTCACAAATTGTTTGCATTGAGTGTTCAGAGAGATTAACATATGAACAATAACATTGGTAGTAACGTTTGTACTTGAAGAAGAATAAACATTCTACTTTGGTTAATCACTCGATTTTGTCTTGTGTTGAAACTATATGATTGATATCTTTAACACTTTTCTGTTGAATGATTTGAACTTGATGCCTCTTTCCTTGTAGTGTCATTAATGATCTTTTGTTTGTCTGTCTGTTGTACCATACGATTGCTTCACTATAGCATTTGCGGCTTCAATCATGTACTTTAAAGCCGAGAATACATGATTAAATCAGAATGTGAATCCTCTTTGATGGTGGTTGGTTTGGCGGTGCTCCTCGTCAAGGTCTCAGGTTTAATCATCACCTATGCGCTGCCAATTTGAATGAACTAAGTCAACTTTTTAAAAAATAAAAAATTCAAAAATTTATTATTCGCTCTTTTTCTAAAACTAAGGAATGACTAAAATATTCTTTTAGAGTTTTTACTTTCTTTCTATTTTTTAAAATATTGTATTTTCTTATAATGTTACGTTGTGTATTTGGTGTTTTGCCACTCTTCAAAGATATTTTGAATCATGACATGAAAGTCGTTTTACCAAGATTATGAGACACTCAAGGAGAAGAAACTGAATGATAACTAAAGTGTTGTAACTAAAAATTGTATTTCAATTCTGGATATTTTTTTTTGTCAACTATTATTATTAATTAACCAATATTCAATACAAGAATAATAAGAATACAAATACGGTGACGGGCCCGAGAACAGCCGCCTTAGCTAAAGTATAAGAAACCATGTTTGCATATCTCCTAAAAAACTTCACCTCAAAGTTAGAATGTAAAGATAACTGAAAAATAATAGTAGAAACAATAGCATAAAATTCCAAATCACCATGGTCCATAGACAATGGAGCTTGCATTAGAGTAGCTGAGTCAGACTCGAAGACAACCCGATCTCATCTGTTCATATCAGCAAAGTGAATGACATCGAGTAAGGCTATTGTCTTACCCTCCACCTCTGTCATATTTGCCCGCTTAAATTCTGGATATTTAAATACTAATATAAGCGGTATAAGGAAGTCTGATCCCCTAAAAAAAGCACTATAAGTATTTAAACATGTGGTTAAGTGTAATATATAATTAGAAAATCAGTTAAGTTGGTCAGGTTTTACTTACCTTCCGATTGAACTTCGAATTATTTGGATTATAACAATCAATTATCATCATTAGATTAAAACAAAATGGAGGGATATGATTTGGGGTAATTTAAAAGAGTTACTCTTGAAGTCAATATATCTCTCTTCTTCTTCTTCTTTTTCTTTTTCTTTCTCTTTCTCTTGTTGGGTATTTTTTTACCTTCTATTTTATGTACTTTGTGTATACTTCTATTTTGTGTGTTTGTTTGCTTATGTTATTTTACATAGTTTTTCCTCTCGCTCCTCTGGTCGTGCCCTTTCTTAGTTTTTTTTCCCCTTCCGTTCATGCCTTCCATTTGCCTTTTTCTATATGAAGCCCGAATACGTAGTACGGGTGCGGGTACGTGCTGTTATGCGAAATTTTAAAATTTAGGATATGATACGACTAAGATACGTTAACAAAATTGATATTAAACTTTATATGCATGCAGGATACTTGAGAAAAAAATAAGCATTAATTGCTCTTCAATACTATATAATCATAAAAGTCACAATTTACAAGAAAAATAAAATAAATACATGTGATCAAAATAAAAAATGTAAAGTTTTTGTATAAATCATATACTATTTTTATTCATATGTTAGGATATCAACAAATGCATCAATCTTGTCAACAAAAACAAATACACCAATAAAAGAACTCAAAGCAAAATTTGTTTAATGTTGGTCGATTATATCTCCTCTTCTTTACTTTATTAACCAAAAATATAATTTTTATTCGGTTAATCGAAAAACAATTAGAATGATTCATATCTTAAATTGAATCATATACCTCTCCATTGAATTTTCACAACATAGTCTCACTTTTTTACCTTTCATTATTTTTCTTCAAGATACATCTATATATGTGAAGTATCTTATAAGTACTCTGTGTATCTTTCATTTTTTCTAGGATACATCTATGTGAAGTATCTTATAAGTATCTCTGTGTATATGTCGAGTATCTTAAAAATATCCGAGAAAAATATATATTTTAAATTAAAATAATTAATTCTGATACTTCATGGATTGATGATGATTAAAACACCCATCAAAGACTAAACCATTTATATCAAACATTATTTTAACGGTAGTGCTAACTTGTTCCCTTATTCTAATTGTAACTATTTATTTAAAAAGGGTTAAAGTATTTCTCTCATAAAAATGGTAAATCATAAAAAAGAAGGTATTTTGATAATATGGTCACTTTATAAAGTTGAAATTCATTCACCTTGTAAACAAGAATACTTGTTTGCGATCCTCTGGTAAAACGAGTTCATTCATCCTCTGTATTACTCAGAATATTATCTGGATAGACTTTGAACTATAGTAAGATAAATTATGGTGGTACATTTTTCTCATAGGTATGTGATAAGTTAACACTTTGACGAGGCAATGATCATCTAATCAATCTTCCTCTCAATAGCTGGATGACTATATTTCCCTCAATGTAATCTTCATTTTAAATGAAACTTATCTTTCCTCCAAGAACATATATCTTATCCTTGACACGTTTGCGGTGTTTTAATTTGATCCGAAATTAATTGAAAGTGGTAACTTTACAAGCTTAACTTGTAGTCAGTGTTTCTTAACATTTCATGACTAGTATGGTGCTTTTCAAATTTGATGGATACAAACTTGCCTCTATTCATGAGAACAAGCGCATTGAACATATTCAACGTACTAAGATTGATGCTTCGTGAAATCTTGAGATGGATAACATTAACAATGTAATCAGATGATTATTGTGAAATAAGTCCCTCCCGTTGTAGATGGAAAAATCACTCTGGATTGAATAGACTGACTAGATATCTGGTTGATAGTGAACCAAGATAAACCTCTCTTTCTCCCTCCCTCCCTCCCTCCATTTAGTTCTTTATGGTTCAATTTCACATTGTCTTTTGAAGTTAAATGTTCGATAAATAACTACTGTGTTCAATCTTTGACTTAAAGGAAATAGTTAATCACGAAAAAGTTTTAAAATACTTAAATACAATTCAAACTCCTTTTTCTTATGTTTTCTACCCACCTTCAAACTTAACTATTAAATATATCTTTATAGGTGGAAAAATACTTACTTAGTCATAAATACAAACAAAAAGTAGTTAGACACACACACATAAATTGGAAAAATTTAAAGAGAAAATAATTTAATGATATGACTACAATTTTTCTTATTTATTTTTCTCCATATATATATATATATGTGTGTGCGCCCAAACATTTTTCATTTGTATTTGTTCCTATGTAAGACTTGCTAGATGATGGAGTTGGAAAGAAAATGAGATATGCCTAAATTGGAGGGAGGCCATGACAATACATAGAAAATTAAGGGAGAAGGAATAAAAAAACTAATCATAATAATATCTGGTGCCTTATTATTTAGTGTCTTATTTCATTTTATTATCAACATTTAAGAGTATACATGTTTGATTTACTATAAAAAAATGAAGGACAAGACATGACAACTTCAATTGTATAGTGTTTGATTTATATAATTGTTTCAGGGTCTTTTAGCTTGTTAAATTTTTTTTTTGTTTCAAGGTCATGACAAATTGGAGGTAATGGACACAACAAAAACTAAAACTTTTGTTCCTAACTAAACCACGTCACAACTTTTTGTCACAAGTACAAATTGTCTAAAATCCACAATAGTCTTTTGTTCATAAAAAATCGTTTAAGACAAAGAATTGTTCAATACCATTAAAATTTGTCCCGTGCAGTTCTATCTTGTTTTGTGATGTTATGTCTTGTGTTGTTATATCCATTACTCACTTTTTAGCAAATCAAACGCACCTCAAAAATACAAAGTCATATATCCGTGAAATGATGATAATAAAAAGAATATCCAAATGGCAAGTATTGAATTTTTTAGTATAAGCTATATTTCATATATTTTTGTTGGTATATTTTTTTAAGGCAGAAAATGTAATAAATAAAAACAAACATATATAAAAATTGGGGATATTAGACTTGACTTAGGAATAACATAAAAGGGAATACATTGTGATAAAATGGGGATATCAACTCTAATCTATCCTAACAAAAATTCATTAATCACGCGTACATGTGTGAAACAAGGTTACAATAAAGAGTGAAAAGTGAATATCTGCATAGAACAATTAGAGATTAATTATGACAAATGGATTGACCGTCAACACGATAGTAAAATTCAAGTGTCAACAACTTTCTGAACAACATCAAGAATCAATGGGAACCTGCAAAACACAACAAATCTTGCAAACCGAAAGTACAAATCTAAAGGAAGGAGAGGAACGCAGGACGGCAGAGTAAGGAGAGGAAGAAAGACCCCTGAAAGCGGAAAAAATATGAATTCTCATCGCCTCACCGTCAGCGAAATTCTACATCTTGGAAAAAGGATTTAGATTTGGGAGAGAAGGGAGAGAAGGAAAGGAGTTTGTTGGTATATGAACTCAAGTTTACATAGCTTTTTAATGCATTTATACGCAAAAATTTCTGAATTAAGTTGTGGACAATCAGAATCCCTTTGACATTCAATATAATAATAATCTATAAAACAAAAAGAGTAAAATAATGTCAATAAAACAATATAAAATACTGCGAACGAACAACAAAGTAATTACGGAATAAATTGTAGAAGCATAAAATAACTTACCTTCAAATTCAATGTTTTGTAAAACAAGAAATAGAGAAATAAATAAAATCATAGCATACACAATACTGAGAGTTTTAGTCATATTTTGCTATTTTTGCATATCACAAATAGAATATAATTTGATTAATTTATGGTGTATAGAGTGTATGTTGTATTAAAATAGTTAAATATTTTTTTAACGCTTAAGGAATTGTAAAAAGCACTATCTAAAATTTGATTTATTATAATTAAATGTCTCTTAAACACACTTACTAAAGGGATAACGTAAACATTCATTTATAATTAACTTTTCAACCTTTGTAACATAGGAAAGTTATCACTACACATAATGCACAATGGCGTGAAAATATCATTATGCACAAGTTGAATCCATTGTAGAATTTTTTATTTATAGAATTTTTTTGGTGGTAAATTATAGAATCATTTTTACAATAGGGAATGAGTGTTTAATTTTTTTTTTCCAACATTCCCATTCACATGAATTCATTGATTGACATTGGAATAAAAATTAAATTAGGATTAAAGCGATGGCACTACATTTCTATTCGTCATAATTTTTATAAGTGGTTTTCAAGCCTCTTTTTTTGTTTAGGCATTGGCTAAATTGTCTGTTGTTTTCACTATTGTTTTTGTAACTGTATACTGTTGAGCTTTTTCTAGCACACTTTGTGCTTGAAAATCCTCTTTGGATTTTTAATATATATTCCATTTTTTATTGTTAAAAAAAAGAAAGTGACTTCTCATTTATGTTTTTTCTGAATTCCTAATTTGATTATTATCTAACTTAAGAATAATGTTTTTTTTTACTAAAACAAAATATATTCAAAGACATCGTTGTGATTAACTGATATACCAAATATTTGAAGGTACTAGAAATCACAAGAAAGGGTGGGTGTTGAATTATGCTGATTAGTAATTAGTAATAACGAGGCACATTTAATACGTTTATGATAAGTTCATTGTCAAAGAGATTTCTTCATTGTTTATTTATAAAATAAAATGATTAGTAAGAGGTTATTGAAGAGAGTGATTAATAAAAGGTTATAGAAAATATCTTCATTGTCAAAATATATCTTTGATCCCTTGATTTTTTCTTGTGCTGAAACCAGATGATTGATAGCTTTAGCACTTGTCTGTTGTACCATAGCATTTGTGGCTTTAATCATGTATTTCAAAGTGTCAAGTAAAGAAACTTCATTTGAATTTGCGAAGTTGACGTTTTCTGATGGAAATAATCAAACTAGAATGACTAAATCAAACTCAAAGAAAATTAGCTCCATTTTGTATGACTTAGAGCATTCACAATCGAGGAACCAATTTTTAGGTATTTAAATGGATTTCATAGATACACATAACTCATTTATAATTTTTTTATTAGTAGTGTATAATAAACATCAATCAATATTTTAATCTTTAAAAAGAGTGGGACACACACAAAAAAAATATTTATTGAAGACCTTGCGCTCATTAGGTACCTAAAATTATTTTCCCCAATAGAGATACCACAGTATCAAGTCTTAAAAATGAGAGACTCCCTTAGGGATGGTTTTAACCTCTCCAATAAAGACATACCCGTTTGTGAAAAAGTACAGTTTGAAGAGACATGTAAACATGTGGATCATGAACAAGCAGTTTCCATAAGTTGTTGGGAAGACTAGAAGATTTTTTAGTTAAGAAGATATGGAGAAGTATAGTATGAATATTCATAGTGCCATGAGAGATAGAGAAAATGATACATAGTTTAGTGGATCAAGTCCTCGACTGTATTAATGCAAATATTTTTATAAGAGGAGGGTTAGAAGTTCTAACAATTTGTTATGAACCAGTTTAAAAAAATACTTGGTTTTATTCTTCTCTCTCTCTCTCTAATTTAACCGGGTTCTTCATGTTTTTTTTTTTTTGAGAGAGAGTTCTTTATGTGTTTTATTCATTAGTATTTCGGTAACTATTTTGTTCAGAAGAAAAGAAATTCTGACTAAGAACATTTCAAAACAATTGCTTTAAACGATCAACATAATTTTAACCCCTATTTCTTGTGTTTTCCGTACCTTCGATTGATATTAGAACGGATTTTAACTCGTTTTGTATTTGGTATTATGTCACTCTTTAATGTTATTTTGAAGCACGACTTAAATATCTTTTCGCTAAGATTGTTGTTGGGTTTTTATATTGTGTTGATTGCATTATGTTAAAACAAAAAGTTAGCAAGATGTTGGACCAGATATCCTAGACATGAAAGTACGACATCTTAGCATAAGGTGAAGTGCTTTATTTCACGTTCTTGAAAGATTTGGTTTTTACGTGAGATATGAAGATTTGATTGAAGATATGATTCACGTAACTTGTGTTCCAAGAGACGTGTGTTTCTAAAAGTTGTTTATGTCAGTTTGTGCATTGTCATGACTGTATTGTTTAGTCCAATTGAAGAACAAGCCCATGCATTATCTGACTATATAAAGGAAGACTCAAAACCTTGTGAACACTACACAAGCAGTCATTTAGAGAAAATAGTCAATTACGGTTTCATGTCTGTCCTTGTTATTTGTGAGCCTATCTTTGTTTCACCTTGGTACATTGAGCTGGGCTGATTAGTTAAGTTGTATTTTGTTAGCCACTCTAGTATGCTTTCTAGCAAGAGTATGTTTTGTTTATTAGAGTGTCTCTCCTATTTAATTGTAATCATTGTTGAAATCATAGGTTGTGTGATTGAGAGAAAGTGAGATGAGATCTCATATATAGGGGGAGTCTTAGATAGAAATTCACGGGTAGTGTTTAGGTGTCAAGACATTGATCAAGGTTTAATCATATAAGTCTACGAACCAAAACTATTATAGTGAATTTCCTTTCTTGGCATGGATGCCTCCAGACGTAAGTGACGTTGCACCGAACTGGTTACCAAATATCTTGTGTGCTTCCTTCCATGCACTTTACTTTATTATTGTTTATTGTTTATTGTGTTACGTTTTCATAACTAAGTATGCAGAACATCGTATAAGTCATTCCTGATGTCCCGGACATCTTATAGGACATCTGTCCAAGGCATACTAGAATTTCAATTGCCAATACACTCAAGGAGAAGAACAAAACTGAAAGAAAACTAAAGTGTTTGCAATTATATATTATATTTCAATTTTCAAGTTTCAGTTATCTATATTATTGAGTCTTTTGTTTTTAATACTTTTAGTTTTTCCAAAACATTTCCAATTGTAACTTAAAAAATTCTTTTATGAAAATTGCGAATGATTAAACTCTCTTATATAAATAATTCATTTAAAGGAGAAGAATTAAATAAATAATTCTCTTAATTAAATAATTCATTTACAAGATCGTTAGGGAAACTAGGGTTAGTACAGGTGTGATCAACAGTGAGGAAGCTTATTCAGAAAAAATCTTCTCTCTATGTATTTTAAAATCTGCATCTAGAAAATTATACTTTTCTCTTGGTCATGATCAAGCAAACTGAAGGATGAATCTTAATGATAGTATTGTCATTGTCATAATATTTACTTCAAAGAAGTCATATTATTTGGCTCTGGGACATTTAAAGTATATTTGCAATCAGTAAATCATAAGGTGTATTTTATTGATTTTTTGCTAGTCTAAGATCCCAGTAATACACCGGCTTTTAAGACACTTCATCCCAAACATTTTTGAATAATTTATTCGACAATCAGCATCGGTTTTGCATTCAATATCATATTCTGGAATAAAAAAACAGAATTAAATAGTGTTAATAAAACAAGATAAAATATTGTGTATGAAATGAACAACAAAGTAAAGAAGGAAAACTCATGAAAGGAAAAAAAAAAACTTACGGGCAATGCTCTTTGCAACAACAGATAGGGAAATAAATAAAATCAAAGCATACACAAATTTGAGAGTTTTATTCATATTTTTCTATCTTTGCATGTCACAAATAGAATCTGATATTTTTAATTTATAGTGTGTAAAGCACATGTTTTACTATAACAATAACGTTTTTTAGGGTTTAAGAAGTTGCAAAAAACAATCCCTAAAATTATAATTGAATTATAATCAAATGCCCTTTAGAACACCTATTATAATTCTAATTAGATATCCTTTAACACATAATAGTTCATTCTTTTATAATTAATGTTCCAACCTCTGGAACATAGAAAGGTTATCACTACAAATAATACTCCCACCTTATTTTATCTTTTAATGTTTTAGCTCTTGACATAGGTTTTAAGAAGTAATTAAAGTATATAAATATTTTTATATTTTCGACTAATAAAGGTGTTATGATCATGGATTAGCCTTATTTTACAAGAGGTTCATCAAGAACTTTTGCTTTGTTGCGACCCTTGTCATAGATTGCTCTAGCCCGTCGAAACCTTTTAATACAAAAAATATATTTACACCTAAAAAGATTTGCATCTTTGAGTGATGCCAATTGCATCAGGCCTTGTGTTGTTCCTATCATTTTAGTACCAAAAAAAGACCGAAGCTGGAGAATGTGTGTTGATGGGCGAGCTCTCAACAAAATTACCATCACATATCAATTTCCAATACCCCTGACTTGATGATTTTTTAGATAATTGCATGGTCCGATTTTCTCAAAGATTGACATTCGCAATGGATACCATCAAATTAAATCGATGATAAAAGATGAATAGACGACAACATTTATAACTAAGGATGAACTCTATAAATGGATGGTTTTGCCCTTAAGATTATTCAATATTGATGGATTAGGTAATCTTCCCTTTCATTGGTAAATTTGTAGTTGTTCACTTTGATGATATCTTGATCTACAATAAAGAAAAGGCATATCACTTGGACTTGGAGTACCTTCAACAAGTATTAAATATCCCTTCTTATGCAACAAAGTAACTTTCCTTGGTTAAATTATCAATGCTAACGATATACGATTTGACCTAAAGCATAGTCGAATCCATTAAGAGTTGTCCTATTCCAAATTAAATCAATGTCGTCCTTAGAAGTTTCCATGGATTAGCCTTATACAGGAGCTTCATCAAGAACTTTACCTTTTCATAGACTACAATAAGGGAGACCACTTCCAATGAACCGATCTAGACCATAAATTTCTTAACGAATTAAAGAAGAGGTTAATTGAAGCACCAATATTAGCCCTGCCAACCTCCTATAAAATGTTTGAAGTTAGTTGTGATGCTTGCAATACTATTATCAATGTTGTTTTAAGTCAAGAAGTAGATCCAATAGACTTGTGCCTTACAATACTATGGAGTTATTATTTGATGGACGTCGAAATAATGTTAGTCTTTAAATTTAATGTTAACTTAAAATTTATATACTCCAAATCTTAGTCTTTAAATTTAATGTTAACTTAAAAATGTTGGTCAGTCTTAGACAGAGACAATATTTTTCCAAACTAAGTTGTTCAAGTTGACAGACACCAAACTGAAACTCAGTGCTTCAAAACACTCTATGGCCGAGATTTTCCAAACTATCGTCTCTTGAGTCATATCTGATGAAATGGAATGAAATAGGCTAATTAGTTTCTAAACTATTTATGTTATATCCATTCATGCCTTCAAGAAAGAGATCTATCCTAAATGGTCTTATGTTAAGTATATATCATAAGAAATCTATTCACTGAACTATATAACCTATATTGTAAGAAAGGCCACAAGATTTTCATTGACAATATCTCAATGTTACCAATTTCATAATCCACATCAATATGGGAACTATTTAGAACTAAAATATCATCTGCAATCCACTTTCCTCAAAAAGAGAAACCTGAAATATATCATCATCTCTTCTACAATGAACTTATAAATGCATTAAATTCCTAATCATCCTTCCTAAGAAAACCACTTAAAAGAAAATCAAACAAATATGTCTTTTGGAATATCATTTCCCAAGTCAATCTATAACCTATACTGAAAAGATATCAAGAACTTTTCAGTTTTATTGAAAATTATACACTTAATTTCAAATGTCCTTTAAGAAGTAGACTTCATGTCCTGATCATTTGCACTAATAGTTATTGTTGTCTTTGTGGGATTTATGTTTCCATCTGCAGCCGGTGGAGTTGGTGGCAAAAGTCCGGTTGTTGGTGAAAGGCGACTCGACTGTCCTTCTAACATTCTAGGAGCTTCTAACTCTTCAAGAACCTTTTGTGAATCTGAATTACTATTTCGAGCAGTAGCATCAGCCAAAAAAATTGCAGTTGATTCCTTAGCAATGTCTGTCACAAAACTGGACGCAACAATCTGATTAACCAGAAGATAAAGATTGTTAATTCAAGTTACTCACTTTAATAAAACAAATGAGTGCGGCTACACTCTTTTTTACACTACTGATTTTAATTTATATAAGTTCTACCATTCGGAATATAAGTCTCACATGAATCTCAGTTACTAGTATAAAGAAATTAAAGCAAAGATTGTTAATATCACTAATCATTCCATAAACTATGATTTGCTTACCTCAACAGGTCCGGCTGCTTTGAGGGAATTCACAGCAGTACTTACGAAAATAATTCCCTTATCATCAGTCAATATAACTCCACACGTTGCCTTTGCACGACAATGACTACCATCATCATCAACGAGACATTTTACAGCTAAAGTAAGTATCTGAAATTTTCCCTGCAAGCATCCATGCGCACAAATTATAAGACATGAGAGAAAAATTAAGGGCCTTACATATATACAATATGATGCAAAATTTTATCAGATTTTGGACCTTTAATTACCTGGCGCATGTTAGGAGGACCATTTGGATCGAGAAGGCCAACCTCTGATACAGAACCGGTTGCAGAATTTATGATAACAGATCGACGAGAAAATGCTTCCGGTAGATTGTATATAGCGTCCACCAAATCCTACAAAACAATTATTAATTCAAAAACCATATACTTAATAAATTAAATATAAAATTGCATATGGAATGTGAATGTGAATACCTGGCCAGCATTCAAATTCATCATATGAGGGGCGAATCTTCCCCCACCGGAACCAGGAGGGCGTCCTCTTCTTTTCTGGGAAGAGTTTCTGCAGAAGTAGTTGTTTCGGAAGGTCCTTCTTCTCTTCTTTACCAATGCCAATGAAAATGTAGAATCATTACTAGTGCTACCTTCATTCATTGCTACATCATCACCCTCGTTCTAAAGATGATCAGTGGTGGAACTGATTATCTTTTGTACCTTGTTCTTATCATCCTCCATTTTTTGGCCAAGAGAACACGAAGAATAAATTTTGATTTTCTGTAATTAATGTCAAGAAACACAATAGAATGTGAATAGAGAGAAAAAAATGGATTTGTATGTACGGACGGAATTATATTTATAGTATCAAACAAGAGGGAAATGTAACTAACTAGTTATAACTGCTTCTAACTGATCAACATACCATAACATAAAACTGCCAACTGATCAATAACTGTTAACAAATTTAAAATTCTTGAACTTCTTTTTAATGCTTATAATATATACAATACTGTTTATCACTTTTGATTGAAAAATAATACAAATATTTTTTTTTTGTTGTTTTCAATTTACATACACCAATTTAACGCCTTAATTACTTTGGTGTCCTTTTTATGCTTATGAAAGCTACTCTTGGATGGTTTCATTTACAACTCACTACTGCTTATTATGGTTATGAAAGCTATTCCCGACACCCTCCCCGTATACAGCGTACCACGAGGCCTTCTTCCCCATATTTTCTTTGTCTCACAATTACTCCTTCAAACCCCCAAAACCCTACCAAGATCATTCCATCTCAACTCTTTGTTTCTTCACCAAATCTACTCCAAAATCATCACTATGTTATAAGCAATAGGTACATTGCAACTTTCAATCATTTTTCGTTTTATGCATTCCTTTTTCTTTCATTCATCTTCAGGTATGTCCAGACCCTACGTACATTCCAGACTATATGAATGAGGGATCTGGACCCTACGTTCCAGACAGTCTGAATGCAGAATGCTTATCTTTTTCTTTTTTATCTTATTCAATGAATGAGTGTGTTGACTGTATTAGGCGTGATAGGGTTACAATAACTTCCTCCTAGTGCAACGGTGTGAGCAGCAACGCTTAGACCAAAGTTCCCAGACGCAAGCACATGTAGAATAGGCACATAAGGAGATACCATCACCACCACCTCATGGTCAATCATTTACTGCATATGGGCTGGAAAAATAAATATGAGCTCATCCACTTTTGAATAAATGTGAATTTTTAGCATATTTGATTCACTAAAGTGCATCAACAGAGGACGGAAGATTAACACTCTGCCGATCCAAGATGAACAGAGAGGTGGCAGAAGGAAACCAACAGCTTTCATCTCTTGATCGGTAAAATTACTGGCTTTAGTTGATGTGACATGTTTGTTGGACCATATTGCGATTAGCAGAGGGGAGGAGGTTGAACTATTGGTGAAATATTGCATGTGATCCTGAGGAAGCTAAACAGAAATGCCATAGCATGAGAGGTGCTCACGTGAAATTCAGCTAGCTCAGTGACGAGTACCAGAAGCAGCTGACCATATCACATGGCACAGAGGACAATGATGCCACAAGATACACTCACAGGTCACAATCAAGTAACGGAATAGCTTATGCTGGTTTTAACTAATTGCTAATGGAACTATTATAATTTTGGAATTATGGTTAATTTATGGTATCAATGTATCTGTTTATTTATTTATGAGATTTTAGAGGCAAAATGTTTATATAGAAATTATGATTAAGCTGAAATTGTGTGTGAGTTTTCAATGGCTATTGCCATTTCATCACACCAATGCAGGTTACCCTACCAATTGTGAGACCTTTACCAAAGTAGTCCGCAACAAACAATCAGAAAGTATTGATTCAATGGTTTAGGTGTACTTCATTCAAATGAACTATTTTTCAAATAAATTCAGAATAAATTACATTAAATTTGAAATATATCATAAAAAATTGCTACTACAACAAATCCGTTCTCTGTATACTAGCATAGCATAATCATGAGCCACAAAATTTTCATTCACAATATTCCATGTTACAAATTTCACATCATCCACGGCTAAAGTGTCGGAATTATTCAGAACTGAATATGACCATCATAATAGGTGACAGTAAATGCATGGGAACTAAATTCAACTACAAGAAAAGAAAAGAAAACAAAGATGCCTTTTGGAATCATTTCTTGAATCTTTGCACACCAAAACTATTCGCGAATAGGACTCCAAATGTCCTCTTCAGAAGGAGACTTTATGTCCTGATCATTTTCTGCACTAGTTGTTATTGTAGGATCTACGTTTCCATCTGCATCCAGAGAAGATTTTAATTCTTCGATAACCTTTTCCACCTGCACACTTTTTAGAGGAGGAGTAGCAACAGTAGATGTGGCCGCAGTAATCTGAATAACCAATAGATAAAGATTGTTAATTCAAAGTTACTGACTTTTAATAAAACAAAATGAGTGAAGTTTATCTAACACTTTGAATATAAGTCTAACATGAATTTCAGTCAATAGTAAAGAAATTAAAGATTGTTGATATGATTTGCTTACTCTAAGGGGGCCGGCCGCTATGAGGGAACCCACAGAGGTACTTTGAATGGTCTCTCCCTTATCATCAGTCAATGACACGGAACATGTTGCCTTTTCACGACAATGACGGCCATCTTCATCAGCGGAACATGATACAGATAAAGAAATAATCTCAAATACTCCCTGCATGTAGGAAATTGAAACAAACAAATAAATAAATAATACTATACAAGAGAAAAAGAACCCTGCAAAATATGAGATTCAAATTTTAATTTAATGGTATTTGGAGCTTGAATTAATTACCTTGAGTGTGTTAGGAGGACGGTTTGGATCAAGAAGGACAACTTCTGATACAGAACCGATCACAGCAATTACGGTAACAAATCGAAGATGATCATATTCCTTAGATAGTTCGTATAAAGCTTCCACCACATCCTGCAAAATAATGAATTGCAAAACCATATAGTAACAGTACATTAATTAAATATAAAGTTGCATATGAAATGTGAAGATTGATTAATGTTATGCACCTGGCCAGCTTTCAATTTCATGGTATGCACATTACCAGTAGGAGCGCTTCCACATCTTTTCTTGGAAGAAGTTTCTGCAGAAGTAGTTTCAGTTTCGGAAGGTCCCATGGCAAGAATCCATTCAAATTTTCTCTTCTTAGAAGAATCACTCAATGCTACACCATCATCGCCACCTTCTTTCTGATGACTCTCCTCCATTTTTGCGCCTCCCGGATTCATTGCTACATCATCACCTTTCTGATCAGTAGTTGAAGAATCACTGACAGTTCCCCCCTCATTCATTGCTGCATCATCTTTCTGATCAGTAGTGGAACTGATCATCTTTTGTACATCGTTCATAAGATCCTTCTCCATTTTTTGGTCACAAGAAGAATAAATTTTGATTTTCTGTAACTAATGTCAAGAAAGTTATTATGGAATATGAAGAGTGAGAATGAGAGAGAGAGAGAGAGAGAGAATGATTTGATTGGCATGTACAGAAGAAATTATATTTATAATATAAATGAAGAGCTGGCTAAGAAGTAAGAAGGAACTATGTAACTAACTTCTTCTAACTAACATAACTGAAAAGTTTCAACTGATCAGTAACTGTTAACAATTTGAAAATTCTTGAAGTTTTTTGTCTTTTGGCTTAAAAAATTCTTTAAATTCTGTTTAATTTGAAAATTCTTAAATTTTGAATAATTCTTTTAAGTTCCAACTGACCGCTGCAATACCATCCGAGTGATCATCCATATGCACCAAAAAACCTAAGACCGGTCATTTCACAGTAAATAAACAAATCAGGGTATAAATGCGACCGTAGAGACTACGAATGACTATGAAAAGAATTTACTATTCCATATACGTCATCCATATGCACCAAAGAATTTACTATTCCAAATGTTCAGATTGTTTCTATAGGATATATTTCGTCCACCAGATAACCTTTAGAGCCATGATGATTAAATCTTTTTTTGTAGTATCTATGAAATTTCTATATATCCTTGTTTCAATGGCAAGAGACCCTAGCTTTGCAGGTTAAACACTGAACTTTTTAAGCAGCATACAATCATACAAAAACAAAGTAAAATTCATTGTTGTCAACTCTGCAATAGTTTTTTAGCGCCACTATAGCCTCTATTTGACAACATTTTGTCTAAATACCGCTACGCTATAGCAGTAACGCCACTATATAGCTACTATTTCAAAAGACTTATAAAATTTACATAAATTTCCCAACTAGGATGAATCAGAGACCAAAATTATTAAACTACTACATTATTGCAGCAACCATAATAGTATGAGACACATGAAACTTCTGCTTGGTTATCTCCTGATATGAAACATATCTTACATTTAGAGGCCTTCCAATTTGGAGATGAAACCAAAAAATAAACCTAAATAATGTATCTCAATTATTTATTACATCACTTTTCAGATTTCCAAAAAACCTAGGAATTTAAATAATGTTTCAGTAATCGACTTCATCATTCTAAACAGAACACAAATAATGATATGTGTTTCTGCAAATATGTTTCTGTCAATAAACCTAGTAATATTTTTTTTCTTTCATGTTCTAGAATATGTGTTTATTTTAATTTACTAACAAGAAGATGGGAAAGTTATTTGTTTATTTTCATTGTTTTTGGAAATGCAAGACAATTGTTCCCTCCAAAAGTCTCTCTTCTCCATGGACATAAACAAGTCTTCCCCTCTTTTTTATTGGCAATGGCATGAATTACTAATATGTTGCCAAATCTATTCACAAATTAGCAAAACTTGAAACCTGAGTCAACACTTAATACGTTCAAGGATGAGAGTCCCCTAAGACTAACCATGTAAAAAAATATATATTACCAAACACAGTAAAGTGTATCCTCTTAGTTGCCATGAT
This sequence comes from Medicago arabica, assembly GCA_946800305.1. Lineage (NCBI taxonomy): Eukaryota > Viridiplantae > Streptophyta > Magnoliopsida > Fabales > Fabaceae > Medicago > Medicago arabica. The sequence goes on from OX326970.1 coordinate 46,824,695, forward strand.
TCCCTAACTAGAATTGTATAAATTTACTACTTCTATTCTATGAAATTCTGGAAGTAACAATAACAAGCAATCAAATTATTTTTTAAATAAATTCAGAAACACTGTATAAATCATTGCACTACATATTCATACTGTAAGAAATCATTGCACTACATATATTTTAAAAAATGCTATAGAAAACCAATAGAAATCATTCTCTATGTTACAAGTTTTACATCCACATCAATATCAGAACTATTTAAAACTGAAATATATCATCATTTATTCTACAAGGAACTATATTTTGGAATGCATTAAACTAAAACACCGTACCAAAGAACAACTGAAAAGAAAAGGAAACAATGTTGGTTTTCCGAATATCATTTCATGAATCCATATGCACGAAAACTAATCAAGAAATTTTTGGTTCTATACAGAAGAAGACATTTAATTTCAAGTGTCCTCTACAGAAGGAGACTTCAAGTCCTGATCATTTGTAGTACTAGTTGTTGTGAGAATTATGTGTCCATCAGCCACTGGCGGAGTTGTTGGAGAAAGGCGAATCGTTTGTTTTTCTACTAACTTTCCAGAAGCGTCTATTTCTTTGACATCCTTTTCTAAATCTAACTTGACATTTGGAGCAGGAGCAGCGGCAACAGTAGATAATCCAACTGATTTCTTCTCTTTCTTCAGTTCCTTGGAAGTGTCCGCAATAATCTGATTAATCAATAGATAAAAATTGTTTATTCAATATACTCACTTTAATTAAAACGAATTGCGTGTGACTTTCTCTCACACTCTCTTTCTAACACTATTTATTATTCAATTGAAATTCATCTATGTTCTACCATTTTGAATATCAGTCTGACATGAATTTCAGTCAATAGTAAAGATTGTTAGCATGATTTCCTTACTTCCACAGGGCCAGCAGCTCTGAGGCGACCCATGTCGACACTTTCAAAATTCTTTCCATACTGATCATGAAAGGAAATGGAGCATCTTGCATTATTGCGACTAGGATGACCATCTTCACTACTGAGACATAGTTTGGATAAAGAAGTCATATAAGAATTTTCCTGATTGTAGAAAATTGAAACAAACAAATAAATAATACTATAAAAGGGAAAAAGAAGTTTACATATTATAAGATGCAAATTTTAATTTAATGAGATTTGGAGCTTGGATTAATTACCATGCGCTTGTAAGAACCATATTGATCACGAATGACAACGTCTGATACAGAACCGGTTGCAGAAACTATGCTAACAAATCTACGATGATCACATTCCGCAGATAGTTGGTATATAACATCCTGCAAAATAAGGAATTGCAAAACCATATAATAACATTACATTAATAAATATAAAGATGCATATGAAATGTGAAGATTGATTAATATTATGCACCTGGCCAGCTTTCAATTTCATGGTATGCACATTGCCAGGAGGAGGGTTTCCACATCTTTTCTTGGAAGAAGTTTCTGCAGAAGTAGTTTCAGTTTCAGAAGGTCCAATGGGAAGAATCCGTTCTAATTTTCTCTTGTTTGAAGAATCACTCAATACTACATCATCATCGCCACCTTCTTTCTGATGACTCTCCTCCATTTTTGCGCCAGCCGGATTCATTGCTACATCATCACCTTTCTGATCAGTAGTTGAAGAATCACTACCAGTGCTCCCATCTTTCATTCATGCATCATCTTTCTGATCAGTAGTGGAACTGATCATCTTTTGTACCTCGTTCTTGTTGGTTATTTGATGAACTATAGTGGTTATAACAAGAATGAACAAAGAGAATTTATGATACAAAAGGTTTGTATATTATTTAGCAGGAAAGACTGGTGTACTTATACAGCCATAAGGAAAATAGAAAGGCAAATAAGTTGCCACTAATTAACATAACTGATGCCTAAATAAAAGGAAATCAAATCAGCCACTTAATCTTTATTGCCTAGAATTTAGGAGAATTAAAACTGACTGAGAAGCTTCAAGGGTCATTCATTAAACACTCCTCCTTGACACTGGAGCTGCATATTTCAAGCCTTTTTCTCATGAACTCAAATCTAGCTTTAGGAAGTGCCTTTGTTAAGATGTCTGCATGCATTCTGATGTTCTGTTCTACAATAGACCAGTTGAACTTCACCATCCTTCTGAACTTCTCTTAGATAGAAAAACTTGATCTTGAAGTGTTTGGTTCTACCATGGAACACTGGATTTAGCAATTGAAATTGCAGCTTGGTTGTCCACAAATATCTTAGTACTTTCTGTTTGAATCATGTGCAAGTCTATCATGAGCTTTCTGATCCAAATAGCTTGGTTCACCGCAGCAGCAGCAGCGATATATTCTGCCTCTGCCGTTGATTGAGCTATAACTTCTTGTTTTTTTGAACACCATGAAAAAATTCCAGAAGCCACTGTAAAACAATAACCTGAGGTGCTTCTCATGTCATCAACACATCCTGCCCAATCACTGTCTGAATAACCAAGAAGGCTGAAACTTTTAACTTGAACGAACCTTATTCCGTAATCAAGTGTGCCCTTAACATATCTCAGAATCCGTTTTGCAGCTTGAAAGTGAATTTTACTAGCACAGTGCAGGTACCTTGACAGTAAACTTACAGCATACATAATATCGGGCCTGGTTGCTGTTAAATACATCAAACACCCTATTATGCTGCTGTACAACCTTTCATCAACCCTTTCAGCTTCATCTTCTTTGCAAAACTTCTCTTTTTGATTCATCGGAGTTGCAGTTGGTTTACATTCTTCCATATTGAACTTTTTGAGAACTTCTTTTGCATATTTTTGTTGGCACACAAAAATTTCATTTTGCTTTTGTTGCACCTGCATTCCAAGGAAAAGTCATTTTTCCAAGGTCTGTCATCTCAAAAGCACCTTTCATTTCTTCTTTGAACTTGTAAATAAGCTCCTCATCACTTCCTGTAACGAACAAATCATCAACATAGAGTGATACAACAAGTATTTCACTCTCAACCTTTTTGACATACAAGGTAAATTCACTTGGACTTTTTACAAAGCCTAAGGTAAATTCACTTGGACTTTTTACAAAGCCTAAGCTCATCAAATGTGTATCGATTCTACTGTACCATGATCTCGGTGCTTGTTTTAGCCCATATAAAGCTTTATTCAATCTATATACCTTCTCCTCCTGTCCTTGAACAACAAAACCCTTTGGTTGTTCGACAAATATTTCTTCCTCTAAGTATCCATTCAAAAAAGCTGACTTGACATCCATTTGATGTATGACCCAGCCATTTTGTGCAGATTGTGCTAGCAACAACCTTATGGTATCCAATCTAGCTACTGGAGCAAATGTTTCAGAGAAATCAACCCCAAAGATTTGGGCATATCCCTTAACAACAAGTCTTGCCTTATACTTGTTTACAGAACCATCAGGATTAAGCTTGGTCCTATAAACCCATTTGACTCCAATAGCTTTCTTATGATTAAGCTTGTCCACCAATTTCCATGTCTGATTTTTTTCAATCATATTGAGCTCCTCCTTCATTGCATCTATCCATTTTTTATCAGTTGCAGCTTCTTCATATCCAGCAGGCTCCATGATCGCAACATTACACCTCTGATAGATGTCTGAAAGTGATCTTACTCCTCTGACAGGTACATCGTCTACATCTTCATTCACCTCTTAAGATTCAATCTTGTCATTTTCCCAGCTCCAACTATCAAATTCCATGAATTTTACATCCCTGCTTACAATTATTTTGTTGTGGTGTGGTAAATATATTCTATAGGCCTTAGCAATTAAGCTATAGCCCACAAAAATTTCTGGCTCTGCTTTCTTGTCCAGCTTGTCTCTCTTAACCTGATGTATATATGAGAAACATAGGCAGCTGAATGTCTTCAGATTAATTACCTTTGGTTTGCTGCTATGTCAAGCTTCAAATGGGGTCTTTTTCTGCACAGCTTTTGTTGGCAATCTGTTCAGCAGAAAAACTGCAGTATTTGCAGCCTCTGCCCAAAATTTCTTTGGCAAACCTTTATCATGAAGTAAGCACCTTGCCATCTCCATAATTGTTCGGTTTTTTCTCTCTACAACACCATTCTGTTGTGGAGTGTATGGTGCTGTTAGTTGATGTTCAATATCTGCATCTTCACAAAAATTGTTAAATTTTTCACATGTATATTCAGTCCCATTATCGGACCTGATGACCTGCATCTTGCTTTCACTTTGAGTTTCAACCCAAGCTTTAAACTTCATGAAAATATCAGCAACTTCAGATTTGAACTTCATAAAATAAATCCAACACATCCTTGAATAATCATCAATGAATGCAATGTAATACTTACTGCCATTCAATGAGGGTGTTTTCATAGGTCCTCCCACATCTGTGTGTACCAATTGCAGCTTTTGTGTAACCCTCCAAGCTTTGTTTTTTGGAAAAGGAAGCCTTTTTTACTTCCCATATTGGCAAGCAGTACATTCTGGAGGCATAACTTCTAAATTGGGAAGATCTTTCACTAAGTTGTTCTTTTTCATGAAGATTAAAGGAGCATGATGAAAGTGGCCCAACCTCTTGTGCCAAAGCATTATGTTGATGACCTCTTTGTGCATTGAAGCCTGCTCATTGTTCATGAAACTTAAGGCAAAACTTTTACCTTTCATTTGAACTTTGAACACCTCTTTACCTTCTGAATCTTTAATCATACAAATTTTATCTTCAAAAAACACCTTATAACCTTTTTCCAACTATTGTGGAACGCTCAGCAAATTTTGATTAATTTCAGGAACATATAAAACATCAGAAATAAGTTTCAGACCTGTGTGACCTTCGATAGCCACAGTGCCTTTGCCTTTTACTTCAATGTATGCTCCATTTCCAATCTTGGCTTTAGAGGTGACGCTTTTATCAAGCTCTTTGAAAAGCTCACGATCGTAAGTCATGTGATTTGTACAACCACTATCAATAAGCCAGCTTTATGTGGAATGATTTGAAGCAAAACATGACGCAGTAAACAATTGCTCATCCTGTGATTCATCCTCAGCAACCTTGACTTCTTCTTGCTGCTGTTGAGATTTGCATATCCTTTCAATGTGCCCTAACTGACCACACTTACGACACTTTACATCTGGTCTCCACCAACACCTTTTTTCTGGATGATTGTTTTTTTTGCAATGAGGGCATGGTGGATATGACTGATTGCTAGTGCTTTGATTGTTGTTACTGCTGCGACTTTTCCCATTTTTGTTGATTTGCAGCTTGACTTGAAATGCACCTTCCATAGACCCTTCTTGTCTCATAAGCCTTCTTTGCTCTTGTGCCTTTAGTGCATGTAACACTTCTGCAAGAGTGATGTTGCGCAAATCTTTTGTGTTCTCCAAGGTGGCTATAGATGCTTCATATCTTTCAGGTAATGTCACGAGAATTTTTTCTACAATTCTTGAGTCAGGAAACTCAGCACCAAGCAATTTAACCTTATTGGCAATGTTGAGTAATTTATCAGAGTACTCTTTGATTGTCTCAGATTCTTTCATTCTCTGCATCTCAAATTCTCTTCTTAAGTTTGTAACATGCATGTTTCGTATCCTTTGGTCTCCTGCGTATTCTTCTTTCAGATAATCCCAAATTTCTTTCGCCGTTTTGAGAGTCATGACTCTGGTAAAGACTGTTTTTGAGACACCAGAAAATAGACATGCTTTTGCTTTTGATTTCTTGGTTTTTTTCTCTTTGTGGTTTTTAATCTGAGCCATGGTGGGATTCTCTGGAAGCAGAGGAACATCATAATCTTCTTCCACAGCTTCCCAAAGATCTAAAGCATCTAGGAAGGCTTCCATCCTCACAGCCCATAGATCATAGCTTTCAGTTTCACCATCAAAAATAGGAAGAGCAACGTGTGAAAAACTTGTTTCAGCATTCATCTCACAGATCCCGTAAGAAAAAATGCTTTGATACCAATTTGTTGGTTATTTGATGAACTATAGTGGTTATAACAAGAATGAACAAAGAGAAATTATGATGCAAAAGGCTTGTATATTATTTAGCAGGAAAGACTGGTGTACTTATACGGCCATAAGGAAAATAGAAAGGCAAATAAGTTGCCACTAATTAACATAACTGATGCCTAAATAAAAGCAAATCAAATCAGCCACTTAATCTTTATTGCCTAGAATTTAGGAGAATTAAAACTGACTGAGAAGCTTCAAGGGTCATTCATTAAACAGTTCTTAAGATCCTTCTCCATTTTTTAGTCACAAGAAGAATAAATTTTGATTTTCTGTAGTTAATGCAAGAAAGTTACTATGGAATACGAAGAGTGAGGATGAGAGAGAGAGAGAGAGAGAGATTGATATGAATGAAGAGCTGGCTAAGAAGAAACTACGCAGCTAACTGCTTCTAACTAACATAACTGAAAAGTTCCAACTGATCAATAACTGTTAACAATTTGAAAATTCTTGGAAGTTTTTGTCTTTTGGCTTAAAAAATTCTTTAAATTCTGTTTGATTTGAAAATTCTTATATTTCAAAAAATTCTTTTAAGTTCCAACTGCCCCTGCAATACCATCCGAATGATCCTCCATCCGCACCAAAAAACCTAAGGCCCGTCATTTTACAGTAAATAAACAAATCAAGCCATAAATGCGACCGTAGAGACTATGAAAAGAATTTACTATTCCATATATGTCAGATTATTGCATCATGAATCCAAATGTTCAGATTGTTTCAATAGGACATATTTCGTCTACAAGATAACCTTTAGAGCCAAATGTACCATTGTTGCAGTTTATTTTATCAAAGAGTACCTACAGGGAAAGGCATTATTACGATGTTTCCCAATAAGAGAAAGTTGTTATACCAATATTCATGTTGCTGAACATCACACAGGTTTAACAAAATAAAGTTATTGTACACTGTCTACACAGGTTTAACAAAATTTTCTTTTTTAAGGAAAATGACTTTTTTTTTTAGTGGTTGAATTTGAGGTTCAATTTTAAAATATAAAGCTCATTATTCAAATTTAAACCTTTAAAATATAAAGCTCATTATTCAAATTTAAACAGCTTCTTCTTTTAACGCTTAAAACACTACTGCATAAACCTAAACTAAAAGAAACTCATTCTATCTCATCTAAGTTGACTCAAATTTATATTGACTTGGATAAAATATAATCATTAGTACCGTAGTGTAACTCAACATCTACGAGTGAAGTTGTCAGAAAATTATTTATCAATTTTAAAATCTAAAACAAGATTTCAAATAGTGTAATTATGTTGGATTATTGTTGAAGAGAAGTCTTCATTATATAGGCTTTAGTTGCTCCTACCCTTCTCCTCTCACCGATGCGGGACATTTTCTGTTTTCCAACTCAGAAGTAAAGAACTAGGACAATCTATACTTTATGTAAATAAGATAAGATAACATTGATGTTCACGCATATATTGTGCACCCATACAAATTGAGTGAAATGAGATAAAAATCAATTAAATTGATGGTCAGGGAGCTTATATTATCCTTGCAGTCAACCACGTATATTTCATGATTATGCAAAGTCACTGTCATTGTGCAACTATCAATCTATCTCATATGATTCCTGTTGATAAGATAAGTAAGGTTGTTCTTGGTAACTTGTTATTCAAAAATTTCCAAGTGACAAGAGATGCTTTCGGTAGACAACATTTTATTCCCAATAACATCCTTAACATTTTGGAAAACTTAATAGTCAAGTAAGCATGCAGGAGTCTGGATAACTCATAAGATCTATGACAAACTATACTGTGAAAAATTAAATTTATTAACGATATGAATATTAAGTGTTGCCGCATAAGAACTTTCATGTAATTAATGAAAAGACCACATCAGTAAAACTGATTCTAAAATAGGGTTGGATGGAAAATTCAGAAAAAATAAAACTGGGGGACCAAAAGCTGAGTTTTCAAATTGGGAAACAAATCTTAATAAAAAAAAAGGGTGGTAAAAAATACATTTAAATCTTGAGCATTGCTATATCTCATGAGAATGTGTCCCGAGCGGATCAGCGAAATAGCATCGACCCAATGAACTTGCTTGCTGGCCGGAAAACATGGGATTGCATTGGTATAATTTGAAAAGACTTTTAGTTAAATATGGACTTGTGAATTATTCGTGATACTATTTTTCGCTATAAGGAGCAATATCCTTAAATCTTTATTCTAAGATTTAATGTTTCATGTTTCTAATCTAAGGCGGTTAAAAAAAAAATTTTAAAAGATCAAAATGGAATATATTACAATGAGCAGACTATAATCTCAGCATAAGATGTATTAAAAAAGATAATCAAAAATTACGACACACGTTCAAAAGAATGGAACAGAAGTTAGCCAATACCCAAACAAGAAACCGGCATTTGGCACCAATTATGAAAACTATCATGAAAAACAGCAAATTTAACCTTAAACCCCAGAAAGAGCGAAGCTTGATGTTCTCCACAAGTTGAAGAGGAGAATTTTCTTTACCGCTTATATCCTGGCATTTCTCTCCTTCCAAATCACCCAAGAACTAGCAAACCAAATTAGATCGTAACAAAACTCACATAGTAACAAAACTCATAACCATAAAGTTGAACCCTTTGTTTGGCAAGACAACAACAACAGCTTGGAGCAATTCATGAGGAAATGGATTATGACAACACTTTTAAATTAAGTTTAAATTCATGAGCTTGTAGCATTTGATACGAGAGAATAAGACTAGTAAACCTCTTCTTCTTCTTTAGGACTAACGAAGTCATGCACTAGGTGACATGCTTGGAATGTTCAAATCTGAGAACGTCATGGATACAAAATCCTTGACTACATCAACAATTTCTTTAAAGAGTCACATTTTTTATGAGCGGACTGAATTTGAAGGTTCACAATTTTAAAAACTAAAACCCGAGATCCAAACTAAGTTCCAATAAAATACAAGTAGAGTAGGTTTTATTTGCCCTATCGAAAAAGTCTCTCGGGCAAAAGATATTATCATTAGTGTTATCAACTTTTTATTTTAATTTAAATTTTATAATTAAACAACTAATGCACTCAAAATTTTAAATAAAAAAATTGACAAAACTCGGTGCCAATTGAGCAATTTCGTCCACCTGATAGCAATGAGAACTCTCTATTATATACACATTAGTTACTCCTACCCTTGTACTCTCACCGACGTGGGACAAATTCTGTTTTCCAACTCAATAGTAAAGAACTAGGATAGACTACTTTCCACCATTAATCTTCATCTTTACTTCTTGGTATTATTTATGCTCTATATGTCCTTTGCTTTCTTCTTTCTTGATCGTGATCATTAATTTCTATACTCGATACTAACACACATTTGCTTCCACGTTGTCTATATTGTTTGTGAAGCCTTGTGTTCAACTATGGAGAATGTAGTTAACACCATTTGAACTTTATTTTGAAGGCAAGATCCAGTTTCCAATTCCCAACTATCATGTTCTACCCAACAAAAGAAAAAAGAAGTCTATATGTCCTTTACTTTCTTCTTTTTTGATCGTGATCATTAATTTCTCATTCTTTCTAAAGAAATGTACAAGATACTTTTAGAAACTACATGAAAAAGAAAATGATAAGGATAGCATCATGATTCTCATGTGCTCGGCATTGGCGACTTAACACAAGAGGTCATGTACTCAACAAGGGCGGGATATTATAAGAAATTCAAACACAGAGTGGGGGAAGTTGCACCCCCCACGAAGGCATAGAGGTTGAGGACAATTTTAGGACTAAGGAGAGGATAAAAGGAATGGACAGACATTGGAACAAAGATCAGACAACTATTCTACAAAAAGAACACACATATCGCCCTTCTAAGATCATTACCAGACAGGGTAAGAATGATCGTACTTACAACAAGGACATAATCAAAGGTGATGTAATCTACAAATGAGGCTCTCTAATGAAAGGGAGTTTCAAGCAAAGAAGCATGTGTAGTAGTTGTTCTTGTTTTTTAAGTGGAAAAGACTAATCTTTTGGGTGAAATGGACATTGCAGTTGCAAAATTGAGGATATTAAACATTTCTTATACCCATTAACAAGCATCAACAGAAGTTGATTCGAATTAGACAAACAACTTAACAAAGAAGAAAGAACAAAGAAAACAACTAAAATGTATGTAACGGTGAGTGCTCGGAAAAAAAGCGTTTGAACATTGAGTTGGGTCGGCTTTAATCAAACCTTTTATTGGACACAATCAAATTTCGTTGATTTTGGTCGGGTAATAACTTCTATATTGTGTCAAAGTCAAAACAACTTGTTCATGAGCGAGTTGATTTGGTTGATTGGGGCCATGAGAAATATTTTAAAAAAATTCTCAAAAAATTGGAACACATGAAATCAAATTGAAACATTTTTAAATCAACATATAAAAGTCTTATCTATATTAACAAGAATGTAAAATTGAAACACATGAATTAAATTAAGACTAAATTCTGTAATTTAAAAATTGAAACATGAGTTATGTTGAAACATTTTAAAATTAATATATAAAAGTCTTAACTATATCAACAAAAAAAAAATTAAATGACATACTTAATTTGAGGGTTCACATTTTTGAAATCTAAAACCCATATATGTAGAGTAGGTCTTATTTACCAAGTTGAAAAATTCACTCAAACACAATATTATCCTTAGTTTTATCAACATTTTATTTCTATCTTTCGTTTTATTTTATTTTAAATTGTTTAATTACACAATTAACGGACAGAAACGAACACTTTCCTTGATTGATGAGTTACCAATAATAATTCAACACAACTAATAACTCACCATTTATGTAAATGTCCAATCCATTCATTAAGTGTCTAACTTCAAAACCCACTTGGATTGGTCTAGTGGCATTGACTTGGAACCTGAGAGTGTGCTCATCCTCGAGGTCTCACGTTTGATTCCCTCTTATGCCAATTTAAGTGTCTAACTTCAAATTTTAATTTTTTCTATTTTTTTTAAATAACTCGCAAGCAAAGGCGTGCAATTTCCAACTCAATAGTAAAGAACTAAGATAGCCTATATGCTTTCTACCATTGATCTTCATCTTTACTTCCTGGTATTATTTATGCTCTATATGCCATTTACTTTGTTGATTGTGATCATTAATTTCTATACTCAATGCTAACACACATTTGCTTCCATCACTACTACAGAAATGACAATTCACATCGGTGGAATTCGACTTTTCACATCGGGTCCCGGCCGATGTAACTAAAGGTGAAGTTGTATGTCTACCCCTTTTCACATCGGGTATTTGCCCGATGTGAAATCTTCTTTTTCACTTCGGGTTACCCAACGCTAATGTGATAAGTGTCGTTAAGAGCTGAACATAAGAGTTTTCACATCGGCAGTAAGGAAACCACCGATGAGAAGTCAAATTTTTCAAAATAAAAAAATTATTTTTCCCATCAGCATCAGGCTCAACTGAAGTGAAATCTTACTTTCTTATTAAAAAAACAATATTTATGCCTCCTTTTTTACTGCATTACCATATTAGATCTAGTCTTTATCTTATATCATATCAAAACCAAAAAATTTCTTACTATGATATACAAACATGCATAACATAAATTATCCACAATTCTAAATTTAAGTGCATCACAATAATATAAACTATCCAAAAAAAATTGTTATTAAAAGTAAATACATCTGTAAGTTCTAGTCCTTACCTACGTGATTAACAAACATGCATAACCCAAATATCAACAGTTCAAAATTTAAGTACATTACATTAACATAAAATTATCCAAAATCTTATGTTACTAAAAGTAAATATATTTGTAAGTTCTATTTCTTACACATGTTCTTTGTATTTGGAGACTAAGCACTAACGTCTAGCTAGTACCTGACTTCATCTTTAAATCAATCACAACCAAAATTTTATTGTTTACAACCATTAGACTAACCCCTATAAATTTTATAGTCGACAATGATCTCAGTAGACAAAAGTTTACACTACATAGTTTTGAAGATTACACTACATAGTTTTAACAATAAGTATACCAAAGAAATTAAAAATCTCATGTTCTCGAACAATAACATGTGCCTAATTAAACTTCATATTGTTACACTTACATACCTCAAAAATCGAGGGCAATACACTTACATACCTAAAAAAGATCCAAAATCCTGACACGAGGCAAAAAGATCCAAAACAGGGTTCATGTATATTGGTCAACATGCATCTATTTATATGTTAAATCAGCCACTATTTATCTCTTTCCAATCTGACTCTTAGTCACACCAGAAGCATAACAACTTTAGCTGACAACTAAGTATGAGAAACTACTTACAGCTCCGAAGGCAACACCATTGAAGCCGTGTGAAACTCAACTTGTTGTTGGAGGTTCAGGAGTTGGATACACAAATAGCAGGAGGAAGCTCAAAGCAGCCCAAAAACTTGTAACTACAACATAAATAGATTAAAATAAGTTAGAAATACAGGGGGATATTGTTTTGTCCTGAGACCACAAAACTGTCAGTTTATTCATCAATTGAAAGACAAAGTCCAAGGATCCTGAGTTGAGTAAATAGACCATCAACAACATCAATTAAACTATGCATACCAAGATAACTTCTTCCTACAAATAATAAGCAAGGGGAGTAATAATCATGTGAGGAAGACCACAGTTGAGAATTCCATCAGTGGTACAATCAACATAGAAAGCCAGCAAGTACATCTCAATCTTGCTTATAAACTTTGCACAATCACATGTATACATAGATAAATGACATGAGGAAATAGCCAACTTATGGTTTAGTAACTCATGTTATGTTGTTGTTACACAAGTACAAGCTAACAAGACTCTTGAGGTTTCTAAGTTGTAGAGGAAAAGTTCCTTGAATGTTGTTTTTGTACAGCTCACGACATCCAACGAAAAGAGAACCACAGTTAACACTAAAGAATAATAGAGACTAAATTGATGGTTTGTTTCGATTAAAACTACATAGAGGCTAAACCTAAATTGGGTATGCATAAATAAATAAATAAATAAAACCTTACTTCTGAATTTCTATTGAACTTAAAGTTAAAATTCCATGAAAGAAAGTTGAGGCTAGATAAACAAAAGAACAATAAAAAAACAACTTCTGTGTATATATTAGAGTAAAAACTAGAGTATAAACTGATGTAGTGCACTAGTTTACTATTCCATTCCTCGCATAAAAAATCACTATTTTATCTACACTATGAATTAGCTAGCACTACCCATCTTATCAAATAGTGTCGAGCTTGTCAAAGAAAGCAATTGCCTAGACTAGTGTCTCGTATAATAAAGAAGATACATGAGAAAAATTTAACAAATAAAAAGACACTTATCAAAGAAAGCAATTGCTTAGAATAATGTCTAGCTTGTAAAAACACTAGACCTTATGGTACATATTCTCTAACATCAACCAGGTACATATTCACTAACGCGATAAAAATAAAAATTGAGCATAATTAAACCATCCTAAAAAGGCTCTTAAACTAGATGAATTAAAGAGATTGCAAAATAAAATAATCCAATATCAAAAGCACAGGAAAAAGGAGGTTCGCAAGTACAGCAAAACTTAGAAAGCATTGCCTATCAAAGAAAGCAACCACAATGACCAACTGAATCACAAACTAAAAGCGATTTAACAAAAAAAAAATGGCATTTATCAAAATAATGCAATTGCAAGTATGAAGAACATCCAGTCGCAAGCAACAACTAACAGTAGCTAGCACTTCAAATTCATGCAGATTGGATATCTAGCTTGTGAATTCTAGACCTGAAGGTGCACTACTACTAGCACTTCAACTTTGGATCATATTATATAGTTCACAAATCCAATTTAAAACTATTATAACCAGACTAAAACAAAATTATACATAATAGCCAACAATCAAGTTGAAATAACAGTAGAAGCACATATTCTATATAACATCAACTAGGTACTTATAGTAACTATTAATCTAATAATAAAAATTAAAAGTAAGCATAATTTAACCATCCTAAAAAAGGCTATTTTAATGTTTACAAAATCATTTCATCAAACAAAAAGGAGGCAAAAACAAAACCACTGCTTTTAAAAACAGTACCCCTACATAAGAACCAGGAACGAATCAAACCCCACAATCTCATTGATCTAAAAAGCTTGCACTGACTTTCAGTGAACGACATGATTATTAGACTAATAAGATTCCCAACAGAGATACCCCATAAAGAATATGCATACAATTCAAGAAAACCATGGACAAAAAGTACTACAAATCCTCAATTTAGTATCACATTGAGGAACAAAACAGATATATATAAACACAATGCTCAGAGGTTCACAAAAGGCTGCTTACCTGGACACGTCTCTTGTTCACTCAATATCTCCAACGTTAAGTTCTTCATAAAGTGCATAATTAATCCTAAGTTACACATGGATAAATAATAAATACCACGAGAAAATGCAAAATCACTAAATAATAAATAAACAAACAGATAACAAAACAGAATTCAAATCAAACATACCATAGATAAATATAGCGCTGCTCGTATTGCTTCTCCTCGGCTAGAGCAACATTAGCTATAGCTCTCTCATAAACCTCCACAGTTCTTTCCTTATTGCCGATACTCTCTTTCCATCTTATATGATCAAACCACAAATCATAATTCAACAGATTTTTCCTCACTTCATCTTCATACTAAAACCTTCACTTCCCAACAATAGCATCCTCAATCTATTCTCTATCACCATACTTTTTCTCAAATGCCAAAAACTTCCCATACAAATCCTGAGCCCTCCCCTTCGGAATATAATCAATTGGAAATTTATAAATACACCTTGCACGCTCTGACTCCTTACACCTTTCCACAAACTCCATAAAGTAAGAACCAACCTACAAATCAAAAAACGAAAACCCTATCAGATCACACAAATAAAAAAAATCCACATAAATAAAAAAAAATTAAAATGCAATTTAGGTTTAGATATGAGAATGAAGAGTGAAAATTGTTCATCACATATAACGAAAATGTAGAGTAGATCTAGATCTAGAACGAAAACCTAAAACTGATGAAGATCTTGATCTCGATCTTTTGATTCGAGTAGATTTGAAAAGTAATTAGGGTTCAAAATTGTTTACCTCTTTAGATCTGTAATCCATTGTTGATGAGAATGTGTAAAGGACAGCGTGAGTGATGGTGAGAACGACTGCGGGAGAAGACGAAGAGAGCTGAGAGATTAGGGTTGAGTGATTGAAGATTTGTATTGTTAAAAAACATAAAAACTGGAAGCTTGAGAAAAGAACATTCAATTCGTAAATCTGAGTGTGTTCTCTCGGATCTATCACCGGCACCTATGTGAAAAGTTCACTAAAAATGTGTGATATAAAGTTCACTAATATTACCAAATTACCACCGCGTATATTTTCCCTCAGGCATTAGTTCCACTGATGTGAAAACTCTTTAGCATTTATTTTTCCCTTCAGTCATTTCCTCAACTGATGTGAACAACTTCTTCAAAGTTCACTAAAATTTCAAAATTGCCACCACGTGTCTTTTCCCCTCAGGTATTTCAACACTGATGTGAAAACCCTGATGTCAAATGTATATTTTCTAGTAGTGCATGTTGTCTATATTGTTTGTGAAGCCTTGTTAAACTCTGGAGAATGTTATTGACACCATTTGAACTTTATTCTCAACGCAAGATCCAATTCCCAACTACCATGTTCTACTCAAAGAGTTGTTCCCATTAATTCTAAAGAGAGGTAAAGTACACTTTTAGAAACAATATGAAAAAGAAAATAACATATAATCTGTTATGTTGGGAATTGATAGCCTTCTACTAGCATTGTGGGTTTCAAGCAAAGAAGCATAGGTAGTAGTTGTTCTTGTTTTTCAAGTGGAAAAGACGAATTCTGAGTGAAATGCAGAGCATCGTTGCAAAACCTGGAATATTGGATTTATGCAAGATAGTTGACGAGGGGCTGGGAGAGTGAAAGATATATGATTGTTGAAGAAAAAAGATGGTGGTGGTGGTGGGCTGGTAGGGTTTTGTGAAAATTGATGAAAGGAAAGAGAAAAACAATTAGTTGATAATGGTCATTATAAGATATATAGTAAAACTACATGATCAAATGTATCAATATATGGTAAAAATTAAAATTAACGAGGGTCTTTTGTTGATCACCTACGAGGGTCTTTTGTTGATCACCTACAATGTCAAAATACACTGCCAGAATAAAAATACTATCGGAAGCATGCTTCAGATAAACCCCCACATTTTTATTATCCCTAGTATTTTTCTTCAAAAAATCTTACCATACATTGGCACATCAAATTGTTTCAAAAGCAATTGTATAGTTGTACTCAAATTATGAGCAGTGATTGAGTAGTTTTGTAGATGATGCTACAGAAAAGGCTTTCATGGTTAGTAATGGAATGCCTATCGTACGTACCCCACGTAAAGATAACCTACACGGAAAGTTGCTATGTCTATGTTTTTGTTGCTTAATATGACACAAATTTAACAGACTAAAGTTAGCATACACCACTTGAATGTTGCACAAACATCGGCCAAAATAAAATGTAAGTGAAAATCCAGGTACAAATTTAGTCTAAATGAATATGCAGATTCAGCAATAGCTATAAATCTGATCCTCGAAGGCTAGCGTACTTATAACTAGAACTAGAAAATGGTAGGATTATTCCCGTCTAAAACCGAGAAAACGGAGAAGTGAAACCTAAATATATTTCTGAGCAAAATTAGCTCATGGATCTTGGTCTTCTCAACATGAATGCACACCGAACTATCAATTTCCTTTGTTGGTTGGTTACAGTAAAACCAATTCATCAGAAGGATAGTACCTGTTTAATGGCCGTAGCATATCCTACTTAAGTACAATTTTATGAAAATAGGAAGTGAAGTTTATCCATATAAAGGGAAAATCTATTGTGCACCCGTACAAAGTGAGGGAACTGGTATAAATGGTGCAAAAATTCCATTTCCAATCCCGTAAATGAATGGCAACCGAAGTTGAATAGCAGTGAATCCATGGGTTATTTGATTGGTTGTAAATGGATAAGAGCCCCTGTAAAATTCAAAATAACTGTTCATTTAAAGATTCTTAATTCGCAAGAATATATTTCGCATTATAGCAAAAGAATGCTGAACATACCTCAAATTGTACTCATTGAATTTCTTAACAACAGATATTTAAATTTAAGTGTATTACATTTTGATCCTTCTTGCCATTTCGGTAAAACCTCATCTTTGAGAGTCACAATACTGAGGAAATTCACATTTGCACAAACCTGCTCTAACCTGGTATACACAATTAAGATATTTTTACGAGAGAAATTGAACACAAGAAAGAAGTCGAAACAAACAATTAGTTATTAATTATTACAAGTTAAAGGTTGCAGGCACTGACAAATTTTAATACCATCAGAAAAGCATATCATTATGTAATAGTAAGGTTGAAATACACGGTATTCAACACATGCTTTTTTTTTTTCACTTCCTTAAAATGGTATCATAGCCTGTATGATACTAAGGACTTAGAGCTTAACCCTTGCTACTGGCATTCAACACAACTATGCAAAGTATTTCATTTCATCCTATAGTTTACAGGTAAGATAGCTTGTGTAGTGTCTATAAACCATTCATGTTCCTTCACTCAGCATCTTAAGCTTCAGGGTATGATGGTTTGCATCAAACAGTAGTAAATGCATGAGCATACAAATGGTTCTGAAGGTGTTTGAAAATTGAATGTTATCATTTTTCAAATCGGCTAACCACCGGATTTAAAGGAATGATGTACAAGAAAACTAAAGTCTACATCAAGTTACCAACAAATCAAATTAAATAGAACAGAAGACAAACGATAAAAAAATAGACACAAAAGTACATGTGAAAAGACACAGGATTAAATATAATGAGTCGCAACAACAGACGTGGCTGCTAATGAATAGTCGACAAGGGGACTCTGTTGATGGGATTCATTCACATGAAAATAAGAATTTTATTTTATTTTTCTATTGTGCTGAACACAAGATATTGAATCGCTATAAGTAAAATATACCAAGGGTTTAATATGGTTGGACGGACATAAAAATAACCATGAGATCAACACACCTTACGCAACGTAAAAGATACCCTTCTTGAAGCCCTTCTGATGACTTTTCCATCCACTTTGTCTATCTGCAGCGTTAAGAATTATATTCAGGTGCAAAAACATATATCAAGGCACATGTAAATACACTTGAAGCAGAGGGTCTATCGTAAGTTTTCTACTAAGATTAGAATAGTCTAGATTTCTAATGGAAATGGTCTGAAATTAGGACAGCAAATTTCCCTACCACAAAACAGAGGAGGAGAAATACAAACTGCTACTTGAAGTTAGGTTAGGTTATAAGTTCACCAAAAGACCATGTTTTGGAGTTAACATTCCCTTATCAAATTGATACACTCATACATGAAGCGATCAATGTGTGCGCAAAGCAACATACGGAAATACAAGTTGTCTGATGAACAAAAACACAAATAATCTTTATATCGTAGATACATATCTCAAACAAAAATATTTAGTAAAATGATATATTTTGTAAGTATTACATTAGAAATTTGAGAAAAAACATGGCAATCTCGTGAGCAAAAAGGGTTTCCACCAGCACTCATGATTTTAGGATATGGTTAGCATATTTTTTCTTGAATAAAATTTTAAAATGGCCAAAACCACTCTCATATCATGATTGGGAACAGGATTCTGAAATGTAACAACTTTCAATATGCAAAGGTAGAAAGAGTATACTCATTTCTTGAACATTATACCTTATGATGTGGAATGTAATGATGCCATGCATATCGTGCTTCGCCAGACAAGAGTAGCAAAGATCTAGGGGGGAGATAGAGCGCCCTCTTTATACAATTTGAACCATCTTCTGGACATTCTACTTTTGTGTCAGTATTTGAAGCAACTCTAGGGTGCCAATCACCATCTTCGTATTGTCTGAATTCCATAATACAAGGCCCTGCTAATGAAAGGCTGAAAATTAAATCTTCAAATGCAGAGTGAGTGTCTATATGAGGTGACAAACCAACTCCAGGTGGGTACTCATTTACCTGTAACAGAGCAACATTCAAACTTTGAACATCCAACCCAAAGAAACAAGTATTACAACTCAAAGCATTGGATGGTGTTCAAATAATAACAACTAACGAATGAACAGATATAAATAATAATTTTTTATCATTAGATGAAAAAGTCATTAAGATTGAGTCTAGTAGTAAGTTAGCATACCGTAAGTTGGTCCAAAACTATTCTATCAGGGTCAGCATTCTTGAAAGTTGGACATGATGATATTCTTTCAAGTATTGGAGAAAGAAATGAGGGAAGCTCACCTAAGCATCGCTTTGTATTAACATTTCGAATCTGCGCAAAGCAGAAAGGAGAGTCGGGATTAATCAAAACTATCACATTATTCTGCAACTTATTGTCATATAACACAAATTTCCAATAAGTTCAGAATAAGATCATCAATTGTATTAGAACTATTATTTTGTTGGATGTAATGGGAAAAGGATGTACAAATATCAGGAAAAACTCACATCATAACAAAATTCATAGCCATAGTGTTGAACCCTTCTTTTGGCAAGACAATTCCAAGGTCTGCTGTCAACAGATTGGAGCAATTCCTAAGAAGATGGAAAATGATAACGTTTGTAAGTAAAGTTCTAATACAACCGACAACAGAAACAAACATTTTTTGTTTTTTTTTTTGCGACCGCAAAACAAACTATTTAAAACAAATGAATGCGAGAAAAATGTAAATATATTAAGCAAAACAATATAGCATTTGATATGAAAGGAAAAGACTAGTAAACCTCTTCTTCTGTAGCACTAACGAAGTCATGCACTAGGTAAAGGCCTGGAATGTTGAGATCTGAGGCTGTCATAGATACAGGAACCAAGTCCTTCACTTGATCCTGAACAATGTAAAGTGTAAACCCATGAATAAACATAAACATACGGTAATTGCTACGGTGGAAAAGTGGCTCATGTGGTCTTCAGTGGACCGATACTAGAAAATCGCTTAAAATTTTGATGAAGACCGACATCGCCAACTTTAAGTAGCAGTTCAAAAACCTCCACATCCTTACAACCGAGACAATCACCTAATTGAGTCTTGATTCGAGAAAAACAAAAACAAATATAAGTAGAGTTTTGATGCACTAATATTCGTTTTCATTGTTTTTTCCCAAGTCACCATCTTAGTCACAAGGAAGAGAAATGTTTGTTTTAGAATTTTGAAGCACTTTCAAGCATTGATACCATGAGACATTTCTACACCCTAAAAGTCACCTAAATATGAGTAAATAAGAACATGTACCATATAAACATAAAAAAAAGAACATAAACATAAATAAGGAACCAAGCCCCTCACATGATCCTACCCAATATAAAGTGTAAATCCATGAAAAAACATAAGGCAACTGCTAGGGTGGGAATGTGTCTCATATGGTCTATGGTGGACCAATGCTTGAAAACCACTTAAAATTTGGATAACGACAGACATTTCCAATGCCAGCTTTAAGTAGAAGTTCATAGTCCTCTACGTCCTTACAACTAAGACAGACATGTAATCAATGTTGATTCAAGAAAAACAAAAGAAACATTTATAAACTGAATTTTAAGGCACTAATATTCGTTTTCATTGTTTTTTGTTGAACTAGTAACGATTGGGTCAGCATCTCCGTCGTTTTTACGAGTAATAAGATGACCTTCTACTTAAGGGGAATAACACCAACCAAGGTTAGAGTTTCAAACGATGTTCAAGTATCCCATATCAGACATTTCTCCGTCCTAGAAGCCATCTAAACATACATAGGAACATGGAACATAAACATACATAATAACATGAACTTTACACTTTTGGTGCCAATTCAATGCTAACAAATCACTAAATTAGCATGTAACCTCAAGGTACAGAAATCAAATCCTCTTGGGATGGTTATAAAATGGCCATCCATGCCACGTTACAACAACAACAACCAAGCCTTATCCCAATAAGTGTAGTCGGCTACATTGATAATATTACGTCATAATATTCTATCATAAACAATATTTCAATCCAACTTATTAATCTCTAAATCTTTCTTAATAGTTGTATAGGTCTTCTTCCCTATAGTGATCTATGAAGCACGAACAGTCCTCGATTAGGTGTCTCCCGGTGTCCGACATTTGTCAGTGTCCGACACTAACACCAACACGACACATATAATTACATTGAATTATGTCATTTCTCAAAATATTATCCGTGTCGGTGTCCGTGTCATGTCTGGTGTTCGTGTCTGTTGTGCTTTATAGATAGTGATTGACTATATCCTCCATCTGATATACTCTCCTTAATCAATAAAAATAAATAAAAATCTCATTTTTAAAAAAATAAAAACATAAACATAAATATGAAACATTGCAACTACGAATCTACTACCTGTGGATTTGGCTGAAGCACAGAATAACGAATAAACAAAGAACGACCACCAAGTTCAGGACAAGGTTGCCCATGCAATGCCCTTAAAGCAGATTGAGAAGAACCCACATCAGAAAAAGACACAATGACACGTGTCCCACTGTCATCAGCTGCATAAACACCATTGAGTTCACCAAATTTGCAGAAAACAGAAGCAATTTCATCATCAGAAATTCCAACAGCTGGCCCACAATTTGCTACGAATAGGTTTGAACTCAATTCATCACCATTCTTTGGACGACCAAACCTTGGCAAACCCATTACTACTATGTATATGGATTCACTCTAAGATTCATCAATTTTGTAAATTTTTGTTTTTTCGATTTCGATTGGTTGAATTGAAGTGAATCCGCTAAAATTTAGAATGAAATTATGTGAATATGCAGTTTGAATGTTGAGGTTAGGGATAAAGTTTCAATCTTTATCGATTTGGGGAGAGTTTAACTTTTTTAATCTGCACACCCCAAAACTACCTCGATAACAAAATATAATAAATTTGTCATTTTATCAATTATTCCCTCATTTTCAAATTATAACAAAAAAAAACTCAAATCTAAAACATAAGAGCTTGCAGTATAACTTTTGTTTTTTCTTCTTTCAAAAAATAAAAAAAAACTTTTGTGTTTTCTTATGGTTTTTAAAAAAAAATATTAAATTAAAAATGATAAAAGTTTTTCTTTTTTACTTATAATTAGACCATCAATCCGTGCTAACGTACGGGTGTGATATGGAAGGTAATATTTGACGGTAATAGATAACAAAATAGTTTAGATGAATATCATGATTGTCATATAGTATTTCATAATATTAAGAAGCATAGACGTTGGTATAGACGTTGGTACTGTACACTAATTACATATCCAGGATATACATTCTACCAACACTATTATTCCTTTTCCTTTGAGTTTTTCTTCCTCTTCCATCTCTCGTTCACTTTTCTAAACCTCGTCTATCTCACGACGTTGCAGTTTTTTTTTTTGCGTCTCTTTGAAAAAATTGATTTTTTTTGACTGAATCTTTGAAAAAATTGATATATAAATTTATCTGCAAACAAAACCATTTTTATACAAAGTGTTTGCCAGCCAAAAAAAAAAGCAAAGCTAAACAAATTAACCTAAAAAAATAAGAAGATTAAAATTAGTTTAAGCTCGGTAACGAAGGTGAAAACAAATATTTTTTAGGGATGTAAAAATCATCGTAGGTTTCAAGTTGATTAAAAAATTCATTGACTTTCAAATTTCTGTGTTAGCTTTAGCATATGGATTGAGATAACCAAAGCCATTAAAATGGTTTTGCAAGAAACTAATTAATAGAGAATGTGCAGAGAAAAAGAATTAGGAGGTTTGGTAGAGAGAGAACAAGGAAGGAGACCGAGTTCAGAAGAAGAAAGCGCGTGGAAACAAGGAGTAAAGGGCGTGTACAGTTTAATTGTAACTTTTAATGTGATCCGTTGATTTCAATCCAATGGTCAATATGCAATGCTCTTACCTCTCACTATAAATCTCCGCTCATTTGATACACCTTATATATATATATATATTTCATTTCCATGGTTTCTCTGGTTTCTCTAAACTGAAAAATAATTCAGAATAATAAGATAAGAATAGAAAAATACTAAGAATAATAGAATAAAAACATTTATTATTATACACATGTTTCTTGTGTATAATATATATATATATATATATATATATATATATATATATTGTTTTAAATTTAGTCAACAGTTAAGTTATGTTTTGCAGTGTAAGGAAAGAGTTAATGGAATACCTTAATCTATAAAAATTGTTGAAAGAATGGAAGCTAGCTACTTACTCCCTCCGTCCTTGTATATAAGCTCACATTTGACTTTATTTTTGTCCTTAAATATAAACTCTCTTTCAAATTACTAGATGCATTTATTATTTTTTTCCTAAGCATACCCCTAATTAATACTACTACTAATTTGTCTTGAAAATGAAAAGTCAAATTTAATACACATATAAATAAAAGATAATTTGGTAATATTAACACACAAAACAAATATATTAATTACACTGACAACATTTCTTAAGAAATATGAAAAAGGCAACGGGTGCCTACATTAAGGGACATAGGGAGTAATATGAAAGAGTTAACTGAAACTTCTTTAAATGTGCCTTAAATTTAATTAATTAGTGGCTAACATGTGATATTTGATTATAGTTTCTAATTTTTCGTTATAATTAAGTGTTTCTCTTCTCATTTTTATTAGCCACCACGTATAAAGCAAAAACTACGTAACAAAATGAAGTCTATTTGTGCATGCAAATATTCTCATGATTTTATTTGATGCATGGATAACCAACCTAAATTAACCGAGACACTAGCGCTGACAGCCTATCCAACCTAAATGAAAACTTATACAAATAAGGTACCTTAGTGCATGATCCAAATAACTAGCACTAGTAAATAAATGAAGTCGTAACCTTTGATTTGAATACTTCATTTGTAACGTGTATCTTGAATATATTCTAGAATCTATAAAAGAAAAAAATTACATGAGAACAAGTGGTCCATACGAGTGTAGACAAATTAAGCATTTAGCATATAGGTATGAGAACGTAGGTTGTAGCCATGCTAAACGGCATGGTGGTGGATACTTAGTAGTTCCTTCCTTCTCATGAATTTCTATAAATTGGTTTGAATTAATCAGATATAGGTCTATTCATATTCATTAATTAATCGGCTAATAAATAGTCAACTTAAGCAAGTGTTAGGACTTAGGAGTTAGAACCGACATTGAAGTTTCAACATGATTGGGACTTAATTAAACGGTGTCGTCGTCGTCGAAACTTCTTTTGGTGGATTGACTTTGTCTAGAGAGATGCTCTACTATTTAGTTCATTCATTTTCTTCTTAATCATCATCATCATTAACTCACACAACACAAGAAGAAGCTCTTACAAGGTTTTCTCAAAAACTGTGAGGTTCTTTGAGGTATACTATTTCTCACTCATTCCTAATTTGTTTTTAATGGATTAGTTAATGTGGTTTTGTTTTGGAATAGGTTTTCTCTCACACAATGAATGAATGAAAGAATGAATATTGAATATGTGGTTTTGATGCTTAAATGTGAACCTGTGTTCCACTTTTGATATATAGTAAATGTTTGATATTTAGCTTGTTTGCATATTAGAAATTAACATAATCCTTGACCAAAAAAACTGGTTATTGAGAAAGATGTTGAAAAAAAAGATGTGGTTTTGTTTTGAAATTTATTTTTGAGGGATTGAATTTTTTTAATGATAAAGTCATCATTAAAAACATCAAAAACAATATATACACACACAATAGTTATAAAAAAAGTTATTCAATAACTATTATTTACACTTACAATTTCTTTTTTCTATCAAATTTTCTTTTACATTCTTTTTTGTTTCTTCTTTTGATCAGTGGGAATTTCTTTGGAAACAAATATGATATTTTTTTTGAAGGGGAAACAAATATGATATAAAACACACAAGTTTACTTAAACGGAACTTGCATGCATATATTAACACATGTTATTAACCATTTTTTGTTGTTGTGTCATTTTGCTAGCTTGACAATGAATTATAGATATTATATTGGGCATTTGTTTCTACTTCTTAGTCTTACTTATCTTCCGGTGAAATGTTACTCATCATCTCAAGATGATCTAAAGGCAAAATACTAAAGCTCAACTTTTTAAATTTTTTGTGGTTCTTGTTTCCGCTGAATTAATTTTGATATAATAAGTGAATTTTTCATGTTTACAATATATATGTTTCATTATATTGCAGACTTACATCGTCTACACTGGAAACAACGTTAACGATGAAACTTCTTCATTGTTCCTTTACCAAAATATGCTACAACAAGTTGCAAAGAGGTTAGATTATTTCCTCATTTTTTTAGCCACTTAATATAATAAAAAAGTCATTGTTTCACGGCCAAAAGCCTTCAATAATGTCAAATAGACATTGATTATCAAACATTTCTGATGTGTTATTGAAGACCCAACATGGAGAATTTGGGTGTCAAAAAATCTTATTTAAATGTTTTTGTAGACTCTCATTGCTAATTATCGATAGACATGATTTTCATTAAGTACTTTTTTTTTTATGGTCATGTCAATCAATAATGTTGTCGAAATATATGGTCCATGTCAAATAATGAAAGCTTTAGAAATGACAAAATTGTTGATGGATTACGCATGTTATTAAGGAGTAAAGATCCTCTCCATTTTCTAAAATAAATCACTATTTTCATTAGTATGGTTTTGGTGTATGGATACCTAATTTACTGTAGAAATATGTGTATTTATGTATTTACTTTTTGTAAAAAATAAATAAATCATGTATTTACTACTACAAAACTATAGTAATAGAAATTGCATTTATTTTAGGAAATTGAGAGAATCTCAACTCATGTTGCTAAGAGTTTGAAATTTTTGTTATTTGTTAAAAAGAAAATAAATTTAAATGTCATAGTAAACTATTTATCTTATCCTTTTTCCATGATCATAACTTTAGTAATTCTACACCAAAGTCCGTACTTCACCATTACAAGCGTGCCTTCAGTGGATTTACGGCAAAACTAACGGTGGAAGAAGCCGACAAAATGGTTGGTATATGCAGACGATACCTTTTTTAAATAAATATATATCATTCTAGCTACTTGAATATTTGTTAATTATGAACATTTGAAGTGTAGGACTTGATGGCGTTGTGTCTGTATTTCCTGATGAAAAGAGACAACTCCTTACCACAAGATCTTGGGACTTTCTAGGATTTCCTGAATATGTGGAGAGAGAACACAATGAATGTGATGTCATAATTGGAATTATCAATTCTGGAATTTGGCCGGAATCAGAAAGTTTCTGCGATAAAGGATATAGTCCACCACCAAGCAAATGGAAGGGCATTTGCCAAGCTTCTGATTTCACTTGTAACAAGTAATATGATTCGACTTCTTATACACGAATATTCTTACGGTTGCACAAAAGTTTAGTTATTTCAAAGCGGATGTTGTTTGATGTATGGTGATCTAATGACTCATATTTTACCATTATCAAATCAACTTTAAATAAAATTGATGTACGGGTTATATAATCTTCATTCTGCGATTGATGTCGCTAGTGCTAGTTATGTCGACTATAGAAAATCAATATTTTTGCAGATAATGTTAAGATGCTAATAGTTATTAATATCTTTTGTAGCAAAATAATTGGAGCTAGATATTATAGAAGTATGTATGGAGATGACTTCATAAAAAATAATATCATATCTCCAAGAGACACAAATGGACATGGGACTCACACATCATCAACAGCGGCTGGGAACCTAGTTAGTATGGCAAGTATGTTGGGTCTAGGCCAAGGGACAACAAGAGGTGGGGCTTCATCGGCACGAATTTCAGTTTACAAAGTATGTTGGTATGATTGATGTAAGGAAGTAGACATTCTTGCTGCATTTGACGATGCCATTGCTGATGGGGTTGACATAATATCAACCTCAATTGGAGGAAGGGTGGAGAATAGTAAATATTTTAGAGATGTATTAT
Organism: Medicago arabica; assembly: GCA_946800305.1. Taxonomy (NCBI): domain Eukaryota; kingdom Viridiplantae; phylum Streptophyta; class Magnoliopsida; order Fabales; family Fabaceae; genus Medicago; species Medicago arabica. Next base: position 46,851,699 of record OX326970.1, read on the forward strand.
CCATTGGAGCATTCCATGCAATGCAAAATGGAATATTAACTGTACTTGCGGCAGGAAACTCAGGTCCACAACGTTCATCCTTAACAAATTTTTCACCTTGGGCAATTGTTGTTGCTGCAAGTACCATAGATAGAAAGTTCATTACCAAGGTCCAATTAGGAGATAACAAAATTTATGAGGTAAATCCCTTTTTCTATTCTATGCTAGAAAAATTGTTATTTCATCTTCTTTTGCTTAAAAAAAAGCCGGACAATCGTCTCATTTCTTAAATATAAGTTAAGATAATTGTTTTATGTAATTTGATGATATGGATATTTAATTAGCTATGTATATGTATAATAACAAAATACATTTGACCTTAAGGGAGAATTGTATTCTATTATCTATAGTGGAGACGCGCCAAATGAGAAAGCAGGCTTCGATGGACACTCATCCAGGTAGTTAGCCTTCATCTTATTGAAATTAAAAAAATAATAAAGGGAAAGAAGGTCTTCAGTCACTATAAAATCATCAAACTTCAATTTTAGTCCTAAATACTTCTTTATTCAATTTTTGTCCATTTTATTTAACAAAAAATTGAAAAGACTAAAAAAAATCTATATGGAGTTGAAGTTAAGAACTCATAATTTTATTGGGATACTGAATATATTTAACCAATAATATTTTGAAATGATCATGTGTGGTTTAAAATGGACTTTATTAATTTGCAAAAAAAAAATCTATTAAAATTGTATCCAAATTGCAGAAATTGCTCAACCAATGCGTTGAATGATACATTGGTGAAGGAAACATAGGAGCTCCGGAAGCCGTTAGAGCAGGGGCTGTTGGTGTCTTGCCAGGGTCAGAAATTTGAAGATTTCACCTACCCTTATCCGTTGCCATCGTGCTACCTTCACTCGAAGGACGCTGCCAATATACATAAATACATACACTCTACAAGGTATCAAGTGAAAGTTAACTATACACTAGCAATTATCTAGAGAAGTATACTCATATAAAGTCTATTAATCAATACGCAGGACTCCAAATGCAACCATTTTTAAGACCAGTGAGTTCAAAGATGATTTGGCACCCATGGTTGCCTCTTTCTCATCAAGGGGTCCAAACAATGCTACACTTGAGATTCTCAAGGTTACTTTTCTATGAATTAAGAAGATAAATACTTCTCTACCATTTTAACAATATTTGTTGTTAACTTTTTTGTTTGTTTAATATTGTAGCCCGATTTAGTTGCTCCTGCTGTAGACATTATAGCTAGTTGGTCTCCAATTGCTCCAATTTCTGAAACCTCAGGTGATAAAAGAACATTGGAGTTCAATATTATATCAGGAACATCAATGTCATGCCCGCACGTGTCTGGTGCAGCAGCATATATCAAATCATTTCATCCTACATGGTCACCTGCTGCTATCCGTTCAGCTCTAATGACAACAGGTAATATAAATAAGTAGTGTCTCACAATAATCAATGCATAAGAAATTAAACTTCACACATGCTTAGTTTTAATTAATATTTTAAAAAATTTATATGTTAAGATAGAGATGCAATGCTTATTTACTTATCATTATTTGATTTGAGCCAAGTATAATTAACTTCGTATGTATTACGTTAATGTAAATAATTTTTTGTGTGATCTTCTGTTTTAGCTAAAAATATAAGTCCAGACCCTGCTGCAGAATTTGCTTATGGAGCTGGTCAAATTGATCCTACCAAAGCTTTGAATCCTGGTTTAATATATGAGGCAGATGAAGGAGACTACATAAGATTTTTATGTGGTCAAGGTTTTAATGCATCAACTTTACAACTAATCACAGAGGAAAAAAATATTTGCTCTCAGATAGAACATACAACTACAAGGGACTTAAACTATCCTTCTTTTGCTCTCAAAGCCCCACATCCCAAACACCATATAAGTGGAACTTTCAAAAGGACAGTTACAAATGTTGGATTGCCAATGTCTACTTACATAGCAACCGTGACTGCTCCTAAGGGACTCAATATTTCAGTGACTCCGAGTGTATTGTCCTTCACTTCAGTTGGAGAAAAGCAATCTTTTGTTCTCACCATACTTGGAAAAATGAAGAGATCTATTAGGTCTGCTTCCTTGATTTGGGATGACGGTAAATTTCAAGTAAAAAGTCCCATTGTCATATTTGATAAACGGGCAGAGAGCAAGAGTGACAATTTATATTGCATAAATTACATATATATTGTAATTTTTAATTTACTATTTTATATTATTATTATTGAATAAATTGTAGACGTTTGTTAAAGAAAAAAAATGTATCATCTTGTTCATTGATTCATGATGACTCAAAATCTTTTGTTGAACCTACATATAATATTGCAAACATTTTGTTTACATATAATGGAATTATTCTGTTACAACTTACATAAGAAAAAGGAGACCAACCATGACAAAATAAATGTTTAATTGCATTTTTTGTCCCTTAATTTATTTTAGATTTTAAGTTGGTCCCTTCGAATTTTAACATTTCATGTTAGTCCAAAATGTTTACAATATTAGAATAAGTTGGTCATGTCTATTCTCTGTTTGAACATGACACTTGGCAGACAAAATGTACACGTGGACAAACAAATTACCAGCTGGATTAAAAAAATGCCATCTAATATTAATAAATTAAAATAAAAAAGAAAAGTCAAAAAACTATTATAAAATCAAAATTAGATTAGGATTTGGGGGAAATTGAAAACTAGGGTTCTGTCGTCTTTCTTCCCCAATTTAAATCAGGGGTTTTTAATCTTCTTCCCCAATTGAAAATCCGAAGGCATCAAAAATGGCGATGAATTCATCTTAAAACTGTGTGTCTAGGAGGTCTTTTCGTTATTTTCCGTTCAATTCCAATTCGAATCTAAGTGTGAATGTCATTGGAGCTCAAATTGTAATGGAAACCCCCAAGTGCAGGTGTGAAAATGAACCATTCTGTCTTCTTGGTACTGCAAAAACCCAATCAAATTTTGGACGAAAATTACGGGGATACAAGAATTATAAGGTTATATGTTCTCTATTTTATCTTTTTTTTCTTCTCATTAATAGACATTTTTTGACAAAAACAAAAAGGATGTTCATTCATTTAAATTGATAGAATACATTAGGGACAATAACATGATCAATATCGTTAAAAATGTAAAGGGTGAATTTGCAAACAAATTCACAACATCCAAATTAACAGCATACAACGGCAAAATGCCTACAAATAAAATCTAAGACACCAGAATGCTCATCCTTCTGGATCTGCAACGTTGACACTCACATCATTGATTGAATTTGTGTGTTTGTTTGCAACATTGACACTCACATCATTGATTGAATTAATGTGTTTGTCTGAAGTTGATCTTTCAATGTGAACCAAATGAACACCGCGCAACAACGAAATCACGAAAGAAAAACATGATGTATGCGGAAATCACTTATTTAGATCGAAAGAAAAGAGAAAAAATATGCACATGGGTGATTCTAGGTCAAAAATTGACCTAAAATCACCCCTCCTCGATGAATGAAAGAGGAAGAAAACTTAGAGAGAAGATGGAGTTTCTCTCACTAAAAAACTAGGGTCCAATTAGTGTGCTTTCTCATTAAGAGACATATTATTCTCTGTTTTGATTTTTTCCTCCTCCTATAATTATATAAAAGCTTAATTTTATTGCAGGGACCTCATGATGTTGGTTGTAATTTATTTATTTGGTTTGATGAAGTTGAAGTTCATGTTGATGATGAGAAAATTGAAGAAATTGATACGGTGCTTGATGAATACAAGATGAAGATTAAGAAAGATGGCTTAATACTACATGAAAAAGACAAAAAAATTGCAGGTCAAAAGAAGAAGATTAAGAGGATGAAAGAAGAAATGTTAACCACTAAAAGAATGCTGAAATTTTTTCAATTGGATTTTTATCTATTTATGTTTAGTTGTAATGTTAATTGGAATGATATGGTCAAAAGGTGATCATTGATAAAAACACTTTACGGAAAAAAAACCTCTCTCAGATGCTCTTCGTAACTCACTCGCCGGAAGTCGTAACGGCCTCGTCGGAGTAACTTTCGGTAACGAATTTGAAGTGGTTTTCACCGTGGCTTTGCGTAGATCTTGTATCGTCTCTGATTCCTTGTTTCTTCCTCCTGTTTTATCGCAACTTATTGGAGGTTATCTCACTGTTCTGATTGTTTTTGGGTACGACGAAGTTTGACGCGACGCTTTGTGCTCGCTGTTTTCCGGTTTCTCCATCCTTCTCTTTGTTCTGCATTCTTCTGCTGATTCGATGATTTGTTAGTGGAAATTTTTGTCCCCGTTGGAACCAATGACGCCGGAAAAGGTAAAGAGTGATGGAGAAACTTTTGCTCAAACGGTTTCGCTAGCCTGTGATATCCTATTGAACAATCTATCACCATAGGTTGAAAAAGGAGCTTGCAGCACCTTGGAAAGAAATCAAGAATTGGTCCATTGTTCCTCTGGGTAGAGGTTTCTATGAATTCAAGTTTAACTCGATTGAAGATATTCGTAAAGTCTGGTCCCTGCGTTTGGTGAATCTCAAACCAGGGTTTTTACATATCTTCTGTTGGACAAAGGACTTTAAGCCGCAGAATCAGGCCCAAACTCATGCTCAAGTGTGGATTCATTTGAAGAATCTACCCCAGGAATATTGGAGATGGAAAACCTTGTGTGAAATTGCTTCAGCTATTGGAACTCCTCTCACAATAGATGATGATAATAAGTCTAGGCTTTTTGGGCAATTTGCTAGAGTGCTTGTAGACCTGGATTTATCTTCCAAATTCTACCACTCAATACTTGTGGAAAGAGATAACCATGTGTTCCAAGTAGAGGTGGAGTATGAGAAACAATTTCCTTTTTGTTCACATTGCAAAAGCATTGGTCACTATATTCAACAATGTAAGAAAATTACTAGTAGTAATGTTGCTGATATAAATGGTAGAACTAAGCAACCTCTGAACCATTTACAAAAATCTGTGAAGAGAAATACTAATCCCTTGCCTGGCAGAGTATCGAAAGAGAGGGTACTAGACAATGTAGTTTTTATTGCTAAAGATCTAATGGTGAATATGGAGGTGACTGATATCGTTGATAAGGTCCTCTATGAAACTCATTTAGGGTCTCATGAGGATTTGACCTCCTTGAAGGAGGTTTCTTTGATTGATGGCATTGAAGGGGAGGTTGCTCAATATGTGCAAGCCATGAGATTTACTAACTCTGAATTTGTAGAATGTGAAGCTAATATTACATCGAATAATTCATTTGCAGCTCTTGTTAGTGATGAACATGAGGGGGTTGAAGAAGGTGGGGCTCCTGAAGTGGCTGCTAAATCTGATGCAAATGGCAAAGGCTTTTCTTCAGTTGGTGTTGAGGAGGACTGGCCTCATTGCTTGTTTGAATCAGCAGTCACTATTGTAGCAAGTTGTATTAGTGCTGAGAACATGGCAACTAGCTCTACTCCAATTTGCAGCACGTATGTTTCAAATTCAGAGATAAAGAAGACTGGAGCTCTTCTCTGCAGCAGCCTTTGCCTCATCCTATCACTATTAATCACATGTATCTAACATGTGATAAGCTTCATGTTTTTATTATTTTGGAATATGTGAATACTGGATTGGAAACTGCAGCTGCTTCAACTTCTGCAGCTCAGATTTAGTGTGGTCAGGATGCCAAAAATTTGGGGAGACCTTGTTGATGAAGAAACTGATCCTTCCTTAGAGACGGATCTCACTCCCCACCCGATGGAAAATTCATCCATTTGTCCTGTTAAAAACCTTCACCCTTTTAATATGATGGATATCAATGTTGAGGTGTTGGTACAAGTCCCAAAAGACACCATCGTTGCTCCAATTCATAGTGAGCTTGCGTTAAGAAGTGTCGCAATTTAAAAAAAAAATGAAAATTTCCCTACCTATTTTTTCAAGCGTTAATGGATCTTCAAATTCTCACATAGGAAACCCTCATCCATAGTATCAAAAGATAAAATTCATTGAGCTCTACAACATGATACCAGTGATTTTAGAGAGTAATCCTCTATTTTATTCCTGTAATGATATAATTGTCTTCATTTCAATCCGCCAAAGAATTTTGAAACAATGGATGTATACTCAAATTTATGTACTACCTCAGTTCCTAAATATAAGATCCTTTTGAAGGAAAAAATCTCTTTTTATAAGATCTCTTTAGTATTTTCAAGTACATTAATTAATTCTTTACCAATATACCCCTATTTATTTTGTACATTTTTCTTCAATCAAACTTAAATATTATGTTGTAAACATACACTAATCATATGTCATTAAGGATAAAATTGTAAAAGCAAATGTTAATTACAAACAAATTTATTACAACTTTCACCTTTCTTAATTCCCATATTTTTTCAAAAGGGCCCATAATTAGGGAAAGAGGTAGTATCATTTATTATTAATTGCCAACAAGTTATCTTCGTCTTCTTCTATGGGTTCGACAAGGGGGGATTTTGGGAAAGCTTTGAGAGAGTTTTGCATTGTCGAAGGTTATTATCTTCTCGTGTCAGATGTTTTGCCACTGGTTGCCAACTAGAGAGTATTTGATTAGGCGGGGGTCTTAATAATTAAGGGAAACATATGAGCATGTTTTTGTAACTTCTAGGTTTGAAAGTCAAATTTGGTACAAAATTTTTGTTTGGATTCGTGTGTCGATAACACTTCCACCGGATTTATTTACTTTTTTAGAGTGTTGTTGCATCTTCCTCCACCATAAAAATTTGACCAAGGGGTTGTTTATTGATATGACACACAACTGTGTAGTCAATTTGGAAGGCACTCAATAATATAATTTTTTAACAAAAAACATCGAGTGCTTCAGAGGTTGTTTATGCTCTCAAAAGAATTTCTTGATAGTGGCTTTTTGAAGAAAAAAAACTTTGGCACTCCATGTTTATTAAAATAGTGATTTGGAAAAACCATATGCACTACACACATTCTAGAAAATCTAACATCATATGTTTATCGTGTTAGTGATCGGAAACACCCAACCATTGGCAAATAAGGGAAATTAGCGTGCCAAACAGGACCAAAGCTTCCATGTATGTCATTCCCGATCCTCCTAGCCAATAAAGACACGCATCCAAATCCGTTCACAAAGGAAAGCACGGAGGGTCTCCTCCACGACACATTATTATTCAGCTAAGAGAATCTCTATGCGGCAGCAAATTATTATGCCTACATGATCTTTTATAGCACTCTACATTAACATACCAGGCCAATCCCTCTCTCACAGGCGTATGATAAGCGTCAGAGCCCAATGAGGCCGACACCCCTCATCCCCGTAAGAGGCAGCAGTAATGTCAATTTCATTTGTATGTCAGTTCACTATTTTAGGTACACATGCAGCCACTTTATCTGGCGTCAAGGTCGAGTTCCTCCCATTTGTCAACGTGATGATCAGAGTCCCCGTGCGAACAAAACCACTCATACGCGCATCGCGCACACGAACAACGCCAATTACAGATACATCACTCGGCTTCCTGGAGAAGTCCAAAGCGTCTTCACTGATCGGGCACGAGATCAGACAAAGACCCTCCACAGGGGGCAAATAACCTATGTTAGTAAGTTGCAAATATATTACTAAGGTTTACAAGTTATACTTAACCATTTTGCAGAACAAAAAACAAAATTGACTGAATGAGCTAAACCATCAAGTCGTACACATCCAAGATAAGGGTATATAAATAGGGCGTGACACGTAGAAAAATGGGTACACCTTAGTTTTCTTTCATTTTCTTTCATTTCCTTTACATACATGCATATTATTGTGTCCAGCTAACCTTGCAGGTTAAGCCGACCACGAGTCCTTCTACTTTTTGCATGACTTATGGCGTCCTGAGCACGACGAGTGCCACCCTCGCAACTATCAATTTAAGCAAGCTCTTTATGTCAAAAGAGGATAAGGGCTTGGGGGCAACTGTTCTAGACCGGCTAAAAGGCCATGTCCAGACAGCAAAAGCCCAATTATAGGGTAAGACTCAATAAGGAACCAAGCCAACACTCTCCCTTATGCCTCTATAAGGAGAGCTCCACTACAATTCCAAGTAAGTGAATTATTTCCCTCAAACTTGTCAACCTCTTTGTTACCAATATGACTTGGACGTCAGAGCGCTTGTGCAGGTACAGCTCACCTCCATCTCACGGTCTCTGAATATGAAGATTGTTGTTATCTCACCTTGGTTGGGCTTAACTTTGTTGGGAACAGGCACTACCGGTAATGTTTCGTGCACGAACATGGTTTATACATTTGCTGATTTAATGCCCTTTATCGGACTTACTTCTTTCGTCCAGAACATGATTTCGTCATCGAGCTCAATTTTATCCCTGAATTTTACCAGATTGTGTCATTTTATTTGGCTTAATACATCATTTGGTCCCTTAATTTATTTTTGGTTTTCAATTTGGTCCCATAAATATAAAGTGTCTCAATTTGATCCCATAAATCTTCTTCCGTTTACCATTTTGGTCGTGTCCGTTTGTTTTTTAATGTCTAAATTTTTTTATATTGTTTCGACCATTTGATTGTAAGTCCATCGTATACCACACTGAACCACCAACACTCAATTTTTTCCCTTTCTTCTTCTCCTTCCCTCTTCTTCATCTTCATCATCTTAAATTTTATGTTCATATAAACCCATAAACAATTGAACAACACAAGCCTAGAGAAATCAAAAATTGATTAAATGATTTTCAACATATTCATAATTATAATCTTTTTTTATCATTTCTTTTATTCATCCCTTAACAATTGATTCACTTCAACCCAAATCCCTAACCCCTCTTTTATTCATCCATTCTTAAATTAATTTTGACAAACAATTCGAATTTCCTTATCAATTTCTTTGCTTTTCTTATGCAAGGAGTAAATTTGCAGATCTGGAAAAATTAGAAATCACACACACCTTCCTCAAAGCCTTATTAACCTTTTCAGCAATCTCCAACTCTTTTTCACCACCGGTGCCCAATCAAAAACCACACATACCAAACCAGATCGTTCACCACCACCACCTCAACATAACTCTCAGATCTTGGAGTTTGTAACTTCTATTCATGTTGTGTTCCACTTCTTGCTACGTTTCTAACTATTGTTCATGTTGTTGGAAAATTAATTCCATCTTGGAGTGATTGTTCTCGGTCTAATTGGGTCAATTAATGCCTTTTCCAACTTTATCAATTCAATTTTGCCTACTGTAATTCAATTAACCAATTTAATTCTAGCTTTTTCATTAAACAAGTCTTTTCATTAATTAATTGTTGTGAGGAAAATTATTTTCCGTTGCATTGTGTTCTTGCATTGTTTCCAGATTAACAAATTCAAATCTAGTTTTTACTTTTTATTATTAAAAATGAGATTCAATTGATTTGAGAGTGAGAGAGAGGCCATGATATGAGATGGGTTCATTTTGATTTCTTTTAATAAATTTTTCTGAGTTCACTATTGGTTTGATTGATGAAAGTTGTGAAGATGAGGGTTTTTTCTGGGCTTGTGTCTTGCTGTTTTTTTAAGTTGGGATGAAGATTATGTTGAAGATGATGAAGGATAGAAGGGAGGAAGATAAAGAAAGGAAAAAAAAATTAGTTGTTGGTGGTTTACTATTAGCTAAAATATACCTTCTGATCCAACGGTTATCTTTTGCTAAAAAAAGATCAAATGATCAAAATATAAGGTCTATGGTGGATCACATATAATGTTGGTCTACCTTTTATATTTATGGTTAAAAACTAACGGAGATGACCAAAATATATAACTGCAGAATATATAAGGGACCAGTTTGAGACATTTTTTAGTTAAGGGACCGAATTGAAAACCAAAAATAAGTTAAGAGGTCAAGTGATGTATTAAACCATTTTTTTAATTTCGACACTTTTAAGAGTACCAAATTGTTGTTTAACCCGTGGGAACATCCAAACTATCACAACGCAAACATATCTGCATTGACTATGTTAATTATTTTATATATTTTACCAATTTTCCAATGGTGATACTAGATGACACCAACCAAATTTAAATTACTACTCACAAGAGATGAGGATCCATAATAATTCTTCAAGGAAAACATGATATGAAAAACCTTATGAGACTTCTTCAAGACTCGAATTAGGATCGCAACTGTTTTTCCCTTTTTTCATCGATTTTGTTGTTATCGTATTTTCATTAGAAATTTGAGAAGATGAATCAGAAGTGGATTTCGATGTTGTAGATTCGACTTTCCTTATATTTTCTTCTTCATTTTTCCTTCTCGTTGATGAAGGCTAAAGAAGATTCCGGAAAAACTTCTCCTCCCTTATCTTCGTAATTCTTCAGATTCATAATGTTGTCATCCTTTCTTGTTTAACGTGTGTTTGACGAACAATCATGAATCTTCCAAAACTGCGAATTTGTTGTTGAATCCATTGAATCTTGTTGAATATTTTTTGAGAAAGATAAAGAATCTCACGTCGCGGATGAATCAATGGAAGAAAGTGTTATGTTGTCGAAGATCTCGTCGAAATCCATGGAAAGTGCCCCGTTGTCGGTAAGACGGAGAGCAGTTGTACCTGCACAAGCGCTATGACACCCAAGTCAGATGGGTAACGAGGAGGTTCACAAGTTTGAGGGAAAGAACTCACTTATATAGGCATAATGGATAAGGGTGAGTGTTGGGCTTAGTGTCTTATTGGCTCTTACCCTGTAATTGAGTCTTTGCTAAGTGGATATGACCTTTTAGCCGATCCAAAACACAACCAACAAAGGATGATGATCAAATTGAACTCTAGAAAGAACCTTTGTCAATCCCTTATGATATTTTAATCTCAATTCCACGTTACCGAAAACATGGTCTAATATTTTAAAAATCAGGGTTAATATGTTTTTACCCCCTGTAATTTAGGCGAGTTCCGGTTTACCCTCATGTAAAAAAAAAGTTTAGATTCCAACCCTATACTTTAAGATTCTTTCGTTTTAGACCCTGAGGCCAGTTGACTGGACAAAATGCTGACGTGGCATGCTGACTGTATAATTAATTTTGTTATTTATTTTTATAAGGCACACGTGGCATTTTGCCTATTTTTTAAAATAAAAAATAATATAATTGAAATTATATTAATTTAAAAATAAAAATAATTTAAAAATCTGAAAATAATTTAGAAAATAAAAAAAATCGCAAAAACAATATATTTTCAAAAAAAAAACCGAATTTTCTAAAAAAAATTATGGAATTCAATTTGAAACAAAATTCTAGAATTTTTTTTTTAAAAAAAAAAAAATTTAGAAAAACAAATTTGAAATTAAAAAAAAATTCACATTTTATTAAAATAAAAAAGTTTTTTAAAATTTTATCTACCAAAAACAAAAACTCTGGAATTATTTTTATTTTTTAAACTCTGAATATAATTTCAGATTTACATAATCTGAAAAAAAAACGATTTTATTTTAATTTTCAAAATCTTAATTTCATATTTTTTTTATTTTTTGAAAATAAATCTGAATTCTGATTTTTCGAATTTTTAAAATTTCAAAAAAAAAATCTGATTTTTTTTTCAATTTTGAAAAAAATAATCTGAATTTTTTCTATTTTTAAAATTAATTCTCAGTTTTTTCTTATTTTTTTATTTTTAAATTAATATAAATGAAAATAAAAAAATTAAAAACAAAATTAATTATACAGTCAGCGTGCCACATCATCATGTTTGTACAGTCAGATGACCTCTTGGTCTAAATCGAAAGAATAAACTTTTTTTTACAGGAGGTAAACTAAAACTCGTTCAAATTACAGAGGGTAAAGACATATTAACCCTAAAGATTATGTCATGACCATTCCACTTAGGTTCCCTCCAAGTAAATTTAGTACAAGTAGTGACCTCCATCAACCTACATTTATTAATCCGGTTGGAAAAATTTAAACATTTTCTAAGATTAAGTCGAGTTCCTCTTTCTTTCTTTTTTTCAAAACGGAACTCGCAATATTCTAATTTCAATGGATAATTTATAAAAAAAATATTGCTCCTTTGGCATTCAATGTTCCTCCTTTTCAATATTTTTTAACATATTAATTCTAATATATTTACAGACTTTTACAACTTACTCTTCAACATATTTTTCAATCTTCCCTTTTCCTATTTATTGGAAAAGCAAAAGCATTCTCATTGATGAAATTTCTTAAAATGAAAATACATAGGATAGTGTTTATATAGCATAAACACAGTTGACAAAACTACATAATTAACTCTATAATAAAACTATTAATGTCAAAATTAACTATAATAAAAAACTATTAACTTGCTAGTAAAAACCAGTTGACTTCTAATCGTATAGCCATGAATTAATGTCCTAACAGAATGAATGCCAAATAATGCTACTCAAAATCTAACCTGGACGATAAATCCTAATGATAATTGTTGAGTATGAATCTGAAAGTAGTAACTCTCATTTCCTGAATTTTCTAATATTGAATATTTTCAAAGGAATGACTTAACTTATCAAAGTTTCTTCCTAACCTGATTTTTCAATTGATTTTTTTGAAGAAATACGACGAACATAAAATAAAATAAAAGTACTCATGGAAATGGAATGACAAATAAAAGAAGCGTTAAAAAGATATATCAAGAGAACCAAAAAAATTGAGATCTGGCTACGCTAAAAAATAAAGATATAAGTAACGAATAAAATTTAGTACAGACTTGGCCAATCCCAATAGTTAACAACAAATAAGTTGTGAAAGCATCATCTTCGACAAGAATCTCAACAACTAAATAAAAAGAAAGAAAAACAAGAAACAACCTTTAACAAATTAATGATAAGGATGTAAGAAACAACAAAATAACACTTTTAACAAGAGAGTATCACGGAGTCCAATTATGGTGACACCCTATTGCTTGGTTCCAATTCCTTTGAGGCTTTTTTATTTAGGATATGATTGATTGAAACTATGGTGTCAAACTTAACAATACGACATTACTGATAATTCTTTAATATGTAACTGTATTAAAAAATTGATCGTTGGATTGAATGATATTATAACATAGACTATGTCTACAAAATTTTATATTAATCGGAAACCTTTTATATTAATCGAAAACCATTTCATACGACAATAAGATACATCAAAATTAATTTGTTTTTAAAAGTTCATAAGACGTTAATTTTTGCCTAATTGTTTTGGATGACTTTTAGTCGACGCCTTGATTTTTGCCTAGATTGCTTCAAATGGCTTCATGAGTCCTATGATTTCATCGACGCCTTGATTTTTGTCTAATTGCTTTGGATGGCTTTTAGTCACCGACACCATATTGTAGATCTGAGTATTTGTATTGTTTAATGAAATATGAAACAATGACTCACGCCTCTCTTATGAATTTTTTTAGTTTGACAAAATGAAAGTTATAAGCCGCTTGATTAATTAGATTTAATAGTTGAATTTGGTGTAAGTCTTTTTACTTACATCTAATGTCAATGGATCTATCTTATATATATATATATATATTCTCACAGAAGAATTTCAATAAACTGAAAACAATAGATAATATGAACCAATCTTATTTATGCAATTTTTATTACATTTAGGATGATATTTTCTTTAATATAGAATGATTGGTATAAAAGTATGTAGTAAAAGATAGTGATGTTTTAGGGCTTCATATCACGGGATGGAGGGAAGCAACACGGGGGATGAGGACATACAAGTTGGGCACATATTTCACCTGGTATGCAACATGGTGGTCGTAGACCTTGTACATTTCCAACTAGAGCGACTACAATAGCAATAAGTAATAACATAAACTTCAAAATAATCTTCAACATATTTTTCGTTATAACAAAGCTTGGTATGTAAAGAAAACGGAAGTGGTTATCTTATAGTGAGTGGTGTGTTGAAAAAATATCGTTGTTTATAGACAATTTTCTTTTTGACCAAAATTAATTAGAAAAAATAAATATCAATAATGTGAAAACCTTTTGAAGTAATTTTTTTATATCCTTTGACCGACTACTAATACCTTATTTTACTTTTTATATTTGGCTTTGAATTTTATTCTTTATTTTATTTTTGGTCAAGACTTTGACTTCTATTGTAACGATGTTTAGTAAATAATACAATTGAAAATTTTAACCCATAATTATATTCTTGTGTAATTTAAGATTAAAAAAATACAATTTTAATTCCATATTTTTCTTATTTCCAACCCATTTCAATTAAATCTATTATATTTTTATAACTTATTTCAGTATTTATATTAAAACATTATAAATTTCTAGAATATTTAGATAATGTATTTCAAATATCATTTAAATATTTAAAACACGACTTGATTCAAAACTTGATTCAAATACACACAATAATAAATATTTAATAATATAAGATTTCATTTTATTATAAGTAAAACAACTTATTTAGTCCATAAATTATAGCTAAATAGAGATTATCATTTCGTCATGTTGAACAAAAAAAAACTTTCCCCAAAAAAAAACTTGTTTAAAAAAATTTAATCACATTTATCATTGTCATCAAATAATCTTTTCATATGACGTATTCAGAAGCTATTAACGATGATGTCTTAGTTATGTGCCAGTAACCGACGATGAAGCTAAGTTTAACGGTGGCAAGGTCAATGCGATCGTTAGAGAATGAATTTTGTTAAACTTTTTAGTTGAAAATACACATGATATGCTCATTCAACAATCTCACAAAAATCTTGAGACTATTTGAGACATCGATAACTTTTTGTTGTCGTTGTCTCATACCACCACACTCGTAGCCTTTTCTTATTATCTTCCTTCATCGTAATTATTCCTTGGTCACGATACACTTATAAGTTTTTATATTATTGCTTCTCAATGTTGTCATTGTTGTTGTTCACGTTCCAATCAAGAAAATATGTTATTGTGCACCTTATATATATTTTTATACTAATACTAATTGTATTTCACTATTAATATTACAGATTCATAAATGTAGAGTTTTTTTTAAGTCAATTTGTTTTTCTAATTTATTATAATTATTTGATTTTTTAAACAGATATTTTTGGTTATTAGTATTATTTTAACTTACATTAAAAGGGCAACGTTATGTTATTTTGTTGTAAATCATATTACAATTTTTTTCATTCACTCTTGTAATGTTGAATTTTTCTCAGGAATCATACAATCCTTTGAAATATTAAAATCTCATAAAATCCTTTGAAATCTTAAAAGTTTATGTTATAAATCCATTAAATTCTAGTTTAAAAAACTTGATTATGAAAAGTCCTTTGAATAAAGTATTTTAAAATCCTACAAAGTCGATATAATTACACAAAGTCTTTTACAATTTTATTTTATTTTTGTTGCCAAAATAGTATTTTAAAATTCCATTCCAATACACCCCCTTAGACAAAGTCTACTAGGTCTTCTTATATCCATGAGGTATAAATGTTTAATGTCTCTTCAAACAACCTCCTTTTTTGAAATAAAGGTTGTTCCCATTATTAGGCATGTTACACCAAGTGTTGTGTTTGTATCCGATTGAAACAAAGTCATTCGTACGAAGATTGCTCTCTACGAGAGAATGTTATAATAAAATCTTATATCAACTCAAGCGTACTCTGACAACTTAATTAATTTACATATGACCTATTTACTCTCTTATTGAGAGTATTTACAATAACATTTCTGGTTCATGTTCTTGGTTTTTTCTTGATGATTTTATTTTCAATATAAGATAGCCTTTTCTTATTCTGTGTGGTGTATTGAACACTTACACATGTCCTTCTCCTCCTTTAGATTTTTACGAGGTAATATTACTTTGGTCCCTGAATGTATAACGAGTAGTCACAATAGTTCTTCAACGTATCAAAATTTTAAAATAGTTCTTGAATGTGCACTTTGTTATTCAAAATAGTCATTGACTCTGTTGTCAATAGCGGCCGCTTCCGGCGCTATCGCGGCGCGGAGCGGCCAAAAACAGCCTACCGCGTCAGAGCGCTACCGAGTCGCGTGTTAGGGAAAAGCGGGTTTCGCGGCCGCCTTTACATGGAGCGGAGCGGGTCAAATCACGCCGCGTTTCCGGGTCGGAGCACAAAACGTGAGAAAGAGAGCCAAAACGACTGTGTTTTCACGTTTTTGACCCATGTGACCCGTTTTCGACCCGATTCGTGCCTTTCATTCTGGGAATAATAAAAGCTCGTTATTGGTTTTAAAAAATAAAATTAATGCTTATTTATGATTTCGTTGACCCACATTGCTTGCTGAAAAGTCACGCAATGAATATGCCAGCTATTGCTTGCTATTCTTAATAGTATTATTGAATATTTTTAATGCTTTTCTTTACAAAGAATTTTTATTTTTTAACGGTACTTTGCTAACCATACTCTCTTCTTTAAATGATTTGACTATTTTTACTTTTGCTTTAATGATTCTTTTATTTTTTTTATTTTTAAAGAAGCCTTAATAATTCTTATATTTGATATTCTTTAAAAAAAAAAATCGTATATTTAATATATTACTTCATTACTTCATATATATTTTGATAGTTATTTTTCTGACAAATTATTTTAGTAGTTAACACTATTGGTTATTAATTATTTTTCTTAATTTTAATATAATTTTATTTTAAATTATGAATACTTCATAAATACTATCTAAGATATTTTAGTATTTCTTTTTCAACATTATAGTATTTTAGTATTAAATATATTAGTGTCCACGTCATGAAATAGCTCCCGCGTCGCGCCCGCTTACCGCGCCGCGTCAATTTTTTGGGTGGCCGCGTCGCGCCGCTTTTCTGCTTTGACAACAGAGGTCATTGATATTAAAATGTTTCATTAATATTTTCATATCAGCTCTTCAATATACTTATTTATTGTCATATCACTCCTTATAAGTACTTACTTGTTGTCATTCAATCCCTATATGAAAAAAGTTATTGCGAGTCTTGAGAGATTTTTTAGCACCAGGGACTATTTTGAAATTTTGATATATTGAAGGACTATTGTGACTACTCATTACACATTCAAGGGCCAAAATGACTATTACTCCTTTTTATATTTGTTGAACAAGATTTTAGATAAAACACCAAAACACTTTGAATAAATTCTCTTATATACGAAGAGAATACAACTATTGATAAAAATAAAAATAAAAAATCGTTGGATAATAAGACAACATTTCCTCATAGTTGATATTTGGATGGGCTTTGACCAACAACTCATTCAGGTTTTTAAGCTCATCTAAGCCTAATTTCTCTCGATACATGCAGTCCGACCATAAACATTTCTCGAAAATAAAGGATGAATATGAAACTAAAATAAATAAAAGGATCAATGTTTTACAATCCAAAAACTTAAAGGACTCCTAGTGTAATTTGACATATATAATTTCACACCATTATACAATATATAATCACACCAACACCTAATTGCATCGTCAAATCAAGCATCCATACATCAACAATTCATCATCGTCATCAAAGTAATCATAACATCATATCATCATGTTTATCACACTGACATTCATCATTCATCATTCACATTGACATTCATTTAGCCAATTTTACGTCTTTAGAGGATTTACCACTTACACATAGTTAATCAATACTTCATTTTCATATCATTAATCAATCAAATCAATATTCATCATCTAGACCTTAGCTTATAATAAATTACAAGTCAACACTACATAGTTCATCATTTCATAAAGTATGTCTACTTCATCATTCACCTAAATTCGTCTATTTTCACATGTTACACATATACCAAGTTAATCATGCTCATAGATCCTCAATTAACTCCTATTAATCAAGTTTGAAGGTTTGGGAACCAACTATGCACCTTGGATACACTTTAAAGTCATAAAAATAGGGTTTTGAACTCCAGGACATCAAGCACGGTCGTGTCATTCAGAGCCACGATCGTGCTTGAATTTTTAGAAAAAGTCAGTAGACCAAACAACATCAAGCATGCCCGTGCCACTATGGCGCACGATCGTGCCAACCTCTCAGGAGAGGGAAATACCGTTTCAACGCCACTTTTTGATCCAATTCACACCAATTTCGTCCCAAAACCTCAAACTAACATTATCTAATTACTTATATTTTAATTACATCTTAATCAGCTTAATTCCACTTCTTTTCAACATCAAATTAGCTTAATTATCACCCAAAACAACTTATCATTCAAAAACTCATTTTCACATAACAACTCACACTCAAACATTATAACTAATCAACAACAGCAAAATTCCATCACATACACTTACCCAATGTCATAGCAAAATGATAGAACATGGATTAAACAATATTCATCAACAATTTCATGATTATATCACTTTTCATATATTCAATACAACCACAATTAAAGGAGCAAGAAAATAAACTTAAATCAACATAACCAATATGAAGAACATAACTTTATCCCCCTTACCTCTAACTATACAAGCTAAGTCTCTTATGCTCCAATCTTCCCGTCTACTTTGGTTTTCCCAAGCTTTTTCTTCTTTTCTCCCTTTAGCTCTTTCATCCTCTACCTCCAAACAAATCTCTCTCTTATGGTTGCACTAGTGGTGGTTTGCAATTTCTCTCTACTTGGCCTCCACATCTAGAAATTTTCCCCGTAACTACTTTTTCTTTTTGCAATCGTTCTAAATCAGTAAGAATTATCGATCTTTGGTGCATCTTTATGGTTAAGTTTTAATTAAATGGTTTATTTATTTTGAATTTCATATTCTTGGTTTGGATACACTTTAAAGTCATAAAAATAGGGTTTTGAAATCTAGGACATCAAGCACGGTCGTGTCATTCAGAGCCACGATCGTGCTTGAATTTTTAGAAAAAGTCAGCAAACCAAACAACATCACGCACGCCCGTGCCACTAGGGCGCACGGTCGTGCCAACCTCTCATGAGAGGAAAATACCGTTTCAACACCATTTTTCGATCCAATTCACACCAATTTCGTCCCAAAACCTCAAGCTAACATTATCTAATTACTTATATTTTAATTACATCTTAATCAGCTTAATTCCACTTCTTTTCAACATCAAATTAGCTTAATTATCACCCAAAACAACTTATCATTCAAAAACTCATTTTCACATAACAACTCACACTCAAACATTATAACTAATCAACAATAGCAAAATTCCATCACATACACTTACCCAATGTCATAGCAAAATGATAGAACATGGATTAAACAATATTCATCAACAATTTTAAGATTATATCACTTTTCATATATTCAATACAACCACAATTAAAGGAGCAACAAAATCAACTTCAATCAACATAACCAATATGAAGAACATAACTTTATCCCCCTTACCTCTAACTATACAAGCTAAGTCTCTTATGCTCCAATCTTCCCGTCTACTTTGGTTCTCCCAAGCTTTTCCTTCTTTTCTCCCTTCAGCTCTTTCATCCTCCACCCCCAAACAAATCTCTCTCTTATGGTTGCACTAGTGGTGGTTTGCAATTTCTCTCTACTTGGCCTCCACATCTAGAAAGTTTCCCCGTAACTACTTTTTCTTTCTGCAATCGTTCTAAATCAGTAAGAATTATCGATCTTTGTTGCATCTTTATGGTTAAGTTTTAATTAAATGGTTTATTTATTTGAATTTCATATTCTTGGTTTGTATTTTGTGAAGGTTTTGCTATCTTAATACTAGTGATGCAGTTCCTCCTCCCCTCGCATGCGCGTACGCATAAGATAAAAAAAAAATGAAGCCTGAGGCAAAAGATCTTATATTTTATACTACAATTATTATTTGGTACTAAGTTGGCATGTGTGGTCAAATGATTACGTACTATCTCCTATAGTCCTAACTTCAATTTTATATGCACTCAAGATATAACTATATGCCTCTGTTTTATATGCGGTATGTTGTTTTCCTTTAATATTTAATATGTATCAACTAGTGTTGTATCAGTTTTGTCAAATAAAAAAAAACTAGTGTTGTAACTTGTATCAGCTAGTGTTGTATCAGTTTTTTCAAAAATAAAATAAAATATTCCAATCCACTGTTTATTTTTTTTTTAATGGTTATACACTTCATTATACTCTTGTTAGAGATATAAATTTCATTTTTTTTTTATGTCTGATCCTCTTTTCATTACTTGTTAGGTTCCTTTTTTTGAGTAGTTTGATCATGACATCTTCAAATGTTGATTGGAAGCCAATGCTTGAAATGGAGTTTGACAATAGAGATAAGGCTTATCAACTTTATCTTGCTTATAATTTACGTGCAAGCTTTGGAGTTAGAATACGTTGAAAGACGGTAGGATATCGTCATTTAGGTTAGTTTGTTGTAAGGAAGGGCAACTGAATCAAGAGAAAAAAGACGTGTATGAAGGAAAAATTCATAGAGTTGAGACTAGAACGAATTGCAAAGCAAGAATTTCACTTTCACATAAAAATGGAACGTTGGTCATCCATGAGTTTCTAAAAAAACATAATCATGATCTACTAATACCAGAGACAACACACATGCTTCAGTCACATAGAAAGATAATTGAAGTACAAGCATATGAGATTGATCTGATCGGTGACGCTGGATTAAGGAAGAAGGCTACATTTCAACTTCCATTGTTTGTAGTTGTAGGAAGTTTGATACATTTGGCATACTTTGTTCACATGCATTAAAAGTGTTTGAATTGAATGATGTTAAGGTAATTCCTGAGAAGTATATTTTAGGAAGGTGGACAACAGATGCCCGTTGTGGCATTGTGCAAGATTTTAGGGGTAAGGAGGCTGAAGGTGGTCCTAAGTTGTCTAGAAATCAAATGTACAGACAACTTGTCTTTAAGTTCATTAGAACGGCAACTGAAGCATCGAATAGTGAGGAATCCCTCAAGTTTCTTAATAATGGTGTAGATGTCATGTTGAAGGAAACAATGGAGGATCGTGCAAAAGCTATAAAAAATGGCGGTGATAACAGTGATCATTCATCAGTTGTGTGTTCTGATGTTATGCAACCAAGGGGATTTGGGACACGACCTAGCTCAAGGAGAACTAAGGGACATAAAAGTTTTCTTGAGCAGCAGCCTAAGCAAAAAGCTCCTGCACCTAAACGCCCTCCACCTCAAGGAAGAAGTTCACATGTATATAAGTCGATGTGTAGATTATTTGTTTTAGTTTCACATGTACTTTTATTGGGACAAAGGCACCTGCCTTTGGCGCTTAAAAGGAACTGAAGTGCTCCCCGGAAATAAAAACTCGTGAAACATTTAGTGTTTCTTTGAATTCTAGTTTTTGTGTGGTTGGGTGCGGTCGTGAGGAGGACACTCAACATTTGTTCCTCTCGTGTAGCACGTTTGGTTCATTATGGCAGCTAATGCGGTCGTGGATCGGTTTTGATGGTGCGGATTCTCAAGTGATTACATATCACTTTCAACAGTTTATTTATTACACATGTGGTCTGAAATTGTGGCGGTCTTTTTTTCAGTTGATTTGGTTACTGTGTGTTTGAATTGTGTGGAATAAGCGTAACAGCGGGTTATTTAAACAGAAAGAAAATATTATGTTTCAATTATTGGAAAAGGTTAAGTCTTATTCTTTATGGTGGCTTCAAGCGAAGAAAGTCCGTTTTGTTTTTGGGACTCATATGTGGTGGTCGAGCCCGCTTTTATATTTGGGCATCGACTAACTTGTATTTGTGTTCAGGTGTTGACTTTGTAAATTCTTTTGAGCCTCTTTAGTACACCTTGTGCTGAAGAGATTATTTGTCAGTGTTATTTTATATCATTTTTGCTCGTTAAAAAAAATTCTCTCTATCCTCTCTATTAAACCTACCATTTTTTCCATTGCAATATGACTTTTAAACCTTTCATGAGACCTCCCCACAGTAAATTATGACTTAGGGTGCTTTTATTTCAAAATGACAAAAATTCATTTCAACAAATACAAAGAGGGAAGTTTTTTTAGGGGATAAAGGGAAAGTTTTATTCTTAGGCATTTAAGAAAAAATGTTTGATTAATATTTATATATTTATAGGAATTATTATAGAAAGATTAATGATTACTTACACATGAATTTATTCTCATGTTTATAGATTTTTTTTCTCACCCTTTTCTTTGTGAATTTTTTTCTTACCATGAATTTTTTTATACCCATGAATAAAATTTAATAAATTTGCAACAAATGTAAGAAAGCAAATTTTCATCACTTTTTTTTTCCAAAAATTTACAAAGTAAACTTGAAACAAAAATACTCAAGTGCGTTTGATTTACTAAAAAATAAAGGATTAGATTGAACAACATTTTTTGTATCCTGATTGATATAGAAAGCAGTTACAAGACTTGATAAAACAGGTAGCAAGTGATCGACCAAAAATCAAAATTTAAGTCCTTCACTAAATCATGATACAATTAATCGTCGAGAGTACAATGTACAAACTATTAAAAATACCAAATTACTCTTTTTTTTCAACGTAAAAATTACCTATACTATCACTCTAGTACAATTATGGCTTGCCGTGTATGCTTCTATGCTATATCAGTATATGTTATGTTTCATACTCGTTGTTTTACGAATCAAATGCAATTGATAGATTATTAATATTTTTTAGAAAAGAGCCATTTTGGTTATTAAGAGTGTGTTTGTTTTAAGGTTGTAAAATTTATTCCCAGGATTACTAATCCTAGGAATATAATGGCAGGAATCATTTCGAAAAAAAGTTTAAAAAAGTGTTTGGCCACCAATTTTAACACATGTGATGGTTCTGTAAAAAAGAAGGTTTCGAAAGTGTCGATGTACAATAATTTCAGGTTGAGGAGGAGCGGGAGAACATGCTATTTTAGTCCTCAATCAAAAGTAGGTGCTGCAGGGACTGGCGAGGACAACCTAGTTGAGATAAGCGAGGAAGATGATTGAATGTAATGGCTTGTAATGCCTAATTGTTTTGGATTTTTTTTATATGTTGCGCGCATTTTGCTACATTTTGTTTGACATTATGGTACTTTGAATAAAATCGCGTTTTGAATAATTTCGATTTAAGTCGCGTATTGAATAATTTCGTTTAAAAATTGCGTATTCGAATAAAGACTAATTAAATTTAACGTGAATTCGAATAAAAATTGCATAATGAATAAATAATTTCGAAAAGTGAATGAATAAATTATTGTTCCATTCAAAACAACATGTATTATAAAGAATCAACTATATATGTTATCACATCGAATTCCCTCATATAAGACGGATCATCACATAAAGAATGAGGTTCATTCCGTGACACTAATCTTATATGAAGGAACTCGATATCATAACTTAAAAGTTACATTACATTACATTACATAAAGTTCCTAAATATGTCCTATTATTACATTATATTACATTACGTTCAGAAATGCACCTTCCACCTATAACAATTATCTTACCTCTGAATGGGGCAAATTCAAATTTGCTAAATAGCAGCTCTCAAGCGTTCATCCGACATTTCTATTGTTCCATTCAAAAGATTAAATTCTTCTTAGGCTTGGTTTAAATGACGGTATTCAAGTGTCAAAAGAATGAGGTTAATTCCTTGACGCTTCAATACCTTCATTTAAACAAGCCTAACAAGAATTAAATCTTTTGAAAGGAACAATGGAAATGTCGGGTGAACGCTTGGGAACTACCGTTTAACAAGTTTGAATTACTTCATTCAGAGGAAGACATTGTTGTAGTTGGAATGTGCATTTCCCTACCTATTCACGATCTTCTGGCGGAATCAAACTTTTGATGATATCTTCAGTTGATCTCACCAACGTTGCACGCATATCGATCCATTGGAACATGTTGTGCTCCCAAAACATGCTCCTCACGTTTTCGTCGTTACCCAAGTGAATGATATTCTTCGATCGTCGAGCGTTGGACGTTTATACTGAACGTATTCCACCCTCCTTGTGTCTCCGGGGTTGACTCCTTGGTTGAATTCATTCGGTTGATCCTTGAGACCTCTTAACGTTGTACCAAGGCACCGAACCTTCAACCTATGAGGTTCTCCGCCATTGAATTTTGCATGAACGTCAATCCACCCGGCCATTGTTTCAAATCTACACAATAAGAAATTAAAAATAATCAATGAAAAACTCATTCAAACATTTTATCAAACGCTTGGAGTGCAAATTTTACATAAACCCTAAAAATCATAAAAATAACCCTTAAATGTTTTACCCTAAAAATAAATAAATAAGCAAAACAAAATTATTCAACTTATATCTACTCTTAAAATAAATCATACACTCTTACGTGTAAATCTACTTAAAAACTAAAATAACCCTAAAATTAAAAATAACCCTAAAATTTTAAACTATAACATAAACATCATGCAAACATTTTAACTATATCAATCAACTTATATCTACTCTAAAAATCAATTATAACATATAAATCTACTCAAAAACTACAAAAAAAACATTTATAAGAAGTAAAATGTAAGTTAATAGCACTACGATTACTTACTTGTGATTTTGTTGAATAAATTTAGTTGGGGTTTTTAGAGAGATTTTGAGAGAGATTTGAAAAAATTTGAGATTGATTGGGAGTAATAATGAATGAGAGAGCTTATGCCAGATTTGTATCTAGATCGTATCTACAGTTAACTGCCACCAGTTCTTTCAAGCATCGATAGTTAATTACCGCCGAGGCATTTCGTCTTTTACATATGTTTTTTAGCCGAACACAATATGTATACATTCATTTTCAAGTATGGAAGTTGAATATGAGTTTAAGTTGGTTTTTAAGCAAACGTGGGTGCTATTCCTCATAATGAAAATTTTCTCATTCTTTTCTCATTGAAATAAAAATGACTAAAACAAAGGTGAAATATTTTCTTAGGATTTTCTCATTCTTTTCTCATTGTAATATTTTTTAAAAGAAACAGTCGGTCTAAAATAATTGAAAGGGGTTGTTTTCATATATATATATATATATATATATATATTTCCCAAAAAATCATATGAAAAATACAAAAATTTCTAAACTTACTATATTTTGAATTTTTTAAAAAAAATCCAAATTAAATCAAATTTTTAAAAATATTCGAAAAAAACAACAAAAGCTAATTTTTGAATGTTTATTTTTTTCAGTTTTTTATCTTTTTAAAATAATTTTTTAAACCATTACACGCATGTCAGGTTTTAAAAAAATTAAAATTAAAATAATTACACAGTGGCGTGCCACGTCAATGTCCATTACACACGTGTTAGATTTTAAAAAAATAAAATAATTACACAGCGGCATGCTACGTCAACGTCTGGATGAGATCATAGGTGTTTTGTGGAGAATCTTCATATTACAGGGGTGTTTTGTGGAGAATCTTCATATTATAGGGTTGAAATCTAAACTATTTTTTTACAGGGAGTAAACCGGAACTCGCCCAAATGACTGAGGATAAAGACATATTAACCCTATTAATAATAAAGTGAGTTAAGCATCAAGGTGAAATTAAAAGAATTTTTAAATGGACAAATCAGTCCCTCCAAAAAAAAAATGCTGATCTAGCATTGTAAAATTTTGTCGGGACCAATTTGTGTTCAACAATATTCTTAAAAAAAAAATTATTATTAAACCCTAAAAACAAATTAAAACTCAGCAGCTCTGCTCTTGTCCAAGTTAGAGCCGCACTGAACCCAACGCAGCAGAAATCCTTCATCCGCCGCAACAATTATCAACCTAAACCTCTACAATACAAAACCCTAATTTTTCCACCTCTAAGCAGAAGAACAGATTCATCATCAATGGCGAAGAAGAGAAAGGAAAGAATTCAAAACCCCGAACCCTTCATTCCAGACGGAACTGAATACGCCAAATCCAAGAAATCCTCCAAAGCTCCTAAACGTCACCAGAAAGAAGGCGAGCTCATTGATTCTCATATCAGTTCTAAGATTATCAAGGAAGCTAAGCTTCAATTGAGAGAGGTTGAAGAGGAAGATGAGGCTGAGGATGTTACCAGATGTTCATTTCGCGGTGTGGAAGAGGCTCCCAATGTTCCCATTGTTGGTGAGGATGATGTTGATGGCGATATTGATGATTTTAGTGGGTTTGATGAAAATCAAAGCGATGGTGAAGTTGCTGTGAGTTTTTTTTTTTCTTTGATTTTTTTTTTGGATGAGTTTTTTTAGCTTCGATGAGGAATTAGGTTTGAGAAAGCCATTGGATAAATAGTTTAATTAAACATTTGGTATGGCGTAATTGTTTATCATATAAGCGCATATGTATCAGATGGAGATAGTTAGATCACTATAAATAGAGGAAGACCTAGAAAAATTATCAGAGGAACTAGTAGAGAAGATTTATTAATGAGTTGGACTGAAATATGGTTTATGATAGAACATTACATTACAGTGTAATTTGATCCATGTAACTGGTTCCACTTAGTGGGAAAGGCTTGGTTGTTAGTTAGGCTTGGTTTTTGTTGTATAAGTGCATATGTATAAACTATGGGCCTGTTTGAATTGACTTATTTGAGCTTATCAAATGTATAAACTATGGGCCTGTTTGAATTAGCTTATTTGAATTTATCTACTGGCATAAGTTTTGTGATATTTTTTGGGTGAACTTATGAAAACAACTTATGAAGCTTATTTTCATAAGTTTTCCAAAATAGTGTATGTAAACAACTTATCACATATACAAAAATAGTTTAATTTAACTGTATCTTTTGCTATAGAAATAACTTATATAGGCTTATACGTAAGTGCTTATCGTGATAACCACTTTTGCTTAAGTTGCAAATAAGCTCTTTATCCAAGCATGGCCATAATTTCTATATCTAAATATTTAAGGCCTTGTTTGGATTAACAGCTTGTAGCACAAGTGATTAAACTCATAAGTGCTTGCGTATAAAAAGATAGAATAAAGTTAATTTTCATATAATCTATAGGCTGTTCTCATAAACTATCTTGGAGAAATCATGGAAATAAGTTGAAAACAGATTATGAAAAATGTCACAAGATGTTTTCATAAGCTCTTCAGCTTTAGTTTTTTTTTTTTAACATATCACTTAAATTTAATCTCTAAATTATTGACTTCACTTGTTTCATATAGGCTATTAGTTATTTTCATAAGGAACCTATCTAGGAGAGCTTATGAAAATGAATTGAAAACAACTTATGGACATGTCATAAGCTTTTAAAGTAAGCTCGCCCAAATAGTCTCACATGTGCTTATGTTGGTAGATAATCTTAAATAAGTCAATCCAAACAGACTCCTAACTCCTAAGGGCATTATCTTTCTCACATGTTGAAAGTGAAAAATTATTAGCAATGCGTATTTATATTTTCAAATGATTTTATAGCGAATTGAGTTTATTTTCTTCAACCCTTTTTGTTTACAGTAGTGACTTTGGTTTTTCTGTTTTGATTATTTGAAATTCAGGATATTACTCCGGAGGATGAGAGAATATTGGCATTATTCAATTCCAAGGACTCGCGTGGCCAGATAACACTTACAGACACCATTGTTAAAAGATTAGCAGGACCTGTTGCTACAGGTAATAATATAAAACTGCAATTTGATTTGGGATCTGAATTTCGTTTGTTTATGAGTTGTTATGTGTGCAGAGAATCCACCAGTGCCTAAAATGGATGAAAAAATACTTGACATATACAAGGGGTATTTACAATTTCCATTTCAAATTCTTTTTACGAATATGTAGATTAGATGAATGAATTCATTTCCTTCCATTTAGATACTTAGCTTGTTAATATGAGGTTTTCATATCATGCATAACTCCTTGTACCATCTTTCGTATTGCAGGGTTGCAGGTCTTCTTAGCAGATATACAATAGGAAAAATCCCCAAGGCATTTAAACACATCCCCTCAATGCAAAATTGGGAGGAGGTCTTGTATCTTACTGAACCTGAAAAGTGGTCTCCAAATGCTTTGTTTCAAGCCACTAGGATTTTTGCTTCTAATTTCGGTGCAAAAAAGGCTGAGCGCTTCTACAAGCTTGTGTTGCTTCCAAGAGTGAGAGATGATATAAAAAAGAACCAACGGCTGCATTTTGCTTTATACCAAACACTGAAAAAGGCATTGTACAAACCTGCTGCTTTCTTCAAGGGAATACTGTTTCCACTATGCGAGGTACATAATCATATCTAGGCTGTTTTTAACTTTTATGTTCCTAATTGATCATTGGTCAATATTTTATTAGGTTCTGTTTGTGATATTCTATTAATCCATCAATTGATGATAAAGACTCTGCTTTTTCATTGTAATACATACTTAAGATTTTGATCATGTTAATAAATATCTTTCTGATGTTAGCAGTTTATGCAATGTAAAGTGGGACATGAATAAATTTATGTATTTGGGTGTTGAGGAATTGATGTGAATGTCAAAGCACATCTTCTAGATACTAGAATGATTACCTGTGTTAAATTTTGTCATAATTATCGGAAAAAAAGATGGAAGAACGTCGTCGTAATAAGAAAACTTAAATATAAATCCTGTTTGAAAAAGGTGAAATAACATGGGTGTGGAATGGTGAATGAACTAGAAAAAAGTCATTTTGGTTGTTTCAATGATGCATTGTGAATTTCTCCTGTTTTTTCTCTTGTTGCCTTCTTTGTTTAGCTGCTGTTGCAATTGTGTACATATTGTTTTTTATAATATTCCCCCAAAACACTTTGTTTTGGTTGCCTTCATGTAGTTGCTTTTACAATGACATACATTTGGTGATATTTGGTCTGGTATTGTTTTTGTAAAGCTTACAACCTCATATGTAATGTAGAATGGCACATGTTCTATTTCTATTTTATTTAAGAAATTAATAAATTAGAAGAAACACACACCTTGTTGATAATCATAATTTTGAATTTATTAATTGTATGAGAAAACACTATTTTTATTACAATTTACATTGCATAAGGGTCTTGCCAACTATTGCCCTAAAGGCATCGTTTAAGGATTCCAAACATCGTAATTATTCATTGACATGGTTAAGTATATCTCTTCTCAATTTATTAAATACACAACATGCCATAAAATCTTCCTTTTTTGGACTTGTTAAACAATGCTCTTAAGACACTCAGTTGCATTTGCCTTTACGTAAACCATAAGTGGTCTAAACAAAACCTATATATTAGCTTATTCATTTTCCTCTCTGGTTTGACTTTATTCTTAATGTACAGTCACGCACATGCACTCTCAGAGAAGCAGTCATTGTTGGAAGCATTATAGAGAAGTGTACTATTCCTCCACTCCATTCAAGGTATGTTAACTTGATCAATTATAACTTGAATTATTACAAATCGGATGCAAGGAAGCAAGTGTTTGGTTTTCTTTTGTACAGTGCATTGATGCATACCATAGTGGTCAAGTATTGGTTTCTCAAACTTATGTTCAGAATATATTGCATTTATTATTGTAGAATGGGATTAGCGATGAGTTTCTTTAATAAACAGTGCAAATTTAGTTGATCACGTCTCCTCATTATCATGATTTAGTAAAATTGTTCGTATCCTTTTTCATTGTCAATGTTGATTGTGCAATCTTGGATTTTCAGATTTTTTTTCTCATAGCACCTCTAATAAAAAGGAAATATATATTTTTTGAATTATTTTAAAAAGATAATGCTCTGTTTTCTTGAACTATTTGGTTTCTTTATTTATCTTTTCCTCCATACATGAAGTACTAACATAGAAGCAAGTCAAAATTTCATGGCAAATATATTTGTTTGCTTCCTCTGCGCTTAAAAGCTACTGCTAGTAGTAATACCTAGTGTACACCTTTCATGTAGTGATTGAAATTAAAAGCTTTAATTAGTTCTAGTTGGAATCATGTCCAATGTCTGACACACCCTAATTTCTGGATGTTCATACAGTGTTGCCCTATTGAAGCTTGCTGGGATGGATTATTGTGGCACTACAAGGTATTTATCACGGTTGCCTTTTGTTTGATAATAATAATACAATCTAAATAGAATTGTGAATGGGGCATTAACCATAGCTCTGATATCATGAAGTAAGAATTCAAATTTTAAAAACATTACTAAAATATATCTTCCACATAATGAATCATATTTTGAATCATATTTTCACTGTTGTATATATAAAGATAGACGGATAAGTGTGGGCAATTCTTGTTTTATGATATCAGCAATTGATAATCATAGGCTTAGTAAGTATGATTTATTCTTCAAAACATGCCTTTTTTTTAAAAAAAAAATTGTACCCTGGTTGAATTTTATTCACTTTAAGCCGTACACTTACAAAATATAATGTTTTAAGCTTTCGACAGGGACAAATAGTACATGCTTTTACCCGAAAAGTAAACACAATTCAAAATTTTACCATAATTGGGGAGTTGGGTAGCTCAACTGGTTTGAGCTAAGGGATAAGGAGTTGGAGGTCCTGGGTTCAAATCTGGGCAAAGGAGAAAAAAATAATCTAAGAACTAATTACTAACATTTGCCATTCAAAAAAAAAAAATATAAAAATTATACAATAATTTAAAAAAATATATATTTTGAAGGACTAAGTAAGTTTTAATAATATCATATAGTAGTTTATTGAATATTTTGATGCCTAAATTTTAACAATCCTGGTAATGAAAGAAGAGGCTGATCTCACTACAACGCATTATAATGAATTGATTAATATGTTAACTTGTCAGTTTAGAAAAAGAGAGCATCATATGTTTTCTCGAAAACTGATTTTTCATCTCTCAATATCAGATAGATACTAATTGTGATAATAATTTCAGCTATTTCATAAAGCTTTTTCTGGAGAAGAAATATGCTTTGCCGTATCGTGTGGTTGATGCAGTTGTTGCTCATTTCATGAGATTTGAAAATGATACTAGAACAATGCCTGTTATATGGCACCAATCACTTCTTGCATTTGTGCAGAGGTCAGTAACTTACCACTTTCTGAAATTTTTGTGCACATATCCATTTTTTTTTATGGGATATCCAATAAAATGATGATTGATAAACAGGAAAATGCAACCCCAGTAATGAAGTTGAATGTTTTACTGAATTAGAAAAGAAAAAAAAAAAGTAAGTTTGGATCAAAAGAATCGGTGTTGTCAATAGCATACTATTGTAGTAGTGATGTAGCAGAGTGTCCCCTAGCCACTATAGGATAATAGCGAATGTCACTGCCGCTATAACACTGTATCTTAATGATATAAAAAATTCCAAAAATCCTTTAAAATTTAAAGATGTGGTGTTTTGTAATATTCTGTATTTAAAAAAACACCAGAGTGGCATTTGGGCCTCGCCTCTCAGTGTCCCACTTTTGATGTCACTTATCACCCTTTCTCTAGTCAGTCACAGCTAGGGCACGGGTGGAGAGGAGAAGGGAGTGGATTTGGGCTATTATTGTAAGAAGCTAGGTTTCATGTTTTCATTCAGCAAAATCAGTTCTTAACAGAGTCGATTATCCCCAGAATTATTATTTTTTCCTCTTGATTGTTTCTGTTATCAAAGGGGGAGCCTTGGCGCAACGGTGAAGTTGTTGTCATGTGACTGAAAGGTCATGGGTTCAAGTCCTGGAAACAACCTCTTGTGTAAATAAACAGGGTAAGGCTCGGTACAATACACCAAAAATGGTGGGACCCCTTCTCAGACCCTCCATATGCGGGAGCTTTTTTAGTGCACCGGGCTGCCCCTTGTTGTTTCTGTCACCACACTGATTTAGAGTTGGAGGGACAATATTCCATGAAAATATTATTTTCTTACACGTTCATTACATTGTCTAATTCAATATCTATTGATCTTGCTTATAAAATATATATCTATTGATCTCATGTGATTAAGCTGTCAAATGTTCTAGCTATGATTCATGTTCTTTTGGCTTTTGAATATTAAGCCTTTTCTCATTTTCTGACTAAGCCTTTTGTTTCAGGTACAAAAATGAACTGCAAAAGGAAGATAAGGAAAATTTAAAGCTTCTTCTGGAAAAGCAAAATCATATCTTGGTGAGAGCACAAAATCTGATACTGTTTTTCTCATTTTGCATTTCTGGTTGTGACTGATATTAATTTTCTTACTGCAGGTTACACCTGAAATAAGTAGAGAGCTAGACCACAGCCGTAACCGAGGTGAAAAGGAGGACGATCTTACGTCAATTTATATCCTTTTCTTTAATTTTTTGCCCTCCCTTTCCCTACTTCGCTTTTATATGGTTAGATATGTACTGTATGAGATTGCATGTTTAGTGTACCTTGAGTTAGGATCACGGCAGGCTTAAGGTGAAAAGTCCGAGATAAATTTAAGCTTCTTAATGCTAGGATTGCGAGAAATAAGAATTTAGATTATATCAATAATTAATATTTAGAATTCGGAAAGTCTTTTGATCACTACTCAAATATCAAGATGAGCATGAAATTTTGCAATAATAAAACTCAGGACCCTTGCTCCTCTGTAGATTTTTTTTTTGTTTTGTTGTTGCGTGCAATTCAGTCTTGGCAACACATTCTGGACGACCTTCCTTGCAGCATAAATTTTGAAGAAAAGATGCCAGATACTACAGTAGTTGATATTTAATAAGAAGACTCTAGCGTTATAAATGATACAAGATCATCTCTCCTTTTTATTTTTTCAATTTGAATTTCTACTAGCAAAGACATAATTTGAAGAAAATACATCTGAAAATTTCTATTGTTACTTCAATTGACATGTCTGTGTAGTGGTTATCCAATTTGATTGAAGGATTTTCTTGATCCAAACCAAACAGCACTTTTAAAATATAGCATGTCTCTGATTCTTACTTATTTGGAACCAGCCGCATTTAAGAATGTTAGAAAATATGTTGCATACTCTTTCCTTGACTATTCATTACCCGGTCCAGTATCTGTGATAAACAAGACTATCGAAGAAGATAGATTCGACATTCCAGATGTACCAATGGAGTTGGACTAATTTATTGAGGTATGATTCTGATCTTGTTTTAGCGATGGTTCTTTCCTAGGTTTGACATATCTATCTTGTATCAAGAACAAGAATTCTTAAGATTATTAATTATAACTCTACCAATTATTATAATGTATTTAGACCACAATACCCCTTTTAGTAGTGTTAATTTGATGTTTAATCATTTTATTTGGCAGTTTCTTTCTTGTACTCTGCATGTTTTTCCAAGTCTTGAAACACTGGTTTTCTGTGGCAGGTTTTCCCCTTGGAGAAGTTGTAAACACTCTCATCTTCATGCTGAGGGCCGTCTCTCCGCAATTTTGTACTCGGATGCACGTGAAATATTGGATTTTCATGCTTTATATTTTTTTCCGGATGAATTTTCAACAACTGCGTTTTTTGCTTCTGTTTCTTTTCCCAACATTCTTACCATCTGGGTAGTGCACTATTATTGAAATTATTAGAGTACATCATATGATATAACATTATTCTTCTACTGTTTTTTGTGCGGATTAAAACCTAAGGGGTATATTTATTTTCGAGTGTGATTAGACAATGTATTATAGCTCATTTTTGTTTTTACATTATGTATTATATATTTATTCATACTGTTCACATTTACTGTTTTGATTAGTTTTATTCAAAGGGATAATTATTTGAATTTTTGTCTGCTTAAAGTTACCGCTGTGTGAATGCTAGAATATTGGCTAAGCAAACAGTTGTAAAACCATAACGAAACTGAAGTATTGGACGTTGATATGGTACCCCTTGAGGTAGACAAGGTGTTGTTTTTTTTGGTACGAACCTACTTGTGAAGAGTTGCAAAAAAATGTTTTAAAAATTGAATAGAAGATTGAACTTGTAAAGACATATGTCATGGTTCAATTTTTTCAATCAGAAAAGAATCAGATGAATAAGTAAACTATAAAATATACAAATATGTTGAACCAGGCTTCAATTAAACTCTCATTTCGATTCTACCAAATTGTAGTATAATTGGGATTAAATCAACCTGTAACTGGATCGAGTCTGATTTTAAAAACTTTGGTGCAAAGCTTGGGGATTTTCAAAGTAAAAAGTTCAAATCAATGAATATTAAACTTCCTTATAATCACAATGTTTTTAAGTGTCAAATATTCTATTTATTCACTCCCTCCGTCCATATATCTAATAATTCATCTGATTTTATTTTTGTCCTTAAATGTAAACCTCTTTTCAAATTACTAGCATTTATTAATTTTTTCCTGAACATACCCTTAATTAATACTACTAATTTGTCTTGAAATATGAAAAGTCAAATTTATTACATATACAAACAAAGAACAATTTGGTAATATTAACACAAAATAGACACATTAATTATTAAAGTAACAACTTTTGAAATGTGAAAAAAGCAAAAAGAGCTTACATATCGGACAAATGAGTATCTTTTTAAGGCAATATTCAATGTTCAATATTATTTCTATTGTTGTGGATTATTTCTTCTATTGTTGTTGATTGCTTTTATTTTAATGGGATGTAACCAATTTTTTAATTGAAAATCTAAATAAAAATGATAAAATTGTTATTTTTTGGTCGGGGTTCGAAAAGTAAAAATTCACTTTAAAAACATGTATTTCTTTTATATATCGGTAGAGATATTTCTTTTAAATATTGGTAAAGATATTAGTGTGATATATTTTAGGCAAAATTACGTGTTTAGTCCCTTAACTTAATATCAGGTAATAATTTGGTCTTTTATCTTCTTTTTTTTATAATTTCAATTATGTCTTTTTAATCCATTTGCCTATGAATTTTGAATCATCAAATCAAATGTTGATATTCAAACATAGATGAAAGAAAAAAAAATTAAAGATTGGGAAGCTATAAAAAAAAACCATGAATTTCAAACTTAAAAATTCATATACAAGTGGAGAAATAGGACAAAATTGTAATAAAAATAAATAAAACACCAAACTGTTATATAAAATTAAGTTAAAAATTATGCCTATATCTATATTTTATCTGAAGTGTGAATGTGACTTGTTTTTTCAACACTTCTCCTCAAGGCCAACTAAAGTAAACTATTTACCTCACTAGAAAATCCAGTTCTCTGATATAGTTGCTTTTTATATTTGCTTGTTGCCTTTTACTTTTGGCAGTCTTATACTCGAAGTAAATATCATAGACTACATATCTATTTTTTGTATTTAGTTTGTCTGAACTTTTTTTAAATGTTAATAAAATATCACTAATACCATTTTAATTAATGAACAACTTTGGGACGGAAGGAGTAGGTGTATCCGGATTTTTGCACATTGTGAGCCGTGTATATAGTTTGATGGTTGGTTAGTAGTAAAGATTGGAGAGACCGATCCAAAATTTCAAACCAACGGAAAAAATGAACTTCATAAATCTAAAAGCTTGTATATGTGCTAAAGTGAGTAATATACACTAATAAATTAATTAATGTTTGAAATTATAAGAATATGCATCATAAACCATGAATATTGTTAACATAAGAAATCATAATATGATTTATGAATTTATTGGATACAAATTACAAAAAGCATTCCATATTCCATGCATTGAAAGTGTGAAACATGAAAAACCAAAAAGTGGCCAACAATAATCCCCATGTTCTTCTTGGATGGGTATTATTCCCAACACACAATGTAGCATAGCAAAATGGAGACATAAAGTAGTGGTAGCCTAGTGGGGATAGTACAATACTATAGGGCAACTTCTTGACCTTTTTGTTTGTTAGCAGATAAAAAGGAGTAGGAGCGGCAAAGGCAAGTTACTTTGGTGCGAGTTTCAAAAGGGGACAAATTAGATACAGCCGCTCCTAAAATCCAACTCAATATTCTTAACAGCTACAACTGAAAACAAGCACTAGAAGAATCAATTATAGCTCTTTTCTTGTTTTCATTGATCATTTGGTGGTCCTTACTCCTCTCAATTGGTGGTCCTTACTCCTCTCAATTGGTGGTGGTAACATTCAAGGCCTTTATCTTTAAAACTATATGCTAGTGATGGAAAGAATCAAGAATAAAAGGGAAAAATGCATTACAAGTTTGATGATGTTAAAATGGACTAAAGTGTTTATCACGACAGGATAAAGTAATATTTTTTATTTATATATCATGATGATGTAAATTTTAAGGAAGCGTGATATACTTTTATCTACATAAAAGGAGACGGGTTGTACATTTTATTATTAGAGAGATGTTACTGTAATTTAAGCACCTCTCTAGAGACATGAATGTAGTTTACTTGCTAATAAAAAAAATTGTTAAAAAAAGGTATGTTAGTTTTTTTTTTGGGTAGAAAAAGTATTGTTTGTTTCTTAGGTTCTTAAAAGTTAAAAATATGTTGGTTTCTACAACAACCAAAGAAATAAGGTAGAGAGTGTGTTATTTCTAAAAAAAATATCTATGTAGCCGTAGCGTGACTTATATATAATTTCTGACTCAGACACTATCTTGTTTTGGCATAGCATATGCCACTACGAGTTTGGGTT
This sequence comes from Medicago arabica, assembly GCA_946800305.1. NCBI lineage: Eukaryota > Viridiplantae > Streptophyta > Magnoliopsida > Fabales > Fabaceae > Medicago > Medicago arabica. The sequence goes on from OX326970.1 coordinate 46,888,023, forward strand.
AATTAATACATGAGAGTACGGACAAATTTAGAGACATAAGCCCTCAGTACCGGCGCTTTTCTAGGCCCTAAAATTGGGGAATTTACGCACATAGGTATGTTGTCACATTCACATCCCTCATGCCGTGTATGTAGGTTTTGACATTTCTCTCTTCTCCATGTGTATAGTATAAAAATTGAACATTAAATCACATGTTAGTTTGACGAGATTACAGTGATATTGGTTTAAGTGGTTCTTACAACTTACTTCTACTAATTAAAAATTAAGTGACATTGTAATTTTGCCATAATTACAAAGTGTAGTTTTTAAAAAATTATGATGGAGAAGGTCAATGTGAATAGAAAGATGTAGGTTTAAAATAACAATATGGATTCAAGAATTTTATTTTGTCATGTTTAATTTGTGGGAGCAATTGACAACGGTGAATTGGCTGAATTGCAAGTGATCAAAGTGCTCTTGGACGACACATTGTGATTCTAGTTGAGGTGTGATAATGACTAGAATTTGAACTTGCTTGTTCTCCATCTTGACTAGTTGTTGATTCTGCTCGCCGATCATGTTCGACTGATGTTGGATACAATGATATAGATTTTCTTGGCAATTGTGTTCCTCATCCTTGCAACCTGGTGAGAGAGCTCTCATTAATGGACATGCGATCTCAAATCATGTTCGCCGTAAATGTGAAAAAAATACAAGAGAGGGTATGAATTGCGTGAGATTTTTTTTAAAAATATCATTTTTCTTTAGTTGAAACAAAGGTGTTGAAGGTGGATTTGAGTACAAGAAGATAAAGGATGGATAATGATACATAACAAGTTTATCTTGGTTCGCTTCAAACTTAGCAGCTACCTCCAGTCCTCCCCTTACAAGAGATTTCACCTCAGTACAATCGAGGTATTAATTCGCTATAATCTGAGTCGATTACAAGCTCTAAGGTATAATCTTTTCTACCTCACAATACCTTAGATTTTACACTACAAATATTTATGAGTAAACCTGGTCTCTTAGTCTTGCCAAAGATATGGGCGTAACTTATGAGGAGTTAGAACAATGATAATATGAAAGGCTGTTTGGTAGTTACAAAGTGCACTTTCATAGAGAGACTTTCTACGCATGAGAGAAACATTAGAGTTATTATTTTTCTCTCTTTTATACCTTGTTATCGGAAAAACCAAAAGTAGAGGTAATTGTTTTTCAAACCAACACATCAATGAGGTTAGGGGATGAAAAAGCGCCTTTGTTGATGGTGACAACAGTGGAGGAATGATCACCAATAGCGGTTGAGGCACTGATCCTATTGTTTCCTCCTTTGGTTGATTTTTCTACATTGTGATGCTCGCTAGTGTACGAGATCTGGTCACTACAATGGTTTTTGCACCTTATCAATGTATTGAATCTCGATGGGAAAACCAAAAAAGCAGATAGTTTCACAAAAAAAATCATTTCCAATAGATGTGCTACTGATTTGGAGGCGGCAAAAGTGACAACTAGAGTTAGTGCAACACGGTTATGCACATTGGTTTGCTGAAGTTTGTATGCTCTTGGTCGAAATCCCTTTGCACTTTGCAGCATGTTGGAATAACTCATATACTCATGATTTCGGTCAAATATTTTATTTTTGCTATTAACAGAGGCCCCCTAAGTTGTTGTTTCTCGAAAAAAAAATGAGAGAAATAATATTTTGAAACATAATACCAAGAATGAACATTGTATGGTCTTCTTCAACCACTTAATCATTTTTCTTTTTTATCTTTCAAGTCAAATTCAAATTTGGTAATCCCAAATGCACACAAAATAATGCAATTGGTGTAGTGAAGAAAACTAAAATCAACTCTATAATTATAAAATTTTCTAATTAATTCTTTTACTAGTTATTTGATGTAGGACTTAGGTTACTACCCACTTTTACAAAACATTTCCTCCATTAAAGCAAAAACCTAACTGATCATATTTTGGAAGCAAACTTGAGATCATTGGAAGTCTCTTGAAAAAAAAAGTAGAATAACATTCACTTATATTACATCAAAAACAACATTTCATTGCATAGACAACTTATAATAAGTAGAAATTAGAAATTCCATAAGAGCCAATCTTTTTTAGATGATCTCATCAACTACCTAGTTTTTTTGAAATACGCACATTGCTACTAATAAATATTTGCACGTTCTTAATTCATTCACCAAAGTGTTAACTTTTTGCATCAACCTTATCTTCCACTCATCGTATTTCTTCTACATCTCTTCAGCTACATCAACTACATTGTGATTAAGTAATCTTGTTTCCTCAGCCTTAACAATCCATATAAGTAAACCAAAACGGCGGTTACCACTATGCTTAGACAACCATTACAAATACAATGTGTTAACACCGTAACCTTAAGGATTTGGGGAAGAACGTAAATAGGGAGGCAAAATGTTGCTTGATTTAAATTACTTAAAGGCAAAATGTCTATGAAGAATCGGCTTCCCATTTGTTTCTTCATTGCTGCGTTTTTGGTTCTTTACGGCAACATATCAGATTATGGATTGACGTGTCTGGAGCTGATCCTCACAATATTAGTAAGCATTTATATCAATTTATTCACTATACAAGTCACTCAAAGGCACATCGGTCATCCCTACAATTAATTTGGCTACTTTGTATTTAGTTGATTTGGAATGAACGCAATAACAGGCTGTTCAATAACATTGAAACTCCGATTATACAGCTATTAGAAAAAGCAAAATATCATTCGTTGTAGTGGTTAAAAGCTAATAATATCACTTTTGTGTGCGACTCTCAGAGATGGTGGTCGGACCCTTTACTTTGCTTGCATATCGACTGACCTTTTATTGTAAATACATTGTATACTGTTACTTTTCGAGGTGGTTTCTCTAGTACATCTTGTACTGAGAAAATTTCACTGCCACTGTTAATATATTCCATTTTGATTTCTTAAAAAAAAATGTCTATGAAATTCGTAATTTATGGCTAAAATAAATCTAAAATATGAAACTCATAACATGTGTCACCTATGTAGACAAACCACGATATCTTTTTGTTGCGACACATCAACTCTCTAACAAAGATTTTTCATGGACGGAGCTTTGTGACTGACAATATTCAATTTGAGGGTGAATTTTACTTTTCGTAAATTTTGGCCCCAAATTGTTCAACACTTACAATTTGGGTACCTGATTTGATAACATAATAAAGATAAAAAGTAAAAGATAAAGGTATATATATATACACCAAATTTTAAGAAAATTAAGTATGAGACCATTATGTAAGCTCGTAGATAGTTAAGAGATTGGATATGTAATTTAACCAACAACATATTTTAAGCACTTTTCAATATTTATTAAAAGTGCATGTTATATTTATGTTATAATTCCGTCCGACACGTAGCGTAAGGTGTTTTTTTCTCTATTTAACTTTTTTTTTTGTGTGTGAAGGAATTCTCTATTTAACTTGTTATAGTGAGATACTAGATGTAGACAAAAACATTAATTACCACTTCAATTTTTACAATTTGGCCAATGTCGTTAGTTTATATTATTCTTTATCACCGAAAAGATTACCGAATCGAGTCGCAATCAGGTCTCTTATTTTAAGACGTTTCGCGGCACTGCTCAAAGTTGTGCAAGACAGACGATCAATTGTGCCGCCTCCAAGATAAAACAGTTCAGTTTTCACTATACGATTACCTACTGCATTGTAGATAGTCTCTGTCGCGTGCGTGATATATATATATATATATATATATATATATATATATATATTCTCGAGCGCTCTCTCCGCTCAGAAAAGTGAGTACCCCAAGGGCACACCATTAGGAGTGATCCCCCTTCTTATACACACACTACTAATGTGTGTATTCTCTCTTATGTGAGACTTCCAATTTTTTTTTCAATTTACTAGTTCTATCAAATGCGAGACTTTATGTTTACTCTTCAAACTTCCAATCATTTACTATCATTGATGGATATGAATAACTGATTAGTTGATTGCAATTAATCAAGAAGATCACAAAATTCAATCAAACATTGAAAGAGAATGGTTTCTTCAGCAACAGTCATTAGACTTCCTCTTTATATAAAGGACCGGTTCTGACTGAAGAAGGTTACGAACATGTGAATATATAAAAAAGTTGCACTCTATTTATACTTTGTTCATATTGTATACTTTGTCTTAGAATAAGTGAAGAAAACCAAAAGAGATACACTTATAGTGTATAATGCTTAATTTGTTTACTACCCCTAGAGTTTTTTGTAAACACAACTGTTGTAATCATCCTTGTAAATCTCGGGTTCTCTCACCTTCACGCTCTAGATCCCCCCCCCCCCCCCCCCCCCCCCCCCCCCGTTTTTTTAAATAATTGGAACATTGCACTTGGCCATGTGCACTCCTCTTTTTCTTCTTCTCGTTCTCCTTCCCTTTTGGCCCCTCTCTTGTCAAGTGAAAATTTCTATCGATTTATCTATTTATAAATATGAAATAGGTGAAGTTTTACTGAACTTTATGAACATTCATAAAGATGTTTAGACAAAATTTGACATGAGGAAACCGTTTTGCAATCATGTCAAATCTAAACCATTAAAAGATAAAAGGATGAGAGAGTATTATCATTTTTTTTTACCATCCATGCCAATATATACATTGAAATAAAAAAAATATAGTTTTTAAATGTTAAAGAAGTTTTATCCAATATACTTAAAGGAAGATTTAAACATTAAATATACTTTAGGCAAATTTCTCTTGTGGTTTGTTACCTTCATTCCATGTAACGATTTAATCCTTTTTTTCATGTCGTTTTGGTCAAGTTACATATGGATTTTCAAATTTTAAGGCTAAAATTTGTATACAAATACGAGTAAGGGACCATAAATTTAAAGATTGCGAGATCAATGAAAAATAAAATCATAGATTTGAAGTTAAAATTTCATATGCAAATGGACCAAGATAACATGAAAAAAGTTAAAGGAATAAATCGTTACCTGAAATTACGTTAAGGAACCACAAGAATAATTTTGTTTATACTTAATTAGTAAAAAAGAACAAAAAAAAATATACTTTTGATATATGAAAATGTAGAAAATTCAGAATTTAATTCCTATAATTAATAGGGTTAAATATGATTTTGGTCCCTATAAATATACCAATTTTTCATTTTAGTCCCTCTAAAAATTTTCTTCAAATTTTGGTCCCTTAAAAATTTTCCATCTTCACTTTTGGTCCCTCCTTTAAAGTAAACTCATATGTAGAATTCATATTTTGAATAAAATTTTGCAGTAAAATTCATAACATTATAAGAATCACTCCCAAAAAAAATTAATTTTTTTTAACAAAACATGAATTTAATATGAAATTTTATATTTTTGACGGTTAAAAATTCATATTCAATTTATGTTTTGTTAAAAAATTCTAATTTTTTTTTTACAATATTCTACACATATCTGCATATTTTAATTAAAAAATACTCAAATTTACTTAAAAGTAGGACTAAAAGTAGTGATTGAGAATTTTATAGGGACTAAAAGTTGAAGGAAAATTTTAGAGGAATTAAAACGAAAAATTGGTATATTTATAGGGACTAATAATATATTTAACCATAATTAATATTTTGTTTTCTGTCTATGCAGTATTCTAAACCATCACTTTTAATCTTTAATGGATTTAGTGTTTTTATTGATGTGACAAATTTTAGATGATGTGGCAACATGTGATAGGATACGATTACGTGGAATCCATAAAATGAAAGACATAAAAAAGGTCAAAATTAGGGTAATTCACCACAACTTCATGTCTCTTCTCAAGAGCTCATCATCATCATTTCTACTTTTCTAATCTTCTACATCTATGAAAATATCATGAAGTATAGTTTGATCTTCAAGTGGGACATCTAGGCAAGACACGCTTCCTTTGTGTTGATGTGGATTACTTCCGAGGATGTACCACTATTGAAAATACAGAACACAAGTTCTTGAGACGCTTTAAATGGAGTGTGAGTATCATATACCTTTTCTTTTAATGTTGTTTAGGTGTTTTGTTGTTTCTATCATTTTAATTATGTTTTTCTTTTTGTAGAAGAGAGTGATGTGTAAATTGTTCATATGAGATGATGAATTTGACACATAAACAACACCCACAAGGGATGTTTCATACACAATAGAATATTCAAAAGTAAACTAACAAGAAGTTTTGATGGTATCTCAGTCAATGAAGCACCTATTATACCTAAAGTTAATATCGGGTATCGACATAATTCTTTTACATTCTCTTAATATAAATGCATAAAAAAAATCAAGGATTGTAAAAAAAATTGTAACCACGGATAAAATCCATCATGATTACGAGGCGAGTAGCTTAACAAATATGAATGAGTAAAATAAACAGATATTTTAACTACCCCGTTAGTTAATAGACACATAGTTGAATTTAATGGTACAAGTGCTCTGGTTAGGATCCTCTAAAGTGAATAAAATGCAAAGTGATAAAATCAAGTGTTATTATTGTAACAAATTCATGATTTGTTATGATGTGCCGATAATATCTACCTTTAATTTTTTTAATTAACAGTTGATATTACTCACTTTACACTCTAAAATGAGTTACCCGCTTTAGAGGAGCCAGATCCCTCATGCCCGTTGATATATGTACCCATTAATAAAAAGAGGTTTAGAGTAAAAAAAAAATTCATGTGTTTATTTTGATTATCATTGGAATTATTATTATTTTTTGATTTGATGAATTCGGAACTATTATTTTGTGGTAAAAGGGGGAAGGAAATGAATGTATGTATGATATTCACTTTGGATTCATAACTACTGGTGATCATATTGAAGTTTTTTGTAGCTTTGAAGTTGCTTGTCATATCTATGATTTGCTAGAGGATCAACTTGCCATTGGAAAGGAAGTGAGAAAAAGGCATGGAATGAGAGCAAACACGTACCTGTGATATGTATTTTTTGGTCAAGACAAGGATACTTCTATGACAACTCTTCCAGTTGACAAGTTGAGAAAGATGATTGATTTTCAAGAGCATTTTCAGGTATGTACTTAATATACCAATTGAATTTTCTACTGGTGTTATCTAAATATCTCCATTATTGGATAGTTGGAAACTAGGGGAGACATTTGCAACCGATGTTGCTCTAGGAAGTTACGTGACAATGATGACATTGGTACTTTTATGGGCAATGAATGATACACACATTTTTTTGGTAAATACATTTATATATTTTCCATTACGACACTAACTAGGAGAAATCATAAACATTGTTAGCTTTAAATATGTCGCAGAATAAGTTTGGTGTGAGGTGTTTGAGACATATTATTTGACTAGGGCAAAACAACAACAAGTTCTTTAGAAAATCTATGAGGTTGGTGGAAAGACAAAGTGAAATTTGACAAAAACGGTTCAAGTGCAATCACAACATATGAAGAATAAATAGGAATCTAAACAATGAATGACATGTTGAATGGTGAGTCAATAACACCTCACTTATTGAACGAACTACCTGACACACACCTCACTTATTGAACGAACTACCTGACACAATATTTGGTTGACTTTTTATTGTGATGATAAAAGTGAACCTAATATTGTGTCAGATAGTTCAATCAATGAGTGAGGTGTTATTGGTTCACCGTTCAACATGTCATTCATTGTTGAAATTTCTCTTTATTCTTCATATGATGTGATTACAGCTGGACCGTTTTTGTCAAATTTAACTTTGTCTTTCCATCAACCTCGTAAATTGTCTGAAAAACTAGTTATTGGTTTGCCCTTGTCAGATATTGTGCCTCAGAGACCTCTCACCAAACTTGTCCTACAACATATTTAAAGATAATAATGCTTAGGATTTCTCCTAGTTGGTGATGATATTGGGGAAAAAAGTATATAAATTGATTTACCGAGAATCGTCGGTATCGTTCATTGCCCATAAAAATAACATTGTTTTCAGTGTCATGTAACTGCCAAGCATAATACCGGTATCAAATATCTTCCTCATTTTCCATCTATCACGTGGTGGAGATTAGATAGTTTAATTCCATCCTTTGATATTATCGTAATGGTACCTACATGTAGGGGTGTTCGCGGTGCGGTTTGGTTCGGTTTTGAGGTTAAAAGTCATCCGAATCGCAAGATAAAAAAACATGCGGTTTGATTTGGTTCAGTTGACTTTAAAAACAAAATCTAAACCGAACCAAACCAAACCAATGTGGTTTGGGTTGGATCGGTTGATGCGGTTTTTTCGAGACGATACAATTCTTTGTCACCAACGTTTAAATTTATCAAATATTACAATTTCATTTTCATTTTACAATGTTTTCAACAACATAGACCAAGTTAAAAACATGGACAAAACATAATCCTATCTTGTAAAAAATGCAAAAGACTAAGATTTTATCATTATCTAAAATTTGAAGTAGCACATAAATACTTTTTTAAAATAAAAAGTAATGAAAAATCTAACAAGAAAAAAAAATGTCATTTTATAAAAGTTTCCATTGAGTTTCTATAAGTATTGGTCTAGGTGAGATATGTTTAATTAACATTTTTCTTATGTTGCGGTTTGGTTTGGTTGGTAAAATGAAAACCGCAAACCAAACCAAACCATGTGGTTGAGCAAGAAAATGATTTGATTACATCCGAACCACATGCGGTTTTTTGCGGTTTCGGTTTGGATTGGTTCGGTTAGCGGTTTTTCTATTGGTTCAGTTCGGTTATGAACACCCCTACCTACATGTATATGGTAGTTTTAGGACATTAACTTAAGGATATTACTAGTAAGAAATGACGTTTAATTGTGTAAATGTAACCTACCGCAGGAGATAAAGATGGAGGAAAAATAACTTTTATTTCTTCAATAACATTAATGTAACATTGTTAATGTTAAGTAATATCGGTAGCCATTGTTAATATAAATATATCATCAACAATATTACAAACCAAGTAAGTAATCAATTTGATTTTAAATAACAAATCTATAAACTATAGTTTTGAGAGCGATGAATTGAAACATGTAAATTTAACATCAAACGTCCACATAAACACTTTACATAAATTTGATGAAAATATAGATACAAATATTTTATGACTTAAAATATCAATTTATAATAAAAAAATTAAAATAATAACTTGTTATAATCATCTAGCTTAAAAACCCTAACACCTATGATATTTATCTTAATTTGTAATAGCAAAGTGTGCTTCACTAAAAAGAAAAAACATAGATTGACAAGTAGCATTATGTAATATTAATAGTACTAGCTAGCTGATGTAGAATGACAAGTGAGAGAACTAGAGAGAGTAACCACAATTTGAAAATTGAAAATCCAAAAACTTGATTCACAATTAATATAAACTGCTACTGATACTGATATTGATATGATAGGTCTCTACCCCAAAATGACCCCACTTTACCAATCCCATTTTCAATCTTAACCGTCCAATCTAACCCAGGTCCAATCAAATTCAACGGTCCATATTCAGTTATTGTTCATAGGAGCCTCTTTCATCTCTCCATTCTTAAATCCATTCCTTCATAAATTTCTCTCCTCTCAACTCTCTCTCTCTCTCTGCAATATTGAACTCTCATCACTCTTCTTCACCATTGCTATATGCTTAAGCTTGCCATCACCATTGAACCTTTCACTGCATAACAATGCAATCTAAGGTATGTTATATATATATATATATATATTTTTTATTTTATCTTAAAACTTCATATTTTTTAATTTTTTATAATGAAAGCTGTAGAAAGCATTTTTCTATCTTTTTAATTTCTTTTTTGTGTCTTTTTTATTTGATCTTCCTCAATCCTCATTTTGCTTTTAAAAAACTTTTCTAATTATTTTTCTAAGCAGAAATTAAATACAGAGTGGAATCTGTGTAACCAGTATATTTTTTTACTGTTCTAGTTTCAGACTCTCTTTCTGATTCTTTTGACTATAAAGTCACCATAATGAATACCTTTTGTTATGCACTTTTACCTTTTTGCCCTGTGTATGAATTATTTTAAGATTTAACCAATCATATTTTGATTTTAGAAGTTAATAGGATGGTTATGATCAATTTTTTTTGGTGTTAACTGTTTGATTCTCACGAGTACGAGTTTAGTTATCTCGAGTTTGATCAAAAGATAAATTAAACTCGAGTTTTACAAAACGGTTTGAAATTTGGTGCAGCTCATTAATTATTTCGATTACTTGATTTAGGTATTTTGTTATGATTGTTATAAAATTTGTTCGTGTAGTTATTTATATCATGTATTTGCAACAAAACTATGGTAATAAGCGTTATTATTTATTTTAAAAAATAGAAATGATCTTAACTCATTATAGACGTATGAGTATGACACATTATTAGTTTAGGTGGTCTGTAGTTTTACAATCACACGGGGTATCTTTGATTATTTTTTGGTTTGGATGTGGAGACCTTAATTTTGTACTATTGTTTTTAGTTAAAATAGTATTTTTAACTAAGTATTGTATTGTGACATTTTTCTTATATTTTTTTTGGATGTATATTGTAATTACTAATTAGTTCATGAACGTGACTTGGTACGTAAAAATAAATGCTTAGGAACACAATACTGTGACATAGTGGCCCATGTCTTCCTCCTCAGTATACATTAATTTCGAAATTTCATAAAGTGTGGGCATTGTTATTATTATTATTTTAGAAATTTATAAATATTGAAAATTGTTTAGAATAATATATTTTGGACATTGTTGGTGAAGGAGTCAGAGTAAGAGTTATTAAAGCCACAGTACATTTGTTAAAGTGAAAGTGAAAGTGAAAGTGAAAGGGATGTTTAGAATGAAGAAAGGACTAGCTTGCTGCACCAGAGGGAAGAAAATCAGCATTGATTTTCATGACCAAGAGAGTAAGTCCATACTTTTAAGTGTTCCTAACTCTTGTTTATTAATTTCAAGTGATTAAGAGTTTTATTTTTTTTAACGGAATTAAGAGTCACTTAATTATAAACTATAGTTTGTTTTAATTATTATCCTAGGTCTATTTTGGATTGGGATTCTGTGCTGTAATAAGGCACACAATTTTTATGCTGTTCTGAATCGATCATTGATTAAAGATCGAACGGTTCAAATCAGTGTAGTTATAAAATCATTCAAACAAATCTCAACCACTGGAAATTCTAATCTGTTAAAGCGTCCTGCTGCAACAACAGGAAATCCAAATCCGTCTATTTTGAGATGTTACAAATAGCTTATAGTGTATGAGTTAGTAGGATCAAAGCATAACAACTCTTTTATAATCGTTTTCTCTCATGAACTTATAATTTTTTTTGAGATGTTATTTTAAAGAGTTTTTCTATCATGCACAATATTTCACTATAGAGCTAACGCATGCCTACTTTGAAATATACGGTGCTACTTGTATTTATTTTCGTTACTTTGTCTATGATTGAATTTGAGCTAGATTTGAATTTGAAATCCATAGCTAGTTCTCTCTATGTTTCTAAAGAAACTAGTTCTAGACTATATTTCTATGTTTGAGCAAGTCCTTTATTGTAGGACACATTTATACCTGTCCTATAGTCCTACCTCACGAGTCATAAATAGGCATTAAACCTTCACTATTGTTTTATGCAACATACAAAGCACATGAACTTGACATTAAAAAAAGGTAGCTGTCTCAACATAAAAGGATACATTTTTTTGTTTTGAAAAGATAAAGGATACATTGAAATTGAAATTCCATGGAATTTAATATTTAAGTTTACTATACGGTTCATTTTTTAATTTTTATTTATTATCATGTGGACTTTCTTGTATGAGGGAATGGATAATTGAGTTGAAGGATTGGATCTTGATGAGTAGGGTCCATAGCAAATTGACTTTAAAATGTGTCAAAGACTACACTAATCATCTTGTAATGATATCCACAAAAAGGACTCCTTAAGATGAGAATTGTTTGCCAATGGATTGTAGCTAGTGGTCCAATGAAAATAACTTCCACACTAAGATTTCATTTGCGATTAAATATTTTGGTTACTTAAACTTAAAGTTAGTAGATGATGTCTCAATTTAAAATAGAGAAGATTTCAGGGTTTTCTGACTAATACATATATTTTTTCTTACAATGGATTAGCATTTTGATTCACCAAATTTATGAAATGAAAAAACTATTATTAAAATTGAAAGCCATCAATTCGTCATAAATGTCATCACTCTTCAAAGATGCTTACTGTTTTAAGGATGAAAATGATGTGTAGCCCTAAAGACAAAGGGTGGATTCCCACAACTTGAACCGTTAGCTCCGTTCTATCATGTTAGATGTGATATGGGGTGTGGTCGTTTTGATTTATATGAAGCAAGTAGAAGGTTGATGTGTAAGGTTAATATGATGTTTCAAATCACAATCTGAAGGTGGTAATACATTAACAAGACGTGTTTGTGGTGGACCATCGGTGTTTTTATTAGGCCTAACTACTACCTGTTTTACTTCCACTCCATGGTCCTTCTCAATGATACTCACAATTTATTTAGTGGCTTCATTGTGGGGTAGCTAGTGTTTTAAAACCCAAACCGGTGATTGATCTGGTTAAGACACCGGATTGTTGGTTAGATTGGTGAATCATTTGGTCGAAGCGTAAGATTGTTGACTTGGTCCCTATTGAAAAATTAGGAAACATAAAAAGTAAATTACGAGGTTGTGCACCGTTTTGTTGTTTATTTTAAAGAAGTCAAAATGAATATAATAATTAAATCGACAATGAAATCGTAACCAACATAAAGTGTGTCGTTAGAGGATTCCAGAGGTATCCACGAAATTCCAAAAAATATGAAAAAAGCAAAAAAGCCATCACAAACTAGGTAACAAAACTCAAACAAACAATAAAATTACGCCAAAAATATGTAAATCATAAGCTAAAAGACAATCAAATTCGAACCCGCGTCCTTGTTAGATATGAGCTAAATCATATCAATTGGACAAATTTACTTTGGCAAACCTTTCATTTGTTTTTCATAATGAAGGCAAACCCTTCAAACGATACCATATTTTTGAAGGACACTAAATAAATAATATTGTGTTTGTTTTGAATAGGTATATCTAAATTCATGTTGAGATAGGAGAAGTACAACCCACATTTTAATATTACAAATTTCTTACTATTTGGATAGGATCCTTTTGTGGGGCTCTCTTCTCTCCTTCTAGGCTCTTTTGTTCTTTGCTCTTTCTTTCTTTCTTTTTTTCTTTCTAATTATTAGGATTGAAAAGCTTGAGTTAGATGCAATCATTGTTCTATCCTATCATAGCCTCGGAAGCTTCTCCGTGTCTTCAAAACTTTGTCTCATATAAAACGTAACAATAAGTGGAGCAAGTCTTTCTATATACATGACTCCAAATCAATATAGGTGATATTTGTATAAAGGAGGTACGTTAGCAACACTCAAATTTCAACTTTCTTTTTAGCATTCATTTATTTAATGGATGAAATTAATCTATGTCTTACCATTTTGTGACGATTTAATTTCAAAGTATACGTTTATAATGATTTAAAAAAAAGTAAAAAGGTGAGTATTAGAGAGGTTGTTGTGTAAAAAAAAGAGAGGTTGTTGAAATAACTATTTGGTTTATACAAATGATAGTCAATTTATTAGTTTAGAAAATAAATATATCAAAACCTTTCCCTTTGTCCACCTTTTTAATGATCAAAATTAAAAAACATAAAAGTTATTTTTTTTTACAAGTAAAAACACATTAAAGTGGACATCAAAAGATTTTTTTTAGTGTTTATAAGCTCATGGATTTTTTTTTTTTTGACAAATAAGCTCATGAACTTATATAGATATTTTTCTGATAAATAAGCTCATGGAACTTTTAAATACTTTAATCTTGTGATTTTATGAATACATGATATATATATATATATATATTTTTTGAATGATTGATCCGTACTAATCGATTCTCAAGTTCTATGACCAAACATGAAATTAAAAAAAAAAATGTCACTAATAATACTTGCACGTGACTATACGTGGTTTATTATGTATAATCTATAATCTCTCAAAAGTGTGAACCTCTAAGGAGTTAGATAATCCAGCAAACATTGTTATAAAGAATAAAGTTTAATAAAAAATCAACTGATTAACAAAAATTATCTTTTTAATTGATATAATTACTATGACATAAACAATATGTGTATTTCTGCAATAAAAACATATATTCTTGTGAGTATACCTAGCAATAGTACATTAATATGTCAAGATCAACTGCAATTGCAGAGATATGCTTGACATTGTTTGTAAGCCGTATCAAAGTTTGTTTCAACTAGAAAGTAAAAGATATCCGTGATAGAGATGTGATAGAATCTCAATTATTCACTTTTGACCATTTATAACAAACATATTTTTTATTTTTTTTATCTTCCTTATTCAAAGTTCTTGAGTATTTGTGAATTACTTTTTTTCTAATGAATCTAGTTGAGCTATTTGCCAAAATAACAATGCAAATAATTTAGATTTCAGAAAGCCTAAATAATATCAATTAATTGGGTAATCATGTGTTAAAGTTGCTTTAATATTATGTAACCAAAAATATAACATGGTTTTAATTAATTGGAAACCATGCTGTTTAGTCATATGCTATTTTTGGATGTATGCCTGCATAGGTTATTTGTACAACAGCAGAGAATATATTCTTGCATTGTTTTGGCATTGACAGCAAGGTTTCATTTGATTTTTTGCTTAGTTTTTTTTTGTGTCTAAGGTTTCACTTTGTTCTAGACTATATTTAGTTATATGTAATAATATTTTCACATTTAAGCATAACCCTTTTGGAAAATCATAAATATTTTATATAATGGAACGTTTCAGGAATTATGACATATAATGGCCTTGAGAGTTGCATTCTCAACAATCAGTCTTATGAAGAGGAAAGCAGAACAAGTAGAGGAGATGGAGGCATAACTGATTCATTTGACGACGATGATTCAAGCTGTTCTTCAAGCAAAGATGCTTTTGGATCATTCTCTTCAAAGTGTTTAACAATGAAAAGGGAGGATGAACAAGGACTTGAAGAATGGGAACTCTCAGAAAGTCCTCAACGTTTTTATGTCAAAGAGAAACCTTCTTATGCAATCCAACATTCAGATATTGAAGCCATGAAGGAAAAATTTTCAAAGCTCTTACTTGGTGAAGATGTTACTGGTGGAACTAAGGGCATCACTACAGCTTTGGCACTGTCTAACGCCATCACAAACTTATCAGGTATGCCTTCTAATCAACTTAGTCATCGATGTTTAAAAATGTCAACATTGTTGGACCAAATTTCTTACATAACTATCTAAAAAAGATAAATCACATCTTCAATTTATCAAGTTAACATTATATTACATCATAATAACTGTTAAAATATCTAGTCTATCAAAATTAACATGATTCGTTTTAGGTTTAACTAAGATTGGGACGTTGTTGACTACGAGTGTCTAATCAGGTGCTGAGTATTTAAACATTCTTCATAGTATAGTTCAATGATCATGTGCACAAGTTTATAACCGAACTGAACTAAGAATGAAGTTGAACGGTGTAAACGTTTTTAAATATAAAAGAATAATTTGACACTTTAAAAAAGATAAAGGACCAAGTTCGATGCTACCTAAAATTTATTATTTTTCACTTGAAGCTTACGATGTTTTTATGTTCAAATACCAAAAACATAAAAATCTCTCAACTAATAGAATCATAGAATTTCACTTGCAAGAGTATATGGACAGTTTCTTGTTCATTTATATTTTTCTTTCGGTTCATTTTTTGATACCAATGTATGTACTTCTATGATCATACACAGTTACTGTTTTTGGTGAGCTGTGGAAATTGGAACCTCTATCTGAAGAAAGAAAGAGCAAATGGCGAAGAGAAATGGACTGGTTACTGTCTCCTACTAATTATATGGTTGAGCTAGTTCCTGCTAAGCAAAACAATGCCAATGGTAGAATCTTTGAGGTATCTTTCATTTCAGCTAGATAAGAAAAAGTAAACTATTTATACATCCCTTTGCCACTAAATAAGAAAGTTTTATTCTTGGAACAGATAATGACGCCTAAAGCTCGTGCAGACATTCACATGAATCTTCCAGCACTTCAGAAGTTGGACTCTATGCTTATCGTATGTGATCTCTTTACTCCAATCAACAATGATCTTAAACGTTCCATTTTTTTTTTCTTTTCAAAT
Source organism: Medicago arabica (assembly GCA_946800305.1). Lineage (NCBI taxonomy): Eukaryota > Viridiplantae > Streptophyta > Magnoliopsida > Fabales > Fabaceae > Medicago > Medicago arabica. Next base: position 46,904,208 of record OX326970.1, read on the forward strand.
TTAGTTATTCTAAGGAAAGTCTTCTGTCATTTGTTTTCTACATCTCTGCAATTTTGCACGAGATCTTTACTAGCAACATATTAGGCTGCTAAGTGCAACATCTTATTTGGATTATTTGTTGACAGGATGCGCTTGATTCAATGGTTAAAACAGAGTTTTGGTATGGAGAGGGAGGAAGCCGGACCGAAGGGAGAGACACAAGTGTGCGGCATAGTAAAAGATGGTGGCTTCCATCACCTCAAGTGCCAAAAACTGGTCTTTCTGATACCGAAAGAAAGAGGTTGGTTCATCGGGGAAAGGTGGTGCGCCAAGTATTCAAGGCTGCCAAATCTATCAATGAAAATGTGTTGCTTGAAATGCCTGTGCCAACAGTTATTAGAGATGCACTTGCAAAGGTAAATAATGGTTTTGTAATGTTGAATAACTTCAAGCAAATAAATTCTAATGCATCAAAGGCTTTTTAACCGTAGACACTTTTCCCATCCAATAATGTGAATATAATATTATATATAAACCATTATTTACACTGAATATGTGATTTGGTTCTTGGCATTTGATTGTGTTTTGCTTCAAACCTATTATCGCTAATGTTTGAATATTTTAGGTAATCTGACTATTTGATTGTAATTTGATTTAAAAAACCTAGGACTTGTTATTGCTTAACACAAATGACAATCACAGGGTAGATGTTTAATAAATTAAATTGATCTTCATTGATATGTTGAACGCTCTATGTTGCAGTCTGGAAAGGCAAACCTTGGACAAGAACTGCACAAGGTTTTGACAGCTGAATCAACTTCTGGAGAAGACATGATTAAATCTCTCAATTTGAAATCTGAACATATGGCCCTTGAGACCATTAATAAATTGGAAGCTGTTATATTCTCGTTGAAAGAGAGAACTACGGAACAAGTCACTGGCAAATCACCGGTTCGAACCTCATGGTCTTTTGTGAAGGGCACTATTTCAGAAGCTGATAAATTGGAGTTATTATTGGACCGTGCTGAAACACTTTTACAGCTTCTTAAAATCAGATATCCCAATCTTCCTCAAACATTTCTTGATGCTGCTAAAGTTCAATATGGCAAGGTAAGTTTTTTAGTTTGACAAATTATTCTGATTGATGAAACATACGAGTACTTATTTTTTGTTATGCTTTTATCTGTTCCATCTACATTCCAGCCTTTCTAAACTAAAGAAACCAACGGTTAATCAAGCCAATTTGTTGTACATGTGCCAAAAAGTTTGTCCTAATTCAGTGATAATGTGATTTGGTGTATGTTGTTATCTTTGTAGGATATTGGACATTCCATTTTGGAAGCTTATTCAAGAGTTCTTGGAAATTTAGCCTTCAGCATATTGTCTAGAATAGGAGATATATTGCAAGAGGATTGTCTAAGCAGTTCTACCTCACTAAGTTGCTCTCCTGGAATAAATATCTCTGAAACTTGGATGGTGGATTCACATATTAAGCAATCCTTACTTCAAAAGATGAACAAAGCAGATGGACAATGTTGTGACAGTACTTCAGATTTAGAGTTCAAATCATTTGATGCTAAATCCAAAGACGTGATAATAGCTACGCCAAGCAGGAGTAGTGTCTGGTGCATTAGTAGAGAGGCTTGTACAAGTGTGTCTACTCAAAATTCGCCATAGGGATTTTTTTTATACATCGGATTTGTAAATGCTATTGTTATTATTATATGCTCACTATGAATATATAGAAGCAAACTGATATGTTTGCCTCCTCATAGTTTTTGGGTTATTAGACGTAGAGTTCTTTATTGACAATGAAGAGGAAATATCAGAAAAATTGAGTGTGAAATCAGTATATATAGAGAGTAGGGTAACTCTGATTACATTGAACTGAGTAAAGACAAAATTATAAATCAATATATACATATATATATATATATAGCTATCTAATTATTGTTTAATCAAAAACCAAAGTTAAGCTCTAACAAACTAATTGATTATAAGTAAGTTTCCTTACCTATATTTGTCACTTCATTGTTTAGAAATCAATATTATTAATGGTGGAAGACTAGAAGGTGATATCAGGTCTTCATGCTGATAAGGTTTTACATGGCATAAAAACTTATTGAACACCTTACCTTACCAATAGTCACATATTTAAATAAAACAGACAAAATGTTAAGAAAATAAAATCTTTTTAACTATAGTTTCACCGTAACAATGAAATGTTAAGAAAATAGTTTAAGATGCTTAGGAATCAAACAAAAATTTCAATAAATATTTGACAATTCTTAAGAAAATGAAGATAAATATGAGAGAAGTATCAATTCTCACTTCATTGAATTAGAAAGCAATACCACATTACTTATTTATAGCAACTAGTAGGTTGCAGACAAATTTACATTGAACAAATTTTCACAGAATCAAATGTTGCAAACTAAATTCATTGAATAAAAAATTAGTAAACTAAGCATTTCCGCATGTGATTCCTGCTGGACCTTTTCACTTAAGAAAAGAACATCATGTTGCATAACTGAGCGAAAATGACATGATTTTTTTTTGAACTTTAGTTACTGATTATGAGTGCGAAAATGTAATGAACCACCTTTTAGGTATTCATTAATGGAGGAGAAATTAGACTAAGAGAGACTAACCAGTGTAAAAACTTTCCTTCATATTCATTCTTGATAATCATTACATTTATATATAGCATTTCATATCCTAACAAACTAACCATGACTCCTCCAATTAGATTGATCTAGATCCTTCAAGAGAGCTTGACTCATGACCTAAAATATCTAGGATTCTGCTCTTCCCCTGCACAAAACACTCGCGCCTTGCAGCCTTGCCGAAAATACCCCTGCGCTAGTTAACTAACGCAAGTGTAAAATTAACTTAACTTAAAATTTCGTATTTTTTACACATACATGACTTAACTCACGCAAGAATTAACACCTGCGTGAGTTAACTCACGCTAGTCATAACTTGGATTTTGATCTTATTCACATACCTTTACGTTAGTGGTACGCTTGTCATGATCCGTTTGCATTCAAATGCTTAAAGTCAAAACCAAACTCAAGGCTTGTACCTAGTTTTGTATGGTAGTAATATCTTTTAATCATTCACATTTTGTTTTATGAGATTTAAGCCACATGATTTGGCCACGCCTTGAGTCACCTTCTAAAATTTAAACTAAACATGTGGATCTGCTTGTTTTCTAACCTCCAGTGCATACACTTGTATATCATGTGGACAGACCATTGTTATGCAGCAATTAAGGACACGTTATAATATAACCGCTTGTTGAAAAAGCCCGCAAAGCTTGAAAACTAACGTGAATTATGGAATATAACTTGCGTTAGTTAACTAACGCAGGTGTTAATTCTTGCGTGAGTTAACTTACGCGGCGTGACTTAAGCCACGTATGTGTAAAAAAATACGAAATTTTAAGTTAAGTTAGTTTTACACTTGCGTTAGTTAACTAGCGCATGAGTATTTTCGGCAAGGCTGCAGGGCGCGAGTGTTTTGTGCAGGGGGAAGAGCAAAAATCAAATATCTAATGCAACTTGGACTTGGGGATTAACATATTTGGGCTGTAACAGAAAACCTGAAATTCAAATCAAGAAGAAGGCCATTATTACCTAATATATTTTGAAGTTTAGGAAATTTGAAATGCACAAAAGATGATAAAAATCAAATTAAACAATTATTGAGATAGTTATGATTCAAATAAAAATATAAAAATGTCAGTTTATCTCACCAGTGAGAAAGGCCTTATGGATTGTGTTAAGTTTTCTAGTAACATCCACAATATTCATTCTTTCTTTCGGTGATTCCATTGAACAAAGAAGTCCAATCCTAAAAAGTGAAACTAAGCACTCCTTTACACTTGGAATAAGATTCTCACTCTTTCCATCTTGTATTTCTACTTCTGCATATCTTGATACAAGACGTGGGTCCAAGATCTTTATAAGATTACCAGGAAATGATGTTGCAACAAAGTTATGTAAATTTTGACCATCTTCAAATGCCTCATCAGTGGGTCTTCTACCGGTAAGCATTTCCAACATAAGGATTCCAAAGCTATACATGTCACCACATGTGGACACTTCAGAACCCATTCCATACTCTAAAATATGTAGCAAAAGCTATTAATACAATGCCACTAGTAAAACATTAAGTTTACACAAAAACATGGGAAAATTCAAAGAAACGATCAAAGGTTCATGGATTTATAACATACCTGGAGGAGCATAGCCAACAGTTCCTTTAATTCCAATTGTCTTAGTATTCTTATGAGAGGAACCACCAATGGCCGAGACAAGTCTTGCTATGCCAAAATCACTCACATGTGCAACCATATCATCATCAAGTAGGACATTGCTTGGCTTTATATCACAATGAAGGACCAATTGCTCACATTCATGATGAAGATAATGCAATGCAGAACCAACATCCACAATGATGTTTAATCTATGACTGAGGTCCAATGTTGTTGTATTCTCTTCATTTAAAACCTTGGGATGCAACCATTGTTCTATGCTTCCATTTTTCATGTAATCAAAAACTAGAGCTTTAAATTCTTGACCTTTGTAATCTGTACTGGAACAACATGTTAAAATCTTAACTAAATTTCGGTGTCTAATAAATTTTAGTGCATTACATTCAACAATGAAACTCTTGTGAGCTCCATTGTTTTGGAGGTTGAAGACCTTTATAGCAACAACATTGTCTTCTGACACAAGATTTCTTCTGTACACATCACCAAAACTTCCTGATCCGATCAAGTTTCTATCTGAGAACCCATCGGTTCCTTGGTATAAGTCTCGGAATGAAACCTTAGCTTCTTGATCATTTGACGGGGAAACGAAATATCTTTCTTGGTTTATTTTCCTCATCCAGTAGATAGTTATGATAAATAAAAATATGAGAAGAAAAGAAACCATGCTAACTATCACTGCTATCAGCCTGAATTTATGGTGTTTTGGGTGTTTCCTACCCTTGATAGGGCATGGTGCTAGATGCAGCTGAGAGATACCTCCACAAAGCTTATGGTTTCCAATCATTGCTACTTTGGATGCATTTCTAAAGACACCCTTTATCGGGACCTCACCTTCCAGCATGTTAAAAGAAACATTCAAGTGTTCTAAACATAAGATATCCTGCATAACATCAGGAATCGATCCAGACAATTGATTTATTGAAAGGTCTAAATATCGAAGACCTCTGAGAGAAGCCAAAGAGGAAGGTATTGTTCCGTTGAAGGAGTTACCTTGCAAAAGAAGGTATTCTAAACTTATACATTCACCAATTGTTCTAGGAAGATCAGAAGATAGTTGATTCTCAGATACATCTAGCATATTAATATTTTTTAGCATACCCACTTCTCTTGGTAAGCTACCACTCAAAGAGTTATGTGACAAGTTCAGTAAATTTGATAAATAAAAAAGATTAAAAATCTCTAAAGGTATGGTTCCACTAAGTTTATTATGAGAAAGATCTAGGTATTGTAACTTTTGACAATTTCCTATGCTTGGAGGAATATTTCCTTGAAACATATTACTGTGCAAAGCCAACTTAAACAATTGACTGAGATTGCCTATGAAGGGTGGTATATATCCTGACAGCTTGTTTTTGCTTAGATCCAAAATTTGCATATTTTGGAACTTCCCTAAAGTAGATGGAACAATTCCATCAAATTGGTTAAGTTCCATGGACAAGAGAGTCAAGCCAACCAAATTTCCTATTTCCATGGGAATTTTTCCTGTTATCATATTACCTCCAAGATATAGTTGTCTAAGTTGGGTGGATAAATTGCCAATGGAATTTGGCAAACTACCTCCAAACTTATTATTAGATATAGAAAGCTTTTCTAGTTTAGTACAGTTTGTCAAATATTTTAAAAACTCTAAATCTATAGTTGAATTGTTACCGAAATAGTTGTATTCCAAACTCAGCCAGTAAAGATCTTGTAACTTCTCTAGACTTGGAACTTTTCCAACCAAATTGTTTTGACCTAAATCAATTATTTGTAGGGAAGAAGCATTTGCAATGGAAATAGGGATTGGACCTGAGAATTTGTTTCCTCCAGGTTCAAAAGATTTGAGATTAGGGAGGGTGTCAAACATGTTGGGTGGAAGTGAGCCATTAAATCTATTCAAGGTTAGTGAGAGTTCAGTAAGTGCTGAGATATTGTAAAGACAAGAAGGAATCCTACCACTCAAATAGTTTACACCGATAAATAAACCTCTCAAATTTTTGAGACGACACATTTCTTGTGGAATATTGATGACACTCTGTCATTACATAATTTTCTATGTATTTTGATCACAATTTAGAGTTCACAAGGTAACTTAAGCAGCAAGAAAGCAGAAAAACTGAAGAATTCACAAGGATCAAAAACGTGTCACGATTTGGACAAAACGTGACACGATTCAAGGAAGCTAAAATATGCTCTCTGCCAAGGCAAAAACGTGTCACGATGACCAAAACGTGACACGATTTGAAGAAACCCTAATTTAGAAGTTTGTTATACAAGGCAAATCGTGTCACGATTCTGCAAAAACGTGACACGATTTGAGGCGAATTTCTGTGCCTATTTAAGCTGAAGGCTATTCTGAAAACAAGGGTGACGATTTGAGAAGAGCAAAGTGCGATTTTTACACTGGAAGACGGCTACCAGGGCGATTTCTTCACCTTGTAACCAGTTCATGTATGTATTGTTACCTCTAATGATTATGTTATTTATAAATTCAATTATGAGTAGCTAAATCCATTAGAGGTTAGGTCTGAGATGATTCTTTGTAACCCTAATTGACATATGTTGCTGTGAAACTCTATTTATTGTGAATGACAATTTAGTTTTTATTCAATTCAATTGTTCTTAATGCTTTATATATCCTGATCACATATATATATGATTTGGTGAGAACGAACGACTATTGACCATAGCTTTCGACTTTGACCTAATTGAATTGTTCTAATAATTATAATTAATCTAGGAATGGATAATTCTTTATTAGTGATATTAGGTTAACGTTCTTCAAACCTTCGAAGATTATTAGACCACCTAAGGGATTAGGGGCTGTAATCTTAGAAGAGTGTCCTAACTCAAGGGATTGATTAGGACAATTTTGTTAACTATCGTGAAACTAAAAAAATCATTCATAAGAATAGGTGCAGTGACCAATTAGGGGAACTCAGATGATTCGAAGACCTAACTCATCTCTCTCTTATTTTAAACAATCAATTTATTTTCCGTTACTAAGTTTATGCTATTAAACAAATTTACTGCCTAGTGGCAAAACCAAATAACTTTTACTTCATCCTAAATTAATAACGTGTTTGACTTTTTGAGATTAAAACCAGTCCTTGTGGGAACGATATTTTTACTACTTCGATAGTATTTGGTACACTTGCCAAAATTCTATCAAGTTTTTGGCGCCGTATTTGGTACACCGATAAATAAACCTCTCAAATTTTTGAGACGACACATTTCTTGTGGAATATCTCCTTCTAAGTTGTTAGAAGTAACCGAAAAACGTATTAAGCATGAAAGATTCCCTAAGAATGAAGGGATTCCTCCGGTTAATTTGTTTTTCCAAATGGTCACATATTGAAGCTTTTTCAAAGAGCCAATTTCAATCGGTATTTTGCCAATCAAACTGTTTCCTCCCAAACGTAACTCTTTGAGATTGGAGCAATGTGTCAGGTTTGTAGGAATTTCTCCTGCAAAAGAGTTATTGATGAGATAAAGTGTTGCAATTGTAGCAACTGACCCAACTCTTGCGGGATTGTTCCATAGAAGCTGTTGTTTATGAGATTCAAGGTTGTAAGAGAAGTGAGATTGCCTACATATGGAGATATGGATCCATGCAACTGATATCCTTCAAGGTTCAACTCTATAACTCTTTGTTGCATAGAGCTGCATGTGACTCCACGCCACTTACATAAATGGATGGAAAAATTCCAAGAATCTAAGACTTCATTTGGATCATTGGATATTGATTCTTTGAATTTAAGCAATGCCAAATAATCAGTTTGGTTTCCTAATGCCATTGCCACAGTTTTGTTTGTACCAAACCACATTATATTTAAGGTAAACAGAAAAAGAAGATGAAGGTGTATGTACAAAAGTATCCTTGACAAGCAAGAAAATGACTTCATTTTGTTTAGGACAAAGAGGTATATGATAAATAGTTTTGTTTTGGTTTTGACAATTATGTGGGAAATAGTGAAGAAGCATACATTTAAATACTGATGGTAAGAGCCAGTGCTAAATGCAAATTTTAATTTTTATTAACTTCACACACACAAAAAGATATTATATGAATTGCTTGAACATACACAGAAGCAGCCAAGCAGGGCACATGGGAGCCAAAGTGACAGTGTTATATATGTGATTATGTGGACATTTTAACTCCACGCTTGCTACATTTATGAGTTATAGGTTAAGATATCTTTCATGAGAATTAATGTTCCACTATGAAATCCTACTCAAAAATATATTTAGATAAGGTAGAATTAATGTGAAGGCTAGCCCACACCAGCAAGTGGGCCAAAACCTTTTTAATTGGTTAAAACATGCTGAATGAATTAATCAGAAATTTTTGATTTATTGCTGTTGGAGTTTTGGAAAATCATCATCAATATTTCAACTTGACCATATACATAATTTCTCTAGTGGTGTTGAATGACTAGAAGACAAGCGAATAAGGTATTCACTTTCTCCCCAATGTCAAATTATTTGAACCAACTGACATTTTTGACACTGCTTTAATTTGTTATAGCTTATTTTATGATATTACAACCTTTTTCCACGACACCGTCGATTAATCACAGACAACATAACATGCTTCTTTCTTCAGTAACCCTCTTTATTTACTTCATGAAGTGACTATAAACAAAAGGTATATGTTGCCTGCTCTTGAGATCCGACTATTAAAAAACGTATTATTTTCATCCTTAACTAAAATTTTTGCATTACAGTGAAACTAAATATCACAATTATTAAGTCAACAAATCAAAGAAATATTAAGAAGTAAAAATTGACTGAATAGAATCGGATCTTCTGAAATTTGAAGAGGTGATGCAAGTAGCGAAAACAAGGCCATACATACATACCTCATTTCCATATCTTTCATCCACCACCTAATAACTGGCAAATTTAGTTATACGTTAACCATTAAAACAACTTCGTCTCTGCTTGAATATCAGTACACCACCTTTTTTGCAAGGAAACAAATGAAGCTCAAAATTGATACTGTATAAAATACCAAATATATGTGTAATTTGGATGGAAATGAATAACAAAGGATCCAAAAAATGTTGAATGATTAATTACAGGTTCAACTGAGACATACCTTAATCATACAGTTCAAAGCAACAATGTTTTTCTTCGGCATTTTGTTGAACAAGCCTCTTGCAATATTCAGGCTACCACATTTTGAATACGTTTCAAGAATTGAAGTTGCAAGAATGTCATTACAATTAGATGTCACGTGACCATAAAAGCATCTCCCAGTATCAATATCTCGACTGCGAGCAAATGCAATCAAAGCATTGCACATGGCAACCTCAATTGCTCATATCTTTAAACACATTCAAAGCTTCAGATGGTTGATTATTGTTGACATACTCATCGATCAAACAAGTCCAAACAACAACATTCCACTGAGGACTATTATCAAACAGTTTCAATGTGTATTCAATATCTGCACATGAATGAATTTATGAAATTATGCAACTATGAATGAATTTTCCACAATGTATGTGAAGTGAATCAACTCGCAACCGGCGCCATCTTTGGAGTGGACTGCTAATTTTGCTAAGGTCAAGTGAGTGAACTGGTTTTACTTGGTAGTAGACAGTAGTTGATGTTGTTTAGTGACTTCTGAGTTGAAACTTTATTTTAAATATGAAATGAAAGCGAAGATCCATTTTGATCCCTCACAAAAGTAAAAAAAATACAATTTCTAATCCCTCACGAAAATAAACACGGACACTTCAGTCCTTAATTAAATCTCCATAGAAAAATTTGGTTGTTGTATGTTGTCATGTAATATTTTCATCCAATGTGTCAATCCATTATATAATGATATTATCTACGTGTGTTATGTGATCATAATATGATTCTCGACAATAATTGAAAAGAGACAAGTTAATCCCTATACTAAATCCCTAAATTGTATCTTCTACAAAAACAGACAAATCTCTATTGAAGTATATTGTTATATAGTCCAAAAGAATCAACAACTTTGATAGTGATTGAAATTTGTGTTGCATATCGCATTATCACCTCCTCCGAAAGAATAAGGTCTTCACTTTCTCCCCAATGTCAATTTTTTCTGTAAGGATAAAGTTGCATCGGTATTTGAACTCTAGACCCTTAACTCCTTTCTAGTAAACAAAACTAACTCCTTTAATATTTATCTCAACCAAGTGAGATATTCATTCTCTTTTTTGTCTTACTAATAATTTGGTTTAATTGCACCTTTTCCCTCAATTTTCTTTTCCGAATTTGTTGTGGCTCAAAAGTTTACCCTAATTCATCGGCATACCCAGACCTTGCATATATTTTGCACCGTTCTTACCAACTGAGCCAAGCTTACGAGGATAAGTGATTTTAGGCTCTAATAACATGTTAGAAGTGGAAATATCGAAGAGAATGAAAGTGTAAATTGAAAATAAAGAGTAAATTAATTCTGGTTAGATTGAGTTGGGTAAATATAAGATAAGAAATCATGAAATATAGATTTCTATTATTGTTGAGTCAGGAAACAAAGTTAAGCTCTAACAAACTAATTAATCACAAATAGAAAGTTAACTAAGTTAACTGAATAACTGAAATTAATTTGTAATATGCACACAAAATTGTGGTCATAGATTGTGGCTGCCTTATAAACTCAAGCGTCGAAAATTGCAATTAATTTAGCAAATTGAATTAATCTTTAATATTTAACGAGTTTCAACATCATGACTATCTTTTTTATTAGAGATACGAACAAAGATACTTGAAAAAAAATAGGTTGTTGGTAATGAGATTGTTTATTAATTCTCTTTTACATACACATGCTAATTCTAGGTTTTCTTTCAAACAAATTCTTATTGTTATTATTAATTTTTTTGAACAACAAATTTTTTAATCGCGTGACGGAAGCGAAAGAGAGCAAAACACAGCTATAGGGTGCTGCTAAACACAACAAGCCTATAGCATCCCCAAAGAAAACATCTAACAGATGGATCTAAATCACCCAAAATCAGCTCCAAAGAAAACAAGCACACCTAAAGAAGTGAACAAGCCACAAATAACCCAGCCTGAACACTCACCACAGCAGCAGCAATCTCACACCAATGCCAGCCCGTCCATACCAGCAGCCAAAAAAACCAGAATCCCCTGCACACACTCGGCTGACAGCACCTAAACCCACCCACTATCTCGCCAAACAATCGCTCGGGTCCCAACACCATTCAAAATACATACGTGGCGAAGAATTTGTTCGGTGCAGAAACCATTGCCACGGGAGGACCTTGATCTCTTCAACCACTTCATCCGCCTGCTTCAAAGTGTTATTGAAAATCTTATCATTTCTCACTCTCCACAACACCCAAATTGTAGAATGCCAAACAATCCAATATCCCTTTCGAAGCTTCTTACTAGACACCATTCCACACCAACACTCCAATTGTGCAAACAGATTTTGAGGGTTTATAAAGTGGACCCCTAGCCACCCCAAAATCTCATTCCACACAGTAAAAGCCAATTCGCAATGTAAAAAATAAATGTACTGATGTTTCCATCTCTCCTGCACACCATTCACAATGCGTCGAGGCTAAAGGATCAAAAACCTTCCGAATTGCAAGGTTTCTTATTGTAGGAATACGATCCAAAAGTAATTTCCACGAGAAGGCCACCGCCTTGGATGATGCCGGACTCTTCCAAACACCCTCTCCTCCGTATCCCCCAAATCGTCCACCAAGGCCAAAACTCCCTCCAATATCCTATATGCCGATTGCACTGTGAAACATCCTCTATCCTCCACTTTCCAAAGCCAATAATCGTCCTCTGCCATCAAAGAAACTCCTTGAAGTAGTCGCCGGAAATCTTCAAGGAGCTCTTTCTCCCAAACAAAAAGTCTCCTACGCCAATACATCCTCAAACCAGCTCCACCATCATCCCCTCCCCACACTTCGAAAATAGTGCTATCCTTTTGCCAAGATAGTGAGAATAGGCGAGGGAAACGATCCTTAAGAGATACCTCTCCCAACCACGGAACACTCCAAAACGACATACCTTTTCCATTTCCTATCTACCGAACTAACTCTCTCCTAAACCAATTTACACCATCTTCCTTCTCTATAGACATGACATTTTTTCCACCACATAGGGGCAAGAGTTCGCCTTGAGGCCCTTACTTCACCCGTATTTTATTGTTTTTAATTTTTTAGATTAGTTTGATTGACAATAGTTTCTTTGGGTGTGAAAGATTGGAAAGTGGGGGTTTTCATTATTATATATAAACAAGTGGGAAAAAATCTCTTTTGGATTCCTACATGGCATCCATTATATGTTTTATTAGTTTGAAATAGCAAGAAGAATGTGAAAAGGAAATCATGCCTAGTTAAATGAATTGATATGAAAATCTTGTTTTATTATTTCTGGAGCTTTAGTAAAAGTCAATACCTACAATATTAAGTTTCCTTACCATGTGAACATGATTATACTAAACATATAAATAACTAAGCTTGGGTTGATCTGATGGTGTTAACTTGGGACCTTGGAGTATACTTTTCTCAAGGTCTCATGCTAGGAGGGGTAATTTGACTTAAAAAAATAAAATAAAATTGAATGGACTAATGCCACACAATTAATCTTTTTACCTAAAGCGCACAAATAAAAACCATAGTTCATGTTAATGATAAAACGTTAAGACAATGAAATGTTATTTTAAAATGGAATTTGATCTCCCTGAAGGAATAACTCATTGGACAGAGATTGGATACTGGTGAAAAATTTCAGTAAATATACTAAATCGTATCAAATAATATAGTAAGTAAGATCATCTTCACATAGATTGTTTGTTGTTTTATTTGGGCAAACAAAGTTTAAATGCTCTTAAGGACCCATTAAATTAACTACAATAACAACTCTTTAAGTAAATGAAGATAAATATGGGACAAGTATCAATTCTCACATCATTGAATTAGAAAGCAATACAAACAACATTAATTATATAACAACTAGTTGGTTGCAGACACAACTAGTAAACTAACAGAATCAAATGTGTCTACGAGAATTCAGTGAATAACAAACTAGTAAACTAAGCATTGCCACATGTTCCAGCTGGACCATTCAGTTTCTTAACAAAAGCACATCATGATGCAAAACCTCTCTTCTATTCAACATTAATTACGAGGAGTGCGAAAACCTGAAATTCAAATTATAATTCCATAAGAAATTAATGAGTTAGATGTCGTTCAAGTAAGCATATAAAACAATAAATTTATCTCACCAGCGAGAAAGGCCTTTCGGATTGTGCTAAGCTCTCTAGTGACATCCACAATATTCATTCTTTCTTTCGGTGATTCCATTGAACAAATAAGTCCAATTCTAAAAAGTGAAACTAAGGATTCCTCTACACATGGAATAAGATTCGCACGGTTTCCATCTTCTATTGATACAAGATGTGGGTCCAAAATCTCTATAATATTATCAGGAAATGCAATTGCAACAAAGTTATGCAGATTTTGACCATCTTGAAAAACTTCATCAGTAGGTCTTCTACCAGTAAGCATTTCCAACATAAGTATTCCAAAGCTATACATGTCACCACATGTGGACACTTCAGAACCCATTCCATACTCTGAAACATGTAGCGAAATGTTTTACTACTATATAACTTGTAAAATATTAAGTATGCACCAACACATAGGAGAATTCGAAGAAACAAGGAAAATTTAAGAATTTAGAACATACCTGGAGGAGCATAGCCAATGGTTCCTTTTATTCCAATTGTACTAGTATTGCCACCGGTGGCTGAGACAAGTTTTGCAATGCCAAAATCGCTCACATGAGCAACCATGTCATCATCAAGAAGAACATTGCTTGGCTTTAGATCACAATGAACAACACAATTCTCACATTCTTGATGAAGATAATGTAATGCTGAAGCAACATCGATAATGATGTTTAATCTCTGGCCAAAGTCCAATGTTGTTGGATGCTCTTCATTTGAAATCACAGGATGCAACCATTGTTCCAAACTTCCATTTTTCATGTAATCAAACACAAGAGCTTTAAATTCTTGACCTTTGTAATCTGTACCAGAACAACATGTTAAAATCTTAACTAAATTTCTGTGTCTAATATTTTTGAGTGCATTACATTCTACAATGAAACTCTTGTGAGCTCCCTTCTTTTGGAGGTTCAAGACCTTTACTGCAACAATATTTTCTGCTAACACAAGATTTCCTCTGTACACAAAACCAAAACTTCCTGATCCGATCATGTTTCTGTCCGAGAACCCATCAGTTCCTTGGTGCAGTTCTTGATATGAAACCTTTGCTAGTTGATCAATTGTTGGTGAATCAAAATATGGTTTTTGGTTTCTTTTACTCATCCAGTAGATAGCTATACTTAATGAAAGTATGAGAAGAAAAGAAACCACACTAATTATCACCGCTATCAACTTGAAATTATGGTTTTTTTTGTGTTTCGTACCCTTGATAAGGCATGGTGGTAGATGCAACTCTGAAATACCACCACAAAGCTTATTGTTTCCAACCATTGCTACTCTGGTTGCATTTCCAAAGACACCATCTGTTGGTACCTCACCTTCCAAGATGTTAAAAGAAACATTCAAATATTCTAAACCAGAGATACTTTTCATAACATCAGGAATTGGTCCATACAATTGATTTCTTGAAAGATCTAAATATCGTAGACCTTTGAGAGCACCCAAAGAGGATGGTAATGTTCCGTTGAAAGAGTTTCCTTGCAATTGAAGGTATTCTAAGCTTATGCATTCACTAATGGTTTCAGGAATGTTACTGGAAAGATGATTATCAGAGATATCTAAGTAATTTATTTTTGTCAGCATGCCTACTTCTTTCGGCAAGCTGCCACTGAATGAGTTTTTTGACAAGTCCAACAATATTGATAAAGAGGAAAGAGTGAAAACCTCTAAGGATATGGTTCCTCTTAGATTGTTTTTCCCAACGGATATGGATTGTAGTTTTTGGCAGTTTCTTATACTTGGAGGAATATTTCCTTCTAATTTATTTTTTCCTAAATTTAGGTTAAACATTAGACTGAGGTTGCCTATGGTGGTTGGTATAACTCCTGATAATTTATTTTGACTCAAATCCAAACTTTGCATATTTTGGATCTTCCCTAAAGTAGATGGAATAATTCCATCAAGTTTGTTAAGGTTTATGTCCAAGAGAGCTAAACCGACTAGATTTCCTATTTCCACAGGAATTTTTCCTGATATCATATTACCTCCAAGTTTTAGTTGACTAAGCTGAGTGGATAAATTCCCAATGGAATTTGGAAAACTACTTCCAAAATTATTATAGCCAATATCAACTTCTATCAACTTACTACAATTTTCCAACGACTTCAAAAAGTTTAAATCTTTAGTAGAATTTTCGCCTAGATTATTTTCAGCCACATGTATCCAAGAAAGATTTTCCAACATTCCAAGACTTGGAATATGACCGACAAAATAGTTATGAGCAATTTCAAATAATGTTAAGGAAGAGGCATTTGCAATGGAAGTGGGTATTGGACCAGCTATTTGATTGCCAGCAATTTCGAAATCTTGGAGATTGGAGAGGGTTTTGAACATGTTAGGAGGAAGAATACCAGCAAAGTAGTTAGCTGTAGCTGAGATCAGAGTCAAAGATGACATAGTGTAAAGACAAGAAGGAAATGTACCAGATAATTTGTTGTTGAACATTGATATCACAGTCAAGTTTTTGAGGCGACATATTTCATCTGGAATGCTTCCCTCAAAGTTATTACAACCAATAGAGAGTAATATTAAAGATGAAAGATTCCCTATGAACGATGGAACTCCTCCGGTTAACTTGTTATTCCGAGGAATCAATACTTGAAGCTTTCGAAGAGAGGTGATTTCAATTGGGATTTTCCCAATTAAATTGTTCCCTCCCAAGTGTAAGCCTTCAAGATTAGAACAATGTGTCAAGTTTATAGGGATCTCCCCTGAAAGTGAGTTATTGGTGAGAAAGAGTTGTTGCAATCGGAATAACCTTCCAAGTTCATTTGGGATGTTACCAAAGAAATTATTCTTTGCAAGGTTGAGGTTTCTAAGAAAAGATAGATTACCAATATGAGGAGATATGGATCCATGCAACTCATATCCTTGTAGGCTCAACACTGCAACTCTTTGATGCTTGTGACTGCATATAATTCCATGCCAGTTGCAAAAGTGGGTTGAACTATTCCAATAATCTAGGACTCCATTTGGGTCATTGGATATTGAATCCTTGAATTGGAGCAGTGTTAAATGATCAGTCTGATTTCCTAATGAAAAAGCTATAGTTCTGTTTGGGATAAACCACGTTAAGGTTAAAGTGAAGAGAAGAAGATGCAGATATGCATGACAAACTACATCTAACAAGAAAGAAAAATGCTTCATTTGGTTTAGGAGCTATAGGCTATTAGATTCGGTAGTTTAAACTTGGGGTTCGATAATTTGGTGGGAATAAAGAAACAATGAAAGATGAGGTTTTATAGTCATAAATTCATCATGCTCCAGAGACTAGTAGACTATACTATTGCTAGTCATCAGTCTTGCTCTGGTTAATTAATTCCTTAATTATTGGAAATTAAATAGCCTTATGCATATTGTCCATTTGTTCAAAGTGGGCGGCAGCAACTAAATTTCAACATGTATAATAATTGAAGCTATAATTCCAAATCCACTAAATAAATTTCCATGGATTTCAGATATGTTTATGGGAAGTGAATTCTATGCTATCTACATATGGACCTTATTTCCACTAAGCACTTACTCATTTTCTATGGACTTTATAATTCACGATGCAGCTGGAAATTAAGTTAGTTTAAATGGAGTTAAAGTCATATAAATAGTAATACTACTACTATACTTATTAGAGATATAGGTTAGCTACTAGTTAGTATTAGTCATTTAGTAGTATACTGTATATAGTTTTAATCACCTCATTAGAAGGTATCTTTTATTATTTGTAATATTCCATTTTCCATCAATACAAAGAGTTTGTTAGTTTTCTCTCCTTCTTTCCATGGATGCCATGTTTCCTAACACTAGTGTATTATAATTCACGATCACCTCTAAGTACAAGTGCTGTCGCGGTTGTGCCCACTTTATAATATCTCTAATCCTTTTAAAATAATACCTCACTTATCTTGAATTTCTGCATAGAACACTAAATCCTGAAATTGTATCTTCTTCAAAAACACACATATCTATATTGAAGTATATCTTTATATAGTCTAAAAGAATCAACAACTTTGATATTGATTGAAATTAGTGTTGCATATCACATTATCACCTCCTCCATCATGTAAATTTTTTCTCTATTGTAAAGTTTGGTCAAATCAAAATCAACAATTTTAGGATTGAAATCTCATCAAACTTCAGATCATAAGGTCTCTTTTTCTTTAACGTGAAGCAAATATCTTTTAAACGATCCATTCCCAATTTATTTATAAACAAGTGCTATTGAGTTTCTTTCTAAGCAAAATTCATATCTAGTATAACAAGATTGAAGTGATGAAGGTGGTTAAATGGAGTTTCATGTGCTTGGGTAATCAACGTGAAGGCTTGGATATGTTGATGCTTGGTTTTGGATCTCTAAGTTGTCATATCAGTCATGTTTCTGTTTGCATTTCTTGCAATTCATTTGTACTAATAATAGCAATATTATTCCTGCTAAAGCTTTATGACATTTTAAGTTAGGTCATTTGTCTAATAATAGATTGAATCAAATGCGTCAATTGTATCCTCATATTAATGTTGACAATAATGCAATTTGTGATATATGTCATTTTGCTAAACATACAAGATTGCCCTATTCTTCCGGTTCTTTGAATTCTTCTCAGAAATTTGAATGGATCCATTTTGACATATGGGGCCCTTTGTCTACTTGTTCAGTTCATGGTCATAAATATTTTTTAACTGTTCTTGATGATTATAGTCGTTATGTTTGGGTTATTATGCTAAAATCTAAGTATGAAGTGTCAAATCATGTTAAACGCCTTGTCAAAATGATTGAAACTCAGTTCAATTTCAGCCCCAAAGCAATAAGAACAGACAATGGTCCTGAGTTTCTTTTAACAGATTTTTATACTTCAAAATAAATCATTCATCAAAGATCTTGTGTTGAATATCCTCAACAAAATGGTAGAATTGAGAGAAAACATCAACATTTACTCAATGTTAATAGATCCCTTCTTTTTCACTCCAAATTATCTTTCTTTTTTTATGTCTTATGTTGTTCTTTATACTACTTTCATTATTAATAGTGTCACCACTTCATTGCTAAATAATAAATAATCTTTCCATACGCTTCACAATCAATTACCTGGCATGAGTCTTGTTAAAGTTTTTGGTTCTTTATGATATGCTTCCACACTTCAAAATCATAGAACGAAATTTGCTTGCAGAGCAAGAAAATCTACCTTTTTAGGTTATGCCATATGTTTAAAGGTTTTGTCTTTTTAGATTTTCACTCACAAGAAATTTATCTCGAGAAATGTAACATAGTACAAAAATGTGTTACCTTATCATATTAAAAAATTCACATCCACATTTTCCTTATCATATTAAAAAATTCAGATCCTTTTCCTAATCGAGAATATTTCACTGACTTGCACAGTAAGTAAGACTTAGATCAATCTCAAAATTATAAGTCTGTCAATGATTATTCTGCCACTTCTCCCTTAGTATCATCTGATATTACAGAAAATGATCCTATTCCTTCTTCTCCTTCTATTACTCGTAAATCTTCAAGAATCAAACATCAATCATTTCACTTACAAGACTACACATGTGCATCTTTTAATGATGCATGATGAACAATTTAGGAATGTGTATCAAATCGTTACCAAGTAATAAAGTGATAAGTAGAGTATCATATCTACATGGATTGTCGTTTCAACTATGCATAATATAGGGCATTAGTGTCACGACCCCCGTTCAGGCCATGACCAGCGCACAGGCTAACACTAACTCGTGATAACAACATTCCACTTAGAAATTTTATAAAATGGTTTAAGCCCATACTCCATATCTACACATGACAGATACATATGGAGTAACCTAGTAGAAACATAAGAATTTGCCTCAATTCCATATTTCACTATGCAACTATGAATACAATTTCCACAATGTTTAGCAGGAATAACATAAGTTTTTTAAACAAATCCCCCATAGGGTTTTTTCTGTATATCAGATTTATAAACACAATTGTAATTATTATATGCTCGTTATGAATATATAGAAGCAATTTGAAATGTTTGATTTCTTATAAATTTTGGGTTGTTTTAAGCTTTGATAACATAATAGGTTGCATAGAAATTCTCACTTTATTGAATTAGAAAGCAATACAAACAATATTGCTTATATACAGCAACTAGTAAGTTGCAGACAAATGTTTCTACCAGAATTCAGTGAATAACAAACTAGTAAAGTAAGTATTGCCTCATGTTCCAGCCGGACCATGCAGTTTCTTCAAAAAAGTACATCATGATGCAAAACCTCTTTTTCCATAATGACTTGTAAATTCTGTTCAACATTAATTACTAGGAGTGCGAAAACCTGAAATTCAAATTTTAATTCCATAATCAATTAACGACTTTGTATGATTCAACTAGCATATATATAGAAAAATGAGTTTATCTCACCAGCGAGAAAGACCTTCCGGATTGTGTTAAGCTCTTGAGTAACATCTATAATATTCATTCTTTCTTTCGGTGATTCCATTGAACAAATAAGTCCAATTCTAAAAAGTGAAACTAAGGATTCTTCTACCCCTGGAATAAGAATCGCTTGGTTTCCATCATGTATTGTTACTTTTACATCTCTTGCTTCAAGATGTGGGTCCAAAATCTCTATAATGTTACCAGGAAATGAAGTTGCTACAAAGTTATGCAGATTTTGACCTTCTTGAAAAACTTCATCAGTGGGTCTTTTACCGGTAAGTATTTCTAACATAAGGATTCCAAAGCTATACATGTCACCAGATGTTGATACTTCAGAACCCATTCCATATTCTAAAACATGTAGCAAAACATGTTAATACTGTTAAAAGGATAAATAACTTGAGATATAGTTGTTACTTGTGTAACAAGTAGTTGTGTGAAATATATCTAGCTTAATAATATATTCCTAGTATAGGTATTAACTCTATGCTAAAACATACGAGGATTCAAATAAACAACGGGAGATTCAAGAATTTAGAACATATATACCTGGAGGAGCATAGCCAACAGTTCCTTTTATTCCAATTGAACTAGTATTCTCATGTAAGGAAACACCAATGGCAGAGAAAAGTTTTGCTATGCCAAAATCACTCACATGAGCAACCATGTCGTCATCAAGAAGGACATTGCTTGGCTTTAGATCACAATGAAGAACCAATTGCTCACACTCTCGATGAAGATAATGTAATGCAGAAGCAACATCGATAATGATGTTTAATCTATGACCAAGGTCCAATGTTGTTGGAGGCTCTGCATTTAAAATCTCAGGTTGCAACCATTGTTCTAAGCTTCCATTTTTCATGTACTCAAAAACCAGAGCTTTAAATTCTTGACCTTTGTAATCTGTACTAGAACAACATGTTAAAATCTTAACTAAATTTCGGTGTCTAATATTTTTGAGTGCATTACATTCAACAATGAAACTCTTGTGAGCTCCTTTCTTTTGGAGGTTCAAGACCTTTACTGCAACATTATTATTTCCAGACACAAGATTTCCTTTGTACACTGAGCCAAAACTTCCTGATCCAATCAGGTTTCTATCCGAGAACCCATCTGTTCCTTGGAGTAATTCTTGGTATGAAACCTTATCTAGTTGATCAATTGTTGGTGAATCAAAAGATTGTTTTGGATTACTTTTCCTCATCCAGTAGATAGTTATGATAAATGAAAGTATGAGAAGAAAAGAAACCACACTAACTATCACTGCTATCAACTTGAACTTGTGTTGTTTTGCATGTTTCCTACTCTTGACAGGGCATGGTGGTAGATGCAGCTGAGAAATACCTCCACAAAGCTTTTTGTTTCCAATCACTTCTATTTGGGTTACATTTCCAAATACACCATTTGTTGGTACCTCTCCTTCCAACATGTTAAAAGAAACATTCAAATATTCTAAAACAGAGATATTTTGTATAACATAAGGAATTGATCCAGACAATTGATTTCTTGAAAGGTCTAAATATCGAAGACCTTTGAGAGAAGCCAAAGAGGACGGTATTGTTCTGTTGAAGGAGTTCCTTTGCAACATAAGATATTCTAAGCTTATACATTCGCCAATTTCTGTAGGAATATCACCAGATAAATGATTCTTAGAGACATCTAATATTTCAAGATTTTTTAACATACCCACTTCTCTTGGTAAGCTACCACTCAAAGAGTTATGTGCCAACTCCAAAAATTTTGATAAAGAAGAAAGACTAAAAACCTCTAGAGGTATGGATCCATTAAATTTATTATAAGAAAGATCTAGTACTTGTAAATTTTGACAATTTCCTATGCTAGGAGGAATATTACCTTGAAACATATTATGAGCTAATTCTAAATCATACAACTGACTGAGATTACCTATAAAGGGTGGCAGATCTCCTGACAACTTGTTTCTGCCCAAATATAATATCTGCATCTTTTGGAACTTCCCAAAAGTAGTTGGAATAACTCCTACAAAGTGGTTAGAATCCATGCTCAAGAGAATTAAGCCAACTAGACGTCCTAATTCTGCTGGAATTTTTCCTGAGATTTGATTATCCCCAAGATATAGTTCATTAAGTTCAATGGATAAATTTCCAATGGAATTTGGCAAATGACCTCCAAAATTATTATCAGCTATCGAAAGCATTTCTAGTTTACTACAGTTTGTCAAGGATTTTAAAAACTCTAAATCCTTGTTTGAATTGTCACCTAAATTGTTTAATTCCAGATTCATCCATTGAAGATCATGTAACGTCCCTAGACTTGGAACTTGTCCAACCAAATTGTTTGTACCAAAATCAACTAATATTAGGCCATGAGCTTTTTCTATGGAAATGGGGATTGGACCAGAGATTTGATTCAGCCCAATTCCAAAATATTGAAGATTAAAGAGGGTAAGGAACATGTTGGTTGGAAGAGAGCCATGAATCTTATTTGATGTTAGTGAGAGTTTAATAAGTGATGAGATATTGTAAAAACAAGAAGGAATTATACCAGACAAATTGTTGGGACCCGCATATAAAATTGTCAAGTTTTTTAGGCGACATATTTCTGGTGGAATAACTCCTTCTAAATTGTTATAAGGAACCGAAAGTCCCCTTAAACATGAAAGATTTCCTATAAATGAAGGGATTCCTCCGGTTAAATTGTTTTTTCCAATGGCCAGGAATTGAAGCCTTTTGAAAGAGCCAACTTCTACTGGTATTTTGCCAATGAGTTTATTCCCTTGCAAATATAAGTCTTTGAGATTGGAGCAATAAGTCAGGTTTGTAGGAATTTTACCTGAAAATGAGTTATTGATAAGATAAAGTCCTTGCAGTTGTAGCAACTGACCCAATTCCTGTGGAATTTCACCATAGAAGCTGTTGTTTCCAATGTTGAGACTTTTCAGGTAGGTGAGATTACCAACATGAGGAGATAAAGATCCATGTAGCTGATATCCTGCTAGGTTCAACTCTATAACTCTTTGATGCATGGGGTTGCATGTGATTCCATGCCACTTGCAGAAGTGGATGGAAGAATTCCAAGATTCAAGAGCTTTATATGGATAACTGGTTATTGATTCTTTGAATTTGAGCAATGCCAAATGATCAGTTTGGTTTGCTAATGCAGCCACTGCCACGATTTTGTTTGTGCCAAACCACATTATTAAATTTAAGGTAAAAAGAAAAAGAGGATGAAGGTATAAAAGTGTAGGTGACAACAAAGAAACATACTTCATTTTTTTTTTTTATTTCTGTTCGATAGTTTTGCGGAAATAGAGAAGAAGCACACGCATTTAAATACTGGTGGCAAGAGCAAAGCTAGTGCTGCGGCGATTTTGAATTTCTATTAACTTCACACACACACACACAAAAAAAAAAAAAAGAGATTATATTCAAAACTCAAAAGTCAAGCATATTGGAATTTTTTTTAATGGTAAATTATATAGGGTTAAATAAGTAAATGATCCTCTAAATATACTAACATTTGATTTTAGTCCTTCTAAAATATTTCTTAGACTTTTGGTCTTTCAAAATTTTCCATCCATACAATTAGTCCTTACATTTTAGTCAATTCATGTCTAACCTTCCTATTTTTTAATGAAATTTTCGTAGAAAATTAAGACAATATTTTTTTTTTTGTAAGAATAGATTTTTCTTACAAAACATGAATTTTATATTAATTTAAAAAAAACATAAAAATTAATATTTAATTCATGTTTTGTTAAAAAATTATAATAATTTTGGGAGAGATTGTCATAATAGTCTACCAATTTTGGGAAAATTGCATTAAAAATATAAAAGTTAAACATGAGTTGACTAAAAAGTAGGGAATAATTTCATAAATAATTTTTTTTGGAGGATCAACAGCCTAAGAAATATTTAAGGTGCACTAAAATAAGATGTTGGTATATTTAGAGAAATCATTTACTTATTTAACCCAATATATATATATATAATTCAAAGAGGAAATCTCACGGGAAATCTCCAAACAAAATACAGCCGGAACTCTCCAGATACAAAGAGGAATTTCAAAGATCCCTAAAAAAAAAAAAGGAAATTCATTGAATAAACAAAACAGAAAATTTAATAACAAGGTATGAAGGGTAGGTGGCTAGGGTCCAAACATTAAATTCGATATGCATTATTTCCTGAAGCATACTAATCTTTGGCTTCAAGTCCCGTTCTCTGTCTCTATCAAAGACTATGTCAACAGAGTTAAGACTATGTCAACAGATACATACATTAAATCAAAGAACCAAGCTTCAAATCAATGTTTAAATCAAAGACTATGTCAATAGAGTTAAGACTAATCACTTATCCTTCCCCTAAAAAAAATGAAAAAACTAATCACTTATCCACCACACCTACTTCCAACATTAAATCCAAACCCATATGTGTAAAACCATGACTGTTTCTACTGGACCGATACTAGATGCAATTTATCAACAACCTCTCATAAATCATTCTCTAACTTCACCTATAGAAGGCTACTCTGATGCAAATGTAATGACAATAAAAACTAACAAAGCTGCAGCTCCATAATCAATAAATTATTTGCAGAGGTTGAATGAAATAAACAATAGTTTGGAAAACATTGAACACCAAACTCCCATGAAAAAACGGCACTGGCATTAGGAGTTTGGAGTGGAATAGATCTAAATAGGCTAAAATATGGCTTTGATCCCTGCAAATATGCCTCGTTTTGGTTTTAGTCTCTGTAAATTTTGTCTGTAGTTTTTGGTCCCTGCAAATATACCTTGTTTTGGCTTTGGTCCTTGACCCCACTTTTGTGATGATTTGCACACGTGGCACATGATAACTGAATCCATTTTGTAGAAAAATAGCCCCTGCAAAATATTTTGATATTTAAAAAGGTCCACGGAGGAGACAATTCAATAATGTATCAAGCATGACTGCATAAAATAATCAAAATTTTAAATGATACACATGAGTTGACTTAAAAACAAAGGATAAAAGTAGTGACGAGAAATATTTGAAGGACAAAAACTAAAGAAATTTTTTAGAGGGTGTAAAATCATAATTTTAAATTTTTATAGGACAAAAAAACTTATTTGACCCTTAATTTTTTTTGATTATTGGGTATAAATCAAATATAATGTGTTTTCTAACCATTTAAGTCTTAGGTTAGGCTGTAAAAGTCATACACCTACAGTTGTGTTGAGTGTGACTTATAGTTACCTATAAGTGTACAATGAATATTTCAGAGGTATTGTTATAATTTTAACCGTATATTATTTAAATAGAAGTCGTATGATGTAAACTCTACTCTTTAATAAAAAATGAAATGAGATATCAAAAAAAAAAAAAAAAAAATGAAATGCAACTGCTCTCTATCTATGGTTGGAGACATAGACGAAATTGATTTGTCATCAAATATAATTAGGCGGAGAGATCAATTAGGAAGCATTTCAAATTCTTGTACAATTCCTTGGGCTTCTCTACATTGATTGCATGCTCTGCATTCTCAACTACCACTGGTGTTAAACCATGCTGTTTGGTCCATATAGGATGAGAAAAACCATTTCTTTCATTAAAAGGTACTTTTTTCACTTTTCCTTCTCTTAACATTTTCCATTTAACAAGACATGGACAACATTGTATGAACATTGCTTCTATCCGTTAATAGAAACATCTTTTATGGTACAAAAAATTAAGATGTTGGATCTGAAACCTAATTGCCCCTCATGTGATCAGGTGATAAATAGATACATGAAGTTAAATAAATAAAAAGCATTTTAAACGGGGACTAAAAGTGGACAGTGGGAGTGGGATCGGATCCCTCGGATTAGTCCGACATTGAGAGATACCGAGTTTTTGAAGATAACACTGGATCCAAACCATCCATGCAAAAATAACAGTAAATCAAAACATTGAAAAGAAAATCATGTAGAAAATATAACCCAACATGATGTCACATAATTATGGATGTATGGCAATCCACCAATCATTCCCCAACTAAACCCGTTCAAGAGCTTTGGAAGCTTCAATGTCGTATTCCCTACCTCCGTAGGCGACTTCTTTGCTCACAGTCAAGCATAAATAGTCACAAAGATAAAATGTATAGATGAGAGATCATGTGATTTGTGGCTGTGATGCACCTCACCTTCGTTGAACTTCAGCAGGAATGAAAGTTTTTATGATATTGAGCTCCCTTATTACATCAATCATATTCGTTCTTTCTTTTGGCGATTCCTCTGAACAAGAAAGTGCAATCCTAAAAATTGAAAGTAAACATTTCTCTACATTAGGATGTATACTGCCAGGATTATCATTGTCGGTATTGTGTTCTGACTCGATGATAATAGATCGATCCACAATTTGGAAAAGGTTATCTGGTTTTAAAAGTTTCACATAATTATGGAGATTATGATCATCTTTAAACATTTCATCTGTGGGTCTCTTTCCAGTTAATATTTCCAATACGAGAATTCCAAAGCTATACATGTCGCCTTCAATTGACACCTCAGTACCCATTCCATACTCTGAAATGTAATACATAAATAAAAAAATAAAAATATTAACCAAAAGTAAGCAATAAAAATCCAGGTTTAGAAACAAGAGCTAAAACTTGAAACTCGTAAACTTTACAACTTGATAAAACAGTGTCAGGACGTACCTGGGGGTGCATAGCCAACTGTATCCTTTACTCCAATTGTGCTACTCTGCATCAGCGAGACTCCAAGACCTGAGAGCAACTTCGCTAACCCAAAATCACTCACTTGAGCTACCATGAAGTCATTAAGAAGAACATTTGCAGGCTTTAAATCACAATGAATGACAGGCTGCTCGCATTCGTAGTGAAGATAACAAAATGCCGACGCAACATCAGTAATAATTCTGACAACTTGTTTCCACTCAAAGATAGCATTTGAATCTTTTGGAACTTCTCAAAAGTAGTTGGAATAATTCCTTCAAAATGGTTAAAATTCATGGCCAAGATAATTAAGTCTGATAGAAGTCCTAATTCTGAAGGAATTTTTCCTGATATCTGATTATCCCCGATATATATATTTTTAAGTTCACTAGATAAATTGCCTAATGAATTTGGCAAATGACCTCCAAAATTATTAACAGCTATCGAAATCACTTCTAGTTTACTACAATTTGTCAAATATTTAAAAAACTCTAAATCCAATGTTGAATTGTTACCTAAATTGTTGGCTTCCAAATTTAGCGAGTAAAGATCTTGTAACTTCCCTAGACTTGGAACTTGCCCAACCAAATTTTTTTGATGACTTAAATCAAGTAATTGTAGGGAAGAAGCATTTGCAATGGAAATAGGAATTGGACCAAAGAATTGATTTCCTCCAATTTCACAAATTTTAAGATTTTGGAAGTTTTGGAACATGTTGGATGGAAGATAGCCATTAAAGTTATTCTTGGATAGTGCTAGTTCAGCCAGTGATGACATATATTGTAAAGACAAGAAGGAATCATACCGGAGAAATTGTTGACGCCCATAGCTAAAATTGTCAAGTCTTTTAGGAAACATGTTTCTTGTGGAATATCTCCCTCTAAATTGTTATAAGTAACCTTAAAACTTGTTAAGCATGAAAGATTCCCTATGAATAAAGGGTTTCCTCCGGTCAAATTATTTTTCTTAACAGACAATACTTGAAGCTTTTTCAAAGAGCCAATTTCAATTGGTATTTTGCCAGTTAGATTGTTCCCTCCCAAATGCAAGTATTTGAGATTGGAGCAATATGATTATTAATTACTTTGAATGTTTGATATGGTAGTTTTGTTCCCTCCCAAATTCATATTTCGGTCTTGAAGAGGGAGGTGGAGCAACACCTCCTTTTGGTGGTTCGTTTCCTTCTCAGGATCGATCACTTTGGACTGTGGTGTTGCGTCTCACCTCTCCGTGGTTGTTTTTGGTAGTTTGTGTTTGTTGGGTTTGTGGTAGTGTTGTGTTTTGCTGGCTGCAGTTTCAGATCCTTGTGGGTTCCATCGTCGATTTTTGTGTGTGTTTATTTTGTTGTTCGATACAAGATTGGGTGGACTTAGAATTATACTCATTTTGTAGTGGTTGCACGATTCAAACACCCAAGAGGATCTGAAAATTAACGTATTGGACTCGTCCCTCAATCTGAGTTCTTACGCGTGGTTGAAACTTGTTGTGTTTGGTGGCTTGAATTTTTTTGACTCTGATGTTTCCATGTCTGTTGAGATCTGCATGTTTCAAGGCGTCACGTCTACGTACACTCTAGTACTTCATGCTTGATGCTCGAAAGAGCTTTATGGTTAATGCTACGTTCAAGGAGTTGTTGGCACTTGGATTTGATACTGTGTTGGCGGTTGATCCATTCACCATAATTAAACTTTAATTGCTCTTCGCAATGTTCACTTTTTCATATGTTTTGTAACCTTGCTTCGCGCTCATACTCAGATTCGTTGAGTTGCGCCCGTGATTATTGAATTTCTGTTAGAATATATTAGGGTTGGTCCACTTGGTCCATTTTATCACACTGTATCCCCATCTTGTTGTACTGGGTTAGGTCAAATGTCCCCCTTATGGTCGGATTAGGCAAGTGTGCTAAATCGCTTACCTAGAAATAAAGTGATAAGTAGAATCGTATCCGCATGGATTGTTTTTCGTCCAAACAATTCACATAACTTATTTTAAAACAAAATAATAAAATAAAGAGTTGAGGGTTAAGAGATTGCAATTTTATCTATTTGCAACAGAGCAAGTTATCTGTTTTGGTTGCAGAAACGTTAGCAGCGGTTAGGATTCTTCGAATCCCACTATTCATTTATTGGAATTAATTAACAATTAAGTCGTGTTCATTTATTCTAAGCAGACAATCTAAGTGATGAGTCTGTCGGGACGTGATAACCTAATCGGTTTGTCAAGTTGCATCTGCTGGTCGCACGGTGTGCCAAGTATTTTCCAGCCAATCTTTTGCTCGTCCGGTTAGAGAATATCCATACAACCTGAGTCGTTTGTCAAATTTTAACACCCCCAGTTGTGTTGATAGTGCTTCAAGCATCCAGAGAGAGTGTCAAGTGAGCGTTGTAATATTCCGATTCCTTATCTGAAAATTGGTTAGATTTCAAATTCAGCCTAACGTTATTCTTGATGTCAAACACCACAGGGTTCGCTGGTTGGAACTCAGGTGATACTTCTTCCAATTTATCCATCCTCCCATAATCTCCTAGAGTAATGCCAGGATGATCTTACATTTCTGACTTGTTTGTAGAAATGTTAGCGGTGGTTAGCATTCTTCGAATCCCTCCTATTCATTTGTTGGAATTAATTAACAGTCAAGTCGCGTTCAGTTATTCTAAGTAGACTATCTAAGTGATGAGTTTGTCGGGATGTGATAACCTAATCGGTTTGTCAAGTTGCACTTGTTGGTCCCACAATGATCCTTACGTGTGGGGTCTTACTCTCTCGGTTAATTTTGGTATATCCCTTCGCATGTTGAGTTGCACCTTCTAGTCACATGGCGATCCTTACATGTGGGGTCTTACTCTATCAGGGGTAATTGAAACATAAAATTAAATTGGCGTTCCTAAATTTCTGAAGGTATGGTGGCCAGTGTTCCTAAAGGTTTTTCCATCTATGAATCATAGGAGTACATAACACATTCTCCCTCTCGATACTTCTACAAACGGGTAACCCTAATAGCGTCTACCTTGCCAAGGTGCGAGGAGAATGGAGTTACTGGGATGATTTAAGTCACTTGTTTCCATAATTACTAACTAGTTACATTCTAGGTTCGGAAGATTTTACTCAATATTAACAATGTCACCTCTTAAGTACTAACTATTAGGGTCAACTCATTTTCGGTATCTTTCGCTAGTTACTAACTAATTACTTCCTAGATAGAAAAATAAAAATATCAAGATATAAACATCAATATTAGGACATGTCTTTACCTAAGTGCTTAAACTATGATTGCGCTCCAGAGAAGACAAATCTTATGCACTACAGTCAAACAAAATAGAGAATATAAAATAATGGAATAATTGACTATATATTAAATAATTATCCAACAAATAAAATAGAAGTTCAACTTAAAACCCTATCCTAAAAAGATTTAGTTACCCATGGTAACTAAAAACTAGTTACAAAAGAAATAAAACTTACCTTAAAAACTTGGAGAGAGGAGAGAGAAACTCTTCCTGAAACCTCCTAGAATTTGCCTTCCTCTTGAACTGCTCCAGTTCTGAACGAGAAATTACGAATGAGGAAGACATTATTTATAGGGAAAGTTTTCAGCTGAACTTCGGCTAAAAACGCGGGATTTCTTCCACAAAATGTCACAAAATTGTGACTTTTTTTTAAGCAATTGGGTGCCAAGGGCCTATAGCCATGTGCCAGGTGCATATGCCTTGCATGCCAAGCGCTTGACACCCCAAACCATGCGTCTGGGCACTTTTGAACCAACTTTGGGACACCCCTTCTTGTGCGCCTAGGTGCTTCTGAGTGTGTTCCGGGTGCTGAAATTCTTGTTTCTTTAGGTTTTTAGGTGTTTGCTTCAATGTAAGTTATTCTGGAACTTGGGAACAAAATTCCTCCATTTGTAACGTCTTTTGAGGCCTCTTGAATCTTCATTCTTCATCTTCTCAAGGACCACATAAATCTTCGGATGTCTTGCTTTGCCCATTTGCATGATTTCTTCATGAATTACATCAAAAACATCCTAAAATTGCTATGTTTCGGGAAGAACAGAAGTTACAGACTCAATTATAGAAAACATTACAGATGTCCCGAAATTACAAGAGAATAGCACTCATTGCCTTGTCCACCATCTCGGTTTTTTTCTGCTTGTGACATGGTGATCGGCAACACAGCCTCACCCTTCTAAGTTTGTACGCACTTTTGTTGTATTGAAACTACTTCCATCTTAACCTTTCATAACCCAATATTGTTACTTTCGGTGAACTTCTCGATGTCGAACTTTGAACTCATGGTACTCACTTAACAAATTCACTCATTTACCCCACGGTGGGCGTCAATTATTGTCAATTCGTACTCAAAATCACACCAATAAAGCTTACATGTGTGGAGCGTAAGGGAAGTAGTAGTGAATATCAATGTAACATCAAGCAACAACAATAATAACAGACCTAGATCTAATCTAGGAACCAAGTGTAAAACACAAAACCACAAGCAAAAGATAAAGAGAGAAAAGAAATAAACACACCAAGAAATGTTTGTCCAGTTTGATCCAACAATGACCTACTCTGGAGGAGAGATTGATCTCTCCTATCCACTATCAATGGGTTCTTTACAAAAGAGTTAAAAGAAATTAGCTTTAACAGGCTCTCCAAAAACAAAACCTAATTTCCACCCTTTTTCCAATCTCTTACCAAGAACAAGAGACTCAATGATTTCACTCATCCAATGTGTTTACAAATGTTTCTCAACCCAAGAGAACATCTCACCGAAGACACTCAACCTTAAAGTTACCTCCTTTGATATCCTTTGTTTCTCTCTCTTGAAGCCTTCCTTAAAACATGAAGAATGAAACTTTATATGGAGTTCGGATCCTGAAGAATTGTGTTACGTTATGCACCCATCGTACCACGATTTCACGTTAATTAGTACTCAGTATAGTGCTAAATTTATCCTCACATCGTGCCACAATGCCTCCCCATCGTGCCACGATATTTCCACTAACGATCTTCAAACTCAAGAACCAAAATTGTGACACGAACGCCAAACCACGTGCCATGATTTTCCTAAAACTTCAACATTAATTTTAAGACAAATTTCAACAAGATACATACAAGAAATTAAATAAATAAATAAATAGCATTTTAAATGGACCATTTAAGTGGATGGTAGGATGATAAGTCAGACATTGAAGTGGATACCGTGTTTTTTTTTTTAAACATAACCTTTATCATAAAGAAATAATCAAGCGTCAGACTGGATCCAAACCGTACATGCAAGAATAAGAGTAAATCAAAACATTGAAAAGAAATCATTTAGAAAATATAACCCAACATGATATCAGATAATCATAGATGTATTAATACATAAATCATAACTACTGTATGAGCATCCCACAGTCAAGCAGAAATAGACAAAAAGATAAAATGTATAGATGAGAGATCATGTGATTTGTGTCTGTGATGCACCTCGCCTTCGTTGAACCTCGGCAGGAAAGAAACGTTTTATTATATTGAGCTCCCTTATTACATCAACCATATTCATTCTTTCTTTTGGTGATTCCACTGAACAAGAAAGTGCAATCCTAAATATTGAAAGTAAACATTTCTCAACATTAGGATGTATACTTCCAGGATTACCATTGTCGGTATTGTGTTCTGATTCGATGATAATAGCTCGATCAACAATATGAAAAAGGTTATCTGGAATCGAAAGTTTCACAAAATTATGGAGATTATGATCATCTTTAAATAATTCATCTATGGGTCTCCTTCCAGTTAACATTTCTAATACCAGAATTCCAAAGCTATACATGTCACCTTCAATTGACACCTCAGAACCCATTCCATACTCTGAAATGTAATACTTAAATAAAAATCATAAAAATATTAACCAAAAGTAAGCAATAAAAATCCAGGTTTAGATACAACGGATAAAACAATGTCAGGACGTACCTGGGGGTGCATAGCCAACTGTACCCTTTATTCCAATTGTGCTACTATGCATCAGCGAGACTCCAACACTTGAGAGCAACTTTGCTAACCCAAAATCACTCACTTGAGCTACCATGAAGTCATTAAGAAGAACATTTGCAGGCTTTAAATCACAATGAATGACAGGCTGCTCATATTCATAGTGAAGATAACAAAATGCCGACGCAACATCAGTAATAATATTTAACCTTTCCTCAAGAGTCAATGATTTGTGTTGATCTGTATTTTCAGGTGTGGGATGCAACCAACTTTCTAAGTTTCCATTTCTCATGTACTCAAATACGAGAGCTTTAAACTCACTGCCTTTGTAATCTGTGCTGGAACAACATGTCAAAATTTTAACTAGATTTCGGTGTCTAATATTTTTCAGTGCATTGCATTCACTAATGAAACTCTTGTGAGCTCCCTTCTTTTTAAGGTCTAGGACTTTAATGGCAATATCTCCACCTACCGAATCAAGTGTTCCTTTGTAAACAGAACCAAAATATCCAGATCCTATCAAGTTGCTTGTTGAGAACCCGTTGGTTGCTTGGTGTAGGTTTTGGTACGAAACCTTAACCATCTGATCATTTATTGGTGAATCCAAAGATGCATTTTGTATTGCTCTCCTTTTCCAATAGATAGTTAGAAAAGATATCATAATGAAAAGAAGAGAAATGACGCTACATATCCCTACCATCAACTTGAAGTTATGGTGTTTTGCAGGTTTAGAGCATGACGGTAGATGCAACTCTAAAATTCCTCCACAAAGCTTATTGTTTCCAATAACTGTGATTGCACTGGCATTTTGAAAGACACCTTTAGTTGGTACCTCTCCTTCCAACATGTTGAATGATGCGTTGAAGTATTCTATGGAAGAAATCTTTTGCAAATCTTTTGGAATTGATCCGGATAATTGGTTTTCTGAAAGGTCCAACACTCGAAGACCTTTTAGAGATGCCAAAGAGTATGGTATGCTTCCAGTGAATGAGTTTCGTTTCAAAAGAAGGTATTCTAACCTTATGCATTTACCCATGGTTTCAGGAATTTCACCGGACAAACGATTTTCAGAGACATCAAATTTCATGATATTTTTTAGATGAACTACTTCATCAGGTAGACTCCCACTCAACATGTTTTGTGAGTACAATCCTATTGTTAAAGACGAAAGATTGAAAACATCTGAGGGTATGGCTCCTCTAAGGTTGTTTTTTGAAAGGAATAACATTTGTAACTTTTGACATTTCCCTATACTAGAAGGAATATTTCCTTCTAACATATTTCGTCCTAAACCCAAATGATAGAGTTGACTAAGGTTTCCTACGGAGGATGGTATTTCTCCTGACAACTTGTTTCCACCCAAATCTAACACTTGCATCTTTTGAAACATCCCAACAGTTGAAGGAATCGTTCCTTCAAAACGGTTTCTATCCATGGTCAAAAGAATTAAACTATTTAGATTTCCAAATTCTAACGGGATTTTCCCAGATATTTGATTATGCGCAAGATACAGTTGACGAAGATGTGTGGTGAAATTACCTATGAAACTAGGCAAACTACCTCCAAAATTATTACTTGATATAGAAACCACTTCCAACTTACTACAATTTGTTAGTGATTTTAAAAATTTCAAATCCTTAGTTGAGTTATCACCAAAATCATTTTTTTCCAAATTTATAATACGGATATTTTCTAGCCTCTCAAAAACTGGAACTTGTCCGAAAAAATTGTTTGCACTTATATCAAGTATTGTCAGGTTAGAAGCATTTGCAACAGAAATGGGCATTAGATCTGAAAATTGATTGCCACCAATTCCAAATGATTGAATATTAGGAAGTGTGTTGAACATGTTGGATGAAAGAACGCCATCAAACTGATTCATTGTGGCTGAGATCATAATAAGAGATGACATATTGTAAAGACAAGAAGGAAATGTACCAGACAATTTATTGACACCCACTACTATCGCTTTCAAGTTTTTGATATGACATATTTCTTTAGGAATATCTCCCTCTAAGTTGTTATCAGAAACTGTTAGAACTGTTAAGAATGAAAGATTCCCTATGAATGGAGGGACTCTTCCAGTCAAATGGTTTCGCCTAACACTCAACTCTTGAAGGTTTTGAAGAGAGCCAATTCCAATCGGTATTTTGCCAATCAAATTGTTCCCTCTTAAGTATAAGTATTTAAGGTTGACACAGTTTGTCAAGTTTGTAGGAATTTCTCCGGAGAACGAGTTATTGGTGAGATAGAGTTCCTGTAATTGTAACAGCTGACCCAACTCTTGGGGAATTTTTCCAAAGAATTTGTTGTCTGCAAGGTTGACGTATCTGAGAAAAGTGAGATTGGCAACATGAGAAGAAAAGGATCCATGCAACTTATATCCAGGTAAGTTCAACTTTGTAACTCTTTGATGCACGAGGTTGCACATGATTCCATGCCAGTTGCAAAAATGGATAGAACCATTCCAAGAATCAAGCATTCTATGTGGGTCACTGGATATAGATTCCTTGAATTTAAGCAATGCTATATGATCAGTCTGGTTTCCTAATGTAGATGCAATTGACTTTGGGTAGTTTAAATTGAAAGTAAAGAGAAAATATAACAAAAGTGAAAATGCGGGAAACATGTGGAAAAAGGCTTTGATGAAACAATAGGTCTGTGTTAGATGGTGGAATTTGAGTATTTTAGTTAGACATGTGTGTCTATATACATGTTTGATAGTTGAGTGGGAACACTAAAGATTATTCCCTTTGGCTTTGATACTGAACGATATTTGTTTACTTGTTTGTCATACATGATTTTAAATATTGTAGGTAACAGACACTGATGTATTAAATTGTTAAATTGGGATTTGATAGATGCATATTAGTTATATATATGGTTGAAAACCCTTCAAACTATTGGAAAAGGCAACACATAACGTATCCTTAGCCTACTCTTAAATGGTTTGATCATATTTAATGAATTCGCTACTATTGCAAAAGGTTACTGAATTCGTTTTTACTTCTTTTTTTACAAGTTTAGCACTTGGATAGAATGCAAGGGCATGGCATCGATGGTGGACTTGATATTTTCTCTTGGTTTGAATATCAAAATATGAGATCCCTTATAATATATTAATTTACTCTACTTTTGAATGTTTGTTAAGGTAGTCTTTCATTCAGGATTTTTAATGAAAATTCATGTCTCATAAAGCAAAGCTCGAGAAAAATCATATTCTGTTATTTTGTGAATACAAAAACAAGTAGGGAGTCAAGACTTTCTGCTTTCTGGCAAACATTTTGTGGTTTTGCAGACCGAAGTTCTCAGAATTTTTTCCTTAAGCATACAATTTAGAAAATGAAATACAAATACATTGCTCGAGAACTCTTATTGACCTGTATGAAACACATACACCTCTTCTAAGTGTCGTGTCGGCGTGTAGGACATGTTTTAGACACCTGATCATTGTTGTCAAGATCCCGACTTAAATCCTAAAATCCAGGATTTTGCGACTTTCTTCACCTTTTCAACGACTCAAATCCATAGTAGAATCCTAAATTAGACAATATTCATCAATTTTGATTGCGATTTTATGATTTCTTATAAACTAAGTCATTTATGACTATATACCATTTATAACATATATTTAATATTAATTTTTTTTGAGTAAAATCCAATTTTGATTGCGATTTTACAATTTCCTATATCGATTCTACAAAAGTCCTTGAGTAAAACCCTTCGATTTTGATTGCGATTTTACGAGTCCCGGTTTTGCTATTTCCTTTCGACCTGAAGTAAAGTCCCGATTTTGACAACCTTGCACCTCATATTCATCTTGTTTAATTATATATTTTCAGGCATGAGTTTCGTGCCTTCAAAAATACATAGAAACAATATATCATCATCTTGTTCAATTATATTTATCATTAGCTATTGTCTCATACTTCACTAATTGTTGCTTTTGCAAGTGCCAAGTTACACAAATGTTTAAACTTAAATGTCACACAATAATTTTGCTGCATTTTAACTGTGAAGAAAACATACAGAAGCTATTAAATGGTCTGTAAATAATTTCCTTGCATCAGAACATTTCAGATGAAGCATACAAAACATAATCATACTTAACCCATATAGTTTATGTCATACTAATATCATCCTTTTTATATTTAAAAATTAGATGTCAACAAATTAAAGAACTTAAATTCATCACTTTCTGCATATGAATTTTGTTGCATCAGAATATTAAGGTTTTATAACTAGTTTACTTACAACCTAAAAGGAAAAGAAAAAAAGGATAGAGATAATTCATGGAAAAAGTATGGTAGCACCTTTACATCATAATTGTCTTATTTAGAGATTTAAATAGAAAAATTAGGACCAATCAGACGAAAAAAATCATAACCAATACAAAGCAATGATTCCACATATAAGAACCAAATTGAACTTAAACATGTATACGTCTTTCTTTTTACATCTTCAACATAGAGCTCATTTATCTTTAATAACTAGTCTAGCAGATACTAGTTTTTAGAGAGACAAGCTCCACCTTCCCGCTAACTTCTCTCTTCCTTCTTCCTCATCCATCAGAGAGAAATTTTGGGTCATATTTTTAGTCTCGAATCACTCATCTGCCTCGTGTTTTCCCCTCTTTTTATCTAAATAATTAGGCTCCACATAGACATGTTTTTGCTTTTCTTTCCCGTTTTTTGTGATTTATCGTCGTGTTGTTGTTCGTTTGGTTCAGATTGTTATATCGGACTAATCTATTATCCAAATTCTATTATTTGAAAACTAGATTTTAACAAATTAAAGAACTTCTTTGGACAGGAAACAGTTGAGGAACCTAAGTCCATCACATGCTGCATATGAATATCATGCAGACTTGGGATTTAAAAAAACATTTAAACATGATCTCGAAATATTAAGTTAAACACACATTAAAGCTGAAAAAAGAAGGAATCCATGCACTACATGTATATCTAACTAGTTTGTTTACAAAAGTAAAAGATAAACATGAAGATAACAAGGATTTGAACATGTTTACATCAT
Source organism: Medicago arabica (assembly GCA_946800305.1). Taxonomy (NCBI): domain Eukaryota; kingdom Viridiplantae; phylum Streptophyta; class Magnoliopsida; order Fabales; family Fabaceae; genus Medicago; species Medicago arabica. The sequence continues at coordinate 46,941,783 of OX326970.1, forward strand.
ACTTTTGATGGCTGTAATTCAGCTTGACCCCCTGGTAGGAAAGAAACTTTTACTTATATTAAGCTCTCTTATGACTTCAATCATACTCATCCTTTCGTTCGGTGTTTCCATTGAACATCCAAGTGCAATCCTAAAAAGTGAAATTAAACATTTCTCTACATTAGAATGCAAAATACCAAGGTTACCACTGTCAGCAGCCCCTTCCAATTCATTGCGGATAATGGCTGGGTCCACAATCCGCAAAAGATCATTTGAAATTGAGATTTTAACGAAATTGTGAAGACTATGACTACCTTCAAACATTTCATCTGCAGGTCTCCTTCCGGTTAAAATTTCTAAAACTAGAATTCCAAAACTATACATGTCACCTTCGATTGATAACTTAGAACCCATTCCATACTCTGCAATGTAATGCAAATAAGTTAATACCAAGTTATTATCAAAATGTTAATCCTTAAGCAAATAAAAGGACCAAAAACTTGAACTTAAACTTAAAATAAAAATATTTCAAAACATTACAATATCAATATATATACCTGGAGGAGCATAGCCAATTGTCCCCTTTATTCCAACCGTGCTATTTTGCATCAAGGAGACTCCAATGCTTGGGAGCAATTTTGCCATGCCAAAGTCACTCACATGAGCTACCATAGAATCATCAAGAAGAACATTGCTAGGCTTTAAATCGCAATGAATGACAGGTTGCTCACATTCATGGTGAAGATAATGAAACGCCAAAGCAATGTCAATAATAATATTTAACCTTTGTGCAAGATTCAATGATTTTTGTGGACCTGCAATTTCTTTTTCTGGATGCAACCAACTTTCTAAGCTACCATTGTTCATGTACTCAAAAACAAGAGCTTTAAATTCTTCACCTTTAAAATCTGTACTGGAACAACTTGTTAAAATCTTTACCAAATTTCGGTGCCTAATATTTTTGAGTGCATTGCATTCAGCAATAAAACTTTTGTGAGCTCCCTTCTTCTGAAGTTTCAAAACCTTTATGGCTACAACTTTATCCTCTAACTCAAGAGTTCCTAAGTAGACAGAGCCAAAATTTCCAGACCCTATCAAGTTTCTTGTTGAGAATCCGTCGGTTCCATTATACAGGTCTTTATATGAAACCTTAACCAGAATTTCAATAATTGGCGAATCAGAAGTAGCCTCCTTTTTCTTTTCCTTATGCAGTATATAGTTAAAATAAATAAAAGTATAAGAAGAAAAGAAACCACACTAACTGTGACTGCTATCAACTTGAAATTGTGATGTTTTGAATGTTTCTTTCCTTTTAAAGGGCATGGAGGTAGGTGCAGTTTTGAATTACCTCCACAAAGTTTATTGTTTCCGGTTACTGCCACCTCACTTGAATTTTGAAAGACGCCTTCAGTTGGTACCTTGCCTTCCAACATGTTAAAAGATACATTGAAGTATTCTAGGAAAGAAATGTTCTCTAGACCTATAGGAATTGATCCAGAGAAGCGGTTTCGAGATAGGTCTAAACGTTGAAGGCCTTTCAGCGAAGCCAAGGAGTTTGGTATGACTCCATCGAAGGAATTTCCTTGCAAATAAAGGTACTCCAAACTTACGCAATCCCCAATGGTTCTAGGAATACCACCGGACAGATGATTCTCAGAGAAATTCAACCTTTCGATATTTTCTAGCCTGCCCACTTCTTGTGGTTGACTACCACTCAATGAGTTTCCAGACAAGTCTAATAATCTTGTTAATGTGAATAGGCTAAAAACCTCTACGGGTATGGTTCCTCTAAGGTTGTTTTGAGATAGGTCTAAGTGATATAACTTTTGGCAATTTCCTATGCTTAGAGGAATTCCTCCTTCTAACATATTATGTCCTAAACCCAAATAAAACAACTGGCTGAGGTTTCCAATAAAGGTTGCTATATTTCCTGAAAATAGGTTTCCACTCAATTCTAACACTTGCATTTTCTGAAACTTCCCAAAAGTAGCTGGAATAATACCTTCAAAACTGTTATTTTCCACAGTCAAGAGATATTGGTTCGCCAGATTTCCTAATTCTGTGGGAATTTTTCCTAATATATGATTTCCCCCAAGATATAGGTAATTGAGTTTGTTGGAGATATTTCCCAAGGAATTTGGTAAAAGGCCTCCAAAATTATTATAGGATATATCTACCACATTCAACTTACTACAATTCACCAATGACTTTACAAACTCCAAATCTTTAGTTGAGTTGCTTCCAAGATAGTTCTGAGACAACTCCATGAGCTCAAGATCTTTTAGGTTCCCAAGACTTGGAACTTGACCAATGAAGTGATTTTCAGTGATATCAAATGCTCTTAGGACAGATGCATTTGTAATGGACGTTGGGATTGGACCTGAAATTAGATTCCCAACAATGAAAAGTGTTGGCAGATTTGGAAGAGTGTGGAACATTTCCGGTGGAAGACGTCCATTAAATTTGTTTGAGTCAACACCAATTAGGGTAATAGATGACATATTATATAGACAAGGGAGAAGTTTGCCAGACAATTTGTTTATACCTACTGATATAGTTACTAAATTCTTCAAGTGGCATATTTCTGGCGGAATATTGCCCTCCAAGTTGTTAGTACCCAAATTAAGATAAATAAGAGATGAAAGATTCCTTATAGATGGTGGAATTTCACCTGTCAAATTGTTGTTCCAGAAGTTTACATTTTGAAGCTTCCTAAGAGAGCCAATTTCAATTGGTATTCTGCCAACCAAATTGTTCCCTTGCATGTATAAGTCTTTGAGATCCAAGAAACTTGACAAGTTTGTAGGAAATTGCCCAACCAATGAGTTATTTGTGAGGTAAAGATGTTGTAATTGTACTAAACGACACAACTCTCGTGGGATTGTTCCATGGAAGCTGTTGTTCATGAGATTGAAGTTTGTCAGAAATGAGAGATTACCGACATAGGGAGATATCGATCAATGCAACCGGTATCCTTCTAGTTTCAACTCCGTAACTCTTTGATTCATGCATGTGATTCCATGCCAGTTGCAAAAATGGATAGAACTATTCCAAGAATCTAAGACTCCATTTGAGTAACTTGATATTGATTCATTGAATTTGAGCAATGCTAAATAATCAGTATCATTTCCTAATGCATAAGCACTTGTGTTTGTGATAAACCAACGTGTGTTTAAATTATATAGTAGTAATATGCGAAGGTATATAGGTAAAAATGCATGAAACATGGGCAAAAAGGGCTTCATTTGTTAGAGGATCTTGTAGCTACTAGAAAGTGTTTTCTTATGCTAATAAATAGCTTTATTGGAGTTTGGTTAGATAAAATATACAGAGTAAACACCTTCTTTCTGATATTTTATAGACATGTTATAGGCAACATCGTGTGTGATGTGACATCTTCATATTGAATTTTCATTTCCATTACAACATAAAAAAAGTCCTTTAAAAGTCAAATCTATTGATGTGTCCTTTACTAAGGAGAAAAATAATTCTATTGGTGTGTCTCTTTTTCTAAATTAGAGGTGTTAAATTCCGTTCAAATGAAGTTAAGTTCAAAATTGAATAATTATACACGAAAATACTAGTTTGAAGTTAAAATATAATAGGTGATTTGTAAAAATCTTTGTAATGTTTTTTGAGCATTGAGGTTCAAAAATGTCGGCCCAAAATCTTGTATATGCTCTGTAGTGATAATAAGTATAGATGTATAGCCATAAAGAAAGTGCAGTTTTTATTGATTGTATTTATCAGAGGAGACACCTGTTAAAGAAGGCAAAAAAGAAAATTATAACTTAAAAATGACACTTTTTATTTTTATTTTGGAAGACTTCATGATACAACCCAATTCGAGTAGGGATCACACTCCAGAAATTAAGAGATAAAACTGGAGATAAAAGAAAGGAAATTCATTATATTTTTCATTGATTCTCATAATAAGACATACAATGCTTATATAGACTTGTGCATACTCATAGTAAGATAAGTGCACCCTAACATATTCAATATTATCCCCTAACAACATACCTTCTAGATCCTTCTAGATTAAGGTGAGTCATAATAACTTTTAGGAGTCACCGCATTTGTGCTCCTTATTCTAATATCCTATCACTTCGTTACAAAATTAACACTATAATACCTATTATATTTGTTCCATTAACTAATGCATATAAAGCACTTGTTAACTTTTTATTTTTATATTAGCTTAATTGACGGTAGTTTCTTTGGGTGTGGAAGATTGGAAAGTGATGGTTTCCATTATGTCAACAAGTGGGCCAAAATCTATTTTGAAATTCTTTCATGGAATCCATTACATTCTTCATTCCTTTGAAATGGGAGAAAGAGTGTGAAAAGGAAACTATACTTTGCGGAATAAATTGATATGAAAATTTTGATTTATTACTTCTGGTGGTAAAAAGTCAATGTATGCAATAATGTCAAGTATTTCAACTTGACAGTATACAACTTCTCTACTGGTAGAAAACTAGAAGATAATGTCCTAAAAGCACATTGGACGTTTACCTTACCACCACATAATATGATAATGGTCGCCATGCGACATATTTTGATGCACACCATCGACCCTTCTTTGAAAATACTAACACTTAGGATACTGATGTGAAAACAGTCAGGATGCTTGATAGAAAAGTTTTCTACAAACTCATCCATCCAAATTGCAAAGACAGACCAAATCATATCGTCAATCTATTCCCTTTTGACCAACTAGTATAAATTTTCACAATGTGTCAGAGTGATAGTATTTGACAATATTCTTTCAAAAATAGTGTTAAATTCAAAATCCAGTCTATGTGAGTTTATAAAAGAATTCATGAAGAATGTAAAAGTAAAATTATTCATTCGATAATATTAACTACTTATTATAAGAGGGGTTTGATACATAATTTAACATGAGTGTCCATATTAGTTTATTTCAATTGGTAATTTGAACATCTATGTTTACAATAATTTATTCAAAGAATGGAATTAACATGTCGCCTGCACTGCCAATCTAGGTATACCATCCTTAACGCTTGCTTTGCTAACGCTCAATGGGTTAAGGTTAACACCAAACATTTCTCTTGTGATAGTAAATCCACAACTAGTTTTTCCTACACATGAAGTTTCCACAATAGATTGGCTATTCAAAGATTCCCAAGAACCTTTCTTAAAAGAACCACATTGACCTTGAGGATTTCCAAAACTAGCAAAATTGATTGAAGTAATTACTTGTCCATTTTGGCATGATAATTCTAATTTTCCACCTTCGTATACATTAGCACAAATAGTTTTTGCTGTCTCAGTTAGGAAGGAAACATTTTGAGGATTTCCACCTATTTCTTCAAATAAAATCAATGTGTTCATGCCATCATTTAAGAATGACCTAGGCACATGGTACCACCTTTGTGATGGACTTGCACAACCAGTGTTACATTTTTCCTTTTTGTAATTTCCACGATAGTCACATGTGTCACTACATCCATCCGTAGATGTAATCCAAGATGTCCAATAACGACCAATGCTTTTGCCATTCACCCAAGCATGTCCTTTACCTAAACCTTGCAAGTCAACAACAATAGGGTTTGGTCCCAAAGGAGTTTTAAATTGTGTTTTATACCAAGTCAAAGGTTTTCCAATAGGAAAAGATGAATTAGTGTTCCATGCAACAACACCGACACGTGGTTGCAAATCGTATATATGTCTTTTCTCACCATTCAACCCAACTTTAAAAGACCAATTTCCGGTTGACAAATCCATCGTCATGTTGTTTTTTCCAATCAATTTAACAGGACCATCTGAAATGCCAGTTTTTATCTCATCAAACCATGCACCATAATTTGCAAGTCCAACTGTGGCACTAAGCAAAGTTATAATGTTTGTTCCATTTTTCAAAGAAACTTGTTTTTCATAAGTGAATTTGTTTCCCCATTGGCTATGTTCATACCCTATATACCTCTTATTAACATAACCATGAAGGGTATGACCTGAAGTTTCCACATGAAGAATTGCATTGCTCCAAATAGAAGTGTCATTGATATCAACACTAGTCATGTACCATAAATAATCACTAGCATCCAATGTTAATTCCTTCTGCTCCAAAAGTTGATGTGCTTTGATACTTCCCCTTCCATTCATAGTGTCTTTCTTTGGCTCCATTATCCATGCCCAAGTGAGTTTATTAGTAGAACTATTATCAATTTCTTTCTCCATTATTGAGGTTTGACTATTAACCTTTGCAGTATTGAAAACTTCTTTGTTGCATCCATCAAGAACGGTGACGGACCAGGCAGGAACAAAGTATTTGCCATCATTTTGCAAGTCAACATTTCCATCAGTGTTATCTTTATCATTGCTCAAGAAACAAAATCTTGCTCCAACAGAATTAGTGTATGTTGTTAGTGTGATTCCATTACCAAGATCCTTGTCATTCCTTGAAGTATAATTCGTAAGAACCTTTTCGCCTAATTTAATTGCTTCATGAAGGAACTTAAGATGTCCGTATTTCGGTTGATTCAAATTCCCATACTCGTTAATTGGTGCATCATAGTCATAAGATGTTGTAATATATGGTCCACCTGTTGTGCGACCAAAGTTGGTTCCTCCATGGTACATGTAGTAATTGTTAAATACACCACCATTTTGGAAAAAACGTGCAACAGCATAAGCTGAATCTTCAGCACTTCTATGTGGAGCTCTTTCACCCCATTTTTGAAACCAACCAATCCAATTTTCAGTGAACATTTTTGGACTTTTTGGGTTATTAGGTTTAAAATTGTGACAGTAATACCCATTGCAAGTATTGATTATTGGTTGAGGAGCATCATTTTGTTGACACATGAACCATGGAACACCAATATTTTGTGCTAGAGCCATTTGAGCAGCCCATTTAACATATGCTTTCCCTGGTTCTTTGAAATTCCACATGATATCTCCATATTCATTCTCAATTTGAGCTAGAATAATTGGTCCTCCTTGTGATGCAAACAAATTTGCTTCTTTTGCCACATTAATGATCTTGGTTACAAAAATTTGCATTTCATTTTTGTAAGCCGCGTTATCTGTTCTCATCTCAATCCCTGGTATTTGGTGAAGCCACACTGGAAACCCTCCATAGTTCCACTCAGCACATGCATAAGGACCTATCCTTATAATGCCATATAGTCCAGCTCCTTGGATAGTTTTAAAAAATTTGACAAAATCCAAATTTCCTGAGAAATTATATTTGCCACGAACCTGTTCGTGACGATCCCAAAATATGTAAGTTTCAATGGCATCAAGGCCACCATCTTTGGCCTTTTGAACAAGGTCAGGCCACATATCCACAGTGCTTCTTGGATAATGAATTGCACCTGAAAATATAAGACGTCTTTCTCCATTGATAATGAGAGCATTTGAATCGTAATTAACCTCTAGGGCAGTGCATGAGTACAACATAATCAGACTCAATAAGAGAATGATGGAATCACGTAAAGATCTCATTGTAAACATGTATTGATATAATTACCAAATGAAATAATGTAAGGTCTAAAAAGGGTTGTAAAGAATCAAATTCATTCACCCCTTTCTTCCCTTGCTCCAAGACCAGACCCCTCAAGGTGTCTTTGTTATTGTAAACTTAGCAAACGATTTATATAGGAACATAGTTTAGTTAAAGTAGCTAATCAATATCTAAATTTAGATTTAGATCTGTTTCTTATGCGAAACTATATTATGTGAATTGGTCACAACCATACACATGGATAAGCGCTCACCAATTATGGCCATATTCTTTTCACTCCTTGCGTTTATATCTATCCAATCCAATTAGTAGTAATATTTTAAAAGGTCATGCTAACAACAAGTGTAGTTGTTAAGAAGTTAAAAATAGAATAGAAATAAGTGACAAATTCAAGATAAAATAAAAGTCAACTTTTAAAAGTTTAGAGGTGTTAAATGCACCGTTAACAAGATAAAGTTTCTTTTTAGATTCTTTACCAAGTATCTTTGGAACACTTGTTAGCATTGCTTATATTTAAACATATTTTACTGGCATATTTCTTAATTTGCTATTATGGAAATAAAAACAATAAAAGACACAAAACGAATAATGTACAAACAAAGAATGAATCAATCACAACCCTAGTGTTTGTTGCCAAGAGAATTCTTTACAAATCCTAGTTTTGATGTTGGCTTCTAAACCCTTGTTTTCTGGCTCTCTACTCACCTCTCTCTCTCTCTCTCTCTCTCTCTCTCTCTCTCTCTCTCTCTCTCTCTCTCTCTCTCTCTCTCTCTCTAGGTTTACATCTGATACAAGGTCTATATTTATAGTAAAAGCATCCCTCAAATAGTTGGAACAAATCTAGGCCCAGAAAACACGTTTTCTTTTTTTCCTGTTGCACGAAATCGGCCATCGATTTTAGCAAACCAGGCGCCTAAAATTGTCGTATGAAAAGGCTGAAAAATTGGCAACCGATTTTTCCAAATCGGACCCCGATTTTGCACCCTTTAGAACTCCAATTTTGAGTCATACTACAACATTGATTATAAGTATTCATTTAGGTTCGCTTGTTTTCCACATTAAGATAAGACAAATTTGAAATGATAACCATAGCATATCATGTGTTTGATGTGTATTTGATAAGAAAATAGAATTTTATTTTTTGATAATTGATAGGAAAATAGATGACATGGTTCTATATACTTGCACGTATTATTTATTTGATTTTTGTCAACTAATGTAGTGTCTAGAAATTCATTTTTTTAAGGTAAATAAGTGGAATATTTGAGATTTTTATATCCGAACACCCTATATTTGGATTAGATAATCTGAATTATATTTTCACAAAGACTGAGTTGTTTGTGACATGAATGACCAATTTAAGAATCTTACTAACCAAATTGTGCAAGTGTGTTCCATGTGTTTTAGGTCATTGTTAATTGTTTTCGTTGCGTCACAATCAAAAAAATTGATTAAAAGATTTCACCCTTCAAAATTTTAGATTTCATCGTTTAGACTCATTTTTAATATATTTTTTTTCATAATTCCATAAAAACTGAAAAATTTGCATTAGCTTTATCTAGTTTTTAGAATTTTTTTGGTCGTATTTTCTTTATATGTTGGGTTTTGTCCTTTTTACTTCGTTTTTTTATGGTTTTTAAAATAAATTTCGCAATTGCTAAAATAGGAGAAGTTATTGATTGTTATTTATATATAGACAAGTTTTAAATTATATAATTTAAATTGTTTTTTTAGATTATATAATTTAAATTGGGGCATTTTAGTCCAAAAACAATGGCGTGTGAGAAGTCAATATTTTCGATTTCAATTAGTTAGAAGAGGTCTTTTACTAACCAAAACTATTGATTATTTTTAATCAAATCAATGCTAAACCACTTGAAATGGATATTTTTGTTAAAAAAAATGCAGTTATTAACTTTTTTTCAACCTAAACTATGACCCATCGGCATCTTAATAACTCGGGAATTGAATAGTTCAACTAATTAGAGCATGACAATTTGAAGCATCCGAGTTTAAATTTTTTTGACTGAGAATTTGAAGCATCCGAGTTATCCACGTTTTAATTTAGTCAACGTAGTTGAGAACATTGTTGGATGAAAATAATTGTAATGTTGGATGAAATTAAAAACATTGTTGAAAACATGTTGTGTTTTAGCTTTTTAATTTGATTTTAACGTTGAAAAAAAAAAGTATTGTCTAAAAAAATCGCACCGACCGATCCAATCCAAACCGCATTGGTTTGGTTTGATTTGGATTCGGATTTTATTTTAAAAGTCAACCGAACCAAACCAAACCGCATACTTATTTATCTTGCGGTTTGGATGGCTTTTAGCCTCAAAACCGAACCAAACCGTACCGCGAACACGTGTTTTAGGTCATTGTTAATTGTTTTCGTTGTGTCCCAATCAAAAATTTCATCAAAAGATTCCACCCCTTAAAATCCTAGATTTCATCATTTACACTCATTTTTAATATTTTTTACTTTTCATAATCCCTTAAAAATTTGAAAAAATTTACATTAGCTTTATTTAGTTTTTAGATATTTTTGGTTGTATTTACTTTATCCGGTAGGTTTTGTCATTTTTACTTTGTATTTTTGTGGTTTTTAAAAATAAAATTCGCAATTGTTAAAATAGGAGAAGTTATTGATTGCTGTTTATATAAACATAGATAAGTTTCGAATTGTATAATTCAAATTGTATTTTTGTGTCCGAATTATATAATTTAAATTGGGGTGTTTTAGTCCAAAAAAAGGCGTGTGAAATTTATATAGTTTCGAATTGTCATATTATAATTAAAAATAAATTGTAGAGATTGACCGCATGTGAAATTTAATTATGAAATATTAGGATTTTTTATTCTTTTCTAAGGGGTGTTTCTATTTTAATATTTAGCTACTCGACTATTTGACAAAAAAAATAGTATTACGATTTTTTATTCTTTTTTAAGGTGTGTTTCTATTTCAATGTTGAGTTTTATTTATAAAATATTAGTAAATAAATGGTCAATCAAAATATAACCCACTAATTAATGGACAACCACTAATTACAATATTTATAAGACAAACTTTTCTTAATTATGTCATGTACTGCCCCCAAATGAACTCTCTTTAAATGTGTAGGTGATCCAGTTCCGTGGGGCAGGTACACATCTAAAAGACTGAAACCTTTCTAAAACAACATATCTGCTGCTCTTTCATAGTTATTGCCTATTTCGTTGACAGTTCCCCTATGAAGAAACATATTAACTTGAGTGAAAGAAAGAAGAAAAAAAAAAGCAGAATAAACTGATTTCAGTTTTTTAACCAAACATGGTACAACATGCCTAGGAAACTCTGGTCATATATAGTTAAAAAAAAATTAGACAATAAAAGTTGATATATTTATTTAGGCCTTGTTTGTTATAGATTCTAAAAAAATTGATTTTCCTTTGTATTTTTAAAAATAATTTTTTTGAAAATTTACTCAAAAGTAGTATAAGTTATTTCAAACTCATTTGTTATAAGCTAAAAAATATATTTTGACATTCACTAACCTAAATATTTATTGTTTGAGATTTTACATAGTAAAAATCGCATATTTTTTCAAAATGATATATTTTAAAAACGATTTTTATGAAAAGCTATTTGAAATAGTTTTTTTTTAGAGATTTTTTCAAAATTTTAGTATCCAAAACAAATTATAACAAAATTATGAAATATCTAGAATGACATTTTAAGATAAGTTATTCAAACCGATTTTTTATTTGAAGCTTTCTTTAAAAATTTCTTTGTCAAAAAAAACTTTAACAAAAATATGTTACACTAGAAAAATCCATTTTAAAAAAAGTTATAGACCTTTAATCTAAAGTTCAAATACAGCATATTTTGTTGACTCAAACTATTTTTATATAGAGGAGCAGAGAGGAGTGAATTACATGGTCGACATTACAATGTACAAAATGGAATCTAAAAACATCTCTTGGAGACGACTATAAGAACTTAACAGTAGGTCATATACCTTTGATAAGGACAGCTACAGCAAGAAGGTTTCAACACAGATAACATATGAAAGTGTCCAGCCTCAAGTTTGGAAGTATTATCAATTCATAAAATTTCATCACAAAATGATTCCACAAGATGATGTCAACAATTTCATCACTAAATAAAGAACTTAGGTCATCAATTCATTGGATGAGTGATAAAATAATAGAGACCAATATTAATGTGGACTAACACCACAAATAATTCATTGACTATGGAAATATCTGCAATCAGCTACTCTCTTTTTTTCCTTTTAAAAAAGTCTAGCGGCGAAACTCACACTCTCACCGATAACCCCAGCACTTCAAATGTCCTGCAGGTACCATTTTAATTTTTATTGCAAAATCACTAGGATACGATGGAAAAATAGAATATCTAGATCCCAAACCTGTTACTGGTAAATTACAAAACTCTAATAAATTAGTATATCATAACAAACACAAAGGGTGCAGGGAAATGGAGGCTGAACTGAAGGTGCAACCGCGGGTCAGGTTGTCTAGCATTCAAGTATTAACCTCCATGTCTGAATCCAATGTTCCTCCATATAGGAAAAATTCAAAGCAAATACTTTGACATTAATAAGATAATAATAAACCAAACAAGAGCAAACATAGTGACCAACTTTTTCTTGACTTATCACACACAATTGTCTGGCATCGCAGAACCTTAAAATTCATCACATATTTAGACGGACAGAGGAGGACAGCTGCCCAATGTTCCCAAATAAACTGTTTTGAATGTACATATAATGTCAAACTGTCAAGCTGCCAAACTATTTATTATGCATCTACCAAAAGGAAAATAAATGCAATTTGCTTATATATAGGCCTGTTTGGATAAATAGCTTATAGAATAAGCGCTTCTCATGAAAAGCACTTGTATGTAAGTTATTTCTATAACAAAAGATAAAATAAAGTTAAGTTATTTTCTTTTTCAGAAGCTATCTTGAAGAACTTACAAAAAATAAGTTGAAAACAGCGTCAGAACAAACCATAAACTCTTTTTATAGACTCTACCAAACGATCTCCCAAGTGCTTTAGCTAGTATATAAATTCAAAAAGGTCAATCCAAACAAGTCCATATATATGTCAATAGAACATCTTATTGAATAAATTCAAGATATATATGACTTCCTGACATAGACCAGTCTGTTAAGGAAGGAATTGCATTTCCCTGCATATATACAATTTCAAAGGATGTACTGTTTCCACATTCATCTTACTGTAAGGTCAGTTTAACACCATTCTGTTTTCAAAATGAAATTATAGGCCAGTTTGGATTGGCGGCTTACTATTGAGCTTATGCAAAACAGCTTATGCAAACAAATAAGCTTTTGTGTATTATTTAGAAGCTTGTCAAGGTAGTTTATGTAAAAATAGATTATGAAGATGCAATTTTCATCGGTGAGAACTTATGAATTAACATAAAAGCTTATCCATTTGCATAAGCTATTTTTCATAACCTAAAAAATAAGCCAATCCAAACGGACCCATTGGTGCGAGGTGGCTTATAAAATGCATATAGAAGTCTAGTGCTACAAAACAAAGACATCAATTGTTCCAGGATTAATCTGATCTACAATATGAATCAGAGAACCATCACAGATGACTAAACCATAAAGAAAGAAAAAAAAAAGAATTAAATCACCATGAAAGAAGAATTAACATCAGAAAAATTTAAACATTTTTGTCAGAAAAAAAGGGTTTTTGAAAGTCCTTATTCAACCACAATTTTGAACAAGCTGAATATGGGATATTAGATAAATTTTGGAACCTCCTAATACAATAAATTATACTATAACCATGGGACATATCACAATCATAGAATGAAACAAAAAACTACTAATATCCAATTCTAAAACTACACATTCTCTGATAAGATAGTGACTGAAAGTTGAAACATTAAGATACATTGAAATTACATCGCTTAATTCACCAAACTTCGAACCAATCCCAATAAAGAAAAAGGAATCAATCAAGATCGATTGCTTCAACTCAAATACTAGAAATAATTGTCAAGTCTAATTTGAATTGAATTAATGAGTCAAAACCAATCTCCCAAACATGTCTTCAATTCCTGCTTAATATCCAATACAACAAAGTAATACACCATTAGTTATTTGATATAAACTTAAGCTTTATGATAAATAAACATCAAAAACACTCTGAAAATAACAAGAACTACGACTCTATAAGAAACCCATTGGCTTAGGAACCATAATTAACATTAAACACATTTGTGACATGCAAACTAATTAAGCCGACATCCAATGATTATAAAAAAAAACATCAAAAAATTGTTTTTTTTTTATGTGAATTTAATCCAACGTATGTATTTGAATTTTGAATTGATTACCCAATAAGAACAAAACATTTAATCCAAATGATTACACAATTGAAATAAATCAAATCTATCATCTATCATTCATGTATTAAATCAATAAGAGAAACCAGTCAAATCAAAATCAAATCCAAATAAAGAAAACATATAAAAATTAATCCAAGATTCAGAAACAAACAAATCTAAGATCTATAACACCAATTACAGCTAAACTACAATTAAATTAATAAATCACAAAAAAACATGTTGGATCTGATAAAAACTAACAATTAACAATAATTATAAAGATTACTGATTGTAGAAATCACGAAGATGAGATCTGGAGTTGCAGGCGCCAGAAAATGAAATGAACAGCAGCCGCATAAAGATTCACCGCGGCCTCCGATTCAGTTGATGCAAGGCGGGATCCAATTCTCCGCCGGTAACCGCGGATGTAGTGGTTCCCGACCTGCACCAAGCGAATTAGAGACCGCGAAGTGAGAAATAATCACGAAGAATGTTGTGATAAACCTCGCTTGTTAGAGAAAGATAATTGAACAAAACGAAAGCCACCGAAAGTGTTGAAGATTGGGTTAACGAGAGGTTATTTATAAAGAGAACAGACGAACAAGATTGTGACACGTGGAAGGGTTGTTATAGGTAGATGGGTTCGTGAGAAAAGGGTTAGATTTTGGAGAAATTACTGGGATGCCGTTTTTGTTGAAGTGAAAAGACGTGGCTGCACGTGCAACTTATCTGACTCTAACGTGTTTCCATTTTTATACAGTTTGGTTTCGGAAATGCATGTTTTACAAACTCATATGTACTTACTTCTTTCTAACTAACTAATTTCAACCAATAAAAAAAATGTGTTAGATTGTGTTTGTTAGATTGTTTATATGATTCAAGAGTGTGATTTTTTTGGTAGAATGATGAATACTACTTTTTTTTTAAGAAGGTGGATGATATTTTTAAAAAACTCAATCTGAAATAAATAAATTAGACAATTGTATTTTTTTAACAAATATTACAAAAAGTATTTTTTTTAATTAATATTACAAAAATCACGGTAAATATAAACGATTTGATATAAAAATAATATAAAAACATGTTAAAAGTCATAATGAAAATGAATATTATGTTTAAAACATTCGAAGAAGTAAAAAAAAAATATTTAATTAAAACAATGAATATTATTCATAAACTTTAAAACTATAAAACAATATATTATTATATTAACAACCTCTGAAAAAATTATACTAATAAAAAACAAATAGGTATTTAGATTTACCCTTTTTTGTAGAGAGGTATTTAGATTTACATGTGTGGTTTGATTCGCTTTTGAAAAGCGGTTCGAAATACGATCATATCTCAGCAGTTTTTTACAAAATAACATTCTAATAATATTTGTCTATATGTGATTATTGATTTTTTTATCGAATTGTGATTCTTTTTCTTGGATCCTTTCGAATTGGACACCCCTAGTCAAAATGACCTAAAATTATGAATGTCGTCGATCATAATTTTTAAGTGTATATATTTAAATATAAATTGTGGTTAATGAATAAATATCATGTACAATACAAAGGGGTTGATCTAACCGAAGATACTTGACTTCAACAACATGGAGAATCAACATTTGAATAGCAACTGAGATATGTACTGATATTTAATAGTCAATACACCTCAAATTAGAATACCACTATGGGAAACTAGAAAAACATCATATGCAAAATACATGTTCTACAAAATCGCATGTAGTTGCTTATAACTAATTTCAACCAATTAAAAGAGTGGGTTAAATTAAATTTGTTAGATATTGTGTTGAAGAACAGAACTATTTGTATCGGAGAAAAAAAGTAGAATTGTCAAATGGACTAGTACGATTCGGTCTAGCCTGGGATCCTCAACTACATAAATGGGTCAGTTTCAATCCGACTCATTTATAATTGGGTCACATATTCTAGTGTTCAACTTGGTCCATGCGGGTCAGTCCAACCTGTTTTATTTATTTTTTGTTTATTTATTCACTATTTTTATATCTTTTTATATTTTAATTTCCCACAATTATTTAATTGCTAAAATATGATTGGATTAACATGCAAGTGTAAATAATTTTTATGATAACATTAAATATTAATTCAACTCTAGATTTATTCCTTCAATTGAATCAAACTAATAATTTAGAAATTTTATGATATTTAGCTATATTTATCCATTTTTATTAAGTTTGCATATTTACATTTTTTTATTAATAATTATAAAATTAGTTTATAATATTTTTCAATAAAAATCAAATGAAAATGTAGGTAGTGGGCCAACCCCGATGGACTACCCCGACCCAAACCAATTTTTCTATGGCCCAAATGGGCTGGGGCCAAAAAAACCTAAATGTGTTTGGGCTAGTTTTTTTAGACCCGGCCCAAATGTTTACTAATGGGTCCGCCCATTAGTCCAACTTGTTTTTTACAACTCTAAGAGTGTGTGGGTAGTAGTGTAAAATATTTTGGACAAAATTTAGGTACATTTTCTAATTAAAAGTTTTTTTTTATGGTTCTTTACATAAAATACTACTTTCTTTGTCATAAAATAATTGTTTATTCAACACTTTTCTCTATCTCCAAATAATTATTACTTTAGAATATTAATGCAGCATTTATTTTATTTTTCCACTATTATACTCTCATTTATTGATTTCATCTAATTTAACTACACTATTGATTACAATTAATAAGAGTGTGTTTGTTTCAAGGTTTGCGATGGTCGGATTAGGCAAGTCTACCAAATCGTTTATCAAGCAATAAAGTCATAAGTAAAGTATCGTGTCCACATGGATTGTCGTTTTAACCAAACAATTCATGTTACTTATATGGGAACAAAATAAAATAAAAGAGATAAAGGTTTAGAGTTTTACAAGTTAATATATTTGCAACAGATCAAAGTTTACCTGTTTTGATTGCAGAATGTTAGCGGCGGTTAGGATTCTTCGAATCCCCTCTATTTTGTTGTTGGAATTACTTAACAATCAAGTCTTATTCATGTTATTCATTGTTATCTATTTAAGTGATGAGTTCGTGGGGGGTTTTACTACCTATTGGCTGTCAAGTTGCTCATGCTGGTCACACGATGATCCCTACATGCGGTGCCTTACTCTCTCAGAGATATGGTATATGTCCCTCCAACTATCGAGTTGCAACATGATGATCAGACTAAGGTTATATGCGCGCAACGGTATAGGTTTGTTAATCCTATAGTGTTTGTACACCTTCGTAAGGATTATTAATGTGGGGTTCTTCTCTCAAAGGTAATTGAAATACAGACTTAAATTGGCTTTCCTAAATTCTCATTGGTGTAGTCCTAATCTTTTTAAAGGCCCGCCTATCCATGATTCTTAGAAGAACGTAGCAAACTCTCCCTCTCGATAGTTCTATAAACGGTCAGTCATATCAGCGTCTACCTTACCGAGATGAAAGAAGAGCGGAGTTACTGGGCTGATTTAAGTTGTAAAGTCACATGTTTCCTTAATTACTAACTAGTTACTTCCTGATTTTAGCAGATATACATCAATATAAGGTATGTCACCTCCCTAAGTACGTACTCTCAGGGTTTGCTCGCTTTCGGCGTCTTTCCCTAGTTACTAACTAATTACTTCCTGATTAGACATATATACATCAATATTAGGTAATGTCACCTCCCTAAGTGTCTAAGTGAGGGTTATGCTTTAGAGGAGACAAATCTTATGCAACAACAGTAAAACTAGTAGAATAAAGATAAATAACTTAAATAAAGATTTAGTTACACATGGTAACTAAAAACAAATTACAAAAGAAATAAAATATACCCTAGAAAAACTTGGAGTGAGGAGAGAGACTACTCCCTTGAAGCTCCTAGTGCTTGCTTTCCTCTTGAACCTCTTTGTTTAGAATGAGAAATTGTGAATGAGGAATGCAGTATTTATAGGTAGAGTTTCCGAGTGAACTTGGGCTAAAATATCAGACTTTTCGCACGAAAAGTCACAAAACAGCTCCTTGGCCCGCAAGGAACATGCGCCAGGTGCCTAGGACTATGCGACAGACACATGAGAGTGTTGTTTGGACCCCGGAACGCCTATTTCTTCTCTTTTTGGGTGTTTGCTGTAACAACCCGATTTTCGCTAGAATTATTTTAATTGATTTTTATGTGTGTTTATATGTGATTATTTATCTATGTGTGTCACTTACAGCTTTTTCCCTTGCATATTCATTGACAAATTTTCCACTGGCATCTTTATGCGAAACTACATACATATCTCCCATGTTATATTCTCTACCATATCTCAATTCCTACAAGTAAGCACATATAATAATTACTTGTTCATTTTCGAACAATCTTATAATGTACGTCCAGATGAGATCACTAATTAACTAGGTGAGATGATAAGATCAACTAAAGAGAGATGTGCCCACCGGTAAATTGCAGAGTATTGCATACACAGAAAAACAACATATCAAAGATAAACTCATCTTTGAGTGAACCATACCAACTCATCTTTTCTGATCGCAAGCGAGTCATTTCCTAGTGTATGAGGGGTTTTATGCTTTTTCCAATTTCTTGCATTTTTTTGTGCAATCGCCTGCATTAATTGAAACAAGAATTTTTATACACGCATCAGTTAAAAGCTTAAAAAAACAAATGAAACCATAATTTACCACTTGTTCAGACTTCCTCCTAAAATTGACAAAAACAGCCCAATGATCTGGGTGAATATAACTTGGACAATTTTTTAGATTCTCCTTTAATGTGAGTTCCCATTTGTAACGTGCAGTAGACAATCGAGACTTTCCATCCTTCCATTTCTTTCCAAGGCTAGCGATAACATAATTTTTATGGCCTCCATCATCATCAACAACAAACTTTGACTAACAACATAAACATAAAAAAACAATAAATCATATATATTCAAATGTATATCAATGATACCTTTACTTTGCTATCATAAAACTCAGTTTTTTTTCATTTAAAATTGCAGCATTCCAGCTTTCAACCATTATCGGGAAATCTTTAAATTGCCTTGCCAATATGCCCAAATAATTTGCTAACAATTTAGCAGATTTTCCCATCAATTGAGGAACATCATTCCATCGAGTCAACTCAAAACTTGTGATAGTTCACATATTCTTAAATATATAAAAGAACTACCAAAATATGTTCATTCTAAATAGTTCAATCAACACATGTACTACAGAAAAATCAAATGAGAATCATAATTCATACACCTCATCCAAGTTATTCCTCAACTCAAACCTGGGATTGCAACTAAACAACAAACTCATAGTTACAACTTAAGTAGCTGCTTGTTTTGACAGATTTTGATTCAACACAGGATCCAAATTATACGAAAATACGCATCTAACAACAATTATGCTTATTGATTATCAACAAGGAAATTGATTAAAAAATTAGTAAATAAATTATGATGAAAACAAAAACTAGGTTAAGCTAAATTACAAACTCAGCATGATTAATATGAAACTAGAATATCAATAAAAATCCAAATAACTAACATAATTGATTAATTGAATTGCTTCATATTTTTAAGAAACTAAAAGAGGAAACTTTTGATGCTTGATCTAACAGTACATAAATAACAAAGTTGACCAAAAGAAGTAAAAGTCTAATTTGGTCAACCATTTCAAAACAATTGAAGAACATAATTACAGACACATAACACATACAACATAATGCAAAAAACATAATCATATACACATATACAACATAACCAAATCATGAACAGAAAGAAAACAAAATATATAGACAAAAGTGAAGGAAAATAAACTTACTAAGACCTACCCCAAACCTGTACTAACTAACTCGAGATATAACTAACTTGACTCAAAGTGAACAAATCTTATTTGATAGACTGATATATCACTTAACTAATTGAAGTTTATGTATGTACAAGTAGCTATGATGTAGCAAAATTCAATAGTTGAATCCATCAAATATGAAAATATTAAAATTCTTAAGCTGAAAATTCCACAAATAAAGAAAAAGAAAAAAAAAAGCTCCACAAGAGGAATCTGAAGTTCATAACACAGATGAAATAACTAAAAATTGCTCAAAGGGAATCATTCAGAATCACTTCTCAAAGAAATCATTCAGAATCACTTCTCAGAGAAATCTATATTGATCATTTTCAAAGTTGATTCACATGTGCTCAAATTTACAACATAACACATTCCCCTCTACCGAAATCAACATATTAACAGCATTACATTTTCAATAGCATGAAATTATCATTATTATCGACTAGATTAAGAGCATTATATTTTCAGTAGCATGACAAATCACTCAAAAAACAAAAATCATCAACATATTAACAACAATAATCACTTAAATCAACAACAAAAAAACTAAGAATTCTTAAAAAAAAAAAAACAAAAATTATCCTGAAGATTGGGTGGTGAACGATTGAGAGTGAGAAGGATATAGAGAACAAAGATTGAGTGAGCATCTTTTGAGCACCGTTTGAGTTCCGATTGAGTGAGTGAGTTCCGTTTCAACACCGATTGGACTGATTGAGTGATTCAGAGCACCGATTGTGATTGAGTGAGTGAGCACCGATTGTGATTCTGAGGTTGAGTGAGAACCGATTGAGAGTGAGAGTGAGATGGAGATTTGAAAGCTTTGGGTGTTGGGGGTTTGGTTTTGTGATTCTGAGTGAGCACCGATTGTGAATCTCATGTTAGGTTTTGGGGGTTAGTTTTTGTCATGTTAGGTTTTTCTTGTGAGTGATTGAGTGAGCAACGAGTGAGAGTGAGAGTGAGAGTGAGATGGAGATTTAAGAGTCTTTTTTTCTCTTTTTGGTAGAAAGATGGAGATTTGGGGTTTTGGGAAAGTAAGAAAGGGGGGGAACGGAAATTTGGGTCAAGCGGGGAATGAAAATACAACACGCCTTCTAATTAATTAACCAAAAAACCCTGCAACGGTTCACTCTAACAGCCGCAACAATTGTTGCAAATATGCACTTTGAGGCAGTTGCAAGGTAGGGGTCGCAGATGAGGTGTCGCAATTTGCAGTTTTTCTTGTAGTACATATGAGGAATGTAATTTCTTACCTTCAAACAAATACACCATAAGTGATGACAATAAGTAATCTTTGGACAATATACTATAATATCCATCTCCATACACGCGTTTATAAAATAAGTGGGTACGTACTCGAGTTCATACCCTCGTCGGCTAAGAGTTTGGTGTCAATCCCCGTACCCGCGTCAATTATGACCCGTACTTTAACATTAAAAAGACAATAAATAAATAAATAAAATATGAATAATATATCCTTTATTGCTAGCATAGAGAGACAAAATATGATTAATATATCCTTTAATATTTTAATCGTATGTTTGATGCGCCAATGAGATATGATAAATTATTCATATTACTTATCATATCCTATCACTCGTTTGTAAATTCTCTCTAAGTTTAGTCTATGTTATAATTAACCTGTCTAGTTTGATATAAGGAATCCTTATTTTGCCCTAACCCTCTTGTGCCTTTTATATCCTCTCCACCCGAATCATCCATCCTCTTCTACCATCGTATTCCTTTCATTTATATGTACCATCGTGTATGTTACTCTCTAGGCAAAATTACACTACAAGTCCTTTATCTTATTTAATTGTAGCATATCAGTCCTTTATCTTTTTTTCCCACTTAGGTCCTTTATCTTTATAAACTTATACAAGTCTATCCTTTTTTAAGTTCTAAACGAAAATTGTTGTAATATGTATTATATGAATTCTATTAAAATATGTAAAAAGCGGCATAGTCATCTAAATTCTACTCTTGATTCTTGTAGTCACAAATTTAGGTGGAGTGTCCCACAAGAAATCTTAATTGCTTGCCCAATCCTTCAACAACAAATGAAGCTTGTGTCAATCCCTAATACATACAAGGAGGATAAGCTAATTTGGAAGCAATCTCATGATGGTAGTCTCTCATTCAAAGATGCATTCATATTTCAGACTTCACCTCAATCTCAAAACCTCAGCTGGGCTAAAGTTATATGTAATGCTGCTATTTCTCCTTCCAAGTTTCTCCTGGTATGGAGAATACTTCTCAACAAGCTTCCCATTGATGATATTCTTGCAAAGAGGGGATGTTTACTTCCTTCTGCTTGTTCTCTTTGTGGTAAAAGCCAAGAAAGTCTATCTCATTTGTTCCTTGAATGTACCTTTTCTACTTCCATCTGGAATTATTTGCTTCACATTATGAATATTCTCTACAGACTAGCAAGCTTTTTGGACATTATAATGATAGTGGAAAGAAGTTGGACACCCCAATGCAGATTGGTAGTTTTATCTTCCATAATACATTGCTTCAACACCATATGGTTTTGCAGAAACCAAAGAAGGTTTAATGATAAGACTTTCATTATCAGATCAACATTTTATTTGGTTCTATCAGGTGCTTCAATATCTGGCAATATTTCACATCTCTCTGCTAACTCATCAATCACAAATTTCTCCATCCTTAAATCTTTTGTAGTTAGAATCAATCTCTTAAAGCCAAGAATCATTAAACAAGTTATACGGTCTCCTCCAATTCAAGAATGTGTCAAATGTAACATTGATGAAGCATATATTGGCAATCCTGGTGTGTAGCTTGTGAGGTCTATTTAGAGATGTTAATGCTAATTTTCTAGGAGCTTTCTCAATCAACCTTGGAGTTACTTCAGCCTTATGCTCAGAACTAATAGCAACCATGGTAGCAATTGAAATAGCTAATCATAAACACTGGTACAATTTTTGGCTTGAAACTGACTATATGTTAGTTTTCTTGGCATTCAAGTCTTTTAAGATTGTGCCTTGGCATCTCAAGAACAGATGGGGTAACTGTATACATCTCCTGCAGCATTTCAACTTCAATGTTTCTCACATCCATAGAGAAGGAAATCATTGTGCAGACCATCTTGCTAACATTGGACTCTCCATTCCTTCTTACACTTGGTTTCAAAATCTGTATGTACAAATTTATGATCATTTTGATAGGAATAGACTTGGTATTCCTAATTTTAGACTTTGTTAACTCTTTTGAGGGTTAGGTTTTTGTCCCCCCTCATTTCCCCTTTCGTATTTTCATCTTATCTTTATATATATATATATCTAGGGGTTGTATCTTTATGCAACTTCCTTTGTTTTTAAAAAAAAATCTTTTAAAAATATTGCTCCAAATTCAATTTAATATAATGGAGTGATTTAAGTATTTGAATTTATTAAATAGATAAACTCTAATTAAATTAAAAAAATTGGTCAAGAATTGAATAACCTTTGTTTTTTTTTTTGTCAAAATTGAATAACCTTTTAAATTTTTGGCCAAGAATTGATTAACCTTTTTTTCCGGTCAAGATTGAATAACCTTTTTAACTAGAAATTTGAATATTTGAATCACTTATTATAATCAAAGTTTGTATTTTATAATCATATAATGGTTTCCACATCAAATTGTTCCGATAATATATTAATATGAAACAAATAAGTATTAAAATTTATTTATGCAGTTTAGTTTGATTTTGATACAATATTTCAAATGTGTTTTGATCCAAGCGATTTTTACAAAATGACATTTATACACATCCAATAATATTCGATTTTATGCAGTTTTCGGTTTTTTTCGGAGCGATTTGCAATTTTTCTTTTATCATATGGATTTGAACACTCCTAGTCAAAATTTCAATGTTATTAATCATGATTCTTAAGTGTATATTTGAATACTAATAATGGTTAATAAGTATAATGTATATTTACAAAGAGGTTCCCTTATCAAAAAGATGAGCTTGTTTTAGTGGAAGATACTAAATTTCCACAACATGGCGAACCAAGTTTATAAGATATAGAGAGTGAGGACCATTCGAGCAATAAAAAAAAAATCCTATTATGAGTATTGTTGGTCCTTGGAGTGAGGCAGCGACAAACTTAGACTATATTTAAGACCACCGTTATTTTGTTGTGGTGAGGACCATTTTGCTTTCAAATTCAGGTCTAATTGCTTCTAAGCCTGTATCAACTCCTTCTAATCCTTCTGCAAAATTGCATGATGATACAAGTAAACCATATAAAGATATCCCTTCGTACAAAAGATTAGTTGATAAATTATTATGTCTTAACACCACCAGACCTGTTATCACATTCATCACACAACAGTTAAGGCAATTTCTCACTAAGCCTACTCATAATCATTATAATTCTGCTATGAGAGTTTTGAGGTATCACAAAGGTTGGATCTTTTCTTTCTTATAGATTCTAATCTTCAGATCCTATATATGCTTCTCTGATGCTGATTGGGTTGGTTGCTTAGACTCTGGAAGATCATTTTCTGGTTAGTGTTTCTTCTTATACTAGTCACTTATTTTGTGGTCATGAAGAAGCAACTCACTGTTTCCAGATCCTCCTTAGAAGTTGAATACAAGGCATCCTCCTTAGAAGTTGAATACAAGGCACTAGCAACTGCTACATGTAAACTTTAATGACTTCTCTATCTGCTTCAGAATTTACAACTCTCATGTTCCAAGTTGCATGCAATCTATTGTAACAACCAAAGTGTTTTATATGCTGCAGCAAACCATGTGGTTCATAAAAGCATTTGAAAATAGATTGCCACTTGGTCAGATAAAAGCTTCAATCTGGCGTTATGAAGCTCTTACCAGTAACTTCCCAAGCACAAACTGCAGACTTCATCAGATACAAAGCTTTGGGAGTCATCAGATACCCCTTGTTCTGTTATTATTTCTCGAGCAAAGGAAATGAATTAATAATAGCAAGAATTCCTAACATGTACAAGTTAAGGATTATTGCGATTTTGCACACAATGATTGAAGAAAAAGGATCAAAGTTCAAGGCTCGTAATACCTTACCAAAGAAATTGAACTAAGATGAAAATGACAGACAAAGAAGAAATATGGGAGAAAATTGATGATTCTCTTATTCAATTCAACTCATAATGAAGAATGCTACGCTCTTATATTGTATAAGCTTCGAACCAACTTATGACTAATTCTAACTAATCCATTACTTACTAAAACTAATTATAATTTTGCTAACAAACTCAAAGTAGTTAGTTAATTTCAACAATCTCAATAACTTGCGGTTGAAGTAACAACTACAAATGTAGTTTTGCACTCCAGTCCTATGATAGATCACATCTATTTTAACAACCAATGTCTTTAAATATGAAAATCCAATATAAAATATATATCTATACAGAAATAGTAATAGTCATTCATTTATTATATACTACTAGCTTGTCTTAATATATGTGAATTTGATAGATTTTTATAAATAGAGATGGAAGGAATAGTTTACCGATTGTCACATGTGAATCTAAATCTACTAATTTCTATTTTGAACACCAAAAATTAATAATGGCAAAGGTAAAAGGTGCAACTCCAACAACAACATGGGAGCAGTAGTTATTTTCTATTTTGGGAGAATCTTGTACTAAATACTCCTATTCTACTATGCAATCAAAGAACCCTGCCACACAGCTTGTAATGTCTTCTATCATATCATACTATCATTGACATGTTCTTTTCTTTGGTTATGTTTGGGGAGCCCTGTCTGCATGAAGCATCTTAGGAAGGAATAACAATTGTTACAACTATTAATGTCCATAACTTTATCAACATAATTATGATGTCTTCAGCATCTAAAAGGCTGCAAAACTTATGCACCAATTGAAACATCAATGCTACCCCTCACCCGTGTAAATGTCCCTCTCACTCTTTCATGTACTATATATATATATATATATATATATATATATATATATATATATATATATATAGTTTTATTTTTTTATGTCTTAGATATAGTACTGTCGACACAATTGAGTGGTTTACTAATTTCAATTTATGATTAAATTAGTTTGGGTCATGTTAACTTGTGTCCTTAGGACATATGTTAAGGAATTTAAAAAAAGTAATTTTGTATTGAAAAACATAACATTTTAACTTTTAAGAAGTTGAATGCACGACTTTTAATACATATATTTCTATAATGAGTTTCTTAACATGTGCCCTTGAAGGCACAAGTTAGCATTTGCCAATTAATTTTAGTTGCATGTTTATTTACAATTACATAATTTGTGAATAATTGTGGAAAATGTACTAAAGCAAATTGCTAACCATTATTTAAAATCATTAGTGGAAATGTACGTTTGTAAAAATGTAATAGGAGGATTTTTAAATAAAAAATTAATTATAATCCAAGTATTATCCAAGTGTCTAAGCAAATGATTGTACTCAGACTATAGAAGAAAATGATAGTTTAATTTCTCCGTGGGAACCCAAGAGCACAAATTAGACCCTCTATCTAAATTTCCTCATTGGTTGCTTCTTACATAGCCATACTCTCTTTATGTTATAGACAATGTAACTATGAATTGAATTGTGTAGCTTTCAATTGACACTGCCCGGCTTGCATGCACATCTATTTTTTTTGGTACATTGGCAAAACTAAACAGAAAAGAAAAAAAAGAAGAAAAGAAAAACAACAAAAGAATTAAACACGAGGAACAAGCGTCCTCAATGAATCACTAAGGAGAATGGCCTTCAAATCTTCGGGGGGTATTCCACAACTTTCACTTGATGTTGTTACTAGAGCCCCACTTTGCGAGAAAATCCGGTCTAGCATTTCCTTCCCTAAGCGAGTTTGCGAGAAAACCCGCACTAGCATTTCCTTCCCTAAGCGAGTGACACAACTATTGAAGTGTGTGTAAAAGAATATACTAGGTTTAAGTGTACTTTTTTCTTTTAATTTTATTCTTCTTTTAATAACACGCATATATATTTGAGTCGCACGTTGCCAAAGTTTTTGGACAATTAATGTAGTGTTGTCTCATCTTTTGAACTAGTTTTTGGAAGTAAGATCTAAATCCAATATTTATGATAGTATAAGAGCTAAATTTTGTAGTTCATGTGGGAATTAGACTCGTAGGCTCACCCTAGGAGTGAGAGTGAATATTGAAATTGTATGCGAGTTCTACTTTGTCAAGATTCATAAATTATGCACTGCGTTTCGACAAGACAAATCCAATATATTGAGGTCTGAATCAATTCCAAGTGATGGAAGATATGATACTCTCATCTTATTTAACTTAGTTCCACAAATATCTATAACTAATGTGTCATATTACATATTCATAACTAAAAAAATTATGAATTTTTTGGTCTGAAATTTAAAGGTTTAATGTCATAGTAATTTAGGTTGTTTGATCCTTATGTCAGATGCTGCATTTAAACTATTTTATCTTATG
The DNA here is from genome assembly GCA_946800305.1 of Medicago arabica. NCBI lineage: Eukaryota > Viridiplantae > Streptophyta > Magnoliopsida > Fabales > Fabaceae > Medicago > Medicago arabica. Next base: position 46,968,886 of record OX326970.1, read on the forward strand.
AGTTAACTTCTGAGAGTGAAATAAAAGCTCATTTAACATCTTTCTATAGATAAACCAAATATTTCAACAATTAAATTCAAAGTGGGTTGGTTTGTTGGCTTAAAATGAGAAAGATTATTAGATCATTTTTGTAATAGCATTGCTATATACATCGAAAGAAATATCACGAAAGCATCGTGAAGAGGAAATTAAGCAATGAATGATCAAAGCTTAGCCAAATTCACGACAAATAGTGGAAAAAGATTGAAGTCAACAATGCGGTTCGTGAGTTTGCAATTTGCTATAAATAGCATTTTTCTTTTCATTAAAGAGAGACCAAAAACTTACGAATACTTCTTTTAAGGACCGAATCCTATTTCGAGAGAAAAAGATACTAGTCCAACACATTAATACAACATATATCATCAATAATTACATGTTGAATATTGATTTAACAAATCTAAGATAATTGATTTAACAAATCTAAGAATAATATTTGTTCACTTGCATAATATATACACGACAGAATTCGAACTCAAACACTTAACTTATTTATTTTAAAAAGGTGAATTTTTAACCACGGAATTATTTGATAAAAAAAACGCTCATTTAGTGACATGCCACATTCGTGGTAGTAACTTTGCTTAACTTCGAGCATTAGTGTCTAAAAGCTAAAGGAAAACAAACAACTTGTTAGTGTTGTGAGCATCCACAACGGTAGTTTCCTAACAAGGACTCCTTAAATGGATTTCACGTGACACATCACTTATTTATAATTTTTTAATAAAAGTACATATTAAGGACTCAATGACTCCAATGGTAATACACTAATAATGACTCCAATGAAAAGTACTTAAATATGTCTTACTATCTTTACATCATTAAACAAAAATAATTTACATATTACTTCTTTTTACAAGTGGGACCAAGTAGTACATATTTTATTACTTTTAAACGTGAGACCAGTTAGTTACTCAGGAGAGAAAGAGTCCTTATATAGTTGTCCGTTCCTTAATGGGGACTCATTTTTTTCTTCCTCCAATGGAGGGTCCTTAACAGGGAGTGGTTCTTGTTAAGTAAGGATCCCCCATTGAAGATGCAGGTTTATTTACTTGTGTTGGCCGCATTTTGTTAAAACAAGAGTTTTAGCAAGATGTCGGACAAGATGTCTTGACATGTTGGTGCGACATCATAGCGTACCTTGTTCTGCTTTCTTGGATGTTGTTTTAAGCGTGAGATTCCTAAAGATTCTCTAAAGATTTGTTTCACGCGAAGAGTTAACCAAGAAGCATGTGGTTTCTAGAAGCAAAGAAAGACGATTTTTATTTAGCGTGTTTCTTAAGTATGTTGTTGCAACATTCAAGGAAGCATCTTATCCGCTTCAGATTATTGAGCTGAAATACCGTGATTCAACTGGATGTCTGGCCCGATTTGTGCATCAAGCTCATTCTGCAATCAGGCTATATAAAGGAAGACTTAAGACCTAATTTGTTGCTGAAGCCGTCATTTACAAAAGTATCATTTTAGGGTTTTAGTATGTCCTTGTTATTTTGTGAGCCACTCTTTTATCATCTTGATACTACAGTTGGACTGTAGTTGAGTTGTAAGCTTTGAATCACTCGTGAGCTTTTAAGCAAGAGTATATTTTGTCTTTCACGTAGTGTGTCTTCATTTCTTTTATAATTGTTGAGTCAATCACTGTGATTGTGGTTGAGAGGAAGTGAGATGAAGGTCTCATATCTAGGAGTGTGTTAGATAGAAATTAGATGGATAGTGATTATGTGCAAAACTAGTAGACTGAAGATAAATTTTATGCATGCTTCAAGTGATACTATTATAGTGAATTTCCTTTCTGACTTGGTAGCCCCCAGACGTAGGTGAAGTTGTACCGAACTGCGTTAACAAATAACTTGTGTCTTTTACCTTCGGCCTTTATCATTAAAGTTGTTATTTGTTATTTATGTTGTCATGATGTCTTGACATCTTACTTGACATTTCGCTTATCGTGACATCGTGCTCAACATCTTTACTGTGTGCCAGAACTTCAAGTATTATTTTCATCGGCCAATCAACTTCGTCCTGTCAGCCTTATCGTCAAATTTATCTTGTCGGCATTGCTTATCAAATTTCGATGAATTTCTCGTAATTTGCACAATTGTCAACTTAATGATGCCTCGTTTATAACATTTATCATTCTTGGGTTCGCCTCGGCTAATCATCAAAGTTCTTTTTTAAATCTTTGACGTATTGTGATAATTTTGTGGCGACTTAGACTTTAAATTTGGTCATTAACTGAGAAACTCCCCTCAAATGCCCTTTAGATCTTCGAATGAATTAGTCTCTCCTATTATTCCATTCAATAGACAAATTAATAGAGCCAACTAGTTTGGTCAATTATTCCTCTCCACTGCTTCCTTTTTGAAGAATAAGAAATTTTGAGACTTTTGACCATTCCGCCAAACCAATTTCTAATGGATCGAAACTCACTTTTGAGTAAGAATATTTTCACTCCACTACCTAAGGATATTGGCAACCTGATAGATATACTACAATGATTTTTTAATCTCTAATTTATGTGTTTTATTGTAAAGCTACAAGTAGTTGACGCATAAACACTGAAACACAGCATATTTTTGTCTCTTTCAATGTTATGCTTGATTTGAGACACAATTGTGGTATTTTTCAATAATAACACTAATTTGCATGACCAAATCATTAACTAAGAGGCCTTAAGTCAATCATACATCAATTTTGTTATAATATTTTTTTTTTAGAAATGAAGATATTTTATTAATCTAATGATAGTTCTACAACTATATCACATAAGATTTGAATTTCATCCCTTGAAGGTAAATAAATAGTCAAACTCACTAAACACACTTCATGGACTATTATAAATAATAAATAATTAAAATATCTTAATTTGTTTTGTGATTAACTTAGCACACCCAATTTTGTTTTTTCAAAGTTAGCACACCCAATTTTATAAAAAATATATACTCGTCAAAAGAAAAGTTTATCCTAGAATATCTCTTGGTAAATATGCATGTACAAGAACATATGGTAAAAGTGGTGGTTGCTAGGTCCACCCTCCACAGTTAGAGCATGTAATATCTATAAATAGAATATGTGCTAAAAGTAGAGTAGGTTATTCTAATTAATTAGCACAATGGGTTATATCTTATTCACAAGGAGGTACATTATTTGATCAAATAAATTCCTTCAACCTCTTTTTTCATGGTTATGTGTGTACCAAAACAGGGTATATACATGCTTCAATTGAGCATCGGTATATGCTTTGATCAAAAGCTAATAATCTAACCTAATACATCTTAATGCGTGCTTTCTTCAGTCCCTAAAAAGATATGTCGTTGACGTTATTAGGACAAATTAGAAATCAATCTATAAAAGATAGATTTTGGTCCCTTGAGGACCATCCACTCCTAAATTCAATATTAGAGAGATGGTGACAGGAGTGACAAAGTGGAATGAAAATATCTGCATAAAATATATATATATATATATATATATATATATATATATATATATATATATATATATGCTTTTAATACTAGGCTAACCTTAGCCCACATTGTCATCTTGTGCTTTATTTAATGACCTGGACTTCCTTTAGCTGAAATAATTTTACATTCACACAATCACGTGATTTCAACCGTCAAGTCTCAATTATATAATTTTGTTACAAGTCTGGCATTAAATGAATATTGTCCAAAAATATATTAAAGATATCTTTCACTTTATTAAACCGAATTTGTAAGATTGAATTAAGTTCACATTTTAATGTTTTGGTTTACGCAAAATATATTGAGAGTCTCCTATTAGATAAAATATATTTAGAAAATTAACAATTAATTTTCTTTACATAGGCCTACCACATAAAGAGCCTTAAAGTACATCCACTAAACTTTCTCGTGATAGAACAATGAAGAAATATCCTAGTTCCTACCTTGGACCCCAACCTCATCTTGAAACCAATTAGTCAAATCCAGCCTAACACGTCTTTGTCTGTTATTTAGTGTGTGTGTTTTTTTGTTGATGGGCAGTTATATAGCCTTTTTTTTTAGGGGTGATTGCTATTAGTTATTATATTTTGGAAATGTCTAAATATTCATGTAATTATTTTATGGAGTTGTTAGCAATAAAAAAACGCATTCATGTAAAGTCATCATTGCTATTTATCACAAACATTTGTGGATGAAGATCTATCTGACAATATTTTGAATATGAGATGTGCAATATAACGCAACACGATAATGCACGATACAATCATAGGAGAAATCATACTCACACAAAGCAAAATATGAGAAAGAGAAAATTAATTGGTTGAAGAAAATATAATTATTCAATGGTGTTGAATAATGTCTGTGTCGTCGTGCCAAGAAGTGTGCTATATAGCACGACACGATAATGCATGATACAATCATGGAGGGAGGGAGGGAGAGAGTAGAGATGTCAAAACATGTCAGACCGTATGGGTCGGTCCGTTTAACCTGGTTTTTTTTATAGGGTTTGGACTTTAAATATTGAGTCCGAATTTTAATAGAGTTTTTTAGTCTGATTTTCAAAAGTCCGGTACCTGTTAGGGCTAGCTCGAACGGGCCACAGGTAGTCTGTTAGCCCGCATAACAAAAAAAATCCTAAAAATTATATATATTTTTCAAATAATTCTTTACGTTGTTGATTATCAAAGTAAAAAATAAAAGTGAAAATCCAATGAATTAACACGTATAAATGTAATATAAAATTATATTTACTCGTTTCGTTGTTTATAATTTTAAAGATCGAATATATAAATATATATAACCATAACATATCTAATTTATTTAAAATTGTTTTTCTCGCCATTTTAGTGTACGAGTTGCGTACACAAATGTTTACAATAATACGGGCTAGCCTGCGGCCGTGTAGGGTCGGGCTCGGGTAGTATATTTCAAGCCCGTTTTCCAACCAGGCTTTTTGGCCCGGCCCGATAAAGCCCGAAGCCCGTGAGGGCCGGCTCGTTTAGGGTCGGACCGCCCGTTTTGACAGCTCTAAGAGAGAGAGAGATACAAGTAGTCTGAAAACTAAATTTTTGACTAAAAACAACTAATGATGACCTAAAACAGAATGATTGAAGTTAGGGAGATTAATATTGTCCTTGAATTGGTTATCCATGTTACAAACAGACTCAAAATTTGTGTTGATACAATTCAGATTATATAATTTGAACTGTTTTTTCTGAAAAAGGATGTTTAGGGGGTGTTAAATCCGGAAAAAACAAGGAACGCGCTATATTTTTTTTGAGGTTCAGGATTATAAAATCTGAATTGGTGAAAAACTCGTTTTTTTCACTCCATAACACTGGAATAACTCAATTTAAATTCTAAAATTCAAAGATCACATAGGCATTTTCGTAAAAATATAGGGCGCACGAGAAAGTGATAGGGTGGGATGAGTAAAGGCCATAATAAAGCTTCAGCCCAAAATTGTTTTTCTATCGAGCCCAACAGACTTTTTTGACATGTTGAAATACTCTCTTTTTTTTTTTAAGGTGCAAACCCCCTCACACCCAACGCATGATAGATAGAGCACGACTTGAGTGACATTATAGCAGACATTAGAGCATGACTCGAACCGAACAGATTTTTAAATAGATTCAAAAAATAACATCTTAAAATTTGTCATAAACCTAAATCAACCTTTACAAAACAAACTTATAAACAAGGATTACTACCACTTATATAAACACATTCTCATGTCATATCTTATCCAATATAGGACTTTTAACGGTCTGAGAAGAGGGAGGAGAGCTTAAAAGCTTCAAATTAAAAGGCTTGTTTGAACTGAAAACTGGAAAGAAAAATAAACTGATTCATCATCCCTTGCACTTTCCATGTTTGGATGCTTGAAACTTGAAAAAAAAAAGACTAAATATATCAACACAGACAACAAAATTACACAGAACAGTATGAGCCATACACTTATACACCACAAAAAGAGACTCATTTCACATTATACTGCACATAATAAAACACAAACCATAAAGAAAGAAAAAACAATATTAAACTAAGGATAAGAGACCAAACCGTGTCATGGTTTGGTCTAAAAAACGTAACACTAGTGGAGCTAACATAGGTGCAACTCTTGGTAGAGTAGGGTAGGTTAAAGTACCAAGAATGAACCAGTTGAAGCTTAAAAGAGCAACTGCATCAGAAGCAGGTTTATTTTTAATGCTGAAGAAAAACTGCACAACACTCTTTAAAGACATGCCTACTACAGCAAAGAGAGCTACAATAAGAGGCATGCAAGGGTCATCAGCTTCCCAAACAGTTACTCCAACTATAAGTGACAAAATCGCGCTGAAAATGGATTGTGAAATAGCAACATCTCGGTGATGATCGAGTACTTCACTCACTTCTTCTATGTCTTTTGAGACCGGTTCCTGTTTAGCAGCGGAATTAGCAGGTGCTGATTTTTGTCCTGTTTTCAAGAGTTCAAGCAACTTGGTTCGAGTTTTGTTCTCGTCGTCTTCCCAAATATCTTTGTGCATCAGAAGATCCTTAAGGGAAACTTCATTTTCGCTGTAACCGGATTTCCATGGCAGGGTGGGAGGTGGAATGCTATTGCTTCTTTTGTCAATCTTTTGGTCATCGTCAATGTTTTGATCTTTGGAGTTCCAGTATCCCTTTCCTTGAATTTCTTTAAGCCGGAGATTTTCATTTATCTGATCCCTCAACTGTCAAAAACACATAGTAACAAATTATTAACAAAGTCAACACGAATGGTAGTGGTTTTAATTTTTAACATTGCTGATATTAACATATCGCTCGCTATATTAAATGTCGATCGGAAGCTAAGTCTTCGGACCTGATCAGATAAATAGATGTACAAGTTACAAGGCAGGCACGTGGATATAAAATATTTACCTTTCCCTCTAAGTTTTCAATTTTTGCAATGGCCATATCATGTTCCTCTTCAAGTTCTGCTAGTAGCATCTCCATCATTTTGCACTCTTTGACGGCCATTTGGAACCGTTCTTGAAGTTTGTTCTGCTTCCATTCTAGATTCTCCATCTCGGTCTGCATTCGATGTAGTTGTCGTTCTAACTGCATAATGTTAGGTAAGTCCAATGGGAAGGTTTCTGTTAGTTAGGAGTTAGAGTTAGTTAGGATATTACAAGAAAATTGACAGAGATCCAATCCATCCTTGAGAACTAAGAAAGGGAGTACTACTTTGGAACTCAATTATCATATCTATTATTTAAAGCAAGCTGTGTAAGAAGGTTAATCTAATCTGATATTGTTCTATATTGCTAAATCTTCAGCACCTAGATCATATCAACTAATCTCAAGACCTAGCTACCGAGGTTATCCATATCCTTCAGTAATAAGAAAAAGGAAAATTTTGGAATTCAAATATTATTTCAGCCAAAATGAACTGTTTTCTATGTAGCACCTATTGGGAAAAACAAAAATTCTAAGACACCACATCAGATTAGATATGGCCCGAAAATGTGTTCATCAATTTACAAGCCAGTTTTTGTAAAGATGAGCTAGATTCGATATAAAAATCTAATATAGTACCATAGACTTTCCATTCAGGACCACCCAGTATTTATATTCACGCACCAAGCTCAATAAGCTCCGGGCGTGAGGAGGTGTGAAAAACCAAACTTCTAAGACACATGAGATGTGATATGGCCTGAAAATGTGTTCTCACTTTACAAATCCGGTTTTGTATTAATAAGTTAGGCCCAATTTAAAAATCTAACGGCGATGACACTTCATATTGAAGACGTGGCCGGTGTTTGACACATGTCAATGTTCGACACCACTACAATGCCGATACACGTGGTTGCATGTAATCACTTCCATTTTCTTCAATTATTACTGGTGTTTATGTTTTAAGTATTATATTTGGTATCCGTGACTGTGTCAATGCTTCATACAAAGTATTGTACAAATTCAAAATCCTGTAACTCCAATTAATCATATAACATTTTAGATCAACATGCATTATATTATGCAAGAGTCACACAACATAGATAAAACAAATACAATCATTGAGAGCTAACCTGTCTCTCCCTTTGAATGGCATTCACAGCTCTTAGAGGTAAGAAGATAAGTCCTATTGTCCATGAGATAATTCCCAATACAATGTTCACATTGAAGATTATTGCAGTCCTAACCAACTCTGTCCAAGTGGCAATGGCAACTAATCCAATTCTGATAGGAAATAAGCATGCCTGCTTAAGCATAGAGAAAGCCCTTGTCACCAATATTATTACACTAGCCAAAAGCTCAAAAATTAGTGCCATTAATCACTAAATTGAGTGATCTCCTCTCTACTAATTACATGTTCAAAAGTTCCATAGTGTTTGGTGGATGTAGTTCATCAAAGGATCCTGCAATATCAGTAAATTCATATGAAAAATCATCGAGGAATTCTTGCAAAATATAATGTCTCATTATTATACCTAAAAACACTAAATTTCTGGACAATTGGTAGAATTCTTCTATGTTGAATAAGAAAGGTACACTTTATAGGGTTATAAAATTATTTAGAACTTTAAACATATCAGCAATTCATAATTAAGCTTTAACAAATACTATAAGCCTATAACATCAAATAGCTGCACAAATAACACACATCCACAATCAATGATTGATATAAGAAACCTAATTAGGAAAAATTTCCAAATTTATATAACAAAACTAATCATCAAGGAAAAATGCAATAATCCCTTAAAAGAACAAAAAAATAAATGGCATTGAAGTGACAAAGGTGCTTACATTGCACTGTGTGGAAATGGGGTATAGTTGAACAGAGAAGTGCAGAGAGAGACAAAGAAGTGAAGGAGGACGTGCCTGTGAAATGAAAGGAAACTGGTAGTGTTGAACTGTTGATGTGAGTTTTGAAGACAGTGCATGTTGCATAGGTGGCAACAAAGTGTTTACCAGCTGCCACGTAAAATGCTAATGGATATATATGTTAAGCTTTTAAGGTAACATCAAGCCACCTTTTTTTTTTCTTGACTTAGAACATCAATCAATCCATTGAACTCATTTAATGCTTCAATTTGAATAACATATTTAAAAAAAAATAGTGGACATTAAAATTTATGTGCACCTTGAGAGATAGAGGTAATGAAAATGATTAGATAGGTGGCATGGAGTCGGCAGAAATTGTTTGATTAAGATTGAACGTTGTAAACTAAATTATGGTAGTTTAAATAATAAAATAAAAAGTCAATACTATTTTTCTTCAATCTTTTGATCAAGATCGAACGGATAATATCAACCTAATTGCATGAATGATTGTTTAGATTGATCGTAGAGAATTTAGATTAGTGATATGTTGATGATGTGATAGAATGAGAAATAAAGAGAAAATAAAATGTTGAATGAGTGTATGAAATTTAAGGGTGTTCAAATATAAGAGTTTTACCTTAAAAATATACTATAAGAGTTGTAAAATATTGTGCATATCTATGTCAAGTTGTCAACAATGATATTTGGACGTAAAAAAAGAGTATGCTTTCTGGGATGTACTAAGTTTATTTGATAGTTTAGAAGAAGAGAAAAAAATAAAAATAAAAAGGAAAAAATAAAGTAAAATTGAAGAAAGTATAAACTCCAAACTTGAATAAGAGATTTATTTTTCTTCAAAATACAAAACTCATCTAATATGAGAAAAGTATACTTGATCAGAATTTTAAAGGGTTTTAAGAGGTTTAAAAATTCTATTAATTTTTCATTCTCTTTATCGTACTTTCAAAATTATTTTATTTTCGTTTTCGTGAACTTATGTAAGGTTTAAGATTCAAATTCCGGTAAAAAAATAATAATAATAATTGTGATTTTTTTTTTATAACCCAATCTAATAGCGACTTAAAAAAGATTCATCTTTGAACATTTTATGTTTACAAAAGAATGCCCCTTTTTTTTAACGCAACTAAAAACTTTTTACTATGTATCAGTAAAAGTGTTTCAATTTAATTCTTATATATGTTATAATTTTAAATTATTTTATTTAATTAGTCTTAGTTTCGATTTTTTTTTTGAAATAAAATGTCATTTAATTATATAGATTATTTTGTAAAAATAATCACACAATCGTGATGATTAGACTCAAACCAACACATTTATGTCCAGCTTGGTAATTAAGCAAGGGCATCCCAAAACCAACACATTCATCATCAAGTTGAATTGAATCCAAATCTATAAAATTTGATGATCTCTTTAAAGCTCTCTTATTCCCTCTTCTACCTTTAAAGACCATTAATAAATTAATATTTATACAATAATTTTATGACAACTTTTCAACAACTCTTTCTCATACTTATGTTCTTATACTCTCTATGGTTTTAGGAAAAAAAATTGTCCTAAAGGTTTATGCAAATATGACTACTACTATACCGACAACTGCTCCCAAAAAGAACCTTACAATACCAGCTACAAAGCAATGTAAAAAATAGGTTTTACACCCGCAAACGTTAGATCTGTCATACAAGGCCATCTATATGACGAGCAAAAACATTTTTGGATTGAGTTGAACTTAACTAAATCTAGTATGAACCAACAATTTTTGGGTAGCACTCGTTAATGAAAAATTTCAAAAGTTGTAAAATTAGGCGGCACAAAATTGTCCTGAACAACACATCTTATAATATAAACAGTGTACATAATGAATGCATATGCATGGTTTCTCAAAAAAATAAAATAAAGATGAATGCATGCATGAGACTTATTAATGAAGTTGGTCGTTGATCCATCGTCGTCATATCTCAGTTTAGGAGCAACGTGTCTCATTGAAGCTTTCGTGAGTGTCCTTGTCTCTTTGGCATTCTTTTCAGTGTCCATTTTTGTTCTTGCTTTGTTTTCATTCAGAAATTAATTAAGATGAGGTTTTTTTGTTTTACGATTTAAAAGAAATCAAGAACAAAAGAAAAGAATCACTAAAAAAAAGAATATGACTAATGCTTAATTCCGATGGTCCATAGGCATCAGTAATAAAATAGTTCCCATCGGTGGGAATCCGATAACAAGAAGTGTAGATTTTAATTTGTATTGTATAAGTGAAAATACTGAATTTGAATATGGACCATCATATTTAATTTTAATTGAGGGCCATGGTATCTTAAATGCCTAAACACAGAAAATATTGACGGTGGGATAGAAAGGTAAAGAAGACAACAATTCCAAATTGTCAGTTTTTAATTTTTATCATGAAAAAAACTCATAATTTTAAATAAAACAACTATGTCAAACTTTTACCATTGATGTGACAAATTATGGACAATTTATTTAAACTTAGGCTGTAAATTTTTTAATTGGGTAAGTATAAATTATTACTCCCACCGTCTCACATTATTAATTAAATTTAATTACATTTTTGGTCTCTTAAATTTCGCAGTTTTACACTACATTTCTTTTTTTTTTTTTGAAAACTACTAACTAGTGTCCATGAAATATTACTTAAGGAAAAAAAGTATAGTAAACATTTTTTGAAACTCGTGTAATCAAATATTTAAAAATGTAGAAAACGTTGTTTTGAATGTAAAACTTATATTTTTTGTCTACTTAACTAACACCTCCTAAAACACCAGTTAGCATGACATATTTTTTATTCATTTAGGCTCCACATCATTTTTTATTTAACTATTTTGCAAGTGAGTTGAAATTTTGAGTTAATTCTCATGCAAAGTTTTGGATTTGAACTTAATTTAGAGATAGACAAAGTCCAACTATATATACGAACAACTGATATTGAAAAACATACTTGCCAAAATAAAAATGAGAAATTCTTGTGTGAACTCTTACCTTACACGTCATTCTTACAGCCAATCAATTAAAATCCAACACCTCATTAAAATAATAAAAAGAATTGAATTAATATCAGATTTTTTTTCATTATTTTTAATATTACTTTCTCCTTTTTCCACTTTCTTTAATGGACAATCACCACCTAACACCATCCCAATTTTCTTATGAGAAATTCTCCATTCCTTTTGGTGTCCTCATATTTTCTGCACACTTGGATTTTTTTCCACGTTAGAAAGGATATATGTTCATGTTTTTCCTTTGGATTTATGCTGTTCTCAAATTTTTACTTATATTTATAGACTCAATGTGAAACGCACTTCACTTCAAGGTTTTATTTCTTCAATCAAGTTAATAATTCGATCATTAAGTAATAGATGAAATGTGTACGTGTGTGTGAGAGAGAGAGAAGAGAGAAAGAGGAGGAGGAGTGGAGGATTGAGTGGGTGATGAAACCATTGTTACACAGAGAAATCATGGCAAAAGAGAGAGAGGCAATTAAGGCCCCATTTCTGTTTCCATTGCCTTAATTAAAATCACATTTTTTTTAAAGTTAATAATGTGATGTGTTGGGTGATGGCAGAATTTCTCAATAAAATAGTTTATTAAATGTAAAAGTTGGTTACACTGATTAGTTTTTTTTTGGTTACACTGGTTAATTTTCTCATTTTCTAAATAATTTTTATGGCACGCCTAATCAAATTGTTATCAAATAGTGGTTGCGGGGACATAAAATTAAAGGGAAAAGTTGTACCACACGTCAAGTTACAAGGCTTGAGCAACAAAAAAAAGATAGATAGAAAGGTGCCATTAATTAGTAAAGGTATTATGAGATGATTGGCTTTTCTAGTGACTTACTTGATTCAATTCAATCCCTATCTTTCGTGGAGGTACGTAGTGCCAGTGGTTTTGAAAATATTTCTCCCTTTCTGCGCTTGCTTAGCTCAGGAGGCAATAACCCCTCCAAGCAAAACAAGAAAACTACAATCAACAACAATTTTCCTAATTCACTAAAACACTAGTTAACTAATAAAAATAAATAAATTTTACAAATTAAATGTTTATAAGAACTCCTCAGAAAGATTTATTTTGTTTTCTTGACTTTAAAGCTTTCATTTTGCATTTGTATCATTTTCATATTGTTTGTGTTGATAACTAGCTACAAAGCGCCAATATATATAATCAAGAACAAGAACAAAACCACATACAGATGAAGAATATTATTGTCATAAACATAAAGCCTCCTAAAAAAGTGTTCTTCTGAATACAATAATGTTGTGTCATCAAGTAGGATTGAAATATCTCCCACAAAAGCAAAGAATCTAAAGACTCAATTTTATTACAGCCAAAACAGTCACCAATTTTGTTCCTTAAAATGGTATGCATTAGACAATTTCATCATTATAATATTAACAAATTAAAAGAAAAATTGTTCACATTAATACTTTTGAGTCTGTCAATTTAGTCTCTCAAATTAATCTAAAAAAACTAATATACAACCATAAATTTCTTCGTAAACCAATTAAAATTTTATTAACTTCAGAAACTAAATTATCTAATATAAGACTAATCTTTGACTAAATTTGTATGAGGGAGGAACATAGAGAAACATAGAAGAGAATGAGAATGAGACTATGTCCAATTTTGTGTATACATAACAATAACATAGTCAAAACAAAATGGAAACAAAGAAAGAATCATTTGGATTGAGAAGTGCATCTTGAAGGAATATAACTACCATTAAGAGGATGAAATTTAAGTTGACACTCAAGTTTACACCCAAATTTAAAAGAACCAAAAGGTCCAATTCTCCATTGAGTTCTAGCATCACCCTTCAAATCAAACCCAACAATATTTCTCTTCCATGTATCATCAACATCCTCAATCTGATCAGGAGTCAAAGGAATAGAAGAAGATTGAACAACATAATCCAAATACCTAGAACTATTCTTAGGAACATCAAAAGGGTCAGCAACCATAAATGCTATACCTTGTCCTTCATAGCTAAGTTTCAATTTTATATTTGAAAATGTTGCATGTGCCTTAAAATTACCATTTTTTGCCATCACAACAATGCTCATTTGTGTTTGAAGAAGGCCAGCATAGTCATTTCTGAAAAGATCTAAATGAGCAGTTGCTATGCTTATTGTTGGGACTCTTGGATGAATTACTATGTAACCAATAAAGACTACTACACCTCCAATTACAACTCCTATGGCTATTATTGTGCATAGAATTGCCAATAGCCAAATAAAGATGTTGGTGTTACCATTTTGATGAGTTACTAGTCTTTTTTTGTATGGTCTATTACGAGGTTGAGGATTAGGTTGAGATTGAAAGTGAGGATGAGATTGAGGATGATCAAGATGATGAGCCTCATGGTCTTGATTAATGTTATGGGGGGAAGGCATGGAGATTAATGATGTGACAAAAAATTAAAACCAACCCATGTGGGGTAATATGTGAGTTTTATTATGTTGAGGGGGTGAGAGTACTTGAGAGGGAGGAGATTTGGGAAATGGAGAAATATGGGTTCTTTATCTCTAATTGGTGGGAAGGTTTTGGTATCTTCTTTTCCTAGCTTTAAAGCATTTGTCCCTTGCATATGCTAATCTCTTTTTATATATTTTGTTACCTAGGACTCCAATTAGGTTATTGGTTTCTTTTCTTTTGGTTACATAAGAGAATCTTGGTTATTGTTGTTTTGGCTACTGTATTAATGTTAAAAAAGTATATAAAATGATTTTAATGCATTTGTTTTACCCTTTTTCTTATACTTGTTTAGGAAAAAAGTGAAAAAAAAACAAAGAAATGTGTGTTTTGTAAGAGTGTTTTTGTTAACTTGTTCAAAGAATTTGTCTAAGAATGATAAAATAAAAATAGTAAGTGAATATTATTATTGTATAAAAAGTAAATACCAAACTTGCATGTAAGAAGTTATCCTGTTTTACTTGTCGATTTCCTGGCTTTGAAGCTTTAACACGATCATTGGGTAGTGAAATTCAATGGATCTTCCTTGCTAAGTCGGTGTGTTGATAATTGAATTAATAAACCATTAAGTATTTACTTATTTACTATTATTTTTATACATAAACAAAAATGCATGCTTATTCTTCTTGCAGAAATATGGTAACGTGCATTCCAAGTATGTCCGTCTAAGATCCTGCCAAAAGAAGGATTGGAAATGGGCCTCAGTTGATAGGATTTCATGGTCCAGCCCAAAGATGGATTTGTGATCGAATACTGCTCTTCCCCCTGCACAAAACACTCGCGTCATGCAGTCTTGCCGAAAATACCCTTACGTTAGTTAACTAACGCAAGTGTAAAAAACGTGACTTTAGTTTTTAACACATGCGTGACTTAAGTCACCCCGTGTGAGTTAACTCACGCAGGAATTAACACATGCGTGAGTTAACTCACACTAGTTTACACATATCAAATGATTTATGTTTCATAGTTTACGTTAAATTGTGCAAAATGATTTATGTTCCATATCAAATATATCAACTCCCATCCTCACAAATAATACACAAAAAGTAATCCTCGATGAAGATTCACTTTTTTCCATGAATTATCTTAAACCAATAGCATATGAATGTCTTATGTCCTCACTTGCCAACACACATGTCAGTAACATCCACACACTTGTCGTAGTTTTGTGTGCTATAAGCTCTTGGGAATGGGAAATTAGATTTCTCAATTTAATGTAGACTTGCCTATAATTTATGGCAACCAACATTGATTCATTTGTCAAACAGCAATCGCGAATGGTGAAGAAAAAACAACAACCAGTAAAGCAGTGTGAGTTAACTCACGCAGGTGTTAATTCCTGCGTGAGTTAACTCATGCGCAGCGTGACTTAATTCACGCGGGGGCATTTTTGAAAATCATGCAAGGCGGAAGTGTTTTGTGTAGGGGGAGAGCAGTATTCTTTGTGATCTGGCTTGTTACGCAGACATATTATTCATTGGTTTTCCTTTACGAAATTTGCTGTTTAAACTTCCTTAATTGCTCTCAGGCATCCTAAACTAACGAAAATACCTCCAACGACAGTTAATTGCATTCGCTTTCTTACTATAGTTAACTGCGTTTCCAACGGGAAAACGTATTTTCAAGCAAGAACACGTGCAAAGAGATATTCAAAGACCAGTTAATACATTTATAAATAAGATAGGCAATGAGGTATTCAAAGATGAAATAATGCTTTTAATTATAATTGGACAAGACCATTCAATATCCATGTAAGCCGAGGACAACAACGACAACAACAACATAAATTAATTATAATTTCAACAACATAATTCAACAATTGAAACACATAATAAAACACAAGATGATAACTCACGGATCAACCAAACAAACTTATTCATGTGGTTGCTCCATGCAAACCCTGCTTTTGTGTTTTGAACAATAGAGGGAGGTTCATGTTCTGGTATAAGACCAGAACGCATGACAATTAACCGCCGTTATGTGTAAAAAGGTAATTTTAGGGTGTCAGTGAGCAAATCAGTCTAAAGAGCAATTTTCTTCCTTTAATGTAGTGAGATGAAATGAAATATCATGGTTTTTGTCATCTCTTAAATTTATTTGATTGTTCAAAAAATAAAATGTAAAATCTTATTATGAATTTGAACATTACTTGCATTAAAACAACTTGAAGTAGGAGTAGATTCATAATCTTTCGAGAATTAAAATTTACGGGAATTGATGTAATTTTTACATAACACAAGTTCTCTCACCTGTAATTCAAAATCTTTCAAAGATTACACCTAATTTTTACAGTCTCATGAAAATTGTGGTTGATAATATTCAATATTTGACAAAAAAATATATTAAAAAAATCATGGCTAATTGTGTCGAATAGATAGATAATCACGTATTTAATTTGTGTTAACTATTAAATAAACTTATATTAACTATCAAATTTATTCTTTGAGGAGGTTCACCAACCACTTAAGTCTTTAGCTTTTTTATAAGCTCTTTTTACTAGAGTTAATTCTATTTAAGATAAGTAAACATTAAAAGTGAACATTTCTCACAATTATGATTCGAATATTGATTCAGCACGGACACTTCTCGGATAAAGCGTGTCTTGTGTCGGATACGTGTCGTGCCCGACACCGACACTTATTATTACACTGAATTATATGATTTTTTTAAATTATTAGGCGTGTCCACGACTCCGTATCCATATAATGTTCAGTATTCATGTCCGTGCTTCATAGATTCATCTTGTTATAGATAGATTAACATCTTCCACTAAACTTACCTCAGCATTGATTTCTTTTCCATGCAATTTACTAGCTAACGATTGTGAGTGTGTCATGTGTGATATAGATGTATGGTGAGAATGAGTTCAACCAATTTGGATTCGTACATGTGTTGAATTGTACAAAAAAACCAACAAGATATTTATGATAACATGTCGGAAAAAAGCAAAAGAAAAGAAAGACAATGACTCACACAATTCTCTCCAAACAACTAGTGGCACCAAACCAAAGACAAAGGCAAATTCACCTCAAATTTCCATCCTTGTGTTTGACATTGATACTTTTCAGACACATACATGCACACACACAAAAACTCCTTTACATTTTCCAAACCAACAACCTTTGACTCTCTGAAATCCCAACCATGAAACTGTCTCAGGCATTGGTGCAGAAACCATTTACTATAACACCATCATCTTTAATTCACTGTCAAAATTCAATCTTCAGCTCTTATGGCAAAAGGGTGTCTGTGTTGGGATATAAAAGTTTCAGGTTTTCAGATTTTGGGTGCAGTAGTAGTTCAGAAGCTTCTGTTTCTTCATCTGCTGTGAATCCTTCATTGCCGCTCGTTGCTTCAAATTCTGGTTTTGATTCTGTTGTATCTCATCAGGAGATGCCAGGGAAGTTTGAAGGCATAGAAGAAGGCATTGAGAAGGTAAGACTAACCCTGTTTCAATAAACACCTTATTTGCAGCTTATAGTACTATAAACGTTTATCATGACAAGCGCTTATGTATAAGTTATTTCTACAGCAAGAGATAAAGTAAAGTTAAATAGTTTTCGTATAAGTTATAATCTGTTTTCATAAGTTAATTTGGAGAACTTGTGAAAATAAGGTGAAAATAGCTTATGAACGTTATAAGCAGATTTAATAAATTCTTTACCATAATCTCACAACATATATCAGTACATAAACTCAAATAAGTCAATCCAAATAGGTAGCAAGACCTGTGTTGAGAATTTATGTTTTCTCCTTTGTTGGAATCATTGGTTTGTTTTGGTTATTCAACTATTCAAAATTATGCATGACTGATGAATACAATTGAGCCTTAAATTGTTTGTTATTATCTATGAATAGTTTTGAATTTGGGTTTTTAGCTGTTGATTTTTGTGTGATGTATTGTGTAGGTGATTTATAGATGCCGGTTTCTTGCTATTCTTGGAGTTTTTGGGTCTTTAATTGGATCAATTCTATGCTTCATCAAGGTATCAATTTCTAACTTTAAGTATAAGTTGTATCTGATCAATAATTTACCAAATTTTTTGTACTTGTCAATTCGATAATTGTTAGAATGATCCAAACAAAAAAACCCAGAGAAGACTACATGATTCTAGTTTTGTGCACCTTCAATAGTGTGCTTTTGTGATTTGGACTACATGTCGGACAATTCTCAACCATGAGCTAGCTTTTAGGGTTTAATCGCGACCAAATTCTAATATGCTATCATAGCTTAATTGTCCTAGATACCAGTCGATATGCAGCCCTGCGAATTTCACGCTCCCGATATCTAGTCGTCGAAACCTCACCCTATAAGATAGTTTTTAAAGTTGAGTTAAGCCGAAATCCAAACTCTAATATCGACCATATTCAAATAAAGCTTTCAAAACGGATGGTTGATCACAAGCTAGTTTGATAGTAGATGATGCAGTGATTCACAAAGTGACCACATTTAGTGTTCTTAACTGCATGTGAGTTATACATTTTACAAACGTGTTATTCAGATAAATGAATTTGTGCTGATAAAGATCAATTTTGGATCCTTGATCGTATGGAACCATACAAAAAACACTCAAGGAAATGCACCTAAGTTTTGTCCTTTTTTTAATGATTTCATAGGTTTAGATTCTATTTGATTCTTATTGTTTTACTTCAGTTCATACAGTGAATCAAATCTCAACCAATCCGTAAGTACATGACAGGCTTAACCCTTGGTACGAATAAACGAAAGTGTGCATATTTGTAATTCGAAAACCTAAGTAACTCCATGCTTCGAAGATTATTCACTTTCTCAAACTGGTTGAATCAATTGAACAAGTTTCGAAAAATTAAGCAATATTACAATCAATATGCTATGTTGATGAATTTTGTTTTAATGCATTATTCAATTTTACATGCAGGGCTCCGCATATGTTGCAGAGTCTTTTTTGGGATACTTTGCAAACCGTAGTAAAGTAATTCAATTGCTGATAGAAGCTCTTGGTGAGTGTCTCTAAAGTTAAACTCCTAAAAGTTTGTATGTATAACACATAATTCTTCATTTAATCTTTGTTCCTTTGTGATTAAATAACATTAGTCCATATCATGAATGAAATTGAACTGAAACTGGAAAGCTCTTTTATGCTATGTTCATTATTTTTTTCCTGTTAAAATTTAGAACTAACTCATCCTTATCAAGAATCCTATCTATCCCAGGTGGAATTTGGGTTTTTTCCAATAGACCCCCTCACGCCTAGTACTATTGAACTTGGTGCGTGTATTAATATTTGGTAGCCGAATCGATAGGCTATGATACCATGTTAAAATTTAGGTCTGACTCATCTTTACAAAGCCAGTTTTGTAAGGATGAGTTCGGCCTAAATTCGAAGATGGTATTCCTACTTTTGTGTTAGTGTTGTCATTGTTCTTAGAGGATTTATTTGTGATTCTCTTCTATCTAACGGCTGCTTCAATGTTCATGCAGATATCTATCTTTTAGGAACGGTGATGCTAGTCTTTGGAATGGGTCTCTATGAGCTCTTTGTGAGTAATCTTGATAGTGCAAGCTCTCTGCCAGAACAAAAACCTTCTGATAGATCAAATCTATTTGGCTTATTCACTTTGAAGGTTAGCTTTTAGACATTTCTTTTTCCCAGTCAACCTTATCAAGGTCAGTAGGATTTAGTGCTAGGACAATTAAAATGTTATATTTATAATTAACAAAATATAGGAAACTCTTGATAATAAATTATCTTTTGATGCTAATTCCATTGTTTCTTCTTCTCAGGAACGACCAAAATGGTTGGATATAAAAACAGTAAATGACCTAAAAACCAAGGTTGGTCATGTGATAGTGATGCTGCTTCTGATTGGTTTGTTTGACAGAAGTAAGAAGGCTACTATTCAAACTCCTGTGGATTTGCTATGCTTCTGTGCTTCTGTCTTTCTTTCTTCTAGCTGTCTCTTTTTGCTGTCCAAGCTGAACGAGGCTCATTAAACTTAATTTTCATATGTCATCACTCATGAGAATGTAAGAATAGATATACAAACATGATGTAGGTCACATATGATATTTAATCTTATTCTGGATATATATTAGGATGAAATATGATGCATGTCTTAGGTATTTTTTTATTGATAAGCAAAAACTCATTGAACGGAGTACCTTTAACCTTTCTTGAAGGGTGTTTGTACCACACCACCTTTCATCAAACCTCGTCCTCTGCATCATATAATATAGATAACACTAGCTCACAGAATTGTAAACTTTTTCAAAATCCACTTTAATCAACAAACACACTTATCCTTCCTTTTAACCATGATGTCAATATTCACTTCCGCTGTATCAAAGGCTTCAAAAATTTGTCTTTCTTCCTAATTGACCTAAAGATAATTTTGTGAGATATTGTGTTGAAGAATATCGCAATAACTTGAACTAACAATGGTTACATAAATAATTTTAAAGGATATCCAACTCCTTTGTAGACACATTAACCTGTGTCCACCCGATTCATGCAAATTTGATGCAAAATGAATAATCGTGAATCTCCTTCAAATACTTTGAAATCCTTGAAATTAAATGTACACTCACTCCATGTGCATCGATTAATGATAGTTTACATAATTACTCTCTTGTATTAGAGAAAAGCGGAAATGATTTAGAAATATTTTGATAGAGATTCACCTCATGAAAATCATGAAATCTGAATGTTTTCTTCCTCTAAAGATCCTTTATTCATAGAGAAACTCATACCACTTGGTAAACGAAAAAAAATAACTTTTAGAGTAGTTTTTGAAGTGTTAATACCAAATTGTTGTATATCATTAACATTCACAACGCAACACGAATGATAGTTTCGTATGTTGGTTGTCATCGTGGCCTTTTGACTCAATGTATGTCGTTCGAAATCGCATTAGATGCGTCTTTTGAATTTTTGTCCATTGTAATTATTAAACGATCAAACAATGCAAAATACAGAGGCAAGAACACTAGTCTCCATAGTACCCACCAACATACACAACCACTGGACTATTGCTAACACCTTTTATAGGTATTAAACATTTCAGACATATATTTTGGAAATGCTCTCACAAATTCATGATAGTAGCGTGCCACAGGATAAATAAATTGAGACTAATTATGTGAGAGCACGAGTAATTTGCTTTACAACTTTATATTATGATCACAATTGTTGTTCGCTTAGAACACCAATTTAAAACAACAATTAAGGTTTAACGGTTGATAAAGTTTTTGATAATGAGATTTACCTAAGAGTCTAAGACATAAGGTTCTATATTAGATAAACTAGATCTTGAGCCAAGATATTTTTATTGGTCTATTTTGTTAAACTGCCATGATCATAGGCATGAAATTGCTATTGGTTTAATTAGAACTAGTATTACCAAACAAAAACATAGAATGGATTTAGGAAATTCTAATCGTCTTTAATCATTCTAATCCAAATCTTATTTAATTTCTTTTGCAAACCAGCTCTAAACTTTTGATATCTCCCCAATTTTACTTTTTAATTAACCACCCTTTAATTGTTATTTTTTTTTGTGTAAACTTGCGGAGACTAATCCCTCGAGTATTGTAGGATCTAAATGGGCGGCAAGTTCTCCCTAAGAGTTTTAACGCTGCTGCATGCTCAAGGCTGGATTCGAACCCAGAACCTTGGTTAAGCTATAAGAGACTCGTTTCATCTCATCTAAACGTTCTTGGGTACCGTTTAATTGTTATGTATATGTGAAGACAAATATTTACACACTTATGACTTGCAAAAAAATTATCATGCGAATTGCCAAAGCAAACTCTGCCAAAGAATGTCTCAACTATGTATCCTGCGGATCCCATTACTTTTCAAAGATTAAAATATTGAAATATAATGATATAGAGTTATTGATAGATGATTAATATGTCACTTAAAAAATTTATGTGAAGTGTTTTTTTTTTAAGAAATCAAAATGGGATTATATTACTAAACCATAGCACTTGCAAGCACAAGGTGTGCCTACAACTACTATCAAAAGTACAGAATAGTCAACCACAAGGTAATAACAAAAACTGTGGTTTAGCCAATACCTAGACAAGCCAAAGGACTTGACCACCACATCTGAGAGCCAAAAATAAACAACGGCTTCTTAACTTTGAGCCAATCTAAGGATAACAATTTAACCTTATCTAACAATTTGGATACATCAGATACAACATTATTAAAAATTCTATTGTTGCGTTCTAACCACAAGACCCACGTGCAAAGGAGCCAAATCAACTGCAAAAAGGAGCGTTTCGCTTTTCCCGCACCAATCAAAAAAGTGAACTGCAACAAGTGGTCGGACAAATGAGTGGAGTCCACTCCCATGCAACCTATCCAGTTACGCACCTGTTGCCACAACAATACAGAATTCGGACAAGTCAAAAACAAATGTTCGGATGTTTCCTCAAGGCCACATCCTAAATCACATAAAGTCACATCTGGAGAAAGAGCCCGCCGAACTGCCAAGTTTGTCTTTGAAGGAAGACGATTTCTAAGAAGACGCCAAGTAAAGATAGAGACCTTCAGAGGAACCTGGGGATGCCAAACTAACTCAGAAGCTTCATCCACGGGAGGACTGCTACCCTCCGCTAAAAGATCATAAGCACCACGGACAGTGTAACCTCCTACTGGATCAGGAAGCCACACCCATCTATCTGAAACATCAGGCAACAAAGAAACATCAAACAATAAAGTCCTAAGCTCCGCTAAAAGCTCCTCCTCCCACGCCCACAACCTACGCCTCCAAACCCAACCCTCCCCTCCCTCCTCCACACCTCGAGAGAACAGCTCCGCCACCGAAATAGCTTGATTAACAGCTAGATCAAACAACCGACGAAACCTCTCTCGGAAGGGGACATCTCCACACCACCTATGTAACCAGAACAAAGTACCAACACCATCACCCACCTGCCTAAACACACTGCCACCAAACCAATCACCCCCTACATCTCCCCCTCCCTCACGCAACCTCCCCACCTCCCTCCACCACGTAGAACAACTCCGGCCCCCAACCTCCAACCTCCCACCTAAATCGCCATAACGGGCGGCTAAAACACGGTACCACAACCCCTCTCTATCCACCAGCATCCTCCAGCCCCATTTCCCTAGCAAAGCTATATTAAACTCCTTCAACTTCCTCACCCCTAGACCCCCAAACTCCCTTTTAGAACAAACAGTATTCCACTTGATCCAAGTAATTTTAGAACACTCCTCACTCCCCCCCAAAAAAATATATTTAACAAAGATTCAATGGAAGAGATTATACCTGCAGGAGCTTTGAAGAAAGAAAGCGCATAGACAGGAAAAGAAGTCAGAACAGATTTCAGAAGTACCAAGCGACCACCAAACGAAAGAAACTGACTATTCCACCCCAACAGTCTAGATCTAATCCGATTCACAACAGGATCCCAAAAAGACAGTCTCCGCGAATTACCCCCAATAGGCAAGCCTAGATAAACAAAAGGAATTTTCCCCACTTTACAATTCAGCACTGATGCCGCCTCACTTAACCAAGATTCAGCTATATTAACTCCCACCAGCATACTCTTATGAAAATTCACTTTCAAACCTGATAACAATTCAAACAATACAAGAGTCGCCCTCAAAGCCCGGACATTGGCCCAAGATTTTTGACCAATCAGCAGAGTATCATCCGCAAACTGAAGATGTGTCACATCAACCGGGTTAGATCCAACCGAATAGCCAGTAAAGAGATTATTATCCACCATGGATTTCATCAACACGTAAAGACCTTCAGCCGCCAAGAGAAACAGAAAAGGTGACAAGGGGTCCCCCTGACGCAAACCCCTATGGAGGTGAAATTCATCAGTGGGACTACCGTTAACAAGAACAGACGTTGTGGCAGTGCCCACACATTCTTTAATCCATTTCCTCCACAAAACCGGGAACGACATACGAGCCATCACCGCGTCCAAATAGCCCCAATCAACCGAGTCATACGCCTTCTCGAAATCCACCTTGAAAATCATGAGCTCCTTTTTTAACTTAGTAGCTTCATCTACCACCTCATTAGCCACAAGAATACCATCAAGGATTTGCCTATTCTGAATAAAAGCAGATTGCGTTTCCGATATCACACTGCCGAGCATCATTCTTAATCTATTAGCCAGCAACTTAGCTAGAATCTTGTACATGCTCCCCACCAACGAAATAGGTCTAAACTTGTTAAGACGCTGAGGGTTATCAACCTTTGGAATAAGAACAATAAAAGTAGTGTTGATACCCTTGGTCAATTTCCCGTTATGGTGGAACTCGGTAATAAACCTCATAATATCATCCTTCAACTCACCCCAAAAATCCTTTATAAAACCAAAATTCAGCCCATCAGGCCCCGGACTTTTGAAACTATCACAGTCCCACACAGCGTCCTTCACTTCATCCACCGAAAAGGGCTTAATCAGACCCCCGCCCTCAGCCAAAGATAAAGACCGAAACTGAAGATTCTCCACACTTGGGCAGTTCACAAGCAGCGCTTGAAAGTGACTAGCGAAATGGTTAAACACCGCGGTTCTAACGGGGACAACTCCTTCTATCAAAACGCCATCAACCAAAATAGAGCAAATAGTATTATGACGACGCCGTGAGGACATAATAGAATGAAAAAACTTGGAATTCGCATCACCTTCCCGCAACCATCTATTCCTCGACTGCTGCCAGCAAATACTATGGCTAAGCCTGGACAAAGAGTGCAAGTTTGCGGACACTTCAATCATCTCGCCACACTCAGAGTCGGACAACACATCAACCTCCCCTTTGCTATCGAGCTCCGCCATCCTGTCTTTCAGAGAAGAGATTTTAGCCGGCAAATTTTGGGAATGAGAATTATGCCATTCTTTCAAAGCTTTTTTAATAAGCTTAAACTTCTCTTTTAGCACATACCCACCTCAGCCTTCCACCCGCAACGATTTCCAAGTATCACTAACAAAGGGCCTAAAACCCGGCGTGTCCGCCCAACACTTCAGAAAACGGGAAGGGCGGGGCCCCCAATTCTCCTCGTCAATGGACAACGACAAAGGACAATGATCCGACAAACCTCTCAGCTGCGCCGCCTGTAAACAGTTAGGCCAAACCAGGCACCAATCCTCAGACAACAAAAACCGATCCAACTGACTCATCGACCTACCGTCCCCTTTAAACCACGTGAAATTGTGCCCGCATAACAGTAGATCAATCAGCTTATTATCCTCTATAAAGGTATTAAAAGAACTGTACTCCGACGTACCACCGTTAGTCACCACAGAGCGTCTTTCCTCTCTACACCTAACAGCATTAAAGTCACCACAAACACACACTTTCTTCCCTCTTAGACTAACAAGGCGCACCGATAACTCTTCCCACAAAATATGTTTGTCGCCTCCATCACAAGGAGCGTACACATTGAATAAATGAAATTCCTCGTTAGATTTAATGAACCGACCGTGGATACTGATGTAAGATTTTTACGTGTCATATTACTATTTACATGTGCGTATAATAGATTCGTTTCCGCAGGGATTGGTGTGTCTCATAAGTAGTTTAACGTCAAATATCATTTCAAGTTTTGGGTATAATTTGTTTGTGTAAAACTATTTTCACTATTCGACATAAAAGTAAAACGAGCAGAGATAGGGCTATTTCGCTTGGGGTCAGAGATATCAACCAAGCGTAACAGCTGCAATCTCTCGATCAAATAACGGATTCTAGCTTTTTAAACGATATTATCACAATCACTCGACAATATCATTCGTGTCCAAATGCTATCGTTAGTTTTAGGGGATTGTTTAAATGTCGATTTCCCGCACGTTTAAACAATCACAAAGTCGTGTGGATCGTTTAATCGACGATTTCTCGCCCGATTAAATGATCCAAAAGCATTAAGTTCTGGATTAAAAGTGATTATCCAATATTAACATCTATGTCTAGCATGCTAACTTAAGATATGTTGCTATTATAGTTCTCAAATCCAAAAGTATTTATCAATAACATTTTGAATCTCAATAAAACATTAAACACAAGAATAACAACAATATTGAATAAATAAGCTAGAACCATATATTAAATGATCAAAAGATTACATAATAGCTTGTTTGAATACCTCAAGACCCACAAGAGTAGATGTAGCTACATATGTCTATGATAGCTTTGCAAGAAATGAAGAAAAGATGAAGATTCTATGACAAGATCCATGATGTCTCAAGAAATCTTGGCTTGAATCTACTCCTAACTACCTTGCTTTGTGTTTCTCTCTCTAGAAAATACCCTATTCTCTCTCTAAAAACCAGAAACTTAATAAAACAGTGGGAATGGCTCTTTGGAAAAGAAGAGAAACAATGTATACTGGCTGCTTTTGCGAACTTTCGCTGATAGCCAAATATTTCGCTATCAACGAAATGAAGAAAATCTGCTCTGCCCCAATGGGGTGATTCCACGTGGCCCTTATCCAGTTGACATTCCTGAATTTCGCCAGAACTTCGCTAATGGCGAAATCTCCCTGGAGTGATTTCGCTATTAGCGAAATATTCGCTAATAGCGAATTTCTTCGCTTCTGCATTCCAAACTTCGCCATTGGCGAAGTCTTCCTGGAGCATTTTCACTATCAGCGAGATCTTCGCTAATAGCGAAACTCTTGAGGACTTGGGCACTTTTTCTTGGTCCTTGCTTGTCAATTCCTGCACAAATTGGGTAGAATCAGGCATATAAAGCACAATTGGTAAAATTACAATAAATGAGTGCTTTTCCATATATAACTTGCAAAACAAGTCACTAAAATGCCTAGATTAACACATGAAATAAAGTACTTTTGAGCACTTATCAGATACCCAAAACATGGCTAAAATTGCACGTCGACGACACCTCCACCTCATCAACATCCCAGACGGTCAACAACCCCCCCGACGCCCCTCGCGAAGGACGAAAAGAAAAGCCCACCGACTGCCTATCCCACACCGACTTACACACCCTATCATCGCACGATTGGAGCTTAGTTTCCTGAAGACACATGATGAACGGGCTTTTATCCTTCGCCAAAGAACGCACCTCTTTACGCTTCTCCAAACCTCCCAAACCCCTAACATTCCAAGAAAGTAACTTCATAACCCACACCCTCACCCCCTACCCGCGACCCACTCACCCACAACTAAGAAGTCCCACTGACCTCCTCTCCCCCCTTCCCAACAACAAGCTCGACCTCCTTCAACTTCCCTTTCCTTTTCCCTACCAGGACACCAAACGTATTGTTACCTCCTGTAATGCTTACCCCAATGGTCTCGCCCAGGCTCCTCAGGTCGTCCCGAACCACCTTCTCACTCCCATGCAAGACAACCCAGTGTCTGCAGTCATCAGAATTAACAGTTGAACTAGACGACGATGACGAGTCACACTTAGCATTGGACATCATCCTCACAGCCTTTTTGAGAGAATTTGACCCTTTGAACTTACATGGCCTCTTCTTCAGAGCTTTTATGACCGCCGCTCGGTCTTTAGAGGGCATCCTTGCCACTTTCTTCAGACTATGAACTGGATGACGCAACACCCCCTTAACCTTCTTTCGCCTGCTAACCATCATGTCAGTTGAACCCTTGCTCCCTGCAGAACACGCCCCTGCACTCACATCCTTTTGCGCCGCCGACCCAACCTCGGTCTCGCAAATATGTTGATCATCTAACCAATCCAAGCTCCAGAGTCCAGAGCCCGAAGACCTAATAGTTCCCGAAGGGGCCTTGTCCAGAACGAGTTTAGGCGCATTCATCGTTACCCCCGCTTCCCCCTCCGGATTGCGATCTTGAGAAAAAGTGGCTTGGACCTCGAACTGATCCACAAGCGGCCCAGCTGAGACCTCCTGAACCGCCTCCTCGGGCTGGGGATCATCCATATCCCCCTGATTCTGATGAAGACAAGTCGTCACAGGTTCAGAGGGGTGCACGTCCTCATCCTGGTGAGGGATATTCTCCTTACCCTCGCCCTGAGCAAACTCTCTAACGATCTCATCCACCAACACATTAGCATGATCCGTAACCAACACATGTTCACTCCGAACATCCTCGTGATCTGCCTTATCAATGTTGGATGCGTTGTCATCTTCTTCATAAAGGCACGCATCATCTCCTAGATGAAACCCCCACTCCTCCACAATATGCACAGACACCAAAGTTCCATCCACAAGAATCTCGTCTTTGCGGTTAATAATGTCTAAAGAAGATGTTGCCACCAAAACTCTCGCATAGTCAAACCGCACTTTCTCCACCGTACAAGGTGCGGCACGCAAAAATCTACCGACGTCCAAGGTACACAGTTTAAAGAATCCCTCATTCCAAACATGCAACGGAATACCATATATCCGCACCCAAGCCCCCCGTTGAAAAGGCGTGACGTTCTTCTCCCAGCGCACAACATTAGAGAAGAAATGGGCGAAGAACTCCTTAGCATCATTTAAAATTGTAGTCACGCTGACATCAGAGGTACTGCGTACAAAGACCTTATCTGCACCTAACAGAATGATGTCGATATCGGTCACACCCGCATCCGCAATTCTATCATGTATAAGGGGCACACTCTCGCCATTAAGCACAGTAGCAGTAACGCCATTCCGGGCCCAAATAAGATCTTCTGTCTGGGGCCGGTACTTCCGCACCTGTTTTTGGATTGAAGGTTGCCCTCCGACTTTTAAAATAGCATGTGGACGCCTGACCACACCACCCTTGCCCCCTTTTGACACGTGATCGGTACGCTCTCCGTCCCCCAACCTCACGGGCACATCACCTACCGTCACCTGATCCACATTCCTCCTCCTACCTAACGATGCACTCCCTTGATTCTTCTTATCCATCACCACAACTTCGCCGCTCACCCCTACATCCGAAACCGGCTCCTGGGTGCCCGTGGCCCCTCGCAGTTCTAAAATAGGTCCCTCACCACCCGCCGCCTTACCGTGGTTCAACCCCTCTCCTCCATCACGGACAGATTTAGGCGTCAACACAGCGACCGGTTCCTCGTTCCCCACATCAACAACAGTGTTAGCTTTGGTCTCAGAAGCTACCGCTTTAGCTGCCTCCTTGTCAAAATTAGCAACCTTTGCCACAATATGAAAATTGCCAAAACACACGGCGTTCACCGCCTTCAGAAGTTTACTAACGTCCCGGACATTGGAAAATCTCACGAATCCGTACCGTTCCCCCTTAACATTATAACGATTGGGGATAACAACCTCTTCCAGCATGCCACAGACCTCGAAACCTTTGCGAATATAAAAATTCGAAATTAACGGAGGAAAGTTTGTAAAATAAAACGTAACAAACCTGCGTCGCTGAGGAACAATGGCGGCATCGTTGCTGAGGGAGACGACTGCGCGTGGCAGAAGATCATCGTCCTGATGAGGTGCAGACGGACGCCGCAGCAACTGCATCTCCCCCGACCCTCGCCGCTGCAACAGCGCCTCCTCCCGCCGTCGATGTTGTTCCCTACCAAAACCTCGCGCCGCCGAACCTGGATAGCTCCAGACTGCACCGCGCGCCGCTGAAGATGGAAATCGCCGATCGTTACGATCGGCCTGCCTACCGGGAAACCTTCTGCCGTCGCTGCCACTATCGACCCACCGAGAATCACCCATCCTAGACTGTCGAAGCCGCGCCTCATCCCAGTCCCTGAAACGCTGGTACGACCTTAATCTGTTCCGACCTCTTACCTCTTGTCTCGACGATTTCCTCCTCCTAGGACTCACCACAAGCCAATCATCCCCATCCCCCCTTTTGAGTGGCACCCTGTTTGGCCCCCTTCCCCCCCAAATTGCTCTCTCAGCCGGAGACAAGGACCTTCGGCGGACCAGGCTGCGATGTTGATGCAGCCGATCCTCTCTCTCAAGGTCGCGGCGGACCAGGCTGCGGTGATGATGCAGCCGATCCTCTCTCACAGCGATGCGACCTCTCCCTCTCATATTTTTGCTGACAACTTGGCTTTTGGGTGTTCTGGGTTTATGAAAAGTGCGTGTAAAGTGTTTGATGAAGGTCCTGAAAGGGATATTGTTGCTTGGACAGCTTTGATTAATGGGTATGTGAAAAACGGTGTTCCTCGTGAGGCACTTAGGTGTTTTGTGGATATGAGATTGAAAGGTATTGAAATTGATGGTTTCACTGTTACTAGTGTTTTACGTGTTGCTGCCATGGTGGGTGATGGTTGTTTTGGAAAGTGTGTTCATGGGTTATTTGAAAGAAAGGGTACTTCATCCGTCTCAAAATAATAGTCGTTTAAGGTTTGTGTACGACTTTTAAGAAAATCATTAATTGTGTTGATTTTAATGATAAAATTATTTACTAAAATACTCTTATTAATTGTAGTTAGCGGAGTAGTTAATTTGTATGAAATTCAATAGATAATGGTGTAATAGTGGAAAAAAAATGTTATATTTGTATTTTAAAGTGACAATTATTTTTACACAAATAAAAAATATTTAAAGAGACAATTATTTTGAGACAAAAAAATACGATAAAAAATTATAAATAAGTGATATATAAACGAAACTCACATAGTTTGATGAGACTCTTGTGAATTTTGTTGTGTTTTTGTGTTGAAAATATTGTTTTATAAACAAATCAAATATTTATAGTTTTTAAGAGCTGTAGAAATCAAGATTAGTTCATCCTTCAAATAGAGTTTAAAAAGTGAGTTTGAAGATAATGGGGAGTTTGATTTTACAACTTCTAATATGTCAGTTTTAGAGGCTGCAGAAGTGGTATTGCTTGAGGCGATAAAGTTGACAGCAAACAACGACTATCAGTTCGTCCAATTTGAAACCGATAGCAAAATCCTAGTTGCTGTTGTGAACTCTAGTTGTGCTCATATATATCAATGAGTTTGGAGACATAGTCTCTCAGTGTAGAGACCATTTTGATTTTAGGTTTATTTGACTCATTAGTCCCTTAAATAATTTCAAATTTTTATTTTGGTCCCACAATCAGGAGCGGTTGTATTAAGAGGTTATGTGGGGCTAAAGCCCCACATCAAACTTCTATATATTTTTAATTATAAATAGGATGATAGTTTTTTTGTCCAGAATGTGTAACGAATAGTCACAATAGTCTTTTAATGTATTAAAATTTTAAAAGACTAATATGACAATATTAACAAATTATTTTAATGTTAGGGATTATTTTAACCAGCAAAATGCACAATCAAGAACTATTTTAAAATTTTAATACATTGGTTACTCCTTAGACATTCAGGGAGCAAAATGATTATTACTCCTTATAAATAAAACACAGTATCTTAAGAATAAGACCAAGTCAACAACCTTGTGTAAAACTTGTGGAAACAAATAAGTGCAACACATTTGCTATGATTTATAAGTTTTTGATGTTTGCCTTGTTTTTGTCTGTAGCAATTGTTAGCAACTTAGCCGAATTTTAGCCCCACATGCACCAAATGTCTGGATTCGCCCCTGCCCACAATAATAAAATCACGTTTCAGTTCCTCATTTTTTTCTCCGTTTGCTGCATAAATCACCGAGTGTTAAGTTTAACCCCAAATATCTATAATGGACCAACATTATAGATAGTCCACTATAGACCTTATTAATTTTTTCAATTTTAACCCTTTGATCTTTTGTTTAAGAAAGAAGACTGTCGAATTACATTTGTCTATTTTATCTTACGATGTATAACTACCACCTTACTTTTTTTCATTTTCTTCATCTTTCTCTTCTTCATCAATCATATTCAAACATTCATAAGGTCTAGCTATTAGAACGTTCATAATATATCTTAGAGTTTCCCTATCATACACTAGCCCTCATCTTTTTTATATTGTACCAGACCCTAACATTGTTTTCTAACATTTACTTAAACACTCACTCCAACATTCACCATCTTATTAAATTAAATGAGTGTTATACTACACTCATTCAAACATTCACCATCTTATTAAATTAAATATGAGTTTCATACTTTAAAATTGAATTCTACATGGGATCAAAGAGGCTTTCTTCGATGAAAGAATGGATATTAAAAATAAATTTTTTTCATCTTCATGTGCTATAATGTTATTTTATCAGCTCAATTTGTAGGGAGAATTGAAAAGTTGCCAAATGTCAAGCTAGCTAACCGTACATTAACGTCACAGCCAAACATTGCCAAGAGTATCTTTTTCTGATTGCTGGCTGTATATTTTTCTGATTTGAACAATATTATATCAGCTCTTGGGAGAATCTGACGACTTCTTTCCAAAAAAATATATTTGACAAACCTAGGTTTATCGATTAAAGGAAAGTTATATAGTTGGCTGCTGATTCTCTTTTTTATTTTAAAGGAAAGTGCATTGCATTAGCAAAAGTGGCTGTTTTTTTATTATTTATTATACACATCAAGTACATATAATTAACTAATTCAGAAATGCTAGTTGTATACTTTTTTAGTGAATCCTCAAGTGATCTATACAATTGATTTTTTTTAATAAAGAGTTTATTTAAAAAGTGTTAAATTTATAAAGTAGTATCTAAAAATCACTTATATTCAAAATATTTAAGTGCGTGTAATAAAATTATACATGCATTGGAGTTTTTTTTTAAAAATAAAATATACATGCATCGGTTTAAACATAAATAAATTATACATGCATGAGTAGGTTATTACTTAGGGAGCTTCTATAAAGAAGTTGGGTAATTGACTTCTTCCGTGCAGTCGTATAATTCAGCCAATCAGATTTTAAGTGATGACACGTCACATGTAGGGGCAAATTATAATATGGACCATTGCTCTATATGTTCCACCGTGAACAAATTTATTTGATGATCTTAACGGTTAGATTTACTTAGTCTATATGTTATTGTGGTACACCATCTACACATGATTTTTCTTCTAGTATCAATTTTCTCTCCTCTTTATTTCTCTTTCTTTATTTATCCATATTCTCTCTCTCTTCCATATTTTTATTAAATCAACACCTTCATCTTGTTCATCGTATCTTCATCAACTTATTCATCATCTTCATCTTCATGAGAGAGAGAAAAACCCAGAAAATTAAAAAAAAAGTGAAATTACATTATAAAAAAAACATTACATTTAAAAACATTTCAATAAAAACACTTCCAATTTCATCCAAACACACACAAAATCTTCTTATTCCTTGATATCAGTGATTTGTTAACCTCTCCTTTACAAATTCCTTTTTTCCAATTTTGATTATCTTTTGTTGAATTCAAATTATTTATTTTTATTTTGAGTGTTTAAAATTGTAGAAAATTGTTTGAAATTAAAAGGAAATGTTATTGTGTTCATGATATGTGTTTGAATTGATTTTTCGGTGATAAGATGAGTTAAAATGTAAGGTTTTTATTGCTCAGGTCGTATGGGTTCAACCGGGTCGTAACGACCCGTCTAGAGGTAGAAGATGAAGTTTCAAAAAAAAAATTGAACAAACACAAGAAGTTCAACCGAGTCGTAACGATCCGTCTAGAGGTAGAAGATGAAATTTCAAAAAAAAAAAAAATTGAACAAACACAAGAATCGAAGTGCAACCTCCACAATCATAAAATCAAGCTTACCCAGCGCAACATCAATAACATTCGCCAAATCTAAGCATTATAATTCTACTTAACTACTGTGCAAATTTTAAAAAATAATAAATTATTCTATAATTATCATTAATGTTATGATTTGTCAAAAAAAATCATTAATTTTATGGTGGGTTGCTTTAAGATATTTACTAGTTAATCAAGCACTAATGTGATCAATTAATATATATGTATTCTTAAGAATTTGATCGTACAATTGTTTAAATTTAAATTAATTGTCTATTGTTTTATAAAGTGAATCATGAAATGACATTATTCCGACGAACAAAACGGACTCGACGGACTAACGGTATCAAATATAATTATTCGGACCGTTGAATATGACCTTATTGAAATAAGAACGAAGCAGAAATTAAAATTTTGAAAATCGGAATTTTTCGTGTAAGACGATCAAAACGAATTCAACCGACTAACAATATCAAATATAATCAATCGGACCGTTGGATATGACCTTATTGGAATAAGAACGAAGCAGGAACTTGAATTCAGAAATTCGAAATCTTTGGTGTAAGTCGTTCTGACAAAATATCCCATTATAAACTTAGCTAACGTGGAAAGACATTACTTGAACGATCAAAACGAACACAATCGAGAAACATTGTCAAATATAATCAATTAGACCGTTGAATATGACCTTAGTGGAATAAGAACGAAGCAAGAACTAGAATTTCTAAATTCGAAAAAATGATCAAATTTTAAAATTTCAAAATATCAACATTGATCTATTATTTCTAAAAAAATATATTTTAGATGTAAATTAGTGAGACTAGGAGATTTACCAATGACATATTAGAGAAAATGACGAGATTAAGTCAAAATTCCTCTACCGTTAATTACATATTTTTTTTAATAACATATTAGAGAAAATGATGAGATTAAGTCAAAATTCCTCTATCGTTAATTACATTTTTTTTTAATATATATATGTATACATACTTGCAAAAAAAAAAATATAGTCTTAGCATAAGGCCATATTTACAGTTGTTTTTTCTTAACCAAAATTTGAAATCAATCTTTATGAAATAAGATATCATCAAAGTCTTAATCAATCATCATTAATGCCTAAAAAATGTCAATCTCATACTCTCCAAATTAACTTGTCATTATTTTTTCATATTGAAGTAAAATGTGAAAAACTTATGCATTAAGGTAAATTTTTGTGTGATGTTTTTGATTTTTTTTTCTGTTTCTTAAACGCAAGATGTTTTTTATATCGTTATTAATGCAAATTTCCATGAGCTAATTAGCCATTTTCGATACTGTTTTTAAAGCAAATTTTCTATACCCATATTTACATCCCTGATTGCGTTATTTTATAAGGAATAGTTAGAAGTCAGCTTACGGTACAATTATCATTAAATCGTATAACTCATCTTTTTTTTTATTTTTATAAGTCAACTATACAATTATCATTATATGACAGTATGATGTACATGATTAAGGTAATTATTTTGATGACAATAAAAAATACTTAATGCAGTTAGCTCAATCCCTTCCATATTTCTTTCTTGGTAGAGCAAAGTTTTATTTTTCATCTAGTCATCAAGTACTCTTTCTTATCAATTCAATTCAGTCAAAAGTGCTCTTTGATTCATTTCAAAATGTGTTTCTAGTCACAAAAAATTAATAATATGATAAAAGTCTAACCTAATTTTTTTTAAGCAATTTGGTGGACTTTCGTTGTAATATATCAATAATACATATATTAATAAGAGATAGATAATTATTGAATAGAAATATGATAATTATTGAATAAAAAAATTATTTTTATGGAGGACTACGAAAATTAAAATTGATAAATCATTTTATTAATAGACTAATTATTAATTTAAGGATTATGTTTTTTTTGAAGGACTGAAATTGATTGTTGTCTATTGGGATACATATTTTCGATACCGATGAGAAGAGATTCGGCACCTACCCATGATTAATAGGTGCTATTACCTATATGAGTGAGAAGCCTAGAGAATAATGAGATTGAGATCAATAGTTAATTCAAAATTTACCATTAAACCTATGAAATTACTAGTAAAGATACATTCTAATCAAGGATAATTTAGAGAAAATGGTGGTAATTAATTTTGTTGCAGTTATAGTAGATACTCCATATACTATATCAACTTAATTAACCAAAAAAAAATTGAATAAAGTAAAACGTATTGATGATGATGATGAGTTGTTTGAAAATTTTCTTATTAAAACTCACTAAATCATTATTTTAAGGGCTTTAATCATCATTTTCTTCTACTAATTTACATCTCTTGATGAATAATTAATGCATAGTACTCCCTCAGTCCCATATTATAAGCAAAAAACAAAAAAAAAATCACATTTATTAAGAAAACTAAAACATAGTAGTTTGTAACATAGTTTTTTGTGTTATCTTTGAAATAAGTTTTATAGGAAGATGTAAAAACAATTTTCATTGATTGTTGGTTATTGAGAAAATGGAAGAGAAAGCAAATTAAATGCACTTTGCATTTAATTTTCCTTTGGAAAAGATAAAAGTTAGTCTTTTTTGCTTATAATTTAGGACAAAGAAAATGAGTTTTTTTTTGCTTATAATTTGGGACGGAGGGAGTATTTGATTTCAAATGAAGATATCACTGGAAGATCATTATGTGGAGTACAACTATGGCAAATGAAGAGGCAATTCAATGAATTTCTATAAATGAATTATTTTCAAGACAATTTTTGTGAAGTTGTGAAAAAAAATCCTTGATGAAGAATTAAAACCGCTATAACTAATAGAAACATTAGATTAGTGTTGATATTTTGAAAATAGTATCGAATTTTCAAAATTTTATTATATCAATTTTTTTATTTAAAATTGCTTCTAGATATAGGCAATCTTCAACGAGTATGGTCCAAATATCAAACTGTATTCTACTGCTAATATGATAAAATCGTACTCGAGCAACAAAAAAAATCATAATTTTCCTTTTTTAAACTCATGATCTTCTTAATTTTACGAGAAAAAGTTATTTTGAAAATAGTCATGAGTTTTTAAAGATGAGTCACAAGTCGTTCAATGTAAACGTACAAGAGTCTTTGGAATTCCTCTCAAATTAAAAAATAAATAAAAAATCTTTGAAATATCCCTTCAGAAACCTAGTCAACTGCGAAGTACGCTTGTCCGACAACTGAAAAAAGTCTAGGCGACAAACGGAAACAAATATAATCAATCAGACTGTTGAATATGACTTTAATAGAGTAAAAAGGAATCAAGAACTGGAATTTTTCAGATCAAAATTTGATTGGTAAGTCGATCTAACAAACTATTCCTTCAGAAACCTAGTCAACTGGGAAGTACGTTAGTCTGGCGACTGAAAAGAGTCTAGGTCACAAACGGAAACAAATATAATTAATCAAACCGTTGAATATGACCTTAATAGAGTAAGAAGGAATCAGGAACTGGAATTTTTCAGATCGAAATCTGATTGGTAAGTCGACCTAA
Organism: Medicago arabica; assembly: GCA_946800305.1. NCBI lineage: Eukaryota > Viridiplantae > Streptophyta > Magnoliopsida > Fabales > Fabaceae > Medicago > Medicago arabica. The sequence continues at coordinate 47,006,206 of OX326970.1, forward strand.
CAAACTATTCCTTCAGAAACCTAGTCAACTGGGAAGTACGTTAGTCTGGCGACTGAAACAAGTCTAGGTCACAAACGGAAACAAATATAATCAATCAGACCGTTGAATATGACCTTAATAGAGTAAGAAAGAAGTAGGAGTTGGAATTTTTCAGATTAGAATCTGGAAGGTAAGTCGATCTAACAAACTATCCCTTCAAAAATCTAGTCAACTGCGAAGTACGCTTGTCCGACGACTGAAAAAGTTTAGGCGACAAACAGAAACAAATATAATCAATCAGACCGTTGAATATGACTTTGATAAAGTAAGAAGGAATCAGGAACTGGAATTTTTTCAGATCAACTTAGACCGAAGATTTCGATTTTCGAAATTACAGTTCCTACTTCGTTATTATTCTAATAAGGTCATATCCAACGGTCCGATTGATTATATTTGATATCGTTAAGTCGGTTTGGTCCGTTTTGATCGTTGGAGCATGGTCCTTCCATGTTGACTAGGTTTCAAATGTGATAGTTTGTCAGATCGACTTACACTGAAGATTCTGATTTCCGAAATTCCAGTTGCTACTTCGTTCTTATTCTAATAAGGTCATATTTAATGGTCTGATTGATTATATTTGATATCGTTAGTCGATTTGGTCCGTTTTGATCGTTGGATCAATGTCCTTCCATGTTGACTAGGTTTCAAATGTCATAGTTTGTTAGACCGACTTGCACCGAAGAGAAAACTTCAATAGTTCATTATTATTTTAAAAATATCTCCAAAAGAACTATGAACAACTTTGACTTTTGAATTTTATAGAAAAAAAAGCAGAATTTGAAACCATCATTTTATAATGCATTAAATAATTGAACCCATCATCTAATTAATGATAATTTATATTAAATAATTACGATTTAAAACCTACATAGCAGTTAAATAGATTTATAACGCATATATTTTGTGAATTAATTTGATGTTGTGATGGTCAAGACATATGTTTATATTTATTTATAGGTATTGGGGTCGTGTGTTTGATTCATGCGAATGATTATATTTTATTTTTTATTTTTAATGCTTCATCTTCTAACTCCAGACGGGTTGTAACGACCCGGTTTCAACCCATGCGACCCGAAATAAAAAAATATTACCTTTAACTCATTTTATCACCAAAAACTCAGTTTGAACACATAATCATGAACAAAACAACATATCATTTTGATTACAAACAAGTTTCTGCAACTTTAAACACTCAAAGTGAAATAAATAATTTTTATTTGAACAAAAAATACCCAAATTTAGAGAAAACGAATTTGCAAAAGAGAGGTTAACAAATTGTTGATATCATGGAATAAGAAGATTTGGTGTGTGTTTGGATGAAATAGTTCTCGTTGTTGTTGTTTTTGTGGACGTTTTGGGGGTGGTTAGTGAAATAGTTCTATGTTGTTGTTGTTCTTGACATTTTGGTGGATCTGCAGCTTCATAAAACGCAAAACACATTGCAGCTTTACTCTATCATCATGTATGATGCTTTGTGATGTAAACATTGAGGGATTGAAAATGGAAGTGTTTTTATGGAAATGTTATTAATTGAAATAATTTTTTTTTTAATTATGTAATTTCATTTTTTTTTAAATTTGGGTTTTTTTCTCCTCTCATGAAGATGATGAATAAGTTGATGAAGATGTTGAAGAGTGATTTAATAAAAATCTGGAAGAGAGAGTATGATTATGAATAAATAAAGAAAGATAATTAGGGTTGGTCGCGGGTTTGATACCTATAATGTTGATTTTTTTAATACTTCATCTTCTACCTTCAGACGAGTCATAACGACCCGTTTAAAACCCATGCGATCTGAAACAAAAAAAATCATAACTTAAAAACTCATTTTAAGGGTAATGCTTAATGTTACAGGAATGTCAAAACAAGAAAGGCATGAATAACTCATGTCACTATAATTTAAACATGGCTGTGATTTTCATCTTTCACGTAACTACCTTTTTTCAATTTAATTAAAACTGAGCATGTATGGATTCTTGCTGTTCTTGTGAAAATTGTTTCGTAACAATTAACGGTGCCCTTTTTTTAATTTTGTAACTTTAATTTTTTAGATTTTTTTTCTTCATATGAAGATGATGAAGATGAAGAATGTATGATGAAGATGTTGAAGAGTGACATAGTTATTTGATAAAAATCTGGAAAAGAGAGAACATGATGGTGATGGTGGTGGGGTATGAACAGTTCATATAGTCACAAATTATTGTGCAAAACAATAAACAAATAAATAAATTAGAATATATTTTTTGTTGAAAAAAGAAGAGGAAAGAAATAAATATAGTGTGAAAGGCAACATAATAACACTAGTGAGGTGTTTAATCTTGATGGTTCAAAATATCTAAGGGTTAAAATACAATTAAATTTGACTAGAGGTACATGGTACATACCATGCATCTGTCAATATGACATGGCATAACTAACACACGTGGCGCGTTCTGATTAGCTGTAGGGTAACTTTACCGAAGAAGTCATTTCAGCAACTTCACCGTAGAATTTTCCTATTAGTTAATCTAATTTGTATAAATGTTATACGGAAAAAGCTAAAATGGAAAACGTTCCAAAAAGATAAAAAGCTAAAGGAAAACAATTAATAAACAAGTTCACATGGTTTTGTTTGATTGGGCAGTAAAGTAGAAAAAAGGTTTCCTTGCAAACGATGATGTGGGATAACCTAGGATATCAGCCTACCCCCGTACAAGACAAATTAAAGTGTTCAATATTTAAATATGGTAGCACCATTAAAGAAGGTGGCTTCATTATTTAATTTACAGTTTCTTTTCTTTAAATAGACCAAATAACAACTATTTGAGAATTCACTAATAAATAAAAGATTTAAATTTTAAATTTCAATTATGGTATTCGATTTAGTAGCGACATTTTTATCGATTGAACTATCACTTTTTAGACAAATCATAACAAGTTAATGAACAAATTAAAATTAACACACATTATTTTATTACTAGTAGTAGTTAAAATTTAATGGGAAGTTGGTGTAACGGAAATTGAGGCATAATTCAACCTTACAAAATCAGCTTGTACGGTGAGGAGTGCCTCCTCTTTATTTTCTCGAGAATTCATTGGGTCACCTGCTATCAAGTTTCTGCTATCGGACCACTCACCATTTATTTCCGCTATCGTACCTCACCGTACAAAGTCGGTTTTGTAAAGATGACTTATGTTATGTCTCGATATTCATTAACAATCGGTCCCAAATGAATTTATTGTGGTCCATATAAAATTCAACCATCAAAATAGTATAGGTATATCTATATATTCTTAAAAAAATGTGTTGTTAGTGTATTTCTTATATTATATATACAGTATGAAAGCTTGGTTTGATACTTTAATCCTTTTTGTTGAAATGGAATTTCTTTCACAAAAAGGTTTAGGCATGAACCCAAGTTTGGAGCCAATCAAGGAGACTATTGAGCATACCAAAGTTACTTTAATTAAGTGCTTTTATTGTATAAATAAAAGGAATAATCCCTTTTGTCAAGCGATTTAATTCATAGGTTTGATATCTCATGGAAAATAGTAAAAAAATGTCTTTATTCGATTTGGTTGGCATGCATGTGGTCAATTTGGAATTTTCATAGTCATGTGATATTCGATAATCAGTATCGTTTATAAGGTACACCTAATAATATGTGTTTTTTTTTTTTTTGAGAAAACCTAATGATATGGTTAAAGTTTTAGTATGATCATGGATCAAATCTAAAATTAAGTTATGAGGTGTTTGAATAGTTCAATTGGTTTGAGTTAAGCGTTGATGAATAGAGATTTTGGTCTCGAACCCGGACAAATTAGTAAATATTAATTTTAGAACTAATTAATAACATTTGTCTTTAAAAAAATCTTGAGTTAAGGATTTCTCTTATAATTTTTATAAGTGTTGTTATCATTCATCCAAATGTTTAGTTCCAGTAACTTGATTTCCGGTTTTCATTTTGGTTTGGTGGTATTGTTGTGTTGTGTTTGGTTTCTTTTTGTTTGAAATTGTTGACTTTTTTAAATGTTCAATCTTAACATTCCTTGTGACATGATTGTTTTGTTTTAATTGTTTTTGGCATTTATAAAAAAAGACAATTAATGTTTTCTTTATCATTTTATCAAGCATCAAACAATAACGATTAATTCAAAAAAATAATTAGATTACTCAAATAATAGAGTGAAGATAGATAATAATCAACAAAAAGATTTAGAGTAATAAAAATTAGGGAAATGTTAACTTGTGTCCTTAAAACATAAAATAAGAAACCCAACATAATAAATTTTTGTTGGAATGTGTGCATTCAATTTAACTTTTGAATTTATAATAAATAGAATGCACAAAATTTGAGAGAATATTTTTAATTTTGGATTCCTTATCTTGTACACTAAGGACACAAATTAACATGACCCTAAAAATTAATATCATATAACATTATTTTAGAATAGGCCAAGATCCATCTAAATTAGACTTTTATTCAAGATGCCTAATAAATCGCATGGAATGTCGACTATATATTATCAAGATTAGACGATCAACCACTCTTAATGACGAGTTTCGCAAAACATTGCATCAACGAACTTTTCCACCATTTCTCTTAAATAACTATCATATAAAAAATTCTTCTTCCATAAGAAATGTATACATTATTCTTGCTACCTCTTACTCACCTCAATTTCTCACTAATTTAAGCGTTTGAAAATTTGTAGGTACACCATCCTGTTAGATACATCGAGTCATTGTCGATCCTAACTCGTGTTCCACTACTTAATTTCTTCCACAATTTCTAATCCAACTTTAATCAAACCTCAATAATACTAAAAACACTGTCTTAATTTTTTTTTGGGTTACAAACACTGTCTTAACTAATTTGTAATTAAAGACACTCGTTGAAAATGGTATCACCTCTTCCGTTGCTAAGCGGTTAGATATGTTCGTACTAGAGTCTGATTTCATTTTAATTTTTTTATATCTAACTTTGGTTAATATGGGAATTTTTTTTTCCGACCCTCTTTCCCAAAAAAATTCAACATTTGACCCCCTATGAAAATTATTGACAAAAATGACCCAGTTTCAATTTTTTTTTTGTCGTTTTCCTCATTACCGCCATTTGAAACGGCGGTAATGAGCCACCACCTCTGACACGTGTCAGTGCGTGACAGGCGCAGCAGGTTTTTGATTATTTATTTTTTTGATTTTTTTTTTCAATACCGCCATTTGAAATGGCAGGAATGAGTTTAATATTTTTTTTCGTTTTTTATTTTTTTGGGACAACCTATGTTTATTTAAAATACAAATAATAATAAATAAATATAAATAACTAAATAAATATTAATGATAATGATAATAAATATTAATTTATTTGAACACATAATACATAACATTATTAACTACTGGTTATTTATACTCGGACAATTTCTCCTAATATGACCGGTATGCCGACACAACCCACACTGTCTCGGTGTCGGAGTCCTCTCTACCACCTCCTCGTCCATTTCAGTCCTTATGCGAGTACTATTGAGTCGACCTTTCTTTAGTCTTCGCATGTTTGGATTATGACAAAGCACAGGACCGTCGTATGGGGCCAATAACTCTTGTCGTGGACTACTTTGAATGATGTGTTGTAGATCGAGTAAACACTCTCGTTTTTGAACACATCTGGAATAATGGTTGTGTAGTCATGGTGAAATGAAGAACACGCGGCTCTGACATGGGAACAAGGCAAATGTAAAGCTTGATATTTCCCACAATCACACCACCCCTTTTGTAGGTCCACCTTGAAAGTTCCCATTGGTCTTCCCTCCCTGTAGTTGACAGTCTCACGGACTGAGAAGGTATACCTTTCTCAGTCAAACTGTTCGACATGATGGGTGTTGGACTTAACAATGTCATCCTTAATCGCATTCTGGCAATATTCACTGAACACATCTCCGGAGCCTACCCTTGCAAACGCTTTTTGAGCTCTATCAGCAAAGAGACATGCCAGCCTATAGTAGGTTGATTGGACTATAGATGTAACAGGTAGGTTGCGGGTTCCCTTAAACACAGAGTTCCACGATTCAACGATGTTGCTTGTTGTAACACCCCATTCTCCCAACGTCGTAATATTGAATAAATAAAAATATCAGAGTAAATCAAACAACGGAGTGTCACACTGCTTTTCAAAATTTCATAAATAGGAATAAACTATTTATTTTAAAACAACATAAATTCTCATAAACTGCAGCGGAATAAATCTCATTTAAAAACATAGTTCAACCTCAACAATTATCTTGGCACAAAAGCCCCAACAAAAATCATCATTTTTCAACAACATGAAAATTCAACAACATAATCGAAGTTTGATACATAAAGGAATGAAAGAAAAACATCGCAATGATCCCCCATCCCGTTACGTATCAGAGCCCTAGACACAGAGCCATACATCCTACTAATCTTCGCTACCTGCAAGTTACTCATATGAAGAGCAACATTTTCAAGCAAAAGGGGTGAGATACACATCCAATAATAATAATATATAATTCATCAAATTAATGAAAACAACAACAATCATCATCAAATGCATATGTATATATATAATACATCAACAACATTATCATCAACAACATTTAACAACCACAACGTAGCGTCATTATCAGCAATGAACACCAACTACTAGACCAACAACGACAAATATGACAATGCAACTCCAACGACAACTAATGCATCATGCATGTGGTACCAACTACGCGCGTTGAATGCTAAGCATTCCAGGGCATAAGCCCTCAACGGTTGGATGGTTAAAGCATCCCAGGGCATAAGCCGCCAACAGGTGAATGATAAACATTCCAAGGCATAAGCCCCCAACGGGTGAATGATAAACATTCCAGGGCATAAGCCCCCAACAGTTATGAGAATGCAAATGACTCAATTTGTGTTTATCAACATACAACTCAACAACATCTACGACAACAACATATGTGCCTAATCATTTATGACACACTCCACAACTTAGTCAAAATCTGACACAACAACTCTTACGATAGAATTCATCAACATAGCACACATACATTAATCAACTACATTCATATCAAACCAAAACATTCTTAAAAAACAAAGCAAGTGTGATCAATAAGACATAAGCCAAATACTCATAAAACTCTTCAACTAAATCCCTAATACCTAAGTTTGAAGTTGGGAAACCAACCATAAGTTTTGGACTAACTCAGAATTAGTTATGCTAAGTTTTCTTAAAATTTTCTGAATACCCACTTGGACTATTTTTATCATAACTCAAAATCTAAAAATTATTTACACGTCAAACCAAGGCCATTAGAAAGCTAGCATAATTATCTACAACTTTTATGTTTACACCTAAGACTAATTCAGTACCGATCAATACCAGTTTTCATTTCAAATTCGGAGAAAGTTGTGCTGAAATTCATAAAAATTCACTGTGACCTACGTGCAGTAATTTGACTATAACTCAAGTTCTATAAATCGTTTTGAAGTCAAACCAACAACATTAGAAAGTTAACATCCATACCTACAACTTTTGTGTTTATACCTAAGACCAATTCTGTACTGAAACATGTGGAAAAGACACAAAAACATGAAGTAGAGAATGCTGTCAGAGGTAGCTCTCGGAAAAGCTCCATTTTTTACCCAAAAACCCAAAGTTTGATCTCTAAACATCCAAATTCGTTTCAAAAGTTTGCTTACAGATTTATATACATAAAAGACACTCTAAAACTATGTAGAACTTGCAACAAAACATCAATAACAACATAAATTCATGAAACCACCAAGAACATCATATTATGAATCAAAAATCCCTAGAACCACTTATTATGAATCAAAAGCATGACTATGAACATGTTAATTCACCAATTCAACAAAAATTAATATACACATAATTACCCACTAACTATGAGTACAAATTTCTCAAAACAAAATCATCAATTAATCAATTAACAATTAATCATAAACTAAGAAAGTGATTATGAGAATAAGTATCTAACCCTTACTAATCAAAATCAGAATTATATATTTTATGATTACTGAATGTTAACCTCACCCCTACCTTAAGAAAATTGGAGCAGCAGCCTCTTGGTTCTTCACTTCTAGTTTTCTCCCTTTTTCTCCCAACACTGAATTGTACGTACTATCTGTTTCTAAACCTATGTTTTCCCTTTTATATCTCTTCTATCTATTTTATCTTATTTCACTTATTCCCTCATAATTCTATCTAATTCAAAAACAGCCCCACAACTTAATACTTATTTTATTTTCAAATTTTATTCTATTAAATAATAAAATAAGCCACCTAATAAAACCACAACATATCATATAAATCATATAACTCACTTAAATCACATAAAATCATATAAATATTCTCTATACTCTATATTTATAACATTAACCTACCTATTTTCTCTTAACTCCACTTATTCTCTTAAACTCTTTTAAATCTCTAAATCAGCCCCTCAACTCAACATTCTATTTAAAAATATATATAAATTACTTCCATAACAAATATCAAATATATTTCTATAGCAAATAACAAGTATATTTTTTTTACACCAAATAACATATATTTCTACACCAAATAACAAATATATTTTCTACACCAGATAACAAATATATTTCTATAACAAATACCAAATAACATATATATTTCTACACCAGATAACATATATATTATACTAATAAATACCAACATATAACATAACAAAATATCACTCATCAAAATAAATCGACTAAATTATAAAAAAGATATCTAAACTCAATAAAATAAATAAATAAATAGGGCGTTACACTTGTCATGTGGCCCCATCGTCGACCCTCATCATATGCTTGAGTCCATTTTTCCTTTGGTATATTGTCCACCCAATCTAATGCACGTTGATTTGCCTTTAGGATTATACCACGGTAGTAATCGAAGAAAGGTACGTTAAGGGCATGTCCTGCACGTTAAGAAAAGACAATTAGTTAGAAAGTGAACTTGTTTAATAATAACACAAAATAAAAAAGACGTAAGATAATATATTTACCCATATTATTTACTACATCCTTAAGATCTCCATCCTTGATAGTCCTCATGAAATTTTGCTTAATGTGTCGAATGCAGTACACATGAGTTGAACCAGTTTCTTGCCAACCATTCCTTGGGTCATTGAATGCGCTTTTAATTGATTCATGTCTGTCGGAGACCATGCAGACGGATCGTCCTTGTGTGACATGCCTTCTTAGATTTTTCAAAAAAAAACTCCATCCCTCCTTTGTCCCACAAACCAAAACTTACATAACACCCTAATCCCATATCCAACCTATTCTCAACAAAGTCATCAAGGAGAAAGCTCCCGAACATCAAACTATTCATTTGATGACTTCAATCCAACTCAGTACACCACACAAACCAGTTACCCAGACCAATCACAATACTCCTCGTTCAACCTACCAACCCCTCCACACATTGTAAACTATCCTCAAACAAACTACACACCTCAATGGCCAAATTCACAAACTAATACCATAGAAAGTCTGGCTGCAGGGTTTAATGACGATGACTTCGTTAATGAAATCTGGACCAACTCAGCTTCACAAGTGCAAAATGAAGTCACTATGGAAACTAATGTTGATGCTGAAATTCCTGATGACGATGTGGAACAGGAAGAACACGAGGGAGAGGAAGAGGAAGAGGAAGATAAAAAAGATAAATTATGTGCCACGGGAGGTCATAGTTTACATTGGCGTAAATGGCTGCCGCGGAGAAAGTAGTTTTTGCTTCTATTTCTTATGAGTAAAATAATTAGTGTTTTTAAATTAATAATTATCATCATTTATATTTATTTATTTATTTATTATTATTTGTGTTTTAAATAAATATAGGTTGTCCCAAAAAAATAAAAAAACGAAAAAAAAAAATATAAATTCATTCCCGCCATTTCAAATGGCGGTATTGAAAAAAATAAATTCAAAAAGCTGTTGTGGCCTGTCACAATCTAACACGTGTCAGAGGCGGTGGCTCATTACCGCCGTTTCAAACGGCGGTAATGAGGAAAACGAAGAAAAAAAAAAAACAAAGATGAAAGTGGGTCATTTTGGAAAATAATTCTCATAGGGGGTCAAAAGTGGAATTTTTTTGAGAAAGAGGGTCGGAAAAAAAAAAATCTTAATATGGGGCTTGTGTGTGAGCCTTTGCAGTGCTTGTCCTACAATTGATTGACCCTTTGCTTGTTTTTAGTACTATTCTTTACAAATAAGGAAAAATAAGAATACATTTTGTACATCAGTGTCTTGTCTCTTCAATAAAGTGTTCAAAGAGTACATTTATTAGGTATTCTAATCTGCTACAAATTGATTTGATCATGTTTTCTCTAAACCATGGACCAAAGTGGAGTGGTCTTTAACACATTAAGCAAAGTGTGACAATGAAGAATCATTCATACTCTTCAATTGTTCATACCAAACAACAGAAAATTAACTTAGTGGAACCAAGCATTTTTTCCTTTATTAGACAAACTTGAATGATATTAAAGAAACCCCTCTAGACTAATAATATATAACAAATCTAACCTTAAAGTAGCTACTAATAAAAGCCAGCTGTTGTTACTCTCAGTGTTGTCTAATCACAATAAAAACCCTATAATTTAAATTAAAATCACTAAGGACTAAGGAGTATTGTTAATGAATGGTTAGGGCATAGAGTGCTGAACTTGCTTCATCTGGAAAATATTCCAATGCTTGCAATTTTCTTTCTATTTATGCACTTTCATTAATTTTTAAGAGACATCACCATGTGCATCAAACTCATATTTTATGTTCATGTTGAAGGCTTATGATATCATGTATTGCACGTGGGACCTTAACAATCATGTTAAATACCAATCTCACTCTCACTCCATATCAACTTGCATCATTGCATTCAGCTAGATTTTTATTCAAAATCACCCTCTCTTTTTTTTCTCTTCCTCTATTCAAACCTCATTAAATTTTTTGCAACCTCTTTTAGCTCAAAGAAGAATTTCATCATGGCTGAGAAAACCATGTCATTAACATTTTTACTTCTTATTATTATGCAACAAAACATTGGCTCAATTGAAGCATCAAGGTTGCTAAATATTCATCCACCACCAACTATTCCTAAAAGTCCACGAGCTCCTTCACATGATTATTGGTATTCTATAAACGATGATAAGGGTGGTGATGATGCTTTTCGCCCTACAAGTCCAGGACATAGCCCTGGGGTAGGACATCAAACACCACCTCCATGAAGATGCTAGCTAGCTACATAGTGTGGAATTTGATAATAATTTGTTCTTTTTCTTTTTCTTTTCTATTTTAATCTTTTTTCTTCCCTTAATATTCCCCTGCTGATGAATGAGAGTTAATATAGTTTAAAATCTAGTAGTTACAATAGCTTGGAGTGCTTTTGCAAGAGAAATCAATATCTACTTATTCATGATGATTCAATATGCTACCCTTTTATATGCATAAATATAATATAAGGTTAATATGTCTTTACCCTGTAATATAGGTCATTTCCAGTTTTACATCCTGTAAAATTATTTTTTTGATTTACCCTCCTGTAAAATATTTTTGTTTTGATTTACCCCCTAATAGGCCAAACAAAAACGAAAATTTCTTGAAAAACAAAATAAAATTGGTTTGTGTTTGGTCTATTAGGGAGGTAAATCAAAACAAAAATATTTTACAGGGGGTAAATCAAAAAAATAATTTTACAGGAAAAAAAATCAGAAATGACCTATATTAGAGGGGGTAAAGACCTATTAACTCTATAATATAATATAGCACTTCTATAATATTGTCGAAAAATGCTCATCTATAATATCATATAGCACTTCTATTATCAACCATGAAGAGTACGTGGAGGGGACCAATTTTTCTTCTCATCAAAATGATTGTCCAGAGATAATAATGCAGGAAACTTCAAACACACAGATAAATACAAAGCTTCAGATTGGTAATGAAGATAAGAATCACAAAGTATAGTGATATTGCTAAGAATGATAGATCTATGAATTCTAAGCAAATGCCCTCGTAACACTTTTTATGTAGTAGTGGAGACATCAATAAATGATAAAGGAATTGTTGAAACTTAAATTAGTATTAATATATAATTTTAAAGTAGTTCATTGGTCGATGTATTTATGTTGTATGTCTCTTGTAAAAGATTGGAGGGAGTATTTTTCTTCTCAAGACAACGGAAGGTTTAATTCTTTTATGCGTGTCTGGTTGTGAGACGAAAAGGAAAAAGATAAAGTAGTTAGAAAGAGTGTAAGAATTAAAATAAATTGATACAAGACAAAAAATAAAATAAAAGTATATATAAGAAAAGGTGCTGTTTATTTGCTAAAGTACACAAATGCCGTTGATTAAAAAAATCCAATTTATTCAACAATGTTGTTTAGTGCGACGAAATTAATCACGAAAACTTCCCGAAAAGCTAGAAAAATAAGGTTTTTTTTTGGTGATGCTATTTATCTAGAAATTTTTTAACCCGAGAGCATCACGAAAAAGTTTTAGCCAATCAAATGCCAGTTTGTCCACAAATCATGGGGTGATGGATGAAAAATAAGAAATGTACTCAACAACTACACGGTCGTGAAATTCTCGCTATCTCATTCCTCGCTATACATATCATTTCTCTTCTTTTAATAATAAAAAACGTTAAGGCTTTCTCAACATACTTTCTTCACAATTTTAAAGGGAAGAAAAAAAAAACATGAGTGACTCGTGACCAAGATCGTAGGATCAAAGTTTAACATTAGTTTGCTTTTTCTCTCACTCATCTCTCTTTAGTTTATATTTTTCTTGTAATAAATTAGTGTTTTAATTTTCTTTTTTGTACAAATTAGTCATTTAATTTTTTGTTTGTAATAAATTGGTCATTTAAATCATAAAATATGTACACTAAAACACTTTTTCCATCCAACCTCATTAAAAAGTGTTCACGTTGTCATTTAACATTGAAGAGGAAGATCCAAAAAGTGATTATGACACCAAACATGATTTGGAGATTTGCCTCTTAGGCTAAGAAGTGATTATGACATCCAAAAAGTTGATTCGGTTCATTGTCAGCCCTACTCTTAGCATAGCTTTCCCTAGGCTCTTTGCGGTTTCTTGTCAGGTGGGACTGAACATCAATGAGATGAGGGGTTGAACCAATGGGGTTTGGCATTGAGACTTTGTGTGGAAGAGACCTTTTATCGTGTGGGAGGAAGAGATTTGTAGGAACTTGATGTAGGTTCTCCAATCGGCTAGGATCGATCAAGGGGAGGAGCTTGGAGGTTTAGACCTTTTTGAGTAATGTGTTGGCTCCTCATTCTTGCTTGAGGATTGAGAGACGTAAGTTTATAGTTTTTCTTGGCAAATGCTCCACCATTGTTTGCCAACAAATGCTAATCTTTTCAAACGTGGTGCGTTTTGGGTTGGGAGTGAACCAAAGTGTTATTGGTGTCCGGGAGTGAGAGAAATGGAAGAGAACCTTTTTGTTAGGTTTAAGTAGGCATGGCAACGAGGCGGGTTTAAGCATCCCCGTCCCCGCCCCCACTTCCATGCACCCGCCCCCGTCTCCAAACTATATTGGGGGTAAAAATTGAACACTCAACCCCGCCCCTAATGGGGACGTGTCTCCCGGCCCCGCCCCCACCCGCGAAAACTCTATTTTTTATAAAATATTTAAAAAATGTATATTTTTTCATAACAACAAAAAACAATAATTATATTAATAGTTAAAGATCTAATAAAAAAAGTCAAAACAACAAAATAATTATAATAAACATGTTTTTAAAGAATAATAATATATTAAAATAGGTTGATGCTTATGGAAATAAGATTATAAAATTTAATAAATTAAATTTCAAAAAACGGGTGCGGGGCGGGTGTAAGCAGCCCCCAGCCCCGGCTCCGGCTCCGCCCCATACTAAAAACTCATATTTTTCCTACACCCGCACTCAGTTAAATCGGCTTTTCTCCGTTAAATTCAAGGTGGGGCGGTTGGGTCCGGACGAAGGCGGATTTACTTGCCATGTTGCTAATATGGGCTTGTACAAGATGTTTAGGTGGTTAGGTGTGTCGATGATTTTGCCCAATGATCTTTTTGTCTTGTTAGAGTTGTTGCTCATTTCACATACAACATTGTGACTGATTGGAGGGTGTGTACTAAAATTGCTTTCTTAGACAAGATTTCGATAGTTGAAGATGTGGTGGTGGATTCTATCCAAAGAAAATATTGGCAATTATATTTAACTAAAAAGATGGGGTTCGTGTCTCTTTTAGGAATGGTTCGTCAATCAGATGGATTGTTTGGTTTCGTGGCTAGGTTGCTTGTTTTCACACGTTATTTTTGTTGTGTTTTTTGTTGTTTGTGGATTCAGTCTCACTTGCGCTTAGTCCCAATCTTTAGGTTCGGTACTATTTGCATTCACTTCCATTTTGAATGAATTAATCTTTTGCCGTTAAAAAAAACACTACATACAGGGAAAAATAACTATGAGGTAGTTTATATGAACTCTAAATCTTTAAATAAAAGAATATGTTTAATTCTACATGATAGTATTTTTTTATCATGCATGGTGTTCATGTTTGTAACCAAATATTGAGAGATTTCATTGAATTTCGCCAACAAATCAAAAGACATTTGGAACTTTGTTTTGCAACTCTTGCATTGAACATCGTCGGTGATGTTAAAGATTCCATTTTGTAAGAGATGATTGAGGCTGTGGATTTTCGCTCGGCGATCTGTTGCCCATGTGAAAGGGATGGGGATCTGTCCACTACGTGGTGGTCCTCGTCGGCGACCACGGACAGATCGACTATTAGCAGAGATATCTTGAGATGGAGGAGAATTTGATGCCTCGAGGATAAACATACGTTGAAATGGTGTTGGAGAGGTGTTCATTTTCTTGGATTGGTTGTGAAAAAAGTAAGAAGAGAGCGTGACTAGGATAGAAAGAAAATCTTAGTGTGAAAAAGAAGAAGTAAAAGGGAATGAGAAGAAATACTACTAATAAATAAATGAATCCATTAAAACTTAAAGAGAATGGAATGTAGATTCAATTTAAAGTTGAAACTCCTAGACTTTTGTTTTTTTGTTTTACGAATATACTGCATCTTCTGTCCAAGTTCAAAGAATCGATCTCTTAATATCAAATAGCTAAGTAAAAAAAGAAAAACTGAATGCTCCAAATTAAATTGTCTTTGAATCTGTGGAATCTGTTCCAAATCAAATAAGGAACCGACTTGTCCTATATTCTACATGATAGTATTTTTTTTAAGAGAAAATCGATGGTCGGATTTAGACAAGTGTATCAAATCTTCACCAGATAATAAAATGATAAGTAGAGTATCGTATTCACCGAGATTGTCGTTTCAACCAAACAATTCACGTTACTTATTTGGAAAAAAAAGAAGAGATAAGGGTTTAGAGTTTACCTATTTTGAACCTTTTGTTCTATTGAACCCTTTGAAATTAATTCACATTAAGAATAACAAGATCTCGCATTGCAAGGTTTTTCATGGAGGTGGCACCACCACAGTATGTTTCTGTGATGAGGCATAGAACATTTGATGGAAACAATTGCTGAAGAGGATAGGGAAATTAACTCACATGACAGCGTAATTTCACTGCCTAAAAGCTCATCAACAATTCCAGCTTCACTTGCTGCTTCTGCATGCGCCTCTTCTACAAGTGCAACTGCTAATACTAGTCACTAGATACTTTCTGAAGGAAGTGCATAGAATACTCTCAAGTCTGAACAATTGAACCACTTTGATGCAAGCCAATAAAACAATGCAAGACAAACTTTGGTGGATGTTTCCATGAGTCATGTAAAGCTGCTATATTTTTTTTAAGGGTAAAGCTGCTACATTTCTTCTTTTTTTTTGTTCTTCTTCTTTTATCTTTTATGTAATGATATCCTGTTCAATGTTTTATATGAACAAGGATAGTTAAGGCTTAAGAGTTTAATGTAACATTAAGGGTTCCCGCATCTGTATTTTGTTTTGATGTAAAGGCTTATTATTTTCTATCAATAAAAAAATCAAAACTACCACAGATTATGGCATGCATATTAAATGAGTAAATGTCCTCTTTCTGCATTGACAATTTAACAATTTTACTTGTTGAATTATTTTATAATTTAAAAAATGTGAAGGTGGTGCAAATATATTGTGTGGGCAACAAATCCTTTTAACATTCTCAAAAAATAATCCTTTTAACATTCTCAAAAAATAATCCTTTTAACACATCATGATAGTAAATATGAATCCATACAAATCTAAGCAACACTGTAACACACCCTGGCCTCAAGTAAAACCTAAGAAACAAAATTATGTGTAGATTATAGTCCAGCCACACACACTTTAGCATAGCAAAGTATGCACATGACTGGTGCTCGAAGATGGAACTCGTTTAAGAATTAAATTAGTATTGCAATGCACGTATATGGTTGAAATAAGTAGGACTGCTAAGGAAATAACTTCTTGTTTAAGCTGATTTAGAATCAACAACAATAATCATGTGATCATCACTTTGAGGGTCATGGAATTATTTTTCATAAAGTCATGTATAATTCATATTTAGTTGGAATACAACACCATTGAAACACTACGTAACGGCTATCTCATACTGTCAGCATTTTTTTCATGGTCACGTAGCTAAAACAAAGCTAATAATTCCATGCAAACTTTTAACATTACCTAAACTGAAAAGTGAAAAATATAATAAAAAATAATCCTGCAGATTTGAATGAGCAGTTATCATCGTCATTGATACATAATGGCATACATCTACCCCGTCAACAAAATAATCAACTAGTACAAAAGACCACAAGAAATATGAGAA
Organism: Medicago arabica; assembly: GCA_946800305.1. Classification (NCBI taxonomy): domain Eukaryota; kingdom Viridiplantae; phylum Streptophyta; class Magnoliopsida; order Fabales; family Fabaceae; genus Medicago; species Medicago arabica. The sequence continues at coordinate 47,023,080 of OX326970.1, forward strand.
ATGGAACACCCCTGGGAATATTCCCTAATAACACGAGTTCAAGCCCTGAAGATTTCAGACTGTCATTTCCATTGTAAAACTTAGAACTCTCATTGTTAGTTGAATGTTTCAAGGGATTACTTTGATGTTTTGAAGCTAACATGCTTTTCCCTTACATGTTCGTAATTAAGCTGCTATTCCTATTAAGTATATTTTTTTTCCATTCACTGTGCTCAACTAAGAAGATTCTAATTTTTGGGTTTCTTTCCTGTCCTCGAAATTATCTCCTTGTATTTTGTCAGTGCTGCCAACAAAAATAAATAGAAATGACACTGACTTTATAAAACATCAAATCTAAACCCAAAACAACATAAAGGAAAATAACATCAAGAAAGTTAGTCCAAGTCTATACACGATATAATTTATCTTGTTTTAGAAATTTTCTCAAGCAGACAAATGTAGTTAGTGAGCATAGAAAAAGGTGTGTAAGCATATACCCCTAAAATGCAATCAAAATATTGACCTGATTGGTAGGTAATATTGAGTGCTTCAATTTGACTGGACGGAACAATATGGTCCAGACAAGAACTACCCTCAGCCTTTCGCATAAACTTCTTAAATCGTCGAACCTGGAATGGAATAAGATTTGACGAGTTTGAGAATGATTTAGGACAGTATATTTGTGATCTATTGACAAATTATATAATTCACAGTGTACAGAGAAATTGGGACAGTTCCTATTGTGGAAAAAGATGGTGGAGTCTTGTCTAAGGACATGAATAGAGAAGACTCGTAAAAACACCAGTAAGGGGTGTTAACCAAGATAAATCAAATAGTTAGAAGCAAATGGATATCAAGAAAAATAGGCCAAACAATCATGAGAGATTTAGAGGTAAATACCTAAACGGTCTATCTTTAGATTTCATACATGATACTACCTCCGTCCCTAAATATAGGACCATTTTGCCAAAATCACGAGAATTAAGAAAGTTGATAGTAGTATTAAATTTGTATATAATTACTATTGTTTTTACAATTTTATCCTTAAGAGAGACAGTTAGTTTATGTTTTCAACATAGTATTTGTTGTTGATTGAAGAAAAAGATGCAAAATAAATAAGGGTGTCTTGGTAAAGAAATAATTAATGTAATGGGAAATACCAAATGGGTCTTATAAAAAGGGACAATTTTTTTTTTTCAAAAGGGCCTTATAATTAGGGACGGATGTAGTAGCGTTTTATGATGCCAGTTAATTTTATTTCATATATCCAATCTCACTTTAAGAGAAAAGGTTTAATTGTTTTTAATATAACACCGCTGTCAACAGATTCTAACAGTAATAGCCAAGACTCCATTACATAACGACAGTTATTGAACAAACACAATTAAATACAAATTTATTTTTGACAAAGATAACAGATCATACATAACTTTATTAAGAAATTAAAAAAAAACACAAATTGGTATAATTATAAATTCTAATGCTAAGGGAGCTGACAAGTTGAACAGATTCCAGATTGTGATTCAATTGGGCCCAAAACCTCATTATTGGTTTATTGAAGGAGAAAGAATGCAGTTTATTCAAGGAGAAATAAGGCATGTTTGCAGATCAATAAGACCAAGTTGAAAGTTCTACAGTGTTGTAATGAAGGAGATTATCTTATTGTGTAATAAGATACCAGGTTCCTATTAGGGACCCCCATTAAAAATCGCAGGAGTCATTCGCCTAATCTTATACAACTTCAATTAATAAGTAAAATTTTAATGTAAAAATGGAAGAATTAAAGCTCAAATTATAGCTTCTTCTTGTAACCCAAATTTTTTTTTATAGCTTCTTCTATTGGCTCTAGTGCTATGAAATGAGGATCTAGCATAAAACAAAGAACATGTTTGAGATGATAAAACTTCATACCTCATCTTCTGACATCAATGTGAAGCAACGCCCAGTCTGGCCAGCTCTTGCAGTCCTGCCCGCCCGATGAACATATGTTTTTATGAATTTGGGCACGTCATAATTAATGACACTTCTTACCCCTTCAACATTCATTCCACGAGTCAATGCATCAGAAGATACAAGCACTGGAAACACTCCTTTACGGAATTCGTTCAATGTCTTGCTCCAGAAAATTAGCAACTTTTTTTTCAGGTCAAGGGCCAACCCTTGCATGTTCTGTTTACATTGGAAAATTATCACTTCTCTTTCAAAGTTTTCTTTGTAAGTTTTTTACTGTAAGTTAATTTGGGCAAAAGATATGCTAATCCAAACACAATAACCTCCAAAACCTGAAGTTCTTTGGGAACAAGTTTTGTATGTAATCTAAACAGGTGCACTTAGCATACATAGCTCGAAATATCTACTCTCTCCGTCTCTAAATAATAGTCGTTTAAGGTTGATGCACGATTATTAAGGAAATGATTAATTGTGTTGATTTTGATGGTAAAATTAGTATCATTTACTAAAACACCCTTATTAATTGCAGTTAGTGGAGTAGTTAAGTTGGATAAAGTTCAATAAATAAGGGTATTATAATGGAAAAAAATAATAAATGCTGCATTGATATTCTAAAGTGACAATTATTTTGAGAAAAAGAAAAATGTGTAAAGAGACAATTATTGTGAGACGGAGGGAGTGTTATTTATCATGTATCAATAAAACTTACCTTCTTACTCGTTGATGTTGTAGAGCAGAATACTCCTTGATATCAATTTGCAGATCTTCAAAACAATTTAGCAATTGGCAGAGACGATGTGTTGAATCTACAGATTTTGTAAAAACCAGGCACTTTTCTTCTCCCAGGGATTTCAAAAGGGCAATTAAATATAAAGGCTTGACCATTTTTTCACAAATCTACAAAAATATAAATCTAATTACAAGGTAGCTGCAGATTATAATACAAATGTGTGTTGTCATTGTCTGTGTGTATATGCATATATGTGAGCGTGGGTACAAACAATAAGACTAAAAAAAGGTCACTCTGTGGGTACGCTTAAATGAGTTACTCATATATTGAATACATAAAAATATAGCATAAAAAAAAAAACTACAAATAATAGCATACTCCAAGAGGGGGGAAGTGGAGTCAAGACTTGTTCATTTCTACACTTGGTACTCAACTGAGCTTAAAAGTAGATTTTGTGATCATATAAAAGATCTTCACAAATCACTCAATGTGGAGAAAATTTATGAACTGGCAACATTTTTTTTGAAATGACAATGTTATATCCTGACGGATTTACTCAACAAGAGAAATTGCATCTAGGAATGCAAGCTCAACATTACGAACTTGATGTTGCTTTTCATCCTGAAATGAAAAATCTATGATAAATTTCTAATCTATGTCAAGAATTTGAAACAAAACAAAAATAGTTTACTTCTCATTTGGTTGACTCTTCAAAATCAATTGCTGCGGGTGAGAGATTATTTTCAGGCAACTCTTGGTGTTTCTAACTCATCATCCCATATGAACAAATCACAATGATCTTCATTCTACACCAAAGAATTACAACAGATTCACATGACAAGAAGAATAAAACAAAATCAAAAAATATTACCTCCCAAAAATTACAGCATCTCCATAATTTCCTCTTTGGGTTTTCATCTGTGTTTGATACCCACAATCACATAAGCCTATTGCACCCACATTTGGGTGCTTTTCTTCCATTTGAGTTCCCAATTGATGATGCTTTGCTTCCTGCCATGTCAAACCCTAAAAAACGAAAAATGAAGAATAAGAAATCACGATGATGAAGAAATTGGGAACTGAATTCGAAAACGAAAATGAAGAAGAAGAGGATTACGAGATTCGCAAAATGGGGAAGAAGAAAATGATGTCGAGAGGAAGAGGAAGAAGATCTGTGGATCTGGTTCTCCAAATTGGGTTTTTAATTCCTATTTTAAAGATTTTATGTTTTTAATGTTTTTTTTTATAAATATTAAAATGATATTAATTTAGAAAAGGGAATTAATGATGTGTTAAAGAATTACACACATGTCAGGTTAAAAAAAATAAAAAACAAAATTAAATACACAGTGGCGTGCCACGTCAGCAAGTGGAGTGTGTCAGATGAGACCAGGGGCGTTTTCGAAAGAATCTTCATATCAGGGACGGAATCTAAACTTTTTTTTTACAGCAAGTAAACCGGAACTCGCCCAAATTACAGGGGTAAAGACATATTAACCCTAAACATCATGATGTATTTGACTATTATGATTTATGGAAAACTACACTGACTTCCCTTGAGGTCTACCTTTTAAGTTACCGTCGTTAGTGCTCTGTCAACAAAAACTTAAGAAAGTCACGGTGTCTCTACAACAAGCAGAAGCCACTCCCAGGTTCAAGGTTACAATTTGTCATAGGGATTTGCTTCGTCCGTGAAGACACAAAGACATAAACGTTGTTTGAGAACTATTGGCGGCATGTCAATGCAAGTTGATGTGTGCCGCCGCTCCTCACTGTCCAAATCAATTTCACCACTGTCCATGTTCTAATAGAGAGGAGGATTAATGTACTCTAGTTAGGGCGGAGTTCCTCAAACTTTTACAACCTCTTCCCCTAATGTACTATTGAATTGCACTGCTATGTGATTTTAATAAATAGATGGAAAGTTGAAAAAGGTTTAAGATGTGTGCAGTTGGTGGTGGAAGTTTTTTTTTTTTTTTTTTTTGACAGAGCGGTGAGTAGTTAGTCAAAGTGAATATGATAATGTACAATGGTCACACCGTTACACTGTAACAGAGTTGTTGTACATGGGAGAAGGAAATCAGAATTGTAAAGAAAGAAACTATGATAGTTTCAGGCTAAACGGTGTTAAATCACGGAGGGTAGATGAGTGTTTTTTAAAAACTAGAGGGGGTCTGTGTGTTGTTTAAGAAAACCTCAGGGGAGGTCAATATGATTTCCTCTATGATTTATTGTTTACTTAATCTTTATTTCTAACTTTTTTAATCAGCACTCCCCCGGGATAGATTTCTACAATTGTCCCTACTTCAAAGGCAAAGGGTGATGCAAATAGAAGGGATGATGCGGCCCAACTGTGTGAAGATGGCTTCTTGCTAGCAAAAAACAATGGGTTATGGTTTAAGAGGAGGCACAGAGGCCACTCCCTCCAGTCATAGCTCGAAAGAATAAATTTGAACACAATAGAGCACTGGGTATGTGTTATTAGGCTCAAAGCATTGGAAGATCAGGACTTGGAAGGATTATGCACAAAAAGAACAGAAATGCATAGAAGGCAGGAAATTGGTTACAATTGCAGAGTTAGGAAGTTGTTAGGCCATCCAGCATCAGTAGTGTGGGAGGAGAGAAGGGTAGGAAATTAGTTATTTGTTATTAGGCAGAAAAGTATTTTTTGCTCTGAAATAACATGGGGGTTTCTCTTTTCCAATAGTTTTTCTTCAATCAATGATACAGTTTTCGGTTTTTCTAGACTTGGGTGTTTATCACCCAACAAGAAACATAACCACAATGTTTTACAATTTTAGGACATATCCCCTTTCAAGTTTCAACAATCTGACTTTCTCAACACAATAAATTTTAAACGTTGCTTTGAGAAAACTAAAAAAACTTATCATTGATTAAAAAAAAGTGATTAAAAAAAGTGTTATCTGAAGACAAAAATACTTGATTAAAATAAAGCACAAAATCTTATCATTTAGAACTTGGAAGCTACTTTTCACTGAACTAAGTCCATCTTGCCAAATTGAGTATGGTTCTTGAGCAAAGGGGTTAGGAGTGAAAAGAATGCTTATCCACATCACATCGGAGGGCAGGAAAAGGGTACAGAGGTAAAACAATCGAACTACATGACAGCATTGATGATATTTATTAATGAAGAGTAATAGAATATAAATTTTAGTTACGTGAACGGTTTTCTGATAATGATAGCATTAAAATATAGTGTAGTTAAAATTTGTTTATATTTATACCAGAAAACAAAATATGGATACTTATTGCTTAAAATTGGGACGGAAGAGAGAATTTAACTAAAGTAAATGGCATTGAAAGCAGCCTAGCTACAGTATTTCTAAATATTAAACAAGAAAAAAGACTCATGCGATTTCATACCAGTTTATAAGATTCCAAATTTTCTGGGAGCCGATAACGCATTTGTCCAGCTTTCAATAATAAAGGGTGGTGCAAATTAAGCTGAATAAGTCTGCCTGGATCCTGAGTTAATGTCGCAGATAGAACCATCTTTGCCAGCCTGGGATAAGGCTTGTCCTTGAACCCCATCTCAACTCCACTTCAGAAATAAATATCATATAGATAAATAAACATGTATATGTGCACTAATATAATGAACATGTATATGTGCACTAATATAATGAACATGTATATGTGCACTAATATAAAAAGTATGATCGCATTAGACCTTCATTACTCTAAATGAAAATATAAAGGCGAAAATAACTATAAAAAAGACTAACTAAATCCATTTGGGTTTCAAAACTATAATCTCATTACTGACAGTTCCAAAAGATTAAATCTAGAAATCAGAGACATGCTGTTACAATATTAGCGTTCCAAGTACTATTTTCAAGAATTCAATGGCCTAGTGAGCTATTATTAATGTCACAATAAGTATAAAAATTTAAAACCATAAAACTGGCTTTACATTATAAATACAGTTTGTATCTGTATAGACCGGCTTTGTCTAACATGCACAAGCAAAATGGTCTTGCACCATGCACAAGTGACTTTTTCACCATCAAAATCAAAAAGTAAAATCATTTCTCATTTAATTTAATGGTGGGATTTATTGATCCAATAGTGAAAACTAACTTGTGCATGATGCAAGACTCTCACTTGTGCACCTTAGAATTGGCCGTATGTACAACATAGCCATTTTACCATAATAAAATAATTTCTAGGTGTGGAACATAGAGGTGATATTTTAAATCACATCATTTGAAAGAATAACCAACAACTTATGCATCATGGATAAGCAACCAATGGAGTATAGCTAGATCTGGCAGAAGAATAAAGCTTCGCGTTTGTTTTCCAACATGATCAGAATTCAGTGGCATTCACTTCTATTAGTTAATCATGGAATGAACGTTTCAAAAGACAAGTGAATAACGTTGGAACTCACCATCTTCTTCTGGTTCTTAATGCACTAGCAGAACAGGGGGAAAAAGAAGCAGACGGTTGGGAAAAACCATCATCATTAGATTGGATCAGTTCAAGCACAGTAGGCAACCATGATTGGTATGCCTCACGAAGCAATCGATCTGTTTCATCAACCACCTGACATTATTTCCCTCATGATCATATCACATACAATAACATATCACTACCATAAAAAAGGAAAGGCTCAAACAAAAATAAACAAAATTAAATACTTTCAAAATTAATTGTATAATTAAAATAAAAGCAAAAATAATGAGAATTTCAACTTACAAGATAATAAAGATGCTCAAGCGTGAAGCCTATGGTAGTATTAATGTGATCCATAAGCCTACCAGGTGTTGCTACCAATATGTCAACTTTAGTCTGAAAGCGAGGAAGTGAAATGCAATGTGGATCATAGCATGTGCCTATATCACGTGCTGGCATTTCAACGAGCTTGGAAATCTCATCGGCTAAGGATGATTGTCCGACAGCTAATCCGACACGCAGGCCTAACGGAGATGCAATGGCGTCAAAGACTTGTTTGACCTGTAAAGCAAGGTCGCGAGTGGGGACCACAACCAAGGCGCAGAGACATTTGGTGACACGGCCTGATAGCATCTGCACTAAGGGGAGAGCGTATGCGAGGGTTTTGCCGCTTCCGGTGGGCGAGTTAACGCAAATGTCTCGCTCAAAATTGCCGGGGCCAACTGTTTCGTGCCAAACTGCAACTTGCACTGGGAATAGGTTTGAGATTCCCATGTCCTCCAACGCTGACTTCAACCTGATAAAAAAATTTGTGAATGAAAATAAATAAAAACATAAACTAAAATAGAAGAAACAGTGCAATAGATTAATGGTGCAATACTTAGGGTGGAGAGAAGGGACGGAGTGAAGAGGAAGTTGTTGAGAGAGAGTGACGTCAATGGGTCTCGCATCCATGGCAAAGCGGGAATACTCTGTTGCTTTTCTTCGCCCATTTTGTCCCTGTTTGGATAAACAGCATATGGCATGAGAGTTTATACTAGATAAGATATTCGCATTTGGGTGTGTATATTCAAAAGTGTTTGAATGTACAACTACAAAAGCACTTATTCCTTAAAAAAAAGCACTTATTCCTTAAAAAAAAGCACTTATAAAGTGTTGTAATTTTGAAAACTTAATTAATTTTTTTGTATTCACCTATTGAAATTGTTGGAACAAATATCATGATACATCACAGAATGGGGTCATTAGAAATTCATCAATCACCATAATACCAAAAATTTATTTATGAATAACGATTAAAATTGAAAAACTCAGCAATAACATGTCATCACAAAACATTATTTAAAATTAAGCAAACCCTACTTCTCAATGACATGAACCATATCCAACAAGACTATTGCTAATAGTGGTACACTAATGGACATTTTATAACCGTCTCGGATACGATATAAAGTCAAACTCTTACCACCGAACATACACCTCAAACAAGATTAATTCAATATAAAGAAATAAATATACATAGAAAATTAAGTAATAGTATATAGTAAGTATAAATGCACAACGGTGTGAGTAAAGTGACGCATGACGCATATATCAAGCAGAAGCTAACAATGACAAGAATCTCATAGCATTTCACCATCGAATTAGAGAAAATTGAAAAGAATTGTAACGTAAATCTAGAAACTGAAGCAAAACGAAACCCTAATTTGAGAAGAATTAAGCGGAAGTGAGAGAGAGAAGATTGTACCTGGCAACGGTTGTGGGATCAACGGTGCCACCGGAGCTGATAACCTCTTCTTCTTTTTAACCCGGAAAGCAATTTTTTCAAGTTCAATATGTCTTCTCGCTTATTTTTTTAAAAGAGAAATGATATAAACACTGTTTCTCTAACATTTTAAATTTACGAGGGTGGTACCATATTTTGAAAAGGCTTAAATATATGTAAAAGTATTCCGCTTGTGTTTGGTTTTACACCTGCATCTTTTTTTATTTTAAAACCGATGACTTTTCGGTTTTAGTCTCTAACGTTAACTTTTGTTAGAAAAATGTTGTGCTGACAAACAACGGCAAAACACACTTATGTGGCCCGACAAATGACAAGTGATATGATTTGAGGGACCAAAACTAAAAATTCAAAGTTGTAGAGAATGAAAGTGAAAAAACGTAAACATCAAAATTTAAAATGTTAAAAACTAAAGATTTCATCTTCTTCATCTCTCTATTTTAAAAACCAAAAATTTTGCAAGGATGGATTTTAAATTCTTTTGTTACAGGGATGAAAAGCTTAATTCGGTATATTTGCACGGACCATTCAAATATTTTAGCCTTTTTTTTAATTAAATTTTCCAGTAACGATCTTCCCGTGATGACTGAAAAGCCAAATTCGGTATATTTGCACCGACCATTCTAATATTTTAGCCAAAAAAAATATCAACACAGTCTGTTCTCCATAATTTTTACAAATTCAGTGAAATCAATTCTTCCATCTTGGTTTTCATCAAAATTCTTCATCATCTTCTGACAATTCTTAACTACTAAACCTTCCTTCAATTCCAAAATACACATAACTCTTTGCAATTCCTTTGCATCAATAAATCCATCTTTGTTCTCATCAAAAACATCAAAAGCCATCTTCACTTCCTCAAACTTGGCTCATTCTCATCAAACAATTCAGAAAGTTCATTTGAACCATATTTTTCCTCAAGTTCATCACTTTCTGAGCTGCAAAAAATTCCCATTTTTGCCATCACCTTTTCAAATTCATCCCTCTTAATCTCTCCACTTTCTCTGCTAACATTTGATTCAGTTTCCAGTACCTGCTTCTCTTCCTTTACTTCTTAGTTTATGCTACATCTTAGTTTGTTTCTTAAAAGGATAACGTAACTCTTAGGAAGCATATATAACTGTGGCATATTCTAAAATCTTGTCTCTTAATGGAGGTAGAGTTCATTTTAAGGCAGACTCCACCTCATCCAATGCAGATAGGCGTAGAGGTTGGTTCAATGTGTGGAGCCACTTCACTCTAGTTCATGGTCCTGAGAAAAAGGCTAAATGCAATTATTGTGGTTCCTTCATTAAGTATAACGATGATACAAGTACAATGAGGACTCATCCAGGTACATGCACAAAAAATAGTAACAGAGAAACAAACAAAAGGTAAAGAACCACTAGAGAACGACAAGTAAGCTCTTCGCCGAGCTATTCTGAATTTGACCAAGAGGCATACCGAGCCCAACTCGTGAAAACATTTGTATCAAACCTTCGATCTTCCTTGTTTTGATTATCAAGTTTATTAGGATTTAGGGTCATTTTCAAAAAATAAAATTTTATTAGGCTCATGTGCTATCAAGTTTATTATCCATTTTCTTTCTCAAATAAGGGTGATGTGCTATCAAGTTTATCATCCAAAACTTAGCTCTTCAAGACATGCCAGTTTTCGGGATGTGCTATTATTAAAATCTAGTTTCAGTTTTTCAATGATACTGCATGTCCTACTTTATTTCTGTTAAAGATTCAGGGTATCATGCTCTTTGGCAAGAGGTTCTGGTGCCGAAATTTCGGATTCCGGCTTTTTTGAGCTCTCAAATGGGTTGCCAGAATATTTTTTCAAAACATTTAAATGGAGTATGGAAACACAGGTTTGTGAAGTTACATGGTATTCAATTTTAAATGGTCTTCAATTTGATTATGAATAATTTGTGCAGGTATTTTTGACAAGGCACATAGCAGAACAATGTTTTTGAGTTGATTCTTCTAGTTATAAGTGGTTTTAACAATGCAAATAGCACACAAATGTTTTATTGTATGTTGTTTTTAATGATTTTTTTACTATGACAGCACAAATGACTATATAATTGTCCATATCCATGTTTGTCTCTTTTAATCATTCATTCTCTTCTGTTTGTTGTGTGGTTTGTGCAGCCTTATAAGTGCATGTTTAGAATCGGGATGAATTTGACAAAATCACCGTGATTTTGTTGAAGTTCAAAGTATAACTCTTGCCAAAATCGCGGTTTCACTCTTTGATTCTGTCAAACTCACCACGAATCCAAAGATGCACATACAATGAAGTGATTGGTGCTTTCTAAGATGATGTACCATGGCTTAATCACAAAATAAACCACCCAATATTCATATTTCCAATAATTTTGTTGTTTGATTATAGTATTAATGCTAACATTATGCAGAAGAAAAGAGCTGAAAGAAATAAAAGAACATGTCAAAATAAACTCATATTATAGAAATCCTTTATACAGCGGAAAAAAACAAATCAACACAATCTATTTTCCAAAATTTTTACAAATTCAGTGAAATCAATTCTTCCATCTTGGTTTTCATCAAAATTCTTGATCATCTTCTGACAATTCTTAACTACTAAACCTTCCTTCAATCCCAAAATACACATAACTCTTTGCAATTCCTTTGCATCGATAAATCCATCTTTGTTCTCATCAAATACATCAAAAGCCATCTTCACTTCCTCCAAACTTGGCTCATTCTCATCAAACAATTCAGAAAGTTCATTTGAACCATATTTTTCCTCGAGTTCATCGCTTTCTGAGCTGCAAAAAATTCCCATTTTCGCCATAATTGTTTCAACTTCATCCCTCTTAATCTCCCCACTTTCTCTGCTAGCATTTGATTCAGTTTCCGATACCTGCTTCTCTTCCTTTACTTCTAAGTCACCGGAACAAAGTTGGCAGAGAAGGAAAAACCAAAAAGTTGAGAAAAACTTTTGTATTCTGATGAATAATGTTGAATATATGAAAAAATCTATCAAACCAAAAAAAGTTGAACATGAAGTTGAGTTGCTATCATCATTCTGTGATGTGTTCTCCTCTTCAATAAGACAAACAAGTTGGCTAAAAACCATATTTGTAGATATACTCAAAATTCAAAAATACAAATCAATATGTTGAATTCTATGACCCTTTTTGCAAGGTTCAAATTTTGTTAAATTGTTATTAAAGCGTTAAAAAATACAGATGAAAAAATGTTATTGTGGTTTGAAAGATTGCATGAAGGGTTGATTATATAGATGTGAAGGAAGGTGGATGACAAGTTCATGGTGGCTTATAATAATAAAAGTATATGATTTGTTATTTCTTGACAATATCAAAGGAAAGTTCTTGTTTTCTGAATTCCAGCATGAATGGAATTTCTTTTTGGTTGTTTTATAGTCATTGTCATGTTAGCCTGCCTTTTTCTTGTCTGTTTCTGGTTTGGTTTTGTCTTGAATACATTTTTATGTGTTGGCTTTTTCTTATGAAAATTAATGATGCACAAATTTTTCAGTAGTTTCCTAGAAGTTGTGCCTGCAATTGTGTCCAAGTCATACTCCCTTTGTTTATTTTTAAATATGGTTTTGTAGGCAATAAATATAGAATGCTTGCGACTTCTCTATTATAAATAACATAGGGTTTGTCTAACATGGGCAATATTAAAATTGTTAAAGCAACTAAAAGTAGATTTTTTTTATTGAAAAATAATTATTATTTATTAAAATGATACATATTTAATATTCAATGTACAAGTTCCAATGCAAACTTACATTTTTAAACTTCTTAACATATGTAAATTTACCCGTGATAGAAAAAACACATAACATGTTATAAAGATCTTTGGTTTAAAGGAGTATATTCCTAACATTTCTTAATGAGAGAAACTATTGCGTGGATTTTTTGACCACGTTCGGCGGTTCTATAAGGTTATATGTGACATATCGGCATACTCCTCCTTCAGAGTTAGAGTCAGTGTTAAGACTTGATGCCTCAGACTGAACCATATTTGTATTTTTTTTTTCTCTTTTTCTTTTTTCCTTTATCATTCAAAAAAAAAGGTCAAGATTTCATGACACAATGTGACTTAGAATTATTAATTACTACCTCCGTTTTTTTATAAGAGAATTGAATCAATAATAAAAATTAATGTATTTAACTTATGAATCTAATACTTCCGTTTATTTTAATTTATATATCTCTTATAGAAGAATCAAAGGAAGTATAATGATTTCCTCAAATACAAAATAAAAACTCTGAATAATGACACATTTGATAGCTTTGTATAGAATGCGAATTTTACCAATCCAATTGATTGAAACTTATTATGCAAATTTTGCAGATTTCAGTGTGAATTGTCATTTTGTCTCATATTTCTTCTCATTACTTTTGAGGTGGCACCAAGAATTAGACCCTTGTATTTATTGAAGAAAACAAAATTGGTTAGTCGTAGACCCGTAGTACCAAATTTGTAAAAATGAGGAGAGGCGCGTTGTACAAAAACAAAGGTTACCCTGTAGGCTATAGTGTTTGGATCAGATGTTAAGCAATAAGCAATAAGGAATGCAAACAGATAACAAGATGCGCCGTTAATTATTTTTAAATGACAAAACCAATCCTCTTAAATACAATGTTCATAAATGTAGAAGATCCAGTATTGTTATGTATAACATTTTGAATTCATTGTAGAAGGTAAACAACCTCTAGTGACTAGTGTTAGAAAGTCAAAAATGTTGAATGCAATTGGTATAACAATATGTTGATTATCATAACACGTTTTCTATATTTGGTCACTTTACTTGAAGCGGCATTGAGAGCTATTCACCCACCAGAAAAACTCTAGTTTCCAATCCCCACAAGAACATTTGAGGGCTAATGAAAGAAACTTTGCAAAGGTTTAATTCATTGCACGAACGTCATTTTCATGGTTGAAAACTTGAAATTTTCCACTGCGAGAGCAAAGCATTGGATTTTCTATGAAGCTGGTGAATTTCAATTTGCTTCTTTGAAAAGGTAAGAAAGGAAGAATTTGTGAAGACCTAAAAAGCGTGTGTCACCGTTTTGCAAGTCATGTGGACGGTTTTGTCCTCTTGCATCTCAAGTCTCACCCTGGCATGATCAGATCTTTCTTCGATGTTAAGTAAATTTTAATTGTATATAAAAAATAAATGATTTAATTTGTGATTGTTGTAAATTTTGCATATATTTTAAAAGTTTAAAAAAAAAAAAAACGGGGAAAGTTTTAAATGAATTGTCTCTTGTTTTTAAGCGTGAAATATGAATACTATAAAAAATAAAAAATAAAAAAGCGTGAGATATGAAGGAAAGAAATTGTTATTAGTAGTACTGTAACTTTGTGGTGTTTGGTAATCATGATTGCTTAATTCATATACACTTTTAGACGTAGTAAAACTATTGGTATGGTTTTCATATGATTTTTTTCAACAAAGCTTTCAATCACTCAGATATTTAGGAGTGATTTTATTGTATTATAATTTTTAGTTTTTCTTTTTTTGCTAGGGTTGGAGATACCATTGTTTTTGTGTTTTGTTTAAAAATTTTAACTTTGTAATTTTTCGATCCTAACATTCCTTGTACTTTAATCGTTTGTTTTTAATATATTATCTTTTTGGCCTTTTAAAAGAATAGTTTTATTTATGATAATATTTGACTATAGTAAAATCATTTTGGCATATAATAATTTTGATTTAGTTTAACCCACTAATCTTTTTTCTTCGTTTAATTTTTTTTACAAGTTTTTCTCTATTTAGTTTCATATGTATATGTGAACCTACTCCACATTGGAAAGATTATTTTATATCGTGAGAGATGTGCATATATGAAACAAATAAATCATGATAGATAGTATCCACAAGTTATAGTTTATCTGACAAAAAATGGTAAAATTGATAGGTCGGATGTTATGATTGAGGTTCGAACCCACACTCCTTCACTTATGTTTGTGACTTTCAAATTGCTATTGTCGGGCAATTGAATCTGAAGTAAAAATATCAGTCACAAGAAATGTGGTTTGAGTTGTTATTCTTTGAAAAATTTGGCCTCTTCTCAACTTTGAAAAGAAACTCAAACTTTCTAATTTGAAATATATATCAAAATAAATTTGATAAAGAAGAAATTGGATGAATGTGTTTGCTTATGAACTATCAAATAAAGATATAAAGGATTGAGAAGATGTCACAAAAATCTATGAAATTTTCCAATATGTTGTTATAGATACCCTTTCAAAATACTCCACTCTTTCTTATTCTTTTTTTGGTTTACCTAACCATACAATTTTTGGAAAACCTCTTCAGAGACTCTGACATTCTCACAATCCACCTTTAACTCCTTGAAGATGATTGTGATGTCCTAACAACTAGTTACAATAGTTGTTTGGGATTTTGATCTAGCAATGATTAATTTCATCTCACATTGGCAGTTCAATCTCATCCTTTAGTGGTGAAATTGAAATCTTACAAATACACTTAAAATGATATGCCAAAGGTATAATGGAAACGTGATTGTATTTGAGATTGTTATCTAATGTTTGAAAAATGAATGTCAGGTTTAGAAATGATTTTGATATTTCTCAAGTAATTTGTTATTTTTGCTTATGATCTTTTTCAGATATGATATATGACTCTCTTTTGCAAAAATACTTGTTGATAGATGTGAGTTTAGAGTTGTATGTCTCATTTGAATATGGTCGTTAGAAAACTTGTTCTTTGCCTCGATGACCAAATTTCTCCAAAAACTTACAGTTTTTCCTTGTTCTTTACTTCTCATCTTCTAATCCATGAATTTGATCTTCTAGCACCTTTGGCTATGTTCTATAATTCACTGATTACAATGACTGTGGTATCTCTTGTCTCACCAGCTATATTCAGATTTCAATCACAAAGATAAAATTCAGCCAAGTCCTTTGCTATTCAATCTGAATTCCACAAACCCATTGAATTTTATGTAGCGTTTCTTCTTTGTTTTCTCAAAGCTATGACCCCGCTGATCCTTTGAGGTGTCCACTTTTTCGATGAAGTGCTAACATTTTGACATTAGAAGGGTTGAGTTTTTATCAGTGGTGATACAAAGTTTGAGCTAAAGATATCATTGTCTACGAGAGAATATTACAATATACTCCCTCCGTTCTAGATTATAAGAAAAAAAACTCATTTTCTATGTCCCAAATTATAAGCAAAAAAGACCAACTTTTATCGTACTTAATTATGTTGTTTCAAAAAATTATCTTTTCCAAAGAAAAATTAAATACAAAGTGCATTTAATTTGCTCTCTCTTTCATTTTCTCAATAACTAATAACCAACAACCAATGGAAATTGTTTTTACAACTTCCTATAAAACTTCCTATGTTACAAACTTATATGTTTTAGTTTTCTTAACAAGTGTGATTTTTTTTTTTTCCTTATAATATGAGGCGGAGGGTATGTTAATTCAAATGTACCAAGACAACTTGATTTCTTTACGACATGATCTAAAGTCACTCTTCTTAGTGGATTTACAATTAAAACTCTAAATGTATGTTTGTGGATTTTTAAGATATTAATAATTAATGAACTTGTCTTTTTCGTCTTTTCTTTTCTCTCATTCATGGATGTTCCACAAAAGCATCTCATGATACCATATGCCAATGAATATTTGATTTGCCTTGGGTTCCATTGAATTGGTCTTGATCCATATATAATCTCAGTCTTTGACCGTCAACTTTATCCATGATTTATTTGGTTTTGATCCTTTTGATCATAGAACATTGAATGATAGGTCACTTAAACCTTTCGTGATGATGCTTCTTGACATTGAAGATGTAACCTCTGAACTATCTTGATTACTGACCCCAAGGCTATGCTTTGCTTCCAGAAGATGTGATTTTCTTTGTTTTGCTTTGCTTAGCTTAGTTTCCCTTCGTTTCATGAAGGCTTGCTTGCTTTGGTGTGGTCTAGAAATTGACTTTGACTTGATGAACTTTGACCATAACATGCTTTAGTGAAATCTTCTTTTCCTTAAAGTTTTTTTCCTTCAAAGATACAATGATTATATAATTAACATTAAATGATTATACTAAAGTTACTTCCTCGAAATCCATGTACACTTACTTCACACATTAAATATCAATCAATAATGGCTCATGGTTAACGAGCTCTACCAAGATAAATTATTGAGGAGAACTTGAATTCAATTTATGTATAAAAATATTCTTAGACAAACTTTACTTACGTCCGACCAAACTCCAGATTACTAAGACCTCTTTTTCTTAAAAACGAGACGGTTACTATATATAGTACCTGAACCAAATTCTAACAAAGGCAACCCTTGAACCTACGCATGCATAAGCTTGCATTGTACGCCCAACACCTTTCATGGTCCTTATTCCTAGTATGCTTTAGCTGCTAACCCCTCCATCTTATGGACTCAAATACAAGCACAAAAATTAAATAAAGAAAAATAGTAGTTGATAGGGTGTTTAATATAGACTCTATTAGATTGATCAGTAGTTTGATAATTAAAGTTTAATTTCTTTTACTTCAAAACATTAAGAAAAATTAATTTTATTAATATACAGTTAATTAATACTATGAATTTATAACCGGCATGGAGAAATGAGAACCACAAAATTTGAGTGAGATTGTTTGTAGGCTGCATATTATTTCACTATTTTGAGAGAAATTAATTCCTAATACTAAACCATGTACAACAACAAAATCGCAGTCTCAATCAAATATGTTTTCTCTCTTGCTAAAAAAACGTTGACCCTAATTGTAATGTCAATTTTTTACTGGTATAATTATAATGACATTGTCCTTAATTAATTGTTACAAGGGACCCTTTTGTTAATGGCACTGAAAGCGTCGTTAAACTATATTGTCGTCCCATTAGTTTCCATTTACAATGTCATCTCCTGAGTGCATGTCTCATTGAGATTATAATCTGTTTTTATATATGGATTAGAATATTTTGTTGCGCTATCTTCAATAATGTGTTTAGTTATAAAACAAATGGTGATTAATGACCGATTAAGATAGCAAAATTTTGAAATTTTAAGAACTAAACAGTATGGTCTATGTAGCATAAGAACTAAACAGTATGGTCTATGTAGCATTCAAGCCACTTAGCCTTTAAGACCTAGGCGAAATACTCTCTTCCTCCTTCATCCTTCCAAGAGATCAAGGGGGATTTAGGTTTTTTTTTTTTTTTTGGGTCAGAAATCAACCCTCTCAGTTGTTTTTTCTTCTCGTTCCATCTAAATAAGTGATTTTCACAACATTTTAGTTTTTTTATTGTTTTTTCTCCTGGTTTCTTTGTTTAAGTGTAATAATGTTGTTTGATTTTCCATTCCGTTGGGTGTTCGTTCGAGTTAGATTGGTGGATTTTCTTCATTTAGTATTCGTTGCAAATTCAAGCAATGACTTTGATTATTTTTTCGACGTTACAATATCTTTATTTTAGTATGCTTGTAGGCATTTTTTCATTTTTTGCTATAACATGGGTTTGTGAGTAGGTTCTCATGTTTATCATTTCTTGTTTTAAAGACTTTTAAATTTGTATCTAATTTCTCAATCAATGTGATTTTTATTAATTAGAATGAATATAAATATGATTTTCTTAAGTAAACAAAAAGAGTTTTGGTCTCTGAAATGAGTAAAATTTTAATATAAAACAATATTGAAAACTGGGATTATGATGTAGAACAAATTTATGGGTTAAATTGAAAATTAAATTGTAATTCTATACAATGTTGTGGTGGAACTTTATTTAGCCATTCATTCTTTGCAATTGAGATATTTTTTCTTCCTTTGTGTCAGGTATGAGAGTTATGTTTTTAGAACCAGATTTGACGTTTTTGCTAGAACAGCAATTAGTAACATAAGATTAAAAGAAAGTGAAAGTAAAGGACACTGGACACACCATCTTTGCTAATGCAATTTGGTTAATGGTGCCTACATATGCAGTGTCCTATATATATAAGACACTGAAGAAGGCAAGGGGCAGATGCTAGCTATTTTAAGTTGAAGTGGATGCTAGCTATGTTAAGCTGAAGTATAGTAGCAGTACTGTATATATTGTCTGGAACACTGAAACATTAATTCATCACATCAATACAAACATAATTATAGCTGCTCTATAATTGCAGAGATAGACATTATTGGCTGAACTGCGTTAGCAAAGATGGTGTGTCCATTTTCTTTTACTTTCGCTTTAGTTTGGTATTTTAGACCGAAACTTATGCTCGGTTAATTTAATTGATGTGGATTGAAGTTTTAAGCTCGTCATATTATTGATTGGGTTCCTAAACTCCATTTAAATTTTACTTTTTCATTCCAACACTTTAAAGAAACCACCTCCAAATGGGTCGACTGAGTACACTGGCACAACCTTTGCATGCTTAGGGAAAATGACATCGTTGCTTGCTTCCCACACAAACCCAAAATACAGCATACAAATCATGGCATCTGGACTGCCCTACCTCAAGAATCGAGAGACATCAACAAACAAAGGAAAATCACTAATCCAAAGTTAAATCTACGTCACAATTAATTTTAGTGGGTGATACAATTATCCTAATCTCATCTGGTAGCCTTAACACATCTTCTCCAAATAGTATGTGTGAATTTCCACTCATGAGGAAAATGTCAACGGGTCATGAACAAGTTGGCTAATATTCCATTTCAAATGGGTCCATGATATATACTATGGAGTATTAACAACACAAAAGAGCATGCAGGACCAAATACATACCGTTCAATGAAATTAATCAATAAAGGAGAACCCTTTAGCATTAATGCATCTTAATTAAAAACTTTAAGGTAAGAGGTTAACGGATCCATCTACTTTTTCAAAGTCTTCATTTTGTATACACCACCAAAAAAGTCTTTCATTTTGTATAATATTAATATCATGCCTCTTACCTACTTTTTAAGCATACAACTTGCTCCATTGCTTGCTGCACCACCACGAGATTATCATGTACTGGCTACTAATTAATTATGAAAATGTATCTTTCGATATATTCGTGGTCCAGTTAATGTAATTCATCCTCGGAATATGTTGTTATCGTGTGCATTTGCCTGTCGGCAAAATAATGCTAAATTGTGATGTGTGTTTTTGTATAAACCACTCTTATTATCTGAAAATAATCAAGCATGCATATGCATTTTAGTGATAAGGAAAATTAACAAACCAAAATTTGGGAATGATGAGGAAACACATTATCTTGGAGTGGTCATTGGGTGTGGGAGAGGCAATTCGCTAAAAAGAGGCAAAGGTGTTAAAACTAAGAAAGGTGGGAATTGTGCATGGAATCTTAGGTGGAGAATGGAGTTGTGCCAATAAGAAGTAGAATTGGTACCGTATCTTTTAACGAATTGAGGATGATTACTTTTAGAGATGATGGTAGAGATGACATTTTTTGGACCGACGATTTTATCAAATTGAGGATATGGTTATTCTTGGTAGACTTTCTACTCACGGAAACCTAGTATAGGGTGGTTTTGGTGGAAGGAGTTAGTTCAAATTGCGTATTTTGCCTGAATAATCTTGAGTTGGGGATCATTTGTTATATAGATGTAGCTTTGCTGGGAGAGTTTGGTACTCGATTTTTAAGTAGATTGGAACGAGAGTAATTTTACGCAAAAATGTGGTCTCTCTTCTTGACTATTTTTTAAATTTCTCATGAAATAAAAAACACTAGAAATTAAGGGCTAACTTGGATTTGACACACTACATTTCGAAAGATATGGGAGGTTTGATGTGAGATTATTTTCTCTTCGAACAACCCAATGGTGGAAGAGACAATA
Organism: Medicago arabica; assembly: GCA_946800305.1. Classification (NCBI taxonomy): domain Eukaryota; kingdom Viridiplantae; phylum Streptophyta; class Magnoliopsida; order Fabales; family Fabaceae; genus Medicago; species Medicago arabica. Next base: position 47,043,738 of record OX326970.1, read on the forward strand.
GATGTCATCAAGTCAACCTTTTAGAGGTGGTTTCTAGCTAGGAAAAAAGGGATGCCTTGCATATATTTTGAATGGTTTTCAAACCCTCTTCTTTGTTTTGATTCTTGATTGAGGTTTTGTTTTTTGGTGGGTTATACTTAAACTGATTTTTGTGGGTTAAGTATTCTTTGTACTTCTATCATATGTATCTTATAAAATTTGATTTAAAAAAAAACTTGGCTTACAAAGTTTTAACATAATACAACACTCAAGTGGTTGAGGAGTTCAATACAAAGATATGTCACAAAATTATTGCATTCGAAGTAGCGATGTTTGCATGGTAAGTTATCCAAAATCGGATACCTTTGAAAAATAACTTATTAGAAAATGAATCATTGACAAACTCGGAATTGTGAAGGAGGATGTGGTGATCAAGAGACCGCATGTCATTTATACATGGTTTGAATATTTGTGGAGTATTTGAAAGACTAAAAATTAGTTGGGGTGCATAATTACAGTATCATAATGGATCTTTCTGAGTTTTAGAGGTTTGTTGCTGAGATTTGAAGTAGCTAAACTTTATTTATATTTCAAACTTGTTTTAATCCATTCTGGAACATCTTGACGTGTTCTTTCTTTAGACCTTGAAAAATATAGCAACAAATGGAAAAATTCGTTTAAAGGTACAATCTATAGCTAAAAATAGGTAGTATTAGGAAGGTATAATTGGAACTGACCGGTGACAAGAAGTGCATTAAGTGATTATTAGTTGGGTCGTGAATGCAAGCAAGCATTAAGTGATTGACAAGAAGTGCATTCATGAAAATAGATCGATAATGCTAAGCATACCATCCATAATATAATTAGTGGTGACAATATTTCAAACATTGATACGTGCTAATGTGTGTGTATATATATATATTTTATTTTTTTTAAGAAGCTAAACTAGCCCACCTAAATTGGCATCAGAGGAAATCGAATCTGAGACCTCTCCTCGAGGTCTCAAGTCAATACCACCAGACCAATCCAAGTAGGTTTTAATCATGAACTGTTTTTTCATTTTTTTGGGTGGCCAAGGTTCGAACCCCGGACCTTGCATATGTATGTATGTATGTGTGTGTGTGTCTATATATATATATATATATATATATATATATATATATATATATTTTAAGAAGCCAAAATGAAAATTATAACTACCAAGAGCAATTCATCTCGCACAAGGCGTGCAAGGAGAATCACACCTCAAAACGTGCAAAGAGAATCACACCTCAAAATAATACAAAGTCCAGGGGTTGGAGGTGGGGGGCCGGAGTGTTTCTTCGTGGTGGCGGGCGGTTGGTAGGATCCGTGACGGGGTGGGTGACATAGGTGGTGGGTGGTTTGGTGATAATGTTAGGCGGCGTGTGGGTGATGGGGAGACGACGTTCTTTTGGACGCATAGGTGGTTGGGAGGCTCCCCGCTTTGTGAGCGTTTTCCGCGCTTATATGACCTGACCGAGAACAAATCTATTACAGTAGCTTCTTTGTTCTCTAGGGGTCTGGAGGTTGATGGGGAGGGTTGGAGGTGGAGGCGTAGGCTTTGGGCGTGGGAGGAGGCCCAGTTAGAGGAGTGTAGGGTGTTACTGCTTGATCTTCTTTTGGTTCCTACTGTTTCAGATTCCTGGGAGTGGCTTCCTGATGTTGCAGAGGGTTACTCTGTGAGGGGAGCTTATGATTTGCTGACTGGTGGTGATGAGGCTCAGCTGGATATTCCTGTCGAGTTGGTGTGGCATCATCAAGCTCCTGTGAAGGTCTCGGTTTTTGCGTGGCGGCTGATTCAAGATCGTCTTCCAACAAAAGCCAATCTGGCTTTACGAGGTGTTTTAGCTACGGGTGATGCTCTGTGCGTTTCGGGCTGTGGTCACGTCGAGACGGCTGCTCATTTGTTCTTAGCTTGTCCCGTGTTTGCTCCTCTGTGGCAGCAGGTGCACGGCTGGATTGGTTTTGATGGTGTGGATTCTAACGTTGTTGTCGACCATCTAGTGCAATTTTCTTCGCAGATCGGTGTTGGCAAAGCAAAGCGGTTGTTCTTGCAGCTCATCTGGCTTCTCTGTACCTGGGTGATGTGGAATGAACGTAACAATAGATGTTTTAATAATATTGTAACTATTGTGCCTCGCCTGCTAGATAAGGTCAAATTGCTAGCCTTAGGTTACTTAAAGGCGAAAAAAGTGGTGTTTGTTTATGGCACGCATAGCTGATGGTCAAGCCCTTTAACTTGTTTGGGTATTGGCTAATTTGTTTGCTGTTTTTGTTGTTCGTGAACTCTTGTAACTTGTAGTGGTATCCTAGGCACTCCTTGTGCTTGGGATCTGCTGGTTTATTGGTGATATATATAATTCCATTTTGATTTCTTCAAAAAAATACAAAGTCCAAGTATCTGTTGTCAAACAATACACACATGAAAAAGAAAAAATAAACATTACTCCATAACATCCATGCAAATTAAAGGGTGCCGCCGCCTGTCATTATAATTGAAAGCTGAAGTTAGCCTTTTAGCATTTAACTAAGAAAAAGACAAAAACTTTTCATTGTCAAATAGTTGTCCCAAGTCTTCTGTTTTATCTTTGAAGATCTTGTTGTTTCTTTCCTTCCAAATGATCCAAACGCAAGCATGCCATATCACTTTGAAAAGAGAATGGGTAAAACACGGTAACTCCGCCATGTGGTCAAACTGATGAAGATGATCACGGACAGAGTCTGGAGAGATGAATGAAATACCAAGCCACTGATAAACCCTGTGCCATATACTGCAAAAAATGTCGCAACGGACTTGGAGGTGACATGACGTCTCCGGGGAGCCACATCCACCAATGCAATAAATGTCGTCATGATGAATAGATATCCTACGAAAAAGATTGTCTTTGGTGGGAAGTCTGTTGCGGAGAAGCCGCCAAATAAATATAGAAACCTTTAACGACACTTGCTTCAGCCTCGCTGCATCATAAAGACCACGCTCCAGAGATGTGTCAGAAAGCGTAAGAAACTGATAGGTCCCCTTAACGGAGTAACCGTTAATAGGATCCAGAACCCAACACCACCTGTCAAGAACATGATCCTGCAAAACAATAGAACACATCAAGGAAGAGCACTCCGTAACCATTTCATCCTCCCACGCCAACAGACGCCTCCGCCACTCCCAGACATCACCGCCATCCACCCACCCTCTTCTAGCCATCTCCCTCACCGTCACCCCTTTATTTTCACGCAAATCAAATAAGCAAGGAAAACACAAACTTAAAGGAGCGCCCTCCACCTAGTTGTCGAGCTAAAAATAGGTGATACTCCCTCCACCAACCACTCTACGAATATTCTTCTCAAGCCAACTCCCCTCCCCTAAATCGACACCACCACGGATACCAGACAACATCCTCCACCACACCGAACTATCCCTCCCCCCTCCTTCAACCGCCCTCCCTCCTCCCCGTACCTAGCCTTTAAGACTCGATGCCATAACCCCTCCTTATCCAGTAACATACGCTAGCACCACTTCCCAAGTAAAGCAACATTAAATTCCCTCAACTTCTGAACTCCTAACCCTCCCTCCTCCTTTGATAGACAAACATAATTCCAGTTCACCGAAGCAATTTTTCTAATACCCTCACCACCCAAAAAAAAAAAATTAAATAAAGATTCGATAGAAGAAATTATACATGTGGGAGCCCTGAAGAAAGAAAGAAAGTAAACCGGGATAGTAGTTGTTACTTATCATTAAAAAATTCGTTTCAAATTATAAGTTGTTTTTGCCATTTCACACGTATTAAAAAAAGTAATTAATTGTGTATGAAAAAGAGATATTATGAATTGTTTAATAAGTGGTATGAAAAAAAATAATTAAAGAATTGAAATAAAAGAGAATAATAAATAGTTAAGGATATAATAAAAAAAATATTAATGTTTCATTGTTATCGTAAAACAACTAATAATTTAAGACAAAGGAGTATATAATTAGTTGTTTTTTTCCCATAGATTTTGTGATAGGTGCTGGAATAAGAAAAATAATTTTATCTATCATGCGATAAATTTTTATCTTTCGTATTTTTAATAATTATTTTCATGAATAAATTTATTTTGAGTAACTAAATCTACATCATTAAGAAAATGTTAAAGACTACCCATTCGTTTGGCGACTTTTTATAAATAGTTTTTAAAATTTAATTTATGTTATGTATTAATCAGTGACCATTCATTTGGTAACTTTTATAAATCGTTCTTAAAATCAATCAGAAAACGATTTATTACCAACTTGATAATAAAATGTCAACCATTACCTATCCTCCCTCGTTTCTTTGTGAGTGAAACTCCACCTCCTCTTTAAGTTATTCTTCTCCTTCATTCATCGAGGAAGGATGATTTTAGGTCATTTTTTTAACTTAGAATCACTTTTATGCATCTTTTTCTCTCTTTCTTTCAATTCAAATAAGTAGTTTCAACATATATCAAGTTTTTTATTTTGTGTTTTTTTTTATTTCGTCTTCTAAATGTGGCGTTGTGTTGCTTGTCGTCTTGTGCGGCGTTATTTGATTTTGCGTCTTGTTGCGGTGTTTGTTTGGTTCTTATTGTAAGAGCGGCTTGAGTCACTTACATATTCAAGTGTCAACGTTACATATCCGAAGACAAGACAGTTGTATTCCGTTGACTTGGATTATATCATATTATTTGTAGCCATTTTGCTCATGTATGCTATTAACTTGAGTGTTGTGAGTTTGTTCACAAATTCACTCTTTACGTTTTTAGCGATGTTGAACATATTATTATATCAAATGAATTTTAGAGAAACTTGATAGTAGACTTGAGAGTAGGTTGCTTAATTGCAAATTTGCAATTATTTTTTAATAAATCTTACCTATAATTAGTATACGGATAGTTCACTATACTATAATGCATAACATTTTCCTTAAAAAAAAAATACATAACATAAAATCCCTAAAAAAAAAAACAGAACATAAAAAAAGTTTGTGGCAAATTTTTGTTTTCTTACTAGAATGCTAGAATGCTTCAAGGGTCGCGCTAGTTTGTGTATTTTTTTTTTGGTCAACATTATTGTTGTGTATCTAATACGACCTATCTTTTTTTTTTTTGGTTACTTGTCTTATTTTTTTAATAAAAAATAAATTTCACAGTAATAAAAAACTGAGAATAAAAAATATTTTATTTAAATTTACTGAAATATAAAAGTATATCGTTAAATGTTACTACTGTACTGCATGAAAAACGATTGCATTTGCTTATTAAATATAGGGTGATACATTTAATGGTATTAAAGTCTGGTTGTCTGTAGGCCACGGTTGAATCTATTATTTGCTCTTGTTGTATTTTTGACAATGTATGAAGAAGATGTTATATGTCCCATGGTATAGTTGTTTGTTTGCCTTTAAAAATATTTCATGTGAATTTTCGGATTTGATCTTGAATCTTCACAATTTTTTTGGTGTGGAAATATTTATTTGAGTATTCGTTGGTTTAAAAATATTTCATGTGAATTTTCGGATTTGATCCTGAATCTTCACAATTCTCTTGGTGTGGAAATATTTATTTGATTATTCGTTGGTCACTAGATCAATTATAAAATCAAGATTATTTTAGATTTTATGACTTTGATTTTTGATTTTATTTTTTAAAGGTTTATGACTTTGATATGGTGACTGACTAATTTTTTCTATAGGATTTTTCTAACATGTGCAAATTTGCACATGTTAAGAAGTTTAAATGAAAGAACATGCATTGTAGGCTAATTAAGCTAAGAGTCTGTGATTTCTTGCATGCTGAAATATGAGGTTTATTGGGGTTTGAATATAACTTGAAAAGAGCATTTTACTCATATTACAGTGGAGAGCAACTCAAATACATTTTCATTAATGAAATTTTCAAGTTTAATGGGAATATATCTCTACCTCGGCGCTCCAAATACGGCAACTATTGAAGAATAGTGGGCATGTTCAAATCAACGATATTTGATATAAGAAAAAGAGAAGTATTGAAAGACTTACAAATTTCAACATCTCTATAAATCAATTGAATTTGTTTGTTTTGGAGACTCCTTTCACCAAGTTTCAAAAACTAATGTTTGATGATATTTTTGAGGCTTGCACATATAATAATGTTATTTTCCTATTTATACTTCTCTACTTGAAACATAAATGTGTTGATTAATGAAAGTTATGAAACTAACCCTCAATTTACTAGTATTAAGTCATAAAGATGAATGATATTTTTGATTCAAATGAAAAAAATGTGTATTTGTTAATTTACACCTTAGTATTCTTAGATAGATATACACCATTAATCATATATAGACCTAGTTTAAGCAAGTGATTTAGTTCAAATGGTCTATCAGTTTTAACAAAGCATAAAATGAGTCACTAAAATCACATTTTTTGTTTAACCCTCCAATTCATAAGAAAATAAGCTCCTGATAAATCATAATGGGTACATAAAAACCATTCTAATCAAAATTTGTTCTACTCATGAATTAAGCTGAGCCTGAGTCACTAGAATCACTACAGCAACTTGGTAATTTTGTCATCATATTTTGAAGAAGAAAAAAAGGTACGGAACTTGTTCTCTCAAAAATGATGCGGATCTTGTCCCGAAAAAAAAAGTCAAAACCCGAAATTTAATGGGACAGGTGAGATTTTTAATATGTAGCGTTATTTGTTGCATTTATTTCAATTCCTGATTTTCTTTTTGGTTTTATTTTTCCTTCACCACATTTTTAATATTGTACAGAGTTGTGAGAATAGAACGGTTCGAAATCACACCAATACTTGTAAAGATGTGTGGAGCAAAAGGTAGTGGTAATCCTAAGTCTAAGTGTCTTCAAACAACAACAAAAAAAAAACCAGACCTAAAATCTAAGTGTATAGCTTAAAACAATGACACTAACAAACATGAAGATAAGAAAACAAACACACACAATATGACCTAATATGGGGGAGAGAGCAGTTCTCCAATCCACTATGATAAGATGTTACAAAAGGTTACAAGAAATCAGTCTTCAATCCTAATCTCTACCCTTTGTCTTGACCCACCTCACTCATATGAACCTACAAGAGATTATATTAGAGGAAGCTTATGATCCTTCCAATGATGTAATCTCACTACCCAAGGTGTTTACAATGTTTAACCCAACCCAAGAGTCTATCCCTACAAAGGTACTCAACCCTCAAGTTCCCCCCTTTGTGAACCCTAGACCTCTTGCTTCAGCTCACTTTGAAAGAATGCAGAAATCACTTAAACACTTAACACATAAGTGTATAATCGAGCCACGATTTTCCACTACCGTGCCACAATTTCCTCTTTTTAGCCGTTGTGAATAGTCACTTTCAAAACAACTTGCTCAAGAAGTTGTCTAATCGTGTCACGATTTCCCTATGACAAAAACACCCGTTCTACCAACACAAAGTGGTTCTTCGTGGTGGCGGGAGGTATGTAGGATTCGTGATAGGGAAGGTGACATAGGTGGGAGATGGTTCGGTGATAGCGCTAGACGAAGGGTTGGTGATGGGGCTGCAACGCTCTTCTGATCGCATAGGTGGTTGGGAGGGACCACGCTCTGTGAGCGTTTCCCTCGTTTATTTGACTTGGCTGAGGATAAATCCATTTCGGTAGCTTCTGTGTTCTCTAGGGGTTTGGATTTGGATGGAGAGGGATGGAGGTGGCGCCGTCGTCTGTGGGCGTGGGAGGAGGCTTTGGTAGAGGAGTGTAGGGCTTTACTTGTTGATTTCTCTTTGGTTCCTAATATTTCAGATACCTAGGAATGGCTTCCTGATAGTGCAGAGTGTTATTCCGAGCGTGGCGCCTATGATTTGCTGACGGTTGGTGATGATTCCCAGCTGGGTTTACCAGTGGAGATGGTATGGCACCATCAGGTTCCTGTGAAGGTCTCGGTTTTTGCGTGGCAGCTGATTCGGGATCGACTTCCAACGAAAGCTAACCTGGCTTTCCGCGGAGTTATTCCTGTTGATGATACTCTTTGTGTTTCTGGATGCGGTCACGTGAAGACGGCCGAACATTTGTTTTTATCGTGTTCTTCATTTGCACCTTTATGGCAGCAGGTGTGCGGCTTGATAGGTTGTGATGGGGTGGACTCTAATGTTATTGTAGATCATTTGGTGCAGTTCTCATTTGGCAGGTGTCGGTAAAGCTAAAAGGTCATTCATGCAGCTCACTTGGCTCTTGTGTACTTGGGTGGTGTGGAATGAACGTAATAATCGTTTGTTCAATGATATTGTTACTAATGTGCCTCGTCTGTTAGATAAGGTAAAATTGCTAACATTAGAATGTTAAAAATGCTATGTTTGTTTATGGCACGCAGAGTTGGTGGTCTAGCCCCTTTAAGTGTCTGGGCATTGGCTAATTTGTGTTTTTTCCTCTATTTGATGTAACTGAACTCTTGTATCTTTTAGTGGTCTCCTAGGCATGCCTTGTGCGTGGGAGCTGCTGTTTACTGTGATATATAATTCCATTTTGATTTCTTCAATAAATGTGTAAGCTCCAGCCATTGGACTACTAGACAAAAAAATTAATAATCTTTTCAGATTTTTCTTTAAAAAAAAAACTCTTAAGATTTGTCCTAGTCTATTTGTTACCGTGCTTTTTAGTATAAATTACTTTTTTAGAGGAATATCTATTTTTTAAATAAAAAAATTGTTTCAGTTGGAAAGTTGTATCGAGAAGTTTTTCCATAAATTTGATTTTGATAATTGATTTTTTTTTTTCTTATGAGAGAAACGATTTTCAATTTGATATCAACATAAACTTCATTTTTTTTAAACTCTAAAGATTAATTTTCAAGGCTTATTATTATTAGTTGATTCAGGGACTATTATTTTATATAAAATGTGCATGTTATTATCTATACTGTATAAACCCACTTGGGTTGGCCTAGTGGTATTGGCTTGGGACCTGAGAGTGTGTTCCTCTCAAGGTTTCAAGTTCATTTTGGACTCGCTTTTTTGGTATTTCATTTATATCTTTAAACAAAAAATTCTATAATAATTGTTATATTGTTGATGTTATTAAAAAGATAAGAACTTTTGTTATATTTGTTAAATCATTGTTGTCATTAAAAAAGATAAATAGGCTAAAATGTGGTTTTGATCCTTGCAAATATGTCTCGTTTTGGTTTTAGTCCTTGTAATTTTTTGTGTGTGTAGTTTTTGGTCCCTGCAAATATGTCTTGTTTTGGTTCTGGTCCCTAACCCCACTTTTATGATGATTTGCACACGCGACATATGATGACTGAACCCATTTTGTAGAAAAATAGTCTCTGCAAAATATTTTGATTTTTAAAAAGGTCCATGGGACTATTTTCAAGAACAAAATATTTTGCAGGGACCAAAAACTACAAAAAAATGTCAGGGACTAAAACCAAAACGAGACATATTTGCAAGGACTAAAACCTTATTTTAACCGATAAATATGATTTGTTACAATTGAAAGTCACAAATATCAATACTTATAATTTTAATTTATATCAAAAAAATTATATAAAATATTGTTCGTAATTTACACGCAAATTTTCTATAAAATATCATTGATATTCTACACACATTAGCGTAATAAAAAAAGCAGAAAAAAGAACACATTCGTCTTTCCACTAGTTTTCTATAATATGAATTGTGATAATATTTTATTTCTCAAAATAATTGGAAAGCTATATTTCAAAATAAACCAATCTATCTGTTGAAGGTAAACATATTCGATGATCATTTGAAACAACACATCAACACCTCTCATAAACTTGGAACTTGAAAGACTTTTTTTCCTCTAATTATGTGATGTGAATTTGTATTATTATTAAGAGTTTAATTAGTACGCTCTTTCAATAAACATTTATTTCACACATATATTAATTGATAAATATGACAACTCATATTTTCATATCTACGAATTAATATGTCAACACATTATTAGATGCATGTGTATAACAATTGTACATTAATATAGTATATTACTTAAATTATATTATTAGTAAAAAAATAATATTTCTAGCTAAATATATCCATATGTTTCTTAGAACGTTCTATCAAATGCTTTAATAGTGTGTCTTCTTCTACGTGGTTGGTGGTAACCCTCGTTCTGTCACTTCTCTCTCAAGCTATTTTCCTTTTCCATGATATAAATATATAATTATTTTTATTCTTTTCAAATTTCCTTTGTTTTCTTGCCTATAAAAAGAAACCATCGAGGGTATAGTTTTTCCATCAAAAACAAGGAAGCATTATAGAGCTTTGTTATATACTATAACAAAATAAACTTTAGCACATGGACATGGAGATGGAGAATAGTGATAGAGAAAACCAAAAAAAAAGTGGTAGCTTTAGGAAGAGTAGCTTTAGAAAGGGTAGTTTCAGATTGGGAGGAAAAGATCACACAGTGGTTGAGTTAGGTAGTATTGACACACAAAAACTTCTCTTAGAAGGTGGTGGAGGAGAAATAAGAGAGAAACAAAAAACTCTCACAAACTCTCTTTCTCTTAGGCAGATGAAAACCCTCACTGCTCTCTCAGATACTATCTTGCCTTCTATCAATGACTTTGTTCCTGTCTCCGACGACGACGAATCCGCTGCTACCTTCTACCGTATTTCAGCTTCCATGGCTGGAACACCTGAACGTGTATATTTTCTCATATATACCTTGCTACCTGCAACTCATAAATCTCTTAAACCCCCGGTTAAAATTATATTATATATCCTATATATTTATCACAAATATATGTTCACATTTTCTTAGAAAACATTTGTGTGTGTCTATATATAATAACGTTTTTCAGTTTATTTTTTGCATATAACTTTTTATACATAGTGGAATTAAATAATAGCTTTTTCATTACATATTCAATAATGCTAAAAACATACTAGTATAATCTCTCCAAGTTGTATTTATTTCAGTGTTATTTTTTCTTTAAAAATTGTTAACAAAAACTTGATATTAGAAAAAAGAATTAGGCTTTAATATTTAACGACAGAATTAAAGATACATATTTTTTATGTCTTAAATTTTGTTGGTAATTTTTTTTATTTTTGTAGTGAATTTGAATCATATATAGTTTGCATTTGCATGAACTTAAATTTACATTTCTTGTAACAAACGTCATGATTTTACAGTTTTTCATAGTTAACTAATAAAGTATCGCATTGTGGATTGGAAGATATAATATATGTGCATGTTTTTAATTGGTTGGAATTATGATTAAAATGGTCAAACTAGATTAAAATAACTTTAGTTTATGTGCATGTATGAATTAATGTTTTAGTTTGGGTTGTTTACGTGCAGCTTGGTGGTGTAATAAGTGAGAGACTGATTCATCCAATGACAAGTGTACTGAAGTTGGTGTTATGGTTTCTGTCTACATGGTTAGGGACAATAATTTTATGTGGCATGGGTTGCTTATCTACAAAGTTCCCTTTTATACACACTTTCCCTGATTTACCTCTACACAAACGCCAACAGATTATGCAATCTTGGTCTCTTAGTTTCTTTCGTCATCTTAGAATGTTCTTCAGAACAATCAAACTTCTCACTCTCCTAATCTTCTTCACTCAGGTAATATATCATTAATAATACCATGCATGGATGCATAAAATAAGTATTTAATGTCTTGTGGTGTTTTCTTTATTGTTTTTTCCTTTTAAAATTGAAATAATATTCTATACATCTTTTTGCTATTACCGTAGTATGTCATGTGTTGCCATATTCACTATAGTGATATCTATAATATGGGGCTTTATTTTTGTGACTAAAATCTATATGGGGTTACATTTTATTAAATATTATGTTTTCCATGAGCCACATGCATGGTTCCCTAAATAATGACACCTTTTTTTATCTACCTTAAAATTTCATTCACACAAAAACAAAACAAAACAAAAGAGCCTTTCAAATTTTTACTTCAGAGACTTCTTCATTTTTTTAAACAGAAAAATGAGTACAATGGATATTCAAATCCATTAAAAGAGAAGATGAACAATAAAGATCAAAAACCAAAACAACAAGACTAAAAACGATCTAAGCAATAACCATCAAATTTAATTAGGGGGCCCCTTAATTTAAACAAGATAGCTAATTACATTAATTTTTCCTTTTGACTTTTCGTAGTATACACGTAGTACAAATTTAAACAAGATAGTGCAACTTGCAAGTCGTAAGTGAAGAGTTGTAGAAAATAATAGATGAAATGAAAGTTGAAATTTGAAAAGGGATAATAAATTGCATATAGTTGAGATTGGGTTGGTGAAAGTGATGATGAACCTATCAATTTTTGAAGAGTGTTTACATTCACATGACCCATAATGGAAGTAGCATATTTTTCACCAAATCACGGGTTATTTCACTTCATCCACACCCTATGATGTCTTCGTGTACCAATACTACCCTACCCTGCTCCACAAGAAACCCAAATGAAATTTTTGTGCTTTGAAATAGATTTATTGTAAAAACATTTACCATTTTTGTATTTTTTTTTTAAAAGTGTTGAGAAAATTTAATTACAGAATTTAAATTAATGATATGATTTTTAAAATTATAATTATCTTTAATTATTGAGTTCTAGTTTACTTTGTCATTGTTAAAACGATCTTGGAGTAATTTTTGTATTCTTTGTGACGTTTTTTTTGTGAGAGGTTTATAATTTTTTTTTTTACAAGTTGTGAAATGTTTTTTTTAGGGACTGTGAAATGTTTGCTAAAAGTATTTATTGGGGACAATTCATTTATTCAACCAACCATTTTATTCAGACGTCCGTACGCTACTTTTTTGAATGCATAATTAACTTTTTATCCTAAAACAGTTATTGATTTATTCTCTAAAGTGTGTCTCTTCTTTATAAAGGAAAAATAATTAACTATTGATTTTTTTACAACTTTTGATTAAAATATTATAGATGACGAACATTCACTAAAAAATATTATAGATGATAAATCCTAAACCTAAATTTTTCTATATAAATCACACTTTTAATATCTTCATTTTTATTTGTGTCAAAAGATTAATATCTTCATTTGTTTTTCAACTTTATTAATTTAACTAACGTAGATCAAGTGGGAGGAAATGAATGATGCGTCCATTTCAAAAGCCATCCATTTAATGTAAATAGTCGTATATATAATAAAGGTCACATATTTACAATCAATTACCTAGGCCCCTGTTTGTCCCACATGAAGTGGTATAAAACAACTAAGATTTTCCTCTTTTGTACAAAAGAAGATAAACTAAGATTTAGATTTAAAGCTTTCTGCCCTAATTGCCTGCCTATTTCTCAAAGTCCTTAATAACTCCCACGGCCCAGCTGCATTAAATCCAACCTGTATGGACAGTGTCCTTTCCATGTCAACTTAATTATGGGATTTTTGAGTTAAACACACTAAAATTTAACTAAAATTTATATTATAAATAATTTCACTTCAAATTCTATTTTAACGAAATCGAAATCATTTTCATTCAAAATTACTTTTCACAATGCTCACCTACACTCGATGTCATTCATTTTTTCAAGTTGAGTTGAAAGGAATTTATCAAGTATAGTTTGAATAAACTTTTCATATCAAACAGTTAGAGAACAAGTAAAAAAAATTACAATTATAGAATACTTGGAGTTAAAATGATTTTAAAACATTTTATTTAATCCAGCGTTGGATTGGTATAGTTTATGTTGATCAGATGTTGTTATAAGACCATTTCCTTCAATTTGGTCAGTTGGATGATCTTATAAAACTTTTTTATCCTTTCTATCTTTAAATGATCCGTGACTGTGTTGTGTTTAGGTAATTTGAAAAGAAAGAAATAGTATAATTTTAAGGCGGCGGAGGAATCTTTGTTGCAACTAGTAGATAGAATTAAACGACTCTCTTTTCAGTAGTTGAAAACAAACAATGTTAATTTTACTTTTGATTATCATACTTGGTTACTTAATCTTATAGTCCATTTGGGATTAGACTTTTAGCTTTCCTTGTTCTCTTGCTTCGGATTTGCACTTTTAGATTTCCTTGTTCTCTTGCTTCAGATTTGCAATTGATTATAATTGTTTGTATTCTTCTTTGACATTTTTTATGCCGGTTAGAATGCATTATTTATCTTCAGGTTAATTAAGCAAATGATCCCTATAAATATTCAGAATTTTGTTTTTAGTCCCTACAAAATAAAATCACACTTTTTAGTCCCTGTGATATTTTCCTTTAGTGTTTTAGAAACCAAAAATGCTGATGTAAATTTTTTACAGAGACTAAAAATGTTGATGGAAAATTTTACAGGGACTAAAATAATGACGGAAAATTTTACAGGGACTAAAAAGTGTGATTTTATTTTGTAAGGATTAAAAACAAAATTCTGAATATTTATAGGGATCATTTACTTAATTAACCCTTTATCTTAATATATTCCATTTTTGTTTGTTAAAAAAACATTTTATTTAATATTTTTCACATAACTGAAGTACTCTTACACCTCAAAATAATACTAATAATTATTCCAATTTAACGTATCTATATATGTATGTACCGATATATAAATTTACAAGAGCTGTAGGTAAGTTCCTGTAAAAAAAAACAAAAAAAAGAGCTGTACGTAACGTAAGTTAATATACTATGAACTAATGTTTGTATTTCAATCTTTATAGAAGACAAAAAAAAGTTTGTATTTCAATCAAAAACTAATTCAAATTGAATCTATGTCACTTTCTCAATAATTGGATCTCCAACCGGAAACCGCATACAAGTGATCCTTGGCAAGTTGGTAACCATTAAAAGTAAGTATAATACTATATAACTTAAACCCTAAATAACGGTATAATGATATTTGCAGAGACTATATAATTTGAGGTCTAGAATTGTATAGTATTTAATTAGATTAGACCCTATTGATATTTGCAAACCCCATTGATATATGAAATTAAGTGAATAAAATCATAAACGTATTTCTAAGCTGTTTTCATAAGCTCTCCTAAGAGAATTTGTAGAAATAAGCTGAAAACAACTTATTTACATGTCAAAAAATGTTTTCATAAGTTCTCTCAAATAATATCACAAATATTTATGTCAATAGATGAGCTTAAATAAGGCAATTCAAGAAGATTATTTTTAAGTGATATGGAAGTATGTTCGACATGAATGTTAAACTTTTTATTTTTGTTGTGTTATAACGTTTTTAATTTACACCTCCATGTGTCAAATATTTAAGCAAATCATGCAAATGACAATAAGCATACAGACCCAAATATGATGCAAGAATTTAGAAATAGTCATCCACATAAATTTATAGGAATATTGTACTACACTATAATTCTGCAGTTTGGTTTTCTGTCCTGCGGGGGCCAATGTTTTTTATATTTGTAGAGACGAAAAAACTATTAATTTTGGACATCACTTCAACCCTGCTTATAATATAAGGTCATTATTTTTTCTATTGTATGAGTTTCTCACGCATTTTATTCGAATTCTAAAATCTGAAATGTTTTAATAAGTTTTGGAGGTTTTTAGTCTGTTTACGTCGTTCAAATTATATAATCCGAGCATAAGACGCGTGAGAAATAGAAAAGAAGAAGGCATGATATTATAGCTTCTGCCTCATACTACCTTTGCATCAAGCAACTTGGTTTTTTTTACGATTGCGAAAATTGGGCTATGTTGTTTAGCTTCAAATTTTGTAAACAAAAAGATGAATGGTCCATAAGCTTAGAATTTTGCTCTTTAGACCACATTAATTTCTCATACGTTCCCAAATTTCGCAAAACTACCCTGCGTAAAGCTATAGGAAGTTAAGTTCCAATAGCATTGTCGTTTTCAGAAGTTATCTTCTGTTAAGTTCTGGTATAACATCACAACAATATGCGTTATAGGAAATTTCAAGAATTTGAGAGACTTGTGAGCAATCAAAAGGAAGCACTTTCGAACATTTCACCGTTTATCAAAACACATGACTGACAGTTTTCTTTTTTCTATGCTGAGTGATATGTACTTTCGAACGGAAGCATTTTTTTCTTTTGGTTCAAAAATCCACTTTTGGAATCATGCGTGGTTTTTAAAAAATAAAGAAAGTAAAAGTTGCTCTCTAAATTAATACATCCAACATAACATGCTGATATTTAGAATAAATAAAAAATGAACTTAAATTTTAATTACACAGTTCTATGATTTTATGACTTGGTTATGCATATTGTTTTATTTATGTTAGAAAAAAATTAAATGACCCCATTGGGCTTACAAGATTTAGCATATATTATAAAATGTATAATACAAGATTTTATTTTTGTTAGGAAATGACCTATTGTACTCATCATTGCATGACACTTACTTTCAGGTAGATGAATCAGAAGACAATTGTTCATGGAAAGCAATTGGATACTGTGGACCTGATCCAGAATTCAAAGCTCAGTTAAAGAACCATTTTTTACATGGAACATGTAAAGAAAAACAAGATTCTGAGGAAGGTGATGATGATGCTGAACAAGCCATAGGACCTCTTTACAAAGGGCTCGTCCATCTCAACTATCCGAGAGACATCACTGTCGACACTCTAAGACGATTTGGATTCCCTGTCTCGGTTACCCGTCGAAAGCAGAAAACTGCTCCAAGCTTATCATCTCCTTCGTTAGTTATACAATGCGACGCTGTGGTAGTTGGTTCCGGCTCAGGAGGTGGAGTTGTAGCCGGAATTCTGGCAAATGCCGGTTACAAAGTGTTGGTTTTAGAGAAAGGAGGCTATTCTGCTAGGAACAATCTTTCTCTTCTTGAAGGACCAACAATGGATCAAATGTACCAATCTGGTGGTATGGTTGCAACTGATGATATGAATATCTTCATATTATCAGGATCAACTGTTGGTGGAGGGTCTGCAATCAATTGGTCTGCATGCATCAAAACACCCCAGCATGTGTGCAAAGAGTGGTACGAAAAACACGGGCTAGAATTGTTCGAAAGTGAATTGTATCAAGAAGCTATGGAAGCTGTTTGCGAGAAAATGGGAGTTCAGTCCGAGATAGAAGAGGAAGGTTTCAACAACGCAATTTTGCGAAAAGGGTGTCAAGAAATGGGATATCCTGTGAATAACATTCCGAGGAATGCTTCGCCTGATCACTACTGTGGATGGTGTTGTTTGGGGTGTAAGGATGGAAAGAAGAAGGGTACATCAGAAACATGGTTGGTGGACTTGGTGAAATCTGGCAATGGAGCGATTCTTCCAGGCTGTACGGCGATGAAAGTTTTGCATAAGAAAAAGAAAGGAAGTGGTGAAAAGACCGCGCGAGGAGTGGCATTTGAATTTGAATACAAAGGAAGTAAAGACATCTGTGTGGTCGAATCCAAGGTCACAATTGTTGCTTGTGGAACACTCAATACTCCATCATTGCTTAAAAGAAGCGGATTAAAAAATAACAACATAGGGAGAAACTTGCATCTCCATCCGGTGGTAATGGCCTGGGGCTACTTCCCTGATGCACCTGCGGAACCTACGGGTGCATCTGAGGTGTGGCCTGAGACATGGAAAAAGAGCTATGAAGGAGGAATAATGACAGCAATGTCTCCTGTTGTCGCAGAGTTTGAGAAATCAGGATACGGTGCAGTGATCCAAACACCTGCATTGCATCCTGGTACATTCTCGATTGTCATGCCGTGGGTTTCTGGAAGCGATATAAAAGATAGAATGCGAAAGTTTTCAAGGACTGCTCATATATTTGCATTAGCAAGGGATCAAGGATCGGGAAATGTGCATTCGCCAAGTCGTATAAGTTATGAAATGGAAGATGTTGATGAAGAGAATTTACAGAAGGGAATTGATAAGGTACTGAGAATTCTGGCTGCAGCCGGCGCTGAAGAAATTGGAACTCATCATAACAAGGGAAATACCTTAAATGTAAAGAACGCGAGTTACCATGAATTTGAGCAATTTGTTAAAAAGGAAAGTTCAAGGTCATTAACAGACCTTTCGACGCCTTTGTGCTCGGCACATCAGATGGGGTCTTGTCGGATGGGATCTAATCCGAAGGAATCGGTGGTGAAGGAGACAGGGGAGACATGGGAAGTGGAGGATCTTTTTGTGGCAGATGCAAGTGTCTTTCCTACAGCGTTGGGCGTAAATCCAATGATCACTGTTCAATCAATTGCTTACTGCACTGCACAATCTGTTCTTCAGGTTCTTAAAAGGAAAAGAACTAAATGAAAGAGTAAATAAATCTTTTCCTACTTCTGTAACTGTATTGTACCCCAATTGCACTAAATATCCACAGCATTGGGAATAAAATCCTTGTTCAAATAACACAGTATTCCCAAAAAACAAAGTTTGAAAGTTTGCAATAATTTTAGAGAGTTGTTCAATAATTCAAAAAGAGTGGCATAGTTCTAAACCTTTATATATGATATATTTATAGCAAAGCCTTGAATTTTTTATTTTTTTTAAAGCTTGTTACAAACATGAAATCAACTTTTCATCACTGTACATAGAAAGATAACACCTCCAAAGATTGCTCACTTAATTCTGCATAAAACTTACATGCCCTCGAAGTAATGCTATGAACCAGTGACAACATGAAGTATCGGCATATCAATAATAAAATCTACAATCACAACTTTGAAGTAAAATTAAGACTCTAAAGAGTAATACATGTTAACTATGGAAGAATTACTCATAAAATGTTCCGCGCGCACACACATGAATTAAATTTTATAAATTTACCCTATAGTTTCACGATCAAGGGAAGCTCAAATCAATACTTACTTTGATTCATACGAGTCAGCTGTCATACCTTAAAAATTGCAATTGTCCGCTACTCATTTATAACAGCACGAAAAAACAAGGGTTAGGAAAATTAGAGTGGCATGATAGTTAAGTTCCTATACTCGTCATAAAGAAACTTCTTCACAAAATCAACAGAAAGCAAACATTACCTTTTAATGCATTATGCATGAATTATTCTCTTTTTCCGGTTAAACAAGTTCATATACCATACGAAATATGTAACATTGTCCTTTTAGTTTACACTAAGTTTGATTCTACAATTAGCAGTCACGATAGTTCCTAAACAAAGAATCATAGACATAATCAACAAAGATGAACTGATCAACACGGAAAGCACTCCAAATCAAATAAAAAGACAAATGTTTATGTCAAGTGTTACCAGCTACTCTTCAAGATAAGATATTCTTCTCATGTTGTAACAGTCAAACCCCAAAATAACCTCAGTAATTTTATTCATAGTGTTATAAACACACTGAAATACAAGTTTATAATCTTCAATACCAACACATGCCAAAAACTAATAAAAAAATAAATAAGGTTGTTAACTACCTACAGCTTGTAAAAGGGAACATTTTTATGTAACTTCAAAATTAAGTTAAGTGATTCTAACTGAATAGCACTAACAGAAAAAGCATCCTTATCTGTTTTTGGTGATTGGTGAATGGCCAATTTCATTGAAAATTAAAGGGCTCTTACAAATTGAATGATAGTAGCACACTAGCACCAGTTGATAATGATACTCCTGCAATCTTCATCAACAAGAAAACCATAAAATGACCCAGAAGAAGAAAAAAAAACTATAAATTATTATTCTTGAAGCACCCATTTACAAGCCATGCTGAACATTTATCTCTAAAATCATCAAAAGTAACAATTTTTAAGCATTGAGAATCCAAAGCATATTAAATTGGGAATTGGGTTTTCTACAATTAAACAAATCAAAGTCAAATTGAAATTGAAATGGATCTTACAAATTATTACAATATGTTTAAGATGCTTTCTTTCATTACAAGCTAACATGTTTCTGAATGGAATCGAATCTGTGCAATTAAAGAGTGAAACATTGAAGAAAGAACCTTAAAATCATAAGAGGGTCATGGAAATTACTACAATTACCAAAGGTAACACCTTTGTTTTTTAGTTTTTTCAGAAAACTTTTTCTTCCCATTTTCTATTCAATGTGGGCCCCACAATGACCTAATCATAAAGAGATATGAAACTTCTCTTTTGTCAACTGTCATAAGTGGAATAAAAAGGGAACCTTCACCGCATGAACCGATATAATAGAAGCCTACCTGTAAAGGTGGTAAGTTATTATATATACTTTACTAGATCTGAATAAAAATGAGAGTAACCATTGAAATTAGATCCAACTCATTATTACAAAACCGATTTATACGGTGATGAGTATTTCCTTTATATAAATCCTTATTAAGAGTCTTATCAATATGTGGACTTGAATTTTTTTAAGTAGTACGAAACATTTTTCATATGACTATTGTTGAATTTGACCATTCTAAACATATAATTTTAGGAGCTAAAATTGGTCACAAGTTGCTCAAATAAAAATGTTGATATTATTAAGTTAGACATGTCATCGAGTTTGAATCTACCTTATCGTTTTCTTTGCGAGTTTTATATGATCTTATTATTTCGTCTATAGATCTAGTTTGCCAAGGAGTTGATTATCATATTTACTATGTATTTAATAAAATAAGTTCCTCCTAATCCTAATTGTAACATGTCATTTAATTAGTTGTTGTTTATATGTAACATTATTGTGTTACTATTATTAAATTATTATATTAGGTGTATTTTTTGTCACCGTTTAAGGGAGATTCTGACTCTTGGCCATCTATATGTATCTTGGTAACAATCCTTTTACACCAAGTTGTTGACTAGCTTGCATCAAATCAAAAGGAAAGTTTTCAATTTGGTATTTTTCCTAATAAAAACAGGATACATGCAATTAGGAATGGTATCTCATTCAAAACAATGTTAGAAAAATTTGGAAGGAAGCCTCAACAACTATCACAAAGGAAGGAACTCAAAGAAAAAGGGAATGGAAAACACTTTCAAGGCACCAACTCATCTTTTTGTTTCTTGAGTAACTTATTTCCAAAACATATTCCATATTCTCTCTTCACAAACACAATCACCTCACACCATGGAAACTCCTCCTAAATGCAAAGATGCATTGATTCTATCCATCATCATCTCTATTTTTCTTGGCTTGGTTTCATTCACTCTATGTATAGCGTCGGAAATAACGAAGAACAAGGTAGTTGATGCATATTGAATATTTCATATGAATTCTTCTTCACATTAATTTATTTATTAAGTCTTTGAAATTAAGAATTTTTGTTTTGTATGTTTTGCAGATGGATGATCTTAGATGGAATGGAAAACTATGTTATTTGCCATCAAGCCAAGCATTTGGATTGGGTATTGCAGCGTTGGTTTGTTTCTTTTTGGCTCAAATTATTGGTAATTCTATGTTGTTCAAGAATTCTTGTTCAAGAAGGAAAAGAAATGCACAATACAAGCTACCTTTCTTTGCAAGGCTCCTAATTTTGATCTCTTGGTATGTTATCAAACTTTTTTGCTATATTTAGTGTTAGTTGTTACTTCATATTCAATAATTACAGGCTTATGAAAGAAACTAGAATGCTATGTTAATTTTTGGCTTGCAATTATTATCAACATTTGCGTATAAGAAATTGACATATTTGCTCTAAAGTTTGATTAACGTAACCAAGTTCTAGAAAAAGGGACATGCCACCATACAATCTAATTGTCCATATGGATATTTTTTCTTTTGGTTTGTTCTGGTTTTTGACGGTGAAATTAAACTATAGTATTCTATTATATTGGAGCCATGTGGCTTGCTGTTACTGGCCACAGGTTGGCAAGATGAGTCATTTTTAGATTGGAAAAAACCAAATTTAACATGGGACAGTTGGTCTGTCTCAAATTCTAGATATTGTTTGTCCTTCAAATGCCATAAATATTTCTCCTTGAATAAAAACAATTTAAATCTTTAGATTAAATCCAAAAGTTTAAACTAAGGGTTTTTCGATTGGGTTATTTGAACTTACTTACTTGCATAAACATTTACGAGACTATTTGAAAAAGTTTATGAAAACAACTTCGAACATAAACATAAGTTGTTTCAACTTATTTATATAAGCTTTTCATGTTGGTTTATAGCAATGGTTTATAGCTTATATAAAAACAATTCGACTTTATTTTTAAAAAAAATTATAAAAATAGTTTATACATAAGCATTGGTTAAGTTATCTATGAAAACATGACTAAAGTAAGACAAAAAATTTCCAGGAAAGGCAAAAGGAACCGTTGATCTTAGTAAATATCAATGATAAAATTTACTTATAATTGATCAATAAATTTGGTTTGACTCGATGTGCTAATCCAATTGGCAGTTTGAAATATGCTAAATATCTTAGATTGGATATTTTGACTTTTAGATATGCTCAATATAAATCTAAAATTGGTAATGGGCATACTTGGCAGGCTTAGCTTTGGAGTTACAGTTATTCTACTAATTGTTGCAACAAGCATGAGCAAAAGGCAACCCTATGGGGCAGGTTGGTTGAATGGTGAATGCTATTTAGTCAAAGGAGGAACTTACGCAGGCTCAGCCATATTGATTCTAGTTACAATAGGCTCAGCAATTGGTTCATCTTTTTCAACAATAAAAGTTAATCAAGCAGACCAAGATCGCAAAATACACGCACAAATGGGGTAACACAAATTAAAATTAGATTATATAGAATTTATTCTAGGATACTATACACTAAGATGCCTTACAAGTTGTAGGGAGAAGGATCCAAGGCATACAAATATTCATTAACTTGCTTATCCAATGTCCTATGGAATAACTTTATTTTTGGACTTGCAAGAAAAGAAAAAGACACTTCATTTGTACACATTCTCTTGCGAGGTAGTTGGTGACTACCTCATATAGGAACCCATTTTAGATCCCACCTGTATATATTAATAATTGTTTTGTATATTTAATATTTAATTTTCAACTGCACAGTTGTATTATTATTATTATTATTATTATTATTATTTTTTAAAGAAGCCCAGTTGTATTAATTGTTTAATTTAAATGTTCCTACAAGTCAAAGGCCACGCAATGAATCCTGTCATCTACCAAGATTACTTGAACTGCTGACTAATTGATAATGCACATCTCAACATATAAAAATTTAAAATAAGAAAAATGATCATTGTTCCACTGGATACTGATTGCTTTATAGACATATAAACAGTAATTGCTTAAAAGTAGACGCCAAACACCAGATCATGATCCCAAAAATAATACATGAACTTGGCTGTAACTTGAAAGTTTAAAACTCCAGCATGAAAGCATGAAAGCTCCAAAAATATGCAAACACTGTTGGCATAAAGCCAAAGATCAAGCAGAAAATAAAGGAAAGTTTAGCGGGATGTTTCGGAAGACAGGGTGTTAACAGAAAATAGGATGCCGCTAGAAAGGGAAGTTTGGTCCATGCCCTCTCCCGCCATAACCATAACCCCTTCCCAAATAGCCCCTGAAATTCTCACCGCGTCCAGCGCCATAATCACCATAACCTACATTAGGCCTCTGATGGAAATTGCCAAATCTCTGAAAATAAACACGTAAACATGTCAATTTACTTGATAGTTTAAGAGTAATTTACACTCAGAAATTTCAGTTCCAAATGCATGTACATGTACAGACCTCAGTGTCCTGTTTTGTTCTTGCAGATAAATGATTCCTCGATCCACGAGTCATAGAGTTGGAAGAAATTGTGTCAAAAAAATCATCTTTTTTGTATGCAGGCTGCAAGTAAAAGCAAGTCATAAGTTTTCATTCAAGTTCAAATACAACTTGTTTTATACTGCCACAGACAGAATGTTGCTTAGTTCAATTCATGTTCCTTTCAACAAATCAAGAGGAGAAAGTTATCATCAAAAGCAAACATACCATAAACATGTCGTACCTTTAATTTTTGACATTCTTGTTCACCCAAATTGAGAAACTCAATGTCTTCCACTCCCTCTATTTTTGTGGTTGCCTTTGCAATAGAATTCCATACCTCGTCCTTTTTGAACTTTTCATTCATAGCCACAAAATCAAACTCTTCAGTAAACTGTGGACTTGGGTATTGAGCCTGCAAAAATGAACAACACCAATACTATAAGAATATTGACACACAAATGAATAAATATATTCGCACTAAATTTAAATATGTACCAATAGTTATCATAATATTTTAGTTTTAGTTTCCACAATTTGAGGAATCATCTGGTGGTTATATTTTTTCGTTGTTTAAATAGCCTTTCTGCTCATAACTCATAAGGCAAGGCTATGTACGTCTAACTGTCCTCAAACCCCATGGTGGGAGCCTCAAGCATAGAGCCACCCTTCTTTAGTTAACACACAAGCATTGAAATTTATCCTAATTGGTAATGGTAATGTGTTTAGTAGTAAATACTGAAACTAGCTGTGTTTTTACCCTAATACTGTGATAGGTAAACTATAAAATGCATGCAACCCACAAAGCTTATATAAACAGTATTTGAGAGAACACAGACAAAACTCATGCAATTGGTATGGTTGAGCATATTTGTTGTTAACCTGTGAGCAGAGAACAATGACAAAGTTTCGTAAAATTTCAAAAGCACTAATCAGAGGGCAAAAACCATGCAAATATGTTACGATGTTAATTTGGTATTTTGGTAAACAAACTATTTTAACAATCTCTTTACTAGATTTCCATTTTCTGTCCCATATAGTGCAGGTTTAATAGTAACAATATCCTTATCTCTTAAAGCACCATCCACATCCAGCAAGATCTTCAATCCAAAAAAAAAATTAAATTACAAATAGACAAAAACTATGTAAGGTTGAGTGTTCCTAATAAATATTCTTAAAATTCCACTCCGTATTAAGAAACAACAATTTGCATGCAATTCTGGTTTCAGAAACAGGCAAAGAAGAAGTCATTGTTATTGATATCATGAACTCCAATATCCTGCCGCACCTTACCCCACCTGCACCACCCACAAAAAGAACAAATGAGTAAATTTACTAACCTTGTGCACGGAGGTTGGTAGATGCTGCAATGGTGATTGAAATGCTGGAGAAGGCATTGGTACAGAGGAAGTTAGACGCAGTGAACCCATATCCTTCCAATTAGGGTTCAAATTTTGTGCTAATAACTGTTCTCTAGGATGTGCAAATCGATCAGAAGTTAACAAAGATTGTGGTGTCGGAAAGGGACCTAAAGTAGAATCCACAATTGAAGAACCAGGATTATGGACAGAATATTGAGGAGAAATCGGACTTGGGTAAGGACAAATCTTTCCAGTTATTCGACCTTCCACAGAATTTATGTCTTGGAGAGGTGAACAAAATGAAGGTGTGTTTGATGCATCAGTGGTCACAGATACAGAATAAGGCATAGGTGTCATCTCAGTCTGATGAGAAGGCCATCCAACAGGAAGGGCTTTGCTTGAATTAGCAGGACTATCTTGCCTTTGAATTGATTCCGTCAAACTTCTCCCGCAAACTGGGGCCACCGGAGAATTTAGCACCCTAGAATATTGTGACTGGAAAAAAAGGCGTGAGATTTAAAGATTTAAAACAAACATTAAATTCATTAATAAGTAGATAATTTGAACATGTATATAACCTGCATAATAACTTGATCACTACTTATCTGCTCTTCTGCCCTGCCAGATGTGGAGGGGGACTTGATCTGCAAATCCTGAAATGATAAAAACTTATAAAGACATGGACATGCACAGTTTAGATAGATAAGCATATTTGTCCTGCATATAGCTCAAGTTCTTGTCACCAAATGGCTGTTTCACTGCCATTAATGGTGATCAACATATACATATACACCTATGATTACATTCTTTGAAGCAAAATGAATCAAAACTTCATTTTACTGTTTAATGGAAAACAGTTCATTTCTCTATGTTTTATTATTTTAGACTTGATGTATTTATTCTTCACTTCTCAAAGCTACATTCCATATAAATATTAAGATGGATATATCAAAGTAAAGATTATATGTGTAGCAAAACTTGAAAGGGAACAACTCCACTCTGTTTAGACTTAAGCCTCATCTGTTGTGCAGTAAAATTATATATCTAGCAAAAGTCTATAAAGAGATATTTGACCAATCAGTCGATTAAGCCTTCAACAGCTGGCTTTCATTGATAAAATTTCATTTTAACTTCATCATATTTCTGATAGACATCAACTACCCTACCTCTGAACTAAAGAATACAAAAAATGTCAGGTAAGCCATTGTTTGAAACCAAGTAGATGAATGTTTAATGAGAACAGATGAGAAGCAATCTTCTTGGTGAGAGTTTTATAAAGCAAATCGCCTATTAAAAAGAATACGATCAACCTAAAAAGGAGAAATTTGTAGAAGTAAAAGGAAAATAACATACAAAGGCCCCAAAATACATCAGTTGCACCAAGAACCTGAATTTGAGCAATACTGAACAAGAAAACCATACACATCAATCTATTAAGTAAAAGATTATGATTAGTGAAAAGTTGCATAAACGAACTAGGGACAACAAATTTTTTTATAGCCTCAATCAGAAATCATTCATATATTATAATAATATTTTAAAACCTCAAAACTAAGATATATCCCAGCAATACAACAACGTCAGCCAAGCCTTATTAACTCCCCTACGCGGGTGAGATGCTTCTAAGCAATAAATCAGAAATATTTCATCATATGCTTAT
Organism: Medicago arabica; assembly: GCA_946800305.1. Classification (NCBI taxonomy): domain Eukaryota; kingdom Viridiplantae; phylum Streptophyta; class Magnoliopsida; order Fabales; family Fabaceae; genus Medicago; species Medicago arabica. The sequence continues at coordinate 47,070,277 of OX326970.1, forward strand.
TTCTCTTATTAACAATAGATTGCAAATCAGTTAAATAATGATAATATGGTTACCTTAATGTCACTTCCTCGGAAAAGAATGCATTCATAAACCTTGTCACTTGGAGGTACTTGTTTACCATCTTTTCTTCTCCCCTCTGTTCCATAGCATCTAACTGCAATAACATACCAAAAGGATCTCCAAGTTATAAAGGAACTTCCACGTTAAACAATTACTAACACCTTAAATTTAAGACATAAGTATATATATTTCAAACAAATAAATTACACAAGTCACATGAGGATACTCATACCATAGCATACTTGTATTAATGCCTATGAAATAAAAATATACTGACAACATCAATAGCCTACAAGTCTACTTTCAATTGCAAGTCCTGCTGACATGTACAAATCTTCATTGCGCAAGAGGCTGTGATACATGCACTTATTATCATTACTTGTAATATGTTTATTTTCGGAAGGCAACACAAGTGAAAAAAAGAGAAATGAAAATGGGGGTTGTAAAGTGTATCAGATCAAGAAATCACACTCTTCGCAAAGTAAAGAAATCTTCATACACCTCTATCCTTTCAAGTTTATGATAAAAGTAGAGTTGCAAATTCTAGCATGTAAACATTGCAAAAGAAGGTGAAGAGTGTCCAAAATGAAATATTACCAGTCAAAAATGTTACAACTAAGTCTAAGGTCAGATTATCCAAATAGAAGAATTACTAGTAAATATGACTATGTTGTGCTTTGCTATCTTAGGGAAATGATAGTTGCTCCCCATTCCGATTCTTCTAAAAGCAATGTTGTCAATTGTGGATCGCGGAAAATAGTGGCTTGTTCAAATTCGGCTACGCAGCAGTGTGATAGCTTCGCTATAGCTGGTACTGTACAATATTTTTTACTAAATAGCGTATCATGGAACAATAACGATTTGTTCAAATTCCGCTATGCAATAGCACTATAGCCACTTTTTGAACAACACTGTCTAAAAGTATAAAAGCATGTCATCATCAACATATTAATTCTTCATATTCATCTTCATCCATCATTGGCGTCAGGCATTCAAACAACAGTACTAATATAATTTAAGCAAATCCTCTATGAGTAATTTCATATTCCAAAGAGTATCACATTTCACCAGCAAGCTCAGTCGATAGTATTGCAAGCTCTGTATCAACTTGGGTTCAATTTCTCTTGCATATACCATTTATCAATAAGAAAAATAATTTAGCTAAAGACATGTTCTCAATTCTCAAACATTTGATTTCATACAAATTGAAGAACCAGAATCGTTTATGAAGCACTTACAAAAACACAAGTACGGGACACGGCACTGACACATACACTTACACATCAACATTGATATAAAAAAAATTGTAAAAACGAGTTAATTGAACATAATCACGTGTGTCCGTGGTTTCGTGTCGGATGTTGGACATCAGACACGCCTTTCATCAAAAATAATTCATTATCATAAAAATAAAAAAAAATAAGAAACCATGAATCAATAATTTGATGTACTATGAAAGCAAGCAACAGAAAGCGGATAACATACCATCGTTCAATCCGATGGTAGAATCCTGAACATTAAGGAAATAAAGAACACCCTCGTAGCGAATGTCGTAGTTAGAAATCAAGCTTATGAAACAACCAATGTACGATTCCGCAGGATTCGAGGACGACGGAGTTGAAGAACCTTTGGCGCTAGATTGATTCGCCATGCTTGAGGTGAAGGAGAATTGAAGATGGATGGAAAAATTGGGGAACAGGAATGTTGGGATGTTAGGGTTTGTTTCTATCTCGCGCATGAAAAAATGGTTCGATTTTTCTTTTGTTTTGTGTTCGAAAAAATGTTGGGTAATGAAACGACAGAAGAAACGCGGTACAATTTTCCATTTTTCCTTTATGCTTGCACAACAAGTATCGCTTCAAATGTGTACATCATTTCCATTTGGTGCAACCGTTTAATTTTTAATTGCCAATTGATATTGTTTTACTTTGTAAAATTAATTTTAAAATTTAAACTGTCTACCATCAAATAAATGGTTGAGATTAACTACAACATGAAACTTCGTACTTTTATTAGAGTAGGGAATCCAAGTCCAAACAATATTACTTGTACGATTTCAAAATGAGCAACCTAGTTCATTGTTTCATATAATATACAATTTTGACCTTTAATATAATTCATGCTTTATTAGCAAAAATTAAAAAAATTAATATTTTAAAAATAGTCATTGAGACAAATCCAACATCTTATAAGGCATCATTTGTGTTTATATATTAATAAAAAAATAGTCAAAATATATTATGTTAATAGGACACATAATCAAATTAGATCACTTATTTTAAAAAGGGGTTTTAGTGCATAAAGGTTTGGAGATTATGAGTTTTTTCAAAAATAAATAAATTCTTCCAAAGTTCAAGTCATTTCATTGGTTAGTGTTTTCTAGCATGTTATAAAATTTATTTGATTCGTTAAAGATGTTTAAGTTATAGCTTATACAGCAAGGCCAGGCAACAAGAGTTAAAGATTTTATCCCTAAAAAATAGAGTTAAAGATTTCAATATATAGCACCACAAAAAAATATTCTAATAAATAAAAAACAAATTTTGTTAAAAACATTAAAAATGTTGAGTAATCAGAAGCTAAGGTTGGCCTAAGTTGATGCTTTGGTCTTAAAATTTCGAGCTAAAAGAATTCCAATTGACGAAAGTAAAAAAGAAAAAACTATATATATATATATATATATATATATATATATATATATATATGAGGTAGGATCAAATGACACCAAGGTGTCAAATTAAATTTGACACCAAATCATAACCATTAATCCATTTTAATCCGACGTCTCTTATCAATTCAATAAATGGTTACATGCTTGATCAAATGATCCAAATTTTAATTTTAGAAATAATTTATTCTTTCTTCTCTTGGTAAACAACTTACCATTTTCGTTATATTTTGCACTAGGAAGATGATTGCCATTTGATTTTTCCCTACAGTTTTTTTTTTTAGATTTACTAATTTTTGTTGGATCATCTTTGTATCCTATTTGTATTGGCCACTCTTTCATTTGTTGGATAATATTATTCTTGAGTTTTTATTTGTTGGATGGTATTATTCTTGAGTTCATGCTTTAGTAGCATATACTCTTTTTAATTTTGGGTGCAATAGTTCATTCATTATCCCAGGTGTTCTTTATAAATTAATTTTTTCTTTGAGTTCTTAAAAAAAGGGTTAATAGGAATAAAGAAGTAAGGATGACAAGACCTTGTAGAAAACAAAGGACGACAGTGAATAGTGTAAAGAAATTAGAGAATTAAATTAAATATTTTTAAATAATTAATAAGTGTAGAAAGAATAAATTATTTTTAAAATTAAAATTTAGATCATTTGATCAAGCATATGAATATTTAATGAATTGATGAGAGATGTCGGATTAAAGTTGAATTAATAGTTAGGATTTAGTGTCAAATTTAATTTGACAAATTTGACACAATGGTGTCATTTGATCCTATCCCTATATATATATATATATATATATATATATATATATATATATATATATATATAATGTGGATGATTTACTCACTAGAGACTATTGTTGCGTAAAATTGATATTCATCCAAGTTCTATATCCAGTAGTGAGAATAAAAAAAGAAGTAGAATATCAGTATAAATATAAAGTTTTATTAAATTTTCTTTGCCGCAGCATATTTTTGGGTCAGGTAGTTGTTTATCAATGAAAGGGTTTGCAATTTTGTTTAGAAAAATTGTATGAGATGGTTTGTGATTTTCTCATGTAAACTTTGTAGGTTGAATAATAAATATTTTGTTGAAAGATTGTGGATATAGATATGAAATTCAGAACCACAATCTTGTGAGTTTTTTTTATTGATATTTTTTAGTGTTATGACTACTTTAAAGTTGAGGGGGCATTTCATATGGGAAAGATCAATCTTTTTCCATCACAGGAAGGTTAATTTTATTCATTAGATCAAACAAAGAACATAATATTATCATACACCATCAACACTAAATTTTATTGTCACTACCAACCCACCACCATCTCTCTCCTTCATCCCCATCAACCCACCACCAGCAATAGTGCAACACCATCAAAACCACCGTCAACCAAATGAAAATCAACCATATTATTTATTTTATTTATTTTATTTAGAAATTGAAATATTTAAAATCAATTAAACAAATTTCTTCTTATATGTTGGCCCATTCCATTACCCTAGAATTAAAAATCAATTAATATGAATCTCATTTTTCAGAAATTCAACAGCCTCTCATTCCATTTTCTCTTAGCCACGCACTTCACTCATGTTTCACTCTTTTTCCTTCTTCTTTACATCTTCTTTCTCTCTTTTTCTGTTTGTGTTCCTTCATTTCCATCTCACATGACAAGATTGAAATTTGGAATCCTTATCTCGATTCATTCAACTCAAGAGTGTTGATGATGATGATGCTATAATGATGATTGAATCTGGTTTTTATGTTTGCATTTTCTGTAGGTTAGTTCCAGGAGAGTTTTGTGCATTGGCTTTGCTTTTGCTTTTGGTCTTGTTTTCCTTCACCTAGTTTTTTTTTGCTTGCTGGTGTGTTAAGCTGCCATCTTTTATATGGACTGTTTCTTACCTCATCTGTGTGCATATCATATGATGTTTCAGAAACAAAAACATGATGATGAATAGAGAATTATAAATTTATGTTTTTTTTTTCAATAATAAGATTTAGGTTATATAAAGAACATTATTAATTATTTAATTGAAACTTAAAATGGCGTTGATGATGAATCTGGGTGGTGTTGGTGTTGATGATAGGGTGGTGATGAATGAAGAAATTCTTTTTTGTTAATTGAATCCCTAGTTACGATGAATCTGGGTGGGTTGGTGGGGATGAAGGAGAGATGATAATGGGTTGGTAGTGACAATAAAATCTAGTGTGGAGGGTGTATTATAAGATTGTGTTCTTTACTTAATCTAATGGATAAAATTAACCTTCCCATGGTGGGAAATGATTGACCTTTCCCATGTGAAATGCCACCTAAAGTTGAATGTTCCTTTGTTTGATAGGAGGATTAACCTCTCCTTATGCCACTGCACAAGTCTAAAATTTGCGAAGGATTGGAGAAGCCTAAAAGATGATCAAAGAAAGATCAAAGAGTACTCCTTCTGCAAATGTGGTTAGCCAAGATAATGTTTTTCACTCTTTGAAGATGAACAACAAAGTGGAAAAATGTGAGACTTATGGTGAAAGGAGCATATGTTGTGTAAAATTGGTATTCATCCAAGTCCCATGTCGAGTAGTGGGAAGAAAAAAGAAGTAGAGTGTTAGTATAAATATAGAGTTATATTGAGTTTTCTTCACCACAACATCTCTAGTCTATAATTCACAAGTTTGCAATTTTGTCTATGTAAAAATTACAATTGTGTGAGAATTTAGAGGGTTTGCAAATTTGTCCTGAAAAGTTGTACGAGATGATTTGCAATTTTCTCATGTAAAAATTATAGGTTGAGTAATAAATATTTGGCTTAATTGCACTTTTCCCCCCTCTCTTTTGTCAATTGTGCGATTTTGCACCCTGTGTTTTTAATCGAGCGATTTTGCACCCCATCATTTTCCCCTTTTCTGATTTGAAGGTCCCCAATGTGTTTTAGTGATGATGTGTCTGATTTTGATGAGGTGTCTTCTTTTAATATTTGCCATGTGTGAAAATGTAATTTTTAAAAAACAAAAAATTGATTTTTGAAATTAAAAGATTCGTGAGGAGGTCATGGTAATTTTTTATTTTTTTTGGTAAAGCTATTGTTTTATAGATTTAGTTCGGATTCTTGATTTTCCAGCATTAGCTGATCAACTGAATGGACCACCTGTGCTCCAAATCTTCTAATCATGGCAATGGAAATTGATTCTCAAACAACAATAAGACTTTCCCGCCCTAGATGCTCATGAAAGGCCATTGCAGCTTATTACATGGATGAATTTCTTGCTTTTCAAAGAACCTCTTAGCTCTTGCTACCCAACCAACAAGATCTTTCCCGTAAAATCCAGTGACTTTATCATCGCGTCCTTCCGTCAGAGTATTGACATCAAGAACAACGAATTTCGTAGCAGATCTACTCGGAATGACCCTATAAGGTGAGGTGCAATGGTTTCTGTTGATCATACGGTTGACGTGGCAGAGATTCTCCGGTGATGGCTACGACCGTGGAGAATTGTCTCCGACGATGGAAGTCGGTGGTGGCTTTCAATTACAAGTTCCGTCCATGGCAGAGCTGATAATTTTTTCCCCTTTCTTTTAATTTCTAAAATCAATTTTTTGATTTTTAAAAATTACATTTACACACATGTCGAATATTAAATGAAGACACCTAATCAAAATCAGACACATTATCGCTAAAATATATGAGGGCCTTCAAATCAAAAAGGGGAAAAAATATGGGGTGCAAAATAGCTCGATTAAAAACATGAGGTGCAAAATCGCACAATTGACAAAAGATATGGTGGAAAAGTGCAATTAAGCTAAATATTTTATAAGGATACTGTGCCTGTAGGAGTGAAGCACCAAACCATAATTTTATGAGTTATTTTTGTCTTTCTACTTCTTTTGTGGTTGTACCTCCTGTTGTGAGAAAAAAAAAATTCAGTGATTTTCCCAACGACTACTGACATACTAAATGTTTATTTCCTCGATGGTTACATTATCAACAAGTTGTGCCTATAATTTAGTACAGCTCTAAAGAAGATCTAGTGTCCATTAGTTCGATTTGTTGGGTCGTGTTTCTCAAGCTTTGACCACTAAAATCTAACCCACTAACACTCACATTAGGACATTTCTAAACATATCTAACGTGATATCAAATTTGAATATGGCCTATAATCCCACTAAATATTGAACAAAGCCATGGTTCAAACACAAATGAGAACATGACTCACAATTAGACCACTAAAAAGACTGATTGCAATAAAAATTGTTCGATATCAATCTTTGGTCTCATTTCTAATATCACCTGCGTGCCTCATATTATACTACCCAAAAGCTACAACTACTGTAATGAGGCAACTCAAGTAGATGGTGCAATGTGTACCAATTGATCAAAAGTTGTAGATATTTATGAAGAGATATACTAGAAAGTGACTACTAGTCATAAAGTTACTTATAATTAAGTTAGTGCTAGTACTATAGATGGATATATAAGGGATCAAAGGCTACGGTTGTATCCAAATCCAATGAAACATCTTTTGGTGAAAATGATTCATCAAAGATCATCCACTTCCTCATTTGGTCTAGTTAGTGATTACGGCTTCTCTCTTTGTGGAGTCCTACATGCATTGGAAGGACTAATATGGCTCATTCACTAGTTCTGCACATTTCCATGCTCTCAAGTTGTTGTAAAATTTGTGACTACTCAAATACCAACAAGGCAATCTTATAAATTTATCACTTTTATTTTCATAGGATCATACTCGTGGACCCAACACTATATATCTTTGGTGAAAAACACAAAATCCAGTGAAAAGCTAGCAAATGAACTTTTTGTCATAAAATACTCCTAAATTTGTTGATTGAGTGTTGAAATTGTAAACATCTGCTTACGTGTGACACTGACAAATATTGTTTGCTAGCCACAAAGTTTGTTGTGATTGATTCCTAATTCGATCATCATTTGAAATTCAAGTGACATTGTCATCGACCACCAAAGAAACATATCAAATGACATTATCATACACTGCCAACTAACTCATCAAGATAGTAAAGGTAGTAGTGTCTTGCCAAAATTATCATCAATAACAACACTTCATTCAAAACATTGATCCTTCATTTAATTTTATAAAATAGGACTACAAAATTACCAATTTTTTTCTTCTTCCAAGTTTTCTGAAAAAGTATACTTGAACAATAGATCTATTGCAAAAGTAACTTAACAACATCTACGATGAAGATTCTTAATTTGGAGTTTTTTAAATAGGTTCCACGTGTACATATCACTCTTTTATAATTTTTTAACAACAATACTTAATATGCACTTAGTCATTCCAATGGAGACTCTCAGACAAAATGTCTAAATAGGTCTTATCAATAACTCTTCATCATTTACATTCCAACAATACAATTATTATTTTAATTAAAAGTTGTTTAGGGTCCACTAAAGAATGAGGGTCTTAAGTGAGACTCTAGGTCTTAGAAGACCCAAAAAAAAAAAATCTCCCAATGGATGTATCTATTAGATACCAGACCTTAAATGGTTAAGACTTCACCATTATGGATGGTCTAACAACGGTGGAAAACATCGCTGAATTTCCCCGTATTAGATTAGTCAAAATCTGCACAATAGTAAAATACAGAGATTGATAACCGAGTTCGGCCAATCTGCCTACGTCGCTAAGTTGTTGTAGACTTTTCTATTAAAAAGAAAAATGGCATAGTATTTACATACAGTAACAATCACTCTAGACATGGCACGGGGCTGGTTTAAGCATCCTCGTCCCCTCCCCCGCTTTCATGCACCCGCCCCCGTCCCCAAACTATATCGGGGCTAAAAATTGAACACCTAAGCCCGCCACAATGAGGACGGGTCTCCCCGCCCCGCCCCACCCCACCCCCACCCAAGAAAATTCTATTTTTTATAAAATATTTAAAAAATGCATATTTTTTCATTACAACAAAAAACAATAATTATATTAATAATTAAATATCTAATAAACTTTTTTCAAAATAGCAAAATAATTACAATAAATATGTTTCTAAAGAGTAATAATATATTAAAATAGGTTGGTGCTTATGGAAATAAGATTATAAAGTTAGTAATGTAAATTTCAAAAAGCGGGTGTGGGGCGGGTGTATGCATCCCCTGCCCCTAGCCCCGCTCCTAAAAATTCAAATTTCCCCCACACCTGCACCCAATTAAATCGGCTTTCCCCGTTAAATTCAGGGCAGGGCGGCCGGATCTAACGGGGGCGGATTTTGTTGCCATATCTAAATCACTCACTACCCAAAACTCAATTACACCCAAAAATTTATTCCTAAAAGTTTATATGTAGTTCTCTTGAAACTCTCTCAATGTTGTAATTATTCTTCTCAATTGGAATGAATTTACTCTTCATCCATCACCTCTATTTATAGGTGATTTAAATCTCTTGCTTCATGGCCAAGCAATGACCAATCAACTTTCATGGCCAAGAAACTTGCTAGCTAAGTTTTATACCTTGGTGACTAAGTTTACTTGGTGGTGAAGTTGACTTGGTGACTGAGGCATTACTACAATCTCTCGCTTGAATAATTTTTTCAAACGGTTCTCATAACTCGAGCACACAACAACCTTCTCTATTTTATTACTCTATCACGCCAACTAAAGTTCACTACAACTTCAGTTTATGGTTACCACTTTTGTCGAATATGTTTGTTGGATTCTTACTTCTTTTAATCTTCTTCAAATGCTAGCACCTCATCGTCAATAATTTTTTTGATGAAGTGATATATAAAGAACATCAATGGGTTTTGTTCTTGAATGAAATATTGAACACTATGCTAGATGTGTCACACTTTGACTATCAGTTCTTTGTTGGCTTTTGTTACTACTACATATTTAGTCTTTGTTGCAGATATGACAACAATCTTTTGTAACTTCGACATCCAAGAAACTAGTTTAGTATTAGTAGTAAATATATATATTACCAATGGTACTTCTTCGATGATTTACCTTACCTACAAAGTCTACATCTACGTAGCCTTGTACTTATATTTTTTCTTTTACCAAAGTACAAACATTTTATTGTGGTGCCTCGTAGATACATCAAAAAAGCATTTTACTACTTTCTAATTAACTTTACTTGAATTTGACATAAACATGCTAAAACTTCCACTTCATGGCCAATATCCAACCTCTTACAAACCATTGTTGGTTTGGTGTTGCCCATTTTTAATATTTGCAAAACACGATTGATATACTATACTTGAGATAACTGCAAAATTCTTTTTTATTATCTTCAATAATTTACATGCCAAGGATAATCTTTGTAGGACCTAAGTATTTCATGTCAAATTATTTTGACAACTTCATCTTCAAGTTATTTATCTCGTTCATATTTAAGTCCGTTACTATATATCATCAACATAAATTAGCAAAATTATATAAGTAGACTCATATCTCTTGAAGAATTAACAATGATCGGAATTGCATTTCGAGAAACCTACCTTATTCATGAAGCAAGCAAACTTGATCACGAAGAAAAGTTCTTTAATCGCCTATAATATTGTGTAGCAAATGTGAGTCAGAATTTTCACATTGGATAAAAAAAATGAATTTTGAGTATAAGTAATATGACTCACATACCTAATGTCTTAATATTTTGGGTTAAGATGTGGTGTCAAACCTCTCTTGTGTGATTGCTCTTTTTCAAATGTCATGATCCCTCCCTTAGATCAACTCATGACCCAATAATTGTACAAAGTTGTTGGTTATTAAAGGGACAAACTCCATGTATCATAAGTCATCCTAAAAATGGTGGACAGACGGTGTCTCTCGTTGATGCAATGGAAAATCAGTGTATGTGGAAGAAAAAAGTTTTCATTTAAGGAGGCATATCTAGATGAACGGATGAGCTCATAATCTAGGGGGAATTGTTGTGTGGAAAATGTGAGTTAAAAGTCTCATTTTAGAGAGAAAAGTAAACGTTGATCAACATATAACTGAGAGAACTCAGGTACTTAATGTCTTAAGATTTCAGGTTATTGTGTGGTTGCTCTTGACCCAATGTGATGATCCTTTAGCTCCAATCATGACTCAACAATCATACAAAGTTAATGGTTACTAAAAGGACATATTCCTTAGGTAATGAGTCTTCATAACAACGGTGGTCCGACGGTGTATCCCATTGACGCAGTAGCAACAATAGTGCAAGTGTTTGTGGATGGAAAAAGTTTCGGTTTAAGGGACATATCCATATGAATGGATGATCTCATAATTTGAGGAATATTATTGTGTAGTAAGTGTGAGTTAGAAGTTTCTCATTGTTTAGTAAAGTAAGTGTGGAGAAACATATAAATGATATGACCCATGTACCTATTACCTTAAGATTTTAGATTAAGATGTAGTTTGTAACTCATTTGTAATCAAAGATTCAAACGAGAGACGACACGTCTCCATCAAAAATATTAAAACATGGAAAATTAGTCACTATTATCTTATATATACGATACTTAGTTCATTAATACTTAATATGAGATTAACTACTCCACTCGTTAGCTCAACGCACCATAACAAATGAAAAAAACGTGGAAGTTTATGGAGCTATGGAGTTGTACTTGTAGTTAAAGTGTCCACCTATATTTTACGTGTCTCTTGTTTTATTCACCAATGTGCTTTATAATCTACAGTACTCTTGATTGCAGCTCTAGTACTTGATACCAAATATATACTCACAAATTTAGAGTGCAAAACAAATAATATATATAGTTACATTGAAAGTTAAATACATTATACATATGCATATCAATTTTTCATCATAATTGCATTTGACTTTCATGAAATAGGGTCCTATGATCCTTTATAGCAAGAGGTTTGCCTGAAAAAAAGAGTGTAAAATTTTGAAGCCTTGCCTTAATTATGAAAGCAATGATCTTAAACGATTAGACATCATGCTTTTATATCGACCTAGATATGGAGAAAGTAGTAAAGAGTCGTTTCTATATAGCTGTCATGAAATTGAAATGTACCTTAGCCATATCCATCAATATATATCAACTTTTTTGCAGTTAAAATTTACAACAACATCAAAAAAACACACGTGTGACATTTGGCTCTAGTCATTAGATCTACAAAGCAGTGACTCATCGTTTCTGGCTAAGATTATAGAATTTATAGTAAAGTCATAATGTACAAATGCTTTTTCAGTTCTTCAAAATATGATTTCTAAGGAAAAAGGACAAATAATTGGAAGTCGACCACTTCATCATGAAGTGATTGGTTCTTCTTTTTTCCTTGTATCATTAATTGTGGGCTAGTGGACCGGTAAGCCGTAGGTCCATATGCTTAAATCAAAAGAGTAGGACTTAAATGTTAGAATGACCATAGTTCAATTCGGGATGAAAACTGAACCGAACTGAACTTCACTGTTTGTTAAGTTTAAAATAACTGAATTGAACTGTTTGCATTTTGAATTGAACTAAACTGTTTCAAACCGAACTGAACTGAACTGTTATTATTGATACTTTTGAAAAAATATGAAGAAAAAAAACAAATGAAATTGATTTTTACTTACCGAACTGAACTGAACTGAACTGTTTCGAATCGAACTGAACTGTTTTGAACTGAACTGTTTCAGTTCAGTTTCAGAACTGTTAGTAATGGTTCAGGTTTTTTTTTTGTTCAATTCAGTTTTTGGTTTTTTTGCCCACGCCTACTTAAATGTATGTTATAGTTTTGCTTATCTCTTTTATGGAGAGAGAGAGAGAGAGAGAGAGAGATGGACAGAGGTGAGGGAGACAGAAAAAACGAGAGGGAGAAAGATGGGAAGAAAGTGACGGTGTGGGAGGATGACGAGGGCGGTGGTGGTAGGGCAGCAGTGGTGGAGGGTTTGAGAGAAGAGAGATAGGTCTCTGTCTAGAGAGAAGAGATGAGAAAGATATGGTCTAATGTTAAATTATTAAAATACCCCTACCACATGGGGGTATACATGAGAGGTACAGAAGAAAAAAAAATATCAACCAATAATAACTCTTCATGAAATTGTTTCACCAAATGACTTCAACCACTTGGTTAACTAAATGTTTACTAATTAGAATGATTATTCCAACCTTATTTTCATAATTTGAAGACTTTAATTCTTTAAAAAAATTTGAAGAATTTAATGTAAATATGCAATGTTTTACTTCTGAACGATATATTTCTTTGATAGATGTACTTTTAGTCCTTTCATCTACTAAGGAACGTTTTGATAAATGGATTAATTAGGCATTTCTTTAATGTGCAAAAGTTGGTTTTTTTCTACGTTATCTTCGATGAATTGGGGTAATTTACCCCTATCAAAGAAAATTTCAATTTTCTTTATTTTTTTCTTACAATCAGTTATCATTTTCATCCTAAAAACATCGAACTTTTTTATCTTCGTCATTTAACATGTGATCTCCATTTACTTTGTTCCAAATTTGAATCTTATTTGTCATTAGGGATAATTTGCCCCTAATTCATCAAGGGGTAAGGTATGCCTCACCGCAAAAAAAAAAATGAAAACACTTAATTATTTTTTTTTTTTTTTGGATTAAGTAGGAAAATAAGAGTTCATTAGTTTATACGTACATTTATTGATGTTTCTATAATAAAAAAATCAAATTGAGGAACAAATATTTTATATTACTATATATTATTATTTTTATGTTAATAATCTGATTTGAACTCTACACCTCCTTCACAAATCAATTACGTCAATTATTTGGCTCAACCACTTGAACTACATCTGGTTGGAGCCTAATGACATTCTTTTAAAGAAGAAGTTAGCAAATATTGCAGAACTGGTTGATAGGACGAAGTACATAACAAGGTCTTGGTTTAGACGTAGACAAGAAAGAAATGAGAGCCTTGTTTTTGCTAATTGGTTGCCTAATCCACTCTCTTGTTTTTGATGTATTTTATTTGACTAATTATAGTGCGTTTGAATACCCTTTATACTTATTGAATTGCTTAATTACTTTTATATCAATACTACGTATAAAAAGAATCATTAACTGCTCTCTTTTTTCTTATTAACTATATTTGCTAGGAAGAAAGTGATTACATCTGTCGAAAAAAATTATATAAAAGTAAACCTATAAAATAAATAGATAAATAAGCAATATTAGGTCCTCAATTCTATGCCAAAAACTAACATACTAACATAACATACTAGTAAGATTCTTCAAAAAAAAACATAGCATACTAGTAAACCTTCTTACAACGTTAACATTTGTCCCTAAAACAATGAAAATTTAACTATCCGATAAAAAATTTAGGACAACTAGCATAACACATCTCAACCCGTCATATAAGTACTCACTCCTACAAATATATTGATCATGTGATTGATGATATGAATGAACTTCATTCCATGTTATATATATATATATATATATATATATATATATATATATATATTCACCCAAAATATATTATACTATCGTATATAATTATCTTTATTTAGTTCATATTTTTTTATCACTATGAACTATCCACCATTCACATTTGGTTTTTATTTATCGTTTTTATTTATCGGATGTTCCTTGGGGGACATATCTATCGACCACACACGTTTGAATTTTCAATTCAACACTTTCAAAATATTTGTTTGAATATGTACACTTCAATTTGAAATTTGTAAACATATATATACTCCATCTATAATTTTGGTTGAAAAATACCCTAGCCGATATTTAATAACTCTCATTTCATATTCTTTTTTCTTGGTCTCTCGGATAAAATTTTCTGATTCTGATACAAAATCTACATATAGTCCTTCCAGTTAGCTTACACGTATTGCAACTTAATTAATAATGAGAAGAATATATAACATGAGAAATTGTCCTTGCGGTGCCGTGGGTTGATTATATATACAGAAAATACGATTAACCCTATGTTTTCAAAGTATATACTACATCAACAGCTAAGCAGTGTGCAACTTCAAGGCCCACACAACCTACCAATATTTTTTTTCTCAACTTCAGTGTGTTGAAATATCAATGAAATTGAATCAATATATTATACCCGTAAGCAAGTTGAATGGTATGTATTAGCTTTCCTAGTAAAGTTTAATTTACTTACAGCTATATATATATATGTCTTCTACCAAGTGTATTGTAGAATTAGATAGCTATGCTCATGCATGAACAAGTTACTTTGGTAGTATACAAATTTCTGAAAACGTAAAAGGTAATTTGTCTTGTTACAAACATGCACAATTACGAACTACGTACAAACGTTTCATATGTGGATACATATGGATGGTGTCACACTGATGGAGACATCAAAATATGATAGAACTAGAAACAAAAGTAGTAGCAAAAAAGAACTATAGGACTATGTCGGGCAAAGTGTGTTTCCAAAAATATGAAAGGTTGAGAACACATTGTGAATGAAGTGTGTGTTTTGATCTTGAGTGTTCTAATTTGATAAGTTAGAAAGGTTTGTTGGAGAATACGATAACTATAATGAATTGCCAATGAAATGTGTATGCATCCATCCAATTATCCTTAAAATAATATTACATCTCTCAGATGTATTTAGTCTATAGTACTTTTGTACTATTAGATTTGTTTCAAATTTTCAACATAATTAATTAGAAATTAGATAGAATCATATATAATTTTAATTGTCGTTGGGATATAATATAGGATTCTATTTAATTAATTTGGTCGAGAATGTTAATATGACACTGTTAACGAAATGAATAGTGTTACATAATGATAAAGATTTTATCACGAAACAATCGCGAAATGAGTGTTAGCCAATAAAATTTATGTCTGGTCGAAAATCATGGGGTGGTGGGTCTTATGCATTCTATTTTATGGAACGATAATCAAATAAGTATGAAATATAAGAGATAGTATAGTGCCATGTCATTCTGAAACCAATCGTGAATTCACTTTCGCTGCACATAGCATTTCTGTAACAAAATATTTTAACGTCGAGACTATTTTGATCAATGAAATGCACAATCAAAAATTATTTTAAAATTTTGATACGTTGAAAGACTATTGTAAATATTCGTTACACATTCTGAGACCAAAATGACTAAAAAAACTATATTTACAATTTGATTATCCTTTCCTATCTTTCGAGTAATGCATCATATTATGGAGTACATGATATCATGAATGATTGAATTTATGAAAATGAAATGATTGTTTTAATTAATTAATTTTTAGAACAATGAAGGAGCAATTAACAGAAATTGATTGAAGAAAATCCACACATGAGATGAGCAGCCATACGTGGGGGGAGTATTGCTTGATTATACAACCTGTACTCCTGAAACGACATGTGTAATTCAGATCTAAGGAACCTTAGTTTGATTCAACGTAATTAGCATATATAATATGATATGATATGTGATATGTGTATTAGTCAAAATTTGAATAAATGAAAAAATGTTAGCAAGATGGGAAGCACGAATATAATCACCACTATAATTTTGCAGTGCCGTGCTTCATAAACTTCTCTTCCCCCTCACAACCCACACTTTTTCTTCATTTTTCCATTCATGCTATCTTATCCCTTTAATAAAAATAATATATTAGGTGTATTTATATTTGTAATAGATAGATTCATTTACACTCAGACATGCACTAATCCCCAGATAGTTTTTTTTTTGGCTGGTCTTAGTACCAATAATTTACTTTGTTTTGACCTTGAAGCATTCCAATGGGTACAAGACTAATCAATTGAAGTATGGATCTTATAATTTTACATCATCACATACATCACAATCTCTCTTAGTAGATATTTTCAAATTTTAATGAAATATTATCTGTTCATTATCCATGCATAAATTTTTTATAAATGTAAAATGAGAAGTTTACAATTTTGATTAATTGAGAAGATATAAAAATAAAATAGAAGATTAATGAAGATAAAGATACATATAAAATTAAAAGTACGATAATATTGAACACTTAGTTTTTAAGTAATTAAAAATATTCAACCAGTTGTCTTTAACAAATTTCCTTAGGAAACTTGTTAGATGGACACAAATTATTTGTAGGTTACAAAGTGAGATAAAATGTAACAAGTAACAACTACCAATACAATCTTTTGAGGACTTTTCCTCAAAATTAGAAAGAAAAATAAAGTTAAAAAAAAAAAAAAAGGAAAAGAACTCAAACTATTTGCTCTTGCTATGAAACCTCTTATATACACTTGACAAACTCCATCCCTATTTCTGTTCTATTCTCAAGACTACCCTTTGGGTGTCTATAGGCCAAAAAGAAAGCAAGAGTTGATCTAATCTCCCTTGCAACATTGTCTTGATCTTTCCTCATTTTGTTGAGAGAGTTAGAGCCAATTTTGAGAACAATGATAAGAATTCATTATTTCCATATTTAAAATGATTCTATAGTATATGGTGTGGCTGATCAATCTTCTGTTGGAGTGATATCTACTTCTTAGGATATAATGTTATGGGCAAACCATTTTGGGGAAGAGCAAAAGGACCATATTGAATCCCATTCTTTGTACCCTCCACAGACCACCTGCACATAATAATGCAAACAAAACTTAGAAACAAACTTTTAAAATTTAGAATATGTCAAACACTGAACTTAGTGCATGCTTAGATCACGTATAGTTTGACGAAATTACAGCTTCATCGAGATTTTTTAAATTTCTATAACCTAATCACTGTGGTACACCGTAATTTACGTCAAAATTTCCGTCAATTAAACATACATTTAGAGGATCCAGACACTAAATTGGAGTGAATCTTTTACTTGTAATCAAGTTTTACCAACCTGTACTTTGTGGTCAGATGGTGTAAGAGGACTAAAATCTCCATCTTGGCTAATTCATTGCCAGGACAAGCGTGGATCCCACTGCCAAATGGCATAAAAGTATTGGGTTTTGTGGCAGCCTGTCAAATGATTAATAGAATCTATCAAACTCTTCGATCTTTTGTATTAACACATGAATAGTAAAAAAACAAAACAAAACTATGGTAAATAGTAATGCATCATAGTTTCTGCTCAATAATTACCTCAAATCTTGAAGGATCAAACTTTTCTGGATCTTTGAAGTTGTTCGGACTATGATGTATATTCCTAAATAGTGGCAATACTTTCCACCCTTTTGGTATAAGATACCCTAAAGAAGAAGAAAAACACCAAAAATAGAATCTATAAGTCTAAATGCAAAGGGAAAAAAAAATGAAAATTTAAGGTATCATATAAGATTTGGAAAAATATTGACCTTGATATTCAACATCTTCAACTGCTTCTCTAAAAGTGAAAGACAAAATTGAAGCAACTCTAAGAGTCTCTTGAATAACCCTAGAAGTTATAACCATTTTCTTTGTATCTTCCCAATTAAGACCTTTTTCTTCACCATTTTCTTCTTTGCTCTTCAATATAGATTCTTGTTCCTCCTATTAAAACATATCAAAACAAAGTAAGAAACCAAACTATACAAATTTTTCAAGCCACCAAAAAATAATAAATATTTTTTTTTACAAAACAATGATTGAAGGATAAAGGTAGGACCCTAAACACTTACAATCACTGATTCTAGAACATTGATATTTTCACCAAGGTACTTAACAATCCACGTAAGCACACTAGCTGTGGTATCACGAGCTGCAAAAATAACTCCAATTACATTATCTGCTATTTGTTCATCACTTAGTCCTGATTTTTCATCCATGAATGAACCCAACAAATCTTGGTAATCTTGTTTCTTCTCTCTCCTACTTGAGATTATTTGAGCTAAGATCTGTGCAAGCTCTTTTCTTGCTTTCATTGCCTTGTGGAAGAGTGTTCCTGGTAGATTAATTGGCATTGAATTGTACCCTTTTTCTAGAGTGTAGTAACACTGTTTTAATTGCTCTCTGTAGTTAACTTCATCTTTTCCAAAAATCGAGAGTAGAGCAACGTTGAATGTGAACTGCAATGCCCCAAAAATTGAAAATTAGCAAAAACCCATTATTTATTTTTGTAAATTAATGAAGTAAAACTCATTAGTTTAATCATTTTTTAAGAAGATGAACACAGAAACAGAGTATACTCTGTTTTATGCTCTGTTTTTTACTCTGTTTTGTAGACTCACCGTTTTCATTTCAAGGAAAGTAGTGATTAACCGTCCTTCCATTGATTTAAGACTCTCTTCTGCAATGGATTCAATAGCAGGAACAATATTTCTGATGGCTTCCGGCATGAAAGTACGAAGAACGAGTCTTCTTAAATTAGCATGATACTCTCCTTGATGAAAAAAGATTGCTTGTTTTCCCAACATCCTCTCTTTGCTAGCAGGGAATGTTGGCTTGAAAAGTTGAGCTTTATTCAACACAAATTTTGCAGCTTCAGGACTTGAAATCATCACACATGGACACCCTAAAATGTGAGACTTGAACATAGAACCATACCTAAAATATATAAGAAAATTTGAATATTTATGTTAGTGAAATTTTTTCATGGAAAGTGGTTGAAGATGGATAAGATTGGAAAGTTTAAGAATTTTCTATGAACCTTTTGATTTTTGATGCAAAGAAGACATTAGGGTCTTGAGAATAAAGTTGAAAAGTTTCTCCTATGTAAGGCCAACCCATTGAACCAGGTGGGAGTGGCAAGTCATGTCTTTTTGAGACAAAGGATTTGATGAATATTCTGAACAGAACAATGAAGAGAATAGAAGTAAAGAAACATAACATGATACTTAGTTCCATGTTTATGTTTATGTTTATGTTTTTATGTTTATAAGAAAAAGAGAAGAAGAAAAAGAAGGTGTGTGACAAAATAAGTTGAACATATGAGGTATTTATAGACTTTGCATTAATTTGAGAGTGAAAAAAAATAATGAAGGAAGAAGAATGGAAGGAGGGAAAAAAGAAGAGAAGTTTTAGATTACAGCTCGATTTCCACACACGGGAATCTCCCTCCAGCTCATAGAAACTTTTTTATTTTGGTACAATAATTTAATGAAGAAGAAAAAGAGAAAAATAGTGTGCACGTGTCACAAGGTTTTGTACTTTCTACAACTAAAAATAATGTACATAATTAATAAGATTTAGAGTTTGGTTGACCGTATTATGTGTAATTGTGTATGATGATATGGAGAGTGAGTAGTGTCTTTGTTTGTTGAGAAGGTGGGATTAAGACATGCTGAAAAAAGGGGTCTATACTATAGTCTTATCAATTAATTAATCATAATCATAGACGTTATCACATAAGCAACCTTTCATAAAAACCAAAAGGGAACCTTTTTTTTTTTTTTTTGTGTCACTTCATTTTCCGTACTAGATGGATTCTCTTAATATTTTAAGAGTTTTAATGCAATTATGTTGGAGTTCTATTGCTTAATGATTCTTTATCAATATCATGTTTTTTTTCTTTCTATTCTCTTAACTTTCTGCCTAACACTTGTTCCTAACAAAAAGTAGAAGCAGCAACTCGTTTTAGGACACAAACAACAAGATCTATTTCTGTATCAAAACTAATCTCAAGATTGAGTTAATGTGTCTATAGGTGACAATAGAATAGTTTTTGTTAAGAGTTTATTCAAAATTCATTCGATTATATTACTATTAAGTTATTTGTCTCACCTCGGTTACGTTTCAGATGTCTAAGATTAAAACAATGTGTTAAGATTTCTCATATCGGATGATATTTAGGTATATGGAAAATGTTAATGAGTGTCATTGGTTAAAGTGTTAAAATTAGTAAATTTACATTAAAAAGTGGTGTAATTATTGTTAAGACAACAATAAATATTTACATTTCCAAAACAAAATTTCTATTGAAGGATTTTTTAATCAATACCCTTAGAGCACAGTTAGCAAAACTCTAGGTATATAAATATGTTTAGGGTATTGTTAACTTGTGTCTTTATGGCACAAGATAAGAAACTAAATGTAGAAATTTCACCTTGGAAATTGTACATTCATAACCTTAAAATCTTAAAAATTTATTTTTTTCAATGCAATATTTATTATTTTATTTTATTTTAGGATCTTTACCTTGTGCCTTAAAACACAAGTTAACATTTCCCATATGTTTATTAGTGGTTGATATACTTCTCTCCTTACACGCGGATTTTGTAAAAATTGAGTTACGTTGTACCCAAATTATAAGAGAAAGAGAGAGAATTAGCAAAGAGAGAAAGATGAATTACATTTTTTTTTTTTAGGAAGAAAGATGAATTACTTGTCATCTGGATATACATACGTTGGAGATTTCAACAATGTATAGATGAGTTTTGATGGTGTAAGTTGAGCCTTTACATTAATGAGGCTGCCACCTACTTAAACTAACTGATCATATTCAGAATGTAAGCACAGACCAGTCTTCAACTCCAATGGTCCCAACAATCATAATGAAAGTTTCAATTCAAAAGTTAAAGTTATTATGCAGATTATTTTAGAGGTCTCAATTCAACCACTTGAACTACGCCATGAGAACTAACGTAACCTTTTTGGGTACATAATATATACATTTGTAGTATTTCCAGCTGGGTACTCGTGGCTTTTACATTTTCCAAACTTACACGTAATACATATGGATTTTTTATACGTTTGCATGGAGTACATGACACATGCACGGGGTGTAGTTGATAACCTACTTCGTGTCAAATTCAAACACAATGTAACTCAAAGCTAGAGTAACGTATATTTCAGCTGTTAGCTTATTCAACCATAGCAAATATCTCTATTCTATATCAAAGAAAATATCTCTGCTTATAATAATGAGTGAACTCCTACTCATGTATATGTCAAAACATTATTCATTATCTACAATGAAGTGCTCAAGCAAGTTTTCTTCTGACCGTATGAATACAAATTATACAATGCAGTTAGGACCGACGAAATAGAACTGATGAAATATCTTTGAACTAAACTCACCACTTATTTTATTCAATATAATTATTAGATCTCACATCTACCTCTTTTTAATATTTTTATATTCATAAACTCGATTAAAATGAAGAAACGTACGTTGACTTGTATTAGAATTAGTACATTACGTAATATAATCACGAATTTAGATTTCTTGTTTTATTTTTGTACAGTATGTTAGGAGTTAGTATTTCACCCATAAATAAATGAAAAATTTGAAGTTTAGACTCCGACTTTTGTTTACTGTAATGTTCCATCAATAGAGTTATGCTGCTCACAGGAAATTTAGAAGTCATACTTTAATTTAGGAATGGAACCCATTATTAAGTCTAAGAGAGTCCAAGTTTACAAGAATATTTTGGTAAAAAAAAAATCAAATGCACAACATATACAAAAAAAAAAATTGTAGAATATATCAAAATGAGAATGAACTCACGTGCAAACATAGGAGAATGAATTCGCAATAAAATATGAGTGTGAGATTGTTGGTAGTGGTTGAGAGTGGCAAACAAAATCACATGCAATGAGTCAAACTTTCATAGGAAAATTGCAATGAAAAATCATAAATACTGAAAATCATGTTAGTGATTAGGGTTCAAATGTAAATTGGAGACAAATCCTCACTTTCTCTTTTTGCGGTCAAGGATTATTGAAGATTAGTGCAATTAATTAAATCTAAAAACTTCCGTTTGATGGTCAGGATAAGATATATGCAGAATATGATATAAAGTTAGATAGAGATAAGATATGATAAGGACATGATAAATATTATTATATCATGTGTTTGATGCGCACATAATAACAAACATGATATTATTATAATTAAATGAAAAAATTGCTCTCATAATTAATTAAATACTATAAAAATGGCATGTTATTAATTACAATAGAAAATACATGCTATCATTATTTTAAAAATGACAATATTTTAAAAATGACAGAATATCAAGATAATAATTAAGGAATGATCTTCTAATCTCATAATTTTTAACTCAGCTTATACTTAGGATAGAAATTACAAAGGAAAGTCGTGATAGGATAGAGAAATGATTTATTTTTTATCATATCTTTTTGGTGCATCAAACATGAGATTTAAGCAGGATATGATTAATGTATCATATCATGTCTCTCTATCCTGACCATCAAACGGACCCGGTTTTCAATCTAAAAATATAAGAAACATTTGTTTGGTCACAAGCATAAATATGTGTCATTTAGGCACGCGCACATAAACAAAAAAGTAAGAAAGAGAAAGGAATTAAAAAATATATGTTTTTGAAATAATTAAATCCTAGATATTTTAATAAGTGTTGACTATGTGATTTTGATTTGGTGTTATGTCCATGTAAATATTTCTCCTAAATATTAAGTCATAAAAAACATTATATAATATCATATAAAGTTTACGCAAAAATATAATAGTATAAAAAAAAAAGTTAAAAAAACATTGGAAATGGAAGATTGTACCCTTTGTTGATCTCCCTTCTGGCTGCTAGTTAGATAATGAACTGGACTAGACATTAGACAAAAATAATACTAAAAAATCAAAACTCATATACGTTGAATTTTTACGTGCATGTAGTAGATGTGATGTTATGACTATGGTGTCCGAATTCAACTCAGCTGCAGTACTATTGTAACAAAGCAAATGACAAATTCAAAACTGCTGGCTGGTTGATCTATGATGTCTCGTCGACAAGACTTATGAGAAAGAAATGCATGTTCAAACACTGTTAGATTCGCGCCATCATTTTCTTCCTATAATTTCCTCATTTTGTATGCATAGGCTAAAATATGATTTTGATTCCTGCAGCTTAGTTTTGGTTTTAGTCTCTGTAATTTTTTTTTTGTTTTTTAATCCCTGTTTTTGAAAATAGTCCCTGGAGGACGTAAAATATTTTGCAAGGACCTTTTTCAAAATCAAAAGATTTTGCAGGGGTTTTTTGTCTGTTCACCAAAATTTGTTGAGTGAGACTGCCACGTCAGCTAATCAGTGACGTGGCAGTGATTAAGTGGGGAGAAAGATTAAATTTTAAATGATTAAATTTTGCAGGGACAAAATGTCAGGATTAACGAATTCAATGATCAAATTTTAAATGACCCCTATTTACAGGACTAAACAACATAAAAAGCCTTTATTTTATTTTTTTTGCAAAGGTTACATACATATGCATATGGAGGATTTTATTTTATTTTTTGTTAATATATATGTTGAGGTCTGATTGGGTTGGATTCAATATATAGATTTTAGAGAAAAATATGTCTCAATCAATTAAATTTTCACTAATATATCAGCTTGAGTCGGTTTGAACAAAAAATTTAGACTATGTCTGTGATTCTTCCTAAAAATATTTTCACTTTTGAATGTAATAGAAAATCTCTTCTAATTAATCACTGCCATATTTTTTTTTCTATTTTCATTACTAAATTGCACAACTAGTAGTCTCTTATGTTGTTCATGAATTTTTTTATGAACCAACTTCTTGTAATCTGGTATATAGTCAAATAAAAAGTGAAATCAAAGAAAAAGACACGTGGGAATAATACTTATCATGTGTAGTCTTTTGCAACAATAAAAAATAACGTGTAGTGTTTCGTAAGCTAAAAAGAAATATCGTTGAATATTTATATGCATTAAAACAAAATTAAAATGCATTCTGACTTTTGTGTTAATTTTTTGGTGTATTAATTGGCATTGCATAAGAGTCAACCCCTCCTGGGATCCTTATATGCCGACTCCTCCGGTACTAATTAATTTGAACCCATTCTTGGCTGACTTCTTGTCATTATCCCTAGCTAGTAAAAAGACGGATCTACCCGTTGTTTTATTGCGCTAATATTTGATAATTATGAACGATGTTTTTTTTATGAAATTTTGATTTTAATTAAAACTAAAATTTAATTAAAACTAAAAAAAAATATAAATGTTTGTTGCTTTCAAGTTTAAAAAATCAAATTAACCATGATTATCTATTTCAACGACATTGACAATCATACAATATAACAAAAAATATATAATCTAATTTTTTTACAAAAAAAAAAAAAAAAATTATAGAAAAAGTTGTTTAAGGGTATAATTGAAATGATGAAAAAGTAAGTATAAATATATTCATCTAGTTTGTTACATTTTTTAAATGATAAATGAATATATATATATATATATTCATATCGTGTTGGTTACATTTGTTTTAATATTTAGATTTACTAGACCCTTACCCGTGCGATGCACGAGTTTGTTTCGATTTTCATATATAAGCATCAGCTTGATTATATTATTAGTTGTCGACATATTTAAATGTATTATGTATAATATTTCAATAAAGACTAATGAACAAAATGCACCGAAGTTGGAACTCGTCATACAAAATCTAAACAATGACCAAAATTTAAACAATGAGCTAATTAAATAGTTCAAAATACACATCAAATAAAAAAAGTTATTGTATAAAGTTAGTATGATAAACATATCAAGTGATTCAACCATAGAAGCATATAAGGTCACATACATTTTCATTTTTCAAAACATATGTCGTAGGAAAAAGGGGAAGAAATGGATGAAAACCGCAAACTTTTGGGTTTAGATTGCGAAGGAGAAAGGAGAAAAAAGAGTTCGTTGGAAAAAAAAAAGGTTGGTTTTTTGAAAAGGAAGTTTAATATTGCATAACATGTAGTGGAAGCCAAATAATATCACAAAAACATCAAGTGGTTTGGTGGTTAAAATGTTGTGAAATAACCAATTTTTCAAAACCCTAACATTTAGATATATAAAGATTCTTTATTTTTAGGGATATTTTGATTTATTCTTATCTATTTCTTACATTGTTGTGTTATATGTATTGAAAATTGAGGGTATTTTTGGAAAGAAAAATCCAAAAACTTGGGTATTTTTGTAATAAGCTTCTGCTTTTACTCCTTTCTTTGGTTTCGATAAGAGCGACTACGTACCGTAACGAGTAGTGTTAATCGAACGATTAACTCATATTTTTAAGGTGTATATTCTCAAACAATTACATACTATGCAGTACGTAATTGAACACTGATCTGGGCTGTTTTATCCTGGAGGCGGACCGGTTGTTAGTCTACTTTGCACAAACTTGGGTAGCGCCGCGAAACGTCTTAAAGAGAACGACCTGGTCGTGACTCAACCCAGTAATTCCTTTGGTAATAAAATCTGATTTTTAAATACGAAAACAACACAACATTCTAAAGCGGTATTGCTAAAGCACAGACGCACATAGCATGCATAATCGTTTTCGAGTCTGAGCCACAATACACACACATAGATGATCCTATGCCCATTCATCTATGAGGAGGTGGTCAATTACAAGAGGACATGGCTTGAGAAGATTAATCGTAATCTCAAGTCATGTCCTTCCATATCATTTGAAGAATTCAATTTATATATATATAACATCGGTGGCGGAGCCAGGATTATTACAAAACATGGGCGAAAAAAATTTGCAACATATTTATATGTATTTACATAAGAAATTGCAAGCAAATAATCAAGAAATTTAAAGAAATTACCTAATTTATAGAAGTTTATATAAAAAAAATCGAAGAATATACATTAGAAATTGCAAAAAAATTAGGCTGAAATCCGTGACCATGCCCGAGGTCGCCGGGCGGTGAAATAACACCACACCAAATACTATGGTGATTTGGCCCTGATTCAATTTTCAGATAGATTTGCACAAATATTTAATTGCAATTTCTGCCCACCACACCAAATATCACATGGTAGTCATTTTTTTCTTTTTTCTCTTTTATAGGAGATATTTATTCTATCAACAAAATAAGAATAGATATACATAGATAGATAGATTATTTGAACTGAATATTAGGTGTGAATTTGTAAAATTATACGAATGTACAGGTGTTTATTTCCAGTTGAATAATTGCATAAAAAACCATTCCCTGACAAATATGCAACTTCATTTTCGTTGGAGTACTGGTAAGGAAGATGAAGATCCGTGCATATTTATAGCTATCCTTTCTTTCGAAAAAGATTTTCAACTTGCCAATATGACACATGTATTTGGATTACCTTTGCATTACATACACTGCACAACTTATCACATTGGAAATGATGATTTCTAGAAGTATATATATGCAAGATAATATCTATGAGTAAATTCAATCAAAATGCACTGTTTGATTGCATGAAGATGCACTGTTTGATTGGAGACACATCACACACATACAAATGGCAATGGGTACCTTTTGACAGGTTACTATAGTGCATTTTCATACCATGTTTATAAAAAAATCCCTATTAATACTTTCTCGTGAGCAATAAATTTAGTGCATGTGCCATATGGCCACCTAAGCGCTTATATACATGTTTATTAATCTCATTTTAACAAGAAAACGATAATAAATAACAAAAAGGTTTTGTTAACAAGTGTTTATGTGGCACTCTTTAAACATTCTAAATTATTCTTTAAAAAATTGAAATAGTTCAATTTCCAATACATTAAATACACAAATTTTCATAATTTTTATTTATTTATGATCCTTAGAGAGTGACTCGGGAAAACTCGTTAACATTTCTCATAACAAAAACAACAGCAACGACAACGAACAATCTATACTTCATATATAAAATAAATAAAAAACAACTACAATTGATACCAATGTATAAATTTTCCAAAAAAACAATTTATATCATTATATAAATACAACTTTAAAGTTAATTAAAGTTAACCTTGAGTAAGTCTGACTGAAAATATTTCCACTTAAAAATTAAACTCGAGTTTTCTTAAATAATTTTTATTTGGTGAAACTCATTAATCACTTGAGCTCAATTACATAGTTCACATTTAACTAATTTTTATAGTACCTTGTCTTGGACATATTGACCCTTAATATCTACATTTTTTTTTTCAAATATTAAATTCTAGTGTGCATATAGGAGATTTGAAAACTAACAACCTGTTTTAGTTGATATTTTTTTGTTCATTAATTTTTTTTTTAAATCCAAATTTAAAAACATGCAAATTGAATATTGCAAGTGAAATTAAATATATCTAGATAATATTATATAGATATTATAAAACAAAAACTGAATAACTGATTAAAGTAAATGATAAAATATTTATACGACAAAATCCTTTAGTCATTACAACAAATTAAAACAGAACAAGAAATAAAAATGAAATATATTTTGCACAAGCAATTTAAAAAAGTTCAGAATCCTACGAGCGTAGCTCAAATATTGGTAAAAAATATTGAATAATATATACAGGTCAGTGTTCGAACTCCAAACACCGCACTTATTCTTTTTAAATTGATAATCTTTACTAACTAACTAACTAAGGTATTAAAAAACAAAAAGTTCAGAACATAAAATATGTGCCCGACCAAACCTAACGTAATTGCTTTGATCACTCACACTAGAATTTCATCTTAAAATCCCCATAAAGATATGAATGAGATCCTGATTACTTATTTAGGTTCATCAAAGTAAACATGCAATGGCATTTGGCCTCTTCTCCTTCGTTGGGTTTTTGTCTGCACTTACGCATGCGCACAAGGCACTACTTTACAACATGAATAGGAATAGCAATAAATTAACATTACATGACAACACAGTGCTATTCTTACTTTTTGTTTTTTTTTTAATCATTTTTATAAAATTAATTATAATCATGAATACAGCCGGTATACAATACAATATAGCAACAATAAAAAATCATTTCATATTGTCAAAAAAGAAATTTATGGCAAAAAGTATATTATTGTCCCTCTTGATACATTGGATATATGTGGTCCAAGGGAAACAACTTGTAAGTTTTACTAGCTTAATGGAATGTATATGACGATTTAGAGGACCAAGAAAATGGTTCGTAGAATTTTCAGTTTTTCAGTTTTATTACCTGTCGGGGTTTGATCATGGCTTGATGTAAACATTCTTAGGCTTTTCATGTTTTTTAGGAGATAGGGTTTTCATGCTTTACCTTATTTATTTTTATAAGATTAAAAGTTTGGATTAACTTGTGTCATAAGAACACATGTTAAGGAACCTAAAAAGAATAATTTTGCATTGAAAAATATACACTAATATTTTAATATTTAAAAAGTTAGATGTATGACTTTTGATACCTATATTTCTATATTGAGTTCCTTAACATTTGTTTTTAATGACACAAATTAACATTTGCCTAAAAGTTTAAGGGAAATGTTAACTTGTGTGACACAAGTTTAGAAGTTAAAGATAGAAACAATTTTTTGGAAATTGTGCATTTAATATATTAAAAGTTAAAAGTTTTATCTTTTCAATTCAAAAGTTATATTTTAATTCCATTTTTAGTTTCTTAACTTGTGCCCTTGCGGGCACAAGTTAGCACCCAAAGTTTAAGGACATTTTTGGTCTCATTTATATCATATCAATTGTTTTAACATCCTTTTTTTTTTTTATGATTCTCGACCATTAAACCCTTCGATTTCATATGATATCATCTAATTTATTGTCATGCCATCAAATTGGATGGTCAAAATCACGAATTGGTCAAAGTTCTTAAACAAGATTGAAATTGCGCAATTGGGCATAAGAGAATCAAATTAAATTACATTTTCATAGCTTAAATTAAATTTGTATCAATATGAAAGTTTTTAATAGATCAATCATTTTTCACTCTCAATTTTTTTTAGACAATATACAAAATAAATTTTTATCATTATTTGCGTGTATATGAGAAGAGATCAAATTAAATTGATGTAATGTTACAATGCTAACGGTGTCTCTGGTATTGCTTCTTTTGCATCTTGTGATGGAATTTTTCGTGATTATTGAAGCACCATTTTGGGTTGTTTCTCTTCTAACTTAGGAGGTGTCTCTGTTTTTTAGGCAGAGTTTATGGGTTAAAATTTAGCTATGGAATTTGCCGCCCAAAACAATTGGCATAGACTTTGGTTGGAAAGTGATTCTTCTAATTCGGTCAAGGCTTTCGAAAATCCAAGTATTGTTCCTTTTCGTCTACCGAATCAATGGCATAATTGTTTTCAACTTGGCCTAATGGTGATTTGCTCTCATAATTTTCGTGAAAAAAATTGTTGTGCGGATATGTTAGCGGCGATGGGACATACGCTTGTTGCAATTACGAGACTAAGGTTGTAATTATGCGTGATAAAAAACATATAAAAACAAGGGTCATATTTTAGAACAAATGTTAAGGATTACACTAATAATAGATATTTATTAAGAATATTTAATTTTCAACTTTTGAAGAAATAAATTTTTAGAGTTTCTAATGTATAATTTTTCATATTTGGTATCTTATCATGTCTTTTTAGGGCAGATGTTAGTATTTCTATGAATCAATCATATAATCTAACCAACCTCGTAAGGCTATCAAACAAAATGTGGTTATGGATTAAGGTTGTACATGGATTGGATTGCTTTTGTTGCACATGAATCATCACCAACATTGACACGATGCATTCAACCCTTCAACATCATCACGACCATTAGACACTTCTCTTATCTTCAATGAATCTGTTAAACTCACAGATCACAAATATAGATCCACTCATGTTAATCGAGATTTTTCTCCATTTGCAAGAGGTAAAGATTAAACCTATAATTCACTTCTTTAAAATAACATATTGGTCAACTCATTCTTCTTTGATTCATTTGTTATAATTTGCTAAATAAATTACACAAATTTAATAAAAAGAAATTTGAATATACTATGCTTAGCAAAGTCTCCTAAAAGTTGAAATCAAATCATTGTTTGGAGAGAGAAAAATACAATGGACAGTGACTAAGCAAAGGCAACAACAGCGAGACACCTGTGTGGCTCACATGTACATGCTCATCATCATTTCATCTAGAATAAATAAATTGGCAATGCCATCAAATGAAACATAGTTGGCCCTCGAATCTGCCAAGTTCATGAACATAGATATATAGTACCACAGCCAGTACAGACAGACCCAGATTGACAAGCTATAGTCTAATGTATGTGGTACAAGTTGGTTAGTAAGATCAATCATTAATACTCTATTAAGTAAGACAAATTGATTCTAATTGTTAGGTAAGTGTTTGTACTCCTATCCTATGTCTGCCTAAATACTTTTAGGTGTCAAAATAAATGACTCATTTGTAAAAAACGATTGTCTCAAAAGGAATGGATCATTTTGTTTTTCAAAATATTAACTTGTTTTTGTCATGTTCTACTTTTAGTTCTATTTGGCCGTTGGTGCGGACTTAAATTGGTTTTGATGGGGTGAACTTTTAGGTCCTTTCAGATCATTTCTTACACTTTATTAATTATACCATAAGTCTGAAGGAGCGGCGCTCATTTTTACATATAATTTGACTTTTGCGTGTTTGGACCATATGGAACGAACGCAATTGTAAAAAAGATTGTGTGTTTAAAAATAAGGAATGCTCATTAATTTAGTTGATAGATAAAATTAAGTCCCAATCATTATGGTGGTTGAAAGCTTGTAAGGCTACTTTTGTGTACATAACTCATTCTTGATGGTCAAGCTATATTCAGTGTTTGGCCATTGACTAACCTTTTGTTTCTTTCTGACAAACTTTTGTATATTTCGTGGTTACTTTGACACGTCTTGTGGTGAAGCGATTACGATGTCAGTGTTAATATAATTCATTTTGACTTGTGCAAAAAAAAAAATATTAATCGATTGTTTTTTAATTTTGCCCTCTAATTAATATCATTTTATCACATCCAAATCAGTAAAAATACATGATAAATGATAAGTAAAAATATTACTTCTCTCATTTATTTATACTTTTTAATCTATGAAAAATGTTTAAAAATGTCACTCATTTATAGGAGGGATGGAGTAGCAAACGATTTCAAACAAAAATTGTCCATGCAATTGAATGAGCAAGAAATATAAATTATAAATCATACGTCAAGGAAGTATAAGGTTTGGTTTGACAGTGGAGGTGGCGGAGTTTTAGTTAACAATCTTAACCATGGACTTTTTAAAAATAGTTGAAACCTTGCTACTTTTAGTATAAAAAAAAAATTATAATAGTAAAAATAGAGATTAGATATAGTAGGAGTAATATAAAACATACTAATAATAGTAAAAATAGAGATTAGATATAGTATGAGTAAAATAAAACATATTAATCCATGTAAGTTTAGCTTAGTTAGCAGAGATATTGTATATTATTGGCAGGAATCAGGGTTAGAACTCCGAACACATTACTTGTTAAATTGATGTCTTTAAAAAGAAGTTTATATTTAAAGATAGTTTTCAATCAAATAAATGTTTATAGAGACGGGGCGAAGTAAAAACTACTTTTATTTTTTTTAAGGGAAACAGCTACTTTTAACAGAGATGCATTTTTTGTGTGCAATTCCATTCGAGAAACATCACGATAGTTTTCCAACTTGACTTTAAATGTGTACCGGTTATCTATTTAATTGCATGATTTATTTGTTATCTTCCTATTTTTCAGTCACACTTTGAATTGTGGCAAATAGTGCATTGTAATTGACTGCTCTTTATTTTTGAAGAATTTTTTATGTTATTTTTCTAGAGATATAACATTGCTCTTAAAAAAATATATAACCCTTTCTAATTAAAGGCATTATTGTTCCTTCTATACGGCAGATGTGTTTGATAAAAAATCATATATGTTCTCTCTAAAATTTTAAGATATGGCTTATGTATGTTGCATCCAATATGTAGACGTGTCAGTCTCTTGAGTTGGTAAATTTTCGAGCAAGTCTCACATCATCCAATATAGATCAAAACTAGATGGTAAATTTTTGAGTTGGTCGATTTCTACGTTGCAAGATGCATTCGTACATCAAAGACATTAAGTTTGTATATGACTCTCTCTCTCCTTCTCCCTTATATGTTTTTGTTTTAGAGTGTTGTGACATGTAGGTTAAATATTTGCTTTGAGAGTCAAGAAGTATTGGTGTTCTAGGGTGTAATTAAGAGAATGATATATAGTTGTCATTGGACAACAATCGTGGTTGATTTTCTTCTATTTTTTTATTTTCCACAAAATATTTGTACCTTGTCATTGTGCTTTTTAATTTCTCTACACTATTTTCTCCCAATGTTTGGTATGGATGTTTCGGTTTGACCATGAGAAATTAAACTCTTAGTATGATCTAGTATTATCCGATATTCCACATCATAAAGAAATATGATATTTTAAAAATGTTGTTTTTATAAAGGTTCTAGTTGGGAAAGACTTGATACTTAAGTGATTTTAGTTGAGAAACCAACATGTAAATTGCACCATAATTTTTGGCACATGAAAATTATTGGAGTAATTTATTTTCAAGAGGCCTGTATTCTTTATAATGGAGTATAATAGTTATGTCAAGGGTTATATGTATTTTCATTCTCCGTCATTTTGGTAAATTTTGGTTTTTTTTTTTTTCCTTTCAGATTTCAACCTTGCAATGTAAAAATTATTCTCTTTAAGAGGCAAGTGTTATGGATGTCATTTTTACATGAAGACAATATAAATATATATATATATATATATATATATATATATATTATCTTAAGTTCTTAGTTGCAAGATGCACCGATAAAAAACACTTGAAATTTAGCGTTAAATAATTTTTAGTGCTCTATAAAAAAAAATCTTCAATATCTAGTCTACGATATTTTTGGTCAATAATCTTCGTAATAGCTTTTAAATCAATTGTCCCTTCAAAAGAATGTTGTTCATCTCCAAACTTATCAGCGTGTGTATCTTTGATCAATGTATGAATGCCAAATTATTCTTCACCATCTCAATATTCCAGACCACAGGTTGCCAACCAAGCCTTTGCAAAATATTTTTCTCAAACAGACAACCTTTTCACAGAATAATAATAATTATCATAAGTTTTCCCCCCTCCTCTTTCAAACAGTTCCACCCTTTGTTCAAATCCTTTCAATTAATTGCCTTCAAAAATTTGCACATATGTTAGTACGTTGATTTTTTTGTTGTCATAACATTGTTTAAATTGAGAGCTCGACAACAACAACGAATAACACAATTTTACTGTAAAACCTAGTTGCCCATCCGGAATCCAACACAATGAATGAATTATTTTCACAGAGAAGACTTCAGATATAGAGGACACTAATTTTGCGACATGCACCTCTTTCAACAGGTTCATAATTCTGCTCCAGTGCCAAATCCAGTCTCATCTATTGTTGGACCACGTATATATGTTTGCCACTTGGGTGGCTAATACAAGTGAGACAATCGGATCTTTAAAGATTGTTCCCCTACCAACACTTTTTGCACTACAAATGAAAACCAATAAATATTGCAGATTTTCTCTTTTTATTGCACAAAATAATGTGAAACAATTTTTTTTTTGAAGGATATAATAA
Source organism: Medicago arabica (assembly GCA_946800305.1). Classification (NCBI taxonomy): domain Eukaryota; kingdom Viridiplantae; phylum Streptophyta; class Magnoliopsida; order Fabales; family Fabaceae; genus Medicago; species Medicago arabica. The sequence continues at coordinate 47,104,189 of OX326970.1, forward strand.
TGTGATAATATCCTCTCAAAAAAATAAAATAATGTGAAACATATTTTGTGTAGATTTTTTTAAGGGCGTATTTTGTATAGATATTTAGTGTTTTTTTGACAGAGATATTTAGTGTTGTCCTTTGAAATAATTGATAAGTTAAGCAAAGATGATATTTTCAAGGTACCCACCTTTCATCAATAATCATCATGGACACAGCACACTCACACTCTGCAATCACGATTATTAGAATGATAGGATCTTATCTTTGATTCTTCCATACTTTTTCCACAGAGAAAACACCTTTTTTTATTTATTATTTCCAATTCCAAGTCCAACTGTACGGATCCTTACACAACTATGCACCATGCATAATATATCTTCTTTCATGTTCGACAAAACCTAAATCATTGTGTACGTACCTCTACGATTTAATGTGGCAATTGATTGATATATTTGTGACTATGAGGAACACGATCATGGATTTTCATGAGACTTCCTCTTGTATATTTTATCTATTTTTTTTACCAATATACCATTTTTTTTATCGAACTCGTATATAATGTCATATAAAAATATTCATTTAACAATAGTTATTGTGACCATAGTTGGTCAAAAAAAAATAGTTCTTGTGACCATAGCTTAATTGGTAGAGAAATTACATTATATATACATAGTCTGAAGTTCAAACTCTAGATTTTTCACTCATTGACCTTAAAGGTGGATTTTTAACTACCAGGCTACATGACCGAAAAATAAATGTATTTAATATTATAAATCAATTATAAGTGTTTGATCATAGAAATGGTTGAGTTTCTCTCAGACAGACTAAATGATAACAGAGATTAAAAAACTCACACGTATAAATGAAGGAGTAGGGGTTCGAACTCCGGTCATAACATACGACCTAATAATTTTGATATTTTTACGAGTTGAATTATGACTCGTGAAGATAATTCATTAATTTATGCTTCAAAGATTTTTTTTACTGGTTATGCTTCAAAGAGTATGACACTAAAAAAGTAGTCATTAATTTATTAGTTAGAAAAATATATAGTACTATCCTTTACATATTTTCCAACTTTTTTTTTCTCATTCTGACGCAAAACAATATTAAAACGTGTGTAAAATTTCTATAGCTAGTGTGACTCAAAGTAACGTAAGTGAAAATCCCACCTTAATTTGCCAAATCTAACACCACGATATGACAAACAAATTAACAGCTACCATCTTGTCTTTCATGACAATAAAATGAGATTAATTTATTATTTCCAATTATCCACTTCCAAGAATTAATTAATCCATTATTAAAAGAGATGGAAAGATTGACCATGCCCAATATATAACTTTTATAAAGTGATCAACACTTACATATATGTATGTGTGTCATTAACAGTTGTTCCATAATCAGCCTTTAATTAGATACGTCAAATATTTTTCAATTGTTTGCAAAAAGATATCTGATTTAGGGTTATTAAAAAATTGTATCTGTTGGGTGCCATAAAATTTTAAGTTATATATTATTTAGCCTTCCTTTCCTTTTGTGGATTAGTAACTTGGTTCCAGCTATCATTTTTGTATCTTTCGTTTGTAAGTGAAACAAAAAGGAGGTGGAGATGGAGACATGTCACTCCCCACTAGCACTTAGTGGTGACACTTGATATAAAAATGGACATTAACATCAAGGATATACTATATGATGAAGAATAAGATGACGTGATTAACCACATTACCGTAGAAGTTTTGATGGATTTGAGCCATTTGGCAAATATGAATACTAATCCAGTAATACTAGATTTATAGTGAAAAAGGTTCTTTCGCTATTGCAAGATTCTCCTCTCCTTTCTAACCAAGGGTGTCGGGTGTAGAATAGATATATATCTATCTATCTATTTAATAATAATATTTAGATCTTTTTCATTTGTGTCAATATAACATTTATATGTTAATTGATAGTATATATTTTTGATATCTTCAATTCCCACATTGCGAGAGTTGTGGTGGCAGTTTTGATAGTTTTTTTTTAGGGTAGGATGTATAATTTCTCTTTTCTTTTGACAAGAGATGCACAATTTTCTATTAGTGGGATAACATCATATATTATAAATATTTGTATCTGTAAATATTTATATTAAATATACATCAATGTATTTCGTGAGCTTAACTCAGTAGAAAAAGACTTGTATTATAAATGTGGGATCAAGGTTTGAATCCGAACACTTCACTTATTCACTTAAGAGATGAATTTATAACCATTAAACTTTTTAAAAAGAAAAAAAAACTTAAGTTGTCTCAACATCTACAATTATATATAATTGTTCTGTTTTTTCCATCAACGATTTATATTTGATCTCTACATGTCTTCCTACTTTAAGATATTTTTATTTTCAACACTAAAAATAGAATATAATAAATTAAAAATTAAAACTATAAAAATTCTGATATATTTTGAGTTTAGTTAATGGGTAAATTAACAATTTAGCAACTAAAACGATAAAGTTCAATCAATTTAGTGTGTGTTTGGTTTGACGACAATTGATTTGATATAATTGATTATGGTTAAAAGTAGTTGGATGTGAATTGATTTATGTTTGGATATACTGTATTAGAAGTGATTCTTATGAGTTGATGTTGTTCGGATAGTTTGATTCAAAATTGATTTTGAATGTGTAATGACCAAACTATCCTTTTAATTTTATTTAAAAGTAAATATCTCATTCTCATTAGATAATTATTTCAACCTATCATACATGAATTTTATTGTTTCCAAAATTCATTTTAAAATAATATTAATTTATAAGAGTTATTTTTAATAATATATTTTTTATCAATTAGGTGATTTTTAATATAGTAATATAAGCATAAAAAGATGTAAAAAAAAAGAGAGAAATTATACAAATATAAACGAAAATATATATAAATTCTTAATACATAATCATAGATTTCTAAATTAGTATAAAAAATGTCTGGACTCTCAACTATATTACTATATCATAGTTTCAAAACTCGGCTAGTTCATCGATTTGGTAGGGGTATTGGGTAACTGAGTTAATGGTCGACCCACTGATTCACTGATTGAACTGCATGACTGAATTAGATTAAACCGAATAACTCAGTTAGATGACCCGGTCTTAAGATTAAATTTTTATAACTATTCAACCAAATTAAATCGGATTGAACCGGTGACTCTGTCATCTAAAGACTAAGAAAACTGACATATAATATGTATATTTGTATAGCTATATTTTTTTTAAAAGAGTATAACTAGAGCTGTCAAAATGGGTTGGGCCGGCTCGTAAAAGCCCGCAAAAATGTAGGGCTTGGACACAAAATTTTAGGCCCGTTTAAAACCGGGCCTTTTAACTAGCCCAACCGATCGTCGGTAGCCCGTTTAATTTATAATTATTTTTTAATGAATTATTTTTTTAGAAAGAATTGATTTTATTTAAAAATGAGTTGATTAATGTGATTGATGTTTGGACATGTCTAAGTAAAAATATTAGCTAGCAAGGGTAGTTGGGGAAGCAGTCTAGCCAAACTAGTAAAATCAATTTATAGACATGTACTACTATAGAAGCTATTGTTTGTTGCTTCATCTGAATTTGAGTTTGGACATTAGAATTGATTTCTAAAATCAAATTTTAACACATTCAAGAATGTCAGTTCACGTTTTGGCTTGGCACCGTGAGTTGGAGAAACGTGCAATCAAACGCGTATTAAATACTCAATGAAATTGGTGATTTTTGGGGATGAATATTTTTAGAGCAAAATTCTTATAATTTGTTATTACTTATTATAAGAAAAATAATATTAAGTAACCGGGTTGGTCCGTAGCCGCAAAGGATCGGGTTTGGACAAATATTTGTGAGTCCGTTTATCTTCCGAGCCTTTTTGGTCCAACCGAGAAAAATCCGAGCCCTTCATAGGTCGGTCCATTGCAGGTCGGATAGCCCGCTTTGACAACTCTAAGTATAACTATATTTTGTTGACAACAAATGAATTTTGTTTTGCATATCAATTAATATCAACATTTTTTACAACAAATCCTTGATCAAAAAATTAATATCAACATTTTTTACGGAATCAATTAATATTAACATAATACATAGATTTTCTACAAAAACATATGACATGTATATTTTTTTAGGGAGAGATGATATGTATATTATTATTATTATTATTATTATTATTATTATTATTATATTTAATAATAATGTGCTCTTCTTGAAAGAAAAAAAACTATGTGTTCCTTCAATTTTAAAAAAAGAAGATTTTATACTTAAATAAATAAATATATAATAAATTACATCCGTTAACATAAACGATTAGTTGTTGTAGTGGTTAAATTGCTCATTATGTCCTCTATGTGCGATGTTAGATTTCTACGATGATCATCATGGTGAATGACTGTATATTCATTTTCATAAAGATTGAAATCAATGTTGTGACAACTATTTGAACTTGCGTCTCATATTTGAACTTAGGCATGCGACACATAATTGCAAATCTATTCTTCCGTCCCCAAAAAGTGCTTTCAATTGTGCATCTTAAACTTGAGAGGTAATTATTGAATACTTCATTATGATTTTCGAATCCACTTGTAAAAGTTTTGTCAAAAGCACAGACATCATCATGAGCAGTACCTTCCCAACCAGCTAATACAAGAGTAAAACACATATTCCAATCACACAAAGATATAATATTTTGTGTTGGTATCCTTTTCTTCCAATAAACCTTAGTTGGTCACGAGCACTAACTATACATGACACGTGCGTACCATTGATTTCTCCTATAAAATTCTTAAAAAAAAAGTCAATAACGTTGATCATTTTTTATTTTGGCATGACAATCACGAAACATAGGATCTTCGGGTTTAATATATTTGAAGTACAACTTACGGCATGCATGAAGTACACGATGAAAATGTCTACTTACAGTCACACTCGAATGTTGAAATTTTTCTTGAATCATTCTATTACCTACACCGTGACCTACAATGACCAAAAACATTACAATCATTTCTTCAACCTCCATATGTTTAGAAGACTTTAAACCATGTTCCACCAAGTCATCGTAAAGTTTAGGAAAAATATGTTTTTTCATTCGAAACATCTCATAACAACGAGTGGGATTCTCTTGCAATATGAAAAATATGGTGAAGTGATTACTGAGATTCATACCATTATTCTGAAGTAACTGCGTATTTGGCTGCTGATTTAGATGAAGAAGGGAAGTTAAATGTCTTAATGTGGTGGAGGGAAAATTCCAACCAGTATCCAGTCCCATCAAGAATGGCAAGAGAAATATTGACTATTCTTGTCTATACAGTTGCCTCTGAATCTACTTTCAGTATCGGAGGAAGGGTGCTGATCCATATCGAAGTTCTTTGTCATCAACAACAGTGGAAGCATTAGTTTGCACCCAAGATTGGCTTAAAGTAAGAGATTAAGACATTGAAACTTCATCTTTGGTTACTATTGATGACATTGACACTCTATATGAATTTGAGCAAGGTAAATCTTACTTTGAAATACTTAATATATTAAATTATGGTTTGATACGTAATGAAATGTTTTTGTTTTGCAGATATTCTTTCTCAATTAAATCTTGGTATTTTTTCGACTTATGTGAGGCTTGATGATGATTGAAGGTATTTCTATCATCCATTTTTCTATAGAGTAGACAATATTAGTTTTGCATTTCTATTATGGACATCTTTGTTTGCTACATAATGTCAATCTTTCATTTATGTTTCTGCATAATTGTGTTATGTTAGTGTTGTTGTTGTTGTCATAGGGAAAATAGTCTTTGTGTGTGTGTGTGTGTGTGTGTGTGTGTGTGTGTGTGTGTGAGAGAGAGAGAGAGAGGGAGCGGGAGAGAGAAAGAGAGGAATAAGGTGTTGTGTATACGGAATACGCATGTTGACCTTGAGCATCTTAATCGTAATAACGTGTCATACCACATTCTCTTTGTTTTATAAGTCCTTAGAATTTGGTTCTCATGTTTACCTGTTTTTGTCTTTGTTGTCATCACAATAATTTATACTGTGAACTATAAAAACATTTTAAATGCCTTGATAAGAGTTGTCTGTAATTTGGCATTAGCAAAATTGTTTGCCCTGGATTGACTGACGACCTTTGTTTACTTGTGATGGAAACTTCTTACATTAGGCTTATTTATAAAGTTGACAATGAATATTCAAAATACCAAATTCTTGTTTAATTGAATTTGTAAATTCCAAGCTGATTTATTTTGTACATTTATTATGTCATGTGTACTTGAACTGGATATAATTCTTACCATGTTGTAAAAATATTAGCATTGTGTTTTCTTTGGCTTTAATCGTTATTGATGGCTTTTGTAGTTAAAACATCTACAATAATTGCAATTAATAATCAAAGTTAGGTTATGTTTCAAAAGAGTTTATATCCTTAAATGATATAGAGGTCTTGTTTTTGGTGTAGGGTGTTTGCAAATTTGAATGAAGCACATTTCCTGCAAGGGATTGGTTTACAACAGGCTATGAGTGATTGACTAGCTATGAGATGTCCAGAACTCAGAAGATGCTTAATTATAAGCAATGTTTGATTTATATAAAGAAGATTGAAAACATATCTTTATGTATTTTGCTAGAATCTTAATGTGTACGTTGTTATTTAAAATTTGATAATGAAGTTAAGACTTGCATTATTTTAGAAGTATTGAAGCTCAAATACATGCATATATTTGTGATGAACTTTATAGTTGTGACTTGAAAAACTTATAGATGGTATTGTTTAGGAGTGATCATCAATGTCATGATTTATGATCTATATTGATGTTTTTTTAAGTATGTTACAAAAGTTTGAGTTTGAAATAATTTCAGTTTTAAAACTGGTTTAATTATTTTTTAAGTAGATATATGTTGTTTAGTATTTGCAAAAAAATAAATGGAAAACTAGTTTTTTTTTTTAAATTGGGTTAAAACCGAATTTTGAATTAAAAAACTGGTTTAAAATCAATTTTAATAATAAAAAAAACGGGTTTAGTTCAAAAAACCAGTTTCCACATCCTCCTCAAGGTATGTTATATTGTCTTACTATATATGATATGTTATATTAACAATTTTTTTTTTAAAGAAACAAAAATGAATTATATTACCATGAATAACGTAATTGTTGAAGCATAAGGCGTGCCGTAACAATCACGAAAAGAACAACATCCTGTCAAAATACAATCAAGTCGATCGATGCTCATACATAAAAGCAGGCTCGACCACCAACTTTGAGTACCTAAATTAAAAACCACGTTACTAGTTTTTATATTTTATTAATTATTTTATTTTTAGGTGATTATTGTTATATTGTCTTCTCTTTATCCTTAATTCATTTCAAATTACTCTCTTACTTTAGAAGAAATAAGAAGAAACTTTTTTTGAGTTTTTTCTTAGCACTAGCATCCTTTATTTCCAAAGCAAAATGTAATATGTTTAACTTGATCTCAATCTTGATCGAGAAGCTAGGCTCCCTTGTTTTTTTTGTTTTTTTTTACATAAACTCCCTTGTTGATGAAATCTGGAACGTGATAGATAAATTTGAGAAGATGGATGAAAGCATTACTAAAATCAAAGTTGTGGTTTTCCATGGAAATGAGTGGCTAAAGAAAGCAACATAAATTTAATTGGAGAAACTAAAAGATTCTATTTGTAACACACTCTAAAAGATGAATTTGACTGTTATTTTCGTCATTAGTTTTCCCTTCACGCCACATGTTTTCTTTTCATTCACTATGTCAATTCATCATTCCTTCTCATTAGCCACACCACCGGATAACCCCAAAAAAATATTGGTTATTATACTATTTAAGGGTCTTTTGAGTGATTGTATGACCTAAATCTCTTATTGTCTGTCATATGAGTTTATTTATTTATTCTTGATATTTAGTCATTTAGAACCATTTATGTTTGTTATGTTGGTTTTATGGGAAGATTGTGCATTTTTCCATGAAGTAGTTCAACGTAGCAACGCCGGAGGCGAAAAACCACAACTTCGTAGGACAACCAATATTGCATGGATCAGTGATGATGTATGAATGTGGGGCCATTGAGGATTAGGCTTGGAGCTAAAGTCTAGGGAATTTTTAATGTGCAATGCAATGATAAGAAACATGTTGATTCTATATGTATTAAGACAAACAGAGTTTGCATGAGAAATTACAAAATGAAACAACAAGGAAAGACAATGGTATTATAAAGGGACAACATTAATGTACTAATTCAATCTTAGTGTATGTTTCCAGCTGCTAACCCTAGAAGCCACTTTAGATCTCAAAATCCATTTTCCAACCTTCAACCATACCACTAATATAAGGCATGAGAGACAATTTATAGTTAGTTAGATTTTTAGGAGCATTTTGAATGACTAATGCAAAAATCTCACTCATTTCCTTCCCGTATTGTAATCTTTCTTTGCAGGCCCGATCTAGCGGGTGTGCAACAAGCTATATGGTGTCGGATCTCAAATTTTTAGAGGCCCAAATTATAGCTTATGGTTGTTTATAATCCACTTGTGTAGCAAATTTGATAAGATTATAACTCTGTTGCAGCGATTGTATACCTTCATAGATCTAAAATGTGTCGGTTCAAGTCTCAGCTTCATCATTTAACTTTCTTATTCTGTATATTAAACATTACAAATTAAAAATCAATTCAAAAGTAGTGATAATGAGGTTCGAACTGCAGACATTGAACCAAAATTCCTTAATGAAAACCAAAGGACAAAATATACAATAATATCAACCAAGCATATTAAAAATATACAAATCTTAAATTACTTGGAGCCCAATTTTTTTATTTGATTGGTTACAGATGTACCTATTTTTTATGTTATTTACGGTCTAGATTAGTTGATAATTTTTTTAATTGTATTTGTTTTCTAGGGGGTCCATTTTTTGTAATTAGAGCATGACCTCTAATTTAATCGGAACAACCCAGTTTCTTTGTAAAATTTAAACTTATCTATTGATTTATGCAATGATGTTTTCATTCACTTCTTATTCTATTTCTATTTGTGTGTTTAAAGCTCATCATGAATTAAACCACTTTTGTGTCTGAGACATGATGACGTTATGAATATGCTTTACACGAGTTTGGTTATTTATGTACTTAGCTTCTTTTAAGCAAGTTGTAATAACGCTAATATTTAAAGTAAAACTTGATCAACTTAATTTTATTGTTGAATTACCTGAGCTCGAGAGATGATGACAATGAAATTGCTTGTTTAATATGAGAAACATTTTTAGAGGGATGTATTGAATATGATTTTAAGAGATTTTAAAAGACTTTTTTATTATGAAAAAGTCTTGTGTTATTCAATCAAGACTCTTTACAACTTAAAAAAAGTATTGTGGTATTCAATGAAGACTCTTTGTCATTTAAGCAAAGTCTTGTGGTATTCAATCAAGACTATTCATCACTTAAAAAATTCTTGATTGTTTAATAAATTGGATTTTGTGGGATTTTCTAGTGAAATTTTAGCATGTAATTTTTTTTATGAAAATATGAGATTTTTTAGGATTGTTTTTTCTTTCAATATTTTATAAAAGAGAGTGTGTTATAATCATTTATTTTCATAGAGTCATTAAAATTCATAAAATCTTTTGAAATCTTATAAAATAATTTCAAATCCTTTAAAATTTTATGATGTAAATTCATTGAAATCCAAATTGTAAATCTTGATAGTCTTTTAAAATCTTAAAAGTCATGCAAAATATTTTAAAATCCTCAAGACTTTTTTAAATATAAATTGTTTTTTAAAATCTTAATCCAATACACGAAAGACTACTTGAATCTTAATCTAGATTTCTTGTCATAGGAAAAAGACTTAACTTTTCTAATGTACGAAAGGGTTGTGATTTTAATGTGTTGCATGGTTAACTTGACAGTCGCGAACCTTGAGAGAGTAATATCTTTAAGTTAACAGAGACAGATGTGCTGAGAAACCTCTTTATCCACTTAGGGGGGTGTATTGGATTGGGATTTCAAGGGATTTTAAAATACTTTTTTATTATAAAAAAGTCTTGTGTTATTCAATCAAGACTTTTATAAAATATAAATAAATCTTATGGTATTCAATCAAAACAATCAAGACTTTTTTTACAATGCAACCAAATCCGTTGGTATTCAATTAAGATTTCTCACAACTTATAAAATGTCTTTTGGTATTCAAAAATTAATAGATTTTGATGGATTCTTTTATGGAATGGATTTTGAGAGACTTTTTAGTTAAAAATGTGAACACATTACTCATTCAACAATCTCATAAAAATGTGTGAAACTTTGTGAGACTCTCACAATTTTCTTTTTCTTTCCGGGTTGTCCAAGGAGATTTCAGGTTCAACGAGGAAGGTCGTTTGTTACCAACGGTGGATTGTGAGACTTCCTGTAATTTCATTCTCGTCAAATTAAAATCCCTATCAGTTCTACTTTTCTTTTTAAGGATTTATTAGTTATACTTTAAACTAAAATTCTATTTGTTCAATTTATCAGTTATACTTTTCTTGTTAAGGATTTATTAGGTCTACTTCAAACAACTTGCCATAAGTTTATTATACTGAAATTACGAAGGGGGTTCGAAATAGCCGTTGAGATAAAGAATGATTTGACTTCAATTCTGTGATCAGAGGTGTTCTACACATAGAGTGGTCTTAACAAAAAATTGGCAGTAATTGTTAGTAACATAATAGTGTAGTATAGTGTTGGAAAAAATAATAGTGTAGTACAATGTTGGAAAGAATAAAAACATCCATAAGCATCTAGGAAAAACACAATTAATTTCTTGATATAATCCATTGAAATCTTGATTGTCTTTTAAAATCTTATAAAATCTTAAGATATAAATCCCTCGAAATCTTTGAGAATCTTTTAAAATTCTAAAAGTCATTAAAATCTTGCATAATCTTTTAAAATCCACTAGACTTTTTCATATAAAAATTGTCTTTTAAAATCCTAATCTAATACACCCCCTTAGTCTCTAGGAAGCTGTTCGAAGTTGTAACTTTCATTTGCTTTGCAAATTTCTATTTTTAACTAATTTATGTTCTTGATCATGTTTTTTCATCTGAGATAAAATAATAAATATTTTATTGCTTTTAAACTTTATTTGCTACTTTGTTTATTTATAGAAGAGAAAAAAAAACTCTTGTAGTGTCCATGCCGTCAACAGTAGAGATTTAGACTCTTTACAGAACATGCACTCTTGATCACTTTAGTCAAGTCAACACGAACTTGTAACAACTGTTTCAACAAGCATGAAAATGGAGAGAAAATTAAAGTAATAAGTAATATTTGTTTCGAGAAATGATATTTGTATAACCATTTTCGTACAATTTTTTTCTCATACTCACATTATTTTCTTCTTCTCTATCTTCCTTTTTCTCTCTTTATTGTTGTTGATCAATAAAAAAAAAAAACAAGGTTGTTCCAAAAGTATCAAATAAATTGTTCGAATAACACTACTCATTTGTTTGATAGATAGAATTGTACAAACAAGTGGATTTTGCATCTAACTAGCCAGCTTGTACGACTTCTACATCAAACAACTATTCAAAATCATTGACCAAAGTGCAATTCAAAATTAACCAAATTTGACCGTAATCTTGATTCATTAGCGTTTACCTTGATCTATAATTTTTTTTAGCAAACCTTGATCTATAATCTTGATTAAATATTGTTTGAAAATGTGTTTATGTAATGTTGACTTCATTTATCTAATATAATCGTAGACTTTGGTCATTATCTCTCATAAATGCTATTGTCGAATTGTCTATTCCGTTACTAACCAATACTCTACCAAATATGTGAATCCTTTCCAATGGGCCAAAGAAAACCAGGATTTATGAGTTTGATTAGCGTGTGGAAAAGAAAACCACTAAAATACTTAAAACAGGGGGTCGATACCACTATATTTTATTTATTTTTATTTTTTTAATTTAAATATATTTTTTGTCCATATAAATTAAATATACAATTTATTTTCTCAGTAAAAAAAAAACTTTTTGTTTTTAAATACGGTAAAAAATATAGACAAATGCTCTGTTTGATAAATATAACTGATACTTATAGCTTATAACTGATAGCTGACAAGAGCAGATCTACATAGAGATGAGGGTGTGCACCTGCACACCCTGAGATTTCAATATTTGCACATATAATCTTGTATTTATTGCATTTGCACACCTTGAAAATGTCTTTTTGCACCCATGACTCGGTATTTTTCTCACATAGAAGTAAATAAACCGGAGAAAAGAAGTGAAAGTCAATTGTAAGTAAGCAAGTAGGAAGAATTTAAAGGAGTAGAGATATGAAATGAACTACTGAAGAGGATGAAGGGTGGCGGCAACCTTTTTTTAAGTGATGAGCCAACAACTAATAACTAGGATTATATGTATTTTTTCATTGATTTGGGCCAAAAATCACTTTAGGCTAAGAGTGATTTATTAAAGGATGTTTAATTTCTTCTAATTTCATATTGTCTTTTTGGATTATTTTTTTACCCAAGCATTCTTGTTTTTGAAGGAGTAAGTACTACTCCATTATTATAGTCGTTTTTGAAGGAGTGAGTACTACTCCATTATTATAGTCGTCATAAATATTACTACTATACTTGTGTGGATTCTTGTAAAAATAAAAATAAAAGTATATTGGTGTAGGTTTTCTTCTTCTAAATTTATCATTTGTTTAACTTTTTTATTTATAGTTATATTTTGTTTACTTAATCAAATAATTTAATTTAATCCAATTATTTATTTAAGATAAAATCTATAATAATTTAATAATAATTCAAATTCAAATAAAAAATTTAGTAATTAAAACAAAAGTAGTTTCAAGACAAAATTTATTGAATTTGCAAAGTTTTTTTCTCGAAATTTTTTCGCACCCCCTGGACCAGGGTCCTGGATACGCCACTGATAGCTGATGACCGATGGCTTAACTGTGATCCTATAGATTTGACATTTTTTCTAAATTGATCCTTTTAAAAAAACTTTTTTGAATTGTTTTTTTGTTGAATCAAGAGTGTGATGACATCAAAGAAGTTGTAAGACATCTCAATCAGGTTGACAACCCTTAGAATCTCTAATCATATGTCAAACACTCGTATATAATATTAAAAAAAGAGCAGAGAGAAAAAAAGAAAAGAGAATCAAGAAAACCGGTAATTCAGAAGACTACACCAATTTCTGAAAAAGTCTTCATAGAGGTCCGTGGGAAGAGTGTCCGACCAAGTAAAATCACGACAGTCATGGCCCGGGATAACAAGCTTGACAACACGAAGAAGACATGGGAGAAAAGGAGGCACAAAGGAGAGACAAAACAATTACTCCAACGATTTTGAAGGTCTGAAGGAACCAAACCATGAGATTTCGAAGCTTGAACAACTATCTATAAATCAGTCTCAACCCAAAGGCGACTCCAACCTTTGATATGAGTCTGCTCAATAGCAATAATAATATCCAAGAGTTTCGCGTGCAACATCGCGGAGACTTGAAGAGGGCTAGAATAAGCACACAAAAAAGCAGCTAATGAATCTCGGAAAATGCCCCCACAAGCTGCGACGCTAACAATCAATGACCTTAATCCACAGATGCAAAGTAGGGGATTTAAAAATCGGTGAGATGTCTAAATCCGCAAGAATATCAGCATTAATGCTACCAGGCCAAACTTGCACTTTACATAAACTAGCGCTAAGACAGATGGAAGATCTAACCTTTGCATGAATCATAATTTTGTCATTGTTAAATCTTACATTATTACGAACAATAAAAATAGTACGCATAGAATAAAGCACCCCTACCAACAAAATGTTTTCTACAGGACAGGAGACTGAAAGCAACAGAGCAGTAGGGGATGAAAAGTCAAGGTTCATCCCAGTTTGGTTTGAATTGGTCGATAATGTTATATTTTGTTTTCACTTATTTGCCTTTTTAACAAGTTTTACAACAACAACAAAAAGTGTGGCATTTTAATATTGAGATAACTCAGCATAAATATATTGTCACGTACTCCTTTTTCCTTTAACTTCTTTTTCATTAAATCTAAAAATATAAATAATATAGAACTAGAGTACGTAATTTTTTGTAGCAATGTCTTCGTTGAGGAGCAATGATTAAAATCTACGAACTCAAAACAGTTAATTATTAGGGGAAAAGTAGTGGAGGCAAATACAAAATGTAACATAAAGGACAACATTGCAAGATGAACGTAATTTAAAGACTAATTGTACAAACATAATGTAACATAAAGGGCCAATTAAAAAAGAAAACTCAATGAACCAATCTAAAATAAGAGTCAATGTTAAAGAACCGTTGACATGATTTTGCCAAAATATTGAAATTGATTCATGTAATATGAAGAAAATTTTGTTTTCGTTCCTCCAATAATGACTATATAAGCAGTTAAGCATTGAAATGAATATTGCCCATATTTTACAAGGACTAATTCCAACATTTAGAAATTCTACGGTGAACAAGATAATAACAAGGACCAAAACTAAAAAAAGTTGTCGTGGTATACTTTGTAAGGAAAAAAAAAAACAAATTTAAACCTATTTTTTAGGTTTGAAATCTCAAACCCTGATTTTTCCCCTCTCAAACTCAACAAAAGAGCACTCACTTTAGTATCTTAGTGTCTGTTTGGTAAGTGCAGAAAATTAGCTTATAGCGAATAACTTATAGGTCTGTCCGACCAAAATTGATAGAGAAAGGAAAAAAAAAAACTACATTTAAAAATAAATTATTTTTTCTCCAAAAAAAGACATTATTGTACATAATATTATTTGACTTTATTTTTATCTTTGCATTTTTCGAAACTACTCTAAACGTGGATATTTAAATGCAACAATTTATATTGTAAAAAAAAAAAGTTACTTTGTTGTATATATATTGAATATAAATAGATATATGATAAATAAGATTAATTTTTTCAATTAGTTTGCCCTAGGGGTTAAAGAAATTGAAGGTTGAAACCTAATGATGAAGGAGAAAAACAAGCTAATATACTAGTGTTTGTAAAATATTGTAAACCATTTTGAGTAAAAAAAAAAAAAAGATAATGGTAGATTGTATAGTACTTAAACAAAACCAACAAAGATACAAAAATTGGACGATATACTGACAGCATATAAAGGAAAAGCTATTTCTTTTTCCATCCTCTTTTCCTCTTGCGCAATGGAGGGTTGTTGAAGGTGTTTTAACATGTTTTGGAGAGCGTTTAACATTTATTCAGGTTATAAATACCAAAAATTTTAAGCTGCGTGAAAAAGTTTCACTAATGAGGTAGAAAAAGAAGGTGCCTAAAGAAAACTTTAAAATAGACATACTTTAGGCTTTACTTTTTGCAAGACAATACCCATTAGCCAAACTGATTTTGGACGTGATATTGCTATTGTGAATAAAAATTCCCTTGTTAACCCCACCCGACTATTTTACCATTCTCACCCCTTCCCTGCTTTTTCCCTTCACACTCCCCTTGTTGACAAATATTAGGATGTTAATTGTTAATTTATTATGTTAATATTTTCTCTCATGCCATGATTCGAGCCTTGAACATGTAATTTCTTAGTTCAACCAAATGAGTTACCCACCTCAAACAAACAATTGTCAATGCAAACAATTGTTAATTTAGAGATTGCAAGGTAAAATAAAATATATTCTAACTTCAGTTAATCAAAATCTAAATCTATTCCAATAGTCTTCCATTCTTTGTTCTTTTTAATATTTATGCAGTCTTTTATGTTTCTTATTAGAACTGTTCTTCTATTTTGCATTTGAAATTTTTAACAATGTTATTGATTTAATTATAAATGTTATTTAGTTGATCCTATCTTAAAACCATTATTATGAGGAATAAAATTTAGTTTCGTGCAAGTTTAAATTCGCACATAACAAAAAAACAAACTTAGTTTTAAATAAAACTTTGTTTCAAAAGAAAAACAAAATATTTTTGGGTTAATTGAAAAGAAGTAATTATAATTTAAAAAAGGAGTAAGCATGAGTAATTTTTTTAAAGGGGACTGTTGCGAATTCGATGAAAAATCACACAAATAAATATTTGATGTGTGAAGCAAGGAATAATCAAGCAACCAATACAAGTGGGTAACAGTTATAATCACAAGCAAAAGTAGAAAACAACGAGAGAAAAGAAGAGAGAACACAAAAGAATTTGTTTACCCAGTTCAGTCCAAATTGACCTAATCTGGGGGAGAGAGCAGCCCTCTGTTTCACTATATGATGAGTAACGTTACAAAAGAGATGTCAATGAGTTATAAGAATAAGTCTCCCGCCTAATTCTACCCAAAGCCCCAATCTCTTCCCGTAACCAAGAGACTCAATCCTAATAGTGTTTTCCAAGGTGAATCAACCCTCAAACCCTAGTGTTTGTTCCAAAGAGACAAACTCTATACAAACCCCAGTTTTGTTGTTGTCTTTCTAAACCTTGTTTCAGCCCCCTCTATCTCAAGGTTTGCTCTGATACAAAGCCTATATTTATAGTAAAAGTAACTCACATAAAATTGTAACAAATCGTTACAAATCTGGCCAAAAAATACGTTTCTGAAATATCCACTGCGCGCAAATTCGGCCCCCGATTTTACCATTCGGGCGCCGATTTTTGCCGCAAGAAAAGCGTCCAATTGACAGCACAATTCGGGCCCCGGACAGATCCATTCGGGCCCCGATTTTGCCTTTTCCAGCAAACATCATTTTTGCCTCCAAACTCCAAGTTTGAGTCACTTTCACAACAGGGACAATAGTGTTCCGCTTCTGATTCATGACTCAAACCCACAATCTTTAAGTGTAGATGAAGTGTTTTACGAACTAAGTTATGTTCCGTTCATTGAGAAAATCTATAATCGACAAATTGCACATTTAAACTAAGAAAAAAGTTAAACGCTAAAAAAAATTATAGTGAAAAGACATATCATGAATAAATTGACAAAACAACTGCTTTTAACAAAATTTAAGACTAAATATGTTTTCGATTCTTATAAATACTTTAACTTTTCGTTTTAGTTCTCGTATAATTTTACTTTGACTTTTAATTCATGTTTTGCCAAAAGATTTGATTTTTTTAGAAGACATTCTTAAAATATTTTAAAGATGAATAATAAAAAATAATTGAAAATTTTGAAAGGTTTAAAAATCGAAGAAAAAATATACGAGGATCAAAATGAAAAATTGAAATATTAAAAAAAAAAGATTTAATCCAAAAAATTTATGACTCAACTCTCAATTTCATTTTGATGACATTCGATAATTATGTTAACAACGTTAAACACAGACCAAAACAGCAACAATTTAATGGCTGACCTTCCATAATAACAAGCACAAACAAACAACCCTCTTCATTGTGCAGTGAAACATCGAAGATGAAAATGATGGTTTCTATTTGAATCAGAATCGACGAATTTTCAGATGGCGTGTGAGGAAGTTGCACATTCAAGACCTCTCTTCCTCACGATCTACACTGTTGTCATCGTTGGCATCGTTGTTTCTTCCTTATACGTCTTCTCCGCTATACACTATTCTTCTACAACCTCTTCAGCTTGGTCCTCTTTTCCAAGTAACCCTTTTATCTCTACCTCTTTTTATTCTATCTTACTTGCATTATAGTTAAATGGGTTCAATCAAAATTGTTTCTTTTTTTGTTAGTTGTTGGTTTTGTCATAAATGGGGAATGCCCTTTTTGGAATTTCATATGTATTGTTGTTAGGATTATTGGTTACTCCCTCCGGTGTTAGAATGTAAGAAACAAAACAAAAAAATTGTTGATCTCAAGTGTAAGCAAAAATATACAAAAGTCATCCTATTAAATGTCACTATTCAAATTTTAATCTCACTGACTTTATCCAATTTGTTTCACATTCCCATGTTTAACACATTCCAAAGATTTTTCATTAGTGGAGTTCAAAAGTCATGTTTCCAAGACAAGGGTATAATTGGAAAAATGCTATTTTTTTACAATGATTTAAATGCAATCAATCAACTTTCTTAATATGTGTGATTTTTTTTTTTATTTCTTATATTCAAGACCGGAGGGAGTAGTTGGTTATGATGTTGAAACTTCAAAATTGTTTGGGCATTGGTTTTCAATGTATGGTCTATGAATCCACTGACACAACACCAACATTGTCACACATTCATCATTTGAACGTACACGCATGTGTCGGTGTCAGACATGACTCACGTCCGACACAGGACACGCCTTCAATCAGCAGTGCTACAGAGTGTATGGTTAACAGCTTAGCTCAAACTAGTTGAGCTACTCAACTCTCTGTTTGTAATGTATGGTTAATAAGTAGAGATCTTCTATGTTTCTTTTGAGAAATGGAGAGTTTTGTTGATAAGTGTAATTAGTATGCATTTTCGGTATAAAAAGGTTTAGCTTAATGGAGATGTATTGTACACTGACATTCAATTAGAAATAACTGCAAATTGGTGGATTCTAATTGGATGTCAGTGTGACATTGGTTTACACTGACACTGCATGTCCCCTTTTCTCAAAAGAGTTTTGATAAATGATGAGATGTGATTGGACGCGTCTGTAAAAAAAATTACACTGATGATGCATACTGGTTAAATATTTTATTAATATGGTTTTTGGGTGTATAAAGATCTAATTATGTTGTTAGTTTTTAGAAATGTGTGCTAAATTGCTAATATGTGCGTTTATATACCAAAACTATAGTAACAGGGCTTTCCATTACTACATGTTAATCATTGTATTGCACCTGCTTTATTAGTGTAGTTGCATCTTTCAACTACTCTCTGGTTGTTGTTTCCACTTCATGTGTATGACACTTTTCAATTCATCAAGCATTGGTTTTTCCTTCCTCTATTTCTTTTGTGGATGTGAATTCAAACCTTGACTGAGCATGCTTTTCAGATGAGAATTCTCGGCTTTCAGATCGAACACTTAACGCTTCTCAGTCAGAAACGATGCATGTTGTACCCTCTGCTTTCCCTGAGCTCCAAAATGTGTCGAGAAAGCCTGTTTTGAATGTTCCTCCTCGCAATAAAAAGATGCCGCCCTTGAAAGAGTTTAGACTGACCAAAGAATTGGTTCAACAAAGGGTGAAAGATAACATTATAATAGTTACATTTGGTAACTATGCATTCATGGACTTTATTCTGACTTGGGTTAAACAATTGAATGATCTCGGAGTTTCCAATTATCTTGTTGGTGAGCATTGCTGTTTGAGCATTCTATTGTTGTATTTTGTTTTGTAACGACCCTTGCTGGAAATGCATGCATGGTATTTTGTATAGTTAATTAGAGTAGGGCCTGTTTCGATTGGCTTATTTAAGCTTATCTGCTGGCATATTCACTTGTGAGATTGTTTGGAAGAGTTTATAAAAACACTTTAGGACATGTCTATTAGTTGTTTTCAACTTATTTCCTTAAAACTCTCTAGGATAGCTTATGAAAACAGATTATAGCTTATATGACTTATTTTATCTTTTGATATAAAAATAGCTTATACGTAAGCACTTATATGATAAGTGTTTATGCTAAAACGGATAACCGTTTTTTAATTAGTTGTTTATCCAAACAGTAGTGAATTTGAATTCTACCTTTTAGGTGCAATGGACACGAAATTATTGGAGGAACTTTATTGGAAAGGGGTACCGGTTTTTGACATGAACAGCCATATGAGCACCATGGATGTTGGCTGGGGTTCTCCAACATTTCATAAGATGGGGAGGGAAAAAGTTATTTTGATAAACTCCATACTGCCTTTTGGTGTCGAACTGTTGATGTGTGATACTGACATGGTTTGGTTGAAGGTACTTTTCTCCATTCCTTAATATATGTTTGATTCTAAATGTGATCACATTTCATATGCTTATTAGTTTTGTTATGAATGATCCAAATTCAAAACGTAAAATGTGGATTGACTAAGATGTGTTTGTTCCTCTAAGATATATTATATTCCTAAATATTCCATTATTTGATTATGGAGCAGAACCCACTTCCATATCTTGCTCGTTATCCCGGAGCAGATGTTTTAACATCCAGTGATCAAGTTATACCAACAGTTGTTGATGATAGTCTGGAAGTTTGGAAAGAAGGTCAATATTATATATAAGCAGATTTAACATCCGTGGATCAAATCAACGCTCCTATTCATTTATTGCTTCTTTTAATCCCTCATTTTAACGCACTTGTTTGAACTTTAAGAGATTGTATACTATATTGATGATTGTTACTGTCTCATTGAATAGTTGGTGCGGCCTACAATATAGGAATTTTTCATTGGAGACCTACAGAGTCTGCGATTAAACTGGCAAAGGAATGGATGGAACTGCTTGTGGCAGATGATAAGATATGGGATCAGAATGGGTTTAATGATATTGTCCACAGAGAGTTGGGACCATCGGTTGACGAGGACAGTGGACTTGTTTATGCTTATGATGGAAATCTAAAGCTGGGAATTCTGCCTTCAAGTATCTTTTGCAGTGGTCATACATATTTTGTCCAGGTAGGACCTATTTAACAGTTTTGAATACTTTTTCTGATTTTACATGTTATCTTCCTTTTGATTTCTCTTCTACAATTAAGTGTCTCTGAAGGAATCTGATAGGGACTTGGGTATTATGGTGTGCCTAATTCCTACATCGACTGGTATGTTACGTCTAGTTGAGTATTTAAGGGGTTTGGTTCTTCCCTCTTGATAGCTAGCTATAAAGGGAGCGTTTCTCAAGCAGTGTTGTTAAATAGCTGATATAGCAACGCTATACTGCTATAACGTAGACAAACTGCTATTGTTATGCGATACACTGTTTATTACAAAATGTTGTCAAGTAGCGGCTATAGTGACGCTATAGCACTATTACATAGCAGAATTTTAACAATCACTATTTTCCGCTATCCGCGATTGACAACATTGTTCTCAAGTGCTTGAATACTTATCAAAGCCTGGTCGTTGGTGGCTTAGAAAGGACTGCCTACGGAGGAGCTAACTGGAAAGACCGAGTAAAGCTTCATTGAGTGCCGCTGCTGAGACTTCACCTCTAAAGAGAGGTGTTGTGATAGGGACTTGGGTATCATGGGTTGTCCAAGTCTCACATTGAGTAGTATGTGATGCTCAATAGAGTATTTTAGTAGTTTGGTTCTTCCCCCTTGATAACTAGCTTTTAAGATAGGGTTCTCCAAGTGCTTGAATACTTATCAAAGTCTTGATTGGATGTTATGTTGCAGAGAAACAAACTGCGTACAAGTTTTTCCTAAGAATGTCCTTTCATATTATGTTTTAGGGTATGTATCAGCAACTCAGGTTGGAGCCATATGCAGTGCACACAACATTTCAATATGCAGGCACAGAAGGAAAGCGCCACCGACTACGAGAAGCCATGCTTTTCCATGACCCACCTGAATACTATAATCCTCCTGGTAATATTATTTTTCTTCCTCAATTTCAGTGAAACACCACTTCGTTTTACTTTTTGATGCATATGTGTGAATACACTGTTTCTATTATTTGTCTTAAATTGTTACTACCTCTGTCCCTCTATGTAAGACCCCCTTGATAAAATGCACAAGAATTAAGAAAAGTTGTTTTTGTATTAAATTTGTTAATAATGTACATTCTCTTTCCAAAATTATCCTTCAATTATTAAGAGAGAGATATGGCTGATCTTTTAATTCTCTTCATTTAATTTGGGGTATTTTTGTGAAAATTTAATTAATGTACCTTGAAATTTGATGAGTCTTATAAAAAGGGACGGTAAAATTTGCAATAGGGTCTTACATATAGGGACGGAGATAATAGTTTTTTACTTTTATATCATTTATTGAGAAATTTCTATTGCATATTCCATTCAGTTTTCCGCCATTCATCTATACTGCGATGCTGAGAACTAAAATTTTACAGTGCTTGTACATTACTTGCAGTATCTGCTTATGGTTTATGCATTGACTCCTTTTCATGAAAATAAATGTTTAAATTTTGATACCATTGGAACTAAATGTTGTAATTTTTTCCAGGGGGTTTCTTGTCATTTAGGCCATCTATTCCAAAAAGCTTGTTGCTAAGCGGGAAGCATACCATTGGATCACATTTTACCCTTATTAATTACCAAGTATGCATGTATCAACTTGATCCTTTTCACTTCTGTATTTTTTAATGGAAATTATGTATGACATTGTATTACATCTCATAATTTATGATGAAAATGAATTTTTCCAGATGAAACAAATTAGGACTGCACTTGCAATTGCTTCCCTTCTGAACAGAACACTGGTGAGGACTATTTTCTAGGATCATTAATTCTTATAGTTTTATATGTTGGGTAGCTAATATCTCATCATCAGTCATGACTCATAATTAGTACAAGTTGCAATTAATTGATGATTTAAGTTTTCTTTTTCTCTAATGCATTTTCAATTGATAAATTATTTATTATCTCAAACAGAGTTCTTTATGCATATATTTAGGTCATGCCTCCACTATGGTGCAGGATTGATAGGCTATGGTTTCCCCATCCAGGTGTTTTGGAGGGGACTATGACTAGACAGCCTTTTCTCTGTCCTTTGGATCATGTATTTGAGGTATTGCTCTTCTAGTGTGATTATGTGGTTCCTTATTGTTATTCACTTATGTTTCAGGTCATTGGATTGCTTAATAAAGGATTATTATGCTTGTGATGGTAGTACTTGTGTTAACTGTGATAACTGGAAAATGTTGAGCTTCTAAAAAATAGCTATAGTATGTCTATAAGCCGTTTTCAGTTTATTTGAATAAGCTCTCAAGACAGCTTACGAGGCTCCACTCTTCAATTTCTATCCACCCGCAAATTATATTTTTATGGAGAAAACAAATAGAGAATGAAAATAGCTTTTCAACGTACATATGAAATGTAAATAACTTATTGAATTGAAGCACTTATAAAATAAATGTTAACCTATTGAGTAAGCACTAAATTAAACTATTTACCCAAACGCCCCCTTCGTCAGTCAGTTACTGTCATGCAATACAAAATCTAAATGAATGACCTTAGATGAGAGTAGTTGTGGTTGAAGCCATCCGCTCTATAGACTTGATCCATTCCCTTATATTTGGAGTTGAATAAGAAATATGAGCCTGGGTCAACTTGGAAGAGA
The DNA here is from genome assembly GCA_946800305.1 of Medicago arabica. Classification (NCBI taxonomy): domain Eukaryota; kingdom Viridiplantae; phylum Streptophyta; class Magnoliopsida; order Fabales; family Fabaceae; genus Medicago; species Medicago arabica. The sequence goes on from OX326970.1 coordinate 47,127,302, forward strand.
TTTCGTTTACACGCTATATTTCTTTCACATAATTATTAGTTTTAGTATAACTTTTACACGTTGCCTTATTATGCTGCTATAAAATGTACTATATTGCAGGTGAATGCCATGTTAAATGAACTTCCAGAGGAAGAGTTTGGCCCTGATATCGATATCAGAGAGTACTCCATACTTGATAATCCATCACTGCCCTCAGAGGTTAATAAATGTCAATCCAATCAAAATTTAAAACATTGAATTTTTCTTTATTGTTATATATCTCTGCTGAAGTTATATGCCTGGGTTCTTGAATTCAGGTGAAAAAGTCGTGGCTTGATGTTCACCTCTGTAAAGAAGGAACCCAAGATTGTAATGCATCAAATAATGTAACTGTTGGGGGAGTACTTAAATTTCCAAAGCATAGCAATGAGGAAACGGTATTTTAAATTTTGATCCATTTAACTGTCGGGGGAGTACATAAATTTCCAAAGCATATTCTAACATGTGGTCGTTTCTACTTAAATTTTCAGTTCATGAAAGTATTTTCGTCGTTCAATGATGTAAAAGTAATCCAGTTTTCTTCAATGCAAGACACATTTACAGGTTTCAAAGACAAGGCAAGGCCAATTTTATTGTTCTGTTTAAGTTTTGCTTTGTGTTTACATCAAAAGTTTGAAGTAACACATTCATTTACCATGTCCTGATGCCATGCATTTATTTATTTTAATCAGGAAAGGGAAGATAGATTCAGAAAACGAGTTAAACACTACACCGGTATATGGTGCTGTGTGACCGATCACACTCCCGGTCACATATATTATGATATATACTGGGATGAGAAACCTGGATGGAAGCCAATCCCTCCTCAAACTTCTGCAGATGATCACCCACCTTGGTGAGGTCAATTTCAGAATTATATGTTCATCATCGAAACACTATAGGAGATACAGACATGAACAGAAGATATTGAAAGGCGGTTCATTTTCCATCTTGTTGTGAACACTAAGATCGTATACTTGCGGAACTAAACACTATGTAGCACTGACACTTCTTATTGAAGTCGTGTCCGGTGTCTATATGTGTCAGCGCTTCATATGCAGCCTTTATCCATGTTGAGGATGTCAGTACTTAGTTGAGGGGTCAGATAATGTGATTGCCAGAGAATGATTTGTATAAAAAGCTTCCAACATTGCATATTAGAGAAATGGAAGCCAACAAATATCAGATGAGGCTGCAGTTTTTGGATGTTGTCTTAGTTTTTTATTTTAATAAGCTAGAAGTTTATCCAAGAGGATGATATTGAATTGCTTGTAATTTAAATAATAGGAAAAATCCAAATGTATCATTTTTTTTATATATTGCAAACAGTGAAGTAATTTTGAGTTTTTTTTTTTCTTTCTGCTTTTGGTTATTTAATCTATGCTGTTGGAAGTTAAACCCAAAAAATTCCCTCATTCAATATTTTTTTTTTGGGGTTAATCATTCAAAAATATGTGACTGAAGTAAAAACAAATCTCAATTAGCATGTTGTTCCAAGAATTCATTGAGTACTATGCAACACTAACTCTATAGATTGAAGGTGTGTCTGGTGTCTGGTATGTGTTGGTGTCAAACATCGATGCAACACTGGCAAATGTAATTATTTTTGATCACATTTTCTTTTCTTCAATTTTTTTTATCAGTTTTTGTTTGTTTTTTGTGTCAATGTCGTTTGCTTACGTTTTTGTGTCAATGCCGTGGTTGATGTATGTGCTTGTGCCGGTGAGTAACTTGACTGTAATGATATGGAATTTCCAACAATATCATTGTTCAATGTTGCTTAGAAAAATGGTTCCTTTTATCCATAATAGCTTACATATCAGACATTAAGAACAAACGTTAACTGAACTATTGCCATGTTATGACAAGACCAAGAAAACATCAACATCGTATTCTCATAATCATGTTCTTGTGCGCTGTGTGCAAGATATGAACTATCATAGCTACAACAAAAAATAACCGAAAATGAGAACATGGGTAGTTTCCCAATTGCAGCTAAACCACATAACAAGATGGATCTTTCAAAATCCAGTCTTGCTTCGATTTCGACCTAGAAGGTCATCATCGTTCCATTCATTTTCTTCACAAGAAAACTATCTAAATGGGAACTTCAGCATTTTTCATAGACAAAAGGTTCATTTTTTTCCATGTGATTCTTCCCTGTTGTTGCGTAGTTGTCGATGTTTTTGCATTGCCATTAATCCGTTTGATAAAACGCCACAAAGGGATTTTCATGTAAGAGAGGTTCATTTTGCTCTTGTTGTTGATTGCATTCAAATGTCCCTAAAAAAACCTAACACTGTGACTGTCCCTGTTGTTCATTGTGCTGCCTTGAAGATAGGTGCTTTAGCTTACCTTCCAACTTCAACATCTCTATTCACTCTCTATTCCAAAGCTGGAGACTTTACTTCATCTAGGGTTTTATTTGAAGACATTGACAACAGAGATGTGATTGCCTGGAATGCTGTTATTTCGGCATCTCTCGAAAACAAATGCTATAGGACAGCAGTGGAGTTCTTTGAGAAAATGATCAAGGACCAAACTAGGTTTGATTCCACAACTCTATTGCTTGTGGTATCAACTTTGTCACACATGAAAAACTTTGATCAAGGAAGGGTAATTCATTGTGTGAGTCTAAAATCTGGGATGCTTGTGGATATTAGTTTATGCAATGCTCTTGTTAACATGTATGCTAAGTGTGGTGACGAAAACTCTTCTGATTCTGAGTGTCTATTTGAAGAAATGGAATATAAAGATGTTGTTTCATGGAACTCGATAATGAGAGGATGTCTTTACAACGGTGATCCGGAGAAATCATTGTTATACTTCAGAAGGATGAATTTTTCGGAAGAAACGGCGGATCACGTCAGCCTTTCTTGTGCTATTTCGGCATGTTCGAGTTTGGGAGAATTGACTTTGGGAGAATGCGTTCATGGTCAAGGAATCAAGCTTGGATACAGGGATAGCTCTCTTGTTTCAGTTGCGAACTCTCTCATTTCGTTATATTCACAATGTGAAGCTGTTGAGGTTGCAGAGACTGTATTCAGAGAAATGGCATACACAGATATTGTTTCTTGGAATGCAATGATGGAAGGATATGCTTCAAATGAAAATATTCATGAAGTGTTTGATCTTATGGTTGAAATGCAAACTATAGGATCTTTCCAACCTGATACAGTAACATTAACTACCATACTCCCACTTTGTGCAGAACTAATGCTTTCCAGAGAAGGAAGAACTATCCATGGATATGCAATTAGAAGAAAGATGCTGCCTGATCATCTTCCTTTGTGGAATGGCCTTATAGACATGTACTCGAAGTGCAACCTTGTCGAGAAAGCCGAACTCTTGTTCAGTTTTGCTGCACAAAGAGACTTGGTGTCTTGGAATGCAATGATATCTGGTTATTCTCAGAACAAGTATTCTGAAAAGGCTCAAAATTTGTTCAAAGAACTTCTATGTTGCGATCAAAATTGCAGCTCATCAACTGTTTTCGCCACTCTATCTTCCTGCAACTCTCCAAATAGTCTCAACTTTGGAAAATCGGTTCACAGCTGGCAATTAAAGTCCGGTTTTCTGAATCACACTCTCTTGGTAAATTCTCTCATGCAAATGTATATCAACTGTGGAGACCTAACTTCAAGTTTCTCAATTTTGCAAGAGAATTCTTCTATAGCAGATATTGCTTCATGGAACACTATAATTGTAGGTTGTGTAAGAGGTGACCAATTTCAAGAGGCTTTAGAGACTTTCGTGTTAATGAGACAAGGACCTTCTTTCAACTATGACTCCATAACCCTTGTAAATGTTTTGTCAGCCATTGCAAACATGGAACTAATCAACCAAGGAAAATCTCTTCACAGCCTTGCACTTAAATCTCCTTTTGGATCAGATATTCGTGTTCAGAACTCGTTAATTACCATGTATGACAGATGCAGGGACATCAACGGTGCTAGAAAAGTGTTCAAATTCCATTCTACTTCCAATCTATGCACATGGAACTGCATGATCTCAGCTTTATCTCATAACAAGGAAAGTAGAGAAGCATTGGAACTATTCCGTCGTCTTCAGTTCAAACCAAATGAGTTCACCATCGTTAGTGTTCTCTCCGTGTGCACTCAAATCGGTGTTCTAAGATACGGAAAACAAGTTCATGGTTACACATTCAGGTATGGATATCAAGAAAATTCATTCATATCAGCAGCTCTTGTAGACTTTTACAGCACCTGTGGAAGACTGGACAATGCTCTCAAAGTATTCAGACATTCGCAAAACTCAGAATCAGCATGGAATTCAATGATTGCTGCATATGGTAATCATGGAAACGGTGAGAAAGCAATAGAACTATTCCATGAGATGTGTGAGTTAGGAATTAAAGTGACCAAAAGCACATTTGTCAGCCTTTTATCTGCATGCAGCCATTCAGGACTTGTGAACCAAGGACTTCGGTGCTATGAATGTATGTTGGAGAAATATGGCATAAAACCTGAGGCTGATCATCACGTTTATGTGGTTAACATGTTAGCAAGATCAGGTAGAATTGATGAGGCTTATGAGTTTACAAAAGGGTTACAATCCAATGCAAGTTCAGGTGTATGGGGGATGCTTTTGAGTGTATGCAACTATCATGGAGAACTTGAGTTGGGGAAAAAGGTTGCTGAAAAACTCTTTGAAATGGAACCTCAAAATGTTGGATATTATATATCATTGGCAAATATGTATGTTGCTGCTGGAAGTTGGAAAGATGCTACTGATTTGAGACAATATATACATGACCAAGGATTAAGAAAATCTGCAGGTTATAGTCTTATTGATGTTGGTTTGGGATAGGAAAAGGTTAGACAACATTGTCCATTTCAAGGCCAAGGCATTCGTTCATGCATCTTGCAAAATAATACTACCTTCATCCCTACACATACAAGACCGGTGGAACTAGCTCTTCTAAAGTGAGTAGTTAGTCAAAGTGAAAAAATCAACTGTTGATATTATAACCATCCATAATTTGTTATGCATGTACATATAAATTATAATATCAACCATCAGTTTGTTTATCAACTGTTGCATTTACCAATTGCAGCAAATTGGGTTGGAAATGAAACTCTCTTTTGAAACTTGGTGTAAAATAACCATAACTATAATGATACATTGCATGAATTTTACTAACATTATATTGGTCCAAGTACAATTGTATTCAGAATCCTTAGAAAAAATTTAGATTTGACTCATGTGGATGGAAAATACGTGATTGAAAGAGACCTCATTAAAGATGGTCAGTCAGATTCATGGATGAAAATTTATTAATAATTTATGCCCATGTGCATCCTTGTAAAGACCAGTATGATTGATTTCCAAAGTCAACTTCAAAATCTATAAAAATAAGTGAGACCTAAAACAAATTTTAATATGAGCCCTTTTTTTATTTGCATGAGACCTTTTAACATAAATTTTAATGAAAATTAATCTTTAACAAGGGTTTTAGTGGTATTACTCTTAGATTGACCCAGATCACTTTTTAACCATAAAATGTCGATCACATGAATTATATCACTAAGATAGTTAATGAGTTTTGATGGTGTGTTTCGAGTTAGTATTGGCAAAGGGTTACTTGGTTTCTCCAACTTCAACAGGATTACTACTTGTCTTCACTTTAATTGAATTACTGCAATTTTGCATGGTATCGTTCCAGCCAAAGATGCGGTTATGATAATATTAAAATTGAGTACTCTAAGAGTGCGTTTGACTTGGTTAGAAATGGGTCTTCATCTTATCACCCATATGCTCCTCTAATTAGAAATGGGTCTTCATCTTATCACCCATATGCTCCTCTAATTAATTATATCCCCCATCATCTACATCTGGATTGAAATTTGTTCTTTAATAGATGAGTTTCTAAAGAGCTGCACTATTTCAAAAAAGGTTGCTAACATGATGTTTCATGTTTGTGATATACCAACTTCTTAAACTACTGTCAAATAGCATGGTCCATCAAAAAGGAATTTAAAGTAACCCCGTTGCCACTTTGATTTAAATGGCCATAATGCAGTGTGCAGTAGTTTCGCGGAAGGGATGAAATACAAGACACCATAATTTGCCCAATTCAAATATCATTCTTCTAAGCGCAAAATATAAGTCAATTGGTAAATCACCACTAGAAAGGCGTATACTTTTTCTCAATGTTTATAAACAATGCATCATTGAATTTTCCTTAAGCTGGATTTGAACGAGTAACGTCTAAAAAGGAGAAATAGTATTCCACCAGCTCAATATACTCTATGAATACACAAAGATAAAAGACAGAATGATCCAATCTCTCCATTTAATATGATAAACCAACCGAGGTAAAAATGAAAATGGTAATTTACAGCAAAACCAAATAGGCATGAACTTGATTAATCATCTTAGACAGAGGAACAAAAAAATAAAATAAAGAGTTCGACCAAGTATAGATTGGCATCATACGAAGTAAAGATTATTTATAAAAGCAATCATCATCAGCAGCAGTGGTTTGTATATACATGGATAGTTAGGATCACTTCCACTTCCTGAACATGCCATGCTTTCCAAACTTTCCATGCTTAAATTTCCCGTGCTTGCCGAATTTTCCATGCTTGAACTTCCCATGCTTGAATTTCCCATGATGGGGCATGTGACCATATCCTCCATGTCCATAGTGGCCATGGGCAACATGGTGAGCACCATATGCAGCAGCTGCACCGGCAATCAATCCGCCTATTCCACCCCCCATAGCACCGTGCCCGGGGTGCCCATACGGCCCTGATATAAAGCAGAATAGTTAGTTTAGTGGTCTTCATGCATATCACTTTAGTTAGACAAAAAAGAAGAAAAACATTCAAACAGGCAATGTATCAGTTGAATAGGTTTAAGTAACAAGTTCCAAATATAGTAGACAACAGCCAAAGAAAGACTAGATTCTGAATGCATTCACAAAATTAACTATATGTATTAGTTTTAAAGACACCAATAACTCAACTAACTTGAGCCAGCTCAAAAGCATAAAGTAGCATCAAAATTTTGATAACAATAACAATAATTAAAAAACTAATATTGAAAATTAAGAATGAAGGGAATGATACCTGGTGCATGTGGAGCAGATGGACCAGGATAACCAGCAGGTGGATAACCAGCAGGAGGATAACCAGCATGAGCATAACCAGCAGGAGGGTAACCACCAGGAGGGGGATAACCAGCTGGAGGATAACCCCCTTGATGTGGAGGGTAGCCATGTCCAGGTGGTGGGTATGCCCCTGGCGGTGGAGGATATGCCCCTGGCGGTGGATAACCATGACCACCTCCTAATCCATGAGCTAAATGTGAGAAAACTCCTTTGTCAGCAGATTCATCATTATTGTCTTTTCCACCTCCCATTTTTTGAGATCAAAACCTAATCAATCAAAACCAGAAATTGGTTGGTTAATTTAATCAATAGAGTAACCAATTGGCGCTATATTATGTTATATAAACGAAAACTATACGTGATTAGGTGCGATATCAAACATGCATTTTCATTATAAATCATATAGGAATTGTTATTAAATTAAGGCATGACATTGAAATAACAAGAAATTAATAGAAAAAGTGTACCAACGAATGAAGAGAAAAACTAACAGATATTTTGGAATAGATTGAATTGTGAAGAAAAGGGTTGTTGTTGTTGTTGTTGAGATTGAGAAATAGAAATTGTTGAAATTGAGGAGGAAGAAAAGAAATATGGATTTTGTGTTATTTATAGAAAGGTTGTGCGGTTTATTTTTTAAGATGAGATGAAAGATCGAAGAAAGAGACCTTTAAAAGTGAAATTTGGATTACGCGTCATTAACGCGTCGAAGCATGCGATTTTGCCTTTTACCTAGGGACATGTGTCAATTCTCGTGCCTTTTTCATAGTAATTCCAAAATAAAATATTTTTTGATTGGATAATTTCTTCAGCCGGATAAATAGGTTGAAAATATCACCATTATTGACTGGTCAAAAAATAAACAAATAAATAAATCATTGATATAATTGTGACTCTTGTTAGATGAAAAAAAATCAATTGGGTTGAGGGTTGGTGCTCCGGTCTATGGAGCTACTTGCTTTGTCTTTTTTTTAGTTGGCTTTTTATATGTAAAATGTAATGGAGCATCATAAATTGAAATTTTATGAAGAAAAGAAAGAGCAATCATTAGATAAGTGATGTTAAAAAGGCGATGTTCATATTCATCCAATCACGAGTCTTTCCCCAAAAAATTCATATCATGACTGGTCTCTCTTCAACTTTGTTTGATATGGGAAATCTGATTCTTACATTTTGTTATGTTGATTCTTTGTTTGATGCTTGGAATCTCATTCTGATGTTATTATATGTAAGGCTAATCAAAATCTCAATTGTTATATCTTTAAGGGCTCGTTTGATGGTCAGGATAAGGAGACAGGATATCATACATTAATCAGGAATATCCTATTTAAATCTCATGTTTGATGCACCAATGTGATAGGATAAAATAAACCATTTTTCTATGCTATCCTGACTTTCCTTTGTAATTTCTATCCTGAGTATAAGCTGGGTTAGAAATTATCATGATGAATTAGAAGATCATTCCTTATTTATTATCTTGATATTCTGCCGTTTTTAGAATATTGTCATTTTAAAAATAATGGTAGCATGTATTTTTCTATTATAATTAATAACATTCCATTTCTATAATATTTAATTAATTAGGAGAGCAATTTTTTCATTTAATTATAATGATATCATGTTTGTTATCTTGTCTGCGTCAAACACATGATAGGATTAATGTTTATCATGTTCTTATCATATCATATCTCTATCTAGCTTTATATCATATCTTGTCTCTATCATATCTTGACCATCAAACGGGCCCTAAATGGTGCGAAAACTTGAGAAGTTTTTTTTTTTACGGTGGGTAAGCAAAAATTAGCTAGTATTTTTTTTATCAAAGTTGTGACCTATTACTAAACTTAGTCCACTTAAATTAGCACCGAAGATAATCGAACTTGAAAAAGAACACATTCCAAAGTCCCAAGCCAACCCAAGTGACAAATTTAAAAGCTCAAATTGTGTTTGCCAAACATAGCCAACATCCACTTTTATTAGTCTGTTACTGAATTTTCTTACCACAATTTGTTTTAATAAGTTATTGTATGATCTACTTTCTGAGCAAATTTTCAAACAATTCGAGCTATTCATGCTTGGACACAACCCAAATCAAATTTATTTGAGAGCGCACACAAATGCCAACAAAATTAACAGAGAAATTATTTAATTCACATCATTTAATTATCCTTTTAATTTTTTTATTTGTGAGTGTGCGCCCAGATAAATTTAATTTGGGGTTATACCCAAGTTACAATTGCACGTAAGTCATAAAAGACCAATGATTGCATTAATGTTAAAAGAAAAGTTCTTCTACTGGATACAACTACATACTGTTAAAGCACCACTGTTAGCATAAAGCATACGACTTATTACAATGGCGACAACAACTATAATAATCAAGTCTTGTCTCACTAAGTGGGGTCGGCTACATGATTTTGTCTTATTATTACAACGACAAAAAAACAAAACCAAAGTTTTACAGTAAGACTAAGCGGATATCTTTATGCTGAGAAAAACAGAAACGGACATCCGAGATATATTGGATGTTCAGTAGGTAAATGACGACGCATGAGACAATCCACTCCCAGAAGAGCTAAATGGGGATCAGCAATACCTCAAAGTAGCTTCAAGCTCCTTTTCATCAGCACAATTGTATCCCAGCGAATAAGCTCGCGCTGTCAAAATTGAACAAAGGCATCTTATTGAAAGGCACGATGAAATGCACGAGGAACAGTACAAAACTAATTTTAAAAACAAAATGATCAAGAGCCAGTCGAGATGAGTTTACCAAAACGGCCAGATCCCATAAATGGTTCTTCCTCATCTGCTGCAGCACCTTGCTGCTGCTCCTGAAATTTCAAATGAATAAGAAACCATCAGGAAGAAAAGCTATAATTGTAAAACAAAGGAAGAAAGCTATATATAAAGATGTATATTTTTTTCAAAGCAGATACATGTAAAAGATGTGATCAACTTAATTCTGATAAATAAGCTTAACATTGCCGAGATTATAATAGATACTTCCCTCACGAGATTAACATGCACACGTGTGTATTAACCTAAGTCATAAAACAATTGCAAAAATTATGTTAAAAGACATTTAGACTTACAGAGTCGGGCTCCATTTCAGATGGCGATAATAATCTATCAAAACAGTGCCCTGATATTGTACAGACCAAAAGCTCATCCTCGGGATCCATAACCACTTCTTTACACGTTTCATCGCAAACTAAAAAAAAAATCTCAAACCAGTTATTGAAAAAACACATTATAAGCTCTAAGCAGACCAAAGGATTTAAAATTCAATGTTGAAAAATGTCATCTAACTAGCATATAGATGAAGTTTCTCACCATGAACTTGTCCAGTCTTCTCACAAATAAAAACATCTCCAATTTGGTAGTAGGAGCATGTCTTCCCAGAACAAGCATGGTCATTCACCACTGTATCACTGAGGCCCCTGCTACTTTTCCATGATGAGACTTGATCAGCTAAAGTTTTGTCGAGAATTATGCTATCATCCTTCAACTTCACATGCAGAAAATAGAGAGAAAATGGCAAATTGTTAAGAGACATCTACTTTTATAGAGTTATAAAATATTTAGATTAAAAGAGATACAGAGAACAACAAAAGAGGATAAATGTTACAAAATCCCAAGCCCCCATTCCACTATGACTATAGGAGCAAAAGCATATAAGCATTACAATATAAGCTACAGCTCTATCCCTTTCTCTAAACCCCACTTCAAGGAAGTAAAAGCAAATAAGCAGTTCAAATTTCTCCGATTGCTGGAAAGATCTCGATACATCAATATACAGTTCCATTTTTCAGCGGTTTCTCACACTACCTGTGAAGGATGAGGTGCTTGACTTCTCTTAGCTGCTTGCATTTGAATATAGTACTCCTTAAACTCATTTTGGCAGCTTGTGACCAGTTCAACCATGTCATTTTCATCACGCTGCATAATCATATAACAAATAAGATCCACACAAATTAACAAATCAAGGTCTGAAGTCTGAACAATAATAACTCAAAATTCAGTTTATAGGAGAATAACGATAAAATAAGTTTAACATCTTGAGTTAAGTATTTCAGTTGATGTCGTCAAATTGCTCAACCACAAATCACCAATCCATGGATGCTTACTCTAAAAAGAATAATGAAGTATTCAAAATAAAATAGAAATGCAAAAATGTGCCAGTACCTGAATGTATAGCTTTTTCCATGGGCAGTCCCTTATCTTCCTCGTTGGCGGAAGAAGGCCCCATCGCATACAATACCTGAACAAATTTAGCCATGGCAATAAGCACAAACATGGTTCACGCATTTTTAATGGTAAACAACATAATAAATAAGAAAATAAAAACAAAATGAATTAATAAAGTAGAGTTGAACCCACTCCTCAAAGCCAAGCTGATAAGAGGCAAGCAACAGCTTCCACTTTAAACAGGACAGGCACTCATGCGTCAACTAGAGCTTCAACACTAGCTAATTGACACAGATCCAAATTCCCAAATCAAACTATTCTATGCTGAATATCCAACAATTATCAACAAAACTTTAAAATGGAAGGCAAAATAAAATGTACTTACAAGCGACGCCACAGCGCTTCATCAGATGCAACACAACTTAGAAAACTACAGACTAAAGAACAAGAAATAAGGTCCTGCACCCATCAAAAGACTATAGTCAGTCGATTAAAATACCAAGACAGTCACAAGACAGCAAACTTGATCTACATAGTTTGTGTTTGATTCTATATTGACACGAAAATGAGTCGAACAATAAATTTGAGACTAGAAATCACATTTGGAGGCAACAATTTGGCTCCTCTAAAGTGAGTAGTTAGTGAAGTAAGAAAATAAATGGTTGATATTGTAAAAATTCATGATTTGGCATGCACGTGTTTATAACACCAACCATTGATTTGTTTATCAACATATGATATTACCCGCTTTATGCTCTAAAGTTAATTGCTAACTTTTGAGGAGCATTATTATGGAGGCAAAAGCTACAAATCCTAACTTCAAGTTATAATCAATTCTAGAGAAAAATTCAATTCTAATCGATAAACCCAAAAGTGAATCCAAACACGCATATAGCAAGCCACGATTAAAGGATTTCTCCTTAATTAAAAAAAAAAATATTGAAAAACAAAATCCACAGAACCAGGGCAAAGAGTTAACACACCTCAGATGACAGAAACTTAAGGATATGATGGAAAAGTTCTGGTGGAACTTTGCTGAAAAAACCAGTTTCAATCCTTCTCGGCACCACGGCATTATTGACACCATAGTTCTTAGGCTTAGATGATGAACCAGAACACTGTATGGTACTCTGTTTACTACTCTCAACCTCGTCTGTGCGTTTTCTCTTTGCTTTAGGTTCCTCTACATTTACCTCTTCCTGCAATAACATTCACGCAAAATAAACCAATTAGTGGATATGTTTGTATATATGTTGACAAAAATTAATTTTGAATGAGTTAATTTTGTAAAAATTAGTTGAATGTAAATTGGTTTATGTTTGGATACATTTACATGAAAGTAAGTTAAACAATAAATTTCATTATAAAATCATGTTTAGACTCAAAATTACAAATCATAAGCTTCAAGTTAGAATCATTCCGGAGCCAAAATCAATTATACCCAACTGGAGAGCAGCCAAAGATGTCAGAATCAATTTAGCACCACCAGAATCAATTGAAACATAGGCTAAGCCATAATTTCTAATAAACCAACAAAGAAAGCAAGATTTTTTTTTCTGGATCCCAAATCAAAACCCTAATCTATAATCTAACAGTAAAAAATTATAAATTAAGAATAAAAACTGAAAATTAATTGTGAATAATTGGAATACCTTGTCAGAGACCTCGGAGAGGACCTCTGATTCGAGAAATTGAGCTAGATTTTCGTCTTCGTCGTCTGAAAAGGTCATGGTGACATGGAAATCCGAGAAAGGAAATTGAAGGTGGTTAGGAAATGGAAGAGAGGATGATACGGTGGCCGGAATTTGAATGACGGTTGTGGAATCGGAACGAAACGGTAAAGGATGGTAGATGATAATGATGATGATGATGAATCGGTGGAAAGTGAAATGAACGGTTGGATTTAGTTCGGGTTGATCCGACCCGAAACATGTTGCGTATGGGTTGTCTAGTTGTTAGATTCTTGGGGGTAAATGTAAAAAAAAAACAGGAACAGCGCATCAAAAGTGACAAACTAATCACTTTTTGGAGAAAGTCTTTCTCAAATCAAAAAGTTTTAGACACTCACATAAAATGAAAAAATAAAAAAGAATGAAATTTTACGATATTGGTTGATGTGATTAAATGATTTTTGTTTTTATTTTTTCATAAATTTAGTCAAATAAAAAAAATGAAAAAATGGTTATTACAAAAGTGTTTTTCTTCAACTTTTAAAGTATAAAAGATCTTACTCTTTACTTCATCCAATGTTTGGTGAATAAAAGTTTATTTTAATATTTTATACAAATTTTAGTGTGAATAAATGATTGTGTTTTAAGTTCGATAGGGACAAAATTTTCAATTTTTCGTTTTGTTCATTGCCTAAAATTCGTTCAATCTTGAATATATTTTTTAAATTTTTTTTTGGAGTATTTCCTAAGAAAAAATCATTGTAACTAATTCATGTGTTATCTATATATTTTTGAAAAAAAATAGATTTAAGGAAAAGCTTAGTTACAAATTAAAATAAAAACAATTTTGATATTTAATGATTTAAAGATTATTTTGCGAAATTGGGACATGACCCAAGTTTCATCTGACGTGGTATCAATACTTCATAGGTAGTAGTTAAGGGAGACCTTAGATGAAGAATAGATGATGGTAAAAAAATCAAAATGTGGAAGGATACATGGATTAGAGACCACGAGAGTGATTATATTCCAAGCATTTTGTAAAACGATGTGGATAATATGAAGGTGGGAGAGTTAATAGATATTAACACCGGAAAGTGGAAAGTTGGTCTGATTAGTTTCTACTTCAATCCTCAAGTGTCGAATCAAATCTTGACTATGTCAAATTTCAAGGATATGGGTGAAGATAAGTGTTATTGGAAATTCACATCACGTGGAGAGTACAACGTAAGGTTGGCATACCACTATATCACGGAAAGCTTAATGGATGATCATGGTCTTAGAGTCCCCGAAAACTGAATGAAAATATGGAACATGAAAATTCCTCAAAAAATCAAAGTGTTCTTGTGGTGCGCAACACGAGGCTGCCTCGCCACAAGGGAAATACTTCGCACTGAAGGAGTTCAATGCACGAATTGATATGTTTATTATGAGAGATCTTATAAAAATGACTGCCGTGTATTTTTTGGATGCAATAAGGTGGAGGAGGTATGGGCTGAAGTGAGATTGTGAAATTTTATCCATGATAAATAGGAAATTGTTGATGGTTTTGTCGATCTTATTTTCCAATTGATCGAATTGTTGTCCCATGATAACTTACGTATGTTTGCTATGACCGTGTGATGCATTTGGAAGCGCAAAAATGAGAAATTGTGGGATGACGTCGAAACCCGGCCCACAATATCCATTCGTCTGACTTGTGAATCCTTGCATCAATGGCAACATGCGCGTTCAAAGTAGCAACGTATGACAAACGTTTGAGGTTCGAGTATCATAATTTGCACATTGCAGAACAATAACAACAATGAGAACAGGTGGAGAAAATTAGCTTGGGCTGAGGTTAAGTGCAATGTGGATGCGGCAAATTTTAAGGATCAAATGTGTTCTTGTATACGAATGTGTTTAAGGGATGATTATGGTGAGTATATAGCAGCAAAAACAGTCCGGTTTCAAGGCATTCCATAACCACAAGAAGCGGAAACATGCAGTCTAAAAGAGGCGATAATTTGAATTAGGAATCAAGGATTAATGACGGTGTCCATAAAATTTGGCTGTAAGCAAATTGTTGACTACATCTCCAACAAAATTGACACCAATTCCAAATTAGAAGATATTCTAAATTATTGCAAAGCTTCACTCACTAGTTTACCAAGTTATGAGACAAGCTTCACCGGACAACAAGCAAACAATGTGGCCCATTTGTTAGAAAAAAAAAATTAGATTTTATTTTTATTTTTATAAAGGATGCCTTTGTTTTGACTTGAAAAAAATAATTTTATTTCAAAAAATCAAAAAGGTTTTATTTATTTTTTTTTGAAGTTTTTTTTGTAATTTATTTCAAAATGATTTATTTATTTAAAAATCTGAAACAAACGGGATAGTGGGATCAACAGCAGCACATCACAAATCGGAGGAGAGAAGACAAAAATCCAGCAGAAAGAATGAATCCGGCGGGTTTAACAGGGCGAAGGAGTATGTCGACGGTATCCAAAGCCGTCGCCGAAATTATGGGTGTCGGCAAAACCAAGACACGCAAAGCTACTAGTGAACTCTGCACTTTCATGGGCATTCCTCATCAATCTCGTTCCGAAATCGCTTCCATCATTTCCAAGTTCATCAAACTCTACAGTTTCCGGGTTTCATTTCTACCCTTTTTTCTTTTTGTTTCATTATTGCGTACCAACTGTTTGATCAATGTTCTCACTCACAAAACATGCCATCATTCCCATGTTTTTCAGCTTATTTTCACAAGTTCTCTGAGATAGTTTATGAAAATAGCTTATACTCAACACGAAAACAATTTAACGTTATTTTATCCTTTGTTGTGGAAATAGCTTAGCTGTTAGCAGCTATAAGCTGCAAATTATACTATGACCCTCAGTTTATTTGTTCAAGTATAACTCCTCCTACTAAGTAGTCTTTAATCTTTACATACATATATGAAAACATACCCACTTAATCACTGATAGGGACTAACTAGATGAATTTTCATATACCATGACTAATTATTATTTTCAAATATTTAAGAACTAGGAGCCTATTTGAGCTTATCCATCTTTTGAAACAAGCACTTGTGAGATTGTTTGAGAGAACATATAGAAACAACTTATGGCATGCATGACATAAGAAATTATGACTTATTTGAGCTTATCTACTGACATAAGAAATTGTGAGACCATTTGAGAGAACTTATGAAAACAGGTTATGACACATTCGTAAGCTGTTTTCAGCTTATTTGCATAAGCTCTTCGGGAAAAAAACCTTATGAAAATAGCTTATAGCTTACACGAAACAATTTAACTTCATTTTATCGTTTGTTATAGAAACAACTTATACATAAGCTGCAAATAAAGCTGTTTATACAAACAGGGCCTATATCTTACATGGAAAGAATTTGATTTGATTTTATCTTTTATTATAGAAATAGCTTATATATACACAAATACTTATATGATAACTGCTTATGCTATGAACTCTTAATGAATTTGTTTATCCAAATGAGCCTAAGTAGGAGTGGCTGTTGTCATTGAGCGACTAAAGTGAAAGTTTACTGTTTTATTTATTTTTACTTATTTGGAAACGTTATATGGTTCTGTGCAGAGTCCTGGTATTAAGAAAGACAAGCTTTGGGAGCAGAATTTGCAAACACTGTTGCGTGGCAGAAACAGTGTTGGTTTTCCCGAGATTGCTAAGATTCTGTCTCCGGAATTCAGCCAGGGTGCAATTAATATCAAGGATACTAATACGGATTCTTCCGCGGATAACACAAAGGGGAAAGGCCAACAGAAGAAAGGGAAAAAGAAATAGGAAGTGGAGGCATGTGGTTGGTTTTTTTCTATTCCTAGATAGGAACCAAGTTAGATTTTTGAAACTTTCTTTGTTTACTTAATATATGCCATTCTGCATAATTTCATGAATGGATTTCAATGAAAAAACTGAGTTTGAGTATTGAAACTAGTTTGGCTATTGCCTTGTGGTGCAATGGCAAAATAATATTCATTATAATCACAACTATTGTAAAAAAACTCCCAACGCCTGTTGAGTTTTGGTGGATACTTGTTTCTGACAGAATGGCTCCGGGATGTTATGGAAAAGGAAGGAATTTTGTTTGGTACATTTCTTTTGACCATTCCACTTCCATTGTTTTTATTGAAGTTCATGAAGCACCAGAAACTATGTCACTCAGTTGTGATTTGGTTCTGAGTGACTCTCCTTATTTGCAATTGTTAATTCCATTTATTTATTTTCCACCTTGTCTACTCTAAATTTAAGTTGTATAATTGCGGTTGGAAGTTATCAGGAGAAATTACTGATCCTACAAATCCAACCTGAATGAGGTTTTTATGGTTGTTTAGCGTAGCCTAGTCTCTCCCCCGCTATCAATCTCTTCAATTGTTGATCTTTCTGAAGGAACAGAGTAGCCACAGTCAGTGTTGTACACTTCAAAAAAAAAAAAAAAACACGCTTAAATATTAAGTGATACTGGAGGGGTGGAACAAAAGTAAATGTAACTGAAAAAAATCACATAAATAGTAGAATCAAGGAGAGCAAAAGTAATATGACTAAAAGAAGTAAAACTACAAAAGGTACAAGTACAATTGTTGTCTCTTATTCCTTGTAACTTCAAAGCGGTACATGCACACAGATATGTCATGTATACATCGAAATTTTAGGTATGTCCAACTGTAATTTTCTTTCTAAAATCCTGCTGTTCAAAGAGCTGCAGTTATTAGTATTCATCTTGCACAAACCATTATCATTCATCACTATCTTAGTAAAGTTGTCCAGAGTCATTATTACTATTTCATTAAGAATAATTAGATGTAATCAAATTTGTGTATTTTCTATGTTCAAGGGCTTTTATCCTTGCAAAATATATGCTACTGTCATAATTGTTACTAGATTAGGGAGTTGAAATGCGGCATGATTTGAATTTGGTATGACTTATGAGCTCTCTTGTGTGGTTTTGATTTTGGTTTACTTGTGACTGGACTGACTTTGTTATTAGGAAGCAAGCTTTATTATGCATTAACGAATAAACCAGCTAGGTTCCCCTTTTAAGAGTTAAAAGGTAATGAGTTGAATTTTTTTGCTTAGATCTTTTGATTGTTACTGCGTTGATATTTATATTTGCATTAAACTTGATAATTTATCTGGCTATCCTATTTGTGTACTTCGGTTGATGATAACGACAAGTCTGTGAAAACACAATTCTGACATTATGTATTATATGCATTTAGTTTTTGAGTAATTTTTTTTTTGAGGAAACGAAAGGAGTAAAATTTGGCAATCCAATAATGAACAGTTGAACGCTCGTGTGCTCCATGTGTTTCATTCATAATTTGGCAGATGACAATTCCTTTGGAAATTAAAAGGGAGTAGAAGGAATCCCTATGGCATCAATATCAAGCATTTGCTGCACATCATCCAGAACCACAATGACCGTCACGTCTTCTTGTGTTAACCTCACGTTGGATCAGTCCATTTCATATTTTTCTTGGAGTTCAAACTCAAGGAGTCAAGAAAACTTGCATATATTGTCTACATGCTTTAATGCACATTTTATGGTCCCCTTTTCCTCTAGCTAATTCCCTCCTTTCCAAATCCAATTTGGACATTGCCCCAGACAAAAGTCTGTTTCCTCTAGCTTCTTTCTGGTTTGCTGTTTGTAGGGTTAACGTTATCCACTACAAATCCCTCACAACCACTTATCAACAACTAACTTCAACAATCTTTCTTGTTTGTTTCTTGGCTCGCATGGCACTGTTTCGGACACTATCACTTGTTGCAACCAAAATTGCCTTTTGCATGGTCTTCGACAAAACTTGCAGCAGCAATTGCTTGAAATGGAAGACACAAATCAATATATGTATCCCACTAGTTTGCTCTAATACGTGCAACATAGGTAGCCTAAATGTAAGTGGTGTGTACCACCAATACATACATTCATTTTAAAAAAATAATCGCAATAGAAGCTTCAATAATTGCCTGCAAACGATGATGATAATGTTGCTGAAGGACTTGGTCCTTCGTTCCCTCAACAGGGAGGCCTTGTTTATAGTGTGTTTGGTTACACGTTCATCTTTCTTGAGTACAAATTGATCCTAGTTTACCGAAAGTTTTCATACCCACCCTTTTTATCAATACCACCATATTTGTTATAGATTTGACTCTTCTAAATTAAGCAATTCATTTTAGAGTATAAAATAAATAATATCAACTATTATTAGTAAATAAACTGTAGATACTATAGATACATCATGATAAGTTACACGTTTGTAAAAAGAAGAAGTAATGTTAGTACTTATTTTACACTTTACTTATTTTAAGAATCCAAATCGATATTAGTACTTACTATTTCCAGTAATGTTAGAAATATATCCTACATTTTTTTCAAGAGAAAACAAATAACTAAAATTATGGAAAGTATACAAAACAAAAACTCTCCTGAGAAAAAAACAAAGAATCCTCTAAAAAAAGACAAAGAAAGCATGCGGGAAAATAAGAGGAGGAAATCAAAATATATTTTTCCTTTTTTCAAGTAACTTAGAAATTTGAATAGTCCCTTAAAAAAAGATTGAATGAAGGTAAATAGTCATTTTTCGTTCTTCATTGTGTAATAAGTAATTACAATAATCTTTTTGACCATGTACTTATTAGATAAAGGGAAATGTGATGTATCAAAATACCCCTACAAAAACCCTAGAAATACCATCCAATTAACACCCGCCACGTGTGTACTAATTGCAAGAACTAACAAAGCAAAAATCGAGGTTCATTTCATTTCAACAAACTGAAATAGAAAAACACACTTTCTCTCTAGGGTTTTAGCATTTTGAAACCGAAAACTCATTTTTCTCATCGCGATCATGGCACCAGCTAGGGTTTTCGGATCATTTGCCGGTAGAATGTTAATGGCGGCGGCGGCGAAAGGAACGACGAAGAAGGCGGCCACATCCGGCGGAGCTGCATCCACAACCGTCGTGAAGAAAACCGCGGTGAAGAAAACTGTGACGAGCAAGGGTACTGGAGGGATACAGAAGGTAGTTCCGGTCACTTCTGAGCTCGGTAATTTCATCGGTGCGCCTGAAGTTTCTCGAACTGAAGCTGTTAAGAAAATTTGGGAGTATATCAAGCTGCAGAATCTTCAGGTTTTATTTTCGTTTTCAATCAATGTTGCTATCTCTCTCTCTGTGATTAATTTTTTTATTTAATAAAATACTTTGATTAGGTTTTGTGGATTTATTTTGCGCTATTTGATTTGGTTATTGTTTGTTGTAATCAAAGTGGTGTGTTTTGGTGATTATTGTGTAAAATGATGTGGTTTGATGTTTGATTAGGGTTAATTTTTTGAATGTTGTGATTGATATTGTTGTTGCGTCAATGAGGCTTGTCATTATCTATCTGTGATGAAACCTGTTTCGTGTGATTTTTGAAATAAAAAAAAATGTGAAGTACTTAGTTTAAGTTTATCTGTTATATTTATTTCGCTGTGTTGTTGCAACTGGAAATTATAGAATTGTTCAGGAACAATGTAGTTGTCGCCTTTATAGCACTTACACTTCTGATTGAAGGTGTGTTCGGTCACCGTCATGTGTGACACTGCCACGACACAACAACAACACATTTGATTACATTCGGTTATGTCATTTTCTTAAATTAATACTGGTGTCCATGTGTCAGTGTCGTATGTCCATGTTTGTATCGGTGCTTCATAGGTCATTGCTAAAGTTTATTTAAAAGAAAATGCGTTGTTGCATTGCAGTAAAATATGTTGTATGCATTGTGTACTGTAATCATCGTTTGGGATTGGAGCCTTGATGTGATGGTTAGAGTTGCTGTAGTCTGACTTTTGAAGGTCACAGTTTTGAGATATGTTATCAGGTTTAACCTTTTCGAAGCCCTTGCGATGGTGGGATGGTTACAATTTTGATTACTAGTAGATGGTTATGATTTTCTTAAGCAGGTTTCTCATGTTCCTATAAATGATATCCTTTTCCTTGAGATGTTTGTTTCCTTGGTTCATTTGTTAGCTGCTGATAACTATTGTAATCATTGTTGGATTTTATTCTGCTGTTCATACTGGCATTTCAATACCCTGTTTTGTTTCCATCTTTTTTCTCTTTCTTAAATTGTCTGTTTGTCCAGTTAACAAATTGTGGAAGCTTTCAAAGTTTCATTGTATATTGCTTAACAGCAGCAGGATAGTTTGTCTTGGATTATCAAACTTATCCTCTTGTATTGTATTTTTGTCTCTTCTTGGCGTGGCTGTTTACAAAATGGTTTAACAGAGATATTGTTTTGCAGAATCCTAATAACAAGAAGGAGATATTTTGCGATGACAAGCTGAAGACCATTTTCGATGGGAAAGATAAAGTTGTCTTCACTGAGATTGCCAGATTGCTAGCTACCCATTTCGTGAAATCAACCTGAAATTTAGCTCTGGTGGATTCCTAACGTTGGTAACATGCTTTAGTATATTAAGTAGGCCGTTTTATTGTCAACTACATATTTTGTAACCAACCGTTGAAGAAACATCGAAATTTGTAATATCAAACTTTAACTTGGGTTTGAAGGTGGTGTTATTTTGTTCCACTGTCTTGATTTCACATTGTTCATATGCTTTGTTATATATCTCCATGTTATGTGTCCTCTACTTCCTTTGGATCTTTGACTGTGTTTACACGCCAAATTGATGTTTTTGAACAATAGTGGGGAATACATGAATATGAATATCAGTATGTGAGTCGGTGAGTGCAAGTGTACAATGTTATGCAACATTTTTTTGCCTAATATTGCAACTATTCTCATGAATCAATCGAACACGCTTCATGTTTCATACTGCTCCTTTCAAAATTCATTTGAATAGAAATCTACATAATGTAATTGGTCGATTTTGGTAACAAAACTTGGATTTCGCTTATTGTATGCTTGCCCTTAGCTTAATGTATGCTTGAAAATGCTATCTAATATGTGTGTATATGTGGAAGTCGAACTAAATGAAAATTCTACCTAAAATTTGTGCTTTCCCCTCTATTAAGATGCTTTATTTATGATTTGCACTACAGCCTACCACATGTTTTGATAGGTCGTAAAGAGTGATTTACTTGCTTGTTTATATTGCATTAGAAACATATAGCGCTTGTTTATATTACATTAGAAACCTCAAAGTACCTGTTATAAAGTGCTGCTGGCCTTGGTATGCATAGAATAAGAGCTAATTTAGTTCACATGATACAAATAAGTAATTACAGTTTTTTTTAGTTACAAATAACTTTTAAATACTAGGCATATCCTCTTGAGCTTAACTCAGTTGGTAGAGACAATGCATAATATATGCAAAGTTTGGGGTTCGAGCCCCGGTCACCACCAAAAACATGGGATCTTTGATATGTTTTGTTTCAAAGTAGCGTGTGTAATAATAAATTTTTAGTTTGATCGTCATTGTTTTTGCTTTACTTTTTTTTTTCTTCTTGTTTTAGTTCATGTAATATATTTTCCCTTGAGTTTCTACCATGTAAATTAATTAAAACATAAACCAAAATACTGAGTGCTAAAACAAAAAATTATGTCACATGAACCAAAACATTGCATACTGAGAGCTAAAATATTGAGTGCTCAACTTATGTCAAGAGTGACTTGATTTTCAACTTCTGTGTTTGAATTATCTGATATTGGATTAATAATTTACTTTTTTTTTTCCAGCTTCCTAAGAAAGCTTTAAGAAATTATTTCCTCTGAATTTGTTTCCAACCACAAATTTTTAAGAACTGAAGATTTTAATACTTGCAGTAAAATAGAGTATTTAGGGTTTCTAGGCCTTCTGCCTATAGCTTCACAATAAATTCAGATTGAAGATTCAACAGTAACGTATTTTAGCATTGAGGATAAGCAAATGCCTAAGCTTTATGATTTTGTAAGGATTAAGACAATTCTAATGCTCTTATTTAGCATGGCGGATGGGATTGAGAATCACATCATGCTTTGTTTGTTTTGCACACACAACCATGGATTTATAGTTGAACGGTATGCAAGGAAATGATGCTTTTACTGGACAAGAATTAAATTTGTAATTAAATGTTTACCGTTTCCATTTTCTTTTTAGGTTGCCACTTGATGTACAATATTTTTTATAAAGAAAATTTAAAGTGAGAAGATGGTGCTCCAGTTCAAAGTTGAGAATGATCAAATACTTGTTTGGAGTGCTAAATATCATTTTCTTTGTCTGAATTTTTGGGTTAAATTCGGAGTTTTAATAACTCTGACCTGAGCAGTGGGATAGGAGAATAGGCACCTCACTATAAGAATAAAAAGATTTATTTTCTTTAACTTTCTTGCATTTAGGTCACTTGTACAAGTTATTATGTCATTTGATTGAGTTAACATCAATGGTTAACAAGAGGGACTAAAGTGACCAACAAAGTGAAAGCTTAGGAATTTACTTGAGTATTTTCAAAGTTAGAGACTAATATATCGGCGTGTTACACTTTCAGGAACCAAAATGGTGGTTTTGCCTTAAAAATAGCACGTTGTGACAAAAAAAGTTTCATAGATGATAGATTCTACAAATAAGAAATGTACTTTATACAAACAAAAGAAAGATGTGCCATGAATACAATAGATCTTCACCCTCAATATACTATTAGCATTTGTCGTTTTACGTAAAATACAAGAGAAACTCAATGGAATTCATAACTTTCTCAATGTTTTGTTTAATTGTCTAAAGATTCAAGAATTAAGACAATTCTAATGCTCCCTTCCGCCTAACTAAACCAACAATTAACATAAACACAAAGATGAAAGCTTCTACAAATACGGATACCCCAATACATTAAAATCCATTGCCCATGGGTAAAGAAAGACCGTTTCAACATAAAAAACAACAAAAACAGGGCAAACATATAATAACGGATTTGAAATTGTAACCAAGCATCGCCCATCGGTTCTATCAGGGATTCATCTTTGCAGTTGCACGCATAGGATACACGCTCATACAAAAAAAAAGTGTCGCAGTTGGACAAAAATTAGGCTTTGGAGCAAAATCATCCAGGAAAACGTAGGAAAGATGAAACTTGGTATTCCATGCATCAGTATTACTAGTAGAGCAGGCACATTTTCAATCTATATTTGCGACAACTATATTGTATATACTAAATACAATATGAAATTTATAAAATAAATCCCACATTCAATTATATGGTCCCTCCCACTGATCATTTCAAGCTTCGTCCCTACATGTTCCTGTTACAATTGAAACTTTCCGGTGATTCATGTTATCTATTACATGTGATTTTAAGCAATTTAACGAAACAGAATGCAACTAAGTTTGTTTTTGGCACATCTAATAATCAAGTTGATCTCCAATGTTAAAAGACAGAAATCAATTCAGTTGATCAAACTCAAGGCAAGTTCGAGAGTAATTTGTTTAATGGTGGTTATGAAATAATATACAGTACTTTTTTTGGGTCAAATTTAGTGATTGAGCAGTCGACACAGTT
Organism: Medicago arabica; assembly: GCA_946800305.1. Taxonomy (NCBI): domain Eukaryota; kingdom Viridiplantae; phylum Streptophyta; class Magnoliopsida; order Fabales; family Fabaceae; genus Medicago; species Medicago arabica. The sequence goes on from OX326970.1 coordinate 47,151,811, forward strand.
TTGAGCTTGTAAAAAAGCACCACCAGTAATTTCATGAAAAGACTGAAAAAGCCTCATAAGAACGGAAATAAGATTATTTTTTTCCCGACTCCTGAACAACGCCTAACTAAAGGGAAAACAAATAAAATAAAGGAATTCCAACTGTTACCTGAAAGTTAATTTACAAAATCATATAGCTGAGACGGATTCAATACTCCTTAGATTGTTGCTTCCTATTCAGCATCACAAATAACATCAAATGATCAGACGAATGACCACAATGACAATACTGACGAAAACGATGTTCAATATTTTTGGTATCCTTTTTTGGAAGACATAGTGTGATGCTCCTGAAAGTTGCAATGAGCTAGCTATTCAATACTTGTGCCTGCACCTTAATAACTTGTGGTGTTCCTCAAAATGATCAGACCAATGAGAGAGCTTATATCTTCTTTCACTTCTCTTCGGCCTAGTAGAAGCTAGCAGCCTAAAATAATATTAATTTTTATCATGAAATAAAATTTAAAACAAATTCAATAAAAAAATTGTAATATATGTACTAGTACATAGATACCTTATAATTGTTCATTACGCGATTTCATGTTTTGAAATTGTTGAATGATCACCTCATTATCAATGTTGTTGAACACGTCTTTCTCAATATAAGCCACTAGACAATCATTCATCCATTCATCTGCTGTTCGATTATGCAATGTATTCTTCACAAACTTCATAGCAGAAAAGGCTCTTTCAGTGGTTGATGTGGCGACGGGCAAAATCATAGCTAACTTCAAAAGAAGATAAACTAACGGATAAACAATATGTTTTCCAGTTTTGACCAACTTTTCAGAAAGATCATTGATTCCTTTTAAAGATGCAAATTCATCATCACTACGCACATCAATGATGTAATTCTCAAGTTGATCATCAAGCATTAGTAATTCAATAGGAGAAAATTCACGAGGATAAAAATTTGCAAATTCCATCACCCTTGTCTTATCAAAAGTAGAGAACTTATTAGTTGGACTCAAACACGCCATACAAAGAAGCAACCGAGTATTTGTCACAGTGAAACGATCATTAAGTTCTTGAAGTTGCATGTCCACAACATTATAAAATAATTCAACACGATAATGATGCTCTATTGTAATAGCTTGAGCTTTGTCTCTGTGTCGTGACTTCCCCTTAGGACAAAATATATTTTCCATGTGAGGAATATTAATGGCATGCGTATTACAAAATAAAATTACTTCTTGCAATAAAGACTCCCATCCATTATCCCTCATAGCTTGTAACAGTTGCTTCACTATATCAACCAAATTCATAACATTAATGACGTCTTGGTCTTTTCTTTCAATTGTTTGCGACAATTCATATGATATACCCAAGACATTTTTCATCAAATGCATTGTGAATGCAAAATCAAACTTCTCAAACAAAAGTAAAAGACCATTGGCTTCAGCTCTTTGATCTGCATTTAATGCATCTTCTTTCACAATTTCAAGAGCATCAGTTATATCAGAATGCATTAATATCAAATTGATCAGAGTTACATAATGTGAACTCCAGCGAGTATCCGTAGCTTGTTTGAGACTAATTTCTTGATCCAAACCTTGTCCACTAGGAATTTTTCCTTTTCTCAATTCCTCTCTAACATTGACTATTTGTCTTTCACGAAGCGCGTCATGTTGCTTGCATGGTGCCCCAACAACATTTAATAAAGTGGACAGCGAATTAAAAAGAGAGGCAACTTGAATGTGATTTTTGGCAATAGCAATTAAGGTACGTTGTAATTGATGAGCAAAACAATGCACATAAAATGCATAAGGGTTCTCCTCCAAGATCAAACTTTTGAGACCAGAAAATACCTCTGGCACGTCGCTAGCACCATCATAACCTTGTCCCCGAATTCTTGATACACTAAGCCCATGTTTGCAAAACAATTCCTCAATTTGCATTTTAAATGATAAAGCTGTAATATCTTTAACATGAACAATACCAAGCAAACGTTCAACAATGCTTCCCTTTTTGTTAACATAACGCAAAGCAACAACCATTTGCCACTTATTTGATATGTCACTAGCTTCATCGACATGAATACCAAATAACTCATCTCCAAGATCACTAATAATACCATTAATGGTTTCCAAAGCAACTACATTAAGAATATCCTTTTGAATTGTTGGAGGGATCAATTGATCATTTTCTGAAGCATTTTCCATGACAAGACTTCTTGATTCTTTGCATTCAAAAAGAAATTTAAGAAGGTCAAGGAAATTACCTTGATCAACATAATCACTTGAGTCATCGCTTTGATTTAGTATAGTGCGAATGCAATCAATTGTAGTTGTTAAACGGCTTAGATACAAGTCACAAACTTGTTCCGATTGTTGCTTAGATAATACAACTTTATTATGCTGATTCTGTTTCATGAAATCTTGACACTTCTTCCACGCAAAGTTATGAGCACTATTAGGACCTCCAGCATGAGATGCAAGTCGTTCTTTCTTTTTCCAATTTGAGAATCCTTCCGTCACAAATGAATCACCACCCGATTGCTTTCCAACATCAGGCCTAAAAAGGTAACAACAAAAACAAAATGCAGCATCTTTTTCAATACTATACTCTAACCAATTGCCATACTCAATATACCAAGACGGGCAAAATCTTCTTAAAGAACTTCCCATTTTCCTTTGGGGAAAAGCGTGTTTCGTAGGCTGGAATGGTCCTCTTTGTAGATAAAATTTTCGTATCTTATCTCGATCATTAGGATGATATGCTGACATTTTAATCCGCTTCCCAGGATCCAATGGCAACTCTTCCAAATTAACTTCAATTTGTTGCTCTTGAGATAGTGAGATAAGGCTTAGTTGTTGCTGTTGAGAATTAGTTTGTTGCTCAGTTGATGGCAGTTTCCTTTTCACAGGCAATTTACTCTTAAAAAATCTTTCCATTATCTCCTACAATATAAAAATAAAGTTAATGACAATCAGTTTTGAAGCTAGAGACATGTTACCAACCCAATACACTTAATTTCAACTATACCTGATCAATTTGGTGAAATAACACAACTATCAGAAAATCACCAATTTCAGGCATATCAAAAACCTTAAATTATCATTGAGTTCCATATCTTCTTCCAATGTGAGGAGTAGCGAGCTAGTTGGGGTGGGAGGATATATTGTTGCACCGATTAGACAGGTTAGATTAAACTGCAGCTTTGCTATGTGTCATATGTAAGTTTGAGGACAGGAACATAGTAGGGCAGGTCGCTACTTTGCTATGGTGTATCTGGCAGAACCGTGAAGACATGGTTTGGAACGGCAACAAAAAGCCTCCGGATCAGAATGGTAGGCAAGCTTTTAATTTATGGCAAGATGGTTTCACGTGTACCAGATCCAAAATGGAAGAAACAGACCAGCTAGTTACCCCATAAGCGCGAGGTGGGAGAAGCCTACTCAAGTTTGGCTTAAATGTAATGTGGACGTCATTTTCATCATGATGCAGGCATTACATCCTCAGGATGTTGTATTCGTTTTAGTGATGGTGAATTCGTACTGACTCAAACAACTTAGAAGTATGCGATGATTATTACTAGTTTGCCTTTACATTATAATTTTGAGGTGAGGTAAAGTTATTACGCGACAAGCAAATATGACTGCTCAGAGCGCGACCATTTCTTTGGCTAATCACTATATTGTTGAGATTGTAGCTTCTTGAATCGAAATTAATGATATGGGTTATGTTTGTTTTGGTCAATGTTTACATGAACAATATACAGTTAATCACGAAATGGTAAACTAAGTAGATGTTCTGTTACAAAAAAAAGAAATCAACACGTTAAAGTTCTATTATTATCACTTTATAATTTTGCATAGAAAATAATACATAACATATTAGTAACAGTGGCTTATCGGAAGAAACATTGACCAAAAAAAAAAAAGAAGCAAGAAAAACGTAAGAAGCTAAAGTATACCTGAAGACGAAAACAAGAGGAATGACGTCGGATGAAGGAACGAGCGGTGGAGGGAGTCAAGTTAGATGAGAAGAAGTGTCTGTCTCAACTCTCAAGGGAGTGAGAGAAAGTGTGTACTGGCAAGTTGGGGGTAATGAATGTAAATTGCACATTTTAGTGGTCCAAATATAAAACGAGAATTACATATAAACTAGTTTATAGGGGAAAAACTAATCAACTCTCGTAACTTTTGATAGAGCGTCTAGATTACATGCCTGTCGTAATACTTTCTTTTATTATTCAGTTTGCATTCATTCTATTATTTTGAATGAAATGAAATGAGATATCTTTCCATAAATAAATAAAAATTAGTTGATAGACTAGCTTATAGCGGATGAAATCTTATATGGTAGTTAACTACCATTTTCATACGCCATTGGAAACGGCGGTTAACTACCGTTGGATTTCCAACGGTAGTTAACTGCAGTTGGGATAAAATAATATTTTCCATGTATTTTTTTTAGCAAAATTTGATGTGGAAACACCAATTTTTTAACTAATAACTAATAAAATAGTTTATAGCTAATAACATATAAGTTAACCAATTCAATTTGTAGTGTTTGATAAAATTAGTGGTTGAACTAACTTATAAATATGAAATGAGATAAAAACAAAAATGAAATGAGATGAAAAAAAATTGGTACAAAAAATGATATATTTAATTAATACTAAAAAAGTTTCAAATTAAAATTAATAGAGTAAAATTGGGGGTAATGAATGATAAACTATAAGCTATTTGAATTAACTTATAAAAAAATGTTATAACCTATAAGTTCGTAAGAAAATGACGGTTATCAAACAAGTCTTTTTTATTTAAATGAACTTATAAAACATAAGATATAAGCTCAAAAATGGGTCTTACCAAATATAAACGATTATAAACAATGCTGATATTTTCACATGTATTAAAAATGATATTTCCTCTAAAAAATAAGTTTAACACATTTTTCTTAAATATAAAGAATACGACTATACAAGTGTGTGATGTACGATCCTTTCTCTCCTCGTTGCAAAGGGGAAGATGGAGATTTAAATCACATTTTCATAAATTGCTTGTATGCTAAACATGTTTGTTTGAGATTTCGGTTTGAGGGCATTTTGATATCTTTCATTGATTGATTGGAAAACATTATATCTAAAGCCTCCTTTGATGTTATATTATATGTCCTATGTCTTTGTTATGAACATTGTTATGCTCGTAACAAAGCTTGTTTTGAAGGAAGAAACCTTCAAGCGGTGAATATTGTCTAATTGGAGTCCTCCTTCAAATTGAACATTGATATATCTAGACCAGTTGATAATCATAGCATGTTTAATGTTTTGAAACATAATTTGCCTGACTGAAGGAGCTTGCAGTTGTTGTATTCGGAAAATTCTTCTTTTCATTTTTAAGAACTCAGATATGGAACCAGAGACAGCAAAGTATCATACTCAGTGGAAAAAAAATTGATCGAGAAAGTTCTCATTCTTATGTTGTACATTTTGATTCTATGAGAAAATGTGAGATTGTGTTGACAAAAAAATAAACTCGTGAAACAAGGTCTCACAAGGTACAAATCTTTCTCGATTACTTCCATTAAAGCAATTGGTGATCTCTAACATGTTGATCCTAACTCACTAGTAAAATTTAGATCTTTGAACTCTTTGATCAATTACTTTTCTTTAATAATAACCATGGCAGATTAGAGCAGTATCTTCATGCTGGGTTGCAAGTATAACAGCTTAAAATGTTCAATTTTTAAGAGTCAGATTTGACCATCTATTCAATTCTAATTTCAAATGGCACACCATCATTTTATGAAGGACAGAAGAAGACCGGACCAAGGTAGCCACAAAATCACAACCAAAGCAAATTAAAATCGACAAACCAAGAGAAAAAAAAACCAAAGCATAAGGAGCAACATCAAAATAAAAAAACAGAATCACAATAAAACCGCAAAAACCAGTCCAGATAAATCATAAAACTGACTTGGCACCTACATGACAGCCACCTGTGACACACAGGCTGACTTATCCTTTGTGGCCTTGATGAAGTGGCAATCCGTCTGCCACATCATCACAAGCTTATTCCTAGATAACAGGGTCGACGACTAATTTCAGACAGTTCGGACTTTGCCAGGACTACTAAAAGCACAAAGTGACATGGTTGCAGGGACTTAAAATATATTTAAGCCTAAAATAAAATTCCTATTTTGACAGAAGTCAATTTCAATTGCACTGAATACAGAATGGGTACAGGTATGAATAAACATAAACACGGGACATAAATAGTACACATACAGGGTTCTATAAAAGGTCAAAAAAATAATCCAAACCTTGACCAATTTCCCATATCGAGATGCCACATCGCCATGAACGGGCTTCTTCTAACCGCAAGGAAATTGACTTTAAAGATGGATAGAATACCGCATGCTTGATATCTCTGACGTCAGTGTAAAAGAAAACATGCTCCCCACTGTTTTTATCCCACTGAAGAACAGGTCTGTGCTTCTCCAAAAGTGCCAGGTAATCTCTCCCAATAATAGCTCCACCACCTGAATCTGCACTTCCGAATTTCACCAATATATAATACATAAAAATGTCACCACATGATAAACCACGAAAAAAACCAAAGGAAAGTCTTCGGACTTACCCTTTGAAAGGGAGAAATCATTTCCATAGAAGTTGATGCCAAGAAATATCTTGGGGGCTATGTTTTGGGCACTATTGGCAGAGGCACCGCCAAGAAGTATCTGTAAAATAATTTGAATCCATTTCAAAGGTGCATTCGGACCAGGGTTGTGAGGATTAGAAAAGTCATATGTCATTAACGAGAATCCGTCGACAGCTTCACTTAAAGTTTCAAGATCTTTTGGACCAAAGTCATGTGCTTGCAGTTTCTCAGAAGATGGTGGACCTATAACATAGACCAACTGCAACTTCTGTTCACTAATATTTTCTGAGCTTACAGAATGCAGTGCATCTCCAAGCTGTTTTACAAACTGCAAAGCCTGCACATGTAAAAGAAGAAAGACCGTATCATCTGCTATAGTGTGCAAATACAAAATGGAAATATTTGTTTCACAGGAAACGTGATGAAAGAATTTACAATATGCTTTTCACCCCACAGTCATATATACATCACAAAACAGAATTGCCTTACAGGTAAAGCCGAAGGTGAGAAAATTGTAACAGTAAATGTTCCATATTCCATACAGAAACTGAAACACCTCTTACATATCACTAAGATATCACCTAAACTTAAAGAATAAGCAACTGAAATTTGTGACACACTCATTTGATGCCAGCCCAGTCCTCGTAAACTAAAAAATTTAACAGAATGAAGAAAAGAGTTTACTCTGTGAATTACAAGCAGAGTTGCATAAATTATATCTTTGCTGAGCAAAGAGTATCTCAACATTAAACAGAACATAACAAATACTCACCAAATTCCGCATGCTTGGATCACGCAAGATACCATAAGCTGCCCACCTTGACCAAGATTCCAGGACAACACCATCATATCCCATTTCTCTACACAAGAAGTACATTCACATGAAAAGCAGACCATATCACAACAGACCCAATGTATCAAGAAAGGAAGAGCTTCATATAGGAATATGAATATTTGCTGCTATAAAAAAATCCTGATATCAATGCAATACACAGTAATGGGTTCTTTAAAGCAGAGGAATTTCCCGTATGGCATTTAGCTGGGTAAATGAAGTATTAATACACAGCCAACCATGGTTAAAGGAATTATTGGCAAAAAAAATTGTATTTAAGAAGAACAAATCACTCAAGTGGTTAATTAAGTTAATCAATGGTTGCTTAATGTCATTAACCATTTGTGATCATCATTTAACCAATTGAGCGGTTAGTTGACTAGTTCTGAACTAGAAACAGTTTTACTGAGGATTCCTTTTGAGTAATTTCACATAAAAAAATTTCCCCTCTTTTAGAATTACAGCACGATACGCTCATTACAGTATACAATTACATATAACACCAACGAATTATTACAGCAGATGATAATCAGATACGGAATAGCTAAATCAGTCACCACAAGAAGATCATATAAGCAAAAGCTAGATATTTTTCTAGCATAAGAAATTACTCTCTTTCCATAAAATAAAACCATTGCCTTAAAGGTGTATCACAAAATAACCAGAGGCTTACTTGCACTCTGTCACTATAAGGTCAATGGCTTTGTTCCTTTGTTTCTTCTTTCTCAACAGTTCTTCAGGTGATGCTTCCAGAACAACTCTAGGCAAGATCTACATGTAATAGAAAAAATAATGGAAGGTTCATTAAGGCCAGATCTAAAGAAAAGCATAAAAATAATACTCAGACAATATAATTAAACAATTGTTAGGTCTGACATGTTAACGATATCATACAAGGTAAACCATTGGGAAGGAAAAATTATTAGCTAGTCCCAGGCCCAAAAAACCGACTGATCTGGATGCTTTCACTTAGGAAGGGGGTTAAAATAGAGAACAAACCTACGTCATAAACTTCCCCACATTCCTTCTCTACAGCTCACAAGTCAGTAGGAATGCTTAAACAGTTACAGACTTGCTTCAAATTTTAATTGCTAAATTGGAGGAAGAGATATATGTCACACAAATTTTAATTGCTATATTGGAGGAAAAGATATATGTCACATATGCCATAGCTATTTTGTTTCCATATTTTTTTTTATCATTCTATGATGTAAATTTCTAATTATGAAATTGTTATATATTACATCTCTAAAGCCCACTAACCAAGTGTCATTCCTATTAGCGAGCCCTAGACACAACTCCCTAATTTATCTCTACTTTTGAGTTTACAAATCCAAAATTAAGAATGTCATGGAGTACATAACATCGCTTTTGAAATTAATATAAAACACGTGTAAAGACTTTGTGGACAAGAGATATTTTATTTTTCATTCATGTAATGAAAATAAGCTTACAAGTTGAGAACTTATTCATTTTACCAAAGCTTCTCCCGTCTTTTTAAGCTCCGAGATCCATCCTCTGTCAGCATTATGTCTCCCCTCCAGAACTAAGCTAGTCTGTTGGCTGGCAATAGCAACTGATGAAGCAAATCCATAAAGAAATATAATAAAAACTAACTAGATGACAACCCCCAGGATTTATCAATGAGTATACACTAGAATTTCAGTATGTTGCATAAATTACATACACATATTAGAATAGGAAATATTCTGCTGACACTTAAGGCTGTGATGTCAATTCATATCAAACTTGATATCCTATTTCTAAAATGTAGGCGTCCTAGGTCATGTCGTGTTACATAAAAGAAGGCAAAATAACAAGTAAAACTTCAGAAACTACAATCTAAATATGCCATAAATTTTTAAATGCTTGCAAAATATATTTGAAAGCTCTAATGAAATGAAACGAGGAGGGTTAGGAATGTGACAGATTTCAACTATGCCCCCCATCCCTCTATTTTTCAAAATAAGTCACTTAGGACTGAGGTACATACCTCTTTAAATCATACCAGACAGGTGACAAATGTGTAAACTTAGAGTTGAACCTTTTCGCCATTTCATAACCATGAGAATTCCTGCCACAATTGATATTTTTAAAGATACGTATGAGTTGTACATTACATATAAAACTATATATTTAACATGAGGATTGACATGTGAAGAACAAAAAATCGCATATAATAAAATTGAATTTTCACTGTATGAAGAACAAACATAAAACAATATAACTTTGCTAATGTTAGGAGTGAGGATACAAATCACAATGTAGAATCAAGATGACGTTAAGTAATGTGAACCAAAAAGGAAAAAGAATCATTAACCTACTGGTTACCACCACAAAAAAACTACTCTCCTGTCCAAAAGTCTCAACTCCGCTTTATTTGCTTTATTTGAGTCAGTTTATTTTGTGTTTGGGTATAAACTTAGGAGCAAACTATTATGTAATAACGTGTTCAAATAAATTTCCAAATCTGAGTACCCCAGAATTGCAGTTGCCACTGGCACAAACTCATTCAACAAGACCAGCCGTAAAAGACTACTTATAAGTTAATATAAATTTTTAAGTCAGTTTATGCTCAAGTACAAAATTAGGAGTAAATTATCATGCACTACAAATTAAATACAAATTAGTGTTCTTTCATTCATATTATTGTAGCGTCCGAAACTAAGTTATAAGACAAGTTATAAAATTACAATAACAAAAAATAACAGAAATTACCAATTCTTAGAATTTGAGTTGAACTCTATGAAGTACAGACTCAGACACGGACACCAGACACGACACAAAGACATCGATACTTTAAGAAAATGACATAATTCAATGTAATCATATATGTCAGTGTCGGACACGATATGTATCCGACACGCCTAATCCGAGAGTATATGTGCTTCATAGGTTGAACCTAACTCAACCTTACAAAACTGGCTGCCCTCACTAACAAACTAACTAGTGTAACTAATTACTGTAAGCCTGTAACTAACTATAGCATCTAATGCAGATTGGTGTTTTATCAAAGAAAAATACTAAAATCAACATACATTCGTTCATTCAAGAAAAAAAAACATAGCATACCAAGGAGTAATGTATCCAAGCACGGGATAATCATAACGCCGTGTAGATACGTTTTCCGATACTTTCACATTCTCCTAATTCATAGTAAATTTACAATATCATTAACAATAATCAAAATTTAAATCCTCAATTATACAGTAAACCATCAATTTAACAGCGTATAAGGCAATGCTTACAGTGAGTATATCTTCGTAATTGGCGTCAGTTGTAACAAGACCTCGTTGATATACATACGATTCGTTTTGTTGAGAAGGAGAAGATTGTTTGAAGCGGAAAGTGACGAAGGCGATTAGCGATGATAGGATGAAGAAGGCAACGATTTTGATGGCACCGGAAGGTGAGTTTGAGTGAGTGAGTTTGTCTGGTTGTGAAGATGAGTTGATTTGGTTTTTCCGGTGACCGGAACTCTGGGATGACCGGTGTTGATCTCGCTTTTTCGCCATTTTCCGGTGACTGAAACGACGGTGTTTAATCAGATTAGATCAGTCACCGGGTAATTAAAAATGGATTCAAATGATTTTTTTCAGAGAAAAGGTGGCGAATTACGATTATCATAATCAAATTAATTTCTTATGTTTAAAATTCATTTCTATAGTATGTTTTTTTTATTTTTGAAAGGTATAGTATGATATTATTTAAACGCCATTTTAAATAGTGACATTACATAAAGATTTGAGTAAATACTTGTGTACAATAAACTAGTTTTTTTTTGGGTCTAGAACTCCTATCTCAACCGACAAATGTCGAAATTGTAAGGTCGGACGTCGTGACCTCACAGTTGTGTGTGGGTTTAATTCCAGTGGTTTACCATTTTATCTGGAGGACAAAAAAAAAAATTCTTTTTTTAAATGCATACATCGATACAAATTAAATCCATCACCAATCATAATTTTTTTTAAGTTATTAATCATGGATTATATTTGTAGAACCTTTTTAGATACATCAAATCAAATCATCATAGATGCTACAATGTAATAAACGTATTAGTGTTGGTGTTTATATGGTGTTGGCTTAGTTATTCTTTTAATGAATACTTCCGATGTTAATTTCAATAAAACGGTTTGACTTTTAAACAAATGCTACAAGGACACTAAGCAAACTGTTTTTTAGAGATTCTTAGCATAATGTTACAAGGATACTTACTAGTATTTCTATTTAAAAATTGTGATCTCTAAGTACACAAATATTAACAACCAAATAGTCAGAGGAGATGTTAATATTGACAACCTTATAATTTGACTAAATTTTGGTGGATGATAGATATGTCCAAAATCTAGAAGAGATGAAGTAGCCATATACTAGTGAAGACAAATAAATGACGGTAACTTTGGCACAACACTCCACCAGCGGCTCCAGTGATTGGCGACATCAGTTTCGCCGCAAGCATGGACGGTGCTTCATTCTTTTTGGACCAAATGGACGGTGCCTCATTCATCATTACACATGTTAGTAGACCAGTGATAGTAAACACTACAAGAAATTCACACACAAAGGTCTTGTGATTTAACTCGAATGAATTGTGTATAACAATCTCAACATCGTAATCTAGGTTAGGCTTTCGCTATTTACATATGTATGCAATAAGAACTATATTGTCATAATCAGAAAAAATATAAACAAAAAACTTTTCATCGAATTTCAATCATATTGTCACAATAGAAATATTAGGGTGTATGTATTTTAGAAAAGAATAAATACCATTTTTGTTTACTTGTAAACAGTGGCGGAGCCAGGAATTTTACAGAGCCTGGGCAAAAATTATAGAAGCAAGAATTCTTGTGCGCGCACGTGTGAAAATATTGAGTTTGTCCAAAAAAATAATTTTTTAAGTGGGTTAATGGGCTATTGGGTTGGACGAAATATAAAGAAAGGATCGATTGAGCCCAGGCGAGTGCCCAGGGTCGCCGGGTGGTGGCTCCGCCACTGCTTGTAAACTTTTTAAGGCCTCCTCCATGCTTGAATTGCAATAACCCTTTATGGTTTTGTTTTAGTAATACAATTCAAGTTTCCTTCACTACTACTCCATTGAGTTATCTTTGCCATCTAAGCTAGGTGACCGTGATGTGTGCGATTCTTTGATAATCATGTTATAAATATGTGATATTCGTCACATGTTTACAACACTAACTAATATCCGTGGAGAATTAGTTGGATACACAAAGTCATGATCTCTAACCACTGGATCAACTCGATATAGCTAATTTTAAATGAGTTGGACATTTTGACCTTGTGCCTCCAACATTTATGTGTTAAAAGAAAAGTTAAAAATCAAAACAAAAAGGAGAGAGGGACTGGTTATTGAGAATTTCCGGACCCAGCCAACATTGATTGAAAGCTTCACGTTTTTGAGTGTGAATTGTCCTATGTCATGTGTCCATGTTCTTAGAAATATTCTTAGAAATGCAATTAGAATATAATCAGATTGAAGATACAGTGTACCCATAGTTTCACACAATGTATACAGTTGGTAAGAGAATATATATTTTGTACAGCCCAAATCTGAACATTTTTACTGATCTTGTTTCCACACACCTCTTTGTACAAATACTAATTTCTTGAAACTTTCTGTAGCACCACATTGGATGTATGAACAAAAATGCAATATGCTGCAACATATAGCATCATCTACATTGACTTCTCAATCTCAGAATGCAGCCTTTGCTTTTCACATGCAAAATATTTGAATTGAATGGTGCATCATTATTGCCTATGTGAACCCCGACATATTGTTCTTGAACTCTTAGGGTATCTGGTTCATAAACCAAAGTACCAAACATAGAATCTTTTTTGTTTACTTTTGACAAATTTCTTGCTTGGTATCAACAAGATTAACTGAATGGTGATGATGCCATGATTCTTAAGGTAGAAGTGTAAAATTCTGTTGGTTGTTAGAATTTGTAACATTGATTTGGAACAATGAACTGTGTCCACCGTAAATAACGGAATGTTACAAAAGCATATGCCCTATATTGTAATTAATAAATTTACGAATTTTCATTTTTTTAGTGATAGACATGCTGCATAGCAAGAAAAGCACAAGGTACACAACAGTGGAAATGGAAAAATTAATTTTGGTTTAACATTTAAATTTCTAACTAAACAATGGAAACAAGTTAGATGTAGCTTAGAAATATTGCTTCAAGATGTAGGCATTGTGATAATCCTACTTTTGTTATCATATAAGAATTTAGAAATTTTCCAAGTTATCGTTAAAAAAAAAAAAGAAATTTTTTCGAGTTGGATTTCAGAACATCAGTGTCAGGGTAGACATGAGAAGAGTTGCAGACAAATCTTGATTAAACTTTCATAACACTATGCTTGAAAATATTCACATATGTTGTTGAGATCGGAGATGTCTCTATAACTATACTACTAAGGTTGAACTATTGTTAGCAGCCTAGTATAATGGAAGGCATTAGTGTCATTTTTGTTTTGTTGTGTTAACCCTCCGGTTCTCACATATTCTTGAAATCTGAAATTTGGTTAGAAGACAAGTGACATGTAAAGTCTGGCTATGGATTATTCCATTTAGGATATGAATTCGGATTCTCCTGAACGATTCATCTTTAAGTGAAACTCATTAACCACTTGCGCTCAATCACTCGAGTACTCTAAAAACCAATGTGCGTTTAGTGAAAGATCTATTCGTGACTCCGACGACACCATAAGCTCAACTCAATCTCAAAGTGGATCTTAGACAATCTGGCCCACCCAAGTGGTGCAGGTTTGGTCACCCTTTTGGACTATACCAGAACTACTTCCTTAGCTTTGTTGATTTATTAAACCATCATGAAACCCTCAATCATTGAAAGAAACAACTCTTTGTAACCACCATCACTCCTTTTTTTTGTTGCTTATGACTAAATACCTAACATTTAATGAAAATGACCAATGTCAAGGGTGATATAATTATGTTCCTTTATATATGGAATCAAATCTTAAAGTGACTTTTATCATATAATCATCATACTTTGCTTCTTCACTTCTTCATTTCTCACACATAGTTAAACCATATATGACATATTATTTACTTTTCTAAACATAGCTAATAATTGATTGACATTTTGACAAGTCCATTTCTAGATCTCATCCCTTGAACTCTACCTGTTTCAAAAGTTACTGTTTTTTTTTTTTTGCATAAGCATAAGCATGCCTAGTCCTTTCATAAGTCCAACATCAAAGTGATTATAATTAGAGTGGATAATGCACTATATATGCTGAAGTAGAGTATGACACGGATCTTTTAGGTGTCATTTCTTATTTTTTTAGATGAAATATGATGTCATCCACTCACTTTCAAATATCAATTATTTTAGTCTAACTCTACATTACTTGCATTAACTAATCTTAATCTTCTTAATTATTTGATTTCAATTCACGCCGTTATCTTGATATAATCATTGCATAATGAATGTTACTTGATTGGCTCACTTTTAATTTAATGGTATGCTAATTAATGCTTTTGAGCTTTTTTAAAGCACCGTAGTTTTGAATTTTGAACAAAATTGTGTAACAGTTTTCACACCTTGTTATGGGCCACTAGTGCATTTTGGAATATTATTCTCATAGCTGTGGTGGACACTGCTCATAGTAGTTTAGTGTGTAAACCTTAAGTTTGAATACAACTGCAGTCGAAGACGTAGAAACAATTGTTCAAACTCGATGATCAAATATAGTGTATTCTCTGTTTGTGTTTTTCACATCCTTTTACTTTTGAACTAGATAACTGTTCTAACACAGTAGTTTCAAAGGCCTCAACAACATAAACCACAGTTTTGTTTGTGGGATAAAGGGTACTCAAGTTGCAATCTTGGACTTCTTGTGTATTTTTCTTGCTTCTTATCATGCAGCATATACCTTATTTTCAGGCAGTTGAATTATATGCAAACTAGAATTTGGAATTAGTATTTACAGATTTAATTACTAAACGGCATCAAATCATATATCGGTGTAAATATTTCTACAAGTATTTTAGGACATAATATTATAATGATGTCTTGGTCGTCAATGCATTAAACTCTTCTTTAAAACTGTTTAAAATATTAAATATGTAACCAAGTCATGTCATAAAGAGTTGATAAAAGTTTCATTCAAAAGCTTCATCAAAAGACTGACTAATAATATTCTACTAATTAGTATTATTCCTCAGATGGAATTAGTACAAAAACGCTTCAAATTCTCATGCTATATGTATATGAGCTTTTCCTTGCCACAGTTTAGATTTACCTAACCCTACGAAGTGCTAAATAAGCAACTAATCTATAACCAACCAACATCAAGGCCATGATGAACACATCAACCCACATATGATTCAATCCCATTGATTTAATTGGAGGAAAGTCCATAACCTTGCACAACTCTCCCTTTGAACATTCATAGTAATCATTTTCATTGTATTGAACACCAAGAAGAAGCTTGTAACAGTAGTAGCTATAGCTTAAATACTTAAGCCACACTATGAAAGGTGGAATCTGTTGTATATAGTATCCACCAGCAATGAGAAAAACAAGTGTTGTCACAGAAGCTAGTGTAGTTGCTTGTTTAATCTCCATCAAAATAGCACCAAATGCTAAACCAAGACTTTGAGAGACAACAACACTGTAAAGAACAACAAGAAGTGAAAGGATGAAAGTGACAGGATCAGGTTTAAGTCCTCCCATCCAATATAATATGATGACAAATGCTGTTGGTAGTGCTAGCTCTAGTGGCAGGTCTCCTATTGTTCTTGCTAGAAAGTATGATGAAAGACGGTACATTCCTGATGATCGTTCCTTTATTAGCATTCTTCTTTCTTGTGGAAATGTGAAAACTGCATTGTAGAGAGGGTAGAATCCCCAGAAAACAGCAAAGAAAAATAGCAAAGCTGTCTGCATTACAAATAAACAAACCTCGTATTAGTCCATCCGTTCTAGCGCAAGTGATTGGTACCGAAAAGATGAAGAAATTATTTCTTACCCTATCTTCAAGGTGTGATGCTGGTGTATGCCACCACAAAAGTCCAGCTAGAAAAGCTACACTTATGACTTGGAATATTCTCAGCCTATTGAATGCTTCATGCCTTCTTTCCCTAACTCCCCTTTGTAATAGTACAGTGAATTGATACCACCAGCTTGTACACCATTGTTCTGGATTTATTTGATTCCCTGCATTAATTTATTAAGAAAATATAGTAAGAGTTAAAACAAATAAGTAGTAACCAAAAGGGTAATATTTTCCTTTTGGATTTTTTTTCCTATAAAGATAGAACATGAACACTTTACACTTACTTGTGCAAGCATCTTTTCTGACGTTGTTGAAGTTGTTCACCTCTATGCTAGAAACCTCGGCTTTTAGCCTTGTAACTATGTTTTGGTCATAAGCTGAAATTAGAGATTCTCTCACAGTCTTCCTCTCATGTTCCAAGGCCTCACTTTGTTCAGTTACATGCTTAGAGTCTGGTGCAATACCTGCAGTTTTCCATTTTTGTCATGACATTGTTAGTATTTCTTTCTTGGAAAGACAATTTACGAAATAATTCATTTGAAAGTCCGTGGTGTGTCAGCTTAGTAGCAAGAGTCTAACATTGTAATCTCAGGGACAAAGTTAAAATCCCCTCAGAGACGGTTTTAAAATGGCTATTAGCGTCGCTTTAATTAATAATAAAGAATAAAACAACGGTTTTGATTATTACCATTGGCAAGATCAAGCAAGAGATCAGCTGGATTAACAGTCACGGAAGTGGAAAAACCAACAGATGAGAAATATTCAAGAGCAGTTGAAGCAGGACCATAATATATAGGACACCCTTCGGATAGCAACACAACCTTATCAAACATATAGTAGAGTCTACTTGAAGGTTGATGAATTGTTGTAATAACAGTTCTACCACCACTAGCAAGTTTTTTGATAGTGTTCAAGATTCTCAAAGCAGTGGTAGAATCCAAACCAGAAGTAGGTTCATCAAGCAACAAAAGGCTTGGATTTATAAGCATTTCTTGTCCTATACTCACTCTCCTTTTTTCACCACCTGATATACCTCTCAAAAGTGGTCCTCCAATCATACTATTCCTACAATTATTTAGTCCTAACTCAGAAATCACTCTCTCTACATGCACAACTTTTTCATCTTTTGTTAAGGTTTTAGGAAGCCTTAAAAGTGCAGTGAACACTAGTGTTTCGGCTACGGTTAGATGAGGGTAAAGAACATCATCTTGAGCTACAAAACCTGTTCTTCTTTTTATTGAACCTGAGAAAGGTTGATTGTTATATGTGGTTTTTCCAGTTAGTTTGCCGTTAAGACGGCCTCCGAGTGCTGTCAGGAGTGTTGTTTTGCCACTGCCGGATGGCCCTAACATAGCTAGTATTTCTCCTGGACACACCACACCTGTGATTCCATTCAGTATAGTCTTCTCTTTTTGGTTTACTTTCACTTTGTATACCAAATCCTCAAACTGCATACACCAAAATAGAACATATAATGAGTATAGTATGTTATAAATATTATATTATGTACACTATTGAAACTAAGTCTTGTTAATTACCTTTAAAGTTATGGGATACATAATGAGTTTTGGTAATGATTGTTCATTGTTTGAGCTATGAGGATCAGTCATGTGTGGTGATCCTTCCAAAGAGAGAGTACTATTAAAGTATTCTGGTTTTGGTGCTATGCAATTTTGTGGCATGGTTAAAGAAAAAGAAGGAGAAAAAGTGAGAGTAGTGATAATTGACAATAAGTTGTGATATGAGGTGATGATTGAGAACTTAGAGAAGTTAAGAAGTTCCTTTTAACTTAACACCTTAATGTGTAGTGAGGAGAAGCACATAAATATATAGCCTTCTTTGGACGGTGGAGTCCACCTTTTTCTCCCAAAAAATTATTCTAGCACAAGTTTTAAAATGCGGTCCGACCACGATATTTATATCACATGTAATTTTCGTCGTATAAGTTGATTTGGTTCCAAATTGCGACTGCATTATGGTCACAGAGACATAAAAATCAGGATGTCTCAACCATAATTGTAGCCGCTCATTTTTTTTTTTAAAGGACAAAACTTATAGTATAGTTGTACGTGCTAAAAAGAATTCGGGGTTCGAACCTCAGTCCCTGTACAAACTTATGGGACATATCACTTGTTTCTTTTTCAATAATTCAACACAATTTTTTGTTTATCTCAGTTTACCATTAATTAATAGCATAAGTGTTATCCTTTAATATCTTTGTGCTTAAATGTTTATGTATAGTCGATCTAACATTGAGACAGGTCACAGAAACATTAAAATTGGCACGTTAGCCATGTTTAAATGATAGAAACACAATTCAATTTATATTAACAATAGCTATTTCGATCTAAGGAATAATCTCACATGAAAATTTAAAACTTCCTCTTTGGATTTGAAAGCAATATTTTACACAAGGCCTTAGAGTGGTGTCAGCTCAAAATTCAAGGTACAAAGACATTCATTAACAACAAAATAATCATAAAAATCAAGCTACACAACACAACAAACATGTGAATACAGCATTGATGCATCACGTTTGATTTTGAATGGTTATGGTTATTATTTAAGCAAGAGAAACATGGCCATCAAATCTTAATGTCTGCATGTAGTTGCAAAAAACCAAATAAAATGCTACTACTGCTTTGTCAGTAACAATCATAGTCTTTTGTATGAACAAACACATAAAAATATAGCCACCTTTGGACGGTGAAACCCACCTTTTTTAATGCTATGTGATTGTGATACACCCTTTTAGATTTTGAGCTATAATTGATAGGAAAATAATTGATATGATTTCTCAATTTTCACGTTTCCATTATTTTTCTTTCCAAGTTGTAGTATGATGATTGTAATATGAGCCATAAAGTGTTCACGCAGTGAGAACCTCGGTAGCTATTGAATCAAGATCAGATAGTTTACATCTCAGTAGCTATTGACTCAAGACGAAATAGTTCACACAATCAGATAATTTACACTTCGGTAGCTATTGAATCAAGATCAGTTAGTTCATACCTCAATTCCTATTGAATCAAGATCAGATAGTTCATATTTCAATATAATATTTCTCTTTTAAAAAAATAAAATACCAAGCTTAAAATTTCAGTCATCCATCAACCTATCATTTAGGATTCTAACATTTGTGGTTGGTTGTCATATTTCCCAACAACCTATAGATTAAAAAAGGAACTAAATATCTTTTTTAGATATGAATGGATGAGAAATTTGGTTGTTTTCATATTTTTTTTAAATTTTCGTGTACCTTATTGTTAATGTTGGTATTATTATTTTTGGTACATTTTAAGATAATGACATGATTTTGTCTCCCCCATGTGCTTGGTGTTAGTTATGGTCAAGCTAAGAACCCTCCAAAATGTATCCAAAAGTGTGTTATATTATATTCGCTTTACTCTCTACATGTGGTAGCCATCCATTGAAGAGAAAGAAGAAAATGAGACAATTCTCATGATTTTTGTTGGATACGGTTCATGGTTAATGTAATTTGGACCATAGTATTTAACTATAAATTGTATAATGTAAACTCTCAGTTTAAAATAGTAGAAAGTAACTGCATCTACTCTGTAGTTGGAGATGTAGACATGGTTGGTTGAATTTCGTTATCAAATATTGTATGCAAATTTCGGTATCTTATTTTTTTTTAATCTGAATTTTTTTTATCTAACAACTTTTTTTTTTAATGGGTTTGGCTATCCTGTGCAATATTGCACATGTTAAATTTTTTATTGAAAATTACAACTGTTTTTAAAAAAATTATATATTTAATATAAAATGCACAAGTTCCAATATACATTTACTACTTTAAATTTCTTAACATGTGTAAATTTGCATTTGTTAGAAAAACCTTTTTTAATTTATGTTTAAACTAACAGTTGTGATGTGCCTGATGTAAGAAACTCATAAAGTTTATGCCACATACTGAAAACTTTATATTCCTTGAAGTATAAGCTGCAAGAATAAATTCAAAAGGATGATAAATATAAAAAAGGTACTTGAGAATTTACTAAAAGAGATTTGTTAGAACTTTGCCCGTGGACCCAATGTTGATGAGAGTGAGAATTAACTTGTGTTGTTCAAGCTTGAAAGTGAATGATATTGTCCAAAAGGCCTAAAAACATTTTCAATTTTTACTTTGTATGTGTAAATGACATTTGATTATGTGTTTTAATAATGTTTCTTTGTGACCTGTCTCAACTTTTTATTTTTAATTGTGATAGAAAGATAAAAACAAACTTGATCTAATGCATTTCTTGAAATATTCAATATATTATTAGCAAAAAAAGAAATATTCAATATATTTTCTAAATGCATTTTCAAAAACTTATATGTCGTCTTCTTAAATATTTATTTTATCAACGGACAAAGGAAACATAAGGTAACTGTACATAGATTTTTTTTTTTTTGAAAGAAAATGTACATAGAATTTATTCACCAAAAAGAAAAATGTACCATAGATTTTTTGGATCATGCATCTTCAAGTTATTTTTAATTTTTTTTGGATTTGTCTTTCTTCATGGGGTTGTACTCAATTTGTAGCTTCACATATCACAAAATGGAGTTATCTAGAAGTAGTAGGTTTTCTTGAGTTTTAGAAATAGCAAGTTTGTTATTCATCTTTTTGACAATTTTAAAGAAAGTGCAAACTAGTATTGTATTAAAAACTTGGGAGTGATAGTATTGTCTAAAAATCTAGAGAGATTTTGGACTCATATTGCACTCCAAGTTCTATATTTTTAATTCTCTAAAGTCGTTAAAAATGTATATTCATGCATTCAATATGTCGAGGGTCGTTGGGTCAAGATTAGATGGTGCAGATTTCAAACATTTTTTTGTTTTTCTTTGAAACAAATTTTTTGATCATTTGTATTGTCCAATTTTAATCTAACCGTCATTAACACATGAATTATATGAATGCAAAATTTTACGGTTAAAAGGAACCTAAATCCAAATTTAAATATAATATTTTTTATTTTGATCAATGTGAGACATCTTATTCTTCTAACATGATTAGTCATTGAACTTTTCCGTACTAATTATTTTTTTAATGTTGGTAAATGCAAAGGTGAAATTAGTGGTGCATTTCTTCTTAAAGATTAGTGATTCTTATATTCCCTCTAGGAAAATGCTATAGATTATATAACACTGTTAATTTCAATATTCGTATCACCGAAATTCGATATGACTGTTTTTATTATTATCATTCTATGTTATCATATCATCACTTGTGTTTAGTTAAAAGACAAAGGGAAGTGATGAGATGCTAATTAAATTAATTTACCATTCATTCACCCCTATGCTTTTTTTAATCTAATATTTTCTATTTAAGCTGAATAAAAGAGGAATGATTAAAGGCAGAACCCATCAATCAGATTCCAATTTCTGTCCAATAAATAAATTAAAAATTATTTATTTTTCCTTTTGATAGAGCACTAAGAAAAATGGTATTTATAATGGGTCCAATGTTTGTGTACCTTTTCAGCGTGGAAGACTTAGAGCATTGGCTTCTTGACATTAAGTGCGCATATGTGTTTATTATCATCAACTTGTGTATTAATTAATTTATACATAAATAGTTGCATATTATATTAGGATGGAAAGAAAAATGATATTTTAATTTTGTGACAATTTTCTTTTTTATATTCACATTATATTTTTATTTTTTATCTCTATTGTTTTGATTTTTGTGTAAATACTGTATTTCTTTATATTTTTAATTGTCTTAAAAAATAATTGTTCAAATAATATTCATTGGATGAAAATGGATTCACTCATTGAAATCTTTTCTATTTTTCATTTGAAACATTTCAACATCAAACTCAATCATCTCTCATGTTGAATGTTAGAAATATTGCATTTGAGAAAAATTTAAAGAATCTTAATGAAGAGAATTCATTCTCTATTAGTGTTGATTTGCTCGTTAACACGAATGACATATATGATTAGATCTTCTATTTAGATTAATTGTGATTTGAGCTTTATTACAAAAGTCTCACATTGAAATGCTTTACGTAATTTTTATCATTATTACTATTTTTTTATACATTTGTAGTTCTTTCTATCTTGAATATTAATCTAAATTTTGTGTTAAAAAAAGTCTCTTTTCCTCCCTTTTCTTCAACTAGGACCCTTACTTTTTCACATATTCTCATCCATGTTTTCACATATTCTCATTCGTTTCCTCTCCATTTCATATTTATATCTTATAGGTACTTAGGTATGGATTCTCCCCGTTTATAGTTAGCGTATATCTGTCTTTAGCATAAACCACACGAGCCATCAATTTGAACCTTCTTGAACCAAAGTTTTAATAAGAACCATAAATAATATATATTGTGGAATATTTATGAATTTCCATGCAGAATGTCCTCCTTCCACATCAAGCGACTAGATAGATTACATTATTACAAACGATAAGATTCATTAGATAATGAAGTGTCTATTTTTTATTTTATAGAATGAAGTGTCTGTTATTAGTACCTATATATGGGAAGAAGATTTTGTAATTTTATTAATATTTATATCATTATATAAAGACAACTCCAAACTATGCAGGGTCTGACATCATAATCGAGGTTTGAACTTTGTCTCATCCACTTGTTTGTACGTGTTTTCATTGACTATTATCACTATGTTTATATAAAAAAAGGAAAATGTTAATTATTGCTCCGATGACACTAGTTAAGAAGTCTAAAAATGAAGTTTTGACTTGAAAATGATGCATTCAAGACATTAAAAGTTTAAAAAGTAACATTTTCTACATAAAACTTATAAATCATTTCCATTTCTAAATTCTTAAATACTGCACACATAACAAAATCTATTAGAAAATGCTGATAAATGGTCTTTCTGCTGGTCATAAATATATACTAAGGTTGGGAAGTAGAGAATTGCGTCTTATCTAAAAAAAAATGGGGAATAACATATTTGAATTCTTTTCTTTCTTTTTTAAACCAAAGGGGTGCAGAAGGAGAACCTATTGCAACACCATATATATATATATATATATATATATATATATATATATATATATATATATATATATATATATATATATATAAGAGATAGAAGAAAAGGAGAAGGGGGCATAAATCAAAACCCTCTCAAGCGATAAAAGATAACAAAAAAGAAACATAAAAAGATCAAGCTAAAATAAAAGGAACAACAAAAGAAACATAACCAAAAAGAGAAAGTGAATCAATGTGGAAGTCTATCCTAGAAAACTCTTTTACTTCTTGTTTTGAATTCACGCCCCAACATATCAAATATCATAGGAGCCGATTACATTGATCGAATAAATACTTTATAATAGATAGCATAAGATATTCTATTATCTTGTTTCATAATGGATAATTTGGTTTAGTCTTATTCACCAAAAAATAAAAACGGTTTAGTCCTTTGTCACTTGACTATGCTTATAATTCCATATACCTTCGATTGAGACTAGTGTTGTAAAATGATATCGATGGAAGAGTACTCTTGATATATATTTCCCCACATATTTTTTATGGGGAACAAGATCAAATTTTAGATAACTATCATAACCTATTTGGCTATGAATATTTTTTTTTGTTTCCTCGCGTGAAAAATTCACAATATACAGTAAATTAACTATATAGCAATCTCATACTCGAAGAAGAATCTATGATAGCTAGCTAGACAGGGAAAATCAAAAGTTGAAATTATATTGTTTTTGAAGGCTTCTTCTAAGATGTGATAATAAAGGAATACAATTCATTATCATATGCAGCGTGTGCACTGCAAACTGATCCATAAGAAAAATTTAGGGATAATGAGTGTTATACGAGGGATAGATGCTAAGAAATTCTTTAAGTATCGTTATAAGGTAAGCAGGGACGGTGGACATGGTATAATTTTCCAAATTTTATGATATAGTCTAACAAAAGATTTGAATCTGGTGCAGATGGAATTTTGTGACATAAATCTCTTAGCAAACAACAAATTTTTTAAAGGAATCAAACGTTTTCAAGTGACCTTATACAAAGGGGGATATGCTATTTCTTCAAAATAGATATTAACTCATAAGATTCTTCAACCGAATACATACAATCGAGATTACAATCTCATATTCAAGTGTGCTCTACATTATCCTACAATGAAATGTTAGACAATAAAACATTACACTCCACCAATTCAACCTCACAAACAAACAAATTTCTTCTCCAAAGCCAACAAGCTCCTTCAACACCAATACCTAGCTACATATCCTCCACAACAGAAACATTTTTATTCGTCATTAAATTAAACTGCATACCAAAATGATCCTTTACCACCTTCCCATCTAGCCACGACTCATGTGAAAACAACGTCTTACTACCATTTCCTATTTTACTAATAACATTATACACAAACAATCTCCCTCCACTTATCTCATCACCTCTCATACTACTAAAAATATTCTTCCACCAAATCGAATTTGTGATGCTCTCTCTAACCACTTCCCTATTTAGAAGCCCAAGTGTGTATGAGCCGAAAGGTGACACCAAAACTCATCTTTCTCCCACCTTAACCTCCAACACCACTTCCTTAAAAGAGCCAAATTAAAAACTTGTAAATATCCCACCTTCCTTCTCTTTAGGAAAACACACTTTGTTTCAATGAACCAAATGAATTTTACAAGTCTCAATTTTAAGAATGATACCTGAATGACCTTTGAAAAAGGAAAGGAGATATAGTAGCATAGATGTTTAAATGGATTTCAAAAGAATTAGGTTGTCACCCATCGAGAGGTTTCAACAATTTCAAGATAACAATCTTCTCTGATTTGATCAACCACGTGATTCCAAAATGATAATTTTTTATGATGAAGTCGGGAAATATATTTGTGTTACATCATATATTACACTAAGGTGAGCACCTTAGATGGATTTGATATTGGACATCCTTGGTGGGCCAATCTGATGGTTTAAAAGTAGGCTTCATTGATGTATAGTTTATAAGATAATTGGTTTGGAACTTTTAAACTCAGATTTTCATGAGGAATATAATGGGTCTAATTGTCTAAGAATGTTGAAGTCTAAAGTTTTGAAAAACGTTATGGGTTCAACTCTTATATTGAATATTTTTTATTTAAAAGATAATTTAAATTAATTGATAAGTGCCAGCCACCACCTCACCATACCGGCGCCGCCACCGCACATCGTCGAGCGCGCCGCAAAGTATTGGAGGTCTGCCGTTCGTTGTCGTGGTGGTTGCCGAAGCTCCACCATAACCCACCATCGGTGGCCACTATGAACCATCACCTGCCACCCTCTCTTTTTATAAATATTACATTATTCATTTAATTTATTTATAATATTAAACTATATAATTAAAAAATAATTTAAAAATCTGAAGAAGAAAAATATGAAAAAAAAGTGCACCAAAAAAATGTAAAAATCTCAATAAAAACTCAAAAAAGCTTACTTTAATAAAAAAAATACTGTTCAAAAATATTAAACTGGTTTTTAAGCGGAACTGAATTGTTTTAAAAATAAAGTAGTTTTTTTAAAGTGGTTTTTAAAAACTGAATTAAACCATTAATATGGTTCAGTTTCAATTCAGCTTTGCGCCATGAACACCCCTAAGTCAATACTCTTCTTAATTCCACCAAGTGTCTATACCACCCTCTCAATACAATATTTTAGACTTAATTTATTACTTGGTTTCTTAACTTAATTCCTTATTTTTAAGTGGTTTCATAATTATAAAACCTTTTAATTTGGGCCTTTATGTATTCTCTTGTTACCTATTTCAGTCCTTTCCGTCAGTTATTAACTTTAAATGTCTAAGGTGGATCAACATTGTAGGTGATCCACTATATGTCTTTTTAATTTTTATTTTTATTTTTAATTTTAACTTGTTGATCATAAACCCTAGAAAAAGTTAGTTGGTGTTGGTTCTTAGATAAGGGTTATGATCAAAAGTTGTAGGTGGACGAACTTAATTGATTACTAAGGGCTATGATGGACCATCTAGAATGTTGGTCCATCTTAGATATATAAAGTTATAATCTTACGAAAATGACCAAAATAGGTAACAACAAAATACATAAGAGATCAAATTGAAATGTTTTATAATTATTATGAGAGCACTTTAAAACAAAGAATTAAGTTAAAGGATCGAGTCATCAGTTAAGTGTATATTTTAACCATCAGATATATCCAAAGAATGAAAGAGAAAATAAAAATAAATAATAAACACAATTAGATTAAAAAAATATAAAATAACATGTTGCTATAAAAAATTAGGGTTAAATATGTTTTTGGTCCCTATAAATATGTTAACTTTTTGTTCTAGTCTCTCTAAAAAATTTCTTCAACTTTTAGTCCTTAAAAAATTTCAACTTCACTTTTGATCCCTCCTTAAAAGTAAACTTATGTAGAATTCATATTTTTGAATAAAATTTTGCATAATTTTTTTTAATATTATAAGAATCTCTTCTAAAAAAATTAGAATTTTTTAACAAAGTATGAAATTAATATGAATTTTATATTTTTTTACGGTTAAAAGTTCATATTTAATTTGTGTTTGTTTGAAAAATTCTAATTATTTTTAGAATCTTTTTTACAATATTCTACACATTTCTGCACAACTTAATCAAAAAAATAAAAAATTTAACTTAAAAATAGGGACCAAAAGTAGTGATTTAAAATTTTATAGTGACTAAAAGTTAAAGGAAAATTTTAAAGAAACTAAACCGAAAAATTTGTATATTTATAAGGATCAACAACATATTTAACCAAAAAAATGGTTTGCATATGAGTTCTACTCAACAATCTTGCTTTCCCTGGCATCGTATCAAGGACCATGTCTTTCCAAAGTGGTATTTCAAATTTGTTTCATGAAAAAGAATTTAGCCATGCTATTTCAACATTCTTTTCCTGACTGGCTTTTTTCAAGGTTGAAACATTCAATTTATATGATTGACACACAAATTTCCAAAAATTTATAGAGATCAGAATATCTTCCATTCCAACAAAAGAGGTGTTTAATTGCTAATAAGACATTGCAGCATCACTTAATTCAATCTATCAGAGGAGTAAAACATACACCGACTGTTCCAAAAACAACTCAAAAGATGCTATAGACCCTTCTCTCTCTCTCTCTCTCTTTACCACCGTCCATAAAATCCATCGGACTCTCATTGTATTTTCAACTATATTAGTTGTGTTTTTTTATCAACGTACCTTTGTTTATTTTACATTTCTTTTGTGCAATTATCAATAAATATTATGTTCAAATACCTAAAATATATTATAACTTTTTTTAAAGGTTAAAATTTATTATTAGTTATTAGTAAATTTAAACAATTAACAACTTTTTTTCCTGAAGTTGTCAAACTAGCTTATTGAAATTAACATCAAGGAGAATCAAACATGAAACATTAAAAAGAACACACTTCAAAGTCCTAAGTCGATACAACCAAACCAATCCAAATAGATTTTTACTACCAATTTATTAATTGATGTAATTTGGCTAAGAAGGTTCTATATTTAGCGACGAAGAAAGTATAATGTTTCAGGCGTTCGAACAAAATAAAAAGGTATATATATATATATATATATATATATATATATATATATATATATATATTTAGAGAGATGGAGAGGAGAGAAAGCCAAATAGCAAATTTTAGAAAGAAGGAAACCAAGGTTGAACAATAGTACGAGCATGAGATTCTTCTTCAACATCTTAGTCGTTAGATTATCCTAACGACTAAGATATAATTGTGTAGATAATTGAGAGTATTTGATGTAGATGATATGCTTTCATTCTCTTTACATGCATATTTTTTCTTGCTTCCGGCATCAATTTCTTCTTTTGAAACTCTCTCTCTTCAACAAGTCAATCTTAATCTTTTTCTTGCTAGGTTCTCTCTTCCATTATCTTCATTGAGGTGATTTTGAGTTTTTTTTTTTACCCAAATGACCTCATCTTCATCTTCATCCTCTCTCTCTCTCTCTCTCTCTCTCTCTCTCTCTCTCTCTCTCTCTCTCTCTCTCTCTCTCTCTCTCTCTCTCTCTCTCTCTCTCTCTCTCTCTCTCTCTCTCTCTCTCTCTCTCTCTCTCTCTCTCTCTCTCTCTCTCTCAATAACTGATTTTCACATAGTTTTAGGTTCTTGTTTGCTCATTTCTTCATGTTAGTGTGTCATTGCTTTGTTCATCGTCTTGGTTCGATTTGGTTGATTTCTCATCTCTGTGTCGAGTGTTCATTTAATTTGGAATGGCATATCAACTTCAATTAATTACAGATTCAATCAAATGATTTTGTCTTTAACGTTGGAGATCTCGAGACATGTGTATTCTAGTGACTTTTATTTTGTCACATTATTTATAATCATTTACCATTTTATGCTATTAATTTGTTGTTGTGAGATTGTTTGTTAATTTATCCTTTTCAATTTCAGTAATGTTGAATTTTTATTTGATTTGATGTACTCTACCGACATCAATAAATAAATATCGTTTCTTTTAGTAAAACATAAAACATCATTTTCGTCTTGCATTAATTGCAATCACAAGTGATCGAACATGCTAGTTATGTTCCAGGTTCTTTACACATTTCATTTACTTGGTCATCACACAATAATTAACCAACCTAAAGAAAACAATAATCTCTCCCTCCCCGCACAACCTCACACACCCTTATCTCTCTCACACCATCCCGGCATCCCCAACATTCCATTTATTTACACCTTACATTAAAATCTTCTATGTCCTTTAAAAAAACATATTCTATGTCACTTTAACAACCATCTAGCACAAATTTTCTTCTTCTTAAAATTCGTATAAATTCTAAGATACTAGTATGTTCCAATTATTTTCAAATCCATGTGTACCATATTTTATGACTTGTAATCAAAAGTCTAATATGCACTCTTTTCATTTTGCATATAGAACCTAGGATGAACCGTGTGAGATTGGCAAAACTGGTAGTCGAGGTAGAGTCAAAAGGGAAAGTCCCTTCATCTTTAAAAGATTGGACGAATGAAAAACCTTCCACGTTGAAAGTTCTTGAAGAGAAGAATAGAGGAAAAGGGATATTGTTGTTGGAACCTCTCAAATGTTGTGTGATGGTGGATCAAGAGAGTTCTTGTGATATTATGATTTCTAGCATGTAGCATGCCCTGAAGCTCAGTAACAAGAATCTTTTGCCATATAATTAATTAATGGTTGTGACATTCAAGAGTTCATCATCTCCACATATTGGTCCTTAGGTTATATTGAGCTATTAACGACAATTGGCCAACATATGCCAACAAGACGATGAAGAAACAATTTTCGGTAGGAGATTGCAAATTGATGCACAAATGCATGAATATTGTTGTTCCCACATCAAAGGGTGTTAGGAAACACCAGGAAAATACCAATATAACCTCTTCGGCAGTTAAATACCGATGAGTTTTAACCGCAAGCAATGCCGTCGATGGAATCCAAGGCTTAAAATGTTATTTATTGGTGTTTCTCAGCATTGTTTGGAGTGTAGACGTCAATCTTCCAAATGCATAATTGGACTAGGTCAAGCCCAATCCAACAAAGGAATGAATCACTCCATGGCTACTAACCCACTAGGGAGAGTACCATGCACTCGCCTTAGAGGCACACATAAGCAAGTATGGTGATCAAAATCAAGACCGCATGATGAACATCACGTCATGATTTTGTCTATAGCTGTCTTCAAAACAATTATTCAATTAGGGTTTTGTCCCTGAAACGTTAATCCTCCTTCTATAAATGCTAACTTATGACATAGTTCAAATACAATATTGTAAAACCCTAAAATTTCACTCTCACAATCTTTGATTTATTTGATCGTCAAAATATTTGCAGATACATCATCTCATCTTTGGAGCATTGTCCTCGTTTTTTTTTTTTATAATCCGTAATAAAAGTCTGCAACTATAGTAAGTATCAAGTTGATCGATTAAGAGCAAATGGAAGATTGAAAACGAAGCTACGAATACAAAAATTGTCGGGGTAGGTGTGCATGTTTAAGAGTGGGTATATCGTTTTGCAAGTTAGCGAATGGAGTTAGGAAGTTGACACGTAGCACCCACTTCCACCTTTTGTAATAATGGACCCATGCTTCTTGTCGTTTTCTCATCTATTAGGTCTTAGACATTTTCACTCGAATCTCCACCCAAATCATATGGTGGCGCGTGGGATCCACTCTTGTCCTTCCACTCACTTTCATTATCTCCTGCTCTATCCTATAGTAATAGTATTTGTAGACATCTTTTTTATTCATTCATAATTCAAAAGCCTTTACAAATTTACAAACGCATGTACTAAAAACCCTAGTATTGTTGAACGTATAAGAGGTGTATTGAGCCAATTCTCCGAGTAGGTGGCTGGTTTGATGCATGCATATAATGCATTTCACGTAAGAGATGTATTGAGAAAAAAATTTAAACTACACATTGAAAAAAAGATAAAACATAAACTCACTTTCATTATCTCCTGTACTCCCCAAGTCCCACGCAAACACTAAAGTTATACATCTCTTTTATTTATTCAAAATTCATAAACCATTTAGTAGCATGAGAGCTCTTGTTAAAAATAGAAGCATGAGAACTAAAAAGTCCAATAGTGGCACACTAAAAAGAGATATAACAGAATAATTTATATAGGGTCATGCTATAATGTTTTTTTAAGGAAGGGTCATGCTATATAATAAATGTCCTACTTGCACTGTTTAAATAATCTATGAAAAAAGAGATATTCTCTTGAATAATTAACTCACACATACAAAGTATCAAATTCAAAATCCGATGAAATCTCAAGTTCAAAGTCCGATAAAGGAGTCTAGTCTAATGATATCAATATTTTTTTTTAAGAAGCTAAACTAGCTCACCTAAATTGATATTAGAGATAATCGAACATGAGACCTTAAAAAGGAACACACTTCCAGGTCCCAAATCAATACCCTAAATCAACTCAAATGGGTTCTAATAATATCGATATTGATAATTGAGTTAGGACTTATAAAAAAATTTGAAACAATCAAACTTGATGCTTTATGGGGATTATCATGATCAGCTATAGAAAGTGAAACTTCCAAGTTTAATTAAATCCTTAACCATTTGTGCGCGTATATCATCATTGACCGAGCCATTTGAACTACATATACAAACAATATTTCGAAAAATCAACTTAGGATCTTCTTTGAGTTAGTAAATTAATGATAATGTTAATATTTGGAGCACCTGTCAACTAAAGTAAC
The DNA here is from genome assembly GCA_946800305.1 of Medicago arabica. NCBI lineage: Eukaryota > Viridiplantae > Streptophyta > Magnoliopsida > Fabales > Fabaceae > Medicago > Medicago arabica. Next base: position 47,183,581 of record OX326970.1, read on the forward strand.
AAAGGACAAACTACCAATGTAAACAAAGTTGGATTCTTATTCTAATTGTTTATACCTGCGTATCTTTGTCATGTACTGATCTCTCAATGATCAGCTCCTTTATATTCACAATTGTTTCAATAAATACAATATATTATTTGTAATACCACCACAAATGTCTGATGTGACACTACAAGTGATCCAACTTGTGAGTCATTTTATACCGTATTCCAGTATCTTAATGACTGAAAAATTAAATTATTTTTATCTTGCAATGGAGAATATTTTTAAAAACTAGTCAATATGGTATCTAAATTATCACTCTCTTACCGATCAGCGGGCTTTGAGGCATTTTTTAATCACTCTAAATTAAGTAATGTTTGAGAGCATCGGTTAGCTAGCATTTATCATATTTATAACAATTAAAAGATTCTAACTATGAAAAATACATTAATTTAGTCTCTAATCTATCGTGAAAAACAACTAATTTTGTTAGCTAATGGATTTAGTAAAAATAATTTAAAGATCTTTTAATTGATTTTAATACTATACAACTTTCTTTTTTTACATGCAGGTTTATACTTATGTAAAACTAGTATTATCTTCGGACTAAATCATCAAGATGTTCCCTTGAAAATGTTGTAGGTTTATACTTATGATAAATTGAATCATTAATTCAGTACTATACAACTTTGTTTTTTTACATGCAGGTTTATACTTATGTAAAACTAGTATTATCTTCGGACTAAATCATCAAGATGTGCCCTTGAAAATGTTGTAGGCGTTTGACATTTTTATACCTTAATAGGCACAAAATCTGCAATTTTGATATGTCGAGCAATTTGGTTCTTTTGCTAATTTTTATCTAATTTACCATCATCTTAGTCCTCAATTATATCACTTATTGTCAAATTAATCCCTAGATTATATCACTTATTAGCAAATTAGTTTCTATAATATATTACTAACAATCAAACTAGTCCTTTCAACTTAGTATAAGGATCAAGTTACTCGATGTCATAAAATAAGAGTGAGAATTCGTAATTTAATCACTATATTTGTGCTAACCTTAAATAGGGATGGCAATTGGATCTAAGCCCAATAGATATCCGCAAAAAATATCCACAATGGATAGCGTAAAACTCCGTTTTTATGCGTTAGGGCACGGGTCCGGGTAATACCCATCAATTTAAACGGGTATGGGCACGGGTAAGGGTACTATACTGCCCAAACCCGCAACCCCGCATATACATATTTATATAATATCATAAATAATTTATTTATTTTTGGTGTATAATTAATTAATTTATTTAGCTATTTATGCCTAAATCTAGACTTAAACCAAAAAACTCTTTAATACAATAACAACTTCATCATGCTGGTGTACAATTTTTTAGGGATATTTTGGATGTTTTCTATTTGGCTAAATACTATGATTCGTACTATTTTATGAGTTAATTTTAAAAAATTTAGACCGTAGTTTTATTTCACTTTTGATGTTTTTATTGTCTTTTCATAGTTAAAGTGCGGGTAATAGACACTTAAATACTCATAGGGTATGGAAAAGGGGACTAAAGTTGTTGCCCACGAGGATACAGGCATGTGTACGAGTATTTTTTACAAATGCAGATATAAGGAAGGCACCGTAGTACCCTACCCATTAGGTACCCATTGTCATCCCTAACCCCAAACTATATATGGTCGCATTTATTTAATTTAAAAGAAAAAAGCAAATATACAAGCCACTTCATAAGATTCCTTCAAAAAAAAAAAAAGCCACTTCATAAGATCAAAAGTACGTTTAAATATGATTTTAGTGCTAGCAGTTATAGTTTTTTTTGTTTTAAGTTTTTTTGTTCATGCAAATTCAAAAACCGTTGATTTTAGTCTTTATTGCCCTATATGATCCTATATAATCACACCACATGGCACGATATGCGGGTGTTAGACTTTCTTTTTTTAAATGCAAAGCGATTTTTAATCGAAGTGATTCAATTAAAACAAAAAACTTTACCTTGAGGTCTGAAGGGATGACCTTCTGTCATTTGAACGAATTTGGTTTATCCTTTATAAAAAATGAATTTGGGATTCCAACCTTGTAATTTGAACTTTTTTAGTTTTGGCTCAAAATCATTTATTCAAGGTATTTTCATGGTTTTTCTTTTGTGTTTTATATGTGATTTTCTCATCTAAGTGTGATTGTGTTGTGTTGTTTTTCGTTTTGGTGCGGCATTGATTTACTGTTTTGTTGCGATGTTCGCTCGCTTGAGATTGACGAATTTTCTTCGTTGTGCATTCATTACATCAAACAATGATGTTCACATCTTCAAAGTTACAGAACCCGACACCTTTATTATATCACATGTGCACTTATTATGCCATTTTTTTTTATAAATCTGAATGTTGTGAGTTTGTTTACGATTTCATTCTTTTTGGTTTTAGTGGCGTTGAGGTTTGCATTATTCATTATTTTTTGACAAATTGTATTATTCATGGCTGGTGTAATTTTTGTAAAAAGAAAAGGTCAGTGTAAATTCTACCCATTTAAATGAATAAAAGAATGAATACTGTTTTTTTAGAGAAAAGAATGAATACTGTTTTTAATAAAAAAAAGATGTATATATAAGATAGAAGTGGTCGATTTTTTACTCTAAAATTATCGTACCGTTTTTTTGGGTATCTGGGATTCGAACCCAAGCTATGTATATATCATATATTATCTCTATCAACTGAGTTAATCTCACGAAGATTTCCGTTCTTGAGAACTATAATATCTATTCTCTATATATGAAACTTAATGTCTACCAAAAATACAATATTACCACTTCTTAATTTTTTGACACGTCATCAAAATTATATCCTTTTGTGTCTTTTGCATCAACTTTCTCCTATATTTTCTCTCCTGAAAACAAATAAAAACAAACTTACTCGATAAAACACAATAACTTAATCTTTTTTTAAAGAACAAACAAACTTAATCTTAATCTCAAACAAAATAAATTTACCTATAATTCAGCTTCTAAATATAAAAAGAGTTAAAAAAATTTACAATCTTCTATTATCTAATTATGAAACTAATGTCTATAAAAAATACAATCTTACCCCCTCTTAATTTTTTGACACGTCGTCAAAATTATATCATTTTGTGTTTTTTGCTTCAACTCCCCATATTTTTTTTCTTCTTAAAAACAAATTAAAACAAACCAACTTGATAAAACACACTAACTTAATCTTTTTTTTAAAGAACAAACTAATTTAATCTTAATCTCAATCAAAACTAATTTTCCATTAATTCAACTTTTAAATATCTAAAGAGTTAAAAAAATTACAAATTTTTTATTACAAATACCTACATTTCAAAAAAATTACACATTTCCAAGATTGTTTCTTTTCTAAAAATAATTTGCCTATGTTTTTTCTTTATTTATTTTTTAGTCAAAAGAACAAATATATTAAATAAAAAAAATAGATAAAGAGACTGAGAGCATTAGAACTGACTCAGGTACAACACAAAACAGGGATATCACAGAATAAACCAGACCAAGTCGATCGACCCAAATATATCCTAACAAAAATTCACTAATCAACAAGTGAATATATACACGGGCGCGAAACCAAGTTAAAAAAATGAAAAATTAACCTCTGTGAAAAACAATTAATAGATTGACCGTCAACACGGTATCAAAATCCAAGTGTCAATAACTCTCTAAACAAATCAACAAGCATAAAAGCTCTTTCGAGCTTGAAGTACCAGAGTGTAGACAAACAAGACACTTTGAAACCTACATATCTCAACATATTTGAAAACAAGAGAGAATCAAAGAAGTCAGACCACCATGTCATACTATAATTTTTTTTTTATTGTTGAAGATTATTATATCTTTTAGAAAGATGACTATAAAAATCATGATAAATGAGTCAATAAATAATATTGTTGTACAATTCATATACGAGACTCATACCGACATCTTATCAATAATGAAATCTTTACTATTTTAAATATTTCTACATAATATTACACTAACCTCCCTTGAGGTCTTCTAAAATAACACAAATATCCACTCTTTTTTTAACTAAACACTAATCTCCCCTTCTTCTTTTTTTATTTTATTTATCAAATTGACAAACACTTCTCTTATAATATAGCATGGTTTAAACTTTGTTAATTCAATTTACTTTGAGCAATTAACTTATTCATATGAGTATGAACTCATTTAATTTTCTACTATTTTTTCTTTCCATTTTTCGCTTGGTGATTTTTCTCAACTTATTGTTCCTCAGTCAAGGGGGTTTAATTTTTAAACTCTAACATAAAATGGATATATCGAAGATTATTTCCTTTTCATTAATAAACCACAATATCCATCCACCAAAATTCTTCTCATTTTTATATTCTCTTGTGATCTCTTATGTAATTGGAGATGTTTGCTTATATTTGGTGGTAAAAACAAATGTTGTTATTGTTTCTCTATTACGAGAAAAAAACCTCATTTAACTTAATTTTGAAAAGAGAAAATAGATACAGACAAATCAAGAAAAAATATAATTTAACTTAACTGTGAAAATATAATCAAGAGAAAATAGGTTGACTCAAGAGCAACTTGCTGCGCAAATGAAAACCCAAGAGGAGCTTATCCGGGATGTGGTTAGGAAACAGCGGGAATTATTTGACGCTCAATTGGCCGCATTTAGGCAAGAGCAAGGCTGGCCTACGGATGAGCAGAGTGTTGGGCAGCAGGGTGGAAGCCAGCAAAATGTGAGAATTGATTCAGTGCATGATGATGATGTGGACGACCCCTATGAAGTGTATGGTGAAGGCGATGGCGACGATGATGATCTTGGGCTCGATGAGGATGATTGATGCATGATGGTTGTTATTGCGTGTTTCTTTTATTATTGTATTATTATGGTTTGTATGACTTTGGGAGGTTTTCTATGCTTCCCGACACAATTTTTATTTTCCTGCACGGTTTGTATAATTATTAGGTACAATTTATTTTTCATGACTATTAATTAATGACTTAATATTATTATGTGTGATAAAATTAATTTTAAATTTTGTTTAAAATATATTTTTGAAACATTTAATTGTATTTCAAAAAAAAAATCGAATTTTTATTTAATTTAAATATAATTTATTAATTAAAAATGTATTTATAATATTTAATTAATTATAGAAATATTCGGTTTATTAAATAAAACATTTTTTTAAAAAAATAATATGCACTTTGCCAGGGGTAAAAGTAATTACCATCAATCAGTCAATGCGTCAGTCAATGTAGAAAAAATGACGGATTTTGCCAGGACATATCCCAGAGGTTGTGTCTCTCGCATTCCTCCCAGGGGTGAAACCCCTGTCAAAGTGTTTGCGACGAGCGCTTTTGCCACTGCTTCCGTCCCTGGGAAAATTTCTCACAAACGTCCGTTTTGCCAGGAATTCTGTCCTTTTGACAAGGGTTTTGCCCTTGGCAAAAGGCAATGTTTCTTGTAGTGAAACAAACTAAAATGACTGAAATTAAATTGTAAATTTACAAAGTTATTGAAATAGATATAATGAGGGGAGATTGATGTCTTTGGAAAATTAGAAGGGGTGCTTGTGTTATTTAAGAAAATCTCAAGGAAAGTCAAAGTAATTAGTCCTTTCATCATTAACGTCGGCTTTATCATTAGTTTTTTTTTTCTTTCTCAATTCATATAGTATTGCAATACGCTTTGATGCATAACCCTCACTTCGAATTAACTCGTGCGAAGCACGAGTTTTGCTGGTTTCTTTATAAAAACAAGCTCCTAAATGGTATCGACTCAATAAAAGAAAACAAGAAGAAAAAGAAGCGATAGCTTTAATCCTTATCTGTTCCCTGAATTTTCTCTTTAATTTATATGATCTTTCAGTTCACTTATGGAGATTATGTGCATGGTATATAGGGTGCGTTTGTTTTGGATTAATTTTGAAAAAAATCCATTTTTTTTATAAAAAAAAAAAAATCACTTTGTCATTTCTAAATGTTTGTTTAGGATTTTTATAAAAATCATTTTATCAAAAAAATCTAATTTCACTCCAAAATGAAAAGCTATTATGATTAGCTTTTTTCAAAACCATTTTTTTTCAAATATAAGGAGATAAGACATGAACTAGTTAAAACTTTTTTTTTTAAATGGATTTTCTTAGATAGTAAACAAACACAAATAGCTTCAAATTTTTTTAAAATCTCTAAATTCTTTTAACGCAAAATCTATTTTTTTAAAGCTGAAACAAACGCACCCATATTCTTATTTGTGATACTTTCTTTGATAACATATTATATTATATTGGTGATACCTTACCAACTATCTAGAAAGAAAGAAAAAATCATCAGTGTCGTGTTGATCCTGTATCTTAGCAGTCAAATTAAACTTTGAACATTTAATTAATTAATAAGTAAGATTATATCAATTATATATTATTTTCTTTAAGAAAAATGGGTTAAACATGTTTTTTATCCGTATAAATATATCAGCTTTTCGTTTTAGTCCCTTTAAAAATTTTCTTCAACTTTTAGTCCCTATAAAATTTTCAATCACTACTTTCGGTCTCTATTTTTAAGAGAATTTTTGTATTTTTTAATGAAATTATGCAGAAATAAATAATTTTATTAACAAAACATAAATTAAATATTGAATTTTTAACCATAGAAAATATAAAAAATAATATTTAATTCATGGTTTGTTAAATTATTTTTTTTTTGAGAGATTCTTGTAATATTATAAAATTTCTACAAAATTTTATTCAAAAAAATGAATTCTAGATATGAGTTTACTTTAAAGGAGGGATCAAAAGTGAATATGAAAACTTTTAGAGGACTAAAAGTTGAAGAATTTTTTTAAAGAGACTAAAACAAAAAGTTGACATATTTATAGGGACCAAAAACATATTTAACCTAAAAAACGTCAATTATATATTATCTTTTAAAAAAATCAATCATATATTAGTCTGGTGAGAGTTCTTCCAATGTCATCGCTTCTAAAGTTTCAATCTGAATCATGACTTGGAGATTCGCATCATTGGAAGAGAAGTGGTGATATTGGGGCACAAGTATATACCGATGAAAAAGAGAGAGATGCGGCTATCAATCACTTGAATAATCGTTCTACTGCTATAAAAGAGCCCTTCACTGTGGGGGTATCTAAGGTCAAGAAGAAGAATATGCATATGGATTTTCAGGTTCATAATAACCGCTTTAGGGGGTAGGTTACCATGTTGATTTGAGGTCTTTCTTGGGGTTTCATTTTTATTCCTACTCTTTTTCTTTTTTTCTTTATTTTTTTTCCCTCTTTTTTGGGTATGAGTTTCGTCCTCAAGTTTTTTTTTTAGCTTTTATCGTTTGAGAAGGTTTTTCATTTGATTCACCACTAACATCCCATTTGCCTAAAAGAAATTAATATAGTTTTAGCTTTAATTTGGTCAAAAGAATAAATTTATACTCTCTTTAATATATGATTTTTTTACAAAAACTTTTTTTTTTGGTAGATGTTTTTGCAATAACTTTAATAGATGATAAATTAGTTTAATTGCAAGGGAATAATTAATTTTCTAGTGGGATCGTCATCGTGCTATATATACTTAATTCAAAAGAATAAAGATACCCCCATCATATATCTCATAGCTGTGACAAATTGGAGTCGTCTGATGATTTTTTGTCTTGATTCCAATGAATCTACTAGCTAGTTGTTTTTTCGTTGAATAAACCAGCTACCTCAATTGCTCAATCATATGGTTGCTAAATATGTCTATAAATGTATAGTAGATTCCAATATTTATATAGTATGACATAAAATTCAAATTAAGGCATGGTTAGATTTAAGACTCATGTCCAATTGTCCAGAAAAGAAGGTATTTGTTTGATTGAATCTAAACTATTTTTTATGGCTACATGATGGGAGTTGTGGAGATCTCAGTGTCACATATATACATGCTTACGCATATTTAGATCACAACTTTCTTCAATAATGGGCCAACTCAAACGGATTGCACCACCTGCACTGCACTACATGATTTTCTATTCTCTTTTTAACTCACATTAATTATATTATCTATCTTAATCTTATTTTAACTACTGCATTTATATTAATCATATGTTGTAATAAAAGATGATATCATTATTTAACAATGATGATCATATTAGACTAACAACTTTATGAAGACTTTTTGCGATCACTAACTGACTAGTTGAGCTTAGTTATTAATGCTTTATTAACATTTGCATGTTGTGTTGTAAGAGGGGAAAATGCAAGTAGTTGGTTCAAAAGTAGACATTACTTAAAGGTAACAAAGAAGAAAATGCATTTTGGTTGTTATGATGGAAGTCTTTAGTTGAGTTGTACTTAGAATTAATGCTCAAGCTTGAAGCTTCCAAGAGTAATTATTACTAGTAAATAGGGATGGGACAAGTGGAATGCAGAATTTACCATACTGAAGTCTTGTTTACTTGGGGGGTAAGATTTAGATACCGTGCACATAGTTTAGGAGAATTAACAAAGAGTGGTGTATGCATCATGACTAGATGGTAATTTATGAGTGATACTAGTAAATTATTGGCTTTTAAGTTAACTCCTCTTTTTTACTTTTTTTTTTATTTAATCTACTTTCTTCTTTTTTTTCTATCTTGGTATTTTTTTTTCCTAAGTCTAACAGTTGAATTGAACTTCCAACAATCTTAATAAAGAAATGTCTAATAGTCGAATTGAACTTCTAACAATCTTAATAAAGAAATTCATGAGAATAGAAAGGAAATTTGTAATGAAAAAAAATAAAATTTAATCGCTTAGACGCAATTCTTGCATTTACACAGTCGGTTATTCATCACTATTATATATATATTTTCGATAACATTCAAATCATTTATGTAAAATCAAATTATTCATGTAATCAACATCCAATTTCAAAATATTTGAAGTTCAAAATCTCAACCATCTAATTTTAATTAATGGTTGAGAATTTTTCAATCACTTGGCAAAAACAATTCCGGTAGAGTTAGACCTTTTGGAGTACGTAGTACATATATCATATGATCATCAGGATCTTAATTAATATCGTACTTTATTAACTAACGGATATTAGGTCTAGCAAAATTAACTAGATTTTCACGACATGACAAATTAATTTTTGAATCACGACTAAAAGAAGTGTCCAAGTTTAATGTTCAACAATACTTCAAATATAATTACTTTACTTCCAAGTAAGAAATAAAATTACATATGATTAATTTAGAAAGCAAAAAGAAACAAAATTGTACTTGGTCTTTTTCTTCATATTGTGATATCATGTGTTTTGTACTACACATGATGTATAGCAATAGGACACGCTACTTTGGCCCATGTGTTAGATTCCAAATCAGGACCTGTACTGCCACTGATAAATCCACTCACATAGAGAGAAAGAAAGTGGGAATGATGTGGAATATGGTAATCACATAAAAAGTGCAACAGGCAAATCCCAGGTGCCACTGCAAGATTTTCAGACACCACAACCCACGCCTTGTTTCTTCCTTTTTTTATCTATAATTCATATATTTCCTTTTCTATATATATTATTATTTCACTTTTTCATATTTTTAACTTAATTTTGTGCTGAGTTGTAAGTGTTAGATCATTTCAATTCTAACCCCCCCCCCCCCCAACTAACTCACATCAAACTCAATTAGGTAGAATACTATAGCCATAATAATTGATGAAATGTTGTATAATATTCAAGTATCGTCTTGAGTTGAGATATTGACTAGGGGTGTTCGCGGATTGGATTGGTTCGGTAAGGAAAAACCATCCGATCCGATGTCTTCGGTTTTGTTATTTGTTCATTCAATTGGTTTGGTTTTAAAATCAAATCCAATCCAATTTTTTTCGGTTTGAATTGGATTGGTTTTCGGTTTTCATTGTTGTATAGAATTTTTAATTTGTATTTAAGAAAATAAGTTTTCTGTTAAGAAAAAGATGAACAAGTGGAAAATAAAATCATCGTAAAGTAAATAAAATAGTAGCCTTATAAGCAAACAAAGTAGTAACGATTCAAGAAAAATTATTCAAATATTTATGTCTTACAAAACCATACGAAACACAAAATTAAGCAAACAAAGTAGTAACGGTTTGGATTGGATTGGATCGGTTTACACCATGTGAACCGAAAACCAATCCAAACCATTTAAAATTGCGGTTTTTTTCGGTTTTCGGTTTTTCGGTTCGGTTGCTGCGGTTTGCATTGGATTGGATTGGATGTGAACACCCCTAATATTGACGGTCAGTTGATCATGTTGATGTGATATTGTGATATATGTACATTATTTAGGTGTCACAATATATTAGTAATAAAAAAATTGAACCAATGTACATCGACCTATGATTTGTTGAAAGTGGAGAGGAACATGATAACTAGAATGATTGTGTGGCTTGAATATGAATATATGATATAATATCTTGGTATATATGAATCCACTACTGCAGCCTCTCTAAGCAATATGCTACTAGACCTAGTTGATGATTTATGCTTAGATAAAGCATGCGTGCATATATTAATTATAATTATAGACTACAATTTATAGGGTAATATCCCTACATCTTCAGTCATTATCACGTAATTAAGCACTGAGCCGCATTCACACATATAACTAACCTTTTGTCCTGATATCACTCTCCTGTCCCAATATCACCTGCTAGCTATATAGAGTACTGTATGAATTGGTATAAGTTAAAGGGATACAGAATTCATGCATGATGCATGAATTGAACTCACACTATAGACAAAATAACTACAGCTGTCAATTTTAGGGGTTAAAATTGTTGTAGGACTATTGAGGCACTTAGAATTCAAGGGCATTTTTGGAGTGATAAATTTAGAATAACTAATTGGTTTTTTGAAAGAGATAGAAACACTATATATATTTCAACAAATTTACTAAAATGAGACATGTATCCAACTTAATTGCAAGAATTAATCAATATGGGACAGTTACTTGGATGACGTGGATGATATTGGAGGTCATGCTATTCCTTTTTATAAATATCTTTTGCCCCAAGCAATAATTGTTACCTGTTACTTTTGCCCCAAGCAATAATGGGATCCTCTTTTACCACTTTTTTGTATTGCAGAAGAAGTCTTGAGTAGACAACTATTGTTACTTGTTGCACATGGCACACTCAGTTGCATCTCCAATGGGAGAACCATTATCCCTAGTAATTATTTATTTGCTGATCATTTGATGATATTTTGCATATCAACTCAAAGAAATGCATGGTCCATCCTCCAATTGTTCGAATGATATGGAGCAAACTCTGGTCAAATTATTAGTCCCACAAAGTGTAAATTTTTTGTATGAGCCTCAGTGTTTTCAACTATATTGAATTCTTTGACTAGCATTATGGGGTTCATTTTTGGCTCCACTCCTTTTATCTATCTAGGTGCTCCTATCTTTAAAAGTGAACCTTGTATTTAGAGATGACAAAATGGGTTGGATCTGGCGGGTTGACGACGTGTTTAGGCTACCATTTATAGTGGAATGAGTTGCGTTTTTGAACCCACCACTAGTAGTAGTAGGGTGCACGCCTCGCCTAACCCGCTAAAAATGTGGCGGGACGGGTAGACCCAATGGGTTGTAATTAAAAAAAAATCTCTTTTACTTATTTTTTTTTGCCAAATACTTCTTTTATTTATAAGTTACAATAAATTTTCCCATTTTCTCATTCATAATTCATACACTGAAGAAATAAATTTCATTTAAATTATCACTATTGTTTCATAGTTAGTCAATTGGTAACTCATGAAGTATTTATTTTAAATGTCTTATTGATTTATTATAGATTTTTAAATGACGTTATTTATATGTTTGATGATTTTTATATTTTTAGTGGAGTCATTAGTTATATATTTAAACCTCTTTAAATGGGCTTTAAATTTATATATTTTTACACCGTTTTTGTGAAGTTTTTTATTAATATTTAAAAAAAAAAACATTGACGGATCAATCTGCCAACCCACCGATCCGCATACTACGGAACGAGGTGATATTTTTAACTCTACATCTCTAGTTAGCGTACACCATTCCGTCCCTTTTTAAACGGGTTATTGGAAGTTGGTCCGTTTTGCCATTCCTACTCGTACTATTCATCTTCAAGTCATTGCAGATAAAATTAAAATCAAACTTACTCTTGAAAAGTTCAATTGCTCTCTTTGATAGTTCGGCTTGTAAGGTCAGTTATTCATGGCATGCTCCTTTACATTTTTAAAAAGATATTTTTGGCTTTTGGGATTATTGAATTAGCGGGACAGATGGATAAAAACAATTGTTTGGTAAGGTAACATGTATGTTAGGGAACTAGTTACTTTGTTCATCTGTATCATAACATTTCTGTACTTGCTGCTCCTGATTAAGATGATATGATTCAAATTCAGGTTCCCTTAATTTCAAAGATCCTTATTTTTATCATTCTCATACTCTTGTTTTACCTGATACACCGTGAGTAGAAATCATTTAAAAACCTTATGCGCAATGTGATTGTCACCGAGGATAATTTACTCAAGAGAGGATTTACTATTGTTTCCTATTGCAGCATGTGTGGGAAATATTTTCCTTCGATGTCCTTATATTCTCAGATATTAGAATTAGTTGTCTGCTTTGTCGGGTATGCATTCAGCTTTCTTCTATCAGTTATTGAAAGTAGTTGGAGCCCACTGGTTCATGATCTTATTATATTGGTTGCCATCGCCTGTATTCAATTGATGGTTTGGAAATGTAGAAATAACTTGCGATTCCAAAACATCACTCCTAAGTTTAAACAAAATTTGGTTCACATTAAAAGTTTAGTTCATTATTCAGATACTCACTCCAAAGTTCACATGTACTCTTTTATTCTAACGTATTTTAGTATTTAGTGCCATGATCCTCCTCTTCCAACTATAAGCAGGTACATTGTTTAATTCCATTAGGTTATTGGATAAAATCCAACCTTGATGGTGCATTTAGATGCACTCATGGGATTACTGGTGGATGCATTTTTGGAAGTCATCTTGGAGCTTTTATTGGTGTTTTCTCTACTAATCTAATTCTCTTTATGATGAAATAAGAACTTCCATTTATTCTACTGAAATTGCTCATTCTACAGATCGGAATAATTTATGGCTTGAGAGTGATTCTTTGTTAAATATTCAAGATTTCTCTAACATTAATATTGTTCATTGGAGTAAATCAAGTGGAAAAATTGTCCGTGTCCATTACTGCACCATGTGTATTTTGAGAAAAATATGAATTAACTCGTTAGAGTGTGTGTTAGAAAAGCAGGAGTGTGAATAGTAGTTTCGAGTGAAAAAATAAAAATATTGGTCTCTTAACAAAGATAAAATGAGGAGAATGTCTTATCTATGCTTTGAAAATCCAACAATGCTTCCGAATTTCTTTTACTACGATTTTTAAAGAGGAAAAAAATTAGTCAACGATCGTTTTCGAACTCTAGATTCCAAACAGAAAATAAGTGTTTTTAATTTTCGGATTTTAGAATTCAAACACCTCTTTTACATACTTCGATCCCCTCCTGCCTTAAAATTAATTCCACATTTTTTTCTTATTAGAAATGATATTTGTACAACCTATTTAAATTTTGTACAATCATGGCTAAACCAAACATGACCAATTTTTTTCACTTTGAAAATGATCGAAAAAACCTATTCAAATTCTATAATCTGAAAATCGAAGGATACTTTCAAGTTTTGGAGGGCGCCCGAAAACAGAAAATCGAGCAGGATTAAAAATTCTCCAAAACGAGTTTATATTTATAATAAAAACCATTCCTTACAAAAAAAGATTTCTCTTTAGGCCCCCTTCATATCTCTTAAGGCCCCCTAAAATTATGAAATTGTCCTTAATAACATATCATGTATATAACTATTGGAAGTTCATTTAAAAATTTCAATTTTGTACGTCCGATAGATGACAATTGAATGTTCATTTTAAAATTTTACATTTTGTACATCCAATAGTTAACTACCGAAGTTCATTTTAAAAATTTTCCATTTTATACATCCAATAGATAACTAGCGGATGTTCATTTTAAAAATCTTGATTTTGTACCTCCGGTAACTTCCGAAATACTCAATATATAAACCATATTGCTGTTTTTAAGTAGTTATTTCCTATTTTGCACTAAACTTAAAATATGCTCCTAAACCTTTCGAAAAAAGCTAATTTCCTTCAAAATATAAAAAAAATAAAGCCAATTAAATTCAGGCCAATATCCAAAACACAAGAACATTAAACCGAACCCACCACATACCAAACCGGTTCACCGCGAACCGGGTCTAACAAACAAAACGAAAAACAAACCAATGAAGCATCTTCGTTAGATCAAAGATCTGAATCGCGAACGGAGAGGAAGAAGAAGAGAATGGGAACGACGGTGGCGGGTTTAGCACCAGGACTTTCCCGGAAGCTGAAGAAGGTTCTAGAATCTCGAATCGATACACCGGATCTCTTATCTTCACTGAACACTCTCTCTTCCTTCTACGACGAGAACACTCCTCAAGGTCGCCGTAACCTCCGATCAACCATCGAAAAGCGTTCTCTCTCCATTAATCACGAGTTTCTCGATGCTTCGCATGCCGCGCAACTGGTAATTCCTCTTCATGCAGTTAGTTCAGTTGATTTTGCGGTTCTGAATTCTGATCCGATCTGGTTTAGTTCAGTTCGGTTTGATTTGATTTTCGGTGTGTTTGATTTGTTAGGCTTTGGATAGCGTGGAGAATGAGGTGAATTCACTTGCGGAATGCTGTGACAGGTGCAATTTTCGGTTTCTGAAGTTTTTTTAGTTGTAACTGTAATTCGTTATTTGTTTGGATGATTATTAGAATTGAATGTGTGTGATTTGATTCTGAAATGTTGTCAGCTGAAGGTTAGTTTCTGTGATTAGATTTGAATTTGCTTCGTTTCACTGAAAATGATTATATGGATGTTAATCACTGTGTTTAAGTAATTGATTATGAAATGTGTATTGTGTGTTTTATAGGAAATACTTATTGTTAATTAGTTATCTAGTAAAGATCGTGTGTAACTTCGGATTTGTGGAAAATATGGCGGGAAACAAATGTGTGAAATTTCGTCATGTGTCACTAGGGGAACACTTTTCTTCAAACGTATATAGTCGTGGAATCAATTATTCAAAATTGATAAAAGTAGGAAATCATGATTTACTTATCATTTTCCATCCAAGTAAAGAAGCTTGTGGTATAAATCTATATGATTTTGAGATATAGCGGAAGTGTCAATAAATGCTTGTTCGGTTTATTGGAGTTGATTATGATTTTTAGAAACATTGTCACTGATTTGTTTTAGAGTGAAGTTTGTTTTTGGAAATTGCTGGTGTGTTTGATTTGTTGAATGATGTCCATAACATAATTGAGAAACTGTACCGTAAGTATTTTAATTGCTATATTTTGGGATTGTAAAATGCAGGTGAAGGAAAATAATGCATTTAGAGAAGATTGTTTATTGTTTGTATTTATATCACTATATCACTACATAGCTATTTCTACCCGATGCCTCTTATTATAGATGCCTTCCGCAGATGAAAAAATGTTTCATTTGCTGGAAATAAGTTAAAAAGGATACCGTTGCTGAGAAAAAAAATAAGAGGCCCAGTCTGTAGTGTGTGCGCGCTTAGTAAAAGTTCTTGTTTATGTTTATAGTGACGTTAAATCACTTAATACGATGTTCTCTGGATTATAGTGGGTGATTTGGCTGAAATTATCAGGAGTAGCACGCTAAATTATGCAGAAGGCAGTTCCATTGTATCTAGCATGTTAGAGCTGAGTGTGGTTTGTGGTCAAGACATTTGATTTATGTATTTAGTGCGAGGTGCTGGCATAACTTTTTCAATTTTGGTTTTGTAGTGCAACTTTAGAAATATTAGTTTTCTAAATCATGTTCTGGTTAGCACTTAGTTGGGGTTAGGATTTTATGTTTTGCTTTATAGCATATCAAGTTTCCTTTTGATAGTTAAAATTGTCTTATTGTTCTTTCAATGAGAATGGATTCTTTATTTTTCTAGCTTAAAGATCTTTGAATAAAATTTTGGGTTCTATATTTTTACAGGATAGCAAAGGCTTTGGACAGTTGTAGTGCTAGCACCAGTGACATTATAAGTACCACAGAGAGGCTCAAACAAGAACTTGAAACTACTACGCAAAGACAAGAGATTGTGACATGTTTCTTACGTGATTATCAGCTCTCCCCTGAAGAGGTTTGAATTATTGTTTGATGTTTTACCTGTTATCGACCCATGGCTTTGTGAATCAAATAAGTTTATTATATTCTTGCTTAAAATTAATTGTTGATCATCTGTAGATAAATGCTCTTAGAGACGAAGATCTGAATGAAAACTTTTTCAAGGCACTATCTCATGTCCAAGAGATTCACGCTAACTGTAAAGTGTTGCTTAGGACACATCATCAGGTAATATTCTTGTGCTCTTTATCCCTCGTATTATATGTGCAATTCTAAACCTGATATCCGAAATCTGGACTCTCAATCCAAAATACCAATTATGAATTTGATTATGAGTTTACTTAAGTGGACTGGAAGTTTCTGCAAATTTTGAAATATCATTAGGGTTGATTGCGAAAAAGACCTGTGCTATATCTAGAACTTAGATTATCCATAGATATTCTCGTGTAATTGGAGAAGATGGTTTGGCAGATGTCTCGGATCAATATGAAAATCTAATGGCTGCATAAGTCCTGTATTCTTTATTCATGATTTCACATCAGTTAATCCTTAGGCCAGAAATGATGGTACTTGTTAGATAACATCTCCACCTGAACAGCGACTTTAGGATTTGAAATCCTAAGTCACAAGTTTACTTGAGTCACAGACCACTTCCATTATTACCAGCAATTGTTGGTTTGAAAGAGGTTACATTTCTTGTTTTTCATAGTGCCAGTCTCGAAACAAGGATCACAAGGTCATAGAGTGAACTTGCAACCAAGTGATCTCTAGGATAACTGGCAGAAAGAGGCCACATTTATGTGGATAGTGTCCTCAATCTTGTAAAAATTACTCTAAATTAATGTGGCTAATAGAAATATAAATAATCAGCCCCCACAATCATCAAATTAGAATATATGCATCTGTAAGTCAATATACTGTAAAAAGTAATCTAATGTGCAGGAATCTCATGATTAGACTTCATGTAACAATTTCTTAGAAAAAAATTACCTTATCTTTTCTTGAGAATAGCATACTTCTG
Source organism: Medicago arabica (assembly GCA_946800305.1). Classification (NCBI taxonomy): domain Eukaryota; kingdom Viridiplantae; phylum Streptophyta; class Magnoliopsida; order Fabales; family Fabaceae; genus Medicago; species Medicago arabica. Next base: position 47,200,819 of record OX326970.1, read on the forward strand.
TTACTTGATATTATCTCCGGCTCTCCGTCCCTAAATATAGGACCCCGTTGGCTAAATTCTTTTCTTGAGGATAGCATATTTCTGTTACTTGATACTATCTCCGTCCTTAAACATAGGGCGGGGCTCTGCTGGCTGAATTACGCAAATTAAAAAAAATGGTTGCAGTATTAAATTTCTTTACAATTTGTATTGTTTTTCAAAGTTTTCCCTTTAAGAGAGAATTAATATTAATCTTCCCATCATAGCACTTATTCTAATGTAAGGATAACTATTAACGCAATGGGTCTGACCCTTCCCTGTACCCTGCTATTGCATGAGATCTATAGCACCAGGTTATTCTTTATTTTTTGTCTAGGTAGTCAATCCACCTAGTCGGATAAGGTTTGGTTATTGTATAAATTATTGAAGCAGCTGTGTCTATTTTTTCCGGTCAACAATTGTTGTATGTTCCTTTCGCATCAAAATTTTGGCTTTGTATTGATCTTGTTCAGGCAGAAGTTTTTCCCATGCTTACCTTCTACTTTATCAGCTTAAAATAAAATTGCAACTTTTACTGAGCTCGGGAATTTTATTTGCAGCGTGCTGGTTTAGAGCTAATGGATATGATGGCGGTGTATCAAGAAGGAGCTTATGAGCGCCTATGCAGGTGAAGAATCATCTACTTCAGCATCATACGGCTAGAGTATGCTTTGTTTTTCATCCATGTGATACGCACACACACGTGCGTGTTTCTGTGTGAAGTGTGAATTTTTATCTTTGTATTTATTGTTGATATAAATGCCAAAGATATATATGTTCCATTTGATATTCTTAAATTTCTTACAAGTTGTCTTTCTATTGAGATCTGATCGGCATGGTAGTCACAATCACAGTTTACCTAATGAACAGTTTATTTTGGCATATACCAATCAGATCCCATGCAAAATTGTTTTCCACATTGAGTCGGTGAAATCACCTGGGAAAATCGCAATAATTGTTGGAATCTAAGATATTTTGCGATTCTGCATCTCAGTTTTGCAACCATTTTGTGGTCGTGTTGCACAGAAAGCCCTACCTGCAGTCTCTTCTTACACCTTGTGCGCAAGTTCTGCCTCAGTTCCTCTTCTCACTTGTTGTGCAGAAGTCCCTATGCAACTTTCTCTCTCCCTCTCCTATGTATTGCCTATCCACATTCCGCCTCTTCTTGTTGTTGTGTGAGAGTGTGGCTCCTAGGTTATTTTTGGTTGAAAGGGCTGCTAGGGTTGGAAAGCGGGGAGAGAGTAATATTGGGTTGTTAGGCCCAATTCAATTCAATTTTGTTTTTACTTCTTTAGCCATTGGAGGCATTGGGCTGTATGGTTTAAACTCCTTGTACTTGGAAGAAATCAAGAAAGTCTTATTATTTTGGCCCAAAGTCCTTGGAGAGTATTAATTGTTTCTCTTATAACTGTGTGTGTGTGTGAATTTTTATGAATATACATGAATGTCATGGGTTTTGTAGAATCTTATGATTTCATGATTTATGAGTTTACTTGCCCTCACCAATTATGAGTAAAATCTCGATTTTAACTACCTCGCTGATGGACTAGTTTGATGATATGTATAATTACTTATAGTCTTTACATCTAGGTGGGTTCAGGCTGAATGTAGAAAACTGGGTGACACTGACAATCCAGAAGTTGGTGAGCTTCTGAAAACAGCTGTGCGCTACCTCAGGGAAAGATCTGTTCTTTTCAAGTATTGTGCAGAAGAGGTAATTTCTCGATGGATTTAATAACTTAATTGAAATATTAACCATTCTAGTTTTGGTTCCTTATTTCGGTTGAAGATAATTCATATTTTGGTACATATTATTATCTGTTATCATGGACGGTGCACCATCTAATGGTGTCTATGATAAAATAATTGTTAGTGAAACTTGTGTTGATAACAAAATCTAAAGAATGTTCTTGTTGTCAAATTGAAACTTAGATTGTCTTTATCATCACTTGAGCATAATAATTTTCTTACCAATTCTGCAGGTAGCTAATATGAGACACAATGCACTATTTAGACGATTTATAAGTGCTCTTACACGTGGAGGACCTGGTGGTATGCCTCGACCTATTGAAGTGCATGCGCATGACCCATTACGATATGTTGGTGATATGTTAGGCTGGCTGCATCAGGTTTGTCATGAAAACCTTATGGATGAATGCTTCAAAGCACTTCTGGATGCTGCTTTGCTACCATGGTTTATATTTAAGATGTAGGGTACTAGATACAGGAGGAAAGGGGACGAGTAAAAACTTTTTTTTGAATTGTGATAATGGTTTATATGCAAAAGACTTGAGTAGTATCCGTTTTTTGGGGTGTAGATCCTCTCCATTTTAAGTTCTCTCCATTTGTTCCATTACCAAAGTTTGGGTATATAAATGTGTAATTAATGTCTTCAATTCTTGAAATGTGTGCATTTATATCATATATTTACTTCAAAACTATAGTAATTGACATTTCCATTTTATTTAGGAAATGGAGAGGATCTTTACCCCGTTTCTTGTACGAATACTAGACTCTTTGTTTGTTCTTACTAACCACACAAGAGAGGAAAAAGGAAAAATTACTTAAAAGAAAGACCAATTTTATTGAATGAATGATTGAGAACATAAGAGAGAGCTCTTGTCCTTGGGTTTCCCCTTCACAAAGGATTTCTCCTTTCACACAATATCTTTTGGATTCAGAATGATTCCCAGCATCTTTCTACCCCCTACTTATTTATTTATCCATCTAATTTTTAATTTAACATATCTAAATTACTAAGATGCAATCCAAATATCAGGAGATATGTTTTCAAATATTTTAACTGTATTTATTCATATATATTTACTTCTGCTTGCAGGCCTTGGCATCTGAACGAGAACTTGTACTTGCATTACTTGATCCAGATGCAATTGTTGATACCAGACCAACAGCAAAGCAACTCTCCAATAACTCTGAGAATGGATCTAGCAAGACAGAAATTGACTTGATGTTTGTTCTTGATAGAATTTTTGAAGGAGTATGTCGGCCGTTTAAAGTGAGAGTTGAACAAGTTTTACAGTCACAACCAAGTCTTATAGTCTCCTATAAACTCAGTAACACACTTCAGTTTTACTGCTACACCGTGAGTTGTCATTTCTATTTTTCCCCCACTATATTAGTAATCCTTAATTTTATTAATCTTGACGACTTCTTATGGTTTTTTAGATCTCAGATTTACTTGGGCAAGAAACTGCTCTTTGTAACACATTATGGTCGCTGAAAGCTGCTGCTCAGAAAACATTTTTTGATATTTTGAAAGGCCGTGGAGAAAAGCTTTTACGATATCCCCCACTTGTTGCTGTTGATCTTTCTCCTCCCCCGGCTGTAAGAGAAGGAGTGTCTGTACTTCTAGAAATAATTGAGAACTACAACAGCATGATGGTTCCTGCTTCTGGCCAAAAACCTGTTTTTGATCCGGTTATATCTGCTATATTGGATCCAATAATTCAGGTTTGTGTTTTTGAATCTGATTCTGGGATTTGCTTGCAATATCATTCAGTGTAGTCATTGAAGAAAATGATGTGAGAGTGTGAACGTTATTCTAAAATTGACCTATGTTATATCTTAGGGTTACTTACTTAATGGTGGTTTTTAAAATCTTTATTCTCAACTTGGTAGCTATCTAGATGAAGCAAAATATCTGCAAAGGTGTTGCAACATATTGCTATTATTTTAAAAATTTCTGAGCTAAATTATCTGTTTGCACTATTTTAAATCTGTTGCATACATGACATTCCTTGAAGTATTTTTGGGCAATATTCTTCGTTCTTGCCTGCTGATTTAATAACTCATGCTTGCATAATCTCTGAACTCGTTGCTTTAGTTCTGAGCTCAAGGATCTCTAAAACATCCAATTTATAAAGACAGTTCTAGGATACTGGCTATTCATTTTAGAAGTCAACTGGCTGTATTTTCAATGAAATCAGAGGATATCATAGCTTTTGCTTCCTACTTGTTGCAGATGTGTGAACAAGCAGCAGAGGCACACAAGTCAAAGGGAGTTGGAAACTCATCAAGAAAAAGTAGGATGAGCTCCGACTCTGGTCAACTAACTAAATCATCAGTTGACGCAATCTTGTCAAATAGCCGCGCTGCTTCATCATCACTGGTCTGTTCTTCTTCTCTTTTCTAAAAGGAACACTTGTTTTTCCTTCTCTTTTGGGTTTTATAGATTTTCGCTGGTTGTAGGATTTTAATATTTTATTATTGGCTTTTATGTGTTTAGTCCCTGCAAATAGGGGTCATTTAAAAAATGGTCATTGTATTTCTTAATCCTGACATTTTGCCCTGCCAAAATTTAATCACTTAAAAATTGGTTTCTTAGCCCAGTTAGTTATTGCCACGTCACTGTAATTATAAACGTGAAATTACAAAAATACCCCTGAAATTAGTGATGTGGCGGTGATTAAGTTGGGAGAGGGATGAAATTTTAAGTGATTAAATTTTGGCAAGGAAAAATGCCAGAATTAAGGAATACAGGGACCAATTTTTAAATGGCCCCTATTTGCAAGGACTAAACACATAAAAGTCTTTATTATTTAATGCATTTCTGCTTTTGATACGACCATTTTTCATGTGCATTTTAGTAATTTATTAGTCCCACTTTATCAGCAAAAGATGTTGCAATGAACTGCAATATATATGGTTTTATCGTGCCCATTTGGCTGCATGAGTCCAGGTCCCACTTTAAAATTAGTCATGCTAGAAATTAATTGAAAAAATTAATTTGGAATCAAAAAATAAAATTGAAATAATCTATAATTCTATTGTTTCTTTTTTAAAGATTTTATTGTTTCTTTAAAAAAGAAACAATACACCAAAATGGTGGGACCCTTTCCCGGACCCTGCGTATGCGCCAAGCAGGATCTTTAGTGCATCGGGCTGCCTTGCATCCCCTCACCCCCTTTTTTTTATTTTTTTTAAAGAAATACCATAATAATTATTGATGTGTAATTGGACCAACAAATGAAGTGGAACAAATTAATGGAAAAACTTACAGCATGTGGAAACATGACATGATCAATCTCTGAAGTTTACTGATTTGTTCTTGCAAGAACTTTAATCCAATAGACTAGCTTTTGCTTCTGTAAGACTAGTGACCCTCAAAGATTTTTGCAGACTAGTCCGACACCCTCAAAGATTTTTCAGATTTGTGTCTTAACCTATGTCGTGTTTTTGCAGACTAGTGAGACACCCTCAAAGATTTTTCTCATTAACTGCTTGAGTGCTATTCAACAACCTCTATCTGGATATGAGGTTGCTGCTGAGTATGTGAAAAGGCTTGGAACAATGATAGAAAATCAGTTGCGTGTTCTTGTGGAGAAAGAAGCTGATGCAATCTTGAGTAGATGTAATTTATCAGAAAAGATGCCCCACTTCTATAATTCAATCCATAAGGACGGGGACAATGAAGTTGGTACCCCGCTGGCTGAACTGGAAGACACAAGTCCAGCCGTTCTATCAGAGAGCTTGAAAGCTCTGTTTGGTCTTATTTTGGGAAGTGAAAGTTCCATGCCTGAGTTTGAGCAAATACAGGTTCCAAGGTTGCGGTCTGAAGCTTCTATAGGCGTGGCCAGGTCACTGGGTGAAGCTTATGAGCTTATTTATAAGGCTATTATGGAACCCAAGAATGGCTATCCAGATCCCAGGGCGTTGGCAAGGCATCCCCCCAATCAGATAAGAACTATATTAGGGATATAAATTCTATTTCTAGTGATATGTTTTACTCCAACCCTGCTCATTATGTTTGTTAATTACGTAAATAACATTTCTTCTCTCTTGACATTTGAAATTGTATTATTATACAACAAAAGATTTTTGTGATCTATTTTGAACTCTTGAGATACTAAACATTATTGGATTCTATTATTTTTGTCGGTAATGAAGTAATAATAGATTCTCCTTAGTTGAATCGAGGGAATGCTTAAGTTTCAAAAATCTCTTGTTTTTAATTTTCCCTGTAAATATTTAGGGTTATGGATTTCCCCTTGCTTTGCTTTGGCGCCTAAAGAAGCATGTGAACTTGCTTGCAAGGTATCAGGGATACTAGTTTTGTGCTCCTAAGACACAATTCTGATAATATCATATTAGCATATATATATAATCTGAGTGAAGAAAAAGAAGTATAAATGGCAACCTTGACATCAAAATTAAAGCATGTTAAATTGAACAAATTAACCAAGCTGTATATATCTTGACAGCCACTTGTTGGTATTGTTACTACTTCTGTCAAACCCTTGTAAATCTTGGGCGAAATTCTGCTTTCATATGAGGCAATCTTGTGTGTATTAGTATCTCATATTGAGTTACTAATAAGGGCGGATGAATAACTCAATTGGATTGAGCTTAGGGTTAAAGGAAAGGAATTGATAAACCGAGGATCGAGCTTTGGGCAAGGAGAAAATAATAACTTAACAACTACTCCCTCCGTTCCTTTTTAAGTGTTTTTTTAGAAAATTACTATCAAAATAGCGATGTGTATTTTTCCACATTTTCTTAATATTTATATCCTCGTTTTAATCCACGAATAAATTCCTATTTTTTTGCACATACTTTATCTTTCCAATAAATTAATTTAATATGTTATTTTTCTCTCGTAACAAACAATTGTCGATTAATTATCTTTTTTCTCAAGCAGCTATAACGAGTTTTCCACTTTTTCTTCATTTTGAACATTCATGAGTCTTTTAATCTTCCTCTCTCAAATCTGTTCTTTTACTTTACACTTGAAATTTTTTACAATTGGTATTCATCTTATTTATAGATTTTAACTCTCTTAGAATTGGTGTTTGTAACAAAATTTTGTTTAAATTTAAAGATAACAAGAAACAAATTTTAGTTTTCTAAATAGATAGTATTAATTAGTTATTGGAAATGATAAGAGTAATTGACAAAGGGTATGATCGACAAATCACACTTTTAAAATACCAAAAAGACAGTTAAATAGGAATGAAAAATTCACCCTAAAAAGACACTTAAAAAGGAATGGAGGGAGCAGTTAGTAGCGTTGGCCGTTTCAAAAGAAAGTTATGCTTAAGTATTTTTTCTTAAGTTTACTCGTTTTTCGGGATAAAATTTAACTAAATAAAATAAAAGGAAAAACTTAGGTGCATTTCCTTAGATGCTTTTTGTATGATTTTTAACTAAATAAAAATACATGTTTTTTGTTATAATAACAAACCGAGAAAATTATGGATTTAATGAAATCATGAATAAGTATAGTTAAAAATCATACGGAAAATATAAGGACATATCACTAAGTTTTGTCATAAAATAAAATAGGTTACGGGAAGAAAATGGATTGAAATGCAGATAGTTTTGTCCTATTATGAGGATGCTACCCTCTAGGTAGATTATAACATTGCATTCAACAATAACCTCAACAAAAAAAACTGCATTTAACAATTTAACACTGACATTTATCCTCAAACAACATTCAACATAGATTGCATTTTATGATTTACAGGGCGAGTCTTTGTACAAAGACAAGGTTTATGAGGTCGAGTCTTTGTACAATTACAAGGTTTATGTCTTGTGATCTAGAAATCACACATTCAAATCCTGAAAAAAAAACTTATTTCTCTGCTTGTAGAGGTAAGGCTGCATACAATTACTAACATGTGCCGCAGATATTATATGATTTATCTTTTAATCACATGATCTTGCGGCTGTGGATGTGCTGGAGGACCCCGGAAATATATGATCTCTTTGGTGTGCACTTTTTTCATGAATAAGTGGTTCAGAAACCCAAGAGTCATGAGAAGAAATTTCAACAGTTGCCTGTCTTTCTTTATAAGATGCCCAGGTAACACCAAAGAGACCAGCAATGATCAAAGACCCCCCTATAATGCTGTTGTCGCATGGAGAATAAAAATGAACAAAATAAGAAATTTCTTGGTAACATAATTTCAGAATGAATGCTATAGAAAGCAGAAGAACTTGATTAAGGGTCTGTTTAGATTGGCATATTTGAGCTTATCTACGGAGATAAGCATTTGTGAGATTGTTTGAAAGAGCTTATCCGAACATCTAATGACATGTCCATAAGTTGTTTTCAGCTTATTTTCATAAGCTTTCCAAAACTTATGGAAACAACTTAGGTTATATGAAAACAATTTGACTTTATTTTATCTTTTGTAATAGAAATAGTTTAACATAAGCCTTTTTTTATATGATACACGCTTATGCTATAAGTGCTTCGTTAGGTTGTTTACGAAGGAAAGGCGCAAGTTTAACTAGCTAAGGCATCTTATTAAGTCCTATCTTGCACAGTCTGTTTGAACATATCGAATAGCTTAGTGGTCATTAAGTCAAGTTAGAATAGAGAGCATGAATCAATCAATAATCAGAAGTAAAAGGAGCTATACTATACTATACCTTCCCAAGTAAATTGGACTTCCAAGGAATATCTGAGACAATATGGCGGCAAATCCAGGTTGAAGTGGAATGTAAAGGGCAACCAGAGTTGGCCCTAATATCTTGTTGCTCCAACTCATGACTGCATAATTAATGGCAGATGTAATAGTTCCCTGAACAAATAAGAACAATATGTCACAATCCACATGTTAAAAATCACTACATTATCTATCAGAAGATAAAAGTATCTGTTGAAACATAGGATCATAATATCCAGATTTTCATCCTTTAGGAAAAAACTGAAGTTGTTTTACTCTAGTAGTTTTCATTTCTCTGTTCACATCCTTGGGACGGATTTTGCCTAAATACAATCTTCAGAACACTCTTAATATGCATTCTTGCTTAATTAATAGAAATAAACTAGAACATGCCATATTGCCTGTAAATGTTTCACAGAAATTTGCTTGGTGATTTTGTTCTCTAAAATTAGCCAAGCAAGACAGTGGCCAAAATAGTTCCAAAAAGTGAAATGGACAAAATGATCTACAACAGAAATGGCTATCAAGGGTTCATTATATTGATTTAAAATCATATATAGTGACTCACAGCATAAACAACCGCAAGAATTTCTGATTGTGTCAAAATCCAGTCAGATGACAAATTAGTCGTGAATAACGAGACTATCACCATTAGTACAACGCCAAAGAAGAATGAAAATGCTGTCACAGATAGATATGCTGGATACTTTTTTAGTACCTGCGCCTGAAAACAATTAGTTATTGGAAATAAGTTAAACTTGCCATTGATATCAACAGTCGCTTAATGGATATAACAAAAAAGATAGATACCTGAGTGGCTAGGAAAGCAGCCATGAATGTGCAGTTACCTATCAAGAACATAACTCCAAGTTCAAAATTTTCTATCCCAAGATTCAGTAAACCAGTAATCAACCATCCAAAAGGCTCTGTCTGACCACTGACAGTTATTTCATTCTGTGGTATGATCACCGGTTCGGTATATCCTATCAACGATGGACCGCGGTACAAAGCCATAAATATAGCACCAGAAACACATATAACAGTCCCTCCAACCTTAGTCAGACCTTCAAAACTCTGCAGATTCACTCTTTCTACACTGCATACACAAGATTATTAAACTATGTCATCACTTTATGCATAAGTGTATTGGGATAATTTTATTCATGTAGAGATTTCTGCACTACAAATATGAATGTGCATTTGTGCCCTTGTGTTCTACAAAAAGATGGACTCGTAGTAGAAATTGATAAGAGTGAAGCTAACCCCATGATGACAGCAAGTAGAAAGGTAAAGACAGGAATAGAAGGCTGTAAGGCAGAGGCATAAGTAGGATTTGTATAACCTAAACCATAAAGAAACAACAGCTGGCTGCCAAATATCCTGATCATAAATCAACAACGAAAATGTATCACTAGCATGTCATTAGTATAAGAAAAAAAGGAAATGAAATGCTATAGCAAGGACCTTACCCAATTAATCCAAGAAAGAAGAATGACATCAATATCTGCTTAGTAATGGGTGGCCTTGTCTGTCTATAGTCACATTGTATATAATTAGGAAACTTACAATAGAAATAAAGTGAACAATATCCTAATTCCTAACTCAAAATAAAAGTGTCAGAAGTACAACACATGGGGTCAAACCATTAAGATGAATTTGATGTTAAATGATCTCATTTGGATGTGATTTTTTATGGAACAATTGTAGGATAGATAGTTTAATACATGCATCTATGTCAGAATATTGAATATTTTGAGTTTATATCATTGAGTATATCTAAAAAAAATCATTGAGTATATCTCTCGATGTTTCTTGTTGATGCATTGTGAATTTGAGGGGGAGGTGATAGATAATAGGACTTATCTTATTGAGTTTTTTTTTTCCTTTCTAAGTTAGTAGTCTAGTTAATCCTGCCAAAGCTGGTCCCAAGCCCGGATAAAAGGAGAGGGTTGTGTTAGGCCTCGGCAAGCAACGTAAAACTTTGTCAAATCCAGGCACGTATCCAGGAACTTTGAATAGCGGGGGCAATATATATATACACACACACACACACACTCCCACAGTCCCAAAATATAAGAAAAAAACTCAATTGCTTTGTCCCAAAAATGTAAGCAAAAAAGACAAATATTTATCCTATTTAATCTTTTTTTTTTTTTTTTAAAAAAACCATCTTTTCCAAGAAAAACTTTTGTTTATTCTCATGAAATTAAATGCAAATTACATTCAATTTTATCTCTCTTCCTTTTTTTTCTATAGCCAATAACCAATAAAAATTGTTTGTACATCTTCCTATAAAACTTATTCCAAAGAAAACACAAAAACTATACTTCAAATTCTTATGTTTTAGTTTTCTTAATAAGTGTGATTTTTTTTTTTGCTTACAATTTAGAATGGAGAGAGTATATATATAGACACACAAGTGTTTCTACAATTTATCGTATTTAGAGTATATATATATATATATATATATATATATATAGACACACAAGTGTTTCTACAATTTATCGTATTTTGGAGATATTAAATGGTTTTCTCATTTTTAATATCATTAAAATACCACTCTCTAGCAAAAGTAGTGGAGTATAGCGGAAGGAATTAGACTCTTGCAACATTGCAAAAAAAAATATGGCAGGGAAGAAACTCACATTCAAAGTCTCACATGCCTTAAAATAGGATTGCCGTCAATAGAGAGAATTTAAGAGAAACAAAAAATTATATTCCTCTCCAGATAAATAATTAAACAATTATTTAACCTTGTTTTCTTTCTTTGAATAGACTTTTTTATGTTTTTTAAGGAGACTTTTTTATGTTGGATAAGCAATTTGTAGAGTTTATATTGTGTGATGAGTGTGGACCATGTTAGTCAAAATGTTAACATATAGCACGTTATAGAACTCAAAAAATATATTCAATAGATAGTGCAGGCACATGACCACCGTGTGGGATACATAGATCCGTCCGTGGTCGAATCCCTATTACATGGACCAAAAAGTTAGTGGTCTAGTCCATTAGGTGGGGTGTTGGATAGGTCAATCGGTTTGAGTTAAGAGTTAGACAGTTGAAGGTACAAGGTTCAAGTTCTGACAAAGAGAAAAATCTAACATAATAACTAACACACTAACATCAATCATTATAATTTTTTTTATCTTGTAACCCTTACTTAGCCGCTTTTGTTCTCTTTTCTGTTTAATTCTTTATATTGTTAACAATTCCTAGACAGACAACATACACAACACTCACATGTCGATACTACTAATAATAATAATTTTAAAAAATTAACTAAATTTAATAATGTATGTCAGCGTTGGTGATAAATTGTAAATCCGACCCTATCTAGTGAGAAAAAACATTGATTGTTTTCTTTTGTCTACTAAGAAGGTAAAAAATATATATTTTAAGTTGTTGATAAGATATCCTGAACCAGTCATTATACCACGATAATATTCATATTGATGGTTATTTAAATGTTCAAAATTATCCGCAAGTCATAGCTCAACTGGTAAAATGTCGAAATTGTTAGGCCGGATGCCATGATCGGGGTTCGAACCCCGGTTCCTCCATTTATGTGTGTGAGTCTATAATGACTTTGTCATTTCGTCTATCTACCAGAGAGAAAAAAACGTTCAAAATTAATATGAGTTTACTATAATATCCTTTGTATGATGCAATATTATATATAGCAAAATATGTAAATAATGGCTACTGTCAAAAAAGCAAAAGAAGAAAAAGCTTGCTTACCTTTCTTTGAAAAAAGCAATGGGAGAAAGAATGAGGAGGGCAATGAGATCTCTATAGAAGCAGAAGACTAATTGATTGACTCCATCATTGAGGGCTACTTTAGTAATAACATGGTATCCACCATTGAAAAGCTGTAAGAATGCCAAGCCTAGATGGGCCTTCAAAGTCTCACCATCCATTGTTGCCATTACAACTCACAATTGCTTCAATTTCACAAAAATAAAACACCGATCTTATGTTAGGAGGACCTTTGACTTGTGGTGTGGTAAACGTGCAAGTATTAATTATTCATCCGACAGACAAGTTTTGATCATCACGGATGCTTCCATAGCTGAAATAGGCAATAAATTAAACATAGGTAGTATTTTTTTAAGAATCTTCTAGAAAGACAAGTTAAGACGTTAAATAGATGAACGGTTAAATAAGTGAGTGGTCCTACCAAATATATTAACAATCGCGAATATGGCTTCACGAAATCATTCCGAATGATCTGCACTCTCAACTACTCTATTTTTTTTTTCCTTCTTTTGAGCAATCCTCTGCTACTATATTTTCATCCACTTGCATGCATTATTTAATATTATTTACTTTAATAATTCACTTTCAGTCATATCTTCCGCTCCAACAACAACACTCCCTCTTCTTAAGTACTCCCTCCGTCCTGAAATATAAACAACAAATGATCATTTTTTTTATCCCAAAATATAAGCAAAAAAAAATAATGTTGACCAATTTTAATCTAGTGTTCCAAAATTACCCTTTTACATTTATGGAGCATGAACATTGAAATTCAATTACCTAAGCATGTTTAAGGAGTATTGGAATTGAAATGCCACTAATATTAACTACATGCAATAATGAAATTGAATTGGAATCATGGTTTACGGCATTGAAATCAACATGATTACCACTATTTTGTGTATTAAAATCATGCTTCCTTCTCCAATTGATTTTTGATATTCCTATTTTGTCATTAAGAGTAGGTGGTAGTGGGATGTGTCACTTATGAAGTGTTTTTGTTTTCAATGTGTGTAAGGGTAAATTAGGAATGTTGTATTTTTATTTGATAAAATTTAGAGCAGTCAATGAAGAATTATTGATTTTCTTAATAAGTGTGTTTTTTTTTTGCTTATATTTCAGGACGGAGTGAGTAGTTTATTGCCAATGGCTTCAAACTCACTGTCACGGCTTCCTAGTTATTCACTCATTAATTAGTTATTTACTTTAATTTTGATTTTACTTGTTTTGCTGGTAACCAATGCTTCTAAGTTGCCAAGAAATTTATGGTTCTTATCTTACTCTTCTTTTGGTCACTGTTTGTAAGGTGTTCAACTGATCAAGCTCAAAACCTGTAAGAGTGAGGTTGATATGGTGTTTTGCTAAAACTTGAATATGTAATTAACAACGACGGTCTTTTTATGGTCTCTCTAAAATTTAGATCCATAAAATTAGTCCATACTTTTTAGTCAAGAAACATATAAGAATGCAAGTACTTTGGGCCACTACAACTCTATGCAAGTCCTTGCAAATTGCACAACATTGTTTATAATTTATATATTTAAAGGATGTATAGCATAAAAGTCTCGTGTGATTGTGATTGGGGGATCATACAATAGATGTTAGTTTCTGAAACTCTTATTTTAAATTCTTCCATTTCGTGCAAGAAACTAGCTTTCATATGATTTTTATAAAATGATATTATTTTTTCTTTGCTCCCAAATTTTTTATTTCAATTATGCAATCTTTCCTTCTTTTTATTTAAAAAAAATTATGTTTAACTTTTTTAATTCAATTTTTAGAAAATGTAATTTATTTTTAGGGAAGGAATATGTAATCTATTAATTATCTTTTTGTTCTTTCAATTTTCTTTTTAGCCCTGTTATATTTAAAATTTAAAATTATGTTTTATTTTCTATTTCTATTTACGTTCTTAAAATTATGTAGATATCATCATTCTATTATTTCTAGCCTTGTTTTTCAATCATGCTGTATTCAAATTCCAATTCTATTTGTTTTTTTATTTTCTCTTATCTCTATTTGAAGGTGACTTCTAAGACGAGAGTTCAATTAAGTTTCGCATAGTGTAGTATCTAATTTGATCACTGAATTAAAATAAACCGACATGATCTTATTAGTTATTTCCACGCTATATTCATGAATGCTTTAACACAAACACCCATGAAAAAAAGAGACACACAAAACAAAGTTTGTTGAAACACAAAAACTAGTAAGTATGTTTGTTCCGATTGATGGTTAATCTGTTATGATTTCATTGATTCCATAACTTCCTGATGCGTCCATTTTTTCTTTACTACAATTCATCACATCAGAATTAATTTAAAAGAACCTAAAATTGAGTCAAATACTTGAGAATCAAGTTCAAATCAAGACATCAGAACAATGGTTGAGACTCATACATCAGAACCAAGTAACTTGTCCTTCAAGGCTCTGAATTCCACACTTGATAAAAGGAAATTTAACAAATGTAGAGCCTGGACTAGTCCACATTGGGGGTGAACTAAGATAACTCTTGTGTGTAATATTCTTCTATACCTGATCTTTATTTTCATTTTGATCATTAAACTTATATCACACCAAAAACATATTCACATAATCTAAGCACATCCATACTTTAGAATCACATATTGGTCATGAGTGTGATAGACTAGGTAGACCGAAAATGCAATAGAAATTCCAAGAATGACTATCTGAACCCCATGATTATCTACATATTGGTCAAATATAATTGTTGTGAAAAACCGGAATCACTATCGGTTTGAAATCACACCAATACTTGTATAGATGTGTGGAGCAAAAGGTAGTGGTAATCCTAGGTCTAAGTGTCTTCAAGCAACAACAACAAAACAGATCCAAAGCCTAAGTGTAGAGCTTAAAACAATGACACTAACAAGCATGAAGATAAGAAAGCTTAAGAAAAACAAGCACACACAAAATGGTAACCCAGTTCAGTCAATGTGACCTAATCTGGGGGAGAGAGCAGCTCTCCAATCCACTATGATAAGATGTTACAAAGGTTACAAGAAATCAGCCTTCAATCCTAATCTCTACCCTTGTCTTGACCCACCTCACTCATATGAACCTACAAGAGATTATACTAGAGGAAGCTTATGATCCTTCCAATGATATAATCTCACTACCCAAGGTGTTTACAATGTTTATCCCAACCCAAGAGACTATTCCTACAAAGGTACTCAACCCTCAAGTTCCCCCCTTTGTGAACCCTAGACCTCTTGCTTCAGCTCTCCTTCAAAGAATGCAGAAAACCACTTAAATACTAGTCACAGGCGCCCAAAATCGTGTCACGATTCTGCTTTTCCAACCGTTGTGACCAGTCCCTTTCAGGTAAACTTGCTGAGGAAGTTGTTGAATCGTATCACGATTTCCCAAATCGTGTCACGATTTTCCATCTCACAAGGCATGCTCTCTGCCAAGCAAATCGTGCCACGATGCCCAAATCGTGTCACGATTTCTGGGCTGATTCTGCAAATACAATTTGAAGCCAATATACAACATTCTCCACCTTGACTTCTAATTGGTGATGATGCCAATTTAACCATCAACCACCATGCTGCTCTCTCCATAAGGGAATTACTTTTCAACAAATTTGATCAAGTCCAAACAATGCTTGAACCTTGATCTAGGCAATGACTTGGTAAACACATCCGCCGGATTCTCTTCCGATGCCACTTTTTCCACCATGATCTCTTTGGATTCAATCATGTCTCTAACAAAGTGCAGGCGAATGTCAATGTGCTTTGTCCTCTCATGATACACTTGATGATTTGCCAAGTGAATCGCGCTTTGGCTATCACAATGTATCTTCACACATTCTTGAGTAATTCCTAACTCACCAATCATCCCTTTCAGCCACATGGCCTCTTTCACCCCTTCAACAAGGGCAATGTATTCCGCTTGAGTTGTAGATAATGCCACCACGGATTGTTGATTTGCCTTCCAACTAATAGCCGTGCCATAGAGAGTAAACACAAACCCCGATAGAGATTTTCTAGTGTCTACATTGCCCGCATAATCCGAATCCACATACCCCTCCAAAGCGTCTTTCCCTTGAGTTTCTCTTGTGTACTTCAAACCACCCTTCAAAGACCCATTCAAATACCTCAACACCCACTTCAAAGCTTGCCAATGCACAATACCCGGATTTGTCATAAACCGACTCACAATGCTAACCGCATAAGCTAAGTCCGGTCTACTACAAACCATTCCATACATGATGCTTCCAACCCCACTAGCATAGGGAGTACTAGCCATCGCTTGTTTTTCATCCTCGGATTGAGGACATTGTTTTATGGACAACTTCGTGTGGTGACCCAAGGGAGTGCTCACAATTTTAGAGTTTGACATTCTAAAACGCTCCACCACCTTCTTCAAGTAACTAAGTTGAGATAAGAAAAGTTCACCTTTGTCACGATTCCTCACGATATCAATTCCAAGAACTCGCTTTGCCGGACCAAGATCTTTCATCTCAAATTCTTCATTTAACTTTTCTTTGAGACTCATGATCTCATCCTTGCTAGAACTTGCCATCAAGATATCATCCACATATAGAAGAAGATAAAGAACGACTTTCTCACCATTCTTCAACATGTACACACATGAATCATATCCGCTTCTCACAAAACCGGTCTTCAAAAGAAATTCATCAAACCGACGATACCATTGCCTAGGGCTTTGTTTCAACCCATACAAAGATTTCTTCAAAAGACACACCTTAGACTTGTCCTCCACAAAACCTTCCGGTTGCTCCATGTAGATTGTCTCTTCAAGGTCACCATGTAAGAAAGCGGTCTTTACATCCATTTGCTCCAACTCAAGATTGAAATAATTCACAATAGCCATGAGAATCCTTATGGAACAATGTTTCACCACCGGTGAGAATATCTCATTATAGTCAATCCCCTCCACTTGAGTGAAACCCTTTGCCACAAGTCTTGCTTTGTACCTTGGACCCTCAACTCCCGGAATACCCTCCTTTTTCTTGAAGATCCACTTGCATCCAACTACCCTTTGGTGTTTAGGTAGCTTCACAAGTTTCCAAGTTTGGTTCTTCTCCAATGAATCCATTTCTTCATTCACTGCCTTCAACCAATACTTGCTTTCTTTGCTCTCAAATGCCTCCTTGAAGTTTCTAGGCTCCGAGTCTTGCACACCTTCAGCCGCATTTAGAGCAAAACACACCAAGTCCGCATAACCATATCTACTAGGTGCCGTAATGGTCCTTCTTTCCCTATCTCTAGCCAAAAGATAATCAGGATCCACTACCGGTTGAGTTCCACTTGGCTCCGATGTTGAATCTTCATCTTCCACATCGTCTTCTTCTTCACTTGGAAGCTCCACCTCAAACTGAGTTTCCTCCACCCTTGTTTCCGGTACTAAAGTCTCTAGGTCTTTACACTTCATCCTCATACGGGTCTCATCAAAGGTAACATCCCTACTAATCAAGACTTTTGATTCTCCACCAGATTCCAATTTCCACAACTTGTAGCCATTCACACCTTCCGGATAACCAATGAAGACACATTTCAAAGCTCCAGGCTCAAGCTTGTCTTGCTTGATATGCGCATATGCCAAAGCTCCGAAAACCTTCAAAGTTGAGTAGTTTGTCGGTTTCCCACTCCATACTTCCATAGGTGTCTTGAAGTCGATTGCCGTTGATGGACATATGTTGATCAAATAAGCTGCAGTCGTCACTGCTTCACCCCAGAAACTCTTAGGTAACCCAGCTCCTAGTATCATACACCTCACACGCTCCAAAAGAGTCCTATTCATGCGTTCAGCAAGACCATTTTGTTGCGGTGTTCTCGGTACGGTTCTATGCCTCTTGATTCCTTTTATCCTGCAAAACTCATTAAACTGCTCTGAAACAAACTCCAGGCCATTGTCAGTTCTTAAACCTTTTAGTTTAGTTCCCATTTGATTTTCTATGAGAGTGTGCCATTCTTTGAACTTTTCAAAGGTGTCACTTTTGTTTTTCAAAACAAAGACCCACACTCTCCTAGAATAATCATCAATAATGGAAAGAAAATAGGATCCTCTCCCATGAGTAAGAGTCTTGGAAGGACCCCAAAGGTCCGAATGTACATACTCAAAAGGTCTACTAGAATTATGCATGCCACTACCAAACTTAACTCTATGTTGTTTTCCTAGTATGCATTGTTCACAAAATTCTAGCTTATCCAACTTTTCTTTACCTAGCAAACCTTGTTTGGCTAGTTCAACTAAACCTCTTTCACTAACATGCCCTAATCTCATATGCCACAATTCAGAATTATTATGATGTACTACACTAGCTACCGATGCATTACCAATTACTATGGAACCATCTAAAATGTATAAACCATTCATTTTAGACCCCTTGACCGTAATCAATGCACCATACGAAATTTTACAAACCCCATGCTCAATTCTAGTACAATAACCTAGACTATCAAACATGCTTATGGAAATTAAATTTCGCTTAAGTTCGGGAACATACCTCACTTCCTTTAAAAGGAATTCACGGCCATCAAACATCTTTAGACGGACGTTTCCCATACCTTGGACTTTGCACGGTTTGTCATTTCCGAGTCGAACAACTCCTCCTTCTTTTAGAGCCAAAGTCTCAAAATATTTCTTTCTAGGACACATGTGATAAGAGCATCCCGAGTCCAAAACTCAGCTCTTCTCTGGTTCCCAACTTGTGACCGCTAGTGCACCCGCACTTTCATAACCATCTTCATCGGACGCCACCGCAACTTGAACGGAAGAACTACCATTGCCCTCCTTTTCCGGACAATCCTTCTTGAAGTGACCTTGTTTGTGACAAAGAAAGCACTTATACTTTGATTTGTCAAAACCCTTGGACCTAGACTTGGACCTTGACTTTCCCTTGCCTTTTCCTCTATGCTCATTCCTCCCTCTTGAAACATTCAAGCCTTCACCACTATCATCAACCTTCAAGTCCTTGAACTTGGTCAATTCCTTGGTTCTCAAAGCCGCTTGGACTTCCTCCAAAGTAGTGGTGCCCTCCTTACCATAAAGGATTGTATCCTTGAAATGCTCAAAAGACTTTGGTAATGAACAAAGTAACAACAATGCCTTGTCCTCATCATCCACATTGACTTCAATGTTGGCCAAATCATCAAGAATCTTGTTAAATTCCGCCAATTGCTCCGAGATCGATTTAGACTCCACCATCTTGAATGAATAGAGTTGTTGCTTCAAGAGTTGCCTATGAGCCAACGATTTCGTCATGTACAATGACTCCATCTTAGCCCACATCGATGCCGCGGTTGGTTCCCTCGCGACATTCCTTAAAACCTTATCTCCGAGACATAAAACAATGGCACTCTTTGCCTTGTCTATCATCTCACGCTTCTCCGCTTGTGTCAAATGTGCCGGCATCGCCGCTTCACCCTTCAATGCTTCTACACACTTTTGTTGTGTCAAAACCGCTTGCATCTTAACCTTCCACAACCCGAAATCATTACTTCCGGTGAACTTCTCGATGTCCCACTTTGAACCCATGATACCAACTATACCACTTTACGCCTATGCCCCACGGTGGGCGCCAATTGTTGTGAAAAACCGGAATCACTATCGGTTTGAAATCACACCAATACTTGTATAGATGTGTGGAGCAAAAGGTAGTGGTAATCCTAGGTCTAAGTGTCTTCAAGCAACAACAACAAAACAGATCCAAAGCCTAAGTGTAGAGCTTAAAACAATGACACTAACAAGCATGAAGATAAGAAAGCTTAAGAAAAACAAACACACACAAAATGGTAACCCAGTTCAGTCAATGTGACCTAATCTGGGGGAGAGAGCAGCTCTCCAATCCACTATGATAAGATGTTACAAAGGTTACAAGAAATCAGCCTTCAATCCTAATCTCTACCCTTGTCTTGACCCACCTCACTCATATGAACCTACAAGAGATTATACTAGAGGAAGCTTATGATCCTTCCAATGATATAATCTCACTACCCAAGGTGTTTACAATGTTTATCCCAACCCAAGAGACTATTCCTACAAAGGTACTCAACCCTCAAGTTCCCCCCTTTGTGAACCCTAGACCTCTTGCTTCAGCTCTCCTTCAAAGAATGCAGAAAACCACTTAAATACTAGTCACAGGCGCCCAAAATCGTGTCACGATTCTGCTTTTCCAACCGTTGTGACCAGTCCCTTTCAGGTAAACTTGCTGAGGAAGTTGTTGAATCGTATCACGATTTCCCAAATCGTGTCACGATTTTCCATCTCACAAGGCATGCTCTCTGCCAAGCAAATCGTGCCACGATGCCCAAATCGTGTCACGATTTCTGGGCTGATTCTGCAAATACAATTTGAAGCCAATATACAACAATAATATTTATGTTATTAAGGCAAACCCACTTTTATTTGAACTAGTGGTTGGTCTCGGTCTCTCGGAGTTAACTTTCACAAAACTTTGTTGGTTGGGATAAACATTTCCTCGACACGGCTTGAAGAAGAACTGCATATCTATCAGTGATAAATGCAATAAGAAATGAGGCGAAGTTGTTAAACTCAGAGAAGGTTAGAGAAACTTAGAGAAATGAAGGTCAAAACTGTGTTCCTCTTCATTCCGATTTCTCATATAAATACAATGTGATTACAAGGTGTCAAGTTGACTTTCAACCCACTAATTTAGCTAAACTGTCATATGTACATTTACAACTAATTGTGCTAATTAAGAGAATGACTATTTCACTATTACAAATAAATGTACAGATCCTTCAGGCATGAACAAGACAGCAACATATTGTTCCTCAAAGGGAGTTGTTGTCTCCAAGGAACCTTGTAAGGTCCTTGTCTGCTCCTGTATCAAGATCAGGAAAATAATTTGGAAAGCTTCTTCCAGAACACATTTTAACTGGGGTTCATATTCAGAGGAAACTTGAAGTGTGGTTGAAACTATGTCTCTTGAGATAGGGGATTTTCGGCAAGAGATACCAATCAATGGTAGAATCTCATGTCCCTGAATACCGTCCGACAATGAGAGACATCAAAATGGTCCAACAGTTCTTATGAACGAAGGTGGTGAGAGACATGTAAGTGCATCATACTCCCTCTGACCCTCTCCAATCCTCATTCCTTTTTAACCGTCTCTTCTGCCGAAGAATTCTTTCATATTTATTTGTTGTCAATATTGCACGTGAGCAATATTAACTATTCTTAAGCATTGAGCAATGATACCATCATTTTGATTCAAGAAAAGGCAGTTAATGCTGTTTTATTATGTTTTTACTTCACGTGCAATTATATGCTGATAAGTATTTAGACACTCCTTTGGAGATAAGCAAGTTTACAACACCTGGCAGGAAGTCTAGAAAACATAAGAGTCCTAGAAAAGGTTCTGGTGGCATCACAAATAGTGAGCACATCCAAACTCGATCCAAAAAGGGTGTTACTAAAAGCAATCCCAAATATGTTTGAGTCTTGAGTTGTTTCATTTTACCTTTTTGTTTAGGGATAGCATTGGTTTATCTTTCTCTAAAATTTCCATGGATTGATTGTGTATGTGGTTCAGGCAGCTCCTGACATTTATATCATTTTTTTAGCTTGATAAAAAAAATATATATATCGACAAATAATCTTTTTTCAATGCAGTGTGAAGATTAAAACAGATCCCTTTGCTTGTTGATTTGACAAAGCTAAGGAGACAACTCAATCAACTTGATTCTAGTGATGTAGAGGACTTCACTACGAACCAGAAACCGACTGAGTCTGAATTGGTGCAAATAAATGATCCAGCAGAATCTTACATAAGAGATTTACTTGTTGCTTCTGGTTTATACTTTGGTTCTTGGAATAAATCTCTGTTAAGAGAGGAAACATATGCAAAGCCTATTGGAAATTCTATTTTTGAAGAAGTAGAAGAATCTCATACGAAATTGATCAAAGGAGAATGATGAAAATTCTATGAAGGATCAAAGTGAGAAAAACTAGACCACAAGATTTTGCTTGATTTGTGAAATGAATCACTTTCACTTGTGGAATATTACTCACATCCACATGGTCTCACTCAAAAGCTTATTGGGTCTATTAATATGAACATCCACATTGACTTCTTTAACTTACTCACATCAACATTGCATTCTCAACTTCACTCACATCCACGTTATTATTAATGAATTGATCTGATTTCATCTCTCTCAACCAAAAAAACTTATCAAGTTCCATAAGTTAATTTTCTCAAGTTAACTCATTTGTTTAGGATAAAATTGAACGTAGTGATATAAAAGGGTAACATACTAACACTATTTCCAGGAAGAAATGGGATTGAAAATCAGATAGAGTTACAAATTATGATGAAGACGCAACTTGGTTCCACTATGTAGATTGTAACATTTCATTCAACAACCTCAAAAAAATAAACTGTATTTAACAATTAACATGGACAGTTTGTTCTAAAAAAACATTCAACGCAGATTTACTGGTTAAAGAATCACACTCCCAGAACCAATCTTTTACAAGGATTTACATTATGATTTAGCGGGCGAGTCTCTGCACAATGATAAGGTTGGTGTCTTGTGATCTAGAAGTCACACATTCAAATTATAAAAACAACCTCTCTGCTTGTAGAGATAAGACTGTGCACATTTACTTTTCCCAGACTCCACTCGCTTGGCTGAAGGCTCGTACACTAGGCCATCCTTTATCGACATTCTATGATTCATGCCCCGAAAATATGACCTCTATGGTGTGAACTTTTTTCATGAATAATTAGTGGTTCAGAGATCCTAGAGTCATGAGAAGTAATTCCAACAGTTGCCTGTCTTTGTTTACAAGATGCCCAGGTAACAGTATAAAGTCCAGCAATGATCAAAGACCCTCCTATGATACTGTTGTCACATGGATTATTAGAATAAGAATAGTAAGAAAATTCTCAATAACAGTCCCATGGATTATTAAAATAAGAATAGTAAGAAAATTCTCAATAACATAATTTCAGAATGTATGTTATAGAAAGAGGAAGAACTTGATTAAGATTTTGTTTAGATTGGCTGATATGAGGTTTACTGACATAAGGACTTGTGAGATTGTTCGAGAGAACATATGGAACCAGCTAATGACATGTCCATAAGTTGTTTTTGACTTATTTTCATAAGCTCTCCAGAGCTTATGAAAGCAACTTATAGCTTATATGAAAACAAATTGACTTTATTTTATATTTTGTTATAGAAATAGCTTACACAAACATTTATTATATGATAAGGGTTTATGCTATTTATCCAGAAAAGCCTCTTATTAAGTCCTATCCAGCACAATCTGTTTGAACATAGCGAATAGCTTAGTGGTCATTAAGTCAAGTTAGAATAGAGAGCATGAATCAATCAATAATCAGAAGTAAAAGGAGCTATACTATACTATACCTTCCCAAGTAAATTGGACTTCCAAGGAATATCTGAGACAATATGGCGGCAAATCCAGATTGAAGTGGAATGTAAAGGGCAACCAGAGTTGGCCCTAATATCTTGTTGCTCCAACTCATGACTGCATAATTAAAGGCAGATGTAATACTTCCCTGAACAAATAAGAACAATATGTCACAATCCACATGTTAAAAATCACTACATTATCTATCAGAAGATAAAAGTATCTGTTGAAACATAGGATAATAATATCCAGATTTTCATCCTTTAGGAAAAAACTGAAGTTGTTTTACTCTAGTAGTTTTCATTTCTCTGTTCACTTCCTTGGGACGTATTTACCTAAATACAATTTTCAGAACACTCTTAATATGCATTCTTGCTTAATTAATAGAAATAAACTAGAACATGCCTTATTGCCTGTAAATGTTTCACAGAAATTTGCTTAGTGATTTTGTTCTCTAAAATTAGCCAAGCAAGACAGTGGCCAAAATAGTTCCAAAAAGTGAAATGGACAAAATGATCTACAACAGAAATGGCTAACAAGGGTTCATTATATTGATTTAAAATCATATATAGTGACTCACGGCATAAACAACAGCAAGTATTTGTGATTGTGACAAAATCCAGTCACTTGACAAATCAGTCATGAATAACGAGACTATCGCCATTAGTACAACGCCAAAGAAGAATGAAAATGCTGTCACGGATAGATATGCAGGATACTTTCTTAGTACCGGTGCCTGAAAACAATTAGTTATTGGAAAAAAGTTAAACTTGCCATTAATATTAACAGTCACTTAATGGATATAACAAAAAAGATAGATACCTGAATGGCTAGGAAAGCAGCCATGCATGTGCAGTTGCCTATCAAGAACATAACTCCAAGTTCAAAATTTTCTAATCCAAGATTCAGTAAATCAGTAATCAACCATCCAAAAGGCTCTGGCTGACCACTGACAATTATTTCATTCTGTGGTATGATCACTGGTTCGGTATATTCTATCAACGATGGACCGCGGTATAAAGCCATAAATATGGCACCAGAAACACATATAACAGTCCCTCCAACCTTAGTTAGACCTTCAAAACTCTGTAGATTCACTCTTTCTACACTGGATACATAAGATTATTAAACTATGTCATTGCTTAATGCATAAGTGTATTGGGATAATTTTATTCATGTAGAGATTTCTGCACTACAATTATGAATCTGCATTTGTGCCTATGTGTTCTACAAAAAGATGGACTAATAATTTTTTTATATATTTATAAAAAATATAAAAGACTGAAAGTGGAAGTTCATAAGAGTGAAACTGACCCCATGATGACAGCAAGTAGAAAGGTAAAGACAGGAATAGAAGGCTGTAAGGCAGAGGCATAAGTAGGATTTGTATAACCTAAACCATAAAGAAACAACAGCTGGCTGCCAAATATCCTGATCATAAATCAACAACGAAAATGTATCACTAGCATGTCATTAGTATAAGAAACAAAAAGGAAATGAGATGCTATAGCAAGGACCTTACCCAATTAACCCAAGAAAGAAGAATGACATGAATAGCTGCTTGGTAATGGGTGACCTTGTCTGTCTATAGTCACATTGCATATAATTAGGAAACTTACAATAAAAATAAAGTGAACAATATCCTAATTCCTAACTCAAAATAAAAGTGTACAGAAGTACAAAACATGGGGTCAAACCATTAAGATGAATTTGGTGTTAAATGTTCTCTCTTTAGATGTGATTTTTTATGGAACAATTGTAGCATAGATAGTTTAATACCTGCATCTATGATTATAACATACTAACATTTATTATTATAAAAAAAAGTCTAGTCCATCATGTATTACTCTATATTATCTTGTAACCCTTACTTCAATAAGTCATGCTAATTGTATTTTATTGAAACCTTAACCACTTTTGTTCTCTTTTCTATTTGATTCTCTATATTGTTAACAATTCTTAGACGGACACCATACACAACACTCACATGTTTATATACCGAACTACTCTTTATATCACGATAATATTCATATTGATGGTTAGTTAAATGTGCAAAATTAATATGCAATCTACTATAATATCCTTTATATGATGCAATATTATAGCAAAATAAGTAAATAATGGAAGGAAATGAAAGAATATTCAGAGGATAACTTGCTTACCTTTCTTTGAAAAAAGCTATAGGAGAAAGAATGAGGAGGGCAATGAAATCTCTATAGAAGCAGAAGACTAATTGGTTGACTCCATCATTGAGGGCTACTTTAGTAATAACATAGTAACCACCATTGAAAAGCTGTACAACTACCATGCCAAGATGGGCCTTCAAAGTCTCACCACCCATTGTTGCCATTACAACTCACAACTATGCTGCTTCATTTTCAATATAAGTTTTATAGGTTCACAAAAATAAAACACCAATGTTATCTAGAACCTTTGACTTGTAGCGTTGTAAACGTGCTGACATTAATTATTGATATTGATCCGACAGACAAGTTTGATCAAGGATGCTTCCATAGCTGAAAAAGGCAATAAATTAAACACATGTACTATTTACAAAAGTCACTTAAAATATGAATTACCTAAAAGGTTTTGTAAAAACAAAGAAAAATAATATTTGTACAATCATTTATTTGTGATAACTTTTTCTTTCATATTTACATTATGTTTTTATT